>OX392498.1:25776865-28549365 GCA_947623375.1 Apotomis capreana
AGTGCATTCATATAGCGTGACAACCCTAGAAACGTTGGTTTTATATTCGTTGAACTACATTGTGGACAAATGATCGATAGTTGTTATTCAATAGCCCCTCGTGCCAACAACATACCATTTCCGAGCAAAGTTATTGTAAACATCAAAACAAAAACAAGATCATAATCAAGTGTTGTGTTTAAGATTAGGTGATAATTTTGTTTGTATTGTAACTACCTATAAGTGGACCGCATACACATTCAGCGTCGTCGGAACAAACTTAAAAACAAAAATACTAGCAAAATTTAGAAAACTTTCTAAATGTATCTTTTCTACGGTTAATAACATATATTGTCCGGTTTTTTTTTTCAAATTTAAGTTTTGTCGTACCAGGTGAGGTTACATATTATATTTATGCGATTATTTTAAACAAAACTTTACACTGCTAGTAGTATTTAAATTATCAATCCGGTTTATTTGCCTTTGCTGCGGGGCCGGCGGCTAACCCCGCCCCCCCGCAATTTGGACTAGCGGATGCAGCCATACTAGGCTTCCGCCTCCTCTGTTTGAAAAAAAAATAATAATAAATATTTGCCTTTCTTTTCTATAGACACAATTGACTGCAGAATAAAGGAAACACTATGTGCTTTTAGGGGTTTGTATTTCAGTCGTTAAAACAAACCCTTTTTTATAAATAAAATGCTTCCAAAATAGATGATAGTATGTACATTATAAAATGTATATTCTTCAAGGGTTTTTGAAGCACATTTATTAAATAAATTATAGCTATGTTTAGAAAAGAGAAAATTGTCTAGGCTTGAGGTAATTTTTATTTCGTCAATGCTAAGGATCCGCTTAGACCAACCTGCATGGCAACCTAAAGTTATGGTCGATAATAAACGTCGCGTAATCGCATCAATGTGTGACAGAACATTTTCTTCGCTGTGAATACAACATAAAAATAATTACATTTTAACTAAGTCGTGTCTTCCGCCTTTCGTGTTGCTATTTCCTGCTCCGGTGCAGCAGTTAAAAAAAGGTCAGTGGAATTTTCACATTGTGTTTTAAAAATTATCTCAATTTGTTTTGCCGCTATAATCAAAATTAAATGCTAGGATGTCCTCGAATTAGGTCGCCTTTCGGAAATACAGTTCTTTAAAGCTACATCATTTGAATTGTATTCATGATATTATAAGTAATAAATAAAACAACTGTATATTTTAAATAATTATGGCAAACATGGCCACAAAACCAGGAATCAAGTAATATTTATTTTTGTGAGCTGTGTGATTTATGTAAAAAATTAAATCGTCCTGCTGTTTATGTGATAAATTAGGAAATATTTAATATTAAATTAAATATAACTTACGAAATTATATAAATATATTTTCAAATTTTCTAGTAATTCTAGTGTCAGAATCAGTTTCCTTTATTAGTAGAAGTAGAATTAAGCAGTAAGTATTTTTTGCACCATTATGTATCCATTCCAATGATTTATCAACATAATGAAATTTTTTCGCCGGTGCAAAAACAAATCTGTTAAAGATCCCATACTTTCAAGTATAATATGGGTCGGTTTTGTAATTAAAGTACCCACAAATTCTAAACCTCTAAGTTCTTCATAATTATATTGAACTAAGTTTCAGCGGTGTGGTTCGTTAATGAAACTTGTCTTCAACTGTGTTATCCCTCAAAGGCAGCGAGAAGACAACAATAAGCCAGTAATATTGTTATGTGTTTATTTTTCGTATGAGTGTAGTTCTTAGTTAATATATTCTATTTGATTTTCATAGATGATCAGAATTGTATCTTTTATATAATCGTTTAATAACGTCTGTGGCTATATGGCTGTGTATTAAAAACAATAGAGAAGAATTTAGGTATCAACTCGTCATATCAAAATTGTGTTCTGATTGGTCGTACATAACACTAAAAACAATAGGGGAACCCAGAGGAATATAGGCCCCATAAGCATACTCGTATGTCGGGCATGACATGAGGAAGGCGTAAAAGTAGTAGGGATTCGCCGATACTACGATACGGGGCGGACGGGCCTGATGGGCGGCATCCAGGGCGGATTTGGCGGACCACGAAACCTAAAAAAAAAAAAAAAAAAAAAAAAAAAAAAAAAAAAAAAAAAAAAAAAAAAAAACAAATAGCCCCCTACTTGGAGCGTTTGGAATAGGTCCCAGGACGCTCAGACAGCTCTGTCAGGACTTACAGAACGCCCTACGCTAACAATGCAACACCTTCCCCGACCCATCGACCCTTTTCTATTGTCTACCCGAGCTCGGGTTTTATTGCCCTCTCGGACGCCGAGCTCACTTTTATTACGGTCTACTATTGTTTCCCTCTTTTATATTTCTCTTTGGCTTCAACTGCCTACAACTTCCTTTCCAAACGGTATACATCTTTTAAGAACATTCTTTAGGTAAAGCTGGACAAATACCTAAACATCTCATACCTAAACTATCAGACTAGGTCCGCCACCTTGGTTCTTATTGGAATCGCTGTTTCAACCCAGCCTGTCTCACATCGTCTCTTTACTCCAAGGTTTCTTACTACGTGATGTGTGCTACGGTGTACGTATCACTAATCTAAGCTAACCTATGCTAGATCACAATTCTAACCTAACCTAACCTAAGCTACAGGACTACGCCCAGCTAACGCAGGATACGTTAACTGACTACTTAACTTCAGGTAGCCTTACTTCAAAGTATGTATTTTGTTACTCACTACATATGCTGCATTTCGAACGTTGTTCTATTTATATATTTTATCTTGTTCAACTTAACATTACTTCTAACTTAACTATCACCTAACTTCGAAAACTTAATTTTGAAGAACTGCTTTATTTACTTACCTACTTAAAACTAGCTACGAGCACAGCACAGTTGTTTTGGTCTTAAGAACGCTGTTCTAACCTAACCTAACCTTGCATAAATTTGAGTACGTACTCAATGTTACTTTCATCTCTTTTTTGTAATAACCGACTTCAAAAAGGAGGAAGTTCTATGTAAAAATATTGCCTGTAGCATAAGGATAATACGAATCTAATCTTACAATAGTAATGCGGTATTTTATACAGTAATAACTGCTTCAAAACTATACTAACTTATTTAAGCTGTAAGTTAAAAATACGAGTTCTAGTTTTGCATATTTATTTATTTCGTCAAATATTATGTTCTTGAATAGATGCTTAAGAAAATACCTGAATAAACTTTGTAACTTGTACTAACGTGTATTTGTAGTAGGCTGAACTAAACTCGTTGATTTTTTAATTTGTTTGTTGGGTCCATATTGTTTGTAAAGATTTATGATAGGTTTCTTCTCCGAATCATCAAAAGATTCGAAAGTCTATTATATATTTTATTACTGTTTGTTGGTGGCTGTTGGGCGCGGTACAAACTAGTCGAAACGTGATTTTAACGGTAATCTATTGTCACATCCTTATAAAAGCCGATGGACAGTGACGATCTATAAGTATTCAGAACCGAGTCGTGCTTGTTACCAGAGCTCTCTCAGTGTACAGTGACATAGTGTTGAATCGTGCTACAGTGCTTATAAAAAATGGCAAATGTAAGTATGTACTATTTTTTATAAAATATGTATGTAGTATTTTTATGTACTATTTGTTTAACAGTGTTTTTTTTTTTCTGTAACTTGTGTTCATCGTGTTACTTGTTAAGTGTGTTAATCGGATGTATAACTTATTGTTGAATATTGTTACAGTTCACGGAAAACACTTTCAAGAATTTTTATTACCCTGAACCTGAACATGATGATTCAGGGAGTGATGAAGAAGGCACACTCGGTTTTAAAGTGAAACAAGCCATAGCGAAGAAACGTCCTGCAAATAGTATCGAGAGTTTCTTTGAAAAACCGCAGAAAAAAGTGAAACCAGTGAAGAGATCTTCCAGTGTGTCGCAAAGTTCCCATACCGGTGTTGCTTACCTATCTTCGGGTAAAGACGATGCTGCGTATGCATCACACCTTATTAAAATAGAAATATACGATCTTGAAAAAGTTAGGAACATCGCACCAGAAGAGCACTGGAAGCACGCCGATGTGAGATTAAAATCTTACATCTCAACTGAGCAAGATCCACAGCTTGAGACTGTCCGTGATGTTATATACAACATGACGAAAGACATAGCTTCGAAGGACACGTGCGTGAAATATTTTATAAACAATACGAAAAAGTAAACTAAGTGTTTGTGTAGTTTTAATACTAGGTTAAAACTGTATTTATTATATAAGACATTAGATAATATTTTATAACATACCCTTGTGTACTACTAGTATTATATATTTCTTACTGCTTAAACAACAACTTTTTGTTATTCAAAATTGTTAACTCGTTTTATAACCACATGTTGTAATTTGTTTTGTAGCCTAATCATATTGATCTATTTCCCTTTGCAAATGTATAAAACTCTCCACCCTTTAATATAAAATCACTAAGCTACGTTTGTTATTTTAAGGAAAAAATTTGTTGTAATGTAATCACTATTTTTAGGTAAATAAGGTATAATTAAGGTATTATTTATAAATAAAAAAAATCAGTTTAGTATATATATATTGTTTTATTTCACAAAAATTGACTTAAACATATTTCTTAAAATTAAATCGTTACAAAGAGAATTCTCAGAAAACAAACTCAATAAATCGCTCATAGTTTTTCCTTGATACTTAAAATATAAATAAACTAAACAATATTCGCCACAAACTGAAGTAAAATGATTTTGAAGTGGTCTTTGGTTATAAAACCACCGTTTTGCATTTCTATTCAAAAATAACTTATGATAACCAGTAGGTTTCCGACCAAATGAGTCAAAGTATTCCCCTACACCTTTAGCATCAATATGCATTGCAACCCAATGGGAACCTGGTTTCGAATCAGGGTCCAAATTGCTTACAATAAAAACTGGACGAGCAACCCAAATAGGGATTCGGTTAGCAGCAAAAACATTTGATTTAAATCTAGGGTTAATTTTTTTCATACAATATTGAATTTCATTAGTATCCATAATAAATAAAATATGTATACATTCATCGATGATGTTACAAACACAGATTAAGAAGAAATGAGATTAATTGTTAATTTCACTGTATTTATATTTATTTTAACTGTTGTAATCTACAGATACATCACGATTTTTGTTTATTTCAATAACATTATCAAATTCAGCGTACACAATACAGTTAATAGTAGTGCTCAAGGCATTATCAAAACGAACTTCTATCCGAACACTTCCGTGTCTTACAAGGTTCCAGTGTGAGGTAGAACTGGCTGACAGGTCAGGCGTCAAATCGAAACATAACAAACAGTAACCTTCCCCGTAATCGGTTCTGCTTATTGCATTACCTTCATTGTGGAAGTGAATACCAGTCCCAGAAAATAGAGTATGATATGTTGATGCTATTAAACCAGAACTAAATGATGGTTGTAATGTTCTAGAAGGAATTTCATGACCATCTACAAATAAACTAAAAGAGTTCATATTATAATTTTGAAAATTGAAAGGGTTCAATGCAAAATTACCATTAAACGATGAATTTGATACAAAACCAATTATACATCTTTTAGGTACTTGTCCAAGAAATATGTTATCTAAAGTTTTACCCTGTATTCCTGACGGTATTGTAAGTACCTTTACTTCTGCTCTTGTGATAGGGTATTTTGCAGTTGTTGATGCTAGCACTTTCTGATGAGCTAACAAAACACTTGGACTGATTCTAGCTCTTCTTATTATGAGACTAGCGTCCATTATTTGTACCTTAAATTTCTTATCTTGGTGACAAATAAGATTAAACGATTCTTTTGATCGCACTAACTTAACACGCATTTCTACACCATTCACTAGAAACTTCTCTTGGTTAAACATATCACCATGTAAATGTCCAATCATTTCAACTTGTTTACTATCTGTAACAAATTCCATCCTTTTGTGAAATCCTTTGTTATTTGCGTCAACGGTGTCCATATAATGTGCTGTATCTTCATACCATAACCCACAAGTAAGGTGAGTTTTTTTAGCGGCTGGTCCATAGTTAAGTAGATTTTCCATGTAAGCACGGTAAGCATATGTGTTGTTTGGTGGCGAGATTAGTTTTTGATTTAAATATACGTCAAGTTGATTAAAAAGGGAGTGCAACCAATTATTAACGGGGGCAACTTGAGTATCAGGCTTTAACTTTGTACCATCCTGGTTTAATATTTTGGCGTTTATATGTAATAATGTATGTGATAAGTCAATGTAGTCATCACCTGAACCGGGGACTTGAAACTCAATAGGACCATCATCACTTAAAGATGAGATTGGTTTATAATGAACCCACTGTCCACTCTCAATACTTGTCTGTGTCGAAGGCAGGGCAAATATATCTAACTCAGATTTTGCACATTCACACGAATGATTGTGTAGGAATGACATGATTTACTTTGAAAATATATCGTCACTATATTTATTTCTCTTAGCTCCTCTTCGGCGCGATGCTTTCAAGGTAATGAGAGGTTCCCGTCTCTTAGTTGACATTTTATACCCAGATCCCGACATCAGAGAATCGATCTTTTCATCAGCTTTTCTTTTTAAGTTAGCACTAGCTTCTTTAAATCGAGACCTAAATGAACTATCTATAGGGTGTGAATTTACCATATCAGATAACAAACCAACCCCCGCATCTAACGCTTCTTTTCCAACAGTTTTAAAACCACTAGACAACAAAGGAATTACTGACCTAAACAGTCCCCCCAAAAAACTTCCAATCCCATGCCCTCGCTGAAACGGAACACCTTTATAGACAATTCCTATACCAGAACCAGCTTGATGGGTATAATAATGATCGTAGGGACAAGAGTGAGATGATCTTTTATAATTCATCTTAGCCGTTGAAAGTGTAGTTTCACGCAGGAAATTCCGAATTGAAATGGCACTCTTGCACCGGTAGTTGTTCTTATATCTATTTCCATAGTATCAAATTCTCTACGTAAAACAGGTACATAATGAGCGGGTGAGAAAATGTGTGTTTTATATGCTCCATAATGGAATTCTGTTGGATCTAATGGTATTATTCTAAGCAACGTAGTTATAACATCACCAACTACCTGTGGTTGTATGATGTCTGTATAAACAAATAATTGTGATGGTAAGCCCAAATACAAATTAACAGGATTTTTACCAAATGAAACTTGCCGTAAATTTGTTTTCGGTTTAAAACCTAACTGTAGACTTAGTATTGGGGTTGTTATAAGAGAAGTTATATCGTTATTAATTGTTGCTACCCCAACCATTTTGGTTAGATTATCATATCTAAACTTTACATTATTTTTCAGTTGTGGGTTGTCATTAAAAGCTTGAATAAAATGGTCAACGTTGTCATATGTAGTTGCTGGTATATGAGTTTTTATATCTACAATTTTGGCTATCTTGTCAGTGGGTGACACTACTTTCTTTTTTAAATAAATCATATTTTCATGATCTTGAACATTGTACATTGAACAAGGGTATTGAAATTCTACTAAGCCAACTACCCATTCTCCTTCCAACTTTATACTCCTGGGTAATTTGGTTAAGAAGTGTGCAGTCGTATTATCGGTATAGTAGTCCGAGGAACTGTTACTTAACAATGTAATATAAAAGCTGTTTTCACTCATATTTTTTTTAAGCTTGAAGCGAGTATCCAAGAATTAAATTTGTTAGGATAACCTCGCCACTTCACTAGTACTTCTTTTCTGGCACCAACCCCACGTGAGCGTATTATTTTATCAATTTTATAATCAATGGAGGGGAGATAAGTCACTTTTTGTAATTCCTTAGAATAAAATGTACCAACGATAGGCTCACCTTCTAAATCTCTTAACGTATACACAACTCGTGGAAAGCGGTTTATTATTGAATCAATTCTAAATATTTCGTCACTCCAATTAGTTTCGTAACCCTTTTGAAATATATGTTTATATTTAGTAATTCTAACATGATCACCAACATTTAGTTTTGTGATTTCCAAAGTAAGTTGTCTATCCTTTTTTCTGTTATACAAATTACACCAAACAGTCATGATATTATCAAAATTTACATCGATAGGGCGCATTTTAATACTAGAATGATAACTGTGATTATAAGAATAAAGAAGTTCTTGCAAAATATCTATATATTTGTATGTATTCTTATGAGTAAAGTAACGCCACATTTTCATTTTAAGAGTTCTTTGAAACCTTTCTACTATACTTGCTTTAATGTCAGGATTGTTAGTAGTATAGTAGTTAATGTTTTTGCTCCTAAAGTAATCCCTTGCTGCCTTTGAAACAAATTCGGTGCCTTTATCAGATTGGATGTGACGAGGAGTAGAATTGGCTTCAGTAAATATGCTTTCAAAACAATTTATAACGGTTGTGGCATCTTTCTTTTTCATAGCTCTCGCAAAAGCATATTTACTGAACACATCAATAACACACAGAATATATTTGTATCCATCATTATATTGACTGTAAGTACCCATATCACTCAGATCAGCTTGCCAGAGTTCATTAAAGTTAGATAAGACGTATCTATTTCTTGTGAATCGCCTTTGAACCGGTTTATGCAGTGTGTACGTTTCTTGAGATTGTAACCAGTTCTTTACTTCGTCTTTGTTCATTCGTCCTTTCATTTGTTTACTTAATTTATTTAAACTACTGTAGCCTGCTGGATTAGATACATCGTAGTATATTGCATGAATGTCTAATAAGGGCTCCATCTTTCCCAATCTAGTTTCTTTTTGTTTGCCTTGAGCAGTACACTTGAAAGAGGTGTACTGGCGCTTGTGTCTTTAAATGACGATGACGATCGAGCACTTGATGGAGCAGATGATGCGTGAGGTTCACTCGATTGAGGTTTATTTATAAATTCTAGATTAGTAGGATTACCTATACAAGACGTAGGAACTTTTATATCTCTTAAAAATAAAGCAAACTCTTCCCATCCTGTTGGCTTAGGGCGTTTAAGAGATCTAACCGTATCGCTTACCAGATCGAGAATATTGCTGTTTGGAATAGTTCGATTGTTTATTACAACTTCACCATTTGTTTTCCACCATATTTTTGGTCTGCTTGACACAATACAAGTCAATAATGTTCTGGTTTTTTTCTCATATGATTTTGGTAAATTATCTATAATACGAGATGGACTGAATAGTACAGTTTCTGGATTTTTTGTACCAGACGGTGTAGCTGCAGTAACTGCAGAAACATCACCATCTGGTAGTGTTTTATTTGCAACTGATTCATAATTTTCATCCTCCTCCTTTTTGTTTACTTTTAAGTTTAAATCCTTACTTTCATCGTTGAGTTGATCAAACCCCTCCATCACTATTGGTATTTTAAATGGTTTTCGATCTGATTCAATAAAGTGCAAAAATCGTTGTAGTGCTTGAGAATATAATGCCCACTTTTCACGATCATTAATTTTACTCTTCAGGATTTTTTGCATCTCTCCGTCTAGGCGAGATGATACATTTTCGGGTTGGCTATCATTTCGTTTGAGTCTTTCAATAAAGTCTGGTTCAACTAACAACATTTTTTTTGTGTTTTCCATTTTATTTTATGTTACGGAGCTTACTAAGGCACTTAAAACTGCACCTAATATAATAGGTAGAAATGCACCTCCTTTTTGAATAATAACAGTTTTCCTCAATTTGTGTTTCCCTTTCGAAACTAGTTTTCGTAATGTGTCTTTATATTTGTTTAGTTTTGATTTATCTTTTGATTCCAGTGGTATTTTCCCTTTTAAAACGTTATAAATACACTCACAAATAATATTAATTTCTTCATCTTCACAAGATTTTAGCAACGCTGTGCGATACTTTGGTTTAAGTAACTGCAGTGCTTCAAGTAAATGTTTATATGTGTGTACTCTTGGATGCATTATTTGGAACTGATTAAAACGTGTTGATTCTTGTCGTATTTAAACCCTTTCTTGGGAACATATACGGTACAATGCCCATCAAAAGGAAATATTTTAGTTTTAAAACGGCATATGTCATCGGTATTTTGCTTCAGATCAATCATAAGGTAACCATGAGCATCTTTAGTGGCATCTTTGTAGGCTTCATCTACAAATTTTGGGTTCTCCGGATAAACTTGTCGTGACAAGTAGCGAATTTGTGTTTTATCCCTCGGGTTTTTGAAGTATACAATATAGCTGGTATTCAATGAAATATCACGTTGTCCTTTGCCTTGATGAAATATGTTTTGAGTAATATAAAAAACACTTAAGTTTCTATGGTGACTTCCTTTTGTAAAAATATCAACGATTCGTCCATCCGATTCTCTCATCAAGTCATCAATTATGAGAAGCTTGGGCTTTTTTCCATCAAATAAAGAAAAATCTGGTATTCCTTGGCTATAATTTACATTTTCCAGATTGTACAAAGGTTGCATTTCATCATAACACCAAATAATTTCATCAAATTCAACATTACATACTTCTTTTGCATTGTTTAAAAAATTGGTAACAAACTGAGTTTTACCACACCCACTTGGACCCGCTACTATTGTAGTGAAAGGGTGGTTAAAATGAATCATTATAAATTTTTAAATATGTGTGTTCATATGTTAACGGATTGACTTCAAATGAGAAAATTTCTAGACCATAGCTTTTTAAATAAATTTGGTAAAAAAAATGGGGTAACAAATAAAAAAAAAAAACAAAAATTTTGCTAATTATTTTTTAATATTTATATTATTCTAGATAAATCACATAAAAATTTACAAAAACATATTTTTTGCCAATCATTTTATTGCCAAAACTTAAAAAATAAAAAAAAAAACATCCTAAAATACAATATTATGTACAAAAAATAAATATGAAAATTGAATGTTCCGTGTATTTTTTTTTTTTTTTTTTTTTTTAAGAATTATGAGGTATTTTATAATGACCCCACGCAAGAGTATCCGAAGTGTTTTTCAATAAATATCGTTTTGTGTCGTTGTAAGATAATGATATTTTATTGACATTTTGCGTAAATAAAACATGCTTTATTGATCGGAATCGTAACATTTGAGCATGTTGTATATTTCTATCAAATAAACAACTTTTATAGTCGTTAAGGGTTAATTTTTTGGTAACACACTTGTTTATTCCTTTAGCTTTGGATATAATACCACTATTTTGAACATCTAAGGCATACATTTTTGATCTAAGACCAACAAACTCTTTCAAAATTTTGCCATTATTTTCGTCTTTAAAAAAACCTAACCTCTTTTTATTTAGTAATGGTAAACCATATGCATTGTTGGGTGGGTAATCAGATGTATCATAATACAAGTTCAGGTCAGATTTAATGTCCTCATAAAAGTTAGCAGTGTTTATTTCATATATTAAGCTATCAGTATCCGTGTAAAGGAGCTTGAGATTTTCCGTATATTTGTATTTCATATAATTGTAGTGGAATTCGTACATTAAAGTTTTCGATAGATCTAAAATGCAGAATCCAAGGTAAATTGGTTTGTTATAAAAGATTTTTGTTTTTTTCAATTGCACAGCAGCTAAATTCTCAGAAAATATTGATAAACTATGAAATTCAGGTTTAGATATTAAGGACTGTACCCCTTGGGATTTTCCGCGATTTTCCCAGTGACTTAATAATTTAACATTCACACGTTTCGTGACATTTTCCATTGTTTTACCAAAAACAGAATTATTCATAAGTTTAAAGAAATCTTTTTCAAAATCAGATGTCGCCAGCGAACGCATTCGGGTATTCAAATCTATGTAACTTTTTAACCAAGTAGATTGTTTGAACTTCAACACACGATGGATTTTCACTAAACGCAACCCATTTTTTAAACATTGTTTAAGATTTCTGTAATGTAATACATAATTATATTTATTGTTTAAATTGGGAATCAATTTTTTTTCTTTAGAATCACCTAGACATACATTTTCTGGACAGAACGGCAAATCTGAATGAGAGTCATGTAATTCCTTGGGGTACTCTAGATCAACTTCTAATATAAACCCATATTCATCATCGTCTGAAACATTGAAATCGGTATCTTTATTTACCCATTCAAATTTGCCAGACGGAAGACATTGTGACATAGCCCACCCATAGAGATTATTTGCGTCTAAGTACATGAGAAAAGATGAAGGAATATTTGGATCATAGTCTTCCATAAATGTATTATTTGCTTTTGCATGTCTGTTGCTACATTGGGAAATCCCTCCTCGAATGTTTTTCGCTATAAAAGCTATTTTGTCGACATCTGTTAAAAGTTCTAAACTTATTTTGGTAGTCCTCAACATCGAATCAAAGGAAATTCCAGGCGCGGTATAATAATGGGCGGGATCTAAACCATATGTCTTAAGACACACATTTCTAAAATTTTCAAATATGTCAGTTAGTAATAAAACATCTGTTTTCAGATAAAGATTGGAATAATCCCCCATATTTTTGCATTGGAAATGAGACCAAATATCTTGAGCATGTAGGAAATCGTTTTCGGAAATGTGACTGTCAGTAAGAGAACTATAGAATTGATCCTGTGTAGGAAGCGAAGTTAATTTCAGTGAATCATACGAAGTCATGTACTCATATGGATAGACACCCTTCCGTATTAGACGTTTAAAGTCTTCTTCACGAGGAAAGTTCAATTTCAATTCGTAAAATTGGTCAGTAGTCAAGTTTTTAGCTAATTTATCCAAGCTACTCGACATAAATTTAAGAGAATCGACAAATCTCAATTTTACAACACGATTATTCACTTGTAAAGACTTAGAAAACGAAATATACTTTTCTTTATTTTGTGGGATTAGTTCTATGTCACCATCTTCAAGACCAAGTCCATGTACAATAAAATGACTATCGTAATTGCTCAAATTATGGAAAAATACAGGTACAAAATTGGGTGGTTTGTATTTTTCAGAACAAAATTTATGTGCAACGCCTTCGTAAAGTCCAGTATGATAATTATAAGAAACGGTTGAGTCATCATTCAAATTTCTATCACAAATATAACAAGCATGGCTTTGCATAATGTCTACCTTATTAGCATCTGTTAGAGGGAAAGAAGTTTTAGCAAACGCATTACTTTTACAAATAGTTTCTAAATCTTCTTTTATGACTTTCATAAATGTTTTTGCACAGTCTTCACCTGTATATGTTCTGTACACAGATAACTTGTCATTATAAGAACACTTAATATAGTAACCGAAGCTATAAACTTCATGTTTTTGAATATTGGTAGTAGAAGATGTACTGGGGTTGTTAGAACAGGATTGAATTGGATTTAAAAATGCCTCAAAATCAGCGTATACAACAAAAGGTACTCTTAATTGTCGTTCATAATTATTAAAAGTAACTTGATTCGATGGAACATATTCGTTAAACCAATTACTTGTGTCTTCTTTTTCGGATGGTAAGTTTGTGCATACGTGGAAGCAGTCGTTTTTTTGATGTTGGTTTAGTCTCTCGTGTGATGTAAATTTAATTAAGCAACCATCGCAAATATGAACAGCATGTTGTGCATTTGACAATTGCTTAGACACTAACCTCGATAAATTTTTGATAAAACAATAATGTCCTTGGTTATCTTTAGTTATGTACAACAAGTTTAAGTGATTAGACTTTTTTAATTTAGTTAAATGTAGTGGGCCTATAACATCGTGTTTCTTGTTTTGAGAGTTGTACTCGAGACCAAATACATTAATGCTAATATCATTATTTTTTTCAAATTTATGGATATCTCCCAATTTAAATGGAAAAGTTAAATTTTCAAAGTTCAATTTATTCTTATGTAATATGTATGAACTGACCATATTTGAATGACTTTTGGGTTCGTATAAACCAGACAATACAGCCCATCGAAAACACTCATGGTCATTGTTTTTTACATTAATAACCGCTTTTTTATTCTTTATATCACGAGGTAATTCGATAAAAGAAGAGCCGCGTAATGGATTATATTTGTTAATATTGAGATCGATATGATTAAATGTTACTAAACTCCACCCACTATCTTTTCTTTCAAAGTTTGACAACCTTATCACAATTTCATTTACTAGGGACGTAAAAACAGCAGCTTTATCAGTGCTGATATCAACAATACTATTACTTAATTGGAAATCAAATGTATTATTTAATTGTTTGGTATCTTGTGTAAAATTTGCATTAAGAATAAAATTTACTTTTAAAGCGTGATGTTTGTTAAGTGAACGATCTAATAATGTAAAGATCTTATCCTTGTGTTTTTGTAAAATAGTTTCGGGATCAAGAGGTTGGTGATCCATTTCATTAAATAATATTCTGTAAGTAGCGACTCTGTTTTTGAATGCATTTTCAATTAATTGGACATTAACATATTCACTATCGGATCTCAACACATTATTTTTGTGAATATTACTATTTAAATGGTTACCAAAATATCTTTTTGACACGAACTTTTTACACACCGAACATTCAATTTCAGAATTATTTTTTGTACTTACATTGACATCGGATAATGGTTCTTCGCTTGAGGATGTAGACATATCACGACTGTTGGAAGGGTAGTTTCTCTTCACTGGTACTTCTGCACCCGTACTTGTAGCTGTCCTTTTTCTCCCCCGTCCTACTTGGTTAGATCTGTAATAGAAAAAGTGAAACGTTAGTATTTAATACAAGATTTAAAACTTCAAAACAATGATTAAATTATTATCATTATACTAACTTAAGTTTTTTCGACATTGCTGGCAATATGCCTGCATTGTTAAAACCCCATCAATGACATCTGATGACAAGTTATGCATCGACTTATTGATATGCCCATCACATGGTGTGTAATAGGGTATAATATCTTCATCTTCCAAAAGCGCCTGAGGTAATTGATTGTCAATATACCACAATCTTATGTTTCTATGAAATACTTTTAAAATGAATCCTTTGCTTAAAACTGCAATTTTGTCGTGGGTTAAACTAGTTCCCATATGAAAGTATCCAAGCACCATTTTTAAAACAGTATTTTGTACAATACACAGACACAGTACTAGCACAAACACAGTAACTGGAATAATGAATGATTTCTACACCAGAGACGTCGCTTATAAAGAACCTTCCAGGATCCCCACCCAACAGAGAACAATGAAACTGAGCCATAAAAAGGCAACAACTCAATGACACTGGTCAATGGTTTTGTACAAGTTTGAACAAGAATAAACTGTTTAAATTGCATGTCTAAATATACAAGTACAATATCAATAAACAATATAACAGGTTGGAACAAGAGTACTCACCCTTGACTATGCAGCTGGCTTAGTAATTCCCCGATCTCATACATTTCTTGATCACTTTCAATTTCTTCGCATAGCCTGACGAGCTCGGAATCGTAAACATCACAGCTTAAACAGTCCATCGTGAGATGTGTCTAAGAAAATAGTGATTACATTACAACAAATTTTTTCCTTAAAATAACAAACGTAGCTTAGTGATTTTATATTAAAGGGTGGAGACTTTTATACATTTGCAAAGGGAAATAGATCAATATGATTAGGCTACAAAACAAATTACAACATGTGGTTATAAAACGAGTCTTAACAATTTTGAATAACAAAAAGTTGTTGTTTAAGCAGTAAGAAATATATAATACTAGTAGTACACAAGGGTATGTTATAAAATATTATCTAATGTCTTATATAATAAATACAGTTTTAACCTAGTATTAAAACTACACAAACACTTAGTTTACTTTTTCGTATTGTTTATAAAATATTTCACGCAAGTGTCCTTTGAAGCTATGTCTTTCGTTATGTTGTATATCACATCACGGACAGTCTCAAGCTGTGGATCTTGCTCAGTTGAGATGTAAGATTTTAATCTCACATCGGCGTGCTTCCAGTGCTCTTCTGGTGCGATGTTCCTAACTTTTTCAAGATCGTATATTTCTATCTTAATAAGGTGTGATGCATACGCAGCATCGTCTTTACCCGAAGATAGGTAAGCAACACCGGTATGGGAACTTTGCGACACACTGGAAGATCTCTTCACTGGTTTCACTTTTTTCTGCGGTTTTTCAAAGAAACTCTCGATACTATTTGCAGGACGTTTCTTCGCTATGGCTTGTTTCACTTTAAAACCGAGTGTGCCTTCTTCATCACTCCCTGAATCATCATGTTCAGGTTCAGGGTAATAAAAATTCTTGAAAGTGTTTTCCGTGAACTGTAACAATATTCAACAATAAGTTATACATCCGATTAACACACTTAACAAGTAACACGATGAACACAAGTTACAGAAAAAAAAAACACTGTTAAACAAATAGTACATAAAAATACTACATACATATTTTATAAAAAATAGTACATACTTACATTTGCCATTTTTTATAAGCACTGTAGCACGATTCAACACTATGTCACTGTACACTGAGAGAGCTCTGGTAACAAGCACGACTCGGTTCTGAATACTTATAGATCGTCACTGTCCATCGGCTTTTATAAGGATGTGACAATAGATTACCGTTAAAATCACGTTTCGACTAGTTTGTACCGCGCCCAACAGCCACCAACAAACAGTAATAAAATATATAATAGACTTTCGAATCTTTTGATGATTCGGAGAAGAAACCTATCATAAATCTTTACAAACAATATGGACCCAACAAACAAATTAAAAAATCAACGAGTTTAGTTCAGCCTACTACAAATACACGTTAGTACAAGTTACAAAGTTTATTCAGGTATTTTCTTAAGCATCTATTCAAGAACATAATATTTGACGAAATAAATAAATATGCAAAACTAGAACTCGTATTTTTAACTTACAGCTTAAATAAGTTAGTATAGTTTTGAAGCAGTTATTACTGTATAAAATACCGCATTACTATTGTAAGATTAGATTCGTATTATCCTTATGCTACAGGCAATATTTTTACATAGAACTTCCTCCTTTTTGAAGTCGGTTATTACAAAAAAGAGATGAAAGTAACATTGAGTACGTACTCAAATTTATGCAAGGTTAGGTTAGGTTAGAACAGCGTTCTTAAGACCAAAACAACTGTGCTGTGCTCGTAGCTAGTTTTAAGTAGGTAAGTAAATAAAGCAGTTCTTCAAAATTAAGTTTTCGAAGTTAGGTGATAGTTAAGTTAGAAGTAATGTTAAGTTGAACAAGATAAAATATATAAATAGAACAACGTTCGAAATGCAGCATATGTAGTGAGTAACAAAATACATACTTTGAAGTAAGGCTACCTGAAGTTAAGTAGTCAGTTAACGTATCCTGCGTTAGCTGGGCGTAGTCCTGTAGCTTAGGTTAGGTTAGGTTAGAATTGTGATCTAGCATAGGTTAGCTTAGATTAGTGATACGTACACCGTAGCACACATCACGTAGTAAGAAACCTTGGAGTAAAGAGACGATGTGAGACAGGCTGGGTTGAAACAGCGATTCCAATAAGAACCAAGGTGGCGGACCTAGTCTGATAGTTTAGGTATGAGATGTTTAGGTATTTGTCCAGCTTTACCTAAAGAATGTTCTTAAAAGATGTATACCGTTTGGAAAGGAAGTTGTAGGCAGTTGAAGCCAAAGAGAAATATAAAAGAGGGAAACAATAGTAGACCGTAATAAAAGTGAGCTCGGCGTCCGAGAGGGCAATAAAACCCGAGCTCGGGTAGACAATAGAAAAGGGTCGATGGGTCGGGGAAGGTGTTGCATTGTTAGCGTAGGGCGTTCTGTAAGTCCTGACAGAGCTGTCTGAGCGTCCTGGGACCTATTCCAAACGCTCCAAGTAGGGGGCTATTTGTTTTTTTTTTTTTTTTTTTTTTTTTTTTTTTTTTTTTTTTTTTTTTAGGTTTCGTGGTCCGCCAAATCCGCCCTGGATGCCGCCCATCAGGCCCGTCCGCCCCGCATCGTAGTATCGGCGAATCCCTACTACTCGTAAAATACATCATAATTTCAACAATCAACTCTCTTCGCTTAAAATACAAAATAATTAGCTCAGTCTACAATTTCTTTGGGCCATACGTATTAAACCAAAAAATACAAATTACTCATTTTGCCCTTGCCTGGCGCACTGCGGTCAATACTTGGGACCTTAAGAGCCGGAGCACTACGGGCATAACAAAAAAATAATAGTTCTACCTAAAATCTAGCACAACAGGGACAATATAGGAACAAAACATTTAACGATTCAACCTCATTGCCGTCATATAAGCAGTGAGGCTACCTTTTATATGTACGGCAAGATACTAAACCCTCTTTGGATCGAGAGTAGGAGTAGAACCAAGCATGGATGTTAATCTCACTGGAACGGGGTTTAGCGATGAAGACATAATTAAGGATGTTAAGATAACAAAAATTATAATTGAAGAATGCGGGGCGTCAACTTTCAAAATTACTTATTTATCTGGATATTTCTGATGAAATATCTGGATTACTTATGATCGTCTTCTCTTCCATGTCTAGCATGCTTCAGGGTATAATAGATATAATTATTAAGCATACAAAGACAAAGCTAACGGTTACACTATTTCTATTTCAAATATAATAAGGCTCAGCTGACCTTAACTTAAATTATTTGGAGTACGCGCGTTTTTTTTCGTTTGTAATTTATGTAAAATCGTAATTCAAAATCTTTTTTGTTGAAACTGATTAATAAAAAAAATTATGTTGTTGTACGTTGTTAGTCTGATGGCCTCACTAGACACAAAAAAGAATTCTCAAGAAAAGCTTGCACGACTTTCACGTCATGACATAAAATACGGAACGACCAAGGATCTCTAAACTACCAGCACGGAATGAAGAGTGCTGTTAATGGCTGGCACCCATTAAACCAATTATGGTTCCAAATACAAATGGATTTCGTGAATAGGGGATATACATTACCTACTTCTGTACACTTGTTGTTATCCAACGAAATGGCTAAAACCAACGGTGTAAAGAAAAGCTTCTCTTCGTGGATATCAAAGAGTAAGAATCATAAATAACACTTCTCAGCGCACACCCTTCGCTTAGCAGTAAATAATGTTTGAATAATGCTACTTTCGTTTCTCAGAAAACAAAGTTCAAGTTTTGAAAGTGCTTCCGAGTAACAAGCCCGTAACGTTACAAGAGTCCTTGAGGCTAATTCTGATAATCGGACAGGTGTTCGCTGTAATACCTGTTATTGGATTATACCGGAAGAATGAAGCTTATGTCAGGTAGGTCCCGTCACATTCTTAATTTTTGCTGAAATGTGAATTGTATTAATTCATGAGCCAGTCTAAAAATTCCGTAACTATGGCGCTTAATGCGAATTCTGAGTTATAGTTATAATACCATACCATAGCTTTTAAAATGTTAAGTTTATCGGACAGGGGTACCATTATGAAAAAATGATTTAATTGTCTCTTTCTATTTGAATGTAACGCCATAGAAGTGTCATTACTAATTTGATTGCGGATTATTATTATTTTTTTGTATTTTCTACCATTTTTACTTTTTTGTATTTAAAGTAATTGACTTAAAAGAGGTTTGATATCAACATTATATGACGCCTTAATATAATTTTGAAATACGCTATTCTTGGTGTCAAGTAAATAATATAGGTACTATTGAATAGGTTGTATGATTTTATTCTGCTAATATGTTTAGTTTGAAACTATGTATATATATTGCTCAGTTTAATCAGTTTAGAAATGCAACCAGTAGGCGAGACGAAATACGAAAGCTTTTTTTTTGCAAACCGAAATGGAGAACCTTTGCTCGCTTCGCTCGCACAGTCAAATATTCACCCATTCCCCCGTATCCGTTTTTCAAAATATGTCAAAATGGCCAAAATAAGTGGGTTGCAACTAAAATAAAATCATTTCGAAAAATTATCGCGCTGTTTAACGAGTGGTACTGTGTCAAAAGTATCTGATCCAACCTCGGTAAAAAGTGCCTATTACGGTCACATACCGTAGGTACTAAATTAAAGACTTTTAAGCCCTGATTCCTATCACAACAGTGTGAACAAATGCCTTTTACCTGAAAACACGTATGTTTCTTATTATTCCAATGGAAAATAAATCGGGCTTAAAAAGCATTTTTTGCTTAGTACCTACGAAAAAATTCCTTAGATTACGAATTTCCGGCTTTTTACCCACCTAACCTTCACTGAAAAATGAATCGTTTTTTTCGTTGAAGTGAGATAGAAGTTTTTTTTTTTTCATTACGTAGTGAGGATCTACATATCATATAAAAGTAGAACTCCACCTGGTAACAAAATGAAAAGAGTGGCAGATAATAATTTCTGTGACATGATAATGATAATTCTTTTTTTTTCAATTTCAGGTTTTACTGGATTTCTTGGAGATGTCTGTACTCCGTATTATTGCTAATCGGGCAGATATTTATGTGTGTTATGTGTTTCGTTAACATTTTTTGTTCGGAAACGACACTGAAGTCCACATGTAGGTAATTTATATTATTCTGTTATCTTAATGCGTGTGTGTACGTGTGTGTGTGCGTCCGTGCGTGAGTGCGTGCGTGTTTGTGTGTGTGTGTGTGTTATTGTTATATACTTATAAAAAAGATGGTGATGTAAATGGTGCATTAAAGGGGTCGTTTCATTTCTTACAAAAACATTTGACATACTTATATTTATATGACCGAACATACAGTTTGGTAAAATTTCCAAATTGTAGGTATAACGATGTTTCTTAGAATGTTTCTTTCATATATTCGTTATTTCGTAGACGCACAATTCATAGAAAGTCTTTTCTTATATCAATCATTATATAGAATACATGTACCTACGTTTAATAGTACATATATACTATATATAGGATATTTATATATATTACAGTTGCGATTATTAATATTATTTACGTAGCTTTCTATTAAGTGCATAATAAGAAACGAAAATATATGAACTGATTTTCTACGAAATAAAAATACGGCATGTATTTAATGCGGCGACAAATTAATCTGATTTAGGGATTTATAAAAATTAAAGGGGGTAGCAAAAATAATAAGTTGGCGACTAATTGCGGAGACTAGTATAAAGTAAAAAGTAGCAGCTAAGTAATCAATTTTCGGCTTTGTTTCAATATAAACTAGCATCGAGTTATTGTTTTGGCGACTGAATTAACTAATTAAGCGGAAACATGACAGCGGATAAAAAGTTGAAAATGGCCTACTCTAATTGTTCAATGGAGATTGCATATAAAATCAATCAAGGTCATAAAAAAATTAAAGGAGCGCTTTTTAGGGATATAAAAAAAAACCAACCTAACCAAACCCGGCCGAGTCGGATCTTCTGCTAATATTAGTCGCCAAGTCATTATTTATAGTACCTCGCCTATGATTTCAGTAATCTTGTTTATTATTTCTGCTACCTTAAAGTAGCTGCCATTATTTGAATTTTAAAATATCCTTAGTTTAAAGCTCATTTAATATAAATGATTGCCAAAATATTTAATCGCTGACAAGTTATTATTTTAGTTGCAAATAGTTTGCTGCTCTTTAATTTTTCTTTCGCCGCGAAAATAATAAGCCTAAAAATACTATCAATGGATCGATTATGTGTGTTGAAATTATATCATATGTTGATCGATATTGCGAACGTTATAACATTTGTTTTTTTAAGAACACACCCATATTAAAGGTGAAGCTAAAGCTAACGAGTATAGTAGCTATTAGTATAAAACAAAGAAAGAAGAATAAAAACTAATTTACTCATCTATTTTAGCGTCAGCTATATTCTACGGAATAACGTGTATCACAATTGCAATGTTCTTGCAAGTATCTTCAAAATGGCCTAAATTAGTGAAGCACGCGATACAAACAGAAGATCTGGATCCCAACTTCGATACGAGTCTTTCACATAAATGTAACGCAACATGCGTCGTGATTCTTACTCTAGCTCTAAGTAAGTACCTACTGAAAATAGTAACATGCAATTTTCTATTGACTAATTATTAAATAAAAATGTCAGGTTGACCATAAACTCTTTATACTCTCGCGGTATGGTAATATATGGATGGGGGTTCTCTTATTTTTCACAGAAAATTGTTACGCCGATTATCACTTCCCAACTCCCGTTTCGCGGAATTTTATTTCGCCGACCTTTCATTTCCCAACTTATCAATTGCCAACTTATTATTTGCCGTTACCAACTTAACTTTTGGTCTGTGTTTTATTACGTAAATTTTTATAATGCCACCGTTCATGTAGCAGAATGTTTTAGTTGGCATAATATACACTTAGTTGTTTATTGTTTACCAAATGTTTTATTGAGTAGCGTGGTATTATTAGTAAATTCTTGCTAAAAAAATAAATGGAAAGAAAAAAGTTGTGTTTTTCAGAGAAAGAAGTAACAAAAATATGTAGGTATGGGTATGTATGTGGTAAATTTACCAATTAAAAACTAATATTTAAAACTAAAATTAAAAACTATACTAAAATTATAAATATATGTACCTATAATATGTTGTTTTTTTTGTAATACTTGCAAGTATTTTAATATTACCTTCATGCAAGCAAGCAATCTGACGCTCCGCTATCCATGGTCATAAAACAAACCTAACCTAACCTACAGTTTTTGGTTTTTGACCCATTTTCCATTTTGTCGCAGTTACTCTTAGGTACTTGCCAGAGTTTCGGCCAACCAAAAAATATGTAAGTGTTGGTATGTATCTTTTTCTTATTTGTAACTTGCCTAATGTATATGAAAAGGGAATGTTGCATCAACGAAACGTTAATCGTCGAAAAGTTGTTCGACCAAGTGAAAGATTTGACTAATGATTAGTCTGCCAAAAGTTTAGAGGCATAATAATAATCTGCTTTACAATAATTCTACCAAGTGACAAGTTGCCAAATAAAAATTTGGTAATCGTTAGTTGTCAAAGTGAAACGTCGGCGAAACGTTGGTTGGCAAATGAAATTCGGCCAAACATAGTTCTGCGAAAAGGCAGAACACCATGGATGGGTCTGCACTCTTATCGCGATGACGTCATAATTAGTTTGGGAAGTAAATGGAATGGTCTTAATTAATACGGAAACCTAGTTTACTATTCTGCCGTGCTAAGCATATCAGCAGTAACTCACATTGAATGTTACAATAAAAAGGTTTTATCTTAGTTTACGAATCTAAATTAAGATACGAGCTTTTTTTGGTAACTTTTATGTGAGTTACTGCTGTTATGCTTAGCACTGCAGCATTATTTTCTGTGGTTTCCGCGACGCGCACACACATTTAAATAAAACAATTTAAACAGATTATATCGCGTATATTAATTAATTGAGTCTCTCTGACGTTCCGGTAACTAATTACCTAGTTTAGTGTTTTTCAACTATTTTGGAATGGTATTATATTTCCACCAATATTTTCTTTTTGATGAACTACACGAAGTTGCTGTGTTAATTAACCGCATTCCATTTAGTCCCTTAAATTTTGTGATGTCATATAGCAACTTGAATGTGCACTTCAATGATTACTATACTATAAGCTGTTTGACTTTGCCTTACTTAGTCACTGCTGTGGCACAACAACCCAAAAAGAATTTTGGCCTCCGACACTTAAAACCAATCACCGTTAATGTTCAGACGAAACGTGTCTGTCGCTGGGACTACTTTATGGACAGTAATAAACAAGCCCATTTCCTAATATCTTCGAATATTTATTCTATTCTATTTTTTTTTTACCCTAACTATCTGGGAGACGTTCTTAATTTTTACCAACACTGGCCGTCATACTAAAAAATACTTGACGGATGTCACACAAATTACCCGAGTATTTTGAGAAAGCGATCATAAATAGAAATTAACGGGCCTGGAGTTTTGTAACGTAATTAAGATTATTATACGAGAGACGCATAGTGTATTGTCGATAAAAAAGAAGAACGATTCATCTATATAATGTGGTGATATTTTAGTCGAACACCTCTTGTCTCTGGTGTATGCGGTTAGTGAAGCCATGGAGTGTTATCCGAATACTAACATATACGAAGGATTTGTGACGGTATTTTACCCGTGGGTATTTAAATACTTGCCGTATAAAGTTGTGCTGGGCATAATAACGCAGGTAATTATTATCATGTTACGTAGATAAGATTCGTGTGAAAATAAATAATAACGAGCATTCATACCCAAACATGTTGCAATTGCAACCATTTATATGTTTATTTCACGTTTTTCAGTTACTACATTTTCAGGCAACATTTATTTGGAACTTTTCCGATCTGTTTGTGATCTGCGTGAGTTACTATCTAACTTCGAGGTTGGATAATGTCAACCGAAAGTTACTGATGGCACAAGGCAAGGTAAATTATACTTTTCAAGTTTTTAATTATGGAAATGTAGTGGTTCTAAAATCCATAACATTAGATTTCAGAACCACTACATTTCGGCGGTAAGTTATTTATCAGGGATATTGCGGACACGTAGGGAACAACCCAAATTAAAGCCAAAACGTATGTAGTAATCAGTTTCGATCTAGTCATTTCCAGTTTAAAATTAACGACTCAATCAAACCTATTTTGGATTGAATTGTACAGTCAACACCCCTTAGGCCACGTGGTCCCCTTCTTACCCACCATTCACCTCGCGAGACCAGACCAGACCTGGGTGAATCGTTGTTTTTTTTTTACTATCGTTCACCACTCAATTATATTATCGTATAATTTATATTGGTGACAGTCCACCTCTTAAATTTAGTAAGTACTGGCTGTTATAATATCTATAGATTTTTTATTTTGTTTGCGTGAAGAATTTTGACAGGGCCGTGTGACGAAATTAAACCCGCTTTTGTGTCTATTTGTAAAAAAAAACCTGATTTTTACAATTATGAGTGAAAGAATTCGAAGATGAATATTGAACATGATGAATACGACCATCCGTCACAAAGTAGTGCCAATACTAAGAACTTCCGAAAATAACAGCTGCTTCTTTGGCGGATGTAATATGGAAGCTGAAAATATCGTAGGTCTTTTTAAAGCAAAAATATTAAGCAAATATAATTTATATGACGCGAGTTTGCAAATATCATCTACGTCCAGACCAGAATTGGTATGAATTAGGCGTGGCTGATGATAATCCCGTTATTTTTACGAGACACCACATTGAAGATATCTTTAGAACCATGAAATTGCGTTTTGAATATTGTCTTTTATACGGTGCAATAAACATCAGTTTAATATCTTTTAATAAATTAAATGACTATTCTTAATATAACCTACATTAAGCGTAAATATGAGTAAAACACGAATTATTTAAAATTATTATTGTATTTTTATAATCCACATTAGACTTATTAAAATGTATTTTAACATAACACAGAACAAAACGGAACATATTCTAAATATACTTATTTGTTATGCAAGGATGCAAGTTGTTATTTGTCGCGAGTGTTGAAATTGTAAGCTGGGCGAGCGAAGGTATCTAAGATTGAACCATGAAGCGAAGCGCCGCTTTGGGGTTTCTATTCTACGTCGTACATTCATAATAATTTGCCCTTTTTCCTCCTGGCCAAACTGATTTGCCAAACTGGTTTGGCCACGAGGAAATGCGATTCCTCGTGGCCAAACACAATATTGTCATCCTCCTGTATCACAAAAGCTTACCTATGTATATGACTTGTGTCTACACGTAGAAACTCTTTTGAAGAGTTTCAGTACTTGAACATAATGGATCTTAATATAAATGAAATAACTATGATACATGTCAACTAGTTCATAATTTCCTTTAAAGTGTCATGTAGTTTTGTGGATAGAAAATGGATATCTGTTTTATTGAACGCAAACGGGGTAAAGTTTTGCTATATGATGGTCGACAATACTACAAAGCTTCGAAAATATAGAAACGAAGCCATCATTTACAATTGCAGTCGTTTAATAAAGGAAAAGTGCCGTGGTTCCATAACTATAGAAGTAAGTTAATTTTATGATTCCGTAGCTGTAAGCAGACTATATATTATATATCTTTTTTATATACTTTTTTCTCTATTTTGTAAACAATTCTCATTTATTTTTAACGGCGGCGGATATATAATAAAATCGAAGCCACATTCCTGCTTAGCAAACCACAGAAAGAATGAAATTGACTTGGCCGTAAAGGAAATAAGAGAACAAGCCATGCGTTCAGACGTGCCGATTCCCCAATTGCACAAACGACTACAAAAGTCCTTATTAGACAAAGGATATGACTTACTGTCAGACGAATCGTTACCAAGCCTTATTAGTACAAAAACAGCTATGTACGGCAGTCGGAAATAAACTTTCTTTCAAACCTCTCAGGATGTAATAGTTCCAGAACAACATGAGTCGCTCCTCTTGTGCGACTACTCTGATGAATCCTGTCGCATTTTAGTTTTTTGCTCCGAACAAGGTAAAGAATTCATGACCAACACGAAAGAAATTTTTGGAGATGGAACATTTAAAAGCTGTCCAAGACCATTTGATCAGATATATATATATATATATATATATATACCATCCACGGGGATTTATCGGGAGATTTTTCGACGACAAAATGTAGTACCAATACGCAATTATGACAAACAGAAAGGAAGAAACATATAAGGCCTTATTTGGTACTATACCGGATTGATCTCCGACCAAATTCCATGCTGATTTTGAAATGTCTGCTATCAATGCTATAAAAGCCATTTTCCCTGAGATTGTAATAAAATACTGTTATTATCATTATACTAAAAGTCATTGGCGAAAAGCAAAAGAACTGAAATTAAACTCAAAACGTCAACGGCGTATCGTAGGACTTTGCACTGCTTTAGCATTGCTACCCAACGATATAATTTATGAAGGTTGGGAATATATAAAATCACGCAGTCGCAGCACACAAGCACTTACTTGAATTATGTAGAAAAAACATGGTTAAAAAACGAAATATTCGTGTCACAATGGTCAGTGTATGGGGAAAGACACCGAACAAACAACGCGGTAGAAAGCTGGAATTCCCAGCTAAACAAAGATATGAAAAAAAGGCAACCAAATTCAATTTTGAGGTTCCTAAATGTGTTGTGTGAAAGAGAAAATAATAGATCATTGTTGCCAAATCCACGTCAAAAGGATAAAATTGATAATGATAAAGAGATAATGGATTTTCAAGTTCGATTAGTACATGGTGAGGTCAGCGTTGGCACCTTTCTTGAAATGTTACGTTATAAGAATAAAACGACTATTATAAGACCATTTTATGCAGAAAGCGACCAAATATTTTTTCCCGTCCGACCCACCTTCACACTGAGCCTTCTCACCAGTGTTAAGGCAGGGAAATTACTTTTCCAGCCTTAACACTAATATGAAAGAAGGTAAATTATATACCTTCACACTAGTAGTAAGGATGGGAAACCAGACACATTAGTGTGAAGGTTGGGAAGCTCTTGAGATAAACACAAGTGTTACAACCTCTTCAGATAAATATTGGGTTTGATGACTGGAATTATAAGAAATATTCATAATTGTATGTCAATGAAACATGTCAGTGTCATCCACAAACATTTATTGTGCATAAAAAAATATTGTTACAACGTTTGAGAACTGATTTACTATAATATTATTACTATGGACTTATCAATCATTAATAGAAATGGTGGAAAGGTTTAATATCTTAGACAAAAATGTTATTAAAATCGAATTAAATGTCAGTCAAATGTCGTGAGTGTCATTTGATCTTAGGCGCATTTTTGAAACATAAGTAAAAATACGAATTTTCGTGAGGTTGATCAATGATAATCAATGAGATTTTGAAGTGGAACTTGGGAGAGGGGTCCAGAACCGTCTAAAATTCTCTGGTGACTGTACTCCGAAATCCAAAATAGTTTCAGTAGTGTCGTTAAATGTAAACGACACTACTGGTAGTGCGGCTGGTAGTGTCCTTGCCAAATATTGAAATGCACCAGTCATCGATAAACGACTCTCTTATACTCTCAAAGGTATTTTGCATAATAAATTGCACATATGTTCTGCGCTATGTGCTCTAAGTATTATGTCCTGCTTTGTTTGACAACTAGTCGATATGATGGTAGTCATCCCAGCGTTATTATATTTTATAAACAAATAGTGACCTACGTGATTCTAGCTTTTGCAAGACTAATGTCAAAAGTGAAAAACGTCTAAAAAGGTGTATGTCCAAAGGCATGTCCGAGTGATAAAATTACCCAACCATAAAAATGTACAAAGATAATATTGCCTGAATATAATAATTACTAGGTTTATTATAGTCTAACTATAGTTCTATAATATCATTTATAGTAGAGGATCCCTTTAAGAACGACCTTCACCGAGATGTTTATTTGATTAAATGTATTTTATATTTAATTTAATATGTCAATAAATATATTGTATATGGGTTGCCTAACAAATTTTAGTCCAGGGTATGTTTAATTAATGACTAAAAAAAAATTTTTTTTTAACATTTGATTATTAGATAAATTCTATACCAATCGAAAGTATGAAGCCCATAGAATATGCAAACGTTAGGTTGCCTATTCTTTTCCCGTCACAACTATCGGGTAGCCAGGTTTAAACTGGTAAATCTATACTAGCATTTTGCAACGGTCTGATTATTGAATTGAAATTAAATAACATTAAAGATTATTTTATTATGAACACGGTGGTATAGGGTTGCCTGCGAAAAATCAGTCCAGAATTCCGGTTGTCGAATTTTGAAAAGTAAAATATTGCAGCGAGTGAATGTGTGCGACTGAGAGGTCCCAACCAAAACCATCCCATACGATAGAAGAGGACACAGCATAGCAGCTGTTTGAAGTCCGCCCATTTAAAAAAAGAGAGTGCGCATGCTATTTGTGCTTGAAAATGAAAAGGATAGCGATAGACTCGTATATGCTGTGCATTATTTTGGAGTAGATTGTCGCTATAGATACAATAAAATGCATGGTATAATAATATACTCCGCCTGGTACTCTCTTCCGAGACTCGCGAACCACGTGACTGACACAAGCCTACGTCATCATGGTGTTCAGAGATTCTCATACTTTTAAATGTTGGAGAATTTTAACCAACGGTGAAAAGTGTTTAAACGGCATTAATTTTAAGTGATTCAAGTAGAAACATAGGTAGTAGAATAAAACAAATGTAATGTATCTAATCTTTCGGAGTTTCTTCTCAACAGTGGTCACCTCTTGTGAAATGTCGATAGACTCAGACATGTAAAAGTGCCTTTGTGGCCTACTTGCAGATTAAAGATCATTATTTAATTAATTAATTGATTAAAAAAAAAGTTAAATAACTATTTCTCTATTTTAATAATAAACTACTCCAAAATAATGCACAGCATATACGAGTCTATCGCTATGCTTTTCATTTTCAAGCACAAATAGCATGCGCACTCTCTTTTTTTAAATGGGCGGACTTCAAACAGCTGCTATGCTGTGTCCTCTTCTATCGTATGGGATGGTTTTGGTTGGGACCTCTCAGTCGCACACATTCACTCGCTGCAATATTTTACTTTTCAAAATTCGACAACCGGAATTCTGGACTGATTTTTCGCAGGCAACCCTATACCACCGTGTTCATAATAAAATAATCTTTAATGTTATTTAATTTCAATTCAATAATCAGACCGTTGCAAAATGCTAGTATAGATTTACCAGTTTAAACCTGGCTACCCGATAGTTGTGACGGGAAAAGAATAGGCAACCTAACGTTTGCATATTCTATGGGCTTCATACTTTCGATTGGTATAGAATTTATCTAATAATCAAATGTTAAAAAAAAAATTTTTTTTTAATCATTAATTAAACATACCCTGGACTAAAATTTGTTAGGCAACCCATATGCAATATATTTATTGACATATTAAATTAAATATAAAATACATTTCATCAAATAAACATCTCGGTGAAGGTCGTTCTTAAAGGGATCTTAGACTATTACGAAACTTAAAAATGACCAACCATGGAAAAATAATAAATATTGCCAATGATAAGATTGTCCAAAACTACTAAAGTTCAAAAGGCATTTCAAAGTGATAAAATTCAGCAAATAATTTGCTGGCAGGCATATGGTAAAAAAAATAGCATGTATGACTTATCGCACTCAGAAGAGAGCCGTAAATGTCGCTTTTTATAATAATAATTGAACAAAACAGAGCAAAATGTCGAGCTTCATGACATCAAAGAAACTCTTGAAGGGGATGTATATTTTCAGGCTGCTCCCGAACAGACTTCAGGCCGGTAGCAAACATACTGAGGATAAATTTCTTGTGCAAACTCAATTTCTTAATATGACATGGGGATTAAGGGATAGGTTGACACAAAAAAAAATGGGAGTAAAATCGATTTAATCGGTTGATCATGATTACAATGTGTCTTAGCTACATTACACAACATTTTAATAAATAACTATATACGTTCGTTATTTTTTCCTTTGACCAAATATAAATACGAAGAACAATTCTCATAAAATATTAAAAATAAGCAGAACATAAAGAGGTTCGGGTAAATGTGTTAACATACGAGGGGAGGTCCAAAAGTCCGCGAAATGAAGTAGAAGGAGATAAAATTGTACAAAACCTCGTTGCTTATTTGGTATGAGAACTCTTTAGAAAAAAAAATATAAATGTCAATTCAAAACCGTCATTTGTTTTAAAGATCGCCCTTCAAACAAATTATTTCGGAATAAACGTGCGACTATGGAGCAAATTGAATATCGTGCCGTGATAAAATTTCTATCGAAGTAAGGAAAACCTCCGCAACTTATAATTAATGAAATGAAAACCGTCTAAGGGGACCGGTGCCCTGCTAAAACCAAATTTACAAGTGGCATGGCCTCTTTAAACATGGCAGAGAGTCAATTTGAAGACGACCCTCGCCCAGGACGGCCGATTGTGGTCACATCGTCGGATATCGTTCAAAAAGTTGAAAAACTCGTACTAGAAGATGCTCGACTTAAAAAGAAACAATTAGCTGCATTAGTTGGTGTATCAGATGCAACAATTTTGAGGATCCTACATTACCATCTTGGCATGACGAAAGTGAGTGCTAGGTGGGTACCAAACCGCAGCAGATGCAACAACGAGTTGAAGCATCGAAGCAATTTTTAAATCTGTGACAATCCTACAACACACATTGGAACGAATTGTGACTGGAGATGAGACTTAGGTTCATCATTTTGAACCTGAGTCGAAACAAGAGTATATGCAGTGGCATCAGAAGGGTGCACCACCTCCGAAGAAGATCAGGGTATCAGAATCAGCCGGAAAGGTGATGGCTATGATTTTTTGGGATTCGACAGGTATTCTTATGATCGACTACAAGGACAAGGGTGTTACCATAACTGGGACATATTATGCAATGCTATTAGAAAGACTATGTGAAGCTATTAAAGAAAAAAGGCGGGGAAAACTGTCAAAGGGTGTGCTGCTGTTGCACGACAATGCACCGGTTCACAAGAGCCATATTGCGACTGCTGCTCTTAAGACTGCACCGAGCGAAATGTGAAAAAATAGGCAGTTGCCGTTAAGTAGATAACGTTGACACTAATTGTTTAATCCATTTCTTAACTATATATTTAGCATTTCGAAGAATGTGTTAACAACTTCTCCGTGGAAAAATTATAAGATTATTCATATTTTACCCTAGAGAACTAAGTAAAGTTGGACGAAAATTGTAAAATCGTAAGCAGGCGTTAAGTGTTTTTTTATACTTTAACAATGGAAATCTATTCTGATTTTCAGTTCAAAAAAAAGATGAATGTTTACATTACAATTTGACCGCATCAAATATTCAATTATTGTTTGGTATTAAAGGTCCAGATTTATCAAAAAGTGCTTTTAATTCTCCATACATTTTTACTATGGCGGCCGCGCGCCGATTTAAATACGCATGCCCCGCGCTCTATGGTTCAGTCGCAAACGCTCGGCGCCCTCTTAACAGGTGCGGCTTCGAATCGCTGGTTCACCCACCCTACAGCCCGGATCTGGCCCCCAGTGATTATTATTTGTTCCCAAATTTAAAAAAAGAACTACGAGGATAAAAAATTGTGACGATGAAGAAGTGAAGAAGGAGTCTGTTTCAGCTCATTTTGAAAGCAAACATAAATTTTTTTTTTTGATGGTCTACATAAATTAGTTAGTCGATCTGAAAAATGCGTTAAACTCGTGGGTAAATATATTGAAAAGGAAAATTACTTTTTGTTTTATTTAATTTGCAAATACTTCATTCCGAGAATTTTTGAACCTCCCCTCGTAACATACACTCTGATAGCTAAGGTCGCTTTTTGGATTGAATTTAACGAAAATCGCAATTGTACCTATGTTTTTTTTTGTCATTTGCAGACCTATAATTTCGTTACGTCCACTTTTTTTTTAATAGGTATTGAACGTTTTGAACTGTTCACAATCAGGCGCAATACTCAATATTGTCAGCAGTCCATGATATGATTTTATGATAATAACAGCAAGTTTTTAGCTGGTTTTAAATGGTTTTTTTTACAGTATTTTATGTCTACAAGTCTCAATTGTTCTGTTTTTCTTGCAATTGCCTTTTGGTAATGGAAGAAACATTCCTTAACCTGGACTTTTGGGTGCATCTGCTGCACCGAATCGACAGCTCAAAATCACAATGTTTTTATATAAATATTCAACCTTGTCGTCTGCAATTCAGAAAATCCTGCATATGTACTTGGGGATATGATAGGTAATACACCGAAGACTACAGGAAAAAAATGTTTGTATGCTCGTTAAACCCGATATCTAAATGTAGAGTATAAAGTTGGTATAACGTTGACGGAGCATTGTTAAATATCCTAAATAAAAACCGGATTTCTCATTTTCCATACATTTTATTGTTTTAGGAGCAGAAAAATAAAATCCTTTCTTCTTAGTCATCGTCATATTCGCACAATAAAAAGTTATTTGCTAGATTTTTGATGCATGAACTTCTGCCAATTTAGAAAATGATATCTCATTACATTCCTGGTGACGTCTTTGCAGTTTGTTCAGTCCATAAGGCAAGGCAAATAATCAGATCAGTGTGCTTTTCATACTAGTTTTGCACTGAACCCCATTACAGACATCTTTTATTAAAGCAACCATAGCCTTAAATACTTCTTGTTTTTTGGATCTTTAGCACAAATAATATTGAGAAGATCGTACCTGTTACTGTTATTATTATTTATGGATATTATTGCATATCCTTAACCTTTCAGTTCTTTTTCTTAATACTATTTCTTCAACACTATTTTATTGAAACGATATTTATTGTCATTTTTAGTTATTTTACATTAATACTAATTGCAGAGACGTTCATGTGACATATTGCATAAAATTTATGTAAATCAAGCAATAATTTATACAAGTGGCCAGTATAATATATCCGCATATTATCAAAGTTAAATTTGAGTCTATAGAATAGTACAAATACAATTGGACATTTTAAGTTCATTTTAGTTGGTCATGTATCTTTTTGGGTATATGTACAGTGTGACATTTTAATGGCAAGGCGTTGTTATAGCTGGTCATGTATCTGGTCGGTTGTATCTATAGTTGGACATTTTTATGGCTGGTTAAATTACTGACTGGACATTTTTAAAGTATTAGACTTTTTTTTGAGATTAGTCTCGCAAACGATTCTAGAACCTCCAGGTGTGCCGATAATATTTATTTTGATCCTTGTGTGCGTAGTACATGCCGACGTCGTTCTGGCGTACCATGCGCGAGGATTACGGCCGCGTGACGCAGCTGGTCCGCAAAATTGACGAAGTCATTAATGGAATTGTCTTTATTTCTTTTGCGAACAATCTTTTCTTCGTATGTCTACAGCTTTTTCATACATTAGAGTAAGTTATACGTCTTTATTTGTATAATTGTAACATTTTCCATTTTTTCACGTTCTATAGGACTTCATTTACTTCATTGATCAAGGAAACTAGATTTTCTTAATTATGTTTCAAGTTAAATTTAAACCGGGTGTTTTTTAAACAGGGGTAGAAATTTAAATCACAACCAATCAAAGGTTCTATGAAATGTTTAAGTAGGACTATTTTTATTTGAAATGAATTTGAGTAAAAAATTGTTTCGAGGAAATGTACATCGACTTACTCTCCTTTCACGCTAGTACGTATAATTTCATTATAACGAATAAAAAAAAAGTACTTAGGGCGGTTGCACACGGCGACTTTTTGTAGCGATGCTGTCGCGCGTTTCGTAGCCTCGCGCGTCGCTACTAACACGCGTTAGTCGCATTTGCAACGCACTACGGAAGCGATGCCAACACACTACTAACGCGCCACAGCATCGCGACTGTATTGATGCAAACGCGCGAACCGTGTCGGACGACATCGGGGAGGGAACGGCGCGACGTGGTGCGGTAGTGGAGAACTGAATCGCGTTTGCATCGCGACAGAAGCGCGACGGTATCGCGTTTGCATCGCGACTGAATCGTGTTATGTGGTCGAGGGCACACAGCTAGCGACCGCATTACGACTGTATCTATGCGAACGCGCGACAGCATCGCTTCTGCATCGCTACAAAAAGTCGCCGTGGGCGACCAAACTTAAATGACATGACATGTAAAAACGTAATAATAATACTGAATAACTTAAATTAGCCCCCGGTATAAGTGTGACTTTCAAAATGCACTCATAATCAATTATACTTAATTTTATACGATACTTTCTTTATTTTAGATTTTATTAATATATATCATATTATTTCAGGGATGGTATAAAAGGTAACGGAGAATGCCGTGCCAGACATCACAAAGGGTACGGTAATATTTAGCTACGAATCGAGTAAATACGATACCAATCTTTTGAATATCGATGTAGATTGATGGCCAACTCATAATTATAAAACACTGACTTTTAGTCCCCCTAACTAAAACCGACACTGAGATTTTGTCAAGATGACATTCAGGTACAGCCTAGTATGGTTTAAAGACGCTTTGGAGACTTTCGATCTTTATAGACTGTCAAATTATAACAATTCAAGCTTTAGACTTAGTTGAATCTTTTTAAGCTTTTTTTTTAAATTGTAGGAATGACTAGAATTAGTTAACCTTAAGAATCACAAATAACGTACCTATGTCATAAAATAGACTACTTTTTATTTTTCGTTTCCACCTGAATCAAAGCAACCTCTCTTTATTGGGTTGATCAACTTCATCTTGGCTGTAAAAATACTAAATCAATTCATGAAACTTGAATAAAAACGGTCAATTCTTGACGTCGATTTTTGCGTATACGCGTTCGTTTTTCTGTGAGATTCATTTGAACGAATTTTCGAAACCGTAAACCGTAATATACATATTGAAAAAATAATAAAATAAAATTAACTTAACTTATTGAATGATCTCTGTACCACTTGTTGACTTCCGTTTTAAAGTTCTAATCACATTTGGTAAGCGAATCCCATTAGCTTTGTACCCGATGAACAAATACCATTATCTGTATTGTTAGCTGCGGCCACAACTGCCACTTCAAAATGTAAGGCGTTATAAGTGCAAATTACTTTTACACTAAATTAGTCTTTCATTCAAACGAAATAAGGTTTACTCTTAAACAAAGAGAACACAGATGTTGGTCACTTCGTAAGTGAAAGAGCAGTGAAGCTCGTTTCGATGCTTATAAGACAATGAAGTGACCAACATCTCTGTTCTCTTTGTTTAAGAGTAAACCTTATTTCGTTTGCCTTAAAGACTAATTTAGTGTAAAAGTAATTTGCACTTATAACGCCTTACATTTTGAAGTGGCAGTTGTGGCCACAGCTAACAATACAGATAATGGGTATTGTTCATCGGGTACAAAGCTAAGTGGATTCGCTCAGCCAAAAGAATTACTTCTATACTTACCTATGTAGGAATGAAATGGCGATTATTATTATTACTATTGAATAGTGACTATTCAAAAGCAAAGCATCTTCAATGATGTCCATGATTGTCAGTGACATCTGTTCGGAATAGTCGGTACCGAGCAGTGGCGTGGCGCCTATAGAACGCGATTTCCACCGGCTTGCCCATTTTGAGGCGTTCTAAAAGAAGTCAGCTTTTTTCACTTCGGCTTGCCCAGAAAGTTTTTTGCCGCCATGCCACTGGTACCTTTTGCCCCTCCTTGCCCGTGGTCCACCTAATCTGTTCACCTGGATGGACCACGGGAAGTTTTTTCTACCCGTGGTCCACCTAGAAGGACTAAACTAAGGAAAAAAATTATTGGTGGTGGTTCACCTCGGTAAACTTTTCCAGTAAATTAGTACATAGTATACAGTAGTACTTTTTGCTTTAAATAAGTACCTGGCCAGATGTATTTATATCATTACTTAAATTCAATGGCGTTGGTTGTCAATTAGTGTGACAGCCGTCAAGACGATCATAATTTTATCATAATATCGTATTGCTCATATAAATACCTGGTGAACTTACTATGGAAATGGAAAACGCAGATCCGTTAAGACGAGCTGTTGCAAATGAAAATAAAGGATGCCTGTTTAACGGATGCTTCACTCCAATTCAACACAAGCCTTCAATTTTCCACAAGGCGATGTTGCTAAGTAAATATAAATTATATTTACCTCCAAATACTAGACTGTGCACCAATCACATGGATACAGAAGAGTGGGGTGCTGTAATTGCTACCGAAGCAATTACTACCGAAGATCATTTTGACAAAGAAGATACGGAAGATATTGTTTCTATTTTCACAAACGTGCTGCAATATGTCCAGCTAACGGTTTCATCAGCATTAGAGTAAAATATTTTGATATGCATTAAATACATAATTAAAATGCGATTTCATTCATCATTTTATAAAATATAATCTATACCTATAAAACTCGGGTCGTAGAAGGCTTGGAAAGTAGGTTCCTTAGTAGGTGGGAGGACGTAGTGTAGTGCACACTAAGAAAGGATTTCCCGAAATTTCTACGGGAACGGGAAAAAATGGACATTTTAAGTTTAATTGGCGGACGAAGTCGCTGGCAGAAGCTAGTTAAATAATAAAATAAAAAATAATTATACAGATCCGGCTGTCCATGCTACACTGGACTGAAAAGTAGTTGAAATTATCGCTTATATTTTTTTTTGAGATATTTTTGGGGTCATTCGCTAACTCTAACAAACAGACACAGTTCCGTTTTTAGCAATTTTGGTACTGAACACTAAAAACTTAACTGAATTAAATAAGTTTTTTTAACAAAACAAGTTAAAATATTTTTTATTTATTTAAATTCGAGACAATTCACTAAACTTTCCATCTTCTGGAGAACTAAAATACATGGGGACATAAAAACAGGTACACACACTACAATTTTTACCTTAACTTCTCTAACGCGTAACCAACAGAAATCTCGTTAGTTATTAACTGTAGTTGAATAGTAATAATATCTTCGTCGTTGTCTATACAATACAATACAATACAACAATACTTTATTGCACACCAAAAAAGTTTACAAAAGGAAACAAGATAAATACAATTTATAAATAACGGTAGACAACAGGCGGTCTTATCGCTAAAGAGCGATCTCTTCCAGACAACCTTTGGGCAGTGAAATTGATGAAAATTTTAACTTAATACAGAGTAGGTGCAGCGAAAGGCTATGTAAACATTTTTCCTTTTTATTTTGCTACTGTTGGACATTGCAAAAGATTCCATACTTTTAAGAATCACCAGTAAACGTACAATAGTACTGTTTCTTTTATTGACTGTTTTACGTAACTTGGAGTGGAATGCTTCAGTAACATTATTTGTACGGTGTTTTTCCGAAAATACGCTTAAAATCTCTGAAAAATATTTAGTTAACCAAAACTTTTTGATGTATTTGCAAAATCGGACTCTCTTTAGTTTATTGAGGCATTCTGATTTGATATATTCCAATCCCTGCTCGCTGTTTTGTGGCGGTAGTAAAGGTAAAGCCGCAGCCAGTTCAATTATTCTTTTGTCTGATTTAGATTTTAAGCCCAGTTTTTTACCCTTCCTCCACAAAGGTCTATTCCAGTGGTAATAACACCCTTTTAACTGTATTCCCAGATATACAGCTCTTATACCATTCATTGCACCTTTTTCAAAGTCACAGTGCATTTTTTTGGACTAAATTGTGGTAGCTGTCGTTTTATTAGTTCAAACATAATAGAATATGTAGTTTGCTTTTTATCAGGCATAAGTGCATAAATTAGAGGCACAGTTCTTGTATGAGTAATAGAACTTCCTATCTCGCCATGTATTATATAGAGCTGATAAAAGGGGGCGGGACAGCTGGCAAAGGTTGCATCACCAAAGCACTCTTCAATTGCAGGCATTATTTTTTTTGCTTCAGGGCTACAAAAGACTAAAATACGCGAAACTTCATCGTAATAGTCTGCCAAAATGGACTTTTTAAATTGTATTGGCACTTCGACATCTTTGAATTTGTTGTATACAGTTTTTTAACACCTAATTCCTTATTTCGTATCTCGTACAACTTATGCTGAACAGAGGATAAAGAAGGAACGTTAGTTACCAAGTCTAGGCCACTATTTTCAATTTCAGTGACAAATTTTCGGTGTAATTGTGTGGTGTGAATAAAAAGCATCGTATTTTGCGAACAGATAATTGGCGTTTAGTTATATATTGGTACCTAAATTAAATGAAACCTGTGTACAATGGAAAGCATTTCCACTGTGCACCTCTATAAAACCATATGTATGTATACAAATTCGAAATCATAAGTATCTCAAAACGCACCAGTACGGGGATACGGTGGTAGGTGTAGGTGGAATAAGCGAAAAAAACACAAATATCAGTGTTAAACCCATTCATTACAAACTTACCATAATAATTATGTTTCCGCTACATTTGTTCTTTTTATACAATGCACACCTCCACATGATTGCACCATTTTGAAAGATTTCACTTTATAGTACTGATACTCTTCATTTAACAGCACTGTTCGACCTTTGTTTTTAATATAACTTAATTCATGCGACATGTTTGTTGAAAACGCATACTTATCATCTATTTCTAATAGGTATTTCAAGAATTGATTGAAGTCGTTGTCAGTGTCAATTAGATGATTTTAAGATAATGCAAGTGAAGTGCTAATACATGAAAGAAGGTCTTTTAGCAAAGTTTACATAGGTGTACCACGGGTAAAAAAAATGCCCGTGGTTCACCTTAGTCCACCTAGGTGGACCACGAGTAGAAAAAACTTCCCGTGGTCCACCCAGGTGAACAGATTAGGTGGACCACGGGCAAGGAGGGCCTTTTGCGAACGCCCCACAGTGTGGTATTTTACTGATCTGGGCGGCCAATAGGATTGTTGATGTTATATTGGTAGTTACAGTATTGATTTCCTTTATTTGTTCATCATTAAAGTTTTCCCTACCAAGCAAATAATTTTCGATAAAGTCCTGTTTACTTTTTAAATTTGGCAATTTCGTTTGCTGCATCAACTCGAATAATTTCTTAGATCGAGTTATTAATTTAACATTAGATGGCCCTAGAAACAATAAAAAATCAAAACTACCAAAAAATAACAAATTCATAAAATCATACATTTTGACCATATAACGTTTGGATGCCTAATTTTCCATTTTTCGGAGTGTATCCGTGAAAAAACAAAGCTAAATCGTAAACTAGAATAAATGAGGTACCTATGTGCTACATGTCCTATTTCTGCCGGGACACCTCGAGAACTACAACTACGAGGGGCGTTCAATAAAAAGTGAGAATGAGATGCAAACTCTTTCAATATTAGGAAATTAAATACTGGCCGGTAAAGTTAATCTATCTAGCTGATTGCTATAAAAAAAAAACCCAACTGCTTTTTGTTAAAAAAAAATACGGCCATTTCTTTGCAATGCTATTGAGTACGTTGGCGAAAATGGAGAAAATTGAACTTCGCGCCGTTATCAAATACTTGTGTTTGAAAAAAAAATTCTACGGACCAAGTCAATTTAGATTTGCGGGACACTTTAGGGTCTAATGCTCCTCCGTATTCGACAGTCAAACGTTGGTGCGCCGAATTTAGACGTGGAAGAACATCGACCATGGACGACCCCCGCTCCGGACGCCCTATTACAGCAGTAACTAAAGGCATTGTGAAAAAAGTCGAAAACGCTTGGGTATGAAAAAGGTATCTGCGCGTTGGGTACCAAGAATGCTTACTGACACGCAAAAACAAACTAGTCGAGATTTGTCAAGAAGCTTTGGACCTGATACAGCAAGACCGGGAACTTTTTCTGGCTCGATTCATAACAATGGACGAGACATGGCTCTACCATTACGAACCTGAAACGAAACTGCAGTCTATGACATGGAAAAGGCCATCATCTCCAACTCCGAAGAAATTCAAGGTGAGCCCATCTGCCGGTAAGGTCATGGGCTCTGTTTTTTGGGATGATAAAGGGGTAGTAATGATTGAATATCTCGAGCATGGAGCCACTATTACGGGCACTTTATATGCTAAACAAAAGCAACATTGCGCAATGAGATCCGCGAAAAACGGCGAGGTAAACTCTCGAAAGGTGCTGTTCCACCAGGACAATGCCTCGGCACACAAGTCCGCCGTTGCAATGGCTGCAATTCGTAATGCTGGGTTCGATATCCTTAAGCATCCTCCGTATTCACCGGATCTCGCCCCCAGTGATTTCTACCTATTTCCGAGATTGAAAGAATACCTGAGAGGCCAGAAATTTGAAAACGACGACGCGGTAGTTGCTGCAGTACAAGATTTTTTAAGTACTCAAGATGAAACCTTTTTTAAAAATGGAATTTTAAGTTTAGAAAAAAGATATACTAAGTGTATTATGCTAAAAGGTGACTTTGTCGAAAAATAAAATGACATTTAATAAAAGTTGTTTATAACATACTCATTCTCACTTTTTATTGAACGCCCCTCGTAAATGTTTCCGATAAGTCAAAATACAAGCAAAACGAGAACGTTAAAAGGGTGTACTTTTGAATGACTAACATATCGTCATAACATAATCAATCCTATTAAAAACATATACAAACATAACATTCTTACCTGACATCATAACATGTAAGGTAACCTATTATATATTCTACCGCCAAACATACAAATTCACTATTAAAAGTCACCCCGATTTGATATGTGTCGTTTGAGAAAATAAAGTGCACTTCAAATACTTAATATTGCAACCACCTTATACGAGCATATTTAGTTTAGCGATAAGGTCGAATACATTGACAGATTAAAGTGCGTCAATAAGTAGACTTTCTGAACCTATATATTATTCTACACACGTGCAGTTTTTAAAAATTGACTTTTGGCCGCCCAGATCAGTGATATACCATCCTGTTCGCCCCTCCGCCAGCGAACTCTGTTCGGTACGATTTGCTCTAAGCAACTGTACGCTTCCTCATTTAATGAAAATTATTTTAACGAACATTGGCTAATCCGGAATTGTCTTGGACTCTTGGTGTGCCTGTCATTGTTCTCCGGCAGGCGGATTTCACCAATGGCCAAGTTTCATAGGAGTATGTATGGTGGTATACAGTGCAGGTGTTAAAGGCTTTCTTTTGTAGCCAACCCTAGGCGTTTAGACATCATTGTTTCCTTTATGATGTAACTATATGTATATAGATATTTGCAGTATATAGGATGTATATCGGCGACATGTCATTATTACAGATGTCGAATAGATCCCGTGATTTAATAAATACAGCGTTAATAACGTTTTAGCCTTGAACACTCTTACGATTACATCGAATAACTTTTTACTTGTTACGTTTCCACTTAGATTACTAATACTAAACAACGAACTTAGAATAAAAACTGATAACTGATCAGGTAGGTCAAAATTATTTTGACAATTACATAAAATGATATTGCTGAACATGTAAGAGGGTTAAATAAGACTTCATTAATATTCAGTTGCATATCCTCTGGCCTTCCTAACAGCAGTACATCGACCTGGCATCGGCATATAGTCGACGCTCATACTCGATACCACCCGACGACATTAAATTAAACTTGCTCTCGTCACTCCATAAATTTTTTGACCAATCGGCACTTGTTCACGACTTGTGACGAATGACGAATACTAATCGGGATGCCTTATTCTTTGCTGAAATATGTGTATTTTTCTATGGGCGTCGACGTCTAAGCATCGTTTAATAGTCGAAACATGAACATTTTTGTTATAGTTATCTTTTAGTTCATCTTTAATTGTTACTGCACTTTTCTGTGGGTTTCTGCGTCTTACTTTTTTATTACACGATCAGTTGTAAAAGTCGTTTTTCGAGTACGACTACTTTTAAGCTTAGCTTTCGAGCCTTGAACTGCTTATTCCAGACACTAATTAGTTGCCCTGTGTGATATACGAAAACTTCGCGAAATGTCAGCTTGCGATTTACCCTTCAAAAGTGCAGCCACAACAGGTTGCTTAAAATCTTCTGAATATTTTTTATTTTGAAAGTCTCAAGTTGTTTTGGCGATGTTTATATTTTAACTCAACGAAACTAAACTTTTTACTTGTTTCAAGAAGCTTTTAAGCCATAAAATACTTTATCAAGAATTAAGTTGATAAAACTAATATATCGCATATAATATCAAAGCTTTTGCCGTTGTCAAAATACTTTTGATCACTACTGTGTGCATTTTTTATATGTAACTGCTGAGGTCATATTTTTACAGCACGAGTCCCTTTGCCGGATACGAAGCACCGGTATACTTCATATTTTCTCTCGTGTACTTGATTAGCCGGTCAGTAGCAGTATCCCTCATAGCATCGCAAGTTAACACTGCGTCTACAGTACCTGCACCCGTTTTGTATGATGTTCCATCACCGGTCTATTGCATAGAGGTAACATTACTACGCAAATATTAATTATTGAACAATCTATTTCGATACCACATCGTATCAAATGAGTTGTTGTTTCTATTTCTAGGTACAGAGGTTTATCGATCAAGTCAACGGAGATGACGTAGCATTGAGTGGAATGCAGTTTTTCACAGTCACTCGCGGATTACTCTTAACGGTAATCACAAACATATTTGAAATAATAACTAATCATATAAACACTATTTTTATTATTTGTAGTCCTAATTTCTGTTTTAGGTCGCCGGCACAATAGTCACCTACGAGCTTGTAATGTTGCAGTTTACACCTGCACCAGACCAAACAGTTGCGACAATTCCATCAAATATAACTATGGTATAAAAATTTAAATAAATACTAAACATACCCTCCCTCATCCACGGCGGCACAAAAATCTTGGTAATGCAATTCAACCGAGTTACTGTTAATTAAACATGCAAAGAACTTACATTATTTTATTCCAAATAACATTCGAATGAATATTTATCCAGAACTTTAATTATTATACGAATACACTTATTATGAAGTGTTTCGATATAAATACACGTCTTATAAAGGTACATGATGTCACGTGTCATATGTCTACACGTTTAATTTAAGTTTTGCAATGCGTTGCAATCTAAATCCTGACCTGATATGGTCAAAAGCTTACTTTAATGATTAAAGTAAAGTAAAGTAAAAATAACTTTATTGGCACACAAAAAAATAATTACATACAAAATAACAATAATATGAAGTAAATGCATGCACATAGCGGAATAGTAATTGCATAACTTATTCAGGTGTTCCCACTTCCCAAACTAGGCGCAGCCTGTATCTTGGGCAACCAATTTGTACTTATATATATATTATTTGGATCATTGCCGAAGTTAAATTTTAAAAGTAAAGTTACATTATAAACTAGTTACTTATATTAAGAACTTAATTTCGTAGTATAAGCAAGCTTTGATAAAACTATGCAATAAAACAATGTGTCACTAAATCATGCGAATTTTCAAGATGCTCTCAGTGTTACCTTCAGTTTCTGTTCATAGTTCAAGGTCAGAAGCCAGTCACCAATAAGTCGTCTGGCATCAGAAACAGATAGGTTTTTGATGTCGCAGTATTTTGCAATTGAGTTATAAACAGATGCTCTCACACAGTCTCCAAATCTCCTTGCAAATACGGATTTGACTGAAGGTGGATTAAGTTTATAGATACGTTTTGTTAACATTTCTCTGTGAAGCTTCATACCGATCAGGCGCTTATGGGTCGCGATGCAAGTGCGGAGAATAAAAAGTTGTCGAATGTTCAGGACGTGCGCTTCTTTGTACAGCTGGGTAGTCGGGTAGCGAAACGGTTTCTTTAGCATCACTTTCAGTACAGATCTTTGTGCGCGTTCCGCGACTAACATGATTGATTTTGCTGCACTGCCCCAAACACTGACACAATAGCTGGCCACGGACTCAACAATAGCTTTATAGACCATTGTCAGCACCTTGCGGTCCGCCGAGTTTCTAAGGGTTTTTATGACTGCAATGGTTTTCCTTAGCCTTTTAGACAGACACTGAATATGGTGTTTAAAATTTAAATGTTCATCCATCACGATTCCGAGATACTTAATAATGTTAGAGCGTGCAATGGGATCACAACTACAAGGTCCTGAAAGACACATGTCACTGGAATGGATTTTAATTGTTAGGGTGTCGGGTGGTTTCGAGGCAGCGGTTTTATGAAAGCAAAGGTATTTGGTTTTGTTTTGATTTAGCCTGAGTAGGTTTCTTTTTAGCCACTTATTAATTGAAAGCATCCCCAACTCCGCTGCCTGGAAAGTATCCTCCCATGACTCTCCGTGAAATAGAACAATGGTATCGTCAGCATAGCATATCACCTGAGCATTCTGTAGTTCTATATCATGTATATCATTTATATATATGTTAAAGAGAGTCGGGCCTAAAATGCTACCCTGTGGGATCCCAAAATGCACCGGGAGAGGCTCACTTCTATGCGCACCTATCTTAACCAATTGGCTACGATCAGAAAGGTAACTCCTGAACCAATTCAGCGCAAGACCTCTGACACCGATGTGTTCAAGTTTATTTAAGAGGATTACGGGTGACACGGTATCAAAGGCCTTGGCCAGATCCAAGAAGACCCCAGTACAGCTGAGATTCCTATTCAGATTCCCAGAGATCATGTCAGTCAGCAGCGTAACCGCGTCCTCAGTTGAGCTATTCGACCTAAAGCCAAACTGACGGGGTGATAGAAGGCCATGTTTTTCAAGGAATCTGGTGATACGGACGTTAACTATCTTTTCAAGAATTTTCGAGAAGGTACTCAGCAGCGAGATAGGTCTGTAGTTCTCTGGGCGGTTTTTTGGTCCGGCTTTGTGGATTGGGGTGACAGCTGCTACTTTCCAAGGTTGGGGGAAACGTCCTGTCGATTTCTAATGGGTTTGGCTCAATATATTATTTTTCAATCGAATTTTGCTTGTAACACCGCTTTGCATTCATAATGCGTTGGGCTTAAAACTACTGATTTTCATAATACCTTAATCATTAATACCTACCCATGATTTTCAAATTACCATGGGCTCATACCTAAATGTCAAATTGTCCGTTCTTAAAGAAATTCATTGTAACTTTGACATAAAACGTTATAATTATTTTCTAAATACCTAAAGATTGACATGCACACAGCATGCACAATTTCTTCAAATACTGAATGACAGAAATGACAAAATATTAAAATAACTCAAAACGAAAACACCTAAATGGCAAATTGATTATTTTTTCACGATTGGTTATTTGAGCATGAACTGATAGGAATTGATATTTGAATTTAGTATAGTTCCTGTTCAACCTGCCCAGCTCTACCCTACCGAAGTGGACTGTAAGTAGTGTAGGTTACTACGGCGTTTAATAAAAATACAGGAATCTGGAATATATGCTATAAATATTGTCTTTATTTATCTAAAATTCAACCTTTCAACAAGTTTTGGTACCTAAAGTAAAGGCTATCCCAGACAGAAGTAGAGACAAAATTATAAAATTCGAGCTGGTTGATTTTTAATCTTTTTAGAAAAATACCTGTCATGGCCGCGGTAGGCATTAGATCTGTGAAATTTAGCGAAATTATGGTCGTATTTTTGAAATTGTAATAATGAAGAGATCACAAAGTATTCGCCAAAAGAGCTATTCAGTTTTATAAATGTCATGGAAAAACAAACCCGATACTTAATTTTTCTCCGGATGGAGTCAGTAGAACTACTTTGTATCAATTTAGGCATAAAGCGTTTTAAAGAAACGCATAGACATATTTTGAAAGATATTCCGGGAAGAAAACGTACTATTTCAACAGTTAAGAATATAAATAAAGTAAAAAAAGTTTATCAAAGTCAATTATAGTTCGAATGCAAACACGTTATCTACAACTTAAAGTATTTCTAAAATGATCTGCTCCTCAGTATATAAGAGATCAGGAAGTGAGCTAAAAAAAGATGCCAAAGAGTATATGAAAAAACACTGCAAAAAGATTCTCTCTGCGGGGATAGATTTTATACGAAAACATAATAACACGAGCAGCACACAAAATACTTTAATACTCACAAAGACTGTTTGCATTCGAAAAAAAGTGTTTTGATTTGATTTATTCAACAAGAGGTCGACGTTAACATTTTTAACTTCTTTTGAAAACATTTTACGGGTTTAAATTTATGATTCGTCCCTTTATCTCGACATTATTTCAGCAGATTTGCACAAAACAACTTCGAAATAAACTAGACGGCGGTTTTATTTGTTAACTGCGCTCGACATGTCTTCTACTGCGCATGTGCAAAAGTATTTTTTTAATATTCGTCTTATGTCAAAATGGCACAAGCGCGTGTACATTCAGCCAAATGAATAACGATTTAAAGTTCGTTTATTAATCAAATGTTATATCTAACGTAGTAATGAATGACGTGTTAAATGAATTAATTAATGAAGTATTGGTTTTATTGTACTTTGATATGTAATAATAATCGGTATTTGACTAATTTATCAAACTTTTTGTAAATAATAAAACCTCTTTGTGTGAGGCTAGAAATAAACAGCTAGAAATAAAAAAAAAATTGAAAAGTAAAAAGCACTAGTGTGGAAAAGTAGTACTTTCCGCACAGTTTGAATGCCTAGAATACGCTGTTTTCGAGCACATGCATTGTATAAAATATTATGTCAGGTTATGGTGGCGAACGGTGCTGCAACAAAAAAACTAAAATGTAAAGGCTCAATCACAATGAAGGTATTACTTAACAATTGTTATAAATTTTCAGAGTAAATTAATCTGTAATGTCGTAAAACTAAATGTCACATTATGTTGTCATTGTAATGTTCCTAGGTAAGTTTCAACTTCATCAGCTTACACTATACTTTCTATTACCGATTTAAAAGTTATCAAGCTTTAATAAATGTTATCTTACGAGTAAATTTATATTACTTATAAGTTTATTGTTATTATTTACGTGACGATTGTCACATTAAGTAAATAATTGTGATTAAAGAAGTACCCCATATAGAAAACTGTATCGCAGATATGATGAAACATGAATGGGCTGAAAAAATTGATATTTGTAAACAAAATATTAAATCCGCTAATGAACTGTACCAAAGTTGTACGAAGAAGCTGTTAACGCGTATAGAGATTCTGGACAATCCTTTGATGATGTTAAAGTAGGCTTTTATAAAAATAAAAACTAGACCCTTAGACATCCTAAGGTTTGCATACCACTAAGATGTAGCGGATAATATTTACGAGTATACCCAACAATTTCAAGAATTCGTTACAACTGACTATAATTGTGATGGCATAGGACTCATAATATAAGGCACAAAAAAATTAAACTGAAGTGATGGAGAAGTTCGACCACTTCTTCGGAGACGGAACCTTCAAGTCGTATGTGTCGCCAACTCGCCATTTTCTCAAATATACTCCGTGCACGGAGATTTTGGGAGTAATCTTAGCAAGGCATTATTTGAAATGTTGAAATCTAAAATGCCAAACTGGAATCCGAAAAACTACACTAGTGATTTAAAAAAAAGCACGATTAATGTCTTAATCTTAATCTTCACGAGGTTTTCCCTGAAATTAAGGTAAAGGGGTGTTAGTATCTTTTCCAAGAGAGCCTTGTGCGTAAAGCGCAGGCATTTTTCATAACTTTAAAGCATACGCGCAAAGCGATTAAATTGACAGTATCGACTGGCTTCAAATCACACGCGTTTAAAGATGTCAATGCAATAATGCAACTGATAGTTCATGAACTAGAATCCGCAAAATTATTATCACTTTCTACAGCACCCATGTGATATTTTGCTCGGTGGAGTACTCAAAAACATATTTATCTTCTATAAAGGTTGACTGTATGGAGGATGGGATGGCAGGAGTGTGGATCGCATACTTAAATAAAGCCTGCTTTTAAAAAAACAACTACGTAGCATTGTATTGTATTACTTTTATTACCAAAGACACGTTTCCATAAATTCTCAAAAACTTTAAAAAAATACTACAATCACACCAACATAACATGAATAAATAATATTGTTCTCGTTGTATATTAATATCTTAATGTGCACATCATCATCCTCCTAGCCTTTGTCCCATTTTTGAGAATGAATTCTCAATCGGGGTCGGCTACCTAAATCCCAAGATGTGGCGTAGGCACTAGTTTTTACGCAAGCGACTGCCATCTGACCTTCCAACCCAGAGGGGAAACTAGGCCTTATTGGGCTTAGGTGGTTTCCTCACGATGTTTTCCTTCACCGAAAAGCGAGAGGTAAATATCAAATGACATTCCGTACATAAGTTCCGAAAAAGTCATTGGTACGGGCCGGGTTCGAACCCGCGACCTCCGGATTGAAAGTCGCATGCCCTAACCACTAGGCTACCGCCGCTTCTTAATATCTTAATGTGCACATTAGTAGTTTAATTGAATACATTAAAAATACACAAAAATTCAAATCACAGTCTTAAATTGTAAGTTTATACGAGTATGGCACTGTTACTGTGAGGTCTGTCTCTGTGAGATCCTGGTAACACCCGCGCGTTATCATGCTTTCTCGCTTTCTAAGCATAAAAACCGGCCACGTGCGAGTCGGACTCGCGCACCGAGGGTTCCGTACAAACACTTTCCATCCCTAAGTGGTTAAGTTAAGTTTGCACCTGGTATGTATAGCGCCCATATAAATTAGGTGCAAAGTTAGGTATTAAAAAATAACTACTAACTAGATCTCGTTCAAAACAATTTTCGTTGGTAGTTTTTAAAGTAATGTACATCATATGTTTTTTTATATTTTTCATTTTATTATTTTAGAAGTTAGAGAGGGGGGCAACTTTTTTCCACTTTGGAAGCGTCTGGAGATCTACAGCACTTCTTTTGGGAAGAGCTTGCTTCGGTAGCAGTTCTTCATCGACCGGCTCAGGCAGCTCGAAATCGTCATCTAATGATGAGTCGTCGATGAATTGTTCGTCAATATCGTCAACAATCAGGTCAGGCTTGTTTTCGCAAGATTAGCCGCTGCAGTGGTTGCAAACAGCCGAGCAATTGAGGCCCGCTTTTCTGCAACTACTCGTGGTGGTACAACCTTTTTTGCAGTTGCAAGAAATCATTTTAAGCAGGGGTTGAGGAGCTGGTGGCTTTGTCATCAGCTGAGGAATGAGGCCTCGAGTGCTCTGCATCCAGCCCCAATTAAGAGGACTCTTCTCATTTCCTAGCCAAATCTGTACCTAAAACAAAACCAACATCAAAATTAATATTGTAACTTTTCTTCTATTAAAAATATCGTTTGAAGCAGGAAGGTAAATGTGTTGTTGGTATGTTCGCCAAGAATGGAATTTCGCGGCATCCCGGATTAGAGGCAACCTGGCGAGATTCATGTTTGTCTTAGCTGCCGCCCTTGTAAACATTTCGTAACGAAGGTCATCTAGGTCTTGAGATTCACTGTTTCCTCCATACAGTGAAACGAGGAAGCTCTCTCCTGCTTTGGTGACCTGCTCAGGTTTGGCATTGGGGCTTAAGAAAACCTCAGCGTTTTGTTTGAGGCGTGGCTGTTTTTTCAGTATCGACAAAAACTTCAATTTTCCTTGGCCAAAAAGTGCTGATGTTGTATCACAACCACCGAAGGTGTGAAGGAACAGTGCCAATACGGGTTGTGCTTGGTGGGTGAAGGAATCCATCGAGTAGGTGACGTCTGGAATGTTTCCTCTCCCACATTTTTCAAACAAAATGTTGTTTTTTTGTTTGTGCGTCTGTAGGGTGTGGTCTCCTCCTTCTTGTGACAAACCGCAAAGCATAACCAACAAATCTATGTCCTCGCCGGCGATCTTCACAACGTCATATGTCGAGGACATGGAAATGGCTGTGGTAACTATTAGCCGGTCAGCATCTTCCTCATGCTTTACTGCTCGAAAGAATATAGACAACGGAGTCTTGCCGAGACGATCACACAGGTTGTTGTAGTTTTGTTTTTATAAATAGTGAATACCTTATACCTTCATAAAAGTTAAAACAAAACAGACCTTCAGTAGAAAAATATAAGAACATATTTACAACACTAAACTGAATAATAAAATTTTAGGAAATTTTGCTAACATTTGAATATATTAGATTAGATTAGATATATTTATTTCTCTTTGAAAATTACACAATATTTTACATGTCGTAGATAAAATAGAATGGATTCACAAAAAGATCGTCAGGTATATTCAATTATATAAAATTAATAATAATCTGGTACTTATTCAAAGGTCACAGTTTAGCAAAATAAACAAAAACCAACAATGAAAACAAGAAAATAATATGTCACAAACTAAAAATACTATAATTATGAACTAGATTAACATATTCAACAAAATGTCATGAGATGAAATACAAAAAATATAAATTAAACATAAAACAAACAATCTAAAATAATATAAGATACCTGTCTAATTTAGTACAATGTCAAAATTTACGAAATAAAAATTAATAATTAATAATATAAATTTAAAATATGGTACAAGATAATTATGTTACCTCATAATATTCTGAGACAGAATAAAGCGTTTTTGATCGCAAAAAATCTTTTACTCGGCGCTCAAATACTTGATCCGACGTCTCGTTTCTGAGACTGGCGGGTAGACGTTCATAGAACGACGGGCCTATTACGCGCGGGTTCTTGTCGAGCAGCGCCAGCCGCCGCGGCACGGGCAGTAATCGCCCCGTCTGACGGGTTATTCTGTTAGGCATACTGGCGCGCTTAAACAAATGTATGTTCCGGCGCGTGTACATTATAACTTCGTACACGTACAGAGAGTAATGTGTCAGCATTTTATATTGCTCAAAAAGTTCTCTGCACGAGTGCCTCGGATTCACGGCCGCCATCACGCGTAGTGCTCTTTTTTGTAGTTTGAACACACGGTCAGAGTCCGTTGAGTTACCCCACAAGACAATGCCGTATGACATGAGCGAATAGAAGTACGCGTAATAAATTTGAACCAGTGCATCACTGGAGACAACTGGCTTCAGTTTACGCAGAGCGAATACGGCACTGCCAAGCTTTTCGCAAAGATGGTCAATATGCGTTTTCCATTTTAGCTTGCTGTCAATCATAAATCCGAGGAACCTGCATGAGTCACAACGCGGTATCGGACTCTGTATCAGTGGAATATCTCTGTGACCTGCTGTGAAAATTATCACGTTCGATTTCGTAACATTTAGGATGAGACCGTTCGCTGAAAACCACCTGTGCAGTTGGTTGCACGTGTGTTCTATTTTATATTCAAGTTGGGAGTATGTATGTGCCTTCACTATCACAGTGGTATCATCAGCGAACAGTACCATCATGCCTTCGGCAACGGAGGTAGGGAGGTCATTTATAAACATCAGGAATAAGGTATTTCCGAGTGCCGAGCCTTGAGGTATCCCGAGTTCCAGTTTACCTACCTCAGATCTCACCTTCTTACCCTCTATCTTAACCTCAACCGTTTGCTGTCTATCTTTAAGGAATGATGTAAATAGCCGATGAGTATTATCTTTAACTCCGTAGTGACCTATCTTTTCTAAAAGTAGCTCATGACTAATTACATCAAACGCTTTTGATAAGTCGCAGAATACCCCCGCTGCCTTGTCCTTATCATCCAGTGCCGTGGTTATGCTATCATATATGGTGTGTGCTGCTGCTGTGGTAGACCTATTTTGCCGGTAAGCGAATTGATTTTGAGTCAGTAGATTGTTTGTTTCCAGATGGTCCATTAGTCGCTTTGACAAAATCGATTCAATGATTTTTGAGATATTAGGCACAATAGTAATGGGCCTATAATTATCGACAGCAGTTTTTTCACCTTTTCCCTTATACACTGGACATACACGTGTGTATAGCTGTATCTTAGAAACTATTTGGTCTAACGTAACCAAATTACTTTTATTATGTTGCAAATTTAGTCTACTTAAAAGTGTTCATAGTAATTTTTACTGTAACACAGGTTTTTGGTGGTAAAAAAAGGTAAAAACTAAAATAACACCGAAAATTTCATGGTTTTTCAACAATTTCACAATGATCCGGAGGGTTTTCGAGGTCGAAAAATTGGATTCGTCATTATTACTTCACTTTAGGAAACATATAAAAAAATCAGAACTACCCGATTTAATGCAAGGCAACCCCACTTTTAGAGCACGATTTCCATGTACTATAATTTTTCTCTGTCAAAGTTACATTTGTGCAAACTACCCATTTTATAAATATTAATTTAAAAAATAAAGGTGTTCATACATGCCAGATGGGCCTAATGTGTAAAGACAGTTACACATGTGCCAGAAGGGCATTTATTATTTTATTTAAAATATCTACCAGCGGTTCACTATAAGGCTTACTGAGGAGAAAGAACCGCCAAAGAAAACTGGTCTGCAGTCTGCGAGCATATCATGGACAAACCAAACCATTCAATTAAGTTTGATAACACCCAATTTCAATAGAGAAGATGGTTTGTCATTACCACCAGCTTGGGGTCCTGTTGTACATCTTATCAAGGATCAAGCAAGACACAAGACTGGAAACCTTGGGCCTCGAACGGTGTAAAACAAATAAGTGTTAAAAGTAGTATATGTAGAGATTTGTTTCAAAGTATTTTATAGTAATAAGGCAATCTGGGAGTTTTCTTTGGCGGTTCTTTCTCCTCAGTAAGCCTTATAGTGAACCGCTGGTAGATATTTTAAATAAAATAATAAATACCCTTCTGGCACATGTGTAACTGTCTTTACACATTAGGCCCATCTGGCATGTATGAACACCTTTATTTTTTAAATTAATATTTATAAAATGGGTAGTTTGCACAAATGTAACTTTGACAGAGAAAAATTATGTTTTTCTCAGTCAACCATTGACAACGGTATCTGTAAAGGTACTGAAACGTCAGGAAGGCTCAAATAAATAATCTGCGCGATCTAATCCGTTTGAATTGTTTTATTAAAATATTAAAACTTAACAATCGTATTTTTTTACATCACAAAAATTTTAATCACAATCTCTTAGTCACAACACAATCAATTTCAAAAGCTAGGTGGCGCCAGGTACGTTAAACACATTTTAAGAACTCATCATCGTGTCAGACTTATATTATGACGCGGCTCAAAAAAAAACAACACGCGTTCACTCGGCAAAATACTTGACTCGATTGAAGCCATCGTGCGACCGAACGCGGACGCAGGTGGGATACGTTACGAGCGCGAGCGAGAAAGCAAATCGCAACTTGTTGCGCCGGCGCGCCGCGTATTTCACACGGCGGCGGCGGCGCGCCGACTCGAATCCGCGGCGACGGCGGCGCGCCGGCGCGGCGCTCATATCTACTAAGTATTCACAAACTGGCGAGAGATTGCGCAGGATCGGGTAAAGTGGCGAGCTCTTGTGTCGGAGGCCAAGACTCATTTTGGGTCGCTGAGCCAGCGCAGTTAGTTAGTTAGTTAGTTCTAAGTATGGGGAGCCCCCAATATTTATTATTATTTTTTTATTTTTGCATCAAAATCTTCATGCGGTTCACAGAATACATCTACCTACCAAGTTTCAACAGTATAGTTAGCTCTTATAGTTTCGGAAAAAAATGGCTGTGACATACGGACGGACAGACGGACAGACAGACATGACGAATCTATAAGGGTTCCGTTTTTTGCCATTTGGCTACGGAACCCTAAAAATGACCAACAAGAAAATGTCTTTATTACATTGACTTCTCTTTTCAAGAAAATGGATAATAACAAACCTTGCCAGCTCGTTCTAAAGTTTTGTTTCACTGGTGAAGTAAAGATAATTTATTTATTACTAGCTGTACCCGCGGCTCCGCACGTGTGACAATCGGTCTGTGTCAGTTTTGCTTTATCACAGTTTCTTGATACCCTGCAGACGGGACTTTCTGTGTAGCACATGTTTGAAAATAGTTTGCACCTCATTCCTAAGTAGCGTCATAAGATGTAGATGCAAACTTAACTGACTCGAGTGTAGTGGCTGGCAACACGAGATGGCAGCAAGAAGGCACCTTGTCAAATCACGTATCATTTGGACGTCCGCGTTCTACAAGGCGCGAGGACACGGATATCTTGAATCAAGCTCGCGAACAAAGATTCATAAATACCACTCAGTTCGCAAATGAATACCAAGTGTCGAGCAGTACCATACGACGGCGTCTAAAAGAGGGTGGTTTGCAACATAGCGTGCCAGCAAGGAAACCGGCACTAACTAATAGACACATAGCTGACAGGTTGGAATTTGCAGCGAGGGGAGTATCTAAATTATAATTTGACAAAGTGATTTTTACGGACGAAAAGGTATTATGTTCATCGGATAATGGCAGATTGAGTTTATGGAGACCGGACAATACGCGATATCTGAAGGAAAATGTTGTGCCTAATTGCCAGAGTCGGCGTATTACGATTGGGTTTTGGAGCTGGATGTGTAAAGATGGCCCAGGGGAGCTGGTAGAAATTACAGGTCGCATGAATGGGGCGGATTATAAGGAAATATTGAATGAATCATTTTTGCCAACTGCCAACGTATTTAACCCAAATGAGCACATAACTTTCATGCAGGACAACAGCTCGGTGCATAATGCTCGTTTGGTGCAGAGGTGGATTTCTGACTACAGAGATGAGCTGACTCGCATAAAAATGCCTGCTAAGAGCCCCGAACTCAACCCAATAGAAAATCTATGGGGTAAAATGGTGCAAGAGTGGGACGGAAGCCAGTGTCGCACCAAAGATGCATTAAGACGCCACGCTATCAACGTATGGGAGTCTTTTCGAGGGCGAAACTTGCGTGAAAACCTGGTTGGTTCCATGCGAAGAAGGCTGCAGGGTGGGTCTTCACAGCTTGAAGAAAATTTATTTTTAATTAGTTTACGGGTAAAGTGTTTGTGTTTGCATTTTAAAATAAAAAGTATTTTCTCTTCCATTACACGTTTTTATTCACCTTAGTCATATTAATAATTATACCTGTCAAAGTCTGGCAGGCTGAATTTATGGCAGTTTTCGAGTATGGTACTGCTTGAAAACTTCTCGTGTATCTAGAAACTCACTTACCATCCACAATATAAGTAGTCAAAATAATTTTTGACAACTTGAAGTCAATATAGTAACAAATTTAAATTTAAACTGTGTCACAGACGTAAGGTATATTTTCCATAAATGTTCCGATCTTTATGATCATCCTGACTGCTTCGATACCTTTGCCGATCTGTTCGTTCCGATATCTTTGCCTGATTGCATGTTACGAAATTATTGAAAAGTGGCTGCTCTTAAATTTATGACGAACTAGCTGTGCCCCGCGGTGTTACCCGCTCATCCCACGGGAACACTACATTTATTCGGGATGAAAAGTATCCTATGTCCTTCCCCGGGACTGAAACTATCTATATACCAAATTTCATCAAAATCGGTTCAGCGGTTTAAGCGTGAAGAGGTAACAGACAGACAGACACACAGACAGACAGACAGACACACTTTCGCATTTATAATATTAGTATGGAAGTATGGATGTATGAAAACATTTAAAAAGTTAAAAATCATATTTCGATACAGGTTCATTTAGCATTTTTTACTCCTTACGACCCCATGAATCCGCTGGTAAAATTATTAGGATTCCTCGCGAGAGCTATGTACGAGGGGTGGCTGAAGTAATCTACCTGACTGTGTGAAAGAAAAGACGTAACTGGGTAGTTTTTTTTTATTTTTATATAATCTCACTCTTCCGAAATGCATTTATTACATTTTTCAAATAAGTAGGTAATGACATTAAAACTTTTAAAAAATATTCTTTCGGTTTGTCGTCAAAATATTCGTTTCACGTGGCTATTATCTCATTATCAGTAGAAAATCTTCGCCCCCTGAGATCTTTCTTTAAAAGTCTGAACAGGAAATAATCACAGGGGGCTAAATCTGGGCTATACTGGCCACCCGGTCGATGGCATCGAAGCCGTTTCTGGCTATGGCTAACTGCGTCGTGTGAGCCGTAAGCACAGGTGCGTCGTCGTGTAAAATCAGAACTCCTCTGCTAAGTTTGCCCCTTCTTTTTTCTTTTATAGCGTCTCTTAGCTGGCAAAGTAAGTTGGCGTAATAATCAGCTTTCATTGTCGTTTTCTTAGGTACCTAAATAATCTATTAACAAAATCCCTTCCGCATCCCAAAAAATTGTCGGCTTGTCGTCCTTGAATTTCCACTGTATTGATTCCTGTTTACTTTCCGGGTCCCATTGCCCTAATCCAAGTCTCATCACACGTCACAATCCTGGAAATAATTTCTTCCTCTTTCCCGCGACTCATGTCTAAAAACTCTTGATAACATTTGACACGTCTGTCTTTCTCTAACGCGGTCAGCATTTTGGGGAACCAACGGACACTGACCTTAGACATGTTCAAATAGCCATGAATTATTTAATTTACCCGTAGATAAACTGTTTCACTCGTCGGTCGGTCTTCAAGAATTATATTTTTCAACTTGGTCACATTTTAATCAGTAATGTCACAAATTGGTCGTCCACTACGAGGATCGTTTAGGATTCCGCGCCCCGATTTAATCGACCTAGACCAGAACTTGATCGTGAAATCTAAAGAACAAGAATCACCAAACATGGGCAACATCGTTGTTTTATCTGCGAAGGCGTATTTCCTTCTTTAGTGAGAAATTTAATCACTGAACGTTGCTCAATTTTGAGCAAATAATTTTTCTTTAGCGACATGTATTCGAGTGCCAAAAACAAACGAGGAGCAACTGACTAATACAAGTATGAAATTTTTAAAAATAATAGTCAATAAATACGAACTTATAGCGGTCACTATGTTTTTTTTAATAATTTATAGGCTAATCTACATTACTTTTCAGCCACTTCTCCTATATGTGCGTTTGGTAGTAGTCCTTTCCCTCATGTGCGTTTCCCAGCTCCATGCCATCCATAAATATATTTCAAATACAATAAGTATTTGTCTATGGTCATGTAAAGATTTGCAACCCATTAATGCCTAGTAGGTCGTTTTTGACCCGAAAATTAGGTATCAAATAACGCGCGAGTTTGTAAGTGTAAGCGGTAATTTATTGGAGACCAAAAATTATTTCATATTATGACAAATATATTGATAATTTCAACTAACTTTTTGAAGTGAATAATTGTTTCCCTGAGTTCCGTCGTCAGTAGTGACATACGGTCTATTTCATGTTTTTATTGCGTGCAGTCGAAAATAACCTGAAAAAACTTATTTTTCGCGTGAATTTTGTCAATTTCGAGTAGTTTTGAAACAAAAATTATCAATGAAAAATTCTAATTGCAGGTTTCAAATAAATACCAATGGTTGGGTAAAAGGCGACCTTTTTGTATCCATCCAGCTCCAAACTAAAAGTTCGCCTTTTACCTTAGCACGCCAGAATGAATCCCAATAGCCCTGTTGTAGGTAGTAACATAATAGAGAAAAAAGTCTAAAACAATCAGCATTTTTAAAGGAATGAGGCCTCTTAAAGAAAAAAACAAAAAACACAAAGTAGTGTCTTATGCGAGTATTATATTCTCCCGCACGAAGCTAAATTAATTTTTTTCATGTTTCTTTAAGCGTGAGTTTGCGGATTTCGTTTCGTCTTCGCTAGAGTATGAGGTCATGAAAGAATTTGTGAAGAATTCATTACAAAATATGGTAGGCTCGTATTACATAGGAAAGCTACTTTATGAATATGAATTAATATGAATATTACTCAGTGGTATTTTTAAAGGTATAATGAAGTAATTTGTAATTTTATATCGACTTTGAAATTAAAGTACCTACTTAACCCTACGATGCATGACTTTTTTTTTTCGAGAAATAAAATTATATGTGATAGCTATTAGTGTTAGCGTCCAGGGAAAAATAATGAAAAAAATATCCCACCCATATTTTCGAAATTACATTTTTTTTTATTCGTGTTCCACATGTGGAACTCCATGCATTAAGGTACAATTTACATCTTAGTATACATATATAAAAACAGTGGCACTTTCTTCGGTTTTACATGTTGCGTTTTGTGTTAAGTCTGAAATTTGCGGTAACAATTATTATCCTTGTTTAGGCACAGTTCTACCCTGCATTTTTCACAGGCCACAAAAGTTTTTCCTCGACATTCAGGATATTTACAACGCTGGCGTTTTTCTTCCCATACAGGAAAATGGTCTATGCCATCTATCCTGACATCGCGAGGAGGAAGAATCGCAATATTTGGCCTTTTTGCTTTTTTAGGTATAAGATTTCTTCAGCTCTAGTGGTCTAGATGGTCGACCTGTCTTCTTGATCATCGATGGGCCTTCTGGTGTTGTAAGTCGCACCTGCAGACTTATAGTGTAGGACGTCCTGGTAAGTAGTTTCCGAGTTATCATCGACATGGATTGGTGAAAATAAGTTACCTTTGGTAGATGTTGATGCCAATTCCGAATTTCTGACAGATAATTTCGACGTCTGAAGTTGTGAATTATTTGAAAATATGTCGTACGTAACTTGGGTGAGCTCAACTAACTCAGGACTTTTCTCTAAATCGTTATATACATTATTCGTAGTCCCGATTTATTGTTGCCCGCAATATTTCAATGTCAAAATCGCTATCGACCTCCGACGAATCCAGATCATCTTCACTTCCAGATGGTATTGATAAAAAATGCTCAATATTTGCATCTCGTGATGGGGTCTTCCGCATCATCTAAAAACAGAACATAATTATTAAAATATTAAACTACTTAGGTGAAACCACAAATACGGTTCCTACAAATTAGGCGAAATTAAATCTTATGTCAACATCATAAAGACTCTGATGACTGCAAGCATTGCATACTTGGTTTGTATTAGCAATATGAACTTCAATGCATGGAGTACCATATCGGGAACGTTTGAAAAATACTGCTCAACGTTATCTCAATATTGCAATAATATAGAACTTAACTTACCTTTCAACTATGGACACTTTAACAAACACAATGTATATTTTTTCTTGCTATTTTACTCAAAAATCATTTTTTTATCGCATTTTGAAAGTTGTTTAAACAGATTCTTACACCGACTACCGAAATTTCGTCAATCGCTCGATACCATAGACATATACCGCTGCCTAGCGGCAACACGCCGAACTAGGTAGTAGCCTTGTATGCAACGTATCCTTACACGTAACATAGATGTCGCTCTCTAAGTGATGTTGGTCACAATTCGCAAATATTTTGGTTGTGCCATATGTGGGGTTAAAACAGAACACAGCACTGGCGTCGGTTTACCCTTGAATCGCCGACACTCGTTACGTCGAATTTTACTTCAAAGATAACGTTTCAAGTATTTTCATTTCATCGACAACTCACTTCTTCGAAATTTCATTACGAGTATTTTTATATCACGGATTTTCATATGGCGGATGATTCATTACACAGATGTATTATTTCATAGAAGTACGTTTCATAATTTATCGTTTAAAATCTTTTTAAATTACATAAAACTTACTTCACGTAATATCATTTCACTTGCATGTACGGGTCCAGCTCGCTACAACTAAAATGGAAAATATTTTTTAGGGATATAAAAAAAAAAAACTAACCTAACCTAACCCGGCCGAGTCGGATCTGCTCTGAAAGGTGATTGATTCACTTCAACCTATTCTCAAACTTTAAATGATTCACCTTTCAGAGCAGATCCGACTCGGCCGTTTTTTTTGTAAATGTATAAATGTGCAGTAGGACATTATAAAATTGTATTAAAGTAATACGTCGAAGAAATGAATTGCAATGTTTTGTAGTTGTGCCAATTAAGATAATTTGAAACAAATCAGCGATTAAGTAATATTCGTTGAATAGTATTTCTACGTAGTAAGATAAATTTAAATAAATAGTAGTTTAAATAAAATAACGCCAAACAATATTACTAGTACTGAAGTTTCGATGAATCGTTGTCGATGAAATAATATGCGATGAAAAGTTTGTCGACAAAACAAGGGTACACCATTGGCGTCTCATGCCTGAAAATGGTGATATATTTAATTTTTTTTTTATCCAATAGGCATAAAGATTTCGTTTTAAATTTATTTCAGTGGAATGCACAATGTCTGAGGCCGAAATTGGTAGAATTTGATCTTCTATTGGCGCAAAAGAAAGTTCATATTGCGTTAGTGTCCCAGAGAGCTGGTTAGAGCCAGGTTCTCATTTAAGTATCAGTAGGTATAATGTGTTTGGGAAAGACAGAGATGATGCGTATGGCGGTGTATATTTGACTGCTCATAGATTGCGAACTGGTCATGTGCCCCTCAACAGGTTTCGATGCCTTATGAGATTAATTGATTCACCTAATTGTCACACCTGTGGCACTGTAGAAGATGTCCACCACTTGTTGATGGAGTGCGGCCGGAATCGTGCTCAGAGAGAGGCTCTGATAGCGTCAGCCAACCTAAACCCATATGATACCGGGGCTTTTATGCAGTTGCTAGCAAGCCCATGGTCAGGTTGGCTGACGTTGTGTAGTTTTTAATTTAAGTAGATTAGGTAGTAGATAGGTAGTTTCCAATTAAGTTTGTTTAATTAGTCAATATGTTTTGCTGACGAGGTACTTAAGTATTTGTTTTTATAGAACCGGTATGTACTTATGTATAAAGGTTCTTTTCATCAATAAATGAAAAAAACGTCTTTTTTTTTCCAGACGGCTTTTGTATAATGGAAATAGCATCCTATAACCTTTCCATTACGGTACACTTCTCGGAACGCATTTATTTGTGATAATTCAAAGTCACATTTATGTATTAACGTAAATAAAGCTACGTATGTGTTATGCGTTTTATTTGGTAAATAACCGATAGCATGGGAAAAACATTCGTAGTTTGTTCGTCACTACGTCAGTCGAAAAGAGCTGGTAGAAAGGATTAGGCACGGGCCTAAATGTGCCATCTCAGAAGAAAACTCTGTTTTGACTGCTAGCTGACTTAGCAAACTGTCTACACGTTTTAGTGCTGAACAAGCAAATCTTACTATCAGTATCCAACTCGTATTCAGCGACTAAAAAGTCCTCTCTGATAATGTTTGGTATCTCCACATAACATCAATAGTCTTAGAAAATTTGGCGGCACTCACTTCTAAAAATCGCTTTCGCGTATTATGTAATGCATCACGCACAGATTCAAAAGATGGCATCATCTGAATCACCTCATCATCTTGAACGTATTCCATTATAGTTTCTTCGTATATTTTCTTCACTGGTGCCATACTTTCACAAAGGTTTTTTTTTCCGCTGTTACAACAATGTCCCTTATGATTTTGTAATGGTTTTCCTCGCTGCTATGAATGCTGCAATGTGATTGACGCACTACACTTTTGGCAATTTGCACATCGCCAAAATGAATTTCCCGACACATTTTTCTTGGCCTAATTATAGCGGTACTCATGGTATAGCACTGCAGGTTTATTTTTATTATTAGAAATAAATATAATTTCTACTCATCGTGCATAATTGCATAGGAAGGAAAGCGTTTCATAGGAAATGACAATATGATAACAATATAAGTGAATTGCAAATTCGAATAATGTGTTTTTCGATTGTTTTATTTCAAATTAACTTCAAGTCTTTATTTCTAGTGGCCAGACATGACTGACAAATTCGTGAATATATGTTATATATGAGTAATGTATTTATCTATATTTTACCTACTTACATTTACGTTCATAAGTAGTGCCTAGGCAAACCGAGTTTTGCTAGGCGTCTATAGTTCAGTAAATTTGCTCAAGCCACCTCTTTAACTAGGAAAGTAAAAGATTATCTAAATACAAAAGTTTATCCTAATCGTATCCCACAGCGCTCTCTAGGACTACTAATATACTAATCTACAACTTATTTTGTAACTATGCCAATTTGTGCCAAACCCCTGATATTTAATTATATCCAACATAATTATGAAATATTACCTTTTTGTACGTAAATGTCCCGTCTTTCGACGACGTAGTGATTTTACGACTTAGCTATTCTGATATTTTGCGCGTTTTGAGATTTTGACGCGACGTGGACACTGAAGATGCGAGATCGCCACAAGATTGACGCACTGGAAATGTGGTGCTGGAGACGCATGCTCAGAATCCCGTGGACTGCGCACCGAACCAACGTTTCAATCCTGAAAAAACTCAACATCAAAGAGATTATCGTCGGCTGTGCAAATACGAATCCTCAAGTTCTTCGGTCACATCACCCGCAACGAGGACTCCATGGAACGATTAGTGGTGCAAGGGAAAGACGAGGGCAAAAGATCTCGTGGGCGCTCTCCAACGCGATGGACAGACCTCATCAAATCTGTGACACAATGCGGCATAAACGAGAATTCTCACTCCACCAAACATAGGACTACATGGCGGCGCATCACGAGAGAAGCGGTGGCGAAAGAATCGACCTAACCATGACCACGACCACTCTGCCAAGAGTGCACGACTACGAAGATATCAGCTTGTATGCACATGTTCGGCCTTTGCCTGGTATAGGAGAGAACAAGAACGAAAACTTTTTTGCTATGTTTTTCCTGCTTTGCTTATCAGACAGCAAATTCTCGAACACGTCAAATTGTTGTTTGTTTCCAATTTGTTGGAAACCAGAACTTTCCAATTGTTCTTGTGAAGCGTCTTTAAGCAATGTTACATATCGTGACAGCTGACTTTTATGCAATTCACTCAAATGCTGCACTTTTTCGTTAGTTTCGTCCAGCTGTACAGATAGCGAAGCTAACTTTTGTGCTATTCGTTTTTGATTATCTATTATTATCTCGATTTTGTTCAGTATGAGGGTTTGTTACAGAGCATGGTATCTCAATTTTCTGAAGTAATGATTTGTACAGATGTTTGATTGTCTAACTGCACTATTTCTTGAGCTGCATCAGTAATATCAGTATTAATTGTTTCTGAACCTAGAATGTATCGTAGGTTAAGAAGATATTCATCAAAATGCGTCTTAGTGAGAACTGTCTAGGAAATAAGTGCATAGTTACTGTTTAATTGTATTTAGATTAAAAGTAAAAAAAAAATATAAAAAAATAGAAATCCTGGGATTCATTAAATCAATTTGAGTCCATCTCCATACATACAACTTCGGCACCAACACCAAAGTTTAGGTATAAAAGCATCCGAATATATCCTATTCGACTGTCCATCTACTTCTGCTGCTGCTGCTGACTGTACGGTAAAATTTTGGGTCGCCGCAGACGTTCGAAATGAGTGGTTTGGCACTGACTTGAAAAGGTGATTCAAATGTAATCTGTACAAGTGTACAATTGTACATGAACGGGTTATTTTTGATTTGTCAGTTGGGTTTGACATTGGTTCGTTTTTGTAAAAAAAAACCCATCAAAAACATAAATGTTCAATGAGAGCCAAGTTCAATATCGCGTGCACTTCGCCGACAAAAGAATTGAGAGCTATATGGGCGCCAAGTTCTTTGCCCTAAAATTTTTAGACACAAGGACATGCGACATACTCAATGCATTTATTTTACTTGAGGTGTAATTCAATATCAAGACTTGACTTGGCTAGTTTTTACATATTTTATATTATATTTGTCTAATCATTTCGTAAAGGTAATTACGCAAGTTAGTACGTCCTGTTACTTAAACTGTTAGCTTGATAATAATGCTATGTTACTTTTATATAATTTAGTTAGTTTGTGAAAACTTAGAGAGACTTTAATATCTCAATAACTATTTCACCTATGTTTATAAAGTTAGGGGTTCTAGTTGTTCTAAAGGATCTAAATACATAAGATAAATTTCATGTTTTTATGTTAAATAGATTTGGAGTTATTGAGGGGTCAAAAGTGGCTTCAAACGGTTCGTGTAATATAACACACGGCTGCTGCTCGCCAGTTCCTGGGGTGAACTTGGCTTGACACGCTGCCGCGTGTCTAGATCTTTTTTGCTTTTAAGTGATTTTAATAAAATACATATAGCGACGATTGGGGAGGTCTTGTTTGCATGCATCTGGTTTGAGATATTCCCAATTCTTATTTATAACCGTTAAGAAATTATACCGTATAACCTGTTTGTTGGCATTTAATGAAAAACTACTTAGTTTGTATTACAGATTGATAGTAAAACATTGATGATAAAGGCATTTGTGAGTGCTTCGGCTACAATACTGAGTAATATGACATATAAAGTTTAGGAATTATGTGAATTCATATTTATGAACCTCGAACCTGAACATTCCACAGAAGGGTGAATTGCAGAAAATATGTACCTTTGGAATTTCGTAACTAAACTGAGAACGAAACGAAACTGATAGTTGTTGTAATGAAACTGATAACATAAAGCATCGGACACATGAAATAAAACTAGTGATGTTTTATGGATTCGTTCGCAGAATTATTTAACAAAACGCTTTTATTTCAATTAGCAATATTGATTACTGATTTTTGGTTTACATAATCACAGTGTGAATACTAATAACAAATATGATCTAAATAATTAATTAGCCCTTAACCACCTACCTCCAGTCTCACAGACTCATCCAAACTTTAAATTGTTAACATACCTACCTATGTGCGAGCATCCTACAAACGTTTGTGTCCTTGTACCTTGTCCCCTCCTGCAGTCCTGCCTCAGTATCGCATCGTCGCTCGACAAAATCGGTCGTGCACGTATTATTTTGGTGAGCATATTACTGTCTCCGACTGTCTCTTAGACGGGTGGTAGGTGGTTACGTGATCATGGATATTTTTTCTTTACTTAGCCGACCGCTTAGTCAGTAGGTAGTGATAGTGATCTTACCTACAGTGGCTAAAGTGCATTTTTATTTGTGATAATAGGACAGAATAATAGTTTCGGAGTCAAGTGTTTCGAATGCAAAAAACCCGTGTATTAACCGTGGTACCATGGCTTTTGTACCACGAGGGACTACGGGTAATTTTTTTTTCCCGTAGACCCACAACACCAATATGGGACTACGGGTAATTGAAAAGAACTGTGTTTTACCCGTTGACCACCGCTGTCATATTTTGCAGATTAGAAGATTATGGGTTGTTATATTAGATATACAATCTCTTAGCACTTTATGATTTATGCCGTTCGTCACTACCTATGTCATAGAGTATATTGAATAATGTAACCCAAGGAATATAATGTCATGTCAAAGTCATTAGCCTAGATTTTCTGATTATTGTGGGTTCGTAAAGATTTATGTTATAACTTAATACATAAATATTACAAAATGAATGAGGAACGCGTTAAAATAATACGAAGAAAAGGAGGAAACATCTTGTTACACAACGGATACCAATTTTATAAACATAAAAATCACAAAAATACTCCAACGTCTTTATGGATTTGCAGCAAAAAACGCAAGGACAAATGCAGTGGTTCTGTTACTGTAAATAATGATGTAAGTTAATAATCTAGGCATATATATTTTTTAATAAGCTATAACACTTTTGCCGATGTTATTATTTTTGATACCTACGTAATTACATAGAAAACTTGCGGCGTACGCACACTAAGTAGATGAGGATTTGGTGATCTTGATTCACTTAATTGCTAGGTTCTAATTCAAATTTCCTACCACGCAGACCTATAATCTTTCTATCTATATGTATACTACTTATAAAATAAAGTCCCCCATAACGTCTGCCTGTCTGCCTGTTTGTTCGCGATAAACTAGGACACTACTGAACGGATTTTCATGCGGTTTTCTCCTATCGATAGATTCTTGAGGAAGGTTTGTGTGTACAATTTGTCAAGGTTTTGTTTAAATTAATTAAAATATGACGATATTACCGTGCGAAGCCAGACGGGTCACTAGTACCTATAGGTACTACTATAATGAAACTAACAGCGGTATATGGTGGTAATCATTTGAGTAGCTAGATCTATTACTACGTATTTACAATGTTACAGAAATTGGATGTCATCAGACAACATGAACACTAATGCGTTCAGAATTTGCTGCAAAATGAAAAGGCCATTGCAATGAATGACATAAAGGAAGCTGCACAAAAAACAGATATACCTATACCCGAGTTATATGATGAGGCCTTAGATACGTGGCAACAGAAAGGTTACGACCTAATTACGCCTTTACCTGCATTCATAAATGCAAAGCATAGCATCTATGATTCACGCAATAAATCGGCAGGCGTTAATAAATTACATTTTAAAGTTTTTGAAGAAGTGCAGATACCAGTGCAGCACTTGCAATATTTAGTGGCAGATTATTATGACGGCCACACAAAGATTGTTATCTTTTGTATGGAAAAAGATAGAAATTTCCTTAATGATGTATCAGAAATATTTGGTGATGGAACTTTCAAGTCTGCTCCGTCTCCCTTTGCTCAGTTGTTTATTATTCACGGAGAATTTGGAAGTACGATTACTACAACCAATGTTAAGCCTTTACTGTATGCTTTGCTAAGCGACAAAACCAGCGAAACATATGTGAAGATGTTTCATTTAATTAAGTCGCAGTTTCCAAATTGGGAACCCCGAAAATACCACGGCGATTACGAGCTTGCTGCATTAAACGCCGTTCAGGATGTTTTTCCTGTAATAACCGTTGTTGGTTGCTATTACCACTGGTCCAAAAGTATGTGGCGAAAAGCTAGACAAGTGTTTGGCAAAAAAAAAACGAAATCCGCAAAGATATTGGTTGGTTTGTATTCGGTGTTACCACTGCTGCCCAAAGAAAATCTTCAAAGTGGCTGGCATTACATACAGTTAGAATACGATAGCACAGTGTGTAAACGACGGCCTCATTGGTGTAAGCTGGCCGCTAAGATTTATGTTCTTTTATTGTATATGTCAGTTCAGTTTTTGGTTGTCAATAATTTTCTTTGGAGCGATTTGTATGTGTTTTTCTAAGTAAATTCTGTTTTGTTATAAAAGTGTGTTGTTTACATAATCGGAACCAAACTCGCGGTCCACAAATTGGTCCTTCGAGCCGGATCGATTATGTTTACCACACCGCCGCCGCACCGAGTACAAACGCGTAGTGATTCGCGAGTGGCACGCGAAGCAGAGCAGAATGTACCCGCCCTTGCGAAGCCTTTATCACCACCATCGACGAACTTAGATACGACGTTCGTGGCTGGCAGCAGACATATGGATCTTCGGCAACCGTCGTTGAGGGACGACGGTGCGCCGCACCCACTGCCACCGCACAGTAAGTCTTCATCCGTATCTACAAGCGCGTCAGCTAGAAGGAAAAGATTGGAGCTAGAGGTCGCAAAACAAAAAGCTAAAGTACAGCTCGAAGAGCTGGAGCTGATCGCAAAACAAAAGACTAAAATACAGCTCCAGTTAATTGATAAACAGTTTGAGGCTGATTTAGCCGACCTAGAGAATTACAGTCCACACAATGAATCCAGGGCACGGTCTGTCAGCCACGTCGAGAAGTGGTTAGATGAGCAACAGCTAGATGAGCAGCCTGTCCACGAAACTGTTAACAAACTGGACAGCCTGCGCCCGCCGGCAGTAGTCGCCGCCAGCCCTTCCGACACGGTTCAGATGCTGGCTAGTGCCCTCAAAGACTTCGCCGCAGTGTCGAAGAACAGCGACGGACCGAACAACAACCGCTTACTGAGCCGCTTGAGTACCAACAAAGATCTTCCAAACTTCTCCGGCGAACCGATGGAATGGATTTACTTCAAACACGCTTACGAGGAGTCCACCGAGGTTTGTGGCTTTAGCACGAAAGAAAATCTTTGGAGGCTCAGAAAATGTCTTACTGGTCCAGCGAGAGATGCCGTTTCGGCACTTTTAGCCTGCGCTGCGTCACCAGATGTTATAATGTCGACGTTAGCGCTGCGATTTGGTAATCCTGATGGTATCGTCCACAAAGTTATGCAAGAAGTGTTGAAACTTGCACCAGTATCATCTGACCACCATAAAGGCATTGTGGCATTCTCCGTAAACGTGCAGAATTTCGTCGCCGCAGTACGTGCAGTCGGCCGCGAGGAATACCTACAAGGAATGCACATGACGACAGTCATCTTGTCAAAACTCCCACCTTTGCTGATTTCTAAGTGGTCGGACTACAGTTTCGCGCCCATCAAGGATGGTAAAATGTCACGCCTGGATATATTATCCCAGTTTCTGTATGAAGAAGCACTAAAGATATCCACAACAGTAAATATTCTGACTTTACCTACATCAAGTATGCAAAATTATAACGCCCACCGACCGAACACAGTACAAGTACAGTCCGCCGCAAAAGATGGTAGCAATTGTTTATTGTGCAAGCGATCACAACATGACTTGATGACGTGCAAGAGGTTTAAAAAAGCATTACGCAAAGACAGATGGCATCACGTCAAACGTCACAGATTATGTTTCAAATGTCTAATAAATCGTCACGACCGTGAGAACTGTCCCGCGCCTGTATGCGACACGGAGGGATGCAGCGGCGCGCACCACCGACTGCTGCACTATGAAGATAATGGCAACGTTCCCCGCCCGGACATCGTGGGCGCGAGCACTCTTTTGTTGCCGGAGCCTTTACCAGTCGTCAAGACCTCACCAGTCGCGCAGCTTGCGCCCGTCGCAGAGCCTACACCGAGATCGTCAGCACAGACATCGCGCGTGACAAAAACTGCGACCTGCTTTCTCGCTGACGAACAGAAGATGATGCACACAACGCCGGTCGCGCGCTCGGCGCAATCACCGCACGCCATGCTCAATTTCTGCGGGATACCCGATGCGTCCGCCGTTGCGAACATGCATGCACTACGCGAATTCCATGAAAAGGAGCGCCACTCGTTTGTAATCGACACTTTACCCGGTGCTAAGCATCGCCAAAAGGCTGAAGACGTCAGGGGGCAGGAGATGCCGGAGATGATCACTGTAACCGTTGAAAGCCGATGGACAGTGGGTCTGCCACGGGAAGACTCGCACTGTAGGTTGCACGACAGTGTTGCGAGCGCTTTGAAAATCCTACAGGGTGTTCAAAAACAGATGCTCGCGGACAAAGACTACGCACACAGGTTTGAGGAACGTGTCAATCAGCGTGTGGTTCCCGGTAAAGACGGTCACGCCAAAGCCGTTGAAGTCTCTACTACACCATCTGTTACCTCCATGCACCTCTGTTACGCCGGTCTATGGAGCCTGTTGCCTCTGCACCAATGCTTGATGAGTGCTAGTTTCGCACTAGGGTGGGGAGTGTAAACGACGGCCTCATTGGTGTAAGCTGGCCGCTAAGATTTATGTTCTGCATTTGACGATTCTGCATTGCCAACCGAGCTGTTTCACGGGCTGCTTCACTTTGCTCTCGTGATTGAGAAGCACGAAGTCGAGCCATACTATCGCGGCGCTGTTCACGTGCAATTTCTTGTTCTTCTTCAGTCCTTTCATTTGCAGTATTTCGTATTCTTCTTGCATCACGGCTTTGTCGGGAAAGATTCGATCGTCTTGGTCGCGGCATTATTAATTAAACTTCACTTCACCTAAAAACTTAAATTTTCAACCATACCGAGTTTTATAGTTCACTTCACTGTTTATACGAATGGGCAATTGGGCAATAATGTTAATTATTTATTTAATAGAAATAGTTTTATTATTGATTTCTTACAAATATCAAATTGTCATCCATACGTCATTACATAGCTGTCATTATACGTCAATTTTGTTATTCCAAGTCTGATTCTTTTTTGTTATACCACGTTTTATAGTGCTTGACGTTACATGTCAAGTCACACGGGAATGATGTCGAACGGGATAAAAAGTATCCTATGTCCTTCTCCTGGCTCTAAACTACCTCCCTGCCAATTTTCAGCTAAATCGGTTCAGCCGTTCTTGAGTTATAAGTGAAGTAACTAACACGACTTTCTTTTATATATATAGATGTCAGTTCAGTTTTTGGTTGTCAATAATTTTCTTTGGAGCGATTTGTATGAACCAAACCCGCGGTCTACAAATTTTGTAGACCGCCGGTTTGGTTCCAATTATGTAAACAACACACTTTTATAACAAAACATAATTTACTTAGAAAACCACACAGTGAATAAGAAAATCAAAAAGTTTTTGCTCTATATGGGCACTCAATGGCTGACAAGGGATATCCAAAATGTTCTTAGTGTTTATGCAAACAGACACCGTACAAACAATGTATGCGAATCATAGAACTGCAAAATTAACAAAAAAGTAACCAAAAAACAGTTAATATACTAAGGTTGTTAAATCATTTTGAAAAATTGACTACTTTTACTCAAAATTCACGAGTTAAGTCGAGAGAAAGTCTCCAAATTGATAACGACGATTTCATAAGAGAAGTTCAGATGGAGCTTATTGCGGGCGATATAACAGTTGGTTATGCTTTAGAAAAATTACGATAAAAAATATAAACGTAAAGTAATAAATAAATAATTTAGTTAGCTGCGGATGAATGCTCACCAAATAGTGTATCACAAACTATTCTATAAATTAAGCTAATATTTTTTTTTCTTACATGCTATAAAAATATGTGAACACCGTTAAAGTTAATTTCAGACCAAATAATAGTAGTATTTATCAGTAAATAGGATGATATACAATCTATTTTCATTTGAAGTACCCATGACGGACTTATTCCACTTACGTCAGCTGCCACACATCTATACATCTCTCTCTCTCTCTCTCTCTCTCCTGCGGCCTGGCCTGGATGTGTTCTTCGGCTAGTTGGCATTAAAACAGTTATTGCAACTAAATATATCTAAAGACAAATGGATTAATATTCGGTGGAAATACATATCGCCTAGGCCTAACCTTAGTAAGACATATCGGAATAAGGTAAGTTAGGATCGTAAAATAAAATACAATTTCATTGATAATAGATGTATATACATTCATTACTCTAAGGCAGAAGCTACAGTCACGTGTGCTAACTGCAGGACACTTTTGTAGATTTGCACGATATCTGCCGCGTGAGTTTCGTTGAAGTCCGTGATAGAGGTATTTGCGTTTATTACGCTGTTCCAATTTTCGGCGTCAATATGCTCGCGGCACACACGTGCACTTGATGGCAGCTAAAAACTTTGTTGCGATAGCATCATCGCTTTCTGCAAATACGGGATCGGGAACAACTGTTCCGCGTAGCATCCGGCGAAAACGCATTGATTGATGTTCACTATTGCCCTTTTCAACGCAGGCGAAGTGTAATTACTGTTAAATTCAAAATTCAAACTTGCCTAGAATGTGCAAACAAAGTGTGCATCACAGAAATATATCAAGATAGAAGGAAAGAGTTCAGCAATTTGTAGGGAGACCGAGCGTGTAACATTTTGCGTAGGTACTTTGACGTCACGAGCGTGATTTAGTGATGGGAAACATAAGCCGCGCGAAAACGATTCAGAAACATCGATTCATAGATCGATTCGAACACAACACCGATTCTATGCATCGCCACCCACACCGCACCGCGCCGCGGCCCAGCCGCCGTCACAAACAAAAACAGTCACAATAATATTTGCTTTGCACTATGTACTTACATTATATAGCTGCATAATAAATAAGAACGTAGGTAATTATCATTTCCTCTGTTTTCAAAATCGATTTTAATCGAATAAGAAAATCGCAGTGTACAGCACATGGCAGCACTATTCTTACTTTTGACAGAAAAAATGAGAAATCGACCTTGTACGTGACTCGACAGTTTGAATAGCATATTTTTACATCGCTGGCTTTGAATGCACGCCAAGGTTAGCTCGTCAAATTAAAGCCGCAATGGAAAACTAGCGTTGGACACAACCGCCCGCCTCTGTTTTGATGAAAATAATAAAATAAATTGTTTTGTAATTAATAACAGATATTTAAGGACAAAATGTACATACCAATGAAAGGAAATATCTCGATTAACAGCTCCAATTTTATTGGAAGGTTAGCATTAATTGTATCAGTAGCTTCATGGCTTTGCCTTATTAAACCTTTTGATTTAATAGCAACAATTTTTTGTACTTTACTTTTTCAGCTGGCTGATACCGACTCCAATTCTCTTTTCTTTTTTGGAGTAGTAGGGCCTCGTGCAGGGTCCGTCCGGATTGTTACTACCGTCTTGCCTGCTAACCCACCGCTAAACAGCAATGTTCGCATTGTTGTGTTCCGGTGTGGGGGTAAGATAGCCGGTGAAATTACTAGCATAGAGGCATTCTATCTTCGTCCTCCGGGTAGGCAAGCACTTGTGGCTCCTCTGGTGTTGCAGGTGTTTATGGGCGACGGTAATCGCTTTCCATCAGGCGATACGTTTGCTCGTTTGCCCCCTATGACATAAAAAAAAAAAAAAAAAAAACCAGTAATTTTATTTTCAATTAAGGCACAATTATTTTTCTGTATATTCGATGGACCCGCTTTAACAGTCAAGGCATCGGTATCAGTATCGTTATCGCTTTGTCGTTTTAAAACTTTTGATTTTACAGTAACAGTTTTTTGTGATTTTATTTCTTATTTTCTCCTTTTTAAGAAGATTGTGCTCTTTAATGTCAAAACATGAGCAACTACCTCGTTTTTCTCCACAAAAACAGCTTACGTGTCTGTATCTTATTTTTCCGGCTTCTGCTGTTGTTATAATCTGATGCACAGTCAGAGTTCCTACTAGTGGGCACAAGTTGCTAAAAGGATTATCATTTTTTATTAGCTGTATATTTTTATCGGACACATAAAATAGCGTTACGGATGTCTTCTGTTTTAATGACTTAAATGCTGAAGTTGCATTAGAAATATCGGACCCGTGCGCTACACACATGTCTAGAGTTCTCTTCAATGCACCACCTATGCCATCAGAAGATTTTTTCCTATGTGACGCTTCGAAGTATGACCATGTGGCATTTTGGAAGCCAAGCTGTTTAGTAAACCTGTGAAACAAGGCAAAATTAAGCTTCTGCCGGTATTGGGTAGTTGGGCCATCGGTGAATACATGCAATGTGTCTATCTCTGGGTGCTGGTACTTAATGTTGTTTAACACTGGTTGTAAGTGAGCCCAAATACTGAGCGGACTATGTTCATTATTTGGAGAGATGGAACAATGGCGCTGGTTTTTCATTTTTAAGGTATGCAACTCCTGTGTGCAAAGTTATTTCATTATTTGTTTTCGGGATGATCCGAAATGCATACTTTGAATTTCTTGATTGTATTTGCACTGGTAATTTTCAGAAAAATCTGAAATGATCACCGCTTCATTTTCTTTCACGTTATCGACACATTGTCGGAATGATTTTTGTTGGTGAGTCATATTATAAATGTGTTTCTTAAATGATACAATCTCTTCATGAATTTTTTGTTTCAAGGCACTTAAATTATCAGTCACCACTTCTTTGACACATTTTTGTGTGAAAGCTTCAATTTCTATGCCATGTTGGTTTTTCTTTTTATATGGAACTTTTTTCACATTCCACTGTAACCAAGAAACTGTGTCATCTGTTAAGCCCACGACTTAGATTTTTTTCGTGGCACAAGATTCGCACTCCCCATACATACATTCTTTGGATTGCAAACTACAGGCAATTAGCTTCAACAGCTCATCAGTTTGTTTAGTTTTTATCAATCCAAGTTTGTGTAACTTTAATATCTTATATTTTATGTTGCTATGACGCATGCAAGCACAAGTATCACGATGTTGCAGTTTCGGAGGTATATAGATACGTAAAATGGGCGGTGTCTACTTAAAGTCGAATATGATGCTTTGCCTCCTTCTCTTTTATAGATCTTGTATAAATTGTGGATTGTGTCTGTCAGCAATCGTATTTGCATTTTGGTTTTGTTTTTAGTTTTGCATTCTTTTTTACCGGCTGATGCTCGGCTTATGTCATCACGTAAAAAGAAGTTGTGGATTTCAAGTACAAGTAACTTCCTCTTTGCTGATTTAATACAACTCGATCGCATTTTCGATTTTATTCCAACAGCCTTTGTTATTTTTGCTGTCATTCTGAGTTTTGAAGTTATTGGATTTTGTATAACTTTTTTTAAGACTTGTTTCTCTTTATCCGTAGACTTTGGAAATCAATCCCAAGGATTCCGAAAGTATATCAAAATCAGATGGTGGCGTAGATGACACCACTGTTTCGTGCGGTTGTATTTAGTTTGATTTTGAGTATTTGTTGCTTGAGTCGATAAATTTGTTTTCTCATGGTTTCTTGTTTTTATAATGAAATATTTAATGTTTCTCTGCATAACCTTAGTTTTTTTGTATTTTTGCTGTTCATGATCTCCACTGATTTCTTAATTTCGTAATTTGAGCATTCGTAACTTGTACATCTGGATCTGGACTCTCCCTATTAGATTTATTTTTCTTTTTTGCATAATAACGTGCGGAATATCGTCTCAATTTATCTCTAGTTATTTCGTTTTGTTCCTTATTTTGACTTTTTATTCCACATTTTCTTGATTTCTTTACTCTAATTAAATGTTTAACTCTCAACTCTTCATATTTTGCAGGATTTTGCTTTAAACGTTCTCTGTATTTCCTTTGCCTTTCAGCATTTGTCATTGGAGCCATGATCTACTGTAAAAAAGTATTTTTATTGAAATACTATGTAAAATATTTTTTTATATAGAAAATAGATTTCCATAAATATGCCGAAAATGCTAATATAAATCAATTAGGGAATTGAAACAGAGACAAAAATATTTCAGTCCACATTCAGACAGGTTTTTCGACCTATAAAAAAAACTGACCAAGCGACTGAGTCTGACTCACGCACCGAGGGTTCCGTACAAACTTTCTCTTATACCATCGTAATTGGCTTGGTTGAGTTAACCTTGCACTTGAAATGTATGGCGCCGCATACAAACGAGGTGCAAAGTTAACGCAACCGAGTTCTCCAAATATGATGTTTGAAAAGTTTACAGAAGGAGGAAAGAGACTAATACATTTGTAATAAAATCATAAAAAATATAGTTATTACAAATATATAGTTTTCAGATTTTTTTAAGTATTTGTAGTCGATATTATTTGCCAAATTTCATAGTTCTAGGTCATCGGGAAGTACCCTATGATTTTTTATTCCCTTGAGAGTGTCGAAATGTAGGTACGTTTTTTGCGACATAAACGGCCGTATCTTTTTTTAGCGTTCCGTACCCAAAGGGTAAGAACGGGACCCTATTACTGAGACTTCGCTGTCCGTCCGTCCGTCGCACTGTCAAGAACGGTGATAGCTAGACAAATTAAATTTTCACAGATGATGTATTTCTATTGCCGCTATATCAACAAAGACTATTCATGATAAAACAATAATAATTAAGGGGGGCTCCCATACAAAAATAGGGCTTTTTGCATGGACCGTTATAGGTAGACAGTTGAAATTTTCATAGAATGTACATTTTTGTTACCGCTATAACAACAAATAATAAAAATAAAAAATAAGTAAAAATTAAAGGAGGACCCCATACAAAGAACGTGTTTTTTTGTACAATATTGGTACGGAACCCTTCGTGCGCGAGTCCGACTTGCACTTGGCCGGTTTTTTCACATTAACGTAGAAGTTTGATTTTTTCACAGCTTCAAGGGACTAGACTTAAGTATATGGTTTAAATTTCAACTCGATACCTCCACGCGTTCTTGAGATAAAGGGTCTTGACAGATAGACAGACGGACGGACAAAAAAGTGATCCTATACGGGTTCCGTTTTTTCCGATTGAGGTACGGAAACCTAAAAATGTTTTATACTTAGTATGAAGTAACCCTTACATTTTATCAGTTTAGTTTCATAACGTAAAATAACGAAACTGAGACAAGATATTATATGAGAAATCATGACCTTAAATAATATTTTTCTTCAAACGTGTAATGCATTGATCTAGAACTATGTAAATTTGTAAGATTCAGAGTAAAACCAATCGGAACATGTCAAAGTGCTGCCGGAATAAGAAAAAATAATACTACTAACAACTGAGACATTTCTTTGGGATTAAATGCTCCGTAACTAACCCTGAGTAACGAAACTCCAGTAAGTTGGGACAAGTTTATCATTATAAAAATTTCACAACTATTTATAATAAACGTTAATATATTTATACAGAATTTAAAATGATCTAATAAGGACTGAATAATTTACAGTTAAACTTTAAAATAAATAATATCAATCGTAACAAATTTCCGAGATAAAAATACACTCAGAATTGGGACATGAGCATAATATATGAAGTAACTGCGTACCTCTTAGGAAAAAAATACTTATAAAATAAAATAAAAAAAGGAATGGAAATAAAAATATCTTATCTGAATTGAAAGAATTCTTATTATCAAAGTAAAGTATCATAGTTACATTGTGTTTTCTTCTCATGATATATGTTTAAATTCATTCTTTTTTCATGGGACACTTATAAGCATAAAGGGTGCAATTTTCTGCAATTCACCCAGAACGGATTATTTCTTAGAAGAATAATTATGAAAAAAATGTTTTTGATTTTAAATAATGGCTCTGATTTGGGATCTTGCTGCGAATGATGGGCATCTTCGTGGAGTGGCGGTGAATATTGTGATCGATTGTCTGGTAGAGAACACGAAGACTGTTCCTCTAAAGGACGAGGCTTATTTTTTTGAACTTCTTGCCAACGTTTGCTCAGGAGCAAACCCAGGAGTCATACTTATCAGTAGGTATCACGTTAAAGTTAAAAGGATATATACCCGCTTTTCTAAATCCGTTCATTATTACCCGAGGTTCGGTATCGTTCCAAATTTCAGCAACTAGTTCGGATAATATATTTTTTGGCAATTTCACACCCGTGTTTTTTCTTTGCCATTCTATTAATTTAGCGCCCCATCTACTTTTAAACGATTTAAACACAGCAACATCTAACGGTTGTAGAAGATGGGACGTATGCGGTGGTAGTTTCAATATAGTGATATTGTTTTTAAGTGCCAATTCCACTACATTTAAGCTGACACGGGAACTGTGTCCGTCAAATATGAGTAAGATTGGTCGGTCTTTCTCAACTGCTGGAATAAATACTTTTTCCATGTAATTCAGGAATATATTAGTGGCTATCCATCCGTTTGCGCTTGGAGCATAAGACAATTCAAAATCATATTTTTTGTCAGTATCAGGCATCCATGAATCCCACACAAATTTCCCTTTAAATATAGTTAAAGGATTGATTTTCGCTCCTTCCGCGTTAACGGCCGTTAACACGGTTGTATTGTCTTTACCAGTGCCATGCGTAGTTCTGGAGGACGGAACTCGTTTCTTTCCTACAACTTTTGTCTTGGATGGGTCAAAGCTTACAGATGTTTCATCCAAATTCCACATTTGTGATGGATACTGCTCCAATATTTTTTTTTTAAGATGCCTGTAACAGTTCGAAATATTCATTTATGATAAATGGGTCAGTGTTCACTTTTCTGGCGTGTTCAACAGGTTGAACTTTCTTGAGAGTAAGGCCGTGGCGTTTATGAAAATTTGCAAACCAATCTGGGCCAGGAACACCGTCTTTAAATGGGGTTGGTATATTATTAAGGCGAAAATAGTTTGACACAAGTGCAATGACTTCGTTTCTAGATAGTCCAAACCCCCGCTAATGCCCGTTTTCTTATACAGCTTATTGTGCAGAGTTGAAAGCGGTATATTATATTTCTTAGCTGCTCCAAATAGAGTTAACTCCTTTCTTTCAATTTAGAACACACGTCATCTTAAACATGCTTCTTACCTCCCAGATGACTTACCAATCGAAAAACCGGCACTGCCATCCGCTCTATTACACCCTGCTCACAGAAGATCCATAACATACACTGAAATTAATAACCCTACTGAACTCGAAAAAATAATTACTTCACCGGAACATTCCAATGCATTGCTCGCGTACACAGACGGAAGCCAACACGACGATAGAGTCGGATCGGCTTTCGTATTACAAAAACCAAATGGTAACACCGTCATAAAGAAATTCAAGCTGCACGACTGCTGCTCCGTCTTTTAATCCGAATTGCTCGCTATCCAAGAATGCCTAACATACACCTACAGCAACACAAACCAAATCGACAAACTCCTCATATTTTCAGACAGCAGGTCTGGATTAATGGAAATCTCTAACCCGAACAGCTACAATTGCTTAGTAGTACAAATCCACCACTTAATACACTCATGAGGACCGAATTGAAACGCTATTTTTCTGAACCAAAGCCCACTGCGGCATCCTTGGGAATGAAATGGCAGATCAGGCGGCCAAAACAGCAGCAAACCTGCACAAAGCTCCAATTTTTAATCACATCCCGATCAGCCATATTAAACAATATAATAAAAACCGACTTCACAAGGCCGCTCAAGAATTATATGACAACCCTAATAATTGCCACTACACTAAAACTATTTTCCCCACATATGATGACCTAATACAATACCTAAACCAACACCCACCAAATCTCCATACAACACAATATCTTAGCAACCACGGACACCATAAGGAACACCGACACAGATTCGGTATTACACCTGACAATCACTACCCCTGCGACTCAAACGCCCAAATTAAACAAACTTTAATACACCTTTCGTATGAATGTCCACGACTTGCCTCTAGAAGGCTTAATCATATACAAACCTGTCAAAACGTGAACTTAAACCCACATGATATCTGTGGTGTATAGACACCTTTATGAAATAAAGGGTTGCCACCACCTGCCCGCTGCCGCCATTACGAAGACAGACGTCAACGGGAGCGGGCAGTTCGTGTCGACGATAATCTCGTTTACGTGTTTCATTGAACCTATTCCCGCCCTGAAACCCTGGACGTCACAATGGCGACGAGGATTAAAAACGGAACAAGGAAGTGTACAAATAACCGATAATAATAATCAGTGGAATCCTGTTATTTAATTTCTGTAAAAGGAAAAGAAAAGGAAAAAGTGGGTATAGTGGTTTAGAATATTAAAGTACCTACAACAAAAGTCGCATAACATTCTGACCAGTACTTTGTGCACTTATGTCAAAAAAATAAGCAGAGGAATTAGCCGTAGTAAGAGGATCTACTTATTGGAAATTGATGTTGATATCGTCAACAAAGGCGTCAAAACATAAGTGATAACTATTATTTATCAAGCTAGACAATCTAGCCCCGGTATAATCTGTTTTATTTACCCATAAATTGTGACACGGTCAAAACATGTTATTGTAAGAACAATAGATTTTAATATATTTGACGGTCACTTGGCCTACTAACACAGGTGAGACAATGTAACTTAACCGACTATATCGGGTATATCCTCTATGTTTTTCATTAATACATTTTCGTTATCAAATATAGCCATCTAAATAATAACAATAATAATTTATTGCGACCAAGTACTTAAAGCTAGGTACAAGGCCCTGTCAGGGCGTAGCAAACATTTATTTAATATTTTTGGATTGGCTTAGTTACTAGAAAAGTCTTACAAACTAGGTCATAATTACTCAGTATAATATATATTGCAATGAGCAATTAAATTAGTGATAATCGGTACGCTCCTGGCCTTATTTACTCCACAGGTTTGACTAAACGTGACACTAGGTCCGAAATTTCCAAAATTAAACTAGTTTATACATTATACAGCCTGTTACCGGCATGCGGGTATTATATTATCCATTAGTAATTGTTTGCATGTATTAGCTAATCATAATTATGTGAATTAACTGCACAACTAAATTTCTTAAATCCGTACATTCAATGTAGTGGGCGTACAGCGTAATTGTCGTTACTCGTATCACGCTGTCATTTAACACTCACTTGTCAATTTATTCACTGTACATCACTGGCAATTAAAATTTTGTTAGAAAGTAATAAAGCCTGGATTTAAGTAAATTAATCAAATTAAGGTCATGGATACGTTAAAGATCTATGTTACTTTACTCTACTTCAAGAAAAGCCTACTTGGCGGTAACACATTGTATATGCTATATGGTAATTGGCGTCGTAATCACTTTATAATAGAGAAGATGTATGTACTTACCTAGTCGCACAGCTCGTACAACCGTACCGAAGACGTAATCAATATTTATGTATGAGTATAATACATATACCTGAAATGCCGGTAGACTCAGGCATGTAAAGGTGCCCTTTGAGGCCTACTTGCAGGATAAAGTGCATTATTTCATTATTACCTAAGTGTGACTAAAGTGTCTGCAATAACTACTAAGTATTGCGAATATTATCTTATGTTTGGAAAAAATAATATGCAATTATTTGTATTTTATATTATGTAGCAATCAAGAAAACTCTTCAAATTTCTTTGTAAATGAATAATCTGGGTAACAAAAAATGCAAATCAAGGTCTAATCCTGGGTACTGTTCGTTTTGCCCCCCATACAAGTACTCGTACGTTTCCCTTGGCCAAGCCAACCGAAGTATCGACCGATATTTGGTAGTAACAAATTGAATGTACAAAATTAACGTAACTAATTGCCAATATATTTATGAAGTAGTGACATCGAGAGTAAGGTATGTGCATAAATCGGTTCCTCGTACTAACATACCGTTTTGACATTTCATTAAGAATAGCTGATTTGAGCTGTCATCAAATACCGTATTGGCACCTAAATAGAATTACATTTTAACTAGCCCGTCAACTGTTTACTCCTTGAGTACAGGGTGTCTGTCACTTTCATTTCAATGCCGTGCGAGCTAGACGGGTGGTGCTGTGTTGCGCCACGGGTGGGGTCGCGGCAAAATATTGTGCTAGCCATGTAGATGCTGCAAAGCATCGGAAATTCAAATATTCTTAATGCAATTAGTTTAAATAAACTACCCAAACATTTGGATACCTAGTAGCAAATAAAGGAACTGGGAACGTAATTAAAATATAGGGATATGGGAGGCAAAACCAACAGGATTTGAGGAAAACAAAACCCTATTAGGGTATCAAAATAAAATCGGTTCAGCTGTATCAGCGGTGAACAACTACAAAACAAGCTGTCATTGGTTGGCAATGACAGGCGGAAAGATCTCGTATCAGCCCTTAGAGTAGCCCGTAAAGGTACGGACATTAACTACCAAACAAGCTGTCGTGCGTTGGCAATGACAGGCCGAGAAAATAGTTTTCTAAATTTTAAATTGTATGACTGATAAATGGCCGTAAAGGGGGTGCGAGTAATAAAATACGCTCTCAAACTATGACAAGCGCATTAGACCCTATTTACTGGAGGTCTCATTCGAGAGGCTGAACTGTCAAGTGAGTGTTGCGCAGATGACATCTCTGCACCCTTTACTGCACACGAAGCCATTTATGGCCGTTATAATTGTATGACTTTAAGTGACACCGTGTCAAATTCGAAAGTTGAATGATACTACAGTAATTCATGTCGTAGAGGGATTATTGCGAAATTGATTGGATATGTAACAAATAAAACATGGTATTGATTTATCTGCACTGGAACTAAATCGAAAATAAGTGTTATTGGAGCGGAGCGAGCGAAGCGAGCGAAGCTCCCATGGATCGACTCGAATTGGACTTTGTAACAATGCGCAGATCTCAGCGAGTACTCAACCGATTTTGGAAATTTTTGTTTTAAAATGCACAAATTAAATTTCGCTAGGTCGTGACGAAGAGAAAATTTTGAAATTGTTCTTAATTAAAAAGTTATGATAAAAAAACAAAAAGCTCCCATGGATCGACTCGAATGGACTTTGTAACAATGCGCAGATCTCAGCGAGTTCTCAACCGATTTTGGAAATTTTTGTTTTAAAATGCACAAATTAAATTTCGCTAGGTCGTGACGAAGAGAAAATTTTGAAATTGTTCTTAATTAAAAAGTTATGATAAAAAAACAAAAAGCTCCCATGGATCGACATCGACGAACGACGATGAATGGACTTTGTAACAATGCGCAGATCTCAGCGTTGTCGAACTATCAACAGAGGGACATGTCAGCGGAGAAACTCCAGCATTTTAAAGAAGAGATGGCAGAGATCAAAATTGTGATTCTTGACGAATTCTCATTGATAGGCTTGAAACTTCTCGGTCAAATCGACCATCGGCTGCGGCAAGCAAGACCACTCAACTAAATCATGGGTGGATACATTGTTGTTTTCTTTGGCGATTTCAATCAACTTCAACCTATCGGTGACGTTCCCCTATATGGCACTCCTCGGAGCTCAAATACAGTTGCAGTACAAGGCCAAATTGCTTATCGTAACATCAAAAAAGTTTTTGTGTTGAAACAAATCATGAGGCAAGTGGGTGAAGATCAGAAGCAATTCAGGGATTGTTTGCAGAGATTGGCGGTAGGTGAGGTCACAGTTGCTGACTACAAGTTGATCGAAACCAGATTCATCTCAAAGCATCAAGCTTCAGTATCCTCAACACGAGATGTAATTCGATTGATTTCAACAAACAAAGAAATCGAGTCGTTCAATCTCGATAAGTTGAGGAACGTCGGCCACCCTGTTGTTCGAATCAACGCCATCCACAACGACCCAAGGGCTGCAACAGCATCTTCTGATGACGCTAGAGGATTAGCATCTGAGCTGTATTTGTGTGAAGGGGCCCAAGTCATACTCAGGCAAAATTTATTCACTGCTGCGGGTTTGTGCAATGGAACAATTGGTAAAGTTGTAGACATTGTGTACAATCATCGCGAAGACAACCGTTTCAGTGACGATTTTCCAATTTGCATAATGGTGGAATTTGCATCATATTCAAGTCCGCAACTCCAGAACTGCAACATATTGCCAATACCACCAGTGACAGTTTCATTCAGGAAAGGCTCAACAACGTTCTCAAGGAAGCAATTTCCCATACAGCTTGCATATGCAATAAGCATTCACCTTTCTCAAGGCTTAACTCTAGATCAAGCAGTTGTAAACATTGGAGACACTGAATTTGCATTAGGCATGTCTTATGTTGCGCTTTCCAGAGTCCGAAACATCAATAGTTTATTCTTCGAGCCTGGATTTCCTTGCGCACGAATCAAAAAAATCAACGAAAAGAAGAAATTGGCTGAAAAGCGCACAGAGCTGAATCGTTTGGTAGAGCTATCTGAACGCCAGTCAATTCAAATCATCATCAAAAATTCATTTCTATATTAATATTTTCCATAAACTTTTCTAAATAAATTATTATTTCTTTCAACTTTCTGTTGTAGTTTATTTTGTAGTTACTGCGTTATACAAATCGAAGATCGCACAACTTCGCTCCAATCTATGGTACAAGCTTAGCCGGTGGCTGACTCTGCATCGACCTAGTATATATTATACTCTTTTAAATAAATCGTTGTCTAGAAGTTGAAACGATTTGACTGATTTGAGTTCACTATAGAATAAAGTATATAACAAAAGAATATATATACTAGAAATAACGACTTATTTGTCATTTAAAGTATTCGTGCATTATAAATAAACGATTACGAGTAAAACATGGGTATTATGGTAATGACATTTTAAAACGAATTGTCCAGTTTGTGACGGTTAAAGCAAATCTTCGCTTAGAAATTGAGTCGATTTGACTTGAATGGCATAGTTCTCTGGAATAGGTAAATTATACTAGTAATTGTGAATAATTTGACATTTATTACGCATTGTGAATTAACTAGTATGAGTATAGGTAATTTTATTCCATGAGCAATTGATAAAAGCAATTTGACAGTTGATAGAATAGATTGAATATTCTTTATTGCACACATAAACATGGATAACAAGTAAAATTAGAATTACAATGGAGGTAAACAACATGCAGTCTAATAGCTAAAGAGCGATATCTTTCAGACAACCTTTAAGTAGAGTGTTGTTCTTGTCTTTTTAGGCATTTAATGCTAAATCTGAATATTAAATATAATGACAACCCTTTTAAATTCTCATATTCTGAAAGTTGGTCAATTGTTTATCTTAATAGCGGGTTGAAAGTGAATTTCCATTTTAGTTTGATTTTGCAGGGTTAGAAGCAATGTAAAAACAAAAGTAACATTTAACTTTGCATAGGGAACCAAATGCGCTACAGGGCAACTTGTACAGCCAGAGAAATCGCACGGTATTGTCTGGACTGGATGATATAAAGTAAATATTACGCGAAAACTAGAAAATAGTAGAATTCAGTAAACTTTTCCTGTGTAATAAAATAATATTGATATGTTCCTAAATTATAAGGAAATAGTTTCATATAAACGACAATTACTACGTCTTTCAACCAAGTCCAAAATACTAAAAGAAAATATATTTATAATACATAAGTAAGACTTAAATTCGATGTTAAATTGAAATCATCAACCTGGTGGCTGAAATTCCAAATTACGATAATTTATAGTTCAATCGAACATATTGCATATTGAGAAGATCATTATTCGGTAAAAGATTAAGTGAGAACTAAAAAGGAAAACCAATATTTAAAAATAAAAAAGCGCAATATGAATGATTTTTCGGATGTCACGGGAAAACATTGCGTGAGGTACAAACGCTAAGTGTGCATTAGAGCAATGTTCCGGTTAAACAGAGGTCGTGTGTTCGAGTCACACTTGGATTTCACATGCGCGAAATTGTATGTATCCTTTGTATGAAAAAAAAATTATGGGTTTTTAACTACACCAATTTCAAACAGGTTTTACAAACTAAAATCTACTCGCATTATAAATGGCATGCATTTCTATGGGATTGTATCGATATTAATATAACGTCGTATTAGTCTATGCATATACGCCATGCAATTGTTCTAGATACTCGTAGTGTTCGCTGGGTAGTGTAGTAGACACGTCAACACTACGTTAAAAAATACCTAGGTGTAGATACTGATAATCACATCTATTTCTTAATGGACCGAGTAGTACCTAAGTCGAAATTGACTGGTACTAACAACAAGTAAATAAAAGATCTACTCTAATGGGCTAAGTAGTAAGTCTCTGAAGACTGGTACTAACAACGAGAAAAGAAGTAAGTCTGGAAAGACTGGTACTAACAAGTAGTAAGTCTGTGAAGACTGGTACTAACAATTGGAAAGTCTGTGAAGACTGGTACTAACAATTAGTAAGTCTGGAAAGACTGGTACTAACAACGACAAAAGTAGTAAGTCTGGAAAGACTGGTACTAACAACGACAAAAGTAGTAAGTCTGGAAAGACTGGTACTAACGTCGAGCAAAACAATAGACTATTCTATTGAAATTTAGTAGTAAGTCTGTGATGACAGGCACTAAAAAAAAAACCAGAAGTAAACTGCGTAGCATATATATATGCATATAGCATATATATGTTTCAGTAGTACTTGGAATGTGCACATTCAGATGATACTTAAAAAATAATAATATTAAAATACAGTTACAAACAAGGAATTGGTAATCAACTGATATACAATATAAAGTTAACGAATATCGAAATAAACTGATGTTTTAACGTTAATTGGCACCACTAACAGTAAGACTGTACTGTAAGGTCGCACCGAATGTGAGTAGTACCTCTACTTATGATAAACGCGTCTTCATAATCATACATGCATTAAAACGGTGCTGTCCCTGAATCAAATGGTAAAGTGAAATAAACTTCGGGTTAGACGAGGGTTTTCCAAATTGAAGACTTTGTTTTACATTAAGACATGCAGCGTTTATAATATTCATGAGCCCTCATAAGAGACGTAGGCAGCGTATATACCTACCTATCTATTCTCCTTGAGGTATACTCATTTGTATCTTTCAATGTAAATTTCAATAATGCAGCAGGAATTCGTGATTTCTTGTAAAGTTACTACGGTATTTGAAATTATGGTCGATATACCAATCAATAAAATTCATAAAGACATATAAAAAAAAAAAAAAACATTTTTCATTTCAAACGCTGACTTATAAACGCCGGTTTAGTATTCTAAAATACTTACATTTCATGAGAAGATTTTTAAATTCATACCAAAAATTGGAAAATGTATATTTCATTGAAAAAGGCAAACTGTGAGTTTTCTTGCGGCGCTTCTTTCTCACGGAGGCCTTAGTTGGAAGCGCTGGTAGATTCCTATATTTTAGAAAATAATTGCTCTGCAGTAGATTCACGAGTAAATAAATATAACTTAATGTTACGATTGCCAAGGGAATTAAAATAATAATAACTGTGACAACACCAAATACAAAGTATTTAATAATTGCATTAATACATTCCGTTCTCCAATTAATAATAAGTAATTGACACTATTTTCTTAGTGCACCATGATTATGGAAAAAAAAAACAAATGAAAAGAGAAGAAAACGGAAACGTGAGAGTTGTTTAGTGACGTAAAAGTGAAGACAAATTATTGAACTTGAAACTACTAAAATAATAAGTCCTCACTAAAATTAACTTTTTATATGCATAGATTTATGATTAAAAGCCTTGTCTCAAACGGACAATAAAGTGAATAAAAACAAAACAAAAACATAATTCTTTATGACACATTTATTACAAACTTACAATACAGTTGTTGATAAGATTAAACTAGTGTTATATTTCAATGTACATTCAAATTCATGATTGAGAATTAAATTAGAAAATATTACATTTTTAACTACAGTCTAGTGACCGGGATATTGCTATTGTTGCGCATACCCGTTACTTTGAAATATTGTTGGCTGGTCTGCTCACTGCGCCGCCGACGCGAAATCAATCCACATTAATGGTGGAATTATCATCTTCGCTGTCTCAGCGAAGGTGCTGAATGTACGCGATGCGCCACAATAACCGTGCTCAGCTGAACCCTGAGTCTGAGCAAATGCTTCACGCCTTGGTGTTTGGCGTGGTTGGCTGGTATGGGGCGTCTGGATGTAGGCCTCGAATTTAGTTCAATTCACTCGGACGGAGCAGTGAGCGAATCCGCTAAGGGTTTGTAATTACTAATAATATAAATCAATCTAGATTCCAGGAATAAATAAAATGTACATGTAATGCAATCTCGATATGAGATATTAATAACTAGCAATAAGTAAATAAGTAAGCTATCAATAAAACTATTTTAAATTTATCAAAAGAGGATGGTGTGGTGTATAGACACCTTTATGAAATAAAGGGTTGCCACCACCTGCCCGCTGCCGCCATTACGAAGACAGACGTCAACGGGAGCGGGCAGTTCGTGTCGACGATAATCTCGTTTACGTGTTTCATTGAACCTATTCCCGCCCTGAAACCCTGGACGTCACAATATCCACAGCTTTCTCGAGAAGTAGTTTTCTACAAACAGTTTCCACAGCCTGTTAAAACATATACCTAATAAAAAAAATTAAACATTTTAACGGTACATAAATAAGAAAACAAACAAAAAATACTATTTCATAGTGCCGTATGTATTGGCATGTATATATGTATAAACCTGTATGCATGGGAATACATGCGGCACACCTATAAATATGTATATAAATTATAGTATATATGTTTCTACTTATATAATTATCATATCTGTATAATACCAATTTCTCCAAACTCTAACCTTCCAACCCGTATCATTACTTTATTACGTATAACACAAACAGTTACATCAAACAACATAAAACACGCCACTTTACATAAACATAATATATTCTATCACCCACATACATAAAACACCCCACACAAACTCAATGTCGGACACGAAGTGTAAACCGAAAGCGCGGAGTGTTCGAATACATACACGAAACATAAAGGTGGGGGGCTTTAGTCCGTAGGCTACTGGATGAGGCACCCAACTGTAATATGGTGGATGCCACCTCCAGTAGAGTCGGGCATGCTGCCAGGTCCGGCCTGGCAGTATCCAATGAGGATTTCCCCCAACTTACGAAAAAAATAAAAAATAAAACGGTTACCAACATTTTACACTAGGAATAATTTATTGGAAACTTTAAATATTCAAGGAATAAACTTTGGGTTCTTTTTCCTTACTTTTGGCCTGGGGTGTACTTATGTTATTTTTCTATTAAACCAAGTATAAGTATCAAACCAGCCTCGTAAGGTGGGTGATTACTAAGGGAAATGTCATTCAGTTAATGGCCATCCATTTTGCAGGCTGACACTAGACTAGGAATATTTTCAAAGTACTCCAGCGTTTTTAACACAACATAGAGGAATAGCGATATACTCGTACATCTGTAAAGTCATCACTCTATTACGTTATCACTACGGATTGTGTTGTGTATCTTTCTGATAAAATCTATGCCGATGTTTTTAAAGGCTAGTACTTTAAGTTCTACTAAATATAACGCAAAAATAAAGCTTAGAGCTTTAATACTGCGCGAAGAAACTTGCGGATCAAAACGTCTTAATCGTAAATAGCTGCGATGAAACACACGTAGCGACAGTGTGTCTCACCCACATGATAGACAATAGACAACACGATAGAAAGTTTCATCGGTATCAACTGATACCGATGAAACTTTCTCGACGCCCTTAATGAACGCAGATCTGATTTCATGCCGACAGTTTGATCAACGACTTTAACAACTTTGATAACAGATATGCTTGTATTGATTGATTCATTTTGTAAGTTATGTCATGAAAGTAAAATTTGCATTTATTAGGAATGTAAGAATTTAATGGCATGTATTTAAATCGATATCTGTATATTCCCTTTTTTTGATCAAAATATTTGAAAGTTTTACCAAAAATACTGACTTACACACTAATTATGCACACGAAATAATGCGAATTCAATATACTATTTAAAAGTATTTGCAAAACTGTTTTACTGGATATTAAAAAAAAAACTAACCTAACCTAACCCGGCCGAGTCGGATCTTAGTGTGCAGTGCGAGGATAATTAGTGTGCAAGTCAGTATTTTTGGTGAAACTTTCAAATATATCCGATGTACGAACCATATTTTTGGTGTGAATTCGGTTAAAAAGGTCATCTCGTTTTGTATGATGTTTAAGTTTTTTTTGTAGGACATGTTCAGTTAATCAATTGTTTTTTTTGCACAGCATTAGTTTTTCTGGCATGCAGTCAGTTAATTAGTGGAGTTACCTAGTGTACTGAAAAATTATAATACAGATGTGCATTTAAATATATCCCGAATTTAATTATGTATTATGGTCCCCTCGAGATTAAATACTCAAAGCCTCGAGACCATACGAGTAGACTAAAGTCCTACTTGACAAGCACATATAACAAACGTTCGCGTGATTAAAAACTCACGCTACACGGTAATTCGAGGCTGTTGGGACAACTAACTCTTTAATAACATAACAAATTAACACATTGATATAAAGGGAAACTTAAATGAATATAAAAGAAACTACTTAGCGATATCAATAATTTTGATCAAAATTACATGAGCTGTATTTTTTCTTTTCGTTTTATATTTAGTTTTAACCACTCTTTTGATAAAACTAAACTACGTTATTCCAAAAAGGTTTCACCGCCAATTGAGGCTGCTAATTTAAAAGTAAATAAATATACTACACTTACCTATGGGCTCATCTTGACAGTGAAAGTGAAGTGACGTGTCAAAAAATTTAACTTGATGGCAGTCTGGCAGTTGAGTTTTTGTACAATTCATTTCCTTTTTAAGTAATCGTTTCAAAACTATATATAGGTAAAAAGAGCGCCAAGAAAATGTACCGACAAAACCCAATGATTTCGTGTTTTGTGCCTAGCTGTAAGGTCACGGCACTGATGTCACCAGAAAAATATTTCTTACATATTCCGCAACAAACAAGAAAATAATGGTGTGCCGCTGTGCACAAAACTAATGTTCCGAAAGGTTCAATATACATAAATGTGAAGATCACATAAATGTATGTACTTAAGAATCCATTATATAAACTCACTAGCTATTGCCCGCAACAGTTGCGGGCAATAGCTAGTGAGTTTATATAATGGATTCTTAAGTACATACATTTATGTGAGCGCAACTACGTCCGCGTGGAACTTGGAAGTATGGAAGCAACCTCGTACAACACGATAGATATCCACCTAATCACTTTAATTAATAAAAGGGATTATTAAAAGCGCCTAAGCAAATGTAAGAGCAATTGTGCTTTTGGTCTAATAAGTACATTTCTTAGTCATCAATGTCATCATGAATTACTTACTCACTTTTCAATCTTTTTGGGGATAATTTCCAGGATGAAAACTATCCTATTTCCTTCCTCGGATCTTAAACTATCTCCATGCCAAATTTCATCAAAATCGATCAGCGGTTTAAGCAGGCAGACAGATACACTTTTAATTTCGCATTTATAATATTATAGTAAGGATGGATAACATTGTTATAATATTTTTTTCACTTCTCATGCTCTTAAAATGTTACTTTAGTCTCTGCATATCGGGACTAAAGCTCCTTATTAATCTCTAGGGACTAAAGTAAAATTGTTTTAATTTACTTTGAAAAACCCCTAAACAGCCAAACACGACGTTTGTGAATGGAGGTTTATAGCCATTTTCAGTGATAGGTATACAAACTTTTTGGTGCGTGAAAATAACCTCAAAATTACAACTGCTCAAAACAGTAAAATTGTTTTAATTTACTTTGAAAAACCCCTAAACAGCCAATCACGATGTTTGTGAATGGAGGTTTATAGCCATTTTCAGTGATAGGTATACAAACTTTTTGGTGCGTGAAAATAACCTCAAAATTACAACCGCTCAAAAATTCAAGATTTTATTTAATGAAACACGATTAATTATTACGAATACGAATGTAATTTTATCATGCATGGTCCATAAGTCCATATTAGTCTTAAATAAAATAGTTTTCAAGTTTGAATCTGTTGGCTAAATATGCAAGCATTTAAAGCGTCACTTTACAAAAAAAAGAAAAAACCACGGAACATTTCTTTTTCTATTAGAATTTTGAATTTTTTTTTTTCAAAATTTGAATGGAATGAGTAGAAAGTAGATGTCCATTACTTGTATTAAGCTTGAATTGTAATCACCAATTAGACCAATTAACTGTGTCACTTTATAAATTACGGACAAAATATGTAATCATCATCTTCCAATGAAGAAGAATAAAGCTGAAGGCTATATTCGAGTAGAGGAGTCAATCCAAAATAAACATAGTATCTATCGAAGGCTATACTATATTGAAGGAATTAAAATATCCTCAAAGCAAAAATCACAACCAAGTGACAACCAACATTTGATCCACGCCCATCAACATTGCAGGTTGAGAATGAGCCTAATGAAATGACCATCGGCAACCTTTTTGAGAAAAGGTCTACGTCTCTACTATACCTACTCTCCATTCTCTCCTACTTTTACTTCGACTTCGAGTGAAAATATTGAACATACTTCTCAATTACAAACCACGCCGACCCAGCTTAGTTTACAGGGGAAAACCATACATTTAAATGTAAAGAATTGTACAAATTGCCCTTTAATTTTTTCTGAGGTTAGATTAACGGCTGTACTACGTAATTGTAAGAAACTTTGTTATAATAAATATCGTAATTTTATATTGAAATTCGTTTATTTTCCTCGCATTCAAAGTGAAAAGTAGAGTGTTTAACGCGAGACTAAACAACCATAATGACACTCGAACTATTAGCCACCCTCGCTTGGCTCGGGTGGCTAAAACATCTCGTGTCATTATGGCTTGTTTTAGTCCCTTGTTGAACAATCTACTATTGCGTCACCATGGGCCGTAAGTGGGATTTTCTGCTCGCTACGCAAGGAGTAATTCTCACTTCCTGGCCAAGAAGCAAATAATCATGATTACTTTCCTTCTGCACTTTCAAGTCGCTACAGCTTATAAAACATGGTACGCCGTCTCGTCTGTCTGTCTGTATGTTCACCATAAACAACTGAATGTATTTTCATGCGGTTTTTGCCTACCAACAGAAGTGATTCTTGAGAAGAGCTTAGATGTAATTGTTAATGTGTGCCGCTTAAACGGATGAACCGATTTCAAAAAGTTCGGTACACGGGTAGCTGGGGATACTTTTTAACCGACGATGAAGAAGAAAAAAAGAAGCTTATGACTTTTTAAACCACGCGTACGAAGTTCACGGGCACCTTGTAGTTTTCTTCTTCTGAATTAACTATAACAAAAACTCTTTAACCAATTGATACAAAGATCAAAGCTCAAAGAAAAATAGAAATGCGTAGACCTAGTGGAAGAGACCGGGAATCGAACGCGGGTACCTCTGGATTACCACCAGTCCGGCGGGTTAACCTTTCCACCACCATTACAGCCAGAAAACGTTAAGAAATTTTCCTTATGCTTTGTGTGTTGACCTTTGCATTGTTTATTTGAAAGGCTTTACATCTTAGCTAAAAACTATTTAATGTACTCAATACAATTTATATTTGCTAAACAAAGGTTGTCTAGTAGAGATTACTCTGGCTAAGGCTGCCGCCTTATTTCTTAAGAGCATTTGTTGTTTACTGTGAATCAAATTCGTGTTTATGTGTCTTTTGTGGTTAATTTATTTCGGTGTGCAATAGGTCGACCAATTTATATTGTATGTAGCTAAGAAAAGAGAGGAATATCTACAAACAATTCGTGTAAAATTTAATGTTTAATTAATTATTGACCGAGCGGGCGAAGCGTCTCCGTTTCATCTTGGCCAAGTACTCCAAGGATATTTTTGGGTGGTTGGATTCTGAGTATTTTAGACCATTGTTATGATAGTGGATTTTAAGGGTCCTTAAACTTAATAAATACCCACAAACGAGTTTCTTTTCTGAAGTAATATAATACTCCTCAGGTTTACTAATAAGTTTTTGTTAAATAAAGGTTTTACCCTGAAAATCATGAACATTTATATTTTAAAATTAGTTATGGGGCGTACAACAATTTCCTAATTTCTACAATTACTAATTTTTCAACAAATAAACAGTTTTCAACAAATAAACACTTTTAATAACCTATATAAATATTGAATTCATAATTTTTTTTATTCGGTTGAAAAGCTATGACTCCATTGCGATGAGATGAGATGCGCGCATGCGCTATGGGGCAGCTGGCCATATTAAAAAAAAAACTAAATGTTTAGTAAATATTAAAATTGGTTTTGTAATATGATAATGTGATTAATTTAATAATGTTCACATTGACTCACGAAATATATAATATTAGGAACGTATGTTAATAATGCGTACCGTTACAATGACCCTTCAGTGCATAATGTATCATAGGGTTGTTTACCTGAGTGTAACCTAGACTAAATGTTTAAATGTCTAAATTAAGTTCAAAGTGAGGTAAGTTTGAATATGTTTGTTATTTCTTCATAAATGGGTTGAAAATCGTCTTTATCGATCTTCTTTGTCGATCAGCTTTATGTTTATAATAGACCTGATTTTTACAACAATGAGGCTGCAACAAGGCGCCGAGTTTAATGACCAATATGAAAAACTCGTATTATAATATATTTTCTCGTGTCGTGAAAAACACTATTTTTAGTCTCTGCTGAAAATGCAATAGATGAACTCGGTACTATCGAAGGCCTCCCCTGCGGGTCGGCCTTCGAAATTTACTCGTTCATTTATTGCTTACTTTACAGCCTCTACAACAATGTACTATTTTGCACCCTGTAGCGTGCATTTGGATTTGGATCTGGGCTTTAAATTTATCTGCGATTTGGTTGTCTTTTACATAGTTCTTCATGGACTTATTGCCTTGAGGGCACTTCACCTCAATTGAAAAATCTTCACACAATCCATCTGGTGAAGCACCACTAAATGGCGTTATCAACAAAAAAACGAATTTCCGAATGCTGATATTCATGTCTGTCTTTAATTTTTGTAGGACTTGTGCTTCTAAGCTCTTGATGGCGTTTGTCTCGGGCACTTTGTAGCCACCAAGAATGGTTTGTACCAAAACATCTGCACTTTGTGGCTTCAAATATTTTCGAAGCAGTTATTCTTCCCTGTCGCACTGTGTGCCACAGCTTACTGTTGGCTTGCTCTCGGGTTTGTTTTTTCTATATCTTTTTTGATTTGAGGTGTTATGATTTGTTCTGCATATGTTTTAAAATGATCCATGGATTACGTTTGGAATTGAAATCTAACATTAGATCAAATAAGCTTTACTTAATTCGTCATAAGAGAATCAGTCAGTATTCTCTTTTTGCATTCAGCCAAAAATGAAGATAAATTAGCCAAGCTCTGCGGGGATGGCAAAACGCTACGTTTTCCAAACTCTTTGGATAAAAAAAAATTTTTTTTGAGACTGCTTCTGATAGTTTAGGCCGAGTCCAGTAGCATCTGACTGATGTTACTGATGGCTCATCAGCTCTTAATAAGCCACATCAGAAAACAAATGCCATGTTTGCACCCTCCCTCACTAGGAGCACAGGCTTCACACGCCACTTCTACAATGATGTCTTCCGCTTCATTGATGGTTGCAAGCACAGAATACATTTTGGAATGTATTCTGTACTCCGGTGTAACCCTACATACACCTCACGAAGCAAACAGGGCATTCTCTTTTCACCTTTACATAGCCTACAGCTGGGTCTACATAGGAATCTCGGGAAGACATCATGATTATGGCTCCTCGGATTTCTGCGACATTAAAACTGACGCTTTTTCGCATGTACTCCAACAACATTATGTTATCGACTTGCGGTAGATTGCGACTGTCCGCTTCTGCATATCATTCAGTTACTTTCATGGTTAAAACGGAGTAATTTTAATAACCAATCTAAGAAAGCTATGATAATATTATAAATGTATGACATTGACGTGTTTACTGCTGTATATGACAAAGGAGTACCAAGGTAAAAATTACTTAGTTAAAAGATCGTGAAGGAATTAACATAAATTTTTCCGAAAAACAGTGATGCAAAAATTCCAAATTTTTTTTTTCATGATTAGAAGGCCCAAATCTCTATACAGTCCTTCTATTACAGGTACCTTCAAAAAATGAAATGTTGTCCATTTAACTAAAACATTACCCTTAATTATTTTTATACTGATTAACAATCTTACCTAATCAGTTACTGGCAAGTGACAGTTTTGACCGGTAGATTTTTTTCACCGCATTTTTGCATTTAGGGGAAGCGGGGAGAATTGCGTTCACTAAAGGGAAAATGCCACATATTTTTGCAAATATCTAGGTTTATTAAGGGAAATTGAAACATAGCATAAGTATATCTAATCAGTCATTAGACATCAAACATAAAACATAGTTTGGAGTTTATTAGACAATAAAAAAGAATACTGATAGTAAATAAAAATTAACATAAAACCTTAAATAAAAATTAAAAACTAGACTTAAAAATAAACTATAGATAAAAAAATTGGCCCAAATCGCCGTCTATTGGCAGCGTGCCCAGAAGGCTGGCAGCATTGCCGCGTTGAATGGCAATGCTGATCCGCTGTGCGAGATATGAACCAGCCCTCTGGTCACGCGTCAACTCGACTAACCTGCGGCTACACTCTTTAAAGACCCTGTGGGCGCTTTCACCCCAGGGCCCCAGAGTCTCAACCCCAAACGGCTCAAATATGCATCCGCTATTAATGTTTGCATAAATATGCGCCGCTTTTAGGAGTTCCGCCATTTGCAGCCGAGCCAGCCTTTACAGCAACATAGTTATATCTCTTAGATAAGGAGAAATCAAAACTTAAAAAAAAAAACTTCTTTTAACGCCATTATCCCTAGCTATGGATAATGCCGTTCGGCCAATGGGGGTAATGACGCTCAAACCAACATTAGCCATTATAATCTAATTGATATCAATTAACAACATAAATCAGCCTTTAACAATAAAATTAATATTACCTATTATAAACGTGTATAAATTCGTACGCTAAAACAAGGCACTTTTTGGGTAAAATCAACATATAAATTTTAGGAACAGAACTCGCATATGTACCCCTCTGCCGAATCCCACCCTGACCACATGGCATGACTCCACAGCCCGCATATGGTACAGCGGTACCATATCTCATTATTTTGGCCCAATTCGTTACATAGATTACACATGTTGTCGGTGGTAACTTCATCATCCATGTGGCATTCGATTCAATTTCAGACAGATGAAGTTTCTTGTAAAACTTTACGTCTGTAGCCTTTTCCAATGACTTTCTTGCCTTTTGCTGTTTTTTTAGTTGTACCATTCTTGCCTTTTTTATTGCTGTTTTAATTTATGCAAGCAGTTACTGTCGCTGTGTTAGAATCTTGTTTTTTATTCTTAGAACCCCCTTTATTTGTTTGTTTCTTTTGTCCTTCTGACGTATTCTTCTTAGTATTTATTTTATTCATTTTTTCTTCTAAAACAGCTTTTAATGGCGATGATATTAGTACGGCAGCATGTTGTTTCCTTGTTCTTCTCCGAGTTGGTAACAATGGCTGGATTCTAGGAGTTATTGCTATATCAGCAAAATGCACTGGATCAGGAGCAAGTGATTTTGTATCAGGAACAGGTGATTGATAGCGATACGGAGGATCATTTGACGAGCCAGGTACAGGATACTGCACTTCATTAGCGGGCATAACGGTTGGAGGTACTGGAGTAACGGGTCTTAGATTGATTGCCACGCCAGGTGTTTGGTCAGGGACAGGATTATCAATTGTAGTATCTTGAATGTAATCGCTGCCCTTCTCTTAGACATACCCTCTTCAATCGCAGCTTTTGCGTTGATCAAGTCTTGCTCGCTCCATGCCGCTTTAGCGGTTGTTCTCGGTCAGTTTCGGGGCATAACTGTAAGAAAAAAATATGTGGGTAATGGCGTTCACTCAGGGGAAATGGCGTTCATTCGAGCGTTATTACCCCACACGGCTAGTTCATATTAAATTTAAAATTCTACTTGTAAAATTGTGGAATTATATCAACAAGCCCTTTAACTTGAATAGTTCATCAATAAGAATAATAAGGAATATAACATGAATATGTGTAAATTTTCAACTTACTGACAAAAACATCCAGTAAAAATTAGATCCAAACAAACACACGACACTCGCTCTCACGTCTTTCGAGCTGACTGGCGGGACCTGTTCCCACTGGTTCAAGCGTCACTCCCCGCTCCCTTCCACCCGCTCGCCGCCATTATAGATGCTAGTTTTAAAAAGTTATTGAGGTGAGCGCCATTACCCGGTGACTGGCTTTACCCCTGCTTCCTCTAACAACTCTGGTTAAAGAATCTGAACGCATGTGTTGTTGCATGATCTTGCCTAAAATCCTGACACCAATGGTTATAAACCGCCGATATAATCACCATACCTGCCTACTGAGCCGGCGGTCCCGAGTTCGAATCCCGAATAAAAAGATGTTTGAGGTGACAAAATGTTCTGCCTTCTCTCACATAACTTTATCAAACTAGGCAAATCTGACATATTGGGTAAGCTACGCTCGGAAAAAAAGGTGTTCATTCAATTCAACTAAGTCATATGCATTGAGTTCTGGCAGAGTACTAGTACTCAATCGGACTGGTTGAAGCTCGGTGCAATTCTTTAATGATGGTTCAATTTAATTTTTAATTTCCACATAAAAGTAATCTTTAAAATTTATAACACTTCCTTGGTTTTCTATTACTTATCCCTTTTTCGCCATTTGCAGCATAAGTGAACGTCTTTTTTCATTAATTATAATTTTAGCGCAAATATTCGAGTTCATCACACAAATATTTGCTTATTGACTTTAAACTGATTTTCCATTCATTTTCAGTCCCTCATTACAATGTTTTGTTTAGCACTAGTATATAAATAAAAGCATGTTTATTGTTAAAAGTAATGCAATTTACTGTCGTTTTGTACGTCAATCGAAAAAGCTTACAATGAGCAAAAATATATCAGTTTTGGAAATATTGGAACTCCTTTTTTTTAAAGCATCGTTTTGTTTGGTTTTTGCCTTTCTCAAATTAAATCATCTCTAGCAGATTGTCCAATAACACTTTCAGAAGCTCCAGTCACTAGTTTTACGGCTTCGGTGTGGCACGGAAATTCAATATATATATATATTGCCAATGCGCAAAATACTTAAGGCTGTAAAGGGCGCATTTTTTGGGATGTGCCGCTTGAGATCTGCTTCTTAACGTGACTTCTTGGGACTCTTATAACATTACCAGCAATATATATTTACTGAATATCCAAAAAAATCATTTATCTGTATCACTGAGTCAGTAGCATTATTTCATGTTTTCAGGCAGGTCTCAAGAAAGTTTAATCAACATCCATCTTTCAATGGCGTTTTAATTTGTATCAGAAACCATATGGTATATTTGTACTAACGTAGAGTCTTAGCGTGCGATTAGCAAAAGGCAAGGTAACCTTGAATTTTTCCTGGTTGAAGATTTGCTAATTCTGTATACAAATGCCTGATGCTACGGTTTGCAAATCTCCTACAGGTATTTTTGATCTGTGCTCAGTTTATTTATAATCTTATCATCCATGTTAGGCATATTTCCAGCGACTGGTTGATACGTTATGATATCCATTTTCTGGCACAGGGGAGGCTTTTTGCTTTTAGGACCCAAAAACTCGAGGACCTATTGTAGACCCATCTAATTTCGCGAAAATAAGTCTCAACGGTAGCTCATTAGCGTGAAGCAAGAAGCATGCAGCACATTTCACTGGTCTTCCTAGATGCTTCTCCAGAAGATACTGTATGACTCCACCCTTCTGACAAGTTGGAAGGTTGTTTTGTTATTTTAATTCATGTCTTTTTAATCATATAAACTGAATAACATCAGCTATAGTTGGAAGTTGCTTGCGATTAAGCTCTGCAAATGATCCAAACATGGATCAGACGGTTTCACTTCGTCGTTTCCCAGCAAATTCGATCAAATTCAATTATTTTTGTTCAAAATCCAGCACTATTCATGGTAAAATCTTTATTAATCAGTTCACCAGTTTAAACTAAAACGACGAATCTTAACAGGTGTTTTGAGGCACAAATCACGCCGGAGCAAGTGTACTAGTTCAAAATTCATTATCAAGTCTAAACTTACTACATTATATCAAATCAGAAAAAAGAATACTAGAGAGAGTAGAAAAAGTCATCAAATGTTGAAAAATATTGGTTTTAACATAAAACACGAAAGTAGGTAAAATTTAACCGTTTTTTTTTCAAAATTTGGTAGTGTGCACAATGTAGTATGTAAGATACTTTCTTTTTCATAGAATACACTATTTTTAGGCAACTTTTGAGGGGTCTTACGGTGCGAATTAAAAAAAAACGGCCCACCCTAAGGTGCACTACAAACTGCGCCAACCGCAGCGTAAAATTTGCCAAGCCAAGCCGCGGCCGACCAAGAGCAGTAGAAGCTACTAAAAGTCAGTTACAGAGTAGGCATTTTCTATTTTTTATAAAGTAGGATTTCATGCAGTGGGCCGCCGGACTATTAGAGTTGTTACGCGTATCTCAGGTAATGTTAAGAGAAAGGACATAGGTATGTAGTATTACACTGTAATTGCTACTATAAAGTGCCACAAAGGGTCTGGCCGGTCTGCTATAGTAAAATCGCCCCTGGCTGAATATGAAAACTGAATATGCACGTTTATTTGCCTCATTGTCAAATATAATTTTACTGAATATTAAGCCTTAAATACTTATAGCGAACTGCGAAATATTAAAAAAAAAAGAAATTCAGTTTTTAATTTATATTGGCCAAACTATTTTATTGATTGACACGTCCTTCGAATATTTTATACATGTATTTAAGATACATTTATAAAAAAAAATTAAAGTCCTAGCTTCTTTTGAAGGCTACTTTTTTCTCTGTTTTAGTTTTTCTTTTCTTTTTTTTTTACTTGCAAGTTAGCGACACCTACCATATTTTGATATAATATACACAATTTAATATTCTATTACATAAATTTTTATTAAAAATATTAGTTTGGATCAACAAAGTGGAAATAAGCTATTTGTATAGGAGTGCTATTCAAATTGATTCCGTAAACGTAAACAGAGAAAATAAGTTGTTCCACCGTGTTCTAAATTCAATGACTCGCATTTTGAATTTCGAACACGGCGGGCTTCTTATTTAAATCTTGCTTTTTATTTAAATTTGTTATCGATGTTATTAGAAAAAAATGGCGGGAACGAGAAAAATGTTGTCATCGGATAATACACAATTAGTTGTAAATAAAAATACAGTTTTAAAACGATTGTTTCAAAAATGTATCCCGACGTTGTACAAAAAAGTGTACGATGTAATTGTTGATAAAATGAACAGATGGACAGAAGATTGTTTGGAAAATAGTCACCAATCCCTGCCGAATAACGTAAGCATCAAATTCATATTTTCTTTACATCTTTTGTGAATTAATGTAACAGTAATTAATCTACATAATAAATAATAATTTTCAGTTGGATGTAGTCAAATGCAAAGTGTTTGAGCAAGTAAACCTGCCAAAATATATGCAGGTCGCTTTGTTTCGTAGCTGCCTACCTAAGGATGAAGTATTTCTGGACGAGGAAGGAATCGGACTTTTGAAAATATGCTCTACGTGTGGGCACAATTCGTGAGGAAGATAATACAGTTACATTAAGTGATTTGTAATGTAGTTTTTGTGCAGGAAAATTATTCTACACACATATGCACATTTAAAGTGCAACTTCTAGTACCTATTCAATAATAATTATAAGTAGATAAACATTGATAAGATACCTAATCGTTTGTAATAGATTTACAAAACGTAAGTGCTATTCGTTAAAGTATGTCAGCGTCCAATGAATCTATTCGTAATTGCAGTAGTTGCAAAAATAGTAGTTTATGCAACTGATACATAATGAGAGGCCTTAAAACACGAGTGTGTTTTTATGAAACGAGCGTCAGCGAGTTTCATAATAGGATCACACGAGTGTTTTAAGGCCTAATTATGTACAGTTGTATACACTACTTTATCTACACACATATCATAAGTACTCTAAGGTGGGTTCAGAAGCCATAAGGAAATGACCGGCACCACTAGTGCTACCTGTAAAATATCTATAAACGACATATACTAATGCAGTAAGAAATAAATCTGAACAAATACATAAACATTGTAATTTACATTTACATTCAAACAATATTTTCAACTAAAATGTGAATCACAATAAACTTATCACAATTATACTTTCGTAACAGCAAAGAACCAACAAACAAATGACAACAATAATGGCGGCAATTCGAACCTCCGTCAAGACAAATGATTTTTTTTCTAAATCGTATGTATCCATATTCTCATGTCACTCGAGATCAAATGTCGTGCGGTTTTTATAAAAAAACATACTGAATTGACGTTTCGTATCGATAACAATATTAATTCAAATTCAAATTCAAATATTTTATTTGCTTTACGTACAAGTACATGCAAATACAGTTTTAGCATACTTAATACAATAGTCAATTTATAAATAGGTACCTATTAACAATTTCACAACGATATTTACACTGTGATGACAAAAATACTTTCTATTCGTCCAGAGCATTAGCAAAAATTCATCAATTGAGTAGAATGGTCTATTAATAAAATAATCTTTCACTTTTTTATCAAAAGCTCTAAAGTTACTACATTCCTTGATGTCATCATTTAGCTTATTAAAAACCTTAATGGCAATATTATTAAAACTATTGTTAAAATGCGCATAGTGTGATTTGCTTAAAGTTAAATTATTTTTATTTCTTAGATTAAAGTTATGTAATTGTGAATTAGTTGAATATTTATCCTTATTTTTAAACACGTTAATAGATAGGCGGTATAGATATAGTGACGTAATTGTTAAAATTTTACGGGTATATCTTTCGATCCCACAATAAGTCGCATAGCCTTCTTTTGCATAAGCAATACAGAATTTATCCCAGTACCATTGCCCCAGACTTCCAAGCAATACCTAACAATGCTCTCAAAATAAGAGCAGTAAACCGTTTTTAATATCTTGGTGTCTGCTATCTTTGAGAGACTTTTTAGTGTATAGCACGCATTAGCCAACTTTTTGTTTACTGCTTCTATTTGGTTATGCCATCTCAGATAGGGGTCAAGTTCAACTCCCAAAAATCGGATGCAATCAGATTTCTCTATGGGTACTAGAATAGAGACCTACTTTAGTTTTGACAGCTGTTCCAAATTTAAACTCATAACCTTGCAAAAATTGATACTGTTATAACATTACAGTACAGATTTTACCTACTGCCACAGATAAGAAAGTTTTCATAGTAAAATTGGTTGTAGTAATGCTGGTCATTTCCTATGGTTTCTGAACGCATTTTAGAGCACTAATGATATGTGCGTAGATAAACAATTTTGTAAAACAAAAGGTGTGAAAAAAACTTTATTGTCTTCTGCCGATGTAAAATTCTAGTCGGATTCTTTACTGCAGACTTTTGAACATGGTGATATTTTATGTTCATGTTGCCGCACGAAAGCCTACCGTACTAAACAACCAATTGTGCCCTCAAGTTCAACCTTACATCAACAGACTACTCTCAGCGATTCAAGCAGTGAAAATGAAGTCGTCACATTTAATGTTAGTAGTAGATGCACAGTTGAGAGGATAGAGTTACCACTTCAACGAACACTGTCTACTCACAGGTACTGCTTCATATGCCATTCTAAATCAAACAACTTACAAACAGTACCTAAAAAGGCAAGATTACTAGTTTACTCTAAAAGAAATATTTATATTCCAACAGAAAATAGATGCTGCTCACATTTGATTAATGGGCAATTCTATCAAGATGATTTAAACCTGATCGAAGTCTATTCAACCACAGCCGCCGTAAATGTTAAAGAGATAACAGAGCTATTTGGTTGTTTAGTCACTGAAACACAGCTGCCTTTAATTGAGAAAATAATTAATAAATCTGTCTCCGATGACCATTTAGCTATTTTAACGGGATTTACTTGGGAACATGTTGATATTATTAAAAACGAATTGCACTCTTTACAAACAAAACGTGACATTATACAAGCTGTTGTGATTTTTTTAATCAAACTACGTACTGGCAATAGTAACAGACTAATCAGTACTTTACTGCAGCTCTCTAGATACCAAATAGTGTCAGAATATGTGACTAATGCTATTGATTCATTTGAAAGAGACGTTCTTCCATTTCAATTTGGTGTCAATGCATATAGTCGCCAATGGCTTATTGACAATCACACAACGGAACTGGCAAAAAACCTTTTCAATGTGGAGAATGTTTTGATATGTACTCATTTGTGATGGTACATATATATACCACCAAAAAAGTTCCAATAATGAGTATCAACGAAAATCATATTCCGGTCAGAAAAAAACACATTTATGCAAGCCGTTCACAATATGTACAACAGATGGTTTTATAGTCGACGTGTTAGGACCTTTCCACGCTACTGAGAACGATGCAAGCATTATGCGAAAAGTTATACCCAGTTTGCAAAATCTTATTAGACCTGGCGACATATTTGTCTTGGATAGAGGCTTCCGGTATGAAGTAGGTTTTTTAGAATCTAAAGGTTACCGAGTAATGATGCCCGCTCTAAAAGGACAACGTAAACAGCTGACCACCGAAGAAGCCAATGAGTCCCGGTATGTTACAAAAGTTCGTTGGGTCGTGGAAGCAGTTCATGGTGCCTTAAAACAAAAATATAATCAACTAGACCAGACATTTGATAACAAGATGCTTGATAAAATACAAAGCTTGTGCCGCATAACTTCATATTTTTTGAACCGTTTCGGAAAATCTTTAATTTCGGACAAAAATATGACCACCGCTATTTTCGAGAGAATGAGCTTAAAAAAATGCGATCAAAATGTTTTAGCTGCCATAGTGGAAGAAAAAGGCTTATTGCAAAAAAACTTCCTTTTCAAAGCATTTCAGCTAATGACGTTTCAGATTTTCCGCAATTAACGGAGTACGATATGAAACTTTTATTCACAGGCAGTTATCAATACGGCCAAGCCATTTCATACTTAGCCGAGGTTTTGGATGAAACAGGGAACTTAAACATGGCATATGTAAAAGACCAATCAAATATTTTAAAAATATGTATACAATCACGTCACATATCAAAAAAGCAATACAAATGTTTTATAATGTATAATCCAGATAAAAGTGGTATACTCGTAGATGCAATTGAAAATTATTGCTGTGAATGTGCAAATGGATTAAGGACGGTGGGCTGTTGTTCACACATTGCAGCTATTGTATATTATCTGTCATACGGCAGATATTTATCAAAAATCCTGCGTCCTAATTTGAAACTTAGCTCCTTATTTAATAACGATGGTTTAAATATTGCTATAGAAAGTGACAGTGATAACGATTAGGGTCTGTTAGATGATAATTATAGTTAGCTTACTGCAAGCATCCTGAGTATTTTGTTATTCTATAAATAAACTTGTGATACATGTTCTCTGTTAATTTTTAATTATTAATAATACAATTGTGCTATAAACTCAAAGAGCATTTTTATTACATGTATATGAGCATACATCGGGGTTTTCGGTGCGGAAATGTTTGACATTAGCCAGAGAGTAGGCATACAATCAATCCCGCACCGAAAACCCCGATGTATTTATATGAGTAATAAACATGACGTTCACTGAAAATATATGGAGAAAATGCAACAAAATATATTATCTCTTCTCTGTATACATATAAAGTTAAGATATACGAGTATCTGTCCGCGTAAAATCAAAAGCTAGCGAACTGATTTCAAAGAGGTTTTCACGGATTTTCAAACGGAGTTTTGTGAAGTAGGTTTCCATTTCTAGAGCGATTGTTTAGATCCCATTTCTAGCATCCTAGGTATAAATATCTTAAGTACCAGGGCGAATTATAAAAGTATTTAATGTTTCCAAAAATTATTTTTGTAGAATTAGCTATTTCCATTATTTAAGGAAGATGGCGTTCATACCCATGAATCTTTTTTCCACCCTTTTACACAAATAGCTTATTTCCACTTTGTTGATCCAAACTAATATTTTTGATAAAAATATATGTAATAGAATATTAACCCTTTACTTGACGTTGTATACTGTGAGATACATTCACAAAAAAAAAATCTACACAGTCTTCCGAAACTTCTAAGTGAAAATGTAATATTTAATCTGGTCACAAAATTTGTCCTAATTTAGGCAAAAATAGTTCTCAGTACTGGTAATTTTTTTAGCCGTCAGTCGAAGGTCAAATTGGCGGACCTGCGGAGTGCACACACGCTTCGCAAAGTATTTATTACTTTTTAAAATATTTATAGCAATGTTTTGGGACAGAATGCGGTTTAGGTATAATTCTAAATGTTTGCCTTTGGATTGTGTCAGATTTTAATTTCGATTTACACTAATAGCCACTAACTGCAATCGCCTAAAGTTGTTTGTATCTCACAGTATACATTGCCAAGAACGGGCACTAAGGCATCTAAACTTGTATGTATACTGTGATATACTTTGCCAAGAATGGACTTAATTTGTGTGTATACCAGGATATACTTTGTCAAATATGAATGCAGCTTCCTTTTGGGGTGTTTTTGTTTATTTTTTCCTTCTTTGCTTCTTAACAGTAGGGTATAGACTAGATCTGCTAAATATTGGCCCTCATACCGAATGCGATGGTGAAAAAGAGGTTCAAGTCTTTAGGGAGCTTTCTTTCCATGAATGCTCGTCTTCAACGCCATCCTTGTTTTTTTTGCTTGAACGCTTAAGTCTCCTATGTAGCTCTTATGAAGATGTCACAGAAAGAGTTAATACACAAATAAAAAAGGCCCTTGTGGCGCCGAAGAAAATGTTCCTTTGACCCCAACAATTCAAAAAAAATTGCCGTTCACCGACACAGGAACCAGACTTTAAAATATGCCATTAATTTCTTCATTACCGTCCCTTCCATCTGTAACCAATGCTACCCCTCGAGCCACACCATCAACCACAAGAAAAACTACGGCTAAAAAACGAATTGCTCCTGTGGCGAAGTGGGCAAAAAAAATTAAAAAGTTTAAAAAGCAAAAAGCAGTATTTCAACATGCAGCTATACTAGAACACCAAGATGACTGCGATTACGAAGACACACCAGACGGTTCATCCCTTGATTATTTTAATAAATTATTTTCTCCTTCATAACAGAACAGACCAACATTTACACAGTTGAAAAAACTGGAAAATCGATTCAATTAACCGACCATGAACTTGTGGATTTTATTGCCATACAAATTATAATGGGCATAGTTGATATGCCAGAAGTTGACAGCGGTATATTGCCTGAAATGCAATGTAAAGCTTTGTTTTGTGACAGGGAAAGACCCTCGAGAATGTTTCCTGAGCTTTCGCACAAAATAAAATAATTGTTTCCAAATAAATTGTTTTTTATATAAAATTACCTTTCTGTTGCATATTTGACATTGTATATCACAGTATACATTAGTAATACTTCATTCTATTGGCATTGTATACGGTGGTACCTATACATTAGTTTTCAGGAAAACTGGAAAAGCTAGATTTTTTACCATATTTTCTAATCAAATTTTATACCTAAAAGACAAAAAAAAATAAAAAAATACAAAATTTACACTTTTTATGTCTTTGCCAAATAAAGGGTTAAATTGTGTATATTATATCAAAATATGGTAGGTGTCGCTAACTTGCAAGTAAAAAAAAAAAAAGAAAAACTAAAACAGACAAAAAAGTTGACTTCAAAAGAAGCTAGGACTTTAATTTTTTTTTATAAATGTATCTTAAATACATGTATAAAATATTCGAAGGACGTGTCAATCGATAAAGTAGTTTGGCCAATATAAATTAAAAACTGAATTTTTTTTTAATATTTCGCTAATCGTAAGTATTTAAGGCTTAATATTCAGTAAAATTATATTTGACAATGAGGCAAATAAACGTGCATATTCAGTTTTCATATTCAGCCAGGGGCGATTTTACTATAGCAGACCGGCCAGACCCTTTATTAAGTTTATTTTTTACTTTTATATGTCGTGTTGTGGTACCAACTTTTTTAATAACAAACATAGTTATTTTATGATAACATTGGAATGGCCTAAACTTTATTACTTTCTCCGTCATAAATAAAATCGAACATTCATTTTACGATCGTAATAAAAATATGTGCTATACCGTAGAAAATCGAAAATAACATATTTTACTACGTTGACGTATGTAATGGTGGCACTACAAACAGTTTTCATATGGCAATAATGGGCATATACATATAAATGCATTATAAAGTTGCTTTGGCGAAAAACGACAAATCTGGGGGCACGGTAGTGCCCCCGCCAAGACGAGCAAAAAAGAAGCGGGGCACTACCTACCTTTTCTCGAACCGTTTCGTCTAATTCAAACCCTCATAGCTTCGTCCCAGTTAACACCAGAGCGCCCAAATACACAGGTTAAGATGCAGTTAGGGAACATATAAAACGTACTTAATTTAATAGCTTTTATACTTTAGGTTTTATTGGTACCTAAAATACGCCGACTTTGCCACTCATATATATATACACTGACGTATCAAAACCTCCGGGGTACTTCCCGATGACCTAGAAAGCTGAAATTTGGCATGTAAGCTAGGTTTAGTACACAAACAATAGAATAATGCTGAAACTTGGAACTTTTACCCCCCAACCCCTTAAACTAGGGGATGGAAGTTTGTATGAGACTTCTGCAAATTTTGATACTAGAGGTCTGAAAATTGATATAAGGACTCCTTGTTATAAATAATAAAATACGTATTCTAGGATTTTTAGAAAATCACCCCCCACCCTTTAAATAAGACAACGATATACATAATATATAAATACATATTGTATAGATAACATCCATGACCAAACAAGCAGCACATTGTCTGAAAATACTTGTATTCAACGGGATCCATTTGAGTCCCATGATGATATTGTTTCAATTTTCGAAAGTAGAAATTAGTTTCCATATAATTTTTAGTCATAATAGTTGTTAGATATAACGCTAAAAAATATATATTTAAATATTTAGAATTATGGCCGTCTCTGTCACACACCAAGGGAGCCGGGCATTCGTGCTTAAGCCTTGTATCATAGCTGAAGTCTAATAAATCAATTTCCAAGTCCTATTCTTTGTTCTGCACTTCCACTGAGCTACACCCCGTCACAGTACCTAACTCAACCCAAGTCGGACCTGCCTTAATGTGAAATAGGTAATGTTATGACTTTTTCGGCCACTCGATATAGACCCCCTGAGGCTCCCTCGCTTCGCTCGGTCTTTCTTACTGACAATCATACCTATATAAATCTAGATAATTAAGTTATTTACATCCTAATCAAATCAAATGAAATCATTTATTTAGCTAAACACACACAGGTGGTATAACAAAATACATGTCAGTAGGAATGTAGTTACATAGGTATGTTTCGCCACAATTCGGCATGCAAAATCTTATTCTAACTTAAAAAATAATAATAATAATACTAATTCTAAACCCTAATCATATAAGTATAAAATGGACGAATAGTCAATTAGGATTTTAATTTTCTAGAAAATTCATGAATTGTATTACATTTTCTTATGTCCTCATTTAGCAAGTTATAAATTTATATACCATTATATTCAATACTCCGTTTAAATTTACATAATTTTCAGATTTTGGTAACATAATGTCAAAATTATTAATGGCAAAACTGGACTTATTTTTATAGATAAAAATGCTTTTCAAGTAAATGTAAAGTGATATCACAGTCAGTATTCCATGTTTTATAAAAAGTGGACGACAATTTTCAAGTGGTTTTGCAAACCTCAATGCCGTACCGTATTAAGCTTTCAAAATGTGCAAAATAAATGTCTGTCTTAAGTACTGGAGAGTCCAATATTTTTGTCAAATTTTTCAATGCGTAACAAAAGCTGGCCAATTTTTTCCTTAGTAGGCTTATATGACCAACGCAACTGAGAATCTAGTTCTACACCCAAAAATGTAACCTTAGTGGCCTTTACTATGGGTAGTGGCAAGTCGTACGTTAAGCTATGTCTTAGAAAAGGGAAATAAAAAGTTTTATCTGTGTTGATCTTAAGACCATTACATTTAAACCAATGTGTCAGGTCCTTCCAAGTCTGGCAAATTTGGGCCTTAAGTGCTACAATATTTACATGTTCTAATATAATACTTGTATCATCAGCATAGAGGTAAACTGTTCCATGTGATATATTATACTGTAAGTCATTAATGAAAATAATAAATAGCAGAGGCCCAAGGACCGATCCTTGGGGGACCCCACAGTCAATTGCTTTTTTGGCAGAATTAACAAATTCAATACACCCCAATCTATCTACGTCAGATATTTCAACATATTGAGCTCTGTCCGTGAGTTAAGACGTAAGTAGTTTTAGTATAGACGCCCGTATCCCATAGAATTCTAACTTATCTAGTAATATTCTATGGTTCACAAGATCGAACGCCTTACTAAGGTCACAGAATATTATCAGCACATTGCAAACTTAGGTTGAGATGGATTATAACTTGCCGCACTAATTCAGTAATAGCTGTTACAGCATTCCGATTTTTCCTAAAACCAAATTGTTGAGAACAAAAATACTGTTTTTTTTTTCTAAATGGTTAATCATTCTGCTTCAATTGCTTTTTCGAAATTTTTTGATAAAACTATTAGCAGGGAAATAGGGCGGTAATTATTAATGTCTGTTTTGGAATGCTTTTTACGTAAAGGAACTACTTTTGCAATTTTTAATTGAACAGGGAAAACCCCCTCACATATGCATGCGTTGAATATATCGCACAGCGGTACACATAAGACTTCAATGCTATACTTGATGACAGTAGTATTTAATATGTCGTCTGGACCACATGAACTTGTATTTTTAGAGACCTAACGATGTTGATTATCTCTATCTCATCAATAAGAGCCATAAACATGGATTTTGCATTGTTAATGTTATTCTTTTTCAAAAGTTTCATATGTTAACCGCTATGCTCCGCATAGATTTCAATATTCTGGCCTGATTGAATAAAATAGTCTTTAAAAGTGTTACTTATTCTTACAGGGTCATCAGTCAGTTCATTATCAATCTGTAGTTTGATGGTACCCTTCCTATTTTTTTATTTTTTCCTATATTCTTGTTCACAATGTTCCATATGGCTTTGCCCTTAGATTTAGCTATTTGTATTCTACTTTTAACATGTATATTTTTAGCCCTAAATATAAGTTTCTTTAGTATACTGTTATAAGTTCCATAGTATTTCTTAATGTTTATATCATGTCTGAATTTACGCATTTCTAACATTAGAAATCTTTTCCTTCTACATGATACTCTAATTCCACGCGTTATCCAAGTCTTGTGACATTTGCTCAATTTAACTTTTATTAAGGGAAAGTGTTTGTCATTACAATTATTTATTATACTATAGTACAATTGTATTTTCTTAATTCTCCTTTGAAATTCTTTAGAGCAATTTGAGAATAACTCCTTTTAACCTGTAGTTTTACTTATTTTACTGGTATTATTAATTGATCAAAAAATAATACAATTTGAGTATCATGATCCGAAAAGCTACATGGTACAACGCGCATGTTGACTCTAGTTATCATACATGTCTGAAAATACATTGTCTACTAAGGTTTTTGATGTTTCAGTTACCCGAGTATAATCTTTTACTGTAGGCTTCATGTTATGCTCCCTAAGCTTTTGCAAAAAGTCTTGAGCCACAGTGGATTCACTTTTTAAATCAATGTTTAAATCTCCACATATGATAGAACTATGTTTTTTTATTTTTGGCAAAAAATTGCTCTAATTTTTTTTACAAAGTTTTTAGGATCACTGCTTGAACTTCTATACACTGTGCTTATAAAAATCTTGTAAGATTCTATTTGTAAAGAAACACAACACACTTAAACAGTTTTTCTTCATAGAAGCGCTCAACATTACAACACAAATTTTAGTGATGTCATCTCTAGCAAAAATAACACATCCACCTCCGAGATTAATCGACCTAGAGCAACTCGATATAATCTGATAACCAGATAACTTAATGTTCTTATCCTCGGTCGGCTTTAGCCAAGACTCCGTTATACATATAAAACATGGTTTAACATCTTTTAGTTCCACTTCTAAGATAGTTTCCAAATGCAGTATTTTGTTTCGTAAGCGATTAACGTTAAGATGTAATACAGACAGGCAGTTTTTATTATTATTTGAGTAGCAAGTCCCCGCGAGGGGATGAGAAACGCTTATCATTGAGTTAGGCCTAAAAAAGCCTCATTATTATTCAACATTGGTGTTTCAAATATTATTGAGCTATTTTCAACTGTATGGGTCACATTACTAACAAAAGGAAACAATGTCAAAAGTTGTATCAGATGCCTATTACAAAGAATTTCGATTGTTGTAGTGTTTTATTCACCTCCTCAGCCGAGTCAGAAGTTCGATATATGGTGTGTGTAAGGGTCCCGTCCAAAGGTTCTAATGAGGCAATAAACGGTGTACACGTTATGTCCGTAGTTTAGAGCTGCAGATCTTGGCAGATTGGTTAAACATAAAGCATTTATAACACTGCTGTAAGAGAATAGATCATATTGTACATTTTCGGGCAATGTAGTCGATACGAATATTACGCTTACAGTCTGTAAAGGGACTCGTTCTTGGTCTACCTTTTTTGTGAACCTTCTAATCGAAATAATTTCATAAATGGACGAAAGCTTTCTGTATAAGTCCTTATTCGATATGATCGTTGTAACATATCGAATGATGCCAGTTTTTTCTATGTGAGCGGCGGGGATGAACGCCCGTAAATTGTTCTTTTCCAAAAAAGCGATGTTGTTGATAAAATTGTTAGCCGTATTGAACTGCTTAAACACCACCACAATCTTATTGGCGTTTATTCTGGGAATAAACACGACTCCTTTTATGCCGGTCGTGAAACTGTGATTGAGATATATTGGGCTTCTGGTCCCAAATCTTTCATTTTGAACAGATTCCACGAACAACTTAAATTCGGTGGAAATCGAATTTTCTGGATACAGACGTTTATAGTTTGGTTTGTAATATGGTAAGTATAAATTTTCCTCACCGCCGCCGCCATTGTCTTTTACTTTGTCCTTTCTGGGCCTTTTAAGGCTGGGGGTCGGGGGATCGCGGCCCCCGCCCTCGTTACCTTCAATTTTTTTACACAAACTATATTACACACTAGTTATTTACAAAAAAAATGCAGTTATAAGAAAAAAAAATCAAATACCCGCGCTTGTTCGGTTCAAATTCCCGCCAAATAAACCAACAGGAATAATCAATGACGGCTGTACAGTGTACATATAACGATAGCCATAAAGTTCAAAAAGGTTTTACCGTATCAAATTTACCTATCGTACGAGGGGTGGCTGAAAAGTAATCTAACTGGCCTATAAATAATTAAACAAAATACTGGCCGCTATGAATTCGTATTTATTGACTAATCTTTTTTCAAAATTTCAAACTTTTATTTGTCAGTTGCTTCTCATGAGTGCTTGCAACATCTCTAAAGAAAAATGATTTGCTCAAAATTGAGCAACGTCCAGTGATTAAATTTCTCACTAAAGAAGGAAATACGCCTTCGCAGATAAAATAACGTACGAGAGGCGTCTGAAAAGTTCTAAGCCTAAGGTATTTCGAGGTTATATATGCGTTTACGATATTGGCCACTAGAAAGGCCATTTAAAAACAAATTATTTGAAAAAAACACACATTTTTATTATTCTGTTTCAAGATATTCAACGGAAAAGTACATCATGTGTGAATTTTCAAAGAAAATTGCGAAAATTGAGCGCCGTGCTGTTATTAAGTTCCTTACAAAAAGTGAATAATCACTGCAGAGTATTTTTGAGAAAATGGGTTTTATTTACGGTGCTTCTGGGCCTTCTTATGCCACGGTCAAAAAGTGGAGTCGCTTATTTAAACTCTGACGGGAATCGATCGAAGATGACCCCTGCTCAGGGCGGCCAATATCAGTAGTGACCGAGAAAACATAAGAAAAGTCAAAAAGCTTGTATTAGAAGATAGAAAAATTAAGGTTTGGCAAATAGCTGAGGTCTTAGGAGTCGGAGAAATTTTAAGTATAATTCACGAAAAAATGACTTACTGTTGAGTTTCTTTCGGCTTTCTTCTCAACAGCGGTCTCCTCTTGCGAAATGCCGGTAGACTCACAATCTGACTTGTAAAAGTGCCCTTGTGGCCTACTTACTGAATAAATTATTTCATTTAATTTCATATTTCATTTCATTTCATTTCATTTACATGAACATTTGTACATGAGTAAAGTCAGTGCTCGTTGGGTACCGAAAATGATGACGGCTTTCGATAAAGAACGTCGTGTTGAAACTTCTCGGCCGTTTTTAGAATTGTGCGAAGATGATTTAGATGAAGTTTATTCCCGAATAGTAACTGTCGATGAAACATGGATCAGACAGTATGATAACAAGTGTAAGTCTGAATCGATGCAGTGGATTGAATAGGGTGAAAGGCAGCCGAAGGAATTTAAAGTGCAAAAGTCGGCCTCTAAGTTAATGGCTACGGTGTTTTGGGACTGTGTTGGCATTATTTAAATCAATTATTTAGAAAAAGGCTCTACGATAAACGGAACTTATTATCCGAATGTAATAAGACAGGTGCGACAAGTCACAGTTGAGAAAAGGCGGGGTAAACCAAAGAAAGGCATTTTGTTTTTGCAAGATAACGCACCCGTTCACACCGCTAATGTTGCGAGTCGTGCTCTGAAGAAAGTTGGTTTGACGAAATTGACCACCCAACCTACAGCCCAGATCTAGCCCCAAGCGATTATTTTTGATTCAATAATTTGAAGAAAGAGTTCAGGGGAAAGCGATTTATAAGTGACGAAGAGATGAAGAAGGCTGTACAGGAGTATTTTGAGGGGCAAGATAAAGAATATTTTTTTAATGGCCTATAAGTACTATATAAAAATGTAAAAAATGCATTAATTTAGGAAGAGACTATATTGAATAATAAACATAAGTTCATTTTTAGGGTTCCGTACCCAAAGGGTAAAAACGGGACCCTATTACTGAGATTTCGCTGTCCGTCTGTCCGTCCGTCTGTCACCAGGCTGTATCTCAAGAACGGCGTTTAGTCCATATTCGTAATTTCAGTTTTACAACTGGCTACCAAAGAAGAAATTTTTTTCACTGTTTCGTAATTGATTTTTTTTTCTGTGTTCGTAATTGTTAGTTACGAAAGAGGAATTATTTAAAACTGTTGAATAATTAATTATTAAAACAGAATTAATTTTCCGGATTCGTAATCGACTTTCGTAATCAACTACGAAATAAAAAAAATTGTGTTCATAAGTAATTGACTACGAACGAAGAATATTTTTTTATAGTTTTGTAATTGAGTATTAAATTAAACAATAAGTTGGATACATCTTTCGTGTAGTTGATAATCATCGACATCACCATCTCGCATGAGGAGAACCTCGTGAAAGCAGGATGGGCAAATTCAGGAAATACCTATCTTGATTTGGCTCACGAAGTGACCACCATGTGGGATGTTGATTCGTCCTTTCGGTAAACGGTTGTATATAGCAACAGAGTCTAGACAAACATCCTTGAAAAAATGGTTAAAGCGGTGAGGTGGTTTCTCTCAACCAGCACTTGATAGAGAGATTTAAAAACGCGCAGTGCAGGTCAGACCAGGAAGCATACTTACTGGCCCGTTCACATCTGCATAGGTACTGTAAACTGACTGAAGTAACCTACTTTTTCATAATGGGTTTGTATATTGTACTTAATTTATGTAGGGTAAGGTTGCTCAAGTCGTACCCCTTAAGGAAATAATGCTGTAATATTAATCATACCACTAAAACAAAATATTTGCTATGTGTAGAACCTTTATTTAGTTACCTTTCACTCAATATTCATAGAAATTAAAAACAATTCAGTCTGAATCTCTCAGATCAACTTAAAATGTGTTTCTTTGGTTAATAGTCACAAAAATCAGTCATAGTGATCTACAAACTAAACTAAACATATAAATGAAAATTATATTCTGTTTAAACATAAGAATTATATTGTGATTAAACATAAAAAATTGAGATTAGGAAATTATTGTGGTTGAACACAGATATCACAAAAAAATCATTTTACTTTGCTTTCGACACCAGCACATAGGTCATGTACCCAAACTTTACATTTCATACAATGAATCATGTTTAAACATAAAAAAATGAGATTAGGAAATTATTGTGGTTGAACACAGATATCACAAAAAAATCATTTTACTTAGCTTTCGACACCAGCACATAGGTCATGTACCCAACCTTTACATTTCATACAATGAATCATGTTTTCTTGTCGATCTTCGTGAATCAGGCCCAAACCTGGACGTAAACCATCTGTTCGCGTCAAAAAAGTAATCAAAAATGTTCTTGAGCGTATTAGGCGTAATCCAGCCCAAAGTGCAAGTAAACTCGCGAAAGATATGACAATATCCCGACGATCAATGAGTCGTATATTACGACATGATCTTGGATTGAAGGCCTACAAGAAACAAAAAAATCACGGATTAACGGAAGCCCAGAAAAAAGCTAGAGTGAAAATATGTAAGCAGATACTAGCATGGCACGAGGGCGATGACATAATTTTTTCCGATGAATAAATGTTTCAATTACAGGATAGCCACAATCAACAGAACGATCGTGTGTATGGCGTATCGTTGAGGGACATACCAGTGGACAAATTAGCTGTACAACGATTTCAAAGTGCGTCTGCTGTCATGGTGTGGGGTGCGATATCGCCTAGAGGCAAGTTACCACTGCTGTTCATTGATCGAGGAGTCAAAATCAACCCAGAGTACTTACTATATTCAGAACGTATTGCAGAGTCATGTGCTGGAAAATGCCCGAAAGTTATATGGAAATGATTATTTTTGTTTCCAACAAGACAGTGCCCCATCTCACAAAGCCAAACGCACTCAAGAACGGTGTCGAACGAATTTGACAGATTTTATACCTTGGCAAGAATGGCCCTCATCTTCACCTGACTTGAATCAGTTGGATTTTTCAATATGGGGATTTATGCTGAGTAAGATTGGGAGCACGCAGGGCATGAATTTAAATTCATTCAAGCGTCGGTTGGAGAAGATATGGGACGATATTCCAGATGAGGTAGTGCGTGCCGCGTGTAATTCCTTCTACGGGAGAATGCGTAAGGTAATTAAAGCAAATGGAGAGAGATTTCAACTTATGAATTAATTTTATAATTTATGGTCTATGTTTAAACTAGTTAAATACATAAATACTTTATAATCTGCAGAGTTGTTTTAATTTTATGGATATTTTAAAGTAGGACACTCAATCTGCCCAACCCTGAACATATATGGAGCAATTATCTCCACACAGTGCCCGGCCGTAATTTTATTTTCAATCAACTCTGTTACTGTCGTTTTAATTTCTTCATCGATTTCTTGATAATTTTAATTTTTTTTTCATAACAGATTTAAAATCACGTACATTAATTTCTATTTCTAGTACTTCCAATATCTATGCGAGATTTTTTCTTCCCACATACTTATTGATACGCGAGTGCCACGCTTCAAGATGGTTTGTGGTTCGCATTTCCTCGTTTTCGCAAGACCACTTTTTAATAAACCCGATGTCTTTCATCCATTTAATTTGGTAGTACGTGTTAAATTTTGAACTTCGTTCATCCATTGGTGTTCTACCCATAACATATTCGTATCCAACCTTTACGAACTCTAAAGGTAGATGTGCCAAACCAACACAACCGAACGGGCTACGTGTCTTTGAACCCTTGAATAAATTTTTAGTGACTTCGCTTTTCGAAAAAGTGTACTGCAAAAGTAATAATAGCAACCTTTCACTATCGTGTCTGGGAAAACGTTTTGGATACCTTTCATAGCTGCTACTTCATAATCCAACGTCATTTTTTCTGGTTTCCAAGTTGGAATCCGGCTTTTTATCTTTCGAAATAATATTTCATATGTTCCTACGTTCTTGTTACGTAAAAACGCAAAAAATATTGGTACTAATTTTCTTGCGTCCGCATCAAACCCATGCATAGGGGGAAGTCCCCTAACGCCGGACGGCTCCTAACGCCGGACACTCGAACTATCTCGGCAACTGGAAGCTCGGCAACGGCAACTTGTCCTTGATTCGCTCGCGTTGCTAGTTGCCGAGATAGTTCCGAGTGTCTGGCGTTAGGTGCCGTCTGGCGTTAGGGGACTTCCCCCTACTGTACAATTGTTTGAAAGGCACCGGGCATGATCTAAATGTGCCATCAAGAAAGAAATGCTGGAAGCGATGTATTATTGTCTGCGTGTCCGGGGAGCTTCACTAGGATTCTCATATCCTCATCATTGTAGTCAGCTATAAGAAGATGTTCATACCTACTTAAGCGGCACGTCCTCTTGAGGCAACGTAAATTATAACTTTGGTACTCCCAAGTTCCTATATTTTGCATCATACAAACCACTCTTGATGTTTTGAAATTTTGGTAATTCGTGAATAAAGTTGACACCTTTGTCGTTAAGGGCACTCACCATTTCGTCGTTTTGCTTCTGAATAGGATAATTGTTTGTGCACAATCTATTTTTTAATTTACTAATCTGTTTTTCCAAAACGCATTTACCTTCATTTGCTAAACAATCAGTGGCATGATCTTTTGCCTTAACTATGAAGTTTTTTTCACTCAGTGTGATGCTGCTACCGCTGCATACTTTTTTGTTGTAACATTGCCAAAATGTGTTACGATTAGTATATGTCTTTTTTTTGTGATACTTGCGGCCATTGTAATGAATTGATTGGCCTCCTCTTTTTGACGGGATGAACCGCAGTTCAGCCGTGGCACAATTTGATGCACTGCGCGAGGAATGAGCCATATTACTGGTGTGTTAATATCATTACATAAAACAAGACTTATTCATTCAAAATCATCTTATTTCACACTATTTAAAATTAAATTAGTCCAATTCACTATCATAAAATGTATTGACAATTCAATTAACAAAATGTAACCTTGACGTCTAAGCGTTGACATTATTCAGTTTTTTCTTTTATTTATGAAGCGTTATGAACCTCTATATATTAGTAACCGGCATAAGTAATACACCAACGAGTTCGATTACTATACTGCTTAAAATAAAGTAAGGGCCATTTGAATTTTACGGTCTGTAGTGCTAGCATAATCTTGCCTCAACTTTGCTTATGTGACGCGAATCGGCATCACCCGTCATGCTCGCACGGTGTCGATTTGAAAGTGACATGTAGTGTAGTATATCGCTGGCACAATATTACAGAGTCCCGTGTTTCACTTTTGAAGTTTTGACTAATTGAAATTTACACATTGGCATTGTGACGTAAAGTTGAATTTTAACTAGTACCCAGAAAATTTAACATAGAACCTTGTTTGATGTTTGGCCAGCGATATGTCGCGCGACATATATTTTTCTTTTGTATCAAGAGATAATTGGAAACTGCATTATTAAATATAAAAAGAACCGGCCAAGTACTAGTACTAGGTGCGCGAATCAGACTAGGTCTAACTCGCGCACTGAGGGTTACATACAAACGATGAAAGCGCTTAATATTTGCTCTGACAAAAACATTATTCTGTGCAAGAGGCAAACTTAAATTTATCTTGCAAAACTGTCGTCTCCATACATCGGTATAGGCAGGTTTTTCGAGATAAAAGGTAGCCTATTTCTTATAACAGCTTTCATACCAAAATTTATCAAAATTAGTCCAGCCGTTTGAGCGTGAAAAAGTAACAGATATAGGTACACATAAACACTCACCCACTCACTTCCACTGTTACTTATTTTAGAATCACACTTATATTATAAATTTGTACGGTAAGTGTTTCTTTTGTGCAATATAGGGTGCACCACAACCGTTGGTTAAAACTGCGTCAAAATCTCAAATTAATATATTTTGCTCTTTCTTTTAAATGACGTAGCCCAAAAAGCAGTATGTATGTACATCGGCAACAAATTCTTCTTTAACAATTAATTACGAACAAAGAAAAAGGAAAATTTGTTTGGTAAGTAATCAATTACGAAATAAGAAATATAATCGATTACGAATCCAGAAAATAAATTCTTGTTTAATAATCAATTACGAAACAGTGAAAAAAAATTCTTCTTTGGTAGCCAGTTGTGAAACTGAAATTACGAATATGGACTAAACGTGATAGTTGACAGTTGAAATTTTCACAGATGATGTATTTCTATTGCCGTTATAACAACAAATACTAAAAAAAATATGTGATGAGACTTGGATTAGACAATGAGTAGTAAGCAGTGGTCATTACAGTGGAAATTCAAGGACAAAAAGCCTCCTCAGAAGTTCTTGGTTTGTCCGTCGGCTGGTAAACTTATGGCGACATTTTTTTGGGATGCGGAAGGGATTTTACTAATAGATTATTTACCTAAGAAAACGACAATGAAAGCTAATTGATACGCCAATTTACTTTGCCAGCTAAGAGAAGCTATAAAAGAAAAACCGGCCAAGAGCATGTCGGGCCACGCTCAGTGTAGGGTTCCGTAGTTGCTTATCCTTCACAATAAACTTAAGTTACGAGACAGATTTCAAGCTCTATAAAAAGGTCGGAAACGCCAAAGTAACTGTAATTACATATTACCTTCTGGAAGTCAACTTACGTCCTTTTAAGAAAATTATGAAATTTTGCGATTAGTCAAAAACGGCTCGACCGATTTTGTTCAATATAGTTTTCATTGAAATTACTTATAAGGCATGAATTTTTCCATAATTTTTTGACCCGTGGTTGAAAAGTTAGAGGGGGGGGACGCTATTTTTTTTTATTTTCGGAGCGAATATGTACAAAACTGCTAACTATCAAAAAATAATGTTTAGAGACCCCTATTATTTTCAAAAGACCTATTTAACGACACCCCACACACTAGTATTGAATCGAAAAAAAAAAATTCACCCCCACTTTAGGTGCTCGAGTTACCCGAAAAAAAAAATTTTTTTTAATTTTTATTTCACCGTTTTGTCGGCGTGATACATACCCATACTCATACCAAATTGCAGCTTTCTAGTACTAATGAGCACGGAGCTAAGCCGCGGACGGACAGACGGACATGGCGAAACTATAAGGGTTCCTAGTTGACTACGGAACCCCTTAAAAAAAGGGGCAAATAAGCATAGGAGTTCTGATTTTACACGACAACGCACCTGTGCATACGGCTCACACTACGCAGTTAGCCATAGCCAGAAACGGCTTCGACGCCATCGCCCATCCTCATTAAACGCATATAAACCTAGAAATTTTATTAGGGCTCAATCAGTGTACTGCACCTAAACCGAATTAAGTGTACCAACCCAAATTGACAATTTTAGTATGGACGAGGCAGCAGTCAATGCCAAATCATGTCAGTTTACATAAATTATTTAAATCCGTATCTCCCTCAAAATGCACTTAAAGGGTTTTAAAATCATTCAAAAAATATAATAACACATTTGGTATTCAGTGGCCTCTATAAGTAAGGGTTTATTCATTGTTAAAATATAAATTCACTTATTTATGTTTACTATGGAACTTTGACAAATTTCCGGAAAATGCGACTTTTACAGTTTTTAAAATGTTATCTCCGTAACTATCTGTCCTTGAAACAAAATTTAAAATGAAAGTTATAGTAAATTTAATTCTCTACAACATTGCCCATGCTCTTTTTTAGCTAAAACGCTGTCCAAAACAAAGGTATAAGCAAAAATCTGAACAGTGTCGGTTTTTTCAATATGGCGGCGGGCACGGAGGGGGGAGAATTGTGCATTTTGCATTTTCAACACTCACTGACCATCTTAGACAACATATCAAAAATTCCGGACCGTTTGTAAGGTCACCTAGTCTATACTCGTATTTACCGAACTAATCGTTGTCAGTCAAATTAGGACCGTTTAGGAGCAGTTTTGTGCTGAGAGCGATGTCTATATATTTTCCGGTCACTGACCACCCTCCTTACAGCCCAGACTTAGCCCCCTGTTACTATTTCCTGTTCACTTTTAAAGAAAGATCTCAGGGGGCGAAGATTTTCTACTGATAATATGATGATAGCCGCGGTAAACGAATATTTTGACGACGAACCGAATTTTTTTTTTAATGGTTTAATGTCATTATTAGAAAAATGTTATAATTGCATTTTGGTAGAGGGCGATTTTATAGAAAAATAAACTACCCAGTTACGTCTTTTCTTTCATAGTCAGGTAGATTACTTTTCAGCCACCTCTAGTACAACTTCTTGGCTGTGTAGCCAGAAAAAAACTGGCAACTGGTTGCGAAACTTAGTTCCCATGATGGAAAATTATTTTACTGTAGCAATATCAAAAAGTTATCAAAGGCGTAATGATGTTTGACAGAAACACAGCAGTCCAGAGGTTGCAACTTTTGGCCATAGTAAGCGCTGCGATCGTTTTTGCTCTAGTACACAGTCGATCTCTGCACCCGGCCACTAATATAATTACTATTTCTCCATAGCTGAATTCACTCAAATAGCTTTGTTAAGCGAAAAACATAGATGGCGGTGTTATTTACACCGCCATCTATGTTTTTGGCTTGACACTTGATGATTTGGCAGGCGCGCAGTTGCGTTTTCTCTAAGTAAGGATGGGTAGTAACTTTTTCGCTCACATGGATGAAGAGGTCGCTGCTTGACGATTCGTTACTGACACGTATGCAAAGCGAATGATATTTTCAAATTATAAATGTATACAGGGCCCGTACACGTCATGTCATTGAGGCAAAGATTATGCAAATTCATGTGATTACAGAAAAGGGTAAAAACCGGCCAAGTGCGAGTCGGACTCGCGCACCGAGGGTTCCGTACAAACACTTTCCATCCCTAAGTGGTTAAGTTAAGTTTGCACCTGGTATGTATAGCGCCCCGTATAAATTAGGTGCAAAGTTAGGTATTAATAGGTATTAAAAAAAAACTACTTACTAGATCTCGTTCAAAACAATTTAAGTTTTTAGTTTTTATAGTAATGTACATCATATGTTTTTTTTAGATTTTTCATTTTCTTATTTTAGAAGTTAGAGGGTGGGGACCAACTTTCTTCCACTTTGGAAGCGTCTGTCACGCAAACTATTCGGTTTAGAAAAAAAATATTTTCGATATCATTTTTGAAGACCTACCTATCCATAGATACCCCACACGTATGTGATTGATGAAAAAAAAAATTTTGAGTTTCAGTTCTAAGTATGGGGAGCCCCCAATATTTATTATTATTTTTTTTATTTTTGCATCAAAATCTTAATGCGGTTCACAGAATACATCTACCTACCAAGTTTCAATAGTATAGCTCTTATAGTTTCGGAAAAAAATTGCTGTGACATACGGACGGACAGACGGACAGACAGACAGACATGACGAATCTATAAGGGTTCCGTTTTTTGCCATTTGGCTACGGAACCCTAAAAAGGCCTTTTACTCTTCATAGATTGTCTTCATTGATAGAAGTAAGTCATTTTTTGCTAGGTTTGGTTAATGTTTTGTGTACCGTAACATCGGGGTACTTTGACCCTACAAGGTTACTTTGTTCACCAAAAAAAACCATTGTATTGAATTAATTAATTCTTTAAAACATCACGTGACAACTGTCTCTGTATAAGCGATAGAGGTCGTTTTTAATTTTTTTTTTAATATAAAATGGGTTTTTATGGGTGGACAAAGTAACCTTGTAGTGTCAAAGTACCCCGATGTTACGGTATGCTTTCCCTAATAATGTGGGGGATATGTTTCATTTAGGCAGACAATGTCCCGTTCGCAAAACGTCCCTCCGACAAAAATTGTCCCTTTCTCAAAAAGTCCCTATTTCAAATTGTCCCTTTTTCATAACGTCCCTTTCTCAAAATTTCCCTTTCTCAAAACGTCCCGTTCTCAAAACGTCTCGTTCTCATTACGTCTCTGACTCAATTAAGGATCGACCACACCGGTACACAAAACACGGTGACGGAATCCAATGACGTGCAGTAAACGTCACGATTTTAAGGTTTGGCCAGACCGCTGTAAAATACGGCGACGGTACGGAATCGCAATGAAGAGCCGTAAACGTCACGTTTTTATTGGATCCTCTCCACACCGCTGCTGCTTATACGATGATGCGATGACGGTACAGAATCACAGTGACGTGCTTCACGCGAAACTTTTTTGATGCGAGCTTTCATAAGAACTCTATGTAATTATTTCGTGCGTTTTTGACGCAGCTCAATTTACGGTGCGTCAGTTCATTTTAAGCAGCGGTGTGGAGAGCATGCGATAAAAACGGGACGCTTACGGCGAGTCACTGCGATTCCGTACCGTCACCGTATTTTCAACAGCGGTGTGGCCGATTGTTTACACGTAGTTTTGGGTAATACAATAGAATGAGTTTCTACTGTCTATCCTATTCTTAGATACCTATCTGGCCACTTATTAGAAAACAGATAAGTGATATGACAAATGAATAATTGACATGTTTGTCATTCTTATTGCTCTTCGCCGCTATTAAATTATCAAGATGAGTGATAATATTCCGTTTAAATTTGCTTTTAATCAGAAAGGCAATAAAACAATTATGCTAGGTGGTTCCGATATGATTTAAATCGCCGAAACAAAAGTGGCAGCACACACTGGAGGTGTGTGCAGAGAGATACGTGCAGTGCCTCAATCACCGTAAATGATCAAACCATACTTCGCGAAACTGGTAATCATGTGAGAGGGATGAAACTGAAAATGATATTTTCTTGGCCATTAATAAGACCAAAGAAGATGTGTTTCATGACCTTGGTCCAATAGAGGGTATATTTGATAAGAATTTTGAACACATCGATGACATAGATGCACCAACATTTACCTCAAAAAAAAACGCAGAACGATTATTTAAAGAGCTAGCGACCATACTCGTGTGCTTAGCTGACAAGTTTCTGGTGCCCGAAGATAACGATGACGACGTCAAAATTTTTGTATTGTGTAACAAGAGAGCTGGAAGGACGATGAAGAAATTATAAGATGCTCAATATTTCGGTGACGGCACCTTTAAGACGGCTGCCAAGAATTACTATCAAGTTTACACAATACATATGGATGTGAATTCTACTAATCGATCCTCTAATGTAATGCTTCTCATATTTTCAATACTACCCGATAAGTCAGAAGAGACCTATGTCTGTATAGGTCAATACTGTGCGAGCAAGACAGGTGACGCTAACTCCCCCGCAAAAAGCTCCGCAGAGCTCATTTGGCTTGTCGCATTCTTTATAGGTATATGCTCACCAGAACAAATTGAGTAGCTCAGCTTGCCGTGGCAAATCGTTGCGGAGTGATTAAATTTGAAACACTGAAAACATTGTTGCTATGCTGTATTATTTTTGTCGTAAATCTTGTAAAAATAATTTCGCAGATTGATGTTAGTTTTGTGTAAAGCTCTTTATTTGAAATATTAATCAGATTTTTCATTTTAAAATCTTTACTAAATTCAATCGTAAGTGTGTGTCGTCTAGATATATCGGGAGTAGAAGACAAAGAAGAGATTTCAGCAATATTTCCTTTCTTTCTTCCGACCGCTATTCAAAAATAGGTTTATTTTAAATGACGAGTATTAGAATAAATCACCAATCAACCAAAACATCGAGTTTGTGACTGTGTGACTAATTTAATCGTTATTCAAGTTAATAAATCAATGATTGATTATAACAAATAAGTTTGTTTGATTATATTAGACCTTCAAAAAATGTGGGTACTTATTTCAAATTTCTGGAAGATGGAATGAGTTATGGTAAATTATTATAATTATTATTTCCGCTTACATGTGGACGAACTGGGATGGGAATATTGGGAATGTGGTCAAGTTGAGAATATGAACGACTTGACACTGTAGCCAAGTTGGGAATATGGACAAGTTGGCAATGTAGACGGGTTGGTAATATGGACGAGGTGGGAATATGGACATGTTGGCAATGTGGACGAGTTCGGAATATGGAATATTCAACATGTTTCATTAACATGCGAATTATAATAAATACATACCGGGCCAATTTTATACAACCAATCTAAATCAAGACAATACAACATCATTTTAAATTAACCTCTTGCAAACTAATTCATTTAACGCGTTAGTGGTAATCAAAACGACGTATTCTTGTTTTATTTTATTTCACTCCATTCCGATTGACGCGCTCAAGAATAATTCTTTTTTATTTTTCATTTATGTGAATGACGTTGATTTTTATTCTTATTCTCATTTAAAATAACATTTGCCCAACTCTGCAACAGAGTATACCTTGTGTTGGCATTGTGCACAACCTAAATCCATACATGACGGACAAATATACGTATGTATGGATTCAATTGAGAAGTGTATAATCATCGCGGCTTTCAAAAAAAAATATCTCACTTGGTCTACAAGTAAGTATTTAATATTATCTGTCTGTACCCAAATAAAAACATATTGGTTGAAAACATGCAAAAGTATTTATTAAAAAATATTTTTTTACAAGAACATAAAATAATTATTATTTTTCAGCAGAAAATACATTGTACAAGAATTGTCTGTAGCCTTCCTTATTCAGCTTTAGGGCTACTCTGACGTTCGCTTTTTCTTTTTCTATGAAATTGTTTGTGTTGATACCTCTTTTCTCACCTGTAATCAAATAACTTCTTACAAAATAATTCGATGATTGATGATTAAATTCATAATTTACTGGCTCACGAGGATAATGCTTATCATTTATCAAAATCAAGTATATCCTGTTTATCCGATTCAAGGATTTTGACTTTGGCCGGTATTTGCTTAGGTATGAGTCAGGTGCGATTATTTACAAAACGTTATATCAAAAGGGTCGTAAAGGTTTTTATAATTATGTGTTGAATTGATTAGTATAGTTAGTAGCCAGCCAGCCAGTAGTTTCCAAGGTACCTATTCACTTTTAATTGGAACAAAAGACAAGATCTCAGCCAATATAGAAGCAAAGAATTCCAAATTTTGTAGCTTTTCAGTTTTATTAGCGGCTTATTAGGAGGACCAATGTTTTTTTTTTTTTTTTTTATGTCATAGGGGGCAAACCAGCAAACGTATCGCCTGATGGAAAGCGATAACCGTCGCCCATAAACACCTGCAACACCAGAGGAGTCACAAGTGCTTGCCTACCCGGAGGACGGAGATAGAATGCCTCTATGCTAGTAATTTCACCGGCTATCTTACCCCCACACCGGAACACAACAATGCGAACATTGCTGTTTGGCGGTGGGTTAGCAGGCAAGACGGTAGTAATAATCCGGACGGACCCTGCACGAGGCCCTACTACTCCAAAAATGTAGTAAAATGTAACGCCAGAAAATCACTTTTTACTATCAAAAATAGTAAATGAGCACCAGCACCAATATTGATTCCCAAATAATCTTAAAATGATAACCAAAAGCTGTTTTACTCATAACTAGAGAGAGTAAAATTGGTTGGCAAATAATCACTTTTTGCGCCAAAAAATAGTGAAAGTGCACCAAATTTAGAGCACCAATTTTTTGTAAACTTATAACCATAAATTTTGAAACTTGCTATCCTATTTAAAGTTAATAACTCCACATTAATAATTTTTTTACCTAAAATAAGTAAACGTTCTACAAATATTGATAACAACAACAAAATAAATTAAAAAACCCAAAATATTTATTAAATTAAATGATCACCAAATCTTAACGAGCAAATTAATGCGCTATTTTTACCTAAATAAACCACTATGATTGCCACAAAACGTATGCATATAATATGCCAAATAAAGAGTAATTATGCCAAACTTAGTAAGCCCCTCCCGTTCAACATGCGCTCATTTGAATTTCAATCAAAAAAATATACACTTAGAAAAAAAGGCCCTATTTCTATGGATAGCCTATTTTCGCCCCCACAGTGCGCAGGCGCCGCGCTCGCTCGACCCGATCCTCAATTCGGCTGTTCAGTTCTGGCGCACAGTTCTGTTTTGATGTGGTCGCAGTTCTAACATAACCTAACCCATTAATCTCCTTTTCTAGTAGCAGTTCGGTTCTGACGCTTCGCTAAGTTTATATCCGCAGCTCACAACTCATTTGGGAATCACGTCGGATGCGTCCGGAACGCGCGGTGTGTATTATATTTGGTAGTGTGCGTACATTTTAAATCAATCATAGGGATATAATTCCGGTGATAATATCGCAATAATTTTGTCGTCAAAATTTGGTGCACATTCACTAAATTTGGTGCTCGAATACAATTAGAAGTGCAGTCATGACTAAAATAGGTAGAAGAACTGTAATTTTAGACTATCTTATTATTATTTATTTATTTATTTCTTTATTAATTTTACAACAAAGATTACATATAATCTAAAGCCCTGCGAAACTGTTATGACAGTTTGTCTACAGGAAGACTTTTCAATACCTAACAAACTAAAAGTACAATTTATAAAAATCAGTATCAATTTTTTAAAGATTACGGTAGTGTATCTAGTAAATGCTTTTTCAATTTTATTTTAAATATCCGTTAATTAATTTTTCCTTATTTCGGTGCAAGAAATTTCTTTTTGGTGTTTCATATGAAAAATAACTTAAATTATCTGTTACAAAATGTACTCTACGTAAAACTGATAAAAAAAGGACTATTGAAAAATATTAAGTAGAATTTTTATTTAACAGGTAGGTGGTAGGCGTGATTGATAAAATTTGCCAGAGAAATTTTATTTACTTGATTTTGACTTACCGTTCAAAAATATTTTATTCCAAGCATACGTATACTCTTTCACAAGATCTGGTTTAATTGCTATTGCAACAACTGCAGGGTCGAGGTCTCGCCACCGTTCATTTTTTCTCATAGATACCTGTTCGTATTTGTTCATAGCTTTTACAACATCATTATCGATGGCTCCCAAGACCTCTTGTCTCCAGCTCTAAAACACATAAAAAAATGTATGAAAGAGCAATAGGAAAATTGATTAAAAACGTTCTTGTCATTTGCCAGTGACAATTTAAAATGGGGCATTTCCTTGTAAAATACGAACAAAAGTTATCTAGCTACTTAGATAACAGATTTTTGTTTTTAATGCACTAGCTGCCTAACTTTAACAACAATTAATGAAAAAAAATATATATTTTTATTACTAGCCATTAAAAAAATCTTACATGAGCCCTTAAGAATAAAGTATTAATTATTAGGTATAAAATAGGTATAAAATAATAAAAAAAAAAGTGTCTATAAACTTCACGATGTAGTACCGAAATTAATATTTACCTTGCTATAATCTAAGTCCTTTTTAACTTGTGAGAATGGCAAAAGTGTGACCATATCTGGGTCAGCATTTTCTAAAACAATGTGGTAAGCCTCAACATCCATACGTGCATTAAATTCAGGTGTAGGATTGGCGTCATCTGAAAAATAAGATTTATTTATTTATATAATCTTTATTGCACAAAAGAAAACTTATCGTACAAAAGGCGGACTTAATGCCATGAGGCATTCTCTACCAGTCAACCTTCGGGCAAAGCAGATAAATTGTGGGCGGTGCAACTAACTTAAACAAGTTTTAATAAATAATATTTAGATAAATACATATATTCATATAATATAATATATACACATATAAATAAATACAGATGAAACATACTAATCAGATAACCTAAGAATTCACAACTCTGCTAGCGTAGAGGTCACGCAAACATTTTTTGAAAGCGCATTTGTTCGGAGCTTAATATTAATATGCTTAGTTATTTGTAAATGTAATCGAAATGGTTTTAAATATCAAGCAGGTCCTTGAAGTAGCGTGAGTTATTTTAATGTAAAACGTTTACTTAATTATTAAGATTAATGATTTCTGGAAATATGTTTTACATGATTACAACAAAAATAAAAATAAAAGTTTTATATTCACCGGGTCTGTTTTTTTAGAGGTGGGAGCCCTATTCGATAGAATATATATTATCTGATCTATTTAGCACTGAGATTTTTCGACCTGCCGCATACCGGTGATCTAAAACCCGCGGCGACACTAACTGTAGAAAATTACAAAGTCAAAGTCTAACATTGAATTACTTACATGTAACATAAGCAAAAAATTTAAACATAGATTTTACTCGTTAAACTGAACAACATTTGTTCAGCAACTTTAAAAAAAAGTCAGTTTTCAAAATTTTATTATTTCAAACAAATTAAATAGTATTTTCAATGTATGTCGTCCAACGTTGACATTCCCTGAGCATTGACATAGCTGTCACTCTACTAATATCGGACATTTCGCAATACATTGCTTCTTTGTCTAAACTTTATTGTACAAAATGTCATTTAATACACGTTATTTTCAGAAGTTGCTTAACAAATGTTGTTTAGTTACAAGGGACGAATCTATGTTTTAATTTATTGCTCCTGTTACAGGGCCCACCCTATATGTTTATTTATAAGCATGATTTACGCCTCGTCCAATAAGTTCGCATACAATTTTTAACTATCATTAAAACAAACTAGTAACGGAGTTGGTTTAAAGTAATAAGTTTTTTTTATTTAGTAATTATAGGTTTAAACACTGTTGAGAATTGTAATAAGTGTAAAACTGGCTTTGTGATGCTGTTCGTGCAAAGCTAGCCTTACGGATTACGTTGTCTATGCCCGCGGTCTTTTGTCTAGATTCATACTCCGATCTCACATTTGTTGTAACGTTCATGTTTTATCTTTTTACCGTAAAATTATATTATAAATATTATATCGTGTGTGTTTATTACGAACGAAGGCGGATACGAATCGCCACAAGTAGCGACCGTGATAAAAATAAAATATCTGGAAGATATGATATAATAGTATCAAGAAGAATTGCATAGCAAAGAAGTAGACGACTAGGAAAAGTATATGTCGGGATAGGGTTTGGATGGATGGCCGGGTGCGGTGTGTGGCACATTAGTTGAGCTATCCGACATACTTGTGGACGAGGAGGTAGTTCGAGCGAGATGAAACACTTCAGATACAATTAACTTGATTTATTCCTTATACAATGAAGCACAAAATAACAGTTCCTGGCACAGAGGTCTGTAAGCTAAGTCTCGAACAGAATAGTCTTTATTAAATGAACACTAGGCACATTGCAGGGTTATATTATAATATAACACTGACTCTAATAACTTGGTATAGCACAACGAAACGGGACAGTTCCAAGGCAGTAGTGTACTCGACGGTGACCCAAAGTGAAGTGTGGTGGGCGTTCGCTGAGTTAACCACCAAGACTCTGTCTAGCGCGCCAAAACAGGGGGCGCTACTGTCGCCTTCCAATGACGCGCTGGTATCGTTGAGCTTCCATACTCATGACCGTCTCCGACAAATATAACTTTATTTTTCACATACAAACAAAAATATCTGCAGTTGAAACAAAAGCAATCGCCGAAGGAAAAAGTGACATATACAGCTGTCAACGAAGAAAAAAGAACTAAACTACCACAAATAGAAATAAAGAAATATAACGATGACCCGAAAAAATGGATACAGTTCTGGGGACAGTTCAGGAAAATACATGAAGACAAAAACATCAACGCTGAAGACAAGTTCCAGTACATCCTTCAGTGCCTTAAGGAAGAGTCTAAGGCGCGGGCTCTTGTGGAGAGCTTCCCCCCTTCAGCGGAGAACTATGAGAAAACCATCGCACAATTGAAGAATCGTTATGGAAGACAAGAAATATTCGTAGAAGTTTACATTAGAGAACTATTGGGACTGGTACTTTCGCAAGCAAAAGGTGAAGTAGTTTTGGACCTTAGGTCATTGTATGACAAAATAAGCACATATTTGTATGCGTTAGAAACATTAAAAGTAACTAAAGATAGGTATGATGCTATGATATTTCCATTCATAGAATCTGCCATGCCAGAACATGTTTTTAATTGCATGGAGTAAGTCACAACTGCAGATTAAATAAGAAGGCTCAGAACGGTTGGCTCAACTATTATAATTCTAATGCAATGAAGTAGAAGCTGAGGAAACGATTAAGCCAGCCTGGTCTGAGTTTAACCCGAGTCAGTCACTGTCGTCGTCCCAATGCCATGCCAGACATTCACCCGAGAGCGGCTTGCCTTACAACAAAGGTAGCTAAGGTAAGGCAAGTTACTATTTTTGTGATAGGGACAAACGTACGGTGAATGAGTGTGGCAAAGAAGAAGGATTTAATTAAAAAGAAAGGTGGGTGTTATGTATGTTTACGCTATGGACATATGGCAAAAGAATGTAAGTCATATTAAAAATGCCTATTATGTAAGCGAAGGCATTTAATTGTCTTATTTATTTTTATTAAAGCAGTAACGTCTGCTAACGTAAACCAAATGTTTACAAATGAAGCGAAAATTGAAAAATTTAATGATTCGGACAGGATTCGAACCTGCGTTTCCAACGGCTTTCCGGGCCAACACGGGCGTCCTCCCAATTGGACCACCGAATCAGATGTCAGAGCCATTGAATTTTTCAACCAGTTGCTTCGACATGCCTTAGTCTGACATCTGATTCGGTGGTCCAATTGGGAGGACGCCCGTGTTGGCCCGGAAAGCCGTTGGAAACGCAGGTTCGAATCCTGTCCGAATCATTAAATTTTTCAATTTTCGCTTCATTTGTAAACATTTGGTTTACGTTAGCAGACGTTACTGCTTTAATAAAAATAAATAATTCGGGTGTAGCACATCGTTACTATCGATTCTCAACAAATTTGAGACGATGGTGCCGACGATAAAGTCTCAATCTTTACGGTAGATGGCGCTACGATGCCACCCTAAGGCATGTCGAAGCAACTGGTTGAAAAATTCAATGGCTCTGACATCTGATTCGGTGGTCCAATTGGGAGGACGCCCGTGTTGGCCCGGAAAGCCGTTGGAAACGCAGGTTCGAATCCTGTCCGAATCATTAAATTTTTCAATTTTCGCTTCATTTGTAAACATTTGGTTTACGTTAGCAGACGTTACTGCTTTAATAAAAATAAATAATTCGGGTGTAGCACATCGTTACTATCGATTCTCAACAAATTTGAGACGATGGTGCCGACGATAAAGTCTCAATCTTTACGGTAGATGGCGCTACGATGCCACCCTAAGGCATGTCGAAGCAACTGGTTGAAAAATTCAATGGCTCTGACATCTGATTCGGTGGTCCAATTGGGAGGACGCCCGTGTTGGCCCGGAAAGCCGTTGGAAACGCAGGTTCGAATCCTGTCCGAATCATTAAATTTTTCAATTTTCGCTTCATTTGTAAACATTTGGTTTACGTTAGCAGACGTTACTGCTTTAATAAAAATAAATAATTCGGGTGTAGCACATCGTTACTATCGATTCTCAACAAATTTGAGACGATGGTGCCGACGATAAAGTCTCAATCTTTACGGTAGATGGCGCTACGATGCCACCCTAAGGCATGTCGAAGCAACTGGTTGAAAAATTCAATGGCTCTGACATCTGATTCGGTGGTCCAATTGGGAGGACGCCCGTGTTGGCCCGGAAAGCCGTTGGAAACGCAGGTTCGAATCCTGTCCGAATCATTAAATTTTTCAATTTTCGCTTCATTTGTAAACATTTGGTTTACGTTAGCAGACGTTACTGCTTTAATAAAAATAAATAATTCGGGTGTAGCACATCGTTACTATCGATTCTCAACAAATTTGAGACGATGGTGCCGACGATAAAGTCTCAATCTTTACGGTAGATGGCGCTACGATGCCACCCTAAGGCATGTCGAAGCAACTGGTTGAAAAATTCAATGGCTCTGACATCTGATTCGGTGGTCCAATTGGGAGGACGCCCGTGTTGGCCCGGAAAGCCGTTGGAAACGCAGGTTCGAATCCTGTCCGAATCATTAAATTTTTCAATTTTCGCTTCATTTGTAAACATTTGGTTTACGTTAGCAGACGTTACTGCTTTAATAAAAATAAATAATTCGGGTGTAGCACATCGTTACTATCGATTCTCAACAAATTTGAGACGATGGTGCCGACGATAAAGTCTCAATCTTTACGGTAGATGGCGCTACGATGCCACCCTAAGGCATGTCGAAGCAACTGGTTGAAAAATTCAATGGCTCTGACATCTGATTCGGTGGTCCAATTGGGAGGACGCCCGTGTTGGCCCGGAAAGCCGTTGGAAACGCAGGTTCGAATCCTGTCCGAATCATTAAATTTTTCAATTTTCGCTTCATTTGTAAACATTTGGTTTACGTTAGCAGACGTTACTGCTTTAATAAAAATAAATAATTCGGGTGTAGCACATCGTTACTATCGATTCTCAACAAATTTGAGACGATGGTGCCGACGATAAAGTCTCAATCTTTACGGTAGATGGCGCTACGATGCCACCCTAAGGCATGTCGAAGCAACTAATTGTCTTATGTCCAGAAATACACACCACAAAGAAAGATTATAAAGAAGGCTGGGGTGGACATTGCAAGATCCTACCACAAACACTTATAGCTCATCTGTACTACATACCTGTTTCTCACAAGGGAGTAATATAGCAGACTTGTGGAACATAGTATTGTTAAGAATTAACGATCCACAAGAAAAGAAGAAACAGGAAGAGATATTAATATGTTTTAACGATAATATTTCAGAGACAGAGATGGGCCGATATGAAGTGAACCATTTGTGGAAGGAAAACACTCCAGAATTAGAAACAAATTATGATCAAGCTATAAAGAGGCTCCAGAGTACATCAAAGAAGCTTTAGAACAGGACATATGCAGACTTATGATAAGGTGTTCCAAGATGTCTAGTCTCACCACGAAAGTCAGGTCTGTATTTGATGCTTCTATGAAGGATATTAATGGATGGTCACGAAGTCCGCGTCTATCCCATCAAAATTTCTGTCCTCTTCTAGTAATTTATTTTCGAGAGATATACCAGAACGACTAAATATCTTTCTTAGTGGTTTCTGTTCACGAATTGTTTTTCGTCAGATCTACAAAATTTCATCCATTTTTCGTCACTTTTTTATCACGGTCGCCACTTGTGGCGGTTTGTATCCGCCGGTTTCGCTTGAATAAACACGCACATTATAACTTTAATAATATAATTTCATTGTAAAATAAAACATCAAAAAACATGAACGTTCCAACTAAAATATAAGATCGGAGTATCTAGACAAAAGAGCGCGGGCATAGACAACGTAATCCGTAAGGCTAGCTTTGCACGAACAGCATCACAAAGCCAGTTTTACACTTATTACAATTCTAAACAGAGCAGCTAGTTTCCGAATACGTATCAAATGTTGTTACATCTTTAGAGACCCATTTTCTTCCCTGTTTCCTGGTGGTCATACTAGTTAGTTAGTCATATCAGTATGACCACGAGGATGTATATGTCCTCCTAGTTATACTCACTTTTCTGAACCTCCTGTTGGAAAAACAAATGTCAGTTCATTGAAAATAAAAATGTCGAGCTAGAAATAACTAGACAGGACTTTGGAAAATCCTGTATTCTTATTACCTTCATATTGGTACTGTTACATACAAATATGAGAATTAGCGTAATTAGTTCAGTGATATAATTTATAATCATTATATGTACAAGAAACAAGAAACCTAATAAAGACACTAACGTAATTTATCTACAAAGAAACCAATGCATATTCGACATTTCATTATGAAATCGTCACCATCAAAATGCTGTCTTTGTGTCTAGTTTTAGCTTCATTGCAGGAACCATTATCTTTAATATACGCTACACCATAATCGATTAATCTTTCAGGTAACAATAGTAATGCAGTAAATAACCCACTGTTCTTATCTCATTTTTGTAATTTATTTTTAAAACTTTTGCCTTTTTCCAGAGATTTTTCGTAGAATGGTAGTATAACATTTTTTCATTTGAATTTCTGGAAGGATTTGCACCAGTGCATTAGAAACAGCGACTTCAAAGTCCAGGTGCACTTTTTTTGGTAGCCATCCTGGAATCTGTGACTTTACGACCTCAAATAACGCCGTGTATGACTCTTGTCTCTTGTCCGACATAAGAGCGTAAACGAGTGGTCTGATATCCGTTACCATTGATGATTTGCAAATATCTCCATGAATTGAAAATACAACTGTACAAAAGGCGAGTGTAATGGCTCCTAACCCCCCACCGCCTCCCCCCGCTCCCTTTATTGGTAAAATTATGTGATGATGCGCGGTCAAATAAACAGATAAACAGACAAAAGTTTTAAAATCTGCTGGAACGTGTTTTTTTTTCTTAATTTATTTACATTAACGAAAAGATACATGTGTTGCTATACCAGCGGACAAAACCATAAAAGATTTAACTGCTGCTGTGATTGCTCAGTTAAATATGGTTGCTGGTTTGACTATAATTCCAACATTTAACCGATCTGAACCCTACTCAATTACTCATACACAAAAAGGGTATTAAAATCGGATGAATCTAAAAACCCTTGGAACATAAACTCGTACTCAAAACGTACCTACCTATACCACTTCCAACTTACCTAGTATCGTAAATTGATTGACTATTCTGTTATATTATTAAGGCAACTGACAAAAAAGTATTTATACATACAGGCGGTAGGAAAAACCTTTTTTCTAAGTAAGTACCTACATGGTGTTACAGTATGACTAGGAGGGCATGTATATCCTCGTGGGCATACTGATATGACAAATTAGTATGACCACCAGGAAACGGGGATTTACTTGAATACCAGTTCGGCCTTCATGCATTTAGGAGAGAATGGCTTATAGAAAACCACACTTCGGAAATTGCTACTAAACTGTTTGATGCTAGAAACTGCTTGATACTCATTTGCGATAGTACGTACGCTTGCCATAAAAAAAAACAACAATAATGAGTATCAACTTAAATCATATTCTGGGTAAACAAAACGCTCTTATGTAAGCCTTTCACGATATGTACAACTGACGAATTTATTGTTGATATGCTAGGACCCTAATGACAATGAGAATGACGCAAGTATCATGAGGTCAAAGTTATCGACAGTTTATCCAACCTCATACAATCAGACGAAATATTTATCTTGGACCGAGGCTTTCGAGACGCAGTACCTACCTCTTCTTGAATCAAAGGCTATCGAGTCAAGATGCCTTTAATGAAAGGCCAACGAAAATAAATTAACAACTCAGGCAGCTAACTACTTGCGGCACGTTACTAAAGTTCTTTGGGTTGTGGTAAAGGTTTTGTTAGGCAGTACACGGAGCGTTAAAACAGAGATTCAAGCTCTTAGATCATTCAGTTGATTACAAGTTGCTTCCTAAAATCAAGAGCTTTTATTGTATCGTATCATAGCTCTTAAATCGATTTGGGAAACGTCTAAACTCTGATAAAAACATGTCCAGCGATATTTATGAAACAATGAGCTTGAAAAATAATATTTTAGTAGCTATGGTAGATGACAAGGGTTGGCTGCGGAAAAAACTCCCGTTTTAGATTTTTTTTTAAATCGTATTGCTGATTTCCGCCAACTAACGGAATTAGAACTCAACTTATTATTTACGGGAAGTTAGCAATTCGGGCAGGCTATTTCATAATTATGACACTTATCTACAAACCTGTTTTACCTATACTCTGTATTGTAACGCTTTCGTTAATGTACAATAAAGATTATTATTATTATATATTCAGCCGAAATTTTAAACGAAGATGGTAATATAAATATGTCTTATGTCGAGGATAATACAAAATATAGATGTTTCATAAAGTATGATAGCGATAAAAGAGGAATAAATGCAATCAATCAATTACTTGTCGTATGGCAGATTTTTGTCTAGAATTCCGCATCCCAGCCATACGAGAAACAAACGGGTCAAGGACGAAGCTATAAATGTGACTATACCGATTGTCAGGAGGATTAGTAATTATAAATGTATATATGTAAAGCATGTTTAGGTGTAAAGTTTAGTGTTATAATAAAATCTGTTAAACATTAAATTCTAGTTTCTTTTCATACAATACTACACATATGAGATGATCATTCTCGATAACGGTATTTAAAAAATATATATATGTTATGCAATATTATATTCTACATTAAATAAAAAAAAACATTAGGTTGTACCTATCCTTAAAGTATTAAAAAAAAAAGTTTTGACAAAATAAGAATCGTTTTTTTAGCTTTTGTAATTAAGTTAGAACCTTGTTTTTATTTCAAAATGAAGTTCTATTATTGGTGTATGCTACCTCCATATTTTAGTAGTTAACCTGAAAAAAGTAAATAAAATCGTTTTTTTTTTATTTATTACTAAACCGAGGCTTCTTTTTTATAGGCTTGAAATTTGGTCAAATAATATCTTCTAATAAGACAAATAAATGCTTCTACGAAAGCTATACATTTCAGCCAGGAGCAGTTTCCCGCCCTTTCCCGCATCTACCTATAACGGGAACGGCGGGGACGGCAAAGGTGTGTTTGGAGCCATTTGTTTAATTAATGAGTTTGGAAACGATGTAACAGCATAAATTATGATATCTAATATATCGTCGTATATAATTGACTTTAAATTTTCGTCACCGAGGATTATAGGAGCACGGTATGCTACGCTACAAAAAGTCACAATCGGAATAACCTTCCTATATAGCCAGAATGAAATTGTCCTTTAAAAATTCAAATTCTCGGTTCATAATTCATATAGTTTTTAAAAATAGTGAATTAAAATCAGAAGAGTGATTTAAACAAGGTCAACTTTAAAAAGCTCAAGTGGGTGAAAATGAAAAGCACAAGTACCTACATAATTATGTTTCATTTGCTTACCGTGAATATGCCCGGCACCAATGTACAAATGAGCTAATCGACCCATAAAATCTGGATCCAATCTTATAGCTAGGGCAATATTTGTGAGAGGTCCTATGGTTAGAACTGTTATTTCACCTGAAAAGAAATCAGCAGGTATTATAGTATGGATATTACCTACTGCAAAAGCTGGGAAAAGTGATTTCGTGGTTAACTGGGATTGCCCAATCCACATATTTACATTTTCGACAAATTCTTTAGTTATTTTCTTAAAATAGGTACGAAACGTGAAGAAATAAAAAAGGAAAATAGGGTGATCAATTTTATCAGTAGAAAATGGGGAAGGAGACTAAGAAATAATGAGTCCAAGGAGAACCGTGACGATAAGCGAATAAGACTTAGTTAGAGAGAGACAAGTTACAGAAATTTTTTTATACAAAATTAAGTGCCTAATGGAAATTCAAAATGACGCTTTAATACATAATTTAGAAAACTGTATTCAAATATAAAAAGAAAAAGCCACTGTATTTTCATGGACGATAAAACATACTGCGAACTTGACTTCATATCACTACCGGAATATTTTTTTTTTGGGACCTACTAAAAAAATTACAATGACGTATGATATCGCTTTTGTATGTATTAAAGGTTTTTGGTAAATTTATCAAGGATTATTTTGTTCCTACACACTTTAGATGTATCGTCCACGGTTTTCTTTTGAAATTGAAAATACCGCGCTCCGGGACACATTCGAGGGCGCGGGGGGGTGACGCTCGCCCCGGGGAGGGGGGGAGAGTAGATAAAATTTAACTTTGCTCTATAACCTACATATCCTGATAGATAAAAGTTGTCATTGCATTTTTAACAGATTAGCAGTGGCCGCTGCGGCCCCGCCCTCCCCAGTCCCCACCACCGTTGAGGAACTTAAAGCTCTAACCAAAAAGCTCAAGGTCAGGAAAGCGCCAGGTGCCGACGGCATCTCCAACAAGCTACTCAAGATGCTCCCGGATGAAGCTCTCCTGATACTGGCTGTAATCCTAAACTCCGCCCTCTCCAACAACCACTTCCCGGCAGTGTGGAAAGTGGCAACAGTTATCGGCATCCACAAGCCAGGGAAGCCCCGATCATCGCCCACCAGTTATAGGCCCATCTCCCTCCTCAGCTCACTGGGCAAGATCTATGAAAAGATCTTGCTCACAAGAATCCGCAGTTTTATAGCTACAAACAACATTCTCATTAACCAGCAATTCGGTTTTAGGGAGAAACACTCCTGCACGCATCAGGTGCACCGAATTGTGGAGCACATCATTGATGGCTTCCGGAAACTAGGGAGCCTCCACACAGGCGCCGTCTTCTTGGACGTGGCGAAAGCCTTCGACCGGGTCTGGCATGCCGGTCTGGTGTTTAAGCTACTCCAGATGGGCATGCCAGGAGGTCTCGTACTGATTGTGCGCGACTTCCTCACCGGCCGAAGTTTTCGCTTCCGCCATGAAGACGTCCTGTCCACCCCCCGCCCCATAAGAGCGGGAGTCCCCCAGGGGTCCGCCTTATCGCCAATATTATACTCGCTCTTTACCAACGACATCCCTATACACCCACACGTCCACCTAGCCCTCTTCGCGGACGATACCGCCCTGTACGCAACGCACAAGCGGCCAGCAAAAATTAGGAAAGACCTCCAATCTGCCATGGACGAACTTGGGAGGTGGTTCAAGTTATGGCAGATTGAGGTCAATCCGGATAAAAGTGCAGCTATAATATTCACAACGAGCAGTAAAGGTCCCAACGATATGAGTGACCCAATCCGGCTATACGATCAGCAAATCCCCTGGACGAATCAAGTGAAATATTTGGGTGTCCATCTGGACAGATCATTAAACTTTAAATCACACGTCAGAATCGCCAGAAACAGGGCCGCGTTCATCCTGGGGAGACTGGGCCCCATGATGAACAAGAAGAGCAAGATGACAGCTAAAAACAAAATGACCCTATATAAATTGTGTGTCAGACCCATCCTCACTTACGCCTGCCCCGTATTCGCCCATACGGGCGAATCCCGTTTAAAACCCTTACAAATTATTCAAAACCGTGCCCTCCGCCGCATATCTAAAGCCCCCGGCTATGTCTCCAATCTATCAATACACTTTGACCTCAAAATTCCCACAATCTACCAATTCATTAGGAACTCAGCCCGCCACTTCCTCGAGGACAATGCCCCCCACCATCCGAACCCTCTGGTCCGCAACGCGGTCAATTACACGGGCGTTCCGCCGCCCCCCCCTCCCCCCGCCGCAGCAGTTGCGCCAACGCCAACATCCCTACCTTCAACTGCCTCAACCGACCAAAATTCTTCTTCTGCCGACGACGACGAGGACGACAATGACGACCACACAATCTTGAACTCATCAAACGCTACTTTAGCGCCACCCAACCCCTCAGGTTCGCATAGGCCTCCGAAAGTTGGACCTGTAAGACTAAAATTAAGAGCCAAGCGCGGCGCCCACAGACGACGCCGCCGTCCGAAAGATGGCCTCCTCGACCCGGTTGATGCCATCACGAAAGTCACCAACGAGTGGAACCTCGTGCTGGCATCAATCAAGGCCGAGAAGGCAAAAAAGCGCTCCCGACGACGAGGGCGCCCCCCTGAAAATATAGCAGCCCAAAGACCGGTCTATGAGGACAGGTATCAAGACCGAGACGCCCTCGCTGAACGGGACCGCCGCCTGGCCGGACTGTCCCAGCCACTCATTAATTACATGGGTTGACAAATCACCAATCATCATTATAAATAAATCACCTGTCATTAATCATCTCATAACTACATTACACAATCACTACAACTCACTCATATTTTTCACTATCATATTAATATGTACCTATTATATACACAGCTGGTCATTGTCACACACTTGTGACACAGCATTTCACAACACACTACGCTGCGGGTCCGGAGGTCCCATTTTGTGACCCCACCCGCACAGTCAAGTTCGCCCCAGTACAGCCGAAAGGCTCGGGCCAATCACTATTCAAAAAAAAAAAAAAAAAAATTCCAAATTTTCAGCTTATTTTATTGAACTATAAGACACACACACATTATTTGATAACAATTGTGATTATTTTTAGTGTAGTACGTATTTGCTAAGTAAGTAGGTACCTGGATTAGCTTTGGTCAGGTCTATTAGAGCGGCTACTGCATTCTTTTCCTCCACTGGTGACAAATTACTCAGCTCTTCACCGCTGTCTCCAAGTCCATCAAACCCATAATAATTGCCTCCTTCAAAATCCTTCAACAGTGAGTCCTTGGTTCCCCTATAAATTGGAATCTGAAACATTAAGGGTGGTTATCATCGATTTTTTTTAATCCAAAATGGTAACAATATCTAAATATCTGTCTATTTATGACAGCTTTAGTCACACTATTTTATTTTCTTAATACTTACATCCTGTCTTTTGGCGACTTTTAAGATTCTCTGGTTGTTAATAGCCACGTTACTCTCTTTTGTGTTTCCGTGTACCGTAGTGAGTCCAATAACTTGTGACCTGTAAATGGATAGTACGACTGAAATTACTTTAAATGTCTATCCACTACGTGTTCACCAGCCTGTTTAGCATTCAGATAACTAAATTAACTTCAGTTGATACTTTAATGTATTAAGTACCGAATTTGACACACAAACTGAAATGTGCAACTTTACATTTACCCAGAATTTACCTTCGTAATAAAAGAGAATAATATTGACGCATAAATCGTACAATATGAAACTATTTAAGACTGACCTAACTGAAACCGTTATCTTCCCTATCTTGTTTTATGCCGAGGATACGTTTAATCAACCGAGCTTCAAATGAAAGCCCTTGAAGTACCTTGAACTCCGGTTCCACACTACTCGCGAAGTTCACCGAGGTTGGGCGAATATGAGAGGCACTTCGCTGCAGAAACTTATACTTCAGCCAATTTCGCTTCGGTCAACTTCGCGATAGTGTGGAGCCGGGGAAAGATTCGAATCCTCCTTACCCGTTGAAGTGCTTCTCATAGAGCAAAGCCAGGAATATGGCCACTGCATCATCACCACCAGCATCATTGTCAATAATTAATTTGTTTTTCCTGATGTTCGTTCTGAAGCAACGAGTTATTGTTAGTACATAGCAAGCACATAATTAATAAATTACTGCATCGTGTCGTCAATTTCTACACAACCAACTTGTGTCCTGAGGTGGTCTTATTGTCACCATGTCGGGTAAAAATTTTCTGATTAACAAAGCGAGCTGTAATTTTATTTCAATTCAAATACAATATGATGACATGGTTTATTCCTTAGATAATGAATGCATACCTGCATATGATTGCGGATATTCTCAAGTTTAGTGGTGTTAAAATTGGTATTATCAACGCAACGTAATACCAGAAAATATAAAAAAAATAACATTAGCAGACAATTACGATGACGACACTGGCAAGAGATTTTTTTTTTGTTTTCCTAGTCCTGTTCCCCTAATTTCACACAACTCTATAACATATACAGTCCATGGAGTTAACAAACACAATAACTATAAGTCCACTCATCTATTGTTTGTTACCTGACAAAAATATGAAAACTTATGACAAAGTAATTATTTTAAATAAATAAATAAAATAGTATTTGAACGAATTAAATCGTCATTGGAATTGGAAACCAACAAAGATTACTATGGATATTGAGTCAGCTATAATCAAAGCTGTGAAAAATGTGTATACTGTGATATCGAAGTCGAGGGTTGTTATTTTCACTACAGTAGATGTCTCTTGCGGAAAGCAAAGCAATTAAAATAACCTTAAGTACACAAAAACGTCACATAGCGAGATGTATATTGACTTAGCACGACTGCCTCCTGGATATCTAGAATGTGGGTATGAGTATGTCACGTCAAAGAACCCATCAAACAAGAAAATTGACGTTTTCAATAAATACTTCCAGACTCATTGGCTTAAGAAATAAAACTTCCCAGTATTATGCAGGTTCGATAAAGAGAAAATCAAAACAACCAATAACATTAAGGGATGGCACAGTAGAATTAACCGACACATCGGACGAACTAATCCTTCACTGGGTGGGTCTACTGTTAGAAGTTTTGGGCACAGAAACAAAAGTTATTGACATTCCCAAAAGAAAAGCTTTCATAAAGAAATTTGACTTGAACGAGGGCAAAATCACCGTCGGACATTGTTTGGAAATTATTTGTCCTTATTTTTTTCATTTGTAATTTTATATAAAGTAGACCGTAAGCACATTGAAAGTTAGCAGTTAATAATATTAGGCTGCGTTTGACCAAACTTTTATTCCAAGAATAACGCTTACTCTCGGATAGTAATGTCAGAACCCCATACTATGCTGCCGTCCTAATTCAAAAGGACGGATGTCCAAAAAATCGATTTTCGGTTTTTGTCATTTTCCTATAGATTAGGTGTTACTCCATCATATGAACTAAATAAAAAAATATATTAGTTAATAAGTTTTTTCACAAAGTTGTTAAGAAAATTTAGCACATCTCCAAAAACATACTATTTCCTAAGCGAGTTGGTCGTATGTGCCTTAAACTAAGCTAAAACGCCCCATCTTCACACGGTAACGACACGACGTAATTTATAGCTTAGGAAATCTGCTATGCGTTTTTTTGGCTTAGGAATCATAATGAAAACATTCAGAGTGAAGGTAGACAGATAATACGGTACTTGCATTACATTTGCGTAAAACGTCAATTTTATATTTGATAGTGATTTTTATATTTAATCGTATGGCATATACTCGAGTACTTAATATTACAAATCAACGTTAAGATTAGTTAGCCACTTAATGGCTGCGTCACTGAGGGAGAACAGCTCTTCAGGAGAGCCGCCGGCATAGCGCGTTATGGGGCAGTCGTGGATGATGTGCTGGATGGTTTGAGAGGAGAATCCACCCACCCGCAGCGGTATTTATATTGAGCGCAGCGGCCGTGACCAGTGCAAAGTCGGTTCAAACTGCACCAATAACGTCTAGGAAGATCTGACCCTTTTATTCGTGAGCCCGGTATAATCTCACAACCCACTTTTCCTTCCATTTCCAAGTTCCACATTTGCAACCATTCCTGTTTGAGGTTGAAGTGATTATCAAACAGTTTTGAGGCAATGTTGTATGATGCGTTTCTGGACTTCAGGCGGTGTGTGGTGGCAACAAAAAACTCGGAATTGATAGGGAGACTTGGGATTGTCTGGATTTTGAGGACTTCTTTTAGTAGGGCTTCCTTCCTTCTCAGTTCAGGTGGAGGGATCCGGCAGAGCACTGGTAGCCAGTGGCAGGGGGTTGATTGAAGGGTCCCAGAGATAAGTCGCATAGCCTTGTTCAGGTCGACGTCAACCCTCGCGGTGTGAGCACTTCCTAGCCAGACCGGCGCGCAGTATTCGGCCGTGGAGAACAACAATGACAGCGTGGACGTGCGCAGTACTTCGGATTCGGGTCTGGAGTTTGCGTGCTGTGTTGGTTAGGTGCTGCTTGAAGGTCAGCGACCGGTCGAGCGTGACGCCGAGGTATTTTGGTGTAAAGTTGTGCTTTAGGGTGGATCCGCAGAGGCTAACCTTGATAGTGATTGTGACTAAACAAACATCGCCTAAGTAAACATTAGCCTAACACGTCCCGATTGCACAAAATTGACAAATTTATGAAGTTGTGATAGAACCGTACAACATTACACCTTGCAATAAAATAAAGATTTCGGGTCTTGGCACTGAAACTTTTTAGTAATTTAAGTTTTAAAAATTAAATAAATGTCATAAAAAACTCCGTGGGCCTAAGATTTTTTTTAGACACCGTAAGAGGTAGCAAATGACCCCTTCTATCCCCCATTTTAATTTGGTAAACGATGTACCAAACACACTGTATATATAAAAAGAAATTAGTGCTTGACGAACATAACATATTAACATTGAAGTTTTATTTCCGAATAAATTTCCTTAGACTTAATAACGGATATATGAAATGCTTAACAAAATGACGGTAAGTTGGATAAGCGTCCCATTCGTGTAGGAATTTGTTTAAATATGTTAAGCAAAAAAAACGCAAGTGTATTTTTTTATAAAATACACAATAAAAATATATATAGATTCGAGTACGACATTCTATTGAAAATGTTTTCTTTACTTTAAAAAAATTGATTTTTTTAATTAAATTTTAGAGTTCGCGGTGAATGAAAATCTAAAATCACCCATTTCTCAAACCCTGTGCAACTGACATGCGTCCTTTTGAATTAGGATAACATAATGTTCATCAGAACCCCATACTATGTTCATCAGTGCGTGAGCTGTCAGAATGCAATTCGCGTTTTAGGGTGCGTCTCCACTGAAGTGGAGCGAAGTGGAGACGTGTTTTTGGTAACTTCCGAGCACTTTTAAAACAAACGTATGTTCTAGAACTGATGTAAATTAAGCGACATTTTGTAGTTGATAATGCTGTAACTTTTAACCAATGAAAAAAGGTTTTTAATAGTATGACGTGAAACGATTTGCCTTTGTTGTATGAGTTTAGCGACAGCGGTTTTCGTACGATTTAACCTGCAAGCCAATTCCATAGATTCTTTCTTCCATGGTTCAGATGTTGAAATAGATGGTTGTTTCTATCTTTTCACTAAATACTTGTGGAAAAAAAGCGAAGGAACATAGCTTAACTAAGGCGAAATTGGGTAAAGTACATGTGAAGCGTTTGTGTGCAATGAAATGCCTAATTTACCATTTCATGTGTTGCAAGCAGAGCTCGGCAGACAGGCAGTACGCCTTACAGGAATGTCCAATGACTTCATTCACAACAAATGTTGGAGCATTCCATGAAAAACGGTAACTAGTATCTCGTCTAATTTATTACTCCAAATTCCATTATTTCGGAAATGCCAAATTACGGTCAAGAGTATTATAAGTTCTTCCTTTTTACACTGCAGAGAAGAGGTTCTGAAGCTATTACACTTTCCTAAGTTAGTCAGTACCTAATATAGGAAAGAGTGATATCCGCATTAGTCTGTTATGCAAGTTTGACACCACATTACAACTATATCGCGTTTTGGCGCGAACATGTGAATGGTAACGAAAAAACACAAATTGTAGAAAAGCATACGCAGCAAAACTATTTTTCTTTGTTTTATATTTTAATATACGATAAGCTTAATACATTTAAACCGGTTGTCAATAACCCTAAAGCTTTATTGAATGGTTATTTTATTTAACCCCAGTGCTCCATAACGTTTCCCATATAACTTTTTTTTACGTTTCCAAAGGAAGACATTTTTGTGACTTTATCTAAGCCCGTATCTTGAATTTCGTTATTGATGTGCTCATATTATATGAGAAATAGGTGTCGCTAAGTCATGCACGACTTGTTGGTCTAAGCTGTCCATGTACTTTTTGACTTCATTCACAGCAAAATCTGGATTGTGGTTATGGGAAGTCTCATTAAATAATTATGACTCTCTCATCTTCACTCATTTTTACGACAGCATGGCATTTATACTGTACACATCTCCACAAGATAGAATTGTCTTTGTATTTTCTGTTAATACGGTAACGGAACCCTGATCGCATCATTATACGACCGCCTCGTTGCGAGGATATAAATTCTATAGTATCCTAACTAGACAATGCTGCACTTGGTTTGTATAGATATGGCTGCATTTTGTTTAAAAATCCGTGAAAATCGTAAAGAAGCTTGAAAGAGAACCTTCAATGACAAGTCAAAGACAGTGATGTAAGAAGTCTGGTAAGTACGTAAATGAATGCGTGCCAATAACTTATGCAACCTATTTCTAGATTTATCAGCACCGCATACTATGGTGTGCGTTTTGATTGTGTGAGCACCCTTCTAAAAAAAATAAAAATATGCTGGTCATTTAGTAAAAGTTCTAAAACAATTGTAAAAACAGACTACGAATTAACATTATAGATGGTTGATATTTAGTAAAAAGAATTACTAAAAGTTGAACTACTTTATAGTTTCCTAAATACTACAAATCTTAAGATATTTACATTTTTAACTTACGAATAATGTGTGGACTGAGTGAGCACTCACAAACATTTATTATCCAAAAATCTGCCACGTTAGCGGTTTGTTTTGTATTTTACAAATTCCCATATGAATTTTACTAAATTATACACATATATAGAGGTTTCAATCTCCAGTTTTTTCATCAGAAATCGGGTTTTCGAAAGTGTGCAAATTGAGTGAGCATACGAAATTATTTGTTAAACTTTAAATACTTTATTACCAGGTGATCTACAAATTATTACTTACCTTAAGCATAGGTTTTACTAAAAGTTAGTATACATATAAATATTATGTGTTAAATAAACACATTCACAGATTTCGTTGGTAGTTTATGTACGTTAATGAATGTTTTATTTTTATTTATCGTTTTACAAATTCATCAATTAGTTTTACAATTGTTTTAGAAATTTTACTAAATTATCAGCATTTTTTTTTTTCATTTTTAAAGGGTGCTCACTCAATCCACACGCACACATTTCTATGGTGTATTTCATATGAAAACAAAACTGCACTGCTATTAAATTAGGTGATATCAAGCGGTTAGTTTATAAACACAGAGTCATCAACAGTGATCGGAATCGACGAAGAGTGGGTCGACTGAACCCGTGGGCTAAGTAAACCCTTTAGCCGTAGAGAATGGTCAACTAAACCGGTGGGCTGAGTTGGCCAGAAGACGGTGGAACGACTCACCCACACAAACAACCACCAAAAGGGGTCATTCAGCCCGCGGAATGATTTTTATGTGGGATCAGTTGACCATGAAGGGGTCTGTAGAAAGTAAGTGCTATGCCGTAGTAAAGACAATTAATGAAACTAGTTCCGTTACCGTTACCGAAACTCCTCATAATCATGAGCCTAACTATGTTGCAAATGATTTGGACTTATAAAAAGTCAAGCTATGGATTGGAATCCCACTAATATCAAGGTGGATTTTGAGAAAGCTCTCATATTTAGCAGCAATTAGTGATATTATTGTCCAGGTGTACAAATTGAAGGATGCTACTACCATTTTACAAGATGCCTCTGGAGAAAGGCGAAGCAATGTGGCCTAAGCAAGACTAGACTGGGGAAGGTCAAGCGACTATCTGCCTTAGCGAATTTACCTTTTAAATAAAGAATTGCTCGACGCGTGGCTGTTCGCCTTAGATAAAGGACCGAAAACAGAAATTGCAATATCTTTTAACCAATACTTTTATGAAACATGGTTGGACCCCAAATCAATTTATTATAAGTTTTTTCACGTTGTAACCTCCGTTGAAAATAAGCTGCGTGTATACCTAATTATTTAATTTGTAGCACAAAATAAATATTTCTACTTTGTATCATATTTTATTTACGTGGAATAATCCATTATTTTCCTCGCATTAAATTGCCTAAGCTGTCTGTCTGTCCGTTCATAATAGTATGTAATTAATATACTTAAATAATGAGAATTATAAAATAAAACATATAGACATTACAGAGTATATTTCTGAAAGTAGGTTGTATCCTATTGACTGAGTGAGCGAAGCGTCTCCGTTTCAGCTTAGCGAAAAAATCTTTCCGGATGTTTGGATGTTCAGGTTTCTAACCGTAGGGGAGATAGGAGAGCATCGGGCACTTTTTAACTTAAGTCTGAATAAAAATGCATTTCTTTTACAAAATCAACTTTTTACTCCTCATATATAGTAGCACATATATTTGGAAGAACACTTGTACAATAATAATCAGTCTCAAAATTGCAAGAGATTTTCTGAACACTGTCAAAAGTGCCCAAACCTCCCAATGGCCGGGTGGTTTGGGCACCTCAATGGGATGATGATTTGGTGTAGGGACGCCCGGCCGGAAACAGGCGGGCTGTCGATCGCTTGGCTGCGTTCATTCAGCCCAATTCCCAATTGGAGCCAACGGTTACTGTCCCGGCGGCGCTCCCATACAGCCTTCTTCCTCGAATCTTCTTGTTCTCCTGCAGAAGGAAAGGACATCTTTAAGGTTAATGTCCCTCAGCTCTTCCTCTTCTAGTTTATCTTTTCTGAAGATGCTATAGCGTACTATCGCATACATTCCACACTCTGCTATAACATGCTTACTCGTCTCCTCCTGGCCACAGTGCACGCAGTATGGATCACTTACTACTCCCATAATGTGTAGGTGCCTGTTAAGGCTGTTGTGTCCCGTGATTATGCCTGTTAATAATCTGAGAGTTTTCTTACCTAGTTCCAGTAGATACCTGGTCCTTTTTCTGTTGATTCCTCCTAGGATCATCTTCGATTGTCGACAGTCCGTCGTCTCTTGCCATTGTCTGTTGGCCTCTTCCTCCATTAGCCTAGCTATACTCGTAACTCCTTTCGTGACTTCTGCCGATATTGGCAGGGCAGGTTCGGGTCCTATGAGTTCCCTTTCTGCTCCTAGCCTTGCCATCTCATCTGCCCTTTCATTTCCTGTCACACCCTGATGTCCCGGTACCCATGCTACCGTAGTCATCGTGTGTTCTCCAAGTTTGTTCAGGGCTACTCTGCATTCCTTTACCAAGGACGAGCTTACCATCTGTTTGTCTAACGCTTTTAGTGCCGCCTGGCTGTCTGTGTATATAACGACAGATCCCACTTCCTGTGAACATTCATCTATTATTTGTGCACATCTCATTATGCCGCATACCTCTGCCTGAAATACGCTAGCGTACCTCCCCAGAGGTATGTGTACCTTCTTATCCAGCTTTGGTATCACTATGCCGGCTCCTGCTAGTTTCGTGGATTCCCGCCGAGAACCATCCGTAAAGCAGATAGTCACGGGGTGTTCCACCTCTATTTTCCAGTTGTCCCTTTCTCCTATGTGTATCCTATATTTCTTATCGAGCATCTCCTGTCTCTTTATGAGGTCGTTGTTTTGGGTAAGCATCCCCATCTTCGAGCTTGCTTCCCTCTGAATAAGTGCGTGTCCCTTGTCCACCAAGCTTCCTCTCCATTCCTTGCATGCTTTCATTCTGTACCATTGTTCCATGGCCTTCTTTTCCGCTTCTATTTTAAGTGACTTGAGACCGAGCATGATCTCCATCGCCTGCGTGGGCGTTGTTCTCATTGCCCCCGTGATCATAAGACATGCCAGTCTTTGTACTTTTGATAGTTCTTTATGGTATTCTTTGATGTTGGCCTTATGCCACCATACTATGGCACCGTATAGTACTCTCGGTAGTACCACCTCAATGGGAGGTTTGGGCACTGTATTAAATACGCCTCTTAATGGTATATTACTTGAATATTAAATAATATAATCATAAAAACTTTCAATAAATTCAACAAACGATCAACTAGCTTCTTCATCTTCAGTGAATATTTGGCAAGATATGAATTTAGACGAAACATCTTTAACAGTGCCTTGTTTTAAATATCTTTGGAGATTTGATCTAGGTTTTTGTTATATTCTGTGGCATTATCAGTGGCAACCCCACAATGCGCTCTCTCCTAAGATGGCGTGAAGCAGTAAGCTTATAATTTTTATTGTTTCTACATTAATAATAAAAGTTTTGTTCAAGTGAGAAGGCGTTTTCTTGAATTACAACAGTACGTCGTTTTTATTTGCAGTCAATTTAATTTATGCTCCCTTTTTGCTTTCTTCTATGGCACGTAATATTATATCTTTAGGGATTTCGCGTCGCTTATTTTAAATTAAAACGACATTTTCTAGAAAAAGTAATATGTAAATTAGTAACACAAATAGTAATGAAACATCAAAAGTATTTAGTATTCCAATTCAATATTTACACGCAATTTAAACCCGTCGAAATAATTTTCTTTTAGCAGAACCTACTTTTTACACCGATTGCCGAAACAAACAATAGTGGCTTTGGGCATGCCCAAACCTCCCTTTAGAGCCCACCCCCTCATTTCACAAATAAATTCAAATAAGTTTTTTGTAGTCTAATGTTTTACCTTAATTTATACGTTAATATTAGCTTTCGTAAATACATAACTAGATGACAATACAGAACGCTTGACTTTTCACAGATCACGTTGTTATTTCCTTCGAAATCACATCAAAATATTTACTTTCGCACGCACGAAACGGTTGACGGCATGTGACACTGACAACTAATAAAAATGGCAGATGACATTAGCCAGAGCGGTGTTGCTAGTTAGTAAGCTAAACTACCACAGTATACAAAATTAAGTAGCTTCCGTACGACCCGACTTAAAAGGTGGTGCCCGAACCTCCCGACTGCCCAATGCTCCCCTATCTCCCCTACTCCCCAGGCAACATTTCTTAAGGTAGGTTCTCGTGAAATTTTGTGAACTGATGCAATCATTACATAAAATATTTTTATTGAGTCAGTTTTTCGAAAAAAAAACAATACGGCGGATATAATATGGGGGTTGAAATCGTAAAAGAAAATTACAAATTTCAACCATTTCCAAACAAACTCGCAGAGCCACAAATGTGTTTAATTATTTCATTATTATTTAAAAAGTTTGTTCTTGAAATGTTAAATTAATAGGATTGGATGTGAAATTAATAGGTTTAATAATTCGTCCAGTCGACCATTTTGTAATGATACCATCGCACAGGCTGGATTGAATCCGAAATAAAATTAAACATATATCATAATATTCATAATCGCCGTTTAGTTCCACGGGCTGAGTTAACTGTGAAAATAGATACATATTTCATAGTGGGCATTACGGCTCTCGGGCTAAGTTCCTTCTTTCATGGTATCTGCTCCAATACTGTAACTAATCATAAGTTAAGTTGTGCTAATCACAGCAAGAAAATTTGATTTATATTCCATACTAAAAAAAAGTACTATTGGACGTAAACGTAACTAACGGTTGCAGAAAAATTGGCACAAATAACCTACTCGTACATAAAAAAAATGACAATCAGTGCTATTTAAATTATTTAAATCATGATAATATTAGGTTTTGATATCGTAAAGTAAATGCCCTAATAATATCACGAACATTTACAAAAAGTGACTCACGTTTCATCATCATCAGCATTATTAATACACAAAAGACATGAAAAGACAAGTAATGCGCACAAAATCATGATAACAGTGATTTCTGACACATGTGCCTTTCGACTCGACTACAGATAAACTAAATTGATATGACCCTGACATTTTATTAGCGATGACGTTAGCTTACTGTAATTCAAACTGATATCATCAATTTATGTTGAAATGCTGGAAGAGGCATGCAGTCATAATTATATTTAGTATTGACTGAAGTGTTCTGTCTCATTGTGAATCTTATAACATTACTTATTTAAGTATTTCCAGAAAAAGGAGACTTACATAAAGACAAGCTAAACTAAATACTAAAGGGGAAGTTCCAGCATCTTTAATGATTTGGGGATGTATGCCGGCACAGGGTGTGTCCTGCAAAGCTGTTGCCGTGTCCAGGAGTGTGGCTCATATTTTCCGAAAAACTTTTTCTTCGTGGCAATTATTCCGCTCACATAATTTCCTAGTGTCATTTATTCCCGATATTTTATTTTTTATGGGCATTTTATTCCGTTACCATATTTTCTCAGTGGCATTTTTCCCCAGTCACCTATTTTTATTAGTTTCGTTTTTTTTCTGTTCCTTTTCTTTCTATTCTTTTAAATATCTGGGATAATAATTATTTTCTTGTTACCAGATTTTAATGGTGTCAATTAAGTTTAGTACAGTACGATTATTTCCACTTTGACACTCGGGATGTCTCGGTTTAAATCGTAAAGGTTCGCGTTTTCACATGGAATGGAGTATATGAAATCCTAGAATTTACTTACTACATAAAATATTTAAATCTATGTACATGTGACGGCCCGACTGGTTAGTCTAACTATTATGAAAAACAAATACAAAAAAATGTTTTACGTACAGCAGACTGCTTAAAATTTTACTTTATAAAAATAAGGAGTGAAAAACAAATGCTATAAATGTTGCAATATGTAATGTAAGTAGCTTAATTGTATATGACGTGGTTTATAGCTTTATTTACGATTGTTAGCATGTGTATTCTGCCGTCCTAATTCAAAAGGACGCATGTCAGTTGCACAGGGTTTGAGAAATGGGTGATTTTAGATTTTCATTCACCGCGAACTCTAAAATTTTATTAAAAAAATCTATTTTTTTAAAGTAAAGAAAACATTTTCAATAGAATGTCGTACTCGAATCTATATATATTTTTATTGTGTATTTTATAAAAAAATAAACGCGTTTTTTTTGCTTAACATATTTAAACAAATTCCTACACGAATGGGACGCTTATCCAACTTACCGTCATTTTGTTAAGCATTATCCGTTATTAAGTCTAAGGAAATTTATTCGGAAATAAAACTTCAATGTTAATATGTTATGTTCGTCAAGCACTAATTTTTTTTATATATACAGTGTGTTTGGTACATCGTTTACCAAATTAAAATGGGGGATAGAAGGGGTCATTTGCTACCTCTGACGGTGTCTAAAAAAAATCTTAGGCCCACGGATTTTTTTATGACATTTATTTAATTTTTAAAACTTAAATTACTAAAAAGTTTCAGTGCCAAGACCCGAAATCTTTATTTTATTGGAAGGTGTAATGTTGTACGGTTCTATCAAAATCAAAATTTCCGACAAGTCGGGTCTAGTCACGTGAAAATTCAATGGACCTGAAACTTTGATTACCATTTAAAAAAAAAAAACCAAAAGACCATTCTCTTGAAATTGTTTAAAAAACATCTCTTGTCTGTCTCTCTTTTTAATGATGTACAATAATGCCATACAAACCTTACACAACTTCATAAATTTGTCAATTTTGTGCAATCGGGACGTGTTAGGCTAATGTTTACTTAGGCGATGTTTGTTTAGTCACAATCACTATCAAGGTTAGCCTCTGCGGATCCACCCTAAAGCACAACTTTACACCAAAATACCTCGGCGTCACGCTCGACCGGTCGCTGACCTTCAAGCAGCACCTAACCAACACAGCACGCAAACTCCAGACCCGAATCCGAAGTACTACGCACGTCCACGCTGTCATTGTTGTTCTCCACGGCCGAATACTGCGCGCCGGTCTGGCTAGGAAGTGCTCACACCGCGAGGGTTGACGTCGACCTGAACAAGGCTATGCGACTTATCTCTGGGACCCTTCAATCAACCCACTGCCACTGGCTACCAGTGCTCTGCCGGATCCCTCCACCTGAACTGAGAAGGAAGGAAGCCCTACTAAAAGAAGTCCTCAAAATCCAGACAATCCCAAGTCTCCCTATCAATTCCGAGTTTTTTGTTGCCACCACACACCGCCTGAAGTCCAGAAACGCATCATACAACATTGCCTCAAAACTGTTTGATAATCACTTCAACCTCAAACAGGAATGGTTGCAGATGTGGAACTTGGAAATGGAAGGAAAAGTGGGTTGTGAGATTATACCGGGCTCACGAATAAAAGGGTCAGATCTTCCTAGACGTTATTGGTGCAGTTTGAACCGACTTTGCACTGGTCACGGCCGCTGCGCTCAATATAAATACCGCTGCGGGTGGGTGGATTCTCCTCTCAAACCATCCAGCACATCATCCACGACTGCCCCATAACGCGCTATGCCGGCGGCTCTCCTGAAGACCTGTTCTCCCTCAGTGACGCAGCCATTAAGTGGCTAACTAATCTTAACGTTGATTTGTAATATTAAGTACTCGAGTATATGCCATACGATTAAATATAAAAATCACTATCAAATATAAAATTGACGTTTTACGCAAATGTAATGCAAGTACCGTATTATCTGTCTACCTTCACTCTGAATGTTTTCATTATGATTCCTAAGCCAAAAAAACGCATAGCAGATTTCCTAAGCTATAAATTACGTCGTGTCGTTACGTGTGAAGATGGGGCGTTTTAGCTTAGTTTAAGGCACATACGACCAACTCGCTTAGGAAATAGTATGTTTTTGGAGATGTGCTAAATTTTCTTAACAACTTTTTGAAAAAACTTATTAACTAATATATTTTTTTATTTAGTTCATATGATGGAGTAACACCTAATCTATAGGAAAATGACAAAAACTGAAAATCGATTTTTTGGACATCCGTCCTTTTGAATTAGGACGGCAGTATTACGAGTATATGGGTGCGTATTTTTTCACATAACTTTTTAAGTCCTATTATGGGAATCTAACTCACAATCATCCGAATTCTTAAATTACTAAATTTGAACGAGCGAGCGAGCGAAGCGAGCGAGCAAAAGCTTTCAGAGCAGATCCGACAGATCATCATCATCATCAACCTGAGCAAGGACGAGATCCAGACCTACATCAAGCGTTTCCTGATCATCGACGCCGACAGGAAGGGATTCGTGTCCATCAACGACATCAGGAGGAGTCTTAAGGTAACGTGGGTCGATTTTTGGCAACAAGATCCTCCTTAACCTGAGCAAGGACGAGATCCAGACCTACATCAAGCGGTTCCAGATCATCGTCGCCGACAGGAAGGGACTCGTGTCCATCAATGACATCAGGAGGAGTCTTATGGTAACGTGGGCGGATTAGTGGCAACAAGATCCTGTTCAACCTGAGCAAGGACGAGATCCACACCTACATCAAGCGGTTGCTGATCATAGACGTGGACAGGAAGGGATTCGTGTCCATGAACGACATCAGGAGGAGGCTTAAGGTAACGTGGGCCGATTAGTGGCAACAAGATCCTCCTCAACCTGAGCAAGGACGAGATCCAGACCTACATCAAGCGGTTTCAGATCATAGACGTGGACAGGAAGGGATACGTGTCCATCAACGACATCAGGAGAAGTCTTAAGGTAACGTGGGCCGACTAGTCGCAACAAGATCTCCATCAACCTGAACGAAGACGAACCTGACCTATATCAAGCGGTTCCAGATCATCAACGCTGACAGGAAGGGATGATGATCACGCTGACAGTCAACACATCACCCTTATATTCTACAGACAAGGATCTTGATGTGAAGTGTTTTCCTTACTTGTTTCCAGAAGGCCGATATGGCCAGTGCCATTCACGTCCTCAAAAGTTAACATCAAGTGAATACATAAAAGCTACATTGATGTCAAAACAATCACAATTTCGACTTGACCAACAGTATTTGTTTTTTTTTTACTGCACGACGCAAATATACGACAATTAAATTCTGGCATATTTTATAAAATGAATACAACAAATAATAAACATAAATTAACTGCTGAACAATATTTAAAAATGTTAAATAATGATAAATTAGAAGGAGATCTAACTGCTATACTCGTATTTGCAAGATTGAGAAATACTGAGCAATACTGGAGAAAACCGAGAAATGACGTGAACTGCATGACGCAGCATTATGGACCAGCCAAGTTGTTCCTTACTATGAGAACGTCGGAGTGGATGTGGGATGACTTAAATGATTACATAAAGGAAGTTAATTCGAGTGAAATGGCGAATAACATAACCAGTGAACTAGTGGCTCTTGATCCGGTATCTGCTTCACGTTTTATTGATATGAAAATTCATGCAACTTTAGATTTTCTCATGTCACCCAGTAAACCTCTTGGGGAAATAGAGCATTACTTCTGGAGACGGGAATATCACTCTACGCCCAACGTTTTCATTTAATGCTATGGGTAAAAGGTGCCCCTGTGAATCATGATTCGCCAATAGATGAGATAGCAGCTTTCATATCTAAACACATTACAAGCTCAATCCCTAATAGTTAAAGAAAATTAGATTGAAATGTATGGAAAATTTGGCAAAATTAAAGGACAACTTTTATCTATCAGGATATGTAGGTTATAGAGCGAAGTTTAATTTTATCTACTGTACTCTCAGGGGTCAGCGTCACCCCCCCGCGCCCTCGAATGTGTCCCGTATCGCGGTATTTTCCACTTTAAAAGAAAACCGTGTACGATACATACAAAGTATATTAGGACCGAAATAATTCTGAATAAATTTACTATAAACCTTTCATACATACAAAAGCGATATCACTTATAGAATCAGCTCAATCTGTTATCAAATACTAACGTTTTTAATCTGCTAAAAGGTTCGTTATCTCAAAAACTTCACACTTCTCGGCCAAAATATGTATTTACCAAAGAGCTAAACTCCATCCTGCAAAACGAACCGAGGTGATGTAAGCGCGTCGACCGCGGCAATTTTCTCCATACCAATTTCTCAGATATTAGTGCGATTTCCGAAAATTTTACGGTTAATGTTGGTTATTGTCTGTTGTTGATACTTATTGGTGTTGTTTGTTGTTTTAGTTTGTTATTATTGTCTATTGTTTGTTTTTGTTCGTTATTGTTGGTTATTTGTTGGTATTGTTTATTATTTTTATTTGTTATTATTGTCTGTTGTTTTGTTTTGTGCAGGAGGGGAAATTGTTTTATTTTGTGGTACCGTAAAAATATGAATCCGAAAAATTTAATACTGGCGCGTAATTTTTCTTTATGGAATTACGTGTCAGTATTAAATACAGACGAAGCGGCTATAGAAGCTGCGAAGGAATGGTTTTTAATTCCGCGATCGGCCAAATGCAGATATTCCAATAATGTAATGATTATACAATTGAAAGCATCGTATAAACTGGGGTTCCGCTGGGCGCCAAACGAAATTGTCGCATAGTGGAATCACCATTAAAAAACACTTTCTTTGAGAAAAGTAAATTGTTAATTTTAGCCACGCTACGCCTTATCCTTCACTTCATCCGGAAGGAAGAGGTGTCGCAAGCGGCTGTGGACGTGGGAGTTACAAGAAAAAGTGCTATCCGAGTGTAGCATTTCTTGAGAGAGGTGTGCGATGTGGCCGAAGCTCACGATCGCGAGTTACTTGGCGGCCCTGATGAAATTGTAGAGGTGGACGAAACTCACCTCTACACGAGAAAGTATAATCGGGGCCGTCTGTTAAAAATTCAGACGTGGGATTTCGGCTGCATTAGCCGCCTCACCAAGCAAATACATATCGAGGTTATACCCGATAAAAGCCGCGCGATGTTAGACCCCATAATGGGGTCTAATATCGCGCCGGACACCTACAAGACTTGGGATGCGGGGACACGCAACCGTGAACCATAGAGTAGAATATGTAGCTGGCCCAAAATCAATTCCAGCCAATGCCGCTCTTGGAGACCCTGTCCTAGGGTCTTCAAACGTTTGTGTGAAAGTTCACACAAACAATATCGAGCGGCAGTGGCTGGAATTGAAAAACACTGTCGCTCCTGCCACAGCGACTCAAAAATAGGGTGGTACATGGGGGAATACATGTACCGGCAGAATATCCTGCGGCCGCTGCCATCTGACGCTGCACGATTCCGTCGCCTCCTTCGGGATATACATAGAGTGTATCCAGGATTAAGGAGGCGCGGAATCAAGCGTGAACAGTGCAGATGTCGGCGGAACTGCCCGTAAATTATAAAATTCTTAATTAATAATCCGGCCCCCCCTCCCCCTCGCTCTGCTCTATAAAATCTCTGTTTGTCTTATGTTCGTGAAAATAAAACCCAAAAAACTAATAAAAAATTATAAAAACTCAAAAAAGCAAAAAAAATTAAAAACACCAAAAAATCAAAAAAAAATTAAATACACAAAAAAATCAAAAAATTGTAAATAGACCAAAAAAAGCAAAAAAATTAAATACACCAAAAAAAGGAAAAAATTGTAAATACACCAAAAAAAGCAAAAAATTGTAAAACACCAAAAAAAGCAAAAACTTTTAAAAACACCAAAAAAATAACCTTAACCTACCTATCTCTGGGAGCAGGGCCTATACTCCGAAAAACAATATTCGATAATTTCGTTGTCAAAAAGTATACCCGTCTCTGTCTCATCTCTGGGAGCAGTTTCGTTTTTAGGGTCATAAAAAAAATAACCCTAACCTGCCTATCTCTGGGAGCAGGGCCTATACTCCGAAAAACGATATTCGATAATTTCGTCTCTCCAATATAGAGTGAAAGAGATGGGAATAGCATTTGACAACGATATTGTCGAATTTCGTTTTTCGGAGTTGCCCCCCAGTTTCGAGCCAAATTTTTCTAGAAATATTTCCATTTCCTTAAACCGGCCCTCTTAGGAGTCCATATCTCGGTAATTATTCAGTTTCTAAAAAAGTTGTCCATACAAAACACGTTTATTTTAACGTATTCTATACGATACAATCATAAAAAAAAATAGGTGTCAATAAGACATCACACCTGTCGATAATTCACTGTCCAAAAAATACTGTCGGTTTAGGAGTCTATATATCTCGGTAATTATTCAGTTTAGAAAAAAGTTGTCCATACAAAACACGTTTATTTTAACGTATTCTATACGATACAATCATAAAAAATAGGTGTCATGACATCACACCTGTCGAAAATTTTCTGTCCTGGGTCCCCTTTGCTACACCCCGACCGAGTTAGGGCTTAGAGGCTTGGCTTTTTCTGGGATCTGATAACCGTTATGAACATGTGAGTCTTGGCCACCAATTTTACATGAAATGTTTTTGGTGGGATCTGTTGTACAGGGGCGTAATTCTTACAGACTTCTTTTTTACATAAATCAATTATCAAGTCCACTTTATTTCTAGTTTTATTTTTTCGGCAGGAATGTGGGGTTGCGGGTTTCTCAACATTATTTCGCCGTGGGCCCAACTTAATAGAAGCACTACATTCGGAACGCTTTGCACAACGCCAAAGAGTAGTGGTGTCTTTATTTGTTGTATTTAAATTATATCTATAGCCCTCATGCAATAGAGATGAACCTCCTCCCGTTGTTCCGCACTACTTGGACCGGGATCCATATTTGAATTATATTTAATATAGTAACCATTTCACATAATAATTTAAATTATTCAGCGAAGGTAGGAAAACATCACATAATAGAATGAAGTTGTCATTAATCAAACACGGTATCTATTATGTAAAGTGGCCAGTAGGTTTCCGATGTCAAGAAGTTTGAAGCAAAGATGAAAAACAGAGCATTATAAAAATTCTTCCTGATTAAGTTTCTCGATTAAATTGAGCCTCACCTTGTAAAGGATTCCAAGCTTCTTGACTGCTGTTTTGGCTGAAGATCCAATAAAAAGCCAAGTCAAAGCACAGATTATTTAATAAATAGTTCTTACAAACAGATATCGACAGTTGCATTAAAAAGTTGTCTTGTTTAAAATATTAGATAAGTTTGAACAGATTTGTTTTTAGGTTTCAAAGCGAATGTTCAGTGTTTGTGTTTCATTAGTGGTAGGTTACTCATATAATGTTACAAAGAGTTCGATTTAATTTTATGTAATTTGTTGTTATAGTTAGGAATAAAAGTTATAAATGGTTTTAATTATTTTAATTAAGAACATACATTAAAGTCAATAATTTCAAACAGAATAGATAGGAGGTACAGTCAAGGTACAAGTTAACATGTATTTGCGTACCTTTTTGACTCTTATTGTCATTGTGACCAGAGCGAAAAAGGGACGTGAACATAATTTCCTTGACCATACTTAGATCCTTTTGGGGCAATGCTATATTCAACTGACCAATAATTTTAATTTGAATATCAAATTAACTGGGGCGCGGAGCATAGCTATCGCAGACATCCTATTTATGAATAAGTACTGGTGCTAATTTTGGTCACTTGAACCACGTTAGATATAGCAGCTGGGCCATTGCCCCGCCACTTTAAGAAGTTACCAGTTTTTGGTAACTTGTATATCAAACGTTCGTTCAAATGTATTAGAACATAAAAGTAACAAGGTTCTACAGTAACTTCTAATCAGATTTTGGCGCTGACTACATACGTGTATATCCAAGCCGGTGTCAAGTTGCTAGTCGGTGTCAACTTAAATATATTTTATGTGTCTATTTATTAGGCAGCAAATAGGCAATTCCTAGGATCAGTCAGTTGAAACCCCTTTGAGTGGCTTTTTTTAAAGCGCCCTTAAAACTTATACATACATTAAACAAGAATTACATCCAATAATATCAAAATTCGTGTAGATTAACTTGGGATAATTTATAATGTAATTTGTTATTATGAAATAAATAAATCTAAATCTAAATCTTGTACATACTTCTATCAGTTTTCTTTGAAAAAGGGTAGGTAATTATTTTAGGAAAAGTCGCCAAACGTACAATGCCATCGGTTGAAAAAAGTATTTAGATATGAAATTATAAAATGACATTTGTTTATTTAGTTTTTAATGTTATTCTGACGATCCCATTGGTGATGTGTACCTATATTATAAGTTGTGTAGCTAGTTTTTGACTCATAGTGACGTATATTTCTGTTTTATCTGACATTGCATTTTACGATTTTATTTTTATTGTTGTATAGTTATGTTATAATGTTGGACTTGACTCAATTGAATGATTATTATTAAATTCTTTTTTGACGATCATAATAGCAAAATTCATGTAGATTAACTTAGGATAATTTAAAATGTAATTTGTTATTATGAAATAAATAAATCTAAATCAAATTCGGTAAAAAATAGAAAAAGAGTGGGGGTAGGGGGCCCCACCTGTCGCGGAGTACAAACTGGCTACCGGGCGATCTGGGCTCAGGTGGAAATGTATAATACCCGTAACAAATGTCATTGCTGTACTCCAAAATGTCATACTGTTTCCCAATAGAAAACGGACTAAATGAGACCCCAACACCACGGCTAGAAAGGCGATAAAAACATGTTACATTTCCAAAATAACGGGAAATTTAACATTAGCATTTAGCGCGCAATTGATTAGCTAAAATAGCCTGCAGAAAACTTTTAGAATCAGGAAATACAACACAATAATTTACATTATGCGATTCTATATACTTAAGAGATTCTAAAATGGCTCGCGGGATACACACAGCTGACCCCACCGGGCACTGATTAGATAACAGAGATGCGTCCGTATAAATAGTGTTCGAATTAGGCCAGTGCTTATTATTAGCTTTATTTAAAAGAGAATTCGCACAAACAGAATATTTATCTATCCCTAAGTCAATTATAATACAAGGGCGAAACATAATTGCTTCATATGGAGTCTCTTATATTGGATTAAGCCTACATTGTTATACTGGGCAGGGGAGCCGGAGTATATTTAAGGTAACTTTTAACAAAATAGGGGCTGGTCTTGTGGAACCAGTTACTAGAGGTGTTTTACTAGCCTGGAAAGGAGGTGAAGTTTCGGGATAAGAGGATGAGTAGCAGACTGCATGATTTTTGGAAACGAGCCGGTCCGATAAATATTGCCTTCTTAAATGAAGAGGTGGATCTATGAGGGTAAATCAAAAAGTTCTTAGAATAAGGGTAACAAAACAAAAGAAAATAGGTTTTTTATTTTAATTTTTCTACATAGTCTCCTTGTTGTTTTATACACTTTAAGTATCATTCTTCATTTTTAGGGTTCCGTACCTCAAAAGGAAAAAACGGAACCCTTATAGGATCACTTTGTTGTCCGTCTGTCCGTCTGTCAAGACCCTTTTTCTCAGGAACGCGTGGACGTATGAAGCTGAAATTTATATCAATTACTCAGGTCTACTGTCCCTTGAAGCTGTGAAAAAATCAAACTTCTAAGCCAACGCAATCAAAAGATACAGCCGTTTATGCCGCAAATTTTCGACACTTGCAAGGGAATCAAAACCTACAGGGTGCTTCCCGTGAACTCAGAATCTTGAAATTTGGTACGAAGCAACGTCTTATAGCATAGATAAAGGAATAATTACGAAAACCATAATTTTTTTTTTAATACCTAACTTTGCGCCTAATTTGCAAATTTTCGACACTTGCAAGGGAATCAAAACCTACAGGGTGCTTCCCGTGAACTCAGAATCTTGAAATTTGGTACGAAGCAACGTCTTATAGCATAGATAAAGGAATAATTACGAAAACCATAAATTTTTTTTTTAATACCTAACTTTGCACCTAATTTATATGGGGCGCTATACATACCAGGTGCAAACTTAACTTAACCACTTAGGGATGGAAAGTGTTTGTACGGAACCCTCGGTGCGCGAGTCCGACTCGCACTTGGCCGGTTTTTTTTTTTTATTCCAACATAAAAAAATAGATTTACCTTGGGACTCGAAAAGCTCCTCTACAGCACCCAATACAATTAATTAAAATTAATTCCGGGAATAGGTGAAAATCACTAGGAGCAAAGTCGAGCAGCTTGAAGCCAGCTTGGCGGATTGCGGTGAGTGCCAATTGTGAGCGATGAGCTGGGGCGTTTGTCGTGGTGAAACATTAGGCCCGTAGACCACTTTCCCCGGCGTTTTTCAATGATCGCCTGCCGCACTTAAAATGACCCGACACGTTCGATAATTTCAAGATTCCGCTTCGAAACCTCCACACGCTGTTCTTTGTTTACCTAAGTCAACATTCGCGGAACCGATCTTGCCGAAACTTTTTGTAACCCCAAAACTTCCTTCAATATTGATTGCACGCTACCAAAAGAAATGTGTAGGATCTTTGCTAACTGTTTGATGCTACTTTTTATATCTTCCTATACCAAATATTCGATTCTCGCCACGTTTTCATCAGTAACAGAGGTGGAAGGCCGGCCGGAGCGAGGGTCATCTTCACAGTCGGGCCTACCTGTCTTAAATTCGGCAACCCAGTAAGCAACCATGGAATATGGTACATAAGAATCTTATATACAAACTGAATATTGCATGCCGAACATTCCTTTGAAGCCAGGAAAAAATTTACTTGAATTACGTCACGCCGATCTTGCATCTCTTTCTTTAAGGTGTCCATGATTTATCATTAGGAATATGCGGAATTTGATATATACAACCAGTAATGTTGATGAGAAATGGACTGTATAATGTTAATATCGAAGAGTATGATGGAAACACTGTACTTTAGTTTAATAAATTAAAAGATAAGAAAACAACTATTACAAGGCAAACGACACTGAAATACATTAAATATAAACCAAATTGATATCAAAATAATTTAAAACTGTCAAAGATAAAATATTCATAAAAAGAGGTGGCATCTTAGCCAGTCGCCAACATACCGGACCCCAGTGGAACACTAACAACTGGTGGTCACTGGCTGAGATGCGGCTTCCAATAAAACGAGCTTGCGGGCCGGTCGGCGTAGTATGCCGCCTCTAGTGCGGACGTCTGCCATGCAAACCGCTCCGTCGGGCCCTGGGTAGACTGAGACTACCCTTCCTAGCGGCCATAAGCCACGAGGAAGAGTAGGATCGGTGATCATCACCACATCTCCCTCACTGAAGTTATGAGCATTAGTGGAGGGTACCCTTGGTCTAAAAATAACCCTAACCTGCCTATCTCTGGGAGCAGGGCCTATACTCCGAAAAACGATATTCGATAATTTCGTCTCTCCAATATAGAGTGAAAGAGATGGGAATAGCATTTGACAACGATATTGTCGAATTTCGTTTTTCGGAGTTGCCCCCCAGTTTCGAGCCAAATTTTTCTAGAAATATTTCCAAGTCCTTAAACCGGCCCTCTTAGGAGTCCATATCTCGGTAATTATTCAGTTTCGAAAAAAGTTGTCCATACAAAACACGTTTATTTTAACGTATTCTATACGATACAATCATAAAAAAAAATAGGTGTCAATAAGACATCACACCTGTCGATAATTCACTGTCCAAAAAATACTGTCGGTTTAGGAGTCTATATATCTCGGTAATTATTCAGTTTAGAAAAAAGTTGTCCATACAAAACACGTTTATTTTAACGTATTCTATACGATACAATCATAAAAAATAGGTGTCATGACATCACACCTGTCGAAAATTTTCTGTCCTGGGTCCCCTTTGCTACACCCCGACCGAGTTAGGGCTTAGAGGCTTGGCTTTTTCTGGGATCTGATAACCGTTATGAACATGTGAGTCTTGGCCACCAATTTTACATGAAATGTTTTTGGTGGGATCTGTTGTACAGGGGCGTAATTCTTACAGACTTCTTTTTTACATAAATCAATTATCAAGTCCACTTTATTTCTAGTTTTATTTTTTCGGCAGGAATGTGGGGTTGCGGGTTTCTCAACATTATTTCGCCGTGGGCCCAACTTAATAGAAGCACTACATTCGGAACGCTTTGCACAACGCCAAAGAGTAGTGGTGTCTTTATTTGTTGTATTTAAATTATATCTATAGCCCTCATGCAATAGAGATGAACCTCCTCCCGTTGTTCCGCACTACTTGGACCGGGATCCATATTTGAATTATATTTAATATAGTAACCATTTCACATAATAATTTAAATTATTCAGCGAAGGTAGGAAAACATCACATAATAGAATGAAGTTGTCATTAATCAAACACGGTATCTATTATGTAAAGTGGCCAGTAGGTTTCCGATGTCAAGAAGTTTGAAGCAAAGATGAAAAACAGAGCATTATAAAAATTCTTCCTGATTAAGTTTCTCGATTAAATTGAGCCTCACCTTGTAAAGGATTCCAAGCTTCTTGACTGCTGTTTTGGCTGAAGATCCAATAAAAAGCCAAGTCAAAGCACAGATTATTTAATAAATAGTTCTTACAAACAGATATCGACAGTTGCATTAAAAAGTTGTCTTGTTTAAAATATTAGATAAGTTTGAACAGATTTGTTTTTAGGTTTCAAAGCGAATGTTCAGTGTTTGTGTTTCATTAGTGGTAGGTTACTCATATAATGTTACAAAGAGTTCGATTTAATTTTATGTAATTTGTTGTTATAGTTAGGAATAAAAGTTATAAATGGTTTTAATTATTTTAATTAAGAACATACATTAAAGTCAATAATTTCAAACAGAATAGATAGGAGGTACAGTCAAGGTACAAGTTAACATGTATTTGCGTACCTTTTTGACTCTTATTGTCATTGTGACCAGAGCGAAAAAGGGACGTGAACATAATTTCCTTGACCATACTTAGATCCTTTTGGGGCAATGCTATATTCAACTGACCAATAATTTTAATTTGAATATCAAATTAACTGGGGCGCGGAGCATAGCTATCGCAGACATCCTATTTATGAATAAGTACTGGTGCTAATTTTGGTCACTTGAACCACGTTAGATATAGCAGCTGGGCCATTGCCCCGCCACTTTAAGAAGTTACCAGTTTTTGGTAACTTGTATATCAAACGTTCGTTCAAATGTATTAGAACATAAAAGTAACAAGGTTCTACAGTAACTTCTAATCAGATTTTGGCGCTGACTACATACGTGTATATCCAAGCCGGTGTCAAGTTGCTAGTCGGTGTCAACTTAAATATATTTTATGTGTCTATTTATTAGGCAGCAAATAGGCAATTCCTAGGATCAGTCAGTTGAAACCCCTTTGAGTGGCTTTTTTTAAAGCGCCCTTAAAACTTATACATACATTAAACAAGAATTACATCCAATAATATCAAAATTCGTGTAGATTAACTTGGGATAATTTATAATGTAATTTGTTATTATGAAATAAATAAATCTAAATCTAAATCTTGTACATACTTCTATCAGTTTTCTTTGAAAAAGGGTAGGTAATTATTTTAGGAAAAGTCGCCAAACGTACAATGCCATCGGTTGAAAAAAGTATTTAGATATGAAATTATAAAATGATATTTGTTTATTTAGTTTTTAATGTTATTCTGACGATCCCATTGGTGATGTGTACCTATATTACAAGTTGTGTAGCTAGTTTTTGACTCATAGTGACGTATATTTCTGTTTTATCTGACATTGCATTTTACGATTTTATTTTTATTGTTGTATAGTTATGTTATAATGTTGGACTTGACTCAATTGAATGATTATTATTAAATTCTGCTTTTTTTTTGACGATCATAATAGCAAAATTCATGTAGATTAACTTAGGATAATTTAAAATGTAATTTGTTATTATGAAATAAATAAATCTAAATCAAATTCGGTAAAAAATAGAAAAAGAGTGGGGGTAGGGGGCCCCACCTGTCGCGGAGTACAAACTGGCTACCGGGCGATCTGGGCTCAGGTGGAAATGTATAATACCCGTAACAAATGTCATTGCTGTACTCCAAAATGTCATACTGTTTCCCAATAGAAAACGGACTAAATGAGACCCCAACACCACGGCTAGAAAGGCGATAAAAACATGTTACATTTCCAAAATAACGGGAAATTTAACATTAGCATTTAGCGCGCAATTGATTAGCTAAAATAGCCTGCAGAAAACTTTTAGAATCAGGAAATACAACACAATAATTTACATTATGCGATTCTATATACTTAAGAGATTCTAAAATGGCTCGCGGGATACACACAGCTGACCCCACCGGGCACTGATTAGATAACAGAGATGCGTCCGTATAAATAGTGTTCGAATTAGGCCAGTGCTTATTATTAGCTTTATTTAAAAGAGAATTCGCACAAACAGAATATTTATCTATCCCTAAGTCAATTATAATACAAGGGCGAAACATAATTGCTTCATATGGAGTCTCTTATATTGGATTAAGCCTACATTGTTATACTGGGCAGGGGAGCCGGAGTATATTTAAGGTAACTTTTAACAAAATAGGGGCTGGTCTTGTGGAACCAGTTTGTTGGATTTCGTTTATTTTTATGTTCCGTTTCTTTCATTATTAAATTAAAATTTGATGCAATGTAACCACTTAACGATCCCTCCCTCTGTCCTATTTCTTCATGCACAACTCATGTATCGTGTGCGCTCTGTCGCACCCAGAGTGCAATATGCGCTTGCGCCGCGCCCTCTGTGGGAAAAACTTAGATAGATAAAACCGTCGGTTGATGGCGGACCCACTGCGCAAACGCCTGTACTAAATCCATTTTAATCTCGGTTTTAATTCACTATTTCTTGCGAAATGTGTATGTGAATAAGTGTTGGCATCAAGCAGAAGGACCTTGGTCACTGGTGGAGTGATAGTGCAAAGGGGGCCCCCAAATTCTTCAAGGCACGTGTGCGAGCTGGTCTCCGTAGCACACCATAAGGAGTTTCTTCAGGTCAGTGCATGAGTTTCCTTTCCAACGGCTTGCTATACGTCGTACTTCTCTAATCCAATAGCAGGCCCATTCCTGTATGTGTTTAAGTGGTTACATGCTGAAGTATCATTAGTCTAGGTACAGCTCTGAACCGAAATTACAGTCCACAAAATTTAAGCATATCGCGTCTGAAAAGGCGCAAGTAACGTGCACCGCAAAAATCAAAAACAAGGAGGATTTAGGAGAAAAGGAATTCTTTATCCTCCATTTATGGTCCTTCGAGCCGGATTCATAGTATTTTACTTCATTTCGCACTCAATAGTTTTAATTATTACAATTAAATTCAATTTACAACCTAGTTATTGGTATTTATATAGCTGCTAAACATTCTTAAACAACATTTCATAACATAAATTCACATACATTTCATTCTCTGTATGAAATCTAGAACAAAGTAACTTATGCTTGATTATTATACTTAAATTAGTTTGATTTCATTATTTATCTTTCCGCCCCGCTACGCAGTCAACTAATTTATCTTTACTTTCTTTCCCGCTAATCGGCATTAAGTAGTTTCATACTGACGAATATCTAGTGATAAACATTATTATCGATTTATATTTCATTTTTCTCGCTTGCATTCCAGCGCCCGTATCGGGCTACCCGCTTACTTATTTAATAACATATTCGCTTGTCCGCTAACCGCGCGCAGTTGTCTATCGCTTAACCGACTTTGTTGACGAACAGTTAGTTTTTACACCGCCGTCATATTTGCACTTGATTATTTAAGCAGTACGAGTAGGTACTCTTCTATTGTGAGTTATTCATATATTTAAACGTAACGCACATTTAATTAACGATGTCGAAAAATGACACAAAGGAAGAAGCACAAGGCGAACCCTGTCGTAGTGATCTAGTTGTCTTGGAAGCTAAGCGTAATGCGTTATTTACGCGTTTACAAAATATATATACCTTATCTCTTAAGGCGCGTGAGGATGAATCACAACGCGAAACGTTTTTTAACAATGTCGCAAATATTGATCAATTACGGTCAGATTTCGAACGCGTTTTGGATTCATACAATGCACGCGTAATACAATTAAAACCAAATGCCACGGTTAATTATCAACCTTGGATATCATTCGAAGAGATGTATTGTCAAATAAAACGAGTCCAATCAGAATTAACAGCAAGGGCTCGCGATTCACAGCGCCCAGAGCAACAGTATACGTTAAACCATAAACTACCATCTTTCGAATTGATTTCGTTTGATGGTCAAATTCGTAATTGGCCTTTGTTTTATGAACAATTTAAGAGTGTCATACACAACAATCCGCGCTTAACGAATAGCGAACGCGTTCAATTTTTAGTGGGCAAATTGACGGATAAGGCGCGATCAATTTGCGCTGGCTTACCAGCTACGGGAGAAAACTATGAAATTATATGGCAAGCGCTCGTAGATAAATATGAGGATAAACGCGCCCTAGCCGCGGGATACGCTAATCAGCTATTGGACTTTAAGCCGATCATAGCAGGCACGTCTGTGAACTTAGATTCGTTTTTGTGTAATTTTGATGCTGCAGTAAATGCGTTGAAGGCGTTAAAGTTAGAAGATTTAGCGGATTTCTTGTTTTTGCATATAGCGCTACAAAAATTAGATTCCGAAACAGTCAAATTATTCGAAATGTTTTATCGCAAAGAAAGTTGTCCCACTTACGCTAATTTTATCGAGTTTATAAAGGAACAAACCAAAGTAGTATCGCGTTCAACCACAAAGGTAACTTTGTCTTCATATCAGAACAAACCTAGTCCTAGTACTATTAAAAATTTACCTACTCCAAAAAATAATCCAACAAAAACTTTTGTTAATACGCAGCCTGTATCCACGGCTAATTGTTTGTTGTGTAAAACTAATAAACACGAACATTTATATCAATGTTCAATGTTCGCCAAGATGACTCCTCATGAAAGATTTAATTTTGTGAAAACAAATTCAATTTGTAATAACTGCCTTAGTTTTAAACACAAATGTTCCGCCTGCACTTCGCAGCGAAATTGCAATATTTGTGCCGCACGACACCATACTTTATTGCATTTCGATTCTCAACATAAACAAGGTAATAAATCGCATAATTACGTCACTACCGAGACTAATAATGAGATTTCCGCTCCCGCTTGTGAACCAAACCGCGCCCTAAACTTAACAAAAGAAACTGATAACGCCGCGTCGTCAAGACAGGTTAATAGCTATTTGCAGCCTACTTCAACATTAAATCATCTTTCTGCCGGGAATGTTTTGAATGATTCTACTCATAATAAAACAACATTGTTAGGTACTGCAAAAATTAAACTTTGCGATATTAGCGGTAAATATCATGACGTTCGAGTACTTGTTGACCCGGGATCGCAAAGTGACTACATTACCCTTGCGTGTTGCAAACGGTTGTCGCTGCCGATTATTAAGCAACATCGTTTTACACAAGTTCAAGGAATTGGAGGCGTTACGCAAAAAATACGCGGAATATCTTCGGCTATATTTGTTTCTCGTTTTGACGAAAGTAATAACGATATTTACTCCATTCAGCCGTTTGTCGTTGAAAATATTACGTCAAACTTACCTGACGCGCGCGTTGATTTGGCCGAGTTAGACTGCTTTAAAAACTTACATCTGGCAGACGATAGTTTTAATGAGCCTGGGTCGATTGACATGCTCCTAGGTGTCAATCTTTTCTGCGAAATTTTATGTTCTGACAAAATTCGATATGCCGACTCGCCTTGGGCTTTAAAGACAACGCTCGGATATATAATATTGGGGGACGTTAATATAGCCGCCCCACCTAAAACTACGCGCGCGTTCTGTGCGTTCACCCACGAACCGTTAAATATAAGTTTGCAAAAATTTTGGAACTTGGAAGAACTTCCTTCAAAAAAGTTTTTGAGCCCTGACGATCAGGAGTGTGAGCAGATATTTACGTCAACTACGACGCGTAACGATAATGGTTCTTACGCAGTTGACCTGCCGTTTAAACAAAGTCCTGACTCTTTAGGAAATTCTTTCTTAACCGCGAAAAAGAGATTCCTTATGCTTGAAAGTAAATTATCGAAAAACCCGCAGCTTCGCGAAAGTTATGACGAAGTCATTCGTGACTACCTACAGAAAGGCATTATTTCTCTCGTTCCACCTAAAGAACACCACGCTCCAGGTTTTTACCTGCCGCATCATCCTGTCATTCGCAACGACAAGTCTTCGACGAAGTTGCGTATTGTTCTGGATGCGAGTTGCAAAACTGACAACGGTCTATCTCTTAATGACATCCTTCATACAGGGTGTAATTTGCAGTCAGACATTTTTCACATTCTTTTAAATGTTCGCATTTTCCGCATATGTTTTTTCGCTGACGTTCGTCAGATGTACTTGTGCATAGAAGTACATCCCTCGCACCGTTCCTTTCAACGAATTTTATACCGCTTCTCTCCTGAGGACTCCTTGGACGCATATTGCTTTAACCGCGTTGCGTTTGGCCTCAGGTCTTCAGCTTTTCTTGCATTGCGCACGCTTCGCCAGCTCGCCGATGACGAGCGCGAAAGGTACCCCCTCGCTGCCGCCGTTATTGAAAGAGACGTTTACATGGACGATTTAGCTTCTTCTGCTTCTTCATCCGAGGAAGCAGTTACGACAGCGACCCAGTTAATCAGCCTCTTCAAGGCTGGTGGGTTCGATTTAGTGAAATGGACTAGCAACTCCCCGCAGCTGCTAGAGCACATTCCCACAACGCACCGCCAGTCAGACTCCATCTCTTTCAATGACGGCGACTCTCTTAAGATCTTAGGCCTCAAATGGCTTCCTAGCTCTGACGAGTTTGTTTTCACCGTCTCACCTCCGCAGCTTATTGGCACAAAGCGTGCTATTCTTTCTGCCACCGCCCGCTTGTATGACGTACTCGGTCTTGTAGGCCCGGTCGTACTCTACTCTAAGCTTCTAATCAAGGAACTGTGGCTGTTGCAATTGGACTGGGACGTTCTGCCGCCCCCTCACATTTTAAACTTGTGGCACCAGTTGGTAAGCGAGCTTCCTTTGATTTCGACTTTCAGGTTTCCGCGGCACTTGGGTGTTGAAGCAAATTCAAAGCTAACGCTTTTAGCTTTTGCTGACGCTAGCGAGAAAGCCTACGGCTGCGTTATTTACGCGCACGTCACAAACGATAATCGCGATCCTATCGTTCGCTTAATTTGCTCCAAATCCAAGGTCGCACCAGTGAAGACGGTGACTGTGGCCAGGCTTGAACTCTGCGCCATCGTTTTAATGTCGAACCTGCTTCGTGTCGTTCACGACTCTCTCTCACAACGCCATCCAGTGGACAATATTTACGCTTTCTCTGACTCTGAGGTCGCGCTTTGCTGGGTGCATTCGTCACCTCACAAGTTCGATACCTTTGTGGCTAATCGTATAGCTCAGTGTCAGAACAATTTCGCCTCAGAACATTTCTATCATGTACCTGGGTCTCAGAACCCCGCTGACAGTCTTTCGCGTGGGCTCTTACCTTCTCGCTTAAAGGATCATGATCTCTGGTTCCAAGGTCCTCCTTGGGCGTCGTTACCGATTAAGGACTGGCCTGTAACCAATTTCTCGCCTTCGTCGTCTGCGAAGCTGCCAGAGGAAAAATCCACAGCTCTTGTCACTGCTAATAACAGTAGCAATGAGCACTGGCTCTTAGAGTTGAGCAAGAGGTTCTCGTCATGGCATCGATTTCTCAAAACCGTCGCGATTGTTTTGAAGTTTCTTAATAAAATTCCTCGCTCCCGTGAAATTACTGCTGCGGACCTCGATGCAGCTGAGTTGCTGGTGGTCAAGATTGTTCAGCAAGTCGCGTTTGCTGACGATATTCGCAATATCCAATGCGGAAGGGTTTGCTCACCCTCTTTACGCAAACTATTCCCCTTTATTGTTGACAACGTCCTGCGAGTAGGAGGCCGGCTAGGAAATTCGTCTCTTAGCTTCTGTAACAAACATCCTGCACTACTACCCAAAATTGGGCACATAGTTGAACTTTTAATCGACTTTTCTCATCGTGAAAACTTACACGCCGGCCCCCAACTCTTGCTGTCAATTCTGAGGGAAAAATATTGGATCCTTTCCGCGCGCCGAATTATACGGCAGCGCTTTCATAAATGCAATGATTGTTTCCGCGCTAAACCAGTTGGTACTTTTCCTGCAATGGCTGACCTTCCAGAATGTCGTGTTGAGCAAAGTAAAGCCTTCACACACACTGGCGTCGATTATGCCTACCTATACGTCGATATGTCCGTTCCACATCACCATGGTCAGAAAACGTGGAGCACACAGCCAAAAGACGTGGTTATGTGTATTTATCTGTCTGGTGACCAAAGCCGTTCATACCGAGCTCGCTTCGTCTTTGAGTTCCGAATCGTTTTTAAACGCATTCAAGCGGTTTATTGCACGACGTGGTCCGGTTAAGGTTCTTTATAGCGATCAGGGTACTAACTTTGTAGCTTCTAAAGCTTATTTAAACGAGCTTCACTCTTTTCTTCGGACCGAAGATTATTTTAAAACATTCCAAGAAGAACTCTTGAAAAACCGTATAACTTGGAAGTTGAATCCTCCTAACGCGCCACATTTTGGGGGAATCTGGGAGGGTAATATTAAATCATTCAAGACTCATCTTCATCGTGTCATAGGAAAACAAATTCTAACATATGAAGAGTTACTTACAGTGCTCAATCAGATTGAGGCAATCCTCAACAGCCGCCCGCTTTACGCATTGAGTTCTGATCCGGCGGAACCGGCCGCGCTTACACCTGCTCATTTCATATCAACCGTACCCTTGCCACTTTTGCCCGCGGCCGATTTAAGTCACGAACGAACTAATATGTTATCTCGGTTCTCTTTGTTGGACTCGCTCGTTCAATCCTTTTGGAAGCGCTTTCGAACAGAGTATCTCCATACTTTGCAAAGTCGAGAAAAATGGAATACACCCTCCAACCCGCTAGCTCCAGGAACTGTAGTTCTGATAAAGGTAGACAATGCGCCGCCTCTTCAGTGGCCGCTCGGTGTTGTCACTGCTATTTTTCCTGGACGTGACGGAGTTGTACGCGTTGCGGAGGTTCAGACGCGCAGCGGCAAGCTGCAACGACCCGTTGTACGGCTATGCCCGCTGCCTACGCAGTAGAGTTGCTACTAACCAGTTTAATATTTATTCCTATAAGTTTAAGTTAAATATATCAAGCATAAAGTACTTAATGATAGTCTTATTTGCTTCTTGTTAGATTAAATTTAGTTTTTCTTTCTTTTTTTTGAAGGGAATCCTTCAAGCCCGGGGGGATGTTGGATTTCGTTTATTTTTATGTTCCGTTTCTTTCATTATTAAATTAAAATTTGATGCAATGTAACCACTTAACGATCCCTCCCTCTGTCCTATTTCTTCATGCACAACTCATGTATCGTGTGCGCTCTGTCGCACCCAGAGTGCAATATGCGCTTGCGCCGCGCCCTCTGTGGGAAAAACTTAGATAGATAAAACCGTCGGTTGATGGCGGACCCACTGCGCAAACGCCTGTACTAAATCCATTTTAATCTCGGTTTTAATTCACTATTTCTTGCGAAATGTGTATGTGAATAAGTGTTGGCATCAAGCAGAAGGACCTTGGTCACTGGTGGAGTGATAGTGCAAAGGGGGCCCCCAAATTCTTCAAGGCACGTGTGCGAGCTGGTCTCCGTAGCACACCATAAGGAGTTTCTTCAGGTCAGTGCATGAGTTTCCTTTCCAACGGCTTGCTATACGTCGTACTTCTCTAATCCAATAGCAGGCCCATTCCTGTATGTGTTTAAGTGGTTACATGCTGAAGTATCATTAGTCTAGGTACAGCTCTGAACCGAAATTACAGTCCACAAAATTTAAGCATATCGCGTCTGAAAAGGCGCAAGTAACGTGCACCGCAAAAATCAAAAACAAGGAGGATTTAGGAGAAAAGGAATTCTTTATCCTCCACAGTTACTAGAGGTGTTTTACTAGCCTGGAAAGGAGGTGAAGTTTCGGGATAAGAGGATGAGTAGCAGACTGCATGATTTTTGGAAACGAGCCGGTCCGATAAATATTGCCTTCTTAAATGAAGAGGTGGATCTATGAGGGTAAATCAAAAAGTTCTTAGAATAAGGGTAACAAAACAAAAGAAAATAGGTTTTTTATTTTAATTTTTCTACATAGTCTCCTTGTTGTTTTATACACTTTAAGTATCATTCTTCATTTTTAGGGTTCCGTACCTCAAAAGGAAAAAACGGAACCCTTATAGGATCACTTTGTTGTCCGTCTGTCCGTCTGTCAAGACCCTTTTTCTCAGGAACGCGTGGACGTATGAAGCTGAAATTTATATCAATTACTCAGGTCTACTGTCCCTTGAAGCTGTGAAAAAATCAAACTTCTAAGCCAACGCAATCAAAAGATACAGCCGTTTATGCCGCAAATTTTCGACACTTGCAAGGGAATCAAAACCTACAGGGTGCTTCCCGTGAACTCAGAATCTTGAAATTTGGTACGAAGCAACGTCTTATAGCATAGATAAAGGAATAATTACGAAAACCATAATTTTTTTTTTTAATACCTAACTTTGCGCCTAATTTGCAAATTTTCGACACTTGCAAGGGAATCAAAACCTACAGGGTGCTTCCCGTGAACTCAGAATCTTGAAATTTGGTACGAAGCAACGTCTTATAGCATAGATAAAGGAATAATTACGAAAACCATAATTTTTTTTTTTTAATACCTAACTTTGCACCTAATTTATATGGGGCGCTATACATACCAGGTGCAAACTTAACTTAACCACTTAGGGATGGAAAGTGTTTGTACGGAACCCTCGGTGCGCGAGTCCGACTCGCACTTGGCCGGTTTTTTTTTTTTATTCCAACATAAAAAAATAGATTTACCTTGGGACTCGAAAAGCTCCTCTACAGCACCCAATACAATTAATTAAAATTAATTCCGGGAATAGGTGAAAATCACTAGGAGCAAAGTCGAGCAGCTTGAAGCCAGCTTGGCGGATTGCGGTGAGTGCCAATTGTGAGCGATGAGCTGGGGCGTTTGTCGTGGTGAAACATTAGGCCCGTAGACCACTTTCCCCGGCGTTTTTCAATGATCGCCTGCCGCACTTAAAATGACCCGACACGTTCGATAATTTCAAGATTCCGCTTCGAAACCTCCACACGCTGTTCTTTGTTTACCTAAGTCAACATTCGCGGAACCGATCTTGCCGAAACTTTTTGTAACCCCAAAACTTCCTTCAATATTGATTGCACGCTACCAAAAGAAATGTGTAGGATCTTTGCTAACTGTTTGATGCTACTTTTTATATCTTCCTATACCAAATATTCGATTCTCGCCACGTTTTCATCAGTAACAGAGGTGGAAGGCCGGCCGGAGCGAGGGTCATCTTCACAGTCGGGCCTACCTGTCTTAAATTCGGCAACCCAGTAAGCAACCATGGAATATGGTACATAAGAATCTTATATACAAACTGAATATTGCATGCCGAACATTCCTTTGAAGCCAGGAAAAAATTTACTTGAATTACGTCACGCCGATCTTGCATCTCTTTCTTTAAGGTGTCCATGATTTATCATTAGGAATATGCGGAATTTGATATATACAACCAGTAATGTTGATGAGAAATGGACTGTATAATGTTAATATCGAAGAGTATGATGGAAACACTGTACTTTAGTTTAATAAATTAAAAGATAAGAAAACAACTATTACAAGGCAAACGACACTGAAATACATTAAATATAAACCAAATTGATATCAAAATAATTTAAAACTGTCAAAGATAAAATATTCATAAAAAGAGGTGGCATCTTAGCCAGTCGCCAACATACCGGACCCCAGTGGAACACTAACAACTGGTGGTCACTGGCTGAGATGCGGCTTCCAATAAAACGAGCTTGCGGGCCGGTCGGCGTAGTATGCCGCCTCTAGTGCGGACGTCTGCCATGCAAACCGCTCCGTCGGGCCCTGGGTAGACTGAGACTACCCTTCCTAGCGGCCATAAGCCACGAGGAAGAGTAGGATCGGTGATCATCACCACATCTCCCTCACTGAAGTTATGAGCATTAGTGGAGGGTACCCTTGGTCTAAGCGTAGGCAGGTACTCACGCAGCCACCGTGCCCAGAACTGGTCTGCAAGCCGTAAACTTCGACGCCAGTCACATCTTCTGGACAAATCTGCGTCTGTTAGCGAGCTGGTCCATGGTACAACAGAAGAGGAACCCAGGATGAAATGGAATGGTGTCATTGCTTCTAGTGAATCCGGGGAATATGGTACGTAAGTGAGAGATCTGAAGTTGATTATGGCCTCTGCCTCTAGGAGTAGTGTTGTCAGCACATCTTCTTTAATTATTCTGTCGGTGAGGCAGGCTCTCAAGGCGGTCTTTACAGTTCTCACCAATCTCTCCCATGCTCCAACTATGAATGGGGACGCTGGTGGAATAAAATTTCATTTGATTTTATGGTTAGTAGCGTATTCCTGTACCTACTGAATCGTAATGTAATGAACGCAGTTCACGAGAAGTTTCAACAAAATTGATGCCATTGTCTGAATATATTGTTGATGGGTAAGGCCACGGAAAGTTACCAATTTAGACGTTTCAAATTTACCCAGCTAATTAAAAAAAATGGCTTTTTAGTTTTAATGAAGTCGGTTCTACTATTTATTAAATTTTTTTGAAATGAACATTCCGTGATATCGAAAGAGATTTACTTGTATTGCTGCTACGAGGTTACGCGGATATGCTAGTGTAGAGGGGTACTTAGCTGGGGAAATTCAAACTTAGGCCAACTTCGCCTCTACTAACTTCGCGAGTAGTGTAGCTATATGGTATGAAAATAGAAGTTGGTAAGTACATTTATATATATAGATAGATAGACTAGATTTCTGTTCGAATGATCAATCAGAATCTGACCTCGCCGGCACATAAACATAACATTTCCTATTCAAATTTCCTAACTCAGCCTCGAAAATAGCGTCGTTTATTATCTTCTCTAAATAAATCCTGTGTTCATTCTCCAAATTCTCCAACTTATGTGCAATAATGTCCAAATGCCTCGTGATTTTGCGGTTTGGTTTCCTCGCTTGGTATTTTTCGCTTATATTTGGTTCGTTTAGGCGGCTCTTCTGTTCTGAATGCAATAACAGGGGCTGATACGTCGTCAAGCTCCGATGTGGCTTGGTTTGGGACGCTGTTGGATGAAGCACACGGTCGACGACCTGGGGACTGAACAGACGTTGAGTCAGTATCAGTCTGAAAAAACACAGAATCATTAATTCATACTTAAACTATGAAGACGACTACTAAGAGTAGGCGACGTAGGTTACGACATCGACAGCTAGACCTAAGGTAGTGACAAATAGTGTTGTTTCAGAAGATTTTTATACATTGGAAGAAATTTTGCGCGTCTTAAACCAATGGCAAATTAACCCACAGTGGATCACACGGAAAGTAAAAGAATGAAATTGTTTGCTTCATTGTAAGCATTTAAACAATTATTAAAGAATTTAACACAAAAATCAGTTGTGCAGTAAGAAGAAAGCACTCCTCGAGATAACACGGGGTAGCGGGTAAGAAAAATACACTTTAGAGTAGGGCAAGAGTGTGGGAGTTACGCGAAGACGTATAGGAAGCCAAGAGAACGAAAATGGGAGACGTGGTTGTATTTGCGCAAGCCAAATATAAACCGGATAGAAAACATAGAAGAATAAGCATAAGAAGGCTCAAGGTTACTCAAAGGGCAATGAAGCGAGCTATGCTTGGACTTTCCTTGCGGGATCGAGGCCGAAATGATGAGATACGCAAGAGAACCAAGGTTGTAGATATAGCTCGGACAGTCGCAAAACTTAAGTGACAGTGGGCGGGGCACATTGCTCGTAGAATCGATGGCCGTTGGGGCAGAAAGGTTCTTGAGTGGCGACCGCGGACCGTAAGACGCAGCGTTGGAACAACAAGGTGGACCGACGACCTGGTTAAGATCGCGGATAGAAATTGGATGAGGGCGGCGCAAGATCGATCGTTGTGGAGAGCTTTGGGAAGGCCTTTGTCCAGCAGAGGACGTCTAACTATCGGCTGATATGATGATGATGATGATGATAATGATGATTGGAAAACATAGTATTCAAAGGCGTTAAGTTTACATACCTGGGATTCTACTGGGCACATCTTTATCCCATTTTAAAACATTTAAAAAGTAGTCACCCGAACGTAACCACACTTCACTTTTTCTCGGATGGGCCGAACAGTCAATACAAGCAGAAAAAAAACTTACCTATTTAGTAAGAATATATTTGATTACGGGTACATTCATGGCACATGGTCCTTTTCGAAGCGGACCATGGCAATGGAGCTGCTGATGGTGTAGGAGGATCAATAAAACGAAGCCTGGACTCGATTATAGCTCGGGGTATAGACATACCGGATGCAAGTGCAGCATTTGATGCTCTTACGTCGACTGAAACAGTGATTAAGATCTTTTATGTGCCTGCTGAGATTATTGATCCTTTAGATCCGTCCATAGTTCAAAAGCTGATACCTTTACCTCAAACGATGGAAATTCACCAATTAGTTACAACCCAACAATTTGCAATAATCTACAGGGATTTCAGCTGTTTCTGCAATGAATCATATGGAAAGTGTGATTGTTATTCTCCGAAATATCACGCATATTCGAATAAAAATAAAGTCGAAAAAAGGAAAAATACTGACAAACTGCCTCAAAGACACAATAAAAGGACTCGTGTTGAAAGTACACACTCTGACGAAGATCAACCGGGTTAATCGAATATGCTGAGAGTGATTTATCGCCAATTTCATTCGACTCTGAAATTTTCGAACTTGACCCTAATTTAGAACCTTTGAAACAATTGGAACCAGCGTCTGTGCCACCTAATAAAAAGATAACCATTTTATCTACAGTCATTTTACGACCACCGGATATGCCATATATAAACGACTTACCTATCCTCGGGCACTTTAAACGAGAACATCCCAAGCATTATGTTATCGGATATACCTAGCCATGCAATGGTTGAGCAGTCACACAAAATCTTGCAAATACCCAAGTAGCACAATTGGGTCTAAATAGCTCGTATATCATATCTAATTAGATGCTTAAGTGAAATTTACCACCATGACTAAGTGCTATATAGGTGGCAAGAACCCTTATGCCACCAGTATAGAACCAAAAGGAGAAAAATTGCAGCCTATTTTTGGTGCTAAATAGAATCCATAAGAGATCTCACAATAACCTTAAGTGGAAATTAGAACTATGGGTGAAAGTTATGCGTCCATAAGAGATCTCACAATAACCTTAAGTGGCAATTAGAACTAAGGGTAAAAGTTATGCGCAGTGAACGAATGAAAACATTTCAGTTCGGTCAATGAGTTATAAATGAGTCGCCAAAATTATCTTTGAGTGGCGAGGCAACTGTCAAATTGAAGTAATACGTGATCTGCCATATTCATTTTGGATTTATATGTCTGTTTGATGAGTGATTAAAACTTTACGTTATACAAGCATCGAAATAAGCACGAAATTCTTGCGAATTTTTTTTTACTGTGAAACTATAGTATGTTTTCTTTGTAAATTTCGACGCGCCCTTCATTTGATCAGGAATATTAAAAAAGAGAGTGCTAAATTAAATAAGGAATAGATACTGATAAGAAATAAAACTGTTAAAAACCTGACCTAATGATTGTAGGTTACGTACAATGTTAAAGTAACATCGTCACAACTATCAAAAGTCTGTGATTATGCGTCAGTGTGATAAAATTCTGGTTAAAATAATCAATTTTCATAGGCTTCCATTTGTAAACATGGCGAAACAAAAACCGTCCAAGAGCATGTCGGGCCACGCTCAGTGTAGGGTTCCGTAGTTGGCCATCCTTCACAATAGACAATAAAATCGAATTTAAATTACGAGAAAGATTTCAAGCTCTATAAAAGGTCGTAAACGCCAAAGTAACTGTAATTACTTATTACCTTCTAGAAGTTATCGATTATACGCACCAGATTGAGCGAAATGTTTTAATGCAGTATGGCACTTAACTAATATGTGTAACGTTCGAAGTATAAGAACACCGCGGGGCACTTACGTCATTTAAAAGAAAATTATGAATTTTTGCGATAACTCAAAAACGGCTCGACCGATTTTATTCAATATAGTTTTCATTGAAAGTACTAATAGGGCCTTATTTTCATGAATTTTTCCATAATTTTTTGACCCGTGGTTGAGAAGTTAGAGGGGGGGGGACACTATTTTTTGGATTTACCGAGCGAATATTTACAAAACTGCTGACTTTATCAAAAAATTATCTTTGAAGGCCCCTATTGTTTTTAAAAGACCTATTCAACGACACCACACACGCTAGTGTTAGAACGAAAAAAAATAATCACCCCCACTTTAGGTGTATGGGAGGTACCCGAAAAAAAGTTATTTTTTTAGTTTTTATTTTACCGTTATGTCGGCGTGATACATACACATACCAAATTTCAGCTTTCTAGCACTTATGATCACGGAGCTAAGCCGCGGACGGACAGACGGACAGACGGACATGGCGAAACTATAAGGGTTCCTAGTTGACTACGGAACCCTAAAAAAGATCCTACAGTGTTTATTTTCACTTATTTGTTCCTTATTTGGAACTATCAAGTCTAATAATCACTTATTTGTATCTTGCGAGTGGCAAAGCAGTGAATGATATTACCAATAGTAATTATTTGCTCTTTTGTAGACTATTAAACAAGCAAGACTATTAAATATATTTTGACAAGGCGCAAATAGGAACAATAATAGAACTTTTAGTTCGTTAGTGGTTCGAAATAAGTGAAAATAACTGCTGTTGGTTCCAAGAACCTCCTACTGACACCTATTTATGCGTTGGAGTGGCAATAAGGTACTTCTTAGGCCTTAAAGTTGCAATATTTTTTGGTTCCAAAAGAGCCGTAAAATTATCCCTTTAGCCACTATTGGTGATATAATTCGCTATTGTACTAGTCATTTGGAACTTTTAGTTCCAAATAAGGGTATGTTCCCACTTATATGTAAAAGTTGCTTATAAGTGATTTTAAGGCCTTATATAGCACTATTGCTTCTTATTGAGTGACAATTTGAACCTGCATGCAACTTTAAGTAGCAAAATCGACTTTATCCCACCATAAGTAATAAAGTAGAAACAAAAAACGTTCCTATGCAACTACAAGTGATAGGATGAACTCATATACAGTCTTGAGTGGTGTTTAAAGCTATAAGTTGTATCAAACACTGTTAAACCACTCATTTAGAACTTAAAGCTATAAGATAAGCTGCAAAATTCACTAATGTGCTGCTTGGGTAACATTACGCAAACGGATTTAGTAAACACTTTACCCAGTAAACACCTTAATGACGATCGAAATGAAAAAGGTACTCATGTAGGTGCCAATGAAATAGTTCCAAAATAAACTGATATGAGCAACGCAGTTAATATTTACAACATCTATGATAGTGTTATAGTGCGCTTTTATAATCGAAAGAAATGGGTCCACTACAAAGGTTTTATAGAGAACATTAAAATCGACGATGATGATGAAACTAAACTGTATTCGATCAGATTTCTTAAAACTGTTAAAAATCCCATAAGGTTTGTTTGTAATTAACTAAAAAAATAGATAAGGATGAAACTAAACTGTATTCGATCAGATTTCTTAAAACTGTTAAAAATCCCATAAGGTTTGTTTGTAATTAACTAAAAAAATAGATAAGGACGAAGTTTCGGACCTTTCCATTGTTAAAAAAGATATGTAAAGGGTTTTTTTTGTCTAATTGAGATGATTTTATTTATTTTTAATCGTAAATATAATAAATACAGGAAAACATGTTGATCTCATAAGAAGTTAATAATAATTATTATTTTATTATGCACGGAAAAGAAATCTAAGACCTAGTTAGTTTTAATTCAGATGATTACACAGATCAAATTTCCACATTTACAAAAATAAAGTATTAAAAGTAAACTAAACTAACTTATTACCCTAAATCGGAAATCTCACCCCTCGTCCTCCCCAAAGCAAAGGTGCCCATCACGCTCGCCGCGTTGCCACGTTGAATCGCGATAGACAACCTTTGCATCAGGAATGACCCGGAGCGAGGGTCAAGGCCTGCCTCTCGTAATCGCCGCCCAAGCTCAGACAAAAAGACCTTAGCCTCCGAACACCAGCACCCGGACGTCTCCACCGCAAGTGGAACAAACAAATATGAATTTAAAACGGCATATTTATCCCGCTTCCGAGAAGCTGCCAGCTCAGCCGCTGCCCCTGCCACACGTATAGTACGGCCGATGTGCGAAGCCGCGAAAGTGCTGACACAAGTAGCGTCCCAGATTAGGCACCTACCGTTCTTCCAAGGCACTAAGGTCAAACCGTCTGGCCTCTTCCCATCGGAGCGGCTAAGACCAGGGGGCTCCAAAACACACGGCACATTTGCCAACACAAGAGCTCTCCTGATGAGGTCATTAAGGGCGTGGTGGCGAGGGAATCTCCCTTCACAACGACGACAACTCAACGCGTGATGACCATTCCTCTCCACCATAGTACCGCAGATGCATACATGAGGTTCACATACATCGCAGCCCAGGCGAAGAGCAACAGCCACCCGCATCGAGTCATTATCGAGGAGGGTACCTAAATGAGGCGATGGGAGTGCGTGAAGCCATGCCCCAGCCTCCGGCTTCGACACCGCGATCAGCCTCGCCCTGTCCGCACCCAATGCGCCTTCCAACAAACCGTCGAAAATCCGCCTCACGCCTGCATCATCCCACAATCGCTGACGGTCCAGTGCATCAGGCATTACCGCGCTCGGGTTGAGAGCTGTCCAGGCTGCCAAAGCATCAGAGGCAAAAGGTATGGTGACACCATCTGGAGATAAGATCTGAGTGACAAGGTCCACAACCCCATTCGCCGATGCCAAGAAAGCCGGTAAGCTCACATCCCGCGCGCGACGTACCCCCAACCCACCCGTCCGTACAGGCAAAGAAGCCTGGCTCCACTGATCTTCACTGAGAGATACATTTAAGACGCACTCCAAAGACTCCTTTACCACGCAATCGAAGGAGTCAATAAGGTCGGAGTGCAGCCAGGCCGGGACGGTGCGCAAAAAGTAGGTCAGCTTTGGAACAGCGAAGCAAACTCGCAATAAGACCAGGGCTACATGTCCCGAAAGTTCCTTCAACCGCCGCGCAGCTGCCAGGAGAAGCTGCCTCCTTGCCTCGAAAGCTTCAGGAATGGCTTCTGGGAAAATTGGTGAGCCCAAGAGATTAAAGGATTCAGCCGACAGGACCCTGAGTCCAGGAAGCAAGGCACTGAAAACTGGAATAGAACCAACGGAATTGATGCTACAGGGGAAGAATTCGCATTTACTACAATTAACCTCCAGTCCCAGCTCGCGAAAACGTGGAAGAAGCGCGCAAAGATCTTGTTCCACTTCCTCAGGTCTACCTCCTAGCGTACCGTCATCTAGGTACCAAATGTTTAACGGGGATTGAAGCTCTGATATAGCCTTTTGTATTGCGAGACTGAACACTAGAGGTCCTAGCGGATCCCCCTGCTGCGCACCTAAATGGGAAAGTATAAGGGAATCACCATAGCAAAGATTCGATGGAGACGAGTACACCTGGAAGAGGAATAGATAGAGAGAAGGTACCCTATCCCTTACCGCAGATAACAAAACATCACGCTCAACCGAATTAAATGCGTTTTTTATATCGATCTTAATGATGACAGACTCCGCATTCTTCGGATCTCCCGAAAAAGCACGGGTAGCGTGAATCGCAGCCTCGCAACCAAATTTAGCACCAAACCCCAACTGGCAAGGTTGCAGGTAGGCCGCCATCTCCTCCCTCACCGCGCAGCACCCGAGCTTCGCTGTCAAGCGACGAAAAACGCTACCGATAGCAATGGGTCGTATACCTCCATCTTTCTTAGCCAGCGCACACAATGAAGCACCGTAAATATAGGGGCAAACAGCAGGATTTAATTGTCCACTTAGCAAAAAATTACACAGTTTAGTAAGGCACTCGAGCAGGCGAGGACCATTATCTCCTGCTGAGCCAGATATAAGTTCCTTCAAATGAACAGGTCGGATACCGTCCAAACCGGCGGCCGAACTGCTACTGAACGAGCTAAGTGCTTGCGCTACGTCCTCCGGCTGAACGGTCAAAGAAGGAACAGACCTGTCAGGCTCTGGCGGGAACACCAATTGCCGAGACGGAGCTGGATGCTTCGACTGTAAGACGGCAAGAGTCTCTGGACCCGCAGGTGCTAAACCGTCATCCGACATAAGAATTCGCACTGCACCCGCGAGATCACCATCAAAAACTTTACCCTCAACCGTCTTAAGGACCGACGGTGCCCTCAGCGACTAAGCTCCCAATGGAATCAATGGCACAAGTGGAGATAATATTCCGTTTAACCTTGGAAGTCAAGTTACCTGCGCCAGCTATTGCCGGCGCTTTAAGAGCGGAATAAGCGAACGATAAAAAGTCAAACCACTCTGCCGTACCGTTTGAGACTACACATTTATCAATAAGACCGCACAATCTGCCAGCCGCTAAATTCCGCGCGCCCTTAGGGATATGCCTCAATACCCGAACCGACTGTCTTAAGGTAGCTAAGTTACCGAAACCTAGAACATTAGAGCTATCCGAATGTTCATCCTGCGACACTGGTGCATGAGGTGAAGATGTTCGGGGGCTTCGCGGCACACTCTTGTGCATGCGCCCTATGTATGTTTTAATTAGGAATACTAATAATTTAGTAAAATAATTGTTCAAGATAATTTATGCAAGGTTTGTTCTTTTTGATGAAAATGATACTTATTTAACTTTAATTACAAAACACAGGTTTGTGTTAAAAGACTATGATCTTGAAAGATTATTTAATCCAATTAAACAGCACAACTTTAAAGTTTGGTTTGTCATGAGGCTGATACTTTAAGAGTTTTTTTTCTTTTCGACCTGATTTTTTACAACTATTAAAACCCTTAAGGTTTGTATAAAAAAAAACCTTCCGGAACATTATGTTGAATTCTCGAAATGTTGGATTCTTAAAATTTTGAATCTCAAAATGTTGGATTCTCAAAATGTTGGATTCTCAAATCTCAAAATGTTGAATTCTCTTGAGTTTAGCTTAACTTTGTATGCAAATGTAACAAAAGATAATCGCTAGCGTGTAAATAAAAGAGAGAGAGAAATATATTTATGGGAGCGATTATCGATTTGTTAGTTAGCCGTCCAATACGCATTTGGTCCAATACGCAGTTCGTCCATTATGCAGTCCGTCAGATGTCGTTAACGCAGTTCGTCCATGCCGCTGTTCGTCCATATCGCTATTCGTCCATATCGCTATTCGTCCATATCGCCATTCGTCCATATCGCTATTCGTCAATTTTAAATTCAAGTTCCCGGTTTTTGATAAGAGCAGCAGGCCTATGATGCAACCATGACAAAATGCATCCATCATAGGCCTGCTGAAATTTTGCATGTACAGTGGGCCAAAAAAGTGGTCTACCACCCTACGGTCGAGATTAATTTGAACGTCATGAAACAACAAGGGCGATTTCCCTAGAAAACATACTCTTCTTTCGAACAAAAAAGAAAACTTAAAATACACTAATGAAACCGAGCTACTACTACTAAATACTAAATTCTACTATTTTGCTTATAACAATAAATAGATAAATTTGAAGCATTTTACGTCAATATCTCCGTAACTAGCACTAGAAATGGCCATAAGGACCCTTTTGCTATGGAACGCCACATATTAGATGGATTAAAACGAAACAAATATTGATAGGTATTATAAACTTTTATTGGTACTTATTTTTATTTTATACACTTACTCGTACATTAAGCAGAACATAATATTTACCCTTCCATAAATAAAAACAGTAACATTTATAAACAATAAAAAGAAAAAATATTACGGAACCTTTTTTGAATGTATAATTTTTTCCTAAAATTCTATTGCTGATAACTTACACTTTTTCAACAATTGCAATTTTTTTTTCAATTACTCGATGTCGCCCTTCTTTCTTTAAAATATCAATTAACAGCAGCAAATTTGGCTTCACAGGAACTTTTTTGTTAAGTCGGCTGTGCCAGCCTTCCACGGGATTCGTTGTTCGCTGGTTTTCGTTAGCTACGCTCAATATTTCGAAGAAAGGTACCCATTGTTTTTCATAATATGTACAAAATTTTTCGAAAGCTGCAGCATCCTCACACATTTCACCTACTGCCTTTATGTCTAGCCACGCGTCAGTCAGAAAATTTGACGGTATAATAGGCTCAAATATGAGCACAGTTGCATGACCTTTCTACCGACTGAAGTCTGGTCTAGCAGGAACTCTTTACATTTTTTATGAATGGCTTGTTGGTAATGAAAGAAGCAACCGCTTATGTGGACGTCTGGGTAAACATTTTTCAAGGCGTTGAACTGTGCCAATTCAAAGTCTGCTTTATAATATTTTATTTCTAGCCCGAGTTCTTCTTTTAGCACAGTAAACAGTCTTTCGTACGTTTGTTGCTTTTTATTTGGAAGCAAACAGAACACCACCGGTACAATGTTCTGGTATTGGTCATTTTCAGGCTTTAACTCAATATGCAGAGTAAAAATTTGCGAAAACGGCTTTGCTGCCCTTTTAAATGTGCCGTCGGCATAAATCTTGTAGGTATGTTTTATTTTTTGTCTTCTTAAGTAGTTTGCGTGACAGTTTCGTACAAAATACCAATATTTTGTCTTAATTTCCGATTTCTTGTACTAAAAAATCCTCTGCTAATGTTTCTGGGATTTCGACGTCACTTGGCCGATGAAACGATAAACTTTTTAAATGAAGAGTTTTCTTTTTATGCCTTATAAGCGAGTCTCGTTTAGAATGAAAAGTTGGTATGTCGTCTGTATCCACAACACCACTGTCATCTAGCTGCTGGATAGTTTCTTCATACATTTGCTGAACAGAACCAAAGTCATGTACGATTCTGTCCTTGCAACCGTCCAACGCAATATCTATAACATTCTTTGAGAAGTCCGGTTCGCACGTGTGCTGGCTCTCTCGAAGCACAACATCACGTGCTTCGTTTAGCGTGACCGAAGCACTGCACTGGGGTCCTGTTGCTGCACCGCCATAACGTATTGCGTGCTTTTTTGTTTGGGTTTAAATTATACCGAAACCCATTCCTTAATAGTGTCGGAGCACCTCTTATACTTTTCACAAAAGTCAGATCAAAGGAATTGCTCATTGTAATTAAATTGTCATTCTAATCTAATACAATTAAATCGAAAATAAACTGTCACACGCCGCAGTAAAACAATACATTAGTCACCTTGTCATCTATTATTATGTACAAGAATGTATGTGGCCAGTATTAATTTCTTATCTATATCTATGAAGAAGAATTCGATCTCCACAACTTCCTACTCGTTTAAAAGTTTAAACAAAGCATATTATTTGCTGGCATAAATATTATTTTTACACGTTTAGATCTTTCTTCATGATAAATAAGGTGCAAAAAATATAATCGTGCGAAAATAATCAGGAGGAACAATTAGTGTTGTTTTCATGAACAGCCGAAGTAGCGAAAGGTCCATGATGCATTTTTTATTAATAAAAGAGCTTCTGAATAACATTAAGAAAGAGGTATGTAATAACTTGAAATCTGTTCAAGAAATTTTCGAAAATATGGTAACAGAATTTAAAGAATGTCATCCTGATTGTCCTGTGTATGATTTACCCACATATTCGTCAGTTCGACCCACGTTATACAGAGCAAAGAAACGGTTTTTAGATTCAGATACATTATGTTTTAAGAAACTTGAAGACGTTAGAATACCAAAAGGGTTGCGAGAAAATTTTACTGTGATTGAAGACGGAAATGAGGAAAAGATAATTATAATGTGCTCCCGCAAATCGTTGAAAACTTTACGTTGTGCCAAAAGTATTTCATATTACGGCGACGGAACTTTCCACGTTACTCCGCGACCTTTTTATCAGATATATATTTTACATCTTGATGTTTATTCTGATAAAAAAAGCATACACGTTTATCCAGTAATATATGCCTTTTTACCAAACAAAACGCAGAGGACTTATACCCGGCTGTTTTCACTTATTAAAAATGAACTCAAAGTGAATATGAGACTATTCAAGTGTGATTACGAAATTGACCCAATAAATACTGTAAAACAGATATATGAAGATGTGAAAATTACAGGGTGTGTTATCATCATTATAACAAAGCAATTTGTGATATGGCGAAAAAAATAGAGATAATCAAAAAGAAAAAGAAAACCACTAACAAGTTTGTCGTCAATAAATCTGAAAGAAACATTGTCAGATTATGCTCTTATTTTGTTCTTCTGCCTTCCATACATATGCAAACTACCTGGCAAGCGATTAAAGATTCCAAAAACCCCTAATATATTTCTCATATGGCATACGATACAAAAAGAAGCACATTATATTTTTGACAGGAAAATTGAGAGGTTTTTTTCTTCCGTTCCAAAAAAATCGAAGAAGAACGGATATTATTTTTGGCCGAAAGTATAAAAAACTATTGAATAAGTTAGACAAACTGTCAATTTCACCTTTGAAGTTTCTGCAAAATATAATATTTACTAGGCTTAAGCTAGGTAAAAATAAATAAGGAAAAAATATTTTTATAAACTAAAAATTAATTTTAAGTTAATTAAGTACCTAATAAGTAATTAAGTACCATACAGAAGAAAATAATTATAATTTGTGTTGTTTTTTTATAAGAGAAAATACGTTGTTTTCTTAACTACCTAGGTAAAAATATATCTATGAATATTAAAATGCATTAACTTCTACATAGTTTTTAATTTCTTTGTATTCTACTCTACATAGTGTGTGAACCTTTTGACAGCCGTACGTCAAAAAGGTAACTTTCAAGTTTGAACTGCGTGATACTCATACATAATACATAATGTCACTTTGTCTCTGAGACGATAAAAAAATAAAATAAAATAAAAATGATTTATTCGTTTCCTTATTCATACACAATGTTAACATAGGTTGGTGTCTCTTTTTAAGTATGCCAGATACCTGTGTTAAGAGACACCGCTCTTCCATGTGCAAATTAGCTAGTTTGTACAGAAGTGGTAATTTCAAGTTAAGCTTAGATTAGGATTTTGAACAACAATAAATTAAACTAATAAACTAGCGATGGCGGTCAAGTGGTTGAAACCTTGTAAAGTTTCTTTAAAAATCTCCATTATGGGATTTAAACGTGATGCGAATTTAACGTTATGAGAATCCAAGATTTTGAGAATCCAACATTTTGAGATTCAACATTTTAAGAATCCAACATTTCGCGAATCCAACATTTTGAGAATCCAACATTTTGAGATTCAACATTTTAAGAATCCAACATTTCGAGAATCCAACATTTTGAGAATCCAACATTTTGAGATTCAACATTTTAAGAATACAACATTTCGAGAATCCAACATTTTGTGATTCAACATTTTAAGAATCCAACATTTCGAGAATTCAACATTATGAGAATTCAACATAATGTTCCGGAAGGAAAAAAATATGAGGAGTTCCAGACTTTTCTTTTCTCTATCGTTAAAAAGTTACATTATTTAATTCAAGCTGGTAATAATGATTCCAAAGCATTTTTTTTCGCGTATGGAGACTATGTTATTTAGTTTTAATCATAGATATAATGCAGAGGAAAATATGTTGATCTAATAAGAATTAAATCAAAATATTAATATTGTTTTATGCACGGAAAAGAAATCTAAGACCTGTTTTTAATTAAGAATTACTAATGATTTAGTAAAATAATTTTGCAAGATAATACATGCGTAATCATAATAATTTGATATTTTTGATGAAAATTAGATCTGTTTAATTTTAATTACCAAAATTATTATTATTACGCATGTATTATCTTGCAAAATTCGTACCCTGAAAGATTATTCTATGCAATAAAGAGCACATTTTTTCAAGTTTATTTTGTCATGAGACTGATTGATTAAGACTGCACCGAGCGAAATGTGAAAAAATAGGCAGTTGCCGTTAAGTAGACATCGTCAACACTAGTTGTTTAATCCCTTTTCTAAACTATATATTTAGCACTTCGAAGAATGTGTTAACAACTTCTCCGTGGAAAAATTATAAGATTATTAATATTTTACCCTAGAGAACTAATTAAAGTAGGACGAAAATTGTAAAATCGTAAGGAGGCGTTAAGTGTTTTTTTTTATACTTTAACAATGGAAATCTATTCTGATTTTCAGTTCAATAAAAAGATGAATGTTTACATTACAATTTGTCCGCATCAAATATTTCAATTATTGTTTGGTATTAAAGGTCCAGATTTATCAAAAAGTGCTTTTAACCCTTTAGTGGGTAACGGCAAGATATTTGCCGTCATACGACTCAGATATTTTATTTTTTTTCTCAATGAACGTGTTGTTAGTTAATATAACTTTTGGTTCGCATAAGAGAATATACTCGTACTAATTTACGAAAAAAAGAATAGCAGATAAACGTTATTCCAACCCATGTTAAATGATGATTCTTAGGCCTGAACTTAGATTTTTAACTATTCCTTACAATTGAACAAAAATGTTTGTAAATAAAATTTTGTTTGCTGGATTTATCCGATAGTCACAATTCTCTACTTTCAGAGACAAGATTGGCGATATAAAGTTTAAAGAAAAAAAATCTGTTATTTGATAATTAAAAAAAATGAAGACGGCAATATATTTGCCACTATCCGTTAAGTGTCTGGTGCTTATTAAAGGAAAGGGTGGGTTAGGCTACAATTGTTATTGATTTATATATGGAGCAATAGCTTAATTCAATACTTCAAATTTGTAAAGTCCCACTTTGTGCTGTCCCATGCTTCAGAGATTTTCACGTTTTGAATTAAGGTCGGGCAGCTACGGGACCCTGACTATAAGCATGGCCCGATATGCTCTTGCCCGGTTATTTATTTGAAAGAATTCAGTTTTAAGTTAAATAAAGGTTTTAATTATTTCTTATTATCTATTGGTTTTTAATTTATTTATTTTAGATACGTCGTGCCACCCGTAGTTCCCCCGGCAAACTGACATGACGGTCTTGTCACTTGATGCCCTTGGCTGATAGCGGCAAACATATTGCCGTCTTATAATTCGGAAACCCTGCAATAATATATACATTTCTCTTTCTCAAAAATCATAAAAAAAATCATTCATGCTGTGCGTATCGTTAAAGTTCTCGATTCATTGCTTTAAAAAAATAATGGTCAAAGGGTTAATTCTCCATACGTTTTTACTATGGCGGCCGCGCGCCGACCGAAATACGCATTCCCCGCGCTCTATGGTTCAGTCGCTAACGCTCGGCGCCCTCTTAAGAGTAAATATTATAATTATTATTGTATTGCATTGCAATAAATGGACAAATGTTGATCTCATGTTTCGTTCGTAATATAGTCTATAGGACACAAATATGGATACAGTCAAACATGTATTTTTAGACCCCTAGCAAAAAACATAACCATTTATAGGACTTAGTTATCCAGAACACGACGTAAGTTGGTTATGGAAAGTAAAATTCGCTGGAGGTCCAAAAACAGACTAACTCAGTCCATCAGGTATTCTTGTTATTGTCACAGAGGCGTTACATTACATATATAGAGCAGTAAAGTGAAAAATGTCTCCGATCATAGGTGTTTGTCACCCAGGTGTGACGCAGGGTGATGGCTAAATGGGGCGTTGTTTTATCGCCCGTGGATTGTTACATACCTAGGGCGGTGAATTTGTGTATGTCCCAGATCGCAGGTGTTTGTGGTCAGAACCGAAGGTGAGGGCTATAAATATGCGATCTGGGGTTTTACGAATTACCTTCCGTGGTTTGTCTTAAGTTTTACGTCTTAACTTGGCCAGGAAGTGGGATCTGCTCGCTACGCAGAAAGAAAATCTCACTTCCTAGCCAAGACGTAAAACTTTGGACCACGGCCGGTAATTCTGCCGCTGTAAGGAAAAAGGGCGCTTCTACATAAACTTGAAAAAGGAGAAAAAAAATATTTTGTGAATTTGAAATTAAAAAGTTCGCTGCGTGAAAGCAAATAAAAAATGTGATACTTTTTTAATGCAAAGACGTGTAGTAGCATTTGAGCTATAGGGATTGATATGCAAAATCCAATTTAGATAACGTTTAATAATAAATAAATAATATTTTATATTTACTCTTAGTAAAAAAAAATACAAATAAATACTTGATACTACAGTTAAAAGACGTGTCTGGCTAGATACGTCTTTTCAGCGTAGTAATTTATTAAAACGTCTTTTTTACTTAGTAATAATACGCATAGCGCATTTTAGTTAACGAAATAAAAAGGACGCATTTAGCCATTAACTGCTTTTTAACGTAGGTTGTAAGTAAAACATCGACAACCTTAAAAGAAAAAAGCAGATACGTCTGTAACGCATTTAGATTTTTGATTTTTGACCAGCCTTAATATTGGTACATTATTGTTGAAGCGAAGGAAGTAAGCAATTGCTGGGTGATACGACCTTGGGAACCCGTATAATTTAATACGAACCCAGCAATTGCCCTTCCAGCTGAGACAGATACAGTGCATTTCTCAAAAATGAAAAAAAAAACTTTTTTTTTAGTTACATACTGTAGCATAAGCATAAAAAAAGCCACTTCACAATAATATTTTAGTTTAATTATTAAAAATATATGAGAAAAAATATATAGTGCACAGTTCCCTAAAACAAGTATACCTATACAATTTTATTTACAAAACAGTTAAAACAGATCATTGACCCGCAGCTGACAACTTCGAAACCCGCACGCGTAAAATTAAATGTTTTTATGCCACGTAACATAATAGCGCGAAATTTCACCCGTGCGCAGTCGAAGGGTTAACGTCCCAACTAAATTTTTAAATAACAAAACAAAATAGATATTGTTGCCGAAATACTTTACTAACCGCACTAAATAATATAAAAAAAACTAACTACTTAAACAACATATAACAAACTAAACTAAAAGCAACTACGTTCTACTGACGGTGGCGTAAAAAAAATGCATTGCAGCCACATAAATGTCCGATCTGGTTTTGCGGTCGCGATTGTAGTCAGCTCAGTCGTTGACGTACAATTGGAATATAAATAAAAAATAATTCTATGGACGCTTGTCAGTCTAGCTTAGCTTGAGTATGTGAAGTGCATGTAGAGAAGGTGATGATACTGCTCGGGCTTCCGGGGAAAACTGGCGTCGCCGAGAAAATCAACTCCAACTTAAACTACGCCACCCTGTGGCTCCCGTCGTCGACTCAAAAGTCCAAACATCCGTTGGTTATTTAGTTTTGGGGCAGAATACTGGAAATAATATTATAAACATAAGATTTTTTTGCATCGCTAGAACATCTAAATAAAAATATAACTTTAAACAAGTCTGGACATAATATAACGTACCTCGGATGCCCAGCCGTTAAAAAACATAGATAGAACAGCGAACCAAAAAAATACGCAGCTCGCACCGAAACAACGTTGAACTTATACCACATCAAATTCCAGGCTATAATTGAAATATCATTTACAGAAAATAAGTTCTTAAACTCAAAGCGTCTGAACTCGTCTGAATAAGAAAACAACCAATCATTTCTCCATGACAACCCGTCAACAAAAATCTGATTTGACACGAACGAAATTTTAAATAGAAACATAAACTTATTGTTAACGGCCAGTACCACAAATGAGGTTAGCATGCGGTTGATGAAAAAAAGGTAAGTATGCAGCGTATTATGTTGCAATACCTACAAATAAGTTTTTGTTTTATTTCCGCTATATGTCAAAACGGAATTCTTGCATTGACGACTTTTTATTTGTTTTAATAAAAAAGTAAAACTGTATTTTTCTTCCGAAAACGTCAAAAGCTATTTGAAGCAACTAAAAAGCCGTAGCTAACGATTTAAGCTTATGTATGCCTTTTCTATATGGCCGTTTTTTAAAAGTTTGTATCTGTCTCCTTTGAAGAAAATGTATATTTTAATACGACAACCCTTTAAATTTAAAGAAAAGCCAACTAATATATTTATGTATATTTATTACAGCAGACTCAAAATGTACATTGTCATTTAAGCTGGCCGAGAATTCGTGACTTAAGATGGCCGCATGCGTTTAAGTTTCGTTGTTCATTATTTATTCATTTTCGTTGTTCAATGTGTAGTATTGATAGCGTATTGTGCAGTGATCTAACGTAGGAGTGAATAGCTAATGAAGAATTCAACTTGAAGCGTACATAGCCCTTCCTGGGTCAAGGCGCGATAGTCCGTGTGGTTTTTTGTAAATCGCTATCACTTTACAAAAAGCACGATTTTATCAACTCACCGTACAACGTGGTATCAATCCTCTATCTAGTCGCCGAGTGCGATTGGCAACGAGACATTGGCAGTAATGGTCGCTTAACTGTGACCGGTTGCCATTTAAAAAAAAATAGAATAGAATAGAATAGACATCAAAGCAAGAACAGGTTTAGCAAACGTGGCTGTTGAAAATAAAAATAATTTAATGACTGCAAATATATCCCAGAAAATAAAAAAATTACAAATGAAAACTTTTTATGGGGTGCATAGTTTTCTATGGGTGTGAACATCGATCATGACGCAAAGGAACAGGAAGGTACTGAAAGCCTTCGAAATGTGGTGTTGGCGAAGCATTTAGCAGTAATTGGTTGAACACCATAGGTTCGGTCCGGTCCAGGGATAGTAGCGCTACAAATAGCTTTCATATGGCAATAGATAATGTGCATACGTTATATTATTAAACGTCAGTAGCGATTTCTCATAGACCCAATTAAATACCGGAATGCTGCTCAATCCTTCGTTCTTCTCGCGAAATAATGACTGAATTCCATTGAAAAAACTTGAATTTTATCACTGTGAACAGTTTTGGCTTTATTATGAAAAAAATACTAAAATGGAATATCTAGTTCTGTTTACTCTTAATTTACATCAGTGACATTCACTGAATTTCAACGTTAGTTACCAAAAATGTGTCATTACCAGTAAAGTAGTACCACTAAAAAACCGCATTATAGCGTGAGCATACATACTATATCAGCGACACCGAGTTTGAACCTTAAATTTATGATGATCAATAATGAAAAACTTAAAATTTCCTTCAACTGCCTGGACGCATCTGATTGGATTGATATCCAACCGCGAGCCACCTTTACCCCGCACGCTTAACTATACCTGCCTGACTTAATGTGACTTAAATGGTGATTTCACTAAGATGAAAGGGCGCAACTACGCAGAACCGTCTTTTCTTCATATTACCGTGTAGAAGCGCCATTTCTTTTTATGAAACTGTCATCAGAAATGCCTTTTTTCATCCGTATTATACGTGGTATCCCGCAGATACGTCCTTTTTGATTGTAGGTTTCACAGGGTTCTGTTAATTTTTAGTCAAATTTAAAAATACTGGTAGATCTGCCTTTTTTGCTGATTCCGAATATGTATAGAACTCAATTTTGTCAAAAATGTTAGATGCGCCCTTTTTCGTTACGACGGCAGAATTATGCCCCTTCAAATCATATATTCATCATTCATATCTTTTTACGTAAACAGGTAAGTACATACCTCCCATGCAGCATGCAAGCTGCATAAGTGTTTACACAACCCTTATACAACTAAATTAGGCTGAATAAAGGCTGTATAAACATTAAGGCAGGCTAAATGTTTACAAATGAAGCGAAAATTGAAAAAAATAATGATTCGGACAGGATCCGAACCTGCGTTTCCAACGGCTTTCCGGGCCAACACTGGCGTCCTCCCAATTGGACCACCGAACCAGATGTCAGAGCCATTGAATTTTTCAACCAGTTGCTTCGACATGCCTTAGGGTGGCATCGTAGCGCCATCTACCGTAAAGATTTAGACTTTATCGTCGGCACCATCGTCTCAAATTTGTTGAGAATCGATAGTAACGATGTGCTACACCCGAATTACTTATTTTTATTAAAGCAGTAACGTCTGCTAACGTAAACTAAATGTTTACAAATGAAGCGAAAATTTAAAAATTTAATGGTTTGGACAGGATTCGAACCTGCGTTTCCAACGGCTTTCCGGGCCAACACGGGCGTCCTCGCAATTGGACCACCGAACCAGATGTCAGAGCCATTGAATTTTTCGACCAGTTGTAAGGCATGTCGAAGCATTTAGTTTACGTTAGCAGACGTTACTGCTTTAATAAAAATAATTAAGGCAGCCTCTTTGCTACTTGGGTTATATCTTTGTATTTTAATCTATAACTAGATTGGTAACAAAACTTCTCAATCAAGTTAGCTTCCAGCAGCCTTTATAAATATTAAATCACACTGTTTATCGTCTGCCTAGTTCAGAAACTGTGTCAATAAATTCAAAACTTGATGCCGACTCGTAGGATAGGTATATAAATTTGCCAGACTGTCTGTAATGGTCCCTAACGTTTACAGAAGCGATTATGAGCGATGATAACCCAAATTAAAAATTTTAAACACCCCGTCACAAGTATCTGGTCGTGATGGCACCCTCATGTCCCTTATAATAACGAGTGATATAGAAAATGCTACTAAAACTAAACATAACTGTAAAAGGTAGAATTCTTAGCTCCAATTGGCTGAGATCTTTTCACTTGTTCCAATTAAAGCTGAATATCTTGGAAACTACTGGTCCAAACATAGCGAAGAACCCCCTCGATGGACACGTCTTTTGATTAAAATAAAAAACCCTACACTCAAATTGGTCGTTTGGGAGCTATGATGCCACAGATAGACACACAGATACAAAGAGACATAGAGACAGAGATACACATGTTAAACTGATAATAATACCTCTGTTTTTTGTCGGCGGTTAAAAAAACGACGTTGCGACGGCGACATCTATACTTAAAGTGGGGATGGGTTTTTTATTTTGAGCGTGGAAACCTTTCATGTCCCCAAACTGACATGGTTTGTTGTGTTACTATAATAAATTACTTTAACTTTAACTATCTTTCTCCATTCAACAAACATCTAACTACAACCTACAAATCAAGTGTATGAGGCCCAGCCCATACAATTATTTACGACAAAACCTAGTGGAAGCGTGTACACTATTTACCTGCAGGCATTGAATAACCATGCCATTTTCTTCAATTCAATAATTCACACAAAATTTTCACTGTTTTATTATTATTATTAAGCCAAGAAAAAAAATTTAATGATTCTGTTTTCTATAATCACAAAATTTTCACTGTTGTCAGTCAGTATGACAGAAAAAAAAAGAAATCTTACATTGTAGTCTTTGAACGTAGTGATTACATACTCTTTTCACCGTTTACACCGTTTAAGGTCCAAAGTTTCCAGTCTTTCCTCGAGCTTGATCCTTGACTATGTGTAGGTACAACAGGATCTCAAGCCAGTAGTAACGAATTGCACTCGCTCAATATGAGATAAACCACTCACCTGGCAATGGCACAACGGACGCGAATTCATCACGGCTTCCACCTTCGTGAAAAACGTTGTAAGTTCCTCGAACGTAAGCTTAGCATCACCGAGTAGGGTCGGGTTGCCAACAGTGGCTCGGTCGGGTACACTGACTCGCGGCTATATTTCCTAGATAGAGCAACAATATCTATCTGTCTCCTTCATTAGCCGAGAGCGTTTGACACCCAAACACGTACAAACCAGTTATTCGCCCGCTCCCGCGCAGTTTACATGTGTAGGAAAGTGTTTCGTGTGGCCGAGGGTGCAAAATTACATTTTAAGGTAAGTTACACTTGTTTTTATGTAGAGAAATTTGAGCATTAAGACAAGTATTGTTGTTTTGATGCAAAGTGACGTTATTATGCTAGGCAATGACATAGATTCGCATGTCCTTCGGCAAGTTCCAGAACCCCTATATGATCTAGGACATTCAGTGTCTAGGTATTTATTGTACTATTTCGGACCATTAGCCTGTAATAAGCTGAACGCGGAATAGCAAAACAAAAGACTGTCGCAATCAAACTAGTGTTAGAAACATTTTTTTATCGATATCCAGTAAGTTTTGTCTAAAAAAAAAAGTGTGTGTGTCAGCTCCGACGCACGACTGGAGTTTACTCTTCAGGCCAGGCGCGCACCACTTTTTTGTCGCAGAAATAAGCGTACTTATGGGTTTATGAAAATCGTGGTGCGCGCACTGTCATATAAACCCATATCTTGCGACACTTTAAACCACTATAGATTGAAAACTAATGAATATATTTTTATAATTATTATTTTTAATAACTAACAATAGTCAATTGTTTACGCACCAATAGTTCGTACAGTGAAAAAGTTTTACGGGGGAGCGGGGGAGCAATCAAAGATGGCGAGTTTCGATATTTCAATATAGGTATTTCTTAAAATTTCGGACTCTCAACAGTTTAATTTTGTTACAAGTTTTTACAATTCTTATTTACACATTTACACAAGGATATACATTTCAGTGCTGCTTTTTTGCAGGTACACGACAACTGTTGAGAGTCCGAAATTTTAAGAAATATATTGAAATATCGAAACTCGCTATCTTTGATTGCTCCCCCCGCTCCCCCGTGCAACTTTTTCACTGTACGAACTATTGGTGCGTAAACAATGGACTATTGTTAATGATTAAAAATAATAATTATAAAAATATATTCATTAGTTTTCAATCTATAGTGGTTTAAAGTTAACTCTAAAATGGAGCATTTTAGTAAAATTTCAAAAAATCTTAGAGAAAGTGTAAGAAATGTTATAGTGTGCTATATATTCGTGATCTACTCAATAAGCCCTTTCATTTGATACCCCACACGGCATGGCTTGATGACTTTTTTTTTTAATTTGTATGGCATTTTTAATTGCCGGGGTGGGGGGAGGGGGACCACAAAACTGGTTGGCAACATTTGTTTGTAGGATGTCTGGGATCTATACAATATATATCAGAAGTCAGATTGAGGTCCGATATTTTTGCAAACGGATATCTCCTTGTAGCCTGCTCTAAGAAAAAGGCCTGATCTGACTTGGTTGTGAATTGTTTGCCTGTAAAGAGGCAGGTGGCGACGTAATTGCGCCAGCACGAATGCCATGGGTTCTACTGATGTGTATATTAAGTCCTTTCTGACCTTTAAAGAAACGAATCTGGGAGCAATGTGGGCACTGTACGGAATTCTCCAGCGACAGCGACACAGACCTGGAAGCGACATTCTGAGAGGAGCCCGTGCTATTAGGATTCATCAAGTAAACTATTAAAAAACGCAATAGATAAAAACTTACGGCTACGATAACAAATAAAGTATTTAAAAAACCGCTCCAATTTTCGGCATACAAATTGCCCCATAAAGTTCCTGGGGGAAGCGGTGGTTTATAATTGCACATATAACTAGATAGTACTCATGCACTGATAGCAATCACACTCGTAACATGATAGAGATTCACGCAAAATATTAGCAAAAACTTGAAAACAAAAACACATTTCTCAGCTGTTGTAGATTGACAACTGTCAGTCAAGCTGCCCGATGCGCACTTGCGCAGCAACGCGCCGTGTAGGCCGCCAGCCGCCGCCGCAGTCTCCGCGGAGAAATTATGAATATGTTTCTTGTCTATGTTATTTGTTAAGCCTCTTGTGGTAATTTAAAATAAAAAATAAATGGCAGAGAACAATTAATATTAATTTTCTCTAACGGAAGCCATGTTTTCCCGTTGCTAAGTACATTTAAAATACATTTCATCAAATAAACATCTCGGTGATGGTCATTTTATATCGGGGTCTTAGTCTATAACGCTTAACGTAACGCATAACCTGCTAATTTAAGAAGTCGTATTTTTACCCCGATCGTATACTGAGATACGACTTTTTAAATTAGCACGGCAGATACGTTCGATTTTACACCCCATATTTTTCATACCCCGGGCTTATATATGAAAATCGATTCTTAATGAGTAAACTCCAAAAATCATACCGATATGTTTAGATAGGTACATTATTTTATAATCATTCACGCCAAACGCAAAAGAAGTGGTAAGTTTAGGGTTTGTTTTATATGTGTTATTCCATCTAAAACGCAACGTTACTTATATTTCATATTAAGTAATAACCCTTCCCTTTTGGCTTGACCGTAGTCGGGTGACAAAGAGGTAATCAACCTCATTGAAAATAATAGACACTTCAGAAAATTAGTATTCCATAAGACATTGATTGTCATTATTGTCATTTCATTGCGTATGACAGCGATAAAATATTAGTTGTGTCTCTATAGATAATAATTATTTGTATCTTAAAACGGTTTGAAACGGACGTGGTTGATATATAAAACCATTGTTTGATTTAATATAGTTTTCATATAAATTTAAAATGAGTAATGTGCAAGATCGTATTATAAAGTGAATAACCAATCACCCTGAACTAGTCTACAACGAAGTGACCTCCACTATGTACTGCTCCATGTGTGAAGTACATCTAAAACTAAAGAAATGTAACATTAATATTCATCTTAAAAGCGACCGACACAAAAACCGTACTGAAGAACCAAATTCCAAACATAAATTTTATTTCGATGTAATAATATTTCTTATTTCGTGCAATATACCGTGGGCAACAGTCAACAACAATAACGTTAGTAATTTTTTTAATAAATATTTGTGCTACAACTGCTCACAAAAGTTTCTACCAGACGAATCATTATTACGCAAAGTATAATTAACACGTTCACTGCGGCTCAAAATATTGCTAACTTTCAACTAGTGCTGTAAGAGGTCTTTACGCTTTAACTGTACCATTTCACAGGTGCGGTTAGGGTCCTTTAGACCATATCAAGGAATATACTTTTAAAATGCTTTTTTTTTTCACGATATTAACAAATTTATATATGATACTTATATAATGCTGTAGCTAAAGGACTATTCTGCCTTGTTTTGGCTTCGCCCGAAGTTCTGATGTCAGAATATGGAATAATAACAAAAAATAATTAGGAGGCTTTTAGACCTCTTACAGCACTGAATTTGAGGTACATTTTCATTTACTTCTAGTGATGTTCCCGATAAAAAGGAAACAATTTATCGATAAATCATACAACTTTATCATACACTGTAAGTAAATTACATGTAATAGAGACTGTAATAGAAACATTTAAGACACAGTGGTTTGTTACAATCACGGCAGTAAGATTTAATCGACCAATGATTGAGCTATGTACACATTTGATAATTATTGTTAATATTATTTACTAACCTACATCACTCTTGGGTATTTATTTACTACACATCAACTGATACACTAAAGACAATTAACGCTTATTACTTAGTATGACGTATTTTGACTCATTAGCAAACGAAATACATTTACGGGTCAAAATCAGAGAGGTGAGCATTTCAGGTTTTCAAATATCTGAGAAATTAAGTTTTCTTTTGAAGGAAACTAACAAGTGGAGTCTGTTGTGTCATTTGTCATGAACTTTTCCTGTGAAGAGGCACGCACAAAAATATATATTTTAGAAATTCTACTAGTTAATAAGAATAATGCCAGACACAAAAGTCATTTCGAGAACACTTTTAAATATTTTTTTTAATAATAATATAACCAACGCATTTAAGAATCACCTTCAAGAAATTGTAATTAACCAGTTCCTAAATCGTATAATGTTGTTATTTTGTATATGTTTATATTTAAAACATTTATTTTTCAAAGTACTCTCCATAAATTTTCAATTCGTGTAAATGTCGCTCCGAAATTTTAATTTATTGTATACATTTTTGCACTACGTTACATTTTAATAATATAAATACAAAAGTGTAAAGGTCATTTCATATTGTACATGCAAGATTTAACTATAGTATTACTTATTAGTGATTTATTTGCTGTTTTTGTGATGTTCCCGAAAATGATGGGAGTGTTCCCAAAATGACAAGTTCCGCTGACAACGAAGAAAGCTGACTTTTATTTCTCCATCTTCATTAACTGAGGTGTCAGCGACTGCAACGTATCTGTATTGTATTTTTTTATTTTCAGTTGGTACATTTACTAGCAAAAATGTCTTTGGACGACGTATCACGTTTGGGTGGAAGTTCTCATTATCATTTCCGTACGATGTACCAGCACAAATATCGTCATTTTTTCCATGAAGTCAAACTGAAACCTTTTGGAAATGCTCATCATCTTAACTGTCAGATCCGTATACGGCGTCATAAATACTTTTTCTGTTGATGTGAAGAGAATTCAGAAACTCTTCATTCTTTTCTATGTCTAAGTCTATCATTTCTAATGGTACTGGACTTTCTTTATCTCTCTCTTCGACTGAAAATGCCTGCAGTTTAATTTCTCGCAATAATTTTGACTATTGATACAGTTGTATGGAAAGTTGTATGGTAATATTCCCTATCTTTCAGTCTCTTCATCTCTCTTTGTTCAGGTGTCATTTTATTTAAAAACTTGCGCTTCCTTGCCTTTTCACGATATTTTTTATAAGCTATACTGTCCTCTTTTAATCCTTTTTTTGACTTCCTTTTATTTTTATTTTTATAGTTTTACATGTTGCTCGTACTAAATGAATACCTAAAACCAAAATTTTGAATAGTTATGCTTTTTAAAAGCATTAGAGCATCATTAAGCCCAATAATTGTCATTTCGGGAACACCCGTGCCATTTCGGGAACGCCCGGCATATACGTAAAGGTTCCCAAAATGACAGTTCCCGAAATGACTATTTGATGAATATTTTCATGTCGCGCTTGACGCCGCCATGTTAGCTATTGGTTTTTAAGGTTATGAACAAGTGAGCTGTAATATTTATTAGAATTTTGCAAAAAAACATGCAAATTTTCGAAAAACTAATATTCAAACAGCATTCCCGTAGTGACAGGGAATTAAAGTACGCTTCACACATATCAATTTAAAAGGTACTTACCAACAAAATCAATTATTTTTTTCTGAAAACCCGAAACACGCCTGTTGCTTTGATTAGTGAACTTCACGCTGTTGCTCGCTAACGCCACCTAGCGTGTGTTCTTGTATTTACATAGATCGATATCCACCGCGTTCACGGAATGATTTAATAAACGTCAGACAGCATTTGAATAGTCAAAATATGAAGAAATTAAACTGCTATTAATGTATTTTAAACGTATATTCTTAATTTGATGATTTTCAAAGCTAATATTAGGATATGACAGTTTTAAGTCTTAATTATAAACATTTTGGACTTGTTTGAACTATGAAACATGGTATAAGGACGCATTCCCGGAATGACTATTTAGACCTTTTTTGTTTAAAATCAAATAAAATATTAGTAAAGAAAAACAAATAAGCTAAGTGCCGTGTAATTATGGACAAAAACTTTATTTTGAAATAAAAATTTTAGTAATATCATGTTATTTTATTTACAAAAACTTTCTCAGAAGCATAATGCTCACCTCTCTGATTTTGACCCTTACATGCATTGCTCATAGACGCGTGCACATCACTGGGCCATAGTTCAACTATCATAGACAAAAACAGGTGCGGGAGGGGGCGGATAAGCCCGTACTTCCAACACGAGGTCTTTCGACCCCCTATCCGCACTGGACGCACACTTTTCACTCTCAGTGCGATGAGAGGCCTTAAGACCTCCTGTGTGTTTTAAAGTGCAAAAAAATCTATGTTATGGTAGGAATCGAACCATATATTGGACTCTTTTCTACCTATATAATTCTATAAGCTACGAGCTCCGCACCAGAGCGAAACCACAATATTTTTACCCGCACAGCCTGAGAGTACTGGCAGGAGGTCTTTAGACCTCCTATCGCAGCGAACGTGTTAAATGTTGTATACAAAAATACTATTCAGAGTGTAAGAGAGGTAAAACAGCACAATTAACACCAATCATTTATGGATACCTGTGGACGAAACACCAGATTTTATGGGAAAATGCGTGACTAATGTGGTGATTCAATCGTTGCAAAAAAAATATTCTCAGCAATTTTTATCTTTTGGGGTCGAAGGTTTTGGAAAAGATCAATGGAGAAGCAGTAGATAATTTAATTAAATTTTTACTAAATTTTAAACTATTTTTTTTGTGTCAAAATTCTTTTAACGATAACGTTAATAATGTACTTTTACTTTGCACTGATGGTGCCGCTTATATGCATAAAGCTGGTCGTATTTTCAAAGCAACAATTTCCTCGTATACACATTACGTTTTTAGCTCATGGTCTGCATCGAGTTGCAGAAGAGGTGCGAGATAACTTTAAAGACGTAGACGGGTTAATATGTAATGTCAAAAAGATTTTCTTAAAATCTCCAGAGCGTGTACGCCTTTTTAAAGATAAATATTCCTCCATTCCATTACCTCCCGAGCCTGTTTTCTCCAGATGGGGCACTTGGATAAATGCAGCTGTATAATATTAGTTACGCTCAATACTATGATCAAATACGTAATATCGTCTCCATACTTGCTAATGAATTGAGAACCTTCTTTTTTGATGTCGGTTAAAAATCAGCAATATATAGAAGCCATGAATATGATTTTGTACTTGTAACGCGGCTTTACCGGTACACTGAGTTACATTTCATTCCACTGAGAAACGATATTTCTCAAGTGAACGTAACGGTTATGCTCGTCCGAAATAAAATGCAAATTGTAAATTAAATTACACGAGTTATCCTTATTAGCTTACTACATTTAATAAATAGACAACCTGGTTAGTAACACCAACAATTAAATTCTATATAAAACACGGATTTTACCGTCGAAAACTCACTAAAAGGAACAGCATAAATCACATCTGAAACACAGTTGCACAAGTCCACTCACAAGCTATTCGCATCGACTGACAACAAACTACAAATATGGCTGACACGGTACGACCGTTAAAATGTTGCCAAACTAAAAAAAAAAAACTAGTAGTAAAAACTTGAGATATTTATGAAAGGCTATAGTCGGTCTTTCATACGTTTGCGACCTTTGATTGTAGAGAATGTTTTTTTTTTGTGGTAAGCACCCCTAATGGCGTCTATTATTTTGCCCAAGTTTCAGCTTCTTATGTTTGACAGTTTCTGACTTATGTCACTTATACGATTTTCAGAAATTAATGATTTTCTCATAAACAACCCACACATTTTTTTTGAAATTATTAGTCCATATTCTATTAACTAAGACCCATCTTTACAGAAAATATTAATATCACTTGTTTTAAAAAAAAGAAGGAAATAAAAGGAATCTAATAGTTCAAAAAAAAAATATGTGTTACGAGCTAGTGACACCTACAGTTTTTGTTCATAGAGTGGTTGATTTTCTTGTCTACTACTTGCGTAAGTTTCAACTTTTTGCATTTGGTACTTCATACCTAAAAACTACAATATCTGTGTATATATAGGCATACTGTACATTGTAACAAGACATTTAATGACGAACACAAAAACCTTTTACTTATACGCTCGTCCCTATTTAGGTGTAAATGAAAGATTTATTTACCAGTCATTATTTTTTACATAAAACATTGGCATTGTACAATCATAACAAAAAAATCGTACACACGCTGTGTGCTTGAATGTAACACAAAATGATGTATGCCACCGCATGTGCACGATTCCTGGAGAACAAAATTATCCTCTTCATCAATATCCATATCATAATCAGGAAGAGAATCGAAGAATGCTTGTACAATTTTTTCCTTGGGCAATGGTAACGACATCAAAGGAATGTTGTTAACAATTTTCATCAACTGGAAAAACAAAATAAATTATTACCTAGATAGAATGAGTAAATAATAGTAGTTTATGCAACTGATACATAATGAGGGGTCCTTAAAACACGAGTGTTTTAAGGCCTAATTATGTACAGTTGCATACACTACCTTATCTACACACATATCATAAGTACTCTAGGTGGGTTCAGAAGCCATAAGGAAATGACCGGCACCACTAGTGCTACCTGTAAAATATCTAAAAACGACATATACTAATGCAGTAAGAAATAAATCTGAACAAATACATAAACAGATTATTTATTGTAATAGTTGTAATTTACATTTACATTGAAACAATATTTTCAACTAAAATGTGAATTACAATAAACTTATCACAATTATACTTTCGTAACAGCAAAGAACCAACAAACAAATGACAACAATAATGGCGGCAATTCGAACCTCCGTCAAGACGAATGTTTTTTTTTCTAAATCATATACAAACGAATGTATCCATATTCTCATGTCACTCGAGATCAAATGTCGTGCGGTTTTTATAAAAAAACATACTGAATTGACGTTTCGTATCGATAACAATATTAATATCTATGGATACTAGAATAGAGACCTACTTTAGTTTTGACAGCTGTTCCAAATTTAAACTCATAACCTTACAAAAATTGATACCGTTATAACATTACAGTACAGATTTTACCTACTGCCACAGATAAGAAAGTTCTCATAGTAAAATTGGTTGTAGTAATGCTGGTCATTTCCTACGGTTTCTGAACGCATTTTAGAGCACTAATGATATGTGCGTAGATAAATATTTTTAAAGCTCTATGGTATGAAAATAATACTCTATATTCAAGCGAAGCATTCTCGTTTTTAAGCAGTCTTCATAAAACTGTCTTAAATCATTTTGAATAACTTTTAATGATAAATTCAACAATGAATCCACTTTTCTCTTCCATACTTGATGAAAGCTCCACATTTTTCAAAGTTTTCGTTTTGTAATTATTTACGGTAGTCAATCGATTGAAAAATACATGGAAATTGACATGTTTGTTTTTTGACATAAAAAAAACAGCCAGCTTGTGTAAATAAACTGTATACGTAAAGGCTGATGTGGATATAGAAAAATTAAGTTATTTTAGTTCAGCAAACTAATTTAAGCATATAAAAATATAATTACGTTTATCCAAAGTAATAATCTTTTAGTCGTCATCACTTTCTTCATTGATCGTGATAATTATGCCTTTATTGTTGAAAAGGTTAGTCAATGTTGGTGACGGCTGAGGTAATTTCGTCAAATATCTACCAAATGCCAAGAAGTATATAACTGCCGCCACGTGGGAGCAACATTCAACAGTACGAAGACCATTAGCACACTCACAATAGTATTTAATATCATTAATATTTACGCTGTTTGGCTCATACTGTAAAAAACATCGATATTTTTTTCTTGATATATGCCTCGATTGTACCTGCATCTTTAACACATTATTCTCTTTTACATACTGTATGTTAAGTGCTCCTTTGTCATTCAAAATTTCCGCTAGATATGAAATTGCTTGACCCATCTGATAAGTTCTCGTGAACACTAACTGCATATCAACTTCAGATAGTCGCGGAAAATCCATAACATCATCAGACATCATTTGTTTAAACGGAACTCTCTTGCGAAGCCAACCTTTTTCTTCAACTTCTCGTGCCAGAATGTTTTCTTCTCTTTTTTTTTTGTGCATGTGTTTTAATATTTCATCATTTTGATGTTGATCTGATATTAGTCTTTTTCCAAATTGATTAACCAAGTATGAAGCTATTCGATAATAACTTTTTTATTTTTGGTAACATTTTGTTATCTAAGATATGGTCAAGAAGGCTGAATTATTTTTTCAAGATCCCGTGAACTGCTTCAACGACCCAGCGAACTTTGGTAACAAACCGGGACTCATTAGCTTGTTCAGTATTTAATTGTTTAGCTTTTCCTTTGATCGGAGGCATGTACACTCTATTGCCTTTTGATTCTAAATAAGAGACAACAACCCGAAAACCTCGGTCTAATACAAATATGTCTCCAGGCTTTAGCAATTTTGTGAAGTATGCACTGGCCACCAATATGTCAAGGATTGGAAGCCCAGCGACGAACTTGAACATTGAATGAGAAGACGTTTTAATGTGTTGTCAAAAACATATTAAAATTCTGTCTAGCGTATTTTCTATATAATTAAATAAAACGATTAGCATAGTTTTCACCATCTATATTTCTTGTACTTCCTGAACGGACCCACACACAAAAATTAACATGGTAGCAGAGCGTAATATTAAATTGAAGTTACGAAGAAATATTTAAAAAAAAGTGAGTACCCAAATCAAAAATGTCGACTGCAAAAATTGAACCTCTCACAAGAGATAATTACGACACATGGGTAATCCAAGCTGAAGCCGTGCTAGTTCGCCATAAACTATGGAAATACGTTGAGACTCCCTTGACTCCTGCCTCAACTATAGACGAGATACAAAATGATAAACTTGCGAAATCGGAACTAATTCTTATTATCGCCCCGTCTGAGCTGAAACAAATTAAACACTGCAGCACCGCCAAAGAGCTATGGGACAAATAAAAACTAACTTATGCCAGTAAAGGACCTGCACGTAAAGCATCCCTTTTGAAACAGCTTATACTGACTAAGCTAGAAGGAAACGATGTACGAGGTCACCTCAACAAGTTCCTGGATATAGTGGACAAGCTGGTAGATATGGACGTGGCTATCAACGAGGATCTGTTAACAATAATGATGTTATACAGTATTTCCCCTGAATATGAGAACTTCAGAGTCGCTATAGAATCGCGAGACACTCTTCCGAAGCCCGACGAGATTAAAACAAAAATTATTGAAGAATTTGAAGCACGTCATAGCCAAAACATGACCAATAACGACGAACCTGAATCCATATTGCAAGAAGAAGCCCTGTACGCGTCCTGTAAAGTTGTCAAACGAAGAGGTAACATCTTCAAACGCAAGAATCACAAAATATGCGTCAACTGCTGGAAGAAAAACAATGAGAAGTCCAAGAAACAAGACTACGATTTTCATAAGAACCATTTTGCTATGCAGTGCCTTTTTTACAAACAACAAGAAGACTCAAGATAGCATTTGGGTCTTGGACAGCGGTTGTACGTCTCACATGACCTATCAACGAGACTTATTTAAGACGATTGAGAAAACATCCCGAAGACTATCATTCGCAACTGATGAACATAGTGCTGAGATTAAAGGAAAAGGTACCGTCTCCTTTATATCTGAAAATAGCGATGGGAAAGCCCTCACCCACCTTAAGGACACGCTGTACGTTCCCAGTCTGTGCACTAACCTATTGCCTGTCAGTAAGATGACCGATGCTGGCTGCTCTGTCGTCTTCACCAAAACTAAAGCGACAGTCAACAACTCAAAAGCTGGAATAACTCTCACTGCACTTAAACAAGAAGATGGTCTTTATTACTTCAAACCAACCAAGCATGAGCGCAACAACTTGGCCAACGATAACGATGAAGAAGTTTCAATACCTACAAACAAAACAGGCATATCAAACATCGAAGAATGGCACCGAAAACTTGGGCACATGAACGCCAAAGATATGAAACTGGCACTTAAAGAAGAAAGTTTACTTGGTTTGAACTTTGATGCTTCCGAATCCTTGACAGACTGCGAGACCTGCGTTCAAGCGAAAATGCATCGAGTTCCTGCTCCCCGTGAGAAATTGACTCAACGAACATCCGAACGCTTAGAAATTGTCCATAGTGACGTTTGTGGTCCAATTCGTACACCCACAATAAGCGGAAACAAGTACTTTGTTACGTTCATTGATGACTACAGCCGATACAGTCGAGTCTACATGATGAAGAACAAGAATGAAGTCTTAGAAAAATTTAAAGAGTTCAAAGAGTTAGCGGAAACACAAACTGGAAACAAAATAAAGTTCTTACAAACTGATAACGTTAAAGAATATGTAAACCAAGACATGAACACTTACCTGAAACGTTGCGAAATACAGCGGAGGCTTTCTGCACCCTGCACCCCGCACCAAAACGGAACTGCCGAACGAAAAAACCGCACCCTCGTGGAGAAAGCGAGAGCCATGATGATTGATGCGAAGGCACCATTACATTGTTGGGGCGAAGCAGTGATGACTGCCAACTACCTATCAAACAGGAGTCCAAATAGCGCCGTACAAAATAAAACGCCTTTCGAACTATGGGTTGGAAGAAAACCATGCATTAATCATCTGTACATATTTGGCTGCAAAATGTTTGTATTAATAAAAGGCACCAACGGTCACAAATTTGCACCAAAAGCGATTCCCGGTATGTTCACAGGATACTCAGAAACATCCAAAGCTTTCAGAATCTTTCTTCCTTCGAAAAACAAAGTTATTACATCAAAGGATATTCGAGCAATGACGTCAATGTTCTATACTCAAGCCAACAAAGACAGTCCCATCGAACCTTTTAACGATGTAGAACTTCCAAGCAAACAAACTTTAAATAAACAAGTGACTATCCTGCTTGACGATGAAGAAGGAAATGACACATCATTTTACAGCGACAGTGAAACGGCTGAAGTTGTAGACAATCCGTTGCAACAAAATGTACGTCGTCCGTCCATCACCGAAGATGTTCAACAAGCGGAACCATCAAATTATGAAAGTGAATACGGATCTCTTTCCGGTTCTAACAACACTGTCGATGATGAAGAAACGGAACAGAACACTGTAGCTGAACAAAATGCCACTAATCAAGCACGTACTTTGAGACACAGGTCAAATATCACAGCTCCTAAGAGATACGACGATTTTATTCTGGCTGCTGTAGAAGAAATCGAAAATCTTCACAAACCATAAAGAACCTGCGACTTTCAAAGAAGCGTTAGAATCAATTGATAAAGAAAAATGGCAAGAGGCCATGAGAAATGAGATGACATCTCTTGAGGACAACCAAAACTGGGATCTGGTTTATCTGCCTAAAGGACGTAAAGCATTACCAAGCAAATGGGTATATAAAGTAAAAATGAACCCTGATGGTTCCGTCGAGAGGTATAAGGCCAGAATGGTTATAAAAGGCTATTCCCAGATACCTGGAGTAGACTACGATAAGACGTTCAGTCCAGTGGTTCGTCTGAGCACTGTACGATCACTACTTGCTATAGCTGTTCGAGAAAATCTCAAACTGAGTCAGTTTGACGTGTCGACAGCCTTCCTAAATGGTACTGTACATGAAGAAATTTACATGAAACAACCCGAAGGTTATGGAGATGGAACAAAACGAGTCTGTAAACTGAAACGCAGCCTCTATGGATTGAAGCAAGCGCCACGCTGCTGGAACACCTGCATCGCCGAGTTCTTACTAAAAACTGGGTTCAAACAGAGCGAAGCGGATCCATGCTTGTACGTGCGAAACAAAGGCCAATCCAAAGTTATTATAGCTCTATATGTCGACGACGGGCTAGTAGCACACATTACAACTACAGCAGGTGACGAGTTTTTGAAAGAGTTAAGAGCGAAGTTCAAAATTACAACCAAACCTGCATCCTACTTTCTTGGTATGGAAATAAACAAGCGAAGGGACGACTCCATATCTTTATGTCAAAAGGCTTATACAAAGAAAGTATTAGAAAAATTCGGAATGTTTAATTGCAACTCAGCTCCAACGCCTATTATCAAAGATCATGAAACGGGAGAGGATCAAGGCGCAGAGCCCAACTTCCCATACAGGCAAGCTGTGGGTGCCTTGGCATATTTATCAGTAGGCACAAGGCCTGATATCTCATATACCGTAGGTGTCGCTTCAAGAAACCTTGGAGCACCTACAAAGGAAAATGTTATTTTAGTGAAGCGCATCTTTCGCTATTTAAAAGGCACGCAAGAGAATGGCTTGACATTCAGAAAAATGACACCTCCACACTTAGTCTGCTACAGTGACGCAGATCTTGGGGGAGATCAGGATACTGGAAGATCAACATCTGGTATGGTGTGCTTATTTTCTGGCGCCGCTGTAAGCTGGAGAAGCCAAAAGCAGACAACTGTATCTATCTCTTCAACAGAAGCGGAGATCATAGCAGCGAGCGAGTCTGCGTAAGAAATTATATGGCTGAACAGACTCTTCAGTGACCTGACCCTAACTGAGAAACCGGTGTTACACCTGGACAATGAGTCTGCTGTCTATCTTGCACATAACCATAAATACGAATGTCATAAGCGCACTAAACATATAAAACTGAAACACTTCTTCTTTGTTCGAGAATGTGTTAGTAATGGAGACCTGAGCGTCAAACAAGTTCCCTCGGAAATTCAATTGGCCGATATGTTGACCAAGCCACTATTCGGGCCCAGACTCTCTGACCTAAGCTCAAGAATGGGGCTGAAGAATTTATCCCAAAATTCTTAAAATCTACCGAGGATGTTGAAGTATGCACTGGCCACCAATATGTCAATGATTGGAAGCCCAGCGACGAACTTGAATATTGAATGAGAAGACGTTTTAATGTGTTGTCAAAAACATATTAAAATTCTGTCTAGCGTATTTTCTATATAATTAAATAAAACGATTAGCATAGTTTTCACCATCTATATTTCTTGTACTTCCTGAACGGACCCACACAAACAAAAAAAACAAAACTTAACAAATTTACTTAATCCGTTTGGATCGCTTAAAATAATTTTTAATATCTGTGCGTCATTCAAATTAGCTTAAAACGGCCCCATCATCATCATCTCAGCCATAGGACGTCCACTGCTGAACATAGGCCTCCCCTTTGGATTTCCATATATACCGGTTGGAAGCGACCTGCATCCAGCGCCTTCCGGCGACCTTTATAAGGTCATCTGTCCATCTTGTAGGTGGACGTCCTACGCTGCGCTTGCTGGTCCGAGGTCTCCACTCGAGCACTTTTCGGCCCCATCGGCCATCTGCTCTGCGTGCTATGTGGCCTGCCCTTTGCCACTTCAACTTGCTAATCCGGTGAGCTATATCGGTCACTTTAGTTCTTCTACGGATTTCCTCATTTCTGATTCGATCACGTAGAGACACCCCGAGCATAGCCCTCTCCATTGCTCGTTGAGCGACTTTGAGCTTTAAGATGAGGCCGATAGTGAAAGACCACGTTTCGGTGCCGTAAGTCATCACTGGTAACACACATTGGTTGAAAACTTTCGTCTTGAGGCACTGAGGTATGTCGGACGAAAATACATTGCGTAGTTTCCCGAACGCTGCCCAGCCGAGTTGGATTCGGCGGTTGACCTCTTTCTCGAAGTTGGACCTACCTAATTGGACCACTTGTCCTAGGTAGATGTATGAGTCAACAACTTCGAGTACCGAGTTTTCAACAGAGACTGGGATGGGCACAACCTTGGCATTTGACTGAGTTCCTCCATCGACTTTGCCATGACTACGATGTCGTCGGCAAACCGAAGGTGAGTGATGTATTCGCCATTGATGTTGATGCCAAGTCCTTGCCATTCTATGAGCTTGAAGGCGTCTTCCATAACGGCCGTAAACAGTTTCGGGGACACAACGTCCCCCTGTCTTACGCCTCTTCTCAATGGAATGGCCTTTGTGCTCTGCTCCTGAATTCGGACCGACATGGTGGCGCATGGTGGCCCCATCATATCAACCACAAATCCATTAGTATTGCATATGGTGAACGGTTCACAAAGTGGGAGTTTTTGGCCCGAGTACGACTTTCTTTGGTATTCATTATTCGCACTCTTTTGGTGACGTGCATATGTGCCGTCACATATCAAAATCAATGTGCCGTCCACTCAGTAAAGAGCCTTTGCCATTTCAGATGTCTGATTCGCAATAAGCCACTCTCTAGTATGAGCGTTTGTACTAGGGTTTCTGGTTTCTCGGCTCATTTTTTTTCTCGAGTTTCGAGAATTCTCGACTCCAATTTCTCGAGTTGTCTCGACTCTCGAGTCTTTGCTAAGAAATTGTAAATTATTGTTGTAAATAAAATGAAAAACAAATAAAAATCAAAATCCTTTTATTGCACTTTGCACTACAAGTTAGAAATACAAAACAAAATTAAAACTTCTTGCAAACATACAAAAACTAAAATCTTACAAAAATCAACAATTAAAAAAAAAACAATATACCAAATCTACTTTTGCAGCCTTTTGATCAGACATAAACTGGTACTTTTAATAGAGATCTTTTCTTCTAACAAGGCTAGACTTAAATTTAAATAAGATTAGGACTAGGAATCAAATGCAATACAATAATTATCACAAATAAACGTTTTTTTTTAACTACAATGACGTCACGTGACATAACATTGAGGAGTTTCAACAATCATATTTAACAGTCTTTTAATGATCTAAGTGAGATATTATTATATTTTCGACGACGCGTTTGGCTCGGTTTGTAGACACCTTCCTACTGAGTCGGCGGTCCCGGGTTCGAATCCCGGCCGGGGCAAATATTTGCACAAATATTTGTTCTTGGGTCTGGGTTTTGTCTTAAAAAGTAGGCCTTTAAGGCCCACTTGCACCACGCTGGGTTAGCAAAATTAACTTGGAGTTAAATGCTATTCTAGGGTTAAGTAATTAGTACATCTTGCACCACCGAGAGTTAGAAGTAAACCTTGAGTTAAAAAATATTTTTTTTAACTCGCCGAAGTGTAAGGGTTAAAGTCATTAACCCTGGGTTAGTAGTGTCAAACAAGTATCAAAATCGACTTGACGTATAGCTTAGGTTATGTTATGTTGTTTTGTTTTGTCCAGGACAATGATAATTGAATAGTTGTTGTCTGATGAAGAGATCATCAAATACATAAGTTCGGACTTTTACAATAGAAAAATTGCAGAAAAGGATCATTTTTACTCACAAAGAGACAATGCTTTTTCGACTTGTTTTTTGTTTTCAAGTATATGCTTAATCTTCGCTACTAAATCACAAAGTAGTAATCTGTCGCTATTTGTAAAATTTGGGGCACGTAAACGAGATTTGTTTTCCATTTTTAGCAGTTTAAAACAAAATATACAAAGCAGACACAACTTGCGCAAAAACAATAATGACGCCTGACTGACATTTAATACAGATATAAGGTTTTGACGCTTTGTGCCAGATTTGCAAAGCACCAGATTCGCGGAAGGCCAGATTCGCAGAACGCCAGATTCGCATAATGCCAGATTTTCAGATTCGCAGTATACCAGATTCGCAGAATGCCAGATTCGTACGATGCCAGATTTGAAATTCGCATAGTACCAGATTCGCAGAACGCCAGATTCGCGGAACGCCAGATTCGCGGAACGCCAGATTCGCGGAACGCCAGATTCGCAGAACGCCAGATTCGCGCAATGCCAGATTCGTTTCTTGTCTGCATTATTTACCATTTACCTGTAGATTCAGATTTGTATTTTGAGTCACTTTCTACCGGTGAAACCTAACGCCGTGTAACTAACCGTGTAACTGAAAACGGTAATCAAATCTATGAAGTAATGGCAACAGGAAATTGACAGCGGTTAAACCACCGTGAGAACTTACTCTGGAGACCCGCCTTTGTTTCCAATATAATAAATTGTCATAATGACGTTTACATGTTACATCCGATATCCAAAATGTATAGTTGGTAAAAAGGACAATTTGTTCAAATGCCAAATTATCATTAAGACTGAAAGTTAAAACGCAATAGTTTCATAATTACCAAAATTCAAAAATATCTCTCAGGCCCAAAGATCAAAATGACATTGTCTCATAATACCTAAAATTTTGACTAGGTACATTGAAATTTGACCAGTTTTTTAAAAGAGTATTTTAGCTTTAGTAAAAGTCTCATGGTGACAATCGGAGTTTAAGTTTATTTTTCGGTTAGACCTTGCTTCACTCTTCTATGTTCATCTGTGCAATAACGACGAGTCATACATAATTAAACACGTTCTGGAAAGGGGTTCTTAATACGTATATTTATTTTATTCGTTTTAGTACTTAACATAGGCAACAAAAATATGTATATTTCTTACATTTACAACATAAATTCTTACTTTATTTAATGTCTGACCTAAAATCGCACTTGACCGGTGGACTTCAGTCTGGTTTACAGTAGCGCTAATTTTAAGCGTATAATTTTTTTTATAAAGTTCAAATTTGTTACTTCGTTTCTTTCCAATTTCAACAACAGTTTCTTGTATTTCCGGTCAAACAGACAATCCTTTAACCTTCTGTTCCTATTCTGCCGGCGTGCTAGAATTTGTTTCAAGCGGTAGTCGTAGAAAGTACACTCTTTTTTAATTTTGTGCAAGAAATTAAAAAAGGTGGGTTTCCTCGGTATCTTTTTATTTAATCGGTGGTGAAACCCTTCTAGGATGTTGTTCGTACGATGTCGGTGCTCGTCGTGCACAACACTTAAAGTGTTGGGATTAAATTTTTGCAACCATTGCTTTTCAAAGTACGCTTTAAATTTTAGCATTTCTTCAGTCATTGGGTAAATGTCCAAAATTTGCGTCCAGCATTCTAAAATCCGGTTTGACGGTAACAAAGCCAAATTTGTGGTAATTCTAGTCAGTGTCTTTCCTTCTGCAGTAGTATCACACTTTAATTTTGATGAGTTTTTCCATATTGCCTTACTAAAGTGATACTGACAGCCCGATAAGTTCGCGTCAGGAAATACAGTACTTACGGCATTCATTACTGCAAGTTCGTAGTCACATTTGAACGAGGAAATTGATATTTTCAATTTATTTTCTAATAACTGGAAAAACCTCATATAAGTGTCTTGACTTTTATCGGGTAATAACCCATACACTACGGGAACAACATTCATCGAGTTAATGTCGGAACCGAGATCTAAGTGCAGGGAATATACCTGATAAAATGGTGGAGGACATATTTTGAAGGTCCCATCTCCGAAGTACGACCCGGATCCTCGGTAAGCTTTGATGACATTTTTGCTCGTTTTGGAGTACAATATAATAATTTTATCGTCCTCTCCGTCCTCTATAACCTTTATGTTATTTGTAAATATGTTTTCTGGCACTTTTGCGTCTTTTAAGGAGGAAATCTTTAGAGAGTCGCTGCCTAAGAATTTCCTTCGATGTCTGGATAGGGCGTCCTTCAACTGTTTAAAGGTTGGTATTGGAGTTTGATCACTATTGGCCTCTTCTTTTAATGGTTCAAATTTATTTTCAAAAATATTTTGAAGGGAATCAAAATTTTTGGTCACTTCTAACTTGCAATCTTGTATTGCGGCATATATTTTATTTTTAACAAAGTCTGGTTGGCAAGTGTGTTCGCTCTGTTTAACGATACAAGTCTTTGTAGAGTTTAAAGTTATCGATGCATTGCAATATTTGCGATTGCTGCATCGCCAATTGGTGGTGCCGTTTTTGTTCTTTGCATTGTGGTTATAACGATACCCGTCATGCAAGAAAGTCGGGTGTCCACTTTTATTTTCCAAAAAACTCAACTCTTCATCCATTTTATAGAACTGTCTTTTAGTTTCTTCTATGTAATTTGATTGACGTTGACTAATCAAAATTATAAATAGACAATACACATTTATTTCAAGATAATAAAGAGGCGGTTTGATAAGTCAGTGACTTTAAGTAAAAAAAAAAACTTTTTCATAATCGAACCTTTTTATTCCAATTCTTAACTCTTTGGTTACTGGCTGTCATAATTTTTTTCTTATATTGCGAATATTAAAAAAGAAATCGAGGCATATGTCAGATAAGAGCGGGAAATTGACGGAAAATGGAGAAAAGTGAATTTCGTGTGCTAATTAAGCATTACTTTTTACGTGGCAAAACTATCAAAGAGACTGAAGACCGGTTAAAAAAATATTATGGGGAATCTGCTCCATCGCATGGAATGGTACACAAGTGGTTTACAGAATTTCGTTGTGGACGTATCACCACCAATGACGCAGTACGGTCTGGAAGGCCGATTGAAGTGACCACTGATGACATGGTGAATAAAGTCCACGATATTGTTTTGGATGACCGTCGAATGAAGATACGTGAGATAGCCGAGATTGTACACATTTCATCTGAACGAGTTTTTCATATCTTACATAATATTTTAAGTATGAAAAAACTTTCCGCAAGATGGGTGCCGCGCTTGCTGACAGCCGACCAAAAACGAATTCGCGTAAGAACTTCCGAGCAATGCTTAGCCAAAGTCACTGACTTATCAAACCGCCCTCGTAAATGAACTTCAGAATCATGAAATGAATACCTTAAATTGATATTCGGCGAAAAGTAGCGTAACAAATCGAGATAAAATGTAGTCTATGTGGTATAATTCGGGTTATAAACTATCTCTATACCTAGTTTCAGCGATATCCGTTCAGCCGTTTTTGCATGATCGAGTCACAAACATCCAGACATCCAAACATCCAAACTTTCACATTTATAATATTAGTAGGATACTCGTAAATCCTAAATGCTTCTTTTATCATATCAAATACCTTTTAAATAAATACCCCATACCCCACTTGACATAGTTCTTTGACTTAAAGAGCAATTCTTTTTAAATTTTAATGTTGTTTTTTCACGCGTATTTTTGAATCTCGTGGAAATTTTGGAAAAAATTATAGCCTACGTCACTTCTGCAACTGAGACGAATTAAATGATACCTCATATGTCGAAATCCGTTAACGGTTTAAGCTGCCGGGCGTGACAAAGAAATGGACATAGTCACATACATACATACATACGCTCGAAAAACATAACCCTCGTCTCCTTCGGGCAGTCGGGTAAAAAAGAAAGCTCTGGAACAGTTTTTGTTGTCTTCTTTCCCATAGCTGTTTACTACATGGGCTAAGTTCTCAAGATAGGTTAATGGATGGTTCTCACGGTGGTTTTGATTACCGTTTTCAGTTACGGCGTTAGGTTTCACCGGTAGAAAGTGACTCAAAATACAAATCTGAGTCTACAGGAAAATGGTAAATAATGCTGACAAGAAACGAATCTGGCATTGCGCGAATCTGGCGTTCTGCGAATCTGGCGTTCTGCGAATCTGGCGTTCCGCGAATCTGGCGTTCTGCGAATCTGGTACTATGCGAATCTGGTATTATGCGAATTTCAAATCTGGCATCGTGCGAATCTGACATTCTGCGAATCTGGTATACTGCGAATCTGAAAATCTGGCATTATGCGAATCTGGCGTTCTGCGAATCTGGCCTTCCGCGAATCTGGTGCTTTGCAAATCTGGCACAAAGCGTCAAAACCATATATAATACGTTAGAAAACGAAATGTCATTCCAAATCTGACATGATGGAATAGACTTATGCAAAGTACTGTAGAGCGACAGAGAGCACAACACTTAAATCATTCATCATTTTATTCCATCACATTTGGTCAAAGTCAAAGTCAAACATTTATTGCATATCACATTACATCATTTTGATGGAATAATTGAAAGGTATACGAGATGTGACACCCTGCAAGGGCACTGCAACATAAGAGGACTACCACTATTTTCTTTTAATTTTTAAATAAGTATACAAAACAATTTAAATTTCAAATTATAAACATTTACATCTACACATCTTAAGTTACAAATTATATTTAGGGCAAGAGCTATCGAAGTAAATTTAATTTATTTCTCGTTAAAAAATTCGTCCAGGCTGTAGAAACATTTGAACTAACTAACTGCGCTGGCTCAGCGACCCAAAATGAGTCTTGGCCTCCGACACAAGAGCTCGCCACTTTACCCGATCCTGCGCAATCTCTCGCCAGTTTGTGGCTCCGAGCTCACGCAGATCCTTCTCTACCATATCTATCCAGCGGTACTTTGGCCGACCGACCGGACGACGCCCCGTCGGTCGCCCAAGGTATGCTCTCTTCACCTGCCGATCCTCTCCCATTCGCTCAAGGTGGCCGAGCCAGCGAAGACGATGGGCCTTGGTCTCACCAATGATGTTCGGTTCGGCTACCAGTTCTTGTATTTCGGCATTTTTGAGGATCCTCCAATTACCATCGTCCGTTTTGACCGGTCCCAGAATTTTTCTAAACACCTTGCGCTCCGCTACTAAAAGGCTATGCTCCTCCTTAAGCGTTAGCGTCCAAGCTTCGCATCCATACATTAGAATGGGACGGATAACGGTCTTGTATATCCGAAGCTTCGTAGATATGCTGAGAAGCTTGGACGCCAAGACCTTGTGGAGAGCAGCGCTGCATCGCAAGGTGTTCTGGATGCGGATGTTGACTTCGTCCTCTCTTGTATGCGTATCCGTGACAGTGCACCCGAGGTATTTAAATTTGTCCACACCCTTGTAAGAGCTTCCCCCTACAAGTAGGTCGTCTCGTTTAGCACGACTGTTCCGGTATCGCTTCATGTGGAGGTATTCCGACTTCCCATGGTAAATTCTAAAACATTCTAGAAACATTTGCCGATTAAATAATTTTTCAAATGTTTATTAAATTGCTCTATCCGTGTGATGTTTTTTATAGTGTTTGGGATATGATTATATATTTTTATTAGCATATGATGTGGGCTGTTAGAAACTAATTTTAATGTGGAAAATGGTACTTTTAGTTTATTTAAGTTCCGATCGTTTCTTTTTACTAGCGTTTTAGGCGAAAATAGGTCAATGTGTTTCATGACAAATTTGCATGATTCAAGGATATACATAGATGTCACAGTGAGTATTCGAAGTTTAATGAAATGGGACTTAGAAGATTCCATTTGGTTTATGTTTGCCAATATACGGATACACTTTTTTTGGATGACAAATATTTTATCAATCTCCCGGCAATTTCCCCAGAGAACCATATCCAGTCTATATGTTATCCTTGAATAAGCGTATGCGTAATATGCTTCTAGAGCGGTTGCTATGCGTAAACAAAAGAGGTCAATTTTTTTGTAGCTTCTGAACATGTGATTTCCAGCTCATATTGTCGTCTAGGTTTATACCTAATACGGTCGCTGTATTCACAAATTCTAAGGGAGTGTTATTGTAGCTGTAAGAAATTTGTAGTGCAGGTTTTTGATAGGGTTTAAATTGTAACAGTTTTGTTTTTCCCAGGTTAAGTTCTAAGTTATTGGATTCTAGCCAATTTACTATTTTGTCCATCGTTGAATTTAAATTTCTTACCACTTCATCAATATTAGAGCATGGAAGTAGCACGGATACGTCATCTGCAAATAGTACGTTATGTTGTTCTAGCACGTTAGGGAGCTCATTAATGTATATTATGAATCGTAGACATCCCAAGACGCTACCTTGAGGGATAGAGCCGGTCGATAAAACTCTATCCGATCTGGTTTTTTGTATTTCACCTGTCGCATAGTCTGGTTTCGATCTCGACATATTGGAAGCGATTCTTAAAATATGATTTGAACCAATCGTGGGCTAATCCTCTGATTCCAGAATTATATAGTTTATGTAGTAAAGTCTCGTAGCGTACTCTATCGTAGGCTTTGCTCATATCGAGCAAGAGGCCTATGGCATATTTTTTGCTGTCAATTTCATCCATAATAGCTTGAACGTATTTGTATATTTCCAACGTCGAAGAGCGGTTTTTCCTGAAGCCGTTTTGATTTTCATGTAGTATGTTAAATTTTTCGTAGAACGAATATAGACGTTTTATCATAGCGGTTTCAAATATTTTTGCGGTTGTTGGTAGAAGCGCAATTGGCCGATAGTTGTTAACATCTGAAGTGTCACCTTTTTTGTGTACCGGTTTTATTACAGCACTTTTAAGTGCATCTGGAAAGGATCCTTCAGAGAACGATTGGTTTATTAATCTAGTATATGGAATCGTTAAAACATCAGCACACGTTTTAATTAAAAAGGGAGGAATTTCGTCTAGTCCAGAGGAAGACTTATTTTTTAGACTTTATTACTGTGTGTATTTCTTTAGGTTCTGCAGGGCTGAGAAAGAACGATTTGTCGATTGGATTAGATAAGGGCATTTTTCGATTTGGAGCGGAAGAGTTTGAGTTTCCGATGGACGAAAAGAAATTATTAAAAGTGTTCGCCACTAACTTAGGATCACTGATTGTTTTATCGTCTGTTTTGATTTTAATGTTCTCCCTGGTTCGGGGTGGGTTTTTATTTAATTCGTGATTTATTATTTGCGACATACATTTAGATTTATTATGAGCATTTTCAAATTTGCGCTTATTACAAAGTTTTTTTGAGAGTAAAATGCCTTTTTTAGCATTTTACAGTAACGTTTAAAATGATGTCGCAAAGTTTCATTGTTGAAGAAGTGACGGTCATAAGGGCTTGATACAACATCTCAAGATTAGGAGTACGTTTTCCCGTAGACTCATAAATATTAAATTCTTTCCTAATTAAACTTTTCGTGGCTTGGTGTGGATCACGTTTTCACGTTCAGCTGGAATCTTATCTACTTTATCTATTGTTTTTTTTTTTTATTATTGACTCAAAACTGCTGGTGCCTTGTTCTTCCAATTCATTCACGTCCGGTTGGCTGCTTTGACAATCGGTGGTTGAGGTTGTTGTTGACTTGCTCGGAAAAAGTCTGTTATACGGACCTTCGGTGAAGTTTATTAAAGCAGTTTTAGAGCAATTCCTGTCACTACTAGAATATGCCACAGGATCGTGCAGGTATTTGATTAAGGAAATCAAATAAACATTTCACCTGCCTTCAATTTTGTTATTAAGATTTTCTAAAAATCGTTTGGATAAGTTAATGTCCATAGAATTTAACTTCTCAATCAGCACGTTTAATATGGCTTCCGAAGTCAGGATCGATGCGTCTCTTCTTGACAAAGCTTCGATAGACAATTTTATGGATGTAATACTCCCCATATAATATTTGTAAAACCGCGATATTTCCTTCATTCCATTTTGACGACATATTCAGGTCAATCAATGACTTTTTCAAAGCATTTTTAAGTTTTAGAAATCGCTCTACCATTAATATTGTTGAGTTCCATCTTGTCCGGACATCCAATAACAAGTTCAACTCATGGCCGAATTCCTCTGTTACATGTTTTTGCAAGGTGATGTTTTTCAGTGGGCTTTTTCGGAATAGTTTTACCAAGTATCGTGTTTCTTTTAAGGCTTTATCAATAGTTATCGGATATTGCACGTTGGTTACAATCTCCAATTCTTGGACAGAATCATCATCTACGTCGCTTTCTTCATCTGAATCTTGAATCGTTGACATTCCGGGGTCATCAGAAGCATCGTCATCATCAGTGATATTTCTGTTTGAAGTGGCTAAAACAGACAAATGGATAGCGTGGTTTAGGCAGAGAACCATCTCAGTTGGACTGTCTCGTCCAAATTTAACCATGACGTTCGGTCCATCAGAAGTCACTGCTACTACGTCTTGTTCAAAACATAGACCAAACTCTTCCAAACGAGTTTCAACTATTTGTCTTGTTTCAGTAGCTCCACATTTGCCTGGGATGTATACAAGTCCCAAATTATAAAACTTTCCGTCTGTATAATGAACATATAAGTTAAAATATCTCCTGTTCTTCACATCAGACTCATTTTTAGGTAACTTAAATCCTCTGCTCTGAATTAATTCTCTTATAAATTCACTTCGGGGAAGCTGTCTCTCTGAGCTTGTTGGAGTATCATCTTCTCAGCTGCTATGATGTCCAGCGCGTGAAGTTTTGAGGGGGATGTGGTGCTGTCGAAATACAATTTCGAATTTGAAGTTATTGGCCGAGACAGCTAAGCCGGAACAATCGCGCGCCCTGGAGAACACGGGGGGTGGCGCGTAAAAGGCGCAACCAGGAACTAAAATGCGTCGTGTCAGGAACTGGACTCGAAAATGGGACGTCGATGAGCAACCCCACAAGCTCCGATTTCAACTCGAGGTCTGGTAAGGTCTCCTCAACGTCAGCAACTCGCTCGGTCGGCCAAGCGTATGGCGGCAGTAAAAGATATGGTGGACCGGTAAACCATCGATGAGATTGTGTAAATTTATTTTTTTAGGTTTTGCGGCGTCGTCGGCGACGTTGAGAGAGGTAGGTATCCACCTCCAGTTAGAAGGGTTGGTGGTTTCCAGTATCTCTCCCAATCTGTGCGCCACGAATGGCTTAAACGCCCGAGTATCACTCTGAATCCACTTAAGGACTGTGGTTGAGTCTGATGAGCTTGCAAGATAGTATGCGCAAAACGAGTGGCTATAAGTGCAGTGCATCTTGTAATTCAATGCGTGGGATTGAAACCGGTCTTAAGGACGTGACACGTGCCTTGCTACCAATGAGAGTCGTAGATCGTAGTCGGGCAACCAAGATGGCTGCACCACCATGTCCGTCCCGTCTGTCGTCCCGCAGACAGGCGCAACCGGGAACTCTAAAAATAGAGTCAGGCTTCAACCACGTGTCCTGGACAGCAAGAAGGACGGATTGTATTTACTGATAAGTTAATTAATGTTCGATTTTGTATTGCAAATGCTGCGACAATTCCATTGCAGAATCGATCGAGCCATTTTGAGAGAGGAATAAAGCAATAATATTAAATAATTTTTGTCGCATGTTGTTCAGTTCAACGTCAGAATTTACTAGAAGTCAATAAAATATTTGAGTAATTCGATTAGGTTGTCTTCATTACGAACACTTTCATTTTGCAATGCACAGCCATTGGGCATCACAGATTGTGGGTCCCGGATAATATTGTTGTGAGCCGACCTGTCGTAACCAGGGTTCTGAGAAGGGGTTAGAGAAGAATGAGGTTTGCGATGTAAGGAAAAAGCTTTCCGATACGAGAGAGAAGCTATGCCCGCCGGGGGCTGAGACGAAGAACTCCAAGTGAAAGAATTGGGGAGATGGGTTACGAGGGGGAGAAGAAGAATATGCAGTCGCTGCAAAAGATTTTTTCACGCCTGGAAAGCGAGCAGCAGCCTCTATATAGGACAGATGGTCCTGGGACATCGCAAGATTGATGTTTCGTTACCTGTGATGCTCTAGACAAGCCTGATTATTTGCACAATGATTGCCCGAACAGAACAGACAAGAAAACATCGTCACTCCACATGAGAGACCCTCGTGCTCCTGACCGCACCTTGTAGCAGCGAAGCTTGGACCTGCACTGTGCCTTTACATGTCCAAATGGACAGCAGTTGTTACATTGTACTATAGGGTAACATTCAACCGGAAGGCTCTACCGGCAAAGGTGAGTACAACCGACTGAGTAGGAACCCAATGATTGGAATTGTTCTCGCCTGAAACTTTCCTATACAGTCGGCGGGCCTATATTTATGACCCTACCAAACCCGACAGCAATGGTCACATTCAAAACTACCTCCTCCATAGACCAGTCCGCCTGGATGTTCCTCACAATACCAATCTGACACAAAATGATGGAACTGTAGCTTAAAAATTCGCAGTAACCAGTGCAGGGTGCGCTAAGCAGTTATTTGCGTGTTTTGCGGACTCGAATTCCACCTCAAACCGACTAATACCAACACGTTTAACTCTGTCTTTTGCTACGCCAGTACCATTATTTTTAAAAAGGAAGAGGCCAAAATTAGTAGCCCTCAAAGTTACCCCTGAGGACAAATCCACCAATTTTTTTTGAAAGTGGATCACATAAGGACCGACATCAGAATCCGCATATTTACTGCGTACATCGTCAAACTCCGGCCAGGTAAATGTGGTGTGAATGGAAGGCTGGTATGGGGAGGATGAATTCACCGCAGCTTTTCTAGGACTATACGTATGTTCATTACATCCTTTCTCAGCGTTTCTCTTCCGCATATTTACTGCGTACATCGTCAAAGTTCGGCCAGGTGAATATGGTCTGAATGGAAGACTGGTATGGGGAGGATGAATTCACCGCAGCTTTCTTAGGACTATGCGGGAAGTAGTGTCACAACGTGCAAATTCTGGTATCGGATGAATTCACTTGGCACAGATGTAGTATATGTAAAACTAAGCTAATATAGCCCGGTAGCCATCCACCACCCCCTGGCGGGTAGGAAGGGGGGGCAGACGAAATTACACGCCGCCGCGCGCCAGAAAAAAAAATCAAATCAGCTTCTATTTAGTCCACTATCAGTATCTTTGAAAATCCTGATTATTAGTAAAAAAAAAATACTACTTTAAAGGATATTTATCTAGCTCTAAATCATCATATCATAAATGTGCCTGATAACTCTTCCAATCGTCTAGTCTCGCTTAATTTTTTGCAAGTATTAAGTTACATACTTATTTTAGTTATTGACTGTTGCTTATCGTCTAAACATCAATAATAGTGTTTTTTTATTTCTATTCGTTTATTTTTTCAATGTGTGGAAAAGGTTATTTTAAAATAAACACATACAGTATAATATTTGCAATACTAAAAACTATAGATAAATATAAAATAAATGATAATTATTATGTACAATTGGTTAAAACTAATTAAAAAAAATAAGAATAAAATATATACATTTATTATAAAAAGAATACCCAGCAGGTCTGCCTGCGGCATGGTTCCCCCTACACTGGCGACGTTACCTCTTTGGATCGCAAGAGCGGTTCTCTGTGAGAGGTACGCGCCAGCTCTGGGATCCCCTGAGACGCGAACCAACCGAGGCGACAGGGTCCTCATAAATGCCTTCATATCGGCCGACCAGGGTCCTAATGTCTCTACCGCAAGTGCCACAAATTCATAATCTTTAGACAAAGATGAGTATTTGCGGCGCTTGAGGATTTGAGCCTGGTCGGCAGCTGCGCCGGCTTGTGAACGAGTCGCCTGGATGTGGGACGCGGCGAACGTGTCGACATACTCGTATGTTGCGTCCCACACCAGGACTCGCCCTTGCTTCCACGGTGACAAACTGGCACCATCCGGACGCTTGCCATCGTCTCTTGCCATACCCATGGGTTCCAAAATTGCAGGAACAGAGGCGGTAGCAAGCGAACGGCGGACCAATGTCGTTTATGGCGCCGTGGCGGTATAGGCGACCGGCGCTTCTGGGACATGAGAGGCCGTGTCGACATGAGCACGTGTGTGGGATGCATATTCTCGACCCAAGCCTCAGGCAAACTGCTATTCGCAGGCAGCCTGGGTCAAGAACTGCTCCCACGTTGTGGGAGGGCAGAGCGTGGAGCCAGTGACCTGCTTCCGGCGCAGACACGGCCAAGATATGGGCACGATCTGAGTCGTCAGAACTATTGTCTATCAGGGCTGTATGGGATGCCTTGAGACGAGGAGCGTCCGCGGCCCTCTGACAAGATTTGGAGGATGGAATGTCGGCTCCCGGACAAGAGTCACACCAAGCATTTCTTGCCTCCGCCAGGCTCGCTAGCTCTGTGTCGGAAATCTGTTCAAGATCTAAAATAATACCGACAAGAGACAACGACCTGTAGGCGGAGGACAAGAACGCTGGAAGTGCCACTCCAGTCGACGAGCGAACGCCCAGGCCCCCAAATCTTATTGGGAGAACCGCTAAAGTCCAGGTCCTGTCATCGAAATTAACGTTTAATATTTTTGAAATTGTCGAACAAGGAAATTGTCTATGGCTGATAAAATAGATGGAAATTTCCATATCGGGCAACTGCGAATTAAATACATGAATTTTGGTGTAAATAAGCAGAATCGGATAATAAAAAGTGCCATGTGTGGGTTGATTTCAAATAAAAGGTCTGATGTGCTATTAAAGAGGTTTAGTTTGCAATTTATGATGGATTTTACTGCTTCATCGAAAGCCTAAAAGTGTGAGGGATGAATTTGATAGGACCGAAATATTTGGCAAGACTGCGTTAAAATTAGTAATAATTTCAATTCATTTTTCCAATGAAAGATGATGAGGAAGGTAAATTTCACATTTTGTTGAATTTAGGCAAAGTCCAATGTGAAAAAAAAATCCACTATTATTTGTAAGTCCTGTAAAACGGTGGTGGCGTCTCCACCTAGGGAACCGTCGTCCAGGTACCACATATTAAATTTGGAATTTAGATTTGAGATCACCGGATGAATAGCCAAACTAAATAAAGCAGGTCCAAGCGGTTATTTTTGTTGGCATCCCACACTTGAGGGGATAGTGTTGTCACCAAAAAGTAATTTAGTGGGTGCCCCATAGCATTGCCAGAGATACTTATAAAGCTCTGGCAATTCTTTTCTGGCTTCTACTAAGAGGGCACCGCGATCAACCGAATTAAATGCATTTTTGACATCAATTTTTAAAAATACCACGTAGTCCGGACGACTCAAAAAGGTTGAAATTCTTTGGGTGTTTCTTGATTTCAATTGCTTCCCTTACCATCCGTGGATAATAGTGCTTTTCTGTGGAAAGAATTTTCGGTTTGTGCAACTCGATCCAGTGATTCGTTCCAGATGTTAACAAATGTTCAGCTATTGCAGATTTTTGTATTTGGCGATTTTTGACTGCTGCTATGTGTTCTTTCACCCTTTCCTGAACACTCCGCTTAGTTTGGCCAATATACGAACTTCCACAGCTACATTATATTTTGTACACACCGGGATTTTGGAAAGGTATAACATCCTTTGGGCTGCGCAAGAAATTTGCTACTTTGGATAACGGCGTGTATACAGTCTTAATGGAGTATTTCTTTAGTACTGCCCCGACTTTATCCGTTATCCCATTCACGTATGGTAAAAATGCAGGCTGTCTGCTGACCTCCGGATGCTTATTCCTTTTCTTCGGGTTCTGTTTCATGTTCCTCTTATACCCGTTTCTCTGTAGCACATTGCTAACGTGGGCTAGCTCCTCGCCTACGTGTTCAAGGGCACATAAGTCCCGTGCCCTATTTACTAGCGACGTGACTACAGATTGCAGGTGCTTCGGGTGGTGATGTGAAGAGGCTTGCAAGTACCTGTCTGTGTGTGTAGGCTTCCTGTACACCATGTGCGCCAACGTGCCGTCCGCTCTGGCCATTACTTTCACATCTAAGAAGGGTAGTGTTCTGTCACATTCCACTTCATAGGTGAAATTTACCTTTTGGTGGATAGAGTTCAGGTGTGTTAGGCAGTTTGTCGAACACCTGAACTCTATCCACCAAAAGGTAAATTTCATTGGTAAATTGAAGGTAAATAAGAAATATCGCGTTAGACCCGTTATAATTTGTGTTAATTATGAGTACAAACCGCGAGAGTATAAAGTGTCAGACTCAAAAAGGAACGTGCAGCGTGTACCGCTGCCTCGCAGCCGCATTTTACCCCGACACCAAGTTGTCGCGGCTTGAATATTTTAGCCAGCCTCTGGTGAAACTTTCGGCAACACAGTTTAGTTGTTAAGCGCCTGAGGGTACTCCCGACGGCAATCGGGCGGATACCGCCGTCTTTTTTGGCGAGGGCTACTAGATTTGCACCATAAAGGACGGGGACTATCTCCGAGTTGACGCGGCCGGACAGCATGAGGTTCACCAAGGCGGATATCTCCTTTTTTCAATTACATTTTCCACAACAGTGGCATAATACGGTACATTTTAATTTTTTTTAGACAGTTGCACCTAACACAACACCGCGCCGTGACTTGCACTTGCACCTTTTTTTTTAAATGACTTAAACTGTATGAAGGCTGTATAGCCCTCACTATATACCTATAGTGAATAGACCTAGTCAAGGGCCGGTTTATATTGATAATGAAAGCAGAAAGCTTTTAAGTCCAAGCTGAAATGGTGCCAAGACTGACGGGAACAAAGAGGGGCAACACTGGATTGCCGAGGGAATGTCTTGTATTGTTGATACAACAATCAGGTCAATCGAGTGAGATGGGCGGGAGGGGAGTCGGATAAGTATACGCTCCAGTGTGGTGTAAGAAAGGGTGGCTTGGCATCGCCTATATTGTTTAATTTGAATGTAGACGAGTTAATTCGGGTTTGTTATATTGCTAGGACATGTTTTAACAACATCAGCTATGCGAACGATATAGCGCTGCTGGGCCCCTCAGTCAACTCGTTGCGGCAACTTATCGCTATATGCGAGAGGTATGCCGAGCGGCATGGTCTTAGGTACATAGCTTCCAAAAGTGAGGTCGTCATATTTATTCATAGCACGCAAATATAACCCAACAACGGAGCCTAGGATCGTGCTGTACGGGCGTACCTTTGAAGCGAGTGAATAGGTTTAAGTACCTGGGCCATATACTCACGAACGATCTAAGCTATGACCACGATCTCGAGAGAGAAAGAGAGGATAACGCCTTAATGATGTTGTTGAGGCTGCCTAAGCACTGCAGTGCATCCGGCATGTTTAAACAACGTAATTAAGGCCTTTAAAACGGAGCTTTCGTCTCCTTTGGCACACATTTTTAATCTTGCCTTAAAAACCGGTACCTATCCTGATCGCTGGAAAATTTCAAGAGTGACACCAATATTGAAGTCAGGGGAAAAAACGAAAGCCGAAAACCATCGTTCTATAGCTGTTTTAAGCTCTTTCGCAAAGGTATTTGAGAGTGTGCTGCATGCAAAAATTTATAAACAAGTCGAGCCTTATCTAGATGATGCGCAGCACGGATTTAGAAGAGGCCGCTCTGTAAATACCAATCTCCTTTCACTTGTGGATCATATTGCGAAAAGACTCGATGAGGGGTACCAGGTCGATGTAGTATATCTAGATTTCATGAAAGCTTTTTACCAAGTCGATAACGATATACTACTTCGAAAGCTCTCCCTTGTAGGCTTTTCGCCATCACTTCTACGGTTGTTCGCCAGTTACTTGGGGGATCGCAGACAGTTCGTTCGCCTTGGATGCTATGACTCAGATATGTACCACACAAAATCTGGTGTAAGTCAGGGATCGCTCCTTGGACCTTTCCTATTCACGATAATGGTTAATGATTTGACTGATTATCTTAAAGTAGGAAAACCCTTGATGTATGCAGATGATCTCAAGTTAGTGGTGGATATCAGGAACCCATCGGATTGCCTTGGAATGCAGTGCAATCTAGACGAAATGCACCGATGGAGTATTGAAAATCGTCTGTATCTTAATGCTTCTAAATGCTACGTTATGAGTTTCACGCGATCTAGGCGACCCATACTTGCGCAATATGAAATTGATAAACAGGCTCTCTCCCGCACTCAGTCTATGAAGGATCTGGGGGTGGTTTTCGATCCTAGCCTCACGTTCCACGATCACATGCGCGCACTAGCAGTGGAAGGGTTTAAACGTTTGGGTTTTGTTATCCGTAATTGCAAAGATTTCACGCATATAGGAGCCATCAAATTACTCTACTCTGCTCTTGTGCGATCAAAACTAGAGGCTAGTGCGTGCGTATGGAATCCACATGAATCGACCTATGTGTTAATGGTGGAAAAAGTTCAAAAACGCTTCCTGCGCTTCCTTTTTAGTAAATTAGGCGGTTATTACCCATTTTTGTGCCCTACCGCCTACCTGCAGGGCATTCTTGGCTATAACTCCCTCGCAACACGTAGACTGTTTTGTCAAATAATGACCGTCCTCCACATTTTACGTGGCCGCCTCGATTGTCCTAGTTGGAGAGGCGTGTCGCCTGTTTGTCCCGGACGGGCGCACGAAGTTCCGTGCGGACCGACTGCGTCTCTTTGCCGTGCCCACCGCGCGCACGGTCTCGCGCCGCAACTCTCCCGTGTGCCGCGCTCTACACGCCCTTAACAGGCTGGATGTGGTGGAATTCTCCTGCGATTTGTTGTTGGACGATAGTTGAAAGAGAATGCTTAAAATTGTGCGAGAGTCTAATTAACTAATTAATTCAATGATCTGTCACTAATAATAATATACATAAAAGATTTAGTAATTATTTAAGGTTCTACAATGTTATAGGTAACTCAATTTATAATTAAATTTGTCGTAATACAGTTAATGTTAATACTCGTATGTAATGATGATGTAATATAGTTTATAAGATATAGTAGTAGTAGTAGTTAAGGAACTTGTAATGACTTAGGTTTATCCTGTAATGTTACAATTTCTTGTGTGATTAATAAACAATTAAACTTAATACTTGCAAAAAAAAAAAATACTTGCAACAAAATCCTGGATTTCAAGCAAAAACAAAAATATTACCTTAAAGAATATTTGTCTAGGTTTAAAAAAAAATTTTTTTTTTCAAGCTGCCCTTGAGCCTTATGTATTTCTATTGAGATCACGTAGTAGCATCGTTGTTACCGTCGAAGCAGATGTAACATGAATTTTCTTATTTTTAAGAGCCCTTATTCCTTCTAAAATTATTTTTTTCATATTATGACAAATATATTGATGATTTCAACTCATCATCTCCCTGCCCTTATCCCACTTATGTAGGGTCGGCACAACATGTTTTCTTCTTCCATTCATCTCTATTATTCGTAATTTCAGCGCTTACTCCTTTCTTTCTCATGTCCTCTCTTATACAATCCATCCATCGCTTTCTTGGCCTACCTATCGCTCTTCGTCCTTCGACATTCATCCCTAACATTCTTTTACCAATATGACGTTCATCCCTCCTCATTACATGCCCGTACCACGCTAACCTACTGCTCCTCATTTTGTCCGTCACAGGTGCTACTTTCGAACTTCCTCTTATGTACTCATTTCTAATCCGATCTTTCCTCGTCACTCCACACATCCATCTCAACATTCTCATCTCGGCTGCGTGCATTCTTCTTTCATCCGTCACTTTCGTTGCCCAACACTCTGATCCATACATTACGACAGGTCTTATGATCATTTTATAGATTTTCTCCTTAAGTTTAAGGGGTATTCGTGGATCACAAGCTGTTCCAGAGACCTGTCGCCATTTCATCCATTCCGCATTTATTCTATTTTTCACGTCACGGTCTATATTACCGTCATTTTGGATTAATGACCCGAGGTACCGGAAGTCGGAGCAGACTGGTAGGGATACACCATCCAAGGCAATATGGGAAAAACTGGATAAGCCGCTGAAATCGCAGAACAAGTGCTCAGTTTTGGTTCTACTGATTTTGAATCCTACGTTCTCCAGTCTTTCTTGCCATTTTCCCAGTCTGCTCTGGACCTCAAGAGCATTATCCCCGACAAGAACAACGTCGTCGGCAAACAGCATGCACCAGGGTGCTTCCTCCTGTATGTCTGATGTTAGAGCATCCATAACTAGGAGGAACAAATACGGGCTTAAAGCCGACCCCTGGTGCAAACCTACAGCCACGTTGAAATTGCCAGTTACTCCAGCTTCGGACCGGACGTGAGTCTATCATACATCGCCTGAACAATTCGAACATACTTCTCTGGCACACCTTTCCCTTTCATAGCCCACCACAGAACCTTACGGGGGACCCTATCGTATGCTTTTTCCAGATCTATGAACACCATATGCAAGTCCTTTTGTGCACGTCGGTATTTTTCGCAAAGTTGGCGGAGTGCAAATATGGCGTCCATAGTTCCCCGGCCCGGCATAAACCCAAATTGGTTCTGTGTTACCTCACTTTCTTCTCTCATTCGTTTCGCTATCACTTTCTTCCATATCTTCATACTATGTGACATGAGCTTTATTCCCCGATAGTTGTTGCAATCCTGTACGTCACCTTTTTTCTTGAAGATGGGCACCAGTGAACTGTTGCACCATTCCTCAGGGATTACCTCTTTTTGCAACAACATATTAAAGAACAAATATTAATGATTTCAACTAAAGACGAAAATAAGTTGAAAAAACTAATTTTCCGCGTGAATTTGATCAATTTCGAGTAGTTTTTGAAACAAAAATTATCAATGAAAAATTCAAACTTTAGGTCTTAAATTTACAGTGTGTGGCCTAGAACCGGGGATAATATTAAAAATGGAGCCTCTATAGGTCACTAGTAATTGAATCATTATGGTTCCAATTAATTAAAATCAAAACTTTACTTTTTGTTTTTTTCTAACAAACTTAATCGTAAATTCAATGTTATGCAAACAATGCCACTCGATCGATTAAGTTCATCGTATTAATTCGGAGCTACTCGGAATGTCTCTTTGACAATTTATGGGTTGTCTGACACAACTTGTGTCGGCTGATAGAAAGATAATATTATCGCACGTCATGGGGGTTTATTTTGCACTCAAATAATAAATAAACCACTTTCTACTTAATGTACAAATAATAAATACAGACCCAAAGCGTGTTCAATATGTCTGCTCCTCTGCTGTACGCAAGTAGTGTACCGTCTGATAATGTTATTGTGAACGGTTCCTAAGTCTACGTTGTCACGTGTCCTCGGTTGTTCTGTTTTTGAGGATGTCTACTGTATCATTGTCTACTGCGTAAACAAAATTGAGTGCGAACAGGTTAATCTCTTGGTAAAAGACCGTGGACTTTCAAAAACTCAAAAGGACGTTGGTTCCTTCTTCTCATTACTTTGTTTATGGTGCGGTGATTGACTCCAAAGATTCGGCCAGCTTTTCTAGTACTGGAAGTGGGATGCTGTCTAAAATATCGAATAATTCTTCTTTCTAATTGCTGGCTGACATTTAGAGGTCTGTTGCCCTCGTATAGTATTGATCCGGGTACAAGAGGACGTAAGCGTTGTACTGCATTTGTAATCACGCGAGCATTCCTTGGGTGTCTTCTGTTTGGAAAACGATCACGGTACAACATCAGGGCACGAGCTTCTCCGTACAATAATATCGATTTACTGTCATTAAGTACAAATGGAAAATCGTCCACTTGAATTGACCATATGGAATTTTGACCAAACTACATTTCGGCCGAAAAGTAATTATGACCGAATATCTTTTCGTTAAAAAATAATTAAGTCTGAATTGAATTTTGTCCATTATAAAAAATGTGCAAAATTTTATGCGTACAAAGTGAATAATGTCTACTATCAATTTGGACCAAAATGTAAATTTTAGCCCAAAACGAATTATGTCCAAAATTATTTTTGTCCACATATAATTTCGTTGAGGATGAATATAGTACTTATATGCCATCTAGTGTGGAATAGCAAAACTCGTTTGTGACATTTTTCTAGACAGTTTTTTCTTGAAGTGGTGAGTAGCGGAACTAATTACATGTCAATTATGCTATGTCCATACCGTCGCTGGTACACGCTTAGATATACCAAAAAAGTAAATATAGGTCAAAAGGAAAATTTAAGGCCAGTTTGTACTCGTGTATAATTTTATCTCTTGCTTATACTTTATGGGTAAGAGCGAAAAGTAAATGTTAGGTTGATATCCTTATTTTGTATTTTTATTTCTAATATTTTTTTTGCCCACTTTGTGTACGTTAACGATTAAATTATCATTCTATTCTACTCTATTCTATATCCAATTTGATGCGACGTGTATTAATTTACATTGCACCAAATAAATGCATTTTTCATAGAAAACTATCGTTAGTCTCAGACATATTAAAATACTTAAACGGGTTTACTCACGTCGTAGAAGTCGAATAACGCTCGACATGTTTCGAATCGGTACGCGATTCATCATCAGGAGAGACGATCAGTCGCGGCGGCGGCCAAACGAACACTGAGTAAACCCGTTTAAGTATTTTAATAAATGCATTTTTATTATTTCTCATGTATAGTTCAGTGAGGAAAAAGCATTTTTAGAAATGCACCACTCATAATGATCAGTGCGTATCTTTATGAGAATGTATCACTAATCAATTACCATTTACAGCATTTTTAAGGAGTTCATTTGGCGATAATTTACATGTAAAGTAAGCAAGCATTTTACCTGATTTTAAAATAAAACCATAAGACATTACTTGCAATTTTTTTTACTTTAGGCGCTTAAATTAAGATGGCGTCACAACTTCGTATATTCAAAATATAATTAGAAACTGAGGGTGCTAGGTTAATATAGAATTTCCATACATTTTTTTAGATACCATACGTATGCGTATTTTATGAGTAGTTATCGAAATATCACGGCGATGCTCCCCAGCAGGACCACCTTGCAATCACATTTACGTCGAAACTATTGATATAGTTTTTTTTTTGTACTGGCACTAGAATTTTAAAAAAAATATATAGAATTTTTTCTATATGTTTAAATTCATCAAAGCCAAGGAGAGCATGACGTAATCTAATGGCTCATGGACAACATGCCGTCACTCCGCTAACGCCGAGTGGACTCAATTTATTTTTGACAACCTTATTTCCTATCCGTAAGTTACATACTTAGCTATTAATGGGCAAGTATAGTATAATAACTAACTTTGGGAAGGCCTTTGTCCAGCAGTGGACGTCTATAGGCTGATATGATTCCTAATACCGGTAACGATCCCTGCTCTGACAAGGTTGTGAAGGTTGTGAAGGTTGTGACAAGGTTCTATAGTGGCCTAGAAATCAAATTTTTTGACTGTACGTATATCGTCGTCTAGTCAGGGACCGGAACCCCTTACCCATAACCCGGGTTACCTTAGGGTTTTTAACGGGTTTCTTATAAAGCTGATTATTCTAAACCCCTACACTTAGGTAAGCGTTGAAACGGCTTACCGCTTAACACAATTAATCTCTTCGATCAGGTTAATTCGGATTAGCGCTTACCGACATTAAAAACCTCTGAAACGCTTACCGCTTCATGCGCTGATTGTATATGTGCAAGTTTTTTCAGACATTACGTAAAGCACGTGTAGATTATTATGGAACACACTAATATTCAAACAAAAAACTAAAATGACTCTCACGTGCTTCAATAGGTGGCATTTGTAAAAATATCTAAACCTTTGTACATGAAGCCATTCTAAATGGAGATGGAGCATAACAAAATATAATGTGTAAAATTGTAAACTAGTAAGATCTTATTTTATTTTTGTAATACTTGTTTACATTTATGTATAATTAAAAAAAAAATACGAAAACGATGTTTAACTCCCATGTGGCACCCACTCCATTTAAAGTTGGAGACTGCGCTTGAAATTGTAGACGCCAAATATATATCTCTTGGACAAACGATCCAGTTGGGTAGGTCGAATTTCGAAAAAGAGGTCACTCATCGAATCCAACTCGGATGGGCAGCGTTCGGGAAGCTGCGAAATATCTTCTCGGCCCATAGAGCGCAGTGTCTTAAGATGAAGGTTTTTTAACCAAGGTGTGTTGCCAATTGCCATTGATGACATACGGTACTGAAAGGTGGTCGCTTTCAATGAATGGGCCTCATAAGAAGGCTCAAGGTTACTCAAAGGGCAATGGAGCGAGCTATGCTCGGACTTTCCTTGCGGGATCGAGTCCGAAATGATGAGATACGCTAAAGAACCAAGGTTGTAGATATAGCTCAGACAGTCGCCAAACTTAAGAGGCCTTATTCCTTTTAAAAAATTTTTTTTTCATATTATGACAAATATATTGATAATTTCAACCAACTTTTTGAAGTGAATAATACTTTTCCCCGTGTTCTAGGTAGTAATACAGCTATTTCATGATTTCATTGCGTGCAGTCAAAAATAAGTTGAAAAAACTAATTTTCCGCGTGAATTTTGTCAATTTCGAGTAGTTTATGAAACAAAAATTATCAATCAAAAATTCAAATTGTAGGTTTTAAATATATACCTATAAATCCCAATAGCCCTGTTCTAGGTCGCTCGTTCCCTAAATATCAGAATGGCAAAATACTAGATTGCACAATTTACCGGATTTCTGAAATACCAGATTTCTACAACACCAGATTTTCTGGTTACCGTGTTTCTCTTATATCGGGTTGCAAAAACAACTTATTCTCAATACACTGTATTTTATTTAAAACCTAATTCCCATAATACCAGATAATGAAAACACCAGGCTCGTAAAGCACGATGTACTTGAAACACCTAGTTTCTTAATCTACCACTTACTCAATATACCAGATTGCCAGTTTATTTAATTCCCAACACACAAGATGCTAATTATACTTGATTCCCGAAAGCTTAAATTCCTAAAACACCAGATTTATACTTTAGTCGATTACATAAGTACTGATAGAAAAAAAAACTATTATAAACAACAACATTTTATTGTAAAATTTATTTACTAATTTAAAGTTGGCAAATACTACTAGTTTTCTATAAAAGAAAATAAGTTAACCCTTAAATTGGCACACCATGATAGAACATGTTTTTATTTATTTATTTAGGGTTCAGTTTAATGTTGATTTTGGGATATTTAGAGGATAAGTACCTAAAACAATTTTTAGACTGCGACAAGTTAAGGTATAATAACCTAAGTGAAGTGAAAATCCCCAGGGGATTAAATGAGGTATTCCATGTTATTGAGGATGGCAATGAAGAAAAACTGATAATTTTTTGCTCTAATTACGTCAAAGACATTGTGACAATTGCAACGAGTGGTTCTTACTACACAGCCATTTTATCAATTGTATATACTCCACCTTGACTACTATACAGACGAAAAGAGCGTCAATATAATTCCAGTCATTTATGCCTTATTGCCCAATAAGTCCAAAAAAATACATATAAACGATTTTACGAAATTGTTAAAAATAGACTGAATGATAACATTGTGTCATTCAAAAGTGACTACGAAATTTCACAAATGAATGCTGTGAAAGACGTTTTCCCCAATGCCAAAATATCGGGATGCTACTTCCATTTCAGTAGGGCGATCTGGAAAAAAGCAGAACGACTCAAATTATTAACAAACTATAATGGAAGGAACATTGCGAGATTTTGTTAAAATTTCCCTCTATTGCCACCTGAATACATCGACGCCGCATGGCGTGACATTGAGGAGATTGCGAATGACGCAGCTATAATGGCATTTAAGCGTTACTTTGTAACGACCTGGCTCAGCAAAGATTATAATATGATCAGCTGTGCGAATGACAAAAATAGAACAACTAATGCATTAGAAGGATACCACAGAAGATTGAATTCAAAGATGTCGAAGAAACCTGGTTTTTTAAGTTTTGTTTTATTTTAACACAGGAAGCAAAACATTATGACACGATAATACTAAGAAGCTTTTTTCAGCCATTAAAAAAAAAAATAGGAAAACTAAAGATATGGCATTTGACAAAAAATATATGAAATTCTTACGAGAATTAACCAGTAAAGCTATAACACCAAAACAGTTTTAAAAAAAAAATGTACTAACACGACTATTATTTTAGTTATTTATTCATATATGATATGATACTTACTTGATGATTACTAAGTGAGATGCAGATAGGTATTTTAATTTAATTATGCATTACGTATTGTATTCTCTTATAAAAGAAATAAAAACCCTTAACATTAAAAAATAAAAGATTTTTTTTTACATTATTTATTTTAACAAATAACCAAAGAATTAAGAATATTTATTTTCAGATAATAAAATTCATAAGTTATTAGTGATATTGGTTGGCTTACTCTACGCAGTCCAATCCAATATTAAGTCGGAGATTGTGGATAAATAACTTTAACTATATCATGTTTATTCTTAAAAGCATCCACTATTTTTAAACAATGTCGATATACTGTAGTCCTCATACATGTCGGTACATGTTTTAACTCTTCCATAATGAGCAGTCCGAAATATCCATTTCTCTTGTCGTCTCCACCATCCATAGAAGAGCAGTCAAGGCAGTTCGTTGGCGTTGACATGTTGCCAGAAGGTGATAAGGATGAGTTAACCTTGCTTTTTTTTCGAACTGGTGATGATAAAATGCTCTGAGAATATTTATCACTGTCTGGACTATCTTCTCGTTTATTCATATTTATCTGCTTCAATTGACAGAATACTTTTGACAGAATGTCAAGAGGTTTTTTTTTTAAATGAGAAGTGGCAGACTGTTTTTACTTAAGCGGACATTGTAGAAAACGGGCTTTAGAACACAAATAGTGGGCATTATAGGAAGCATACATCGTAGGCATAGGACATCACAAGGAACGGACATTATAGGAAGCAGATCAATTTTCGAAACGGACATAATAGGAAACGATCATTCTAGGACAGTGGCATGATAGGAAACCATTTGCTGACATTATAGGAAAGGGTCATTTCTTGGAAGAAGACCAGTAAATTATAGGACCAGGGCTATATAAATTCACAAGACTGGTCTATGGATTATCTAATCATCATCATCATCATCTCAGCCATAGGACGTCCACTGCTGAACATAGGCCTCCCCTTTGGACTTCCATATATACCGGTTGGAAGCGACCTGCATCCAGCGCCTTCCGACGACCTTTATAAGGTCATCTGTCCATCTTGTAGGTGGACGTCCTACGCTGCGCTTGCTGGTCCGAGGTCTCCACTCGAACACTTTTCGGCCCCATCGGCCATCTGCTCTGCGTGCTATGTGGCCTGCCCATTGCCACTTCAACTTGCTAATCCGGTGAGCTATATCGGTCACTTTAGTTCGTCTACGGATTTCCTCATTTCTGATTCGATCACGTAGAGACACCCTGAGCATAGCCCTCTCCATTGCTCGTTGAGCGACTTTGAGCTTTGAGATGAGGCCGATAGTGAAAGACCACGTTTCGGTGCCGTAAGTCATCACTGGTAACACACATTGGTTGAAATTTTCGTCTTGAGGCACTGAGGTATGTCGGACGAAAAACAAAATACTTATACTAAATGAACAGCATTTTGTCTTTTATTTCCGACGGGTGCTCACTCAAACCAACTCTACTTTTCTCTCTAACTAACTCTAGTAATCTAACTAACTAAATGTTACTGATTTACGTAGTCCTTGTTTTAGAGATCTAAAATAAAGCACTACGTAAATCAGTAATTTTTTCAATGAAAAAAATGGGGTCTATTTCGTTGTTACGTAAACGATTTAAATATATCTCATACTCTTCATCGAACATTATGTCAGTGAGCCGTCTGTTTTTTTTGAAAGAATGAAATAGACTGTGTTTTACAACACAGTCGAAATGCTTTGATTCCTTTCTCATCACTTCTAAGAACCGAAACAAGTTCGGATGACGGGGAAGTTTACCATTTAGGCGACGGTGCCACCCCTCTACTACATTCGTAGTGCGGTGTTTCGTATCAGAACAACTTAATAGTTTCAAAGGATATTTTTGGAGCCACTGTCTTTCTACGTAACTCTTAAATTGTTGCATTTCGGCACAATCGGGACTACCATTCAAAATTGAGAGCCAAGCATCTCGAATGTAGTTCTCAGGCAAGAGCGGCAAATAAGACGTCATTTTTGTGATCTTCTTCCCATCCGCTATGGATGTAAGCCCAATTTTTTCTGATTTTTTGTTGACTGCCTTTTGGAAGTGATAGAAGCACCCGTATATGTTCGCATTCGGATACACGAATTGGACTGCGTTCATGATTGCAATTTCATAATCACATTTAAAGTTCGAAATATTAACTTGCATTTCTTCCTTTAGCAGTTCAAAAAAGCGCATGTATGTAGTCTCGCATTTATCTGGGAGTAATGCGTAGACTGTTGGGATGGTGTTGATGGTTTTGCTATTTGAACCTACATCCACATGTAAGCTGAATATTTGATAAAAAGGCGGTGGCACAGATTTAAATGTCCCATCTGCAAAATAAAAGCGATCTGTTTCATCTTTGATTGCTTTTAGGTAATCTCTTGTTAAATTAGAACAAAAGATAAGAATCTTTTCGTCTGTTCCGTCGTCGCAAACTAAAAAATTTTCTGCTAAACTCGTCGGAATATAAACATCTGACACCTTTGTGAACTTTAGCTTAGAAGTATTCAGTGCCCTCTTTCTCAATTTTGTGAGTCCACTCTGGACATCTTTAAAACGTGGTCTCGTGTTTAAGTCGCCGATGTTTATATTTTCTACATGATTTTCGAAGGACTCTTGAATTGGTGTCAAGCTATTTTTTATATCTTCTTTGCACTTCGACATGGCTATAAACGCTTCATTTTTCGCAAAACTTTGCTCACACGCGTGACTGCTACGACGCACCACTTTTTTTGGACTTTTGGCAACTACCGATACCGTTGCAGTACAATCGCTTCTGTTAACGCATCTCCACAGTTGCGTACCACTCTTGTTCGGGTTATTATTATTTAGATTATAACGATATCCATTTTCTAGAAGTGTGTCTCGTCCTCTTTGATTTTTCAAGATAATTATTTGTCCCGGTTCGTCCATTCTGACACAATTTACGTTTAAATTTGTTGACGTAAAAGCAGTGAATAACGATTCAGTCTATGACAGAAAGGCACTTCATTTGAATATTAAATAAGTGGCCTGTATGAATAAACACCGAGACCAAAGAAGACATGATTCCTGTTTCTACAGTTGAATAGAAATAATATGTACAAATACAAAATGCTTTATTGCACACCAGAAAAGTTTACAAAATGAAAATAGGAACAATAATTTTAACAACGATAGACAACCTACTGTGCAAATTTCAACTCACAACGTTGATGAGTCAGTTAGTCAGGACACTTGAAAGAAACACACAGGACGAAAGTGTGTCTGTCTGTCTGTCTGTCTGTCTGTCTGTCTGTCTGTCTGTTACCTCTTCACGCTAAAACCGCTGAACCGATTTAGATGAAATTTGGTATATACATAGTTTCAGTCCCGGGGAAGGACATAGGATACTTTTCATCCCGAATAAATGTAGTGTTCCCGTGGGATGAGCGGGTAACACCGCGGGGCACAGCTAGACGCAGTCGTATATATAGATTAAGATCCTTTAGAACAACTTGAGCCCCAAATTTCATAAATATAGGTTAAATAGTTATTGAGATAGTAAAGTCCAAACTGACTGACTGACTGACTGACTGACTGACTGACTGACTGACTGACTAGTAATCAAAAACTTAAAACAAACACAGTCATTCGAAGGCCATGTCTGCGTGAGCGGGTGCCTTAATCGAAGGCCTCGCCACGCGGCGTCTTCCAGCACGCGGTTTCCACTCCAGAACCTTTCTGCCGCATTATGTATTATAAAACTAGCACAGTCATGTGCTAAATCTCCATGAGCAGATGACAAAAATTATGGCCTTCCTCGCTGCGACTTCCGGTACACGGCCCCCGCTCAAGAATATTTCTGTCCCAAGGTTCAGTGAGCGATCTCAGCAGGCGACATTTTTAAATGGGACGCAACTCCGCACCGAACAACGATCACAAACGAAATGAAATGTTCGGCGAAAACGAAATACCAAAATGATCAGGGCGGTGATACGGTGCTACGATACGGATAGCGTCCAAACTACTGCACGCCGAAATCATCGGTGCGGCGATACGCGACGAGGATACGATACGGCAAGTGTGGACGCGTTTCTTCGCGTGACGGCGCAAATGATACGGAGTGCCCGCAGTGAGCGTCCAAACAGGACGATACGCGGTGAGGATACGCGACGGGGATCGGATCGGCAAAATGATACAAGTGTGGACGCAGCCTAACACATACAAAACGACTACTTAATGCATAGACGGTGGCGCCAATATCAATTTACACATTTTATTTAACGGTGAGGGCCAATGTTCCCGATAACTAACAGAAATGAAACATATCTCTATTTTATAGGTCTTAACAACATGATGTTTTTTCACTAAGACAGCATTCGGCTTAAGCATGGTGTTTTCTTGGAAAATCGTATGGAAGTTGGCCTATTGAACGTCCCGTGATAGTTTTCATTTTAAATGTTGCAGTAACTAGTGTAATCTTATTATTACAGTATTGTAGTACTTAAAACTTGATTCATGTGCAGATTTTTTATTTCAGTAAACTTGCATATGCTTAGTATTTAAGATTTACTGTCATTGCATGGAACACATGGGGAGTATTTTTTTTTAACGTCTGTCTAGCCTTAGCATTAAATATATTTAAAAGCGTTGTCTATGGGCAAAAAATTATAAAACAAAAGTCACCTGTCACTTTAAAAAAATGTCAAGTCTTCCAAAAGTTGTAAAATTGAATTCACAGTGAGAAAATGCTGTAAAAATCAAATGTTAACCATAATACCGGTACGTAGATATTTTAAATAACATTTCTTTATAAGGTGTCAACGATTTATGTATTTGCCGATGGACCTAGTAAGATTTCCATTTCAACCGTATTTCTATTCTCGGAGAAATTAAGTATACCAAACAGAACCTTTATAACTGAGGACCGGGTATGGTGGCGCGAACTGGGGAAGGCCTATGTCCAGCAGTGGACGACTCCGGGCTGATGATGATGATGATGATGATGATGATGATGATGATGATGATGATGATGATGATGATGATGATGATGATGATGATGATGAAACAGAACCTTTTGTTGTACAAATCGCCAGGGAGACATAGTTATATAAAACAGTGAAGGTCTTGGGATCGAAATGATGATGATCTGAATTTTAATACTTGTTTGTAGAAAATGCAAGGCGATAATTCATATTACGTTGCCATACAAGTGATCGTCGCTATGCACGGAGCCAAATATCCAAGTGTACGCTGATGCGCAGCGCAGACTAATAGCATGGTTTGCGGCGCGCAATATGTCTGTCTGTCTGTCTGTCTGTCTGTCTGTCTGTCTGTCTGTCTGTCTGTCCGTCTGTCCGTCCGTCCGTCCGTCCGTCCGTCCGTCCGTCCGTCCGTCCGTCCGTCCGTCCGTCCGTCCGTCCGTCCGTCCGTCCGTCTGTCTGTCTGTCTGTCTGTCTGTCTGTCTGTCTGTCTGTCTGTCTGTCTGTCTGTCTGTCTGTCTGTCTGTCTGTCTATTTTTCATTTATGTAGTTATGTATGTCTGTCTAACGTTTAATAGCGTTTCTGTAATACACACGAACGACATATTAATTCCACTTAAACCTTATTTTTATTGTTAGCTGCAGTGCAAGTATGGTGATTAGAAGTCTTTTTTTTATCAAGCTAGGCATCCTGGGTTGCGCACTGAGCCCATCTTGACAAGGACACCATCGTCTCGGTTTTCTGTTCAACCAACGTTTTGAACCCCTGACAAAAAAGAGGGGTGTTACAAGTTTAATATGTGTATGTGTAATGTGTGTATCTGTTTATTTGCGTATCTGTGTGTCTGTCTGTGACATCGTAGCTCTCAATCGAATGGACCGATTTGCGTTGTCTGTCGAGATGGTTCATAGATTTGTTTGTTAAAAATAACCGCAGTCGTATCCAAAATATTCACTTTTTAAGTATTACTTTGAATCAAGTCAAAGGATCTCGGTCAATATTAAAGTTAAGATTTCGAATTTTAAGTTTGGGTTTATGGTGCATTTTGAATCTAGGTTATTGTTACTTACGCCATACCTACGTGAGTCTGAGAACAAGAAAATCGATAAAGCTGTATGGAGAGCATCAGGTTTTTTTCCAGAGATGATTATAGTTTTTAAGCGGTAAAGTCTTACAAAAAAACAGCCACCTCAATGAATTTAATAGTTCATACTGGAAGACTTAGCAGCGGATAGTATAGTTGATTTTAAAATCATCAATCATAATTCCTAATATTATAGATCTGAAATACGAGTAACGCTCTATGTCTGTATATCTGTTCACATTTAACAATGTTTTTGTTTTCAGCTCAGAGTCATATTATAAAATATGAAAATAAAACAAATCAGGTAAGTATTTAAGACAGCAGGGTCATTACATAGCCTAAACGTAGTCGGGGGAATATTCCTTTGGAACCGCACCGTACGCGAATATTTAGTCTCCAAGGTATGAGGGCGAACGCCCTGTCGTGAACGAGATGAGAACTGTGAACGAGGATACATCTGATGAATCTGCTAGTGTGCCAAGACAACAGTTAAATTCTCAAGCTTCTACCTATGTATCTATCTATGAGCCACGAACGTCCTATGCTAAACAGGGACAGGGACCCACACGAGGTCATGCGTCTGCTTAGGTGGAGGCCTCCGTACGCTGAGTTTTCCTTTACCTACATCAAGGACGTTGCTGCCCCGGTAGCCATTTGTTCACTCAAGCCTTGCAGGCAATAGAGCAAGCAGAGTGTGAGTCTGTCTGTGGCGTCACAATAAGCATTTTTAGGGTTCCGTAGTCAACTAGGAACCCTTATAGTTTCGCCATGTCCGTCTGTCCGTCTGTCTGTCTGTCTGTCCGTGGCTTAGCTCCGTGATCATTAGTCCTAGAAAGCTGAAATTTGGTATGAGTATGTGTATGTAACACGCCGACAAAACGGTAAAATAATAAGTAAAAAAAAAACAGGTACCTCCCGTACACCTGAAGTGGGGGTGATTTTTTTTTTCGCTCCAACACTAATTTGTAAAATGTCGTTGCATAGGTCTTTTAAAAATAATAGGGGTCTCCGAACAGTTTTTTTTTGATAAAGTCAGCAGTTTTGTAAATACACTCCGAAAATAAAAAAATAGTGTCCCCCCCCCGCTAAGTTTTCAACCACGAGTCAAAAAATATGGAAAAATTCATGAAGATGGGCCTTATAAGTACTTGCAATGAAAACCACATTGAATAAAATCGGTCGAGCCGTTTTTAGGGTTCCGTACCCAAAGGGTAAAAACGGGACCCTATTACTGAGACTTCGCTGTCCGTCCGTCCGTCTATCACCAGGCTGTGTCTCAAGAACGGTGATAGCTGGACAGTTGAAATTTTCACAGATGATCCTTAATAAAACTAATAGACTTAAAAACGGTTGTTTTTATCTAGAGCATTGAGTTCCAAAGAAAATCTATACAGCTGTGTGGAGAGCATGAGGTCCTTACTATACCGCCAAAAATTTGCAGTAAAAGCTTCACTCTGCAATAAATCTAACTTTTGTCATACTTTAAGATATTTAAGATATCTACTAGCTCAGCTTAGAAATTCGTTTTTTTTTTTCACCTTAACAGAATGTTTTTATTTCAGCACAGAGTCATACTATTATAAAATACCTATGAAAATGAAACAAATCAAGTAAGTATTAAGGCAATATTGAAATAAGTTTTTTATTTTTATTACGGAGATGACAAACAAACGTATGGCCTGCCTGATGGTAAGCGGTTACAGCAACCTATGAGCGCTTGCAACTCCAGTGGATCAGCCACGGACGTCCACTCCGTACAGGGCTCCCCTTCTAGGACGCTACAGAAAAAGACCCAGCGCACAGTGCAACCACGACTCCCTGCAAGGTCATCCGTCCGTTTTACACTGAGTTTTCTTACACGTAGTCGCTACTCCAGGACTTCTCTGCCCCAGTACTAGTTTGCTCACTCAAGGATGTCATAATATTACCTTATGTATTGTACCTATGCGTGTCTGTGTATCTGTAAGTCTGTCTGTGGCGTCACAATAACCATTCTTTAGGTACAGCAGTTTGGATTTTGAACCATAAAATGACTACAAAAGAGAACTGCTTTAACGCCTGCATAAATGGATTAAAGTCTGTCCGTCTATTTTTCAAGTTTGTATGTCTGTCTAACGTTTACTAACGTTTCTGTATTACAATTCAACGGTATGTTGATGTGTCATAGGTACTATAATTTATAATATTATTCCACTTAAACCTTAATTGGTGAGATCAAAGCCGTGTAAACGGAACGATGTTTTTGGCTCGCTACAAGTATGGTGATTATTTACAAGTTTTTTTTTAACAAGCTAGGGATTCTGGGTTCGATTCCTGGAGCACGGTTCTCCCGTGGCTGCTTAGCGGTTGCGGCTATGAGGTGACGATATTCCTTCGACCTCATTTCTTTACAAAACTGAACAGTTGGACTGTTTTTGTATTGTACACTAACCTCCATAACATAGAATGACATTTATTTGTTACGTATCATATTAAGTTCTTATTCCACCACCTATATTTCCTGTTTAGTTTTGTTTTCTACGCTACCCAAAATTGTCTGGAAGAGATCGCTCTTTAGCCATAAGACCGCCTATTGTTTACCATTGTTTAATTTAAGATTTCTCTTGTAATATTTTTCTTGATAGTGTGCAACAGTATTATTGTATTGTATATGTAGAATGCATGGGCACTCACTACGAACCGTTCGTTATGGAAGTCTTTAGGGAGACATCTGTTAAATAATGGACGTCTCGGAGTCAAAATGATGATGAACTGTATTTTATTGGTTGTTTGTCTTGTGGTGAGATGAGCTACCGACGCGTGTCCACCGCTACGTCTTGCCGCTGTATCCTCGGCGGATACTCTGTCATATCCCGCAGTCCTGTTCTATACGTATATTATGTATGCACATATTATGTGAACGTAATTTCTTTCGTCTTCTACTTTGAAAATCCATCAATTATTCACCTAGACGTTTCTAAAGAGCACAAATTCGGTAGGATTATGTTATTGTTTACTGAGTTCAATCGGTGACCTGCAACGTCTCGCATAACTTTGACACGCGGCTCTTTCTCGCGCGAGATATACTACCTGTCTCTTTCTGTACAGTGCTATAAGATAGTGACGGATGATGCTATGTCGCGCGACTTAGTCGTGGGTCGAAGTTATGCTATACGTATTGAAAATGCTTCAATTTCTCTTGCTTGATATATCCAAACCATACATACATAGAAGCAAGTAAATTAAAAGCGTGTAAAAATAATTGCTAAATCTGTTTCAGAATAAAACAAGAGATAACAACTCAGCGTGGACTGACAAGGAGCGCTTTTTAGCGAAATGGGCATCGGCTACGTGAGAGAGCTCATGACACCGGTTCTGGGTCAATCTTGGGGCAAAGGCTGTCCATCGTGATTCATCGTGATTTCGGGGCCTTTTGCGCCTGTAAAGATTAGAGGCGGGCAATTTATTGGATACCTAGTCTATTTTACTTCTTTGGACACGTGTCTCGGCGAGACGGAACGTCCATAGAACGCCTCGTTGTTCAAGGGAGAGTGGAAGGTGTCAGAGCTAGAGGAAGATCGCCGATGAGATGGACCGACCACATCAAAGCCAGTGTGTCGGCTACCGTCAATGAATGCTCTCGGAAAGCGGCCCTACGGGACGAATGGCGACGTGTCGTCAAACGGGTCACTCAGAACTCCACAAATGCATAATGGCCACGACCACTCTGTAAAGAGTGTAACGAAAAAGAAGAGAGAAGAGTCTATTTTACTATTATTATTGTTTAGTATCAAATAAACTTTTTATTACTTAACACGTTCACTGTCCCAGTTTGACATGTGAACCTTATGCCTCTGTAATAGAGGCTTGCCGTGACCCCACATATGGGACACGGACAATGAACGTGTTAACATCATAGAAGATTTAGGCCACTGGAAAATATTGAAAATGAATGCGAAAAAGACGAAAGCCATGGTATTTCAAAAAGGAAATATTATAAAAATAGTATGTCTACGGTTGCGAATGATGCAGGTGAGATATTAGAACACGTGAATTAGGATGTTCACTAGAGACAGTCGAGCCGTTTGCCGAGCTGCCCAGGCATTAAATCTAAGATAAGGCGTCATTGGATGCGCATAGAAGTGTATTGGTCCCAACATTTGTGTACGGAAGTGAAAGTTGGATGTAGCAGATGAGGCAAGAAATTAAAATAAATGTAATTTGTAAACTTAACGGTGTGAATGATTATTTAGTAGCTCGAATTGAGAAAGGGATGCTAAGATAGTTTGGGTATGTAAAAGAGGATGCATAGAAGGAGATTTAGCTGATAAACCTACAAAGTAAATGTAAATGGAAATGTTGGAATTAGAAGACATAGACGAACGATTCTCGATTACATTTAACACGCTCTAAAAAAGGCCAGGTCAAAAGTACTCTAAACCGACGATCATGCAGGCGAGATAAATTAGTGTATAAGTGCAATGGATCTGGGTGGAAAATGAACGCTGAATGCTGAAAGTTGAATGGATCTTAAGAGAATGATCCGCATATTTAAGGTAACTAATCAGGTAACTTTTAACCCGATGCAGCGTAATTTCCATATTGTCATAACGGTTATGGTTGAATGGCAGTCACTTAAGGGTGAGCGTCAGGAGGGCACTGGACCACTCGATGTTGTGTGGTTCGCAGATTTAGTACCTACTATTTAGGACCTCTATATAATAATAATTTAAATATTTGGGTATATAACCCAGTGGGTTACCGAGGACCTGAAGGATAACCTTGACATTGATAGGGAACGTAGATCGCTAGCTGTCCGTTGTACTATGCTGGCTTGCAGATTTGCACGCTGTACTACACAAGTTAAATTAACGTTATTTAAAGCATATTGTCAGTCTATGTACACGAGTTGTCTGTGGGTCTCATATATGTAGCGGTCATATAGCGACCTACATTTCCAGTACAATAACGCATTCAAGGTACTGATGGGGCTGCCGTGGCGATGTAGCGCGTCGGGCACATACAGACGGTTTCCCGGCCATCATGAGACGGTGTGCATCTGCATTAAAGCGCTTACGCGAAAGCTCCAACAGCATTTACTCTCCACTCCTGCGGAGGTGGATTCAGGTCCACACTGTGTGATTAGTTTTACTTTATTATGTCCAATAATACTACTAATACTATAGGTATTAAGTTATTGTTACTAACAAATGGATTTTAAATCTGAAATAAAGTATGAATTGATTTGAATGATATTGTGTACCTTGTTTAAAAGAGAAAAACCGGCCAAGTGCCAGTCTTAACCCACGCACCGAGGGTTCCGTATCTTAACTGGTCGGACGGAACTTTGCATCTGGTATGTATGGCGCCGGATACAAATGACGTGCAAAGTTATCGCAACCGATCACTTTTGTTGTTTGGGAGTCCCCTTAAATATTCTTTATTCTTTCTTTTACTATTTGTCGTTATAGCGGCAATAGAAATACATCGTCTTTGAAAATTTGTAAGTAAGTATCTATCGTGATTCAAGAGATACAGCCTGGTGACAGACGGACAGAAAGACAGACACACGATAGATAATAAGGTATATATGGCACTGTGAAGTGCCATTCATCAAGTAAATATATATATATCGTATATATATATATATCGTCCTCCTTGACGTATCCGTCAATGGCGAAACCTGGAGACATGACCTTCACGAGCATCGGTCATGTGCACGAATGTGGCTTGCAAAACCGAATTTGGTTTTGAAGGATCTGTTACAAGGCGCACAGTACAACTCACCTTTATCATTATACGTGTAGGTATAGGAAGGCTTTGGACGGGTCTTTCTGTTTAGGCGTTTTGCGTCGAGGTCTTGCAAGCGACGCTCCTCAAAATCAGTGACGGCCTCATGAACAGAGCTGCGCCATACTCCTCTCTGTTGTGCAAGCTCTTCCCAACCCTCGCATGGGATGTTGCACGCGGTAAAATGACGCTTGATGACGTCTCTAAACCGCAGAAACTGACCTCCTGGCTTGCGCTTTCCATCTCGCAACTGCGAATAGAAGACAGCCTTTGGTAGTCTGGTGTCATCCATGCGTACGAGTAAATAGTATCTCGCTGATAGAGGGGGAAAATACTTGGAAGAAATGGTGGTTGGGAGATAATGACCGAACTAAGAGATCCCAAGGGCTATAGTCGGATACCACTCCAGGTGAGTGATAGTAAGCTTTAGTTACATCAAAAATCTTGCGATCCTGAGGATCACGGTCAAAAGGTATAAAAATAATTAAGCTTGTCAAAACTGCCGTCGGAATCAAAGTGAGGAACAAAAAAAACTTTAGGGAATCATCATCCTCCTAGCCTTTGTCCCATTTTTTGAGAATGAATTCTCAATCGGGGTCGGCTACCTAAATCCCAACATGTGGCGTAGGCACTAGTTTTTGCGCAAGCGACTGCCATCTGACCTTCCAACCCAGAGGGGAAACTAGACCTTATTGGGCTTAGGTGGTTTCCTCACGATGTTTTCCTTCAAATGACACTCCGTACATAAGTTCCGAAAAACTCATTGGTACGGGCCGGGTTCGAACCCGCGACCTCCGGATTGAAAGTCGCATGCCCTAACCACTAGGCTACCACCGCTTCAAAAAACTTTAGGGAATAATCCACCTTTTTCTTCGATGGGGGAAGTGGTGGTACGGATAGATTGAATCGGGGGTATGATGATGATTAATGATTAATTTTCTGTTAATAGCCACATGTTATACGAAATGATACCTACTTTATACTAAGGTGATGGATGCAGGTCTCAATCGTAACATCCAACTTCTCATTTCTACTGATAAGCGCTAATAAAGTACGGAGATATTGACACAGGTAAGGCGTTTGTGTTTAACTCCGAGGAGTTTTTTTACCCATCATAATCAGACATGGTATAATACTTAACACGTTCACTGTCCGAGTTTGACATGTGAACCTTATGTCTCAGTAATATAGAGGCTCTGGGACACAGACAGTGAACGTGTTGTTCTTTCCATAATAATGCGATGCGGCCTGGTAGACATCTGGTAGAGCAGTCCCAGAGTGCCACATTTTTGAAGTCCAGGAAGAGAGGGATAACTTACTTATTTCAGTGAAAGTGCACAAGTGAAAGTATTTTGGAAAAGTATATAAGGCTAGGTGCGCACTGGTGATTTTTTGCCACTGTGGCAGTACATTTTTTGTCTCTGATACTTTCAAGGTGAGAAAAATCATTATTTCACGTTTAGGGCAAAATAGTATCTCTGAAACTCTGGACACTCACTACCTGCTGTAGTAGATGTATGATAGATACCTTCTTGGCCATCAGGTACCTACCTACTTTACATACCTACTTTCGGTACCAGTTAATCTTGTACAGTGCGTGAGCTGACGATATGATTCGAGTTTAATACCTATCTCACTCGCACATATGTGATCGAGATAAGAACTTCTCCCATTTCACCCAAATCCGAATCCCAATCTTAAAGCTTACGTATATTGTGAACGTACCTGTATATTGTGAGACAGGCTAAATACCCGGACGCACCTTACGGAATGCTCGAAATGTCTTAAACACCAGTAGTAATAATAAATAATCAAGACGCATATCAAATTGCAGGAATTATTGTATCATCGTCCCGCTCTAATCCATATAGCATGAGTAAAATAAAATGTACATTTATATATTGTGAATTTTCGTTCCGTACCTATACATACTTCTACGTATTACATATTGTCTTTGGCGCGCGGCGTGTATAAACGATTATATGGATCTAGCATTATAATTGACGTTTATAATTAGTTCGGCTACTCAGCACGTTTAGTATACTGTGAAGAATAATGTCAGAGTCAGTTCTCCTATTCCTCACTAGATGGCCAGTGGTTTCAAAAAAATTGCATTTTATCGCAATATAAACATTTATGACTGCACGTTAAGCATATTTATTTAATAATATAATTATATCTCTCTCTCTCTCTCTCTCTCTCCGAGAACTTTGGGGGAGGCCTTTGTCCAGCAGTGGACGTCTATAGGCTGATATGATGATGATGATGATGATGATAATTATATCATTCAATTCCGACCATTTTTAGGGTTCCGTACCCGAAGGGTAAAAACGGGACCCTATTACTGTTAAAGTTGTCAAGCTATATATTAATATACTGGCGCTACGATCTATGTACAAGCTCGAAAAATATATGAGATAATTAGTACCAACTTCCGTACCTGTACCTAGTTATATTTCCTACAAAGAGGTACCTAGTTATTTAGGACGATTATGGCATGTAAATTTTTCACGTGGAACGTATTTGCAAATGGTAAAATATTTCCGAGTTGACGTAAATACAAATGGACATACTTTCTATTTGCACGTATTTACAAACGGTAATACTTCCTAGTGGACATAAATACAAATGGTTATTATTCCTTTCGGTCTATGTCAATTTTGACAACTTTACCAGAGGACATGATTCTATTTTGGACAATATTCCGGATGGACGATTTTCCTTATAGGTATATTTCAAATTGGCATTTTTTCCGATTTGACGTATAATTCCCTGTGGACGAATTTCTTTTTGTACTTAATGACAGTAAATCATAATATCATATCCACGAAATCATGTGAATTGAATGGTCTAGCCATTTTTACATTACAAAATGTAAAATCAATTCAAATATTTAATTAAAATTTAAATCAAAGAAATTCCCGTGACAATATTTTGACTTTACTTATCAAAATTATTTTTTTTAATTTACATATTTTTAGAAAAAAGATCATAATGTAAGAAATGTAGCAAAAAGTTTGCTACTCCTTTAACTAAAACGACGTATTGAAACTACTTGACGTCAGTGTAAGTAAGATTAAAAGGTTTTTTTAGGGTTCTTAGTACTAGGAACCCTTATAGTTTCGCCATGTCCGTCCGTCTGTCCGTCCGCGGCTTAGCTCCGTGATCATTAATTAGTACTAGTATCACGCCGACAAAACGGCAAAATAAAAACTAAAAATGTTTATTTCCGAGTACCTTCCGTACGCCTAAAGTGGGGGTGATTTTTGTTTTCTTTCCAACACTAGTGTGTGGAGTTTTGTTGAATAGGTCTTTTAAAAATAATAGGGGTCTCCGAACATTACTTTTTGATAAAGTCAGCAGTTTTGTAAATATTCGCTCCGAAAATAAAAAATTGTGTCCCCCCCTCTAACTTTTCAACCACGGGTCAAAAAATTATGGAAAAATTCATGAAAATGAGGTCTTATAAGAACTTTCAGTGTAATCTATATTGAAGGAAATCGGTCGAGCCGTTTTAGAGTTATCGCAAAAAGTCATAATTTTCTTTAAAATGACATTAGTGCCGCGCTGTGTCCCTACACTACGAACGTTACACATATTGATTTAGTTCCATACTATATCAATACATTTCGCACAATCTGGCGCGTATAATCGGTAACTTCCAGAAGCTAATAAGTAATTACTGTTACTTTGGCGTGTACGACCTTTTTATAGAGCATGAAATTTTTCTCGTAATTTAAGTCTCTCGTAATTTTTCGTCTTTCTGTGATTTTCGTCTATAGTGAAAGATGGGCAACTACGGAACCCTACACTGAGCGTGGCCCGACATGCTTTTGGCCGGTTTTATTGCTATCTTATCACAAACCTTATTGTAGAGGCCTATACGTACTACTGCAAAACGATATGGTTTGGGTGTAACTATGGTAGATTAATAGTTGACAATGTCTTGTAGGTACGCAAATCAAAATATCACATATTGTATTAAGTCGTGAACTATTTGATCTGATTTTAAGCATGAAAAATTGAGAGAAAAAGCGGGATTTAGCTATTAGTTAACATCGGGATAAACACCACAAACGAAGATTTCCACTAGGCGCTAGGCAGGCAATCTGGCAGGTACATGTAAACAAACTAGCACAACGAGCAATTTGCTAATGCCTAATGTTCTCGTAGCGTGGAAATATGGACTTATTTGGCTTGTCACCAAGGAAATTGCCATGATATACCTTGTACCAAGGCATGCAACGACCGGTTAGCGACAGTATCGCGATACCAAATACATCGACTGAACTTTGAATTACTATTTCTCTGGATACACGGGGTTTTCAGCATTGGGACTAACTAAAGTTAACTCTGGGTACTGTATTTATTGCCCCGGTTAAGGGCCACACACTGTATACCAATAACTCCCAATAGTAAGCCCTGTTCTAGGTAGTACCATCAATAATATGTTAAGAAATATGTTTTATCATAGAGAAAAATGACTAAAACAATCAGCATTTTAAAAGGAATAAGGCCTCTTAATGAATTTTGCTTTGTTACTCATGCATGTCTTACTTAAATAATATGCCATTTCTCATACAAACTTGGCTTTTCGTCTAATCCCTTTAATGTTAGGAATTTCGCATACCGGTTAAATCAGTATTTTCAGTTAATAAAAATGCAGATTTTTTTTACATTTTGATGCAGGCCGAAATGTTCCCTTCAGACTCACGGTACCCCTGGCCATACCCCTGGTGGTATGGTGGGACTTTTAAAGTTTAATGATACCACTGACTACTAGTAAAAAAATACCACTTATTTCGAGCAACATAGACTCATAAACAGTAAAGATAAAATGACAGTATAAGATTATTACGAGAATTACAATTTTGATCAGAATTAAAAATTTAAAATACCAGCATTACAAAATACCTAATAAATATTACAATTAATTAATTAAGAAAATGTCAAGGATATTAAAAATTCAATATAAATATTAATCTTATATGTAAAAAACTAAAACTAGCCTACCCCCCGCCAGTCTTTACATGCCTGTCGCAGCAGTGGATGATGTAAGGACAGTCCAACCTGTCCGCGATCATCGCTAGGACAGCGTTGGGACTAGCTCGCACTCGCCGCACCAGGGCTGCCGCGCGCCCCCGCATAGTGCTGTGGAAACAAGCCGTGCGGGCCTCCGCGAACATGCCCGAGGCACTGCAGTATCGACTTAGCCCCATCACCGCCCTGAACGCGTTGTTGTATTGGACTCGGAGGGCGTTATACGCCTTCTTCGTATAGTTCGACCACAAACTGCACGTGTACAAGGACGTGCAGTACAGTCACCGACTTTAATTGATGAGCCACCTGCCACTGTTTGTATTTTAGTCGTGTAATGCAAATCGGACTTAATCGGGTATACTCGGATATCCAGACAAGGGAAGTCACTCATATTCGTATTATAGAAGAATACAATTATGTTTATATCTCTGTCATTGTGTGTTTGACAGGCGTGAAATGTCAATTATGTTAGAATCGCTTGATAATAAATTACTAATTTTACATTTTTATGCAATATGAACGGTTGGCTAACTTGAGAGCCAGGACTACCAAACTGTAAGCAGAGTGACAACCAATTAGAGGTCTAGTAACCGTGACCTAGCGCCAATTGTTATAGCGTAGTGATAGTAACCTTAGTATGATTGGTCATCCCGACATCGGAATAACGAAAAACCCACGACTTAATCCGAACGCGTAGCGTCCACCATAATAAAAATGTGACATTTGACATTATGATAACTGTTACACATAAATATAAATCACGTAACCGCCACCATCTTGGCAAAAATCGCCATAAAGTTAAAAATTTTATCGAATTGGCAAAAATTCATTGTGAATTATTATTATGTATGAATATGATTTACCATGTATGTTTTACTAAGATACGTAATAAACTATAGGTAAATTTAGTAATTATACGAGTATATGGCAATCGTGATAGGTAATGTAAAAAAATACGACTTTCAAAAAATCTTTTATTCTGTTTCTTTTTATCAATTAATATTGACGGGACAGCCTAATATCCCGTATAAGCTCCGTGGCTGTCTATTACAGCTTGCAGTCGTGATTGCATGGAGTCGACTAAACTTGTGCCAATATCAGTTCCTCGCATGTTTTCCCACACTTCTTGGCAATGTTGAGCCACAACTTCTTTCCTTCGTTCATGACGGTGCTCCCATCGCTGCACCATTAAACCCCATAGATTTTCTATGGGATTTAGGTCAGGTGATTTGGCTGGCCACGGAATCACCGTAATATCTGGATGTGCATCAAACCAGGTGCTGACAATCGCTGCTCGATGTATGGAACAATTATCATGCACGAAATTAATATTTTCCATATCGTGCTGTGGATACACAACTCTTACAGAGGGGAGCATATTTTTATTCAAAACGCTGATGTAGTCTACGGAATTTGCACGAGGCGGTAGTTGAACAAGCTCGCCAACACCTTCAGAGCTCATCCAACCCCACATATTAACACTGATCCTTCCCGATTCCCTGTTTGGTATGACATGGTCTAGATCATACCGTGTACTGTTGTATAGGGGGCAAACGAGCAAACGTATCGCCTGATGGAAAGCGATTACCGTCGCCCATAAACACCTGCAACACCAGAGGTGTCACAAGTGCTTGCCTACCCGGAGGACGAAGATAGAATGCCTCTATGCTAGTAATTTCACCGGCTATCTTACCCCCACACCGGAACACAACGTAAATGTATCGCCATAAATGTAAGCGACCATGTTCGCTTGATTGGAATGTCTTCTCATCACTGAAAATAGTTGATGTCCAATCGAAGTTTAAAAATCGGCGCGCAAAATGCATGCGTGCGGTTCTGTGATTGTCTGTCATATCCACTTTGTAGGCAGGAGTTCTATGATGCAAATCCATTGAATGAAGATGCCTTCGGATCGTTCTAGGATCCACATCAAAACGTTCCGCGTAACGCTGCGTCGGTATGAATCCATCAGCTTCATATTCCCGGAGCATTTCCCTCCGCTGGGCTTCGCTTAATGCAGCGGGGCGATGGTTGCTGTTACGACGATCCCTTATATTTCCTTCTTCGGCATATCTATTTACCCACAAGGAAACAGTATTCCGCGTCAAGAGAAGATCTCTTGAAATTGCACGAATACTCAAGCCTTGCTGATGCATTGTCACGATTCTGTGGCGAATTTCGTCGGAGATTGCGGGCGGCATTATCGCGTAAGTCTTTGACATTGACATTAGCATTTCAACTTACTTCGGATAAGTTTTCAAAAATAACGAATATTTACTGAGTTCAAATGAGGTTGAATCAAATAGATTGGATAAACTTGTGCAAGATTGTATAGATTCTTCATTGACAACCCATTATTCAACCTTTAAACTCTTTGGATAATTTCCGATTATTAGTAATTTGACATCTTGTTTATGAGCATGCGATCTAAGATCGTATTCAATCGTTTAATCTCGCGAATGTATAATACTGAAAAATTGTGAAGTTTCAAAGTGGCTCATCAATTAAAGTCCGTGACTGTACGCTTTGAAAAGTGTTATCTTCACGCCGCTTGAACATCGAGCAAACCTACGGGCCAACATATTCGCCCTGACGCACAACGCCCTTCGCTCCCTTTCGATATCAGCATCGTCCTTGAGGTCGGCAGTTACAATGTGACCTAGGTACTTAAACTCGTAGACTCTTTCCAAAGGGACCTGGTTTAACCATACAGGCGGTACATTGAATGGCCGATTGCTGCCGGCCTCAAAAACCATATATTGACTTTTCATCACATTATATTTTAGATCGTGACTCAAGGCGTACTCCTCATATACTTAAAAACCGCCTTAGACCACAGACCGACGCGCTCAGCAACACCATGTCGTCCGCGTAGCTGAGGTTGTTTACACACACACCGTCAATATGACAACCGGCATGCTGATTGCTGAGCGCGACGATCAGCGCGTTCATGTAATAGGTTAAAGAGTGCAGGGGAAGTCAAGCCCCCTGTCTTACCCCACACTCCAGCCTATAATCTTCGGACGTCTCTCCCGCCCACTTGACATTGTTGACCTGATGTCCATACCAGTACCTGAGGATGCCTAGTAGTACCTTGGGTATGTTAATAGATTCAAGTTTTTTTCCACAGGACTCGGTAGGACACCAGATCAAAAGCCTTGGAGAGGTCGAGGAAGCAGGCGTAAACTGGGGATTCACGATCAGTATAATACCTAACGGTATGCTTAAGCTTAAGACACAGTATGGCACTTCCAGTCGACAAACGTGGTCTAAAACCAAACTGATTGTCATGCAGTTTTAGGTATTTGTCCAACTAGTGATGTGATGTCGACATCTATAGCTGAAAGTAATAAAAACACTTAAGGTTGCACTTAAGGTTGGTAGCTACTAAATATATTTATTGTTCTAAATTTGTTAAACATATATTTTTGCGTAATTAATAATAAGACCCTTCGGTGGAATTAAAACAAACACACAAACTAGTGCTGAAAAATAACTTAATGAATATTTATACGTATAACCTACATAGGAACCTTCTGGAAGCCTTTAACTGAAAAACAAAGATGTCATGATTGTGTACAGACAGCTTACGTACGCAATTTCTCTAGTCCGTATCCGACGGATATGTCTTTATTTACAATTTAAAGCTGTACGCTCATAATATAATCATAGTTGATTATTTGATCTTTTCGTCGTTTTTTCGGAACAATCTCCAAGGTGTGAATATGCTTTAGGATCTAAAGCAGTCGCATTAGCGACCCGGTGTTTTTATTAACCAGTTTTTTTTTTTGAGTGAAAGCTACCGAGATGCATTTATTACATTTTTCGAATAAATATATCTTTCGGTTTGTCGTCAAAATATTCGTTTACCGCGGCTATCGCGGGTTCAGTAGAAAATCTTCGCCCTCTGAGATCTTTCTTTAATAGTCTAAACAGGATATTTCCTGTTCCTGTGCGACCCTGTATGTGCGTCCTGTGTAATCTGGGCTGTAAGGAGGGTGGTCGATGGTGTCGAAGCCGTTTCTGGCCATGGCTAACTGCGTAGTGTGAGCCGTATGCACAGGTCACAGGTGCGTTGTCGTGTAAAATCAGAACTCTTCTGCTACTTAAGTTTGCCCCTTCTTTTTTATTTTATAGTGTCCATAACCTGGCAAAGTAAATCGGCGTAATAGTCAGCTTTCATTGTCGAAGATTATGTCAAATGTCCATGTAGCACCCACCCCAGTAATGGTTGGTAAGTCCTCGAAGTTGTTGAAGAATACGTCTATCTGGTACAAACAATTCAGTTAGGCAGGTCCAACTTCGAGAAAGAGATTAATCGACAGATTCAAACTCTATTTTCGCTTCCGAGTATTTAAATTCTTCTAGTTGTAATGTATCTTTGCAATACTCTATCGCATTTGCGACGGACTTACAAAAAAATCCTATAGTCCCATGTCGTAGCCAGATTTGGTAGCTAGCTACAAGATGGGAAAACACATTTCCCATTTCGTAGCTAGCTACCAAATTGGAACATTTTTCCCATCTCGTAGCCAGATTATTTGGTAGTTAGCTATGATATGAGAAATGTGTTTTCCCATCTTGTAGCTAGCTACCAAATGGGCCTTTAGCCCCATCTCGTGGTTAGATTTGGTAGCTAGCCACGAAAAGAGAAATACGTTTTCCTATCTTGTAGGCAACCAATTGTTAAAAATGTTTTCTGAGGGCTAACTGCGAAACATTTCGAAGTTCTATATATTTCCGTATATGCGAGTAGGACATTTAATCAGGTTGAATCCACGCGTATGAAGCCGCGGCAAAGTCTAGTATTGAATAAAAGTATTGAAATTATGGATTTCTGCATTTTTAGTGAATAAGGGTAAAATAACTTCAGGCTACCCACACAAGCTGTTTAGCTGTTACACTTAAATGATAAATAAAAGATAATACTTATATTACGAACCAACTAAACTCGACTCTTGGATATATAAAAAAAAAATTGCAACAATTTAACTGAAAAAGGTGCAATCATTTCGATGCAGTGATCAACGCTACTTTTATTCCTGTTTAGTGCTACTATTACGTACTTATTCCATGGTTTTGTTACCAGCTTCGAATCGGGATGATTTCTCTTTAATATTCCCGTTTCGTAGCCAGCTTCCAATTGGGATTATTTTTCCCATTTGGAAGCCAGCTTCAAAACCTGGCTACGAGATGGGACTTTAATATTCCCGTTTCGTAGCCAGCTTCCAATTGGTATTATTTTCCCATTTGGAAGCCAGCTTTAAAACCTGGCTACGAGATGGGACTTTAGTATTCCCATTTCGTAGCCAGCTTCGAATCGGGATTATTTTTACCATTTCGTAGCTAGCTACCAAATCTGGCTACGAGATGGATGGGACTAAAGGAAAAAATTTAGGCAGCCAGTTTTACTTTCATAATCTGCTTTTTGTAATTTATGTGAGCTCCCCTGATTTTGTTGGTCAAGTGAAATCCTTCATTTTCTTGGAGCTCTACAAGACGTCTTATAAAGTGAAAAGCTATTGTTTGACCTTCACCGTCAATTAGTTTTAGCATATGCGATGGATCCGGGAAAATCGCTACTTTCTTATCATTATGCGTGAATACTGGATCTATTAGTTCTGAGTTCAACTCACAACCTAATACTTTGCCGTTGATAAGTTAGCTGGACAACCGCAAAAGTTACAGCAACTATGTCTATCCCGCACTCACCAAGTCTATGCACATCTTGACCAACGACGCTTTGTGTTCAGCAGAGATCCATTCCATTTATTAGAAAGTGCCCTACTGGCAACTTCCAGCTTCCATTAAAGCACGTGAACGTGAACAGTGAGAACACTTTATACTCTCGACTTTTATTTTCATCTGCAACTCTGTTTTTCATTTTTATTTTCTCTTGCTTAGGTTCGGTTTCGATTATTTTACTAAGGACATCTATATTTACTTTTGGTTTTTGTTTTAGGTTTTTTTTTGCATTTGCAGTCGTTTTCTTAGATTTGGCTTCGATTATAGTACTTAGGACGTCTGCATTTACTTTTGGTTCCTGTTTCACGTTATTTTTTGCATTTACTTTTACTTTCTTAGATTTAGCTTCAGTTATAGTACTTAGGACATCTAAATTTACTTCTGATTCTTGTTTCAGGTTTTTTTTTGCATTTACTTTTACTTTATTAGATTCAGCTTCAGTTATAGTACTTAGGGCATCTAAATTTACTTCTGGTTCTTGTTTCAGGTTTTTATTTGGGTTTACTTTTCGTTTGTTAGATATTCTTTTATTTTCTTCAATTGTTTTTTTATTTAATTCTCTTGCTCTTTTTCTATTTTCTTTTTCCATTTCTTTTTCTTCTATCTTTCGATTTTTCTCGGACATTAAATTGAGGAAAGCATTGGAGGTTATAGCAAATGGTTGTCGTTCATTTGTCTTTTCCCTGTCCGTTATTTATTTTAATGAACTTGCCATGTGCTTTGACCCAGATTGACTTTTCTTTTCTTCCTCTACAGCATCCGTGTTTACATCTCCCATACTTTCTTCTGCCATAAACTTTGACTCATCACTGTTTACATGCAATATATGTGGCCTGTAGTTTCATCAAGTATAATATTACACTTCATTATTCAAATCTAATAGATTTCCTGCAGTTTCTTCAAGAATAATATTAGACTCTTCATTATTCAAATCTAGTAGATTTCCTGTAGTTTCATCAAGTATAATATTATATTTTTCATTATTAAAATCCAATAGATTTCCTACAGTTTTATCAAGTATCAGTTCGAGTTCTTCATTTTTTATTGTCTTTTTTACACGTTTGTTTTCTTTCAGCTAAGATTTTTCTAGATTCAGACTCTACAGCTGTGTAGTTACTGTTATCTAAGTTAGATTTTTTCATATCATAATTTTCAGATGAATAAATAGTGCTCTGAATCTTTTCCCATAGTTTATAAACTAAAAAGAAATCTTGATTACCATCTCCCTTAAATTAATTACATTTAATTATTACTTCTTCCCCTACTACATTACAAAAAACTCTGTAACTCATAAATAGTCAGCATTTGTCATGGGTGTTGATCTACATTCTAGTTCTTCCTTATTATTGGCCAAACATTTCGAATAATCAACATTAGTATCATCAAACGGAAGTAAACCACATACACGAAATCCATTTTTTGACTCCGGTTGTAAAGTGTCGTCTAATATTTTTTTTAGCAATGTGGCAAAAGTCAGTTTGATTAGGCTCTTTTGGTAATAATGTTTTGCATACCAATTGTATTTGCAACTCTTTACATAATTTAGCCACTTCAAGAGTAAGATGAGACTTGTGTTCATCAACAAAAAGGACAACCGGAAATGTTACTTTTTCTTGTACCAGTTGTGGGTAAAAGACATTTGCTATATACTCATAAAACGTGCATGCTGTCATCTAATCATTATCGCTTTTACCTATACCCCAACCGGATGGGACACTTTTGGCAATTTTACCGGGAATTTTTTATAAGGATATATTATTAAGGGATTGCCTTGAGAACCATTAGCCGAAAAAGAAAACATAACAGTTATAGTTTCCTTTGCAGGTGCTTTCTCAATCTGGTAAACGTTTTTACTACCTCTCTGTGCTAACAGTTTTTCTGTTTTTGGACACACATTGAATCCCGTGTCATCAGCATTAAATAGTCTGCTTGGATCTTCAATCACATGAGTTAAATTTTCTTCTAATATGTATTGTTTTATATTCTCAAACCATTTCTTAATTTTTTTTTCAGTGACGCAAGCACTTGCTTTTGTTACACCTTCTGATTTTCTTTCTACCACAACAGGATGTCGTCAAAATAACGGAACCACGTGTTTCCTGAACGATCTTTTATGAATGGATTCGTTCTAGGATTCGCCTTAAGGAAATCGGAAACGCATGATAAAACATTGTCTTGATTCAATGGAAAACCAAGTCCAGCATATTTAATAATAAAATCTGCTAATGTCCTTTCTTCATGTTCAGTCAGGATAGTGTTAGGGCCTGACTTAAATTTTGTGCGAAGGTTTTTAATTTTAAATTGTAATACTAGCTCTTGGCACATCGAACAATTTACTCGCAGGTCTTATTGAACCTTCATTATTGACAACATAATTTATAGCTTGTCGATTGCGTCCTTTGAATAATTTCGTTTTTTAGACATTTTAGATGATCTGCAATACAAAAAAGACATCAAATGTTATTAACTAGCCATATGTGCCTATATATATATCTGCTGCATCACTCAAGGAGTTTGAAGAACTTGTGGTTTTCCGACGATTAGTGAGTTGATTAAATACTGTAAGTATTGAATAGTCTACAATACAACAATACAATGTTATGCTTTATTGCACACCAAAATACATTTACACAAAAAAATATTAGAAACCAATTAAAAAACGGTAGACAACAGGTGGGCTCAGGCTTATGTCTGTTTTCCTAAAATGTACCATTCTCAAAACGTCTGCGTTCTCACAATGCCATTATTCCTATAGGTATTGTGAGCGTTTTCAAAATGTTTGCTGTTCAGAATGAGTGCAATATCAGAAGGTCTTCTGTTCATAGTGTTCGTATTTCGATATAGGCCATTGTCTTATATTATAATGTTTGTTCTCCCATAATGGATGCGATTCTACGTGCACATCGGCTAAATATCCTAAAATTAAAATATCTAAATTTTAATCATATTTTAGATGGTAGATTTAACAAGTGCTATTCCAGAACGTCAAGCTAACTAAATTTAGTCAGATTTTATCCGTATTCTAAAATTTCTAAGTTGAGTTGAGTGTGTTGCTACTTTAAAAAAATAATACATATGACAACAACACATTTAATATTGCTCCCATGTAACATGTACTTGTGCCTAGGTGCAAGCTAAAATCAACCTTAAATTGAAAAACCATTGGCCACTCAGCCTGCCTACTACTGTAACAAATGCCCTTACCAAGATTCGAATCCAGGATTTGAGAGTCATCTAGCTTCATTAGCAGTGTAGTGACACTGCTACTCACATCCTGGATTCGAATCTTGGTAAGGGCATTTGTTACAGAAACATTTGTTCCTGAGACTTAGGTAGTTTTCTATGTATTTAAGTACATCTCCCTAATATTATATAGGCGAAAGTGTGTGAGTGTGTGTGCGTATGTTTGTTACTTCTTCATACTCTAATGGCTGGACCAATTTTGATGAAATTCAGTATGGAGGTAGCTGATATCCTGGATAAACACATGGGCTAATGTTTGTTATCAGGTAGCACCGCATGGCACAGCTAGTATCTACGAAATATATCATCGCCTGCTACCCAAAACACAAGCCTTATTAATTTTATTTTCCAGTACTTACATTCTGCCACTCCGTCACTGTCCTTCGACAGCCGTGACTATTTAGAGTAACAGTCAGAGCCGCCTAAAATGCTGCCACTTTAGGGCTTGCTATATTTCCTGAAAATATACACATTTTACATTATAATGAACTTCATGACACAAGTAGTTGATTATAACAAGGTCATTCTCACTACACACATAATACAACTAGACTAAAACAAGCCTAGTCAAATAGGCCCCTGGGAGTTCCCCAGCAAAGCAAGTTGTAAAAGTGTCCATCACTACACAAGTAAGATTTACAATAATTTGTCATACAATTTCAACGCAGTGGATGCGGTTAGGCGTTGTCGCCACGGTGCCGCGGCGATATTAGCCTAATCTTCTACATTCTCGAAAGTGTTAACCGAAGTTCTGCGCTCGCGTTACTGTCAAGTCCCATGGAATACGAATTCAGAACGGCTAGAACAAACTCAATTTGAGATCAAGAAAAGAGGGATTTATTTCTTCATATCAAATTGTGTTTTCACCTGTTGTCACATCGTATTAGTAAGTAAACATGCTTACCTCTCGCTAACATCAAGTTAGCGTGGAGGTGCTCTACGAGCACCTCCTGTTTAGTTTTATTGCTCCGCTTTCGCGACGCCGACATTTTCCAGTTTATCCACAAACCAAACAACTATTATTATTTATTCGTTTAATGGCAGGTCGTAGCTTTTGCCAATGTTAGTATTAGTGTATAATTATAACATTTAACGCATGGTTTCCATGTTAAACAGTTATCAGAAATGAACCGGGTACTATTTGATCCACCCTCGTACACGCCACAAAATCTCAAAAACAGGCGTCATCATTAGCATCAAAAACTATGGACCATCCAAAGGTATATAAATATGTATACGTTTTGTGCAATATAAGTTTATGAACAGCAGGTGCAATATTATGTCCTCATCAATCAACGCAGAAATTTTGACACACTTGGGGCAAGATACGTATTCATACAAAGTTTCGAAAATATGTATACATGACACTCAATGATAGGCTGTTTAAGTTGGCAGCTTCATTATTATAAAACCTTTTCAACATGCAGAGCTGATAACGATAAATTCTTTCACACTGCTTGCATATATACCTTTGCCCTTGACTGTACAAGTACCGCATATCAGAATGCAGTACCGCAAATAGGTTTAATTTACCAAAATAAAAACCTGGTACAGCTGTTTCCAGTATAGAATGTAGAACATTTTGTCAGCCCTCAAATATTTATATAGACATATGAAACAATAACTTGATTTGCCATAAGGCTCATTTTAATTTACACAAGAGATCGCAAGATTTATTTTAAAGTATTACTGAAACTATAAGTATGTATAATATGAAGGAATGTACCGAACTGTAATTTTAATAAGTAATAAAAAATTGTGATAGTGTTAATTTTGTTTTAAATAAATATATAAATATTAGAAAGCATTTTTTTACACAAAACAAACTAGTCTCATAGTAAGCTCAATGAGGCTTAATATGTACCAGATGATGATATATTTAATAGATATGAATACATAGAAAACATCTAGCTTCAAACTGGCCATCAAATCAAATACAAAAATCAATGTCGATATTTTAATCAATTAAAAAATCTATTGATTAAAAACGCACGTCGTCCACGAGCTTCATTCAAAAAATTTACACCATTCTCTGGTTGCTGTGGGAGATCTTCAGGATCATTCTGTTCTTCATCATCCTCTTCTACTTCACTTAAATCTGTGATGTCTTCGTCACTCTCAGAATCGTCACTGCTGTCCGTATCATCATTGATTTCTAATTCATTAATCATATTATACATTGTGCAGCATGATATTATAATTTGGGCAGCTTTTTCTGGGCTGTAATGCAGCGTACGGTGGCGATGAAGGCATCTAAATTTGTTTTTTAATACTCCAAAACACATCTCTATGATCCCTCTCGCCTAAGCATGGCACCTATTAAATCTTGCTTCTGGTGACTCGGCAACTGGGTCAGGATGAGGGGACATCAGCCACGGCAGAAGGGGTAGCCTTTGTCCCCAAGAAGCCACTGCATCGCTTGGTTCTGAAGATACTGCCCTTCGAGGTGCTGGTGCACATTGCTGCTCCTCCAAACAGCAGCGTCATGGGTTGAGCCCGGAAAGTTTGGGTTTACACTAGTGATCCGACTTCTGGCATCACACACCACTTGACAATTTATACAGACACCTATTGGGTGGTTATTTGGAGGTTTGTGTATAGGGATGTGACTCCCATCTACTGCACCCAATGTATATGGTATTCCAAAATTGTCCTGGAACTCCTGCATTACCCGGTCTTTCTCTAGTCTGATCACTGGGAACTTAATCCACTGTGGGGTCAACCTTTCGATAATAACAGGACACACAGCTGCCAGACTGCGGCTTATAGTTGGATGACTTTGAGCTAGTATATTAATTTCTCCCACAGCAGTCTGGTAGCTGCCATGGGCAAAAAAATTCAGTGCACTTAGAACCTTCAAATGTGGCGGCACCGTCCCCTCTCGTAACACATCGCCTTCACACAAAGTGTCCACTACGTGCCGGCCCATGGCCCGCGACAACCTAAACAATTTACGGAACTTCCGCTCGGACCGGTCAAATGGGTTAGAATTGTCTCGCAACCTCTTCAAATATTTTTTTTCACCCTCGCCCTCGCCATACTCCCTCTCGTTGGCCACCACAGCACAGCAGCTATGACATATTCTTCATCCATTTCGAAAAAATGTGATTCAGCACAACTTGACTTTCTTGAGCAGCTCGTTAGCTACGAGCTTACTATTAGTGTGTATAATTATAACTTTAAACGCATGGTTTCCATGTTAAACAGTTGTCAAAAATAAATCACTATAAAATTATGAAGATGAGATGTGATCAAAGATGGAGTTGGAATTCCCTTTTTCGTATTTTAAATGGGACTATTTTATTCGCCGCTAAAATTGTCACTTTAGCTTGACGTTTCTATATTTTGGTTTAAAATAGACATTACTGAATAGGATTTAAGCAGCTAAACCTAAATTGAATAGACCGCCTAAATTAAGAAACGTCAGATTCAAACCGGTGTTGTCATTTGATTATGACAGCTGCTCATAGAATAACAGTGGTTAAGCGACGCCTAAATAAAATTAGGAGGTTTAGCGGCCGCTTTAGAATCGCGTCCAATGTCTGCTTTATTTTAGATATTTGGTAATTAAGCCTTATTACTTGCACGTGACTTGCACTCAAGATTAAAAAAAATATATACAGCGTGTATATTTGATATAACCGCAAACTTTACGGGGTGTTAGTATAGGCACTTATTAATATATTGATCCGTAAAATATTAAAAAAATCTAACTTTTTTTTCCATATAAAATAATTCAGCACGCACTGTATGTTGTTTGTTGACACTTAACACGTGATGTCACGACTGTCACTAGTAATAACTTCTAACTACTGTCAATAAAAGACGTTAATTAAGTTGCACGATAGTTATTAAAAATGAAATCAAATTAATCGTTACGGTTCATACGCATGAGATAATGATTTTCCACGTGCCGTCCTTGCACTTCAATGCAGGCGCTACAACGTCGTAGGATTGATTGGCGCACATTCTCCATAGGTACTTCCCGAAGATTATGAAATACTTCAGTTATTTTTCCCTTAAGTTGTTCAACAGACTCTCTAGGTTGTGAATAAACTTCATTTTTCACGGCTCCCCATAAGTAAAAGTCTAGCGGCGTGAGGTCTGGAGAACGAGCTGGCCATCGACGCGGACCGAACCTTCCAATCCATCTGTCTTGAAAGATTGCGTTTAGAGCATCACGTACAACAATTGCAGAGTGTGCCGGAGCCCCATCCAATTGCAGCCATGTCTGCATACGTTCTGCTTCCGGCAATGCGTTTACGTACTCTGCCAAAGTGCCGTTTATCAGTTCGAGAAATTTATCACGGGTTAGATTTCCGTTAATAAAGACTGGTCCGATAATTCGATCTCCATGGATTGCCGCCCCTACGTTTACTGCCCAGCAGTACTGGTGGCCCGTTTCTTTTAATACGTGCGGGTTCACTCGGGCCCAATAGTGGCAATTCCTCTGATTCCATACACCGTTTCTGGTGAATGTACTTTCGTCAGTCCATATAATTCTTGACAAAAATCGGCGGTCATTTTCATGTTGCCTGCGTAGCCAATCACAAAATACTATACGGGGTGGTAAGTCCCTAGGTAACAACGCGTGAGCTTTTAAAAACTTAAACGGGTGTTCTCGGTCTCTTTTAAGAATTTAGTGAACCGTACTTAGGTTCATAGCAAAACGCCGCCCTGCTTCTCTTGTGCTACTTTCGGGATTTTCAGCGTTTCGTTTTGTGGCGTAAACTCTCTCCTCTCCCTGAACAGGAACACGTACGTTATTATCTGGTCTCACAACTCTTCCCGTAATAGGAACATCCTCACGAACCCGTTGTAATGCACGAGTTATAACACGAGCATCTTGGGGTTGCCTACGGTCTGGAAATCACTCCATGTATAAAGCTATTGCTCGCCGTCCTGTTTGTCTAGCTTCACCATAAATTAAAATCATGTCGGCTAATTCCCGAGAGCTAAAAGTTGATGGTCTTGGCATTTTTACCAAAAAAATACAACACTTATTCACCAGACAACCTACGTCACAACAAAGTCCTTTATTTTAATTTGGAATTTGGTCTAATGGCATCCTAATTTACCAGCTAGCAAGGAGTAATTCATTGTTTGTCCAAATATGCAATAATATGTGTCTTTATGTTGGTACTAAGTATAAGGACATAAAATTAATCTTGAATGAAGTAAATACTTTCTTGTATTTACCTTTTTATTCAAGTAACCATATCTGTGTTATCCGTTCAGGTTGAAGTGTATAATTGACGTTATCTTGTCAATCGTTTGTTGATTATTTACTTTATTGTGTTCGTAATAAATTAAAATATTAATTTATGTTTAAAATTAGCGGTTCAATAACAATAATAGAAGAACTAGAAAATATGTGTAATAGATTATTAGTAGATAATTCAAGTGCATGTGATTTGTGTTTTGCCTCAATCTGAGTTACAATAAAATTGTAAGTATTATTTTCTAAATAAAATTTGGTTTTATACCCAAAGGAATAAAATATTAAATGCGTTAGAATGTACAATCATTATTAAATTCTAGTTGCCAAATAGTCATATTATAAAGAAAGTAAGTAGTCAACAATAATTAAACAATACGTAAAGACTCGGTTAGCCTTCCATGTGTCAAATAAGTGTACACCATACATTGCTGCTCAGAAAATTTTCAAAAATTAATTACGCTATGGCAGTTAACGCTAAATTAATAATTGTTACAAATATCAGTTTATAATACTTAATTCTACGTCTGGCTTCAATTTGCGGTTATATCAAATATACACGCTGTATTAAAAAGAAATAATCTGTGGCTCTAGTGAAAAGGGGTTAAAGTGCACTTATGACCTTTTTGCGTTACATACACCAAAATTCACAAAAAAAATTGCGCATCTTTTGGTGTAATCGGAGCTAAGTTATCTTTTAAAATGACAAAGTTAGGATTGTGCCAAACGGTATATCTGGTGAAATATGTCGTGAAATATGGTGCAACTAAAGATAACATTGAACAATTTGGTGTTTTGCATGTGGAGAACGATTTAAGTTCATTTGTCTCCTTTGACGCATCCTGTGTTAAAGGATCAATGTTTACTTATACCTTTTTACAAAACAAGATAACAAACCTTAAAGAATATAAATCGACTTTAATCTGTATTCACTACTTAATGTTAAACATAAATGGTATAAGTCGAATTGTATCTCTTATGAAATCTGGTATTTAATGATCAATGTTTACTTGTACCGATTTGCACCAGCAATTTACCCATAATTTATAAAAATGAATCTAAATTAATCCATATTCACGAATAAATATTTAGCATTTATGGGTGTATATAGTAGACTTATACCAATGAGATGTATCATTTTACACCACGACGATTACTTGTATCAAGAAGTTTGTATTATAAAGACTCTTCGCTGTCGTTTATTTTAAGTACACTTGAATCTAATAAATCATTCCATTATAAAATTTGCCTCACCAGTTAGACTGACCTACAATAGTGATGGAAGCATTTTTTTTAAGTTGTTTAACTTGCAATGTATGTTACTATGTTTGTTCGGGATATTGCAATTCAATTTTGAAGCAGAATATCTGCAACTGATTGAGCTGAAATTTTGCCCAAGTACCTACTTCCTACTTAAATATGACAATATAATAATATGGTACCATGGGACTGGTCTGGTGCCCGGAAGGTGGCCCTAGGATTAAAAATATTTTATAGTTTGTTACGCAGAATGGCAGGCCGATCTCGAATCGATCGAATGCTTTAACTTGTTGAGGAGAAAGCGACAATAATTGTGTCGACTCTATTAGCACTCCTGAAATAGGCAGAACGTAATGTTCACTGATTCTGACTCAGAAAATTTACGAGAAACGGAAGAAACCGGAACGGCATGCCGTTCTGCCGCGGCAGAAGAAGCAGAGCAACTTTCGTTTTGGGACAGAGTCGGTCAAGGACGAAAACGACCACTTAAAAAAAGTAAGAAAATAAACATAGGGAGGAAAGGAAAAAGAGGAGACATTTTGGTAAATAGTACGAAACAAATAGTATGTAAGCAAAAAAATAGGGGGAAAGAGTAGATGCTAGGAAAATATTAAAATGAAATGTGCAATAAATATGCAAGAAGAACTCAAAAAAATATATTTGAGAGTTATAATGAAATACCTAATGAACTTTATTCTGCAAGAAGGCCACAAGGGCACTTTTACATGTCTGAGTCTACCGGCATTTTACAAGAGGAGACCACTGTTGAGAAGAAACGCCGAAAGAAACTCAACAGTCAGTCATTTTTTCATAAGTTAATAGGGCTTTAGGAGAATATATAACAAAAGGGTTCAGTTCATTGCTAATTTAATTGAATTAGAGTTTAAAAACACAAAAGTAGACGCAACAACAAAGAATAGACAGTTTGCCAATTATTTAAAAATAAAGACGAGAGAGTGTTATCGCATTTGCAGAGGCTGGTAATGCGATAACCATTTGACGAAACATCAAAGTTTGTTCCAGGAGTAACTGAGAAACTTAAAATCAGTAAAGAACTTGTTCTAGATTCAGCGTGATGGATAATGCTGAGTACCACAAAAATAAGTAAATGTGGATTGAAAGCCGTCGAGGAACATATTTCATTATTTCCTGTATATGTAAGATTTACAGCGGTCCAACGGATATCGGTAAAAAATGTTTTTTTGATAAATTTGATAAACCCGAGTGTAAGATCTTTTACGAAAAATCGTTATCTATGTTCTGAAGATGTGGTAGATTCCCATCCTTTGGCGCCAACAGAGCACAGGTAAGAATTGATTTTATACAAGAATTGAAATTTTACAAGCTGACCCTCAAAACGTGATACATGTTATTTTCCGTGTTCACAATTGCGATAAAATTTTAGTATAAGGTCTCATACTAAAAGTTATTCGTAATTGTAAGTCAACTGGAAAAACAAAATTTTGTACTTATCTCGTTTTAGGTACTTATCATCTTGTATCGCTTAAGAAAGTTGATTACTTAATATTTTTTTCTTTTTGATGAAAGTCCAAAAGTTAAAAACGATGAGAATAATTTTATACGCTAATGTTGACTTTTCTGTTATTTTTGTAATAAATAATAAATAAAAATGGAGATTTTTTTATTATCACTGCACCGCAAAAAATGATATAACTTCTAAAAAACCATTGGTTAAAGTATGTTTATATTACAGTACACCTAAATTAATTGAGTGCAAAAGGGTAAAAGTTTGTTTTCTTAGGATTATCTCTGAAATAAAGCTCTTAAATGATAGGTTTCGTTTAGTTAGGTATTTCTTATTTAGGGTGTTCATGTATTTTTCCTTTATAAAAGGAGATAACTTTAAATAAACCGAACAGCAAGTCAATTTACACTTTCTAAAATAATGGTGAAAATTGGTATAAGTTCAGTTATATTCCCGGGTAGTGTAAGTGTTATGGGTGAAAAGGGGTATAAAGTAAGTTATGTCCTTAAGAACACGTTTTGGCACGGATATAAGTCACATTTTTTTTAACCGTTAACTTTGGAGAAGTAAGAATATTACTCCGTGAAAGAGGATTTTTTAAATATTAAAACTGCATTTAAAGTTTATTTGTACAGTCACCATCAGACATATCGCAGCATATAAGGCGTTCATAAATATGTGAACATGTACTGTAACGCCCAGTCAATAAGAGTCGTGTTCAGATATTTATGAATACCTTACATGCTACGATATATCTGATGGCGACTGTAAGTATAGTGGTTGAAGTACAGTGATCAAAAGTCTGAATAATTTTAAGCCGAAACTGTTTTTTGCGTCTCCTGTAAAGTAGTGTTTTTCGAGTTTAACCCCTTTTCACTAGAGCCACAGAATTAAGGATTAAGATAAAATTAAAAACGTTAGTGACTGACAGCCAGACGTGTATGGTCAAAGGGGTAAGGCCACGGTAAGGCGATGGAAAGTGCAGATTCATAAGTAAATAAGTAATTAAGTAAATATCCTTGATTGATTATTTAAAATGGCTCCGTTTTTGTAAGACGGCGGGCATTTTGATATTGCAGACATTTTGGAAATATGAACATTCTAAAAAGCGAACATTATACGAAAACTGGCATTCTTAGAGGCAGACATTATAATAAGTTGACATTTTGAAATGCTGACATTATGGGAAAGTCGTGCTGCTATTATGAAAAGCAGAAATTTTGGGAAAAATACCTTTTAGGAAAACGGACATTTCAGGCCTCTTTTTCTTTTTTTTTCTAACAATTGACGGAAGCCTCGTTCGGCTGCATCCGCTAGTCATAAATACGGGGGGGCGGCAAGCCGCCGGCCCCGCGGGTAAGTGTTTGTGCGCCTAGCGCAACTGAGAAAGTATGAGTGTCATATAATGAGAATAAATCAAAGAGTGAATGAGTGTGATGATGAAAAAAATAGTGTGGGTGTGAAATGTGAATGTACAAATGTTAAAGTGTAAAATGTGAATGTAAGTAAGTAAGTGATAAAACAGCAAATAATAATACTAAGAATAAATTTATGGTCATCTCGGCGGACGGCCCCTCCTTCTGATATGAATCAGGGAGGGGTCGTCCAGCAAGGAGTCCTCATTAAAGGTGGAAGGCGGCGGAGAGGCCGCATTCCACTTCTGAACAGTCGCGTCAATGTCGTCATCTTTGTCGTTCAAACTATGTTTGGGTCGTCGTAGGGACAGTCTGTCATACAGTCTTCTTTGTTTAAGAGTCATATTAGAGAGTTCAACATCAGTAGCTATTGGGACTTTGGGAAGAGTGGAGTAATTTAAACAGTTTTTGATTAAAGGATTATCATGTTTCGGAACATTTTCTAAGAAATTTTTTATGTGCGTTTGCATGGTCTTATAGATAGTGGACATTTTTGCGTCGTAGTGCACTGAGAGGTTTGTGTGGTACCAGGGCGCTTTCAGCACTCTACGAAGCAGTTTACTCTGTAAGACCTGCAAGGGCTTTTGAACATTCCTGCCAGCAAAATAGAAAACAGGACAAGCGTACGTAAATATAGGGCGAATACAAGTCTTATAGAGATGCAATTTGTTACCGACTGATAATTTGCTATCTTTAACCGACTTCAAAAAAGGAGTAGGTTCTCAATTCGAACTAATTTTTTTTTTTATGTATGTTACTCGATATCTCCGAGAACCGTGAACCGATTTTCAATTTTTTTTTATGGAAAGGTATAACTCCGCGTTGGTCCCGTTGGCACTAAGTCGGGATCTGATGATGGAATCTTGGAGAAATCGAGGGAACTCTTCAAATGTTATAGGGACATGTACGGCGCTCAGTAAATAGGATTTGGTGTAAGGAAACTGATGATGAACACCACAGATGGCCACTAGAACTTTTATATGAATCACTAAAAAGCAAAAAAAAAAAAATAACAAAAACCACTCGCTCTTATATTTATATATTATAGTTTACGCGAGGTTTGGCACCGACTTCGAAGGGTGAGTCAAATGTAATCTGTACTTGAACGGGTTATTTTTGGCTTTTTAGTTTTATTGAAGTCGGTTCTTTTTTTTTGTTTAAAATTTTTTATTAAGCATAGGACCCAGCCTACTCCGATCAAATAAGGCCTTACCCTTTACGGCTTATTCATATTCATATTCATTTCATATTCATTTATTCAACATTACAAGCCATGTTTATTACAGAGGATGTTAATTATTGTAGGTAGTTGATACATGACACCCTGGTAGGGCATTTAATGTTACTTATTAGGTAATAAGAACTTGCCTTATTCTATAAATATCCATTCATGCATATGGGGATTACATAATTATTAGAAAATACAGTACCTATAAGTACCTATGTCAAAATAATGCTATATAAATTAAAATATTACAATTATCGAAATGATGTCGTTTAATTACAATAAATTCAATAAATTAAAGTAAGTTACTACTTATCATTGGCCTAAATTATTCATAAGAGATGGCGATTTTAATGTCTTATGTTTCATGGATTCCATTTAGCAATGTATCATCATTTAAATATTCGTCGATTGTATAATAACACTTGTCAATGAGCAGCTTTTTTAACTTACTTTTAAACAGAGAGTCCTTAGTTTCTTGTTTTAACTGATCCGGTAATTTATTTGTTATAATGGCGCAACGACATTAAGGACTATTTCTATGCATAGCTAATTTTGAAAGTGGCAGGAAAAGTTGGTTTTTATTCCGTCTATTGCTGGTGACCTTTTGCAGCGGAAATAAGTTTGGGTTATTTCTTACGAACATTGCCGCTTCCATAATGTACATACTTGGTAAGGTAAGTATTTTATGTTGCTTGAAATGTGGACAGCAGCTATTAGGTATTCGCGTGTTCGTGAGGATGCGTACACACTTTTTCTGTAATACGAAAAGCTGATGTGCGTCCGTGCTGGCACCCCATAAAATTAAACCGTATCTAAGCCAAGAATTCGCATAGGCATAATATGCTGATAAGGCTGTTTCGAAGTTTGTATTTTGTTTCAGAACGCGGAGGGCATATATGAATCGGGATAATTTTGCTTTAATATTTTGAATATGAGGTTTCCAATTTAGGTTACAATCAATTTTTATTCCCAGTAGATTAAATTCTGTCACTTCTTCTATAGTCGAGTTGTTAGTTTCTAATGTCATTTGTAATGCTCTTTTTTGTGCCGGTCTGAATTGAATTATTTTAGTTTTTTTCGCGTTTATTTCGAGATTGTGATCATCAAGCCATTTTTGGGTACATGCATATAATTCACGTAATCGCTCATTTCATTGCACTCCGTATTATTTTTACAGCTGAATAATATAGAGACGTCGTCCGCGAACATTATACAAGTTGTGTCTAGTATTTTAGGGAGGTCATTTACATAGGCTATAAATAAAATACACCCTGCGACGCTTCCCTGGGGTATTGAGCATGAAGTGCCCCGTACATTGGAAAGGGTTTCCTTAGCTTCATCGGAGTCTTCGCAAAGGTGATCAATCTGCACATACTGACTACGGTTTTCAAGGTACGATTTGAACCACATATAGGCATTACCGCGAATACCCATTTGCTTTTATATGGGCTCTAAAATTGAGCCGCCTGTCTAGTGTTACTCCTAGGTATTTGACCTTATTTGTCCAGGGTATGGGGGTCCCAGCCATTTTGATTTGCTTTAGTATCTAACTTGTTCTTTCTACGATTAAAAAGAATTGCAGAGCTCTTGTCTGCATTTACTTCAATCCGCCAACGGCGGAATCACTCCTCCAACTCGTCAATGGCGGATTGAAGGTCGCGTCTTATTAATGATAGCTTATTGTGTGTAGAGAAAAGGGCTGTGTCGTCGGCAAAAAGGGCCAATTTCACTTTAGGATGGTCCCTGGGAATATCATTCGTATATAAGCTGTAGAGAATCGGAGACGAGTGGAACCTTGGGGGACACGCGCTGAAAGCGGGTGAGAGTCCCCTCCACTCTGTATCTGAATGCTCTGTCTTTAAGAAAACATTTTATTATGGCGAGAAGACGAGACGACATGCCGGTCTCATACAACTTGTATATGATGCCAGACCCTGTCAAACGCCTTGGCGATATCCAGGAAAACGGCTCCAGTGGTCAGGCCGCCAGTTCTCGAGAACCCGTCAAGCACGTGCTCGGTGATTCTTAGAAGCTAGTGAGTACAAGAATGTTTGGCTCTAAAACCAAATTGCTCATTAATAATGATGTTGTTTTCTTCTAAGAAACACCAAACACGCGCCAAGACAACCCTTTCGAAGATTTTAGCAAGAGAAGAGAGTAGAGAGATGGGTCTATAGCTAGACGGCTCAGTTTTAGGCTACCCTGGTTTAGGGATACCTATAACTGTAGCCCTTTTCCAAACTGCAGGAAAATAAGAAATATTTAAAGCGGCATTAAATATCCAACTTAAAATAGAATGAGATCATCCGGACAATGCTTAATGAGTTTATTAGAAATGCCGTCCTCGCCAGGCGCTTTCCTGTCTTTAAGTTTTTTAATGATTAAGAACAACTCATCAAAGTTAGTTAGTTTAAGGGGAGGGTGATCCGAAAGTGGTTGAGAAGATTTCTCAATGACAGAATTTTCAATATCGGTAATATGAGCTTGAATTTGTTCCAGATGGAGCGAACTGGGGGAGCATTGCTTCTCCAGACTGTCGGCTAAGCATTCGGCTTTCTCGTCATTTTCGAAAGCTGGGAGAGGATTGCCAGGTCTGTTAAGGGGCGGAGAGGAGGTGAAAACATCTGCTTTGAGAGATCTCGCCAGCATCCAGTAAGCCTGGTGACTTGGCGTGATCTCCCCTAGCAGGCTGTCAAATTCGTTCGCCTGAAAAGCGCGAATACGATCTTTGGTCTCTCGCTGAAGAGCCCAAAGTCGTCTGCGATTATCGGGAGAAGGATATCTAGTGAGAGCCGAGGGCGTCATTCTTCCTTTTCAACAGGTCCTTGAGCTCAGGCGACAAAGGCCTGTGCTGTGCGTAGTCGACAGGAACCTCCTTAGAGGATCTGACCACTACGTCACGAAGGAAGCTGCTGAAAAGGGAGATTGCGGTGTCAATGTCTGTAGGTGAAGATAAGTCCGGGGGGAGTGATTCTATAAGAGGCATTGCGTGGAAGAGGCCTTCTCTGACCTTTTCCCAGTTCACTACGGATCTGGTACTAGGGACAGAGTTAAGGGGGTCAGGGCCCAGTCGCAAGATGACTGGCCTATGATCAGAGCTCAGCTCATGTATGACTACTGAACGTAGTTTTAAAGCTACGTTCTTTAGAAGCGTTAAGTCAAGAATGTCTGGTCTGTGGTCAACATTTACAGGGTAATGGGTAGGCTCTAGGAGGCTAATGAGATCGAAAGGCAATCCATTTCCCAATAGGTGAAACAATCTGTTCCCATTTGAGTTTGTTGCGATACAATTCCAACTAACGTGTTTGGATCTAGTTTTATAATAGATGGCAGTACCTCCTAAAGGACGATCTAGTCTATCGTTTCTGATAAGGGAGAAGCCCGGAAGTAAATGATCTCAAATGGGGTTTAAAGAAAGTCTCTTGCACTAGGAGAATATCCACGTTATGCTTATTAACATGGTTCAAAAGTTCATCCTTTGAGCCAGCGAGTCCGTTAGCATTGTAAGTAGAGAGGGTGATATCATGTGGTTTAATTTTTAAAGAGCTATGCATGATTAGAAATGGTTGTATGCCTGGTATTCAGCCCAGGCCGCGTCATACTCACTCATAATAGCCAGAGTGGTGTCACGGTCGGCATCGCGCAGACGCCTGTCGATGTCTGCCAGGCGCTCTCGGTAAATGAGAGCGCCCATTAACAACGACGGCATTTCTACGCCACCGACCGGACTCCGCACCGGCAAAGGCTGAACAGAATGAATGGGAGGGTACGAGGAATGAGGGGCCTGGGCATGGGCATGGGAATGAACATGGGCATCAATTTGAGGGCGGGCTGGCCCAGACTTGGTGGGAGGATGAGAAGACTGAGATGGATTGAGAGTATGTTGGCGGCCGGCAGCGACCTGTGTGATGGTACGGCTCGTGAAGTGATCGTGTTTTATAAAGCTGTTCATGTAATTGAATAAATTTTAGAGAAATTTAAATCTTACTGTGTGGTTAAGAGAATTTACTACTACTTTACGTACATCCAGGCTGAAGCAGTCATAGCTATCTGGCTACTACAGGTCGGCGTTAATGACATCGATTCCGTTATCAGGACAAATGAAGTAGTCTTCATTGCACGGGCTTTGTTCCCGTCGTGAACAACCGATTGCCCGCTATCACAGGGGAGACCTACGCACAGGTAGACCAGATACCTGGCCTCGTACTGGAGTTATAGGGGCGCAGTTGACCCTCTTTCGCTGAGAAGCGATTAATTTGCCTCGTATCCGAAGATGAGGTCTTAGTTCAATGGGCTATGAGCCCGCCCCAGCGACCCGGGTCATAATTTATTTAGGTGTCGGTATGCAAGTAAGTTAGGTTTTGATTTGGCCAAATCAAAGGTCGAGGGTCAATCTGCAAGACATGGCGTGTAGTAGAGTGACCGGCTATCGCCGCTGTCACGCCTTTGTAAACGGAATGGTTGTCACGCTACCGACTGCTTCGAGTCAGTTTCGCTATCTAGATTCAGCCTGCTTTGTCCTACACTTAAAGCTTCGGCCTTACGACGCCCACCTTAGAAAATATCACCTTCCTCTGCTAATACGCCCCTTGCACCATAGCCTCCAACTGGTCCCCTCTGCCGTCGTTGTCACAGGTTCCCGCAGTCCGTCGTAGCCAACCCGCACCCAAGTGCGAACCACGGTTATATACTTACGTAGAATGAGTAAATAGGTAAGCGTGTAAGTATTCGCCTTCAGGTGTCGCTCCGCGTCTCCGCGTCAGATCAATAGGTAGTAACAGGTATTCAAAGAATCTCCTGGTGAGTATTGTCCTAGAAGGCCCAAATTCCATAATCTCTAATTTACTCGACTGACTGCCACACAGTCTAGATTCGTCTTTAGGTCTCAAAGAAATGATTCGACTGATACCATTTTAGAATGGAAATCGTAATTGAGTATAAGATACGGGTTTTGATATCGGAGGTTCAGCCCTAGCGGTTGCTCTGGCTGTAACAATTATTAAACCATCTGGCGATGTACTAAAGGCTTTATGAGCTACGACCTTAGTGGCGAATCTCCGTTATCAATACCTAAAGGTACCTAACGATGGGGTAAAATAAAAATATGGAGTTGCGTAAAATTTGATTTATTTTATCAAATTGCTTATCTAGATTTATTTCTCTTTTAGGAAAATTCGCAAAACGAATCTGTGCGATTAATTAGACCATGGTTGATGGGTCGCATCAACCATAGCCGAACATTTCATTCCTAACAGCCATGCTAATAAGAGGGAAAATGAAATGTTCAACCCAAAAACCCTCTTGGCTTTTAAATCTAGTCACACACACACATGCACAAAGAAGTTTACAGTTTTAATACTAAGAATCGTCCCTATCTACCAATTTAAAAGGGGTCAACAGTGAGAGAGGCTAACCTTCAATCTTTACTTACATCTATCAACACGAAAGCTCATATTTACAGCTAGAGTGATTTCACACCTGCACTCCTCCTTTGAGTCTAATTAATAACGGACCATTTCGATTTCTATAATATTATCTCCTCCCGTACGCAGAGTACGGAGGGTCCTGCGGCACCAAGCATTAACCCTCACACAAAAGTCAGCGCAAAAAAATCAACATTAGCCATGCTAACAGCCCTCCAATAAAAATTGGTAGTTCCCAAGTGGAAGGTGGGCCCGGCCGGATGTGTTTATTACGTCCTTGCCTGTAAAATACATCTAAACCTGCTTCCGGGTCCATGATGACTACTTTTATTTCAAAGCTATACCGAGTTTAATATGCAGTTGGGGGTGCAGATCCGAATCACTCTAATCGTCGCGGACAATGATGGTATTGTAGTTCTTTACCGAATAATTCGCAGCCTATTCGAGCGTCTAGCGTTCGCCAATACGCCAACTTGTCCCCTCCCGGTCGCCTCCCGCCTTGTCGTTCGACACAAAAGTTCCTTACACTTTATCACTATCTCTCTCCCTCTAAGGACATCTTAAAGGAAGACCTAGACACTATAGCCGCCATGGGGTCCTCCGTCATCATTGCCGGGAATCTCAATTCCAAACACGTTAGTTGGAATTGTATCGCAACAAACTCAAATGGGAACAGATTGTTTCACCTATTGGGAAATGGATTGCCTTTCGATCTCATTAGCCTCCTAGAGCCTACCCATTACCCTGTAAATGTTGACCACAGACCAGACATTCTTGACTTAACGCTTCTAAAGAACGTAGCTTTAAAACTACGTTCAGTGGTCATACATGAGCTGAGCTCTGATCATAGGCCAGTCATCTTGCGACTGGGCCCTGACCCCCTTAACTCTGTCCCTAGTACCAGATCCGTAGTGAACTGGGAAAAGGTCAGAGAAGGCCTCTTCCACGCAATGCCTCTTATAGAATCACTCCCCCCGGACTTATACAGACAAAAGTTGGTTGTCAATCGTTATAGTTTAATGTTTATTTTTGTCTTATGTATTTGTTATTTACTCCCAAATGTGATGAAAAATATTGTGTGTAAGGAGATTACAAACTCAGGACTTTAAAAGCCCTCCGCCTTCGGCGTCGGGCTTCTAATAGACCTTCGTTAGCCACTCAATTGCTTCGAATTTTGAGTTAGACTCTATTTATATGATAAAATAAGAGCGGTGACAGGTAGCCGTAGTTACCAAAAGCAATCTAGTGGTTAGTAATCCCTTACTTACTACCCTTATGACACAATATACTATTGTAAATGTCTCTACATTTTGTAGGTATATGTTTTATTATTTAGTTATGTAGAATGTAGTTAAATACTAATATTTACATAAATCTTTTTGTATACATTGCTAGTTTGCCTCTCTCTTTCGCATTTTCACTAATTTGTTCAAAGGTTAACTGGAAGAGATCCCTCATTGGGATAAGTTCACCTTTGTACATGTATTTATAATCTTTTAAATAAAACAATTTAAACGGATTATATCGCGTATATTAATTATTTGAGCCTCCCTGACGTTTCAGTACCTTTACAGATACCGTTGTCAAAGGTTGACTGAGAAAAACACAATTTTTCTCTGTCAAAGTTACATTTTTGCAAACTACCCATTTTGTAAATATTAATTTAAAATAAAGGTGTTCATACATGCCAGATGGGCCTAATGTGTAAAGACAGTTACACATGTGCCAGAAGGGCATTTATTATTTATTTAAAACATCTACCAGCGGTTCACTAAAGGCTTACTGAGGAGAAAGAACCGCCAAAGAAAACTCCCAGATTGCCTTATTTATTACTATAAAATACTTTTAATCAAAAACTCTACATATACTACTTTTAACACTAATTTGTTTTACACCATTCGAGGCCCAAGGTTTCCAATCTTGTGTCTTGCTTGATCCTTGATAAGATGTACAACAGGATCCCAAGCCGGTGGTAATGACAAACCATCTTCTCTATTGAAATTGGGATATTTTTTGATTTCAATAGCCTCGCGCAACATTCTGGGAAAATATCGTTTCTCTCTGGCAAGGATTGAAGTGTTATCAAACTTAATTGAATGGTTTGGTTTGTCCATGACATGCTCGCAGACTGCAGACCTGTTGCAACGACGGTGCTTGACATCGGCTACATGCTCCTTAACCCATGTAGCTATACTACGTTTCGTTTGGCCAATGTATGACAGACCACACTCGCAGTCCAGCTTGTAAACATCAGCACTCTGCAGAGGGATGCTACACTTCACGGGCCTCAGGTATTGAGACATCTTCTTCATCGGCTTGAAATATGTTTTAATGGAAGCCCGTTTCAAGATGTTTCCAATCCTATCCGTGACCCCTTTCACATATGGCAGGACCGCAGGTTTACGCTCGACTAGGAGTCTTAACACGGGGTTTCTGGTTGAGGCGTGGTATCTTGAGCCCATTGGCCCAAAGCGCACGCTTGACATGCTGTAGTTCATCAGTCAAATGTTGGTCGTCACAGATTCCCTTGGCTCTCTGAAACAAAGATTTACCCACTGTAGCAAGTTGACTAGGATGGTGATGTGATTTGCCATTCAAATACCTATCAGTGTGAGTAGGCTTTCTATAAACAGTATGACCTATTGTATTATAAGACCTTCTCAACACACTGACATCTACGAGGGGCACACCGAAATGATCGGGAATAGAGTACTTTAAACTGAGTTACATTAAATCCTTTTTTGTCACATGCATACTGGCGACTTACAATCACGATGCCGTTTTTACAATTTAAAAAAAGAACGATATATTATTTTAATTCCATTTTTAAATTGACAACTCGATGAACAAAATGGAGCTGACGCGTGAAAATTTTCGTGCAATTATTTACCATAACTTTCGTCGTGGCTTATCTCCAGATGAATGTCGCAATGAGCTTGTTACTATATACGACATTGAAGCACCTAGTCAGACGACAATATATCGGTGGTATGCTGAGTTTCGACGGGGTCGTGCCTCTCTTGGCACCGTACCTTCATCAGGTCGGCCGAAAACGGCGGTTTCGCCTGAAAACATCGCGGCTGTGGAAAAACTACTAAAAGAAGATAGACATGTGACATACGAGCAGATTCGGGCAACCATAGGCATTGGAATGACTGCAATTCACACTATTTTGCATGGTGAATTGGGTGTCAGAAAATTGATTTCCCGATGGGTACCCCATAATTTGTCTGAAGAGCAAAAGGCGGCTCGTGTTGATTGGTGCCGATCTATTCTGAAATGCTACAATGGAGGAAAGTCAAAAGCCGTTTATAATATGGTCTCGGGTGACGAATCCTGGATTTATTCTTATGAGCCTGAAAGAAAGCACCAGTCGGCAGTATGGGTCTTCGATGACGAGGTCAAACCAACGAAAGTTGTGCGTTCTCGAAGCGTGTCGAAGAAGATGGTGGCTTCGTTCGTCTCAAAAAAGGGGCATGTTGCCACAATTCCTCTAGAAGAACAAAGAACCGTTACCGCTGATTGGTATATCACAGTTTGTTTGCCGGAGGTGCTGGCCGAACTTCGCCAAGGGAACCCGAGACGCCGCGTCATCTTACACCACGACAATGCGCCCCACCGCCCACAAAACAACTAAATTTTTGAACGACGAAAACGTTGAGTTGATGTCCCATCCTCCATACAGCCCTGACCTGAGTCCAAATGATTTTTTTACTTTCCCTAGAATTAAAGATTTATTGCGTGGTCAGCGGTTTGAGAACCCAGAAGCCGCTGTGGAAGCCTATAAATCGGCCATTTTGGCAATGCCTACTTCAAACTGGAATTATTGTTTTAATGACTGGTTTAAAAGAATGCAAAAGTGCATTGAATGTAACGGAGAATACTTCGAAAAACAATAAAATATAATTTATGTATATAGTGCACATAGTTTTTTAAATTCCCGATCATTTCGGTTTGCCCCTCGTAAGAAGGCTAGTGAATTGTCATTTTCTAACTCCATTGTAAACTTTATTTTCTCATTAATGGAGTTTAAATGGTCTAAGAAAACTGAAACACTAGATTTAGGTAAAATAGTAAAGGTATCATCTACGTATCTTTTAAAGATCCTCGGCTTGACAGGTGACGATGAGAGTGCTTTCTCCTCGAAGTCCTCCATGAAGATATCGGCGACAACAGGAGATACTGGAGACCCCATAGCCACACCATCCACTTGCACGTAGAATTCATCGTTCCATAGCATATAGCCAGATGTAAGGCAGTGTTCTAATAATTCAGCATATTCCATTGCCATATTCTGTTCACGTAGCCTCCTCCTCACAATATTGATGCAATCCTGTACCAGTAGGCATGTAAAGAGGGACTGGACATCAAAACTAACCATAATTTCATCATCAGTTAGTATCAGATCTTTAATTTCAGTGATGAAATGGTATGAATCCCGTGTGTATGCCTGCGTCTTTCCCCGCAACGAAGAAAGAACCCCAGCTAGGTACTGAGCCAAGCGATAGGTGGGAGCATCGATTTGACTCACTATAGGGCGTAGAGGCGCATCTTGTTTGTGTATTTTTGGCAAACCATACAACTTTGGTGGCAACGGGCAGGAGGGAACTAAACTTTTGACATCTAGATTAAGGCTCTCGGAGTGCTTGCTTATTAGCTCAGTAGTAGATTTTAACACTTTCGCAGTCGGATCACGTTTCACAGGCTTATATGTTGATACATCCGACGATAAAGCTGTTATTTTTTGATTGTAGTCATTGGTGTTCATGACAACCGTTGCATTTCCTTTGTCAGCTCGAAGAATGGTTAGGCCTGGGTCCTCACGCAAGGTCTTGAGCGCGTGAAATTCAGTTTTTGCTAAGTTAACTTTCGGTGGCTTTGCCTTTCGTAAAACAGACGAAACGTCTTGGCGAATTGCCTCCAAATCTTCCTTTCGCATTTGATTTTTCACCAGACAATCTTCTACGCCGACTATAATATCTTCGAACGGGATAGTACGCGGAGCAATAACATAATTCAAGCCTTTTTCCAAAACTGCTATCTGAGCGGCGGAAAGTTCTTTGTCGGAGATATTTTTCACGATCTTTGCAGTGTTATTGTGATGTGACGTTTGGTTCTGGTTTGACAGGTCCGTTCCGTTACTTCCACGAAACGTTCCGTTCCCACTGCGCTTCGATTTCAATCTGTCAAACTTAGCATTTTTCTTATGCGTACAACATTCAAATTTCGACGCATAACGTCTATTGCCTTGTTCAACAATTTCTTTAAAATCACTATCGGTCAAAATTCTCCGTAATTCATCACTCTTTTCCTTAATCTGTTGTTCTAATTTATGTGCTGAGTAACGGGTATTATGGATCAGTTTGCACAATAACTTTATACTCGCCTGGCGGAGAATGCGATCACTACCGAAAATGTCCTTCTTCGGTGCTATCTTCACGCATGTAGGAATAAGATCTTCATCACGGCATCTTTTAAGGAAGTTCAATGAACTTGTAGCTCGTGCGAATAATTAATATACGCGATATAATCCGTTTAAATTGTTTTATTTAAATGTGTGACAGTCGCGGAAACCGAAGAAAATATTATTTATAATCTGTTATGAATGTCATTTTGATTTGTTATTGTGTACAATAAAGTGTTTACATAACTAACATACATACATACATACATACATACATACATATGCCAGTTTCTAGCAAATAACTAAATATTGACATGAAATTGAAAACAGTGAATAATTACTTCCTAAATGTTTACAAATGAAGCGAAAATTGAAAAATTTAATGATTCGGACAGGATTCGAACCTGCGTTTCCAACGGCTTTCCGGGCCAACACGGGCGTCCTCCCAATTGGACCACCGAATCAGATGTCAGAGCCATTGAATTTTTCAACCAGTTGCTTCGACATGCCTTAGGGTGGCATCGTAGCGCCATCTACCGTAAAGATTGAGACTTTATCGTCGGCACCATCGTCTCAAATTTGTTGAGAATCGATAGTAACGATGTGCTTCACCCGAATTATTTATTTTTATTAAAGCAGTAACGTCTGCTAACGTAAACCAAATGTTTACAAATGAAGCGAAAATTGAAAAATTTAATGATTCGGACAGGATTCGAACCTGCGTTTCCAACGGCTTTCCGGGCCAACACGGGCGTCCTCCCAATTGGACCACCGAATCAGATGTCAGAGCCATTGAATTTTTCAACCAGTTGCTTCGACATGCCTTAGGGTGGCATCGTAGCGCCATCTACCGTAAAGATTGAGACTTTATCGTCGGCACCATCGTCTCAAATTTGTTGAGAATCGATAGTAACGATGTGCTACACCCGAATTATTTATTTTTATTAAAGCAGTAACGTCTGCTAACGTAAACCAAATGTTTACAAATGAAGCGAAAATTGAAAAATTTAATGATTCGGACAGGATTCGAACCTGCGTTTCCAACGGCTTTCCGGGCCAACACGGGCGTCCTCCCAATTGGACCACCGAATCAGATGTCAGAGCCATTGAATTTTTCAACCAGTTGCTTCGACATGCCTTAGGGTGGCATCGTAGCGCCATCTACCGTAAAGATTTAGACTTTATCGTCGGCACCATCGTCTCAAATTTACCCTAAGGCATGTCGAAGCAACTGGCTGAAAAATTCAATGACTCTGACATCTGATTCGGTGGTCCAATTGGGAGGACGCCAGTGTTGGCCCGGAAAGCCGTTGGAAACGCAGGTTCGAATCCTGTCCGAATCATTAAATTTTTCAATTTTCGCTTCATTTGTAAACATTTAGTTTACGTTAGCAGACGTTACTGCTTTAATAAAAAATAAGTAATTTGGGTGTAGCACATCGTTACTATCGATTCTCAACAAATTTGAGACGATGGTGCCGACGATAAAGTCTAAATCTTTACGGTAGATGGCGCTACGATGCCACCCTAAGGCATGTCGAAGCAACTGGTTGAAAAATTCAATGACTCTGACATCTGATTCGGTGGTCCAATTGGGAGGACGCCAGTGTTGGCCCGGAAAGCCGTTGGAAACGCAGGTTCGAATCCTGTCCGAATCATTAAATTTTTCAATTTTCGCTTCATTTGTAAACATTTAGTTTACGTTAGCAGACGTTACTGCTTTAATAAAAAATAAATTACTTCCTAGGTTACTCGTTAAGATTTTTTTATCATTATTCATTTAAATCTAGTAGTTTCAGTAACTGGCATGCATGGCTAGTATATAAAATAGAGTCGAATTAAACTTCAGAAATTAGCCATCCAAATAAGTTACAGAATTTGAAATTATTATGTTAAATAATAGTGAAAAAATTATTCTCTTACCTTTTATACATTTACTAAACTAACATAACTTAATAAGTCAAAATTATAATAGAATTGCTTAATTTGAAATGCATGTACGCTGATAGAAAAAATAAGCAACCCAGCCAGTTCAAAGGCTCGTCAAAATCAAACTCATTTTATTATGAACTCTTACTATAATTGATGGACATATAGGTAATACTTGACTAATACTTGTGATAACTGCTGTTATCTGATTATTTACTTGAAGTGTGTGGAAATATTATAGAATTCTTAATTTAATCATTTTAGTATAACATGGCCAGTTATTGGAGGGTGGCCAGTTATTAGCGATTTACCCTATTAATTGACCCTTGTGACCGCTTTTGGTTACGCTTAACTCTACGACCCAGGCTTGATTTTGGACTTGAAGATGTCTTCTTATACGAAGTGTGTATATCACGAATGTAAGAACACAAGTGAATCCATTTTAATGTTTCGTTTTCCTGTAAACAGTCAGGAACGTTTAGAACGTTGGATACGCAATTCAGGTTTGTTTCATTTATGTTATTAGGATATTAGGTAAACCCATTTTTAGCGCTATTGGTTGGTGTTTGGAGGATTCGCCACCTACATTTTGTACCTTAGGTCCTGTTAGTAAATCGATTTTCATGTAATACCTCACACGAGAAACAATTACAAATATTAGGTACAGTCTAGTGTATGTACATTACATAGGTAATTGTTTATTTACGAAGTAGATACCGCATAATGAACTTATGGCCGTGCCTGACAATAGAACAAACGATCGCCTTGCAGCGGACGCAAATGTTGTACAGTTGTTCACCGAAAAAAATTACAGGAATATAGTCTAATCTGGCCCATACTTGAATCAAGAGGATCAGGGACTGAAACGGTACCTTTAGAAACGGTTGTGACCGGGTCTTTTCAAAGGTATCCGACCGATAAAGTAGCATTTCGGTACCGATATCAGTACTTTAGAATAGATATCTAAACAATCTTCCGTCCAAACGGTACCTTTAAATAAAAGTAAGCTCGCGACTCTCGCGTGTATGATATCATCAGTTTTACCCTTTTCACCCTTTTACCCTTTTCACTCCTTTCACCCCTTCCAACATTTTCATCCGTTTCACGCTTTTCGCTCTACGCTTTCGCTATACGCTCTTTGCTCTTCTTCGTTCATTTTCGTTCTTGGCTCTTCGCTCTTCTTCATTCATCCTCGCTCTTCGCACTTCACATTTCACTTTCCACTTTTTACTTTTCGGTTCGCTCGATTGGATTTATTATTTATGCAAAACGACTTGCTTCATCACAAAGTGCAGCTTTTTCCATAACAAATAGGATGCATGCGACGTTGCTACGTTTATGGATAGCCAATACTCGAACCGAAATCATCGAGGTATCCGTTTTATCGCTCACCTTTACTTGAGACGGTCAACGTCAACGGTACCGTTTTAAAAGGTATTAAATTTAAATTATTAATATATACCTTTTCAATCGATACCTTTGTTTAACACGTTCAATGCGAAGCTTCATTTTGTGAACTCGCTCTCAGTGCGTTACAACCCATGAGAGTCCTGTATTTACTTTCTGGCTGTGCGGTACAAGTCAATTACAGCCTGTAAGAAGGGTTCTATATTTTACCTTAAATGTCTTTACTAAATACATATATATGAAATTTAATTATAACAATGTTTAGTCTAATAATGAGTCTACCTTATACTGCCTTCACCGAAGTTGATGACTGTTCGTTGAGATTTTATAGACGAATTAATTAACAGGTCAAAATTGACTTGTAACGCACAGCCAGGACTGGCACAGATAAAAATGTCGATGATTTAGTAGTGATGGGAAAGATAAACCAAATAAATATATCGAAACAATGTATTACTTTTTTTTTACATTTGTTACATGTGCAACCAGATGATGGGCTCATGTAAATACGTCATTTTTGTGATGCGTTTGAGGGTATTTCAATTTCGTTCTCCGTACTTAGATGAACCACCGACGATGGTTGACTGCCACTCGGGGACGTGGAGGTTCTAACCGAATCATGTTCCAATATGCGAACTTTGTCTTTGTTCCAGCTTCTTAAATATTTTGTCCAACATTTTACGAGACCGCATTTTAGACCCATTCATGTTTACGTATAAACAGAAACAAACGTGCGTACTAATAGCAGGGTAACAACACTAATGCACTCTGCACTTACGTGCAGTGCTGTACAGGGCCCTACACAACAGGTCATATATGCCCTGTTCCGCACTGAATAACAAAAGTTTTAATCTAGTGCGAACAGGTCATATGTCACCTGTTAATTAATTTACATGCTGTCGGGTAGATTATAAAATGACAAATCTAAATGTATACTTGACTATATAAAAAAAATTAAATATCACAACTTTATAGCCTTCGCACCAGTGCAAAGTCGCGTATTTCGGTCGCCGCACCAGGCGAAAGTTCAGAACAGGGTCAAAATTACCTGTTTCGCAGTGAACATGTTAAGGGAGCCGGTCTTATTGGGGTTTTCAAACCCTGAAAGCGATGATTTTACTATTTAAAGGGTAAAGAGAACATCTTACTTTTTTGCCAAGTTAGACTTAATAATCAGTGGTTCATCCAAAATTTATTTGTTATATTATTATTTTTGTAGGAAATCTTTTGCTGGATTCCTTTATTAACGAAGAACTGAGACGCCGCTACATATGTGCAGCATATTTCCTGCCATTTGATATCAGTAAAGGACCAGTTAAAAGCAGATTGCTTGGACCTGTTGTACCTATGCATTTTCCATATGCTGACATTGGTGAAGGATCTGTTCAGAAAGAAAGCAGTGACGGAGACAAATAAATTGGTGAGATATGGTTGTAATCACAAAGGATCAGTTATGGGAATGATTATTCCAAGCTTTTGTTTACTTTCACCCGTTCTGGTTCTGTCTGTGGGTTTGCAATCACATCTTGCAGTAGATAGTAAATTATCATCATCATCATCATCATCATCAGCCCGGAGTCGTCCACTGCTGGACATAGGCCTTCCCCAGTTCGCGCCACCATACCCGGTCCTCAGCTTTCCGCATCCAACCGCTTCCCGCCACTCTTTTTAGGTCGTCGGTCCACCTGGCGGGAGGCCGTCCTACAGGGCGTGTCGTTCGTGGTCTCCACTCTAGAACTCGTCTGCCCCATCGACCATCGGCTCTACGACAAATATGCCCCGCCCACTGCCACTTCAACTTGCATATCTTTAGGACTATGTCGGTCACTTTGGTTCTCCGTCGGATCTCCTGGTTCCGGATTTTGTCCTTCAGAGAAACTCCGAGCATAGCCCTCTCCATAGCTCGCTGAGCAACTTGGAATTTGTGGACGAGGCCTTTTGTTAGTGTCCACGTCTCGGCCCCATAAATAAGGACCGGAAGGACGCACTGGTCGAAGACTTTGGACTTAAGGCACTGGGGCAGTGATGATGATTGAAAAATATGGCGCAACTTCCCATATGCTGCCCAGCCCAACCTGATAGTAAATTATAGCTTAACCTTTTTTTTCTAGATGTGCCACCTTCGCCAGATGTTTTAATAGTTAAAACCCACTCAAAAGTTTATAAAAAACGGTCACGGACGCCATCAGTAGAGAGACAGATATCAAAGTCTTCATCTTCGCTTTCATTGATGGTTGAACTGCCTATCACCCACACTACACCCACTCAATGATTGTCAAGAAAATGTCTCTACGACGGACCTAAAAAGAGAATGTCGAGAAAAGTCTGTTCCAAGAAAATGACGCTGATACTCCAGTGAAAAAACGGTTAAAACAGGAAGCTTGCAGCTTGTTAAGAAAAACTAAAGCACTGAGTGCTCCGGCTTAGAGCAAAATCTAAATCAGAAAATAAAATCGATCTACGTGATTTTCCTAGTGCCGCATCCAAAACACTGGCTCTCATGCAAGTCAGAAAAGAAAATGATAAAAAAATAGAAAAAAGAAGAAAGATATTTTTTTCTTTCCCTATATTATAAATCACCATAAACTTATTATTTCATGCGTCGACAAGGAATTGTTCTCGCAGCTCCATCAACGATTAGATCATGGTTAGCAAAAACTGAATGCTCTCCAGGTTTAGCAAATGACACCTTCAAAAACATTTAAAAACGTTTTGAAAATGCTAATAACAGGGAAAAATCTTGTGTGATTTGCTTTGACGAAATGTCCATTATGTGTAACCTGGAGTATTCTAAAAAGTACGATATTATTAAGGGGTTTGAAAATTTAGGAGGAAACCGGCGGACTAATAAACCCGCTAAATCAACTTCAGTATTTATAATAAGAGGACTCTTTGACAAATGGCAAATTGCCAATCGCTTATTTTTTATTAAGCACAAATGCAAATGCTGAAGTATTAAGAGTTTTACTAAAATCCATTGTAAATAAACTTCTCGATCATTGATTGTTGCCTAAAGCAGTTACTTGTGATCAAGCTACAACAAACCAAAAAGTATTTAAGTTATTAGGGGTCACCAGCACAAGCCCATTTTTTTCGTTATTGGTAGAAAACTTTTTGCCATCTTTGACGTGCCTCATATCTTAAAAAAACATAGGAAAATTTAAATAATACAATTTAAACGGATTATATCGCGTATATTAATTATTTGAGCCTCCCTGACGTTTCAGTACCTTTACAGATACCGTTGTCAAAGGTTTTATTTAAATGTGTGACAGTCGCGGAAACCGAAGAAAATATTATAGGAAATAATTTTATAAACCACAATTTTATATGTGAGGAGCAGGGAAAAATGAGTTTTCAAGACGTAATAAAAACATACGAATTAGATAAAAAATCTATCAAAAGTAGATCTTTAACAAAATTAACAGATCGTCACTTAAACCCTAACTCCTTCGAAAAAATTAAAGTGAACCTCGCATCGCAAGTATTCAGCCTTTCAGTCGCCGCTGCTATAAGAACGGCGAAAAGTACTAATGAATCTAGTGAAACTGCAGAAGCTACAGCAAATTTAATTGAAATAGTAAACAATATGTTTGATGCTGTAAATAGCAATCGTATGTATCTTTCGAAAAGATGCTTACGTGATTGTGGTAATCTGTTAGCATATAATATTATAGACGCCGTCATGACTAGCATGACTTGTGATAGTAGTGGTAGGGTGAATCTTGCGTTACGTTGTACCAACGTGGGATCTCCTGGGACGGAGTCTTCGGGTGAATTAAACTGATTTCTTCGACAACGTGCGTCCCCGCCGGCTCTGCGCCCCCCGACGATTTTAACACTAGGTAGTAGTTTTGATAATAATGCGATTAATATAGTTCACCAAAATATACAAGGTTTTACTAGTAAAGAACTTGAAATTAGTTTATTCATACATAATCATAATATTCATGTCTTGTGTATAACAGAACACTGGCTTAAAGGTCATGACTTTATGTTCAATTTTAACAATCGTAGTGTAGTAAGTTCTTTCTTTACACATCCGCGGCGGATCTTTGATTATGGAAAAACATGATTTAAAGCATAAAGAACGTAAAGATATTGTTAACATGTCCATCGAGCGTCAGATTGAACTGTCGTGGATTAAATTGGAACAATTTATAATTGTATGCGTATACAGACCCCCATCAGCGGACTACAGCTTATTTGAGCCAACTATGGATGAAGTGCTCAATAGTGTATTCTCAAGTAATGTGTATTATGTGTGTGGTGATTTTAATGTTAATTTGTGTGAAGAATCATCTATGAGTGTGAGTTTATTGAACACTTTTAATTATACTGGCCTTGTGAATTTGTTTTCTGAGTCTGCCAGAATCACAGCTACGAAGTTCGACGTGTATTGATAACATATTTAGTAGTGTTGATGCGATTGATAAAACAAACTAAGCTATGACCATTGCGGACAATATGCCTCTTTCAACTTCAGTGGAAGTATTGAGAGTGATCCACAAGACGCCATGTGCAGACCAATCTCTGAAAATCGCTTAGATTTATTTAACCATAACATTCAGAGGTGACTATGTTATCTTACATTTTACTCAAGAGGATGCTAGCTGTATGTGTTCGGTCTTGTTTAACTGCATCAAAACAGAAATTGATCCCTGTTTCAATTTAAAGAAAGTACAAGACAGGCCTTAAAACGGATCCATAGGCAAATGTGCAAGTCGCAAAATGTGCAGGCTACGTAAAATTAGCAAATCGCAAAATGTGCAAATCTCACAATGAGCAGATTGCAAAATGTGCAGATCTCATATTGAGAAAATCGCAAAACGTGCAAATCTCACAATGAGCAGATCTTATATTGAGCAGGTCGCAAAATATGTAGCTTTTGAAATAGAGCAAATTCAGCCCACTGTAAATACCATTATATTATCTAACGGTGACTGTACCAGCTTGAAATTTAATATGTACCTAGTATGTAGTATCCCCTTGAAAGTTATTGGACTTTGACGGACTTATTGTAAAACCTTTTCATTAGACTTTGGCATTCTTCCTTCTTGCTAGTAATGATACATCTTTTCTGTCACGCGTGACATTACAGAAAAAGAAACATTTATTGTGTCAACAGCTTAATTATTAATAATCATTACCTATTTAATTCAAGTCAAAAAAATACACATACAAAAATAAAAAATAAATTAATACTTAAGACTAGCTTAAGCCTAGTCAAACAGGGCTCCTCGGGTTGCCCCTGGCGCAAAGGTACCCATCACACTGGCCGCGTTACCACGTTGAATGGCGATGGACAACCTTTGCACCAAGTACGAACCCGCACGGGCGTCAATTTATATTTAATGGCGCCTATTTAATTATTTCATCTGAGGTTCTGCCAATATTTAACAAATACGATGGATATACAAATAAGTGTAAATCAAAAAGGGCATACGATGTTGCTACACGAATGTTACCGTTACAATTTAAAGAATAAAAATCCAAGTGGCAGCTATTTGTGGACATGCGTTAAAAGAAGTGATTGTTGTGCGTCTATAACCACCAACAATCTGATGAACGAAATATTGCGAAAAAGTGTACACACTTGTAAATTTAATGAGATTGAGAATGTTATTTACATAATGATAAAAAAAACACAAGATGATGTGTGTAGGTAATGATATGGGTCCGGTTCAACAAATTTATGAACGCAACATGGAAGATTTATTGTTTCAGGATGATAAATACAGTGGCCAGTTACCACCTTTTGCAGCAATACGAGACAGGTTGCACGGAGCCAGAAAACGGTTTTTGAAATCAAAAGCCGCTACTTTAAAAAAACTAAAAGATGTCGTTATACCCGATGGCTTAGCAAAAAAAATTTTAATGTGTGAAGATGGGCAGGATGAGAATTTTTAAATTTTTTGTCCATCTGAAGCCAAGAAGATCATCAAGCATTCCGCATTCGACGCCTGCTTAGGTGACGGCACTTTTAAAGCTTGTCCCAGACCATTTAGTCAGTTATACACAATCCATGTGGATTTGTATTCCGATGGTAACTCGACAAATGCTGTGCCCTTAATCTTCGCCCTTTTGCCTAACAAGAAGCAAAGCACATATGTTCGTTTGTTCGAACTGTTAAGAGATAAATTACACTTGAATGTGCAAGAATACATTTGCGATGCAGAAAAGGCTCAAATTAATGCTGTTCATGTATGCTTGTGTAGTTAATCATCTTAACGAGTTTTGAAGTCGATAATTTTATTATTTTTTGTTTTGGTATTCATTTTAGTATCATTTCAAATAGTCAAAGTATATTCGGAATCATGAGCGACTCCTCCTCGTTATTGTCTTGCCCTCATTGTCATAATTCATCTCGAACTTTCACCGCGCACGGGCTTAAGTTCCACATTGGACGCATGCACAAGGGGGTTCCCCGGGCGTCTTCACCTCCCGCTGCGCAATCAGGATCACAGGTCGCACCTTCAAATAACCCTAATGTTCGGGGTTTTGAGGACTTGGCTGCCTTGAAGCAGTCTGTTCGAGTGTTGCGGCATATCCCTAAGGGCGCGCGGAATCTGGCGGCTGGCAGATTGAGCGATCTTATCGACAAATGTGTCTGCTCAAACGGTACGGAAGAGTGGTTTGATTTTTTATCGTTTGCCTATTCCGCTCTTAAGGCGCCGGGAGCGGGTGGTTCAGGCAACTTAACTTCTAAGGTTAAACGCAACATTGTCTCAGCTTGTTTAGTTGATTCTGTTGAGAGCATAACTGCAGAGGCGGTAGCATCGAGGACACCCTCGGTCCTTAAGACGGTGGAGGGTAAAGTGTTTGAGGGTGATCTCACGGGTGCAGTGCGGATTCTTATGTCAGATGATGGCATAGCGTCATCGGGTCCTGAGACTCTGGCCATCTTGCAATCGAAGCATCCGGCTCCGTCTCGGCAGTTGTTGCTCCCGCCGGAACCTGACAGGTCCATGCCTTCTTTGACTGTTAAGTCGGAGGACATAGTGCAGGCACTTTACTCGTTTAATAGCAGTTCGGCTGCCGGATTAGACGGTGTCCGTCCAGTTCATTTGAAGGAACTTACTTCTGCCTCAGCGGGAGATAATGGTCCTCGCCTTCTGGAATGTCTTGCTAAGCTTTGCAATTTTTTGCTCAGTGGACAATTAAATCCAGCTGTTAGCCCGTACATTTATGGTGCATCTTTGTGTGCTCTGTCTAAGAGGGATGGAGGTATACGTCCCATTGCTATTGGTAGCGTTTATCGGCGCTTGACAGCGAAACTGGGGTGCTGCGCGGTGAGGGATGAGATGGCGGCGTATCTGCAACCCTGCCAGTTGGGGTTTGGCACGAAGTTGGGATGCGAGGCAGCAATCCATGCTACTCGAGCTTTTTCGGGGAATCCCAACAATGCGGAGTCTGTCATCATTAAGATCGACATCCAAAACGCTTTCAATTCGGTTGAAAGGGATGTGTTATTGTCAGAGGTAAGGAATAAGGTGCCTTCTCTCTATCCGTTCCTTTTCCAGGTGTACGCGTCTCCGTCGAATCTCTTCTATGGTGATTCCCTGATACTTTTTCGAGTCGGTGCGCAGCAGGGGGATCCGCTTGGTCCTCTAGTCTTCAGTCTCGCTATACAAAAGGCGATATCAGAGCTTCAATCCCCGTTGAATATTTGGTACCTAGATGACGGTACCCTCGGTGGTAGGCCTGAGGAAGTTGAGCAAGATCTACTCACACTTCTCCCGCGTTTTCGCGAATTGGGGCTAGAGGTTAACTGTGGTAAATGTGAGTGTTTTGGATGTGCCCTGCGGCACCAATTCCGTTAACTTTTTTCCGGTTTCCAGTGTTTTGCTTCCTGGGCTCAAGGTACTGTCTCCTGAAACCTTTAAACTCTTGGGCTCACCAATTTTCCCGGAGGCCATTCCCGAAGCTTTCGAGGCGCGAAGACAGCTTCTCCTGGTGGCTGTGCAGCGGTTAAAGGAACTGTCGGCGCACGTAGCTCTGGTTTTACTGCGTGTTTGCTTTGCTGTTCCCAAGCTGACCTACTTCTTGCGCACTGTTCCGGCCTGGATGCACCCCAATCTCATTGATACCTTTAATTGCGTGGTGAGGAAGTCATTGGAGCGTGTGTTGAATGTCTCCCTCAATGAGGTTCAGTGGGCCCAGGCTTCTCTGCCCGTACGGACGGGTGGGTTGGGGGTACGCCGCGTGCGGGATGTGAGCCTCCCGGCTTTCTTGGCATCGGCGGGTGGGGTCGTGGACCTTGTCACTCAGATTTTATCTCCGGATGGTGACAAGGCAACCATACCTTACGCTTCTGATGTTTTGGCAGCCTGGACGGCTCTCAACCCGAGCGCGGTTATGCCCGATAGGCCGGACCGTCAGCGGTTGTGGGACGAGGCAGGGGTGCAGCGTATTTTCAACAATTTGCTGGAAAATTCAGTGGGTGTGGACACGGCGAGGCTGATCGCGGTGTCGTAGCCGGAAGCTGGGGCATGGCTTCACGCACTCCCGTCTCCGCATTTAGGTACCCTCCTCGACAACGACTGTTCGCTGCGGTGGCTGTTGCTCTTCGCCTGGGCTGCGATGTTTGCGAACCTCATGTATGCATCTGCGGTACTATGGTGGAGAGTAGTGGTCATCACGCGTTGAGTTGTCGTCGATCTGCAGGGAGGTTTCCTCGCCATCACGCCCTAAATGACCTCGTCAGGAGAGCTCTGGTATTGGCTTATGTACCGTGTTTTTTAGAGCCTCCTGGTCTTAGTCGCACAGACGGGAAGAGGCCTGACGGATTGACCTTGGTGCCATGGAAGAGTGGAAAGTGCCTTCTGTGGGACGCCACGTGTGTCAGCACTTTCGCGGCTTCGCACATAGGTCGTACCGTGCGGGTGGCAGGGGCGGCGGCTGAGCGGGCAGCTTTACGGAAGCGTGAGAAATATTCGGCGCTGAGCAATTATCTTTTTGTTCCTCTTGCGGTGGAGACGACCGGGTGTGTTGGTGTTCGGAGGCTAAGGAGTTCTTAGCCGAACTTGGGCGGCGATTGCGGGAGGCGGGGCTTGACCCTCGCTCCGGGTCCTTCCTGACGCAAAGCGCGCGTCCGTAGTAGTCCTATGCATACCTATAAACGTTATAAGTATAACGCTCGCCGCGGCCGGCACCACCGCGCCGCGCGCGCCTCGCTCAGACCGCCAGTCGCGTCCTACCTAATGTCGTGAGCGCATCGTCCGCGCGTCTTGTAAATAATCTTTCGTGTTCCACACCTTTTCTACGAAACATACTGTGCTTCAGTGTCCATATTTATTGTAAATCAATAATTGTGTGTTTAATGAGAAATAAAACTGTTACAACCATTACAGTGGCTGCCCAACTCGTGGCTTCGAATCACGAACTATACCTACCTACGTTTCGTCGCGAGTGTTGTGTAACGTTTATCCTACTCGGACGAAAAAAGCAAAAGCAATGCCGATGAATACACGAAACCGACCCCTGAACGACAACATGCACGAAGACAGCGTGGACGACCTGGACTCCTACGACGAAGCGCCAGAGCAGCGCGACGAAGCGCCGGAGCAGCGCGCCGAGAGCGCCCCCGCCGCCGCTGTCCCTGCCCCCGGCCGCATCGGCGCATCTACTAATGTGGACACCGAGACTTTCCTGGCCGGCGTGATGCAGTCGTTCATGAGGATGCAAGCGGAAACCAACAGAACCCTAGTGGAAACCCTGAGAGCGCTCCCTTCCAACGGCCCCGGGAACCCACCGATATCGACGCCAACGCCCGAGACACGTCCGTCCAGCGCCCACTCGTCCGCGGTCACCGGAGGCAACTTCTCGAAGTGCACCGCACGTTTTGACGGGAGGTCACGCGACGCAGAGGTGCTGGAAGCGTTCATCGACGCGGTGCAGGTGTTCAAGGAGTGCGCGAGCGTCAGCGACGAACACGCGCTGCGCGGTCTGCCGATGTTGCTGGAGGGCGACGCGGCTGTGTGGTGGCGCGGCGCGCGCGCCGCCGTGTACACTTGGCCGGACGCCGTGGTGCGCCTGCGCGCGATGTACGGAATGCAGCAGCCGCCATACAAGGTGCTACGGGAGATCGTCGACATGGAGCAGAAAGACTGTGAACGTGCTGATGTGTTTATTTGTAGAGTTCGGTCCATGTTAGTTAAATTACCTTACGCGGTACCGATGTGTATGCAATTAGATCTCATTTAGGCTCAATTCACACGTACCACAACCACACCACGTCGCAGCGTTAAAATGTGGTGTGGTTGTGGTTACGTGTGAATTGTACTATTCATTAACCATACAAAATATGCGCCTGACCACGTCGCGACCACGTCGTGTGGTTGTGGTGTGGTTGTGGTTACGTGTGAATTGAACTATTCATTAACCATACAAGATATGCGCCTGACCACGTCGTGTGGTTGTGGTGTGGTTGTGGTTGTCGTGTGGTTGTGGTACGTGTGAAACAACCCTTACGGCCTTTTACATCGACGTGTGAGAAAGCGATTACCCAGAGATGATGTTAACGATGTTGATATTCTAATAGAAAAGGTGAGGGCCATAGAAGATTCTATTGACGAATTAAACATTGCCGCGTATACCGCGAACCCGATCGTTTCCACGAAAACGGCAAGTCAAAACTCGTCGCGATCGCACGCGCCGCGTGATCCCGGTCGTGAAGTCGAAACGAGCGAGCGCAGCGTTACTACGGGTGCGTGCGGTACTAGTGTCCCGAAACTCACTTTTAACTCGACCGAATTTCCGAAACGCGTCCGTTGTACTTATTGCAAGTCTTATGGTCATACTGCAACCGAATGTCGTAAAGCTAGTGAAAAACCCGGCGATGCTGTTCATCCAATACGGTGTTATGGATGTGGCAAGCCCGGGCTGGTGCGGTCAAAGTGTGAAGTATGTTCGAAGGAATCGGCATCAGTTAGACAGGCCGACATCAACGTCGTTGACAAAGATTATTTTACCATGATGTCGCATTCGTTAATGCCTCAATAACGTTCGTCCGTCTTGCAGATGCGACGTCGTCTTTCGTCCGTCTTACAGATGCGACGTCGTCCCTCGTCCGTCTTGCTGATGCGACGTCGTGTTTCGTCCGTCTTGCAGATGCGACGTCTCGTCCGTTTTGCAGATGCGACGTCGTCTTTCGTCCGTCTTGCAGATGCGACGTCTTCTTTCGTCCGTCTTGCAGATGCGACGTCTCGTCCGTTTTGCAGATGCGACGTCTTCTTTCGTCCGTCATGCAGATGCGACGTCGTCCTTCGTCCGTCATGCAGATGCGACGTCGTCTTTCGTCCGTCATGCAGATGCGACGTCGTCTTTCGTCCGTCTTGCAGATGCGACGTCGTCTTTCGTCCGTCATGCAGATGCGACGTCGTCTTTCGTCCGTCATGCAGATGCGACGTCGTCTTTCGTCCGTCTTGCAGATGCGACGTCGTCTTTCGTCCGTCATGCAGATGCGACGTCGTCTTTCGTCCGTCATGCAGATGCGACGTCGTCTTTCGTCCGTCTTGCCGATGCGACGTCGTCTTTCGTCCGTCGTGCAGATGCGACGTCGTCTTTCGTCTGTCTTGCAGATGCGACGTCGTCTTTCGTCCGTCGTGCAGATGCGACGTATCCTTTCGCCCGTCGTGCAGATGCGACGTCGTCTTTCGTCCGTCGCGCTGATGCGACGTCATCTTTCGTCTTTCGCGCCGATGCGACGTTGTTTAACGTCCGTCAGGCCGATGCGACGTCGTCTTTCGTCCGTCGTGCAGATGCGACGTATCCTTTCGCCCGTCGTGCAGATGCGACGTCGTCTTTCGTCCGTCGCGCTGATGCGACGTCATCTTTCGTCTTTCGTGCCGATGCGACGTTGTTTAACGTCCGTCAGGCCGATGCTACGTCGTCTTTCGTCCGTCGTGCAGATACGACGTCGTCTTTCGTCCGTCATGCAGCTGTGACATTGTCTTTCGTCCGTCGAACCTACATTAGTACGTGTGCTTTCGAGCCGGCTTTCCTCCGGGGGGAGGGGGCTGATGGGCAGCCGACGAACAACCTCATAATGTTCAGCAATTACCGTGGTTCAGGGCCCACACCTTTTGGTGCTCACCCGAGAGCCAGTGCAATGCAAGGGGAGTGCAAGCTAGGTAGGCCTTGCTGGAGCTAACCCGGCTACGGGGATGTACCGCCTGGGTTAGAGGGGGAGGTTGTAAGGCGAACATCAAATATTCGCGCCATCCGCGCGCGTCCGTAGTAGTCCTATGCATACCTATAAACGTTATAAGTATAACGCTCGCCGCGGCCGGCACCACCGCGCCGCGCGCGCCGCGCTCAGACCGCCAGTCGCGTCCTACCTAATCTAATGTCGTGAGCGCATCGTCCGCGCGTCTTGTAAATAATCTTTCGTGTTCCACACCTTTTCTACGAAACATACTGTGCTTCAGTGTCCATATTTATTGTAAATCAATAATTGTGTGTTTAATGAGAAATAAAACTGTTACAACCATTACAATTATTATTTTTGATTAATGCTGTGTCAAAAATATATCCTTCAGCAACCATACACATTTGCTACCAACATTTTAAGAAAGCAGTTTGGGACAATGCTAAATCTTTTGGTATCACTCAGTCAAGTGACCAAAGGAAGTTGGTTCGTCAAATTTGTAATTTTCCAATGCTGCCCGATAAATTCATTGGCAATGCCTGGTGCGACATCGTAAATACTTTACCGGACGAATTTATTAATTTTATAGGATATTTTCAAACAAATTGGTATCCAAAATATAAGTCTTCAATTTTAAGTTGTGTTCGTTCAAAACATAGAACTACAAATGTAATTGAAGAATGAAGGATGGCATCATAGATTAAACGTTAAAATAACGCGAAGACCAACTGAATATAACTTTATACATAAACTAAGAAGAGAGAGTATCCACGTAAGTTCCAAGATTAAACAGACAATGAAACGACATTTAAGAATAAACAGGAGACAGCGGTACAGGGTTTTCGATAAGAAATACGAAACTATATTGGACGAATTAGAAAACAACCGAATCACATCTTCTTGGTTTTGAAGAAAGTCATATTTTTGAAAAGTGCCTATTATAAATAAATATTAAAAACCCAAATAAAGCACCGTTTGCATGTAGTTGGTAGAAACTAAGTTGTTTTTTTTAGGGTTCCGTGCCCAAAGGGTAAAAACGGGACCCTATTACTGAGACTTCGCTGTCCGTCCGTCTGTCACCAGGCTGTATCTCAACAACGGTGATAGCTAGACAGTTGAAATTTTCACAGATGATGTATTTCTATTGCCGCTATAACAACAAATACTAAAAATAAATAAATAAATAAATAAATATTAAGGGACAATCATACACAAATCGACCTAGTCCCAAACTAAGCAAAGCTTGTACTATGGGTACTAGACGACGATATACATAATATATAAATACATACATAGATAACATCCATGACCCAAGAACAAATATTTTGCACAAATATTTGCCCCGGCCGGGATTCGAACCCGGGACCGCCGACTCAGTAGGCAGGTGTCTACCAACCGAGCCAAACGCGTCGTCAATATTTAAGGGGGGGCTCCCATACACCATACTTGTTATAGATTAAGTATATGTATATGTATAGGTACGGAACCCTTCATGCGCGAGTCGGGCTCGCACTTCCCCAATTTTAATAATATGTATTACCTACTGTATTTTGTTTTAAAAGCGTAGAAGTTATGCGGCTATAACCATGATGACAATCGCTGGTTGAAACGAATTAAACCACTAATACGGAAGAGTGATAGAGAAATCATTAGCGTTTGGTTTCGTTTTTTGTAAACGATTGTTATCTGAGTGTATACTCCACTTTCCGAAAATCGTTTTTTTCTTGTGGCGATTAATACCAGTCTCATATTTTACCACTTTTTTATTTTATTAATTGCGTCTTTTTCTGAAGGGATTTCTAACCATTCTCATATTTTCCCAGTTTATTTATTTTTCAGCAGCTTATTTTTCCAATAGGTTTTTTGACCATTTGCACAATTTCTCACTATATTATTTTTTTAATAGCATATATTTCCGATAGGGTTTCTAACTATTCGCATAATTTACCACTATATTTCTTTTTCAATAGCTTATTTTCCTGACAAGTGTTTTTTTGTCGCATTTGCGGAGGGCAACTACAGAATGGAAAGACCATTTCTACTTTTTAAGGGTAGTAAATTTGTTTATGTCGAAACGTATTGTGCTAGACGGTTTATTTTGTAACGTACACACTACAGAGCATATCATTTCATTCGTGTTGTGGCTGAAACGTCACAGACTATTTTGAGATAGGTACCTACGGTGATGACGTTACTTTTGGCCCTCCGGCCGTGTTGGCAACTGAGTTTGGCAACCAGTTGCTAAAAAGTATTGGGTATTCTTGTTATTCAACTAGTTGCCAAAGACGAATGTCGATTCTTGATACACACCTAGTTGCCAACTAAGAATTTCTCTAAAAGGTATGGTTACTTAAGAAGAATTACCACTCTCAGTTCATAACATACATCTGTCGGAGCCTTAGAGAATTCATTTTTTATGTTATTTAAGCATAGTTTCATATAATAATATGGAGTTACCGCCTAAAAGGCAAAAATCATAGCAGTCGATTTTGCATTAGGAGTTGGTGGCCAGACTCTACCCATTCAAACTTCTTCCTTTTCTCCAAAATCATTGACATCTACGATTATCTATCACATACCTAATAAAAACAAACAATATAATGATTGACGTTTATAATTTGCTTATGACTGCTGCTCGTCGCTGAACGCACAAAATGTCGTCGCTCTTCGAAACGTCCAAAGAATTGTTGCGGACTCCTGAAATTGAAGGCGTGTGTGTATTTCCCGGCTGTACCCAAACCAACTTTGCCGACGTACCAAATATAGTGAAAATAAATGTCTTGTGCAGATTAAACTTTTTAATATCACCTGGGACGCGTGTTTGTAGTGAACATTGCCGAGTAGGGGAAGATGCTTGGACTACAGTGTTTAAATCTCACAACAATCGTTCGGATTTTGACGAAAGCCATGCACAGCACATTGCTGATTTGCTGCGTTACTCCTTAGACATGAATGCATGGTGCGGTGTCGACAATGACCTTCAATGTTGTAGAGTAATAGAGTAATAAAAATAATTTGTTTGTTTTTTAACTTGGTATTTTATTTTATTAAGATATAATGTAATAATACATTACTGCCGAGGCAGCGAAATAGGAGATTGCCTGACGAGTAGATGTAAACATATATCGCAAATCATCGTAAGACGAATCTCCGCTACACATGAAGGAAGAGTCGAGCCGACGGGTAAGTAAGATCCGTTACTGCGTGTACCCGTTTATCCGTGTACACGTGTACCCGTGTAAATGGCACGTGTACTCGGATACACGGGCGGGTTCGTGTACTCGGATACACGGGCGGGTTCGTGTAGTACGGGTTATTAGTAATTGAAGTAACTAGTTGTAAATATAGGTAATAATAATAGTTTTAGCCGACTACAAAGAGGAGGCGTCTGAAGGTGTCGGAGGAATCAAAAAAGATGTTAACATTCCTATTTAAGTTAAAAAGAACGTTTGATTTTGTATCTATACAGAAATCACTTTCAGGCGTTCTTTTTCAAATACTAGTAATATCGTGAAAACAACGTAATATAGTTGTATGCCTTTATTCCATGTAATTGCCTAACTACAGCAAAAATAAAAAAAAAGTTACTGAAAATTAACAATTAAGTTCCCCATTTGCAACAAATATTAAATTATAATATCTTATATCTCCAATTCAAATTTAGTAGTTAAGTATGTTTTAAATGGGATAACAAATGAACTGATAATTTCGAGACAGTGTCCGACACTAATTTTGTTTTCATTTAAAGTTTTTATCGCTAACGCAATTTCCTCATCGATCTCCTCGTACTCCTTCTTATTTTTAGGCGGTTTTTTTTTTTAAATCATAGCATGTGGCTTCAGATTCAGATTCTAAAACATCGAGTAGATGTGCCAGCGTTGGATTTTTCTTACCAATAAAACTGTTGATCTTTCTATGCCAACCCTCTATGTTGTTGTTAGTCCTAAATTGTTCGGTTTCACAACAACAAGATTCAGAGAAGAAATCTTTTTTAATCCACTGCTTCTGGAAATATTTATTAAATATATTGATTTCCTCACCGACAGGACTCTTTGCCATTACATAACCATATCCTTCTTTTATGTATTTTTTTGGTAAGCGAGCAATTCCAATACATCTCGCCACATGCCTTTTTTTAACTCTTGTTTTTATTTGTAAGGCCTTCGCCTTTTTCCATAATGCATGGTTGAAGTGATAGTAACATCCCTTAAAAAGTATATCAGGAAATATTTCTTTAAAGGCATTAATTGCCGCAATTTCAAAATCCAATGTAATTTTTTTAGGACTCCAGGTAGGAATTTGAGACTTAGGGCCTTATCACACTTGCGATTTGCGAGCGTATTTTCTATACAAATAAGCGACGCGGCGTAGACGCTGCGCGATCGCCTTCATACAAAATACGCTCGCAAATCGCAAGTGTGATAAGGCTCTTAATTATATTTAACAAAATTGTATATGTTTTATTTCTTTTATCGGGAAGAAGTGCGAAAAATAATGGAGTTATGATATGGTTAATTTCATCATAGCCATGAATGGTATATAACTGTTTAAAGGCTTTTGGGCAACTTCTGAAAGTGCCATCAGCAAAGAAATGTTTGAAATTACTCATTTTTCGTTGTCACATCACGAATACAAAATACAAGGATTCTGAAATCTCCATCTTCATATTCATAAAGATATAAATGTTGGTACTTCATTGGTATTTCAACGTCCGTAGCATTAGAGAAACGCATTTTTGTGGTACCAACTACTTTGTTTCGCCCATTGTAAAGGTCACTTTTCACACTGCTGAACTTTGGTATATCGCCAACGAAATGATGTCCATAATTTTTTAATTCGCGAACCATATTGTCGTATTGTTTAGGGATTGATTCGAAATTGCAACTACTCTTTCTCTTCAGATCATCCAATTTTTTCAAAAATATAGTTTTCGCTAAATCACGTCTGCAATCGTGTTCGTGTGCCCTTTGCATTATTATTTCATTACGCGTATTTATTTAGACTACATTTCCAAAATTAGTTTTCATATACATATATTTTTTTACGGCTGTAACGCCTACCATCGTACAACATAGAAACACCTCCTCTTCTTGAACTAATGAATTCAATTTTAGATGTATTTGGGTATACATTTGAAGTAGACATGTTGAAACGACTGATTACTGGTCTTAAATCGTTACACATACTCGTACAATAAATACAGTAATTTAATGTGTATTACACATTTATTGCAATTAATCGATAACCTCGAGAGACAGATAAAATGATAGATGTCAACTACGTCATTAAGAACAAAATATATTCCGAACATGTTAAGTCTGAAAAAAGTTTGAATTCTGTTAGCAGTTTTGGTTGAGTAACAAGAAAGTGTTTAGGTTTTCGGCAACTGGTTGCGAAACTGCAAAGGTAAAATATTATAGGTGTGTATCAAGAATCGACATTCGTTTTTGGCCAACTAGTTGGTAACAAGAATACCCAATACTTTAAGCAACTGGTTGCCAAACTCAGTTGCCATCACGGCCGGAGGGACTTTTGGGACAACAACATGATAAAAATATTAGTGCCACTTGTCCCATGGGACTACTGGGACATAATCGTCTCAGTTGTCCCATGATGGCGCAACTCAATGGGACTAGTGGGATAGACTAGACGGGATTTATAAGAATGATAAATAAGTGCATATCGATCTCCTAATAGGTTGTATTGTATTCGGTTTTATGCGTTAAAATAAAACTAGAACAGGCAATAACACATTTTCTATTTATTATAACTTAAATAAAATAAAACCACGCTTGTGCATACACCTAATCAATAACACATTTTCTATTTATTATAACTTAAATAAAATAAAACCACGCTCGTGCATAAACTTAATCTTACCGACAACTTTGTCAAACAAACGTGTCTATCAGGATGGCGTGAGAGATGTCTTAATAGTCACAAAATTTGCACCAAATAACTGTACCTAAACTGTACTGTACTAAACTGTACCTACCTATGTTAAAAAATACTGTACCTCAAGCAATTAAATATTAAATAGATATCGCTTGTTTTCTCGTAATACATATTAAGATATTATTAGAGTATAATAAATGCACATATACACAGGAAGGAAAACTATGACTTATTTTTAATTAGTAGTGATTTAAAATATAGAATTACTAAAAGTGCAAAAGTACGATAGCACAGTATGATAGCACATTGCATTGTTTACGCAAGAAAATTAGTAGCCTATGACACATTTTTAAAATTATATAGTTATTTACGTTTTATTTCTTGTTTTATGTTCAAGTTTTGAGAGAGTTTACTAATTACTTACACATAAATATGATATTTGATAAGAGTTTGACCAATATTAATAATGAATACATTATTTAAAATAAATGAGCAGTAAAAAAAAATTGTTGTTAATTTGACAGATATCACCTGTGATATTTTTTTTTTATTGGCAGTTTTATGAGGTACAGTTTATTATTATATGTTCCAGAATATAGTTCCCACACGTCGGGGCGATACACGACTATGCGTGTCAAGCTGACGTCAGAACGGCGTGTCTATGTCACTATCAATTTAATATTTAATTGCTTGAGGTCCAGTTTTTTTTCACATAGGTACAGTAACTGTAGACACGCTTGACATAGACATGCCGTTCTGACGTCAGCTTGACACGCAGTTTAGTACAGTACAGTTTAGTACAGTACAGTTTAGGTACAGTTATTTGGTGCACATTTTGTGACTATTCAGACATCTCTCACGCCATTCTGACAGACACAAACAAACGATAAACATCTGAACAATTACCCTAAACTTACTCGTAATTTAATTATTACGAAAGTGTAGGTACAGTCAGCGTCATAAAGCGTCATACAGCGTCATATTCTGGATGTTTTCAACTATTTGGTGAACGTGACAATGACTGTACAGTCGAGTTCATTTACATCTACACGCTTACGAGAACAAAAATATCTGAACACGACCCTGTTGTCAGGAGCATAAAGTTGTGTTCAGATATTTCTGTTCTCGTAAGTGTGCAGATGTAAATGAACTCGACTGTTCTTGGTTTGGTAACAATATGGCTTTTATTTATCCATACTAATATTATAAACTAGCTTTTGCCCGCGACTACGTCCGCGTAGAACTTGGAAGTATGGAAGCAACCTCGTACAACACGATAGATATCCATATCCACCTAATCACCTTAAATAATTAATAAAAGGGATTATTAAAAGCGCCTAAGCAAATGTAAGAGCAATTGTGCTTTTGGTCTAATTATTACATTTTCTACAGGGTCATCAATGTCATCATGAATTACTTACTCACTTTTCAATCTTTTTAGGGATAATTTCCAGGATGAAAACTATCCTATGTCCTTCCTCGGATCTTAAACTATCTCCATGTTCCAGTTTGAGACCCGGGAAAGGACATAGGATACTTTTCATCCCAAATAAATTTAGTGTTCCCGTGGGATGAGCGGGTAACACCGCGGGGCACAGCTAGTTACTTGTACTTTAAGTATGACTAAAGCGAAATAGTTTTTTTAGTGTCGTATTTTCCTTCTAAATAATTGTTGACAATTTTGTCTATTTTTGTATCTATATCAATATATTTCTTTGGCCTTTTGCGAAATACATCTGGGCGAACATCATTTTGAAGCACCCTGAAATCAAGCCTCGTCTTTCACCCTCCGGGGTATGTTGGTCCGGATGTCACAATATCCAAGATGTCATAATGTCCAGATGTTATAAAGGCCGTTAGTCAATATGTACAAGTCTCTCAATGTCCAAGATGTCATAATGTCCAGATGTTATAAAGGCCGTTAGTCAATATGTACAAGTCTCTCAATGGTCTCCTTTTTAGGTAGGTACTCGTGGTATTAATGGCAAAACCTAAACCCTCATAGTTTTGTCATGTCCGTCAGTATGTCACAGTCATTTTACTGAGAAACGTAAATGATACGAAGATACGCTCTTTTGCTGATGTACTTTTGTACATCGTATTTTATTTTTTAGCAGTAGTGCATATCTTAATAGTATAATAACGGCTTCGGATCGGAACCCTGCACTGAGCTGAGCATGGTCGTCTAGCCGATGCTAAAGTAATACATTCAAAATACATTCATAAAACTTACACTCTCTTTGGTAATCCATTCCGATAAATAATTGATATTGGCTGAAGAGGCTCTTACTGATTAATAATAAAATAAATGAAGCTGACACTACCTGTCAATCCAGTCTTTATCTACGTTGTAATTTTCTTTGCGTGTTAAATCTATTGTATGGCGAAACATGGAGTTAATAACTTTCAGCAAGAATCAGAAGGGTAATGAAACTGTTCTAGTTGGGTTGCACAGATATAATAGTAATGGAAGAAATAAAGACGGCTCCACTCTGTGGAGATGTGCGAACCGAGGTGACTGTTCGGCGTCAATCACCATCAATAGCGAAAGGACTCGAGTTTTAAGAGAGTGTACGCATCTCTGCGAGGAGAGCACATCTAAAAACGCTGTACATTTAGCAAAACAAAATTATAAAAGAAATGTATGCACCCGCTACTCTCCTGTGCGTAAGTTGTATAAGGAGTCTTTTACTGGATTACAATTGCCGGATGATGATAGTGATTCCGATACTACACAAGTGCCTACTTTCGAGTCGCTGAAGCGGTCAATGTATAGGGCTCGCAAAAATGTACTTGGTGTTACATCGACAAAATTTAACAATCTCTCAGATGTAGAATTACCAGACATTCTGAAAGATAAATTTTTAATTAGTGAAGATGGCATTACAAATAAGTTGCTTATTTTTAGTACCGAACTCTCTTTAAAGACTATGCAGAATGCCTTCATTTCAAGCAAAACAACCTACTTTGGAGATGGTACTTTTGAAGTTGTGCCTTCACCCCTCTATCAGCTGTACAGCATTGACATGGATATAGAAAGCACCAATGAACATACTTGCGTAGTACCAGTGGCATACGCACTTCTCCCTGATAAAAGCACCGATTCTTATTTGCGTGTCTTCTCTATACTAAGAGATAAATTTAATATTATAATTAACAAGTTTAAGTGCGATTTTGAGAAGTCACAAATAAACGCAATAAAAACGGTTTTCCCAGAATGTGAAATAACAGGACGTTATTTTCATTTTCAAAGAGCTATATGGAGAAAAGCACAGCAGCTCAATCTTTGTGACAACATAGAAGGAAGAAAATTAGCTCGTTTGGCTTCTAATTCGCCACTTTTGCCAAAAGATTTGATTTCTGTTGGCTGGGATGCTATTTTAAATTGTGATTCTGAAAAAAGTCCAGAAATGGAAAATTTTAAACATTATTTTGCAAAGGAATGGCTGTCAAAATCATCAAATGCTGATATAAGCTGTTCCAATGACAGGCATAGAACGTACAACGCTGTCGAGGCCTGGCACAGCCGTATCAAGAAGCGGATGCACGGCACTAAACAAAATTTATTCAAATTTGTAGATTTTTTACGCATAGAGGCAAAACACCAAGATTTCATAATAAAGAGAAGTTTATTTGAAAGTAACAAGAGAAAAAGGACTGTGATTTTATTCAATAAAAGATACAATGAACAATTACAAGACATTATTAAAAAAAAAATACGCCGCTGCAATTTCTTCACGGCTGCATAAAAATAAGGAAACAGTGTAACCTGCAATATAAGTGCCAATAATAGTTAGTTTTAAGTACCTATAGCCAGTGTTTTCTGTAACATGAGCAATAAATTAAAATTACTAAAAAACATAGATTTTACCCATCAAACTGATCAACTTTTGTCCAGCAACTTGTTTACTAGTATTCATTTAATAACTCATAAAATAAGTTATACTTAATACTCAGAGAAGCAATTTATTGGGAAATAGTTTATTTATTAACGTGGCAGCAATATCAGATGCTAGGGGGATGTCAATGCTTGACAGCGTACATTGAAAATACTATTTAATTTGTATGAAATAATGAACATTTTCGCACTAACTTATTTTTAGAAGTTGTTGAACAAAAGTTAATCAGTTTGAATAGCAGAATCTATGTTTTAATTTATTTCTCACGTTACAGGAAACACCCGGTATATAACATTCTCTGCCTATTGGATGATGTAAAATTAGGCATTAAGTCGAAGTGGCATTTTTTTGTTATATTTTAAGTTGATATAGAAATAAACTTTTTAACTTTAACAGATGTTTTATTTATTTCGACGGATCGCAGTGATTTCTAAATGTTCATTGATAATTCTCAAATTAAACTTATTTAAACGCGTTGTCTAACATAATGAATGACCGGAAATACACAGCGAGCTAACCTTACATGCTCTGTTAGAAGAAAATAAATCCCTACTATCCATACTAATATTAGAAATGCAAAATTGTGGCTGTTTGTCAGTTACCATTTCACGCTTAAACCGCTAAACCGATGTAGGTTACATTTGGTATGGAGATAGATTGTGTTTTGGGGAAGAACATAGGCTAGATAACTTTTATCGTAATGTTAAGTACACAGACACAGACGAAGTAAAGCAATTTCACATTGTGGCTTCTGAACGTTTCGGTAATTGGGTGTATTTTATATTGGACTTTTTACCAAATTGTTGTTTTGGTAACTGGACATTTTGGCAATTTAACATTTTATTTTATTTATTTATTTATTTATTTAAACTTTATTTCACAAAACAAAAGTCAGTACAAATGGCGGACTTAATGCCAAATGGGATTCTCTATCAGCCAACCATAGGGCCAAACAGAGATACTAGAAGTGGGTGCAAATCAGAAATCTGATGGTACAGAGAGATTTTATCAATTGGATGTTTTGATAACTGGACTTTATGCCAATTAGACTTTTCAACAAATAGTTATTTTGGCACCTGGTTATTGTGACAACTGGGCATTTTAAAAATTGGGCATTATTTCGTTGTCATTTTGACATCTTGGACATTCTGACATTTGGCCCAACATACCCCGGAGGGGTCTTTCAGTTCAGACAGAACTAATAATATATTAGAATGTTTTCTAATAATATTATTAATTTTCTTGTGCCAACTCTCGGTCACATTATTAGTGCGGTGCCTGTGCTGAAAGCACGATACAATATGGATCATTTCGATCTGTATCAATGATTTCGAAAGTAAAGATACGTGTGTCCGAACAATTCGCTTGACATCTGTTCATAATGGAAAAGAGTGGCGCCATCTGTTGTACGGACTGCGTACCACACGTTTGGGTGGCCGGAGTAACCTTGTAATGGCGACTTTTCTCAATATTAATGAAGTGGCTGACAGCGGTTGATGCAGACTACTTACTAATAAATAAGTAATTATAATTACCTAAATGTTGTCTGGAAGAGATCGCTATTTAACGATAAGACCGCCTGTTGTTTACCTCTGCCTGTTATTTTAATGTATCTCATGTTGTGTTGTATATTCCTTGATGTTTGAGGTGTGCAATAAAGAGTATTCGTATTTGTATAAATGTGAAAGTGAGTTTGTATATTTATTTACTTTTACGACTCAGCTACTGAACGGTTCGTCACGAAATTTTGTCAGGGATGCGGTAGAGGATTTTTCCGTAATGAATGTAAGATTTTAATACACAAAAACAACACTGTCTCCAAATGATAGGAAACCACACGGACGAAATCACGGGCGCAATTTAGTGAGGCGACAAAGTGAGGTTCACAATAATTACAACACCAATATTCTTAGTTACACCACTTTACAATGTAGCAAATGATAGAATAAGAGCCAAAATAACATGACATTATGTGTCTCTTTACTCTCTCCATCTGTCATCTGTTCGACGACGCGGTTGGCGCAGTTTGCGGACACCTGCCTACAGAGCCGGCGGTCCCGGGTTCGAATCCCGGCCGGCGCAAATATTTGTGTGATGAACTAGAATATTTTTTCTTCGGTCATGGATGCTATCTATATATGTAATTATATAGTACTAGCGACCCGCCCCGGCTTCGCACGGGTGCAATTCTGATAAATTATGCATGTATTATACATAATATAAACCTTCCTCTTGAATCACTCTATCTATTAAAAAAAACCGCATCAAAATCCGTTGCGTAGTTTTAAAGATTTAAGCATACAAAGGGACATAGGGACAGAGAAAGCCAAAGCGACTTTGTTTTATACTATGTAGTGATGTATATAGTCGTCTAGTACCCATAGTACAAGCTTTGCTTTGTTTGGGACTAGGTCGATTTGTGTATGACTGTCCCATAATATTTATTTATTTATCTCCTAGCTTCATCGTTAACAGCAGGGTATCGTCGTCAGGGTATCGTAATAATACGAAGTCACCAATCATACATATACTATACATACTTAAGTATTTAACAATTCATGTCGGTTAACTGGAGATAACTAGTTACGAATTTAATTGCATGATTGGACCCACACAAGTGAGTAAAAAAACATAGCTATTCCAAACCAAAGTACTTTTCTAAAGGTAATTATTATTATAATAAAATATAAGAAACATAAATGTTCAAATGTATAGTTATATATTATTAAACAATGTCCATAGTCATTGGTTCATAGTTCATACACCAGTATAAAAATGACGCCCTTACAAGGTTACTTCTGATTGACTAGCGGCTGCGAACTGACAAAACGCAATGGCGCTAGGTAACAAAATAAATCTTTCGAAAATGTGTTACTAAGCGATAAAAAAAAACGGACGATACTTTCCGATGATACGATATCCCATGTTTATATATATATATAATTTTAGCAGCCTTTTACTGCACAACTGGGCATTTTGAGACAGTCTGCTCTGGCACACTGACAGCTGAACGGTACGGCGTCCTGTCACAGACTAAGGGCACGGTGGTCCTAAATTGCCATTTTAGGACCACCGCATTGGACGAATTACTCTTGCGCGTTGGGCCTATCTTTACGAAGTAATATATATATCTATGATCTGTATCCATTGCGATGACATATATTTATTTAAGTTTTTAATGGCTTGAATGTTTGGTGCCTCTGCAGAAATTTCGAACCAACCTTCGTGAATTTTAAGGGCCGGCAAATGTGCAAGAGCAGCACATTTAGCAGCATAGCTGCGTCCATCGCGACTGGTTAGAATATTCCATTTTTCGGCATTATTGTACACTGCCTGGCTAAAATGAAAGTAACACCCTTTAATTTGAACTTGCGGGTACGTTCTACGAAATGCGTTTATTGCAGCTTTCTCGAAGTCAACTTTTAATTGTTCTGGTTGGAAACTAGGAATGTTTTGCTTGAAAGATTCAAACATTTTTTCATATGTAACTTGGCATTTATCAGGTAATAGGGCATAAATGCATGGCTGTACTCTTGTATGATCGGCATCAGACCCGATATCGGCGTGAAAGGTGTACAACTGGACAAATGGTTTAGGAACCACTTTGAAAGTACCGTCAGCAAAAAACTTTTTACAGTGTGTGAGCCAATTTTTGACCTGTGCAGTTACAAACACCAGAAAATCATCTTCCTTGACACAAAGCCAGTCCTGGGCTAAACTCTCCGGTAACATAATATCGTTGCAGCATTCGATAGATTTTTCACCTTGGCGGGCTCTATATAGACAATGTTTTTTGTTGCGTAGAACTGGTAGTTTGTCTGCGTACTCTTCGGTCCTATACTGTTTCATTTCTTCATCAAACAAGAAAGGAATTGGCTTATAGGACGTAGTGACCTTCTTTTTTAAATGAATAATACTGCGCTCTATATCAATACTTTCATCGTCGGGTATGCAGGAATGTTGGCGCTCTCGCTTTATCTCAGTTTCTTCAGGATTTAGCAATAATGAGCCATTACATACACTGATCTTGTCGCAAATCCATACAGAAGTTCCCGACTTACGATTCTCTCTTTTTAAATAATGCCGGCGACCCCCCTTGATGAGAATTCTACCATTGTGACTACTTTCAATGAAACTAAACGGCAAAACATGTTCGTTTTTTTCTTCCGAAGCCATTTTTAAAAGCGATGACCACGACTTTTATTAAAATAATTTTATTTTAAGAAGACAATGAGATTCTTAGCACTTTAAATTGTGTATGTCACGTCACGTATGACAAAGTCACGGACATTGAAGTCTATGCATGATGATTATTAAGTATCTATGAGTATTGAAACCTTTATACGTTATCTAAGTTATCTTAAGTATCTTGGTAGCTTATACTATGCTGAATCGAAATAAATAGAGTTACCTACGTATCAAAAAAATTAGGAGGTTCTCTATTTGATTGTTTTTTTTTTATGTTTTTACATCAGAACTCCGTCATTTATGAACCGGTTTTTAGTTTCGCCATGTCCGTCTGTCATCCTTCCGCGGCTTAGCTCCGCGATCATAGGTACTAGAAAGCTGAAATTTGGTATAAGTATGTGCCACGCCGACAAAACGGTAAAAATGGTAAAATAAAAACTAAAAAATAGTTATTTGTTATGCAAGGCTGCAAAATTGTTATTTGGCGCGAGTTTTGAAATTGAAAGCTGAGCGTAGCGAGGCTTTCAAGACACGAGAAGCTAAATAATTTTGCAGCCATGCGGAACACACAACTTTTCACCTCACTACAGCGAGGAAAATGCAAGATTCAAGAAAAACAATTAAAACATAAAAATAATCGTATTTCATTTTGCCTTCTATTTAACACATCAAATTTAAAACATAACACACTCAAATCCAAACCAAATACATACGAGAGAAGCACACATATTAAAAATAATATGGCTGTTATTTGTATTATTCGTTGTGCACCTATATTTTATCTTTGAGTTTTTCTTAAGCACTGTTTGTTATATTATATTTTGTATTTGAAACTACTTGACGGAAGTATTTTCCATAACACTTGCTTTGGAAGTTATTGGACGATGGGATCCGAACAAGATTATTTCGGTTTTATCTTCTTTAAAAACGCCAATAGTTTCGGTAAATTACTTATCGTCTCCAAATATTTATAACAAATCCTTTTTCGTTTGAATGCAGGCTTTAAGCATTGAATAAAAACTCCAAATTGGGCTTAACTTTCTTGTTTTCGATATTCCTATAAAGTAAGACAACAGTATGTATTCTCCACAGAACAAATTTACGTTGTAATTACGCGAATTGTGAAAACTTCCAACTTATTCATTATTATTTTTTTTCTCGGGTGCGTTCAGAAATTACACTCTCATGTTCCAACTTTTATAACAAATAAATATTAAAATTTGTGTTGTATTTAATATATTTAGTAGTCAAAATATGTAAATGAAACTGAAATACTTACCATTAATATATACAAACATATTCAACATAAAAAAAGTGTAGAAAAAATAAAAACTTAAAATCTGTAACCACAAACCAGGTTTCTGGGCGTGATATTGTAGGTGTATTTTTTTAAAAAGAAGTATTCAAACGTACATATGATTTTAGCCGGCCTGACCAGATCGCCCTTTATTAGCGTGCGTTGATTGGTTATTCGAAGATTTATCGACTGATGAAATCAGTCGCGCGTTGAAGGAGTCTTAAATACAAAAAAGTTACATGCACCACAGAGAATCAAAATCGTCGTGTTCGAAATTCAAATGACTTTTGCACGCTAGCGGATAAAATAGACTTTTGCACGCAGATTTCGCCCTATAAACGGAGGTTTTCCGAGCGAGTGAGGTGAAAAAACTTTTTTTCGGGTACCTCTCATACACCTAAAGTGGTGGTGAATTTTTTTTTCGTTTCAACACTAGTGGGGTGTCATTGAATAGGTCTTTTGAAAATAATAGGGGTCCCAAACAATATTTTTTGATAAAGTCAGCAGTTTTGTAAATATTCACTCCGAAAATAAAAAAAAATCCCATACCACATTTCAGCTTTCTAGTACTAATGATCACGGAGCTAAGCCGCGGACGGACAGACGGACAGACGGACAGAGGGACATGGCGAAACTATAAGGGTTCCTAGTTGACTACGGAACCCTAAAAAATGAGGCCTTATCTTATAAGTACTTTCTATGAAAACTATGTATATTGACTAAAATCGGTCGAGCCGTTTTTAAGTTTTCGCAAAAGTTCATAATTTTCTTTAAAATGACGTAAGTGCTGCGCGTTGTCCTTCTACTTCGAACGTTACACCCATTCCCCTCAATCTGGCGCGTATAATCGATAGCTTGCAGAAGGTAATAAATAATTACAGTTACTGTGGCGTTTACGACCTTTTATAGAGGTTGAAATCTTTCTCGTAATTTAAACCTCGGGCTTATACAGCGGTCTATTGTGAAGAATGGGCAAATATGGAACCCTACACTGAGCATGGCCCGACATGATCTTGGCCGTTTTTTTTTTTTATTATTTCTTTGTGCTAGAGCAGTTACCTCAAAGCTGGGACAAAGAAGTTCCGTTACCCTTAAAATACCAATTGAAAAAGAAATATAGTGGTAAATTATGCGAATAGTTAGAAACCCTATCGGAAATATATGCTATTAAAAAATAATATAGTGAGAAATTGTGCAAATGGTCAAAAAACCTATTGGAACAATAAGCTGCTGAAAAATAAATAAACTGGGAAAATATGAGTGGTTAGAAATCCCTTCAGAAAAAGACGCAATTGATAAAATAAAAAAATGGTAAAATATGAGACTGGTATTAATGGGTCACTAGTAGAATGGCTAGATCGCAAAATGACCACATCGCGTAAGGGCTGCATCGCAAATGTGCTTAATCGCAGAAGACCGAAGTCACTAAATGACTACATCTTATTATGACTAGGTCGTAATAAGGCCGGCCACCTCGCGTAGCTGCCACATCGTAAATGTGCTTCGTCGTAGAAAACCGATATCGCTAAGTGACTAAATCTTAATATGATTAGGTCGTAAAATGGCTAGTTCACTAAAACGTATAGATCCGTATAATGACTACATCGTAAAATAAACATAATGCTAAAAGTCTAGGTCGAAAAAACGCTAAGTTGCAAAAAATCTACCTTCTCCGTACAGTCATGATCAAATTAGACTTAGCATGTCAACATTTTTACGATTTAATCACTACTACCAAAGCACGCTCACAATTTTATTGGTACTTATTAAAATGAAACAATGTAGTTTTCAATAATATTGTGTAATTTGCAACCAAAATAAAACCTTGTGAAACATAATATATAACAACTTATTATTGTTTGAATTTAATAATTTTATTATAATACATATGATATGTTAGTGAATTACTTGAAACTTAACTTATATTTTAACTTCACAATACTCAAAAGGAAGTCTAAGGTCGTGGTATTTTTTTCCTCGAGTTTTTTAAGTTCTCTGCTGTATTCTTTGTCAAAAAGAATGTGTCTTTTTTTCCTGCTTGCTGTCTTGGTAAACGCTCCTCTCACTCTCATATCTTGGTACCTGGACTCTTCTTTGAGTTTCTGCAGAAAACTGAACAACGTTGATTTTGAGTGCATTCGAACGCCGAGACGCCGATGCCAAGCTTCCATAGCGTTGTTGGTCCGGTGCCTCTCTTTACAACACGATATTAACGCCGTATTTTTAAGCCACTGAGTTTCAAAATATTTTATGAACGCACGCATTCCTTCACAATGGTTAGCATAGTTGGTGATCGAGTTCCAGTCGTCATGTATAAGTGATGATGGTAACAATGGCAAATTACATACCAGTCTTACGATTTGCTTTCCTTTGTCTGAATTTGCCAAGTCGAGTTCGTCTGCTTTTTTTCAGACGGCTTTTGTTTAATGGAAATAGCATCCTGTAACCTTTCCATTAGGGAACACTTCTCGGAACGCATTTATTTGTGATAATTCAAAGTCACATTTATATTTGGATATGTTGATCTCTAATGCATCTCGTATTCACGTAAATAAAGCTACGTATGTGTTTTGCGTTTTATTTGGTAATAAACCATATAGCATGGGAAAAACGTTCGTGGTTTGTTCGTCACTAGCCCCATCTACGTGAATCGAAAAGAGCTGGTAGAAAGGATTAGGCACGGGCCTAAATGTGCCATCTCCGAAGAAAACTCTGTTTTGACTGCTAGCTGACTTAGCAAACTGTCTGCACGTTTTAGTGCTAAATAAGCAAATCTTATTATCAGTATCCAACTCGTATTCAGCGACTAAAAAGTCCTCTCTGATAATGTTTGGTATCTCCACATCAATAGTCTTAGAAAATATGGCGGCACTCACTTCTAAAAATCGTTTTCGCGTATTATGCAATGCATCACGCACTGATTCAAAAGATGGCATCATCTGAATCGTGTCATCATCTTGAACGTATTCCAGTATAGTTTCTTCGTATATTTTCTTCACTGGTGCCATACTTTCACAAACTTTTTTTTTTGCCGCATTTACAATAATGTCCCTTATGATTTTGTAATGGTTTTGCTCGCAACTATGAATGCTTTCACGAACTATTTCAGTTTTGTTAGCGTTCAATGTGATTGACGCACTACACTCTTGGCGATTTGCACATCGCCAAAATGAATTTCCCGACACATTATCTTTGGTCCAATTATATCGGTACCCATCGTATAGTACTGCAGGTCTATTTTTATTATTAGAAATAAATATAATTTCTTTAGTACTCATCGTGCATAATTAAGCATAGGAAAGCGTTTTATAAGAAATGACATCAATATGATGACAATACGAGGGCTGCCTTTTAAGTTCTGTCGTTTGCAAACCTCCCGTGATTGCATAAAAAAGAACTAGTGTCATCTTAAAATATTTGAATTTAGAATTCGAAAACAAAAGAATGACTCGAAATCGGCCCAACCGTTTTAGTACAGCGTTCGTTCAAAGTTGACAAGTCAGTTGTGAAAATGGAAATTTCGAAGGAAAATTTACGTGCGATAATTTTTTACAATTTCAAAAGGGGCTTAACGCGACTTCAGTGCTTCGAAGAGTTGACTACGGTTTTCAATGATAAAGCACCATGCCTCCGGACTGTGGAACGCTGGTATTTATAATTTCAACGTGGTTGCTCTAGTCTTGGTGATAGACATCGTGAAGGTCGACCAAAAACAGCCGTAACCCAGGAGAACATTGATGCTGTACGGCAACTGATCGTTGAAGATCGCCATGCGACATACCGTGAGATAGAAGCTTCCTTAAGTATTTCAGGGACCAGTGTTCACATTATTTTGCATGATCACTTAGGCGTAAAAAAGTTGATCTCACGCTGGATACCACATTTACTCAGTGAAGACCAAAAAACGGCTCGCGTTCGATGGTGTCGCAAAACTCTGCGGCAATTCAACCGAGGAAACTCGAAACATGTTTACGACATTATCAGTGGTGACGAATCTTGGATATATGCCTACGATCCCGATTCTAAACAGCAGTCGACTGTTTGGGTGTTCCAAGATGAGCCAAAACCGACCAAAGTAATACGCTCACGGAGCACTTCGAAAAAAATGGTCGCCACGTTTGTGGCGAAAAGTGGCCACGTTGCCACCATCGTGCTCGAGGATCGTAAAACGGTTAGTGCTGACTGGTATACCACTGTCTGTTTACCAGAAGTCATCGGCGAGTTTCGAAAAAATAACCCAAGACGTCGTATAAGACTGCACCACGATAATGCGAGCTCACAAACCGCCCGGCAAACAATTGCGTTTTTAAGAGGGCAAAACGTCGAAATTCTGGAACACCCGCCGTACAGTTCAGACTTAAGCCCTAACGATTTTTTTACTTTTCCAAAAATTAAGCAACGACTTCGTGGTCAACGGCACCAGACGCCTGAAGAAGCGGTTGAAGCATACAAAACGGCCATTTTGGAGACCCCGACTTCGGACTGGAATAAGTGTTTCGAGAACTGGTTCGATCGAATGAAAAAGTGTATTACACATCACGGTGATTACTTTGAAAAACAATAAATACCATTTAACACTTAAATTCTCTTTAGTTTTTCCAAACGACACAACTTAAAAGGCAGCCCTCGTATAAGCGAATCGCAAATTCGAATGATGTGTATTTCGATTGTTTTATTTCAAATTAAGTATCGGTCTTTATTTCAAGTGGCCAGACATGACTTAATTACCCGTTAGTATATGTATGTAGTATATTATGTAAAAAGTATTTATCTATATTTTACCTACTTACATTTATGTTTTTAAGTAGTACCTAGGCAAACCGAGTTTTGCTCGGCGTCTATAGTTCAGTAAATTTGTTCAAGCCTCCTCTTCAACTAGGAAAGTAAAAGATTATCTAAATACGAAATTTAACCCTAATCGTATCGCACAGCTAGACAGCTAGGACTACTAATATACGACTTCTTTTGTGAATATGCTTATTTGTGCCAAACCCCTGACATTTAAATATCCAACATAATTATTTAATATTGCTTTTTGTACGTAACTGTCCCGACTTTCGACAACGTAGTCATTTTACGACTTAGCTATTCTGATATTTTGCGCGTTTTGAGATGTTGACCTGGAGCGATGTGGTCATTTTACAACTTGGACATTGTGATATATGTACTAGACGAGATGCAGGCAATTTACGATTCTGACATTTTGAGATGTTGACTAGGAGCGATGTGGTCATTTTGTGACTCGGACATTATGAGATGTGGACTAGATGAGATAAAGTCATTTTGCGACTTCATTGTTTTGAGATGTGGACTATAAGCGATGTGGTCATTTTGTGACCTGGTCATTCTACTAGTGACCCGTATTAATCGCCACAAGGAAAAAACGATTTTCGGAAAGTGGAGTATATGGCTTAGTCTCCAAGTAAGTATGTTAAGTTTAATTAATGTAAGTTCTTGTGCAAAGTAAGTATGTTAAGTTTAATTAATGTAAGTTCTTGTGCAATGTTTAGTTTATGATAAATAATATAAACCTTTAATATTTTTTGGGTTTATTTTAATTTTTAAAGATTATTTTGACCTTAGGTTTTATGAACAAATAAAGACTTATGTATGAGGCAGTCCTTTGGCCGCGAGCTCTGGGAAAAACTAGAGCTCCCGGTATCCGTGTTACACGTGGAAACGTGTAGGTTACACGTGTCCTTAATTATTATGGGGGTTATTCGCCTATGGTCAAAGGTGTGATTGGTCAAAATACGCTTTTTGTCAAAGGCCCGTTTGGTCCAAGATGTGGATTTGCCAAAGTTGCGATTCGTCAAAACATTTTCGTCAAAGGTGCTTTTGGTCAAGGATGAGCTTTGCCAAAAGAGGCGATTCGTCAAAATATGCAATTTGCCAAATGCTCGTTTGGTCCAAGGTGTGAAATTGTCTAAGTCGCAATTCGTTAAATAATGCTTTCGCTAATGAATGGTACAGTCAGCCTCATAAGTAGCGGACCACTTTGGTACCTTGTCGCTTTCACTCATTTAACAAATTCGTATGGCAGTTAACATGACGTTTGCGACAAGGTATAAAAGTGTTCTTATGAGGTTGACCGTACCTACGAACGATATCTATTGAGGGTAGTCTTTATAAAAATTCTGATTTTGACAATCCTTTCAAAGGGCTAGGTAGAAATTAAGCTCACTTATGGCCACCCTCGTGTAGCTCTTAACACGAAATATATTTTTATTAAAGTAGAATTCCAATGAGACAACTAATTTCTTATTATCAATTTTATTAATTGTAAATCTTTTAATGACTTAATTATCTACGTGGTTTATAATAATATGTCCGCAAGTGCCTCAGCAATAGGTGCCATAGCTAGTCTCATTAGTTTGATTATATCTTCGGCGTGTCTCCTGTCAAAATTCACTAAATTATCTGGGGCCTCTGCTATTTCTTCCCAATTTGCCCGGGGCGAAGATGATAGCTACACGCTCGTGTTCCCGAAGAAATATATACATTTAATTTAGTTAAAAGTAGCACCCTTAGTTTATCGGGTATTGGTATTGGTGACATGGGGCAACCACCAAATATGCACATGTTGTGGCTTTCAGGCGTTCTAGTTAGCCCTAAAGTCTCATTTGAATTAACACTGTCTTCATACCGCTGCGTTGATACACGTTCGCCATTCATTTCGAAATAATACATTTAGCAATATAAATATATGCCGACTCTATTATATTCACACCAACTTTTGACGTTGACAACTGTTGTTGTTATTTATATTTTACTACTGTAAGCGACGGGGGCTGGCACGTCATTATATTCAACCAGTATCAACTTCTCTAAAACAACCTTAAGTATTGTGTTTATAGTTACTATAATAGAGGCAGGCCACTTATTATTATCTTGATTAAAAAGGTTTATCTACTTGACAATGATTAAAACGACACATTATAAACTATCAATCATTAAATGCAATAAGCCAAAGTTATTTGCAATAAAATGGCTTCATCCAGTAAGCCCACTGAACTGGAGTTCATACAAAGTAAAAGAGACAAGCCTATTTGAATGTGTCTTATGATAACGGGAAATCAATATGGAGATGTGCTAAAAGAGGTCAGTGTAATGCTTCGGTTACGTTGTGTGATAAACGTGAAAACATATTAAGTGACAAGAAACACAGTTGTCTTCCCGATTTCGTACAAAACAAAATTGATAAAGTGCTCGATACATGTAATAATAAAGTGCAGGAAAATTTTGAACCTATACAGCAAATTTTTGAGGAGCAGTTAGAAAATTTAAAAGTTCGTTGTAAAAGCGTTTAATTCAGTGAATAAAGGATTTTGACCTTACAAACGGTCCGGTAGTTTTGAATTTTTGATATGTTGTCTAGGATAGTTAGTCAGTGTTTAAAATGCAAAATGCACAATTCCCCCCCTCCGCGCCTGCCGCCATATTGAAAAAACCGGCCCTCTCTTCATATTTTTGCTCATATCTTCCTTTAGGAGCATTTTAGCTAGAAGAAAGCTTCGACAATGTTATAGAGAGTTAAATTTACTACATTTTCCATTTTATATTTTGTTTCTAGGATAGATAGTTACGGAGAAATGCACATTAAAAAAAACTTAAGAAATTGCAATTTCCAACTCAAAAACAAACTTCTGGATTATATCTTCGTTTAGGAGCATTTTAGCAAGAACAGTGCTTGGGCAATTTTGTAGAGAATTAAATTTACTATAATTTACATTTCAAATTTTGTTTATAGGACAGATAATTACGGAGATATGTAAAAAATAAAGTCACATTTTCCGAAAATGTATGTAAAAATGGACATGAGTTTTATAAGCAATTATATTTCCTACATGTTTTAATTTGTCCTAGACTAGTCTGTAACTGAATGACAGCGTTCTAAACCAAGAATTTTGAGATATTTTCGGAAAATTCGACTTTTCCTGTTTTTTCAATGTGCATATCTCCATAACTAACCGTCCTTGAAACAAAATTTGAGGTGTAAATTATAGTAAATTTAATTCTCTACAACATTGCCCAAGCTTTGTTTTAGCTAAAATGCTCCTAAACGAAGATATAATCCAGAAGTTTGTTTTTCAGTAGGAAATTGCGATTTTTTACGTTTTTTAAATGTGGATATCTCCGTAACTATCTGTCCTAGAAAAAAAACATAAAATGAATAATGTAGTAAATTTAACTCTCTATAACATTGTCGAAGCTTTCTTCTAGCTAAAATGCTCCTAAAGGAAGATATGAGCAAAAATATGAAGAAAGTGCCGGTTTTTTCAATATGGCGGCGGGCGCGGAAGGGGGGGGGGGAATTGTGCATTTTGCATTTTAAACACGGACTAACCATCCTAGACAACATATCAAAAATTCAAAACTACCGGACCGTTTGTAAGGTCACACATAGTACTTTAGTCTCTATTCACCGTATTAGTTCTTATTCCGACGTATAAGAGTAAAAAGCATTCACTAAGACGATCTCGATTAAAGGCTTGGAATGTACCAGGTACACTATTTTCTAATTTAGAAGATGTTGTGATTCCGAACATACTATCGTCGGATTTTTTAATAGCTGAAGAGGGTGACTCTTATACTTTTGAAGCCAAGGTGTAGGATTAGTAAACTCAGGGCTTAGGGGCTTGGCTTTTCGAGGGATTTGACAATTTTTTTACAGCGAAAGCGATATGAGCATGTGAGTCTTGGCCGCCAATTTTACATGAAATGTTTTTGGTGGGATCTCATTTCTTTTTGTAAGGTAATTTTTAATTTATAGGTTTTTTTTTGTGCTGAAGTGTTTCTAAGTAAGTAGTAATAATAATTGTGTATTTAAGAAATACGTTTAGCCCCATATATATATACACTTTTATCCCCCATTATGGAAAGCCCATACAAACTTTCATCCCCTTATTTTAAGGGTGGAGGGTGATTTTCTAAAAATCCTAGAATGTGTATTTTATTTATAACAATGAGCCCAATAGGTATAAATTTTCAGACCTCTAGTATCAAAATTTGCGAAAGTCTCATACAAACTTTCATCCCCTAGTTTAAGGGGTTGGGGGGTAAAAGTTCCAAGTTTCAGAATTATTCTATTGTTTGTGTACTAAAACTAGCTTACATACCAATTTTCAGCTTTCTAGGTCATCGGGAAGTACCCGTGAGGTTTTGATACGTCTGTGTTTTGATACATGAGTGGCAAAATCGGCGTATTTTAGGTACCAATAAAATCTAAAGTATAAAAGCTAGATCAATGAAATTAAGTACATTTTATATGATCCCTAACAGCATATAACCTGTGAATTTGGGTGCTCTGGTGTTAACTGGGCCAAAGCTATGAGGGTTTGAAAATTAGACGAAACGGTTCGAGAAAAGGTAGGTAGTGCCCCGCTTCTTTTTTGCTCGTCTTGGCGGGGGCACTACCGTGCCCCCAGATATTTTAAATTGATCGTTAAAAATTTTGATGTTCCTATTTAACATTGATTTGGAGTATCTATACTTCTCCTTTACTTGTACCCATGTAATCATAACACAAATGTAATGTAATTGTTTTTGTTGTTTCTGTTGAGTTTCTTTCGGCTTTCTTCTCAACAGCGGTCTCCTCTTGCGAAATGCCGGTAGATTCATAATCTGACTTGTAAAAGTGCCCCTGTGGCCTACTTACTGAATAAATGATATCATTTCATGTCATTTCAGCGGGAATCGATTCGATAAAAATGTTTACCGACATGCATTATCCAAAGAAGCAAATTTTGCAAGACAAGCAATAGGAGATGGCAAAAAATTAGTTAAAATATGCAAAAGACAATGAATAAAAAATATAAAAGCGGACAAATTAAAAAAGTTTTCACTCGCCCGTCATACTTTGATGTGGTTGTTCAGTCGTGTGAAGCTGTATTGTTGAAGAAACATCAGAACCAGAAATACAATTTTTAATGACCAAAAAATTAAACCAGGATGTTGTAGAGATTTTTTTTGCCAGAATACGATAAAAAGGTGGATCAAACAGAAAACCGACAGCAAAATTGCTGCGAATAATATATTTGGCAGAAATTTAATTAATTCATTAATTAAATTACCTGAGACAACAAATTGTGAAGATGGTTATAATCAAAGAGTATGTAATCACTACGTTTTAAGAGACGGGAGTGCCATACAAAAAGCGTGAACTCGCATTAGTATGAAACGGGGGCGAAACATACTGCCAATATGAAGCCGCAAACAATATCAGTGTCAGTGTCAACTCATGACATAATGCCAACATCAAGAACAAAATAGGGATGTCACATGTTACACAAATTATCGATATCGGTATTTAAAAAAAATGGTTCAGGCGGGGTTCGCATTCGCACCCGCGTCTCCAACGGCTTTCCGGTAATTTAAATCATTAAATATTTCGCTTCAATGTAAACATTTGGTTTACTTTAGGTTACTGACTTCATTAAAAAAAAAAACAAAAGTGTGCAAATAATTTTATTTCGTTCAAACTTTGCTTGGCTTGCTGATAAACATAGACGAAAAAAGTCGTTTCATCACTCCAGTCTGTGCTCCAGGTTGGAAGTTCTGCAACACAAATAATACAGGCTAAACAGAAAATTACAGAGTAAAAATGTATCTGTTTGTCCAGATGAAACCGTACCATTCATAGTCCATTGAAGATTTTTCGTAAAATATTTCTGTGACCATAATCTAACTCAAACTGGCATAAAAAGTAGTGGCTTTTGCTTGAAGAAAGATATTCCGTATTTACCCAGGTATTTTTCACTTCAAATGAAAATTATCGATAAAACTTACATACAGCACTATTGTTTACATACTTATAAGGGTATGTATTATTTTACCCGAAATACCAAGTTTTCAATGAAACTTACGATTAACATGGTTATAACACGCAGTAATTAATTATATTTTTTACCCAAGTCTTGTCTCGCAAAGTTTGATTGTTCAACATGCAATGAAAATTTATTAAAAAAAAATGATCTCGATGACGAGAAGCAACTTCTTATTTTTAATAAATCTTACAATAAGAAGTGCATTAAACTAAAATCACCCAGTGATAATTTGCTTCAATTGATTGATTTCGCCTTAGAATGTTTTAATTTACATTTTCATAGCATCATTCATTGTACTGACATTAAAAAACGATTATATAAATGTATTGTTAATTATTTGTGATGCGAAGCTCAACAGTTATTAAAAATAAGTTGTGAAAATCATTTATTTTATATAAGTGACAAAATGATCTTAGTAAAAATACACTTTTATTGTAAACCCCACAAAAATAAATCGAATATAGCGGGTAAAATTCACCCCAAATTGAAAATTTTGAGAAATAAATAGTGCTTTTCATTTGACTTCTTGATCTCCTCCTAGTCCCAATCCACTTGAGCTTTAGAGAAAAATAACGGTTCTAATTTTTTTATTTTAGCGCAGACGAGGTCAAAGGTGTATTCTCACTGGTGTATGTAAACCCTTACTGAATACAGGGCGTTACAAAATTATAGTTAAGTTACCATTATTTATGGATTAAAAGTTTAAGTTTTTACAAACAATCGTTTTGTAAGTCATTGCACATACATATATACACTTATATGGGCACCGCTTGAAATAAATGTTTATTATTATTACAAAGAGTCTGTATTTCAAAAAACTTATTATTCTAACCTTATCGCTCATCTAAACGTCGTACTGTCTAAGGCTTTCATTATTTATATTATTACATATATATTTTACGATTTACAAACTTCTTACGTAGGTACAAAACTTATCAAACAAAATATTACGTTACCTTCTGTTTGTTATTGGGAAATGTCGCTTATCAGTATGTGCGTAATTTATTTTATCCATATAACATCAGTTCACCAACTGTAGTTATTTAGTGTAGCAAAAATTGGCGAACCCGCTAGCAACCTTGAGCAATCCATGAATCCAGAGGTAGTGTCATCTATTTAAATACGATCAAACTACGTTGTTGACGACGTTGCATTCTCGTCCGAACGTTCTCCGCGCACAGACGTGCCACGTTAGTGCTGCCAGAGTTTCGCGCTACGACCGCCATTCGCTCCGATTCCGACTGCTACCTACGGGCGCGCCGCCACCCCGCGCCTGCGCGCGATTCTCCTCGCCCGCTCCCCTGCACGATACACTACACACTGTGCACCACGGGCGGCCGCCTTCCCACCGCGCCCACTACTCACGACGCCAGCCTTGCCGATACCAAGAATTCATAGTCCTACCACGCCGCCAAGCCACGACGAAGAAAAACTCCACCGCCTTGGATGCCCACACCGGGGTATGTGCATAGGGCCCGCGACTGGTCTTTTCTTATTTGTAGTAATTAAATTCACATAAATTTTTAGTTTTTGCATAATAGTAGTTTTAAATTCATTCAGTTAACGATAAAAATCTTTTCATTAAAAACTTTTTAAACTTAAATTATTATTTTAGCTTCACTTATTATTGTAATTCTGGACAACGATTTCTAAATTCAATAATCATTAATTTCCAAGTGAAACCTTGTCTAGTGCTGCTGCATTCGCTAATTATCAACATTAATTTCAACGTTTTTCGAGCCGCATCGAGCGGCTCCCACTCAATTATACTATCATCTCCATGACTTCCAACTGGACCCCATTGTTGGCCCCCCTGCTCTCTGTGCTGGGGGGCAGGTCCGGTGACGAGATCCTCAGCTTCTTTGTCCGATTTTTTGAGCAGGACGAGGAGCTAGGTCAAAGGCTCAAGATTTTCACTGAGGGTCACGCCAACTTTGGCGAACCCCGAGACAATAACTCCTTGACGCCCCCTCAGGGCCCCGCGCCCCCTACTTACGCCAAACCCCAGCCGGTCCAGCAGGCGACCAACTCATCTTTGACCAAAGCCCATAAGGCAAACAATTCCCACTCGGGGAATAAACTCTCGACTGCTGCACCGGCTGCAGCTGCAACTGCAGCTCCAAATTCTGCTTTTGCCGACAGCATTGACTTTAAGAGCATGTCCAGGCAGGCAGGTCGAGGGACCCCTGCCCAAGCCCAACCAGGGCAATCCAGGGGTCGCTCGTCCTCCTCCTCCTCCTCCAGGGGCTCCCGCCGGGACCACTCCCACAGGAGCGCATCAGACAGGGGCCGCATACGTTCAAACTCCAGGTCCCCATTAGGACACAGGGACCTGACTCTCCCGGTTATCATTCCCCTAGACTGTCCTAGGGAGAAAATCATTGATCACACATCCATCAACGATGGGGCCCCCTCCGCTGCCCCCCCCTAGCGAATCAAATGACAGCGAGGTCTTCCAAGATGCAGATTCTGGTTGGATCCAAGTTCAAAAGAACAAGGGCAAACGCCCCCGTCCCAAGTCTGCAACGAGGAAGACCTCTTCTCATGCTCCGGCCCCTAAGGCCCAAAAGACCCCATTGGGAGCTATCCCACTCCGCGAGCCCCCTGAGGACTTCATCCTCCCGGAGGGCATGGAATGCAACTCTTACTACCAAAACTCAAACGTAGACAATAATGGGCACCCGCAATCGCGAATACAACCCGACTACATTACTTTAAAGGACAAGCACGGCTGGGGTGCGGCTAGTAAAATTTTATTCCAAAGAGGCATTCCAATTGCGGCTGCCTATAACATAGTGGATAGAAATAATAAAACAAGACAGGGCATCTGCCTTAGAATTCATGGTACCGATAACTTTAGAGCTGTACAAAAGGTACTCACTGAGCTGAGCATCAGGTTCGACAGGACACAGCTCCCCGAAGAAAAGACGTTCGACGTCTGCATCAGGGGCGTCCCGAGGGAGCTGTGTCTTGACGACGTAAAGGAGGATTTGATCGCAAAGGGTATCCGGGTCAGGAAGGTTTCCCGGCTGCACAACAGGCAACGTGTCCAATTTGATATCGTAAAAGTTAAAGTCGACCCGGACCCGGATACCCGGGAAGATGTCTACAACATTACTGACGTTTGCTTGCTAACGGGCATCAGGGTTGAGGAGCCCGATCAAAAGGAGATGATAATTCAGTGCTTCACATGCCAATGCTTCGGGCATGGGCAAAGGCTGTGTCACTCGCCGCCGGTATGCCTGATCTGCACTGGCCCCCATGGCGTTAAAGACTGTAACAATAAAGAAAACCGAAAGTGCAGCAACTGCGGTGGTCCCCACGATGCAAACTACTGGAAATGCCCAATGAGACCCAAATTGCGTTCCAAACAGAACAACAAGAACAGACGGACTGACAAACCACGCGTCTCCAACGATTACCAAACCCAGCGCTAGGCAGAACCTTATTCTGCACCCCCGCCATCTCAGACACCACTTCCAGCCTCCCAGGCTTCACAAATTCGCCCCAACCACGCCCCAATAGACCAAATTAATTTTCCGCTAACCATCTCAGACTCTCAGGATGAGAGGCTCATCCCTTCGACGCAGCTCCAGGTGAACTCGCAAACGTCTCAAATTCCACTTTCTCAATCCACCCAATTGCAGTTACAATATTCGCAAGTAGCTGCAAAGAGCTCGTATAAAAACTTCTCTCAACCTCCCAGAAATAATCGTTACTCCAAGGCGGGGCCTGCCAGCGCCCAAGCCCCTCTAAACCCAGTAGGGCCCTCGCACCCTCTCATGATTACCACTCACACGCCGGTGCGGTGCACGGTGGGCGGCGTAGAGATGCCGTCGTTGTTGAGGGGTGCTCTCCTGTACAGGGAGCGCCTCGCCGACATCGACAGGCGTCTCCGCGGTGCCGACCGTGACACCACGCTAGCAATATTAGCAGAATACGACGCGGCCTGGGCCGATTACCAGGCACAACAAAACGCAAACCATGCATAGTTCTGATAAAATAAAACCATACTCTCTAAACCTTTCTACTTACAATGCAAATGGGCTAAGTGGCTCAAAGGATGAGATCCTGAACCACTTAAACACCCACGACTTAGATATCATATTAATTCAAGAGACTTTCTACAAACCTCACTTCAAAGCTTTTAGACTACCGGGTTTCACATTAGTTAGAAACGACAGGCTGGGCCGCCCCAAGGGTGGCACAGCAATATATTACAAATCTAGACTCTATTGCACTGGGCTTGACCCACCGCCGCTGATCAATCTTGAAGTAGGTATCTGTCTGCCGTGTAGCCTTAACCGACCACCAACCAATCATAATAGTCTCTGCCTACCTCTCACCTTCTAAAGAACTCCTAAAGGAAGATTAGGACACCATTGCCGCTTTAGGTCCCTCATTTATAGTTGCCGGTGATCTTAATATAGTGTTGTTAAAAGACTAGTCTTGAAGACTTTCGAACCTTATAGACTCGCAAACCTTGAAGGTTCAAGCTTTGAAGACTCGAGCGTTGAAGGTTTGAGCTCAATAACGGTTCAGAACCTTAACGACTCAAGCTTTTGACGAGCTCTTAATAATAAGTCTTTAAGATTTGAGCTTAAAAGAGAGCTCAAGCTTTGAGTACTCGGTGCCATTGAAAGCTCAAGCCCCCCGAACTTCGAAGGCGAATTCCTGAGTCAAGCGTTAAGAGCTCAAACAATGAGCGTTTTCGGCATTATGTAGAATAATAATATTATACCTAAACCTTTCTGTATCGGATTAGTTGCTTAACAACAGGTTAGTATTAGATTAATACTCCTACGTATATGCTCTTATTGAAGATGTGGTAATGTAATACTATGTGTATGTATGAAAATATCGTAAAGGCGATATTCATGATTATTTTGAGTGCAAATATCAAAAAATAATTATTTGTTTTCAACAGTAGTGTGCATATATCGAAAAATAAATAGTTGTATTTCGATATACGCACACTCAAAATTTGACTGCTTTATTGTCGACCACGTAACCCTATTTATGAATAACAAAAAGTCTCCTTGTTATATTTACTTCATAGAAGGCAGTAAAAAATTGGACAGATTTTCTACAAATTCTGTACCGGTTTTTATTATTCTTGCTTGAGTATTACTCGTATTACTTTATCAGTAACTCATAACTCTGATGAGAAATAAAATAAAAGTTAACTAAATATTGTATATATATTTATTATCTCATGCAACGTTTGAAGTTACCTATATAACAATAAAATCAAATCAAATAACAAGTTATTTGAGAACTTCTGTAACTGCGGTTGCTAACTCATTTCCGAGGGGGTTTCAGAGGGGTAATTATTTCAAGCAATCACAACATTTATAGTAAAAAAAAAACACTGGTCTAACTTTGTGTAACAAAAAACAAAAAAACAAAACGTTGCTCCCTGATGACGTGACGTTACGCTTGACTTTATACCACTATTGAAGTACCCTCATAGAAGGAACCCGTAAAACGACAAAAATCAAAAAACTGATGTTTCTTTCTGGATAACATTAATGAATACTGCCGCCGTAACGTAGCCATGACGACAAACACATCGACGCCTGTATCGTTTTATTACCCAACCGGTTTCGGCGTTTTGTGATTGTGTTTCCCGCCCTAGAAAACGCTTGTTCACTAGGAACGCTTGTTGCAGGTATGCATAAAATATCAAACGCCATCTGTGACAATGTTGGCAAGGTACTCTTTTTGTTAACCCACCATAACAATACATCTGTATCTTCATTCTCTAAGGGCATATGATTGTATAAGTCAATTTCATTTACTTCACGTGGAGTAGGGACATGCTTATATAAGGAACGAAATAGACTTGAATTGGTCACATTTGATAACTCATTTTGTTCTTGCAACGGTACCTCAAGTTGTTCAGTATCTTTTTTGTATTTCATCTCATATAAAGTTTTAAAGTGCACTAGTGGTTGTAGGTCACCATTTTCAACAAAGTAGTTATTTTTTAAACGCAGGTCTAAAATCACAGATATCTGAACAAGAGGTGAGTTCAGTAAACTGGGATACTCTTGTTTTGACAGCATTATAGTGGCTTCGTTAAAAGGTTTTAAAAAATCAGTTAAATATTGTACTTCGCCCCAATCTCTAATGGTATATTCACTGAAATCAACATTATTAACTCCAAGATAATCTAACGCGGATTTCATTTTTAAAGCTCTTTCCAACATAGCGTAAGTAGAGTTCCATCTTACAGGCATATCTTTTATGAGGTTTAGAAAGGGTATTTCAAGGGTCATGCATATTTCTTGGAAGAGTTGCTTTTTCTTTGGAGACGTTAAAATCAAATTAACAACTTTGTGGACTTGGGTGACTATATCTTTAATTTTTTGTACAGATAGGCCTTTTTGTACTATTAAATTAAGCACGTGGGCCATACACCTTAAATGTTTTAAGTTTGTTAATTCTTTTTGAAATAAGGAGATATATTTCATGCACTTAATATTAGTTCTCTCATTGTCGGTTGTGATACTAATTAATTTATCTTTAATCCCAAAGTCCAATATTATTTGCAATATTTTATTACAAAGCTGTTCAGCATTGTGTGGGTAAGGTATAATGTCGAAATCAAGGGTAATATGAACCAATTTTGATGCATTTGACATGAAATGTGCTGTGACGACGACATAGGGCTTGTTTGTCACCGAGGTCCACAAGTCGAATGTTAGAGCAATGTTATGTTTCACATACGTGAACACTTGACACATTCGTGTTTTCTGTTCTTTATACATGTCCATTACCATTGTAGTCAGCTGGAATCGATTTGGAATCACAAACGTTGCATTTTGTGCATTAAGCAGTTTTCCAAAAGCTTCTTCCTCCACAATTCTAAAGGAATGATTTCCAAGTATTATGAAGTCGATTAGCAACTCAACGAGATTTCTCCGAGGAGTGTTTCTTGAACCATCGTTCGGCTGTCGGGTTTCATGGAGTGTGTAATGTTTCTTTAAAACACTCTGTGATGTTTTTATTGAATATTTTTTAGAGCAATGTTTACAAATTATCTTCGAATCTACAAGTGTAAAATGTGTCCACTTATAACAATTACGCGCTTTATGAGTCAATATATTGCTGGTCACGCTTACGCGGCTTGTTCCTGGGGACGAAGAAGTCGATGAATTATTATTAGTATTTGGGCTGTCCATAACGACTATATCAATTCACATTCAGTAACAGTCAACTATTATAGAAATAAGCTAAATAGTTTTTCTCCAATAAATAAACCGTGTGACGTGTGACAGTATTGACAATGACAATTCGATTTTATCTGATTAGTAGGTCTGTGTTTTTGTTAGTACGAGGTTTTTACTAACTTTACAAATAGGTACAACTACTTAACCAGTTTTTTCCTGGCTGACTCAAATTTGGTTGAACAAGTAACAACTTCAAAAAAAAAAAAACCGGTCAAGTGCGAGTCGGACTCGCGCTCCGAGGGTTCCGTACAAACACTTTCCATCCTTAAGTGGTTAAGTTAAGTTTGCACCTGGTATGTATAGCGCCCCATACAAATGAGGTGCAAAGTAAACGCAACCAAACCCGTTTGTTGTATGGGGCCCCCCTTAAATATTTATTTTATTTTATATTCAGTATTTTTTGTTATAGCGGCAATAGAAATACATCATCGGTGAAAATTTCCACTGTCTAGCTATCACCGTTCTTGAGATACAGCCTGGTGACAGACGGACGGATGGACGGACAGCGAAGTCTCAGTAATAGGGTCCCGTTTTTACCCTTTGGGTACGGAACCCTAAAAGGAATATAAAAAGTGATCAAATAATTATATAAGTCAAAGATTCAAATTTGTCCAAAGCGTTTAAGACTTGTGAATGCTCCAAACCTTATGGACTTAAACCTTCGAAGCTTAGTAGGCTTTAAAGCTTGAGGCCTAAAGACTCGAGGTTTCTATGCTCGTAACGTGAACATGAACTTTTTAATTTGAGGCTTATACGCTCGAGGCTTTAAGGTTCGAGGCTTCTACACTCATAAGTCGCGACTCGAGTCTTATAGTTCAAGCCTCGAAGCTTAAATTCACAACACTATCTTAATAGCAAGCATAATCGATACCTCCTACGTATACTGATGCAACTGACATTTTTACGATTTTCGTTTTTTTGCATATTTAGGATCAAAATACTTATATCTTCATGCTATAAAATTTTCATTACAAAATTACTGCTAGTTTTCGAAATAAAGTGACGTATACTGATACAACTAACACCGTTTTTTAATTTAGAACATCGTATACTGAGATAAGTCACTTGTACCACTGTACGCAGTACACCTATCAAGTATAAGTGGCAGTTATCTCAGTATGCTTGCTCGTCATCGTTGCGGACGTAAGATGTCCCACTATGCGCGACGGACAGTCGATGCGGCCTACGTCTTTTCGACCTACTACGTATCAAATTAGGCTTACTTTTGGTTATGATACAGTTTTCTCCAATCAGTACCGATGGTTGTTTGGAGTACAATAATAGCCATATGTCGCCATTACCTACAGTAAACCAGAGTCACCACTAGGGCTGCCATCCGACCGGGTTACCCCGGATTATCCTAGTTTGAAGCCGTCCGGGGACCGTCCGGGGTTTAATGTCAATAAAAATAAAGCAATTATTTTTTTATTTTATTAATGGGGGAAATCCAAGTTACGCCAAATGTCCGGGTTTTTAAGTCTTTGTTCGTATTCGGCGAATTTAGAGATGGCAGCTGCTTAGTTGGCACGACAGGCAATTGTAAAGTAAAATAGCAAAAAAGATGTCGGTAACTTACGTGTAATTTAAAAATATTTAGATCAACGAACAAAGAAAGTAAAAATCTAATCATGAGTTTAAATAAAAAATAAATACGGGAAAAACAAGCCAAGAAAACAAATAATAAACATATAAGACAAAAATTACGTAAAATTTTAGTGTCTGAACGGATTTTTTTTTTAAATAATAAATAAATTTTAAGGGACCATCTTACACGAATCGACCCAGAGTCCCAAGCAAAGTAAAGCTTGTACTATGGGTACAAGATGACGATAATATATTATATACATACGTTATAAAGTACATGTAGAGATAACATCCATGACCAGGAATAAATATTCAAGTTCATCACACACATTTTTGCTGGCGGCTGTTTGAATTTGATTGAAATGTATAATTTGTACAAGGAGTCGTTTAATTCTACCAAATACGAAGCGCAAGCTTAGTCTGTTCGACAATACCGTGATATTATCAGTCAAAATATTAAGTTGACGCTTGTCACATTTACGAGAATTTGAAAACACCTACTGAAAAACAAACATCGTGTGTTTGACATTGGCACATGGAGAAAAGAGACTTGAAATAAATAGGAAAAAAAGTCACACTTAACAAAAAAATGCGACTGCTGTATTTGACCTTCAAAAACCTTGTCATCTCCTCACGGTAATAAAAGCATGTTTTATTACAATAAAAACTTAAACTGTATAATTCACAGCATTTGGTTTGGGAATGCTACTTGTTAGGTACTGTTGACATGACTAAATGACAAATATTTGACTTAATTAAATTAATACTTCAAGATGATGTCGATGAATTCAGGTTTTGGTCTGACAATTCTGATGGACAAAATAGGAACCGGATAAATATTAAAACAGTAATAATGTTGATAATACCGCTGTAACAAAGACAAAAACACCATTCCCTAAATGCGGGCTGTGATTTTAATTACCTTTTAAATAAACGTAATTTTAGTGTAAATTTGCTTTATTTATTGTCTTTCAAACGTAATTTGCTTAAATATCCTAAATACCAACCTCTGAACTTACTATATTGGACATAACATAAAAAATAACCTAAACAGTATACTGGTACATAACGGAATGAATCAGGCGTATACTGGTACAAGTGACAAATCAGATGAGACTAACCGATCAGATCCATCCAAACACGAGCTATGAGTTTGTTTATATATCTAATAAATGATAAATGTCCATAATAGGCATAATAATAATATAATTATCCATATTCAGCTAATCATAGTTTACGACGTATACTGGATCAAGTGGTAGTTGTATCAGTATACCAAAAACTTAGAACTAGTAAATTTCACGTATACTGGTATAACTACCTTTTTTACTAAAAGTACAATAAATTTTGAAATAGTAAATATGTAGATTTAAGGAAAATATATTCATTAAAAGTATTTGAAATTTTCATTACATTATTTCAACGTATGAGTTAGTTATGGCACTTCATACCTTTGAACAGCCGTCCTGTAAAATCGTGATTTTGCACTTGTATCAGTATACGTAGGAGGTATCGAATTATAATGTGGAACTGTGTTGCCGGTAATGCAAACGGCACTAGACTCGCTTACCTTTTAGCCAACGGGCTACCGGTTGATCTCATTGCGCCCCTTGAACCTACCCATTACCCAATTTTAACTGACCACCGACCCGACGTACTTGACATCGTACTACTAAAGAACGTAGCTCTTAAGTTACGTTCTATAGTAGTCGTTCATGAGCTCAGCTCCGACCATAGGCCAGTCATTTTGCGACTTGGTCCTGACTAGAGCATGGATACCGGTATTCGATAATATCGAAAAACCGGAATATTGGACCAAAATTCCGATATTGAAATATCGATTTAGTTTTTCCCCAATATCGGTATTTCGATATTTTCGATATTCGAACAGAGTAAGGAAATCATTCTTATAATTATGAAATTAAATCCTTAAAATATTGATGCGCTGCTTTAAGTTTTGAAGTAATTAATACAACATTAATTCATAAGTCAAAATAACTAATAAATTAACAACATTATTATTCATTTCATTACAAATCCCTCCCCACCCCAAGGTCAGTGTCGTCTACACTATCAACACACTGACCTTGCGGGTCGAGCTTCACGCCATAAGCAGTTAGGCGCATGCGTGAGCGAACCACGCCACGCCGTCGCCATTAGACTCAAGCTTAGCGCATGCGTGAGCGTAACACGCTGGGCTCAAGGTTAACCAATAGGGGCATATCGTTTGTTTTATTATTTATTTTAGTCCGTCACAGTCAGACGCACAATTGCGGTTCCACGGGTATTGTATAGTTCAAAACTACACACACGTTCAGTTATATATTACTATTTTGTTCATGTTACACATGTTACGAGGAAGTGGTGCTGGGCAGTGCATTAAATAGATACGTAGCATTGCGTCTTCGTTTGTCATAATCGTAGTGTACTCGTATGCACCAACGCATTAAAAAGGATAACATGTAAGTATGAAATCACAGTATCTACTAAACTTTCATTTTATCGCTATTGCTGATATCGGTATGTAAATATGACTGTTCTTTTTATGTAACTTACTAATGTGAAATGAAATAAATTTTATAATAAGTAAATTTATACAAATTTCGATCTCAAGATATTAGCAATTATAACAAGACAAGCTGTGACAGGTTTTGCGATCAAATCGTATGTAGGGCGGGCTGCGTGCCGAGACACATAAAGTTTTGATTAATTGTATTTCTTTCTTTCTAATTTCAACCATAGAAATAAATACAAACATATTTGCACGCACAGCGATATTTTGCATGTAACTGAGACTATCCCGCACGGATAATTATATACGCGCGCGATGCGTAACGTTAGCGTAAAGCCTGCAGTGATAGATAATAAATACATTTTAGTACTTATGTTTTGTGTGACTGTGTAAATTGCATATTTTGCTCGCTAACTCGTATCATTTCTTACGCTACTCGCTACTCTCGCTAGTGATAGTGACGCTAGTCACATAGCAGCGTTGTGTTGTGCATTGTGCCCTACGTGCAAAAAACATATTATCGGCTTAAATTAATTAAATGGCTTTTGTTTTTGCATTAATTCATGATCATGAAGTGTTTATTGACTGGTAAATGGTGGTACCTATTTTATTTAATATTTTTAAATTTAAAAATCATCGTGTAGAGGTAGAAACCTTATTCTGTTTTTTTTTAAGTAAGTAGTATGTCAATACCGGGGTACAGTAGGTACAGTACAGGTACTCTTTGGCTAATGTCAAACATTTCCGTACCGAAAATATGATTGATGATGAGTAGCATGATTTTTGAGACTAGTATCAATCAAGTATGTCAATTTTCATTGAGTACTGAGTTACATTAATATTTACTAGTCTCATTAAAAGGTATTTTATTGTATGCTCTTGTTTGTTGCAGTTTGCAGATGCAGTCTTCATCATGAACGACATGAACTATTCAATTTATAAAAAAAAGTCGAACGACAAAACTTCTGTGTGGCATTATTATCTACGGGCTGAAGATAATCAGTCTGGGAAATGTAACAAATGTCATAAAATTATAAAATGCCATGGTGGTACAACAACCGGCCTTCGTGTGCATTTAAAATCGGTACATGCAATTGACATCACCAAGACGAATATAGATGAGAGCAGTAATATAAATATTAGTAGTCAACCTTCTACTTCTGTAGCCTCAGCGTTGAAGCGAAAATGCGAGCCATGCTCTACTTCACAACCTAAAAAAGCAAAACTGACAGATTACTTTGAAAGTTCTCACTCCATGGAAGCAACAGTCAGTAGAATGGTAGCTTTGGATGGACTGCCTTTCAGTGTATTTTGTACTTCTGAAGATCAGCGAAGAATGTTCATAAATTCTGGCTATAAACTACCAAAGACTCCAAAAAGTATAAAAAATATTGTCATGAACTACACTAAACAGGAAAAGGCAAAACTAGGGCAGAATTAAAAGAAATACTAGCATCTAGCAAAAAGTTTTCCTTGAGTTTTGGATCCGGTCACCTACGGCCACTTCCTTCTACGGCCATCGTGGAAATTTCTACATCGGCCATATCCCTGTTCGGTCTTTTCCTACTACGGTCATTTCCCCAAAGGACCACAATGCAGATTCCTACTAAGGCCATTTCCCCAAAGGACCACAATGCAGATTCCTACTAAGGCCTTTTTCCCGAAAGACCACTGTGAAAATTCCTAGTTCAGCCGTTTCCCCGAAAGACCATAAGACGGAGAGCCGGCATACCAGTCACTACCTCATCGGGTAGCAAGATTCCCCTTTTTCCTCGTGGTCAAACTGATTTGCCAAACTGGTTTGGCTACGAGGAATTAAGTTTCCTAGTGGTCAAACTGTGAATTATTTCACGTATTTGAAACAAATGTCCACACCCTATATCAAACGTTGAATAAATAGAAAAAAAATAGAACAAACATCACTTAATAGTCTATAATAAAACTTTTTAGTATACATAGACGAAACAGACATTGTCAGTCGCAGACAATTCCATGCCAGATTATGTATATTGTCAAAGTATTGTCATTCATTAACGTGGACCATTTGTATACTAGGTATTCATTCAGAAGAAAGTTAAATAAGAATAACTAAAATGAACAGTGTATTAGTAAGAACCCCTGAAAATGAACACTTTTGTGTTTTTGGGGGATGTCCGCTCACTCCGCAAGTAATACCAAATTTACTTAAAGCAAGGCTGTTGTGTAAATATAAATTATACATTTCTCCGGGGACACGAGCCTGTGCTTACCACCAGCGTCACGACCAACATTGGGAGGAAGTAGCCGAAGCACCTGACAACTGGACAGATTTCAATGTGGAGCACGTAGAAGATATTATAGATGTAATGAAATCGGCTTTACTAGTCACACAATTTGCTTTACATACTGTACTGGGAATGGCACACTTTGAAATGTGAGCACTAATTAAAAAAAATATGTTTTAATGAAAACTTTAATTTCTTTATTTTAACTGAAAACTACTACGACAGACATACCAAATAGTTTTTAACACTTAAAGAACTAAAACTCCAATTTGGAATAAAATTAGGTGTACGTCAGGATGGCGGGTGGACCTTCTTTACAAGCTTTTATTTACTTTCACCTGACCGTGTGTCTGTTTGTTTGTAAACAAATCTTGCAACTTTAATTTGACCCACTTCCCGGTTGCCGATTGAGCTAAAATTTGGCATAATTATGTAAGTTACGTGTGATCTGATGATGGAGTCGGAAGGTGTTCATAGGAACTCTTTAATAAAATACCGCAATCCTACCGAGTTTGGGCTCTTTAGAACTTGACGAGTAGTTAACGGATGTTTAAGGAAAAGTACAGTCGGCAATAAAAGCTTGTCAAAAAATGCTATTTTTGGCAGAAACTTTTTACTTTGGAAATAGCTCCGTTTCCGGAAGGGTACACTGAATTTCATAAAACACCGAAGGTACCAAATATTTGAACATTTTCTTGAAATTCGTGGAGTCAACCCGACATCCTGACGCATACAAAATTAGAAAAAAAAGACAATAAATTAGACTAGCCAAGTCTAATTTATTGTCTTTTTTTTCTAATTCGCCATTACAGTCGACGTCAAAAGTATGCATTTGGGCTTTTTATACTAGTCGTTTTTACTGAATAATCTAATCAGTCAACGTAACATTTCGAGAAAGGTGCCAACGCTGACCTCACCATGTACTAATCGAAGTTGACAATCCATTATCTCTTCATCATTATCAATTTTATCCTTTTGACGTGGATTTGGCAACAATGATCTATTATTTTCTCTTTCACACAAGACATTTAGGAACCTCAAAATTGAATTTGGTTGCCTTTTTTTCATATCTTTGTTTAGCTAGGAATTCCAGCTTTCTACCGCGTTGTTTGTTCGGTGTCTTTCCCCATACACTGACCATTGTGACACGAATATTTCGTTTTTTAACCATGTTTTTTCTACATAATTCAAGTAAGTGCTTATGTTTTGTGTGCTGCGGCTGCGTGATTTTATATATTCCCAACCTTCATAAATTATATCGTTGGGTAGCAATGCTAAAGCAGTGCAAAGTCCTACGATACGCCGTTGACGTTTTGAGTTTAATTTTAGTTCTTTTGCTTTTCGTCAATGACTTTTAGTATAATGATAATAACAGTATTTTATTACAATCTCAGGAAAAATGGCTTTTATAGCATTAATAGCAGACATTTCAAAATCAGCATGGAATTTGGTCGGAGACCAATCCGGTATTTGTGACTTAATCATACCAAATAAGGCTTTATATGTTTCCTCCTTTCTGTTTGTCATAATTGCGTAAAGCATTGGTACTACATTTGTCGTCGAAAAATCTCCCGATACGTAAATCCCCATGAATGGTATATATCTGATCAAATGGTCTTGGACAGGATTTAAATGTTCCATCTGCAAAAATTTCTTTCGTCTTGGTCATCAATTCTTTACCTTGTTCTGAGCAAAAAAATAAAATGCGACAGGATTCATCAGAGTAGTCGCACAAGAGAAACGACTCATGTTGATCTGGAACTATTACATCCTGAGAGCTTTTAAAGAAAGTTTGTTTCCGACTGCCGTACATAGCTGTTTTTGTACTAATAAGGCTTGGTAACGATTCGTCTGACAGTAAGTCATAACCTATGTCTAATAAGGACTTTTGTAGTGCAATTGGGGAATCGGCATGTCTGTACGCATGGCTTGTTCTCTTATTTCCTTTACGGCCAAGTCAATTTCATTCTTTCTGTAGTTTGCTAAGCAGGAATAAAAAAAAAAAAGGTATTTTATGGAAGCCTCCAATATTTATTTATTTTTATTTTTAGTAATAAGGCCATACGAACCCGCGGGCAAATGGTAGTTTCAACAAAAACCCTGACATAGTGGACTGTGATTATTGTATTCTAATGAATCAGGGTTACAATATGTATAAGTAAATTATACAAATGGTATAGTAAATGTAAATATTATTATTGAAATAAAATTAAAATAAGGAACAGAAAACATAAAACACTCGTTACTACTTATTAACTTAACTTTTTAGTTTCCACTTCGTTACAATACACGTTCCACTTAAATTGAATAATTGCTTATATCTAAGTCGTCTATTCTTTCTTTTGCTTTAAAAGCAGTCTCCAAAAAATGACTTTATTTAAAAAACAGTTTTCAGAAATTTCAGAATTTCCAGTTTTTGTAGAAGCCTCTTATATTTACCATCGAAATCAATGATATCTTGCCTTCTATTCTTTTTATTTTGGAATATATGTTGCAATATTTTGTTTTCGCTTCGTCTAGCTTAATTTTTTAAACATTTCAAAAACAGAAATATATTGGGTGTTTTTGGTAGCATTGAGTTCAGACGATGATGCCATCCCTCGATGGCATTATTTGTGCGAAACTTATCTGTCGAACAGCAAAACGTGTCAATCGTAACTTTTTTGAACCAGAAACTTTCAAAGTACTTTTTGAATTCTTTTACTATCGGCGTTTGAGGGTGGTCTTGTATAATGGCCAGCAACGTCTTTTTTATTTTGTTTGCCGGCAGATATGCCAAATGAGCAGCTTTTCTGGTCAACGTGCGTCCATGCGGTGTTCTCTTGAGCTTAAGTTGCCTGGATTTTTTCCATACTGCAGTGCTGTAGTGGAATTGACAGCCTGTTATTAATGCGTGTGGGAAAACTTCACGAACGCTATTCAGTATGCCTAACTCGTAGTCACATTTGAATTGGACTATATTCACAAAAAGCTTTTCTTGCACTAAACGAAAAAATCGGGTATATGTTTTTTTTCTTTATTCGGTAGTAATCCGTAGACCACAGGAACTATATTAACTGTATTTTCACTCGAGTTACTGTCTAGGTGGAGAGCAAATAACTGAAAGAAAGGATGTGGAGCTGCGTGGAATGTGCCGTCTGCGTAATAAAAACCGTCGAGGTTTTTTATTAGGTCTCTGCACATGACAGTGGCAAAAATTAATATTTTGTCGTCAGCAAGTGTACCTGTAATGTGAACGTCTTCTAACTTTCTGAAGCTCAGTCGATCCGTATCTAAAAATCTTTTCCGGGCGGCGTATAACCCATTTTTTATTGAGGAAAAGTGGGGAATGTGTTTTGCGAACTTTCGTCCCTTCTTGTTTATCAATCTTTCAACGTGAGTTTCATAGATCTGTTGTACAGATGTGAAGTTGGTACATACCTCCTTCTTACAGTCATCTAATAACATTTCGATTTCCTTTTTTACATAATTAGGCCTGCACTGATGCTGTTTATTTTCTCGCAATACATTTTTTCCTTTAGAATCGATAGAAATAGAAGCATAACAATTGTCTTTGTCTGAACAACGCCACAAAGTTGTATGATTTTTATTTTTCTTACCCGTGCGTAAATTATAACGGTACCCTTTGTAAAACGCTATAGGTTTACCTCTACGGCTTGTAGTGAATTGGAGTTCGTCCATTTTAATTCAGTACTTTCGGGTCCCTTTCACGGATTTAAACACTATTCATATTAAATCATAATATTCACACTACTTATTACTGCTTGACATAATGAATAAACAAATAAATAACGTCAATTTTCCATATAATTCCAAAGTAGAAAGTCTAAGTGGCCAGTTATCACATCATTCAAGTAGGCGACAACGAATAGGTAGATTAGGTAGTAATAATAGTTGTACAGTCAGCAGCAAAAGTGGGTGAGGTGTTCAGAATGAAGTCAACACGCCTTTATTGTCTAGAGAAAAAGAACGCGTGTAGATCAATTTGCACACCTGGTGCCCGTTTCTCAAAAGCTTATAACTTTTATTACAAGCGGAAGTCTCTTTTTAACTTTATTCGTTAGAAAGAGACTGTCACGTGGTGTATTTTTGATATTTTGTATAATGGTCGTAATTGTTACATTTATAACCATACCTTGAACGTTCTATTGTTTTTTGAGTAGGACAACACAATAATTTTTCTAGTCTAGCAACAGGAGTAAAACTGTCATAGGTCAGGGTTGCTAGATTAATATTTCATATGACAGGGTAAAATTCAGAAATAACATATATTTGATAATATTATTTACACATCAATATAATATTATAATTTAAAATAAAGTATAAGAGAAATAATAATATATATTAAAATACAGTATATGTTATTTCTTAATTACTATAATTAAATTATGGTGAACCAGGGATCTTGACTGGGTAGTCTTCAGCCAAAATAGGCAACCCTATTTACCACTAGAAATCATTGTAGTCTGTAGAAGCAACATCCGTTTTGATACGAATTTCCGAAATGTTGGGCCATTTTCATCTGACTCCTGGTGTGAGAGGCTGTGTCGTGAGTCTGGCGCACCGACGCCATTTTCGATGGAGATTTCTGTGGAAGTGTTATTTCGGGATTAGAAATCGTGAGTAGTCATCTTACATATAATCAGCTCTGGTCTTTGTATCCTTGTTCAGTTTTTTAACTGCTGGTTCCTTGTTTTAGCCACATTATTGATGGCGGGTGGGAGATCTTCTGCGGAGGCAGTTTAACCCAAGATTTTGGAGTCGCTCCGGTAAGCAGATTATCATAACCTCTCTGCTTAAATATAAAGCAATGTGTCTTACGATAGCACTATTCTAATGCAGGATTTTACTTCTATTTCAGCGAGGATAGGGAATTAAAACAGGATATTAAAACTTGATAATTAAAATTGAAGATTAAAATTAAAACATGAAATTAAAACTTGAAATTAAAGATTAGAATTAAAGTTTAAATTAAACACTAGAAGATGACATTGTGGTCAAATTAGATTTTTTTACACATCCACTCAACTTACCTCATTTTCCATATCATTTTCCAAATTTAATTCTGCATCGGGTCTGTCACTGTAAATTCCGGTTTCTTCAATGCCCTGGCCCTGTTCTGCGTGATCGAGACAGAAGCATAGCCGGAATCCCTCCGTAGCTGGGGTCCCGAGCACACTGCAAAGGAAGTGACATCAATCAGGACAGGTTCTGAGTACGGTAAGCAAGGTGCGTGTCAGTCTCCCTTAGATATTAAAAACGTAGGGAAGTAGGATTTCACTTAAAGTTAAATAACGTTGTTGGCACTGTTAAAATTTAGGTCTTATATATAGACTAAGTCGAACATATTATACACCCAGTGATACTGGCTGAGCTACTTTTATAAGCGTGTCCTAGAATTAAACAGTTCTATAAGTCTCCTGCCAAAGCAGGCATAGGTTAAGTCTGTACATAGCCTAGTTATATACAATAAAGTTGTAGTAATTACCAAATTTTTCCTTTAATATTCCACGTAGGTCACCTGATTAATATTATTGAAAGGCATCCTTTTTCTAGGTCACAATAGACTCATCAAACGAGTTTATTCATTTATTTAGTTGTGGGAATCTTTTAGTTGTATCTCACAGTTGTTTTTTTTGGAAAGAGATTTGCTCTTTCCTTTTGGAACTGCCTTCCAAAAATTAATTTAGCCGAGCTTGGAAGGTCTACGTTTCAAGACTACCGCTTGTAATACAAGTTACAAGCTTTCGAGAAACGGGCACCTGAACCGCTTAGCTACTTCTGCTGCTGACTGTACCGTGAATAATGCTTGATAATATTTATTTATTTAATCTTTATTCTGAAAAATCATAAAGCATAAAAGGCAGATCTAATGCCTGAAGGTATTCTCTTCCAGTGAAACCTTAAGGCAGAAACAATAAAGGTACATACATACATATTTTAACTCTTCACCCTAATTTTGTCATCCTTGATGGCAACGGTAGGAGGGTAAGGGGTAATGAGAAGAAGACAGGCTTTTCAAGGAATGTGGGTGCAGGCTATAGAAAAGTGGGCATTCAAGGAAAGGAAAGCAAAGAAGGAATGAAAGAGGGATGAGAAGGTGGGAGTAGGGGGAGAGGGGTAGAGTGGCCGTAGTTGACGAATCCAAAGTGGTCATATGGAGAAGTGGGTGTACAAGGAAGCCGATAGACAAGTGGCCGTTTAAGGAAATGGCCGATGGATGGTCATATGGGGAAGTGGCCGTACAAGGAAGCCGATAGACAAGTGGCCGTTCAAGGAAATGGCCGATAGATGAAATGGCCGGTCACGGGAAGTGGCCGGTCACAAAAAGTGGCCGTAGGTGACCGGATCCGTTTTGACGAGTGGACTTCGACTCGCAACAGTAGCAGATACATAAACATAAACATTCACTATGGTGATGAGTTTGCAGATGGCTCACGTTTCAAGAATCTGGGTCTAGTGCGAATCAATGGTTCGATGCCAGCAGAGACATGCATTCGACTTTTAAAAGCAAAGCTATCTGAATTTGAGCTTTGCTTAGATAAAGATATTGTCGCAATTGTTACTGATGGGGCAAGTGTTATGTTGAAGGTAGGAAGGAACTTACAAGCTTATCATCAAGTCTGCCTTGCTCACGGTATTCAGTTAGCCGTGCTCGATGTCATGTACAACAAGAAAAACACCGAGGACGCTGCACGTATGAATAATGAGGAAATCCAGTTGAATAGATCAAATGAATTCGAGTTCCAATTACAAGAAGACTCTGATATGGACGAAGATGAGAGCAATGATGAAGATGAAGACGGCGAACTTGGCTTTAAGGTTACAAGAGTTGAATCTCATTTACATGAACTAAATACAAATTACAAAAGTCTTATTGATAAAGTACGCACCGTGGTTAAAAAATTTAAGAACTCCCCAGTAAAGAATGACATGTATTTACAAAAACATGTCAAACAAGATATAGGCAAAGAACTTCATCTGCTTGCCGATTGCAAGACACGTTGGGGAAGCATTGCTACCATGGTGGAGAGATTCAATCGATTAAGATCCTCTGTTTCTAAAGCACTTATAGATATGAAATCTGACATTAAATTTACACAAAATGAATACGACACGTTAGACAGTATTCAAAACAGTCTAAGTATTATTAAACTGACTGTTGAAGCACTATGCCGACGTAACGCCACGCTATTGACTGCCGATGCTGCTATGAAATTCATGCTGCGCAAACTTGATAGCCAAAATTCTTACCTCGCAAATCATCTCGCAAGTTCATTGCGTGAACGCATATCCCAAAGACGCCTTTCTATTGCAACAATTTTACAATATCTGCATAATCCCGAAACATATTTCAATGAGAATGCTACCAGAGACTTCCCAAGGTTAAGTAACACGGAAATGATCAACGAAATTTTCTCATTAACTAAAGTCTCGCAACATTTTGATGTCGACACATTTGAGACTCGTTTAGTTGAAGATAATACGGTCTGCACAGACGCGGATATGAGTGGTAATGAAGGGAATACAGATCTTGCTGCAGAACTAGAGAAGGCAATCGAAAAAATTTTGATTGAAAAAAGCACAAATACACGCATAATAAATGGAGGACAAAATTTAGCCAATGGTGATGGTGAAGGATACTACAGCGATAATTCAGATGATTATCAAGATAAACGAAAGCTCATACAAATTAAGATGGCTCTATTTGAGAATGGTGGAACCCGAGGGTTTTATTTGGAAAAGGCGTACAAGGCATTATTAACTATACCACCTACAAGTGTAGAATCAGAACGAGCGTTTTCTTCTACTGCCTACACCTGCAGCAAAATAAGATCGTCTTTTAAAGACAACACGTTAGATTCGCTATGTTTTTTGCGATCCGTATTTCAGCAAGCTCGAACTCGCTCGAATACTTCCTCAAGGACCTCAAGTTCCTCAACCCGTTAAATAAATATTTTTTGGGATTGAAGCCGTTAGAGTTTTGTTTTTTTACTTACGTTTTAGCAATGTTTGTTTTTTTGTTTTGGTTATGTTATGCTATGTTATGTTATGTTATGTTATGTTATGCTATGTTATGTTATGTTATGTTATGTTATGTTATGTTATATGTAAACATGCACTATAAACGTTTGCACGTAATAATAAATATTCATTTAATAATAAAATAATGATTATAAATGACTATTTTTTTATCTACAAATTCCAATATACAGATATATGAGAAGATGGTGTTATGTTAGTGTTTTAAAATAACACACTAGACTATCAACGTATTTATTTAATCAAGTTTTCCTAGAAAATTTTGATGTGTTACATTAATATCGAAAAAATATCGAAATACCGGAAAACCGGTATTTGAAATTTCAATATCGATGAGAATACCGTTATTAAAAATAGCTCCGATATTCCATGCTCTAGTCTCCATAGATAGACTAAAGCCAGCATACATGCTGAATGATAGTGATTTTGTATTGGAAACTCCAAAAGATTGCACTAAAAATAATGTATTAGGCGATAAAAATGTCTCATCTTGCAGCCCTATACCTACAAAAATAACGCGCAGTGGACGGATTGTGAAAACACCGGTACGTTTTGCAGAATAGCGCAATCAGTAACGAAGCGTCGGAATATGTCGATATATAGAGTTGCAAGGCGAATATAGATCTTAAATAAATAGAGATAAGGTATATGTTAAGAAGATACAAACATATTAAGTGAAATATTCTTATATGTTATGTTATTTTATAATTAGAAAGATACATATAACCTAGATATTTTTAATTAAAAATAAGAATGCTTAAATATACACAATATTTGTGGTTAAATAGCAACACTTTAGAATTTGTTATTTCACATAATAATATTGGAGCGACATCGCTACTACTCTTAATTCAGATAATGTATTTTTTTATATACTTTGTATACAACCATGGGTTGGGGCCAAAGTAAGGAAGGAGATAAGGATAGCAACGTGATTACTCAGACACAAACTGTGACAAATGAATTTCACGAGAGGCTTGGTACCATCAGTATAGTACTAGTAGCCCTAACCATTATCTTTGCTATGATAATACTTTGTTTTCTGTGGCATCGGTGCAGGAAGTCAGCCAAAGTATGGGTGCAGAGGCAGCTCGTGACTCCGGCGCAACAAGCGCCGGCGACAGCAGCTGTTTACGCATAAGTGGCAGTGCAAAGGTGTTTAATAAAAGTGATACAATGTGTTTAAATTTTTTTTTTATTTTTAAATATATGATTGGTAATTTTAAGGAAAATGTGTGTTAAAAATTTGATATTTTTTAAATAAATTATTTATGTACATGTTCAAAAAAATTTTTTTCAAAAAAGAGTTTCGGAAATGGCGGATTGAAGTAAACGCCGAAAAGAGTTCGGCCATCCTATTTACACTGAGATGGTCAAATCGACTATTATAATTTTTTTGTATTGTGAAAGCGTGAGACCTCGATATCACATCTGGCAGGCTGGAATCGTAAATCCAAAATATAATGGATACTGCGCTGCCCAAAAATAACCCGATGTTATTCTCGGACAAGTCGCAGAACTCTAAAACAATTTAACTAATTCTAAATTATTGTTAAGACAACGGGTGACGGAAATTTATTACAGGATATATTGTTTGGAACCGTCAAATCTCTCCCGGGGTTGTCAAATTTATTACCGAGAAAGCGAGTTAGAAAAAAGGATTTAAGTATAGACAATATAAAATACCGCACCACGGGGTGTCGTAAAACTAAATTACGCCAGGGTTGCCAGATGATTCCCACTGGAATATCGTACCAACATTCTAAAATTATCGTACCAGGTGAAAAATTATCGTACGCGGATTATTAATCAACTTATTATTAAACATTATGAAATCAAATCATTATTTTTGTGTAATTTCGATATTTGACCATGTTGCCCTTTACATTCCTGTTAATGGGTTGACTTACAGTGGCTACCAATCTGATCAGATTGGCTAACATTTCGATACGTGTGTACTGATGACAAACGATTGTGAAATGAAAAGTAGATATACATATAATTCTTTTATTATCAATAAATACCTACTTATTTTACAAAATTATACAAATTTTACATCATCGCTGGATCGTCGTCTGAATCTGAATCAATATCAGGAGTCACTACAACCTCTGCAGGCTCTTTTCCATAGAGCACCGCTGACGTCATTCGTGATGCCATTTTGTCAGATGGTTTAAAACCATAACAGCAATTTTTGGATTGGGTCTTTACGCATTGCGATGTTAGAAGTGCCCCTTTGACCGTGTTTGTGGTCAGTTTGTTTCTGATTCGGGTTTTAATTAAGTTATTTTTACTAAATAACCGCTCAGTGTCCGCATTCGAATGTGGGAGAGTCAAAACGGCCAAAGCAAATTGGGGTAAAATGACGTACTTCTTTTCTTCGTCGATGGTCAATTGAGAAATTTTGTGCCAAAATACGTCTACTTCTTTCTCTTCACAGACATCTGGGCTAATTTCATCAAACGGTAGAAGCCGCCATTCGTCATCCAGTTTCTGCAACAATTTAGGATCGGATGGCTTCGCCCTTGGACATAAATCGCACAGGAACATGAGTGATGGTGTTTGGTCCCGCTGTCTTGCCGACAAAGCTTTTTCAGGCTGTAAAACTGGCAGAGCCACGAGCAATTTATCCTCAAATGGAAATCGGATTTTAATCCCTTGACACAAGCGCATCAGATACTCTCTGCATTTGACCTTAAAGCTCTCGATAAGGTCAGGCCTCGCTAAGACATCTGGATGGTTGAGGCCGTCCATAACTCCAACTCCTAGATATATGCACTCCAGCCTTATAAATTTACTGGAATCATCAGGTTTAACCTGAGAGAGATTTGGCACAGTTGCTATATATTCTTGTTGCATATATATGCAGAGAAGCTCCCGATAAGCAGTGGACATTTTTTGATGGAGCGACGTGACTACCACTGACGCTGACTGAAAAAATGCGTTCATGTGTGTAACTTTAGGCAGCACCCAAGCTAAAAACATATAGTATAGTTTCATAAATGGGTCATTTAGGGCGTTAAACACTTGTTCTGCCGCCAGTGTGCGCTCTGAGAGCCAGACATCAGTAAAGTAGAGACGGAGTGCTTGCCACTGTTCTAAAATTCTTTCTATTACCGGGAGAAAGGAGAGCCAGCGTGTGACAGCCAAGCCGAGCATTTGGTGTTCGCTCACGGATGTAAATTCTTGGAATTGTTGAAATCGAGCCTTTCTCTTTGCACTCTGCTTAAAATGTGTATAAATGTTTCGGGCGAAATCTTCACAGAGTCGTGGCAAAATTTTGCAAGCGTCACTGGAGGCTCGATGTAATGAATAACAGACGCATTTCATTAAAATAACTCCCGGACATTCTTGACGTAGACGGCTAATAATTGAGTTGTAGTCTCCTACGTTGTTGCTCGCAGAATCGCAAGCAAAGCCCAGTATGTTTTCCAAGGGTATGTTATTTTTTTTTAGCGAGTTCATCATAAGCTCGTACAGGTGCGAACAAGTAGCACCTTCTTCTGCAGCATTTACGTCTCCTTTCGGGAATACGTCATGCAAGTCATACAACCTGCTGACAATACTGCCCACCGTTGGGTCATAAAATCGCACCATAATACACGATGTCTTGGATGACATATCCGTAGACTCATCTGTCAGAATAGAAAACTTTTGTTTTTTTAATTTTTCTGCTATTTCTTCTTCGTGGACTGCGCCTATGGCATTATTTACAATTTGTGTGCATTTTGTCCTTTTCATCTGAATTGCTTGGCATATGGGTGAATCCGGAAAACATGATTTTAATGTAGGAATAAGATGATCGACTATGTTAAATGCTAGATTATGGGTAGCAATAAATGCGCTTAACTTTAGTTCTGCTTCAGTTACTTGTTTTTTTAACTGAGAAGAGCCGGAGCTAGATGTACCCCTTTCAATGAATTTGGCCATCATGTTTGTAGACGATGCATCCCGACTCTTCGTAATAATCTGGTGTCGTTTGGATGCATAGTGCAATTTAATTGTGGTTGTATTAGCGGATAAACTCAAATCGCACCAAGAGCAAAAAGCTTTCCCGTCATCCGTAGCATGTGGTTGTAACCATATTGCAACGTGCGGCCCAAAATCTTTTGTATTCTGTTGCCATTCGCTCCTATATTTCTGAAGACGATGCTTTGAATTTTGTTTCCTTTTTTTTGGAGTTTGAACTGCACTCTCGTCACTATCACTCGACATAGTGACGTTTTTTCTACCTAAAAACCAGTAAATACTAAGTAAAGTATGACAGTTGAATACATGGATATCCTTCTACAAATGAACACATAGGAACGGTAAATAGTAAACAAGGGGTATCAATATATAGTTTATAGTCGGAAAAAATGGACTCAAGGAAGTTTTTGTTTTTAATAATCGCCATTGGTACTGATTGAGAGCGTTTCCCTTGTTTCGAGGAAATGCGATTAAGCTGGCAACATTATTGATTGTTTGTATGTGTGATCTAGCCGCGCGTAAATACGTATGAACTTACTTACATACATAATAACAAAAACGGTTATTGCGGCATAAATATATAATACGTAAAATATTGTTAAAAACTTGAAATAACCAGTGTTTACTTAAGATACGTCAGTTCGGTAGTTAGACTAATAAATTTAAGAACAACAAAGAAAAAAAAAACCGCTATTGCTACATAGAAAAATATATATTGAATGCCCTGGGGCCTAAATAGATACTTCTAATACTAATAGGTTATTTATTGGAAATACACACACATCTCTGCAAAAAACAATAGAGAAATCCTTTTTAAAAACGTTCAGTTCACTTACCAAAATGCCAAATATGTATCCAATCCAAGTATAGTTGTATCGCGATTCGCGACTTGCAATCACTTTTAAAGTTTCAAGCGTGAATTATCACTCTTTTGACAAGAAAACTTTAATTTCACCTGTGTTCAATAATTTACCGATAACATAGGTTCTTAAGTTGTCCCGACTGATTTAAATTTACAGATTTTCTTTGATCCCGTAAATGTAAACATAACATAAACAGAAAAATTGTGCGCCAAATCTAAATTGTGACATTCATTGATGTTGACACATACGTCATGCGCGGCGTGATTGGTCCATTTTGACATAAGATTGACGTTCATGTTGACATTTCTCTACGTGATGTCAAAATAGGACCAATCACGTAGGTAATTCCTATGACGTTGTGACAAAAAGGGCCAATCAAATGATGATGTTAGTTTTTTTTTTCAGATTTTTCTGACCCCGGCTTTACACTACTCGCAAGGTTGACCACCCAAGGTTGGGCGAATATGAAAGTACGGGAGACATTTCGCTCCAGAAACTCATGCTGACAACGACATGCAAATTATCGTACATTTGCGTACGATAGTACTCATTGTATCGTACATCGTACCGGAGACGAAATTATCGTACATGTACGATAATTATCGTACGTCTGGCAACGCTGAATTGCGCAACCTTTCTGGATAATGGAGAGAAATCTGAAGCAAGGCAGATGTGAAAGATGCATTCATCATAATTTTTTCTAACTGTGCAGACGACATAATTCTAATGAGCCATAGGGGCGTGTCGTTTAGCTCTGAATCGAAGCCCAATGACTAAAGTTAGCTGGTTTGGGGAGGAGCCTAGGACATTGTTCACATTGACTGGCGGGAGAATTTCTGGATTACAGGAGGTGTGGCATGGACCAGGAAGGAGGCCTCTCGACTCGGACTGGAGCGAGGCTTCGGGGCAGTTTACGTCTGGAGATCACAGCGCGCGCTCGGGATCTTATCTACTAAGCGTACCTATTGTGTTTTAACTTAGAAATTGTATTCCCAAAGTCATAGTCTAATTTAGTTCAGTGTAAGAGTGTAAGGAACTTTTGTGTCGAACGAGCGAGACGGGGAGGCAACCCGACCTGCGAATGGAGACGAGTTGGCGCATTGGCGAACTCTAGCAGCTCGAATAGACTGCGAATTTTTTGGTAATGTACTTCAATACCATCATTGTCCGCAACGATTAGAGTGATTCAGATTTGCATCCCAATTTCATATTAAACTCTCAGTAGAGCCTTACAGTAAAAGTAGCAAACATGGACGCGAGAGCATCATTAGATAAATTTTACCAGCAAGGACGTAATAAATCCCCCCGGCTGGATCCACTTTCGATTTGTGTGCTACCAATTTTATTGGAAGGCAGGTAGCATGCCTAATTGTGATTTTTTTGCGCCGACTTTTGTGTGAGGGTTAATGCTTGGTGTCGCGGTGTACTCCGCGTACGGGTGGAGATAATACTATAAAAATCGAAATGGTCCGTATTAATTAGAATCAAAGGAGGAGTGCAAGTGTGAAATCACTCTAGCTGTAAATACGTGCTTTTGTGTTAATAGATTTAAGTAAAGTTTGAAGGTTAGCCTCTCTTACTGTTGTTCCTCTTGAATTTGGTAGTTAGGGACAACTCTTAGTATTAAGACTGTAAACTTTTGTGTGCATGTGTGTATAACTAGGTTTAAGAGCCTAGAGGGTTTTTAATTTGAGTGTTATGTTTTCCCTCTAAATTAGTATGGCTGGTAGGAATATAACACTCGGCTATGTCATTGACGCAACCCATCAACCATAGTCTAATTAATCGAACAGTTTCTTTTGCCAATTTACCTAAAAGTGAAATAAATTTTGATAAACAATTTTGATAAAATAAATCTAATTTTGCACAACTCCATATTTTTATTTTACCCCATCGGTAGGCACCCTTAGGGATTGATAACGGAGATTTTGCACTAAGGCCATGGCCCTTAAAGCCTATAGCATATCGCCAGATTGTTTAATAATTGTTACAGCCAGGGCGACCGTTGGGACTGAATCTCCGATATCAAAACCCGTATCTTATACTCAATTACGACTTCCGTTCTAAAAACGATATCAGTCGAGTCATTTCTTTGAGACCTAGTTGGACCTAAAGACGAATCTAGACTATGTGGCAGTTAGTCGAGTAAATTAGAGATAATGGAATTTGGACCTTGGGTCAGGCATTCATTTAAAAGGCCATATAGGACAAAGCTCATTAGGGTAGTCCTTGGATACCCGTCACTACCTATTGATCTGACGCGGAGTCGCTGGGTGACACCTGAGGGCGAAATACGTACACATTTACCTACTCATTATACGTAAGTATATAACTATGGATCACACTTGGCTGCGGTTGACTATCGAGGACGGCGAGCACCGGACCAGTTGGAGGCGAAGGACGTAATAGCAGAGAAAGGTGATATTTTCTAATGTAGGCATCGTAAGGCCTAACCATTAAGTGTAGGACAATGCAGGCTGAGTCTAGGTAGCGAAACTGACTCAAAGCAGTCGGTAGCGTGACAACTATTTCGTTTACAAAGGCGTGACAGCGGCGATTGCTGGTCACTCTACTACACGCCATGTCTTGCAGATTGACCCTCGACCTTTGATTTGGCCAAATCAAAACCTAACCTATTTGCATACTGACACTTAAATAAACTATGACCCGGGTCGAATGGGGCGGGCTCACAGCCCATTAACAAGACCTCATCTTCGGATACGAGGCAATAAATCGCTTCTCAGCGAAAGAGGGTCAACTGCGCCCCTATAACTCGAGTACGAGGCCAGGTATCTGGTCTACCTGTGCGTAGGCTTCCCCTGTGATTGCGGGCGATCGGTTGTTCACGACGGGAACAAAACCCGTACAATGGAGGCTACTCCATTTGTCCTAATAACGGAATCGATGTCACTAACGCCGGCCTCTAGTAGCCAGATAGCTATGACTGTTTCAGCCTGGATGTGTGTAAATGTAGTAACGAATTCTCTTAACCTTACAGTAAGCCTTAAGTCTCTTCAAATTTATTCAATTACATAAACAGCTATAACTTAGACGATCACTTCACGAGCCGTACCATCACAACACGCACAAGAAACTTACTTGAAGATAAAATTAAACCCATAAAGATGGCCGGTACTCCGATCGGCTGGACAAATCAGGTCAAATACCTGGGAGTAGTGCTGGACCGAAAACTTTCTTTTAGACTTCATGTTAGAGCCGTCCGCAACAAAGCATTATTCATTTAAAACAGACTCGGTCCTATGTTAAACAAAAACAGTAAATTATCTATTTGTTTAGAATCTTTTTATCGATTCATATTTTTTATGTGGTAAAATTTTATTTATTTATAAAAGTAAATTATCTATCAGAAACAAGCTCCGCTTATATAAAACTTGCGTCAGACCATTTTTTTCCTATGCCTGTCCTATCTTCTCTCACATAAATAGACTTACACTATTTTATTATTTAATCGAATGGCATACATGTCGCATAAAACAAAAATGTGAAACTATAATTTAATATCTAGCTCCTTCACCCAGCGGGCTGCGTTCTTACACTAAACACACAGCGGACTTACACTAAAACCTCTTCAAACACTTCAGAACAAACTCCGCAGAAGGATCAGCTCAGCTCCATGGTACCAATCAAATCTATCTGTTCACTATGACCTACAAATGCCTACTGTATATAAAACTTTGAAAACTCACGCTAAAAATTTTCTTGATAATGCCCAAAACCACGTAAACCCTCTGATCAAAAATAGTATAAATTATTCCACTGACTCCCTAATACCTCCGGCTGCTGAAGCGGAACTTAAGAAAATGACTCCTGGCCAAAGACGATAGATACTATGACAGAATGACAGTTAAAAGACCGAAACATGGACTAAATGACCCGGACGACGTGATCGACGATACCATCCAAAGATGGAATGCGACGATCACGCCGCCCGACTTTGACGAGGACACTCTGCTGGACGACCCCACCCTGATCCACATCAGGCGTAGGGGCCATCCACCGAGATAATTTTAATCATCCCCATTATTGACAACTTTACTCATTTATTATTATTACTCATGCAGTCCTTATTTTGACGATTTCATCACAATTTTAAATTCTCGCAAAATAATCACTTAAATCACGACTTTCATTTTTTCCCACTTGGACCCCAGTGTATACGACCATGAGTCGTTAATCTTTTATTGCCACTCCCCTTCTATTGTGCGCTAGGCGCACACACTTTGTCCGCGGGGCCGGCGGCTAACCCCGCCCCCCCGTAAATTTTTGACTAGCGGATGCAGCTGCACTAGGCTTCCGTCTTCACTTGTTTGGAAAAAAAAAAGTTGTTGACGACTAAAAATATAATCTCTAAAACTTGTGTATTTAAGTTATATTATCGTATTAAAATAAAGAAGTAAGACGATCGATTTAAAAAAAAAAAAAAATATTGGTGATAAATATCATTTTTGCCACTTCCAGGAGTTCCAGGCTACGAAGCAGCGCAGCGCCATCTAATTTTTAATCCGAATTTTAAGTTATTTCAGTTACGTTTTCTTGAATGAGAACGGTCCTTGTAGTAGATTGACACTCGGGCTACGAGAACTTTAAAAGCAATCGAACCAACAGTAAAAAATATAGGTTATAGGTTATAGCGGGCTAGTTTTCCGCAACTCGACGTCTTACAATGCGCCTACTTTGCGTGAACAGTAAAAAATATATTCGTCGTCCGATCAATCGGATAAGCCGATCGGACCATGACCTAAAGGGTAAAATCTATGTTTAATTTTTTTTCTCCTGTTACAGGACCCACCTGGTGTATGTCTAATCATTAACCAATTTTCGTTAAGATAAGTACCTACGCAAGTTAGTGTACGTCCTGTTACTTTTACATTTAGCCTAATAATAATAAGTTACTTATATAATATTTTCGTCGACTTTCGCGAAAGTTACACATTTAAATAAATCAATTTAAGCTGATTATTGCCGACTCGTCGGGAAGGATAAGATAATGAATACACGCGATGAACAAAAAAGGCGTCAGTTTTGATTGGTTCAGTTTTAGCTATCGTTTGAGGTCACACGCTGGTAGAACTCATGAAAACCTCTCAGCTGATCAGACCAGTGTCTTGATAAATTCGAATAAATATGCGGGATGATACGTCACGTCACGTCGCTCTGTTTAAATTTAACTGTATCTACTGGCATCCTGAGCAGCTGCAAATATATGGCACGATGCCGACAAAATCCCGATGCACAACTGATTATAGACGCAACGGGTATCGCTAAGCGTGGCCAGGCACAAGACCCACATATATTTCAATGTGTGCTAGTCACGAAAGCGTTCACATTTTTTTGAGACTGGTAATTGCCGCAAAGGCACCGTCCCACCTATTGTGGTGACTGATTTTGGGTGCTCGTTAATAGCAGTAGCTGAAATATTTGGTAGGTGTGCCAATTTCGCAGACTACTTGCAAAAATGTTATAATGCCATTGTCAAGAAAACGCAATCTCTGCCGCTTTTATAAACTTTTATACGTCTCGATGTGTGTCATCTCGCGGCGATGGTTGCGCGGGAGAGATGCATAAAAGGAAATGACAAATTGCTAGTGCGAAGATTTTATAAGCGATGCGTTGGACAAAAAAATGACAACCTCAAGGACCTGACGTACTTTATAGAGTCGGTGCTAGTCATTGCACCAAGCAAATGCGTAGGTCTAAATGAAAACAATGCAGTCCTGCCGTCTGAGGAACGATTGACATTTATAAACGGTAAAATCAAAGGGGAGCCATTGTCGAGACAAGATAAATGCTTGTTACAACATCGAATTTTCAGCAAAATTAAAAAAAGCGTTTACTGCCATATGTGCCACTATGACCTGCCATAATTTGTCGATTGAGGCGCTTCTACCGTGACACCCGCCGCAGTAGAATCTGAATTTGGAGATCTGGAAAACGGAGATTTCAAGAGAGAGCTGCCGAGGCGCGTTGACAGATTCGTGTTACAGCCTTTAGAGCGTATCGACAAAAAAATTAAGGGGCGATCAAGAAAGAAAGAAAGAAAGTGACGTTTACTCGATAACACCAGTGATCACAACGTCACGCTCAAACGAAACATCGGTTGTTTCAATCGACAAACGGTTATTTAGTCGCCAAATGTAACGCAGCACTTAGTGCAATCGCTGTTTGAGCAAAAACCAAGTGTCCAGATTAGGGTGACTTGCAGAAGATGAAGACTATGCAAATCCAAAAAGAACTTGCCCAGAATGTGGAAGTCAAATGTTTGCTTCGGCAGAGTATGGACCACACGTTGTGGTCGATACATCTGTTATGACTGACCCCGGCTATCCTAGGCAGAATAATAAAAATATAAGCTACACCCTGGGATCTAAATCTAGGCAAGTCACTGTAAGTGGGAAATGGGCGTAGTTGGGTACAAAGCTGAATTGTCCCACTATGTGGCTTATATTTTATCGGGCGACATATGGTATAAGTATCATGATCTGACAAAAAACGTACCAGCGTCAAAAAAGATACAGTGATATGTCCACATTTAATTATATAGTGTATGTCGACGCGACATCATAATTAACTCATTGTAAGAAAAATAATAGGATTTGTTTTGACCTACTTTTAAGTTCAGATTGTGAAAATTTTACTATTATCAAGCAATTCACGTTAAAAGTAAACTAATTCCTAATTCCTAGTTTTTGCCCATTGATAATGTGGATGTAATTTCTAATTAAAAACTGATTTGAACTTGTTTATCGGTTGGAACATTTGGCGGTATACTAAAACAGTCCGAATGTTTCAACTAGAATTCTATGTTAAATTACGTCAATATTAACCAACACTAGAAATCATTTCTTAATTTGCTAGGCTAATTAGCCACTAAAACCGGCTAGAGTTAAAATAATTGTAATAAAAAGGATTGTTTTGATTACACAGTGCTACTGCCCGACGCCATCTTGTCTTGATTTTATAAAAGACTATGGCGCTGGGGAGTTGCACTTTTTACTTTGCCAGTCCTCTTTGAGGAAGGTCGATCCGGTGAGTGTTGTCAAATTAATTTTAGATTGTTGAAGCTTTAGTGTTAGTGTTACTGTGCGTGCGTGTGTCATTAGAAATAAGATAATTCGCGAAATCTGTGAAATAAAACTAATACTTTGTTGTTGTGTTTCTTTATTTGCGATGAGTGATACTGTTGGTGGAGGTGGTGACGTCGGCGAAGCTGGCGTCCCCATTTCTACAGACCCCGTTAGACAAAGTCATCCGTTATGTACTTAATTTTATTTCATTTACTTATTAGTAGTGACTGACTCGCCCCGGCTTCGCACGGTTGCAGTGCTATTAAATTATGCATGTATTATACACATAAACCTTTCTCTTGTATCACTTTCTCTATTTAGAAAAACCGCATCATAACAGCTGCTCTAACTTTGCGCAGAAAATATGGAAAATGTTGTGAAAAACCTCGTTCGATCATCACGTATATAAGAAAAAAGATAATAATAATTTTGTAAAATACGCAAATCACAATGAAACGTTGCTTTTTAAGCTCGGCTAAATTAATTTTTGGAAGACAGTTCCAAAAGATTAGATCAGTATATCGTGACCTAGAAAAAGGATGCCTTTCAATAATATTAATCAGGTGACCTACGTGGAATGTTAATGGAAAAATGTGGTAATTATGACAACTTAATTCTATGACAAAGGCTATGTACAGACTTAACCTATGCCTGCTGTGGCAGGTTACTTATCATAAAACTGTGAGGAGCCAACTTCTAAGTGCTTGTTTAAAGGCATTACCTTCGAGTATTTTTATTTGGACGGGTAAGTTATTGAAAATCAGAATGCACATGAACTATAACTATTCCTTTTATATACATCTTTTTTACATTTACATATAAGATGTTTATATTGCACTCTTATATCACTTGAATGAACATCCGATCGTTTTTTAAAGTATTTAGGGAATTTCTTAACAAAATTGCAAATTTTATGAATATACACGCTAGTGGTAAAATATTTAGTTTTTTGAAAATGGGTTTACAGCTGCACCCCATCCAAGCATTTGCTATTACACGCACACATTTCTTCTGCAATAGAAATACCCTGTCAACACTTACAGAATTACCCCATAAAATTAAGCCATAACTAAGAATTGAAGATACATGTCCATGGTAGGCTGTTATTGCAGCTTCTTCAGATTTATACTATTTTTGATTTCTTTAAAAGGCCATATAGGACAAAGCTCATTAGGGTAGTCCTTGGATACCCGTTACTACCTATTGATCTGACGCGGAGTCGCTGGGTGACACCTGAGGGCGAAATACGTACACATTTACCTACTCATTATACGTAAGTATATAACTATGGATCACACTTGGCTGCGGTTGACTATCGAGGACGGCGAGCACCGGACCAGTTGGAGGCGAAGGACGTAATAGCAGAGAAAGGTGATATTTTCTAATGTAGGCATCGTAAGGCCTAACCATTAAGTGTAGGACAATGCAGGCTGAGTCTAGGTAGCGAAACTGACTCAAAGCAGTCGGTAGCGTGACAACTATTTCGTTTACAAAGGCGTGACAGCGGCGATTGCTGGTCACTCTACTACACGCCATGTCTTGCAGATTGACCCTCGACCTTTGATTTGGCCAAATCAAAACCTAACCTATTTGCATACTGACACTTAAATAAACTATGACCCGGGTCGAATGGGGCGGGCTCACAGCCCATTAACAAGACCTCATCTTCGGATACGAGGCAATAAATCGCTTCTCAGCGAAAGAGGGTCAACTGCGCCCCTATAACTCGAGTACGAGGCCAGGTATCTGGTCTACCTGTGCGTAGGCTTCCCCTGTGATTGCGGGCGATCGGTTGTTCACGACGGGAACAAAACCCGTACAATGGAGGCTACTGCATTTGTCCTAATAACGGAATCGATGTCACTAACGCCGGCCTCTAGTAGCCAGATAGCTATGACTGTTTCAGCCTGGATGTGTGTAAATGTAGTAACGAATTCTCTTAACCTTACAGTAAGCCTTAAGTCTCTTCAAATTTATTCAATTACATAAACAGCTATAACTTAGACGATCACTTCACGAGCCGTACCATCACAACACGCACAAGAAACTTACTTGAAGATAAAATTAAACCCATAAAGATGGCCGGTACTCCGATCGGCTGGACAAATCAGGTCAAATACCTGGGAGTAGTGCTGGACCGAAAACTTTCTTTTAGACTTCATGTTAGAGCCGTCCGCAACAAAGCATTATTCATTTAAAACAGACTCGGTCCTATGTTAAACAAAAACAGTAAATTATCTATTTGTTTAGAATCTTTTTATCGATTCATATTTTTTATGTGGTAAAATTTTATTTATTTATAAAAGTAAATTATCTATCAGAAACAAGCTCCGCTTATATAAAACTTGCGTCAGACCATTTTTTTCCTATGCCTGTCCTATCTTCTCTCACATAAATAGACTTACACTATTTTATTATTTAATCGAATGGCATACATGTCGCATAAAACAAAAATGTGAAACTATAATTTAATATCTAGCTCCTTCACCCAGCGGGCTGCGTTCTTACACTAAACACACAGCGGACTTACACTAAAACCTCTTCAAACACTTCAGAACAAACTCCGCAGAAGGATCAGCTCAGCTCCATGGTACCAATCAAATCTATCTGTTCACTATGACCTACAAATGCCTACTGTATATAAAACTTTGAAAACTCACGCTAAAAATTTTCTTGATAATGCCCAAAACCACGTAAACCCTCTGATCAAAAATAGTATAAATTATTCCACTGACTCCCTAATACCTCCGGCTTCTGAAGCGGAACTTAAGAAAATGACTCCTGGCCAAAGACGATAGATACTATGACAGAATGACAGTTAAAAGACCGAAACATGGACTAAATGACCCGGACGACGTGATCGACGATACCATCCAAAGATGGAATGCGACGATCACGCCGCCCGACTTTGACGAGGACACTCTGCTGGACGACCCCACCCTGATCCACATCAGGCGTAGGGGCCATCCACCGAGATAATTTTAATCATCCCCATTATTGACAACTTTACTCATTTATTATTATTACTCATGCACTCCTTATTTTGTCGATTTCATCACAATTTTAAATTCTCGCAAAATAATCACTTAAATCACGACTTTCATTTTTTCCCACTTGGACCCCAGTGTATACGACCATGAGTCGTTAATCTTTTATTGCCACTCCCCTTCTATTGTGCGCTAGGCGCACACACTTTGTCCGCGGGGCCGGCGGCTAACCCCGCCCCCCCGTAAATTTTTGACTAGCGGATGCAGCTGCACTGGCTTCCGTCTTCACTTGTTTGGAAAAAAAAAAGTTGTTGACGACTAAAAATATAATCTCTAAAACTTGTGTATTTAAGTTATATTATCGTATTAACGGTCGGACGACATTAAAAAGACGGCAGGGCCGACCTGGAGTAGGATCGCCGCATCAAGATCAGCTTGGAAATCCATGCAAGAGGCATATGTCCAGCAGTGGACGCATATATGCTGAGAAGAAGAGAAGAAGAAGATCGTATTAAAATAAAGAAGTAAGACGATCGATTTTCAAAAAAAAAAAATATTGGTGATAAATATCATTTTTGCCACTTCCAGGAGTTCCAGGCTACGAAGCAGCGCAGCGCCATCTATTTTTTAATCCGAATTTTAAGTTATTTCAGTTACGTTTTCTTGAATGAGAACGGTCCTTGTAGTAGATTGACACTCGGGCTACGAGAACTTTAAAAGCAATCGAACCAACAGTAAAAAATATAGGTTATAGGTTATAGCGGGCTAGTTTTCCGCAACTCGACGTCTTACAATGCGCCTACTTTGCGTGAACAGTAAAAAATATATTCGTCGTCCGATCAATCGGATAAGCCGATCGGACCATGACCTAAAGGGTAAAATCTATGTTTAATTTTTTTTCTCCTGTTACAGGACCCACCTGGTGTATGTCTAATCATTAACCAATTTTCGTTAAGATAAGTACCTACGCAAGTTAGTGTACGTCCTGTTACTTTTACATTTAGCCTAATAATAATAAGTTACTTATATAATATTTTCGTCGACTTTCGCGAAAGTTACACATTTAAATAAATCAATTTAAGCTGATTATTGCCGACTCGTCGGGAAGGATAAGATAATGAATACACGCGATGAACAAAAAAGGCGTCAGTTTTGATTGGTTCAGTTTTAGCTATCGTTTAAGGTCACACGCTGGTAGAACTCATGAAAACCTCTCAGCTGATCAGACCAGTGTCTTGATAAATTCGAATAAATATGCGGGATGATACGTCACGTCACGTCACGTCGCTCTGTTTAAATTTAACTGGCATCCTGAGCAGCTGCAAATATATGGCACGATGCCGACAAAATCCCGATGCACAACTGATTATAGACGCAACGGGTATCGCTAAGCGTGGCCAGGCACAAGACCCACATATATTTCAATGTGTGCTAGTCACGAAAGCGTTCACATTTTTTTGAGACTGGTAATTGCCGCAAAGGCACCGTCCCACCTATTGTGGTGACTGATTTTGGGTGCTCGTTAATAGCAGTAGCTGAAATATTTGGTAGGTGTGCCAATTTCGCAGACTACTTGCAAAAATGTTATAATGCCATTGTCAAGAAAACGCAATCTCTGCCGCTTTTATAAACTTTTATACGTCTCGATGTGTGTCATCTCGCGGCGATGGTTGCGCGGGAGAGATGCATAAAAGGAAATGACAAATTGCTAGTGCGAAGATTTTATAAGCGATGCGTTGGACAAAAAAATGACAACCTCAAGGACCTGACGTACTTTATAGAGTCGGTGCTAGTCATTGCACCAAGCAAATGCGTAGGTCTAAATGAAAACAATGCAGTCCTGCCGTCTGAGGAACGATTGACATTTATAAACGGTAAAATCAAAGGGGAGCCATTGTCGAGACAAGATAAATGCTTGTTACAACATCGAATTTTCAGCAAAATTAAAAAAAGCGTTTACTGCCATATGTGCCACTATGACCTGCCATAATTTGTCGATTGAGGCGCTTCTACCGTGACACCCGCCGCAGTAGAATCTGAATTTGGAGATCTGGAAAACGGAGATTTCAAGAGAGAGCTGCCGAGGCACGTTGACAGATTCGTGTTACAGCGTTTAGAGCGTATCGACAAAAAAATTAAGGGGCGATCAAGAAAGAAAGAAAGAAAGTGACGTTTACTCGATAACACCAGTGATCACAACGTCACGCTCAAACGAAACATCGGTTGTTTCAATCGACAAACGGTTATTTAGTCGCCAAATGTAACGCAGCACTTAGTGCAATCGCTGTTTGAGCAAAAACCAAGTGTCCAGATTAGGGTGACTTGCAGAAGATGAAGACTATGCAAATCCAAAAAGAACTTGCCCAGAATGTGGAAGTCAAATGTTTGCTTCGGCAGAGTATGGACCACACGTTGTGGTCGATACATCTGTTATGACTGACCCCGGCTATCCTAGGCAGAATAATAAAAATATAAGCTACACCCTGGGATCTAAATCTAGGCAAGTCACTGTAAGTGGGAAATGGGCGTAGTTGGGTACAAAGCTGAATTGTCCCACTATGTGGCTTATATTTTATCGGGCGACATATGGTATAAGTATCATGATCTGACAAAAAACGTACCAGCGTCAAAAAAGATACAGTGATATGTCCACATTTAATTATATAGTGTATGTCGACGCGACATCATAATTAACTCATTGTAAGAAAAATAATAGGATTTGTTTTGACCTACTTTTAAGTTCAGATTGTGAAAATTTTACTATTATCAAGCAATTCACGTTAAAAGTAAACTAATTCCTAATTCCTAGTTTTTGCCCATTGATAATGTGGATGTAATTTCTAATTAAAAACTGATTTGAACTTGTTTATCGGTTGGAACATTTGGCGGTATACTAAAACAGTCCGAATGTTTCAACTAGAATTCTATGTTAAATTACGTCAATATTAACCAACACTAGAAATCATTTCTTAATTTGCTAGGCTAATTAGCCACTAAAACCGGCTAGAGTTAAAATAATTGTAATAAAAAGGATTGTTTTGATTACACAGTGCTACTGCCCGACGCCATCTTGTCTTGATTTTATAAAAGACTATGGCGCTGGGGAGTTGCACTTTTTACTTTGCCAGTCCTCTTTGAGGAAGGTCGATCCGGTGAGTGTTGTCAAATTAATTTTAGATTGTTGAAGCTTTAGTGTTAGTGTTACTGTGCGTGCGTGTGTCATTAGAAATAAGATAATTCGCGAAATCTGTGAAATAAAACTAATACTTTGTTGTTGTGTTTCTTTATTTGCGATGAGTGATACTGTTGGTGGAGGTGGTGACGTCGGCGAAGCTGGCGTCCCCATTTCTACAGACCCCGTTAGACAAAGTCATCCGTTATGTACTTAATTTTATTTCATTTACTTATTAGTAGTGACTGACTCGCCCCGGCTTCGCACGGTTGCAGTGCTATTAAATTATGCATGTATTATACACATAAACCTTTCTCTTGTATCACTTTCTCTATTTAGAAAAACCGCATCATAACAGCTGCTCTAACTTTGCGCAGAAAATATGGAAAATGTTGTGAAAAACCTCGTTCGATCATCACGTATATAAGAAAAAAGATAATAATAATTTTGTAAAATACGCAAATCACAATGAAACGTTGCTTTTTAAGCTCGGCTAAATTAATTTTTGGAAGACAGTTCCAAAAGATTAGATCAGTATATCGTGACCTAGAAAAAGGATGCCTTTCAATAATATTAATCAGGTGACCTACGTGGAATGTTAATGGAAAAATGTGGTAATTATGACAACTTAATTCTATGACAAAGGCTATGTACAGACTTAACCTATGCCTGCTGTGGCAGGTTACTTATCATAAAACTGTGAGGAGCCAACTTCTAAGTGCTTGTTTAAAGGCATTACCTTCGAGTATTTTTATTTGGACGGGTAAGTTATTGAAAATCAGAATGCACATGAACTATAACTATTCCTTTTATATACATCTTTTTTACATTTACATATAAGATGTTTATATTGCACTCTTATATCACTTGAATGAACATCCGATCGTTTTTTAAAGTATTTAGGGAATTTCTTAACAAAATTGCAAATTTTATGAATATACACGCTAGTGGTAAAATATTTAGTTTTTTGAAAATGGGTTTACAGCTGCACCCCATCCAAGCATTTGCTATTACACGCACACATTTCTTCTGCAATAGAAATACCCTGTCAACACTTACAGAATTACCCCATAAAATTAAGCCATAACTAAGAATTGAAGATACATGTCCATGGTAGGCTGTTATTGCAGCTTCTTCAGATTTATACTATTTTTGATTTCTTTAAAAGGCCATATAGGACAAAGCTCATTAGGGTAGTCCTTGGATACCCGTTACTACCTATTGATCTGACGCGGAGTCGCTGGGTGACACCTGAGGGCGAAATACGTACACATTTACCTACTCATTATACGTAAGTATATAACTATGGATCACACTTGGCTGCGGTTGACTATCGAGGACGGCGAGCACCGGACCAGTTGGAGGCGAAGGACGTAATAGCAGAGAAAGGTGATATTTTCTAATGTAGGCATCGTAAGGCCTAACCATTAAGTGTAGGACAATGCAGGCTGAGTCTAGGTAGCGAAACTGACTCAAAGCAGTCGGTAGCGTGACAACTATTTCGTTTACAAAGGCGTGACAGCGGCGATTGCTGGTCACTCTACTACACGCCATGTCTTGCAGATTGACCCTCGACCTTTGATTTGGCCAAATCAAAACCTAACCTATTTGCATACTGACACTTAAATAAACTATGACCCGGGTCGAATGGGGCGGGCTCACAGCCCATTAACAAGACCTCATAAATAAATCGCTTCTCAGCGAAAGAGGGTCAACTGCGCCCCTATAACTCGAGTACGAGGCCAGGTATCTGGTCTACCTGTGCGTAGGCTTCCCCTGTGATTGCGGGCGATCGGTTGTTCACGACGGGAACAAAACCCGTACAATGGAGGCTACTCCATTTGTCCTAATAACGGAATCGATGTCACTAACGCCGGCCTCTAGTAGCCATCTGGCTATGACTGTTTCAGCCTGGATGTGTGTAAATGTAGTAACGAATTCTCTTAACCTTACAGTAAGCCTTAAGTCTCTTCAAATTTATTCAATTACATAAACAGCTATAACTTAGACGATCACTTCACGAGCCGTACCATCACAACACGCACAAGAAACTTACTTGAAGATAAAATTAAACCCATAAAGATGGCCGGTACTCCGATCGGCTGGACAAATCAGGTCAAATACCTGGGAGTAGTGCTGGACCGAAAACTTTCTTTTAGACTTCATGTTAGAGCCGTCCGCAACAAAGCATTATTCATTTAAAACAGACTCGGTCCTATGTTAAACAAAAACAGTAAATTATCTATTTGTTTAGAATCTTTTTATCGATTCATATTTTTTATGTGGTAAAATTTTATTTATTTATAAAAGTAAATTATCTATCAGAAACAAGCTCCGCTTATATAAAACTTGCGTCAGACCATTTTTTTCCTATGCCTGTCCTATCTTCTCTCACATAAATAGACTTACACTATTTTATTATTTAATCGAATGGCATACATGTCGCATAAAACAAAAATGTGAAACTATAATTTAATATCTAGCTCCTTCACCCAGCGGGCTGCGTTCTTACACTAAACACACAGCGGACTTACACTAAAACCTCTTCAAACACTTCAGAACAAACTCCGCAGAAGGATCAGCTCAGCTCCATGGTACCAATCAAATCTATCTGTTCACTATGACCTACAAATGCCTACTGTATATAAAACTTTGAAAACTCACGCTAAAAATTTTCTTGATAATGCCCAAAACCACGTAAACCCTCTGATCAAAAATAGTATAAATTATTCCACTGACTCCCTAATACCTCCGGCTGCTGAAGCGGAACTTAAGAAAATGACTCCTGGCCAAAGACGATAGATACTATGACAGAATGACAGTTAAAAGACCGAAACATGGACTAAATGACCCGGACGACGTGATCGACGATACCATCCAAAGATGGAATGCGACGATCACGCCGCCCGACTTTGACGAGGACACTCTGCTGGACGACCCCACCCTGATCCACATCAGGCGTAGGGGCCATCCACCGAGATAATTTTAATCATCCCCATTATTGACAACTTTACTCATTTATTATTATTACTCATGCACTCCTTATTTTGTCGATTTCATCACAATTTTAAATTCTCGCAAAATAATCACTTAAATCACGACTTTCATTTTTTCCCACTTGGACCCCAGTGTATACGACCATGAGTCGTTAATCTTTTATTGCCACTCCCCTTCTATTGTGCGCTAGGCGCACACACTTTGTCCGCGGGGCCGGCGGCTAACCCCGCCCCCCCGTAAATTTTTGACTAGCGGATGCAGCTGCACTGGCTTCCGTCTTCACTTGTTTGGAAAAAAAAAAGTTGTTGACGACTAAAAATATAATCTCTAAAACTTGTGTAAGTATTTAAGTTATATTATCGTATTAAAATAAAGAAGTAAGACGATCGATTTTCAAAAAAAAAAAATATTGGTGATAAATATCATTTTTGCCACTTCCAGGAGTTCCAGGCTACGAAGCAGCGCAGCGCCATCTAATTTTTAATCCGAATTTTAAGTTATTTCAGTTACGTTTTCTTGAATGAGAACGGTCCTTGTAGTAGATTGACACTCGGGCTACGAGAACTTTAAAAGCAATCGAACCAACAGTAAAAAATATAGGTTATAGGTTATAGCGGGCTAGTTTTCCGCAACTCGACGTCTTACAATGCGCCTACTTTGCGTGAACAGTAAAAAATATATTCGTCGTCCGATCAATCGGATAAGCCGATCGGACCATGACCTAAAGGGTAAAATCTATGTTTAATTTTTTTTCTCCTGTTACAGGACCCACCTGGTGTATGTCTAATCATTAACCAATTTTCGTTAAGATAAGTACCTACGCAAGTTAGTGTACGTCCTGTTACTTTTACATTTAGCCTAATAATAATAAGTTACTTATATAATATTTTCGTCGACTTTCGCGAAAGTTACACATTTAAATAAATCAATTTAAGCTGATTATTGCCGACTCGTCGGGAAGGATAAGATAATGAATACACGCGATGAACAAAAAAGGCGTCAGTTTTGATTGGTTCAGTTTTAGCTATCGTTTGAGGTCACACGCTGGTAGAACTCATGAAAACCTCTCAGCTGATCAGACCAGTGTCTTGATAAATTCGAATAAATATGCGGGATGATACGTCACGTCACGTCGCTCTGTTTAAATTTAACTGTATCTACTGGCATCCTGAGCAGCTGCAAATATATGGCACGATGCCAACAAAATCCCGATGCACAACTGATTATAGACGCAACGGGTATCGCTAAGCGTGGCCAGGCACAAGACCCACATATATTTCAATGTGTGCTAGTCACGAAAGCGTTCACATTTTTTTGAGACTGGTAATTGCCGCAAAGGCACCGTCCCACCTATTGTGGTGACTGATTTTGGGTGCTCGTTAATAGCAGTAGCTGAAATATTTGGTAGGTGTGCCAATTTCGCAGACTACTTGCAAAAATGTTATAATGCCATTGTCAAGAAAACGCAATCTCTGCCGCTTTTATAAACTTTTATACGTCTCGATGTGTGTCATCTCGCGGCGATGGTTGCGCGGGAGAGATGCATAAAAGGAAATGACAAATTGCTAGTGCGAAGATTTTATAAGCGATGCGTTGGACAAAAAAATGACAACCTCAAGGACCTGACGTACTTTATAGAGTCGGTGCTAGTCATTGCACCAAGCAAATGCGTAGGTCTAAATGAAAACAATGCAGTCCTGCCGTCTGAGGAACGATTGACATTTATAAACGGTAAAATCAAAGGGGAGCCATTGTCGAGACAAGATAAATGCTTGTTACAACATCGAATTTTCAGCAAAATTAAAAAAAGCGTTTACTGCCATATGTGCCACTATGAACTGCCATAATTTGTCGATTGAGGCGCTTCTACCGTGATACCCGCCGCAGTAGAATCTGAATTTGGAGATCTGGAAAACCGAGATTTCAAGAGAGAGCTGCCGAGGCGCGTTGACAGATTCGTGTTACAGCCTTTAGAGCGTATCGACAAAAAAATTAAGGGGCGATCAAGAAAGAAAGAAAGAAAGTGACGTTTACTCGATAACACCAGTGATCACAACGTCACGCTCAAACGAAACATCGGTTGTTTCAATCGACAAACGGTTATTTAGTCGCCAAATGTAACGCAGCACTTAGTGCAATCGCTGTTTGAGCAAAAACCAAGTGTCCAGATTAGGGTGACTTGCAGAAGATGAAGACTATGCAAATCCAAAAAGAACTTGCCCAGAATGTGGAAGTCAAATGTTTGCTTCGGCAGAGTATGGACCACACGTTGTGGTCGATACATCTGTTATGACTGACCCCGGCTATCCTAGGCAGAATAATAAAAATATAAGCTACACCCTGGGATCTACATCTAGGCAAGTCACTGTAAGTGGGAAATGGGCGTAGTTGGGTACAAAGCTGAATTGTCCCACTATGTGGCTTATATTTCATCGGGCGACATATGGTATAAGTATCATGATCTGACAAAAAACGTACCAGCGTCAAAAAAGATACAGTGATATGTCCACATTTAATTATATAGTGTATGTCGACGCGACATCATAATTAACTCATTGTAAGAAAAATAATAGGATTTGTTTTGACCTACTTTTAAGTTCAGATTGTGAAAATTTTACTATTATCAAGCAATTCACGTTAAAAGTAAACTAATTCCTAATTCCTAGTTTTTGCCCATTGATAATGTGGATGTAATTTCTAATTAAAAACTGATTTGAACTGGTTTATCTCTTTGAGGAAGGTCGATCCGGTGAGTGTTGTCAAATTAATTTTAGATTGTTGAAGCTTTAGTGTTAGTGTTACTGTGCGTGCGTGTGTCATTAGAAATAAGATAATTCGCGAAATCTGTGAAATAAAACTAATACTTTGTTGTTGTGTTTCTTTATTTGCGATGAGTGATACTGTTGGTGGAGGTGGTGACGTCGGCGAAGCTGGCGTCCCCATTTCTACAGACCCCGTTAGACAAAGTCATCCGTTATGTACTTAATTTTATTTCATTTACTTATTAGTAGTGACTGACTCGCCCCGGCTTCGCACGGTTGCAGTGCTATTAAATTATGCATGTATTATACACATAAACCTTTCTCTTGTATCACTTTCTCTATTTAGAAAAACCGCATCATAACAGCTGCTCTAACTTTGCGCAGAAAATATGGAAAATGTTGTGAAAAACCTCGTTCGATCATCACGTATATAAGAAAAAAGATAATAATAATTTTGTAAAATACGCAAATCACAATGAAACGTTGCTTTTTAAGCTCGGCTAAATTAATTTTTGGAAGACAGTTCCAAAAGATTAGATCAGTATATCGTGAACTACCGTGAAAAGGATGCCTTTCAATAATATTAATCAGGTGACCTACGTGGAATGTTAATGGAAAAATGTGGTAATTATGACAACTTAATTCTATGACAAAGGCTATGTACAGACTTAACCTATGCCTGCTGTGGCAGGTTACTTATCATAAAACTGTGAGGAGCCAACTTCTAAGTGCTAGTTTAAAGGCATTACCTTCGAGTATTTTTATTTGGACGGGTAAGTTATTGAAAATCAGAATGCACATGAACTATAACTATTCCTTTTATATACATCTTTTTTACATTTACATATAAGATGTTTATATTGCACTCTTATATCACTTGAATGAACATCCGATCGTTTTTTAAAGTATTTAGGGAATTTCTTAACAAAATTAAAAATTTTATGAATATACACGCTAGTGGTAAAATATTTAGTTTTTTGAAAATGGGTTTACAGCTGCACCCCATCCAAGCATTTGATATTACACGCACACATTGCTTCTGCAATAGAAATACCCTGTCAACACTTACAGAATTACCCCATAAAATTAAGCCATAACTAAGAATTGAAGATACATGTCCATGGTAGGCTGTTATTGCAGCTTCTTCAGATACAAATTGTCCAAGCTTTCTCAATGCGTAAATGAAACGATCTAACCTAAGACATACAGAGTCGATATGTTCTTTCCAATTTAAGTGGGGGTCTATATTTATACCTAAGAACTTAACACTACTGGCTTCCTGTAATGCTATGTCTTCTATTTTAATATTAAGCTCAGTAGGTTTGGCCTCGACTGACCTAAATTGCATAAAATCAGTTTTGCTCAGATTAATTAGAAGCTCATTGCTATTTATCCAGTGATTTATATTAGATAAAGCTTCATTTATATCCGATTCATACATACGTGGATTTTCTCCTCTAACAATGATGGTCGTATCATCCGCAAAAAGGATTGATTTGGGCTTTGTAGCCATTGGAAGGTCATTTATGAATAGCAGAAATAACAATGGGCCTAGATTACTGCCCTGTGGTACTCCTGTAACTACAGTACTATCAGGTGACCGAAACACTACTTTACGGATTTGATTTTTATCTTTTTCTATTTTGGTTATTTCTGTGCATTGCTTCCTGTTTGATAAATAGGATTTGAGCCAGTCATTTCATCATCCTCTGATTCCATAAGAATCCAATTTTTCCAGCAATTTGATTCGGAGTATTGGAGCTTGGATGGATACATGGTAGACATATCCACGATTTTTTCCTTTCTGCTGTCATGAGGTTGAAAAGCTTAAGAGATCTACCAGCGCTTTGGAGGTCATAGGGTCAAAGATACGCTTACATGCACTTGGTGCATGTAAGCGTATCCTTGTCTTGTAGATTGACTTTGCATTTCCCGCATACTGGCGCCATCTTACTAATTTATCAGCAGTAGCTGGTAGCAAGTGATCGTGAGACACTGTTCAACACTATGCCACTAGATGGCGTTGCAGAAGCACCACTTCTAATAAGTATTATACATTGATCTGGATCTTATAGTACCTAATCTTCAGTATAGATGGCGCTGTGCTACGCTTCTTACTCTGATGTAGTAGTTCCGGCATTTGTTACCTACTATGTGTCGCTGTATGTATCGGTTATTCTTTGTTTACATATGAGCTATTTGAATGACTCAACGGAATTGAAACAAATGTTCGACTTGTAATTCACTTTTTACTCAGTGTTTCAAGATCTAGTCCTTCCTTATTGTTCTTGGACTAAAATCTGTTAGGCAACCCATATGCAATATATTTATTGACATATTAAATTCAATATAAAATACATTTCATCAAATAAACATCTCGGTGAAGGTCGTTCTTTATCGGGATCTTAGACTAAATGTTTTTAACTATTTTTTACGTTAAAGTTACACAGAGACAATGTTTACCGTGGCGGTGGCGCCATCTACTCTCAATCACTCAATTAACCTAATGACTTGTGTGGTTTTCGTTTGTGTACTCACCCAAATGAACATTTAGAGCCAGTATCATAAAATTTACCCTGGATATCTACTGGATCTCAGGACTGGTTCAACGTGGACATATGTAGTTTTCGTTTTTCTACTTACCCAAATAAAAACTTAGAGCCAGTATCATAAAATTTACCTGATGATGGACCCTGGATACCTACTGGATCTCGGGACTGGTTCAACGTGAACATGTGTGGTTTGCGTTTTTCTACTCACCCAAATGAAAGTTTAGAGCCAGCATCATAAAATTTACCTGATGTTGGACCCTGGATACCTACTGGATCTCGGGACTGGTTCAACGTGAACATGTGTGGTTTGCGTTTTTCTACTCACCCAAATGAAAGTTTAGAGCCAGCATCATAAAATTTACCTGATGTTGGACCCTGGATACCTACTGGATCTCAGGACTAGTTCAACGTGGACATTTGTAGTTTTCGTTTTTCTACTCACTCAAATGAACATCTAGAGCAAGTATGATTAAATTTACCTGATTTTGGGCCCTGATGAATTAGCTTAGTAATTAAATAAAATCAGTTTTCAACGTTCAATATTCGCCATTTGCATATTAAAGTTTAGTTTCGAATGCGCTTGGAAGTCAACAGGTCTGACACCTAACCTAATACATATACAAGAATAAAATTTGTATCGAAACGAACGTAATCGTATAGTATAAGGCATGCTACATACAACATACTTTAATTTTTGTATTTAAATCAAATAATTCAACACAAACCACACATGCCTGCCTTGAATCCATCCCTAGATCCAGTGGACATTTCCAGGGTCCGGTCTATTTTATGATACTGACTCTAACTGCTCATCAAAGTGAATCGGAATGCGAAAACTGCACATATGTACATACAGTACCTTGAACGAACCCTGAGATCCAGCAGGCACAACTAGAATCCATCATCATAAAGATCGGGTCAGGTTCGTCTTATTTAAGACGTAATGAATATTTGATAAAAGTAGCGTGTAAAAGAATAAGTACCATTACCGAGCCGTAGTTTCCGTTTTGTTTGTGTAGGCGACCCTAGGATTATGACACGCCCCACAACGAGGTGCAACCACCGACGTTGCACGTCATTCAAAATTACCAATCCGATATTAGTATTCCTTTGCAAAAGCGGCAAATAAGAAAAGAGTGCGGCTTCTTCTCTTATTCTGTGCCTGTAAGACTAAATTTTTGCAGACCTTAGGATCCCCTTGGACCCAAAAAATAAAGAATGGACGTTAATTTTTCTTTGAACCCTAAGGTTTAGAATTGTCGGAGATAAATGAAAATACTACATTTTGAAATTAATTAATCTACTATTAATTAAGTTCTGCGGAAAAAATTGAAATAAGCAAATGCTGATATTCCTCGTCCTTAATTTGATTGATGACTTCTACATTTGCTTCTTCTGCTGTTGTGAAATTGTTAGTATTGATGCCCCTCTGCTCACCTAAAAATATAATGCATAAATTATGAATTGTTAATATATTATTTAAAATCTCGTTAAAAACGGGAATGCTGTAGCAACTAACCACATAAGATTATACTATTCTGAGAATATTTTATATCTCCGATGATTGTCTTATTTAGTACTGCTCCCATTGCAATAGGGTCTAAAAGTGTCCAAGTATCTTTGTAATCTATTGATATTCTTTCGAAAACGTTTTGAGCTTTCATTATTTTAGTAGGTATAAGTCCTAGTACATTTTCACGCCATTCCTGCAAGAAAAAAAAATGATTATAGGTGCGTGAATTTGATCAATTCTAGTTACTTAGGCGTCCTGAATAATGCATAGGAAAGATTTCCGTGTCAAATAAGTTTTTCGCAGGTCGGTGCTCTATTATGTTATAACACGTCTTGTTCACCTACGTACGTCTACGTTCATAATAGCGTAGTAAGTTGGATGCGTCTTACACAAAGAAGCCAAGAGTCAACAACTTTGATATAAGAGAAGCCACAAATGAAATTAAATGAAATAATTTATTCAGTAAGTAGGCCACAATGGCACTTTTACAAGTCAGATTGTGAAAGCAACATTTCTCAAGAGGAGACGCTGTTGAGAAGAAAGCCGAAAGTAACTCAACAGTAAGTAATTTTTTCGCAAATCATACTAAAAACAATCATTCATATTTATGGTATAACTAAATACTTTGGTGGACGTAAAGGACATGTATAAATTCTCCAAATCAATCTTAAGGAAGTTACTACATTTATACAAAATTTATTCAATTTAAACTAATAATTTCCCCAGATATCCCTTTAATGCACAAGATTTTTTTTTACGTATTTCATTACATTTTTCGTAAAAAGTAGCTTATTAGGAGTATTTATAAGTCTAGAAAAATAATAAAAAAAAACCTTTTTGCCCACATATGAAAATAATGTATGTTGTTTGTAGGCAACATTGCGCAATGCGCACACAAATAATTTACCTTATGTATGTAGCGTACAGGCAACACTGCGAAGAATGCAGAAAACAAAAAAAAAACTATTAATTCTTCAAAATCTTTAATTAACTACATGAAAATTATAAAAACAGTTTTTCTTTGGGGTAAAGCACAGCCGCAGATTGCACTTAACACATTGGGTGGAGGTATAACCCCCTTTACAGTATTTGCACCTGCCTTTGCTTTCAGCGAAGACTGGCAAATGTCCAGTGTTGTCATACCGGATAGCGTCCGTCGGTCTTGGGGCTGCTGGAGCCTTGATTATTGTCTGGGGCTTGTCATGCTTCACGTTATTGTCACTTGCGCGGTCCTTTTTGAGAAGTTTATTTGTAATTTGTATTCTGAATTTCTTCAATGACATGCGTTTCTGCTCACTATTTAGAGTTCGTCTGTATAACAGCCAAGCGTTATTTACACAAATATCCAAAATTTGTGAAAAAATGGCCATGTACCACCGTCTGGTCTTCATATTCGATCGATATAGAGCCACAAACATGTCTGCCAAGTCGACTCCACCCATATTTAGGTTGTATTGCTTGACAATTTGTGGGCAGTCAACGTTTACCTTCGCTTTGGCTTCTTTGGAGTAACGCCTTATAGTTTCAACAGGATGTGAATCTACTAATGAACTGGCCAACGTGACAACCTTATTGTCGTTCCACTTTACGACAGCCAACTTATTGTCGTTGCATACAACCTGCTTGCTTGCACCTCGTGTCAACTTAGACAGCTGCTTTTCGGTTGGGAATTTCTTTTCACAGCCTCGAAGCCGGTTATTACGAATTGTGCCAAGGCTCAAGATTCCCAATTCGTTCCGCAGATAGTGTATTCAAAAATCAAAATCAAAAATCAAAAATGTTTATTGGTATCATATGTAGGGTTACAATTCTGCACTGGTGCCTCTTTTTAAGTATACGAGATACTTGTGCTAAGAGAACACCGCTCTCCCTCAAGTTGTGAGTATACCATTACTACAAGTTAGTTCGGTTATTAATTTATTTTATCAAAGTAATACTGAATTATAGATTTAATATATTAAAAGTGAAACAATTTTAAACAATTCATCTTTAAATTTAAACAAAGTTTAAATAATTTTAAACAAATTTTAAACAATTTATACAATTTTAAACAATTTTAAACTAATTTTACTTTCCAAAATTAAAACATTTTATCTTTGTATTAAAGGCTTAAATTTTAAACAATTGTAAACAAGAATACAGAACTATACAGTAGGTTACTTACAAATTTAAAAGTAGTACAGCTTTAGCTATCTAGGTGTGTGAATATATGTGTGTGTGTGTGTGTGTGTGTGTGTGTGTGTGTGTGTGCGTGTGCGTGTGCGTGTGCGTGTGCGTGTGCGTGTGCGTGTGCGTGTGCGTGTGCGTGTGCGTGTGCGTGTGCGTGTGCGTGTGCGTGTGCGTGTGCGTGTGCGTGTGCGTGTGCGTGTGCGTGTGCGTGTGCGTGTGCGTGTGCGTGTGCGTGTGCGTGTGCGTGTGCGCGCGCGCGCGCGTGCGTGCGTGCGTGCGTGCGTGCGTGCGTGCGTTCGTGCGTGCGTGCGTGCGTGCGTGCGTGCGTGCGTGCGTGCGTGCGTGCGTGCGTGCGTGCGTGCGTGCGTGCGTGCGTGCGTGCGTGCGTGCGTGCGTGCGTGCGTGCGTGCGTGCGTGCGTGCGTGCGTGCGTGCGTGCGTGCGTGCGTGCGTGCGTGCGTGCGTGCGTGCGTGCGTGCGTGCGTGCGTGCGTGCGTGTGTGTGTGTGTGTGTGTGTATGTGTGTGTATGCGCGCGCATGCATCAGTATAATTATATTGGTTTCTGAATTAAATTTTCAATATCAGAGTACCTTTTACTTTTTAGCCACTTTGTTAGTTTAATTTTACACTCATATGTAGTGGAGGAATATATATCTATGTGTTTATTTATGAGATTATACAGGTTGGCGGATTGTGCTGCCTGTTGTCTCCTTGCAAATGCGGATTTTACTGTAGGAGGTTGGATAACTTTGTACTTTTTCCTGCGTGTGAAAGTTGTATCTATTTTGTATGTGGTTGTTGTGTGTCTTTAAGATCAGATGTAATATATACAGTTTCCTTACAGTTAGTAGGTCACCTAATACGTAGAGTTCCTCTGTGGGGAATCTGTACGGCTTTAGATACATTACTTTTAGCAATGCTCTTTGAGCTCTTTCAAGCTCAAGAAACTTAGCCTTTGTAGCACCACCCCATACAGGAATACAGTATGTGAGGACTGACTGGGCCAGCGACACGTAAACTTGATTTAGCATTTCTTTCGTAGCTACATGCCTAAGATTTTTAAAAATAGTATTAGCTCCAGCGAAGTGAAAAAGTTATCAAAGTATACTACCGAAGGCTTGGCAGTAATAGTTTTACAAAGAGCCAATACCACTTTAGCCCCAAGACCCAAACTTCCTTCGTACTCTGTAAATGTTACAAACCTAAACGTGTCTTCACCGGCATATGGCAGGAAATCGTAAACAATACCTGACACGTCGGCTCGCACAAACATTTTAAACCCCCATTTTTTAGGTTTTTTTGGCAAATATTGCCGCCTGTTGCCACCTCTAGTGCCTTTATATGGGATCATCATTTCGTCTACACTATAGCGGCCCTCTTCTTTAACTCGTAAACAGTTTTGTCGGACCTTTTCCATTAGAGGGCGTATTTTAAAAAACCGATCTTCATTGGTGTCATGATTATTGACGAAATGTAAGTGTCTTCTTATGCTTTCGTACTTTCTCAAAGTCATGACATCAGCAACTGGCGGGTACCTTAACTCTTTCGACCAATAATCCCTGTACGCTGGCATCGAGACCACACCCGTTAGAAGGGTTATGGCTATAAAGTCACGGACATCCTCAGTGGTTATATTGAGACTCTTAGACGTGTTACTTGTCTGCACAGCGTAAAGGTTCGACTCGTCGGCAATCATCTGTATGATATCTGGAGAAAAGAAATCAAAAAAATGCTCACAAGGAGATTTGGTGGTCGTATCAACAGGTATGGCAGGAGTGATGGCTTCAACCTCAGCTCTGTGTTGAAACTGAGCTAGTTTCCAGTTAAAAGACAGAGGCTTTGGAACGTATTTCCTTTTTTTCGCATTAACTTTTGGTTTGGGCACGGCATTACCTTTACGTTTTGATCTTGTCTGCGGAGCCGGCGATGGTGTTTGCGGCGATAACACGTGAGACACATTATTTATTATGGGTAAAGCAGCATGTGGACTGGAGTCATGAAAAAGTTGCGCCATTATGGGAGTTAGAGGAAACAGTTCGATGTCAGACATTTTGCGGTTTTCAATTGGGCCTACAGTGCAATTATTTATAGGGCTACCAGGTTCTTCGTCAGAATTGTCAGATATATTGAATCTCTCCATAGATGATGGTATAGAACGTGGCTCCGAGCTTGCGTCTGAGTCATCTTGAGTGATATTTAAGGATTGTTTTTCATCAGACGAGCTGTTGCCATCCGATGAAGCAGCATTTTCAGGTGGCACGAGAGCCATAATTTTGGAAATTCGTTCCCATTTTAATCTACCCTGAAGCAAGCAAAACAAAAACACATGCAATACAAACAACCCAAAACCATAAGCACTCAAGATATGTTAAAATCACGCTTTTAGCGAAAAAAAGAAACAAGAAACTTGTGCGGTTAGTTAGTAAAACATAAATAATTAGTCAAGAAATGGTGAGGCAGAAAAATGTCCAATGATGCTTTCAAGCAACATAGGCGCGTGCACATTGAATGCTCAGCACTTCGCAATGTTGCTCTCAAGCAACACTCATGTTTGCAACGTAATAATCACTCAGTATTAGTTAGATTTGTGATTAAAGTTACAATAACACGTAATTCAAACATTAAAAAATGCAATGCAAACAATATATAAAGTAAAACAAGATCACTTATATTTTAAAAATATTATTTCTTACCTGGCCTCTAGCGCGTGCGCGTCCACTCGGCGCCATTTTGCCGCGAACTGTCAAATTTGGTGCGCGGGAGCATTGACCTTAGTAGTTTTGGGTTCGCAACAATAATACTATTTACGTAATTTTTACCATTTGGAGTTGCACAGAAAAATAAAAGATATTTTAATTTTTGAATATATATGTTGCTTGTAGGCTGCATTGCAAATTAAAGGGATATACTCGTATAGTCTCTAGGCGTCTTGACATGCAATAAGACTTAATAAAATTAATTCCAGAGAGGTGTATAAAGTCTCTAGGACGAAATACGACTAAATTACCAAAATTGCGTAGAAATGTAAATTAAATATCACATATTAAGCTTACCCGAGTCACTGTTTGGGTTATAACTTGTGAAAAGGGTAGAATCGTTACTTTTTCTGGAATTGCTTTTTGAAGTACTATATGATATGATTCCACATCTTGCTGTGCGTTATACTCTGCATCTGGTTTATTTTCACCTGTAATGGAAAAATACATACACATAACACCAGTATCGATGAGACAAGAAAAAGTGATCGAGGAGCTAAAATTACTACCTATGATTTATAGACGTATGAAGAGTGACATAAATACTGGTGTAAATACGGTTTGTAGTTAGGAGTGAATCTCTTGCGCATCTAGTGATTAGTTATGAACGTCTTATCCGTGAGGGAGTTATTGCGTCAGAGTATATAAGAGTAGAGCTATATGGCCTTACTGTAAACATTCCCTGCAGCCACGTACACATGCGAAAGCTTTTCGATTAGCATTGGATCCATTTGCATCGCGAGTGCGACGTTAGTGAGCGCACCGAGCGTAACTAACGTTATTTCACCTGAAACAAATAAAACTTAGTTTTTGCTTGTTTTCTAGCAAGGCTTAAGGCAGGTAATTGCGTCTGTAGAAGCAAATGCGTCTTTTGATAATGTCATAGAAGCGCAACATTTTAAGTCTCTTACTCCCTGTAGCTCGGCAATATTACTTAATATAAAAAACGAGCGGTAGTAGTGAAAAGTGTTGCGTTTCTATGGTATCTTCAAAAGAAGTTGCCTTTTAAGAAATTTTAGAGACGCAATTGCCTCAAATAAGTAACTTGTGTAATATTTGAACATGCCACTATAAAAATTAACTCATCCCATTTTGCGAGATATGCCCTGAAAAAAAATTATAAAGTTAAAACAATTCTGAGAGCTTTTGCATTCTGCAAACAATTTTTTTTTTTTTACCTTTTTATCAAGTTTTTCTATACCTAACGTTGTTAAATAAAAGTAGTCGCAACATCCTCGTTAACACCATACTGAGCCCCGTGGTATGCATTTTTGTCGATTTTTTTTAGAAGATACATGTGTCCGAATAAAGTACTTACTAATTCAAACTTCTTAATTAAAATATCAAAACGTAAAAATAAATTACCTGGGTACTTGTTTGCTAGTTCAATGATACCTAGGGCAGCATGTTGCGACTCAGCCTCGATAGCTTCTGTTAGCTCATAGTCGTTGTTACCAAGACCGTCAGCGCCAAAAAAGTCATCTGATGGTACTGAGATTACTAGAGAGACGTTGCTGCCTCGGTATATAGGAACCTGAAACAATATTCCGTTTTCGGCAAACTCTTGACTCAGCACATTCTTATTCTGGCACTAGAAAATGCCCGCAACTTCGGACGCGTAATTTCTTTTACACCGTGGTCGGATAAAAAATATCCTATAACTATCTTTAGATGACCAGCTATCCCTGTACTAAAATTAGTTAAAATTTGTCCAGCCGTTTCGGCGTGATGCGAGGACAAACCCTCACCCTTCTTACCCACCGTCCACCTCCTGAGACCACCTGGATGATCCGTAGATTTTGTTTTTATCTTTTTCTACCTGGGCACAGTAGTTCCAGTAGAAGACAATATTCAAAAAACTCGCTTTACTATAAAACCTTTTTTTTACCAAGAGTAGGGTAATATTTTTTTCGGTTTCCGCGACTGTCACACATTTAAATAAAACAATTTAGACGGATTATATCTGTCACACATACACGGTACGGTACGGTTACGGCGGTCTGTCATACATTGGCCAAACGAAACGTAGTATAGCTACACGGGTTAAGGAGCATGTAGCCGATGTCAAGCACCGTCTTTGCAACAGGTCTGCAGTCTGCGAGCATGTCATGGACAAACCAAACCATTCAATTAAGTTTGATAACACTTCAATCCTTGCCAGAAAGTCAAGGGCCAAATAAAATATGTAGCAACCGCATACTAGTGTTAAATTAAGTAAACGTGAGAAACTTCATCCTGTACTCGATTGAAGTTATTCTATGTTGATTTTTACTACTAAGACACAGCTTAGGAGTCATTTTCAAAATACATGTACATAGTTAAGGTCTTTAATTAAAACAAAACTTAATTGATTCCTTTGTGTTACGATAGTTACCCATATATTTTGTATGAGTAACTTTCGTAACACAAAAGAAGCGATCGTAATTTTGTTTTTATTAAGCCTTTAACTATGTACATGTACTCGTATTTAGAAAATGACTCTTAGTGTAGTATGACACTCAGAGACTTTATACATCTCTGAGGAAATTTAATAATTTTAAAATATTTTATTGCATGTTATGACGCCTAGAGACCATATACATCTCTAAGAAATTTAGGTTAATCATTATTTTCTATTGTAAATTATTCACGTTGACGCCTAGAGACCTTCTACATCTCTGTGGAATTAAATTAAGTAATTTTTATTTTATTGCATGTTGTGACACCCAGAGACTATACATCTCTGGGTATATTTAATATTTTAAATTTATCGTTCAAATTTTATTTTAATATTCTTACTTAACATTGATTTGGAGTATCTTACATCTCCTTTACGTGTACCAGTGTAATTAGTTATAACACAAATGTGTCATGTAATTGTTTTAAGTATTGTTACGAGCGTGGGGTTCGTATATGATAGAAAAGCACAAATTAATCCACAAATAAAAACACACACTTTATTACCAAAATTACGCACTTACAATTCACACGAACTGTACTTAAAATCCACTAATTAACGCAAACACACTATTACACAAATTACGCACTCACTATTCACACGAACTGTACTTAAAGCACACCAATCACTTGAGAGTCTTTCTTTCCGATTATCCTCACTGCGATCAGTTAAAATGTAACTCACTCGCGCCGGCCGTCGGCGCCTTATTATATATCCCGCGGAACCGCTCTAGACGCATTGTCCACACATATCGCGAATATTCTAGTAAGGTGCAGTGTGAGGGCCGAGAACAGTCGAGGCCATATATGTCTCTCTCTAATGGTGCACTCTCTGTCACTCCCTTCTCGAATGTTCCGAGTATAGCTCTTTCTAGTAGTTCCATCCTTGTTACACAGTTCTCGAATGTTCTGAGCATAGCTATCTCTTTCTACTAGTGCTATCTCTGTCACTCCTACTGGAAATTTCGCCATATAATGATTTGTGCTTCAGAGGCCTATAAGGGGTCCTGAAACGCCTGAAAACGGGTTTTCAGGTTATGGCGTCATCTGATAGAGGGTGCCCTGAAACGGACTGAAAACATGTTTCAGGCGCCTGAAAACGACGGCAACTTGGGTGAAATTTCGATCTTTAGATATGTGATAGAGCAACTTCTGAAACGGCCTGAAATGACTTTTGAGCCTGCTGAAAACGCCTCTAAAGCTCTGAAATTTACGTTCAAAGTTTTTGGCCTAACCTACCTGCGTAACAGTATTATTTACGAAAAAATTACTTACTGTTGAGTTTCTTTCGGCTTTCTTCTCAACAGCGGTCTCCTCTTGTGAAATGCCGGTAAATTCACAATTTGATTTGTAAAAGTGCCCCTGTGGCCTACTTACTGAATAAATTAGTTCATTTCATTTCATTTCAGAGAAACGATATTTTCCCAGAATGTTGCGCGAGGCTATAGACCAGTATGAAATCAAAAAATATCCCAATTTCAATAGAAAAGATGGTTTGTTATTACCACCGGCTTGGGATCCTGTTGTACATCTTATCAAGGATCAAGCAAGACACAAGACGGAAACCTTGGGCCTCGAACGGTGTAAAACAAATAAGTGTTAAAAGTAGTATACGAGTATGTAGAGTTTTTGTTTAAAAGTATTTCATAGTAATAAATAAGGCAATCTGGGAGTTTTCTTTAGCGGTTCTTTCTCCTCAGTAAGCCTTATAGTGAACCGCTGGTAGATATTTTTAAATAAAATAATAAATGCCCTTCTGGCACATGTGTAACTGTCTTGACACATTAGGCCCATCTGGCATGTATGAACACCTTTATTTCTGTTTCCCTATTTCAAAACACAAAACAAAACAAATACTTATTAAAAAAAACTTACTTATCACTTAAACTAAATACCTAATAAACAACTGAAATATAATAGTACATTTCGATGCTAGTGCGGAAAGTATGTCATTATTTCACGAGTACCGAGATATCTTGCCACGAGCCGTAGGCGAGTGGCAAGACTCGGGACGAGTGAAGAATGACATTTCGCACGTGTATTGAACGACGTTTTTTAATACAGTTGCGTAAAAATAAGAAAAACAACAAGTAAGGAATTCGAAACTTTTATATTATAGTAATTTTTACCACTATGTACAGTTCAGTGAACGACAAACACATATGTTTACACTTTCTAACTATATACAAAGCGAAAAATTCAATGTAGTGTAAATATAAGACCTACCCCAATAATACCATGTATTAATCCATCACAAAACAAAACATAAGTACTATGCCAAATTTCAACTCAATCGGAATGTTGGAAGTTAGAACTAGTATAAAAAGTATCAAAATTATTTATAGAGGACCTACCTAAGAAATTGTTTAAATCATAGACAATTAGTGATACCACAAGGAACTATCTGTCAACATTATGTGGCTAGCCAGACTTTATTAATTCTGTAAGATCATTATATTATAAAATAGTTTAAATACAGTAGCGGAAAAAATCTATCATATTGTTGTATTGGGTACGAAAGTTGTCTAACGTTTACAATTGCTAACGGTGATATAACAAAGTACTGACCTGAGATTTCTTTTTTAACCGAATTTTCAATGTATCCCTCTCAGTGCTGTAAACTCCCACAGGTAATAAACAAGGAGGTTATGGTCATAAAAATCAGGAGCCAGTCAAAAAAACCAGTAGGGCTACTCCGATGTTCAAAACTCGACCGTCGTATAGTGCCGTCCCTCTCGATCGTCTGTCTTAATATATGGGTAAACGGGACAACACTATACGCCGGCCGAATATCGAACATCGGAGTAGCCCTTCAGATTAGAAAATAACAAAACCCATACACAAAATCAGCCGCGTTCCGTTCCTCTCACAAATCGGTTGACGATTATCGGATGTCAACGTTGCCAAATGACCGCGTAAGTCAAAAAATCATTAAAAAATGGTGTGTTATGCGGTATGCTCCAACAACTTTTCAAAAACCAGGAGATTTGCTCGATTCCAAAAAGTAATCAGTAGATCAGGAGACTATCTTAAAAATCATATAATCTCCTGATAAACCAGGAGAGTTTGCAGCACTGATCCCTCTGCAACATTATTTGAACGCCATCCACCATGTCTCTTCAGAGTTGTAATATCACCACCAGAGTCAGCGAGTAAGGTGGCTGACGTCCTTCTAAATGTATGTCCTGTATACTGATCAGCATCAGGCAAATTCAAAAAGTTGGCAATTTCCTTGGGCATATTACCAAATTTATTTAAGCCTATGACCTGCGCTGTGCATTTACCTTTTTGGTAGTTTTGGAAAAATCTGTCACTTTTGCCCTTTGATGATCGTTGACGTTGATACTTTTTGACAATTTCAGCAAATGGGCCATCAACAGTAAATGATCTTGGCAATTTATTTTTGGTGTTAGGTATTTGTATTAGTAGTATATTTCCGTGAGATTCAACATCTTTAAGTGTAATGTTCGCCAGTTCCTCACGCCTGCAGGCTCCACAAACCCCAAATATGAGTGCAACCTACAAACAAAATCAGACTTTACTTATAAAATCAAATTAATTACTTACTATATGATGAACTAAAATCATAAATTTGAGTGAATCATACCTTTGTAGCTAGATATAGATGATCTGGAGCATCATTAATAAATTTCTCCACGTTTTCTGCTGTCAATACTTTTGATTTTTTACTTTGATAACCTGTAGATAGTCTTTTTAAAAATGCAGTCAATTTATTGTAACTTTTGATATCAATATCATTCTTTGTCTTTATCACAGTTTTCAGCATTGAGTACTTAGACCACAAGGTGGAAGGCTGATATTTTTTCGACAGTTCTAGAAAATAGGCCATGACAACGTTTTCTGAGAATGACTTTGCTTTGCGTTCCGTTTTCCAGTCGACAAACTGTTCATAAACAGCAATATACTTATTTTTTGATTTTTCTGGCAAAGCACTCTCGTTTGCAATTGCCGCCTTTTTACAAATATCTGGCGGTGTTAAATCAATTTCCAACTCTGATTCACTCATTTTATATGCAATTTTTTGAAATCTTAAGATTTTATTTTAAGATTAGAAAACAAAGTCGTAAAGTTCTATATCTCCCGCGGTGAAAATTTTTGACGTAATGAAGAGGTGTTTTTTCTTTCGCTTTTATTCGACTAGAATGGATTTTGTTAATATCATGATTGAACCCACTTCAATGTGATTTTTTTTTCAAATGCATGTTCTATAGGACACAAATAATTGTAAATATAAAACATTGTATTATTACTACTTAAATATCGTTATTTACGATTATTTTTGAATCCTACATTTATAAAAATAATATCTAATGTTGCCTTTGGAAACTTCAAACATGCTTGCAGTAAGAAAAAACGCCTCTTCTTTCGTACGTTTCGGCAGCTATTCCGTTCCACTCAGACAATTTATTAAGAACGGTTTTTCGATATTTAAGATTAAAAATAAGCGTGTTATAATGATGAAAAAGTAAGTAATAAAATATAAAACATGTATTATTTTTGTATTCATACATTAACAGTACGTTTTAATGTTGATTACGACATTTAAGGGAAACTAATATTAAAACTCATCAATAAGTAGTCATGAATTGGAACAAGTATAAATTTAAAAAAATTGGAAAAGTAAAAAGCACTAGTTCGCGATAACCAACTTTCCGCAGGCTGAACAGCTACGTAAAGTAGCAGTTTTTGAGCAACTGTATTAAAAATATAATTTAAATAGACACTAAAGGTTGTAAATACCCGCAGGTCGCCTTCAGTGGATATTGTACCTAGAAGGCTGGCAGCGTTGCCTCTTTGGATGGCGAGGCTCAGTCGCTGTCCAAAGTAGCTGCCAGCCCTCTGGTCACCTGAGGCTTCGACCAGGCGTTCCGATATCTCTTTAAAGAGAATCTTGGCACCTGGTCCCCACGGGCCGAAGGTTTCAACTCCAAAAGGCGCTAATATGTAGCCCTCGCCTAGGGCGGCATACTTGCACCGCTTGAGGTTTTCAGCCGTTGCGGCTGCCGCTCCGGCTTTGAAGGACGTGGCTTGAAGGTGGGACGGCCAGTGTATCGACGTAAGTAGCGTCCCAAATGAGCGTCCGGCCCAACCTCCACGGAACGAGCGTCATACCATCAGGTCGCTTGCCATCGTCGCGTGCGATACCGTTCGGCTCTAAAATGGCCGGCACATTGACGGAGGCAAGGGCCCTCCGTATGACGTCGTTCAGGGAAGCGTGCCGGGATATACGACCGGCGCTCTTTTGGCAGCATAAGCCATGGTGGCCTAACTCGTCCACAGTTGAGCCGCAACGGCAGCGGTGAGGCTCGGTGGTTTTAGTGCCGAGTCGCAGACTTGTTGCCAGGGTAAGAGTTGTTTTATCCATCAGCGTACCAATGTTAGGTGATGGTAGCGCATGGAGCCAAAACCCCGATTCCGGTTCCGCCACGGCAAGTAGGCGAGCACGCTCTGTCGAATTTTGTGCCGTATCTGTCAGATCTTTTAGAACCAGTTGACAGAGCGGCTCGTCCCACAACCTCTGCGATTTGGTGGAAACTGGGAATGGCGCATTCAGGCAAGCCCGCGTCCACTCTTCCCTGCCCTAGTTCACACAGACAATGCAGTCGTTGTTAGAAGATGCACTGAAAATTTTATTTGCTAAGTCTTGAGTGCTATGAAACGAAGATAAGAAGGCCGGAAGAGCGACACTGACAACTTGCCTGATGCCCAAACCACCATAGCGTATTGGAAGGGAGGCTTGGTTCCAAGCGCGGCTGTCGAGGTTGATGTTTAAAATGGATGTGAGCGTGGTCTTGAGGACAGAATCTAGGGGCTCGATAAGATGTGGGTATTTCCAAAGAGGGCTACACCTTAGGATATACGTAAATTTAGGTACGAATAGACAAAATTTTATAACTGCCAGAGCCATGTGGGGATTTATTTTTAGAAGGCGGTCCGAATAATCTTTATGGGTAGTTTGATGTTCTTTATTGAGCGAAGGTATAGATTCTGGAAAAATAGGGGCTCCTAAAAGTCTGAGAGTGGTTTTGTCGATGATTTTGATGTTAGGGGCTAATGAGTTGAAACGGTGAATGATATGGTTTGTATCTTAATCTGAAGCGGCAATGTTATTTGGAATGAAGAGCTTTTAATTCAAGACCAATTGATGAGAATGAGTCATTTAAGATTTTGAGATCAACCAAAATAGTTTTCCAGTCGCCTCCTAGAGTGCCGTCATCAAGGTACCACGAGTTAAACTGTGATATTAGAGATGAAATTACGGGATGAATAGCGAGACTAAAGATGGCGGGACCAAGAGGGTCCCCTTGCTGGCAACCAACAGCTGATAAAAGTGGGTGATTTTTTAAAAGTCATTGCGAGGATTCATGATAGCATTGCCATAAATATTTATATATCGACGGAGTTGCGTCATTGACTTGCTTGAGTAGAGCGCCTCTATCGACAGAGTTAAAAGCATTTTTATTTGCGATATACTGCTGAAAGTGGATACTTTCAGCAGTACTTCGCAAATATCGTCATTGACAAAGGCGCGCGCTGCGTGAACAGCAGCTTCACAACCGCCTTTACTGCCAAAACCAAGCTGAATGGGTTGAAGTTTCTTGGTCAAGGGTTCAAAAATATACCTGCAACATATTTTGGAACAAATTCGCCTGAAAGTAAAGCCTACAGCGATCGGTCGTATTCCTCCGTCCTTCTTTTTTAGAGCGCAGAGATTAGCTCCATAAAGGACACTTAGTACATCACTGCAGACTTTACCAGAAAGCATCAGGTTAATGAGCTGCGTGATGCTGTCCAGAAGGAGTCCGCTAGCGTCACCACTGCTATTTCCCAGTAGGTATTTTAGGTGCTGCGGAGAGAGACCATCCAGACCACCGGCGGACCCGTTTTTGAACGACATCACTGCTGCAAGCACGTCATTTTTGTTGCAATTAGGTGAGACGCAGCAGGGTCGGGCGGATCGGGTACGCGACGTGTTGCAGCTGGAAGTGGATGTTTGGATTGCAGGGCAGTTACGGTATCAGGGTTGTCAGGCGCAACAACGTCACTCGAGAAAAGTAGTTGGGCAGCTCCCTTAATATCTCCGTCTATGATTTTGTGTTCCACTGTTCTCAAAAGTTTGGACTCACTTGAAGTTTTTGGTTGAGTATGGAGTTGTGGCTGAATGGAGACCGGGTTTGATGAGGTTTGACAGTTGTGCTTGATTTTTTGAGTCAGAGAAACCGAATTATCGCTATTTGTGTGGAGGACTCTAAAAGAGAAAGAAAGGAGTTGCGTCCAACTTTCGTAAGAGTTTTCTATAACAACCCTAGCTATGGCTTGGTTCAAAGCATTAGCCACAGCTATGCGAGCCCCCCTGGGGATCCTTTTTACTACCGGTGTTGCTTGTTTTTGCGAACCAAGCCAAGCGGGGAAGTTATCGAAAAAGGAACCGTTAGATATGTTTTGTAGAGATGATCTAGTATGGAAATTTGGATGATGCTGTGATTGAGATGCTTTAATGTTGTGTGCGCGTGCGTTATGTATATTAAGGCCTTTATTCCCCCTAAAGAAACGGGGTTGAGGGCAAAGGGGACATTGTTTAAAATCTCCAGGGACGTTGCTTCTGGAGAGCGGGTTGGCTGAGGAAATGGTAGATGTAGAAGCAGTCTGCGACATAACCTGGAGGGCATTCACTTATGAAAATTACATGATAACATTATATTCACCAGGTTAAGGTAAGCTACTATAAAAATAAAAAAAGGGATAAAAAAAACACGATATTGTCCTGGATTAAGGATTCACTTGGTTGCACAGAAGGTTAACGCAGGAAATTACTTACAAGTAGTAAATATAGCAAGACAAAAATTCAACAGACTTGTCGAAACAAGGTACATTGTTTCGGTGCAACTCAATGTTTTCTTGATTTGGCTTGCATATTCTTTAAGTTTTAAACACACTTTAGATGGTAATCAGGCACGGATTGTTGATAATTTTGTTTTGGCTTTAGGTTTTATCCGTCATTTATCTGTTAAGAACACCCCAGCGCTTCCGTGCAGAAATTCAGGCCCGCACGGCGGTCTCCGGCCAACAAAACGTCCACAGCGTCTTGTCTATGCGTAGAAATCAGATTATTTGAAAAATGTTGTTGAAAATACAGATTTTTCAGTTAGACGCAATCCGGGTAAAAAAATGCGTGTTATCCGTAGCTATGGACATATTAAGGGAATAGATATTTAGATATAAGGATTGTAATTTGTACGCCAGAAATGGCTGAATGGTGATAAAACCAACTATTTATAAGATCAAAATGTAACCCGTTCAATGCAAATAAATGACTTTGACTTTGACTTATTATTTTAAATTAATATTTATAAAATGGGTAGTTTGCACAAATGTAACTTTGACAGAGAAAATTTGTGTTTTTCTCAGTCAACCTTTGACAACGGTATCTGTAAAGGTACTGAAACGTCCGGAAGGCCCAAATAATTAATATACGCGATATAATCCGTTTAAATTGTTTTATTTAAAAGAGGAGGGTAGCTAAATACATGTAGTTTTAGAAAACATAAATTATTTGACATATGTCGGAATTAAAATGTCCACTCATATTCATCGAAAGTTGTCATACCGCACGCACTCGACCCGTATTATCTCAAAACATTAAAAACATTGATTTGTTTACAGATGATTGTCACTAATATTTTGTTTAAAAGTGTCTTTAAGTTTTATAATGGAGATTCCAGGAGGTATGTTTTGTATTTCCTTAAAGGATACGTTTGATTTTTTAAATTGTTTTACGCAACACGTCGGAACAACCTATGAAATTTCGATCTAGGAAATATATCGAAGCTTTTACTTTAGAGACCCCGCGAACCCCCTGATGATTTATATGTCATTTTGAAGCAAAAAGTGTAAACTTTAATATTATTATGACAAATTTACCGAACACTTCCGAAGGTCTTCGTGATAGTTATTGTACGTCATTCTAGTTTTACGGTGAAAATATTTCATGTTTTGTTATTTTGTTTTTGACCAAGAAATCAATTATTCGTTGTCGCGTATGTTTGAGCTATGTATAGATGCTACCAAAGATAATAAAGCTGAAAAATGCAAATACGTCATCCAGCAATTATCTAAGCCGTTTTTAGAAAATAATATGAATACCCAAAATTTAGAGAAAAGATGTCGTTATCTGTGCAAAAAACTATGGGAGTACTACAAAAAAGCGTCTCAAAACAAGAAAGTATTATTAAATAGACATTCAGACTGGCTAAACGTAAGAGAAAACATTGTGCTAACAAGATTCGAAGAAAAAAAGACTGCGATTGTTGATAACCACGAAACCATTGCTGAGGCCGTTGCAGGAACTAAGCGACGACGTGGTAGACCCAAAAAATCTTTTTCGGAATGCTGTGACCGTTCAAAAAGAAGAAGATTAATGGAATGATTCAAATTGGATGAAAGTTTAATTGTAACCTAAACAAACATGATGATCAAAATGTCACAAAAGAAATAAATGTCGATGAAATTTCATCGCTGATTGTTGAGGCTGAACTGACCAAACATCAATACATTTTAATAAAAAAAAATATTAATTCTAAAGCGTCCAAATCAGTTTCAGTTTCATTGCCATCATACGCAAAGGTTTTAAAAGCAAGGAAAAAGTGCTATCCAAAGCAAGAAGAGATTAAGGTCACTGCATCTTCTGCGGAAATTGAATTGCAGAGCCTATTAGATCACACGGCGTCTAGGGTTATTGAATCACAAAAACCCGTCATAGATACAATATCGATTAAATCTTCACATAAATTTGTACTGATAGGTAAATGGGGCTTTGATGGTACTACAGGCCAATCCAAATATAAGCAAAAATTCACAGATAGAAGTGGAAATGATGAAGATGGCAGCCTCTTCATTACTATGTGCCATTTAGATTGGTTATGAGAGATGTTGATAACTCTGATAAACCAAGTGTCGAGACAGTGATTTGGAAAAATCTTCGACCTGCATCCACCAGGTACTGTCGACCAGTAAGGTTTAAATTTGAAAAAGAAACTAAGGTATTATCCCAACCAGAAGAAAATTACATTCAAGATCAAATTAATATTTTGCAGCGTTCGCTAGTTCCAGTTAATGGTAATAAAAACATTGATATAGAACACTTTTTGCTGTTAACGATGATCGATGGAAAGGTGTGTTCAGCTTTATGTGATATGTCTGTAGCTAGGTGTTTCATATGCGGAGCGACACCAAAAGAAATGACAAATGGCGAAAATTGTCTCCAAAAATCTGTCCATGAGGAAAATTATGAGTATGGACTGTCTACTTTGCATGCTTGGATACGTTTTTATGAATATTTTTTACACGTGTCCTATCGGCTACCTGTCAAAAAATGGCAAATGAGATCAAGAAAAGAAACATTATTTTTTGGAAAGAAAGAAGCAAAGACTGTTTCGACAAAAACTTATCGTCGACAAACCACAAAGTGGAGGTAGTGGTTCCACAAATGACGGAAACACGGCACGTGAATTCTTTGACAATCCTAGAATAACTGCGGAAATAACAGGACTAAATGAAGATTTAATATACAGATGTTCTGTAATATTAAAAGTTTTAGCTTCTGGCCATAGGATTAATACAAAAAAAAATCGAAGAATATGCCATAGAAACAGCGAAACGCCTCGTGACGGAATATCCGTGGTACTACCTTCCTGCTTCAGTGCATAAGGTTTTAATTCATGGTTCAGAGGTGATAGAATATGCTCTTTTACCTATATAGGCGAGATGTCAGAAGAGGCTGCAGAAGCAAAAAATAAAGATGTGAAATACATCAGTCAACATAACACAAGAAAACAATCTGGGGCGACGAGCAACACCGATTTACTTAATCGAATTCTATTAACATCCGATCCTTTCATCACTGGCCTGTGAAGTTTGCCCAAAAAAAAGAAAGGATCACTACCGAAAGACTGTCTTTCTCTAATTTTAGAACAAACATAACGTAATAAAGCGTTTAGCACTATCTATCATATTTTTATTGCAACTTGTTTATTTTCGTCCGTTGTTGTATGAACGCGGGACCACTGTGCTGGGTGTTCAATGGATAAAATAATTTTCAACGTTCACCTTTTTATCAAACGATTGTTATCAGCAGTCTTCAGAATTAAAGTTTGTATACTGAAATAATTACAATATGGTATCGACAACCTAACATTCCGTTTTTTTGTCGTTACATAAATATGGAAAAATTCATCACAATTAATAGAAATAGTGGTAATGTATTGCTTCATAAAGGGGTATCAGGACCATAAAGTAAAATTATTTAAGAATGGAGCCGATTTATGGCGGTGTGCTTTGTATAGGAAAAGTAAATGTGGAGGAAATATTATTGTACTGGTATGTACATCTTTTTGCACTGCATTTGTTTTACGATAGCTTAATTACGATTTTTGAAATAAAATCTAGAAATAAATTTTATTCTAGAAATAAGCTGTCTGGAAAGAAAAAACCATTCATATACACCGGCACCATCTAAAAATTTGATGGCTATAGTGATTGGAAAGTTGTAGGAATCGGTAAAAAGCAGTCATGAAGCCATACCCAAATTATGTCAAAAAGCTATTAAAAACATCAAAGACACCGGGTTCGGATTTGGTTGGTGAAATACCAGCATTAAGTAGCATCCAACACAGCCTATATACGACGAGAGAAACAAATCCTTAGAAATCAAATAACTGTTTTCAAAAATTTCGACGACATTTCTGTGCCCGCAAAATATTCATATTTTACCAGAAAGCGTATCATGATATTTTGTACAAAGGAGGCTTAAGAAAAAAATAGAATTCATGAATATTTTGGTGACGCTACTTTTGACGCCGTTCCAAAACCGTTACATCAATTATTTATAATACACGGCGAGTTTGGAAGTGGCATTACACAGACAACAACAATACTTTTAATATATGCTCTGATGCCCGACAAAAAGAGGAGACATAAGTTCTTATTAATGCGGCAACTAATAAAATCCCAATCGACAACGTTCCAACCGAAAAAATATCATTGCGACTTTGTGATAGCAGAACACAACGCTTTTAAGAAAGATCATTGGTATAGTCGTCTGGAAAAAAGCAAAAAAGTAGGGAATGAAATCTAAATATTATGATAAAGGAATAGTCAGGCTTACTGCTTCGCTGCCTTTATTGCCCGCTAATAATATTAATGACGGTTTGGACCAAGGGAAAGCAGGGGAAAAGAAAAGTGGAAATATTTTTTTAGATATATTGATAGTTTCTGGATGACTAATACATTCCAAGAACTTTTATGCGTATTCAGCGACGGTCACAGAACTAATAATGTAGCTGAGGCATTTAATTCTAAGTTAAGCAAGTACATAAACAAATGAAATACGTCAATATACTGAGACTTTTAGAGTCTAACGTATTTAGAAACTGACGAGATATATTTAATATTCAGCTACAACTTCTAAATAATGAAATATCGGTGGGCTACACTCTCAGAAATCTACGTTGTAAGGTGTACTGCCGTTAGGGCAAAATATTTTTCGCCAAATTTATTTAATAACGTTTAATAATGTTTGTTCTGGTTCCAGTAATAGTACATTACTGCAAAGGCAGGAAAAAGTCAGTTCGTGGATGAGTATGATTTTGAAGGACGAGGCGTAGCCGAGTCCAGTCCAGCAACACTGCCTACAAAACTGAATTATGAAAGCTTTTAGTGCCAACATTGAAATATAAAAATAATTCTACTAAATTAAAACGACAACCGATTCCTTCGCGTAACAAGTCTCATAACGTCTATTTGATTAACACGCAATAACAAATGTTATACAACCCTCAATTTGACGCAAGTTATAAGAATGGCTATGGTGGAATAAAATTTTCTTGTTGTTTGGTTTGTTGTTACAAAATTATTATTATGTTATAGTAGTGTGTCAGTGTTTTATAAGAATAATGCCAGGCAAATATACAAGAAAGTGTGAAGTTTGTGGCGTTGGGAGTGTCAGAAAAAAGATTCTGGCATATTTTTAGCAAGATTTCCGCTTGATTCAAAATTATTATTATCTTATAGTAGTGTGTCAGTGTTTTATAAGAATAATGCCAGGGAAATATACAAGAAAGTGTGAAGTTTGTGGCATTGGGAATGTCAGAAAAAAAAATTCTGGCATATTTTTAGCAAGATTTCCGCTTGACCCGAACAGGTAAAACTTGGTGTATTTCAGTACCAATTTACTTAGTATATAAATATATCGTATTTGTTAGCTGTTCTACTCAGATTGTAGAAGATATCGGGTAAATACGTAAAATGATGTATTTTCTCAAAATCTAATCATACTTTTTAAGCAAACAATAACATGGTGATGTGAACAAATTATCGATAAACTTTGTTGTTTTATTTTTAGGTGCCGTTTATGCGTGAAGTTAACAGGCAATGAGGACTTGGCGTATTTACCGATTAGAAAATTAAATGAAAATGTGAAAATCTCATAAAGCGGTTTCTTTGATCCAGTACACATTCGTCACTAGCACAAAAACGCCCTTACATGGTTTCAGTTCACTTTCGGCACTAGTGACGAATATGTACTTAAATGCATTTTTAACCGACTTCAAAAAAGGAGGAGGTTCTCAATTCGAACTAATTTTTTTTTTATTTTTTTTTCTATGTATGTTACTCGATATCTCCGAGAATCGTGGACCGATTTTCAATTTTTTTTTTTTTATCGAAAGGGTATAACTCCGAGTTGGTCCCGTTGGCACTAAGTCGGGATCTGATGTGATGATGGAATCTTGGAGAAATCGAGGGAACTCTTCAAATGTTATAGGGACATGTACGGTGCTTTCGGTAATTTATTGATAAAGTCAAGAATTTACATTCAGTAAATAGGATTTGGGTTAAGGAAACTGATGAACACACATACGAATCACTAAAAAGAAAAAAAAAAAAAATTTTTAACAAAAAAAAGAACCGACTTCATTAAAACTAAAAAGCCAACAATAACCCGTTCAAGTACAGATTACATTTGACTCACCCTTCGAAGTCGGTGCCAAACCTCGCGTAAACTATAATATATAAATATAAGAACTGGGTTTGGGATCGACTTCGAAAGGTGAGTCAAATGTAATCTGTACTTGAACGGGTTATTGTTGGCTTTTTAGTTTTAATGAAGTCGGTTCTTTTTTTTGTTAAAAATTTTTTTTTGTGCGTTTTGGTCACTGCTGACCAAAACGAACTAAGTTTACGTTGGGTAATAGTTTCGTCAGTTGCATAAGACAGTCTCATTTTAAGGCGTTCTTAACAAACTTATTTATAATGAAAGTCAGGAACTTTTTGTTTTCTTTCTTGGTTGGTAGTATGTACCAATATGTATGTAAGTAAGTATATATATTTTTCTGTATTATCGAATGAAAAATATATGTTAATTTTTAATGTTTATTTAACCATAACAAAAACTAAACTGACGATATACTTCTTGTAAATAAACACCTAATTAACTAATACTACAAACATTGTAACTGTTTTATTTATTTTTCCACACCATGCTCAGCTTTTTTAAGCATGTTTTAATGGTTATTTTACCATTTTCCAATAATTTCATTATACGTCTTCTCTTTTTTTGGACATCTACATCAATTATTCTTCTATTTTTTGCCTTTAACTTGCTTCCTTGTATTTTTATTATAGTGATATCGTTTATTTGCATTTCTACTTGTATGCCGTGCATAAGTCTCAATAGACTGGCATTCCTTGGGATCTTTTTATTTAGGCGACTATGCCACCCCTCTACCGCGTTAGTTGTTATGTGGCGTTCATTGTAACAACTGAAACTAATAATTGAATCATTAAGTAACCACTGATCCATAAAGTATTCGATGAATTTGTTGCTTTTGCGATTATTCGGCAGCATATCTACTATTGTCAACCACCCTTCAACTATTAATTCCTCAGGAAGGTGCGCTAAAGCCTTGCAATATTTAATGAAGCTTTTTTCCCTTTTGGTTTCATTTAGTTTCAATTTGCGAGCTTTTTTTTTAATAGCTTGTGTATAATGAAAATAGCAACCGGATATTTGGCTGTCTGGATATACCTTGCTGATTGCATTATGCATCGCAATTTCAAAATCGATTTTGAACAGTGATGGATTCCAAAGCGGTAGATTGTCTTTTAAAATCTGTAAAAGCTTTTCGTACGTATGTTGTGTTTTGTTCGCCAAGATAGCATAAACTAGAGGCACTATTATATTAGTTTCAGAAGTACTTCCTAAGTCGGCATGAAATGTATACAACTGTTTAAAGGGATGTTGTACGATTTTGAAAGTACCGTCGCCTAGAATAATTTTGGCTCTTTGGAACACATTTCTGGTATTACGGCTCACAAAAATCAAAATTTCGTCTTTGGTTCCAGTTAACAGATTTGGATGAAATCGTTGAGGTATTTCTACTTCTTTCAATGAGCTAAATTTAAGTTTCTTTATGTTGTTACAACGTTTCCTTAAATTATACAATTCTGTCTTTTTTTGTTCGAACGATGGTATATCTTGCACAAATTGGACTCCTTTGTCAAGAAGTGGTATCATGCAATCATCAAAAATTTGCTGGATGGGCGTAAACTCATCCATACGAGTAACTCGTCTTTTGCAAACATTGAATTGTTTGATGAATTCAACCCACTCATAATTGGGTATACAGTGTTGTGAATGATCAGACTGTCGTATTACGTCTCGTTTTTCATTTAGAGTAATAGATGCGTTACATTCTTTCCGTTTTTCACATCTCCATCTTGTAGTTCCATCTTGATTTTTTCTGGACAAAGTATACCTATGTCCGTTAGTGTACACGCAATCTTTATTTCTTTTTCCAGGTGTTATAAAAATTTCGGAGCTATCCATTTCGCGACAATGCCTTTATTTAATATTTCCGTTCTTCTTAAGAAAGAAATTAATTAATAGGTATTTCAATAGTATGTCATAATAATGTGACATTAGCTAGTCATCACTCATCAATCATCATAAATCATAAGTAGTATTTATCAGTAAATAGGACGATATACAATCTATTTTTATTTGAAGTACCCATGACGGACTTATTCCACTTACGTCAGCTGCCACACATCTATACATCTCTCTCTCTCTCTCTCTCTCTCTCCTGCGGCCTGGCCTGGATGTGTTCTTCGGCTAGTTGGCATTAAAACAGTTATTGCAACTAAATATATCTAAAGACAAATAGATTAATATTCGGTGGAAATACATATCGCCTAGGCCTAACCTTAGTAAGACATATCGGAATAAGGTAAGTTAGGATCGTAAAATAAAATACAATTTCATTGATAATAGATGTATATATATATGTCGTGGAGCGTGCAACGGAACGTCAAGTCCGAACAGATTTGGGTGTATTCGGAATGAGGTTGTGGCAACACTGATTTAAGCGGGAAACCGACGAGAACCGTTGGCAACACTACCAGCTGTCACTTCAAAATGGCGCCCGAAGCGCGCGGGAAATGTTCGATGACAGTTGCTTTGACAGTTGACGTTGGCGGGCCCGGAGCTCACTTTCGATCGAGACGCCGAACAGTGCGGTTGTGTTCCTAACCTCATTCCGACTTCACCACGTTCCGTACTGGAATCATAATCGGTTTTCATCCGTGCTGTGTTTGATTATTTTTGCACTGATTGTTATTCAAATTAATCGTAATAAACGTGAAGAGTGTAAACCCAGTTTTATTTCGATAAAATATCATGGACGAGTGTGTTAAAAGTAACGAATCACCACCTACCCCGCTCGACCCTCCGTCATATATATATATATACATTCATTACTCTAAGGCAGAAGCTACAGTCACGTGTGCTAACTGCAGGACACTTTTGTAGATTTGCACGATATCTGCCGCGTGAGTTTCGTTGAAGTCCGTGACAGAGGCATTTGCGTTTATTACGCTGTTCCAATTTTCGGCGTCAATATGCTCGCGGCACACACGTGCACTTGGTGGCAGATAAAAACTGTGTTGTGATAGCATCATCGCTTTCTGCAAATACGGGATCGGGAACAACTGTACCGCGTAGCATCCGGCGAAAACGCATTGATTGATGTTCACTATTGCCCTTTTCAACGCAGGCGAAGTGTAATTACTGTTAAATTCAAAATAGCTCATGTTTTTAAATCGAAAGCACAACATGCAGGATAATATGTTATACTCGGAATTGGTAGTAAATCAACAGACTGATCTATTGACAGATGTCATTAAATATAAAAAAAGTAAATATAATAATAGCTAGGTAAGGTACTCATAGCAAAGAGGAATTTATGCTTTGAAACCATTATTAAAACTTTCCTCCGCAGGCTCGTACTAAATGTGACGAAAGTGTACTGGTCCTACTATTCAGTTCGTTTTCGTCAGTAGTAACAAAAACGCACTAAAAATTTATCTAAGTACACATTCGTCACTGGTGGCGAAAGTGGACTAAAAATATATAATTACATTTTGTCAAGGTGACGAGTGTGTACTGGATCGTTTCTTTTACAGGTCCTAGGTCAACCGACTTTATTATTTTTTCTAATATGTTGCTTGAAAACAAAAACCAATGATAAACTGTACATACACCTAGGTTATGTCAAATAAATAAACAATTTTTAAGGCATATGTTTATTTTCGTAAAACCAGCACTAAAATTAACCAAAGTTATGCAGGAAGCGACAAGCATATTTATTTGTCAAGGTGACTTGTATTTTAATCAATTAATGGTGTTGGTCGTTTTTTGCTTTACAAAAAAAACTCTGCTTTTTACGCAACTACGAATATCGAATATTTATCGATATCGATAGAAAAGTATGATTCGTATTTGTCAAGCCCTAACAACAGTGGTACCAACAGACTCGTAGTAAAACTGCCTTTTACTATGTTGGTACTCTACCGTTTTAAGTTGTTAGGTTGGTACAAAAGGCTTTCATAATTCCGATTAGCGGCTTGTATGAAAGTGCCGACTCTTAAAACGTAGTGATTATATGCTCTTTGGGCGAGTCCTTCAATAATACGAATGTGCGAACTGAACATAATTAGGTCTTAAAGCACTCGAGTGATCCTAGTTTCTGCCAATGTTTGAGCAAAAGTCTTTTGGCATTTTTGTTCCAAAATATTTTCGCTGCCACTCCACTAATTTGGCATCCCATTCTATATTGAATGACTTATGATATGTCGTGAGGCTGCAGCAAGTGTGATGTGTGGGGTGGGAGTTTAAGTATGGGGATCTGATTTTTAATAGCCAGCTGTACAACTCTGATGTCAAGATGAGTCGAATGACCGTTGTAAATAATAAGGACCGGGCACTTTTCTTACAAGAACTTTTTCCATGTAGTTTTAGAAGATTTCTGTTTTCATCCATCCCTTTGTACTAGCTGCATACGTGAAAATCATGTTCCTCGTTGTTTAAATCAGCCGTCCATGTATCCCAAACATATTTACCTTTGTAGACGATTAATGGCGGTAACTTTTTATCGCTGGCACTTGCACCTACCAATACTGTGATATTTTCCATCCGCTACCCTGGGGAGTCCTTGCACATGGTTTGTTCATTTTACCAACCACTTTAGTAGGGTCGAGGCACAGTGACGTCTCATCTAAATTCCATATAAATTGAGGTCCTTCAAACAGATTTCAATCATTCAATGTATCTTAATATAGTTTGATTTTTTTTTAACACATATTTGACACATGACAGTTCCTATATAACGTAAAGTACATATACCTTGGTAAACAAATAAGTCTTGATAGAGCGAACAACGATCGAGAAGTAGAACGCAGGGCCCAACTTACGTGGAACAAGTACCTACTGGAGCTTAAAAGAAATATTCAAAAGCAACATGCCAATAAGCATAAAAACTAAATGATTAAACTCTAGCCTTCTACCTTGCCTGACGTATGCTTGTTAAACATGGACATTCAATAGCAAGGCAAGAAGCAAGATAGTTACACGCCAACGAGGTATAGAGCGAAGCATGTTGAATATTAACAAAATGCAAAGAATAAGGCACATGAAAATAAGAAGTTTAACCAAAGCAAAAGACGGACTTGCACATGCTCTTGCATTAAAACGGAAATGGGCAGGCCATGTAACGTGCCTTCAGGACCGGAGATGGACCAGGCGGATCAAAACATGGCAAGGCCCCCAAGGCAAAATAAAAAAAAGGAAGACCTTTCGCTAGATGGGAAGACGAGATCAAAAAAACAGCTGGTCACAACTAGTGTCAAACAGCCCAATCAAGAGAGGATTGGCTATCTTTGGAGGAGGCCTTCACCTGTAGAGGGGTTCTAACAGATATTTAAATAGTTTTAATTTCTTATTTTAAAATACGCTAATTATAAACATTAAACTTAAAAATAATAACGTACCTAAAAATATATATTATATATATATACACATAATACAAATACATGCCTACATAGCTAACTTTAAGTAACCACTGTATTTTTGTAGCTGTCTTATCCTTGTAAGAAATAAAAGGCGTTTTATTTTTTATTATATTTTAATATTACTACCCCACACGACTCGTCTCCCTCCCGTTTACCCCCGTAAGGAATGATATCGAAGTCGAAAACCTTTCTACGTCCTTCCCCACAGCTGAAACTATTTCTATACCAAATTTCATCAAATTGGCTCAGCGGTTATTTTGACATACAAACTTCCACCCCCATTTTTACTTAACACTTTTTATCAACATTGCTGGAATAAAAATACATTGCCATTATAATACTTTACGATTGAATATTGCATGTAAATATGGACCACATATCAACTTTTTTATGACATCAAGGACGATTTTTGTGAAAAATTGTGTTGATTTTGTGTGTGTTTTTTTATACAGGGCGTGTGGAATAACGATGTAGGAACTTTAAGAGGTGATACCGGGGACTATTTGGAAGTTTGAACCCTATATGTTTGAGTCCAATCTTGATAGTTTTTTTTTTAAGTTTTTCTAAATTTTTCAATTCGTGCCAAAACTTAACATGAAAAGTAAAATTTAAACGAAACTATGCATTCAATCTAATTTCTTTCTTTCTGATTAACATCGCCATTAATTTAATAACCAATAAAAACAAGTTGACTCACCCACATACCACACATTTTTTTAAAAGCGTTTTTGTAGCTCACCACCATGAGTGATTTCTGCCAAAAAAATAAACCCTAGCAGGCTGTAAAAAAAAAATCTCAGGATATTGACGTTACAACTAATTTAAAAATATGCTTGATTTGTTTCCTGTAAAAAAACACAAAAACGACGACATAATTACTACAAATAATAAACACATCGTTTGTCGAAAACCAGAATTCACTAAGCAACAAGTAGTTGAAACAAAGCTTGTACTTATCTCAGTATCAATCAACTAACTAGATACGAGGTTTTGAAGAGGATTGAGAAAAAATTGTGGTGTAGCCTTAACTTTAGGACTGTATTTCTGAAAGGATCAAGTTCGTGGGCATCCTAAAATAAAAAATATAGCGGTGAAAAATAAAATTGAGATAAATTTTATTTTTCTTTCGGGAGCTAGCATTATGCTGAGGTGGGACCGTTTCGAGGCACTCATAATTAGCTTAAGTACTTAGTAATAGTTTTTTTTTCTTTGTTTGGCACTTTTCAACGCAATTATGTTTTGTCTCCGAATAAATGTTTTTCTTTCTTTCTTTCTTTCTTTCTTTCTTTCTTTCTTTCTTTCTTTCTTTCTTTCTTTCTTTCTTTAATGCAATGAGAAGTTCCACTAACCTCTGTAAAACTGCGGCACCGGAGCAGGAACAAGCAACGCGCGCCACCATAATAATGCAGGTGATTAGTAGGTATTGAAAATTAAAATTATAATCGTTCCTGGTTGAGTAGGACGATCACACACATTGACATTGAAATGCGATGGTAAATTATTTTCTTATGATTTTTGGCGACCATACGTCACCACGTCACCACGCAGGTTGTTATATGCGTGTTGGTAATAGCCACCAGGCGGAAAGCGAATAAATAAATAAAAATTTAACAAAAAAAAGAACCGACTTCAGTAAAACTAAAAAGCCAACAATAACCCGTTCAAGTACAGATTACATTTGACTCACCCTTCGAAGTCGATCCCAAACCACTCAGTTCTTACATTTATATATTATAGTTTACGCGAGGTTTGGCACCGACTTCGAAGGGTGAGTCAAATGTAATCTGTACTTGAACGGGTTATTGTTGGCTTTTTAGTTTTACTGAAGTCGGTTCTTTTTTTTGTTAAAATTTTTATTTTATTTTTGCTTTTTAGTGATTCGTATGTGCGTACTGAATGTAAATTCTTGACCTTATCAATAAATTACCGAAAGCGCCGTACATGTCCCTATAACATTTGAAGAGTTCCCTCGATTTCTCCAAGATTCCATCATCAGATCCCGATTTAGTGCCAACGGGACCAACTCGGAGTTATACCCGTTCGATTTAAAAAAAAAATTAAAATCGGTTCACGGTTCTCGGAGATATCGAGTAACATACATACAAAAAAAAATAAAAAAAAAATTAGTTCGAATTGAGAACTTCCTCCTTTTTTGAAGTTGGTTAATTAAGAAATATAAAGTAGACCAAAACTAAAGGTATGATGATACTTATAAAATGATATTTTTTACATAAGAAAAAGTAATACAAGTATGAAATTGGTACCATTTCATTTAGTTAACATTAAATAAATTCCATCAGTACTAAAAAACATGATATCATGCGATATTAAGAAACTTAACCTATGTAAAATTTATTTTCGCAACACTCACCCGTATTGGAGAAAACACAGCAACTTAATTTACAAACGTACAGAGACATAGTTCAAAAACTGTACAAAAAAGTATTATTTACAACGCTGTAGCAATTTATCTACAACTTATTTTGAGGTGTATTCAAGGAATAAAATTTAATTTCATAATAATATTAAACATTTTAGAAAGACAATTGCAATGCCAGCGGCGCCAGCGCACACCAAACTTTTCTCATCGAACGTCTACTGTTTTTTCACTACGAGTTATTTTTCGGCCACTACAAACAAAAAGGTTCGGTTTATTAAAAATGTAAATAGTTTATAATGTGTAAATGATTAGATTGAAGTTTTTAACTAGAATAGTGTTTTTATAGTCAATAATATTGTGTAGTTTTAGTTTAATGAGTAGTTATTAAGGCTTATTTATTTAAGTGTAACATTAAATCGTTACAGCAGCACTGCAACCCTTAATAAAAAAGTGCAGTTATTGATGATCACAGATAACCAATGGTTAAAGTAACAATTTGTTGGTTTTTTTTTGCTATATATCGGACAGTTTTCGTTTGATAGATTGTGCCAGCCAGTGTTAATAATGCCATTTACCAAAAAAAGTTTTTCTAATATATATATATGAAGCCAGAAATCAAAATAATTATATTAGAGGTTTACAAGCAAAAAGTTGCACTTTGTCGCTTATTACCGCTACAGTGCCGCTGGGAGGATTTAATTACAGCTCAAGTCCCACACATCACACCGTCCCACGATCCACGATCGAATCGAAGGTTTTTTAAATCCACAAACGCTGAGCATACTTAGTAGCCTGCAGTACGCTTCGATACTGAAGAAAGCGAAGTAAGGCAGAGTTGTTGGAAAAGCCTTCTCGGAATCCTTCTTGATCGAGAGGTTGAAAGTCATCAAATCTATGCGCGAGACGATCCGCAAGGTCTGTAGATAACAGCTTATACAAGGCTCAGGAGCGAGACCAAGCACCTGCATACTACTAGAAAAAGGACTTCGTTACGTAAATATAGATTTCATAAAGAAAATATTATGTGCGTATAATTTTGAATGCTGTGCGACTTATATACCAGGGTCTGGTCTAATTGTAATCTGCGTTTACCGAATACCTAACGGTAATATAAGGGTGTTTTTAAACAAAATGGAGTTATTACTGTACTACATAACTTCAAAATATTCAAATAAGAAAATCATAATTTGTGGAGACTGGAATATAGATTTTCTAAAACGTAGTAGACGATCTGAACAACTCCTAGGTATCCTAAAAAATTTCAATCTAAGTATACATTTTAATTCACCGACTAGAAAAAAATCGTGCATTGACCAGATAGCCAGCAATATAAAAAAAACAACATCACAACTACCCAAGCTTGGCCTGTCAGATCACGAAACAGCACAAATCCTCTCATTCACAGCAAAAGTGCAACGAATCCCTAAATACTGGTATGAATACAAAAGAGATTATAGTAAAGATAATGTACGTAAATTTAAGGAATGCTTAACTGCACTTTCTTTTTCTGATATTTATGAGAAAGCGTCAGTGAACGAAGCTTTTGAGTCATTTCATGAAACTTTGACACTTTTCTACAATCTATGCTTCCCTATATTACTGGTTAAAGTGAATACGAGATTAACAAAAAATAGATGGCTAAGTAAAGGGTTAAGAAAGTCGTGCTCTGTTAAAAGGCAGTTGTATTTCAAATACAAAAATAGTAGAGCAGATAAATTATCAAACAAAAGCATTTATATTAAATATTCCCGCCAGTTAAGAAAGTGTATATTCAGTTCTCAACAAATAAGCAATAAAAGACACATTGAGAATAGCAAAAACAAGTGCAAAGCCACCTGGGACACAATTAATACCAATGTTATATACAAAACAAAACCCTGTGATATTGACAAGATAATAAGTAATAATAACACACTGTCTAAGCCAGAGGAAATTTGCCATGCCTTTAACAACTTTTTCATAGACATGGGCGAAAGTAATATGATCAATAACATCCAAGTACCTATAGGTTTGCCTAGCAACGTTAATAGTATTTTCTTGCTACCTACTGATGCTGACGAGGTTTCAATTGTTATCAAGAACTTAAATAACAGTAATGCAGTCGGATTTGATAGCATCAATACGCAAATGCTTAAGACCTGTGGAATGATTATATGTCAACCGTTAAGTTATTTAATTAATATGTCCCTAGAGGAAGGTACTTTCCCCAAAACGCTAAAAAAATCTATTGTTAAACCCATTTATAAAAAAGGGGACCCCTTAGATATTAATAACTATCGGCCAATCACGCTCATCCCAATTCTTAGTAAAGTGTTCGAGAAAATCATGTACAAAAGGTTAGACAAGTTTGTTTCTAAACATAACATTCTTACACCGGAACAATTTGGTTTTCGGAAGAGTAGTTCCACTTCTTTAGCCTGTTTCCATCTTGTAAAACAAATTACCGAATGTGTTACAAAGAAAAAACCCGCAGTAACACTCTTTCTCGATATGTCTAAGGCATTCGATCTTGTCAACCACAAAATACTTCTCCAAAAAATGCACTGCTATGGTTTTCGGGGTAAAGCATATGACTGGTTCGTAAGCTATCTCACTGATCGTAAACAATGTGTCGAAATCTCAAATATTGACCTCAACCAGAAAAAACCAATTAAATATACGTTTACGTCTGAATTCAGAATTAACAAGAATAGGGTTCCTCAGGGCAGCATCCTTGGACCGCTTTTATTCCTATTGTACATAAACGACCTGCCCAAAGTCACCGACGACAAGCTGATACTGTTTGCAGATGATACAACAGTAGTCATTGAAGCGGATCAAGGAGTTTCCCCGAAGCTCAAAATAGAAACTTCATTAACAAAAATTAATGAATGGCTATCGCAAAATGGTCTAAAAATTAACGTAAACAAAACCAAAGTTATACAATACAAAACGCACAAAGCTAATCCAGCACCACTTAATGTAACTTTCAAGAACGAAAACGTTGACCAAGTTGAGGAAACAACTTTCCTGGGTATAAAAATAGATTCATTTTTAAATTGGAAACCGCACATTAAATACGTGTGTGACAAACTAGATCGTTTTGTATATGCTTTAAGACGACTTAGGCAAATAGTCTCACAAAAAGCAGCTGTCACTGCCTATTATGGCTATGTGCATTCAGTCCTCAACTATGGACTAATAATATGGGGTAACTCGGTAGATTTAGATGATGCTCTTAAAGCACAAAAGAAATGCATACGAGCCATCTGTGGTGCACCGGTCCTCGAATCTTGTAAGCCACTATTCAAAACTCTGCATATACTGCCTGTAGCCTGCATGTACATAAAGGAAGTATGTCTATTTGTAAAATTAAATCCCTCACTATTCAGACTCCAGACAGACGTGGCAAACAGGCCAACAAGATACCAACACAAACTCTCTCTGCCATGCTATCGTTTGAATTACTGTAAGAGAAATGTATTCTGTATGTGCATAATAATATATAATAAGTTACCATCGAGCTTTAAGGAATTACCGGTTTTGAAATTTAAAAGAGCCCTAACTAACTGGTTACTTGATAAATGTTTTTATAAAGTTGATGAATATTTAAATTATAAGGAAGAAAGACATTTATATTAATTTTATTATTCAACTTACATTCTTATGCTGTTGCGACATGATTGTTAATATTATTTTAGTGACATTTTATTATTATTTAAAATTTTAGGCTATTGCGACATGATTGTTAATATTATTTTAGTGACATTTTATTATTATTTAAAATTTTAGGCTACCAATTTTACAATGTTATTGCAAATGAATTTTGATTTTATTATGATTTTATGTGTATCTCATGCATGTCAATTTAGTCATTTTATTTTATTTTATTGTGTTTCTACGCCAGTACTTACTGGTAGAATATGAAGGTACGGGAAATAAAATTGTAACATCACTCAAGCACCATATTCTGAGAAATAAATGATTCTTATTCTTATTCAAGCTGTTAGTTCTTCCCGATCAAGAACACCATCACTGTCGTATATTAAACATGGATATTACGGAGTTACACAACTTTTGGAAATCTTTATAAACTGGATATCTTGGAAACAGTGCAAAGAGTGCGGAAAATTTCCTCCCGCTCTTAGAAATTCAGTCGTCCGTTATCACCCAGTCACGCTGCCTGGTTTTAAGCTGTTTCAGCCTTTCTAACGGCCGGGTATATATTCAGTCCAAACGAGCGCTTGTGCTGAGCTGTAGGTATGACTAAGTCCATTTCTCAAAAAAACTCAGTTTTTGATGATGATAAATACACGGTTCCGCTTAATGACATATTTGACGTTTGTGTACTATTTGGATGGCTGTCTGTTTGCATTTTACGTTTATGGTCCAAGACTGAGAGTGCCGTTGGAAATCTTGTTGAGTTTTTTGTGCGTTTCGTAAAATGTAAAGATATTACATCAACAGTTGTTAAAATGGTTTATAGTAACGCAAGCTAGGTATTCGAAACGATTTTCGAGCTGGCACACTGAGACCACGTAGCGAATGTGATAAATTGATAATTATTCGGTTCGTAATGATCCGTTACATTTTGTAATAATTGATTTTCTTAACTTATTCCGGATCTATAAATACTAAAATAGGCTTATGGATAACATAATAGCCGTGAAGCTAATTTGGGTAACCTACTCGTATTATAGTTACCTACTTCGCGTCTGTCAGCAATGTCTAATACTTTTTGACTGTTTATGAATGATTGGTCTTCGTGCACATTTCCATGAGTAGTAGTCAATGCTATAACTGCTGGACTGAAAAAAAAATAGAAGTGAATGAAATGATCAAAATGCAATAGTTCTAATTCATGCGTTTTCGTCGCTTCGTAGTTTCAGATGTACTACTCGGTAGTCATATTGCGATGTAGGCAAAAATACAACTAGTCAAATCATAAAATAATATGCGGTTTCTGGTCTGTTGTATTTCTTTGTCAATTTCAGTTATATTTATGAATACGTTTTTTTTTTACTTCAAATCTCCGTTATTTATTAACCGATTTGGAAAAATGATTTTTTTTTTGTCGAGGTGCATATCCAAATTGGTCTCACGGATTTATTGGCCAAGATCTCTTGACGAGAGGGTTGTTATAGCCTTCCTCTATAGTGATTACGCTGTTTTATTTTATATGGTGACTTGTTCTGTTGTTTTTCTCGTTGGGGTCAGTTATTTGTGTAAACGTAAAAGTGAGTCAGCGAGCTCATGGTTAAAAAATACATCCAAAACTTACCCGTCGAAATATTGTTCATAAAGTAGCGCCATGAATATAGCAAAAGCATCATCTGCTCCACCGTCGTGGTCTATTATTAGTTTAGGGTGGCCATTGACATTATCAGTTCTGAAATAATCAATAAAAAATCACTAGAAATCATCGTCAATAAATCACTAGTTACTACTAGTGATTACAGACTACATTACAGGAATTAAGATATATTATTTAGTAGCATGAAAAATCTGCAAAGTTATTTAATGTATTTTAGAAAGACAAAATTAGAAGAAAATACCTTCAAACGGTTACCCGTTAACCGTTTGTAGGTAATTTCTTCTAATCATTTGGATGATACCGGTTAACTGATTTGGTTAACTTGTTCAATACAATGAACGATGTAAAAGCTATATTCGCATTCAATAAAAATGTACAAAAATAAATAAAAGTCACTGATACTGCTGAACTCACAAAATATTCATGGAGAGAAAAATAGTATTTTATATACAGGATGTGACCCAGGACTAACTACTCCGATATTCGGAATTCGAACTTCGTATCGTGCCATCCCGTTCATTCAAATATTGTTTGACGCGAGATCGACAGGAACAAACAGAAATATATCAAGATAAGTACCTACGCAAAATGTTACACGAGCGGTCTCCCTACAAATTGCTGAACTCTTTCCTTCTATCTTGATATATTTCTGTGGGAACAAACTACGAATTTCGATCTTCGTAGTAGCCCTTCAGGCGATATTTCTGTAACTCTAAAAGATATCGAGAGTACCGTTACCAAATCAGTAAAACCACAAAAGTATTTTTATTATAAACTTAAAAATATACAGAATACTATTAAGATGAAACGCTTTTAAACAAATAGTATGACGTCAATTGAGAGGTTTCTTTTACAAGTAAGTACTACTCGTAACACAAAGAAACTATCGGCTTACTAGCTGTCTGATATGTTTTTTTTTCTTTTATTTGCCACGTGTTATGATAACACCGATTTATCTTCAAGCATTTATCAAGTCCATACTTATACTCGTAGTTTGGTACCTACTGGTAAATAAACACCTCAATTTTCATACTAAACGCATCGAAAAGTGACATCTAATATTTTGGATATTCTACGGTATATTATTTAAAAAATTTAAATGTAGTTTAACTTTATATAGCAATAAATCACTCTAAAATCTGTGTGCGTCAGAATGACTGACCAAAATGGCAGATCAATGTTAGACTACCATCAGCATTCACTACCTATTTACTACCTATGTTGACATATATGCTACCTAAGTTTTAAAAAATGTGTATATTTAATAAAGTGGGCAGTATGCTTGATATGTGCTGGCCCACATCGAGCAAAGGACTGTGACAACAAAGAAAATCCTAAATGCAGTAATTGTGGGGGCCAGCACATAGCCAGTTTCTGGAAATGCCCCCTCAGGCCGAAAACTAGAATTAGCAACAATAAATCAGCAAATAGAAAAACAAAATGGTCAAACCAAGATAACTACTACCGCCCTCAGCCCCAACAGCAAGCCGCACCCGCGCCCAGACCAAATACGAACTAAGCCTTTCCATCACTATATCAGTACTCACAGCCCAATTCTCAACAGAATCCCACAAATGTTCAAAATACTACTCAACCTCTAATTATCCAACCTAATTCACCAGTTCTCACGCTATCAAACTCGCAGGACGAGAGGCTCATTCCTCTAAGCCAGCCGTCCCAGCAATCTCAATCTCAAATCTACCAGAGCCAGCCCTCTCGATCAGCATATGTCCCCAAATACTCACAAGTTGTCAGCAACAACAGCACTTACAGACAGACCCCTCCAAACGCTAAGCCCAGGCCGGCGCACTCTATAGCAAAATCCCAACAAGTAACCCCTCTAATGCCATCGCGGAACCCGATCGGAGGCGCGGAAATGCTCTCATTTACAGAGAGCGCCTCGCAGACATTGACAGGCGTCTGCGCGGGATGCCACGTTGGCCATATTGTGCGAGTATGACGCAGCCTGGGCGGAATACCAGGCACACCAAAACGTATCCAATACTGCATAGTTCAGACAAAATCAAACCTCTTTCTATTACTCTCTCTACATATAAAGGATTAGTGGCTGCAAAGACGAAATACTAAACCACGTCAACAAGCATTAACATTGACATACTCTTGGTTCAAGAAACCTTCTGGAAACCGCACACTAAGGCATTTAGACTCCCCGGTTTCACCCTGGTCAGGAACGATAGGACCGGCCCTCTCGCCCCCCCCACCCTGTCACGGCTGGTGTCCCACAAGGTTCAACCCTTTCACCTACGCTCTATAATATCTTCACAAATGATATCCCCCGGGATCACCTCAAAGTTCATCTGGCCTTGTTTGCAGACGACACGGCGCTCTATACTACTCACAGCAACCATCTAACTCTGAGGCGGGACCTTCAATCCGCCATCGACACTCTCGAGGAGTGGTTCCGTCGATGGCGGATCGAAGTGAACTCCGACAAGAGCTCAGCCATTCTATTCAATAGGACCAGAAATAAACTCGAATCTAAAATTAAACCCATCAAGTTTTATGGGAGACCCAGCCACTCCCATAAAATGGACTAATATAATAAAATACCTAGGAGTAGTATTAGGCAAAAAGATGACCTTCCGTGCCCATATTAGAAAAGTTAAAGAAAAAGCAAACTTCATTAGGAGCAGACTGGGCCCAATGCTCAATAAAAACAGCAAAATGTCACCTGCAAACAAGATCAGATTGTACAAAACGTGCATTCGTCCGATCTTTACATACGCATGTCCAATATTCTCACATATCAACAAGTTTACTTTAAAACGACTCCAGATACTAGGTACAGAATAAACTGCTTCGTAGTGTACTGAAAGCCCCATGGTATCAAACCAACCTTTCAGTACACTACGATGCACGTATGCCAACGGTATACAAAGTAATTAAAACGCATACCAAAAGACTCCTCGAAAATATACTTAAGCACGACAACCCCCTTATAAACAATATTTTAAATTACATTACCAAACCAAAAATACCTCTAACCACAAATGCAGAATTATCTAAAATGACAACCAAACAAAAACTTCATTATGACCCACTTACACTCAGACGCCCTAAGCATAGCCTAGACGACCCAGACGACATAATAGACCAAACTATAGACAAATGGAACTCGACAATAACGCCTACAGACTGACAAAAAGACCCTACTGGACGACCCATCCCTGATCCATATCAGACGGAGGGGCCGTCCACCTAGATAACAGTAATACATAGCCAATATATAATTATATATATATATATATACATATAGACACATTTATTCACACAACTCTACATAATAAAAAAAACAATATCTTACTTACAAAAAAAACATCACAATAAAAGACATTAATATTTTATCTCAGTGCTCGAGGACTATACGGCCCGAACGGCCATAAATCACACTAAGACACGCACACGTAAACATTGCGCTTGGCGCACACATACAATTCCGCGGGCTCGGCGGGTAAGCCCCGCCCCCCGTAACACACTGACTAGCGGATGCAGCCGCAAATGGCTTCAGTCTCTCAAGCTAAGGAAAAAAAAAACAATAAGTTCAATGACGGTTGAAACTCACTTGTACCTTGTACTTGTTGTTTGTGGGTTGTAATCCAAAACATGTCGCAAATTGTGACAAGTGAGTATCAACCAGCATTGAAATTATTAAGTCTTAAAATGTCTTACTATAATTAATGTTCTACAACAGTGGTTTTTATTCATCCGTACCAACAATTACATAACATTATGTAAGGCTCCTACAATGGGACCTAACAGCAATTTTCATCAGTCTGACAATGTCATCGGCGTGGCTCCGATTGAAATCAATTAGATTGTCATCTGCTTCCGCTATTTCTGTCCAGTCTTGGCCTGGACGTTGATGGTAATTGCAAGCTTTCGTCCCCGGTGAAATAAAACTTCATTAACAATCCTGCCCTTCACCCATTGAGTGCCGAAGGTGAGCATATTATTGAAATCGGTGGCCACCATATAAATGATCTTGTACGTATTATTGCGTAGCTGGCACCAATTAGAAAAAAATACTCCATGGATGCCAATCCACGCAATACTACGTATACGCAAAATTGCGTAGTTTGGCACCAACTACAAACATTTAGTTAATGATGCCATTTTACGTAATATAACGTATACGTGATTTTGCGTAGGTTGGCGTCACTGTCTAACATATCTTCCTGCTCACTCCTGTATTGCTAAATGATGACCTCCCCGCCACCCCTGTACTTCTATAATAAAGAATATTGCGTCATGTTGGTACCGCGCCACCCGCGCAGTGAGATTGACGCTGAAATTGACGCGCTGGCGCAGCGCAACTCCTTGTATTCTGCACGGGCGCCGTTCTTTACAACCTTCACGAGCGTTTCAACCGTCTTTGACTCAAAGCCAAGTTGCTACAGCTTTAGAAGAAGAATCTTCAGACGACGGGGATTTTTCTACGGGATCAGATAACGACTACGTTCCTGAGCTGGGTATTCGTCTGAATCGGAAAGTAGTGATACTACTTCTCTCTTTGACGAAGGAGCGCCACAGTAATCTATCAGACAGAGTCGATGGACCTTCATGCGATCCAGAATATCAATGGACATCTTTCGTATGTGCTACTTGCTGCCGTGCTAAGGTAAAACGCAACCTTTTGCTATGGAGCTCCCTGAAAGGCCCGCATTATGCCTAGTAAATTGTTTCGAAACTTACCATAATGATCCTCGTTTTGGACAGTTTTTTTCTGAGTTTATTGTAAGACTCGTTTTTTATTTACTTAAAAAAGGATTTTTTATGTTTATTTTGTAAGAGATAATAAGTACTATTGTTAATTATTTTTAGTTTATTAGTTAAGAATACCTGGATCTCGTTAGAAAATTATCATTTTTTGCTAGTTGCCTAAGAAAACTTGTGATTTAAGAAACAAAAAAATAATAAAGTAACTTTTTTTCTATGCCATGTTTTATTTAGGAGGCCAAAGAACATAACAATGTGTAATGCAAGGTGCCAAATAACACAGATTACCATTTAAAAGGTATGAAAGTCCTACGGAATATTCCGTAGTTGGCCTCGGCCATTATCTATGACCTGCGCAATATTACGTATTGGCACTCAATGGGTTAATGAATTGGGAATTGACAGTGGTACCATAGGGCACCCACCAAATACACAATTGTCTTCGGGCAATTGTGTTATGGTCTTCGGGCGTTCTTTTAACTTCTGAAGTAGCACTTTCACTATCGTTTTCATCTTCATCTTTTTGGGGTGGTGGACCTAATTCCTCATTAATTTCAAAGTTAAAAACGCTTCTAAACGACATCCCTAATATAATAATAGCGAATACGTTTACTGCTGTAATGAGAGTGACGAAGAAACGAAAAAAATAAAACGACGCAAATAAATATGTTTCAATAAATATTTGTATTCCTACCCTCCAGATAAATCTTATAATTTTTACTATTAAGTACCCCGTAGCTGGACTGATAATAAAACCGATATGAAGCGAACCCAGGAATATAATAATGATCTTTGTCAAGAGGACGCTTTTTGGCATAAAATTCCGCAACATGGCGAAGGATCATTGGAAAGGAGAAACCCCTTAAGCGACATTTTTTATGAAACTGAGTTATATATACTATTGAAATCAGCTTTTTTTCTGCGTCTTTTAAGCCGGGTTTCGTAGCGATCTGATGACTTTGATGTCGGTTAAGGTAGCTTTTAAATAGTGGACACATTAAAAAAACACCCCTTTATGCGACACATAATTTGATTTACTTTTGAACTACGTCACTTAAACTATTCACAATTTTATACGTGATCGCTTAATGTGTTTTTAAAAATTGCTTGAATTTGTAGTAATGACGTTAAAGTTTTTATTACAAATACTAATTATATAAGGTTAGGTGCTTAATCGTGTGTTCTGGAATTATGAACTACAAACGCTGTCGGTTAATTGATTGTCACAAAATTTACGACAGTATTTGCTCCTTTGAGCGACACTTTAGCATTTATTTAGTCGTTTAAGTTATGACGCGCCTACACTGGACACAGGAGCCACCGGCCCGCGGCACATAGAGCAGAGGCGACGGACGCGCGCCGCGCGGGGAGCAGCATGACGTAGGGCGCGTCATCAACAGCGGTCCGGGCGGCTATATAAGCCGCCCGCTCTCAGTACAGGCAGGCAGTCGCTTGCTAACGTTCGGACAGCGCGGGCCTTCCCGGTGGTCTCGAACTGTCGAGCTGTAGCAAGTGTCTTCCCCTCCCGGTGGGTGCGGCGTGTTTTCTACGCGCTTTGTAGCACACGGGAGTCCGCCGGCCTGGACTAGGAGCGGTGCGGCACGACGCATTATCAGCTCTAGACGGGTATCCTCTCTAGGGACAAGAGCGGTGTGTTTCACCCTACGCGCTAGCTCTGACCTAGATCCTGGAGTCTGACTCACGTGAGCGGTGTGGATCACGCATTAGCCCTGGAGTTGGACTCGTCCCCGTCCGTAATCTACCGATACCGGTTAATCCGTTCCTTCGGGAACCTGGCGACAATCACGTAGAGGCCCGTGCGCCTGTAGACCACGTTAGGTCATCAGTTAGGTTTTAATATAGAGGTCCGCGTGCCTGTAGAACACTAAGCTATTACGATAGGATTGCTAGTTAAGTTTAATTATAAATAAACGGCATAAAAGCCCGATTAATTAAGTATTAAACGCTTGTTGTTATTTGCTTACCTCACCCTAACACTATCCCCACCGAGCTAGTTCAGGAAACCTTCCAAAGTCTAGACTAGACGGCCGAAGGATATGCGATTGTGGCTAAACCCCACATCACAAAGTGAAAGATCTAAAGGTGGATACCCATTATACCGTATCATGCTATGACCGTGCTATGAACGTGTCAGGCAAAAAAATATTCTTTGTATTACAAAGTATGAGGCTATGCATACTAGCCCGTTCCGTCACCAATCATACCCGTCGCGTGCCATGCACGGACCGTCAAATATTGTCGGCGAGGATATTTTGCCGGTGTCGAAACGCTCCGTGAATGGCACGCAATGGTGCTAGAACGGTGCGTGCAGGCGGCCAAACGGTTATAACCGCATATGGTGACCGTTCTAAGCACGTTATAAACGCGTTGTCATATTTCTAACCACCAAGCACTAGCGAAAAATAAAATATTTTCGTTAGTGTCTGAAATGGAACTGCAACACCTTGCTCCACCTAGCTCATCTCCATACTCCTCCAATCCGTCCCCAAGTTCAGGTACGACACTACCGACAAGTACTAATACGCCAATGCAAACAAGTCCGTACTGGAATGAGCCGACTAGCCTGTCGAAAAATTCTGTCTGGAATGATGATACTCATGATTACTAGTGTTTGTGTAGTAAAATGTGGTAGATTATTTTCGGCTAATAAGCTGTAAATTTGTTAAATTCAGTAAGTACAAAAATAAAAGAAGTTGATTATTTATCATCATTTCACTGTTTCATCCTATGTAGAATCTTTAATAAGCTAAATTATAGTAGATTGTGTCACAAGGGAGCAAAATGAGATATTTCACTACACCTGTAACACCATTATAATTAATTAGTATTTTACTTACCGCAATCACACTGCTAGCTTTTCTCTAAGATGTACGACTTTCTCTAAATGAGGTGTTTCTTCTTGTGATAATATGTTCATTTTTTTTAATAATTCATTAAATTGAAATTGCGTCATACGAAAGTAGATATAAAATTTTTCGTCGTCATCCCCTAGGTGTTTAAAATAATGTCCACTATTCTCCTTCGACTTTTCTTTTTTTCAAAGAGGCGTGAACCCAGTATCGTCGTGGTTCTCTGTTGTTTTCTTGATCTTCCAAGTCTAAGATAAGGGCTATCATTACTAATTCCCTCATGGTAAATTTTCTAATAGGCATTGTAAAAGTATAGGTAAGTATAGGAATAGTTTTCTTGTCAAAAGTATTCGATTGCTCTTCCAGATAGTCTGGCTGACACGAAAACGCAGATGAAACTACATAGAACTGTAACGCCGGGTATGAACGCTTATGCTACGGGGATGATACGCGGACACTACGGTCACTAATCTCGCTTATGCTACGGGGATGATACGCGGACACTACGGTCACTAAACTCGTTATGCACGGATATGAAATGATGTGGGCACGTTGTAGTGGGCATAGCGGTCCGTGTCGCGTTACATTCCGTGCCTGATACGTTCATATTACGGCCATAGCATGATACGGTATAATGGGTATCCACCTTAAAAGGTATCCTGGGGCTTGAATTATCAGTTTTACCTGTCAATCGTCGCTTCAATGAACCATTCTTAGTGTAATATACCCGTGAATGGCGCTTTTATAAACACGAAGTAACCAGTCGGTCGCTTTAGTCGGCAGCGAACATAGTGGGGAGGCGGTTGTCTCGCTATTTGCCGTCGAAAACCGCTAGGTATGTACGATATTTTGTGAGTTTGTTGTTCTTTATAAGTTTTTACTTATTAAAAGTAATAATTTATTTATTTAAGAAGTAACATACCCATTAAATGTGTATAGTAATCACACATTACAACTTATTGGGGGACTTACCTAATCGTAAGTAAACATTGAATAACTTGTAGGTAAATAGCTTAAGCAGTATCAGATTAATTTTACACAAGTAGTCTGATTTCTCGTGTTTTTAATCTTTTTGAGAAGAATGACCAATGAAATTATTATTACAAAAACCTAATGCTACGGTCGACTTATCAATTTATTGTACCGTAAGTTTGGGATTTGTTTTGTCATTAAGTAAGTGATGTTGATTTGTATCCCTGCCGTAAGTTTAATATTTGAGATTATGTATGCCATTACTAGTATTAGTGTTATAATAAATTACCTCATCAGATTTTCCTCACTATAGTTGCTTAAAGTAATACTCTAGGAATAAGTATTATATAAAAGGTCGTTTTCTAGTATCTGCCGATGTCGGTTACAGGGTTTCTCTGGTTTTTTTTTTAGGTTAAATTAAGCGACATTTATATATATATCAGAAGCTACTATGTTTTTTTCAGTAACGTTACTATTGATGGATAGGTATTACAATTTAGTAAAATACGTTCATAGAACTGAAGTCTCTACAACAACTAGAAAAAAGTTACGGTTTTTTTTTTAGAAAATTAATACTTTTAAACGCTCTCCTGTAAAGTTAGCAAAATGTCGCTTAAGGGGTTTCTCCTTTCCACCGTTGATATATTATATCCCTGGGTGCGCTTTACAACTGATAGTGTGTATCATGGGTTGTGTTAAAAGTCATTAATGAAAAAAGTGGCAACACTACTTAGTGTCGTCCCTTTCAAATCAATCTAAAAAAAGGGACGACACGATAGTGTTGCCACTTTTTAATTTCATGAGTTTCTTGTCGGGCTATAAATCGAACGCAAAAAATATTTGTGCTATATACTATAATTATTTGTGCTATGCTATATATGTAAATAATTTTATAGACATTGTACCTATATATATATATATTTTTAAATATAGTATAAATTTATTAAAGTCAAAGTGGCCCTAGGGGACTAATAGAGAGTTAATAGTCAACTTAAACAATTATTTATTATAAATAATTCTTTATTATAATTCTAGTTAGACAATTCCTTATTATTCAACCTTAATTAAAGATCCTCTCCTCCGCTATATTATTTTTAGCATATAGTTATAAATGTTATAATGCAATGCGCATAGAAGCTTTTGCTGCTTTTTGTTATTCTTGTGGACAAGTCGTCAAAATATTGCCATTTTAAGCCCCTTCGGCAATGAGATTTATAGTGTCCAATACCAATAGGACCAACATGGTGGTATGAATTCTATTACACACAATAGTGTGTAACCAAAGTCTTTCAGCGTCATCGTTATTGGCAAATCAGAAATGAATATCTTTTTATCATCCCTTGGTTCGAACGCAATTATATCTTTTAAATTAAAATCGACAGTTTTTGCGCCAGTGCAACCATGCTTTCTGCAAATTGACATGTTGTATTCCGTCATTATTGGCCTTTGCAGATTCACATAATGTCTCTTTATTAAAATCGAGAGGCAGTATAGCACATTTCCTTTATACGTTGTTTGTAGGGCAGTCCACATTTGTACATGATTCTTGTATGTCTGCGCTGTACCTATATATTTTTGTCAATCAAAATTCTTTCAAATATATATGTAATATTACATTCACAAGTGATGTAGGTTTTCCCGTCATCGTCAATATTTGTATGATAATAGTTTTTCAGAATCTCACTACGTTGTTTGTAAATATCATTTGTATTCTCATTGGCGGCAATCATCTTTAGAAATTTACAATAGTCATCATCACTATTGCATAAAGTTCTGCTGAATACATAATTATCAACCACCCTAACAGCAAGTGCTTGTGCAATTGGGTCGAATGCACATGTATTCGAAATTATAATATCTTTACTTGCAAATCGTGTTATAGAACCATTTCTTAACAAAAGTATTTCCTGATTATTATTTTTTTTCTATTGTGATTTTTTTTCTCCTGTCATGGTTTTTAGCTAATTCTTTCCAATTTTCGATCAAAGAAGTATTCTCAGCAAATATGGACTCTTCTTTGACTGCATCCAAAGTCTTATTCCCTCTTTTATCTCCACGCATTGAGGCAATTTTCTCCGCTTTAGTGTTTTTTTCTCATTGCGTAGATTTAATGAATTATGCGCAGTTTTTAACTGTCCAGAAAGAAATTCAAGATGTTTCATAATGACTTCATCGCTGCGATATCTGTCTGTTGGTATTTATTAGGCACAAATGTATTTTAAGGTTTTGAGTAAACATTTGAAGATGTAGGATTTACTATTTTCGAATCATACGTCCACATCATTATGTTTTACCACAGTAGGAGCTGTCTCATTAGTCGAATCAAAGTATTATCCAAAGTCCCATTCCAGTGTCTGATGGCTGCAGGTTTCTAGGTTTTACGTTAGACCCCACGTTGAGTTGGAAAAAGCACGTAGACTTGCTATGCGATAGACTGAGCTGTGCCGTGTTTGCTCTTCGTAGATTGAAGCCGCTCGTGTCAAGTTGCGCGTTGAGACAAGCCTACTTTGCTCATTTCCACTCGCTTATGACCTACGGAGTAATCTTATGGGGCAATTCAACTGATGCTGACAGAGTACTGCGAATGCAAAAACGGGCACTACGCACTATGGTGGGCTTAAACCAGCGCCAGTCCTGTAAGGCGCTGTTCTCCGAGCACCGAATAATGACCCACTATTCGCAGTACATATTCGAGGTCATTATGTTCACCCGTAGGCATCTAGCAGACTTCAAGCGAGTGGAAGTGAAGAGTAAGTGTCTCCGCAGCACGGGCCAGCTCCGGACAGTGCCGCGCCGCACCGTGCTACAAGCCAAAAACCCGCGGGTTATAGGGCCAACCTACTACGAGCATCTACCCGCTGACCTCAAAAATGAACGTTCTGAGGAAACGTTTAAACGTAAGCTGAAGAACCTTTTATTGGAAAAGTCGCTGTACTCAGTAAAAGAATATATTGACATTGTTAAATAGATTTTATTGTAATAGTATTTTGACATTCATCGTTTGTTTTATGTAATTTGAATTTTGTTTTAGTTCTTAAGGATTTTGTATTTAAATGATTCCTATTATTTTATTCTTGTTTTGACATGTCTTTATTAATTATTTTTGTTTGTAATTTGATTGGTACCTTGGTATTAGTACTACGAGTATAACTTATTTATTTATTTTGATTAGGTATGTATACTACCAAGTTAGTTGTTAAGATTTTATTGTATTTGTATATTAATGTAAATTGACGATCACTATATGATAAGTAATGTAAACTGACATACTCTTATATTTTACAAGAACATTATATTGTGAGACAAATAAACTAAAACTAAAACTTAAGAAATTCGGGAATGTAGTATAAATTGTCATGCGAATTTCCGTCGTCACCCTCCGTTAGTGTAGTTATTAATTTTTCAGCGTCAATGGCGTCATAAAACCATTTAGGCATTTTCGAAACAGATTGGTCTTTGTCAATATTTGTCGGTACATTCTCATCTAATATTGATTTTTCGTTGAAACATTCTGAGACTTTACTAGTGTCTTCCATTTCAATTTCTGATTCATTTGTACATTGAAAAGAAGCCAAACTTTTTAATCTGGTTTTCGCTTCTTCACATCTCGTTTTTTTGCCTTGATTGTCAACTCCATCGAACATATTTAGACACACTGTAATTGATGGCGCGAGGTTGAAGGACCACTCCACAAGATGAGGAGATATGTGGGAACAGTAGGAACAAAGGTCCCTATGTGTCCCGAAGGCAAAAAATGGTAATGTAAATATGGGGACGAAGCCTGCCGTACCTTTATCTCGACGTCGATGGGTTTCGGCGGCGCCGCCGTATGCTTGTTATCTTCTACTTCCGCACTGCTATTCACTTCGTTATATTTTTATTAATTTAAAGCGCGAGCGATTTTTTATAGATATTTTTTGCGACAGACGTCAATTTCGAATGTAATATTTTTTCTTCTTGGTTTTGGCAGGCCTGCGGGTGACATGAATATGAGGTCGAGGTTTTAATGATGTGAGATGAAAGAAAGTGAAATGTTGTTAGATAAAGAGATGGCGGTAACAGTTATCATGTCGCATATAATCTGCTTCACTTTGCTATAATCATCACACCTTTTAAGTTCTAGAAGACATTTCAGATAAAAATTACTTCTCTGATCTATGTGCTTGAAAGACGGCAAGAGAATCTTTATGAAATGACTTGTGTCTATTCGAATGTAGCAATATCGATTTAGTTAAAATTACCTCAGTATTTATTCCAAAGGGCTTACAAATGCTACCGGTGGCATCAATACTTAGTACAGTCCTTTCTACTTTTTTGTAGTCTTGAAAATATTTTGCTTGGTCTAACGTCCAGTAGTAAACGCAAAATGGCAAAACCGATATAAATCGAATGACATTATTGAATTTGGGTAATTAAGACATTATCCACAAAGCCATGATTTGATTAGGATCGTAATAGGAGGCTTTACGAGATTCATACTTTATTTGCCTTAAAGCACCAACAGTTGGTATATGGGTTGGTTCTAGATCACCATTGTCCATTATTGAATTGGCCAAACGATTTCGAACTGTGATAGCCGAATAATATTTTAGTTCCTCTCTTAAGTTCCGTACGTTTAACAAGTGACAGTTTAATTTTCCTTTTACGTAGATCATGTTTGAAATTTTGTTTAATGCCACGTACGGTGCACTTCGAGCAATGTTATCAGTGGGCCAATAAATTACGACTTCTATTTTTGCTCGGCATTGCTTACAGGTAGTGATGGGTCGCTACCGGTAATACTACCAAAGTGAGTATTTTCCCAGTAATGCTACTAGTACTAAAAATTGGAAATATACGGTAAGATTCAGGATTTTAATTAAAATTCAAGGTTTTGTTTTGTGTAATATTGAAAATGGACAGTAAAGACATCATTCGTAGTGAAGAAAAATGCACGGCTCTCTCCAGAAAGTAAATTACCAATCTTACCAGTAACTTACCCAATGTTACCAGGTATCTTACCAATGTTACTAGAAATATTACCGCCTCATAAATCTACACACACCTTTTTTAGTCGTTCCAGATCAAGTTCGCTAGGTCCGAAAAAAAAATGGATACTTGGATAAATATATAATGATATGTTCTTAAATATGATATGATAAGATATGATACGCAAACTTGGTAGCATTTTCAAAGTTATGCACCACACTGCAAAAGTTACACGTAACTTTTCTTATAATTAGTAGTGTTTTGGTTTTATTGTGACGCATTATATTTTTCACTCACAGTCACAGATCCAGGGATCGGATATTTGGATACGTTTATACCTATCATCATCCCATGCGAGTAATCTTTCTGCATATACTCAATAAAAGGCTTGAAAGTTTTATCGGGTAGATTGCAAAGGAACAGGCAGGTTTTGTCAGAGGTAGAGAACACGCGAACAGATATTGAACATCAGGCAGCTCATCGAGAAGGCTAGGGAGTTCAACGTGCCGATGGGCCCATGCTTTATTGACTATGCGAAGGCCTTTGACTGCATCAGATAGAAGAAGATGTTCGCAGTCATGAGAGAGATGGGTATACCAGATCACCTAATTTTCCTTGTGCAGAACCTGTACCTCGACGGCAATTCTAGGATCAGAGTAGAAGACACCGAATCAGAACCCTTTCAGACTACCGTGGAGTTAGACAAGGGTGTATTCTCTCACCACAGCTGTTCAATTTCGAGGCGAACACATCATGCGAAGAGTTTTGGAGGATTGGTATGGAGGCGTACGAATCGGAGGACACCTCATTAATAATTTACGGTCTGCAGATGGTACTACCAAATTGCCACCGACTCTACCACTATAGGCTCTAATGAAACGGAACTAGCTGAGCTTTTGCAAAGGGTCCAAAAACTGAGCGTGGAGTTGGTCTACATATTAATCGGGCTAGGACAAAACTCATGTTTGTAGATCGGGCAGGCATGTTGCAACGAACGGCAGAACTATCCGACCTCGATACCGTGGACAAATTTAATTTTGACTTTGGTTGCTGTGGATGGTGACTGTGAGAAGAGCCCAGATAGCAACGGTGGCGGTGAAGGGGCAAAAGAAGATCTGGAGGAACAGAGGTATCAGCAGAAAAACTAAAACAACGCTGATGAGAACCCTGATCTTTTCTATATTTCTATACGCTTCAGAAACCTGAACCCTTAAAGCATGCATTCGGAAGGCATTGGCGCATTCGAAATATGGTGCTGACGAAAAATGCTAGGAATCCCTTGGACGGCACGTCGCACAAATACGTCCATCCTAGCCGAATTGAAGATCAAGTGCCGCTTATTGATCATTTGCCTTCAGCGGATCCTGCAGTACTTCGGTCACGTAGACGTCTAGACGCGAGCCAGGTAGTTTGGAAAAGCTCATTGTAGTTGTTCACTTGAGGAAAACGGGCCCGTGGGAGATCACCGATCCGATGGACCGATGCCGTGAAAGAAGCCTTTCAGGAAACTCTACAGGCGTCAATTCGGAAGGCGAAAAACCGTCTGTAGTGGAGAGCTTCGGTGCAACGGATAACGGCCTCAAATGGTCACGACCGTTCAATCATGAGGAAGCGAGTAAGAAGAGCGAAGAAGAGGTTATACCTATACAGCTTGAATCGCGAAGGAGTTTGACTTAAACCGGTATGGTAAGACGGAAGAGTGAGTTTGATCATGCGGGATGAGCACAGCTCACGCCCGGGACGGACAGTTAAAAATATGAATTTAGACTGCATAGGACAATCTATGCAAGATAAGAACTTTGGGTGAAAGAGACAAAAGATGATAATGTTATTTGCATAAGGCTTATTGAACTCCGCAAATAACCAGTAACTTAAGTGTATTTCATTCGTCTCGTATCTTACCACCTTTTCGGAATCTTACTGGTAAGATTGGAAAGTTACTAGTAATATTTCCAAACAGAATGTTACTGGTAACAGGTAACTTACCGCGACCCATCACTACTTACAGGTACCATAACATCTTATATTATTCTCGTATTTGATTTAATAATTAGAAAATATCCAACTACACTCACCACGATCTTTCTTCCATATTACTTCTCTAAGCATACCAGCCCACTGGTGCTTCGGCAGTGAAGTCCTGTAGCGAAAATCAGATAGTGCCTTTTGTTCGCTTACTACATTGTGAGATAGGTAAAATGTTGTGCCATTGATAAGTATCAATTACGAAATCAAATTTCTTCCAATCGCATGGAGTCTTTGTGACAATTTCTTCATCAACGCCGTCATTAAAATCAGATTCAGAAACAGTATTCGATTCAACAAAGTAAAAAAAAAGTCGTAATCTTTTTTCAATGATTGATATATTGCTTTTACAGACATTCGATACGATAATAATTGACTACTTTCTTCGAACACTGGATAACATGGTGAAGGAAGGTAATTTTTACTTGCAAAATGTTTTTAAAACTGACAAATCACTTTCTTTTGATCTTCTAAAGACACTAAACGTTGCCGCCCCTTTTCATAATAACTCAGTAAATCCGTGCAATGAACGCAATTCAATGACGATTTTATCACTTCAAACAAACAGTAAATAATGCAGAAATAATTCATTAAAAGATAAGAAAGTCAATGTCATAAAGAAATTTTCTTTTTGGGCATTTTTTTTTTCGTCGATGTGGCAGTAGACAATTTTGCCTCCACCTGCACGAGTCCTAACTTGCGCGGGGGGACCCACGAACCCGCGGATCATTTTTTTTACAAAGCTGGCTTTACTTAAATTTGTGATCCAAACTCCTTACTCATGATCATGAATCTTATGATTTATCTAATTGCGGCCTACACTCTCTTTTGAAAACTTTGCTATTAAACTCCATGGATTATGATTATGATACAGACTGTCACTAAGAAATACCCTTTGACTCGTTTTATCACTACTTTAGACAATGTCTTTAGTCATATAACACGTCATTGTTGTGATTGATTTTAACGGGTGTCTCATTACAAATAATAATTGCACTAGACATCGAAATTGCAGTGTCTACTTCTACTTCAGACAGACAACCTTTATAACAGCTGAAGAAAAATACGTGTTTGATTACTCCACAGTGCTAAATATCACAAGGGTGCTGTGAAAAATTAAAAGGAGAAAAGGACAAACTCAGCAAGTACCTTGACTTGGCTCACGAGGCTCCTTGACCGCCATGTGGGATGTTGACTCGACGACGATCATCCCGATAGTCGTTTCGGCGAACGGCGGTCTTATAGCGAAGAGTCTCGACAAACATCTTAAGAGACTCTCGCTAGATGGCTGAATCAAGGGTCAGATACAGAAGGCGGTACTCCTGGACACGGCGCGCATCGTCAGGAGGTTCCTCTCTCTGCAGCCCTAACCACCGGTAGCCTGGGCCCTGCCCCGCTGCCGGTGGCACCCTAGGTTAGGTTTTTTTTTTATATGTTTATATTTTGTAATTTCTATATTGTATTTTTCTTTTTTTATAAATTTATTGTAAAGAAACCTAACTTAAGAATTAAAATAAATAAAGGAGATAATAATAATGTTATTTATAGGGAACGTGGATGAACATAGGGGTTATTTTATTAAAGTATTTTATAAAATTAACATGAACAAGAGTTGACAATTCAAAGTTTCTGATTAGTACCACTAGATGGCGGATCCTTCACGGGTACAATAACAAATGAAAATATTAAACGAGTCGGACTCGCGCATCGAGGGTTTACGAGGGTACAAAATATACGCTAAAAAGGGCCGTAACTATAAAATCCAGTATTAGCACAGCCTCCTAAGCAAAATGTACTCAGTGTGGGGACATTTTGTATATATATTGGCTACCGGCAAAATCACATTTGTTGTATGGGAGCCCCCTTAAATATTTATTTTATTCTGTGTTTTAGTATTTGCTATTATAGCGGCAACAGAAATACATCATCTGTGAAAATTTCAGCTGTCTAACTAATCATGAGGTACAGCCTGTACACTCCGATTCGTAATTAAATTCCTTCGACAGGCCTTCTACACGGTCAGTCATGAAAAGCTATTAAACAAACTTTACCATATAGGTGTCACAAGAAAAGCACATGCTATATTAAAATCCTAATTATTAAATCGTCACCAAGTTGTAAAAATCGACACACAAAAAGCAGCCTTAGGCTTATTACAAACGGTGTGCCTCAAGGATCCATTTTAGGGCCACTTCTGTTCCAAGTTCATATATCAATGATATCCAAGATATCGGGTTGAACGGAGAACCGCCGATATGCCGATGATACCAGCCTTTTCTATTATGGAAGTGACATAGAACAAATAATGTTAGACGCACAGAGTGTTCTGGATCTTCTCAATGGATGGCTTCAAGGTAACTTGCTTACCATGAACGTTGCGAAAACAAATTATGTAATTTTTAGTGCAAAAAAATAAAAAAATCAATGATTACCCAAATCCATCATTAAACAATCAACATATAAATAGGAAATCAAGCGAAAAGTACCTTGGACTAATAATTGATAGCCAACTAACATGGAAGCCACATATTGAGAAGATAAAAACAAAACTAGCATCCTCAACTGGTTCTATCCGTAGTATAGCTCGTTGTCTCCCACAAAAAGTAAAGTATTTAATATACAATTCCTTAGTTAAGCCACATGTTGACTATCTGATAAAAATATGGGGGACCGCAGCTAAAAGTAACCTGGCAAAAATACAAATAATGCAAAATAAACTAATAAAAACCCTATTTCACTACAACTACCGAACCTCGACCCAAAAAATATATAAAGACCTAAAAATAATGAACATCACTCAGTGCTGTAACTATTACACCTGCTTATTAGTCCGAAAAATACTCCAAAAAGACACACTCGCGTATAAGTTTTACAAAAAAGCACCAAGTATAAAAAATAAGACAGAAATGCTGATAACTTAGTATTACGAACTCCCCGTACGAGCTACGGAAAACGAAATAATATTTACGAAGGTGCTATAAAATATAATAAGCTACCAAAAGATATTAAGGAGGCTAAAACTATAGCAACGTTCAAAAAACAGCTTAAATTATTCATACAAAATAACATTAAATAAGTTTAATCCAATTAAAAAACAATAATTAAAACCGGTAAATTTTATCCTCCGTAGATAATATCTATCATTCAATTTATTTTGACTAAAAATTGTAATAATGATTATTATGCTAATAAACTAATTAAGTTCCTTATTAATAAATGAAATTAAGTATTATATTTAAAAATATAATAATTACAAAAAAAATAGTAATAAAATATATATAATACACTAATTATATTTACATTAATTTTATTAATAAATATGAAATATATTGAAATCAATTTTATAAATAAATATGAAAATCATAATACGAATACAAATTTAACATAATTAATACAAACAAATTGTTTTCAATAATGTAAATGCGTCTGTAGTACTCACGGCTATGCCGCATCCATTCATGTTGCCTTCTTCGAAACTCGTGAACATCCATTTGAACTTGTTTGTTATCTTACGCGGCGACGTATTGAAATTGTACGATCTAAGTAAAATGTCGTTCTCTAAGCCACTGTTGTATCGACTGCAGATTTCTACCCACTTTACTATGTACATATAAAAAATAGAATATATATATATTACATTTATAACTGAATATAATTATGTACTGCACGCTAGCTTTTTAAATTGTTTTTATATAACTTAGCTCATATAAGTGAATTTTGTAAATTCTTTATGAGTAATAAATTCTTAAACCAGAATTCCATGTTTTGCTTAAGTATAACATTTTTATTTTTTGCCTTAAAAATCTGGAAAAAATATATGTGTAGGTAGCAAATAGGTAGTAAATCATAGTAAGTACATAGAAAATTGCAAATAGGGGGGTCCAACCCCCATATAAAATGTGGGCAGTCATCCTGACGTCAGAATGACTGCACACTTTATTAAAGATATATATATATATTTTTTAAACTTAGTTAGCAAGTATGTCAACATAGGTAGTAAATAGTAGCAAATAGGTAGTCTAACATTGATCTGCCATTTTGGTCAGTCGTTCTGACGCACACTAAAGTCTGGTTTCTTAATTTGGTCGTCTTTCGTAGCCTTGACACGGTTACTCAATCTTAATACTCAGAATTATACTACGATAGTATAAAACATATAACACAGTTGTCATATATATTACAATGATAAGTCATACAAATATAGCACTTTGGAACGATATACATTAGATAAGCGTTTATTTATCAGTTGGCATTAAAGTGTCCAATCTCAAAAGAAAAAAAAGCGATTCAATCCTCGGAATGCCCATTATCAGTTTATCATGATACTAATGGACTCAGCCCGTCATGATAATTAAAGAATTCCATGGTCAAACTCTCGAGTTGAGGACAAATGAAGTTGAGCCAGTCAGACTTCTATCTTCGTGGGCGGAATTTGCTTAACATTATTTATCATTTGTTTCCTCATTCTAGAGCAATTCATAACATTTATGTACATAACAACAGTTCTAGCCAAAAACTAAACTACGAAGTAAAATGTTTAACTAAACAAAGTTGCTTCACCGGCGTTATGTCAAAGACCAGTAAAAACAAACAACAACATTTGCGCTGAAGTGTCTTATAAAGATAATTTACGTTATCTATCTTAATAAAACAGTTTAAACGTATTATATCCCTGATGTTTCGGTAGCTTTCCAGTTACGGTTGTCAAAGGTTGACTGAGTTTAAATGTGTGACAATCGCGTAAACCAAAGAAAATATTACGTTATCAAGTTTATCATTTACATATTTTACATCCTATTCAATCGCTCGCTGTCGCTCCATACAGAGGGCTATGGTATGGTAATAAATAAGTTACCTAGTTTTATTTTAACTAAATATAATTTGTAATTAATATAGAGTAATACTTACGTCGTTCGCACACTAATAATTATTAAAACAATTGTCACTATAATTATTACAATGAAAGAGGGAATTATTATCCAATACTTGTGTTTGGATAGATCCATTTGATAATTTGAACGTAACACTTCGTAGTATCTCCTCTCGTAACTCACAAACGATTAATTATTAAACTAGCAGAGTCGTAAATTACAAGTGAAGATGACTTATTTATTACACATGAAATGCGCCATCTAGTATGACAAGTCTGCGCTAAGAACTGATAAGCAAAGCTATACAGAACTCATCGGTGCCCTCCCATTTTAGTGAGCGGTTGATAATACTATTTCCTCGTTCATTGAATAGATGTCGCTGTTCAATGATAGTCTTTCAATGTTAAATTCATAAGAGGCCTTATTCCTTTTAAAATGCTGATTGTTATAGATATTTTTCTCTATGATCAAACATGTTTTTTAACATATTATTGGTGTTACTACCTAGACTACCTAGAACAGGGCTATTGGGATTAATTGTTATATATTTGAAACCTACAGTTTGAATTTTTCATTGATAATTTTTGTTTCAAAAACTACTCGAAATTGACAAGATTCACGCGGAAAAATAGTTTTTTCAACTTATTTTCGACTGCATGCAATGAAACCATGAAATAGCTATATTACTACCTAGAACTCGTCACCTCAAAAAGTTGGTTGTATTCATCAATATATTTATCAGAATATGAAAAAAAAAAAACAATTTTAAAAAGAATAAGGCCTCATAACGGCGTGAAATTCTACAATAGGCTTGATATACAACAATAGACTTTTAATTAAAAACGTACACGATGCTTGATGAGACTGGTCGGACTGGCGACACACTTTACGTTAATTAGTTTAACGTCAGAATATTTCAACACTATAACGAAACACGATAATCACGATATAACGTGTATTTATGATTCATCACCGCTCTTGCCAGAGAGACATAAGGATGCTTCCATCCTTAAGGATGCAGACAAGAGATGAAAAAAAAAACAAAAAAAGAAATTAGTTTACGTTAAGTTTGCACCTGATAACTATGGCATCGGATACAGATGGGGCGTCTGAAAAGTTCTAAGCCTAAGATAGAAAAAAACAATTTACACAAATGAACTCGTGTTTATTTTTCAATATAGTCTCCTCCTAAATCAATGCATTTTTTACATTTTTTATACAGTGCTTTTAGGCCATTAAAAAAATAATCTTCATTTTGCCCTTCAAAATGCTCCTGTACAGCCGCCTTCATCTCTTCGTCACTTCTAAATCGCTTTCCCCTCAACTCTTTCTTCAAATTATTGAATAGAAAATAATCGCTTGGGGCTAGATCTGGGCTGTAGGGTGGGTGGTCAATTTCGTCAAAACCAACTTCCTTCAGAGCACGCCTCGCAACATTAGCGGTGTGAACGGGTGCGTTCATCTGAGTCGATGCAGTGGATTGAAAAGGGTGAAAGGCCGCCGAAGAAATTTAAAGTGCAAAAGTCGGCCTCTAAGTTAATGGCTACGGTATTTTGGGATTGTGATGGCATTCTTTTAATCGATTATTTAGAAAAAGGCTCTACGATAAACGGAACTTATTATGCAAATCTAATAAGACAGACACTGCGTTGTCTTGCAAAAACAAAATGCCTTTCCTTAGTTTACCCCGCCTTTTCTCAACTATGGCTTGTCGCACCTGTCTTATTAGATTTGCATAATAAGTTCCGTTTATCGTAGAGCCTTTTTCTAAATAATCGATTAAAAGAATGCCATCACAATCCCAAAATACCGTAGCCATTAACTTAGAGGCCGACTTTTGCACTTTAAATTTCTTCGGCGGCCTTTCACCCTTTTCAATCCACTGCATCGACTCAGACTTACACTCCGGATCATACTGTCTGATCCATGTTTCATCAACAGTTACTATTCGGGAACAAACTTCATCTAAATCATCTTCGCACAATTCTAAAAACGCCCGAGAAGTTTCCACACGACGTACTTTATCGAAGGCCGTTAGCATTTTCGGTACCCAACGAGCACTGACTTTACTCATGTACAAATGTTCATGTAAAATTTCTCCGACTCTTTCTTTACTAATACCTAAGACCTCAGCTATTTGCCAAACCTTAATTCTTCTATCTTCTAATACCAGCTTTTTGACTTTTGCTACGTTTTCTTCGGTCACTACCGATATTGGCCGCCCTGAGCGGGGGTCGTCTTCGATCGATTCCCGTCCGAGTTTAAATAAGCGACTCCACTTTTTGACTGTGGCATAAGAAGGCCCAGAATCACCGTAAATAATAGCCATTTCCTCAAAAATACACTGCGGTGATTTGTCACTTTTTGTAAGGAATTTAATTACAGCACGGTGCTCAATTTTCGTAATATTCGTTGGTAATTCACACATGATGTACTTTTCCGTTGAATATCTCGAAACAGAATAATAAAAACGTGACATGTTATTTTTTAATAATTTGTTTTTAAATGGCCTTTCTAGTGGCCAGTATCATAAACGCATATATAACCTCGAAATACCTTAGGCTTAGAACTTTTCAGACGCCCAAGGTTTGAAGTTTGAACTGAATGTAATCGGGTTATTTAAATCAAGGTTTCGTGTCCGACTGTTTCGATTTTAGCGAAATTTATAGAATTTGTGTACAGGGCGTCTGATTTTGAACAAAATTCCGCTCCGAACGGATGTTTTTCAACATTTCTTTCCTATTCAGTTCCTATTAAGGAAGTGCGAGAAAATCGGCTCTCACGTAGATTTCATCGTCTAGAGTACAATTTTGTGCCATAAATCTCTTAGTTTTCTAGACCCGTGCTCTGTTTATCAAAACTTACAAGTCTCCACGTTTACAAATTAAACTTTACAAGGAAGTTAGTCGCGTATCAGCACGGATAGCTGTCCCTGATGAAGAGCTCCATATGAGTTTGAAACATGTTGGGCCGTTCCAGACACTTTTTGCGTGAGTTTAACCCGGATTTATAATTATTAAGTTGTTACAAAATCATGTAATTACCTTTATCGAAAAATAACACTAACACAAGGCTAAAAATCTATATATTATTATTATTAAGCGCCCCATGCGGCTTACTTTTCTTTCGGTGCTTATTCCATACCAATTGCATTTTCAATTAGTCGTCGAGTCGAGTTATGAGCTTGAAGAAATATGATGTTCACTTGATCATTGTTATCATATCAATTACTGGAATAGTAATGGTATTTTCTTCGGACGGTACGCAGAGTGGCCAAGGAGAACCCCTTGTGCAATTAGGAAGCGACTTTATTTTATACTATGTAGTGATTTAACGTAACATTTTAAAATTACAACAACAGCTACAACAAAAAGGCGTTGTATGAATTGCAATACGCATTATCACTACGGATTGCCTTGCGTACAATGCCTTTTGTTATACCATGTCAGAAACAACATAGTATTGAACTAAGTACCCAATAAGTGTAGAGCAATTGGTAGTATTCATTGGGGTGGCAGGGCGTTGTATCATGTTTAAATTTCTTTCTAAATTGTTACACAAAACGTTAATGGTCTAATTTTTTAGCTTTAAGTCGAAGCTCTTAGTTAAATTCACAGGACACCTGTCAGCTCCACATGACCCTTGTATATTCTTCTTCTATATCTTCTCTGTTCCGTTATTCTACTATTTTCTTCATCGCGTGAATCACCAAGTTGTGCTGCGTTATTTCGTTCCCATTAAGTCCTTGCGTCTGCCGGCCATTTTGTTGCTACTTTGCGTCCGAACGGTTGTTTAACACTCTCCCAGCCATGTGGTACGCTAGCGGCCGACAAGTATTTTAGTACGGCGTGTCACACTAATAGTATTAGTCTAATACTGATACATTTTAACCAGCAGGACAGGTGGGCCGCCGGCCGCCCTCCTGATTACCAAGTGTAGTAAGCCACTCTAGTGCTACAGAGCACATGTAGGCTGCTGGCCACCCAGATTACAAAACCAAATTTACTTACAAATGATAATATACCGATCTCAGCTATTGCGTAATGAAAGTGACTAGAGCTATCCCTTTTGCTTATTTCAATCAGTATTTCCTGAGCTTCTTGCACTCGTCACGCACATCTGTATTTTGATGCAGCGGATTTTAGCATGCTATTAAAGTTGGTGAGCTTAATTGTAAACATAGAAACTTTGTCTATGACGCAAAACAACGTTGCATTCAATTGTTTTGCGCGTTCAGACTAGAGATATGAGAGAAATAATAGTGTTCTATTATAAAATAAAACCAGTAAACCCATGCTACTCAAATTTGTATTTATTTTTTTAAACAGCCGTGGTGGGCAGTTGTATGATATACCTATTTTTTTCATTATTTTAAGCTATTTTAAATTTCTACACTATTAAAATACAAATAAATTTATTTCTTATTTAAGAGAATACAATACAAAACATTTAGCGATGTTGACGCTAGCGTCACAACGTCACTAACCGAACAGAGTTAGGTACGCCAGAAGTCCGCCAGATTTCTGTCGCGGGTCGAGGTAATTCGAGTCGGGGCGGGGCGTTGCGTGGCCATTCTGTATGATAACACTATTACTTATTCTGTGGTACAAGTACGCTTTATTTTGTTACCATTATAATAATAACTATTTAGGTTTCGTGAAGATGCTTATCGCGCAGGGTCAAGCTGGGTAAGATCATCCTGTAAAAGATGTGACAAGTTATGTAAGGTATTCAATTAGATCACTATGTATTCTTTGATCCTTTCATGAAACTTAAAAGTAAAATGTTCTGTTCGCTATCCTGTGTAAATACTGTATCGTTAACATAAACAGCCCTATGTTTTTGTGATGTTAACTTAATAATGTATGGAATGACAAAACATGCCATTTGTTACGACCCGTAGAATAAAATTGGCACCCGAACTGAACACAATTGAACCCCTTGAAATAACAACCCTAATGAAGAATTGAGCTATTTTTGCGACCACTTTCGTGCATGGCGTGAAGAACTTGATAACTCGACTTATACTTTTTTTATTGGCGTAATGGCTTTCTACGGCCAAGGTTTTGTAGGAAAAAAATTGATAACTCGATATCTATGATACTTTTGAAGATATTGCCTGTGACATGATATTGATATATCTCGATATTTAGCAGATTTTATTTAACAAAACGAGATATCAGCGCGATGAGGCACAAAAAATATTACATATCAACTTATCAACGTATTCTTAAGAAACAAAAAAGCTTTCGTAATTTGACAAAACAAGATATTAGAATGACGACAAGCACACTTTAACGATAACAAATGATACGATATATCGTTTTATCTCATTATACACAACTACCGTAAATTCATATGTCGATTTATCATTTACCTACCGATAAAACTTACGTAAATTCATAAGTCAATTCATCATTTTCAGGTTGATGGACACAGCAAATAAGTTGACATAATTAATTATTCATAATTTATCGACATGTATATTTCGATTTGTCAATAGTAGAGGATCCCGATATAGAACGACCTTCACCGAGATGTTTATTTGATGAAATGTATTTTATATTTAATTTAATATGTCAATAAATATATTGCATATGGGTTGCCTAACAAATTTTAGTCCAGGGTATGTTTTGTTAAAAATAAAAAATTAACATTTCACCGGTTTGACTATTAAATAAATTCATAATAAAATATTAATTTTATTTAATTTTAATTCAATAATCAGACCGTTGCAAAATGGTAGTAGGTATAGATTTACATGTTTTTACCTGGCTACCCGATAGTTGTGACGGGAAAAGAATAGGCAACCTAACGTTTGCATATTCTATGGGCTTCATACTTTCGATTGGTATAGAATTTATCTAATATTAATCAAACCAGTGAAATGTAATTTTTTTGTTAAATTATTAATTAAACATACCCTGGACTAAAATTTGTTAGGCAACCCATATGCAATATATTTATTGATATATTAAATTAAATATAAAATACATTTCATCAAATAAACATTTCGGTGAAGGTCGTTCTATATCGGGATCTTAGACTACAAGTTATTCTCACATCTGAGGTGTACTCTCGTACAAAGGAAAACACTGATAACTGTACATTTGTGAACTAATATAAACCTTAGTACAACGTGTTAAGGTCCATGGGGTATAGTTAAGTGTCTTCGTATGTATCATTCACATTACCGGTACCTTGTCAACCATCGACCAGTTTTATTTATTAGATATTGAAGGCAGATAAATGGTGAACAGACATGTCAAAATATTTAAAAACTGATTATGGAAAACCCAGTGTGACGAGAAATTAAAGATCTGCAGTTTTAGGCGTCTTATTTATAGTATAGACTATCAGAAAAACAAAATAGCGCATATCTTGCAAGCTCACAAGACTGCTCAGAGTTGGTGCATTCAGAAAAACGCATAAGAAACTAAGATGTTGCCAGTTAAAAATAAAATAAATTCATCTAGTTTTTCTTTAGAATAAGTGCTTTTGCATTACTGAATTAAAGACGATTCATTTACTACAATTTATTCAATATTCTTATAACTTTTAATTTTATTTTCTTCGGTTTTCGTGACTAAAATAAAACAATTCAAACGGATTGTATCATATTTATTCATTGTTTGTGCCTTTCTGACGTATTTGGCACCGAAAATTTGTGTTTTTCTCAGTCAAAAATAGTTGCCGAAACGCCAGGAGACTCAAACAACGAACATACGCGATATAATCCATTTAAATCGCCTTATATAAACAAAACAGCTGTATAGAAACGATAGAATTGTTTAATTGATACCCTATTCTATGGTGAATATGTTGATAAGTCTAATATCTCACAAAATACTATACTATTCTACCAAAATAAGTAAAATTATTGAAAAGTTTGCATAAAATTACCCTTAAATCAATTTAGACATTTCAATTATACAGAAAAACTGATTTTAGGAATGAAATTAAAAAACATTTTCACCAATTTTGGCACTTATGTATGGGGAATAACTTGATAAGTCGTTGGTACGTATGTTGATAAGTCTTCTATCACAGAAAATAAGAGTATTTTACTAGAATACGTAAGGTAAATGAAAAGATCGTGTAAAATTATCCATAAATCAAGCTTTAAACACGAGTTAAAGATGAAAATGGATTTTGGAGAAAATGTCAAACTTTAAAATCGACGCCCTGAACAATTGCAATTTTGGACTTAGGGGTCATCCATAAATTACGTCACACGAATTTCATGATCTTTTGCCCCTCCCCCGTCCTTGTCACAGCTGGTCACATTTGTGAGACTCCCCCCTCCCTAGTGTGACGTCACATATTTTGCAAATTTACATTTAGAAATTATTGAATGAAAACAGCGGTTCCGAAATCAGTTTTATATCCATTTAAATCTTTTTTTCATAAAATTAACATCATATCAAACAATTTTAACTAAACAAAAAACGATGAATAGTAGAGCGAGTGGTCGACAAAACGATTGGTATCTTATCTTTACACAGATATAGTTGTATATGTTTTTGAGGTTTTCGTAAAGTAATAGTTCAAAGTTCGTGTTTTAACACTTATAAGATTTTGAAATGTGACGTCACGTAATTTAAGAGCCCCCCCACCCCGTTGTCACACAATGTCACACTTCGTCGACCCCCTCCCTCCCCCTTAAAGTGTGACGTAATTTATGGATGGCCCCTTATCAAGTTCTTCACGCCGTGCACGGACTTCATTAGTGTAATTTTTAAAATTCTTCTCTTGAACTCTCTCTGTGGTTATTGAACATTGTTGTGATGGTAAGACAAAGAGGTTAGGAATAAGCAGATATCTCAAAATTATTTTACATTATAATTTTAACATTTACCTACGTCAATTAGATTACTTTATTTGAGTAATCAGCAAAGTTGTCTAAATCTTCTAACTGGACCACGCTACATGTAACTACACTTTATGGTACAAACAATGCATGCCGCCATAGTCGACATAATGGCGGGATTATTTCGAAAGGTGTCAGTAGGAAACGAATTAAGACCCGGTAAATTTTTAAGCAATTATATACTTGAACCTGATTAAAAAACCACCAATTCCGGGGTTCATTAGTGGAATTGGTGTTAGTTTGTGGTATTATATCCTTCAACTCTGGTTTATCAAAAACCATTATGTTGTCAAACGTTATCTAAAACAAACAAATTCAAATTTCAATAAAACAATTTAAACGGATTATATCGCGTATATTAATTATTTGAGCCTCCCTAACGTTTCAGTACCTTTACAGGTACCGTTGTCAAAGGTTGACTGAGAAAAACACAATTTTTCTTTGTCAAAGTTACATTTGTGCAAACTACCCATTTTGTAAATATTAATTTAAAATAAAGGTGTTCATACATGCCAGATGGGCCTAATGTGTAAAGACAGTTATACATGTGCCAGAAGGGCATTTATTATTTTATTTTATAATATCTACCAGCGGTTCACTAAAGGCTTACTGAGGAGAAAGAACCGCCAAAGAAAACTCCCAGATTGCCTTATTTATTACTATGAAATACTTTTAAACAAAAACTCTATATATACTACTTTTAACACTAATTTGTTTTACACCGTTCGAGGCCCAAGGTTTCCAGTCTTGTGTCTTGCTTGATCCTTGATAAGATGTACAACAGGATCCCAAGCCAGTGGTAATGACAAACCATCTTCTCTGTTGAAATTGGGATATTTTTTGATTTCAATAGCCTGTTTGATGTTGTACGCGTAAGAAAACTGCTAAGTTTGACAGATTGATATCGAAGCGCAGTGGGAACGGAACGTTTTGACCTGTCAAACCAGAACCAAACGTCAAATCACAATAATACTGCAAAGATCGTGAAAAATATCTCCGACAAAGAACTTTCCGCCGCTCAGATAGCAGTTTTGGAAAACGGCTTGAATTATGCTATTGCTCCGCGTACTATCCCGTTCGAAGATATTATAGTCGGCGTAGAAGATTGTCTGGTGAAAAATCAAATGCGAAAGGAAAATTTGGAGGCAATTCGCCAAGACGTTTCGTCTGTTTTGAGAAAGGCAAAGCCACCGAAAGTTAACTTAGCAAAAACTGAATTTCACGCGCTCAAGACCTTGCGTGAGGACCCAGTCCTGACCATTCTTCGAGCTGACAAAGGAAATGCAACGGTTGTCATAAACATCAATGACTACAATCAAAAAATAACAGCTTTATTGTCGGATGTATCAACATATAAGCCTGTGAAACGTGATCCGACTGCGAAAGTGTTAAAATCTACTACTGAGCTAATAAGCAAGCACTCCGAGAGCCTTAATCTAGATGTCAAAAGTTTAGTTCCCTCCTGCCCGTTGCCACCAAAGTTGTACGGTTTGCCAAAAATACACAAACAAGATGCGCCTCTACGCCCTATAGTGAGTCAAATCGATGCTCCCACCTATCGCTTGGCTCAGTACCTAGCTGGGGTTCTTTCTTCGTTGCGGGGAAAGACGCAGGCATACACACGGGATTCATACCATTTTATCACTGAAATTAAAGATTTGATACTAACTGATGATGAAATTATGGTTAGTTTTGATGTCCAGTCCCTCTTTACATGCCTACCAGTACAGGATTGCATCAATATTGTGAGGGAGGAGGCTACGTGAACAAAATATGGCAATGGAATATGCTGAATTATTAGAACACTGCCTTACATCTGGCTGTATGCTATGGAACGGTGAATTCTACGTGCAAGTGGATGGTGTGGCTATGGGGTCTCCAGTATCTCCTGTTGTCGCCAATATCTTCATGGAGGACTTCGAGGAGAAACCACTCTCATCGTCACCTGTCAAGCCGAGGATCTTTAAAAGATACGTAGATGATACCTTTACTATTTTACCTAAATCTAGTGTTTCAGTTTTCCTATGCCATTTAAACTCCATTCAGGAGAAAATAAAGTTTACAATGGAGTTAGAAAAGGAAAATTCACTAGCCTTCTTAGATGTCAGTGTGTTGAGAAGGTCTGATAATACAATAGGTCATACTGTGTATAGGAAGTCTACTCACACTGATAGGTATTTAAATGGCAAATCACATCACCATCCTAATCAACTTGCTACAGTGGGTAAATCTTTGTTTCAGAGAGCCAAGGGAATCTGTGACGACCAATATTTGACTGATGAACTACAGCATGTCAAGCGTGCGCTTTGGGCCAATGGGCTCAAGATACCACGCCTCAACCAGAAACCCCGTGTGAAGACTCCTACAGTCGAGCGTAAACCTGCGGTCCTGCCATATGTGAAAGGGGTCACGGATAGGATTGGAAACATCTTGAGACGGGCTTCCATTAAAACATATTTCAAGCCGATGAAGAAGATGTCTCAATACCTGAGGCCCGTGAAGTGCAGCATCCCTCTGCAGAGTGCTGGTGTTTACAAGCTGGACTGCGAGTGTGGTCTATCATACATTGGCCAAACGAAACGTAGTATAGCTACACGGGTTAAGGAGCATGTAGCCGACGTCAAGCACCGTCGTTGCAACAGGTCTGCGGTCTGCGAGCATGTCATGGACAAACCAAACCATTCAATTAAGTTTGGCAACACTTCAATCCTTGCCAGGGAGAAACGACGTTTTCCCAGAATGTAGCGCGAGGCTATTGAAATCAAAAAATATCCCAATTTCAATAGAGAAGATGGTTTGTCATTACCACCGGCTTGGGATCCTGTTGTACATCTTATCAAGGATCAAGCAAGACACAAGACTGGAAACCTTGGGCCTCGAACGGTGTAAAACAAATAAGTGTTAAAAGTAGTATATATAGAGTTTTTGTTTAAAAGTATTTCATAGTAATAAATAAGGCAATCTGGGAGTTTTCTTTGGCGGTTCTTTCTCCTCAGTAAGCCTTTAGTGAACCGCTGGTAGATATTTTAAATAAAATAATAAATGCCCTTCTGGCACATGTGTAACTGTCTTTACACATTACCGTCCCATCCCATTACAGGCCCATCTGGCATGTATGAACACCTTTATTTTAAATTAATATTTACAAAATGGGTAGTTTGCACAAATGTAACTTTGACAGAGAAAAATTGTGTTTTTCTCAGTCAACCTTTGACAACGGTATCTGTAAAGGTACTGAAACGTCAGGGAGGCTCAAATAATTAATACGCGATATAATCCGTTTAAATTGTTTTATTTAAATGTGTGACAGTCGCGGAAACCGAAGAAAATATTAAACAAATTCTAAGCTAAATGAACTCACTCTTGATCCATTTAGGATAAAAGATAAATTCTACTAACGATAGGTACATAAATAATAACTGTTTTAGCGCTTGAAATGAAATCACTCCATATTGTAGTATAGTAAGTAATGTTGTACTAAATATGTAGAACCACCCCGTTAAAAAAATTACACACGCAATTATACGGTAAATATTCATTGGCCTAGAATTGTCCCCGTAAAAAATATTCCATTACCTGCCTCCTCCTTTGACTGAACTGAAAATGGTTGAAGTCTGTTCAGTCGTGTTGGCCTTTCAAGTACCCACAGAATAAGAAATAATACGTAATTTTTTAATGTTTAAAAAAAACCGATATAATTATAATAATTTCTTGTCGATAACGATTGTTACTGGGGTTTTTAGACCAGTTAGAGTATTTTATTGATTGAATAACCGTACTTCAGCTTTTGGGGTTATGGAATTTCGCCTATGTATCTCCGAAATTATTTTACCTTAGACAATACCAAAGTTTTTTACAAGAACCTGGTCTGCTCCAATGATGCTTATAAATAGTGATAAGGTTTATATTGAATTAAAACGATTTGTTTGTGGTATTCTGGAATTACTTGTATTATTTATACTTGCGTAGTATATCACAAAATAGTTAGTTTTCTTACCGCGACTGGAGACCGTGTATTCCTATAACAATTGTTAACATTTAAAATTATGGCGATTGACACAATATTTTCCTAAATATAAATGCATCGAGTCGAGTAGTGTGACCTTAGTCACTTTTACTTGGCCCATGCAACTAGACATGCAGAAGTGCAAGAAAAAAAACTAAAACTATAAAAAAGTGGCCAAGTGCGAGTCGGACTCGCGCACCGAGGGTTCCGTACAAACACTTTCCATCCCTAAGTGGTTAAGTTAAGTTTGCACCTGGTATGTATAGCGCCCCATATAAATTAGGTGCAAAGTTAGGTATTAAAATATTAAAAAAAACTACTTACTAGATCTCGTTCAAAATAATTTTCGTTGGTAGTTTTTATAGTAATGTACATCATATGTTTTTTTTAGATTTTTAATTTTCTTATTTTAGAAGTTAGAGGGGGGGGGGACCAACTTTTTTCCACTTTGGAAGCGTCTGTCACGCAAACTATTCGGTTTAGAAAAAAAATATTTTAGAAACCTCGATATCATTTTTGAAGACCTATCCATAGATACACCACACGTATGTGTTTGATGAAAAAAAAATTTTTGGGTTTCAGTTCTAAGTATGGGGAGCCCCCAATATTTATTATTTTTTTTTTATTTTTGCATCAAAATCTTAATGCGGTTCACAGAATACATCTACCTACCAAGTTTCAACAGTATAGCTCTTATAGTTTCGGAAAAAAATGGCTGTGACATACGGACGGACAGACAGACATGACGAATCTATAAGGGTTCCGTTTTTTGCCATTTGGCTACGTAACCCTAAAAATATTAAACAGACACACATTCTGCGCTATCTCATACTTCATTTTACTTACAAATTAACGCAAACGTACATATACTAGATGTATAATTATTTATATTCATTTAATTACCTCGACGTTTTGAACATTCTGTTATCATCATAGTCTCGAAGAGACTAATTACATTTTTCAAGTAACTGGTCACAGCGCATAATCATAAATTACTAATCTAGAGACATTTTTCATGTGCGTTATATCACAGTCACTATTCCACTATACGTGAAGTCATTTATGTCAGGCAGCGCTGATAGAACTAATCGCTAATAAGAAAAAAATGGGTCCGTGGTAATGTCAAGTTTCGATTGAATACTACTTGGAAATTAGAGATGTTATCAATTATCTTTTCTTACAATTACTTTGTCAGCAGTTAAGTTATTATTTTACTTACTTCTTACGAGTCTTTAATTTTTTTATTATATTTCCGATCAGAGCTTTTGTTTCACTGCCTCGCACCTAAAAACGAATGCTATTAATATTGATGACCTTATGAAACTTCATGCCAAAAAACTTCGTTAAATTGCAAATATTTACCGACTTTAAACCGACAGGAACTAGATAATATCTGAAATCACTGAAGTAATAATAATTATAATTCGTTAGTTCAATAGTTCTTGCATCTAGCGGGTGCTGTCTCTGTGTGCGTCCCATGACACAGGCAGGGGGATCATCCGCATGGTGTATCCCTTAAATTTCATTAAATTGTCGAAAGGGCCTCTGCATGTTGGCTTCGGCTCCGTGCATGCCTCTCAAAGGTCCAGAACTCCATTGCCCCGTGAACGGGTGCGACATACAAATAGTTACAATTATAACCGTGAACAATAAGACACGCGCAAACCCAATGTGTCTGTGCATATCAAAATAAACCAAGCCAGAAAATATTCGTATACCAGGAATCAGTATTATCAGGATAGCTTTCCAAAAACCCTCCTCAAAGCCTAAAGTTTGAAGCATTTTGTCAAGTATTTACGCAACGCAAACAATAAATGATTGCGTTTCGATTCGAATCGGCTCGGCGACCCTAGTGGACGGCAGCCTTTACAGCACTCATCCTCCCTAGGAACTCCTGGGATCCAATTAACCCTAGAACTGTTAGTTTTTTTTTCTCCAAATCGATGTTATTGACAGAATAACCAAATTAAAATATAATCATAATCTCTCGCGATAAATTATAATCTCTCGATGCGACACTTATTAAGATTTTTAGTACACGACCCGCCCCGGCTTTGCACGGGTGCGATGCTATATTATGCATGTATTATACATACAAACCTTTCTCTTGAATCACTCTATCTATTTAAAAAAAACCGCATCAAAATCCGTTGCGTACTTTTAAAGATCTAAGCATACATAGGGATAGACAGACAGCAGGAATGCCCCTTCAGAGCCTACCCTGGAAACCCCGAAGACTTGTTCTCCTTCACAACTGACGCGGCTGAATGGCTAAGAACCTTGGATATCAATTTGTGACATAACACACTTTCTAAGATGTCTATATAAAGCGTAGAATACTTGTTCCGTAGATATTAATGACATAATTATTTAACTTACTGGTGTTTTAAATAATTTGATATTGTGTCAGGACCCGAATTAACCTAGAAGTAAAAAGAACTGATTAATTTATCTTGAATGTTTACGTGTCATCGTCTGACTTCGTGACATTGGTACAAAAAAAACAACAAAGTAGGTAATAGTATTCTTATTTTTGTAAGTTCGCATACTTTGCAAAAGCACAATATAGGTACACATGTGTAAGTGAAGGAAACTTATTTAATGTTTAGCAGTTTAATCATCCTTTTCATTTATTCATATCATGAATATCATGTAATGTAATAATATAATGTAAACCTTCGCAATTTAGTACCTAGTTTTATGCATGCATGACAAGTAGTTTTATGCATGTACTTGAACACGAATTCGCTCGTAAACAAAGTGTTTCTCTCTCATACATTTTTGACCAAAAATGAGTAATTAGAGGCAATCGACCTTCGAATGAAGTCTAGAAACCTAGTTAGCGCTTGAAAGAGGTCACTTTTGGTTAGCCAATGGCTATATTTGACCATAGTTATGCAGAAAGCGACCAGCGTAGATTTTTTGTCTGGCTTAAGTCTTAATCAATGAATGAGTTTGGTCGCTTTTTGCATTATGAAAAAAATCTTTGGTCGCTTTCTGCATAACTATGGTCATTTATTTAACATCCGTTGACGTCTGACAGAACGGCAATGTCACATGCAAAACATCTTCGCAGTTTTAATGACAATTTGCGCAATAAATGGATACCACAATGTCTCCGATCAGAATAATAAAAGAATGAACAATAATACCACACGTTTTATTCTTCACTCCTTTATTTATCATTCAAAAAAAAAATGTAAACGTGGCGAGTTTTTTAGGGTTCTCCTATTTATTGAGAACCGTTGGAGATAGGTAGGGGGTGCTCGGCCAAGGATCCTCATACCAGTCGAGTGTCATTAATAAGAAATCAATATAGCGACTTTATTTTACATTTCAAAACGGTTGGGAAAGGTTCATTTTTGGTGGGGGGTTATCTGGAGATTCTGGAGCCAACCAGTCAGACAGACAAAACACATAGGTAATAATAGAAAATCTTCGATTCCTGAATAAAAAATAAGTACCATATTTTTTTTTATATATTTCATTACATTATATGCCTTAATATAAAATATTTATATAATATAAATGTATTACTATAAATACAATAAAGTTAAGCACGTCATTGTTAAGTTTTTTTAATTCGATTCATTTACAGAATGGTTTGACATGTTAAGATAGTTAATATAAGTTGTACCCGTTTAAGGTAAAATGAATCGTGGATTAACGTAAGTACGCTTACGGAGTTGTGGGGGATATACGAGTAATATCTTCTCATCATTATCAAATTTACGAAGTAGACTAGGTTAGACTTTTCTTCATGTAGTATGGATGTAGTAAATATATTTATTATGGTACATATTTATCTCACGTTTACATACTCTAGGTTTTTTGGAAAGCATTCTTCTGTTGTTGCTGTAAAGTACTCGACCAGATTTATCGCCGTATCTGCAAAAATACCATTTAATAGAGATAATTAAAGGGCTAAGGGGAAGAAATTGCTAAATAGCATTTGCAAGATTTACAGTATGTAGAGACTATTGATGTTGTGAAATCACCTTACGCCTGTTTGGCGAACGTAAACTAATACTCGTATACAGGGTAACTTTAAATGGGTAATAATAAACACTTGATTGTTAATGTTAAAGTTCAGTTAATGATAAATATTTAAATAATATATTACAAAAAAATAATTCTTAAGAGGCCTTATTCCTTTAAAAAAATATTTTTCTCAAATTATGACAAATATATTGATAATTTCAACCAACTTTTCGAAGTGAATAATACTTTTCCCCGAGTTCTAGGTAGTACAAGTCAAATCTTGATATTGAATTACTAATATGGTGAATATTTATTTATTTATTTAAACTTTATTGCACAAAACAAAAGTCAGTACAAATGGCGAACTTAATGCCTAATGGCATTCTCTACCAGTCAACCATAGGGCCAAACAGAGATGCTTCAAGTGGGTGCAGAGTTGAAAATTAATCGTTCGGAAAGCATCTAAGTACAAGTGAATAAATGTATATTATATAATAACTTTACCATAAATACAATGATACATATATTTACATACTATAAGATATATACTATATATAATATAATAATAAATACGATGAAATGTCTACTGCATAGGATGATGGACACTATTCGAGCTCTTGTTCGAGCAGGTGCTTACGCAGCAACCGCTTGAAAACTACCTTGCTTGGGGCTTGTCTAATAGAGAGGGGGAGTGTATTCCAAAGACGACTTGCCTGGACGGCGAAAGAATTGGACATGAAACCAGAATGGTGCGAAGGAATAGAGAGTTTGAGAGTGAATAGAGACTAAAGTACTATGTGTGACCTTACAAACGGTCCGGTAGTTTTGAATTTTTTATATGTTGTCTAGAATGGTTAGCCAGTGTTTAAAATGCAAAATGCACAATTCCCCCCCCCTCCGCGCCCGCCGCCATATTGAAAAAACCAGCACGTTCTTCATATTTTTGCTCATATCTTCCTTTAAGATCATTTTAGCTTGAAGAAGGCTTTGACAATGCTATAGAGAGTTAAATTTACTACATTCTTCATTTTATATTTTGTTTCTAGGACAGATAGTTACGGAGATATGCACATTTAAAAAAACGTAAAAAATCGCAATTTCCAACTCAAAAACAAACTTCTGGATTATATCTTCGTTTAGGAGCATTTTAGCTAGAACAGTGCTTGGGCAATGTTGTAGAGAATTAAATTTGCTATAATTTACATTTCAGATTTTGTTTATAGAACAGATAATTACGGAGATATGTAAAAAATAAAGTTTCATTTTCCGAAAATGTATGTAAAAATGGACATGATTTTTATAAGCAATTATATTTCCAACATGTTTTAATTTGTCCTAGACTAGTCCGTAACTAGGGTTACCATTTAGGAATTTGAAAAGTCCTGGCAAAAAGCCGGACGAATCGAAAAAAGTCCGGACTTTTTAGTCACCAAAATAGGTAGGCATGGTAGTAGGTAGACGCTCGCATTGCGAGATTTGCGAGGGCGTAGGTGCGGGGTGCGGACGGGGTTTGCTCGACTCGCAAGTGCGGCGGTGCGGCGGGCGGCCGATCAGTGCTACAACTATAAGCTAAGGGATCGCACGCACTTACGCACCGCACGCACTTTTACGTTGCGACGCGTGTTTATTTTATTGTTACTGATATTTAGCTATTTTTTACTCTAGCGAGTGTAAAAATTGTGTAGGCGTTTGTTTTAAGTCTAAAATGGCTTCAACTAGTAAGCGATTATGCACATACACTGACATTTTGCAAGCCAAATTCCCATTTTTGGAAGAGGGACGAAATTTGAATGAAGCGAAGTGTACAATTTGTGAGTGTTACGTCTCAATCAAACACAAAGGAGCGGGTGATATTGAGAAGCATGTTAAAACTGAAAAACACTTGAATATGAGTAGAAGCGGTCTAAATATTCCCAAAATTGACTCAATATTTCAGCCTAAAAGTAAAACGATTGCTGCTAAACAGTCAGCGGCAGAAGTTACCCTCGCGTTGCATACAGTGAAACACCATCAATCCTACAAGTCGATGGACTGCACTTGCAGTCTATTAAAAACTATATTTTCCGACTCGGCCGTGGCTAGTTCTATTTCGTGTGCTCGGACAAAAACTGAAGCGCTTGTAAATAATGTCATAGCTCCATGGGTGATCCAAAAAATACAAACATCTGTTGAAAACGTGAGCTACGTAGGTGTTTCGACCGACGCCAGTAACCATGGTGCCGAAAAAATGTTCCCGATTTTAATTCAGTTCTTTGACTGGCAAGAGGGGATTCAGTCAAAACTTCTAGAAGTTTTAAGCACACCAAATGAAACATCCGAGACCGTTGCAGGAATAATAAAAACAACTCTCGAGAAATATGACCTGCTGGCTAAATGCGTGTCTTTCACTGGAGATAACGCCAATGTGAACTTCGGAGGCGTCAACCGTTTACCAGGTCAGAATGTATGGTCTAAGTTAAAGACCCTCTTAGACAAAGACCTAGTAGGCGTCGGATGCCCTGCGCATATACTTCACAATTGACAACATTTCATATTTTTAAGACTATCATTTTATTACTTTTCTGAATTCTGCTTAAAAAGATGAAGTAATCTCTGTTTTTATTTATTTTCTGAGATGATTATTTATTTTATTATTAATTTATAAAAACATACTCATTTTAAAATGTGGCAACACCAAAACCAGAACTTAATGGAACGGTTACTTTAGTCGGTTTTCTTATTAAAAAAAAACATAATAAAACTCGGTATGCATCTGTCATCTGTCAACGTCAAATAAAAAAAAATCTATGTTTTCGCTCTTTGGTTTAGACAACAACCCTATTCAGCCCGTATTGTCTTAGATTGCAGTTATTTGATGTATTTTCTTATATTTCCTTAAATACAGAAGAATAAATTCCAAGATTTTTTTTTAAGGTACACGACATAAAGCCCTGTCGATCTCTATATTAATTTCCACCTGTTATAAATATGAAATGTTGTCAATTGCGTCCAACATGGAACGGATACTCTGAAAATAGATTTAGAATCCGTAATTATGAAGATTTTTAACTATTTTTCGGTGTACACTGTCCGCACTGAAGCACTAAAGGAAATTTGCGATTACATTGACATTAATTACCATAAATTACTCTACCACAGCAAAACAAGATGGTTGAGCTTATTTCCGGCAATAGAGAGGGTTCTTATTCTTAAGATGTACGAACCTCTACAGCAGTATTTTGCAACAACAGCTGCACCCGTCCCTATAACAATCGAGAGGTTCTTAGGTGATGAATTGAGTGAAGTGTACATGTTTATGGTGCATTCACTTATGTCAATTTTTCAACCAAGAATCCTGGAGATAGAGACGGAAAGTAATTCAATATTAGATGTTGCCAGAATACTGCGAGACACTCAAGAATTGCTATGCTCTCGCGCAAACGCAAATTTTTTACCGCTAAAAGTACGAGAATTACTTGGGAAATGCACCACAGAAAATCAAGAGACCTTTCGAGAAGACGTGAAAATTATGTACAGAACTTGTATCCAGTATCTCGATAAATGGACGACACCGCTGTCTGACTTTAAAGTCTTTGACTGGATCCAGTTAAAAAAGAGCGATCTGATAGATTTTGAAAAGCTCGTGGATTCAGTTACGTATATGAAAGGCAAAGGCGTTGTTGTCGACGATGTAAAACTGTTCGATGAAATAACTGCCGTCAATTCATTTTTATCCCAACAAAACGATACATTTTTCAGTATGATGCTCCATAAAAGATGGGTAACCATTTTTAAAAACCTCACAATCAACAGACTGCCCGTTTTATTGAGTATTTGCGAGTTTATTTTTGCTATCCAGGCTCAAAACGCAAGTGTGGAAAGAGTGTTTTCTCTAATGGGAGCACAATAAATAAATAAAATAAATATTAAGGGACAATCATACACAAATCGACCTAGTCCCAAACTAAGCAAAGCTTGTACTATGGGTACTAGACGACGATATACATAATATATAATATGTTATGTTTTTTGATGAATGAGAACTTCGTTGTTGATTAAAGACTGCTTTGATATTAGATTAATTAATATGTAGTTTTATTCCAACTTATTTGAAAAAAGCCGGACAAATCAAAGGGCCGGACAAAGTCCGGACAAGAGTCGAAAAGTCCGGACATGTCCGGACAAATCCGGACGTATGGTTACCCTATCCGTAACTGAATGACAGCGTTCTAAACCAAGAATTTTTAGAAATTTCTTGAAAATTCGACTTTTCCAGTTTTTTTAATGTGCATATCTCCGTAACTAACCGTCCTTGAAACATAATTTGAAATGTAAATTATAGTAAATTTAATTCTCTACAACATTGCCTAAGCACTGTTCTAGCTAAAATGCTCCTAAACGAAATTATCATCCAGAAGTTTGGTTTTGAGTAGGAAATTGCGATGTTTTACGTTTTTTTAAATGTGCATATCTCCGTAACTATCTGTCCTAGAAACAAAATATAAAATGGAGAATGTAGTAAATTTAACTCTCTATAACATTGTCACAGCTTTCTACTAGCTAACATGATCCTAAAGGAAGATATGAGCAAAAATATGAAGAACGTGCCGGTTTTTCTATATGGCGGCGGGCGCGGAGGGGGAGGAATTGTGCATTTAGCATTTTAAACACTGATTTACCATCCTAGACAACATATAAAAAATTCAAAACTACCGGACCGTTTGTAAGGTCAAACTCCTTTATTTACTGAATTATACACCCCAAGTAAAATAAATCCCACCAAAAACAATTTATGTAAAATTGGCGGCCAAGACTCACATGCTCATAACGCTTGCACTGTAAAAAAGTTGGGCCAGCAATAACTTTTTTACAGCGAAAGCGTTATGAGCATGTGAGTCTTAGCCGCCAATTTGACATGAAATGTATTTCCTGGTGGGATCTCATTTCTTTTTGTAAGGTGTAGTTTATTTTTATTTTTTTGGGCTGTAGCGTTTCTTGAGCGTCAGCTGAAGTAGTAATAATTGTGTATTTAAGAAATACTTACGTTTAGCCCCATATATAATATACACTTTTATCCCCTATTATCGGAAACCCATACAAACTTCCATCCTCTTATTTAAAGGGTGGAGGGTGATTTTCTAAGAATCCAATCATGAATCATGTCGAAGCGACTGGTTGAGAAATTCAATGGCTCTGACATTTGATTCGGTGGTCCAACTGGGAGGACGCCCGTGTTGACCCGGAAAGCCGTTGGGGAAACGCAGGTTCTAGTCCGTAAGCCCACTCCAAGATTGCCTACGTAATATGACATCACGATAAAATGCATGGCACACGGTCGAAAAAGTTGTGCTGAGCGAGAATCAAACGATTATCGCACAAAAAAATTGGCCGGAAGTTTGAGAAAATCCTTCACTTCCGGTCAAAATTTTAGGGGTGTACTTACGTCATGTGACATCATTACGTGACAGATGGCATCATGTAGCCCTTTAATCGTAGATAGTGTAAACATAAGTCTGCCAGTTCTAAAATGGCCGGAAGTGCTTGGCAGACGGGGTCAAAGATGGTCATCGGATACGTTTTCCTACGTTTTGTGGTATCTTGACGAAATTGATTATTAATGTTTTACTCGTAAAGTAATAGTGTCTAAAAATAAATACGTCTGCTTAGACATACCTGGCCGGAAGTCCTTCAAAAGTGATTTTTTAGGGTTCCGTAGTCAAACTAGGAACCCTTATAGATTTGACATGTCCGCCGGTTCGTCTCACCGTCCGCGGCTTACCTCCGTGACCATTAGTACTAGAAAGCTAAAATTTGGTATGAATATGTGTATGTATCACGACGACAAAAAGATAAAATAAAAACTAATTTTTTTTTTTTCGGGTAGGCACCTCTCGTATTGTATACGCCAAAAATGGGGGTGAATTTATTTTTCTTTCCAACACACTTGTGCGGGGTGGCATTTAATAGGTGTTTGAAGATAATAGGGGTCTCCAAACATTATTTTTTGATAAAGTCAGCAGTTTTGTAAATATTCGCTCCGAAAATCTAAAAAATAGCTTTCCCTCCCCCCTCCAACTTTTTAACATTGAGTCAAAAAAATATATAGAGAAATTCATGAAAGTAATAATAACCTATAAGTAATTTCAATGTAAACTATATTTAATAAAATCAGTTGAGTCGTTTTTGAGTTATCACAAAATTTCATAATTTTCTTTAAAATTACGTAAGTGCCGAGCGGTGTCCTTATATTTCGAACGAAATATTAGTTAAGTGCCATACTGCATTAACACATTCCGCTCAATCTGGCGCATATAATCGATAACTTCCAGAAGATAATAAATGATTCCAGTTATTATAGCGTTTACGACCTTTTTATAGAACTTGAAATCTTTTTCGTAATTTAAACCTCGGGATTAGGAGCTCGGGATTTAAGCCCGTCTATATTGTGAAGGATGGGTCCCTATATAATGGCAGTATTTGCAAAGTAGTGCACGACCAAGTTCTAGGGGAACCAATTCCAATGAGTGCAGGAGTCAAACAGGGTTTTCTCCTGTCGCCACTGCTCTTCATAGTCCTGCTCGACGACGTCATGCGGAAAGTAACAGAAACACCAAACATAACATGGAATAAAAGCTCATACCTGGAGGACCTCGACTACGCAGACGACATAGTGTTGGTTTCGTCTTCACTGCCCGATCTTCAAATGAAGCTGGACTCGTTAAGAGAGGAAGCTCAAGTTCAGGGATTACGAATAAACGCTGGGAAGACCGTCGAAATGCGAGTTCAGTCGTGCGAAAACCGACCCATAAGACCCAATTTCGTCAATAAATGCCTTAGATCCATCCTGCGCATATTCTGGCCGAATAATATCAGCAACAAAGATCTTTGGAATCGATGCCACCAAATCCCGATTAAGCGAGGAATCGGTCAACGGAAATGGAAGTGGATAGGGCACACCTTCCGAAGACCAGAGGACAACATCGGCACGGTTGCGTTCACGTCGAGGCCGCGCGGGAGGGCCGACCGGCGCACACGTGGCAGCGCACCGTCGACGCCGAGCTGCGGGCGGCCGGGCTGAGTTGGAGTGACGCGGAGCGCGAGGCACAGGACAGGAGCGGATGGCGACGTCTCACGAAGGCCCTCTGTACCACTGGGGTACCATAGGACAGCAACAACATTGTGAAGGATTGGCAAGTACGGACCCTTACACTGAGCGTGGTCCGACACCTATTCAACGCCACGCTAGTGTTGGAAAGAAAAATAAATTCACCCCCACTTTAGGTGTACGATACGAGAGGTCTAGTGTTGGAAAGAAAAATAAATTCACCCCCACTTTAGGTGTACGATACGAGAGGTACCTACCCGAATTTTTTTTTTTTTGTTTTTATTTTACCGTTTTGTCCTCGTGCCTTCATACCAAATTTTAATTTTCTAGTACTAATGGTCACGGAGCTAAGCCGCGGACGGAGAGACGAACCGACGGACATGGCAAATCTATAATATTCTAGTTTGACTACGGAACCCTAAAAAATCACTTTTGAAGGACTTCCGGCCGGATATGCCTTGGCAAACTTATTTATTTTTAGAGACACTATTACTTTAAAACATTTATAATCAATTTCGTCAAGATACCACAAAACGTAGGAAAACGTATCCGATGACCATCTTTGACCCCGTCTGCCAAGCACTTCCGGCCATTTTAGAACTGGCAGACTTATGTTTACACTATCTGCGATTAAAGGGCTACATGATGCCATCTGTCATGTAATGATGTCACATGACGTAAGTACACCCCTAAAATTTTGACCGGAAGTGAAGGATTTTCTCAAACTTCCGGCCAATTTTCTGTGCGATAATCGTTTGATTCTCGCTCAGCACAACTTTTTCGACCGTGTGCCATGCATTTTATCGTGATGTCATATTACGTAGGCAATCTTGGAGCGGGCTTACGGACTATTCGAATCCTGTCCGAATCATTAAATTTTTAAATTTTCGCTTCATTTGTAAACATTTAGTTTACGTTAGCAGACGTTACTGCTTTAATAAAAATAAGAAATTCGGGTGTAGCACATCGTAACTATTGATTCTCAATAAATTTGAGACGATGGTGCCGACGATAAAGTCTAAATCTTTACGGTAGATGGCGCTACGATGCCACCCTAAGGCATGTCGAAGCGACTGGTTGAGAAATTCAATGGCAATGGGATTCGGTGGTCCAATTGGGAGGACGCCCGTGTTGGCCCGGAAAGCCGTTGGAAACGCAGGTTCGAATCCTGTCCGAATCATTAAATTTTTCAATTTTCGCTTCATTTGTAAACATTTAGTTTACGTTAGCAGACGTTACTGCTTTAAACTTTATTGCACAAAATACAAAAGTAAAAGTACTAATGGCGGACTTAATGCCATAAGGCATTCTCTACCAGTCAACCATAGGGCCAAACAGAAACTAGCAATTGGTGCAGGATCATAAAAAGCCGTGGCTAAAACCTAAAACGAGATAAAATTCAATAAGTTTGATATATATATTAACAGTATACATACATACACACATATGCAATACAATACACACACATAAATACAATATATGTACATACACACATATATATATATATATATATATATATATATGTGTGTATGTACCCCTGTAAAACACCATATAGACAATCAATCCTGAAATTCTTTGGAGAGATGTTTGCGCACCATGCGCTTGAAGGAGAATTTGGTCTGAGCTTTCCTAATGGCGAGAGGGAGATCGTTTCATAAACATTATTATTGGGTAATTACTTTATTTTCCTACGTTTACGTTGTATAACTTTCTTTTTTGTGCTATTTTCCATATTCTGTTGTACCTCCGAAACATTAGATTGAATTGCCCATACCTTATCTGCAATTATTCTCGGGTTGGTCTTGGACTGTCTAGGCCACAATTTGACTACATTTGATTTTTGCCTTGAACTTCAAGTGTCTACTACATAATAGGTCGAGCACTCAAATTTACTATAACACAAATTGACTAGTCCTGAGAAAGCCGACAACACATTTTGTCTACTGTAGTATTTTGTTTTGATTGTACAGGCGAGGGGAAAAATAAAAATCCTGAACGATATCAAATAATTTATGTATTATGTTAACTCATACACAATATATATGTGCAGCAAATGAAAAAAGGCACTTTGGAAGTTAAATAACTTAAAAGGAGTCTTCACTTTATTAAACACACAAGATAAGTAGTACTTCATCGCAACGTTTGTTTTATATCTTATAACTTAAAAGGAGTCTTCACTTTATTAAACACATATATAGTACTTCATCGCAACCACACAACGTTTGTTTTATATCTTATAACTTAAAAGGAGTCTTCACTTTATTAAACAAATAGAACATTTCATCGCAACCACACAACGTTTGTTTTATATCTTATAACTTAAAAGGAGTCTTCACTTTATCAAACACATAGATATACTTCATCGCAACCACACAACGTTTGTTTTATATCTTATAACTTAAAAGGAGTCTTCACTTTATTAAACACATAGAACATTTCATCGCAACCACACAACGTTTGTTTTATATCTTATAACTTAAAAGGAGTCTTCACTTTATTAAACACATAGAACATTTCATCGCAACCACACAACGTTTGTTTTATATCTTATAACTGAAAAGGAGTCTTCACTTTATTAAACACATAGAACATTTCATCGCAACCACACAACGTTTGTTTTATATCTTATAACTTAAAAGGAGTCTTCACTTTATTAAACACATAGCAACCACACAACGTTTGTTTTATATCTTATAACTTAAAAGGAGTCTTCATTTTATTAAACACACATAGTACTTCATCGCAACGCTTTTTTTATATCTATAAACCTTTTAAAAAATCGATTGGTGTGATTTCTTTTTCTATTAATTTTGTCAACTCCCGTTCGTATCTTTTATTAAAAAGAATATCTTTCTTTTTTTGTTCTCTCGTTTCAAGAAGGCACCTGCCATCGACATGCTTTGATATCTTGCTTCTTTTTTCAGCTTAAACAGAAACTTAATCAGAGTTGGGTTTCTGTTCATGCGGACACCCAAACGACGATGCCATGCTTCCAATGTGTTTGTAGTCCTGTGTAACTCTTGACAACAAGAAATCAAAGCAGTATTTGTTAGCCATTGTTTTTCAAAATAAACAATAAATGCATTAAATTCATTGCATTTTCGTCCATTTTGGACAATGTCGTCCCATGCCTGCCTAATTCAGTTAGATGGCAGGTAAGGCAAGTTCAGTGTTAGCGAGATTATTTCTTTACCGGAAAATGTTAATGTCAACCCTTTCTTTTCAGCATTATCGCAAACCGCCTTACAAAAAAGGAAATAGCACCCCGTGACTTTTCCGTTTGGGTAAACCGTTTTAAATGCCGTTACCTGGGCCATTTCATAGTCACATTTGTATATTCTAATATCAACCTTCAGCACATCACGCAGGATTGTAAATAATGCTAGGTATGTAGTTGTGCTCTTGTTTGGCAATAACGCGTAAATTGCCGGTTTGACGTTACTGGAATATTTGCAGCTATTTAAGTCCACATGCAATGTAAATAACTGATAAAATGGTCTCGGCACTACTTTGAAAGTTCCATCTCCAAACATTCCATTTTATTTTGGGACGCATTTAACTGGAGCACTTTTTGAGACGATCGATTGCTGAATATAAACATTTTTTTCTCCGAGTCCAACTCATACTCACATACAAGAAAGTCTTTCTTAATCATATCCGGCAATGAAACTTGGATGGATTTCGCAAATTCTGTTTTCACCACATCCAAGTACGCGAGTCGTGCCCTACGTAGATCCTCTCGCACCGACTCGTATGGCTAAAATTGCACATCAACGGATGGGTATTCAGACACAAAATCAGTCACGGCTTTCTCATAGTTTTTTTTGTAATCCTGACATGTTTTGACATACATAAGTTTTGGCGTTTTCAAGAACATGTTCTCTGCACATCTATTCTGTTCCATATTGGGTTCGCATGAATGTAGTGACGGTTTCTTTCTTACTTCGTCATTTTTACTTACAGTTATGCTTGCACTGCACTCATTCCTCTTCGAATATCTCCAAAATGAATTTCCTCCTTTATTTATTGATACAAAGTTATTTATATCAGTACCCGCCACGCCAGACAATTTTTATATTTAGTAAAAACAATAATTTATTTTCGTTCATTTTGCAGTTTGTTCGGCCGCATGACGTAAAAACTATTTTTATTACAACGTCAAAATTGACATACTTCCTATTAGTACATTATAAGTGGCGAGTACGGTAAAATTAACACAAAGAGGTTTAACCAAAAAAAAAAAAAACAGACAGATAAATATTAAAAGGTTTGTAATACATTTTCTACCTGAATGTCCAGACAAATTTGGGTTTATGTCACTATGCTATGTAGGAAAAATATGAACTTAGTCAATTTGTGTTAAAGTAGATTTGAGTGCTCGACCTTTTATGTAGTAGACACTTGAAGTTCAAGGCAAAAATCGAATGTAGTCAAATTGTGGCCTAGACAGTCCAAGACCAACCCACATAAGCCAAATTTCTTTTTTTATATAAATAGATTTGGAGTTATTGAGGGGTCAAAAGTGGCTCCAAACGGTTCGTGTAAAATAACACACGGCTGCTACTTGGCAGACACGCTGCCCCGTGTCTACATAGTACGGAGACGTGAGTGCCACGCCGCCGCCACTGAACACACTTTAAAAATTTAAATGAGGTACTACTTATAGTGTGGGAAGTATGTAGTGTCACCCAATGTATGGAACGTGCAAATTTTGGTATCGGATGAATTCACTTGGCACAGATGTACACAGATGTAGTATACGTAAAACTAAGCTAATTTAGCCCGGTAACCATCCACCACCCCCTGGCGGGTAGAAAGGGGGGGCAGTCAAAGTTCTATTTACCCAATACCACAAGTATGGTGTCATTTTCTGATAAATCGGGTATGAGGAATTCACTTTAGACACATTTAATGTATAGTTTCATAGAGAAAAAAGGAAAATATTGACGAACATATCAAAATGGATTTGCTATTTTTTTATCAACTATCAATATCTTTGAAAATCCTGGATTTCAAGCAAAAACAAAAATATCATCTGAAAAAATATTTGTCTAGCAATTAAAAAATGTATACTTTATTATATTTAGTTATCATAATTACATGTATCTAAAAAACGGATATGATACCCGGCGGCGCCTGGTAACTTTTCCAATTGTCTAGTCTTGCTGAATTTGTTGCAAGAATTAAGTTTGTTTTAACTAGCATTTAAAAAATATATACTTTATTATATATATATATATATATATATATATATATATATATATATATAGTGTTATACCCCCACACAAAGTTCGACTCGCTGGTTGTAATAAATAATTAAAAATAAAAATCATTTATTTCAGATATGAACGATCACGATCATAGTAAGTTAGTAACATACACGATTTGCTGCATAAATAAAATAAAAACCTACAAATAAATACCTATAACTAATTATAGAGAGAGAAACTACTAGTCACAGGAGCAAACAAAACTTTTGCTCTATTTCGCCCTGCCAATAACTACCCCTACCCAGTATTTGGTTATGGGACAATCGAGACGCCCTTCCAACGCCCTAAGGAGGCTGTTGCTGCTACCGCGCACTCTTCTCAGCAGAGAGGCTATACTCTTCCGCCTAATGGCAAACATGCCAGACGCACTGCAGTGCTTAGGCAGCCTGAACAACATCCATAATGCGTTGTTATACTGGACTCGCAATGTGTTATATGCCCTGTGCGTAAATCTTACCCACAGACTGCACGTGTAAATGGTCTGACAGTACGAGTATGCTTTAAATAACGCCAAATTTACTTCTTTGTTTGTTACACCGTGCAAATCTGCGGGCAAGCATAGCATGTACTGACATAGCTCTCCTCTCTCTTTCTCTCTCGAGATCGTGGACATAGCTTAAATCGTCCGTGAGTATATGCCCAGGTACTTAAACCTATCCACTCGCTTCAAAGGTATGCCGCATAGCACGATCCTAGGCTTATATTTGCGTGCTTTGAATATGACGACCTCACTTTTGGCAGCGTTGTACCTAAGACCATGCCGCACGGCATACCTCTCAGATATAGCGATAAGTTGCCGCACCGAGTCGACTCAGGGGTCCAGCAGCGCCATATCGTCCGCATAGCTGATGTTGTTAAAACATGTCCTGGCAATATGACAACCCGAATTAACTCGTCCACATTCAAATTAAACAATATAAGCGATGCCAAGGCACGCTGTTTTACACCACACTCGAGCGTATACTCATTCGACTCCTATCCCGCCCATCTCACTCGATTGACCTGGTTCCACCAGTATTTTAACAATGCTATACATTCCATCGGCAATTCGGTGTTGCCCCTCTTTGTTCCTGTTGGTCTTGGCACCATTTCAGCTTGGACTTAAAAAGCCTTCAGCTTTCACACATATAATTATAAACCGGCCCTTGACTAAGTCTATTCTATATAGCTAGTGAGGGCTATACAGCCCTCGTACAGTTCAAGTCATGTTTTAAAAAAAAGGTGCAAGTGCAAGTCACGGTGCGGAGTTAGGTGCAACTGTCTAAAAAAAAAATATGTACCGAATTATGCCACTATTGTGGAAAATATAATGGAAAAAATAAACGCATAGTTAGAAATATAAAAATACTACTGATGCATTAAACCATAAACGACAGTCAATAACTAAAATAAGTATGTATTCGAAATGAATATATTTTGCATAAGAAAACAACTTAATACTTGCAAAAAATTAAGTGAGACTAGACGATTGGAAGGGTTCCCAGGCACCGCCGCGTACTATATTCAATTTTTTTCAGATATATTTATGATAAATATATATAATAAAGGATATATTTTTAAAGAGCTAGATAAATATAAGATATAAGGATAATAAGGATTGGGATATTAGGTAGTATTTTTTTAACTTAAAATTCAGGATTTTCAAAGATACTGATAGTGGAGTAAAAAAAATTGAAAACCAATTTTGATATATTTGTCAATATTTTCCTTTTTTCTATTAAACTATACATTAAATGTCCCTACAGTGAATTCCTCATACCCGATTTATCAGAAAATGACACCACACTTGTGGTATTGGGTAAATAGAAATTTGACTGCCCCCCCCCCCTTCCTACCCGCCAGGGGGTGGTGGATGGCTACCGGGCTAAATTAGCTTAGTTTTACGTATACTACATCTGTGCCCAGTGAATTCATCCGATACCAAAATTTGCACGTTGTGACACTACTTCCCGCACTATTACCAAGATACCTTTATGATAGTTAATTCGAACTCACAAATGTTCCTTAGTTAGTAGTTATCTCTCACCTTATTCCTAAATGGCTTGGATTTCCGTAAACACCACCACCACCTTCCTCATTCTCTAAGTGGGGAAACTTCATTGCCGACCTCAAAGCCGAAAGCGTGGGTCTTAGTAGAGTATGGCCAGGGAGGATAGGCTCGGCTGCGGGCAGGTGATACTTATTGGACGGAACACCCACTATACTCTCACCATCATATCGATCGAATGTAAATGCTCGTCTCTGTAATAAAATAAAGTGCTGTTTTTGTTGCAAGTTGGCTTCCGACCACCGACCACACTTTAATCTCATAATATTTAAATGGGTTGTTTCCATACAGAATTCCAGTAAATACTTAATCAAGTTCTGTTTGAATAAAATTTGCCATTTTAAAATATTCGAGGCACTTCTCCTACATGACATGTCATGTCACTATAGTAAAAGAAATATGTAGGGTTATTTAGTATTAATCATGCCAAAACTACTGGAAGTATTAGGTATTAGTATTAGTAAGGGGTAACCCCTTACTGCATACGAAGCCATATATGGCAGGTAATAAATTACACCTTATTTCAAAGTTCAAAATCGTTTTTTTTATGCGGTAATTGTTTAATGGCGTATGGACCCAGGTATGTATGGTGATTGGCTCACATAAAATCAATCTTCCGAATCTTTCTTTACCGATTTGTAGCCAGAATCATCACACTTGCCTTTTTTTTACTTCATACCTTTGTCTGTCTTAATCATACATTTTTCTACTCCAGTACTTTTTCTGTCATTTATATAGTTACTAACTCTAATACAGACATAAATTATGAAAGTCTGTAAAAGTCTTGTAAAGGTTGGAGCTTGGTAGTAAATAATACTATCGTAGTCGGAGGTCAACTGATTATTTATTAGGTAAAATACAGGCTTTATATAGTGTTTACGGGCGTCACGTAACCTTTAATAGGTCCGTGACATTTACAGTAGAACAAAGGGTTGACGTAGGTTGACCTTAGGTTTGCTACGTAATTATGTATATTCTATTAACTGTCTCATGATGTCCAAGGGCATGTGACGTTGCTATCCCGTCACACAACACACCTTTCCCCTATTTTTTTTTTTTTTTTAGAAAAAAGAAAAAATGACAATATTAAAATTTGTTATACAAAAATAATGTTTTCTTACTTTCTACTTATGTCTAACTTTATACATTATTCCTTAGGCTAATACAATTGGTTAAAATAATAAATTTACAATATTTGTTAAAAATAATGTTTACTTACTTTCTAACATTTCTAATTTAACTTGTGTCTAATTTGATACATTTTTTTTTCTTACTCTCTAGGTTATATGCTGTTATCAGTATACAAACGCTTAATCTAATCTTAATTATATAAACAATCATTACACTGGTTGTTACAATAAACCTTATTTCTAAATGTAAACATTGTGACGTTTTTCTTATGCGTACAATATGATCTTATTGCTACAATTATTTGTGTCTAATACATAAGTGCTTAAAATTATCTTAATCCTATTTGTTATTGTAACATTCACTGCGATATTGTAAACAATGTTGAACTTATATCCTAAGTGTAAACAATGCGATGCTCATCTTACGTTTATAATATGATCTTATGGGTAAGGTAGATGGAGATCCTTTTTTGGGATGAAATGTTTGCTGATTTAAATGTCAATGGTTTCCTATTGCATTCTGTGCTTTCGATATTTGATTTATTTGTTCACTCATTATCGAGATTTCTATCAGTATGGAACTCAAGGAATTTGAAAATGCTAATTGTTTCTTTTTTAATTCTTGTGAACTTTATTTAACTATAATATTTAGACTGTGTGTGTGTGCGTGCGTGTCTTCATTGTGGAATGGTAAGTTTTTTTTTTGTATCTTTTTTAACTTTTGTTGTAGCAATGGTTGAATTTACTTTGTTTCTATCTATTTCTGCATGTTATTTTATTTATTAATTTATTTATATCGTGCTTCTATTTTATTTTATTTTTAAATCTAGTTGCCCTTTTATCGGCTCTAATTAATCGTGGATTAAAAAAAAATACTATCTATTTTCTACCGGTTGTTGTCTCCATAAAGGAAACATTAGATAAATTTTTCGAATTTGTCTTTTGGATTTCTTAGTATAAACTAATAATTTACTTTTATACCATACTACAAAGAATCTTGTAGGTATTTCTATCATGTATAATATTTACTATTTTTTCTTTAGATTAGGAGTGCAAGGATGTGTTGTTGATTAAATTCTAGTAGTTTATAACTTGAGACTATAATTTAAGTTTTGGTTTTGATTTGTTTGTTTTTCTTTTTTCTATATACTTAAACATTTTATTTAGATATTATTTATATTTTGGTTTTATTTGTATTATTATTATTACTTGCTTTATATTGTATATCTATTTATTATAATTTTCTTGTTTGGTATTTATTTGTTAATTTTGACACTGGTTTTAGATTTTGTTTTTTAGTTATTTATTTAATTTTAATTGCTTTATGTAATTGTCTCTTCGTTTTGTTTTCCCTATTTTATTTGTATTATTATTATTATTTATTTATTTTATTATCTTATTTTGTTTTATTTGTTTTATAATACTATTTTATTATTTACTCTTCTAGATATTTTTGATTTTGTTACTTTTCGTAATATTTTATAAATTTAAAATTAAGTGTTATTACTTGTTTTTTGGCTAATGATGGTACCTTTTTACGTTATCCTTATTATTTTCTTTCTTTAATACTTTAAATTTTTCACAATCTGCGTGATTGGGGTCTGGACCCCTGTACCATATTTCTTTATACTTTGAGCTATCTCTATGATATTACACGAGGTGTCATCGCTATGTAGTATGCGTACTTCGCTCCTCTGTTGTGTCATGCAAACTGTACCTAGTTCTAGCGTAGAAAGCTCGTTTCATACGCGATCGAGTTTCGGACTTTCACACAACGACAGTAAGGAGGTATGTACTGCATTTGGACATTGTATGATTTCATGATTGTTTTTTTTTTTTTTCTTCATTGCGCTTATAATACATAATATATATGTATCTCATTTATTGGGAAGCAAAGGTACACAGCGCATGGTCGGCCGACCTTGTGTTACTTATACACATATTATTTATACAGGAATTCCATTATACAGGTATACAAGGATTTTTAGTGCGCGCGCACATATACATGTGTACAATATTTATATATTTTTTTCAGACGGTTCTTTTAACACCTCTTTTCTTCCATAAGCTTTCCATGTGTCCAAGGATCTGCACAATTGGTAGCTCGACCAAATCATGATCAGATTTCAAGGATTTCCCGCCTGCCTTGTACCCTGGTGTACTTTGCCAAATGTCTACTTGTGATGCTACTCAATGGTAACGTGTAACGCCCACACAAACGGGAATTACTCACAAGTGACATTATTTCCCTTCATTTTGAAATCATACCAGTCGTCTTTTTTTTTTCTCTTAAATATTGACACCCATAGTAAAACGTTTTTGTTTTCCGAAAATTTTTTTTCTTCTCTATTTAGTTTATTATTAAAATATTCGTTTTTTTTTTTTTCCGTAACGCCATAAGTGGCTAATAATTTTGTTATAGGCGATTTTTGTCGTAAAACTTCATCAAATAAGAATTTCAATAGCTCTTAGGTGATCAGTCTAATTGCTTCTCGAAATACTTATCTGAAGTATATTTATATGAATTGTTAATATATTTTATTTTTTATTATAGCTAAAATTATTTTTCTTTTAATATTTATTTTATTTGTCTTTACCCATATTACGTACGTATGTTTTATTACTTTATTGCGAGATATATAATTTATTTTTTCTTTTAATATTTATTTATCGGCTCATAATTGCCTTTCTTCTAATTTAATTTTTCCCTTATTATTTATTAATTTTATTTTTTATTTTTAATATTATATTTTATGTTTGGCTTCTATGTTTCCAGTGCAAAGTATCTACCGTTTTTTGTATTGCTTATATTTTAAAATGTTTTTCACTTTTATTTGCATTTTTTTTTTTGTTTTGTAAGCTACGTGGTGCTTATTTAAATTTTTTTTTACATTAAGCAGCGTTATTTATATGCCGTTAAAAAAATGTTATCTACAGGGTGGGCATAATAAGGTGCAATTAATTCTTACTCCATCTGGCGGGGTGGGTCCTTCAGCCTGGCTTGGGTGGTTTCCTTCTTGGACTGCCGATGGTCTGCGATGCTGGTACTCCTCTCTATGCGGCGGCGTCGATGGTGTCTCTCCTGCGCAGCGCCACTGCTACTGCCTGACGCTCGATTTTCTTAATGAGGCATTTATGAAGTCGCTTCCATATGATGAACACGAAGACAAAGGTCACCATTATCAGGACTGCTGTTCCCATGTACGTGAGGGTTAATGTTGAAGTGCTCTCGCTGGTTTCTTGTAGCTGCGTTGTCCGAGCATTATTCCCTGATTATTTCCTGAGGCTGTCAGGAACTGGCGTCGGAGCACTTGGTACTTGTTGATGAGTTTGGACTGGCAGGCTCCTCCGGGTGGCCGACTCTGACCGGCCACCCGAGGTTCGAACAACGCGCCTGCGTACCCTATGTGGTACGCACTGGCAGGATCGCCATGTAAAGGTTGGAGCTTGGCAGTAAATAATACTATCGTAGTCGGAGGTCAACTGATTATTTATTAGGTAAAATACAGGCTTTATATAGTGTTTACGGGCGTCACGTAACCTTTAATAGGTCCGTGACATTTACAGTAGAACAAAGGGTTGACGTAGGTTGACCTTAGGTTTGCTACGTAATTATGTATATTCTATTAACTGTCTCATGATGTCCAAGGGCATGTGACGTTGCTATCCCGTCACACAACACACCTTTCCCCTATTTTTTTTTTTTTTTTTAGAAAAAAAAAAAAAATGACAATATTAAAATTTGTTATACAAAAATAATGTTTTCTTACTTTCTACTTATGTCTAACTTTATACATTATTCCTTAGGCTAATACAATTGGTTAAAATAATAAATTTACAATATTTGTTAAAAATAATGTTTACTTACTTTCTAACATTTCTAATTTAACTTGTGTCTAATTTGATACATTTTTTTTTCTTACTCTCTAGGTTATATGCTGTTATCAGTATACAAACGCTTAATCTAATCTTAATTATATAAACAATCATTACACTGGTTGTTACAATAAACCTTATTTCTAAATGTAAACATTGTGACGTTTTTCTTATGCGTACAATATGATCTTATTGCTACAATTATTTGTGTCTAATACATAAGTGCTTAAAATTATCTTAATCCTATTTGTTATTGTAACATTCACTGCGATATTGTAAACAATGTTGAACTTATATCCTAAGTGTAAACAATGCGATGCTCATCTTACGTTTATAATATGATCTTATGGGTAAGGTAGATGGAGATCCTTTTTTGGGATGAAATGTTTGCTGATTTAAATGTCAATGGTTTCCTATTGCATTCTGTGCTTTCGATATTTGATTTATTTGTTCACTCATTATCGAGATTTCTATCAGTATGGAACTCAAGGAATTTGAAAATGCTAATTGTTTCTTTTTTAATTCTTGTGAACTTTATTTAACTATAATATTTAGACTGTGTGTGTGTGCGTGCGTGTCTTCATTGTGGAATGGTAAGTTTTTTTTTTGTATCTTTTTTAACTTTTGTTGTAGCAATGGTTGAATTTACTTTGTTTCTATCTATTTCTGCATGTTATTTTATTTATTAATTTATTTATATCGTGCTTCTATTTTATTTTATTTTTAAATCTAGTTGCCCTTTTATCGGCTCTAATTAATCGTGAATTAAAAAAAAATACTATCTATTTTCTACCGGTTGTTGTCTCCATAAAGGAAACATTAGATAAATTTTTCGAATTTGTCTTTTGGATTTCTTAGTATAAACTAATAATTTACTTTTATACCATACTACAAAGAATCTTGTAGGTATTTCTATCATGTATAATATTTACTATTTTTTCTTTAGATTAGGAGTGCAAGGATGTGTTGTTGATTAAATTCTAGTAGTTTATAACTTGAGACTATAATTTAAGTTTTGGTTTTGATTTGTTTGTTTTTCTTTTTTCTATATACTTAAACATTTTATTTAGATATTATTTATATTTTGGTTTTATTTGTATTATTATTATTACTTGCTTTATATTGTATATCTATTTATTATAATTTTCTTGTTTGGTATTTATTTGTTAATTTTGACACTGGTTTTAGATTTTGTTTTTTAGTTATTTATTTAATTTTAATTGCTTTATGTAATTGTCTCTTCGTTTTGTTTTCCCTATTTTATTTGTATTATTATTATTATTTATTTATTTTATTATCTTATTTTGTTTTATTTGTTTTATAATACTATTTTATTATTTACTCTTCTAGATATTTTTGATTTTGTTACTTTTCGTAATATTTTATAAATTTAAAATTAAGTGTTATTACTTGTTTTTTGGCTAATGATGGTACCTTTTTACGTTATCCTTATTATTTTCTTTCTTTAATACTTTAAATTTTTCACAATCTGCGTGATTGGGGTCTGGACCCCTGTACCATATTTCTTTATACTTTGAGCTATCTCTATGATATTACACGAGGTGTCATCGCTATGTAGTATGCGTACTTCGCTCCTCTGTTGTGTCATGCAAACTGTACCTAGTTCTAGCGTAGAAAGCTCGTTTCATACGCGATCGAGTTTCGGACTTTCACACAACGACAGTAAGGAGGTATGTACTGCATTTGGACATTGTATGATTTCATGATTGTTTTTTTTTTTTTTCTTCATTGCGCTTATAATACATAATATATATGTATCTCATTTATTGGGAAGCAAAGGTACACAGCGCATGGTCGGCCGACCTTGTGTTACTTATACACATATTATTTATACAGGAATTCCATTATACAGGTATACAAGGATTTTTAGTGCGCGCGCACATATACATGTCGATGGCAAAAAGCGAGAACGTAGTAACCGCCAAAATGCAAACTTTACACCAGAGCCAAAAAACTTTTCGATTTCGAGAAAAAAAATCATTACTCTTTCATTTATGAACGAAAATGCTTGATATTTGGATCTAATTCATAACTTATGGTTTTCTTTCAACTGGCATATTTAATATTTAACAAAAAAGACTGGTTTACGACTTAGTGGCGGTTACGACAATTGAACTCTTTTTTTCGTTACGCGAAAACGCTGTAAACGCCTGAAGTAAATGTACTAAAATGGTGAAACGAGTATTATTTTCATAAAGCATAAATGCTGTAACCAGATGCATATTTATTTTAAGATTCAATCATTTTGACGTAAATGTCATTACGTTCTTTATAGGACTAACTGAAATGTGGTAAGTGTCCACCGGCAAAAAGAAACTGTGAAAATAAAACGACTTAAGTATCAATCAACTTTTATCAACATACTTTTTTAAAATGTTTCCAAATTTTAAATGCAGGTTTTTTACAAATTAAAAGCTCAGAAGCAACAATTACCGTCTTAACATATCAAATACTATCTAGTCTCAATTTCTCTGTATAAAAACATTACGAAAGTTACTTAAAACCTCCGTTGCTTATAACATTTCAAAAGGCTAATAAAATCTCTCATATTATAGAATCACAACCTTGTACTTATCGTGCTAAAAACAAACATAAATATTCTTAGGGTTAATCAGACTATAATATTGTTATCCGCTAAAACTAAATATTATAGGTAATGAGGTTTAATATTCCCGTGAAAACTTTAAAACTCTCTACATTTTATCTTCAGTTTTGGCATTAAATTGTCTTTTAAGTAACTTTTATCGAAATAAAACTCACTACCTATTAAACCCACTAACTATAAAAGATGTTTTGAATGTAAGTATTACTTATTATATAAGTTTTCAACATAATTCTTAAACAATTGTTTGAACACAACTATCACCTCAATTATAAAAATATTTCTTTGAACTAATCTCACTGAACCATTAATATTTAACTTAAATAACTAGACGTTATATTACTATGGTACCGTACAAATTAAAATTGTTATTATTTATTTAAATAAAAACTCGGAGTCATTTTTCTTAGGCAGAATATCAATTGACATTAAAATAGGAACCTAAAAATTGCATTCCAATGGAATTCGTTTTCATAATAACATAATTAAAATAACTGTTCTTAAAAAAATATAAAAAATTCCACTCTAAAATGCATTGTTTTATAATAACACTCCTCAAAATGTTTGTCATAATTAACTCAAAAATCGCCCCTCTAAAGTAATGAAAATTAGTGCAATAGTGACTGATGGACATGTGCATTCTTCCAATCCTGACCTACGGAGCGCAGACTTGGTCTTTGACAAAAGTTCAGAAGTCCACCCTCAAGGTTTGTCAAAGAGCCATGGAACGCAGTATTATGGGCGTAAAACTAACTGACAGAATTAAGAACACAGTACTGCGTTCCAAAACGCTGGTAGCTGATGTAGCTCAAGCAGCCGCAAAGCTGTATATTATGTCCGTGATAAAACGAATGATGACAGTTGTCGCAGTGGTTTAAGCAGCTGCCTACTGAGCCGACGGTCCTGGGTTCGAATCCCGGCAAGTGTTTGTGTGATGAACTCGAATATTTGTCGAATAATATATTTGTGCCTGGGTCATGGATGTTATTTGTATTTAAGTATGTATTTATCTTTACCAGTATGTTCACTTGTGTCCAGAACACAAGCCTCCTAGAGCTTACTGTGGTACTTGATTAATTTGTGTGAGGTTGCCCGATATATTTTTTTTATTCATTTATGCCATGCGTATGGTTATTGTGAAAATATTAATCGAATCATGCACCAGTTAACCGGTAAATTTTAAATACTGTACAGTTGTTTATCTACCGCAGCTCAACAAATTTAGTGCTTATCTGATTCTAGCCCTTGGACAATAAAGATGCGGGCGTGACACCCCAAACTAGTTTGATCCGGCTTGAGTCAGCTTTTTAGGGGTTAGACCAATTAACTCTTAATGGTTGTAGTGAAACGTAGTAGATTACAGCAAAACTTTCTTCTAGCGATTACAACCGTAAACTAGATATACATATTATATTAATAAAAAAAAAACATTATTTTAAATCGAAATCAAAATTGAAATGTATACCTATTCTGTAGGCCACTTTACATGTCTAAATCTGAATTTATCGGCATTTCACAAGAGGAGGCCGCTGTCGAGAAGAAAGCCGAAAAAAAGTAAATATTTTTTTCATTTTTTTTAATCATCATGCGAGCGTTTGCTCGTATCTTTTGATTGCCTCTAAGCTGAAGATAAGCAGACCTTTGATGATATGTGATGTTAATTCCAGCTTTATACCTCCACGCGTTCATGAGAAAAAGGTCTCGACAAATAGATAGACAGGCACAAAAGTGATCCTATTTAAGTTTAGTTTTTGGCGATTGAGGCACGGAACTCTCAAAGCTGCCACGTCCCGCGCCCCAACATCGTTATTTTCTTCCAACAAAATGTAATAAAAACATTTTTGCTGTCCTTTCAATATTAATAAAGCAAATAAATAATTATGCTAGTTATGTTTCATCCCAATATTCATATTTTCCATTAAACCCGCAACATATTTTACATCCAAAAAAAGGCATGTACACAGACTACGCACACCCACTCGCTCCGGCGATCGCCGATAGACTAAATCACAGGTCGTATTCACGAGCCACATCGCCGCAAGCGCACATTTTTATTGCTGTATCTTCAAGCACTACCCACTTCACGTTGTGTTTCAAATGTCGTTACTGTAGCTTGCTGTTAATTTATTTTCGAATTAAATGTAGTAAGCGTCAATCATGGATAATTTATTTTAGGATAATTGCAGTAAGCTTGGTTCGTAATTTTTTCACTACATGCATAAATGCTGCAACCGCCACGGAACAAAATTTCGACAACGCTGTAACCGGCACACCCTTTGATTTATGAAAGAACAAAATTAGCGTAAATGTACTCGTTTAGAAAGTTGCTACTATTTGGGTGTTTACAGCAATTAGATTTGGGCATCGTCAAAAAAATACATTCGTTTTGCAACGTAGTCCAGTTTTTTCTAAGCGTCGTAGAGCCATGGGACCCAGACCAGTCGACGCAGAAAAATTCGCTGATTCCGAATATGCAAAAAAATTTTTTTTGACCAAGTGGCGGTTACTACGTTCTCGCTTTTTGCCATCGATGTGTACAATATTTATATATTTTTTTCAGACGGTTCTTTTAACACCTCTTTTCTTCCATAAGCTTTCCATGTGTCCAAGGATCTGCACAATTGGTAGCTCGACCAAATCATGATCAGATTTCAAGGATTTCCCGCCTGCCTTGTACCCTGGTGTACTTTGCCAAATGTCTACTTGTGATGCTACTCAATGGTAACGTGTAACGCCCACACAAACGGGAATTACTCACAAGTGACATTATTTCCCTTCATTTTGAAATCATACCAGTCGTCTTTTTTTTTTCTCTTAAATATTGACACCCATAGTAAAACGTTTTTGTTTTCCGAAAATTTTTTTTCTTCTCTATTTAGTTTATTATTAAAATATTCGTTTTTTTTTTTTTCCGTAACGCCATAAGTGGCTAATAATTTTGTTATAGGCGATTTTTGTCGTAAAACTTCATCAAATAAGAATTTCAATAGCTCTTAGGTGATCAGTCTAATTGCTTCTCGAAATACTTATCTGAAGTATATTTATATGAATTGTTAATATATTTTATTTTTTATTATAGCTAAAATTATTTTTCTTTTAATATTTATTTTATTTGTCTTTACCCATATTACGTACGTATGTTTTATTAATTTATTGCGAGATATATAATTTATTTTTTCTTTTAATATTTATTTATCGGCTCATAATTGCCTTTCTTCTAATTTAATTTTTCCCTTATTATTTATTAATTTTATTTTTTATTTTTAATATTATATTTTATGTTTGGCTTCTATGTTTCCAGTGCAAAGTATCTACCGTTTTTTGTATTGCTTATATTTTAAAATGTTTTTCACTTTTATTTGCATTTTTTTTTTTTGTTTTGTAAGCTACGTGGTGCTTATTTAAATTTTTTTTTACATTAAGCAGCGTTATTTATATGCCGTTAAAAAAATGTTATCTACAGGGTGGGCATAATAAGGTGCAATTAATTCTTACTCCATCTGGCGGGGTGGGTCCTTCAGCCTGGCTTGGGTGGTTTCCTTCTTGGACTGCCGATGGTCTGCGATGCTGGTACTCCTCTCTATGCGGCGGCGTCGATGGTGTCTCTCCTGCGCAGCGCCACTGCTACTGCCTGACGCTCGATTTTCTTAATGAGGCATTTATGAAGTCGCTTCCATATGATGAACACGAAGACAAAGGTCACCATTATCAGGACTGCTGTTCCCATGTACGTGAGGGTTAATGTTGAAGTGCTCTCGCTGGTTTCTTGTAGCTGCGTTGTCCGAGCATTATTCCCTGATTATTTCCTGAGGCTGTCAGGAACTGGCGTCGGAGCACTTGGTACTTGTTGATGAGTTTGGACTGGCAGGCTCCTCCGGGTGGCCGACTCTGACCGGCCACCCGAGGTTCGAACAACGCGCCTGCGTACCCTATGTGGTACGCACTGGCAGGATCGCCATGTAAAGGTTGGAGCTTGGTAGTAAATAATACTATCGTAGTCGGAGGTCAACTGATTATTTATTAGGTAAAATACAGGCTTTATATAGTGTTTACGGGCGTCACGTAACCTTTAATAGGTCCGTGACATTTACAGTAGAACAAAGGGTTGACGTAGGTTGACCTTAGGTTTGCTACGTAATTATGTATATTCTATTAACTGTCTCATGATGTCCTTGCCCTTGTGTGACGTTGCTATCCCGTCACACACCACAGTCTATACACTATTGCCCACAAAAATACTGCAAAACGATGTTATAATGTCGCCAAAAAGCATCACTTAGTACCACAGATTACAAGATAAACAGCTGCATTCACACAATTTGCAATAAAAAAAAAAGCCTATTGTACTAAGGCATTGCTGCCAACTTAAAAAAAAGTTTTATCTTCAGTGCATGGATGTTTAGTATAGTGAACGTATACCTTTATGTATAAGTTCATATTTTTTTGACAGATGGACGTCAATAAAAAAAAGTTTATCAGAGACTATTATTTTTTTTGTTGATTCCGAGCGGGAACATGTAATTATTTTCTTTGTTGTTTATTTGCATTTTATTTATGAAATGTCGAGTCGTAGAAAAGGTATTGTATGCAACGTTGTATAAGTAGGCCAAAAAACGCTCGTGGCATCTTTCTTACGATGTTTGTTACGCTCACATTGTAACCCATGCCACTCGCGTTTTTTGCCCCCTCTTACACAACCGTTGCATAAAATACTATAATAAACTTGTCAATCATAAGATTAAAAATCGACGCAGTTTTTTAGGGTGAAAACGGGACCCTATTACTAAGCCTCCGCTGTCCATCCGTCCGTCTATCACCAGGCTGTATGTCATGAACCGTGATAGTTGTTGCCGCTATAGCAACAAATACTATGCATGATAAAATAATTGCAATTAAAGGGGGGCTCCCATACAAAAATAGGGGCTTTTCCATGATGTACCATCAACCGTATTATACAGTATGTAGCAGTTCGGTCCGTGGAGCGCCTGCGCCTGCCTCCGGCTTTGGAATAACACTAGGTATACATGCAGGGCAGACAAGTGATCGAGGTCGAAAGAACTACATTTTTGCCTAATTTCCTTTAAAATCGACATGTTTCGAATTGGTACGCGATTCATCATCAGAAGAGACGATGAGTCAGTGATCGAATCGAGCGTTATTCGACTTCTACGACGTGAGTAAATCCGTTCATGTATTTTAATACGTCTGAGAATCACGGTAGCTTTGTATCTAATTTCGTATGTTAAAAAAAAATGGCTACAAAAAGTCTGCTCAAAAGTACATATATATATATCCCAAGTAGCACAACTGGGTCTAAATAGCTCGTATATTATATCTAATTAGATGCTTAAGTGAAATTTACCACCATGACTAAGTGCTATATAGGTGGCAAGAACCCTTATGCCACCAGTACAGTATAGAACCAAAAGGAGAAAAATTGCAGCCTATTTTTGGTGCTAAATAGAATCCATAAGAGATCTCACAATTACCTTAAGTGGTAATTAGAACTATGGGTGAAAGTTATGCGCAGTGAACGAATGAAAACATTTCAGTTCGGTCAATGAGTGATAAATGAGTCGCCAAAATTATCTTTGAGTGGCGAGGCAACTGTCAAATTGTGTTTTATTAAAAGTAATACGTGATCTGCCATATTCATTTTGGATTTATATGTCTGTTTGATTGTGATTAAAACTTTACGTTATACAAGCATTGAAATAAGCACGAAATTCTTGCGAATTTTTTTTTACTGTGAACCTATAGTATGTTTTCTTTGTAAATTTCGACGCGCCCTTCATTTGATCTGGAATATTAAAAAAGAGAGTGCTAAATTAAGTAAGGAATAGATACTGATAAGAAATAAAACTGTTAAAAACCTGACCTAATGATTGTAGATTACGTACAATGTTAAAGTAACATCGTCACAACTACCAAAAGTCTGTGATTATGCGTGAGTGTGATAAAATTCTGGTTAAAATAATCAATTTTCATAGCATTTTCATAGCAGCTTCCATTTGTAAACATGGCGAAACAAAAAAGATCCTACAGTGTTTATTTTCACTTATTTGTTCCTTATTTGGAACTATCAAGTCTAATAATCACTTATTTGTATCTTGCGAGTGGCAAAGCAGTGAATGATATTACCAATAGTAATTATTTGCTCTTTTGTAGACTATTAAACAAGCAAGACTATTAAATATATTTTGACAAGGCGCAAATAGGAACAATAATAGAACTTTTAGTTCGTTAGTGGTTTGAAATAAGTGAAAATAACTGCTTTTGGTTCCAAGAACCTCCTACTGAGACCTATTTATGCGTTGGAGTGGCAATAAGGTACTTCTTAGGCCATAAAGTTGCAATATTTTTTGGTTCCAAAAGAGCCGTAAAATTATCCCTTTAGCCACTATTGGTGATATAATTCGCTATTGTACTAGTCATTTGGAACTTTTAGTTCCAAATAAGGGTATGTTCCCACTTATATGTAAAAGTTGCTTATAAGTGATTTTAAGGCCTTATATAGCACTATTGCTTCTTATTGAGTGACAATTTGAACCTGCATGCAACTTTAAGTAGCAAAATCGACTTTATCCCACCATAAGTAATAAAGTAGAAACAAAAAACGTTCCTATGCAACTACAAGTGATAGGATGAACTCATATACAGTTTTGAGTTGTGTTTAAAGCTATAAGTTGTATCAAACACTGTTAAACCACTCATTTAGAACTTAAAGCTATAAGATAAGCTGAAAAATTCACTAATGTGCTGCTTGAGATATGATAGAGGAGTTTTTGAATACTGACCATCAGTCTGCTTAAAAAATGTACGACAACGATAAATACAGATATAAATATTATTATATTGTGGTTTTAAATGGTTCAGAGTTATGAACGGTAGTAATAGTGACTAAATATTATAAGCCAAAATTTAATAAGAAACTTTTTCGGAGTTCCAATAATCGGGGTTGATAAGTTATGTGAACCTTAGTAGTGCACCCATTTTAATTTGGTGGTAATTGTACAGGTAGTTGATAAGATACTTTCTACCTGTACTGTCCTTCACTAATGAAGTTGCGATGCTGTAAAAATATAAAGTTAATATTCATGCAGAAAGATGAGAAAGATAATGCAAAATTGGTCCATTACTTACTGCTGGAACAACATGAAGGAAGTAACCCATCTTTGCCTGGTTGTCTGCCATTGATCCAATTTTGAAGTACTGAAAAATAAGGATGGGAATCAGTTCGTAAACTGCTATTAGTTATATTTTTTTTCTACTCCACGGTACTTTTTTCTCTCATTTATATAGTTACTAACTCTAATATAAAGACATAAGTAAATTATGAAAGTCAGTAAAAGTCTCTATTCTACTGCCCAAAAAAACACTGCTAAACGATGTTATAATGTCGCCAAAAAAGCATCACTTAGTACCACAGATTACAAGATAAACAGATGCATTCACACCATTTGCAATTTTTAATAAAACTTATTGTACTAAGGCATTGCTGCCAACTTAAAAAAAAAGTTTTATGTTCAGTGCATGGATGTTTAGTATAGTGAACGTATACCTTTATGTATAAGTTCATATTTTTTGACAGATATTTAGTATAGTGAACGGGTACCTTTATGTATAAGTTCATATTTTTTTGAGAGATGGACGTCATTAAAAAAAAAGTTTATCAGAGACTATTATTTTTTTTAATTTTGTTGATTCCGAGCTGGAACATGTAATTATTTTCTTTGTTGTTTATTTGCATTTTATTTATGAAATGTCGAGTCGTAGAAAAAGTATTGTATGCAACGTTGTATAAGTAGGTCAAAAAACGCTCGTGGCATCTTTCTTACGATGTTTGCTACGCTAAATACTATTTTAATGCATAGCCAGTAGCAATTTATTAACACCAAAAAATATTTTGAACTTATGCAGTTACCATGATGTACAGTTAACGGTTATACTCTTTTTTTAGGGTTCCATAGTTTGAAATATTTGGCATCAAAAATGACCAAGTTAATGTTGACCTAGACCTAGAGACGTCTAGTTTTCTGCAAAGTTGTTCCTCTTCAAGCCAATTGTTAACGCCAATACATCGTTGTCATCGCCAATACGTATACAAACTCGCGGGAGAAGAGGTGCGAGGTCAATGGCCGCTGCCACGGCCTCGCCGCCCGCTACCGCCTCACCGCGCCGGACCTCCGCGGCGGCGCCAGAGACGATATCGACCGTGCGCACTAAGCACGCCATTTTGTTTTATTATAAAAATTATTGCTAATTGTAAATAGTTATCCTTCTAATTAAAAAGAAGAAGTAAAATAGTGGTGTTATTTCTCCACACAAACACTAGGCAGCTTTCGGCGGATACACCAATAATAACATATTTTAATGACAAAAGAAACGGACCCGTAGTTTTGAAGATATTTAGGCAAGTAAAAAAAAACTTAAGTGACATTTCTAGGAAACTGTCAATAATTATGACATAATACTTGACCGATTAATAACTAGCGTTATGACCAAGGCATAAGATATATTCATTCACGAAATAAAGTAGCCACGTAAATTCGGGGTTACATAATTATATAGATAATTTTTTGATATGGTTTCATGTCATAGTTCAACATAGATAATGTCTGGTTTAAGGAAAATATATATTGGATATCGTTGACTTGATAGAATCAAGATACCGAGGATAAATAAAATATTTGTAAATTAATTATCTTCTTCTCTGTCGTTTCGCTCTTGGCAGAGCGGTCGTGGTCACGTTGAGGCGTCCACATCGGTGGTAGAGGCGGACACAGCTCCCCGCACGATCTCCCGCCATCTCTCCCTGTTGGCAGACTGTCTGGCGCAGTCAGATACGCAGTTTCCTACTGCTGATTTTATTTGGTCAGTCCAACGCATAGGTGACCTGCCACGCGATCTGGTTCCATCCACTTTTCCCTGCACAACCAGCCGCTCTATAGAGTTGTTATTCCGCCTAGAGACATGGCCAAAGTACTGTAGTATGCGCGACTGTACTACGGCCGATAGACGCTGCGTGATGCCGAGTTCTTGGAGTATGGAAACGTTGGTGCGGAACTCCGTCCACGATATTCCGAGCATCTTTCTCCAGCACCACATTTCCAGAGCATCTATCTTCCCCTTTTCCAACTCGCGCACTGTCCACGTCTCTGCCGCGTATAGAAAAATCGGGAATATAAGTGTCCTCACGAGTCTGACCTTGGTAGCTTTGGTGATGTTGCGATTTTTCCAGACTTTCCTCAACTTCTCCATGGCAGTTCTGGTTATGGCCATACGTCGCTTCACTTCATCCACACAGCCGCCGTTATTTGAGATTAAAGCCCCAAGGTATACGTAGGTCTGAACCACGTCGCAGTTCGTAAGTTGTGTGACTTCGGGCGAATTGGAGTTGACGCGGTCGACGATCATAATCTTGGTCTTCGATCGGTTTATTCTAAGTCCAAAACTAAGGCTTACGCGTTCCATTTTGAGAAGTAATTCTTCCAAAAGGTCACTGCTACTTGCAAACAGGGTGGTGTCGTCTGCGTACCTCAAGTTTACAACTTTGTATCCACCAAACGTAACACCATCGGTCCAGTCCTCGAGAGTGATTCGCATTATAAGCTCGGTGTAGATATTAAATAGCAAAGGTGATATTATGCATCCCTGTCGTACGCCCGCGCTTGGATGGAAACTATCTGAGAGGAGCCCATCTGTCCGCACTGAAGCTGTTCCTCCTTCGTAGAGCTCCCTGAGCAGGTGTACGAGGTGTTGTGGTGTGCCCATTTCCAGTAAAGTTTTCCACAATGCTGGCCATTTCACCGAGTCAAATGCTTTGGAGAAATCAACAAAGCATATATATGTAGGCTTGTTGAATTCTCGAGCCTTCTCGATGATTTGACGAACAATGAGGATTTGCTCACGGGTACCTTTACCTTTCATAAATCCGGCTTGTTCTGGCGCAATTTCTCTAGACAAATATGATTTCAGCCGTTCATTTAAGATGTGTAACATTATTTTGCTAGCGTGTGATATCAGACCAATAAGTCGAAAATTGTTACACTTCTTTGTGGAGCCCTTTTTATGAAGAGGAGCAAAGACTGTGTGGGCCCATTCAGAGGGCCATTTGCCTGTAAGCCAAATTAATTATAGTGCTCAATAATTAATTATAGTGACTTATTGAGCAGAAAAGGGCATATCCATGCGTCAACTCGCAAAAAGACATAAGATATCTAAAGATAGTGTACGAAAAATTATACAAAAGTTTGGGGAATCACTAGATGATCTGCCAGATCAAGTTCGCAGAAAAGGCTGCGTTAAACCGAAATTGGACGAGGCAATAGTTGCGTCGTTTCGTCAAAATCCATCAGATCGAGATATTGCAAAAAAGTTGAAAACTGCGGTTGGGAACGTGCGTAACACGATAAAGAGAAATCATTTACAGACTAGGAAGAAACAGAAAATCGCGAAAAAAGGTGCTGCCCTGCTTGAAAGAGCGAAATCTCGAGCTAAACTATTTACCAAGTTTTTAATTAAAAATCGCGACAGATGCATACTCATGGATGATGAAAGTTCGCCCCCTGCCTGCTATACGGCCACATCTCAAAAAAACATTTTTTCGAGAAATCGCTAGTTAAACTTTTGGCAGCGTGGTAGTAAAACGGGGCTTACTCCTTGAGTTTCCGGTCAATTCATTTTAAATTTAATTTTTTTTATTCTACATGGTATAACGCTTCTCATGAAAACGTCTTTTTTTATAAAACGTGTATATGTTTTAAGATACGAGGCCATTAATATAGGTACTTCGAGTTGTGGTCGTACGGCAGAAACATTTTGTTGAAATTTTGAGATGCGTCCAAAACCGAACAAGTATTATTAGAAAATGGTAACATAAAAATTATTATGCAAACACTAAAATAATTAAAATACCTTTAATAATCAACTTTTGTTATAGTTACTTTTTTCGTAAACAAGCCTTATTTGGGGGTGTTTTTTTTTTCGTTCCAACACTAGTGTGTGGGGTGTCGTTGAATAGGTCTTTTAAAAAGCAGTAGGGGACTCCAAACATTATTTTTTGATAAGGTCAGCAGTTTTGTAAATATTCGCGAAAAAATAGCGATAACTCTTCAACCACGGGTCAAAAAATAATGGAAAAATTCATGGAAATGAGACCTTACACGCACTTTAAATGAAAACTATATTGAATAAAGTCGGTCGAGCCTTTTTTGAGTTATCGCAAAAATTCATAATTTTCTTTAAAATGCCGTAAGTCCGCGCGGTCTCCTTATACCTCGAACGTTACACATATTAGTTAAGTGCCATACTGTATTAAAACATTTCACTCAATCTGGCGCGTGTAATCGATAACTTTCAGAAGGTTATAAGCAATTGAAGTTACTTTGGCGTTTACGTTTTTATAAAAATATAAAGCTTGAAATCTTTATTGTTATTTAAACCTCGGGTATTGTGAAGGATGGGCAACTACGGAACCCTACACTGAGCGGGGCCGGTTTTTGGAAATCAGATCACCAATGTTTATAAAGTTTTCTGTACTTACCTCATTCATTCACATATTATGTTAGAAAAACAAGCAAATGTAATCAAATTACACGAACCTGAGCTACTTCGTTTCTTATACCATTCCATAAAATGGGATCGCTCTTTACGTTTCGGACTCTATCAAAGCGCTGAAAAAAAAACAATAAATAATACTTCATTAAACCTAGGCGCGATGCGATACGTTTGCGTCGCAAAACTAACCTTTGCAACATCCTGATGGAACAAACTAAATAATTTCTCATCTGCATTGACTTGCAGAAATATCTGGAAATAAACTTTATTATCACTTACTAGCCTTATCATAATCTGTGTTTTAATCGCACTGATATATACTTCTAAATTTAGACACATTATTTTATACTTATTTAAAATTATAACCAAATAATTCAACTATCCAAAAACGTAAATAGTGTACATAGTACAAATATAAAACTATCCCGTTATATTTCATGGGTATTACCGACGTTTATGAAAAGAACAATTTCAGTGTACGCAACCATTGCCGTGTCTAACTTCAACCGAATTAATTTTAAGCTTCGAATCCGAGAAGCAATCCAAGTTTTTCCATTATTTTTTTATAGTAGGATTAAAAAGTCAAGAATCCGTGAAATTGATTGAGTAAACCAGTTTTCTTTGTGGCAGTTGTTTAATCAACCAAGATAAAAAAAAATTAAACAAGGAAAATATTCACCCAACGACAAACCACACTTATCACAATAATTATACATGCGAAAGACCCGCTGTGTAAAGGGTGTGCCTATTGTCATGTTTAGGTTAATTACTGCATTGGAAGATTAAATAAATGACAAAACACAATAGGTAGTATAAGTTTGTGTCAGGAGGACTCGCACGTCCATTAGTAGTTATTAACAGAGGCTATTAAAAAGCCTTTCAGGTGCCAGGTGGATATGCGCACCGAGGGTTCCTACATAAAAATAGTGAACATAACTCTAACGGTCAAGGTTACAGAAGATTTTATGACAGTTGAAGATAGGGAGCAACATTTGTTGGACGAAGCATTTCCGTCAGACGCTTCTGACCAGGAAAGTTATAGCAAAGAAAGATCTGAGTCTGATTCGACTGATGAAGAAGTTAAATTTACTGTATTTTTTTTGTTATTTTCATTCTAAAATATTTCTATTTACCCATTTTTTACATTTGTGATTGATCTAAAATTTTAATCTTTTTTTTACACTTCAGAAAGAAAATGTTGACAAAAGGAGTAATGGTGACTTACGTAAATAGCAAGGGAGAAACAGTTGGCGCTAAGTCTTCGAAACCTAATCCATGCATAGAGAAAAAATGTAAAACGGACTGTGGAAAGTGTGGAAGTATTTCTGAAGAAAGGAGGCAACATTTGTTCTCATATTTTATGAACTTAAACAGTAATCAAAGAAGAAAAGACTGGATAGCCCAATGTGCGATGAAATCAACAATTAATGGATCAAGGACGGACACCAATAAAAGGAGCTGCACTTACTTCTCCTTCATTTATAAAGTACATGAAGGAGAAGGAAAGTATGCCAAAAGTTTCTACTGAAAACGTTAGATATTTCACAACGATTTATTTTGTACACGTTAGAAACTATGACCGGTGGATTCGCGAAAACTGATGAGCGTGGTAAAAACGGTGGTCACAATAAAACTAAAGAAGAAATACGTGATCACGCTCAGCAGTTTATACAATCATTACCAAGGTTGCCATCTCACTATTGTCGTGGTGATTATTCGAAACATTTTCATTTTCCAGCTAATATCAAAAATATGACCAATTTGCATCGCATTTACTCAAATAACTGTCAACAAAATAAAGACAAAGCTATGTCCTTTCAAGTATTTAGAAATTGGTTTCATGAACTGTATAATATTGGTTTTCATACTCCAAAAAAAGATAAGTGTACCTTATGCAGCAATACCACTTTACAAGATAACAAAGAACAAACGGTAGATGACAGTAATCTAGAAAAAGAAAACACAGAATATAAGACAAGCACAGATGAAAAACAAAAGACAGAAAAGGCAGAAGATGATTTAAATAAGAAAACAGACGGCGAAAGAAACAAAGAAGATCAGAAAGCTAAACAAGAGAAAGAGAAACTTTTCAAACATATTGTTACGAGCGTGGGGTTCGTATTTGATAGAAAAGCACAAATTAATCCACTAAATAAAACACTCACTTTATTACCCAAATTACGTACTTACAATTCACACGAACTGTACTTAAAATCCACTAATTAAAACACACACACTATTTCACAATTTATGCACTCACTATTCACACGAACTGTACTTAAGCGCACTAATCACTCAAGTCTTTCTCTCCGATTATCCTTGTACTAGCACTCGTTCGCAGTTAAAATGTAACTAACTCGCGCCGGCTGCTTGCGCCTTTTATATCCCGCGGGGCCCGCTTTCTCGACGCATTGTCCACACATATCGCGAATATTCTAGTAAAGTCCAGCGTGAGGGCCGAGAACATTCGAGGCCATATATGTCTCTCTCTAATGGTGCACTCTCTGTCACTCCCTTCTCGAATGTTCCGAGTATAGCTATTTCTTTCTAGTAGTCCCATCCTTGTTACACACTTCTCGAATGTTCCGAGTATAGCCATCTCTTTCTACTAGTGCTATCTCTGTCACTCCTACTGGAAATTTCGCCATATAATGATTTGTGCTTCAGAGGCCCATAAGGTGTCCTGAAAACGCCTGAAAACGGGTTTTCAGGTTATGGCGTCATCTGATAGAGGGTGCCCTGAAACGGACTGAAAACATGTTTCAGGCGCCTGAAAACGACGGCAACATGGGTGAAATTTCGATCTTTAGATATGTGATAGAGCAACTTCTGAAACGGCCTGAAATGACTTTTCAGCCTGCTGAAAACGCCTCTAAAGCACTGAAATTGACGTTCATTGTTTTTGACCTAGCCTACCGGCGTAACACTACCCCCTCCTTAGACATGCTCGTCCCGAGCATCATTATTTCCGTGGTATCTGGCCAGCCGGTCAACATGAACAATCTTGCTGGGACTACGAGGATTCTTCTGAATTCGATACGTGACGTCGTTTATTTTAGTGACTACCTTGTAAGGCCCCTCCCAATTCGGAGACAGTTTCGGGGACGTTCCCACTCGTCGCATAGGGTTATTTAGCCACACCAACGAACCTTCCTCAAAACCCACTTGATAAGACTTCCGGTCATATCGGGTTTTCATCTTTATGCTAGCGTGGAGCCCGTGTTCACGTACCAGGCTGTGAACATCATCAATCCGATCCCTCAAATCACTCGCATATTCTGTGATAGATCTTGGTGTATCAGGCGGGCGTCCAGTCAGGAGATCTGCAGGCAAACGGAGTTCTCTTGCAAAGTTCGCATACGATGGAGTAACCGCCGTACTTTCATGAGTTGCCGACCTATAAGACAACAGGAAGAGGGGGATATGCCGATCCCAATCTTTTTGGTGGCTTTCAACGACCTTGGCTAGATGTCTCTCCAGTGTCTGGTTAAATCTCTCGACCATTCCATCCGACTGTGGATGATACGCCGTAGTCCTTGTCTTGTGAATTCCCATTATGCGACAAGTCTCCTGAAAGACCGCAGATTCGAAGTTTCTACCTTGATCACTGTGGATTTCGAGAGGTACCCCAAACCGGCAGAATACTTCGTTCACTAACTTTTCAGCTATGGTTACCGCTTCTTGATTTGGAATGGCAAATACTTCAGGCCACTTCGTGAAGTAATCCATCACGACAAGAATGTACTTGTTTCCGGAGTCAGATGCTGGGAAAGGTCCTGCGACGTCTAATGCAACCCTTTCCCAAGGGGCTCCAACCTTGTACAACTTGAGTGTTCCTCGGCTACGGGTATGCGGTCCCTTGACTGATGCACAGTTAACGCACCTTTTGCACCAGTTTTCAAAATCTTCTCGGCAGTGAATCCAATAAAAGCGTTGCCGAATTTTCATTAGGGTCCTTTTTACTCCAAGGCGTCCACCGGATGCTCCATCGTGAAAGCTTCTCAAAACATCTTTCACCCTTTTCTTTGGGACAACGACTTGCAGGTGAGCATCCTTCCTATTTGTTGATTCCCATTTTCTACATAGAACGCCATTATGGATAACCAAGCTATCCCATTGTGCCCAGTAGCTTTTTGTTACCGCACTCATCGGAGCTACATCACACCATCTTGGTTTAGGCGCACCAGCATTAATCCAATCAAAAATGGGTCTTACGTCAGGGTCCTCTTGTTGTGCTTGCTGCATTATTTCATCACTCCACTCGTCGCTAACCGTATCAGTTCTTATCATTCGAACACATTCCTTGGCTTCCTGTCTTGAGCAATGTTTACAGTCGTCCGCACAAGGTCTTCGTGATAGGGCGTCAGCATTTCCATGCGATTTTCCACTACGGTGTTCGATGATGAAATCATATTCCTGCAGTTGTTCAATCCATCTTGCCACTTGTCCCTCGGGATTTTTAAATTCTAGCAACCACTTTAAAGCAGCATGGTCAGTTCTGATACGAAACTTCCTTCCCAGCAGGTATTTGCTGAAATGCTGTAACGTCTTGACAACTGCTAGCAATTCCCTCCGAGTGACACAGTAATTCCTCTCTGGTTTCGACAGTGACTTACTGAAATATGCAATCACAACTTCGTTGTCTCCTTTCTTTTGCGACAAGACACCTCCAATACCAGTGTTGCTAGCATCTGTGTCGACAATGAAATCCACTTCCGGGTCTGGATACCCCAATATTGGCGTTTCACATAGTCTTCCTTTAAGCTCGTTGAAACTTGACTCACATTGTTCGTTCCAGTCAAATGATCGTTTTTCTTCCGTTAGTAGATGCAAAGGCTTTGCTATATCCGAGAAGTTCTTCACAAAACGTCTGTAGTATGAGCAAAGCCCCAAAAAGGCACGTACTGCAGTCTTGTCTTTTGGCGTCGGCCAATCCTTCACGGCGCTAATCTTCTCAGGATCTATCTGGATGCCGTCCTTTGAAATCACGTGTCCCAAGTAATTCACTTTACGTTTGAAAAACGAGCATTTCTTCGGACTGAGTTTCAGATTTGCCTCTCGTAGTTTAGCTAGCACCTGCTCCAATTTATTCAAGTGGTCATCGAAGTCTCTACCAACGATAATGATGTCATCTAAATATACCAAGCAAGTTTCTCCTAGAAGTCCAGCTAATATTTGCTCCATTAATCTCTCAAATGTGGCTGGTGCATTACACAGTCCAAATGGCATAACATTGAACTGCCAGAGTCCCTTGCCAGTAGAGAAGGCCGTCTTCTCTTTATCCTTGTCCTTGATTTCGACTTGCCAATAGCCACTTTTCAGATCCAACGTTGAAAACCATTTCATTCCGTTCAACGTGTCTAAGGTGTCGCCGATTCGAGGAAGTGGGTAGCTGTCCTTCTTGGTCACATCATTAAGTCGACGGTAGTCAATGCAGAATCTCATGGTGCCGTCCTTCTTCTTAACCAAAACTACGGGAGAACACCACGGGCTTGTTGAAGGTTCAATAACTCCGCTTCTTCGCATTTCCTCGATCATGCCCTCAACCTCCTTCTCCTGAGCTACTGGAACTCTTCGAGGGCGCTGTCGGATAGGCATGGTTTCCCCAGTGTCGATCTCATGCTGGACCACTCCAGTTCTTCCAATGTCATCGTCATGCGAAGAAAAGACGTTGCGATATCGTAGCAGTAAGCTACGCGCCTTAAGGAATTCCTCCTCGGTAAGGTGCTCCCTGGAGTCGTTTAGTAACTTTTCAACATCCACTGAAGGCTTCACATGCCCAGGTTTGACGCTTACCTCAGATTTCCGACAGCTTCGTAACCAGGAAATTTCTTCGCATGATCCGACCAGCGTTCCTTTATTGAGGACGCATTCTGTGTCGCTTGGATTAAGGATCCTTACAAATGCTGTAGATGACGTGGTTACCATTGTACGGGCTGTTATCCACGGTTTATCAGCATTCAACCTCTCCACCACCACACAGCGGTGAGATTGCGGCCTTGTGGAGTTCGGCAATTTCACTGGAACTAAAACTTGCGACCTTGGTTGAAGAATAGTTCTCCTGGTACAGTAAACATTTCCATTTGCTCCACCTTGTATAGGAATCTCATCAACTCCAAACTTTAAAACTCCAACCTTCAAGTCGATTTTACAGTCATATCTCCTCATAAAATCCAATCCAATAATGCAGTCGTCCACGATGTTAGCAACGATCACTTTATGCCAGTATTCTTTTTCACCTAATTTCACAGCTAACTCTCGCTCTCCTTGGACGGAAATGTACTGGCCGGTAGCGGTCTGCAGCTGGAGATGCCTAGGTCGGACTAGATGATCTCTGGGCAGGTGTTCCAGTAGCCGAGAGCTGATCACCGTCCGAGAAGCTCCGGTGTCTATGGTAAGGAGACATGGTATTCCACCAATTTCTCCTTTGACGACCAGACTATTCCCGTCGTTCGCCTGTGAGATCATAATTGGGACATTTCGACCACCAGCCAGCACTCGTCCCATAGTCCTGGCTTTTATTCGTTTCCCTGTTGGGGCTCTGACTCCACAGAGCCTATTGTCCTCGCCATTGGAGCAGAGTCTCTGTCCCTCCTAGTCCTTTTTGGACAGCCTGACTGCAAGTGACCACGTTCCCCACAATGGTAGCAACGTGGCCCAAATTCGCGGCGGGAATCTACTGGCTTCGTAGTCGACACTTCTCGCACCCTGAATGGCCTGGATGAGTCCTGTCGTACAGCTTCCACCTCGAGAGCGTGGGCTACTGCATCTTTCAGGCTGCCGTGATGTCCCAATCGCACGGCTGCCCTCACTTCCAGATCCCGGATCCCATCGATGAAGGCCTGCACCAGCATACTGTCCACAAAGGATGCTGACGTACGTTGATAGGCCTTCCTAACCAACTTCTCGATTTCCAAGGCCCACTGTTGTAAGGACTCGTTACGTCCTTGCGTCCTATCCTTTAACTGAGCTCGGTATACGTGCTCCAGGTGACTGTCGCCGTAACGTGCCTCCAAGGCTTCCAGAAGGCGGTCGTACGTCCGGTCGTTCCCCAGAGCTTCGAGTATGGTAAGGGCCTCGTCGCGCAGCGCCAACGTCAGTGCTGTCCTGGCTTGCTCCTTACTCCAGCCATTAGCTTGGGAAACAGACTCGAACTGTAGCTCGTAAGCTGTCCATGATGAGGTACCATCAAAGGGGGGCACCTTGAATCTGCCGCCTCCCGCCACCAATGCATCGGGTACACAGGTACTTGTACCATTTGCCATTTTTATTTCTAATTTCTGGAGGCGGTTCTTGTAGGCTTCGACATCCTCTTTAACCTTTTCCTTGAAGCCCTCAATTTTTTTATCGACCTCCTGGACTCGAGTCTCCAGTTTTATATCCATATCAGCCAGTTTTTCTTGAACCTCAAACAACTCTTTCCGCCATTCAGTCGTGGACTCGTGTACCTCACGAAGCATTTTCGACTGTGCCTCCTGCGCGTTCTGGAGGATTCGAGACTGTTCTTCCTGTTTTCTCGCTTGTTCTTCCTGTTTTCTCGCTTGTTCTTCCTGGAGCTCCTTTTGCTCTCGAAGAATTCGGGACTGTTCCTCTTTTTGTTCCCGAAGCTCGTTCTTGAGGATTCGAGCCTGTTCCTCCTGTTTTCTCGTCTGTTCCTTTAGGAGGACAAAGATGGCGTTAAGGTCCACTGCTTGCGCAGCTGGAGCAGGTGATTCTGATGTACCAGGCATCGAGTCTCCCGATCCAGATGTTTGGCTTCGCGTCGTCACTCCTTTCGGCTCGGTTTCTCGTGGCATTAACGGCATTTTCTATCCGCACTTCTGACACCAAAAGTTACGAGCGTGGGGTTCGTATTTGATAGAAAAGCACAAATTAATCCACTAAATAAAACACTCACTTTATTACCCAAATTACGTACTTACAATTCTCACGAACTGTACTTAAAATCCACTAATTAAAACACACACACTATTTCACAATTTATGCACTCACTATTCACACGAACTGTACTTAAGCGCACTAATCACTCAAGTCTTTCTCTCCGATTATCCTTGTACTAGCACTCGTTCGCAGTTAAAATGTAACTAACTCGCGCCGGCTGCTTGCGCCTTTTATATCCCGCGCGGCCCGCTTTCTCGACGCATTGTCCACACATATCGCGAATATTCTAGTAAAGTCCAGCGTGAGGGCCGAGAACATTCGAGGCCATATATGTCTCTCTCTAATGGTGCACTCTCTGTCACTCCCTTCTCGAATGTTCCGAGTATAGCTATTTCTTTCTAGTAGTCCCATCCTTGTTACACACTTCTCGAATGTTCCGAGTATAGCTATCTCTTTCTACTAGTGCTATCTCTGTCACTCCTACTGGAAATTTCGCCATATAATGATTTGTGCTTCAGAGGCCCATAAGGGGTCCTGAAAACGCCTGAAAACGGGTTTTCAGGTTATGGCGTCATCTGATAGAGGGTGCCCTGAAACGGACTGAAAACATGTTTCAGGCGCCTGAAAACGACGGCAACATGGGTGAAATTTCGATCTTTAGATATGTGATAGAGCAACTTCTGAAACGGCCTGAAATGACTTTTCAGCCTGCTGAAAACGCCTCTAAAGCACTGAAGTTCAAAGTTTTTGACCTAGCCTACCGGCGTAACAATATCCAAGAAAAAGATGCATCGTATAACAGATTTAAATACCACCAAAATATACACAGCACTGACAAAAGTACAATTTGTGCAAGTTTCGATATGCAAAAGGTACTAAATGCCCCGCATGGAGAATCTATGACTTTATACTATAGTCGCAAACTTACCATTTACAATTTCACTATATATGAAAGCTCGACAAGAAATGCCTACTGTAATGTATGATCTGAAGCCGATGCTCACCGGGGCGCTGATGAGATTAGTTCATGCTTGTACCAATACATCAAAGATGTAGATTCACGAGGCCCTGTCACAACGTTATTGTTATATTGCGACTCATGCTACGGACAAAATAAAAATAACCGTTTTAAGCATGATATGCATTGTCTAAATATGAAAACTTAACCACTATTCAAATCAACTATTTGATACCTGGCCATACATACGGCCAGGTATCAAATAGTTGATTTGCTAGTAGATAGCGTCCATGCTACAATCGAAAATAAAATTAGGAAAACGATTGTGTGGGCACCCTCACAATTGCCAACTAAAATGGAAGTTTCTCGTCAAGATCCAGGACCGTATATTGTGTACGTATTAAATGACAAAGATTTCATGGGATTTTCTGATGTAGTTAAGTGCACATTTGATAAAGATCACAAAATAGCAGTTTCTAAATTAAAAATTGCCACATTTCAAAAAGAAAAATCCAATATTGTAAGCATTAAACAGTCTATACTGCCTAACGCAGAGGCTAAAGATGTTCCTTTGCTGCCTCGGACAGATGGTGTCAGGCCAAAATATAATTTATATCCTACATCTTTAGGCGTAGCCCCTACTAAATATAAGGACTTAAAAAACTTGTAGATAAAGGCATAATTCCTGCAAGATTTGCCTCAGAATATAAAAACTTAAAAGTTAATTCGAAAGTTAAGGATCAGTTAGTAGAAACTGACGAAGAAGACGTGATTGATTATGAGGGTGGTGAATAACCGGTATGAATATTATAGAGGTTGATAACTTTTCTGATTTTTTTATAAATAGGTCCTACCTATTTAGCGGTGTATCCTCCTGAGTCCCAGACCCAATGATATCTAAATACAAATTTAGACCTTATTGAGTTCGAGTTTCATTTTTTTTTGATATCAGAAGGTTACGCTCCGCCGTATTTTGTGAAGCTTGGCCGACAGAAGGTCGACCTTGTATGGTTTATTAGAATGTTCCGTGCGGCGTTATAGTCTCGATCCAGGGGAGCGCCGTTGCAGTCTGGACAGACGCCGCGTCGCAGCCTATGGTCGATCTTCAGACGATGAAACGATCCGTCCCGAGCGTTGCACGCCGAACAAGCTTTACTCGTGTACGCCTCGTTCACCGTCTCAACGGTGATGTTTCTTTTGGCTCTCAATTTCTTCAATAGATCGTCGTGTCTGAACTTTCGACCGGAGAATGTGGCTCGATTCATAAACTTCGATCCGGCTCCGTACAACACTAGCACTCGATCCGAAGGCGTGTATCTGAGAAACACCTCTCGCACGATGCGCTCATTGGTTCTTGTCACATTGATGTATTTGTCCAATTTGAGTCTAGTGAGTTTTGAGTGTGTTTTGAAAGGTTTCTGTCGAGCTTCGAACCATTTCAATCGAAACGTAGCGTAATGAGCGGCGCCGGAGCTGCTTTTCGGTGTCAATACCACTTCTAGCTCTTTCTCGATGCGCTCCCTGTCCAACCGTTCGTCAGTTTCGCTTTTCTCTAGTAATTTTTTCCTCACTCGATCGCGCTTCCATTCGAGCGTGTGAGATCGTATCCATTTCTTAGTGATGCGCTTAAATCCATATCGGTCGTCGCACGCGGCTATCGGTACTCGGCTGCCCGGATCGACGGCCACCGTCCTATCGTACGAAGCTTTAAATTTTTTTGTTTTTCTTTTTTCGTTGTAATCATTCGTCGAGACATCGAAATCGACACCGAACAACCATCCGTTTGAACGGTGCATCCGAAATTTTTCATGTCGATCGTCTTGCTGTCCAAATACGGCGCCCACAGTTCTTGCCGGTGATCGGTAATTTTTGTCCAGTCACTAGGTGTCGAGGTAGGGTCGACTCGACGTAGGAGTTCATGCCATCCTCTGCTCGTATACGTGACGTGTTAGCCCGTGACTAGGTTGAGGAAATATGATGAACGAAGCGTCGCCCCTTTTGATCATCGCCTCTTGTATTCGCAACCATTCCGGTATGGTTGTGTACCATGGTGAATCGACGTTGATCACACGACACACCGCGTTGAGTTTGTCTTCGTCCGATGTGTATCGTTTCTCGAAGAATGCATCGTACAATCGACGATCGCTTCTCTTTACTTTGAAGTATCGCACGAGACGCGAATACGCGTGCGTCGTCATGTTAGTCTTCAGAACGGTCCAGTACTGTTTCGCCAACTCTTGGACAGTGTAAGATCTCAATCGACCATCGTACGAACTGACATGGTGACCTTCGATCATTCGAGCGTAGGCTTCTGCGTACGGTCCCTTGCCTTTCAGAGCGTTCACGAAATTCAACATGTCTTTAAACGATTTTATCGAAGCGTCACAGTTGACAGTCTTAAAATAAAAATCTATAAAAATTCCTAGTTTGAGGTATATTCTCGACAATTCCGCTACGTCGGATCGTATCTCTCTCAGCAGCCGATTCGTCATTAGATCGTCTAGGAGCGGACACAGCGCCGAGCGCAGACCGCGCTTCACAACGTACACTTCTACATCGTGTAGCTCGTCTTCGACGCCTCGCTTTCGTATAGGCGCCAGATGATTTTTACACAATTTTGAACTTCTCCTCTGATGATCTGTACCATCGCATGATTTGCAAACCATGACGGTACTGCATATTATCGATCGAAATGTCGCTTTTTATAGCGACCATCCTATAGAGTCGATAATCGCATACAGTTTATGTACTACAGCTAGGACATCGGGACTCAGGAGGGTATAGTTGATTTTTTATGTTTAAGTAAATATTTTATTTAGAAGTGCAATAATTAAGGTCAATTATTATAAAAAAAAAAGTACAATTAAGTTTCCTGTTAATTATTGCACTCCTATATCATTAATTGAGAGGTGCAAATCTTATTGAGTTTATTATGAAAATAATTTTATTTAGTGGATTATTAAGTGCAATTATTAAAATTTGTTAGTTTATAATTATAATTAACCGATACTCAATCGCACTTATAAGTACAATTATTAAGTTTCTATTAAAAAAAAGATTTTAGTCAATACAAGGTTGTAAAATCGTTTAAGTTTTAGCCCTTTGAGGTTTTCAGGTTTTTGAAAGCCATTTGAATTTCGGTTTGTAAGCAACTTTTTGTTTTTTTATAAAGAGATTATGAGACGATAATTATGCATGTTTTATTGCGGTAATTGTTCCTAATAAGCTTTTGTTTTTTTTTTCTTTAGATTCTTACTTAGGTATTTAATTAAAAAGCTTAACCGAAAATCAGTCAACTATTTTTGACATAATAATGATAAGTTTGAATTATTAATCCTACTTATTAATACTTTTCTATATTAAACTGTTTTAAGTAACACGTTTATTAGGCAATAAGAATACTGATAGTAAATAATAATTAACATAAAACTTTAAATAAAAATTAAAAACTAGACTTAAAAATAAACTACCTATAAATAAAAAATTTGGCCCAAATCGCCGTCTATTGGCAGCGTGCTCAGAAGGCTGGCAGCATTGCCGCGTTGAATGGCAACGCTGATCCGCTGTGCGAGATATGAACCAGCCCTCTGGTCACGCGTCAACTCGACTAACCTGCGGCTACACTCTTTAAAGACCCTGTGGGCGCTTTCACCCCAGGGCCCCAAGGTCTCAACCCCAAACGGCTCAAATATGCATCCGCTATTAATGTTTGCATATTTGCGCCGCTTGAGGAGTTCCGCCGAATTTGCAGCCGAGCCAGCCTTTACAGCAGTGCCACGAAGATGGGACAGCGCCAGAGTATCAGCACAGGTCGCGTCCCAGACCAGCGGCTGTCCCATCTTCCATGGCACGAGGGTCATACCGTCGGGTCTCTTACCGTCATCGCGAGCGAGGCCGGTCGGTTCTAAAACAGCCGGCGCTCCCGCGCTGGCTAAGGCCCGACGGATGATGTCATTCAGGCTGGCATGGCGAGGGGCGCGCCCTGCGCTTCTGCCGCAGGATAGTCCATGATGACCCAGCGGGTCAACTTGGTCACCACAACGACAGCGCTGTTGGGCCACACAGGCCTCTCCCAGGCGGAGAGCGACGGACAGGCGGAACGTGGAGTTGTCTAGAAGTGTTCCCGTCGATATGGAAGGCAAAGCTTGGAGCCACTGTCCGGATTCCCATTCGACAGCGGCAAGGAGGCGAGCGCGCTCCGGAAGGCTGGTTGCCGTTTGGTACAGTTTTTGCCGTACCAGCCTACAGAGCTGCTCGTCCCAAAGACGCTGTGAACTAGGGTGACCGGGTAGGACAACGCTTGGGCAGTTATCGCTCCACGCATTTCTGGCCTCTGACATGAAAGGGCTGGTAATTTGGTGAATTGGAGACTTGAGTATTTTTGAAGTTAACTCCAGTGAGCTATGTGCTGAGGACAGAAATGCGGGGAGCGAAACGCTGGATACTTTTCTGATACCCAGGCCGCCATGCCTTATCGGCAAAGAGGCCTGGGTCCATGAGCGATCATCTAATTTAATGTTGATTACTGAGACTAAAAGATTTTGAATAATTTTGTCGATTTTTTCTAAAAGAGTAAGAAATTTCCAGAAATTGCTGCACCTTATGACGTATGTAAATTTGGAGACGAAAAGACAGTATCGGATAATGGTGTATGCTACATGAGCATTTATTTTGGACGTGCGGTCCGAAACATCGTTGAGTTTTTGAATTTTGCTGTTTAAAAAGTCGGTACAAGATTCGTCCAATGCAGGTGCCCTTAGGAGGTGAAGTGAGATTTTTTCTGTGATTTTAATATTTGGAGCAAGACTACGGAATTTGGATATAGCGAGTTCTTTGTTTGAACACGTATCGGGAAAGAAGTTTTTTTTTTTTTTTAATTTATTTGGGTAAACAAACAATCATCACAATTGCGTTATACATAAGCGTTTTAAGACAGTTTTTAAATATATGTGTGACCAACACCGTTCACCACTTATTAATATTACAATTTGATCGTTCTTAGCGATCGACGACCAGTGTGCACTACACAAGAGCACACACTGTATAAACATATATATGCACATACATACGCACACATATACACACACACACACACACACACACACACACACACACACACACACACACACACACACACACACACACACACACACACACGCGCACAAATTAGCATCACATCACCGATGCATTCAATTATATAATAATGGTCAACCGCACAGGTATCTTGATCTACGACAGTTAATTGAATGAATTGGAAATGTGCTTACATATTTATTCATTGTGAGAAAGTGCAACCATAATAAGTTTTTTATACTTGCCTATACTGTGACCATAGATATCTATATGATTAAAGCGAGTGTTGTATGTATCAACTAGTCTGTGCAGAGGCGCGCGCGCACCGGCGTTCGTGCGGCAGCGGCCTGTCACAAACAGTCGGTGTGGGCGCGCTGAGCGTTGTTTACGTTGAGGGACCTTAAAACTTAGCTTGTTGTTAAGAGCAATGCAGTCGAAATGGTTATTACAAATACCATACAGTACCATAGCCTCGAGTAGTGAGCGCCTAGAACTTAGGTCTAATAGTCCATATTTTGTTTAACAGCTGCGAGTACGACAATCTAGCATGGTAACATCGATAATGCATAGTATTAAGAAACTTCCTCTGTACAGATTCAAGAGCATCGGAATACTTTTTATAATAAGGATTCCAAACCGACACGGCGTGTTCCAATTGAGAGCGTATCAACGATTTAAACTCCTATTACCTTTGTAATGCTAAACTAGACATAGTTCAGTCGATAAGGGATCTTGGTATAATACTGGATTCTAAGTTACATCTCGACCTTCATGTTAGTTCCATAATTAGTAAAGCATTCAAGATGTACGGCTTTGTCATGCGCTCAAGCACTGAATTTCGTAACCCAAAAACGTATTTACACATGTTAACATTTGCTAGATTCCGTTTTAAAGCGACTTCTTAATATCGAGAATTCTTCATAGTCTATTAGATTTTGATACTTTTTCCACTTTACCCAAGCTCGATTTTTTTCATTAAATATGTGGACTAGTGCTGGTGAGAACCAACAGGGAAAATTCTTGGAGTGTGTTTTTTTATATGGGACACGCTGTTTTATTATAGTGTATATTCGTTCATAAAATAAAGACACTGCTTGTTCAGCTGGCAGGTCACTGAGGTACTCGGACCATGCAATTTGTTCAATATCTTTATTAATTTCACAATAGTTAGCTTTCTCAAAGCAGTGTTTATATTGTGACTTTGGAAATATGGTTTTATCAAGATTATTTTGAAACGGTACAATTAAATAGAAAGGAGGGTGGTGAGTGTCCGGGGGAACGAGGGGAACGGGAGTTAATGAACAGGTGCAATCGGTAATATTAGTAAGAAATAAATCTAGAATTTTACCTCGTAAATTTAAATAAGTATTATACTGTATGAGACTAAAAAAAGACATGAAATTAACAAGACTATTTTCTTTAGACGATATTAAGTGGGTTGTATTTATCGTCGAGTGATCCCCACACTCTTTCCATTCTAGTGACGAGTAATTGTAGTCACCGACTATGAAGTAACTCCCAATACCATCCTGCGATAGCAACGCACGAAGTTGATTAAAGTGACTTTCGTAAGTGGCGGCCGGTTGCTGTGGAGGGATGTACGCCGCGCTGATGATATGTTTATACCGCGAACCGATAAGCAATTCGACTATTACGTTATCAACAACAGGCGAGGGCGCGGGGCTGCCGGGCGGCGCGGGCAGCGGCGCGCAGGCGGCGGCGCGGTGCTCGCGCAGCACCGCAACCAGCGCGCCGCCGCCGACTCCGCGCCCGCTGCCCGCGCTGTCTCTGTCACTGCGAAATACTGCATACCGCGTATCTATAAATTCATTGTTCGCTATGTCTGGGCATAGCCAAGTCTCGGTTAATATAATAATACTAGAGGCCCGTTGCGGCGTCGAACCGCCGCTAGAATATGGAAATCCGGTAGTGTTACAGAAAATAACTACTTTATCGAAAAGAAGTTTTTGGCGAACGAAGAATAAATACTGTAAAAAAACACGTTAAAATAATGTTTTAAAAACGTTGAAACATGCCAGGCTAGAGCTAGGCCTGATAGCCAACTGCCAGTTTCATCGTGACAACTTTTTCAACTCTTTTGTAAAAATAACTTGTGCATTAATGACATGTGATCTGCTGATCTGTTCCACAAATAAAATGTATATTATTTTTTATGGAAAAATTTAATTCATAAAAATAATCCCATATCTTGAAAAAAATATTGACATATTTTCATAGGACCGAAGATTGGTAGAATTTTAATTTGTTGTTCTTTCTTCAGGAAAGAAGAATTTATCGATTTGATCGATTTCTATCAATTTCCAGAAAAAGCACATGAATCGAAACGACAGATTTGGGCACTCACTACGCAGGTTTTAAAAAGGAAATCATGTAGTGCGTAACTGTTTATGTATTCATTTATAATAGCTCGTCCACAATGCCAACTCGTCCACATTTCCAACTCATCCGTATTCCCACCTCGTCCACAATGCCAAGTCGTCCACATTACCAACTCGTCCATACACCCAACTCATCTACATTGCCAACTCGCATTCATTTCCAACTCATCAACAATGCCAACTCGTCCATATTGCTAACTCGTCCACAAATACAACTGGTCCACATTTCCAACTTGTCCATAGGCCCAACTCGTCCACAATTCCAAGTCGTCCACATTTCCAACTCGTCCATATTCCCAACTCGACGATACACCCAACTCGTCTATAGAAACTCGTCCTTATTATCAGCCCGTCTTTATTGCCAACTCGTCCATATTCCCAACTTGTTCATTTTGCCAACTCATCCACATTCCCAACTCGTCCATATTCTCAACTCGTCCGTATTACCAAGTCGTCTTCATTGCCCACTTGTCCGTGTTCCCAACTTGTTCATTTTGCCAACTCATCCACATTCCCAACTCTTCCATATTCCCAACTCATTCACATTGACAACTCGTCCATATTACCAACTTGTCCGTATTACCAACTCGTCTTCATTGCCAACTCGTCCATAATGCGAACTCGTCCACAGGTGTGCAGGTGTCTATGGGCGACGGTAATCGGTTTCCATCAGGCGATTCGTTTGCTCGTTTTCACCCTATGACATAAAAAAAAACTGCCCACTTTTCCATGTTCCCAACTTGTCAATTTTACCAACTCATCCACATTGCCAACTCATCCACATTTCCAACTCGTCCATATTCCCAACTCGACGATACACCCAACTCGTCTACAATACCAACTTGTCCTTATTATCAGCTCGTCTTTATTGCCAAATCTTCCATATCACCAACTTGTCCGTATTACCAAGTCGTCTTCATTGCCAACTCGTCCATATTCTCAACTCGACCACATTTCCAACTCGTCCATTTTACCAACTCATCCATATTGCCAATGTAGATACATTCCCAACTAAGCTACTTTGTCAAGTCGTCCATATTCTCAACTCGACCTCATTTCCAACTCGTCCATTTTACCAACTCATCCATATTACCAATGTAGATAAATTCCCAACTTAGCTACATTGTCAACTCGTCCATATTCTCAACTCGACCACATTTCCCATCCCGTCGACATTCAAGCGGAAGGACTTAGTTTTATCTAGTAAAATACTATTTAATTTACCATAACTCATGCTATTTGCTTGGTTTCTTTTTTGATGGACTTATATAATCATATTTAAAATAATCTATCATAAATTTACTTATTTGAATGACGTTTAGTTGTACTTACTACATTTTTTCTGCTTTGATTTATTGTAAAACTCGCTTATAAAAATAATCTATTCTTGAATGACGGTCAGTTTTTCTGGTCTTGCGAGCACCAGTCCAACTCGCACTTAACCGGCTTTTTCCTCCACATTTTTAACATGCGAAAAAAGTTTCCATATCAACATTTTAAAAAGAAAAACAACCTGGCAATTTAGATCATTGACATTATAGCCCCCAATAAAAAATACATTAAAAGTTGTCAGAATATGATTACTGTCATTCATTGTCAACAAACTGTAAAATTATTTTTGCATATTCGTACATGTTTTAAGTGTTGCGGATATTATGTTGCCGACTCAAAAATAATATTTCATCATACTGAACAACTTACTACAGGTTTGTGAGCAAATCATGCTTATTATTATTTGGTCATCTTAAGTCAAAATAGGGATCACAGGTCACGTGGTCAATGTCACGTGGTTAGCGCACAGTAGTTTTTTCAAATCCATTTTTCAGTACTTTTTCGGGAAAAAATTAAAAATCCAAGAGTTTTATGCACATCTCCAGCATGGGACGAATCTAATGACATATCATTTATCAAAATCGGACCATAACTGTAGATCTGATGGGATGTACAAAAATCGGCCTCGCGTAATATATATATAGATCATAGTTGTGAGAAAGAATGTTCATGAATAAAGTATTTAATTTAGTGCGAAGGCCCCGACAATTCTGATAGTAAACTGACAACTTACTATTCATTATTATATAAGAGTAAAATATAGACGTATTGACTGTATGTTGTGATAATTGCCATAATTACCATTTTGGGATGAAAAATAACAATATAGTCCCCATAGCCATAGTCGATACATAATTGATTACACATAAAAACTAACAATGTAAACAAAGCGCTCGTGTTAAACTCACTTATGTCAAATAACAGTGTTTCGTTTTGTGTTAGTACGAATAAATGGTTGATTATAGAATTATACAGCACATCCTTACTTTCTAAGTTATAGTAGCACAAATAAAAATGACACCATGCACGTTTAAATAGGTCAGGAGGAGTTCGAGGTCATTCTGTTTAGGTCCTGGACAGATCGTATGGCTAGTACTTGAGATGTATCGTCCTTACGCGTTAAGATAGTAGCGTGTCGTACCCAAACATGTTTGCAGTCTAGCCGCGAGGCGGTCTCACGAGTCTTTTTCAGTAGTAACTTATTTTTAAGCGTTAAGTGCTCATTCAAATAGATTTTTTGCTGCGGCCCAGATATCATAATTTGAGATGTGTTGATACCCTTCGCTATGCGGAATGCGGCTAAGATGTTGTCACGTAACATAACCGATGTGAAGCGCACTATGATGTTTTTAGGCAAGGTGGAGTCGGGGTCGGCACGAGGAACGCGATGAATTGAGACGATGTCGTTGGGTGGAATTGTAAATTTTATGGCTGTACCTAAAGTTCGCATTTAGAAGAGTTCAATTCTAGACCAATACCGCGGAATCCTTCGATTAAGATGCGAAGGTCCTCCAGAACTTCGCTTACCTCACCTCCTAGGGTGCCGTCATCTAAATATCATACATTAAATTTTGAATTTAATTTTAAAATGATAGGGTGAACTGCTAAACTGAAGAGCGCTGGCCCAAGCGGGTCGCCCTGTTGGCAGCCTACGGATGAGGAGAGGCGGTTTTGTTTAAAAAGTAAATGGGACGCGTTGCTGTAACATCGCCAAATAAAGTTATAAATTTGTGGTAATTTTATACGTGTTTGTGCTAAGAGGGCAGCGACACTATTGAATGCATTTTGGACGTCTACCTTTAATATGACCTGACCAGAGGTTTGTGTTACGTATGTTCTGAGTGCATGTACCGCGGCCTCACACCCTCCCTTTGACCCAAAACCCAGTTGAGTAGGATGGAAGTATTGGCTTAAGGGACCGGATGCAGCAGCGCAGCTGATTTTGGCTACAAGACGGCGATAGGTTGTACCCACGGCGATGGGTCTGATACCGCCGTCTTTTTTTAAAAGCTTTTGATTGATTATGAAACTAGGCTTAAAATTTGTTAACATTTTTAAAAATGTGTGAATAAAAGCTGATTGATACATACGTCGTATTAATTTTACAGGTTCATTTTAGCGGTTGGCACTTAACACAATTCAGTTAATTGAATAATGAATTTATTGGCATTTAAGTCAAAATTATTTAATCTTTGAAATAAATATGCAACTGGTTACGGTATTTATGCTTTATGAAATGTGTACTATTCTTTCCATTTCAGTACATTTACCTTTTGCACGCACAGCGTTTCTGCGTTACAAATAAAAGAGTGCCATTGCCGTAAGTGCCACTATACTGTAAACTATTCACTTATGCCAAAGTTTGAATATGGCAGTTGATAGAAATTTATAAGTTATAAGTGAGATTCAAATTACAAGTATTTTTGTTCATAAATAAAGAAGTTATGATTTTTTTTCTCAAATTCGAAAAGTTTTTTGGCTCTGGTGTAAAGTTTGCATTTTGGCGTTTACAGCAGTTCCGCTATTTGCCATCGATGTACTCAAAGGCATTACTAATTCTTGTGGTTTTAGCCAAACCTGCCCATGATGTTATGCAATACGTTATTACTGATTGGCAAAGAGCAAAATAAACCATCTTGAGGAGCTGCTCATCAGCAATTGAGCGCAGTTTTATGAAAACAATAATTCAGTGCCTCCAGTGAAGAACGGATTAAGACGAGTTATTCCCTTTGGATTTTATTGCACCATTGGAATCAGCTCGTCAAACTACATAACATATCAAAATGACGTATTTCTAGCTGTCTCCTAACCTAGTTTTTTCGATGAGCTAAAGGGTATTAAATAGGGTAAGTAGGTATAAGTTACTCTTATTTTGCATTGCAGACGATTACAAGGGAATAAATGATGTCGAGCCAAAATTACGCATGAACCCAAGGAAATATTTACACTTATATTTTTGAATTTGGACATAAACACATCTATGCCATGATTCTAACATGAACATAAAGGAATAACTCGTTTAGTGCTACCGGACCAAGTAACGCCAAAGGAGAGTTTCGGTACCAATACCGTCTTAATATTGGTATATTTGCGTAACGCAGTTATTTCATTAATTAACCTTTGAAGTTTTAATAAAACTTCCCCTCTCGATTAAATTTTTTTTTAGTTTTAAAAGCCTTAAACTCAATGGATAAAAGAAGGTGAGGTTATGTATGTACTATACATAACAATTTATCACTACAATTTCCACATAGCATTTGTATATTTTTTACTATAGCTTTCACTTCTGTTTTAACATAGCACCTTTATGCATGTCACAGTCGCAAATTTTAATTTATTGAGAAGAAAGAAAGAGTTATGTTGCAATAAAAACACCATTATCATTTTTATAACGTTTATTTATGCGGGTATTTGCGTTAACTGGGTGTTAGTTTTTCATGAAAATGTGACTAATTCTTTGAAACTAAGCTAAGTTTTACTTATTTACATGCAAATTTTAACCATGAATGAAACTATTCAAATTAATTATCTTTAAAATATATATTGCGTTGTATTTCTCCTGTATGTTTTATGAGGTGCCCAATAAAGAGAACGTACTCATGTATGGTATTGTATTGTAGCTATATAATTATACATTCAACATATTATTACTTACATTGTCATGTATATTTCAACATCCTCAGTTACAGTTTCTACTTAATTATAGTTTTCTGACTCTATTACTTTACTAAAATGGATAATTAACCTAACACTATAAACAAAAGTCTATAAGAGCACTCTTGAAAAGGTAAGTAGTCACTTCATTGAAGGTAGTTTCTTATAGGTGTCGTTCATCCAAGGTAAGAATGGTTGATGAATACCTCATTACAACATGTACAGTTGTTACCAATGCCAGCAGCCGCTCGTTGGATCATGAACCAGCCAAAATTGTTCACTCAAACTTATGCCGTTTAGACTTGGACTCTCTCGGCGAACGTGGTAATTCACTAGTTGATATGGTGAGCGTTAAAATTCCATCATAATGAGAAATGTCGGAACACTCAGATAATCGTAAAAATAATACATTTCAATGTCTGTTTCTTCACCCACGTTTTTTCTCGCTGACGTTTTCTTGTCAAGCCCATGCACGTTCTTTTTAACCATCAATCTCCAAACTTCGAATTTTGTCAATTTCCTTCCAATTTCAGTGGCCTGACACAAACCTATTACGGATTTACAACAAGGTATAACTAAAAACTTACAGCAAATATTACAATTAAAAAATTCGGCCTAAATTTAAAATATAATTTGCAGTTTTACTGCAATAGGTATAAGTCGTATTTTTTCGTTGATGCACGTCGTTCACAATGGTATAAGTCGTGTTCATCTTTTATGCACGTCGTTCATAAGGGCATAAGTCGTTTAATTGCTAAAAAATCGCTATAATATTGGTCCATATAAATTGAGTTATGTCTTTAAATATTCGTGAACAAAAGGTATAACTACAAAAAAAACCTGAAAAAAACATATTTTCTCAAACATGCAATGAAATATTGTCTTTACGTTCCTTATAATAGGCTCGGAAGTATCGCTTTTTGGGCGCAACAACTCGAGAGGACTGTAAAGAGATTTCATACTGTTTTTCAGGCCTGCAAAGTAACTTTTTTTTGGTTTCAATTACAAGGTCATTTACACAGCTGGCTGGTTTTGTTTAAAAGCAGGTTTTGTTTTTAAAGGTTGGTTGTTAGACTAAAATGTCCTATTTGTCAATTAATAAAATGTTGTTCTTTGAAGTATATTTTTTTATTTCATTGTATGTTTGAGAAAAGCACTATACATGCCTCGTCGTGAAAACGGATTCCCGGCCTCGTATCACTATCCGTAGTATATACCTACTTGGCCGGAAATCCTCATTTTCTCGGCCTCTGACGTAATGTACTATTACAGGATCAAATTATTAGTTCTTTATTCATAAAACGAATGTCTAACACCATAGCTTGTATAAAAATGCATAAAAAGTCAAATTTCTAAATATTTCCTATTAAAAAATCGTTTTTTGTCTCTCCTGAAAAGTGCCGTTTTTGAGTTATTCCCTTATTCACTGGAGGCACTGAATTATCTAACAGATTCTATTACGCAGTGCTTCGACATGGAATTTAAACGAAAGGGTTTCGTCGATTATAATTCCGAGATATTTAATTTTGTCGGTCGTGTCGGTTTGTATGAAGTCCAAAAGTACAATTACTATTGAAGAAGTTCGTAATCCGAGGTAATTTACAGTATCTATTGCATTTGGAGCACTTCTTTACTTCACTGTGGCGTTAGCGGCGCGCTGTGTATTGTTTCGGCTTTTGATGTTCAATTATGAATTGTTTAATTAGAGGTAAGTTTTAATTAAGTATAAGCGAGTTGTATAAGCAGATACATTACGTGTTGATTCATCATTTTTGTTTGATTAATACTTTTACTCGTGAAGCACCAAACAAAATGAATACAAAAGAAAATGCCATTAACAATTTGAACTCGATATATTTTAAAGTAGGGTCGGGTTGCCAACAGTGGCTCGGATTTGTTCGAACGCTCAAATTGTGAAGAAAAAGTCGTGGTAGCGGGCTGAAATTCACACTCAACGTGCTTTGGTTATTAAACTTTTTCCCAGAATTATCAGTTTTTCAATCAAGGCAACAATAAAGTAGTCAGACCATGTTTTTAAAGAAATGAGAAATGAGCCACTGTGTACGGGTACTGGGCTATTGTGACTCGCCCCTGTAGTACACAGAGACTCTAACAGTATACAGTGGCTCAAGTATATATTTAACTAAAACTATAATTTACATTCAGTTTCATTTATTTGTTTGAGTAGAAATATACTCTAAGCCTCATATCTATCAATATCAGACACATAAAAATTATAAAATCAAATCTCTTAGGATATTTGAGATCAACCTCTTTTCTGACTTTGTTTCTTTGTCGTTAGAGATCTAAAAATTAAAAACGAGTTTAATTTTTATTCTTAGTCCAAGCAAATAACATAACAGTTATCAAGATACATTAAAAGGATAAAAAATCCAGAAAAATAACAAAAAAAAAAGTAGGTTCTACACTAGGATAGGTTACACTCGAGTGCAAAAGTGTTTCATGCATATAGGTTTATTCTTATAAAAAAATATACAGTTTTGTTTTATGTTTTTTTTTTTTTTTTTATTAATTAGTTGGTATTGAACAGTAGCACAACATATGAACAGTTTTCAACATATAAATTGTAAAAAAAAATTGTTTTCTTCTAGACAACTTATTTAATCAACAAAAAATACCATGGTGTAAAAACACCGAGGTACCTACCTATAACTAATTGGTTGGCATTGAACAGTCTTTCAAATCAAAATAACATTATCCAATATAAATAATAATGAAGCAACCATCATTTGTCATTAACAGTTCTCAACATAATTATAAATTGGGATCATTAAGTTTTCTAGAGATATTCATATTAATTTTTCCCCGATTTGGATCCAGAATCTACGAATAGTTAATTTTTATGATGTTTAGTTTTTTAAATATCATTTTTAAAACCTTAATGTGACGTTTGGTTAAATGACGGATGTTTGCAACGTTACTTTGGTATATATATAATTAGTAAAGAGACTTAAAAAGGTAGTCGTGACATTGACAGTTCTTTTTTTTAATACCTCTTACTAATTTCATATAGACCAAAATAATATTGCATACATCCGTCATTTAACCAAACGTCGCATTGAGGTTTTAAGAAATGGTATCAAAAAAACTTAACAGAACTAAAACTATACGACATAAAATACGCTGTTGGTAGATATTAAATCAAAATAACGTATAATATCAGGGAAAAATAGAATATGAATACTTTTGGAAAAATTAATGTTCCCAATTGTACCTAAAACAAAAGTGTTTTCTTCTAGACAACTTAAATAATCAACAAAAAGTACCATGGTGTAAAAACACCGAGGTACCTACCTATAACTAATTGGTTGGCATTAAACAGTCTTTCAAATCAAAATAACACTATCCAATAGAAATAATAATAAAGCAACCATCATTTGTGAATAACAGTTTTCAATATATAAATTGTAAAACAAGTGTTTTCTTCTAGACAACTTAAATAATCAACAAAAAGTACCATGGTGTAAAAACACCAAGGTTACCTACCTACAACTAATGAGTTGGCATTGAACAGTCTTTCAAATCAAAATAACATTATTCACTAGAAATAATAATAAAGCAACCATCATTTGTAATTAACAGTCTTCAACATATAAATTATAAAACAAAAGTGTTTTCTTCTAGACAACTTAAATAATCAACAAAAAGTACCATGGTGTAAAAACACCAAGGTACCTACCTAAAACTAATTGGCTGGTATTGAACAGTCTTTCAAATTAAAATAACATTATCCAATAGAAATAATAATAAAGCAACCATCATTTGTGAATAATAGTTCTCAATATATAAATTGTAAAACAAGTGTTTTCTTCTAGACAACTTAAATAATCAACAAAAAGTACCATGGTGTAAAACACCAAGGTTACCTACCTAGTTACAACTAATGAGTTGGCATTGAACAGTCTTTCAAATCAAAATAACATTATTCACTAGAAATAATAATAAAGCAACCATCATTTGTAATAATCAACAAGAAGTGCCATGGTAGGTAGATACTATTAAAAACACGCATTATTAATAGAGCTTAAATGATAATATCTAAACGTCAACGTAGCTTTAAAGAAGCCAAATCAAGTGGAAAGCTATACATTGGCCTGGAGGAAGTGCCAACTATTGATGGCTTGGGTAAAATATATTTGATATCATTATCCTTAACTAGGGAAAGATCCGGTTTATCTGGTACATGGAATTTGTCTGTTCCTGGTTTGCGCTTAAGAAAAGATATATAGTATTCTAATTTGTAGTTTCTTCCCTCCAGCACTTTCCCGATATACAACGATCTCAGTTTTTTTTTACAAATTGCACTATAACATATTCGCCTTCACGTGCTGGGCGAGGTAATGGTTTTGTTAGATGGTTCTCCTCTAGAACAAATATGTCATTTTCTTCACCATCTTGGTCACAGTCTGAGGCGTGTTCATCGCTATATTCCTCAGAATCTGTAAGCTTTATATTTATGTCGTCTTCCTCTTCTTCGTCGCTTTGCGATTTAACCCGAGTAGTTTTTGCTTTTTTGCCACTTTTACTTTTTCGCTTCTCTTATTTTTTGGCACCTTTTTTTGTTGTACGTCGCTTTGTAATAGTAGTTTTCGAGTGGTTTTCTTCGTATTTTTTAGTTTCTCGATACTTTTTGCATTTTCTATTACGAGTATAAGTTTTTCCGGCGTGTCAGTGGCTATTATGCTACGTCCAGCTTTTCGTTTTCTGTTAGTATTCCTTGGCCCGGCTTTTATAGGATTTCTGAATGCAAAAGGAGATATAAATGAGTCAGTTGGAGGTTGGGCTACCTGAGAATTTATTGACTGATCGGTAAGATTTGATAAAGGTAATCGTGGAGGGGTAATTGTGCAAGTTTCAACTGACGGTACTTCATTTTCAGATGCTTGAGATTCCTGGTGTGATGGTTGTAGATTTTCAGAACTGTCAGTGTTGGTAGTGTCCACTCGCGGAAAATTCATTGGGCTCTTGGATAACAGCCGTGATATAACTTGAAGTGCGTGAACTTGAAGTGTTGCTGGTTTACGGTCATTTACAGATTTGGTTGTTTCATTTAAATTAAATTAATCTGCAGTATTCAGGTCATTATCCAATTTTGCTGCTATGGACTCATGTGAATATGAAGACACCGTATCCTTTGTTGTGTGAATCATTTCTTGGAGATTTGTAACGTTGGATTGAGATAATTTTGGGTGATCTGTTTCCGGTATTGACTGACTGTGCGAGACTGAGGTTCCAGGCATCATATTTGTCATGTTGACCTGAGATGACTGTGGGCGATCTGTTGCCGGTTCATTTGACTGAGTGTGCGAGAATGAGGTTCCAGGCATTTCATTTGAATTCGTCATATTGGACTGAGATGACTGTGGGCGATCTGTTTCCGGTTCATTTGAATGAGTGTGCGAGAATGAGGTTCCAGGCATTTCATTTGAAGTCGTCATATTGGACTGAGATGACTGTGGGCGATCTGTTTCCGGTTCATTTGAATGAGTGTGTGAGAATGAGGTTCCAGGCATTTCATTTGAAGTCGTCATATTGGACTGAGATGACTGTGGGCGATCTGTTTGCGGTTCATTTGAATGAGTATGTGAGAATGAGGTTCCAGGCATTTCATTTGAAGTCGTCACATTGGACTGAGATGGTTGTGAGCGATTCTCGTGAACAATTGGAGCAGGAAAAGGAATACCTACTTCACGAGGTTGGCAATCTGGACATGGACGGTCGGTTACGGAACTCGGGAGATAATCAAGCTCTGTGAATATTAGTCTGTCAAATGGATGTATCCCACATTTAGCAAACGATTTCGCAATATTTAATGGAGTCATAGCCTTTTGAAAAGCAATACCAATGATTTCTCTCAAGTCGTAAATCGTAACAGGCTTGCCTGGATGCCTCATGAGCCAAGAGTCAATAGCGGCATTGTAGTATGTCTTAAAAGGGCCATATATTCCCACATCCAAAGGCTGCAACTTTGCTGAAGTATATGAGGGTGCAAAGTAAGAATATGAATGCCCGCATCCTTGGCCACATTTAACGCTTCTAAACACAAATGTGATTCATGATTATCCATGATCAGTATGCATGGATTGTCTTTGGATGCATTTGTGTGTTTAATGAAGTGTTTAATAACTTCCGGAAAGATGGTACTGTTCATCCAGCCTGTAGGCGTAGCCAGACCGAGAGTACCAGGTGGCGTGTTTTTGATCATGTGGGCTTTAAAATTTTTCCTCGGGAAAACCATTACTGGCGGTAAAGCATTGCCGCTCGCTGAAATTATGCAGCAAGTGGTAACCAAAGTCCCCCTTTCGCCGCTCGTAACTTTTCCTACGGATTTCCGTCCTATGGGAGCTACAACTTTTTGGGGCCTTTGAACCGTGGTGGTTGATGTCTCATCGAGATTGAAAACTCTAGTCCCATCTGCAAAAGCAGGGTTCCTCTTGATGAGGTTCTCCAAGTTGTCAAAAAAGCTTTCTACATTTTTTTTATTAAAAGATGTTGCTCTGGCGAGACTGCATGCTTCTGGCTTTCGAGTCGTAAGATTGTTCCTGCGCTTGAAAGAAATGAGCCAATCTTTTCCAGGCATCTCATTTATGTGCCAAGATTCCGGTACTTTTATTTTGTTGATTTGAGCGCACTGGTACGCTACTGTTCGGCATTCTTTCGATGTCAATCCATAAAACAATCCAGCACAGTAATTAATATAGTCACATAATTCTGTTTCCTGTGCAGTCGTGAAAACTTTATTTATGGAGTAATTGGGTTGTAACCGCTGTCCTTCCAGCGACGCAGCGTCTTTAGTTTTCCAATAATAACGCTTTAATGTTGCGAATGGGACATTTACATCTTTAGACGCTTTACGTATCGATGTCCCATTTCTAATTAATAGGATTCCACGTTTTACATCCTCTTCTGGGCAGTTTCCGATTTTTCGCGGTGCGTTCGTCTTGCGACGCGGCATTCTAAAAAGAAAAGGAAATTTTTAGTCTAGGTAGAATATACTAGCTTCTGCCCACTACCATCTCAGATAAACGGTACCTATGTAAAATAAAAAAATAATAAATAAATATTAAGGGACAATCTTACAAAAATCGAACTAGTCCCAAACTAAGCAAAGCTAATAATATACATATATAGATAGCATCGATGACCTAGGAACAAATATTCGAGTTCATCACACAAATATTTGCCCATGCCGGGATTCGAACCCGGGACCGCCGGTTTAGTAGGCAGGCCACTACAAACTGCCCCAACCGCGTCGCCAATATGTCTGTTTGTTTTTCTCTACTTAGTTAGGACACTACTTTATTGGTCTACAGTACACTACTAATTTTATTTTAACTAGTATGGAAAAATATGGGATTTAGAAATAATTTATAATAGCAGATATTTTCGGCGTCACTGACATTTTATCATTTTAATAATTAGGTATACGTTGAGACATCATTAATTATTTATTTGCAGCTTTTCATTAACAACGGGCTTATTCATTATTGCGTGCCTATCAGAGATGGGCATTAATCGATTAATTTTTTAATCGATTAACTAATCGATTAAAAGCAGCCGTTTTGAATTCACCGGCGCATAACTATCACGTGGCTTGCCGAAGGACATGCGAATCTATGTCATTGCGTAGCATAATAACGTCACTTTGCATCAAAACAACAATACTTGTCTTAATGCTCAAATTTCTCTACATAAAAACAAGTGTAACTTACCTTAAAATGTAATTTTGCACCCACGGCCACACGAAACACTTTCCTACACAGTCATGTAAACTGCGCGGGAGCGGGCGAATAACTGGTTTGTACGTGTTTGGGTGTCGAACGCTCTCGGCTAATGAAGGAGACAGATAGATATTGTTGCTCTATCTAGGAAATATAGCCGCGAGTCAGTGTACCCGACCGAGCCACTGTTGGCAACCCGACCCTACGTTCGAAACTGCATCCATGATGATATGGTGAAATTATACATCTGAATTCAGAATAGTCCCCTATTTAGAAATCTGTTTAACAGTAGAGGTATAGGAGAACGAAGGAACGGGCATCATCTAATATTAATTAAAACAAGTTAGTAAATTAAACAATGTAATATTAAAAAAATGTTACGTGTAGGTAACATAGATTCGCCAGCAAACTCTTCTGAAATGTCAATCGACATAGTTCATTTAGCCAAATGGTACAAAGTCATCCTGGAAACAAAAGGAAATGCTCGATTTAATGGTTACGTGACACGATAACTAGGGACTTATAATTTTAGCATGTGTTTTTTACTTTTCTGAGAATAAGTAGCTATCTGAACTTTTTACAAACATTTGGTGATTTATTTGTTGTTAATTCTCATTCAAAAAAATACATAAATATTAACCAGAAAATTATTTCCTTCTAAAATATGTAAAAATTACACCATACTTTACGCAAATTGAAACTCGTGTACCTATAATAAAACAACGCGTTTGGCGCAGTGGCAGTGCAACCGAGCCTACGGCCCTGGCTTCGATCTCGGCAAGGCAAGATATTTGTGTGATTATGTGATGTTTCTATGGTATTTATTAACCCTCAAAATAATATTTTATCTTTAAATAAAAACGAGAATTAAGTGCTTTATGGTGAATAAATTATTGTTGGCGGCGGGTGCAAGTCCATCATCAGCATTGCAGCGCCACCAGTGGCGCCATCTACTCGTCACGGATGAAGTCGGGGTCCCACCACGGGCGGTGTAACGGTGGGGATTGAATTGCGAATCAATAAAAGGGCTGCGCCAGAGCGCCAGGGTCATCTCTCGACTGGTGTTCCTTGTAGTGATAACAGGGAGGTGTGCGTGTGAGTGCATAATTATAGTTATTGGTGCGTTCTTTTGTTGTTTTATATTATGTGTTATAATAAATATATATAAGTACCTGGGCGACTGAGTTTTGCTCGGTTATTACTGTTTATTGTAATATGGTGATGTTTAGGTGATAATCTATACATAGTTAGTTTTTACGGCATTATTCGAGAGACGGCGTCACAAAAAATACCCGAGAATTTGTGTTTAAAATTTGTATCGGTAAATTTTTCGTTTTGCACTATTGCTTCATAAGTCTATGTTAGATATATTTATGAGAAATATATATTGTTATCTCAAACATTATATACATTTTTTTAAACTTGTTTATAAACAATAAAAATTGAAACTTATGTATAAAATTGAACATATAAAAAAAACAAAAATAAGTCACCGAGCGGGATTTGAACACGTAACACTCGTTTCTTACCCTCCGCGTCTTAACCTGCTGGACCAGACGGACAGTGGCTGGCAGGACGAAATTGGCGACCATATTCTGCTTGGTAAGAAAAACGCATGAAAACTCAAAAACTCGCGTTTTCCCAAACATAAGACTTATTTAGATCGATTGTTTACCCCCGAAAACCACCATATACCAAATTTCAGCGAAATCGTTAGAGCCGTTTCCGAGATCACAGAAATAAATTTATACCTATACATATAAATAAATATACAAGAATTGCTCGTTTAAAGGTATAAGATTTATCCGTTGTTTGAAGAATATTAAGCTGCTCCCTCTCTGATCGCTAACATTATAAACAAAATAGGTAATCTATACATACATACAATAAAGCTGAAGAGGGTCGAAAGCCTGTACTTACATAAAAGATATTCGAAAAAAGTTTGGCGGGGGATACTTTGAAACGATAACAGAACACGTTCCAACAGTTTTTAGAATTTCTGTCTGTTTATCAGTTAATTAATATTGTTTTCTAATTATAATTATAAAAACAAAAATCACGTGTGCTTGAAATAATGAATTGACCACTTCAATCTTCCGATCTCAATCCTAATGGGATGGGCTGAGCTGGACAGACAGATAAGAAAACTTGTTAAACTTTTTTAAATATACAGGGTGTTCGGTAGAGCGATGTCAATATGAAACAGGCGAGTAGAGGAGGTCATTAGCTACCTGAATCAGGTACTATAACCTTAAATTTGGCTAAGGGCTATTTAATACCGATTTTTTTTCAATTTTGTAAAAGAAATGCGAAATTTGGCCTTCAAGCTAAAAAAATAAATAAGTGTATGGTTTTATCGTAAAAAACTAATTTTATTGTAATTTTGAATGTTATGCTATTCAAATAAAATTAGTTTAGGCAGCAGATAACGACTTCAGAAAAAAATGAGAGCCCGAAAAGTTTCAGGAATGAGTACAAAAATCTTTCAAGCTCAACTTTACACTGAAATAAAAAAAATACCAGAGTTCTTCCAATTTCCTGAAAACATCTACAGTTCATGACAATTCTAATGGTATGCCACATGCATACCAAATCTCTAGAAAATTTGAGTTTTTTGCTAATAACTTCCACCCGGCCGTGAATGTAACGATTTCGATTTTAGGGAAAATTTATGAATGACTACGTATTTACGCAATTGGAAAATGATGTCTAGCTCTAATTCACACTTCCTTTCTCTTTCTGTCATAGAGAGAGACTACCTGGATGTTATTATAGGTACAGGAGTAGGTATTTATTCTGCTTTTAAGCTGATTCGGTGAGTTGTTCGACGAACGCTAGTAACTACGTTCTCCTGGTCGTGAGAATGTTCATTACTTGCGAATATTCAAGTAAATGTGGCGTTATCTGGGCAAAGGGACCTTACTGTCGGTATTGAGTTATGTATATCCCCATAATCTACATACATTGAGCTATCGAACCATGTAAAAAATATGCATGTAGGTTCAATAGATATTTTTTAAAAAATAATTGAAACTCAAAAGTCAGAAAAGGTGATTATGAGAAAATTGAATTCAAACTTCTACACCCCATTAAAGTATGTTATTGTTGGAAGTTACATAGATAACATGCTATTTGAGAAGTAGATTGTATAGGCTTTCAGGTTTCAAGTACAATTTTGTAATTGTATATCTGTTTTTGTATAGTTTACCTTGCCAAAGTGCATAAAGTAAAAAAAAAAAATTTATGGATTTTTTACTTAAATTCCTATTTATAGTGTATTTCCGTTAGATATTATAGAAGGAATAACTATTATATGTAATTAGACACTCAATAAGAGCTACTTCGATTTGAATCAACGTTGTTTATTATAAAAAATATTTATTTTAACAAAAATAGCTTTGTGTTTATAAATCTAATTAAACAGTCAAAATCAACAAACATATACATTTACTACGCTAAAACATAGCCAAATGAGATCAAATTAACAGAACAAATTAAAAAAAAATAGTTTTTTAAGTCTCAAAATTCAAGATAAAGTTTAGTAAAAAGTTGGTACAACCACTTTATATTTTCTAAAAGGGACCTTATCGTCGGTGGTAAAATATTTAGTGATATCATCTGATATCGACTATAAATTTATGTTTAATTTTAATAGCCTTAATTTTTAGAGCACTTTAGTATTAAACTCTTACCAAAAACCTATAATTTTGGTTCGGCAAACACTAAATGATTAACGTATTTGAAAAGGGACCTTAGTGTCGGACGTAAAATGTTTAGTGACATAGTTAAGTATAAGTCTTGAAAAATACTTTTAATTTGTATTTTGCTGCGTCGCCAGCCAAATTGACGCCAGATTTACACATGAGGCATTGCCGGACCTACCATCCGATCACCGGACAATCCTCATGTGTATCGAAATGGATCCATTAATGGGAATTAGGAGACCCAAACACCGAATCAGCTGGGAGACATTCACACAACAACTAGAAGAGACCACCACATGCCACACTACTCCGGTCTCCACAGCTGACGAAGTGGAAAAAGCGGAAGACCTGGTCACAGCTGGACTACAGGCGGCGCTATCAACAGCCTCCCACACCATCCACACCACAGAGAGACACACGCCCCTCCCGGCGAGGATTAGGAGCATGATCGAGGAGCAGCGCCGCCTGCGCAGAAAATGGCAGGCTACAAGATGCCCGACGATCAAGGCAGAGCTCAACGCCATGATCATAAAAACCAAGAAGGCGCTCACAGAACACAGGGCCGAGAGTTGGGAGAGCCACCTAGCGTCTGCAGAGGGTGATGGCCCCTTCATTCACCGTATCTGCAGACAGCTAGTGACAAAACCTGAGGCAATAAGACCACTCTACGACCCTGTAGACAACACTTCACGCTACAAGGCTGAGGATCGCGCAGAGATCTTCGCCGAGTACCTGGAGGGACAATTTAGGCCCAACCCGATGCACAATGCAGAACACCAGCAGAGCATCACAGAACACCTGGAGAGGTACTTCGGAGGCACCAGCAAGAGCAGAGGAAGACGCGGTCTTCTTCTCCCCCAGCCAGATGCAGCGAGCCCTCCAACGTTGCGACCCCAAGAAAGCCCCGGGTGCCGATTCGATCCCCATTGTGGCAGTGACGCGCCTGTTCAACGGGATCGTGCGCTCGGGTCACTTTCCCCAAACTTGGAAGACTGGGAGGGTAGTTATGCTGCCTAAACCTGGCAAAGACTGCCGAAGACCGGAGAGCTGTAGGCCAATAACTCTGCTCAGCACCCTCTCCAAGGTGTTCGAGGCTCCTGTTGGGGAAACTTCTCCCCCACGTCGAGCCCCGTTCGGAACAGTTCGGATTCAGGCAACGCTACAGCTCACTCGCGTGCTTCACTTTATGGCCAATGCAAGCAACAAGAAAGAGCATGTTGTGGCTGTCATGCTCGACATGGAAAAAGCGTTCGACTGGGTATGGCACGAGGGGCTGCTGTACAAACTGTTGCACACCACGGCCCCACGCAGCATCATAACGGTGATAAAGTCCTTCCTGCGCGGATGCAAGTTCCAAGTGGCAGTGGAACAGGCACTGTCCTCGGAGCGCCCAATCCTAGCAGGAGTCCCTCAGGGAAGCTGCCTTACACCAGCTTGCTACGCAACCTTCACCGATGACCCCAGTGGTAGGAGGCGACGTCAAGCTGGGGCTGTTCGCGGATGACGCGGCCTTTTACACCGCATCCGTCAGCCCCACCCATGCCGTCAGGAAGATGCAGACCCAGTTAGACGCCCTACCAAGATGGATTGAGGACTGGAGGCTTATTGTCAACGTCACCAAGACTCAGGCCTTCATGACCGGAAGAAAACAGACTTCACCTCCATTCCGCATGTTTGGTCAAGACGTGGAATGGAAGCACACGGTGAGGTACCTGGGTGTCACCATAGACCGGGGCCTCACCTTGAAGCAGCACGTGGCGGAAGTGGTTTCAAGAACCAGACCAGCGTGAACTACGCTGAGACCAGTCCTAAGGAGCAACCTGCCGATCCGCACGAAGCTGGGGATCTACAAAACGTATGTGAGATCCAGGCTCACATACGCGGCGCCGGCGTGGTACGCCCTAGTGGCTACCACAAACCGAAACAAAATGAGAGCCCAAGAAAACCTGGCACTGAGAAACATTACAGATTGCCCACGCTTCGTGCGGAATGACCATATACAGAGGGCACTGAAATGGAAACCCTTAGACGCCTAGATCAGCAGACTGGCCAGCACAATGTTCCGGAAAGCTGATGAATCCCGCCACGAGCTGCTACGAGCTGCAGATACAGCGACACCACCACCACCACCACCAACAGTGGGAAATAAGAAGAGGAGATAAAGCTCCACCCGGGCCTCGAGGACTCATGGAACATCACGAAGGCCCAACCAACTAAGAAACCGCCGTCGCAACCACGCGTCACCAGAAAGACCGGCCCGTAGTAACGGGCCGCGACAGAAGTAGCCTAAGTGTACATGTACAGATAAGGCCCTCCCCCCACACTCCCAAGAAGTGTGAGAGATGAGCAAGGATACTTCCTAATGATCAATAATTATCCTTTGACGCGCCGACAAGTACCGACACGTCTCTCAAGCCGATACCGAGCTCACAGAAAGCATACAAGAGGGGCACCGACAATAAGGTCCCTTTTTCACTAAACATTAAGGGCTGTTCTAAGTCTTAAAAAATCGATTTAAAAAGTTGTGTCTTTGTCAGATTAAATTTTAGACCCTGCTTATAAATATAGAGTAAAAAAAGAAAAATTGATTTTTTTCGACATTTTACTTTAAACGCGATTATCTCGGCAACTAGAACCGACAATAAGGTCCCTTTCCCCAGATAACGCCACAAATAAGCACCTTTAGCGTCTCGTCGGCTACAATCAGATAACAAGGGTAAAGTACTATTGCATCAGTCATGGCTTGCTAAGATTAGAACAAAGACTCCTAAATATCAATAACAACTTAATCCAGGTAGTCTTGGGGATCTTATTTTAAGACCACGCTTTTTTTCGTTTATGAAGGTATTTTGTTCTAATCTCAGTAATCCATGACTGATGCAATGGTACTTTACCCTTCTTATCTGATTGTAGCCGACGCGACGCTAAAGGTGCTTATTTACTTGAACATTCGCAAGTAATGAACATTCTCTCGACCAGGAGAACGTAGTTACTAGCGTTCGTCGAACAAATCACCGAATCAGCTTAAAAGCAGAATAAATACCTACTCCTGTACCTATTAATAACATCCAGGTAGTCTCTCTCTATGACAGAAAGAGAAAGGAAGTGTGAATTAGAGCTAGACATCATTTTCCAATTGCGTAAATAGTCATTCTGAACAAACGAGTAAATTTTCCCTAAAATCGAAATCGTTACATTCACGGCCGGGTGGAAGTTATTAGCAAAAAACTCAAATTTTCTAGAGATTTGGTATGCATGTGGCATACCATTAGAATTGTCATGAACTGTAGATGTTTTCAGGAAATTGGAAGAACTCTGGTATTTTTTTTTATTTCAGTGTAAAGTTGAGGTTGAAAGATTTTTGTACTCATTCCTGAAACTTTTAGGGCTCTAATTTTTTCCTGAAGTCGTTATCTGCTGCCTAAACTAATTTTATTTGAGTAACATAACATTCAAAATTACAATAAAATTATTTTTTACGATAAAACCATACACTTATTTATTTTTTTTAGCTTGAAGGCCAAATTTCGCATTTTTTTTACAAAATTGAAAAAAAATCGGTATTAAATAGCCCTTAGCCAAATGTAAGGTTATAGTACCTGATTCAGGTAGCTAATGACCTCCTCTACTCGCCTGTTTCATATTGACATCGCTCTACCGAACACCCTGTATATACGTTTCTTTTTTCAATAAAACACTATTTATGTGATAATCGCAGTTTTTTAGTGAGCGTCAGGATGACTGTTGAAGGATGAAGTTTAGATATCCTGTTTTTGTACCTATTTTGTACCTGATATGACATAATTTGTACCTCGATAATAAGAGAAAATAAAGTGGCCAGCCATTTTGACGTCAGGATGACTGGACCAAGCTGGTTTAACCTAGTTGCAAGCGTTATAACTAGTTAATTTATTTGTAAAGATCACTGTTTAATATAAGTAGACAAACATTTTAGTAGAAAAAAATATACCTACCTACTGAACAAAAAGAACGCCAAAACACTCATTAAACAAACACAGTTTGCGAGACCATAAAAAGATGGCGGGAAGTTTCTCCAATTTCCGCCGGCTCATTAATAAACAACTGTAACTTTTTATATACTACCGTCAACGTATGACGAAGAAATATTAAAATAGATTAAATAAATCTCCTTATGAAATCATTCCAAATAACTTTAATCATATTCCTACTTTTAAATAAATAAAAGAGGGAAGGGGATTCACAAATGGATAGACAAACGGAGAACAAAGGGTTGTAAGAGTTCCATTTTTGCATATTGAGGTACGGAATCCTAAAAATACCTACAACGTAATTCCATAAACAATATATATTTTTTAAATATATTAAATATTTCAAGGGAATGGGCAGAATAAAATCTGATTTATGTTCCCGGGCATCTTAGGTAATATCTAAAATGAGGACAATTAGGAATGATCCCTAGTACTACGAAAAACTACGAAAGAGCAAATTATGACAAACTAACACAAGTGAAAAAGCACTTTAAATGATTATAATAGTGAGTCGTTTGTCACTTGTGTTTGTTTGACATAATCTATTCTTATGGTCCGGATGAACTATACTTAGGCCGGATCACAGATAATACTTAGTAGTACTAATACAGAATGGACACGCACACCCCCGCACCGAATCATGTTACCTCACCCCGCAGGCGCATGGCATTGGAATATTGTTGGCAGCGTAGATGATTTTAAATTAGTGTACTGTGCATAGGTGGGTATTAACTCATGAACTAGATATGGTGATTGATGATGCTGGTAGTGATGGTGAAGTGGTGATAACGATGATGGTGTGTTACTGTTGGTAGTGATGGTAATGATGTTGGTGACGGTGATGATTATGATGTTGGTACTGATTGTGACGATGATGTTGATAGCACCACCATCACCACCACCTCCACCATCACCAACACCCCCACCATCACCATCACGTCATATGTATGTGTAACTAAAGTACCAACTTGTTGTTTCGATGCACAGTCTTTTAAAAACCCGTTTTTGTCTCACGCCGGTTCATTTCCGAAAATACGATACCTACATATCACCATTACAAATATGAGACTAAAACTCCCATATCGATAGGTCGCGAGCTTTTTTTTTTCTAATATATTCTGCTCTTATCCGGGTATTGAAATTTACATTTCATTTTATTGCTTATGAAGAGGTCTACTTATAACCATTTTGATCAAACCTCACGTTTTTGAGAAACATAATTTCGTAGCAGATATACTTCTATTAAATGAAACTTTTTATATCCCAGTGAAAAAATATCCAAGATATGAATTAGATCGTAATTTTAATAATATAGGTTGATAAAGGTACATTTGAGCTATCTTTTTCTAAAATCCCCGCCTAAAACGGGGTAAATATGGAATGAAAAAAAAATATTAATACAGAAAAGTCTCAAAACAATATTATCACCGAAAGTAATCACGGTAAATGTACGAAAAAAGCAAACTGTTCTTAAGCAATAAAATTCTCGAGCAATAAAATTAAATATAAATTCATTTTATTGCTCCACAAACTCATATTTTATATTTAAAAAGAATATCACTTACTCATATTTGAAAAATTAAAGTAATATAAATGTTTTTTTTTTTTTTTTTATACTGACGGTGGCAAACAAGCATGCGGCCCGCCGGATGTTAAGCAGTTACCGCCGCCTATGAACGCTTGCAACGCCAGGAGCATCACGCGCGCGTTGCCGACCCTTTAAGAACCTATTTACTCCCCTCTTGAAGAACCGCATACTGTAACTCCCGGGGAAAAACTCGGCAGGGAGCTCATTCCACATGCGAAGCGTTTTTTTTTGTCAGTGAAATTACAAAACACGTGTCCATTATTTTTTCATGTTCTCCAACATATAGTGAAGCCCTTTCGGCGGTTAAGGACCACAATGAGAAATTACCACAATAATGATAAAGATGATTCTAATATATTTCATTATGTTCCACTTCCACTGTTCCATTTCCTGAATGGAACTTTGTTTTTTCGGTCGCTCACTTTTTATTTGTCAAAAGCCAGTTTAACGTACAAATATAATGTGACGTCATGCTCTGATTACTATTTTGTAAAATATCCATTCTTTGTTAAATTACCACCAGAGAGAGATACCACCCTAAAATATTACCTGGTTAAAGTACCACCAGTTGCGTGAGAACAATAATTCAGGCCCAAATGGTCCAAAAGTGGAGAATTTTGGTGCGTTAGGGTTAATATTCATGTGGTCGCCTGTCATCTGCAAGTGATAATGATAACGATTACATCATAACAGAATTAAATATGCAGCTTTACTTTTAAAAAAAAAATTAAGCTGCGCAAAAATTTACTCGGACCGACCGTATTACCATTGTACAGAAAATTCAATGGTCATACAGTCCTTACAGTTTATGTGTATGTACTTAATAGTATAATCCATACTAATATTATAAATGCGAAAGTGTGTCTGTCTGTCTGTCTGTCTGTCTGTCTGTCTGTTACCTCTTCACGCTTAAACCGCTGAACCGATTTTGATGAAATTTGGCATGGAGATAGTTTAAGATCCGAGGAAGGACATAGGATAGTTTTCATCCTGGAAATTATACCTAAAAAGATTGAAAAGTGAGTGAACATTTCTGTTGGGATGCGGTGACCCCGTAAGAAAAGTAATTATTAGACCAAAAGCACAATTGCTCTTACATTTGCTTAGGCACTTAATAATCCCTTTTATCAAGTTCCACGCGTACGTAGTCGCGGGCAAAAGCTAGTTGTATATAAAGCTCGACTACCTGTGCAGTTACAATGTCAATAAAACAAATAATTGTTAAGTGTCGAAGACTCTGGAAAGGTCGATAGGAAGCGTCCAAGGGACCGGTCACCGATGAGGTGGTCTGACCAAATCTGCTCATCATTAGACACCAAGCTACACAACGCACTCCATGAAGCCAAGGATAGATCTAGGTGGCGAAACACGGTCCGGAGCATAACGACCCAGCTACGGGGAAATCACGACCCTCAGTAATGAGGAAATCGACGCGAGGAGGAGGTCGAAGACTCAAATTATTTCGGAAATGTATGTATTCATTAGTTAATAAGTAAGATGGCGAGCTAACTTTTGAGTTTATAAGGAAGCTGCCACAGTTGACCAAAATCGACATCGATTGCGATTCACAAGCCGGGTAAACCCCGCACCTCCCCCACTAGTTATAGGCCGATCAGCTTGCTTAGTTCCTTCGGAAGGCTATACGAGCGGATCATTCTTAAGCGAATACTCAACATTTCGTATGAGAGTACCGTCGATCAGAAACTGACTTTCCGTACCCATATCAAGCGTGTTTGCGGCCACGCCATTCACATTATGTATAGGCTTACTCCGTTGACTAAGCTTATTCATGGTGGAAAATGTCCCTTAGAAATAAGTTGACGTTTTACTAAACTTGTATTCCTCCCATCATAATCATCAAAATAAGTTTTGCGCAGGATGGCTGATATCTCGTAGTATGTGACTTACCTGAGCCTTCACCAAGACAGGGACCTTCCCACCATGTTTGGATTTTTCAAAAAAGCGACTAAGGGCTTCTTCGATTTAGCTCCCAACCATGGGCACCCCTTATAATGAAGGCAGCCGACTATCGTCCTCGAGCTCCCAATCTTAGATTAATATTATTACAGTTTTTTGTAATTAACATTATCATTGTCTAAAAAAATATAAACATGTTCTCTATTTCACATGGGAGCTCCCATGGGAGTTCATTGCTCTTCAACCTCACAAAATAATAAGAATACAATGAAATGTAAAGATAGTAATAAATCAAGAGTAGTAACTAAACATCTGTCAGGTGGTTTGAGAAATTTAATTGATGTGATGAAAACTTAAGATAGGTAAAATATGTTTTTTTTTACTTAACCTGATGGTTCCATAGATAGTTTTGTAGATATTTGTCTTTATGTACGGTGTGAGGATTTTCAGGGTTTGTTTCATATTCTGAAGACGTACTCTCTGAAGAATCAGAAGAATCGGAAGAATTAGTAGAATTAGAGTCGTCCTGTTTCCGAGTGTTAAGCAGGAACAGCAACTTTAGTCCATCGGAATTCTTCGATGACACACCTCGCCGAGGGTCCATATACGCCTTTAATAGTATAAAAAATATATTATTGTAATTTTAATAATTTTCTTATGTAATCAGACACTTCCCTAAGTAGCAATATTTTAACTTAACTGTCTAATTATCATAGTGACAATTGAATCCATTATTTTGTTTATCTATAAATACATAAGTTTATTTATAAATAAGTTGTCCACTTCAGATTGGCATGCCACCAAGCAATGAATGACTGTACTATACAATCTATCATTTGCCCTCAGAAAGTTTCATCGACAGGTCAGTTGGTTGGCAAAATAAAGTTGGTTACCAAGATAATATTACATTATCAATATAAGTCCATATTTACTTACAACGGGTGGCTGATTTGTGTATTTTTTATTAAACAGAGCAGTTGTTTTCATCCATACAGACTTGAAACATTCATGAAACTTGTGAGATCAACTTGTGTCGTCATCATCTTTCTCGTAGCAAATTGAGCATTAAATTTATAAAATTAATAACTTAATCATCAATTAATGGAACAAATATATGGAGGATTGAGCGGGTGATGCTTTGGTATTTATAATCTATACTTTTATAAAATTCTAGATTGCTTTGAAAATCATATTTCTATGAAGAGGGGTTATGATTTCAGGTAAAATCTTAAAAGGATGATGCAGTATCGTATATTTGTTTTGTATCGGCGTGCGGCGTCATGCCAGTCTGGCGACATCCATTTGCCATAATTTCCTTTATCCTCGCATCACGCCGACACGACTGGACAAATTTTAACCAATTTCGGCACAGGGATAGCTGGACATCCAGAGATGGTTATAGGATATTTTTCGCCGTCTACGGTAAAGAAAAAAATACGCGGACTAAATTACGGGGGCCGTCTAGTATCATGGTAAAGAACCTACTTACAATTTTAGGTGCCCTGAAATACATTTTTGTTTTGTTATTCAAAGTCCAGCAGTAACTAAAACGTAACATAATTATTGTAAGGATGTAAATATATGTAAAATGATGACTCCGCCAAAGGAAAACACGAACAGCAGAAGCACAAGAAGAATAATATATTGAGCACGACTAATAGGACATAGGTTTCATTTCCCTTATAGGGATAAGTTCAACCCTTGTACACATGTCTTGTTTTTGAGATTTTATCAATATTGTTTTATGTACATACATACATACATACATACATACATACATACATACATACATACATACATACATACATACATACATACATACATACATACATACATACATACATACATACATACACAAATACATACATAAATAAATACATAGACACATACATACATTCATACATACATACATAGGTTTCATCGTCAGGTAACTAACAGGCATCGGAGCTAATAAATATGAGACTTCAATAAACATTTAATTACGTAAATTTTATCGTTTTTAGGGATAACTGATTAGCCTCGTCACGTATGGGACTTCTAACCATGTACGCTTGCCTGTACATCCTGGCACTCCAGAAAGAACTAACCTAAGGTCCGCAATAGGACAAATTGTATGATACTAAAGTAAAGTGCGGACCAAATCCTACAAGTATGCAAACTATGATATCCTACAAGTGTGCAATTATATTGAAGTAATCGATCAATATGCGCAATTTAAATATAAATATACAATTTGTGCGTACATGTACCTACAATAAAACGATAAAAATAACAATATTGCTACTACTCACTATAAACTAGTGTTTTTTTTTGTTTCGACATTTGCATCGTGTGTATACACGTATTTTTGTACACCCTTCCCGCACCTATAATGTCTCTGTTGGACCTTGTGGTTGACTGGTAGAGAATGTCTCATGGCATTAAGTCCGCCATTTGTACTTTTATTTATGTATTTTGTGCAATAATGTTTAAATAAATAAATAAATAAAAATATTAACAACGGCGTAAACTTGACCCACTTCCCGTCCCCAGCACTAAAAACATTGTAAATAGACTTGTATAATGGTCTGCCACGGCGACCTCTCGTCGCTGTGCCTGCTTTTGCCCTTGTAGAACTCGACGACGTCTCTGCTCAACTCGCTGCTCCGTATTGATTGCTCTATCATCTTTGACTGGTAACACCACGTGACCATTCGATAGTGCTATTTTGCGTTCTTACAGTGACCACCCTGACCACCCCTTCTTATCCAGAACGGCTTCAGACTGATAACTTCGCTCAATCCGGCGACACAACTCGACGACGTGTCATGCTGACAACCCCTTCTTATCCAGAAACGGCTTCAGACTGATAACTTTGCTCGATTTACTGACATGCTCAATCTTTTTGCTCATGCTCTCAGACGGTAAGCGTAATCGAGGCGGACAGTACCTGCGTTACAAGGACGTGTTAAAGCGCCACTTAACAGCCTGAAAAATACCAGCGGATAAATGGGAGCACAAGGCCTCACAGCGACCTGAATGGCGATCTTATATCAAGAAAAGTGTCGAAAGATTTTGAAGGGGCCCGTTTGACTGGTCTTTGATATGAGGCGTCAAGAAAGAAAGTCTCGCCCCAAACCCAGCTACAATTATACCTACAATAGCTCCGGTCAGCTTCACTGTGCTTCTTGTGATCGGGTATTTAAAAGTAAGTTTTGCTTTGCCAGCCACATTAGGGCTCACGCCCGTAATAAGCTAGGGTCGCCGTCGCCGGTCACGGCGTGGATAGCTACAATCTTTTTGATACCAAAGCATTCCTTCTGAATAAATTTAGCAAACTGTATCGTAACCACTGCTCAATTCCGCTGACGTGAGGTAACTCGCACGTTTTACGTTTTGTTTACTACGAATTGGAGTAGTGAAAAGTGATATCCACGCTATCGTGCGTACGACTCGCGTGATTGTACTGTGTTTATTTTATAAACACGTAATAAAATTATCTACTTGACACGGCTACGTGCGCGTTGTCAAACAGTAAGTATTCCTGCAAGAAACCCTGTAGAGAATCCCTCCAAATAATCTTCTGTAACTGTTGATCTGCTTCTCTGACAAAAATAGTACGAAACATTTTCTCTATGTCCGCTGTGATAACATATTTAACCTGTCTCCAATTCAGTATTAACTTCTGTAGATCCTGCTAAAGATTAGGTCCACATTCCATGAGATCATTGAGACTACGTATGTCCGGTCGATGTCTTTGCTGACGCGTTGAATACAACACGTAATTTACTCGTAGTAGTCAGGTTTCAAAACACAATGATGCGGCAAATAACACTAGGGCCCCGCTGCTAACTCAGCCTTTCACATGTGACCTAGACCTTGATACTCATTAATAAATTGCTTATATTGCTCACCCAGCTGTTGACTTCTTTGTAATCTTTATTTCACTTGCTTGAATTGCGCTAAGAAATGAAATGATATAAGAAAGTTCGTCCTCATTTGCTCCAACAACTCTTTTATCTCACTGGACCCTTCTGGTCCTGACTCGCCTGCTGCTTGAATATCTTGAGCCGGTCGCAATTTCTCCATGATATGATAATGATATGATGTTGATAAATGTAATGCTGCTATGTGATACCAGTAAATGTAAGATATTGGTTAGATCTTACTTTACTGCTTGGTATTGCCTCTGGCTGCACTCGGCGCTCGATGATATTGTGGCGCTGTGGTGGTGCGGTGATGCCGATATTGCCGATGATAACAATTGATAACTGATGCTGATGCTACTTGACGCCTGATGCTGATAATACTTGCTGTCTGATGCTGATAATGCTTGACGCCTGATGCTGATAATACTTGATGTCTGATACTGACAATGCTTGACGTCTGATGCTTGATACCGTTGCCGCACACTGATATGATTGTTTTTGATCACTGATACTGATATGATATTGATATTGTTCTTGATATGATATTGATAGCTTCACCTCTCGGCATCCGATGATACTGATATTGATAGCTTCACCTCTCGGGGCCCGATGATACTGATATTGATAGCTTCACCTCTCGGCACCCGATGATGCTGATATTAATACTAAAGTGATAGCCCGAACGCACACTGTGTTCACTTTTAAAGGTACGAAGGACCAAAATAGTCCACGACATGATACGATATCCACCCCAATCCGGATCCGGAATCCTGACTGGGGATCCGGTTCGAAGGACCAAAATGTAGGGAGCAACCCTAACTGTATGTTAAATGACACATGATATATGCCGAGGCAGAGGTGCAGAATAAAACCACAGCTTGATACTTAACGACAACTACTACAACCACCACCTTTAATTGATACTTAACACTTAATATTATATACAGTTAACCTACGTGAGCGACGTGACTTCCGCCATCACGTCGCATAATGATAATTTACAAGTTTTCCATGAATCTACAATGCCTCGTCACCTATAAGACTTCTAACCATGTACGCTTGCCTGTACACCGCTATAAAAACAAAGACTAAAAATAAAATAAATATTTAAGGGGGGCTCCCATACAACAAACTACCTTCATGCGCGATTCGGACTCGCACTATTAAGTGAAAAACAAAAACAACAACAAGCATTTTTAAGTGAAAATAAAAACAAATATTATTGTGTCAATAATGTTGTTTGTAATTCCTTTATTTGTCGAGGTACATACTTTTTTAATAGAAAAAACGGCCATATAAAAAAGGTCCTAAACAGCTAAAACGGAAATAGACTTCTATTTTTGTATTACAAAATAATTAAAAAGACGAAAAATTCAGTTTTGAGATACCTATGTATAGTGACTAATAAAATTTATCAGGTATTTATTTTGTTTCCTTGCACCATTTTTGAAAAAATCACTTTTTGTCATAGCCGGAAGGGCAATTCCTGGCTTCGTCATAAATTAAACGGACTCCCAAGGTCGCCCGTTTCAAATAAAAGCAATTGCCTACTTCCCCCGCTACGACTATAATGTACTATTAAGTACTTCAATTTATATAACTTACCTACTTCGACGTTTTCGAATCTTCAGCTTTAGAGTTAATAGCCGTAGTATATTTTCCTGCATGCAGAGAATATAATTAAACAATGTAGCCATTTAAAAATATCCACATTTTATAAAGTATTTACGCTATAGTGTGGAATATAGAATAAGCCATATTTTTACCACTAATGGTTCTTACCAGCTTTCTTCTACTTCTACTATACATTAATCTTTGGGGTGTTTTTCCATATCTGAAATAAATCGGATTCTAAAGTAATAATTTTATTATTGGATCTCAGGTGTCTTCCGAAGATAAATGCATACCTACATATTCTAATAAGAATATTATTAACGTAGTTACTACGACTTTGGTACACGGACACGTTTTGGGACACGTAGTACGTGGCATTCGTGGCATGGTCACCGCCCCGCGCGCCACTCCACACGCCGCTAAGGCCAAAGTGTAACTACGTTAATAATATTCTTATTAGAATATGTATGTATATTCGCTTGTAGCTGGTTTGATAATGCACGCCGTTGTATGGGAACCTTGCACTTTGACTATGCGCTGAAATATGGCACATTTGATCCTTAGGTGGTCTTGAGTGAATTCAGATCAGACCGGTAGCCGTCGAGAGCCACCGCGCGTTTAGTGGTAAGTTCGACGCTGTCGCGCTTTAATGAAAGCAACATTTCTCTAAAACTATACATAATATGGCATGTGATATATCATTTTCGGATAAACTAACGATGAGGAATCTATTTTTTGGACAAAAAGAATGCACTTTGTAACAAAAAATAAATAAAAAGTAGAAAATACTGAAAAACGTAATTAGTGTTTTTTTTATATAGTAATTGCCAATTATTTTAAAAGTATAACAGAAATCTCAAAACAAAAAATATAATCGTAAAGCTAGACTTATGTTGTATAATATATAGTTTATTATATATATCTGTTGATCCGTAAGAGATACTAAATAATATTAAGCGTAAGTCAGGGCGATCTCAATGCATGATCCTCCGTGAAGTAGGGTTTAATAATTAGTTAATGTTTTAAACACACAAAAAGTGCATATATTTTATTGTTTATGTCTCTTAGTATTTTAAATGAAACTACGCAATATAAATTAATTTATTGTTTATATTGCAGGATCCACTGCACAGACAAAGGTCTGAACATTTAAGCTGCCTTTTTTGCAATTGCATCAGCCGCGGCACTGTTTTTTGCATTGGCACCTAACAATTTTCAGACATTACATGCTCCTGCAGCAACAGGCAAGTCTGTCCATGTAGGCTCCTAGTTGTTGTTGACCTTCGTCCAACCCCAAGTAGTTACCCCAAGTGCGTGATGATTGATGATGAAAAATGCTGATACAAAGTGGCTTTGGTCGGTGTGAGGTGTTCTATCTGCTGGTCTTTCTTGGTAAAAATATATGGGGCTCATTCACCGAAGAACATGAAGCTGATCTGAAATAATAATTATGATATACAATATTTTTTTTTGTTTTGAGATCCTATTATTCTATTATATCAGTTTCAAAAGCAGAAAAACTGACCTATCATATTATGATGTTAAAACGTATTTTTCGATGGAAGCCACCTCCTCAATGCGTCGCTCGATCGCTAACTCGAAACCTACAGTTAGGTCAGTAAAGGCTTCAATGCTTGAAAAGCACTTCTCTTTCCTTTACCATTGAACCAAGATACCGTATCACATCCTGTGTGTGCGTGAAATGCGTGAAAGAGGGTACCTTAACACTCTTGCTCTCTGTGACCCCATAAATAAACAAATATGTATAAAACACCCGTCTTTTCTTAATGCACAGGATTTTCAAATTTCACGCATTCACAGGATGTGACATGTGACACGGTATCTTTATTCAATGGTAAATGAAAAAAAAAATAAAAAAAAGAACCGACTTCAGTAAAACTAAAAAGCCAAAGCCCGTTCAAGTACAGATTACATGTGCCTTTTTTGACATTCTAAATTGTATTCCAATTCTTTTACTGTCCAAGCCGTTCTGCTTTTGAACTCGCTGCCAGTTGAATTGCGAAGTGCTAATTTTCCCTGTCCATATTTAAGAATAAAATTATAGAGCATTACCTATCTCTCGAACAATAAGTAGGTACAAATGTTGGTATAATTTATGAAATTGTTTTTTGTCACTGACTGTATTGCGTTGTGTTATATAAGATTCGTATATGTCTAGTGTCTATTTATATTATTGTATTTATGTATGTATTATGTAAGTTTATGTATATCTATTTATGTATGTGTATATTTACCCATATGCGTACTTTTTTTTTTCTGTTAGTATCTAATAATGTGGTCCCTTCACCTTCTGCTGCACCTACTCTGTATTAAGTTAAAATTTTCGCCAGTTTCACTACCCAAAGGTTGTCTGGAAGAGATCGCTTTTTATCGATAAGACCGCCTGTTGTCTACCGTTATTTATAAATTGTATTTGTCTTGTTTCCTATTGTTGGTGTGCAATAAAGTATTGTTGTATTGTATTGTAAGCAGCGCTGACCTCTCTTTACCTCAAGCAATTTGGTTTTTGATCCCCGCCCCAAACAATCAAGATAATTAGTAAATAATGCCGAATCATTCCACTAGATGCCACTATAATCAACTGTTCCGTCTTCCAATCTTGGATAGTAAGGTATTCGCGGACGGTTAGGAGCATATTGGTTTTGGATACTATGCTATCGTCGGACGGTCAAGTGGTTAATACAGTATCCTAAAATTGACTGTGCTAATGTAGTGTATATTTGATTTAATAGTTTTTTTGATGCAATATGTCTTAAATTTTGAAATATCCAAATGATTTTTCTAATTCTGCTGTTCACGTATTCTATATGCGAATGCCACGAAAGGTGTTGGTCTATCATAACTCTGAGATATTTGGTCGAATTAAGTTTTTCTATCCCGGTACAGCTACAATTAGTCAGAGTATTTCGACTACAGGCATGTATTTTTAAGTTTTGATTAGGCGGTGGCTGGGAACTTTTATATTTAGTAAAGCAAATATAGTGGGTTTTTGGTGTGTTTAGCGTGAGCAGGTTACATTGGAGCCATTCATTTACTTTACGTAGACCAGTTTCAGTCTTCTCATAAACGCTATCCCAGGAATTTCCATTGAAAACAATCACCGTATCATCTGCGTAAGACAAAACCCGTCCGTGATTAATGTGCATGTTAGTCAAATCATTGATATATATGAGATATAGCGTAGGACCCAGCACCGATCCTTGGGGGACACCAAATGAGATTTCAGATGCCCGGCTTACGTAACTATCAACTTTTACTTGCTGATTACGTCCGTGCAGATAATCACTCAAAAGTTCCAGTGGCTTTCCTCTTACCTCAATGTGCTCCAATTTCTGTGTAAGTATGGGGAGAAAGACAGTGTCGAAAGCTTTCTTAAGATCTAAAAAGACAGCTAAGGGCTGTGTTTATTAATTTTTCCATAATTTTAGAGATTGCATGGAGGACGGAAATAGGTTTGTAGTTGTTAGTGTCGTCTCTCTTCCCACTCTTAAGCACAGGCGTCACAATTGATTGCTTAAGTTCACGGGGGAAAACCCTTTCATAAAGCATAAATTTGCTAGATAACTTATCACTGGGACTACAAGTGGTCTGGCAAGCTTGAGAAATTTTGTGGGTATGTTATCGGGACCTGGGGCACTCTCAGTTTTTAAATTCATTAGCACTTTATCTACTTCCTCGGGGCTGGTGTCCAGAAGAACAAAAGACGAGGGGTTTGATTTTAGTGTCTGATTTAAACTATTCGTCACGGGTGGCGAGCCGTTAGTAAAGGAAAGAGGAGTGCATTTGAAGCTTGAGAAACCTTTCCTCCATGACCTCTCCTTGGTTTCTTCGTTGGTTTCACTCTCGGCAGAGTGATCGTGGTCATCATTTCAGATATTGGTGATAAGCTTCACAACACGCCGCCATTCTTACCTGATAGCCGCCTCCCTCGTGCATTCGTGTAGTAACGATGAGGCATTTATTGCAGCTTTTATTTAGTTTGTTCATAACATAGGTGATCTTCCTCGTGGCCTGGTACCCTCAACCTTTCCGTGGACGAGAAGTCGCTCAATAGTCACCACCCCCAGCGGCATACGTCGCCTAAGAAGGTGAAGGTACGAGACTGTACTAAAGACGATAAACGCTGCTTGATGCCAAGTTTTCGAAGTATAGAATCGTTGGTACGAAATTCAGTCCATAATTTCAGTTTCAGTCAACCATTCTCATCCAACACCACATCTCTAGGGCGTCTATCTTCTTCTTCTCAACTTCCCGCAGGGTCCACGTTTCTGCGGCGTACAGGAATATGGGGAATACAAGTGCCCGAACGACCCGGTTTTTTGTGTCTTCGTGTTTGTTGCGATTCCTCCATATAATGTATTATTTTTTGTTGTTAATTGTGCAATAAAAATAATCTTATCTATCTTATACATAATATATTGTGACCTAACTGTATTGCGGAGGTAATTAGCGGTTGTCAAAAATACGTCGTAACATTATATGATAGGTCAGTTTTTCTGCTTTTGAAAATAATATAATAGGATCTCAAAACTTAAATTAGAATATTGTATATCATAATAATTATTTCTGATCAGCTTCACTTACTTCAGTGAATGAGTGTCGTATATATAGTTTTACTTAGGAAGACCAGCCGATAGAACACTTTCCACCGACCAAAACCACTTTATATCAGCATTTCTAAAGAGCTATTATATATCAATGGGTGCACGTTTGAGGAAAACTACCCTGTCCATCTACTTGGGGTTGGTCATTAACAACTGGGAGCCTACATGGACGGACTTGCCTGTTGCTGCAGAAGAGTGTATTGTCTGGAAGTTATTAGGTGCAAATGCAAGAAAAGGCAGCTTAAATGTTCAGACTTCTGTCTGAGTAGTGGATTTTGTAATCGCATACAATAAGTTTACATTACGTAACTTCATTTAAAATACTAAGATACATAAACAATAAAATATACCTATGCACTTTTTGTGTGTTTAAAACATTACATCAACCCTCCTTCACGGATGACCATGCACTGACTTCGCACCGTTGGTTCTCGTCAGTTGCATTGGCCCTTGGGCTCCCCTTTTTGCTCACTTTCAGGCGAAGTGGAGCCACTATGTTGTACCGTTATAAGAAAAGTGCTTTGAGATTACCGTGAGCTACGCTCAATATTATTTATTATCTCCCATGTATCAATAGATATAATATGTATAATAAACTATATATTTTTAGAAACTACATAAATGTAGCTTTATAGCTATAGTTTTTGTTTTGAAATGTGTGTTATACTTTTAAAATGATTAGAAATTGTATAAAAAACACAAATGCCGTTTTTCAGTTTTTCCTAGATTTTAATATCTTTTTTGTTAGAAAGTGCATTAATTTTGTTCAAAAAATTGATTCCTCCTCCTTCATTTTACCGAAAATTATACATCACATGCCCCATTATGTACAGTTTTAGAGAAATGTTGTTTAACACAGTACCTAAACCCTACTTCACGGACGATCATGTATTGAGACCGCCCTGACTTACGCTTAATATTATTTATAATATTATCTCCCATGGATTAACAGATATATATAATAAACTATATATTATACAACATAAGTCTAGCTTTACAATTATATTTTTTGTTTTGAGATTTCTGTTATACTTTTAAAATAATTGGCAATTATATAAAAAAAACACTAATTACGTTTTTCAGTATTTTCTACTTTTTAATATTTTTTTGTTAGTAAGTGCATTCTTTTTGTCCAAAAAATATATTCCTCATCGTTAGTTTATCCGAAAATGATATATCACCATATTATGTACCTATAGTTTAAGAGAAACTTTAACTAAACGCGCGGTGGCTCTCAACGGCAACCGGTCTGAATTCACTCAAGACCACCTAAGGATCAACTGTGCCAAGTTTCAGCGCATAGTCATAAAGTGCAAGGTGTCGTGCACTAACACCCCAGCTATTGGCAAAAATAGCTAGAGCGAAAAACGGAAATGCCACAACTTTGCGCGACCAGCAAGCAGCAGTAAGAGTCGAGCGGCAAAATTGAAATCATATTGATGTATGCAGCATGACACGAACCGCAGCGCGCAAATTTACTTAATATTCATAAATAAAAAAACATTAATTATTCATAAATAATAAAATATTTTACGTTATGCCAAGGTTATCCAAATTTCCATAAACCAATTTGTTGGGAGATTTGGGCGTATCCTTTGATGGGTTTCCATTTAGACTGGTTCCGCTCTCATCGGGTGAAAAAAGTGAGTCTTTGTCTGCCATTGACATATCTTCAATATCACTCTGTCAAGGTAAGGGGATTTTTAGTAAAATGCGAATTGATGCGAATAATACTTACCTATTCTTGTAAATAATTAACGTTCAGTTTCATAACCCATGAATATTCAAATTACTTGGGAAGTTTATCTATTCATTAGTTAATAATAATAAGTAAGATGGCAACTATTGAGTTTTGAAAACAGAAAATGATTCGTGTTTTTAGAAGGAAGCTGCAACAACAGACCAAAATTATGTCCATTGTGGTATGCTCAATGAGGCCCTCTGTAATTCTTTGCATGGGATGGGACGTCGACTGAATCCATAAAAGGGCAACACAATTAAAAGACACGGAACATTAAACAACGCAAAGAGGTAGAGGAACTGAAAATAATTACATATGGCTTTAAATTTACTTCTGATATCATAACATGGTGCTTCATCTGATGAAGTTAGTGAAGATTATGTGAACGATATAGTAATCTGCCTTTTTCACTTCGCCTATTTTTTTTCCATCTGAATAAAGGACTAGGAGTGGCATTTAGAATAAATACGCCTAGATACCTAGTCAGCGCTGAAAGTGAAGCCAGTTTTGGTAGGCCATGGTCCGTCACGGCTTTAGTTTCGTGTGAGGACAATTCTTAATTTCATGATACGATTTGCCATTCATTGCATTGATTGTGCATATACTACCTCCAATACTGAAGTCATAAATTTTTCCTAATTCTTGAAAATATTGAGTAGGATAGTTTTGATTTATCACGATGCCAAATAGTTTACAGTTGCAGAGAAAAATGCTTTCTAAATACAAAATGATGGACATTTCGGCTAAATGAAACATTTGACAAAATTCAGAGAAGCAAACGAAATGCTAACGGATTCTTCGAAAATCAATTAAAGAAATACATGCCATTTAGGTACAGAGCAGGAGCCTTACCACGATCTCTTAACGCGACTCACTTTAGGCCCTAAACTGAACTGTATCGCTATTTCATACCATGACATTGTATTTACGACTCAGTTCAGATGCAGTTCAGTAAGAGCGTCTCAACTATTTCATTCTCTCATTTCAAGTACTTTTCGTACCACGATGTGTCACTTGAGACGAAACTGAATCGCACGAGTGTCAAATTTTGCGACTCATAAAAAGTTCCTCATTGAATGTATTGTTCTGGATAGTTTTGTTTAGAATATTTATTAGTTCCTAGCTTTTGCCCGCAGCTTGTCTCGCAAAGGTCTGGAAACGTGTCTGTGTAACTTCCTACCGTTTTATTGTTTCTTAAAACCTATACTCATACCTTATTCCCATCAAAATGTTCTTAATTTTTCTCTCTTCGTCGTATTACCTAAACAAAACATTGAATCGTCCTACTTTATTGACAATCGTAGTATCTAATGGCGACTCTAATTTATCGAGACTAATCTAGGTGAGTTGTGATCGCAAGATACCTAACACTTGTTCGTAATAGTTCGTCGTCGTACCTCATGGAAAGTTAAAAAACTTATAACACGAGTTTTTTTTATTTTTAAAGACGTTGAAATTTGCGTTGTTACTCAGGTCTTACTCAAAAAACAATACATTTCTCATACAAGCCTTGGCTTTCCGTTTAATCCTCTTAAGGGTAGGAATTCCGGATACCGTTTAAATCAGTATTCTCAGTTAATTACAATTCTATTACTAACTGAGACAATAATGCTCTAATGTACAGGATCTATCGTTTTTCATACAAAGTTTTACCATCTAATCGCCTTAAATTTAACTCTTTTAGAAGATTAATTTCCAAAAATAAATGCAGAGCAGAGTTCATACACGAAAATATTTCCTCACATATACTTTCACATTGATGGAGAATCTGTAAACAAAGTTCTAACTCAAAAATCTCTTACCTACTCAAAAATTACACGATTTCCATAAAAACTTTCAACCCCAATTGGACCACCTTAGGGGATGAATTTTCAAATATCCCTTCTTATTCCTTGCCTCCATTGTATACTTGGTCTATTATCCAAATTTGAAGTTCCTAGGTTCAGTACCTAGTTTTGGTTTTACGTTGATGAGTCAGTCAGTCAGTCACTCAGGACTTTTTTGTTTATATGTATAGATTACATAATAAAAATATTACTGTGCTTTCACGGACTACGAATTTAAAAGTAAGGCCTGAATATTAACGTATTGACTTAGAGGTTGCTAAGGTGTAAAAACCCTTTCAAATAAAACAATGCAAAGATCGACACACAAAGCATAAGGAAAAATTCGTCAGGTCTACCTGGAGCCAGGGTAGCGAAGTGTTTGACAGGTTTTTCAGAATAGAGAGTTAATTTCTTTTGAGTTATTATAATACGATCTCTTGGAAAATGCAACGGGGGAAAAAAAAGATGCACAATGCGCATAGATAAGAGTGCATTACTGGTAATAAGTAGATAGCTAACTTCGTGTTTTTCGGTTCCAAATATGACTACTGCAATACTACGGTAAAGAGCTCGTAGCTTTGTATGGATTTCATAGTAAGATACGTTTTTTTTTCCGTAGCATTGCAGACTGTATTAACTAAATTAGCCGCTCGAGGGTGCTTTACATCATGCTTCTTTATTTGGTTACTATTTAAGTTCTTAAACCACAATATGATTTTTAATAGATTGAATTATAAAAACAAGTAAACTATTTTGTAAAACAAAGAACTGGAGTTACAAACTTTTGCACTGAACCTAAAATAGGCAACTATAATTGAACATATCTTTAAGCAGTTGATAATTTATTTATTATTCAAAAAAGTTACACAGCATTACAGTAATAAAACCAATAAGGCACTGAACTATAAAAATACATATAAACAAGACTTAAAACTAGTTAATTTAGGCGACACAACCGCGTGGGTCCTTTGCGTCGTCTGATCTGGTGTATAATTCGGCAAATTACCGCGGAACTGCCGAAACACAACACCCTTCCGCCAGAAGTCTGCACTTGCGATGGTGTCCTGCAGCGGCCGCGGCACGCACACCACAAATGAGCTGAAGTACACGTAGTGCCGGGACTGCAGCTGGATAATATTGATATCATGGGGTCAAAAATATAAGCCCGATTTCAAAGGTCTCTATCTCGGCGGGAGACAGCTGGCGATAAAAACGGAGCTTTTAACATTGTCATTGACACACTTGATATTATATGGGTGTGATAAAATCACTTCACCGCATTTCCTGGTCACAATTTCTTTCCTCTGAACGAATACACTAAATCCGCGGAGGATTAAACTGAATTCAAAGACTGGCATACCACGTAAAATTCATTTGAAATTTAACAAATTTACATGTCAATGATTGACATGACATTATCACAGGCGGAAGGCGGCACACGTTCCGAGTCTTAATTACAATTCTTTTTGAAATACAGACATTTTAAACTTTATTTCATTCAATAAAGCATTTGGTATGGCAAATATTGTCATTAAATTAAAAAAAGAACATGAGTCCGCTATGAAATATATGTCTTTTCTTTTAAAAATTACCAATTAGTTTTAAACAAAGTGTGCTGCGATATTTATTTATAATATTTTAGTTACCGAACGGATAGAAGCCAGAAAGAGATAAACATATACGAAACTCACATAGCGGCATCCCTTTCGCGCCGTAGCGTCTCACTTGCGGACCAGAGACAAATATCGGTCTTTCATTCACTTTATGCGATCGAGAATCAGCGCTGCTTTAAATTTGTTATGGTACCAAATTCAGCGATTCAATTTAGGTGCCTAAACTGAACTGCACTGCTTTTGGATAGTTTTTATAAAGATCGTGGTAAGGCTCCTGTTATTTGAATATTTTTTTTTGTTTATTTAATTTATTTTTACAAAATTACTTTACGACTGTGGTTCGTTACTAATTTTATTTTAGCGGTGGTAGCCTAGTGGTTAGCGCATGCGACTTTCAATCCGGAGGTCGCGGGTTCGAACCCGGCCCGTACCAATGAGTTTTTCGGAACTTATGTACGGAATGTCATTTGATATTTACCACTCGCTTTTCGGTGAAGGAAAACATCGTGAGGAAACCACCTAAGCCCAATAAGGCCTAGTTTCCCCTCTGGGTTGGAAGGTCAGATGGCAGTCGCTTTCGTAAAAACTAGTGCCTACGCCACATCTTGGGATTTAGGTAGCCGACCCCGATTGAGAATTCATTCTCAAAAAATGGGACAAAGGCTAGGAGGATGATGATGTACGAGTATATATATGTTTAAGTAGGTTTATTTGTGCGTATATATTAATTTATTTGGTATTTTATGTACGTTTATTTATTATTTTAGTATTTTTTCTACAGATTCCATGATTACTCATTTCTGACGTTTTTATTTAATTTCGCTACCCAAAGGTTGTCTGGAAGAGATCGCTCTTTAGCTATAAGACCGCCTCTTGTTTACCTCTATTGAATGTTACGTGTAATCTGAATTTGTTTCTATATATTTCCTGTTGAGGTGTGCAATATAGAATATTCTATTGTATTATATTCTACTTTTTATGAAGACAATGCAGAATTCAAATTCAGCCATCCACAAGTAAATATCTAGACACGCGGCAGCGTGTCCAGCCAAGTTCACCGCAGGAACTGGCGAGCAGCAGCCGTGTGTTATATTACACGAACCGTTTGGAGCCACTTTTGACCCCTCAATAACTCCAAATCTATTCAACAGAAAAAAATGAAATTTGGCTTATGTATTTAGGTCCCTGAGAACAACTAGAACCACAAATTTCATAAATGTAGATGAAATAGTTATTGAGATATTGACGTCCAAAAAACGGCATTTTTATCACTGACTGACTGACTCACTAGTAATCAAAAACCTAACCCACTTCCAGGTGACCTAGAAAGATGAAATTTGGCATTCAGCTTGGTAATTGTGTGTGTACACATATAAAAATCAAAAACAGTGATATTTTTTAGTTTTATTATTATTATTATTTATGCTTGTTGCCTCAGAACTCCGTCATTTACTAACCGATTTGGAAAATTCTTTCTTTGTTTGTAAGATGGCACTCTCTCTCTCACACACACACCACACACACACACACACACACACACACACACACACACACACACACACACACACACACACACACACAACACAGACAGAGAAGGTTAATAAATTGCCGTGGCGCGGGGACGGATAGCGAAGCGCGGGAGCGCGGCGTGGCGAGGAGCGGTCCGGCCCCTCTACCCCGCGTCACTCTAGTCAAGACAGGTGGGGCGTCAATTCAAATTTCTGTACAAAAAGTAATGATATCCCATCAAAAACATAAATGTTAAATTAGAGCCAAGTTCTCGCATGCAACGTTGTCGACTTCGCCGACAAAAGAATTGAGATCTATATGGGCGCCAAGTTCTTTGCCCTAAATTTTTTAGATACAAGGACATGCGACATACTCAATGCATTTATTTTACTTGGGGTGTAATTCAATATCAAGATTTGACTTGGCTAGTTTTCACAAACTGACTTAATTTTATCAAAGTAACATAGTATTATTATCAAGCTAACAGTATAAGTAACAGGACGTACACTAACTTGCGTACATACCTTTACGAAAATAGGTTAATGATTAGACAAATGTAATATACATTTATATGTAAAAACTAGCCAAGTCCAGTCTTGATATTGAATTACACCCCAAGTAAAATAAATGCATTGAGTATGTCGCATGTCCTTGTATCTAAAAAATTTAGGGCAAAGAACTTGGCGCCCATATAGATCTCAATTCTTTTGTCGGCGAAGTCGACAACGTTGCATGCGAGAACTTGGCTCTAATTTAACATTTATGTTTTTGATGGGATTAAATTAACTTCAACCATTATAAGGAATATATATTAATAATATAATATACACGTATAAAGGATACCTATACAATAAAAAAAAAGGTCATAAAAAGAATACCCCATCTAAAAGGTCCGCCTGCGGTTTGGTCCCCAGTATAGCGGCGTTACCTCTTTGTATAGTCAGAGAGATTCTTGAGAGAGGCCTTCATGAACATTGTCATGTCAGCTGACCTTGGATGGGCCCAATGTCTCGACTTCAAGCGCCGCAAATTCGTAGTTGTTGAGTAACGACGAGTATTTGCGGCGCTTGATGATTTGGGCCTGGTCAGCTGCAGCGCCTGCCTTTGAGCGCCTGGATGTGGGACTGCGCGAAAATGGCGACACACGTTGCGTCGCACACCAGTGCCCTGCCCTGCCCAGCTACCACGGCAGCGGCACCAACGTTGCTTGCCATCGTCTCTTGCCATACCCAAGGGTTCAAGGACCGCGGTCTTAGAGGCGGTAGCAAGCGACGGCAGACCAAATCGTTAATGGAATAAAAATAATATAATAAATATTTTATAATAATCCTTTTTGTGATTGTCCATAGATTATTATTGTTGTTGATGAATGTGGTTTAGGGTTATAGTTTTTTTTATGTATTATATGCATGTTCTCTATTTCCTTGGGAGCTGGTTGATGTGTGATAGCTTGTCCCATATAAATAAAAAAATATTGAGGGACAATCTTGCACAAATCGATCTAGTCCCAAACTAAGCAAAGCTTGTTCTATGGGTACTAGACGACGATTTACATAATATGTTTATATATATATATATATATATTGTAGAAAACATCCATGAACCAAGAATGAATATTCGAGTTCATCACACAAATATTTGCCCTGGCCGGGATTCGAACCCAGGACCGCCGGCTCAGTGGGAAGGTGCACTACAAACTGTGCCAACCGTGTCGTCATATTAACGTCGTTATTAGCAATATCTCTTCACCCAAACAAAAAATGAGAATACGGTAAAATGTAAAAATAGTAATAAATGAAGAGTAGTAACTAAACATTAAGTAGGTGATTGTTTCTTAGCTAGAAATACAATTTCGGTACAGGGATAGCTGGACATCTAAAGACGGTTAATATGGTTATAGGATACTCTTCGCCGTCTACGGTAAAAAATACGCAGACGAAATTGCGGGAACCTTCTAGTATCATGATAAAGATCCCTTATTACTTACAATTTTAGGTGTCCTGAAATAAATTTTTGTTTCGTTATTCATAATCCAGCACAGTGACCAAAACGTAACATAGTGAATTAATGATTGTAAGGATAGTAAATATATGTAAAATATTAAACCCATCAAGGGAAAATAACTGCAGAAGAATATATTGAGCACGACTATAGGACACACAGGCAGGCTATCCCCACGCGTTTCGACCGCGCGAAACATTCCGATCTCTCTACAAAAGGTCAGTGGGCTGCCACGCCTTGCGGCGAGCGGATGGCGTACAGTTAACGTTTCCCGCGCAACCTGAGCTGTACGATGTAGAAAAATAAAAGTCGGGCATATTGTTTTTGTGGCAACAAAGACGATTGAAAATGATTTCATTTGTTCCAGAACACATTAAACTCTCCGGAATAAAAGAAAGTTAATCGATTGACGATGAAGATTAACTTTTTTAATCTCGATTAACGATTAAAATTGACGATTAGTTTGTAGTATGTAGCTAATGTCTACATTTTAGTATTCAACAGTAACACAATGGTTTACTGTAACATAGTGCATATTGCTTGGATAAGCGTTAACCTTATTGTAAAAATGTATATAAGCTAATGTTTAAAGTAATTAAACGTTCACTACTATCTAGAGCTCTGCATATACTTTATCTCCAACAACTTCCCTTGACCACCACATCAATACATATATTACATGGCGACCCTGCACTAACGTTCCGAAGACGAACTTTAGAACCAGCCAGAACCTCAGAACCTCGCACCGGACGGTGCGGCGGGACACCGCACCGTCCGGGACACCGCACCGTCCGGGACACCGCACCGTCCGGGACACCACACCGTCCGGGACACCACAAGAAACAAGAGGAACCACCAGATTGACGATGCAGTCTCAAGAATGAAGATTTGAATTAACTTAAAAAAAGAAGAAAACAATTTTGATAGAAGTCATAAGAAGAAACAAGTCTCAAGAAAGGAAGAGCGTTGTCCAGGGTTATCCCGGCTCGCAAATCAAGAGGTGTCCAGGGTTATCCCGGCCCATCTCAAGAGCTGTCCAGGGAAATCCCGGCCCATGCTCGAGGGTGTCCAGGGTTAGCCCGGCCCGTCATCGCATCGTGCCTCCACGTGCCTGCCAGCCGCCAGCGCATCAACGTCCCGCCATGCATCGCGCAACGTGACGACTCGTGATGACCTCAATATCGTTAGGCATTACTCCTACGTAAGCGTTGAATTAAGTAAGTGAATATTTTATTGTATAACTTATGTTTTCGGTTATAATTATTTTAAATTCACGCACGATTTAATTTTATTATGTCTACTTATTTGCAAGATTTATATACTAAGTTGGAATATATAAGAGAATATTTAGTTAAACTTGGCCCTCAGAGGCGTCAAAAGGAAATCGCATCTAAGAAATTAGAATGAGATTTTTTATGATATTTTTTTTATTATATAAAAATTAATTAGCTATACAGGTTAACGGTCAATTCATTCAAAAAAAAAATCTTTTACATACATAAATTGTTAGATAACTTTCGTACATGAAATTGTTACCCGTGTCACTTAGCATTTCTAATTATTATTTTTTTTAAACCAGATATCATCACTTAAAATCATTGTAATAATCGTCGCTAATAATTTTTTTTAGATGCAAATGTCGTAAACAACTTACACATTTCGCAATTTCCACGGAAATGCATACGCCGCGCCGCGAAGTCCGCGCGTAAGCAAAATTTTTAAGTAGGTCACGCGTGTTCGCTGTCTACAAGTAAACTTTTAATTATTGGTGAATGTAATTTGATATTCACACTTAGAAATTTTATTGAACAATTATACTATAGCTAGTTATTGGATTGATCACCTAATAATTTAGTGACAATTAATTGAGTTATATTTGCGTAGATATTTCTTTTATAAAGTATTACAATATGAAATTTTAATTTCAAATTTTTTTTTACTCTCTCAGTACTTGGTAAGGTACGGTACAGATTTATGTTAGGAGATGAAGGCACATTTGTATAGTGTGTACTTGCATCGGTTAGATTCACAATCCTTTTACTCGATCATAGTGTGACCCACCGTCCTCCGTGAGAGTAATTTGGGGACTTTTTAGTCTTAATATATATATTGTGTTTCTAAGTACAGGCGACGGACCTGATATGCCATGTGGGTGACCATGCCCTCTATTTTTGAGTTGAGGGTGCGCACGGACGCGCAGCCCATTGAGTATATTTTATAGGGTGACCATGCCCTGGGTAACCATTCCCGTGTATTATTATTTTTTTTTGGAGCGAAGACTCCATTAATACGGCATTAGATATCTTATAGGGTAAATGTACCGATACCGTAATACCAGTACCTATGTGATTAATACACAATTTGAATGGCAAATTTTTATAATTTTTTTTTGAGAGAGATTATATGATAATAATAATACTAATAATTTTGTTGGAACAGACAGGAATTTTAATAAAAATAATTTTATCCTTAACTATAACATATTTCTTTTGGAACAGTGACACTGGGACATGATGATATTTTTTTTATGGGGTGACCAACTAATTTTTGATAATTTTTTATAAAGTGTATAACCTTAGTTATAAGTAGTTTACACAGTGGTCCCCATCTTAATTTCGAATTGTAAACAAGTAACATGCATTATTTTTTTTTCTTTTTCTCCAGCACCCCGGGGGTGAAGGGATCTTACGGGGAAGCTGTAGTATGTAGCTAATGTCTACATTTTAGTATTCAACAGTAACACAATGGTTTACTGTAACATAGTGCATATTGCTTGGATAAGCGTTAACCTTATTGTAAAAATGTATATAAGCTAATGTTTAAAGTAATTAAACGTTCACTACTATCTAGAGCTCTGCATATACCTTGTCTCCCATCTACGTCCCTTCTCTACCACTTTATCACATATATTACAAGTTAATCTAATCGTACGAGTTCCGATTGATTTAATATCGAAAGATTAAGTTAATGGTCGATTAATTTTTAGCGATTAAATTTTTAATTGATTAATTAATTCGATTAACTTTCTCTCGATTAATATTAGGTATTAGGAAAAATAAGAAGACTTTTTGTAAGTCTAAGTCCCTGCCTAGAACATCTTAGAGTACCGCACTATAAAAACCATCTTGTATTACTGTAACAAGAGGGAAGAGGGAAGAGCGGAGAGGGAAGAGCGGAGGGCGGAGAGCGGAGGGGCGATCGGAGAGCGGAGAAAGGCGTGCGGAGAGCGGAGAGCGGAGTGCGGCGTGCGGAGAGCGGAGAACGGTGTGCCGAAAGCGTAGTGCGGCGTGCGGAGCGGAGAGTGGCGTGCGGAGAGCGTAGTGCAGCGTGTGGAGAGCGGCGTGCGGAAAGCGGAGAGCGGCGTGCGGAGAGCGGAGATGGGCGTGCGGAGAGCGGTGTGCCGAAAGCGTAGTGCGGCGTGCGGAGCGGAGAGTGGCGTGCGGAGAGCGGCGTGCGGAGAGCGGCGATCGGAGAGCGGAGATGGGCGTGCGGAGAGCGGAGTGCGGCGTGCGGAGAGCGGTGTGCCGAAAGCGTAGTGCGGCGTGCGGAGAGGCATGCGAAGAGCGGAGAGCGGCGTGCGGAAAACAGAGAATGGCTTGCGGTGAGCGGAGAGCGGCGTGCGGAAAGCGGCGTGCGAAGAGCGGCGTGCGGAGAACGGAAAGCAGAGAAGCGGAAAGAGGGAACGGTCGGATGCAAAGGTAACCGAACGTAGAGAATGGTGTTCAATCGTCCTGAAGTGGGCAACCCAGTGGGAATCGGGTTGTCTGGACGCCACGCCTCTGCTGACTAGACTGGTTGACCAAACGAGCGAAGGCACGAGAAAAAGCTAGCGTTTACATAACGGAGGCAACCCTAGCGCACATTCCAATGACGTTGCGTCATCCGCGGGAGGGGGCATCGATAGCGGTGGCAACGCCTGCCGTCCAAACAAGTGGGGTATCTGTTACGTAGTAACTTGTATATAATCTGTGACACAGGTTTCATCGTCAGGTTATTGACATCAGAACTTACAAATATTAGACTTCATTAATATGTAGGTATGTAATTTACTCGTTTTTTATCAACAGCATTATTGAGGTCGCTAAGGTGTAAACCTTTTCAAATAAATGCAAAAATCGACACACAAAGCATAAGGAAAAAGTCAATAGGTTATCTGGGCGTTAGGTTGGTGGAAAGGTTAACACGCTGGACCGGTAATCCAGAGGTACCGGGATCGATTCCCGGTCTCTTCCAATAGGGTATCAATTTTTCTTTGTACTTTCAAAGTATCAATGGTTTAGCATTATTGAGTCAAGTGATCGACATTTTTTTATTCAAATGTGGATTAAAAGATGATGACATAATTATTTTGACTACTCCGACACCGGCCATAGCAAAAGCATAGGTGTACAAGTAAATTGCACATGCGTCATACATAATGTTCATTTGCACCATCAGCATTTAGTTTGTATAAAGTTTTGTAATTAGTCAATAAAATGCTTATTCATTCACGGTCATAATTCATGTTCGCTATTCTATAAGTGTGCACACCTATCAAGTTAAATAAATCAAATTTCAAGTTTAAAGTAGTCACTTTCTATTAATTTTAATCTTTGTATTTTTTCTTTATCAAGTTTGTACACATCTCCCTCTCATCTCATCCGCCCCCCGGAATATGTACAAGTAAATTGCACATGCGTCATACATAATGTTCATTTGCACCATCAGCATTTAGTTTGTATAAAGTTTTGTAATTAGTCAATAAAATGCTTATTCATTCACGGTCATAATTCATGTTCGCTATTCTATAAGTGTGCACACCTATCAAGTTAAATAAATCAAATTTATCTCAAGAAATCGTCTTTCGTGTTCCAAACTATTATCAAGATATTTATCAAGTAAATGTCAGAGTAAGCAAGTACTCTTACAATAGGCGGATATTTATTTTAGTTCCTAACAGCTCCCAAATTGCAGCTACTTGATCGGATGCCGGCAATCTGTATTCGTATTACCTTAAGAGGCCTTATTCCTTTTTAATTTTTTTTTTTCATATTACGATAAATTACTATTGACAAATTATTATTGATAATTTTAACCAACTTTTGAAGTGAATAATACTTTTCCCGAGTTCTAGGTAGTAACATAGCTGTTTCATGCTTTCATTGCGTGCAGTCGAAAATAAGTTGAAAACACTAATTTTCCGCGTGAATTTTGTAAATTTCGAGTAGTTTTTGAAACAAAAATTATCAAAAAAAATTTTAAACTAGGTTTCAAATATATACCAATAAATCCTAATAGCCCTGATCTACCTAGATCAGGGCTATTGGAATTTATTGGTATATATTTGTGTTTTTGTAACATGTTTTTTAACATATTATTAATGTTTCTACCTAGAAACATTAATAATATGTTAAAAAACATGTTTGATCATAGAGAAAAATGTCTAAACAATCAGCATTTTAAAAGGAATAAGGCCTCTTAAAGTAGGGTAAATAACTGAATTTTGTTAACCATGAACCTGAATGAATTAAAATTACGTTCGTCAAATATCTAACAAAATTCAAATGGCCAGCAGTGTTTAGACATAAATATTTGTCACCTGCGCTATATTTGGCTTGTTGATATTGGCTCTACTCAGTAATCAATCATAAATATCATTTAAATACGTAATTCAAAAAGTAAAACGGCCATATAAAAAAAAACCGGCCAAGTGCGTGTCGGACTCACGCACAAAGGGTTCCGTACCATTGATGTATGAAATTAAAGGCCTTTTGTTTATTTTTATATTTGAGTTGATTTAATGAAACGGTTTACGATTTATATTACATTAAAAAAACACTACTTACTAGATCTCGTTCAAAACAATTTTCGTTGGTAGTTTTTATAGTAATGTACATCATAAATGTTTTTTTTTAGATTTTTCTTTTTCTTATTTTAGAAGTTAGAGGGGGGGGGGGGGGGGCAACTTTTTTCCACTTTGGAAGCGTCTGTCACGCAAACTATTCGGTTTAGAAAAAAAATATTTTAGAAACCTCGATATCATTTTTGAATACCTATCCATAGATACCCCACACGTACCAATGTGTCTGATGAAAAAAAAAAATTTGAGTTTCAGTTCTAAGTATGGGGAGCCCCCAATATTATTTATTATTTTTTTTATTTTTGCATCAAAATCTCAATGCGGTTCACAGAATACATCTACCTACCAAGTTTCAACAGTATAGCTCTTATAGTTTCGGAAAAAAATGGCTGTGACATACGGACGGACAGACGGACAGACGGACAGACGGACAGACGGACAGACGGACAGACAGACGGACAGACAGACAAGACGAATCTATAAGGGTTCCGTTTTTGCCATTTGGCTACGGAACCCTAAAAAGGCATAGGTCCTAAACAGCCAAAACGGAAGATCGGTATCTACGACTTATCGGGACTTTTTAGTTGCCTTAAATAGCTTATGGCGTTTTCGGATGAAAAACACACGTCTACTTTTTAACGAAATAAATAAAAAGGCGGCAATGAATTCATTCAGTGTTGACATATAGTGGCTAACTTACCTACTTCGTCGTTTTCGAGTCTTCAGCGTTTGAGTCAATATTTGCCTTAGTATATTTTCCTGCATGCAGAAAGTATAGTTAAACAATGTTAATGGGTGGATCAACTTTTTCTTGTTGTTATTTTGTCCCGTCAGCCAGGGGAATAGGAAAGTATTGATAATTTATAATATTGGTATTTTCAAGAGCTTCGTAACTGCTGCAATTACAACATTTTTCTTGAATATTGCCGCCGAAAATCGTAGTTTTAAAGAGTAACCTAGGAGACATTACCATGGCAACAAGCAACAGAGAAAAGTTGATTGACCCAAATATTTAAAAATATACACATGTTTTTTAAAATAATTACGCTACAGTGCGGAATATAAAATAAGCCACACTTCTACCACTAATGCTTCTTACCAGCTTTCTTCTACTTGTACTATACATTAATCTTTGGGGTGTTTTGCCATATCTGAAATAAATCAGATTCTAAAGTAATAATTTTATTATTGAATCTCGAAAATACATATTCTAATAAGAGTATTGTTAACGTAGATGCCACGATTTGGGTCTTAGTAGCGAGGGGCGCGGCGCGCGGGGCGGTGATCATGCAACGTACATGCGCGGTGCGTGATTTGTAGATGTGGCATTCTTTCCTAGTCGCTGGTACGGGTACATTTGACGCTCCGAGCATTGCGCCGCACCCCGCGCCGCAATTAGCTTGGCAAAAATTGCTAGAGCGGCAAGCGGAAATGCCACAACTTTGCGCGACCAGCAACAGCGGTAGCGGTCGAAAGTCGAGCGGCAAAAACAAAATCATACTGATGTCATGGAACATGACACGACCTGCCGCTGCCGCGCGTGCGGATCGTGACATACTTCATAAATAATAAAACATTTTACGTTATGCCAAGGTTATCCAAATTTCCATAAACTAGTTGCAATTTGGTGGGAGATTTGGGCGTATCCTTTGATGGTTTGACATTTAGCCTGGTTCCGCTCTCATCTGAAAAAAGTGAGTCTTCGTCTTCCATTGACATATCTTCAATATCACTCTGCGAATGTAAGGGAATTTTAGGTAAAGATTTATTAAAATAAATATAATATGACGTAGGTAAGTGTATCCCAAGGCTACTATTACAGTAAAAGTTCTTAAAACCAAAGACCAAGACTCTATTAAAACGTTGAAAAAGCGTTTTGTGCACTTAAGTTAACATTGAAATGCACATTTTCATTGATTGGGGTAGTTAGTAGTAATGGCAGTGGCAGGAGTTGAGTAAAACTCATATGAACAGAGTGGCCTAACAAATTGCACTCCACGTGGATTTTTATAAAAGCTGGCCGGACTAATTGAATAAAATACAAAACTAATCAACTAAATGGTTGGCCAGTAGGGTTTTCTTGTCAGGTAGTTTTTTATTATCTGGATAACAGTTTCATAATATCGCGCAATGAACTTACAGTTACAGGTTGCCTGAAATTAAATTATTGCTGTATTAACTTTATTATATTCCACTGGTATACCTTCACTTCACAGAATTTCATATGGCCGAATTTGGCCTGCCATAATATTCAATTGTCTGAATCTTGTTTCTTATAATTATGTTTCCCATCATCATTGTGTACCATATTAATCCTATGCCAGAATCTTTGTTTCCCATAATATTAATTCCAATAATCACATTTTCCATAATGATTGTAATCCATAATTATCACATGCTATAATGCCATCCGAATGAAACATAGGTCGAAAACCGAAATCTGTAGGTTAGGTTAGGTTTGTTTTATGACCCCGTACAAACCCAATCTTACCTAGTTTTAGAAGAACTGCGACCAAATAGAACAAGGATCCAAAACCGAAAACTCTAGATTAGGTTAGGTTAGGTTTGTGTTTTGACCCCGTATAGTATCATAATATAGTATCATATCATTTTGTCGGCGTTTTACATACACATACTCATACCAAATTAGAGCTTTCTAGTACTTTAATGTAATGATAACGGAGCTAAGCCGCGGACAGATAGACAGACAGACAGACAGACAGACAGACGGACATGGCGAAACTATCAGGGTTCCTATAGTTGACTACGGAACCCTAAAAAACACTGCCCGCGGCCGCGTTACTGCCTGCGTTCGATTTTCAATTTTTTTAATCGGACAGAAACAGCGGTCCGCAGGCCATTGTTTATTAATAAAAAATAATGCAAGGCTCTTAGTAGGAGTGAATAGTAGGCGCACCAAAGAGCCGATTCATATTAATTTCGCAATGTTCCTTCTGGGCTAGGTCGATGAAACTTTTGTATGATGTAGAATATAAACTGGTTCATACTTGGAAAAAAATGGTGTGTGTACCAAGAGCCGAACTTGTTATACAGGTTGATTATTATTTTTTTTACTTTTTGTTACAATAATTTAAATGGTTAGGAGGGTCAAAAGAGGGAGTTAGTTCAAAAATGCAAATGGGTTTGACCACTTTGTAGTTTAGTCTTCACCATACAAACAAAAGTTGACATATTAGGTAATGTAGGTATGCGTTGGTATTATGGGATTCACGTAAAAGAGTTGCTTTCAATTTCGTAGCGAAGTGGTAATTTATACCGCGCAGAAATAGACAGACAGACAGACTGACATGGCGAAACTATAAGGGTTCCTAGTTGACTACGGAACCCTAAAAAACACTGCCCACGGCCGCGTCACTTCCCGCGTTCGATTTTCAAATTTTTTAATCGGACATAAACAGCGGTCCGATCGCAGGCCATTGTTTATTAATAAAAAATAATGCAAGGCTCTTAGTAGGAGTGAATAGTAGGCACCAAAGAGCCGATTCATATTAATTTCGTAATGTTCCTTCTGGGCTAGTTCGATGAAACTTTTGTATGATGTAGAATATAAATTCATTCATATTTGGAAAAAAAATGGTGTGTGTACCAAGAGCCGAACTTGTTATACAGGTTGATTATTTTTTTTTTTTTACTTTTTTTTACAAGAATTTAAATGGTTAGGAGGGTCATATTTTTTTTAAATATAGCTTTTAGTGTCATTAATATTTGTACAAAATTGGAAACTCGTCACTTTCATAGTTTAGGAAAAAATAAATAAAACAGTTTTGGGGTTAATCGGGTGTTTTTCACCCCCAGGGGGTAACAGAGGGATGAAACTTTGTGCAGGGTATTACCTCCTTAAAAGGCATCGTTTGATTATAGTTTCGACCCGAAAACGCTGGGGGCACTTTTTCTTAGGCTATCCTGCTATACCCTTTCGGTCAAACAATAGACAACCTATTCCACTATCTACTGTTTGTCCACAATTTCTTCCGCATATTTTTTTATTTACCATAGCCGGGTAAAAAAACCTATAAGTATTACGATTCGTGTAACGGTTAGAGTTACTTTGTGCGGTAGGAGTTCAAATATTGATACAGTTCTATTATTGTAAAAAAATGTGAGACTTATGTTAGAATTACAGTAAATTGATTCATGTAGACCCAATTTTATTTAAAAGACATTAAAAACTTACACTAACATGTCAGTGCATGTTAGATGCGTGTTTGTGTATAAAAATGAGCATATGTTTGACTACATTAAAGTGTTTAAAAAGATTTCACACTCGCAGTGTCGCAATGAATTGTTTATATCACATTTTAAATTAATATTATTATTAGTTGCTAGAAATTGTTACATTAAGTGTACATTAGTTACATTAAGTGTACAAATATTGAACAAACTGCGTGACACAATAAGATGTGGAAACTATGCACTTACTTATTCCGTCGTTTTCGAGTTTGAGTTAAACGTCGTAATATGTCTTCCTACATGCAAAAAAGATCAGTATTAAAACAGTATAGGTAAATCAAAATTTGTGTGTTATAAAAATATGCCGTATCTCGACCACAGATGTTATTTACCAGAAGAACGTTTCTTCGGCTTTTACTATACATTAACCTTTGGAGAGTTTTTCCATATCTGAAATGAACCAAAATCAACATTCTTTATATCCTTTATAATTAAGTGTGTATAAATACACATAATATAATAAAACATAGAAATAAATATCGAGAAATATTTTAGTGATTTTAATAACGTCTTATCCCATCCACATCCCATCAATCTCATATTTGGGTCATTGTCAGTTCTAAAAACAAAACTTGTCTCTTAGGTGGCCAATAGTTAACAGCGTATGTGCATAGAAGTTATGTTTTTAACACGCAAGCCCATAGAACGGGAAACGTCGTTTATGCTAATATAAGTTTGATCGGAAAACTAGACTTAAAGTCCTTAAGGCGACGGGTAATGCGAAACTAGCGCCACTTACAAATTTTGATTATATCTTCTAAACCAGATCAATTTCCAGTAATTTCAATATTTGAGGAACTGGAAAAACACCTATTGTATTTATTAAATTATTAAACACAATTTCTTGTTCTTTAGTTGTCTCTAAAAACTTGCCCAAAACTATTGTGGCCGCTTTTGACATGAACAAGTTTTGTAGGGTGAACTACGCTAAACAAATTGTATATAGTGATTTAATAAATATTAAAGGTGTTTTGCTAGCTTCTAGACTTCAGCTATTAAAAAAAAAATGTCAGATTCTGAATTTATAAGAAAAAAGTCGAAAGTGGCGCTAGTTTCGCATTACCCGTCGCCTTAACTTTGTACGTGTCCACCGAAAAGACTCGAACCTAAATCAATGACCCATTCATGAGAAGTATGTCATTTGTCAAAAGCGACTATCGGTAACGCATGGCAATAAAGTAAATGCCAGCTATACTTGCCTCTCGTAAAACCCTATAACCATTTGTGAATGCGTACCTACTACTAGTACCTTTGGTCCCACCTGCTACACGTGTACCAAAAATAGTGGAAATCTGTCCAGCCGGTTAGGCTTGGTGAGAGGACAACGACACAAACACATGCATACAAAAATATAAATATTTTAATGAAAATATGTTATACGAGTATGTGGAGGTAAAGGCTTATTTCACAATTTTTGGATAATATTTTGAACGTGCAGACATTTGATTTTATTACAATTTTATAATAGTATAGATATTTAGGAGAAGCTTACGTTATTCCAAGATTATCTAAATTTCCGTAAACTGAACTCTCTTTAGGGCGCGGATAGGCACCCGAGGATTTAGGCATATCTGTTTCTGACTCAACATTTCGACTGATTTCGTTGTCATCGGGCGAAAATTCACCTTGTGGGTTGTCTGACATGTCTTCAATATCACTCTGTGAACATTAAGGGACAAGTTACTATTAGGGAAATGACTGTTAATATCCCTGTTAAAGTCTCAACAATGTTGAGTAGCAAATATATTTAAATATATTGCTCATCCCACGGGAACACTACCTCCATTCCATTCCATAACTCAAAATTCGGTTCAGGTCTGGTTTGAACTTTGAGCGTGTAGAAACACACAAACCCACTCACACACTTTCGCCTATTAATCTTGATAAAACAATAAACAAAATTAATAATTTAACAACACATTACATATATTTTTAAAATCGATTTACAAATTACCTTTATGTTTGTTTTCGACGATCATTTTATACGTGTATAACTAGGTTCTTAATTAAAACAAATATATACAATTTTAACTGTTCCAGTATCAATAAGTCTCCTTTACATCGAAAGATTAACAGATAAATTAATATAACTAACATCAAGCGTAACTCAAATGCTTAAACTTCACTTCACTAGGAGAGTTAATATTTGATTTACAGACGCCATTACTTAGTGAAACGTGCCTTTGATATTTTGAGTTCAGCTGGAATCAATAGTTGTTATCAATATTGACACAGAGTAATTCATTGAACTTTTAATGAAGGTATATATTTTTGTTGTTTAACATGATAATAAAATTATGTGCGGTGGAAGTTAATACTGCACGTCTAGCATAACTTTGACACGCGACTCATGTCGCGCGAGTTAGCATCATCCGTCACTATCTCATAGTACTGTACAGATAGAGACAGGTAGTATATCTCGCGCGAGAAAGAGTCGCGTGTCAAAGTTATGCTAGCCGTGCTGGGCGCCTACAGTATAACAAACAGCAAAAACAACAACTTATTGTTTGAATTTTGGCGCAAATTCTGTCGCAATTGGCTAATTTGTGTCCTCAGCTTCCAAAAAAGATCGTACGTAAATGAAATAATAACACAACGTAAATTATAACTATTTTTTTTTGACATCTTTTGTAAAGATAGAACTCATAATTATACCTACGTGTGAAATTCTGATTAGTAATTCAATATTTTATTTAGGTACTTTTAGAGGTAAAAGTAGCACCTTTAACATACTTCATTTGACATCTCAAAAATTGGTAACAAGAAATAATAAACGAATATGATTTTTGCTTTCTGATGATAGGACTATACATTATGCTTTCTTAACACCGGCGAAAGTTTCAACTGTAGGCAGCCTCAATCTCTCTATTCTGACAGGAAATTTATGTACACTATTGTAATTTAACAAAAAAAAAAAAAAACTTGAAAAGTGTTAAATAATTATGAAATATTTTCACATTTGTATTCAGATAATATTAAAGCAAATATCTATCAATCTATCCTTGTTATATATACCATAAAAGTTCTACATTTATGCTATTAATTTTACGAGTAACGCTGTAATAATGTGTACTATTCGTACCTTCACTGCAGAAATATCATTGCCTGCCTCCACCCTTCGCCAATAAGATCTTCGTCTCGTGGCAAAGATAGTCGCCGAAGTCTATAATGAAATATTTTTTTATACTACACTGTTGGGATTGATATACCTATTATTGTTATTATTATTCCCTTTATTCGTTTTTATACTTACGAGTAGGTTAGGTTTTTTTTACAATAAATTTATATAAAAAGTAAAATATAAAAAATACATTACAAATATAAACACATTCTAAAAAAAACCTAACCTAGGGTGCCGCCGGCAGCGGGGCCCAGGCTACCGGTGGTTAGGGCTGCAGAGAGAGGAACCTCCTGACAATGCGCGCCGTGTCCAGGAGTACCGCCTTCTGTATCTGACCCTTGATCCAGCCATCTAGCAAGAGTCTCTTAAGATGTTTGTCGAGACTCTTCGCTATAAGACCGTTCGCCGAAACGACTATCGGGACAATGATCGTCGAGTCAACATCCCACATGGCGGTCACCTCGTCAGCCAAGTCAAGGTACTTGCTGAGTTTGTCCTTCTCGGCCTTCACGAGGTTCTCGTCATGGGGGATGGTGATGTCGACGAGCACTGCCTGGCGCTTGGATCGATCTACCAACACGATGTCAGGTTTATTGGCTACAATAGTCCTGTCCGTGATGATAGATCGATCCCAATAGAGCGTGGCACGACCATTCTCAAGAACTGGCATCGGTGCGTACTTATAGTACGGCACCTCAGACCCCACAAGACCGTATCGAAGAGCAAGTTGCTGGTGAATGATCCTGGCTACTTGGTTATGTCTGTGCAAGTACTCGCCGTTAGCAAGATGAGAACAACCGGAGATTATATGCCTGAGTGACTCACCGGGACGGCGGCATGCCCGACAAATGTCGACCGTATCGTCCTTCAGGATATATCTCCGGTAATTTTTCTTCATCATTACTTCGTCCGCAATTGCACAGACAAAACCTTCGCTTCCCCGAAGAGATCCCCGAAGCGTAGCCAGTTCACCGACGCGAGCAGATCTACATCGGGCCCCGTAAGGGCCTTGTAGAACCGCCCGTGTAGCTCCTTGCTCTTCCATACAGCCCTGCGGTCATTGGTGCTAAGCACCTTTGGTCTGCGCCAGTTCTCGTTTGCTAAGGAGAGAGAGGTGAGGCCTTTGTCAACTGCTACTACATCGCGATGAATCCCACACTCGTTGTTTAGGAAATACTCACTAAGCTAAGACTGCACACCTCGCGCTTATGGAGGTCCTTGGCGTTTAAAAAGCCACGGCCTCCACACTTTCGCGGGATGTACAGTCTCATAACTGACGAGCGTGGGTGCCTCATGCGATGTGTAGTGAGCAGCTGACGGATCCTCGTATCCAGGGCGTCCAGCTCAGTCTGAGTCCACCTTAGTATGCCAAAGGAGTAGGAGTATTATTATTAGTAGAAAGCCCAATTATTAATTATTATAATTCGATTTGTTTTCTGTTATTATTAGTAGAAAGCCCAATTATTAATTATTATAATTCGATTTGTTTTCTGTTTATATTATTTATTTATTTATTTATTGATACAAAATCCACAGCACAAGTTACAATATTTTTTTAACAGATACATATTTGTTTAACATTGGCCAATTACGGATTTACATTATACAGACTTATCACTAGCAAATAAAAACTAACGTTGCGGTAGGAGACGAATACAGATAAGTGATCAACTGAGTAAGTAAATATCCAAGGTGGAAACATATTATAAGAAACTGAAAAATAAACATAAAAGTAAATGTTTTAACAGTTATTGAGGAACCAATGGTAAGCTGAATAAATAAAGAGAGATTTGGAATGGCAGGTGTTGCATTGATGTTGAGTGTGTGTGTGTGTGTGTGTGTGTGTGTGTGTGTGTGTGTGTGTGTGTGTGAATGATTTCAAACTCGGCAACTCACGCTGACGACAGATGCTCAGTAATCATCCTTCTGAAACAGGTTCTGGTCAGGTAGAAGGGGTCAAATGACTCAAAAAGAGTGTTATACGTACGTGGAAGGCGACTTGCGAGGCAATTGGAACCATACTTCGTACGATTAAAGGGCACAGCAAACAGAGTGGTATGTCTGGTTCGCTGGGTTGTAGCCTTGAGTTTAAGGAGTGCTGACGACAAGTCGCAGCAGTCCAAAGACCCAGAGCATGCATCGTGGAGCAACAACATATCGCGAACCAAACGTCTGTTAGCAAGTTCAGTAAAATTGTGTAGCCTACAAGAGTCTGGATATTGTGTTATTGTGCTACGCATCCGAAAATTTAAGTGGTTTAAAAACTTCTTCTGCACTCTCTCAATAGCAGAACAATAAGTGACATACTGCGGATTCCATATTGTACTACAGTATTCGAGGACGCTACGGACATACGCATAGTACAGTATTTTGATGCAGTGAATGTCATGAAAGGGCTGAGTGACTCTAAGGATGAATCCAAGATTGCGATATGCTTTATTGACGATATAATCCACATGGTTAGAAAAGGTAAGTTTCGCATCTAGGAACACACCAAGGTCTCGGACTTTATCCACCGTAGCAATTCCTACATTAATGATCGTATATTGATAGTTTATTGGCTTATTACGGCGCGTGAAGCTGATATGGTTGCATTTATTCACGTTGACACTGATGCGATTATCTTTGTAATATTCCGAGAGTCGATCCAAATCTTGCTGCAGCAATACACAGTCATGTTCTGATTTAATATGCCGGTAAACTTTTTTGTCATCCGCGAACAACAGAAAACGAGAGTTCCTGAAGCAAGAACCAATATCGTGGATGAAAGCAACGTACAGCAAAGGTCCGAGCAAAGATCCTTGAGGGACTCCGGATGGAATTGCCACAAATCCAGAACGGAGCCCACCGACAACCACGCATTGACTTCTATTTTTAATATAGGACTCGATCCACCGCAGCAAACTACCACATATTCCCAAACTATACAATTTCTGAGTCAAAATGAAATGGTCAACGCGGTCGAAAGCCTTTTCAAAGTCTGTGTAGATGACGTCAACCTGACCACTCTGTTCCATACCATTGAGAACATCCGTAGAGAAAAGTGCCAAATTCGTTTCCGTTGACCTTCCCTTGAGAAACCCATGTTGCTGTTCAGGGACACCTCGTGAAATTATTGGATACAAACTCTCATAAGCTATTTTCTCAGCAATTTTGGCGAATGTGTTTAAAATAGATATCGGCCTATAGTTTTCAATTGGAAGTTTTGAGCCTTTTTTATGTATAGGTATGACATGCGCTTTTTTCCACATAGACGGGAAGACACCCTCGTCAAATGATCTTCTAAGTATTATAGATAGCGGACGTACCAGTGATTCAGAACAGTGCTTTATAAATAAAGGAGGTATGCCATCGGAACCGGGGCCCTTACGTTCGTCTAAGCCTTTAAGCAATTTCATCAATTGATGCTCTGAGAAACCCACATACGATGCTGAGTCGTTAGATGAATTTGTGCTGTTGAATTTAGTTGCTAAATTCTGATACGAAGAAGCGGGCTCGATAAACATGTCTTTAAAATAATCATTAAAGGTGTCACATATTTCCTGCGTATCTGAGATGTGCTTGTTTCTGTACGACATTGTTTGGGGATATTTGCTGGAACATTTACGTTTAGAATTGACATAGGACCAGAGCATTTTGGGTCTACACTTAATGTTACGCTCGCAGGTTAAAATGTAATCGTTAAAACATTCTTTTTGCATATTTTTTTGGCGTGAACGTAAAAGTGAAAACATTTCGTAGTCCACAGGATTGCCGTATTTTTTCCAATTACGATGATGCTTACTTTTTTCTCTAATTACTCGTATGAGCGCACTGTTATACCACTTTGGAAACAGATGGGAGTTGTTTACCATAGTAATAGGAACTTGATCACGGATTATGGCGTATAAGTGGTTATAAAAAGCGTTCACAGCGTCGTCGACTGAGCCCCCGTATAATTCTGCCTCCCAATCGACATTATATAAGTAACTGTTTATGGCCTGGTAATCGCCTCTATTGTAGCAGGTTTTCTTAAATGACGGTTTAGGCAAAAGTGGTACTAGAATGTCTTGGGTTTCAATGGTTAAGGCCGGGTGATAACAATCCTCCTGTACAATAGGCGAAGTACATCTACTGACGTTTACTGGGAAATTACAAAACAATAAATCGAGAATATTATATATTAGGTAAAGCTTTATTCAAAATTCTTATCTATACAGGGTGTTCGGCACATGGACCGACAAAATTTTTTGGGATATAGTTGGGGTTATTTGCTATCTTTTCACCCTTGTACCTTGGGTCCTAAAGGTCACGGTTTTGGAGATATGATTTTTTAAATGTTGTTTCTCAAATTTCCCGAAATTCCGCCTTTAAACGTTCGTAACTTTTTTGTTAATGTACTCGTATGTACGATTGTTTTGTTTTGTGTTTAATACTTGGCAATACACACTTGTTCAAATTATAACGGTTTTTATTCTAATTGATGGTCTCAGAGGGACGTACGAGGTATTTTATTCCACAAAAATACTGATTGTGTGAAAAAGATCCAACTTCGGACTTCATTTTTTTTAAAAAAGTTCTCTAGTTTATGACCTTTCTAACGATATGCTACACACTGATAATAAATACATCTGAGTCAAATTACGGGGATATTCCGTCAATAGGGCAGAAATTATTATGAATTTGCGAGTACAGCAATTTTATTTGTAACGCAACGGAACCTCATTGGAACACTGGCTGGCTGAATGACAGGCTGAAACCTTCTTACCATAGGCTGGTTTTTTTTTTCTAATGGCGAATTACTTTTGTTACGGTGCAGTTGTGGCGGGATTCTACATTTGTGATTTATTGTAATTATTTTCGCTAAATACTATGGCTAACTTACTCGTACGCTAACGAAGAGTATGTGGATATGATAATGGCGTATGGTATAGCACGAGGTGTTGCTCGTGAAGCCCAGAGGATTTATCAAGAGATGCATCCAAATCGAAGATTACCCCACCGCGAAACATTTTCGACGACGCGACGTATCGACGTATGCGGGAGACTGGAAACGTAAACTTTCGAGAGCCGCGTATCAATGTAAGGCAGCATAATGCTGCAATCGATGAACGAATACTTCAAGCCCTTGAAGCAGATCCCAATACAAGTATTCGTTGTGTAGCACGCGAACTAAACGTGAAAGTTTGGAAAGTGTGGTCAGTGCTTAGGGCCACCTTAGGGCTAACGAAAAGCATGCTTTTCATTTCACTCCGGTGCAAGGTAAAGAAACGATTTTAATAAATAAAATGGAGATAAGTAATTTAATAAATCTTAACATGTAGTTTGTGCTAAATTCCGCCGTCGCCGCCGTAAGATTGAAGGAGGATCTGTGCTAATTGACAGTTTTTGTAATTTTGACATAAAATGTGTTTATGAATCTTAAAATTAGGGCGTTTTTGGTACACAATCTAGTCTTGCTAGATTTTTGTGGGGGTAGGCGATGTAGTGATGGGACAAACGATGGATCGAATAAACTGCAATTCTAAGATTTCAACAATTCATTAATTGTTACAGATCTCCTAGAAGGTGATCCTGCTAGACGGGTAGAATTCTGTCGAATGTTAATGCATACCGACGTGGATGACGGAGAATTCTTAAAACGAATACTCTGGACGGATGAGTCAAGTTTTAATCGGGAGGGTATAACACATTTTCATAATTTGCATCAATGGGAAGCCAAAGGCCAGAACCCACACGTAATGCGGAAAACTTCCTTTCAACACAAATTTAGCGTCAATGTGTGGGCTGGTGTGATAGGCAGGCATCTCATAGGACCATATTACTTGCCGAATCGATTGACCGGGCCTGCTTATTTGGAATTCTTACAAACTGCCTTGCCAGACCTGTTATTGGAGTTTCCTGTAATTAATGAAGACGTCCCGATTGTTTATCAACACGATGGTTGCCCGGCACATTTTCAAAGAGAAGTTCGAGAGCACCTCGATATCTCCTTTCCTAACGCGTGGATAGGCAGAAACGGCCCGCACGGTCTCCAGACCTAACGCCCTTAGACTTTTATGTCTGGGGACGGGCGAAAGAGTTGGTTTATGTTACGGAGGTGCCCACGCGAGAGGTATTAATTGAAAGGATAAACGCAGCTTTTATGACAATGCAAGGCGAAATGCGGCTAGCTACCGTAACTGTTCAAGTAAGAAAGAGATGTCGAGCATGCATTAGGAACAGGGGAGAACAGTTCGAACAAAATCTGTAAACTAGAACACAGTTAAGTATGTAATAAAGTTATCTAACCATTAAAAAAAAAAAGTTTTACTGCTCGCAAATTCGTAGTAATTTCCGCCCTATTGACGGAATATCCCCGTAATTTGACTCAGATTTATTTGTTATCAGTGTGTAGCATATCGTTAGAAAGGTCATAAACTAGAGAACTTTAAAAAAAAAATTAAGTCCTCTATTGTCTTTAGTTTTATCAAAATTGAATTTCGAAGTTGGATCTTTTTCACACAGTCAGTGTTTTTGTGGAATAAAATACCTCGTACGTCCCTCTGAGACCATCAATTAGAATAAAAACAGTTATAATTTGAACAAGTGTGTATTGCCAAGTATTAAATATAAAACAAAACAATTGTACATACATTAACAAAAAAGTTACGAACGTTTAAAGGCGGAATTTCGGGAAATTTGAGAAACAACATTTAAAAAATCATATCTCCAAAACCGTGACCCTTAAGACCCAAGGTCCAAGGGTGAAAAGATAGCAAATAACCCCAACTATACCCCAAAAAATTTTGGCGGCCCATGTGCCGAACACCCTGTATAATATCTCTGTATCAGCCACAGACGTCCACTGATGAACATAGGCCACCCCCATAGCTCGCCACAAAGTGCGATCCCGTGCAGACCGCATCCATTGACTCCTCGCTACCCTAACGAGATCATCCGTCCATCTAGTCGGGAGCTGTCCCACGCTGCCCTTTCCTATACGTGGTCGCCACTCTAGGAGTTTGATGCTGGGCTTCAAGGCCTGCCCATTGCCGCTTCAACCGTGCAATCCTGTGAGCTATGTCGGTTACGTTGGTTCTTCTGCGGATATTCTCATTTTTGATTCAAGCACGCAAAGAAACTCCGAGCATAGCCATTTTCATTGCACGTTGCATGACTCTTAGCCGTCGTATGAGTCCCATTATGAACGACGGCAATACGCACTGTTCGAAGACTTTCGTCTTCAGGCACTGGACTACATTCTTAAGGCTCCTTATCCGTTCAGAATTGATGATTATTTTAGACATTTTTCTCTGTGATCAAACATGTGTCTTAACCCATTATCAATGTTACTATAGGGATATTGTAATTCATTTGTATATATTTGAAACCTACAGCTCGAATTTTTCAATTATAATTGTTGTATCAAAAACTACTTAAAATTTACAAAATTCACGCAAAAAACTGTTTTTTTTAACTTTTTTTCCTTCCTTTTTCAATTTTTCTTTAAGCTTTGATCTTTGTATTTAAGGCTTAAATAAAAATTGTGGTGCACCTACCCACAATAAAAAAAAGAGATATTATTACATGTTTCATAAATTTATAATGCTAACAGCGCCCTCTCTCGCTTGCTCGATCACCACTGTAAAGTGGTGCGGTAAGACGTGAATATTAACGTATTCACATAGAGGTCGCTAAGGTGTAAAAACCTTTCAAACAAAACAATGCAAAGATCGACACACAAAGCATAAGGAAAAGTTCGTCAGATCTTCCTGGAGTAGCGAAATGGTTAACGCGCTGGACCGGCAATCCAGAGGTACGACTCCCGGTCTCTTCCCCAGGTAGCTCCTATTTCAATTTTTCTTTAAGATTTGATCTTTGTATTTAAGACATTATAATGTTTCATAAATTTTATGTTTATTTGATAATATAATTCGAAAAACTTACCGTGATTATGAAATATAAGAAAATTTTCCCTTTCATTATTTACGGTAATAAAATAGGGGAGAGTAACAATAACGAAACGTTGTATTAAATCTTTGCAATCACTTTAATAATCACCGACTATAGTGATTATAAAACTGTACGCATCAGTGACACTTCAATATAGAATTAAGTGCAAAGCATGAAATTAATATTTTAAATGACTCGAATGCTAAAACCCTTCTCTCTGCTCGAGTGCAGTTTCAATTTATTTATTTACCAGTTGTATTTTGCAGTATCCTAATAATATTATAAACGTGAAAGTTTGGATGGATGTACGTTCCACTTAATCTGAAGAACTACTGGACGAATTTTTATGAAACTTTCCAGTTATGTACATTATATATCAGAATAGGACATAGGCTATCATTTATATCAAGTTTTATCCATTTTAGGGACGAAAAACGGGATTAAAGTTTGTATGGAGAGCAAATCATTGTAGTTGTAACAACTCCCTACATGTCATCGTTTTGACGTAAACTAATCAATGATTTCGTCTGGGCCTACGATATACCTTCACGAAACGCATACCAAATAAATCTTTGTAAAAAAACAATAAATTCTGATATGGGAACATGTATCCGCAAAATTCGATTAATCGCGTAATTTCAAGAATCAAATACATAAAATTTTACAAATATGAAACAATCACATTTGATTTGACAAACGTCTCACACCCATCTGGCAGGTCATGTCAAACCAGTGATGCCAGCAGGGCTACTCCGATGTTCAAAATTCGACTGTCGAATAGTGCCATCCTTCTCTATCTACTGTCAAAGTATATTTGAGAGTGAATGGAATAGCACTATACGACGGTAAAATTTCGAACATCGCAGTAGCCCTTCAGGTAGGTATCATGTTCCGTTACGCACATCATCTGAAAATAGTACGTGCTTTGATTATTTACCCCCGCTTGGTAACTGAATATAAATAAAGTAGTAAATAACTGAGTATGCAAATACAGGATAATCAACATATATAAATAATCCTAATAATATTATAAACGTAAAAGTATTAACGTTTGTTCCTCTTAATTTTAAACGATGATTGATGGACGGTCGCCAGTGTTCGGAAATCGTCGTAAACAGCCAATTATTGAATTTTGTCTTTCTAAAGTGCATTATTTTATTTATCACTGAGTACAGTATTAGTGCATAAAGTTTTCGTATTACTCGGATCTTAGATTCGGATACTCGACAATACCCGAATTGTCAATCAACTACATATACTACTTACTACATAGTCGACGTGCTTACGTCAAGGGCCTGACACGCTTTGATAGAGAAGGATAGCCTAATTGCGATACTTATAAGAGGAAATAGAAAAGGGTGCCATTTTTTGGCTCTATCACCGACCGAGCATTGTTTCATGGTCAGTTTATGGGCACATTCATATTCATGACGAAAACTGACTGTGAAAGAACCATATTGGCACGAAAAATGATATTGTTTTGAAAATCAACAGTACCAATGCGCAAGTTAGACGCACACAGATCTTGCCAGGGCGCTTGATTGAGAATCACCTAATTAGGGAAGTACATTGTGAAGGGCACGCTTTAAACGGGAGAAGCCAAGGAACAAAGTGTACTTATACCACGTATTCCAATTATACCGAATAATTTACCATTTAATTTTAAACGTCTACAGTTTCCAAAAGTGTTTAGCATTTTCTATGACTATTAATAAATCGTTACACAAACGGCAAATGTCAAAAGTAGCAGGAATACAAACGTTTGGGCACGCCATGTTTTTCTCATGAACAGCATGTAGCTTCCTCACATCACATGTCTCCAAATAAAATAAAAAAACATGTTTTTATTGACCGAAATAAATCATTTAAGATAACTTATTGAACTACTTCAATAAACTAAGTTGTAAAAACCAAGTTAGAAAAAATAATAGTACCTACCTACCTAATAATTATTTTGTCCCAATTTCATAATGTCACAATAATCTTTGGTGAATAGAACCATACCTTCTTCGTCAGTTGATTAAGGACCGTCACCATCTCGAGCCATTTCTGAGTATAGCTACTTGAATCGAATGTGACTTAGCCTAGCAACTCCAAAGAGATTCAAAAAGGATGTTTTGCATTTTGTCCATCACTTTCACCAATAGCCCAGGACTAAACTAATAACTAGATTCCATTCGAGTATTGAATACCTGAAAGTCTAATTGCTTTTTTCTTATTGTCAATATCAATTAAGGAGTTCTACGCGTACGAAGTCGCGGGCAAAAGCTAGTACTAAGTAAAAATAAACAGGCAACCTAATAAACATATAGTGAAATATCAGCCCATAACAATATCTTGATCACTGACATTCTATTAAACGTCATATGGAATTAAGTTTACCAATGTATCATTCTGTTCGTAAGTGAACACTTGGGACAAGCTTGTGCCATCCATGCCTTATCTTCATCGCTTTAGTAGGCAGGGCAAGGCAACTGAACAATTGAAGGCCGATTTTAAGCATTCTTCGGACCCTTTAACTTTTTATTGACCCGATTTCTAATAAACATGATATGAAAAATACAATTTCAAACAAAGTAGCAATTTCACAAAGTGTACCTATAGTGACGTGTCTTGTACTAGTTGACCACTAATGTGCACTAATCTTGCTTAGTTGACCGTTAAGAGGATAAGAAATAAATATTGTATTTTGCAAATCCACATGGGTTTTGAGAAGAAATGCAGCAATAAACTATTCAACTATATTATTTTCGCGACACTGCTCGAAAATGTGGTTAAAACTGCTTATATTTGTACATTTTAAACTGTAAATCTATTAGTTCGATGAATAGAGACTAAAGTACTAGGGGCGACCTTACAAACGGTCCGGTAGTTTTGAATTTTTTATATGTTCTCTAAGATATCTGGCTTAATTGACCGTTAAAAGGATTCGAAATAAATATTGTATTCTGCAAATCCACACGGGTTTTGAGAAGAAATGCAAGTACCGAAGATGCTGGCAGCATTTCCTCGCTGAACAGCTATGCTGATACGTTGAGCGAGGAAGCTGCCAGCTCTTCGGTCCCCAGTGGTCTCTGCAAGCCTTTTGGATAAGTCTTTGTAAAGCTTGCGGGCACTGGGACCCCATGGACCTAGGGTCTCGACCCCAAACGGTACAAAATTGTATTCGGGGCCGAGACCCCTTTGTACTATATTTTACATTTTAAATTTTGTATCTAGGATAGACAGATATAAGCCAGAAGTGTGATACATTTCTGGAATATGCGATTATTATTATTTTTTTAAATGTGCATATTTCCGTAACTATCTCACCTTAAAACGAAATTGAAATTAAAGTGAATTTAACAACATTGTCTTATTTCTTTTCTAGCTAAAATGCTCCTAAACGAAGGTATAAGCAAAAAACTGCAGATATTGCCGGTTTTTTTCAATATGGCGACGGGCGCGGAGGAGGGAGAATTTTGCATTTTGCATTTTAAACACTCACTAACCAATCTAGACAAAAATTCAAAACTACCGGACCGTTTGTAAGGTAAAGCCCCTTTATTCACTGGATTATATGTTAACTCGCAACACGACAGCAATGTAGTACGGTAACAGTTCGTATCTATTTATGAATTTCATAGTAAGATACAACTTTTTAGAAGATAATATTTCACTGTAGTTTTTTCGGTCTGCTTAAACGACAATTTAACCAATCAAAGCTAATCGTCTACTGCATGTAAAATTAAATTAACGGATGTCATATATGAGGTACGTATTTTTCTTAAACGTATAAAAATATTTATATTCTTAATTAAGATGATACGCCTGAGGTTTACTTTTTAATATATTTTCGTTAATTACTGCAGACGCTAGAAGGAAGGGCTTGCCGGGTGAGTAGGTATAGACGGCCGACCGTAGAGAGGCCGCATAGTGATACGAAGCCGGCAAACCATATTCACGGTTAAGTATATTGCTTTTCTCAAGTATACGTAGAAGTAGTAAAAAACACCACTAAAAGAACATACAACAACACAGACGCCACGTTTAAAAAAAATCCTTCCCGGCCTGGGCCTTAAATTTTGTATGAAATTCCTCTACAGTTCTCTCGAGTTATTCCGCCCGAAACGTGATACTTCGAAGCCTGTTATAACGTACGTCATGACGAAATTTCATTGCATGTTTGAAAAAAAATGTTTACCCTGAAAATCAGGAAGCATTTATATTTTAAAGTTCGTTATGGCGCATAAAACAATTTCATTTTAATTGCATTTTAAATTATGCATAGCACAGTGAAACAATTTCACTGACAACCCCCACTAGACGGAGCATGTAAGGCGACCCGCGCGCACCAACGATATGGTATGGCAGAACATTAAAGTATCAACACGGCGGCCACCGTTTAGTTGCGTGAAGAATATTAGGACTGTATGTATTTAAATAAAACAAATTAAACGGATTAGCTGTGCCCCGCAGTGTTACCCGCTCATCCCACGGGAACACTAAATTTATTCGGGATGAAAAGTATCCTATGTCCTTTCCCGGGTCTCAAACTATCTCCATACCAAATTTTATCTAAATCGGTTCCGCGGTTTAAGCGTGAAGAGGTAACAGACAGACAGACAGACAGACAGACAGACAGACAGACAGACACACACACTTTCGCATTTATAATATTAGTATGGATTTGAGCCTCCCTGACGTTTCGGTACCTTTACAGATACCGTTGTCAAAGGTTGACTAAGAAAAACACAATTTTTCTCTGTCAAAGTTACATTTGTGCAAACTACCCATTTTATAAATATTAATTTAAAATAAGGGTGTTCATACATGCCAGATGGGCATTTATTATTTTATTTGATATACCTACCAGCGGTTCACATAAGGCTTACTGAGGAGAAAGAACCGCCGAAACTCCCAGATTGCCTTATTTATTACTATGATATACTTTTAAAACAAATACTCTACATATTCTACTTTTAACACTAATTTGTTTTACACCGTTCGAGGCCCAAAGTTTCCAGTCTTGTGTCTTGCCTGATCCTTGATAAGATTTACAACAGATCCCAAGCCGGTGGTAATGAAAAATCATCTTCTCTGAAATGGGGATATTTTTTGATTTCACTAGCCTTGTGCAACATTCTGGGAAAATATCGTTTCTCTCTGGCAAGGATTGAAGTGTTATCAAACTTAATTAAATGGTTTGGTTTGTCCACGACATGCTCGCAGACTGCACACCTGTTGCCACGACGGTGTTTGACATCAGCTACATGCTCTTTAACCCGTGTAAAAATACTACGTTTCGTATGGCCAATGTATGACAGACCGCACTCGCAGTCCAGCTTGTAAACACCAGCACTCTGCAGAGGGATGCTGCTCTTCACGGGCCTCAGGTATTAGGACATCTTCTTGAAATATGTTTTAATGGAAGCCCGTTTCAAGATGTTGCCAATCCTATCTGTGACTCCTTTCACATATGGCAGGACCACAGGTTTTTGCTCGACTGTAGGAGTCTTCACACGGGGTTTCTGGTTGAGGCGTGTTATCTTGAGCCCATTGGCCCAAAGCGCACGCTTGACATGCTGTAGTTCATCAGTCAAATGTTGGTCGTCACAGATTCCCTTGGCTCTCTGAAACAAAGATTTACGCACTGTTTACTGTATGTATGTTAATATTACGTATCGTTACAATGACCATTCAGTGAAGAACGTGCCGTGGAGTTTGTTTACCTGAATGTAACCTAGACTAAATGTTACTGTGTACTTATTTTAGTTGAAAGTGAGCTAAGTTTGAATATTTTTGTTATTTCCTCACAGGTTGGTTGACAATCGTCGTTACGTCGTTTTAATTATTATTACACATCATCATCATCATCATCATCATCATCAGCCAAAAGACGTCCACTGCTGGACATAGGCCTCCCCCAGAGAACGCCACCATGACCGGTCCTGCGCCTCCCGCATCCAGCGGACTCCAGCGACCTTCACCAGGTCATCAGTCCACCTTGTGGGGGGCCTACCCACGCTGCGTCGTCCGGTGCGTGGTCGCCACTCAAGAACTCGATGGCCCCAGCGGCCGTCGGTTTTACGAGCGATATGCCCTGCCCATTGCCACTTAAGTTTTGCTATCCTTCGGGCTATGTCGGTTACTCTGGTTCTTCTACGGATCTCTTCATTTCTGATTCGATCTCGCAAAGAAACTCCGAGCATAGCCATCTCCATTGCTCTCTGAGTGACTTTGAGCCTTCTTATAAGGCTCATTATTACACGATTAGCTTTATATAATAGCCCTCATTTTTACTATAATGAGGCTGCAAAAAAGGCGCCGTGTTTAGTGACCAATATACCTACCACACTCGTATTATAATATATTTCCTCACATAAATCGTGAAAAGCACTATATTTAGTCTCGTCTGATAGTGCAATATATTAACTCGTATTAACCAAGCCCTCCCTGCGGGTCGGCCTTTGAAATTCGCTCCTTTATTTATTACTTACTTTGCAGCTTCTACAACAATGTACTATTATTTCACATGTCAGTCAGAAAAAAATAATTATGTGACGGCCTAAAAAATACATTGATATAAAAAGCGTTCTAATGTTTTTACAACCTCAGAATTTAAGTAATATCTCCACGGAAATAAGTTATCGCCGGTTTTTATGCTCCATTTTTATTATGAATAGCTATCATTTCGCACTTTGGTGAGCCCAGTATATTTTGATCCCATTAATACATTATAATTCTATTCTTACATTTACCGGGGCATGTGTCAGTGTTCGAGCCCATGGGATCGTATCATGAAGCGTGAAGAGACAGCATCCGTTAGATGTAACCCTTACACCTAATTAAACTCTGTAAAAAGCTCCTACACCTTGGCTTCGGCTCCACGCACGCCTTCCAACGGTCCGGAACACTATTGTGCCGTAAGTGCGAAAGACTAAAAATGTGTAGGTATATAAAATACTAAACTAAAAAGGCAAAAATAATTCGTTTATGTATCGATTGGACAATGCAACCTAATGTATTCATATGATTTCATTATACGATAACTTCTAATACATATCTGCATCCCAATCCTAAATTCAATTACAAATTTAAAAGGCCTAGCGTCTCGGCTTGATCCACGAGCGACTTTCAAATGAGACGGAGGAGCAAACGGCCCACCGTCTCGGTTTGATCCCCGAACGACTTTCAAACGAGACGGAGGAGCAAAGGGCCCACCTTCTCGGCTTGATCCATGAGCGACTTTCAAAAGAGACGAAATCCATGACCGCTTGTCTAACGAAATACTAGAATCTCGTTTGGTTCGACTTACTGTAATGAGACAAACTAGCCATGCTCGTTGAAACGTAACAAATGAACAATCTTTTCTAACAGCTATCAATGTTTTGTACAAAGACAATTTATCCGAAACAGTGTTTCAAGATACAGACAGACGTGTATAGTACACTGTTACCTGAAGAACTAGTTGATTTCGGTACAATAATTACGTACTCCCGCTGTAATAACAATATTAGGAAAATAAAAATTCCACCAACTGCATATTGGAATAAAATGATGCCCGCAGAAATACCACCTGAATTAGCGAATTTGACAACCGTTGAAGAACGATTTTTGTGCCGTATCGTACCGTTGCTAAAGATTGTCAAACTTGATAACCGCTTCAGCCAAAAGTGGTGCAAGGGGCAGGTCATTTTTTTTGCCAAGAATGTTGTAGAAATAGCTGCAGATTTCATACTTTAAAGAATTTGTTGTGGACATGCAGAAACTAAATCGAGCTTTAACTTGGTTAATATCCAACAACCATCTTTACAGAGATGTTCAAGTCCATTTTGAAACTGCGCCACACATTACTCCATGGGTTCAAATAGCTGACAATTCTACTCCAGAAGAGGTTGGTGTAGCCTCAGAAACGTCTTTGAATCGTTACATCACTTTAAATGACAACAAGGCAATATTACGTGGCTCATTCCACCAAGGTTATTTACGATCTGGTTCATCTCGAGGTAAACAATGCACCGGCATAACGTCTGTTGCTTGTGCTGCATTTAGTATATTAGATCCAAAAGATTGGACCAAGTGTAATATTGATGATATAATAATTATTGGTGAAAAATACTACAATGACTGCATTGCTGCTAGGGTTGATACTGCACCCGGTAAAGTAAACCCTGATTATCTCGCTGTAACGGATCTTATTCCACAACTAATATATAATAGACAAAATGTAGGGATCACAGTTCTTGAAGAAAACAATTTTAATGGTCACATAGACAATGATAACAGTTCTGATGGCTTCCCTAGCCTATACAATGCTCTAGGAAGTTTTTTCAGAGAACACTCTAATGGGATACTGACTCCAAACGCAATATCGGTAGCAGTACACTACTTGAACTGAACATCAAACCTACTGGTTATTCGAATCCCATGCGCGTGGTCCCAAGGGTGCTCCGACCCACAGGAATGGTGCCGCTTGTTGCATGCGCTTCGGTATCCAGAATGATTTATATGCCGTTTTGCGACGCAATTTATTTGTATCTCCATCAAAAAGATCCGAAGGCAATCTTCATGACAATCTCAATGTGCTTTCATTTACATCATTAATTATAACTGTAGACAATAAAATGCAACCATCTAGTCGTCTAGTGGAACAATAATCGACAAGAGAAAAAATAGAAAAGCCTACATTTACCCCCAACAGGTATTCCCTCCAACCACCACTGCAAGTCTTCGAGTCTTTGAAAGAGACTAATCATACAACACCGACAACCCAGGAATCAAGTAGAGTAGGCATAAGCAAGAGTCCAACGTATGCACCAAACAGCTATTCCCTCCAACCAGCAGAGGAATTCACCGAGTCTCTCATAAGAACTATTCATACGGCAACATCAACGCAGACCATTTATATCGAATCGACCAGTATGCTCCGAAACATTGATGAAAATGTGCTTAATTTGGAATGTATTGTCAGGATGAATAGTTTTTCGACCGATACAATGCCAGTGGCCGCAATTTCGAGGAAAACTGCACCACCCTTGAACTTGGAGCGAGAACGACGTATGGAGGAGTTGTCCTGGTATTTTCTTTATCCAGATAGCAAGAATGGCTTTTACAAATCCATAAACACACTGCGGCGTGAAAAAAAATCGTCAGGACGATGGTTGTCGCTTTGGTTTTGCAAAGCCAACGAGCGAAAGGACCGTTTGCTTGGGCGCAGATGAAGCACTTGCAAACAATGGACGATTTTGTTTATTGAAAAGAAGCTCCGAATAAAGTATGGTTAACAACTACAATGCAGTCCTTTTAAGATTATGGGAAGGAAATATAGACGTACTACCAAGTGGTAGTGTTGCTGCTGTGGCCTACTGCGTCGCAAAATATGCAATTAGTTATATTAGATTGCAAGACAACACGAAAATGCGTATAAGAAACAGTCGGCAGTACTACGCACCCGCTATTATACTGTTAATAGCGACAAGGAAGCATATTATTATAGTCTGATAGTGTGCCACATTCCGTTCCATGATGAAGGTGAGTTATTGATTGAAGATGAGACCGCAGAGGAGTGTTTCGTAAGACGCCAAGCGGATTTTCGCCCGTTGTAAGCTAACGTCAGCGCAGAACAATTTGCTCATGCACATGACGAAGTAACATCCCTTAATGCTGCGCGCGAAACCCATATCGACACTGATCCTACCTTATGCGTTGGTGAACATATTGTAAACGGCGATGACTCTTTTTGTGAGGACGTCGGAGAACGAGCAGTGATGCCCGATGAATTTTCCTAGGAAGCATTCGGGGATTAAACATTCAGCAGAGAAACTTATTTCAGAATATTTTCACAGCGGTGGAAAATGATTTGCACGGCATAGAAAGTCAGCTACTACTGTTTATTACGGGTGGTAGCGGTAAATCGTTTTTTTTGGAATTCAACGTGGAGCATGTAAAACGTTGCTACGCACCAACTCGAAGCTCTGCTGAAACCTAACTTTGTCGAGGTTGGGTCATTGACTGGGGTTGCTACTCGTCAAATATTCGGCAAAACACTTCATAATATTTTCTTTCTTCCGATTGAGAAAGGAAATACTATGACGTACAAAAAATTTAATGGACAGACTCGAGAACGAACGACGTATATGGCGGTATGTAAATTGGCTCATTATTGACGAAATTTCCATGATATCATATGAGAACCTGCTGGTCAATTTGTGGCGTCAGTTTTCTTTCTGTGAGCTGACACTAAATATGCGACAACGCAATGATACCGAATTTATTAATTTATTAAACAGTTTGCGGGTGGGGAACTGACGACGGGTCATCTGGAATTGCTGTGCGAGCGGAGGCACGTGCCTTTAAACGGAGAATTTGCGGATGGAGTTGCTGTTCGTATTTTACCTACGGTCAGGGAAGTCGACGCATACAATGACAAAATGAGTAAAGAAAACGCAAAGTTACACCGTACGTACCTATCGTATTAATGCAGTGGATAAGTCTCGCGAAGTAGCTACGTATGGCAAGAAACCACCAGATAACGTTATTCCAAAAGACGTCTATAACTGTGGTGGTTTTTGTCATCGATAAAAATTGGCGTAGAATTTCGAGTGATGCTGAGACGCAACATTTCCGTCTCTGACGGACTAGTAAATGGAGCTATGGGCTTAATAAAAAAATTTAAATCGCCGGCCTTAAGACGAGATCAGCTGGAGGATGGGGAACTGCCAGAAGCCGTGTACGTAAAATTTGACGATGAAACTGTTAGTCTTAGGTAAAAGATAGTGACGGTTGCATACCCATACCTCCATCAAGTACTACGTTTAAAGTGACAAGGGGATACGGACATGTGGAGCGTCGTATGTACATATGTTAATATAAAGTTGAGCGGTTACAGTCCATAAGCTACTAGGTACCACCCTCGAGAGAGCTGTAAAAAAACCTTGATAAAAACAATTTCGCTAAAGGGCTAATATATGTTGCATTAAGCCGTGTCAAAACTTTGGAAGGCATAGCGTTGTTCGATTTGGAAGCCAATTAAATCGACCGCACGATGAGGGATCGTTTACAAGGGAAATAACAAGACTACATGTCTTCTGAGTATCGAGGCCATACATAATACACGACTTTATGACTTATGTCCCATGCATGTATTCCAACCCGATAGGAGTCCTCTTGGAATATCAGTATGAATAAAATTATGCTAGTAACAATTACTCTAATGTCAATTGCTCACCACTTTTAACTGAACGTTGCTATTTAAGATTCTGGACCGTTACCCGTTGAGAAGTTCTCTGGTTATCCACTATCAGCTCCACTCTGCAACAAAAATCTTTACAAAGATTGGACTCAAACCTAATACGATAAAGAATTGCGATCCGTTATACATTGCGAACCGTAAATTAAATTACTGATTGAGCTCGGTTATATTGGTTAAAAAAAACTGAGTAAGTGCGAGTCGGATTTCAGTCGGAGTTCTATACTATTACATGCATATCATGACGACTATCCATAGGAAGGAAGGAAATGAAAATTAATTTACAAGTTAAGGATAAGAAAGAAAAAAATATCGGCCAAGTGCGAGTGGAACTCGCGCACGAAGGGTTCCGTACTATTATCTATAAGTTTGTTATATGGGAGTCCCCCTTAAATATTTATTTTATTTTATTTTTAGTATTTGTTGTTATAGCGGCAATAGAGATACATCATCTGTGAAAATTTCAACTGTCTAGCTATCACCGTTCTTGAGATACAGCATGGTGACAGACGGACGGACAGACGGACGGACGGACGGACGGACGGACAGCGAAGTCTCAGTAATAGGGTCCCGTTTTTACACTTTGGGTACGGAACCCTAAAAAAATCAAGTGTACCTCCGCGTTAAGATAAATTAACACGTGCCTCCAAACTGGTCTATTGGGATAATTCACGGATGTATGGATAATGGCGACACCTTTTAATACATTTGGTGTAATTTCATTGTTTTTTCTTACAGGGTTACAGGAAACGAGGTTTTCTTCTCGGTTGTTTCCTCCTCCAAAACTTAACCAACCGCAACGAAATTTTAAGTTGTAACGTTTCGTTTTTTGTACTTATTATTTAAAAATTCGTGTACTGTACGTTTGTTCGCAGCCAAATTTTGGCCAGAAACAGACACCTACGAGTAGTACACAAAGGGTCAAGTTCATGAGGTTGAAACAGACGAGAACAAAACTTATATTTGTATGAAAAAAATTGCCACGCTTAAGGTTCAAAATATCGCACTGAAAACGCCGTATAAAATTATACTTCTTGGACTAGGGACCCTCTTTATTTTTTTTATTATTATTTGTTTTATCTGCGCTTCATGTTTAAATCTCTGCCTAATACATTTTAAAAGTTACAGTCCTGTTATAGATGGCCCGAAGGAGGGACGAACGGACAAACTGCAGAGCCATAGTAAGTAATAGGGTCCCGTTCAGGCCAAACTGATTTTAATGTACGATAGTAGGGGATTCTGAATTGTTATATCAATTATTTTAAACTAAACAAAATAAGAGCTATAATTTTGATGTATCATACCTAATATACTTTGCATTTGCCCATCAACAAAGCACAAACACCAGAACCTATACAAATCCTACTTCAAACAACTACATTAAACCTAATTGAACGGCAATCAGATGTAAGAGTTCATTCAGATCATACCTATCAACCAAGCACAAATACCAGACTCTATTCAAAACCTATTTCTGAAAGGATTTAACGTAAGGCTGCTCCCAGACACAATTTGGGAACAGGAACTATTCACCCTGCCAGTGAAGCTGGGTGTCCTTGCATTAACAATCCATTAAAAACACAGAATGTTAAATTATCCGTTGAATAAAACAAGATACTAAGTCACGCAATATAAAATACAGAAAACCTGGACCTAAAGCCCATCACACTCACACAGCAACCTTGAGGTAATGCAATTTGACGAGGCATTTAAATGACAGTGAAAGAAGCAAAGAAATTATATTCAGATTAGCAAGTAAAATCAGTTGAATCGAACTCATCACATTGGCTGTCAATCATCCCCACCACCGCAAATAATACCGACCTAACCGCCACTCAATTTAAAGACGCCCTTGCAATTCGCTGCGCTCTCGAACCTGGTTATCTTCCTCAGGTTCATCATCCTCATTCCTCAGAATCATGCCCGAAATTGTAAAAATAGTGGCCTAATTAAACAAGGCCATTACAGTCATGATCAACATAGGACGATCCAAATTTGGGCCGAACTACGTCGGGGTAAAGGTCGATTGAACTATACGAGTAATGCGTGATGCAAGTGCTACACAGCCAGCCCTTATTAGAGACTTATTACTAAATCAGACGCCGCAAATACTTATCGTTACTTAACAATTATAGATTGCGGCGTTCGTAGTCGAAACATTAGGCCCATGCATGACAGCTGACATGAGAATATGCGTGGAGGTCCAAACGGAAGGTCCGAAACTAATATGAAGGTTCAAACCGCTGATCGATGCAACGGGAGACCCCAGGGCTGTCGCCTACCTCTGCCAGAGAATCTCTCTGTCTGTAGTACAAAGAGGTAACGCTGCCAGTTTACTGGGAACTAGGCCGCAGGCGGACCTCTTGGAAGCGGTATAATCTTTAGTATACCTAAACCTTAATCCAAATAAACTATAAGTATAAACCAATCTAAATTAGCAATAGGTACCTTTGTTATTATTGTATGTAGGTACCTACCAAGTTTAACAGTTAAGGCATAAACGTTGTAACATAACGTTAACCGTAAATTTAAATACAGCGAAACTATTATAGTAAGGTGATATTTACAACGAATGAGTATAAAAGTTGTGGACAGAGTTGTGTCGGCCAATAAGTTTAATCGTCCATTTACTAGGTGCGTGACATGTATTGTCATGTCAGATCTGTCTTGTCGTGAAATATTCTATAATATCTAACTAATGTTTCATGCTGATTAAAGCCTTGTTTCCTAAGGTTCTGTCGTTTAAATATATCAATTTAATCAGCATAATTTAAAATGACTGACAAAGAAATAAAATCTCCGACATGTGGTTCCAGTCTTGTGCCAACTCAGAATATCTCCATGACTCGCTACTTACGGCCCGACCGGTTCGATGTCGAGCCTAATACAACTGCCGCTGATATCAAATGGTTACCCTGGTTTGCTACGTTTAAAAATTTTCTAGAAGAGGATCAAACAATAACGGAACCGGCCCGTTTGAAGATTCTCATCAATCACCTGTCACCAACAGTATACTCATTTATTCGTGACTGTTCTACTTACTGTCAAGCGGTATGTCAGCTTGAAAAAGTATATGTTAAGCCTAAGAATATTATTCTTTCACGCCATCTACTTATGACTAGAAAGCAGCGCCCGGACGAATCGATTTCCGACTATTCCCGCGCGCTAAAACTTCTTGCTCATGAATGCAAATTCGAACAAGTATCCGCACAAGAACATGAGGATCAAAGCATAAGAGGTGCATTCATCGCGGGAATCACGTCTCAGAAAATAAGGGAGCGTCTCTTAGAAAACTTGACTATTACTTTAGAAGAAACACTTAACCAAGCTACGTCGCTCGAAGCAGCTGAGCGTAGCTCAAAAATAATAGCAAATAATTCGGACACAGTACTTAACGCGCTTCCCGTAACTGTGGAATCAAGTGATAATATTCCAGTTCAGTCAAGTCTTGCTGCAACAAGTCCGCAACAGCGTAGGAAATGTTTCTTTTGTGGTGGTAGCGTACATCAAAGAATAAAATGCCCCGCATTTCACGCTACTTGCCAACTTTGTGGTAGAAAAGGCCACTTTGCGAACGTTTGCAGGAGCGGTAAGCCTTTACCGATCAATTCAGTCATAGCTGACTTGCCCTCAAGACCGGCTCAACCGCCCGGTACTATTGCGAGTTTGACTGCGATCTCTGCCGCTTCACCATCCAGTCTTATCAAAACAACTGTTCCAGTGACTATAAACGAAATACGCGCTGATGCTTTGATTGACACGGGGAGCTCAATCAGCTTTATTAATAAAGATTTAGTCAATGTTATGAATCTGAGGCAAAAACCTTGCAAGCAAACAATTACATTGGCTTCTCTCAATTACGTGTCTTTTGTAGAAGGAATGTGCTTCGCGACCATTAAGCTCAAACAACACACTTACAAGCAAAGACCGCTATTAATAGTAAATAATGTATGTGCAGATATAATTGTCGGTCATGACATTCTCAAAGACCACTCTAGTCTAGAACTGCGTTTTGGTGGTAATAAAGATCCCCTGCAGATTTGCAACGTCATGGAAGCCTCTGTCCCGCCAGCATCAGTCTTTACAAACCTGTCACCTGAAATTAAACCGATAGCTGTCAAATCAAGGCACTATTCTGAAAAGGACAGAGACTTTATAGATCAAGAAATTTCAAAACTCTTGGAGGACGGCGTAATAGAGCCTAGCGTATCCCCTTGGAGGGCTCAAGTACTAGTTGCAGGTGGTGGGACACATCGCAAACGTCTCGTAATAGACTACTCTCAAACAATCAACAAATATACATTGTTGGACGCCTACCCATTACCCAATATAGAAAATATCGTATCCAATGTTGCAAAGTTCAATTACTTCAGTCAAATTGATCTCAAAAGCGCTTATCACCAGATTCCGATTTTAGAGAGAGAAAAACTATATACAGCATTTGAAGCGGGTGGAAATCTGTATCAATTTACCCGAATTCCATTTGGCGTGACTAATGGCGTGGCTGCGTTTCAAAGAACCCTGGACTTCATAATCAAAACAGAAAAATTACAAGGTACTTTCGCATATTTGGATGACGTCACTGTGTGTGGCCAAAACAGAGAAGATCATGATAAGAATCTCAATAAATTCATGACAGCTGTAAATAAATACGAATTAACTCTGAACGAGAAGAAATGTACCTTTGGTGTAGATACTATTAGTCTTCTCGGATACACAATAAAGAATAACTCGATAGAGCCAGATCGCGAGAGGCTGAAACCACTGCTAGACTTACCTCTGCCCACTAACGCAAGTGAACTCAAGCGAGCTTTGGGATTGTCTGCCCACTACGCTAAGTGGATTACTAAATTTTCCGAAAAATTACAACCATTAATTGGTGTTTCAACTTTCCCCTTAAGCGATTCGGCTGAGACTTCTTTCAAGGAATTAAAGTCAGATATTGCTAAAGCGTGTCTTGTGGCTATCGATCCGAATGAGACCTTTACAGTGGAAACAGACGCTTCTGAGTTCGCAATAGCCGCTAGTCTCTCTCAGAAGGGCCATCCTGTCGCCTTTTTCTCACGCACGTTATCCGAATCCGAACGTAAACAATCGTCGGTTGAAAAAGAAGCCTGTGCCATTGTAGAAAGCTTACGAAAATGGAGACATTATCTTATTGGTAAACATTTTTTGCTTGTTACTGATCAACAATCGGTCGGATTTATGTTCAATCAAAAACATAAAAACAAAATTAAAAATGAAAAAATAGAGCGCTGGCGCCTTGAAATGTCATGTTACAAATATGACATCGTTTATCGACCCGGGAAGGAAAATATTGTAGCAGATGCTCTGTCGAGAGTATGCATGTACCTTAATCATAACAAGCTAAAAGAACTACATGAATCTCTTTGCCATCCCGGTATCGTAAGAATGGCGCACTGGGTCCGTATGAAGAATTTACCATATTCTTTGAATGACATTAAAACAATGACTGCGTCCTGTCGAGTTTGTGCCGAAATAAAACCTCGTTTTATGCGAACAAAAGGGCACCTGATAAAATCTACTATACCATTTGAGAGGTTGAATATTGATTTCAAAGGGCCCTTACCAAGTAACACGGGCAAAAAGTACCTGTTGACAATAATCGATGAATACAGTCGATTTCCATTTGCATATGCGTGTAAAGATATGACTTCCGCTACGGTAATCAATTGTTTGAAAGATTTATTTTACATATTTGGCACGCCGCTTTATATACATAGTGATAGAGGTAGCTCATTCATGTCCGAAGAATTACGACAATTCTTAGCGTCTCTTGGCGTTGCTTGCAGTCGTACGACGCCTTACAATCCGGAAGGTAACGGGCAAGTAGAACGTCTCAATGGCACCCTGTGGAAGACCATACAATTATCTTTGCGTTCTAGAGCCCTACTTACTGAGGATTGGGAGCAAGTTCTAACAGTATATTTACATGCCATACGATCGCTCCTTTGTACGTCAACTAATGCAACGCCTCATGAGAGGCTATTCTTGCACCCGCGTCGATCTTCAAATGGAGAGTCTTTACCCACGTGGCTCGTGCCAGGCCCAATCCTTATGAAGAAAAATGTACGCAATAAAACTGATCCTTATGTTGAAGAAGTGGAACTTCTTCAAAGTAACCCTAACTATTCTTTTATAAGAACACAAGAGGGCCGAGAAACTACTATTTCAAATAGACAGCTTGCACCACTCCCAGTTCCCGAACCTGAGTTTCAGGAATCAGTTTCTGAAGACGACGAGCTGGAGATGCTCGATGCCGAATCAACACCTTCTGTCGGTTCACAGGAGCTTGAGGCTGAGCCTGCGCCAGAGATGCCGCGTAGATCTGGACGAGAGCGCCGCCTGCCTCAACACCTGCAGGACTACCAGCTGTAGTCTCTAGGAGGGGGTGAATGACATGTATTGTCATGTCAGATCTGTCTTGTCGTGAAATATTCTATAATATCTAACTAATGTTTTATGCTGATTAAAGCCTTGTTTCCTAAGGTTCTGTCGTTTAAATGTATCAGTGCGTAGCCCTAAAAATCGGTCAACCGCGAGTCAGACTCGCGCACCGAGGGGTTCGTACAAACTGAAAGCAATTAATATATCTCTCACGAAAAGATAACCTGGATTAAAGGATAAATTTAAATTTGCTTCAGTAAACTCCCTCTATACATAGGTTAGTTTCTAAACTGCAAATACGTTTCGTCTGTTGACAACCAAAACTCACTAAAATTTCTGTCACTTCTCTTCAAAACTTCGTATTATTTATATCTAGTAAGTAGATTGACACTGAGGTACGAGCTTTGTTTTTGTAGGTATTTGTTACTTTGTGAGTTTTGGTTGTCAACAGACGGTTTGTAAATGTTAAAAAGTATTGATTCAAACAAAATCAAAAATTTAAGGTTTTCTGTCTTTTTCTTTTACTTGTGCGACACGATGTTGATTCTTGCCAAATTGTAAGAGTCTAGTTAGGTCAAAGGAAGTTTTGATTCCCTAGGGTCGATCCAGACGGACAGACGAAGAACAAAGTGATCCTATTAGGGTTCAGTTTTTACAAACTGATGTACGGAACTCTTAAAACGATAGGTGTCATTGGAAAATAACAATTCAAATTCGTAATTACTTCAAGTATACAACATTCCCCTCCACCCACAAACACATACATAGTGTACTAATTTTGAAAACAAACTTCAATTTTATTGGGGATATAGGTAAACGTATTTTCCGTTTACACTTATGTTTAGTTTAGAAACACTGTCTTTACGCGATATGTAAACTATGACTTCTGTAAAACTCAATAATAGTTAGCGCTAAACTTGAGACTTTAAATAACTTGTCTTTAAATCATTTCGACTATTTACGTTAGCTCTTTCCCTTACCAATATGAATTCCATTTGAGAAACAAAATTTATTAAAAACTCATTTCACTCAGTAACAATATTTGTTTTAATAAGCCGCAGCTTTTCCCCACGTTTCACATTGGATAATTGTTTGCGGGACTGGGGAGGTTAAGGGGACTTCGGTAATTAGATGTATGTTCTAGATGTTAAATATTTTAAATAATATCGAATCGAATATTTAGGAAATCCCTCTGTGCCGGTGGAGATTAGTTCATTCACTTTGGATGTGACGCCTGAATGCGGTTATTCTATCTAAACCATGAGCCAAACGTGTTATGTCATTAGCAGGGATCGCATTCACAAGATGCGAGCAAATTCAATGACTTAGGAACCAGTGACGGCCCTAGCACTTCAATTAATTTTGCTCGCATTTTACGAACCCACTCATTAGTCACTATCACTGTATTATTTGACCGTGTCTAGGTAGGTAGTAGGTAGCATTGTAATTTATACCTAGCTTAAAGACGTTCAAGGAACTCGCAAGTCGAGTTAAATCAATTTTTTATCTTAAAATATTTCAGGATTTTTTTTGCATTCAAATCCTCTTTTTATTTCCAAGAGTTTTCGGATCTTTTCATCTTTTGTAACGATTGGCTTCTGTATCTGCCAAGGGCATGCCCCCACTACCCTCTCACGGTAATATCACGGAATCCGGGATACGTTATTTTGTCGTAACTAATTGTAAGCTCAAACCAAACCAAACATATAAAACATAAACCATTACATTAACCAACCTGTTGACAACCAAAACTCACTCAGTAACAAATACCTACTTAAAACAAAGCTCATATTCCAGTGTCACTCTATAATAAATAATAATAATAAGCCTCATTTATTCCTTAATAAAAAACGTTACATCTTAGATGTCACTCTATAAACTAGATATAGTCTGTCCGATCTCTAAGATTAAATGAAGTCACTTTGACACAAAGTACACACAACCTTATGCTTGTAAATTTAAGGTCGTTTTTCACTTGTGCAAGTTTGACATAATTTCATCTTAAAATTCCGGAGAGACTATAAGAGGTTTAAAGAGCAGTGACAGAAATGTAAGTGAGTTTTGGTTGTCACCAGGCGATATTTTCGGTCATATTTACGAAGTTAGAAACAACCTTTTAAATATTTCGGGACAAAAACAGTTTTTTCCCAATTTAAATTTTTAGAGGTTACCTCCTTTTGCCGTGAGACGGCAGCCAAGAAGTCTGCTGCCATTGTCTTGTCTTTGACGGGAAAGGCACATACAAAATATAAATATGTAATATCTTCTCGAATTCGGTATTGATACTGGTACTTACTAAATTCCGAATGTAAGTTAACGACGCGTTTGGCTCGGTTTGTAGACACCTGCCTACTGAGTCGGCGGTCCCGGGTTCGAATCCCGGCCGGGGCAAATATTTGTGCAAATATTTGTTCTTGGGTCATGGATGTTATCTATATATGTATTTATCTGGGGGCACGGTAGTGCCCCCGCCAAGACGAACAAAAAAGAAGGGGGCACTACCTACCTTTTCTCGAACCGTTTCGTCTCATATTCATACCCTCATAGTTTCGTCCCAGTTAACACTAGAGCGCCCAAATTCTCAGGTTAAGATGCAGTTAGCAAACATATAAAATGTACAAAATTTAATTGATCTAGCTTTTATACTTTAGGTTTTATAGGTACCTAAAATACGCCGATTTTGCCACTCACTCACTGACGTATCAAAACCTCTGGGGTACTTCCCGATGACCTAGAAAGCTGAAATTTGGTATGTAAGCTAGTATTAGTACACAAACAACAAAATAATTCTAAAACTTGGAACTTTTACCCCCCAACCCCTTAAACTAGGGGATGGAAGTTTGTATGAAACTTCCGCAAATTTTGATACTAGAGGTCTGAAAATTGAAACCTATAGGGACTCATTGTTATAAATCAAATACATATTGTAGGACTTTTAAAAAATCACCCCCCACCCTTTAAATAAGGGGATGGAAGTTTGTATGGGTTTCCCATAATAGGGGATAAAAGTGTATATATATATGGGGCTAAACTTAAGTATTTCTTAAATACACAATTGTCTACTTTAGTTGACGCTCAAGAAACCCCACAGCCCAAAAAAATAAAAAAAACTAAAGCACCTTACAAAAAGAAATGAGATCCCACCAAAAACATTTCATGTAAAATTGACGGCCAAGACTCACATTCTCATAACGCTTTCGCTGTAAAAAAGTTATCAGATCCCAGAAAAAGCCAAGCCCCTAAGCCCCGACTTTACTAACCCCACCACCTTGGTTTAAAAAGTATGGCATCAACTGGCTTCAAGCCCCTAAACCCGGAGTTTACTAACCCTACACCTTTGTTTCAAAAGTATGGCTTGGCCGTTTCATAGAGTACCGTAAATAAGTCCAACGGACCGTCTGGCCCATATGGTATCAAGAAACTAAGTTTATGTCTTTGATAATATATACTTATAAACTTAATTCCTTACGATATAGGCCGGACAGTCCGCTAGACTTATTTACGGTAGTCTATGAAACGGCCAAGCCATACTTTTGAAACAAAGGTGTAGGGTTAGTAAACTCCGGGTTTAGGGGCTTGAAGCCAGTTGATGCCATACTTTTTAAACCAAGGTGGTGGGGTTAGTAAAGTCGGGGCTTAGGGGCTTGGCTTTTTCTGGGATCTGATAACTTTTTTACAGCGAAAGCGTTATGAGAATGTGAGTCTTGGCCGTCAATTTTACATGAAATGTTTTTGGTGGGATATATTATGTATATCGTCGTCTAGTACCCATAGTACAAGCTTTGCTTAGTTTGGGAATAGGTCGATTTGTGCATGATTGTCCTTTAATATTTATTTATTTATTTAAGTAATTAAGTAATATCCTAAAGCTTTAATGCCCAGAAAATTGGATTTCATAAATGAGGATAACCTGGAACAGAGGTAGGGATCCCCACCCAAGGGAAGTTTGTAAAATTTTCTTAAATATATCCATATTACTACAGTACTTTCCATAAAAATATTATTATTACTAATAACTAAGAAATAGTAACTGATTGTGTTTCATATTTTTATTTTTTTTACACGAGTACATAAATAATTTAAATATTTAATCATTGGAATGCAAATTTGGCTTAAACATATTTAAAAACATGAAGAACGAAGGATTATAAAGGCGGACGAACTTTCTTGGCAAAACTACCCATTATATTGCCAGGTGGGCTGTAGTTTGCTACGACGTAAACATGGCCGTCTTTGGACCTCGCCATACCCACGCCCACTTCTTTGCTGTCTTCCCATACAACTTGTGTAAAATGGCCGGATCCCAAGTCAGTAGGTTCTCTGCCAAAACGATGATCTTTGATTTCATTATACCATTTCTCTACTGGATCTTTACCACAAACAATAAAATTAGGATCCGAAGACCAAGCATAGAAAATATTTTCTCCATATTCATGTTGATCTCTGTGTTCCATTCGACCTTTTTTAACTAGAACTTTAGCCCACTCTTCAGCGTATTTACCAAGTTTCTTACTTAGCTCCAACGGCGGTACTCCATGCTTTTTTCTGTAGACATTATGAGCTGCCAAAAAATCATCCTCAAACTTATCTCCAGAAATAGACGTGTTTTTAAATTTGTTAACCAAATCAGACGCCATGTCTCCTAAATTTTTGCTATTCCTTTGATTTCCGGGAGGCGGTGATGCGAGGTTGCTTGAATTACGTGTATTGCTTTCCATTCCACTAAATGCGGATCTAAATTGCAAAGCACCAGGTGGTAAAACATTCTTCATAAATTGATTACTAATATTACCTGGAGGAGAATAATGAGCTACTACGTAAAGCTTACCCGATTTGCTCTTAGCACTTCCAATACCCAGCTCTTTAGTATTTTGCCACACAATCTGTGTAAAATGACCACATGTCAATACTTCTGGCTCCTTCCCAAAGGAGTAATCGTTTATCTCACTATACCACTTTTCTATACAGTCACGTGCTCTGATTTTTATGTTAGGGTCATGGGACCAACCGCAATATACATTCTCGCCATATTCTTCATGTAGACTATACTGCATACAATCCTTTTTTGCAAGCTCTTCTGCCCATTTTTGACTAACTTTACACATGTCTTTATTAAGAATTAAGGCAGTGGCCCCATGTTCTCGTCTGTATTCGTTGTGTACAGCCAAGGCTTCATTTTCGAAATCACTGCTTTTGGATCCGAATAATTTACTCTGAAAAAAATTAAAAACAAATGAAACAAGAAATTTAATATTACAGGTAAGGTCACCTGAGGCTATTGCGAATATGAGGCAAATGCGACTTTTGATATCATATCATACACTTTATTTACCTACCACTGTGCTCTCTATTTTATTTATATTAATAGTTGGCACTTTAGGCAGTAAGGGTATGGGTATGGGTGATCTTTAACTGTTCTGCATTTATGATATCATCAAAAGTCGCATTTGCCTCATAGTCACAATAGCCTCAGGTGACCTTAATATGTTCGGTTCATTTTACCCTGTGGAAAGCATTATCACAATGCGTCAGAGCGTGACGCTACTCAAGCCAAGGATCGATTAAACGCAGTAAATAAACATTTTAAAATCTTATTGACAAAGCCTTATCTTGCCGTAACTTTCTTTTGGGGATCACCTCTAGTGGAATAAAAATTCTTGTCATAAATTTGATTGTCATAACTCATTTCGCATAATGGATTTCCTCATACATGTTATTTGTCATAAATTATTATTTGCATAACATTTTATATGTCATAATTGTTGTTTGGCAGGCTTTTCATAAGCATAATTTAGTATGGCACAAAATTTCAAGTAATATTATTGAATTTCATAATAATTGATAGTTCGAAAAAGAACAACGCATAAATTATGGTTTTCATAATTAATGGCAATAGAAATTATATAGTATAAGTTATATCACATGTACCAATCATAATACTTTATAACATTTGAAATAATGATACAAAAGTTACATGAGCACAAAAACAAAAAGGGGGGACGGGGGGGCGAAACCCCCACAAGAGAGGCTCGGGGGGCGAAGCCCCCCGCATTAAGAAATCCTTCTCCACACTGACCTCTTTGTTGTAGGTTAGGTTAGGTTAGAATTGTGAACCTACAAATACGAATATCGGCCAGAAAAGTAGGTTAGGTTAGGTTTGAAAGAACTGCGACCCCCTCAGAAATGAACTGCTGCCAGAAAACCAGGCTGATATTGAAATAAAAAATTAGGAGCTTGATATTTATGTTCTTCAGTATTATGCGCCAATGCACGATATGCATAAGAACATTATGATGATTAATGATTATGATTCAGGTTGATATGCTCCAAAATTATATGACATTCCTTACTTATGCGTAAAAACATTATGGTCATAAAATTTATGCGGATCAATTAATGACTATACACCTTATGCGCAAGGACTATTATGACAAAAGTGGTTATGCGCACCGACATTATGGCTTTAAAATTTATGCAACCCAATATGGAACCTTTCTTTTGTTATAGAACGAATTGAAAATTCTCGACGACATACAAATAGTTGTGGGATAACATAAATAAAACTTCGTAATAACTTATTACAACTTTTTGTATGGATTGTTATGACAAAATAAACCTTTGTATCTTGTAAATTAATAATGTCACTTGCATGAAATGAAACTGACTCTACTTTAAAGAGAATTTAATATCGTATTAAATGTAACCTTCAATGTTTTACATGGTAACTGATAAAAGTGTAAAATAAAAAATAGTAAATCTAATTATGAACTAAATTCAAATCGCGCTTGTTTTACTATTGCATGTTTTCTCACTTTTGTTTTCAATATCAAAGGCAGTCATTGTTGGCTTGTATGGTTATTATTGAATTACTATCATGAATTAAAACTTACCTATTTATATATTATAATAAGTTTAAAATGTGTTTAAAATAATTTGTTGGTTACCCTTGGTAGTAAATTTAGTTTACATTTTGTTACCACGCCAAATGAATGAATAAAGTCAGAGAAATACAGTGAGAATATATATATGATCACAAGCGGTCCAGAGTCGTTCAACGTTTAGGAAGCTGGGCACAAGAAGACCAGGAACCGACAGACCGAGATGTACTACGGCTCGAGAAGATCGATTTATAGTCACAATCATGCTTCGAAATCGGCACTTCACGGCAGTTGAAGTATAAAATCAACTTCAAGATACCCGAAGAGATGATGTTAGTGAACGGAACTGTAAGGCAGCGGCTCCAAAAAGCTTATTTGAACCCACGTAACCACGAATTTAGTATTTTGACGAAACCAGATACGAGTATGAGCATGTACTATGCATATGACGGACGGCTAGGTGAACGTTTTATTCCAGCTTGTTTTGAGGAAAAAGTGTCATTCGGCGGTGGGTCTGTTATGGTTTTGGCTGGAATCTCTTCAGAGAGTCGCATAAAGTTAATATTGATAGAAAATGGTACTCTTAATGAGCATGTTGGCCCATACTTGATTCAAGAATGACAACACTTACACAGCTTAAATTGTAACTTTGAGGAAGTTTTGTTTAATACTTGAGGAAGTTGGTATCAATTGTATGAACTGGCCCTTGAGAAGCCCGGACTTAAATACCATTAAGCATGTATAGGACGCGCTTGGGAGGCGTATAAGAAATCGAAATCCCACCCCAGCTTACACTTAGGGACCTGAAACATGCGTTAGTGAAAGAATGGACCAACATCCCGCAACATCGCATAAGGAAGTTATTAAATAAACAGCATGCCCGATCGTCTGGAAGCTGTACGAAGCTGTGTACGAAGTATTCATTTACCTTAAAGTCTTTCTTATGTAGTATGTTAATTTTTCTATGTAAAACTCGTTGATCTTTTGATTTCTATGTAATTTTAACAAACAAATGAATAACATTTCAAACCTTTGGTGTCGTTTTATTAACTGTTAAATTATCTACAAGATATAGTTTCATTATGATTAATTTAGAAGATATTCTAGCTATTTGAACTGATTCGTATTTTTTGTGCAGTGCTAATGCGCAAATAGCCCTGTCTAGCTGTGTGTCTATCTATCTGTTACTTCTTAAATCTAACCAAGTAGCACTATTAAGTAGCAAATACTTTTAGGCAATAGAAAAGTGGTTATGCATGTTGTAGTATACCTAACCCTATGCCAGGCACAGTACAGCTGTTTATATAGGTCACTATGCTAGAACTTAGCTCGACAACACACCACCAGCACCACCAGTCTCGGCAAGGGTCGGGTAGGAACTAACCCCACTCCGTTGGTTCTGACGTATGCGCACGAGATAAGGATAGCAACACTACATCCCTTTTTTATTTTAATTAAAATGAGATTAATTGGTGATCGTATAAATAATAATATGTGAATGTTTATATATTTAAATAAAAAGGTTGTTTCACTCAAAACCCATAAAGTATTTAATCAGTCTTGTTTTATGTTATCTAGACCGGTTAATAGTTTAATTTGTGATCTCATTTGATTTAGAACTAGCTTTGCAATATAAACTTGCCGCGAACCTTGTTGACCCAACAATATAGAGGATACATCGAGGATATACAAAGGATACCGATTCGAAGTCGCTTCAGCGTGCAATATGCTGTAGTCGCCGGTTAGTCTGTCGCAGCTAACCGGCCCCGTACGGGTTCGCGATCAGGAAAAGTTCTCCCACACCAATGTGGATAGAGAGGGAGTCACACTGGTGGAAAGGAAGAGCAAGGCGCGCATGGTGCCCCGCAAGACTAAGTGGCACAGGCGAGCCGGTTAATTCAGTTCTTGGGATTGCGACACCGTGTCCCACCAGGACATGAAGGTGTACCACTTCAGACCTGTCACTACGTGCAATTCAGCTCGTTTGAGCTACGCGTGTCCCAGCCGCTACAGGCTGCTACTATCTGCCTAATCCTACGCCAGCCTGTCTAGCATAACCACGCCTCGCGGTTCCCGTCGCGCGACAGCGCTAGCCGTCATTCCCTCACACCACTGCACAGCTGCAAGAGATAGGCAAATATCTCGCTCGAGAAATAGTCGCACATGACAGCTATTCCAGAGGTCGAACAAAGCAAAGGAGCCACGCCATTATGTCGCTTAAACCATTAAGGCGCTTATTGAATTAAATCTAACTAGTTTTAAGTTTGGTCTGCATGTAGTTTTGTAGTTCCAAAGCATGTAGGTTATATTACTGTAATATTGTGTAACTTATTTGAAAAATAAATGAATTATACAAAACAAGGGTTATACACTTCATTCTAGAATTTTTAAGAATTGTGACATGTAGCCTATCTGGATAATTATTTCACAACAACCACTTTGTCAAGCGCTTAAGGACTATTGCTTGCTCTTTTCCCCCTTTTACCATTTTCAATTTTTTTTTTTTTATGAAACTGAAACTGATAGTATATATGTATTTATCGTAGTACTGTTCATTTGTTAGTTTTAATTTCTTGTTTAAGGCATGTCTATAGCCGCATTGTTAACGAACCTGATGTGTATGATACGACTTCCACGATACAGGCTGTGCCTAGTGTGGAAGTCACTGTTAAATTATGTTAAATGTAGAAATGTTTCTTTTGGTAAAATAAAAATTATTCTGTTCTATTCTATTCCATTCTAAGTAGCTAACTTGCTTTACACGTCATCATGTTCTCTCGTTCAATATTCTCACTAAGGTATGTATAATTTGTCATCTGAAATTACGATATATACCATTCAAAAGAATATGAGAATCCAAATAAATTTTCGAAATTGCAACTATAGTCCAATTGAATTGAGATTTTGAAACCGCGTCTTTTCCTATTCGATCTAGATTTGAAATCACAGATAAACAAATTCCAATTTAATTGCGGCATTAATTTAGAATACCAGATCATTCTCAATATAAGGTTGATAAATAATTCCAGTTTAATGGAGCCATTCATTTGAAATACAGGACCATCATTGGCAATTTAATTAATGTTGTGAAACGATTCCTATTTAATGAAGGCACTTATTTGAAATACTAAACTAAATTGCAAATCCAATTGAATTGAGGTTTTTAAACCACCACATTTCTAATTGGATCAAGGTTTTAAATCAGTGATATACCAATACCAATTTAATTCCGGCATTTAGTTGTAATACCAGACCATTCTCAATTGAAGGTTGATAAACAATTCCTATCTGAGGGAGGTATTCGTTTGAAATACCGGACTATTGTCAATTTACTTAATGTTTTCAAACGATTCGAACTTAATGGAAGCTCTTATTCGAAATACTAAACTTTTGTCAATATAATGGAGGTAGTTAAACAATCCCACCTAATATAGGCATTCATTTTAAATGCCACTTTTGTCAATTTAAAATGTCAAACTATTACAGTTTTATCCAGGCATTCATTTGAAGTGCCAAACTATTGTCAATTCAATTAAGGTTGTCAATCAATTCCAATTCACTGGAGGCTTTGAGACCTCGAGTATCCCAATTGAATGTGAGTCAAGAACACGTCATATTCCCATGTTACCGGATTTCTGATACTTCAAATATTCCAATTTAATGGAAGTCTTAAAACAACAGCCTTTTCCAATTAAATGAAAGCTTTAAAGCACAGTATATTTCAATTTAATCGACGCGTCGAAGCCATTGATATTCAAGTTTTAATGGAAGTCTCAAAAGCAAATACTCCAGTTTATGAACGCTTTGAGTTATTTAATATAAATTTAAAGGAAGGTTTAATACATATGGTATTTCAAATTGACCTTCCAGCACGAACGCGGCACTTAACATACCGCTTATAATATATCTATAGTCTATCAAATTGACCTTCCATGCAATTGTATTTGCTTAGCCGTTAAGCCTTACTATCTTTCTTACGAATAGTTTGGTTCCCGCGGTCTACTAAATAGACGTTTCATAATGCCTTTCGCTTACTTTAACAATCCGCTTAGCCTCTTATATCGGCAATCCAGCGTGGTCTATCAAATTGACCTCTCATAAAGTCTTAGCCTATCATATTGGCAATTCAGCGTGGTCTATCAATCTATTCCCTCGAGGTTAGACGAAATTATGTGCTGACTAGTGCTTGTAAAATCTTGCGAGGATGTTCTGGCTGTCCAGAGCTGGTCAGTCAGGTTATCCGATTGTACGTCCCTTATAAATCGAGGTTCAATTTTCGTCCACGCTGCCGGCTACTGTTGGCTGCTCCTGAGGCGCGAACTATAGCGTGAAAAACTCTCCTGTAGTTCGAGCCTTACGAGAACTTAATGCGCTTCTCGCACCAGCATCGGATTTGGACGTTTTTTGGAAGTAGCTGGATAATTGTGTGTCATGAATGTTTAAGGTACTGTAAGGCGATACATGGATGTAATTTTTCAGTAATTGAATCTACCTCATATGTAGCATGTTATGATAAATTATTCTTGTAATTCACAGTGCATTAGTACTAACTGTTAAGCTGTGTAATTATCTGAAATAAATAAATAAATCAAATTGACCCCTGACATAAAGCTATTAGTTTCCAGTAACAATACAGTCAGAGCTTATCATATTGACTAATGACTTTGCACTTAGGAGTCTTCCATATCACTTTTAAACCCGTTTGGCCTATCAAATACTATACCTATATTATACTATACCTTACAAGACGTATCTGCTGTTATTTAATTACTGATTTTGTTATACCAAATTGACTACATGTGACATATGCACCTATACGTGTCATATGTACCTATTAATGCACAACCCTTAAGCTGGATGTTCATACTGCTTATCAACTATACAAGATACTCTAGATAATTATTCCAAAAAATACATTTTCAACATAAAGACAAATTAAGCTTATCACACTATAATATTTAACCCGTCAATATATTTGGAAATTCAGAACGATCAAGCCCACTCCATAGGAAAGTATTAAGTAGCGTATTCAATTACGCACGCACAAATGAACAGTCGTGTAAATTAAATAGACGCCTAGGCAGTCCAATCGTTTTCCTAATTTGTTCATAATTATTATATTGTGATCCACTGCGCCACTGCGCAGTCGAAGATTAGTAACACGACCCATTCGAGAATAACGCTAAACTGCTAAATATTCATATTCCTCGAGTGCACAACTACTAATTAATATTCAAAATAATACATTTTGTCCGTTTTCTTATTTATGTAAGCAACTTTCCACCCAGTGGTGCATTGTGGGTAGGCCTCAGCCTCATGTCGTGGGTAGGCCTCAGCACGAACCCCGTGGCAAAATAAAATTATCTTACATTTAGCAACCAAAAACTTGTGTTTTAATAGTTTTTTATTTTTACGTAACTATTGTTAGGCATTTTTCCGTGATCAATGATGTGTGCATATTCATCTTTACAATTGCATTTATCGGCTTGTCGCAGCCGTACAAGGAATTTCTCGAACTTTTCATCCTGTTCCTGTTTCATCAAACGGAATACGTGGCGTTCATATACCGTACTTTGTTTGCAGGAGCAAAGTAATCATCGAATTTTGCTAAGGCTATCGCAAATACCTCTATGCCGACACCTGGCTCCGCATCCGCTCCAGGGGTATTGTAATATATTTCTTAGAGCTCAATTCCTCCGAAATGCAAGAGGCTTGCTCTCTTCTTTTGGCTATCTGTGATAGCTGACACCTCCAAATATACATGGAGTGCTCGTTTCGAACGCTCCCATCTCAGACCGATCGAAGAGGTCTCGCCTTCGCAATGGATTTTTTCCAAAGTTATGGCTGCCATGGGTACTTTTGGGGTGTCCCGGAACCAATCAATCAAATGATTCAAGCGGAGCATTCATCTAACCGCTTGCTAAACAATTTAATGTTCGCACTGGCCCTTTAGCCATTAGTCGTTTTAACGACCGCTTAACTACTGCTATACCATGACCTTGGTCAATGTTAGAAGTGTTAAAACAATATGTCAATTAAATGACACAACATATTTGATTTCAGTTGCTAGGTGTACAAGACCTTTGTCTTATTTATCAATTGAATGATCAGTATACCATAATGACTAGTAAACATTTCTTTTTCTTGCCAATTAAATGACCAGGTACAATATACTCTGCTTACAAGTTTATTTACAACACCAATCATACAGTTTAACCACTCATAAACACATATACCTACACGGATATTTCATCATACATATTACGGGTCCGTGAATAACTAAGTGAAATAAACATTAAACACACAAACATTGACACCGCAGCGCAAGGTATTATTACAATGTAGTTACTAGTTACTTAGTTACCTATTTATCAACCCCGTAAACAATTTATACTGCACCCGATCTAATCTGCCTCAAATGCCGTTAGAAGCAACCGAAGTCTATTTATAATTAATGATAATATTTCTGACAACTGAACTGTTTACTAAAGCTAGTTTACTTGAGTAATTTTGCTATCGCAAACTTTCAAATATATCTACCTACAAGCCGTTATTATAAATGACTATAAACTTGCGCGTCTAAGTCAGATCGTTATTTCATAACTAATATAACATTTTATCACACTTTATTATTATTATTATTTATTATATGTTTTCCAATGGTTTTAAACTGTACAATTGCATTAATTTTACGTTGTAGGCGCGAGTAGATAGGTACTTAGATACGTTGCGCTTATTAAACAATACCTCCTTATTGTGCCTAGGTAGGTAACATATTTTTTTTGGTTTACAAATCTTTCATTATATACGAGTCGCGGTATCGACGCATTTCCGGTAAAAATATTAGACATTAATACCGTTAGTAAATATCGGACAAAAATAATATCTATAAGTAAGTGTAAAACTGCATGATTGGCCAGGAGTTATTTGCAAATGTGCAATAACCGTTATGTTTTAAACGAATGACCCATTACAAACTAAAACTTGTTTACGAGTCGATCCCTGTACTGGAATAGTTGAGCAGTGCACCGCTACCCACTAGGTAGATGTCTTTTGTTCCACAGTTATTAGTGAAACTATAACTTGGATAAATTAACTTCAATGACAATGTATCATATCACTATCGAGCTTGCCCTGTATTTATTAAACATTTACTGTGCAAGTACACGTTAGACTGCTTTTGTCGTGTTCCCGTCTATTCTTTTTTTTTCGAAGGCGTAATTAGATTTCTACTCACTTTTGTCCTCGTCGCCACTTGTAGTATACCTAACCCTATGCCAGGCACAGTACAGCTGTTTATATAGGTCACTATGCTAGAACTTAGCTCGACAACACACCACCAGCACCACCAGTCTCGGCAAGGGTCGGGTAGGAACTAACCCCACTCCGTTGGTTCTGACGTATGCGCACGAGATAAGGATAGCAACACTACACATGTAGTTGTTTTCTAAGGAGCTTTGTCATAACTTGTTGGCCAGTTAGATTTCACTACCTTTATCAACAAAACCAGTTACGAACATGTCATGTCTCGAGTAACAAAGTATTTTTTATTCCTTCCATACTTTAATTCCCCCCCCTTCTTTAATATTTTCTAATTTGTTCTTGCTTTCTCCCGCTCTCCCGGTTTCCCTCCTTGTGCAAGTGACTAACGTAGGTCAAATAGATTTAATGATTAGATTTTATAGTCAACTAATTACCATTTATCAAGTAATTATAAGTGATGTATTCGATTTTATAATAGAAAAATTAAATCGTTTGTGACGATTATTTTACGCGTGTTATTTAGTTTCAATAATAACAACCAGATTACATACCTACTATGACATTTAAATGTTAACTTCATTTTATTTAGATTAAGTTATCAGTGGGTAGGTACCTACAAATCCTACAATACTATCTAACGATAGCCATTTTAAGTATTAATGATGTATCATGCTTAACACAATGTTTCTTTACACTGTTATTAAGTTATGTATGTTGTAGTTTTATCATGAGGTATCACAAAATGCATCAAAAACAAAGATATAACTAGGGATCGGAAATTCAGGTGGATATTAACCTAAAGTTGACAATATCCTATTGCTATCTCACTCATACCTCAAACAAAGCCGCCTATACCTACAACTGAACAACAAAGCCGCCGCCAAAGTTGAGGAATAAAACCATCCGATTACCCGATGCCTATATATAACAGAACACACAAATTAAGGTACTTTAACGACAACGAAACTGATTAAAGCTTCGACGGACGGCTCCAGTGTCTGGAGGTGACTGGTAGGCCCTGCCGCTGACAGTGATTTAATTTCCACGTCAAAGCCACCAGAGCCAGCTATTGTGATAAATCGCCGGTCACAAGGAGGCATTCTTTGCCTTCAGCTGGAGACATTATATTCCATTTTGACAGATTTATTAAAAGCTATGATATCAAACATTCATCAGTCATCAGTCGTATAGGTCATTAAATATTACTAATGAGCCTTTATTTTTTAACAATGGAATGTTATAAGTCATTATTGACGAAGTTAATCACCACGATAAAGGTGCGTAATCTAATCGCGGTCATAAATGTATCAATGCCATGGACACAGTTGAGTCAAATGTGTTACACATGCTTCCCTGTACATGGTCTGATCCGGATATCGTAAAACATGATACCTATCGCTTAATCTTTAGGAAAAGAAATTTCAATGACAATCAATCTACGGGATTTTGATTATTCTACGGGTAAATGAAACACATTTTACTATTTGCATGACGCGGCTTAAAAGATTTTCGCAAATGCAGAAAGGGTGTGTATTTATAATCAGTAATCTAATCCATAGTTATGCAAGGTGAAATGCCTTTATAAAGTTGTGCCGAAACAGGTTTATATTGAAAGTAACTACTATATATATAATCAACCCCATATGGGTTTTGATAAGAATATTATTTCAAATATTTCGGGAACACATACAGAACAAAATGAAGACTAGTTAAATTCACGAATAAAATTATTCAGAAAATCTTAAAATAATATTACTAGTAATACAATGTTAATATAAGTATCCTCTTCGGAGTTCAACTCTAAAGTAATTCGAGCGAGGAGTGGGGAGGTAAAATCCACTTGAAAGTTTTAGTTACCGCTTACAAATACTGGGAGCCTGCCTAGGGTTTCATGTATGATTAAGAATAATTCGCTTTCTAAAGTTGCAATTTTAATTTCGGTAACAACCTGATCAAAACACAGGTTCTGAAAATAGCGTGGAAAATAGATATTATATGTACACGTTACTATGCTATGCACAATGGTTCCCAGAAGGATTGTTATAATTAACCCCTGATATCTTGTCTCACTGATATTGCTTTTTGAAGGGGTTAAATGTTTTTTTATTGACCGTCTTGATATTATGCAACAATGCGATTGATTTTTCACCTTTTAAATCACTGCTCAATCTCAATATACCGTAGATGTATAGTTGAACAAAGTATATTGTAATTATTGTGGAAAAACCATGGTTAACAACAGTTTTAACTAATGAACACCTGAGCCTTTTATGTATCGATTCCTTCTTCTTATTTTTTTAAATCACGTTTATATCCGTTATTATCCAGTGATTGTCTTTGAATAAATTGTCAGTGACATATGTAGACATAACTCTAAGTACTAATCCATGGACATTTACACAGTGGATTAATAAAACATTCAACCCCTACGAAAAACAACGTCACACAGTGATCCGCGTAGAACAAGCTAGCTGGACAAAATTATTTTTTTGAATTTCTTACTTCATTTTTTTTATTGTGGTTTATTACATGTATTAATATTTATACAATAAACTGGTTTAAAGTGGAAAAAATAAAAATCGTCAAACAATATGTATGAAAACAGGTGAATTTATTTACATGACAAGGAAAAAATAATAATTTAGCTTAACTAATTAGTATATTCCTATTTACAAATTATTCTAATATTATAATAAAATATTCTATCATTATTTACAATTAATTCTGTTCTTACAGCTTATTATTCTAACCTACAGACTATTCACCTGATGATGAAGTTAATGATCATTAACTAATTACTCATCCACCTCATCAGGTGAATCGTCTGTTGAATAGTCATGATCAGCAGTGACAACAGTAGGTACTATTAGTAATTACATTATTTACGATATTGCTAGGGGAAATTAACATATCTAAGACTTCTACGGGTAAACTTCCTATTTTTTTCCTGTGGGACCTGTCTTCCTAGACTTCCCAACACTATACATAGATGTAAATACTTTAGATTTTTTTTTAATGCATACCTTCCGAATCAGCTTGTATGTAGACGATGTGGATTTCGAGTCAATGTAGTAGGCCAAGGCATCGTCGCTGCTCATTTTGTCACTGTGGTCTTCTGCTTTTGTGGACTTCGGTTGGCTGATATTTTTTATAGCCTGTGCAATGTTTCTACTGCCTAAACATCGAGAAGATACTTCAACAGCGTACATAAGCTCCTCAGTGCTCCTGCACTCAATCAAATCGTCGACTCTTGACTCTTTGTTTTTAGGCTGGATTCCAAAAACTCCTTCTTTGGTCCATGAGGTCCGGGATCTTGTAGGCTATCTGCAGATGACGATGGGACAGATGGTTCTATTGAGACTTCAAATGTAAATTCCGCACCTTGCAGCCACTCTGAATACTTTTTAAGGAAGCATTCTCTCTTCTTCCCCGCAAGTTCCCATCGTTCGTTAAATTTCGCTGAGAACCTTCTAATATTCGCTCTTAGGGACTTCAGGGAATCTCCTGTTGCACCGCTCGAATCATGATTTGACAATAAAAAACTAAATAATTCTTCGATTTTGCTTCTTTTGGAATGTTTGAGCCCTTTTTCAAAAAAAAAACATTCTTGACACGACAATCTTGCCAAGTGGAAAAAAAAATTATAAAAAAATTTGCGACGATTTCCGAGGGTTAAAACAGCATTTATCTAAAACTACAATAGCATAGGCTTAACATATAAAAAAATTACATTGGAGCAACTTGGGGCAATATGGTTTCATGACTATTCAATTTCAAAATGATGGTAAAAAGTTTAACTCCTACAAACGAGGTACATTTTAAATATTGCATGTTAAGTTTAATTCAGTGGCAACAACGAAAATAAATAGCCCTTACCTTCTTGTTCCAACGCCATCATATAAAAAAATCACTTGGTTTAGAAAACAAGCACAGTAAGTAAACAGCTAGAATGCAATTTTGGTAATGAATGTATGAAATTTTTGCCTTACTTTATATTCCCATGCTAATCACTCCTCATTAGACACTTATAATGAAAAATAATTAATGTATTTCTTTATGATCACATGTTGTTAACATAACGTGATAAAAATTTCAAGGAAATTCAATAAGCCTTTTTGTCTAGCTAGCTTGTACTACGCGGATCACTGTGCGTCAGTGCGACACGGCAACGAGGCTTAGCTACAAGTTAGTAAAAATAAATAAGATAAGGTGAGTCGGGGCTATTGTAGCTATGGGGTTATTGTATCTTCATACCATTATAATGGTCTGTGACCCTTAAAATGGTCTGTGTATATATAGGATTGTGTATATATACCATTGGTCTGTGTATCCTATATATACACAGACCATTATAATGGTCACAGACCATTATAATGGTAATAAGATACAATAACCCCATAGCTACAATAGCCCCGACTCACCTTAGTTTAAGTATTTTTTTTTTATATTCTGGTGTATTTAGTTACCTTATTTTATATTTTTATTTGTATGTAAATTTAATAACATCAATTAAATATTTATTGTTTTAGGAAATTAAATAATACTTGCTTTTTCCGTATAAAAAAATAAGATATTTAAACCGGTCATAGAAAAGAGATTAATTAAACAGCACAATAGAGCTAACATAATAAAAATATTACCATTGTTCCCACGCTTTCAGTGCACTTCTCCAATGAAGCTAAATTATGATGAGACGTCTATTGCCTGTCGTGTCACCAGAGATCCTGGCCAATTGGTGTGGCCCAGTTCTGTGTTATTATCCTTGTTGGCGTTAGTTCAATGAAGTACTGCCACGAACATTTGGTTGCGTTATCACTAGAGATTAGCGACTCCCGATTAAAACCGCAATAAAAATGAATATGTCTCATTTCATGTTATTTTTGTTAACAAATTTTTAATTTTTTTAAATAGTGTAAAGTATTAAAATATATTCCAATAATTATTATAGTTACAATATAAAGTTGAAAAACGTTATATTATTGGAACGATCATCTATTTTTTTTTATAACAGCCTCCATTATTTAAACATTCGGTCGTTAGAACAATATAAAACTTTATCAGGTGTTTTTTTATTTTATTTTATGGTAAACGCGTATCGGAACGTGTTTTTATTCGAGATGCAATTCTAAAATCGATTTTCGAATTGATTAGTAGGTAGTTAAAGTAGTTTTCATTACCTCCCGATTTTTCATATAGATATAAAAGAGACAGAGTGCAGCGAAGTTCGAATTATTCTTACTTTATAATTAACCTGTGGCTGAGAAATGTCAATTCGTGGCCAAAGATTAAAACATTCAAAAATTACTTTGACTCTCGCTCGAATGAAAATCGCATTTTGTTCACTGTTATCTCGCAGCAAAATCTTCATGTTAGAGCTGGTGAAGGTGAAAACGGATTTAATTGTTTGGTATCCTTATAGATGTATCTTATCTACGTAAAAAAAATCTTTTGCGTTAGTACGTCTATAGTTAAACAATCAAACATATTTGCTTTTTTACGATTACGATATGAAGTGTTACCAATTTCAAAAGGCTACGATTTTTTTGGTTGCAACAAAGTTTATTTATTATTACGAATATAATTAAAAAATATATATATTTTTTTAATTAATTAATATATTTTAACTCAATATGACCACCTTGGCCTTGACTATGGCCTTCAGATGGTCGAAAAATGAGTTGCACGCTGCACGAATGTGGTTTTGCGGTATGTTGTGCAAATTACGTACGATCGCTTTCTTCAGTGTATCCATACTGGCATGCTTTCTTGTCCTCACGTTGCTCTCCAAAATTGCCCAGATAGAAGGGCCATTTTTTTTTTAATTGTACACCCACCTTATTTTTTAAATTTTCGATATTTTGGGTATTTTCTACTCAGAATCACGAGCTCGTTCTATCTAATTAGGAGGAAAAAACTGTCCTGGCCCAGAAATGTATTGACAAAAAAAAAACAAATGCAATTTTTTTTTACTAAGAATTTTGTAAGATATGTCCATGTGTGAATTTGGTAACACTTCATATCGTTCGCCCTGTAGTTAAAGGCATAATAGAAACAAAATTATGATCGCGTCTTTTGTGTAACTAAAGTTAGTCATACAAAAGTTATGGGTAACTGCCGTTATATAAGGAAATCAATTAAGTTTTGTTTTCATTACAGCCCTTAACTAAGTTCACATTTTTTGAAAACGACTCAACTGTGCAAGCCTATGCATCCATTAAAATACACCACAAAAAACAATATGATACATTTGCTTTTAAACTCGACTTTCATTATTTTAATACTTAATTAACGTTGAATTAGCTCTGTGTTGTAAGTGCATTTTATTTATCCCCTGTAGCGGTTAGGCTCTTAATTGGTCTAAAGCGATATCATTAAAATAGTGTCACAGCTTATTCATTTAAATAATCGATTTTTTACTTTTAATCTGCATGTAGAAGTGAAAAATGAATGGTTATGCTCTTACTACACTATGAGGTATGGTATGAGTAACTCTTATCGTAAATACTTCGATAACGGGCTTAGATACGGTACGAGTACAATTCCGTGGACCGAGTTACCTACTGACGTGTTAGCCATTGAAACAGGATATTTACAATAGACATACACATGATATTACTATAAATTTGCGGAATCTTGTCTTTTGTATTCTTGCGCTTTTGCCAGAATAATTAAATAATAATCATATTGAATAAAGCATGGTACATCTGTTACCTTCATTCATAGAGGGGATGTCGAATTATCTTTTCTTCGACAAATTACTTTAACAACGTGTAATCATCCCTAAGTCATTACGTACTTAGTATATAAGAACGTACTAAATAAATAAACGTTTAATTTTTTTGTTGGTTAATGTACATATTATATGTTGCAACTTATAACAGTTACGTTTATTCTTGGCTTGTGTGTGTGTAATGGGCACTAGACGATGATATATTTATATGGACACTTAAAACATTCTTTAATACATAGTAAAAACATCTATGATACAGGAAGAAAATATTCGGGTTCATCACACAAATATTTACTCTTGTCAGAATTCGAACCCAGGACATAGGATCAGTAGGCAGCTCTACTACCACTGTGTCAATAGAAAAATGTTTAAATATTAAGCTAACAAGACGGAGATTTTGAACAAATAAATAATTAAACCATGAATACCAAAATCAAAGCTCAAAGATAAATTACAGGTTACGCTGGTTAAAATTACGGTTATTTTTCTGCGAGCTTTGATATTTTTATCAGCGGTTTAAATATAAAAATAGTGGTGTATGTGTACCCACATAAAAAAAAGACATTACATGTTTCATAAATTTATAAATAAATAATTACATACATCTTACCGCTAAATAACATCCTGGTAATATGCATGGATACCTCATTGTTTCCCGCAATCTCCGTCACATGGGTCACCTTGTACACGTGTATTTTTTTAGGTTCAAACAAATTCTGAGAGAACACTACATATTTCTGCTGCTCTTGTGTCGGAGCGTCTTCGATGTGACCGAATTTTTAATCCAAGATAAGTGACGCAGGCAATTGGTGTAAGTTAAAGAAGAACATATATTATTATTAACTATTATACTGCCAAACGCATACACTAAGCGCACATTGAAGCAGGACTTTTTCACATGGCATCTGCTAATATGTAAAATTTTATTTCGTGTTTTGCAATAGCGGACGGATTTTTTCATGCTTACGGCACTCGTGGACGTATTTTCGGGCTCTGTAAATGAAAAAAGTAAAAGGGGGGTAAGCAGAAATGAGCATCATGTTTACCAAATTTAGTAACAACGCATAATAGCGGTATACATTTGAGATCATATTTCTTATTCTCGCACATTTTTATTATTACCGACCGGCTTACTGGAATTCTTTAAATTGTAAAGAATGTACATTAATTTAAGACTGCGCCGAGCGAAATGTGAAAAATAGGCAGTTGCCGTTTAGTAGACAACGTCAACACTAGTTGTTTAATCCATTTCAACTATATATTTAGCACTTCGAAGAATGTGTTAACAACTTCTCCGCGGAAAAATTATAAGATTATTAATATTTTACCCTAGAAAACTAAGTAAAGTTAGACGAAAATTGTAAAATCGTAAGCAGGCGTTAAGTGTTTTTTTATACTTTAACAATGGAAATCTATTCTGATTTTCAGTTAAAGAAAAAGATGAATGTTTACATTAGAATTTGTCCGCATCAAATATTTCAATTATTGTTTGGTATTAAAGGTCCAGATTGATCAGAAAGTGCTTTTAATTCTCCACACATTTTTAGGGTTCCGTACCCAAAGGGTAAAAACGGGACCCTATTACTGAGACTTCGCTGTCCGTCCGTCCGTCCGTCCTTCCGTCCGTCCGTCTGTCACCAGGCTGTATCTCAAGAACGGTGATAGCTAGACAGTTGAAATTTTCACAGATGATGTATTTCTATTGCCGGCTATACAAATACTAAAAATAAAATAAAATAAATGTTGAGGTGCAACCTCTTTGCATTTCGATGCTATGACCGGCGTTAAGTTTTAGTTTTTAAAAATATATGCTGTCATCTGTCTTGAGTTGTCTTAATATAAAAGTCAAATAGAAAACATTGTTTATCTTGTTTTAGGCTTATTTTATTGATATTCCAATGGTTTACTGAGTTGTTACAACTTCTAAATTCCACTCCTGGGTTCAACATTCGTTCCCTACTTTAGGTTATGGGCGTATCACGTAAGAAGTAACGATTTTAAAATGGAGCTTAGTAAAATCCAAATTTCAAAGTTGGATGGCACCAACTGGGTGCAATGGCGATATCGGATGACGGCACTCCTGAGAGGCATGGATGGCCTTATAGATATTGTTTGTCGTAAAATTAGGACGCCAGAGAAGCCGGCGGCGGTTGGTGACGTTGCTACTGCTGCTGCGGCAATGACAGCCTATAATAAGAGCCTTGGAGAGTACTTGAAATTGGAGAGTACGGCTCTATTATTAATTACAAACAATATAACCGATGAAGCACTTGACAAGGTTATACGGTTCACGAGTCCAAGTGATGTGTGGGATGAACTGCATCGGCTATATGACGGCGTGAACGATGATCGCTTGTATCATGCCTGTATGAGTTTATTTCAAATGAAGATGGACATTTCGGATGACATTGCAACTCACGTATCAAAAGCAAAAAAATTGTGGCACAATCTGAATCAAGAGCTCATAAAAGCGGATGAAGCAAAGGAACTGCCTGAAATACTGCTAATCTGCAAGATTTTGGATACCCTGCCAGAAGAATATTTTTCTTTTGAATCGAGTTGGATTATGATGTCAAAGAAGGACAGAACCGTGGACAATTTGACTAGTCAGCTGTGTGCCCATGAAAGGGCCTTGACGACAACCTCCAAGGAAGATACTGGATGCGTGTCAAGATCCTCTGGTGAAGCACTGGTAGTAAACAGCAAAAAGACCATGAAGAGAACCAAATCCTTCAAATGCCATGGCTGCGGGGAAGTCGGACACTTCAAGAAGGACTGTCCCAAGAAGGAACGAAGTCGGAAATCTGGTTTGACCAACATGATGGCTGTGTTAGCAAATGTCACAGATTGTAATACGGATCGGGATGAATGGTACGTTGACAATGGCGCCACGCACCATGTTACAATGAGAAGTGACCTGTTCCAGAATTTCGAGCGTTTCCAAGAACCGCACATGGTGACCACCGCTGATGGGAAAGTAATAGAAGCGTTAGGAAAGGGTTCGATTCTTATGAAGACAAAGAAGAGGACATTCGTAATGAATGATGTGTGGCATGTTCCGAAGGTCACAAAGAATCTCTTCTATGTGCTTTCAGCACATGATGTGAACACAGAAAGTCTGTTTGAGTCACGAGGCACAACATGTTCATTTAGCATCAAAGGGGAACTGTGTGTGACCGGAAGTAGACAGAAACATGGCGGTTTGTACAAGTTGGACCGATTCCACCGAAGGAAAGCGTGATGGTAAACGCAGTTGACACGTTACAGCTTTACCACGAGCGCATGGGTCATCAAGACAAACGCCACGTGAAGAGAGTCATTGAACGAGAACTAGATGTCAAGTCAAAGGACAGTGGGAATTTATGCGAAGGATGCATTTTTGGAAAGACGCACAGAAAGAAGTTTGGTGTCCGAGAAAAAGCTGTAACTCCAGGAGAACGCATACATTCGGATGTCTGTGGTCCGTTCCCACCTAGTTGTTCAAAGTCTCGGTACTTTGTCATATTTAAAGACGAATTTTCCAAGTACCGTTACGTCTACATAATGAAAAATAAGTCGGAAGTACCTGAGCTATTAAGTTTGATGTTGGAAGAAGCGAAGACAGCAGGTCACCGAATTAAGGAATTTCTGAGTGACAACGGAGGTGAATTCGACAACGAGAAAGTAAGAAAGGAATTGGACAAGCACGGAATACACCAAAGCCTGGTAATGCCCTATACACCAGAGCAGAATGGTTGTAGCGAAAGGGAAAACCGCACAATCGTCGAAATGGTCAGAGCAATGATGTATGCACATGGAGAGCTTCCTCAAGTTTTATGGGCAGAATTGGTAAAAACTGCAGTTTATATCTTAAACCGAACAGGACCAACGTCTGTGGAAGATAAATCTCCTTTCGAGTTGTGGTTTGGGAAGAAACCACAAATAAAGCATTTGAGGATCGTCGGCTCTACATGCTACGTGCATGTTCCTAAACAAAAAAGGAGGAAAATGCAGAAGAAGGCACAAAAATGCATTTTAATTGGCTATGACCATGACGATGGCTACAGATTATGGAACAAGCAATCGAACTCTCTCGTAAGATCTCGTGATGTCACATTCAACGAAAGACCCATAGAATCAAAGATTGATGCCCAAGATTTGGAGGTTGGGAAAGAAGTGATCGACCTGGAAGTTCCTTTATATGTCAGAAGAGAAACACCTAATTCCGTCATTGAAGTGAACGAAGACGCACTAGTTGAAAGACATGTTGAGATTGGACTACAGGAAAACCAGGACGCTGTTGAAGCTCCTGTTGCTAGTGACGATACAGAGTTCGAGGATGCGTTGCCAGAGTTGCCAGAACAAGAGGAATCTATTGAATTAGAGGGGGAGAACGAGGAGAACTGTGGTGCAGAGCGCATCATAGAGAATGATGAAAATGAAGGCGCGATCATCGAGCAGTTAGCAAGACACGGTATGCATTTAAGGGACCGAACTCTTCTCAGACGCCCGGATAAATTCAATGATTATGTATCTTATGTCGGCACGGATTCATATGTAGAACCAAATACATATAAGGAAGCAATAAGCAGCCCTGATAAAAATTTGTGGAATAAGGCTATGGAGAGTGAAATTGAATCCCTGCAAGAAAATAAAACCTGCATTCTAGAAAAGCTACCTAAGAACCGGAAAGCTATTCCATGCAAATGGGTTTACAAGGTGAAGCTGAACCCTGACGGAACAGTCAATAAGTACAAGGCTCGGCTAGTGGTAAAAGGCTTTCGACAAAGGAAGGGAGAAGACTACGATCAGACTTTCAGCCCTGTAGCCAAGATGGCAACAGTACGAGCTGTGTTGAGTATTGCAGCTAGTGAAGGCATGAAATTAAGTCAGTTCGATGTCTCAACAGCTTTCCTGTACGGATCTCTATCTGACGAAGAGATATACATGAAGCAACCAGAAGGGTATGATGACGGGACGGGTCGAGTTTGTCTGCTAAAGAAAAGTCTTTACGGTCTAAAGCAAGCTCCTCGTTGCTGGAACAGGACTATTCTGGACTTCTTCAAGGAAATAGGCTTTGTAGTCAGTGAGGCTGATCCATGTCTTTTCAAGAGGGAGAAGGCTAATGGAAAACTGATTGTGGCTCTCTATGTCGACGATGGGCTGATTGCTGGTTCAAGCGAGGAAGTAATTGAGGAGTTCCTTGAGCAATTAAAGTCGAGGTTCAAAATTACTACGAAAGATATCTCGTATTTTCTGGGGATAGAGATAGAAACCAGAGAAGGTGGTGATATAAGAATTCATCAGACGGCCTATGTACAGAAAATTTTGAAACGGTTTGGAATGCAAGAGTGCAGACCTGTGACCACTCCAATAGTAAAAGATGATGTTGTTCAAAAACCAGAGAAGGTTGAAGACTTCTTTCTTAGTCACTACAGACAAGTGGTTGGTGCGCTCGCATATCTGATGGTTGGCACTAGACCAGATATCGCTTACGCCGTGAGTGTGGTCTCTAGAAGCCTAGAAAACCCAACTCATGTAGATTGCGTGAGGCTGAAGCGCATTCTTCGCTATTTGCAGTATACTCCAGACATGGGAATATTATACAGGAGAAACTATAAAAGGGGTAACATAGAATGTTATAGTGACGCAGACCATGGTGGGGATATTGCGACAGGAAGATCTACTACCGGAGTTCTATGCCTATATGCTGGTGGAGCAGTATCATGGCTCAGCCAGAGACAGCAAAGCGTTGCAATTTCAACAACGAAAGCTGAAATAGTCGCAGCCAGCGAGGCCGGAAGAGAAAGCATTTGGCTCACACGTCTTATCGGTGGATTGGTAAAGACAGAAGGTCTACCTGTGTTGTATGTGGATAATGAGGCAGCTGTGCGTTTGGCCGAGAATCCTGAGTTCCATAGAAGAACCAAGCACATACGAATTCGTCATTTCTTTGTACGAGAATTAGTGGCGAATGGAAGTCTCACTGTGAAGAGGATCAGCACTGAGCTACAGCTGGCAGACATATTCACAAAGCCGCTAGCTAGACCCAGACTTGAACAGCTGGTGAAAAGCCTAGGTCTACACATCGAGAGAAGGTGTTGAGGTGCAACCTCTTTGCATTTCGATGCTATGACCGGCGTTAAGTTTTAGTTTTTAAAAATATATGCTGTCATCTGTCTTGAGTTGTCTTAATATAAAAGTCAAATAGAAAACATTGTTTATCTTGTTTTGTGCTTATTTTATTGATATTCCAATGGTTTACTGAGTTGTTACAACTTCTAAATTCCACTCCTGGGTTCAACATTCGTTCCCTACTTTAATAAATATTTAAGGAGGGCTCCCATACAACAAACTTGTAATAGATTATGGTACGGAACCCTTCATGCGCGAGTCGGACTCGCACTTGCCCAATTTTTATTACTATGGCGGCCGCGCGCCGATCTAAATACGCATTCCCCGCTCTCTATGGTTCAGTCGCTAACGCTCGGTGCACTATTAATATTTCTCACTAAGTTCGCAATAATTCTTATGGTCTGTGGCAATAATCCTTCGTATCCTTAAATTCGAAGAGATTGTGTTCACATAGACAGGTATTAGAAAGAAAACAGATACGTATACGTTTTATTTTACGTTTACAAATTATATAACATTACTTAAAGCATGACGTAATAAAGAGTTATAGGAACTGCACGCTTTAGTAGTGTAGTTTAAGAAGTCGTCCAAACGCTTAATTCTTTGCTTTGCACCATCCTTGCGCGCTATTTACCGTTATAAATTATAGCAAAAGATAGATACAAGTAGTAGAAAATAATCAAGTGATTACGTTCGTACATTTCTTATAAAATATGAAACAAAAAAAACGTATACATATAGTTTAAATAATATAACAACATATACATAGGCACTTACAGCATTTTTATGTTTCGAAACCGAATTAATGGAAGCCACCGTAGCCCGTCTGTCTGATGTCGCACCTAAAAAACGTTTTCCCATTTTTAGTTATACGAATAATACAGAATTTGAGTTTTCATATGTTACTATTATTAATAACAACTTAAAATAAAGTACCACTAATCAATGATTCGACAAAGTACGAATAATACTAAGCGTTAAACATAATGTAATTTTATTATATACTTACGTGTCTTGCAGTCGTGACTGGGTGGGGAGATAAAACAATTTTATGACAGTATTGATTATGTTTTTATAACCTATCTTTAATCCTAATCCTAATAATAATATTATAAACGTGAAAGTTTGGATGGATGGATGGATGTACGTTCCGCTTAATCTCAAAAACTACTGGACGTATTATGATGAAACTTTCCAGTTATGTACCTTATATATCAGAATAGGACATAGGCTATCATTTAAATCAAGTTTTATCCCTTTTAGGGCCGAAAAACGGGATAAAACGTGGAATTGTAGTTGCAACGGCTCCCTACATGTCATCGATTTGACTTAAACTAATCAATATAAATTAAACATTTCGTTTGGGCCTACGGTAGACCTTCACGAAATGCATACCAAACTATTCTTTGTTAATAACCAATAAATTCTGATATGGGAACATGTATCCGCAAAATTCGTTTAATCGCGTAATTTCAAGAATCAAATACATAAAATTTTACAAATTTGAAACAATCACATTTGATTTGACAAACGTCACCGCCATGGTTTTCTCATGAACAGTATTATATATGTAGCTTGCTCACATGATGCTCACATGTCTCCAAATAAAAAAAATAACATGTTTTTACTGACCGAAATAAATCATTTTAAGATAATTTATTGAACTATACTTCAATAAACTAAGTTGTAAAATCAAAGTTATAAAAAAATTTAATCGTGTCAATTTCATTATGTGACAAAATTCTTTGGTGAATAGAACCTTCTTCGTCAGTTGATTATGGATACCGTCACCATCTCGAGCCATTTCTGAGCATAGCTAATTAATTGAATCGTATGGGACTTAGCCTCGGATAACTTATTGAATATTCGCAAATAAATATATTTGAATTTGAATTTGAATCGAATGGGACTTAGACACAGAAGTAAACTACTTACTAACTAGATTTCATTTGAATACCTGAAAGTCTAATTGTTTTTTTTAAATGGTCAATATCAATTGGACGTTAAAGGAAATGCAATATTATAATAAAATTAACATAATAGTGCAATAAGTAAACCACCAACACCAGCATTCGGATCCTTAGTGTTGTTTAAAAGTAGTTTCAATTTATTAATCAAAAGGGATCCAAGCTGTTTGGATCGTTTAATGATGTTTTTTAGAAGAAACCAATTCACATGAATACTCGTATAATTTGTCAAAAACGATACAAACCGCTCGCGTCCTTTTTGAAAAATAAAATCTATGCTAGTTTCTTTGAAATGACAATTATTTAAAATGATCCACGAGGATTGGATCTTTTTTCTGATTTAAAATATGCCGCTGCCATAGATGTGGGTTGGTACCCTGTGTGATTTTAAATAACTTGCCGCAATTTTTTTTTTCCGGATCTATTTTTCTGATAGATAGTCTAGACCCTAAAGACCATCGTGGCATACTTAACTCCACTTCCGGTTGTTTGGTGGATTGGATCCTTTTCGTTTAACTACGTCCAATTAACGAGTTCTACGCGTACGAAGTCGCGGGCAAAAGCTAGTCTTTAATAATCATAGCTCTATAAAATATTCTTAATACAATGCCTACTTTGGAGGCGCGCTTACTTTTTTGATTAGACCGCCTAATAGTAATTCTCATTTTTCTTAATTGTTACAACGTAGTGCTTACGTACGTCATGAGCAATTTAGCTCGAATTTATTTAATGAATCTATTATTAAACGCAAATGTTAGTTTTTTTTTTATTTTCAATAGCGAGGAACTTCTATTACATGGGATTACTTGTAATAAAGTTAAGGGTGTTTATATTGGTTTAAGATAAGCCAACACCTTGTTGCGTGTAATGCTGTATATCAAGACTATCCGGTTATCTCTTATAAATCTTAATATTGCGTCCATACTACCGCTGGAATTTAAGAACTTCCACACAATTACGTTACCAAAATAATTGTCCTTGAGTATTTTTAATACTTGTGTAGTCTAAAACATGGAAAGATGACAATTTAACCGGACTATATCGCGTATGTTAATTATTTGAGCCACCCTGACGTTTCGGTAGTTTTATAGATACCGTTGTTAAAGGTTCTCAATCATGAGAAAAACATAATTATTCTCTATCAAATTTATATTTGTGTAAAGAACCCGTTTTATAAATATGAAGTTAAAATAAAGAGGTACATACATTGAAATAAAAAATATCCCAATTTCAATAACTTTCTGGGATTCTGTTGTACATCTTATCAAGGATCAAGCAAGACACAAGACTGGATTCCCTGGGCCTCGAACGTCACAGTCATTGGGTATTGCGGACGGAGACATTAGGCAGGCGTTGAACGACCATTTCTTTTGTCGCTTGACAAAAGTACTAACTTCGTTAGTTCTTTACGTCTTATTGAGTCAATTTCTCAAAGAAACTAAGTTCCTAACTCGCACCGTTTTCAAATTATTTAATATCCAATTTTAATCACTAATCTCAGTTTATCCAGTGTAAAATCTTCTTATAACCAAAGACTATGCTGGTTCGTATGTAAAGAGTTTTCAGTGTTCCTTATGTACAACAAGGTCTAAATAAATAACTTCTTTTTTGTTTTGCTCTCACTTGACTCGCATGTGTCACGTCAAATTGTCAATACTAACTTATTATTGTTGTTATGTACTTAATTTTTAATGAAATAATTGTGTTCACTTGCTTTGTGATGCCACGGATAAATTATACGGCCGAAAGGCGAAGAAGAAGCCAATATGCACTTTGTTTACGGTTTCCTGCAATGGAAATACGGCGGAAGCAGCAAGGGAGTACCGACGTCTATATCCCAATAAGAACTTGCATAATTTGGATTATTTCGATGATATTCCATTGGAAACACTGCGGACACACTGGATCCAGCATGACGGAGCACCCGCACATTTTGCTGGCCGTTTTAGACAGTATTTGGATGTGCACTTTGCTGGGCGTTGGATTAGACGCGGCAGTCAAACTCTTGCGTGGCCCGCCATGCAGATCTCCGGACCGAACACCCTTAGACTTTAATGTCTGGGGTACTTTAAACCAGAAGTCTACTCCAAACCTGTGGCTTCGAGGGAAGACCTACTGCACCGAATTCAGGAAGAAGCCGATGCCATGCGTGCCACTCCTGTCAAACTAAATCGCGAGATACGATTTCGGTTGAATATTTGTTTAGAAAATAATGGCGGGCACTTTGAAAACAAGTTGTAGTAAATTATTATTTTGGTTTAATGTAAATATTGAGTGTTAAATACTGATGAGGAGATCATTTTATTTTATTAGGCCAATATTGATTATGTAAATAAATGTTTAATACTTAAATTTTAATTAGTTTCATTTGTGACTATACCATAACCCAAAAGAATTGAAATAAAGTGAATTGAAAAAAAATGGATTAAACACATCGCAAACATTGTTCTGAAATAAAAAAAAGCACAAAAAATTAAACTTTCACTGCCAATGAACAAAAATAAATACAAAAAGAAACTTCTTTACCGGGGTTTGAACCCAAGACCATCCACACGCATTCCACCTAGCTAAGTTTTTAGGGCATTTTTTTTTTGAAATGCTACCAAAAAATTTTTTGTGTTTTTTTGTTTTTTAAATAATCAGTGACTATTAGGGAGGTAAACTATTTTTAGTAGTCTTAGGTACCTGTATTGAGCAATGGTTTTGTAAAATATGCAGGAATTTGATAAATATTCCGTTTTTAATATAGGGTGGCCTCGATTTATGCTCCCTTTCGTTACCATAAACTTTTGTTGATATTAAATGTTACGAAGGTATAAGAGAAATAAATTATTGTATCGTTTTCTTACTAATATAGTAAATTATCATAATTATTGATATTTATTCGGAAATATTTACAAATATACAAGAACAGATGTATATTTGATCCATTTCGTTACCAAATGGAAAAAAACGTCTCACAATTTTCTCTTCTAAATAAAAACTACGAAGTTTATTGGCTTAATCTTTTTTACCGAAAAACCTTAAATATTAAATTAAGTATTTCATAAATAAAATAAGAATATTTATTAATTTGTGTTGAGATAAAAAATATAATATTACATTTTAAGATCGGACGGTAACGAAAAAGAGGTAACGAAATCATAAAGCCGCGGTTATAAAGGTCATTAAAAAATTCAACCACGTAATCAATGTTAAAACGAACCGGAAGGTTAATAAGGCTAGCGTTGAAATATTAACCCTAATCTACAATTTATATTACGAGACGTATAAGACGTTTAAGTTTTATAAAATAAATAAATTAAACTTGGAAAAAAAACCTGAATTCATACAAAGTGTAATAGTGGTCGCGGCTTTATGTTTTCCTTTCGTTACTTTTTCACGTTCCCCTTATACGTGACTATAAATGTGGTAACGAAAGGTAGGTAACGGAACACTTTGCAGTTTAAAATGCAATTAGAAACACATTTTACCACTAATTACGTGGGTATTCAAGCGAAATCAAATTGTCACATAAATAATGATCAAGTTACTTTAAACCACAATAAAGAAAATCAAAGTTTTACCTTCATATCCTGTAACGGAAATGGGAGAAAGTTTTTTAGCCACCTCAACACACGCCTGACTCTTCGTGATTTTTAGCAAAACTGACCGTTTTGAGAAACCATCAAACTATGTTGCTATATGAAAAGTGGTGTAGCTAGATCAAAATAAACGTATGATTTGGCCATAAAAATTCGCCAATGTGTAAATATCGTGGTAACGAATAGGGGGATATTCCCCTTTTCTCGTTTTCACGGACACATTTAAATTGTAGGTATTTATAATTTTTTACTTTAAAACCACGAGAATAAGGTCGCTTTTAGAAAATTAAGATTTTGAACTATCCAAAACAAATGTTGCCATCCATGAGAAACTTTTTTTAATCAGTTTAAATGGTGCTCGAAGTTTGCGTTTTGGTGATGGACAAGGTAAAATCAGGGATCTTTAAACACAAAAACTTAAAAAAACTAGTAAATTTTATATTACTTGTTGATTTTATTGATATTATATAAAACTTAAATAATTTATTTATCTAAAAAAAAATATATCATCATCAATTTACCCGTATACAGTGTTTTATAGTGTGACAAAGTCACCGGACAGGTCAAAAAGCCAAGGTACAGAAAAAAAAAATGCCCTTTAACGATCTCTCAATTCTATCATCGATGAAGTTTTATCAGTGACGTTAAAATGACAACAAGTTGAGTCCAGTTGAGTCTATTTATTGCCTAACTCAAAAGGACCTGTTACAATAGCCACCAATTAAATATTTAATTATTTTGTATGGGATACCAAAAAAAAATATTTTTCGAATATCATTAAACGGTGTAAGGGATGCGTTTACGTTAATGTTCCAAGCACTATGTCGAAGTTAAAGCAATTGAACAAAAACACGTTGTATATATGTTTTATTTTTAGGGTTCCGTACCCAAAGGGTAAAAACGGGACCCTATTACTAAGACTTCGCTGTCCGTCCGTCCGTCCGTACATCCGTCTATCACCAGGCTGTATCTCAAGAACTGTCTAGCAGTTGAAATTTTCACAGATGATGTATTTCTATTGCCACTATAACAACAAATACTAAAAATAAAATAAATATTTAAGGGGGGCTCCCATACAACAAACTTGTTATAGATTATATATATGTATAGGTACGGAACCCTTCATGCGCGAGTCGGACTCGCACTTGCCCAATTTTTTATATGACATATAATTGATTGCTTTTAATTAGGTACGACATTGCATTGACAGCGTCAGTATAATTAGAAACTCGGTCAGGTTATAGACGCTATTGCATACTTAAATCGTCGCCGCTGTACTTTAACATATTAATATCACAAATTATTAGACCAATATTTTTCTAAGTTACGAGGCTATCTAATATGGATTTAATAATTCGAGAAAGGTATCTAATTTCTTAAAGCTAGGTGATCTATAGACTCCTACTATTGCTACGTTACAACTACAATTCTGTATACTAGGCTCTTCTATTACCATAATATAAACTGCCAAATAAATAAAGAAAACACACCAATGAGCGGCGCTTTTAGACGCCTTCATAGTAAATTGAATTTATGTATCTTTGCTCGGCGATTTTCCCAGCAGGACATTCCGCGTCACCTGTTTGATGGTTATTCGGCTTTTTGAAAATCTGCATGTTGCACATTTCGGAGACTCTAGCTTATATCCGCACACTTTTATAGAGTGATGACCTACATCACCGCAATAAATGCACGTGTACCTACTCTGCCTGCTTGCATGATTTAGCGGCGTGACCATATTGTTGGCATTTGAAACACCTGGTAAACGGTCGTGAAATCTCTCACTGGGCATGAGGACCAATTTACGTATACACGATTTTGGCTTATTACGGACTTTCGTATAACGGCGGGCACTTTTAGGCCGTAATTAAAAGTGTCGGCATCTTTTTACCCGATTTATGGCTGAGTTTAATACAGATCAAGAATTTTTCCCTTGTAAAGTCCTGAAGTTTGTCGGCTAGGTTTTGCTCAAAAATGCATTTATAGACAACCTGTTCTGGCATGGTCGAAGGTACGCCAACAATCACAATCCTGGGCTTCAATCGGGGCTCATCAATATGGTGGCTCATCAAACAAAAAGAAAATAATAATAAATAAATATCGAACAACCTCACACAAATCGATCTTGTTCCACATTAAGCTCTAGTAGGCGAGTGTTATGGACACTAGACGACGATATGTATATATATATACATCACCATCATCATAGGCCCACACCTACAGCCTATTACAGACGATTTGTGAAGCACCGGCTTTGGTGGCTTAAAAAACCGATACGCGATCGGCATATCCGACCGCAAACATGACAAGAGACAAACACAAATATTTGCCCTTGCCGGGCTTCGAACCCAGGACGCCGGCTCAGTAGGCAAGCAACTGCTACGTAGTCGGAAAAAGAAGTAAAAAAAACGGATGCCCCTGGCTACGGCTGAGCTGGCAGCTCTCCCGTCCAGCGCATGAGCATTACAATCCAGCCGATACTGCTAGCAGAAGATGCTAGCAGCATTAGCAGCCTTACACATATAAACATAATTCACCGATACTAGCATTTGGGTGACTCGGCTCTGATTACATTATAGGCTGATATAAAATGTAGGTCTCACTTGTAACTTTATATTTACGGCGTTTGCGGTGGAGACACTTGGACCGTGGAGCCCGGACGCCCACAGACTGTACAGCCTATTAAAAAAAATTGGGCAAGTGCGAGTCCGACTCGCGCATGAAGGGTTCCGTACCATAATCTAAAACGAGTTTGTTGTATGGGTGCCTTAAATATTTATTTTATTTTATTTTTAGTATTTGTTGTTATAGCGACAATAGAAATACATCATCTGTGAAAATTTCAACTGTATCACCGTTCTTGAGATACAGCCTGGTGACAGACGGCCGGGCGGAGGGACGGACAGCGAAGTCTCAGTAATAGGGTCCCGTTTTTACCTTTGGGTACGGAACCCTAAAAAAGCTGTGGACTCGGACCACTGAGCCGGCTCATTCCTCGGCCAAAGTATTGGCTATTCAGCGGGGATATGTAGCCGGCGACAGGGGTGACCTGCCGCAGAGCCGTGATCTTGGGGACATCGGATTTAGTTAGGTTCTCTTAGGTTAAGTTGGTTATTGTTGTTTTTTACTTGTTTATCGTTTAATAAGAAATTATAATACCTACGAGTATGTAAAATCATACTCAGTGTCAAAAAATCTTGACTCACTTTAATAGATATACGTATTGCAGTGTGCGACTCATGTTCTAGCACTATACATTGTGATGAAAGCAATTTTCTCAAAATAATGATTATAATACGTACAAAGTAGCTCAGCTCGCTTTGATGCGATGAAATGAAGATTTCTTGAAAGATAAGACATCCATTATTGTCATGTTAGCTCTTTCTATCCTACACGAACCCGCGCTATCTCCCTTTATCATAGCGTGACAATCCCTCATTAGTGTTAGAGCTCAAGTTATACGATTGAACAACTTAAACGATGGCTTATTTTTAAGTGCATTATAAATGTTTTAGGAACTTTTGGTGAATTAATGAAATCGTCTCATTTCCTAAATGTGAAAACTAATACTTTGACGACGCGGTTGGCGCAGTTTGTAGTGCACCTGCCATCGGTCCTGGGTTCGAATCCCGGTCAGGGTATATATTTGTGTGATGAACTCGACTATTTGTTCCTGGGTCATGGATATTATGTATACTAGCTGTGGTTCGGTCCGCGTGGAATTTGGTCTGCGTCAGTAAGCTGCTAATACCTCACCGATTTGACCTTCCCTGGACTACGACAAACATTTCAAAACCAAAATCAGTTAAATGTGCCCAGCGTTACTCGAGTTTTAGCGAGACAAACGAACAGCATTTGATTTTTGTATATGTAGAAAAAGATATATATTATGTATATCGTCGTCTAGTACCCATAGTAACAAGCCTTGCTTAGTTTGGGAATAGGTTGATTTGTGTAAGATTGTCCCTAAATATTTATTTATTTATTATTATAGTATTATAATAATAAATAAATAAACTACTTTACTTTCTAATTACTAACATTTTGAAACAAAAAATCAAAAATAACGATATTAATATTTAAAAAAACTGCAGCGTCTGCAGCATAAAACATATTTCGAGTTGTTAGATTTATATTTGTTTATCTGTAATCTTTGTTGCACAACATGTTATACAAATAATAAAGGCCGTAGCAGGATAAGGAAAGAAAAAATGTCCTTTATGCTTAAGAGCTGTTTTTTTCTATATACATCTTGAAGAACAATTGTACAAAGATTTGTTAAAAAAATCCTAATGGTCCAGCCGCGAAAAAATTAAATCTGAATTAATTAATATTTTCTCTAAAAGTAGGTATTCAACTTTATCATACTATCTTTTTTTTTTTCATTTGATTAACAAAATATTATATGTGTCCTGAAAGCAAATTGAGTCTCATCTTTAACATTTCTGTAAAAAACACACAGGACATATTTAAAAATAAAAAAAAAATTGAAGGAGTTCTGTAAAAATCACTTAGGTAGGTCATAATTAAAAAAAAAAAATCTGAAGGAGCATAGATATAGTATAGTAGTTATAGATTTGCCACAGAGCGACCAGGGGTAAGAGAAAGACATATAATGACGTCAAAATGTGGGGTTGCCATGGTCGCAAAAAAAAAACCCATAAAAAGTTCCAAGTAAGTACACATTCACAACATTTAATTTTTTTTATTCATTGTCCGATGACATCAAATAAAGGATAGAAAATTATGTATTCCCTTTTTATATTTTTGAAAATATTCCAATTAACGATTAAAAATCTATTAGTTCCTCATTTTAAAAGACCATAGGCGAAAGGTAATTGTTCACAGCGCAGTAAATCATAAGCCGGACTATTACTAAGGCGGATTTAGGATAAAAATTGGAGCGCTGTTCTTTTATGGGCTACGACCACATATCTGTGGCTACGACTGTCAATTTTCCACAAGGTGTCGTCATTTGAGTGCTGATTGATTTGAGTCTTAGACGACGCTGCTTTCACCTTTATATTTAGTATTTTCAAAACTACTCCGTATAATCAAATAATAATAATATACTTGGGTTCTCTGATAATAAAAATAATGAAATTAGTTTAAACTTTAAATAATTTATGTACTCGTATTTAACTATTTACAACAATTGTTTCAAAACAAAATTTTTGATTTGCTCTTGAATACTGTAGAATTTTTCTGGCCAATACTAAAAAAATAGGGTGAAACTTCTTCTTTTTCTTCTATTCTACTCAGGATACTTTTAATCCATCGTGACATCGTGACAGTCCACGTTCATGGACGCACCGCCTTATTGGGACATTCTGTAACAAAGCAAAATTAAATAGTAAAATTGTAAACGACATAAGTAGATAGGATATCACCAATACTAGTTGCGAAAATCTAATTTTTCTCAGGCCTTGCTATTCATTTTTTACACGGTTCTTTCTCTGTCGGAATCGGAGAACTGGGGCCTAATTCGAGTGTCGATCGCCAAACGTCAGATCACCGTTAGATAACAGTCATCTCTCCGTGATCTCGCCTTTGAACTGTCATTAAAACGCGATGAGCTTAATGTAGGAAGTTGAGGACTGTGAAATTAAACTAATGAGTTGATATTTATAATAAACCGATTTCATTTAATCGTTTTAATACCACAAGGAAGCAATACGTCCATTTGACATGAATGATGGGTAGCGAGGGAATTGCCAGTGTAAAAATATAAATAGTGAATACAGATTAATTTTTGTATATTTAAGGAGGTCAAATTCAACACGCCCCCTCAAAAATTAATCACCAACTCTATACATCAAAATAATAATATTTTAAGGACAATATATTACTTCCAAGTGTTTGCTGGGAGATATACAATAATGATCCAACATTCGTTGCAAGGATTAGGGAAAACCCAGAAAAACCTAATCAGATCATTTAGCTTAGATTATACAAATACCTATTTACAACTGTCAACACATTTAGTGCAATCATACACAAGCAGTTAACTTATTTCAGACCCATCTTGCTTCTCAACGGCTTGGTCAAAACATCAGCTAGCTGTTCGCCTGTGGGGACATAGTTTAACTTTACTACGCTTTTCTAAACTTGCTTTGACCTTTTATGACAATTTGAATTATTGACTATGCTTATGCATCCGTTTTTATCCGCAGATACAACAATAGGGTCAGTTATTTTTAGATTGATGATATATGTGCTAGAGATTTAAACCACAATGCTTATTTAACGGCTTCATACAAAGCCTGAGCCTCAGTTAGGCGGCGCGGCAACTAAAGTTTGCCTCTTTGTATACCAAATGATTGTGCATCGGTAAAATAGCTTGAACAGATAACCAGTGGTACTTTTCCTGTCACTACTAAATATCATGGCCGCCCCAATCAGAATCGGCATAACTACTTAGGAGATTTTCATAGTTACCCCCTTTGTCGGTTAATTTTAAATACATAGTACCTTTTAGAATTACTCTCTTTAAACGTTTCTACAATTCATGAGTGTTGTAGTTGGTATAACGACTTAAAATATTAATAGATGCACTTAGGTCTTGTACACAAAATAACACACATTAAACATCCTATGAGGTTACGACATGGCGCATCATAACATAACTTGTTATCGAATTTAATGCCTCATAGTTTTATCTAGCTTCAGTGGGGGTAGCCGCAGGGTTACGTTCTCTCATAATTAAACTTATTTAATACTGTTTGAATATTTAGACTAATTCAAATACCAAGATAACATGTCTTTCAGGTCTGTCATCTCAAATTTACTTTTTAAATATGTTTTAAAATCATTCATTGTTTTAATGTCAGCGCTTGCAATAACCAAATCATCAATGTATAGTATCTACTATGTATATATTTTTGCTTATATATCCTTTGTCTAATATAAATAAATATACATTGACCAATCGACGACTTTTGGAAACATTTTTCTTTTAGTGACCGTTCAAAGACATCAAGGTAACATATTGCAATCTGTTTTAGCCCGTATTAAGCTTTGTTTAATTTGCATACATAATTTAAAACACCATCAGGAACTTGTATATACATATTTCTTTTGCGGTTTTAACATCCATATGATGTAGGTATTAATAAATTATGTTGACTGTCAAAACTAGTAATAAAACGAAAACTTGCTATCGACGCAAAGGTGGTGTGAAAGTTAAGTTATAATTTATACAATATTCTTGGCTGAAACTTCTAATAATAATAAACGTATACGTATATATTAAAGCATTTCTAAACCCCTAATTTTTTTTTTATCATAAAAATCATACGTATTTAAAATCATACGATATTTTTATTTTTAGATCTAAGAATCAGAGTCCATGTAGGTATTATTGTTTTAAGAGAGTTTATCCATCCCTTACTGCTTTCTCCCACTAAGCCCTCTCTGCTAGTGTTTTAATTTCGTCACACAACTTAGGTATGCTAGACTTAGTTATCGACTGTAATGCATCATAATATTTCTTATACACAAGGTTAAGACCTCTTTAGCCTATCACTTCTCCTAGGTGCCTCTAGGTTGGATTTGTTACAATCATCACTATTTACAATACATACAGATAATACATCAGATTATTTTTCAGAGTCAGGTGACACGGACGTTACTCTTTTAATCTTATTTGCGAATTTTACTTGCACTGCCTTGTACATCACATTATGAACTCGTTGATTTAGGGATACTCGAAACATTGAGACTTTACAGGTACTGATTTCGGCCCACAGGCACTAAGTATCAGTTTAATCCTGGGAATATTCCACATTACTCCCTTCAGGCTTTGATAAAGGCCTGGATTCAAGAAAATTTGTCTCATCAACGACGACATCTCTGACAGCTTTATTTTTTCGCATTCTGTGTTCCATACTTTATTTGTAACCGTTTGGCTCGTAGCCTACCAATATACCTTTCCGTGACTTTTTGTCGATTTTTGTTCTACAGGTTTTATCATGTATGTATATGTACACAGTTGAACCAAATAGGTACCTTAAGAGTTTTTATACATAGGTTTTTCGGTCGTGCCACATTTCAAATGGTGTTTAAAGTGTTTTAAAGCTCTTGTTGGTGTTATATTGAAATATACAGCAGTTTGGACTGCTTCGCCTCAGAGACATTTATTCAATTTAGTACTAGTCAACATAGTACGAGCCTTTTCAGTTATTGTTCACACCATGTGTTTTGATACACCATATAACTGTGGAGACCTAGGTACTGATAAATAATACGGGATACCTTTCTGTATGCAGTAATCTTCCTGTCGGTAGACAAATATTATCCACCGTTAACACAGTATAAAGTTTACTAATTTAAAATTCAATTTAGCTTCACTTTTTACGACAAAACCTTGAAAATTGAAAATACGTCTGATTTATACGTCAGTGTACACACAACACAATAATGTGTAAACTGATACAAACAATACAAACTAGTTTCTGTTATCAGTTGTTGTAGGTGTGATGGGGTCACATACATCATAGTGCATTATAAATAAATAGCGGTCGCTTAACATAATTTTTATACTTAGATGTATTAAAGGGTAGGCGAGTCTGTTTCCCATTTTATGCAGGCCTCACATAAGCTATAATTCAGAACAACATTCAAATTTGTTGTATAAACGCAACCATGTTATTTCTCTTTAATTCCATGAATTTACTTTTGCTCATATGGCCTATATGTTCACACCATAGTTCATAATCTATGTTTTTGCTTTGACATACTTGAGAAACAGACTGACGTATTTTTGCAGGTAGTACAATTTTTAAAACAATAAAATTGCGCGAATATTTACCTGGCATGATATTTGTACCTTCACTTATGACGTGAGCTCCTTCCTGATCAAATATTACCGTCAAGCCTATTGCATCTTAGAAACCGACAGCAAATTGAATGGCATGGCACCCCGCGACAGAACAGCACGTTCTCCAACACGCCTGGGACGCCGGTGTCGCTGATGACATTGATGTGAACTCGTTTGGTCGCTGCAATGTAATTTGAATTTTTAGCAACAGTAATTTTAAAAAGTGGAATAATGTTTCATATTTACAGAAAAGATCTTCCCTTTTTATTATATGATCCGATACTCTGCGATCCAATAAAACGAGTTTATTTTGTCATTATTTTCTTGTTGGTACTCGCCGGTCATAAATGCATAGTCTGAAAAATCGTCAGACGGTGATGCTTCTTTCAGGTAAACAGATTGAATTGTTCTCATCCTCTCTGGGTTATCTTTCTGACTACTCGTCCTCTTGAAATAGTAGCATTCCCTTTTAGTGTGTCCTTTGCAGCAGCAATGACGGCATTTTATGGAATTTGTCTTTGATTTGCTTTTCAACTTCTTATTATTTTATGTGGGTAGTTTTGGTTTATTTATCCATCGTAGAATGTCCGTTTGTGATTTGATTCTAAACTATTTTCGACTTTGTGCTAGAATCACAACCCTCATTCTTCAATTTAACTTCATGACCCAATAATCGCGTCTTGACAAATACCAAAATTAAACTTTCTTTAGATAATGCTTTTATGGCATTTATACCTCGTAATGTTAGCAAAAAATGCGCAAACCTATGTCTCGTCCAGTCTTGTCCCGGCCGCCGACAATTCCGTGATTAAATCATCAAATATGGTGAATGGTGAATTGTTTGACTTGAGATATGTCAACTTGCAGCTATAATCCTATTTTTTTTTATAAAACCAATTGCATAGCTATGCTTTTACGCTCGTTCAAAACACTTCCTCAGCAGTAACATAGTCATTTACAAACCCAATATATGAATCAGACAAATACTTCATATATTTTTATCAATATATATATTTTTTGCAACTCGATTACTGTATTCCCAGTCCTCAGTTCGATTTTCTGGAATTTCGCCGTCAACAGCATTAAACACATCTAACTTACTCAGTAAGAATCATATTCGAAATTTCCATATGCTGTATATTTCACCGTCAAATGGCCTAATGTTCCGTTTTTGCTTGAAGATGTCCATAGCAACGGAATTCAAAAATTGATTTCATAACTGATTCGATTTTACTGTATTCACAAATTATTTCACAACGTGACTAGGTCCATAACCTGTAGGAAGTTGAGGACTGTGAAATTAAACTAATGAGTTGATATTTATAATAAACCGATTTCATTTAATCGTTTTAATACCACAAGGAAGCAATACGTCCATTTGACATGAATGATGGGTAGCGAGGGAATTGCCAGTGTAAAAATATAAATAGTGAATACAGATTAATTTTTGTATATTTAAGGAGGTCAAATTCAACACTTAAAAGTGACATATCTCATCTCAATTTTGGAAATACGAAGGCGATAATGATTGTCAAAAATGTTATTCATGTATATAAATTTCTGTTTTGAACGAAACGTAACGGACTAATTTCAGGTACTACGCGGTCAATTTAAAGTATGCACCTGTTATTTATGCCGTCATATACAAAGGAAACGAAAATTTGCGCGTCCGAATTGACGAAGTTGCGATGTTCTAGGGATATCGCCACTTGTCAAGTAGGCACACGTCAAAAGTGACGGATGGCGATGAAAAGGAGAGATCTCCATTATATCTCTAAAATTGATCGAATACCCCCCCTGAAAATATCAATTTGCTATAGATTCCCCAAATATGGGGGTAATTTTTATTTTATATCTAGGCATCCCCAAATTGGATTATAAACCGACTGATTTATTTAGACGTCTATGTTAACTGGCTTCTATCGTAGATTTATGCTACGCAATTTGACCGATTTGCAATATTTACATGTCAAAATGCTCAGAGTTATTTTGAAAATAATTTACAGATTTTTCCTATTTTATCAAGTTTTTTCATGATATAACTAATGATTTAACTTTGTAACTTGATTCTTGTGAGGTTTGAGAAAGAAATAGGTGATCAAAACTCAAAGAAACTTGTACTTACGCATGAAATGTAAAATCCGCTTATTTTCGGTAACTGTTGCTTTTCTAACCAAACACTGAACACCCCACCATTTTTGAGGCTACAAACAAACACTCCACATCCGTTAATATGTCAATTATCTAGTAATAATAATTATTTCATACACAAAATCTCCTATTTTTATACCGCTTTTGATACTACCATGATTGTTTTGCTTCGAATTTGAAGTGTGCCAATAACCCGACCATGAAAAAATGCTCGGTCGCTGGTAAAGACAAAACATGGCACTCTTTTCTATTAAAGCGTGTCAGACCCTTGTGAAGGAGTGACCACTCTAAGTGACATTTCTAAAAAGGCCTTATTTAAAGATCTGTCAGTCAGATGATAGTTTGACGGATAAAATCGAAAAGCAGTGTCAAAACTAAGAAAAATATGTACTTAGGTTGGAGATTGTTACATTTTATTCTTATCTTATACCATTCTAACACCGCCAATAAACTTAAAAATAAATTTTCTATGTAAAGAAATAAAAATAAATACTATTTTTGACATTTACATTAATAATAACTTATAGCATATTTATGACAATTGTCGCCTGTTAAACTTATAAAACGAAAACCCTCTATTTCCAATAATCATCACCATATTTCTAACTTATCATTTTATCGGATATATCCATTTGTTAGGCTTAAACGGATGTAACATTGTCAAAATTAAAATAATACTTAATTGAGTTGCATTTTATTAGTCTTTCTTCAAATAGTATCTCGCACTGCTACTAAATTTAAGCATAAATCCTCTTTAAAACGAAATTAAGAATATTATTTTGACAATAAAGCCATATAAGTAAATGACAATGTTAGCTCTTGTATTGTATCTTTAAATCTACGACATTATTAAGTTAACAAGATTTTGACTAGAATTGGTAGTTTATATTGAATAGCTTCATTCCTCTTAAATGTTTTTGGGAAGAGATTAGAATCTGCCGCTGCCGTACCTGACTAAATAAAGGAAACGACAACACGACACGATTACTCAAGCGATGAAACCCCAAACGCGCATCGCAACGGGGAAGCGCAGACAATCCACCCGCCAATGGTCTGCCATGAGACACAAAAACAAAACTGAGGCAGAAAAATGCGGCATCTGTGAATCACCCGAATGAGATCAATGATCGACTACAATAAAAGATAACCCTAGCCGAAAAGGCACAAAAAAGGCTGACGAAATACTAGAGCAATTCTCTAGTAAGCTAAATACAGAAAACACGCTAGCTACGGAAGTCGAAAAAACCGGCCAAGAGCATGTCGGGCCACGCTCAGTGTAGGGTTCCGTAACTACGGAACCCTACACTAAGTCAATATATTTCAGTGTCAAGCTGCAGCGTTTTTGTCCTAGCTCCCTTAGTTATCGAAGATTCCCGTACATTTTTGGTCTTTCTCACGGTTTATTTAGATGAACACGCGATTAAAAACAAAGCAGCGGACGCTAAAAACCGGCGCGAGCGAGGTTCGCTCGGAGTCAGGTTTGCCCGTCGCGGGTGGGCTCGGTAAGTCCACAGAACAGGACACTGCTGTTACCGATGCCACTGTTACACCCGCGCCCCGCAACCCTGGCCCCGGGACGCCTCGCGAGTGCTTGGCAACGGGTGCGGAACACGTTAATATTTCCCCAAGTTCCAGGTCGCGCTTGTCGGGGTCTTCGCGGTCGTCGGCCACAATAAGGGCACGTAGACTGACCGCGGAGGCACAGTTGGCTTGCCGCAGCATCGAGCGTGAACAACAGTTGTTCGAACGCGAACAACAACTCAAACGAGAACGTGTCGAGCGCGAACAACAACTCGAGCGAGAACGTGCCGAACGTGAGCAAAAACTCGCACACATCGCACGTGAGCAGGAGCTCACCCGAAAACGTTTAGAACATGAACGTAAGCTTATTCAACAGGTGAGGCAAATTGAAGAGCTTGAACTGGAAGCCACATTGGCGGCGCAGGAGGCCGACGACGCTTCCACACGCTCGGTCAGTAAATATTCTCGTACTGCATCTTGGGTTCACGACGTGAACCATGGTAGTCATCCTACCGATAAAAACGCGGACCTTTCTATACCTTTGTTGCCGCGAGAGGATGCTACTGCTATGGTTCCCGAACCCGCGAGAAATTTAGTCGCTGTCCGTAGTACTACCCAACGAAATATCGTAAAAAATTCGAGCGTACCATATTTCTCGCGAGAGAATAACACTCGTTACGATATCCCGGCAAACACAACAACTCATACTCCATTTCAGTACAATACTGAACGTTTCTCATCGCTGAATCAACCAGAAAAAACATGAAATTCGGCCCAATGTTTATAAAAAACCCGTGACATTTGAAATTCCAATAAATGACAAGTCGCAACAATTATATCAACCATCGATGTCAAAAAATGCGATGTCATTTACACGGCCGTCAGTTGACACAAATTACAAGAAGGAACGTCAAAACAACCCGAACCGAATTTTTATTCGCACAGATGTTCGCATAAGCTGCAACTTGCTCCGTTTAGCGGTAAAACTACAGAGTTTTTAATGTTTAAGCGTACTTACCGCAACACTCAACATTTGTTTACACCCGCAGAAAATCTCGTGCGCTTGACTACCGCGCTGCGCGGACAAGCCCTGGAGAGCGTATCGTCGTTGCTGTACACGGCCGAACGTCCCCAAGAAGTGCTCGACATGCTGGAGCAGACGTTCGCGCTCCCTGAGATGATAGTGCTGCATGAAATCAACCTCGTTCGGAGTCTTCCTAAGATAAGCTTTGACCAAAGAGAGTTGAACCATTTTGCGTGTAGACTACGTAACTGTATAGCTGTAATCAACAATTTAGATCAGAAAGAACACATTTATTCAGTAGAACTATTTCACTCTGTGTTGAGTAAATTGACGCCTATTTTGTACAGTCAGTGGAAAGATTTTGCGTATCGTAGTGATCAGTCTATACCAAAAATACAATTATTGTCTGCGTTCCTCGACGTGGAGGCTGTAAAGCACAATAGGTTTGGTTTAGTTCCTGATTACGCTAAGCGTCCTGGTGCTTTTACGTCAGACTACAACAAACGACCCGGTTCAGTCGGCAATAATTTTACACCCAATTTTACACGTCGTGAAAATGTTCACGTCACATCGACACGCGGTTGTAATGCTGATTTATGTCGTTACTGTAATAATAAACACAAACTAACTGATTGCAAAGAATTTAAGGCTCTGACATTAGATGATAGATGGCGCTGGTTGCGCGATGCTAATGTTTGTTACAAGTGTTTTAAATCTAAAAACCATCGTTGGAAGACTTGTAGGATTGGTCGCTGTGGTATCGACGGATGTGAGCGCTTCCATAACCCACTGCTGCATCCGCCGTCGACGCCGCAAACGTCCCGCACTGCTGATCAGTCTTCGACTCCTTCTTACAACGTCGTAAGCGAACATAACGACACTGATAAAACTGTGACAATATCTAACATTACTGACTCACACACAAGTGGCAATATGTCACCCACACCGACACGTGTATACTTGAAGGTATTTCCAGTAGAAGTGAGCGGCCCTTGCGGAAAATATGACACTTTTGCGTTACTTGATGACGGATCTTCCGCGACCTTGATTGACTCGGAGGTGGCACGTCAAATAGGAGCATCAGGCCCCATGGAGTCAATCAAAGTTGACGGAGTCGCCGGAATGTCAACACACAAACCGATTCAACATGTGAGTTTTTCCATTAAAGGTAAACATTGTTCTGAGACATTTTTGGTAAATAATGCTAAGGCTATGGACTCACTCTCGTTGTTTACACAAACTGTCACTCGAAATATTCGCATCTAACTGATTTAATCGATGAACTTACATTTACTAATGCAACGCCTAAGATTTTGCTCGGTGCTAAGCACTGGTATTTGACAGTTAGCCGCGAGGTACGTGAAGGTTCCAGAAATCAGCCAATAGGTACACGCACGGCCTTAGGTTGGGCTGTCCACGGAAGTTCCAGCAGCTGGACAAAACCCGTGCATTTTATAAACCACGTTTCTGTTAACGATGGCGGCGATTCCGCCATGAATGAACTTGTTAAGGATTATTTTAGTCTTGATTCCATAGGCATATCTAAACCTGAAACTACCTTTTCCAATGAAGAAAAATACGCTTTAGGCATTTTAGACACTACAGCCAAGCGTCTGCCGTCAGGTAGGTTTGAAGTCGGCCTGTTGTGGCGCAAGGATACGTCAAACATACCTGACAGCTATCCTCACGCTTTATCGAGATTTCTGGGCCTAGAAAGGCGCATGGCTCGCGACCCAGACTTCAAAAAAGGTTATTGTGATTTTATAAACAACATGTTGGGAAAAGGTTACGCTGAGGAGTGCCCTAGGGACACATACCGAAACACTGTCAATTTAAAAGATATACAGAAGACTTCTCGTTGGTATTTGCCACATTTTCCTGTTGTACATCCACAAAAGAAAAAACTTCGTGTAGTACACGATGCAGCTGCGAAAACTTCAGGTGTCAGCTTAAACTCGCTTTTGCTGCCCGGACCTGACCTTTTGCAACCATTGCTGCATATTTTATTCCGTTTTCGTGAGGGTTACGTCGCTATGACAGCCGACGTGAAGGAAATGTTTCCTCAAATCAGGATTAGGGAGGTAGACCGCGATGCCTTAAGATTCATTTGGAGAGAGAATCCCAGCTGTGAGTGGAAGGAATACAGGATGACTTCTGTAATTTTTGGCGCCGCCTGTAGTCCGTGCACAGCGTTATACATCAAGAATCGGAACGCTCAAGAATTGCAGAAGTCATACCCCGCGGCATCCAAAGCTGTCATCCATGACCATTATATGGACGATTTTCTGGGCAGTTTGGATGACGCACGAGAGGCCTCGCAACTCGCAGCTGACATAGTGACAGTGCACAAAGCTGCAGGAATGGAAATGCGAGGTTGGGTATCCAACATACCATCCGCACTTGCCGATGTTCCTGAAGATTTGCGCGCTCCTCCACTCTATAACGGTCACGTGGGCCCTGAAACCTTTGTCAGGACTTTAGGACTTATTTGGCATCCTCAAAGCGACACGTTTAGTTTCCGCAATGGTTCCCCAATTTTTGAAAACCAGAAACTAACTAAACGTAAGGTATTGTCGTATTTAATGTGTGTTTACGATCCTCTTGGCCTCCTAACTCCGCTGGTAATTCAAGGTCGGATTTTATTCCAGCAGACATGGAGAACTGGTATTGATTGGGATACCGAGCTGCACCCAGATGCAATTCAAAAATGGTTGGCTTGGTCTCGACAACTGGCTATGATATCAAACCTCAAAATTCCTCGCTGGTACAGGTGCGGATTCCAGGGTGAGGGCATTAGTGATAGGCAGCTTCACGTTTTTGCAGACGCAAGTGAAGATGCATACTCGTGCGTTGCATACTGGCGTTTCACATTTTCGAACGGGCCTGTGAAGTTGTCTCTCATTGGTGGAAAAGCACGCCTCAGCCCATTGAAACCCGCTTCTATACCACGTTTAGAGCTCCAAGCGGCCCTTATTGCTGCTCGATTTGCCATGCGGCCATCTTAAGTCACGGACCGGAAGTCTTTTTCAAAACTTTTTTTTTTTTACTAGTATGAAACGCATTGTACTAACACAACGCGACTACGTGATCATAGTTAGTTTGCGCAAACAAACATAATTAAACTCGAATAGCGCAATCACGCGATTATAACTACTACGGCTAGTATAGCTTTGCTAATCGCGTAGTCGCGTTTTATTTAGGACGATCCCTAAATTAGACTGTAATTGAATAACATAAAACATATGTTTTACTTCTCCTGCTCAAAAAGTTCGTTATTTTAGCTTGTGAAGTGGGGCTAAAATGGTTTTAGCCGGTTTAAATGGAAACCATATAATAATTCTACGAAAATAAAAAAGATCTTCCAAAACCAAGAAGTTTCTGCAGTTAATGTGGAGATTTTTCTATTCGGACCTACTAAAATTACACTCAAGAATGTTCAAATATTAAATGAAAATTAATTAAAACATCATAGTTATAGTTTTTTGCTTAAATCGATACATCAAAATGGTAATCTTACTACTCTGAATAAAAAATAGTCATAGAGATAGGTTTTTGTTACTACTACAATTAGAAAATCTAAAATATTAAATCGTGACCATGAAAAAATTACTTTAAAATATTTGAAAATTCTGGTGGCATAACCAATGATCGTTATCAACATTTTAAACATTATATATAGCACAAATTATGGTTTTGTACTGTAAAGAGGTGTAATCCTAAGAAGATAATTAGGTATTTAATGAACATAATATTGTATTTGTTTTTTCTGCCAACCATACTCTTTGCTACGAAAAGTACACATTGATAACGTTTACACTTCGACATAACAATTTTAATTTTTATGTTATTTTTTTATTTCCTCGCAGTCGAAGTGAAGAGCGGTGAAAAGCTCACTTCAATTATTTTTTATTAAAGCAGTAACGTCTGCAAACGTAAACCAAATGTTTTACAATGAAGCGAAAAATCCTGTCCGCAACATTAAATATATCAATTTTTCACTTCAATGTAAACATTTGGTTTACGTTAGCAGACGTTACTGCTTTAATAAATTATAATTAATTCGGGTGTGTAGCACATCGTTACTATCGATTCTCAACAAATTTAAGACGATATGGTGCCGACGATAACGTCTAAATCTTTACGGTAGATGCGCTACGATGCCAACCTAAGCCATGTTGAAGCAACTGGTTGAAAGATTCAATGGCTCTGACATCTGGTTCGTGGTCCAGTTGGTAGGACGCCCGTGTTGGCCCGGAAAGCCTTTGGAAACGCAGGTTCGCATCCTGTCCGAACCTTTAAATTTTTCAATTTTTCGCTTCATTGTAAACAAAAGCTCACTACGTTCGCTCGTCCAAATGATCACTTCGTATCACAATGACCCCTTTAGCCCCTTGTCAAACAATCTACTATTTTCATGATTTTACCATCAGGGGTCGGACTTTCTTTCGCACGGTAAAACTAATGGAGAACTATGGAGCCGTTATTAACATTAAAATACAATTCATACTCATACTCATTCATCTATTTCATTCCAAACTGCCTTTGTAGTTATTATGGTTAACATTCCCAAACATTAAATGACTAAAATTATGAATAAAATATTTTTTTTTACAATATTCAAAACTCCTAATTTAACTCAATTTATTGTCAATATCATGAACTTTCTAGTCATAAATGGATATTTGATCGATATAGAACGCAATTTACTCCAGAATTTGCAAAAAAAATCGTATTTTATCGTGGCGAAAAAAACAATGCCTACACAAATTTAAATTGCGAATGAAATACACTTATGAGTATGATTATGAATAGTATTTTAATGTTAATATCGGCTCCATAGCTCTCCATTAGTCTTACCGTGCGAAAGAAAGACCGGCCCCTGCTTATCATTTGTGATTGATGTCCACGTATTTATTAATAAAACAACCAATTAATTAGGTTACTAAGCTACATTTGCAATTATGTAGTTACATTTAACCCTTTGAGCGCCAAGCGGCAAAGCAATTCACCGTGCCACTGACGCCAAACCAAAAAAAAAAGTGCTCCAAAATCAACAGAGATTGAAAAACACAGATAGTGGTTTGAATTAGCATGTTTTTGACCATTGACATTTTTGACGTCAAAAGGCGTCGTTGGCGTCAGTGGCACAAATTTCCGATGACGAGATTTGCCGTCTTTGGCGGTCAAAGGGTTAAATAACCATGAAATTTTCACAATGGAAAACTATAATCGGAAATTTATTTAGAAAGTCTCTGTCTTTTAGGTGCCTTTGACAAGTGTTCCGCTTCCGCATCCTCCGAATGTACCTGTTCTAGCACTGATACTATCTCATCGTCAGTAATATCACATGCTGCAATTCTATGTAATTATATTTCAATGTCTTTATCCCTATCACTATCATCACCTTCGTCTATTATTGGTTCTCCAAGGCATATTTTGTCAGAACAAAATATACACAGAGACGTGCATTTTAATCCAGACTTTTTGCATGTACAGTTCCCTTTACATGTTTTTTTACATTTGTATGCAATTATTTTCAGTATCGCTTCAGGTACTAAATTTCCAGTTGTTTGGACAGGAATTAATCCCGAATTATCTTGTTTCCATCCCCAGTCACGAGGGTCAAGCTTGTTACCATTCCATTGCTGCACTTGAAAATAAACACGATATACATGTTGTCTCATCGCCATAACTGTTGGTGGTAAAGATGCCAAATCAATGGTACTTTTAGTGATCAGCTGACTAAATTTTTGATAACGTATAGTATTTAAATCATCAATACTACCACCACCGTATAAACTGCAGTAGAATTCTTCACCAGCTTTTGAAATTTCTTCTGTGTTTGCATCGATTTTATTAAAACACTCAGTGTTTCTTGCAGTGATTTACTTTTTTTAACGTTGTTCATTTTTTTTTTTTTACCTTGCTTGTATGTTGCAGACGTAGTGTCACATCCAGACAATGCGTGAATTATCGGGACAAGGTGGTTAAGCGTGCTGTTATCTACGCTTGAAGCATCGTAATGTTTTGTTGGTATTCTTGCTTTCCCAGGTTTCATCATGGAAATATTGCTTCTATTTTTATTTACTAAAATAACCAATAAATCAATGTCTTCTCCTACAACCAACACGTGGTCATATGTATCTGACGACGAAACGTCGACGGCGGTATCGATTATCATAGTGTCAGCGTCATCATCACTTTGATAAACGGCGATCCCTGCTGCAGTAAAATACATTTTCAGGTACTGAATTAGGCGTTGTTTATTTTTGGTATTTGCCAAGAACTTCTCCTGTGCAGTTGTGATATTTGTGTTCGTTTTTACAGCTATGTCAGGTTGTAATTTTCCTTTTGCCCTCCTTTGTCTTTCGCATTGTTTGATACTCAATGTATCGTCGTAACCGTCGAAAACAACAGTAGCATTAGCAAAATGTGATTTGACATAGTCTACGTAGGTTTTGCCAATTTCTTCCACACTAGCACCTTTTTGCCAAACCACTTTATGTAACAAATAACCACCATCGATGACATGAGCCATATTACATGGGTTTATATTTTTGTCCGTGAAATTTATTGGCTTAAACATGTCATACAAAGCAGATTTTTTATTTTTACGCATTCCTTCACTATCGAATAGCGACAAAGGGTACGGAGCTAACGCATATTCTAGAAATTGTTTTAATTCATCTTGGGTCCTTTTCGTAAAGCAAATCCTTTTGAAGATAACATCAGATTCAATTGGCACTCTTCCTTCAGAGTCCTTTATAGATTCTCGGACTGTTGCTAAGGATTGCACAGTTTCTTTCCTAGAGTATTTGAGATCGGTGTATGGTATTCCCATTCTATCTTTTAACATTTGTTTACCAACCTCTAGAGCTCTGTGTGGATTAATAGTACTGTCACCTATTACTCCACTACTAATAGACATTATTTGGTCTGTCTTTGGGAAAGGATCATGGTCTGAAAGCCAATTAGATAATGTTTGTATATCTTTGGCATCTCTCTCCATTCTTGATTTAGTCCCGTCCTTGTGATTATGCATGCGATCAATTCCAGCGCAAAAGCTTTCGAATGACTCTGTTATACAATGAGCGATTGGTAGTCCTAATACCCACTTTTGTAATACATTATCAGAAAGCCCTCTTCCTTGCGTCACTCCTCCAGAAGTTTTCATAGTTCGCATTAAACTCTGTTCTATCGTCATGTCTGTCCATGTACCAGAAAATGGTCTTTTCGTTCTCCTGACAGTGAATAATCCTTCAACAAATTTCTTGTATGTGTCAGGAGGCATAGTGTTTTGTAAATTCTCCATGTCAACTAGATAAAGGCTGGCTGATTTAGCATAATTAAAATGTCCAGCTGCATGAAAGTATGGAATCATTGCTTTAACACTTTCTAAATGCAATTTCCAGTTACCGGTTCTTTCAGATTTTATGAAGTTAAGTATTATTTTAACCATATTAAAATAACTTATCCAGAGCTCTGCAGTAGGACCGTTTGTTTGTAAAACACGTACAGCATTTTAAGAATTTCTCCATGACACTGTTCATGGTTTTTTCGTCTTTTTCAGTTTCATAGCCATGTATAATGGCATCGAGAGCGCTATTTACGTACAAATTTTCATTTATACTCAAATCCATGTATTTGTTTATCATATCAAAGAGTGCCACAAATGAAAGCATATGTGCTCTGACTGCGCGCTCGTAGTGGTGGCCAGACAATATCTTATCTAATGAGCCACTGGCATAGATACAGCCCCATAACTCTTTGAGACCACTGCCTTTTATAATGTTTCCAATGGCACCCATAAATGACATAAGCATGTGGAATCCTCCTTACCTCAATATGATGTTTTTTACCAATCTATCCTTAGATGACTTAACTATTTCCTGTGCTTTTTGATACAAAGGCTGATCAAATGTGATCACACATGCTTCAGATTTATTTTTTTCGGATTGTTTTGCTGCGTATGATAAACTTGATAGTATGGTATCATAGCTTGAGGGTGGACTATTTAAGAACGGAAGCGGATCAATTTCTGTACAATCTGTTCTTGTATCTTCGGTATAAATCAAACTCATGAACGCGTGCCATCCAGGTACGTCCACTTGGATTTGTGATTTTCCATACAACCATAAAAAATCTTGTTCTGTCATTTTAAACTCAACTGTATCCTCGTCGAAAGAAAATAATATTTGTTTCAACCCGTATTCCGCTGGCTTGATGAATGTCTTTACAGGAATATGGTCAAGGTCTTGAAATAATGTTTTCGGAACACTGTTAAGTACAGGAATTTCTTTATCAAAGTTATCTTCTCTTGAATTGATACATGCGATGCCCCCCATTGCATGAAAAGTGTTGTTTCCGTTTAGGGTATTTATTTACATTGACGTCAGCATTGTCAAATACATACTGAGTAAATTCAGATGCACGATCGACAATAACAGTTGCTACCGCGGAGACTTCTAATTTTAGTGTTTCTCTATAACTAGCGCAGAATCCAACACTATTTAATTTATCTATTAAGTAGCGAGATGCATATTTGTGATGAATCAGTGCGGATATACCTAATAAAACAGGTGATTTAAACGTCCAGGGACGCATGGCACTTATTATGGCATGACCTATAGCCAAAGACTTCCTATAAAGAGAATCCTGCCTAGTTTTATTTCTTACAATTAATGTCTCTAAGAAATGCATTGAACTTTCAGGGCAGTAATTTGCAGGCTCATCTAAAAAACATGCAGGGGCTGGGTACGTGTTTTCATACGGATGAGACAATATGTCATCAGATAAAAACTTTGCTGCTGTCTCTATTATACGCAGTTTTTCTAACCTTTCATTATTATTTCTACTCTTGTACCAGCTATCCTGAAGTATTTTGTAACTATCAGCTAGGAAACAAACGACACAAGGATTACCTTTGCTGATAATTATGTTGTCACCGTAACGGCTTTTGAGGTGGTATTTTATCATTGCATCGCTCGGAAGCTCAACCTCCTGCAGCACATCTTTGATTTCCGCTATTGAGAATTGACTATCTTCATCTGAACCTTGCTCCAAGAACTTATAAATATGGTCCATAGCAGTCACAGTGTTTTCCGTAGTGGGCCGGCCACGTTTCAATCCCGCTACTCTACGAGGATGGCAGAATTCGGAGTAGCAATTGTAGTGGTATCGAGCTCTTCTTTTCACCAAATCCACATTATTTATGCGAAGAAGTACCTGATTGATCAAAAATAAATCATCATCAGATCCTGACTTGGTAACGATGACAGCACCTCAGCGGCATATTAAAAAAAATACAACTAACAGTCTTAAACTACCTATTAGCCAGGTGGCTATTTAAAAAAAAAATAGCAAGGTAGCTATGTTCGGCTTCTATAACCCAACACCAGGACCACGGATCGAACACGAGTATATGCATCCGGACCTTCGAACAGTGGGGTAGGGATGAGTGACATGTCTATAGACACCTTTTTATCCTGGATAAATTTAACATTTTCTTATGAAAATAACATTACACTTGGCTGCTCTAATATGATTCCCTTGAACCTCTAACAATTACTAAAACCTACAAATAAGTACGTAGACATTTTAAATAACTAATATTGATTTACTTACCTCTTTGCTCCATGCGTCTTCGTGGATTAATCCATACCGTTCTATGGATGGTCTAGTGTCTACTTTGGTTACCACAGAAATGGTAACCCTCCTTTGGTTCGACAACTTAGTTTGAGCTTCAATGAACGCTGAGGAAGCATCCTTACCGCAGAATAAACATTTTTCTTCAAACTCAAAACTTTCTGTTGCTTCTTGTGGTTGATTTTGCATACGTTTTATATATGCTCGTATACATTTTTCGTTTGTATACGACATACGACACTTTCTATGCAGTTTAATGCTTATTTTGTCGGCAAAAAGCACTGCTTTGCCATCCTCTCTTTCTTCACTGGCTTTTTTTAAACTGTGAATACCCCTTTCCTTCACAACAACAATATCAACATTTAATATTTTATTGCATACCGCACATATATTAGACATATCTTCCATTTTGAAAGAGAACCGCGATATTGAAGCACATTGTTTTGTTCACAATTTGAAAAATAACATAGATTTTGGATGATTCTTGAATTTGTAGGAACTGGCCTGAAACATTATTGCGGCCTTATTGCGATTCCTAAAAGAAGAAATAGAAAAGTGCCATGTTTTGTCTTTATCAGTGACCGTCATTTTTTCATGGTCGGGTTATTGGCACATTTCAAATTATAAGCAAAACAGGTAGTATCAAAAGTGCTAAAGAAATAGAAGGTTTTGTGTATTAATAATTATTATTACCACATAATTGACATATCAATGGATGTGGAGTGTTTGTGTGTAGCCTCAAAAATGGTGGGGTGTTTAGTGTTTGGTTAAAAAAGCAACAGTTAACGAAAATAAGCGGATGTTACATTTCATGCGTAGGTACAAGTTTTATTGTATTTTGATCACCTATTTCTTCCTCAAATCTCACAAGAATCAAGTTACAAAGTTAAATCATTAGTTATATCATGAAAAAACTGCATGAAATAGGAAAAATCAGTAAATTATTTTCAACATAACTCGGAACATTTTGACATGTAAATATTGCAAATCGGTCAAATTGCGTAGCATAAACCTACGATAGAAGCCAGCTAACATAGATGTCTAAATAAATCAGTCGGTTTATAATCCAATTTCGGGATGCCTAGATATAAAATAAAAATTACCCCCATATTTGGGTAATCTTAAGCAAATTGATATTTGCTTTTGATATTTCTCCGATTCCGACAGAGAAAGAACGGTGTAAAAAATTAATAGCAGGAACTAAGAAAAAAACGATTTTTGTACTTTACACGAACGAAGTCGCGGAACTAATATTGGTGATATCTTATCTACTTATGTTGTTTACAATTTTACTACTTAATTTCCATGTTACAGAATGTCCCAATCTCCGAAATCGACCTAAAAGGCGGTGCGTCCATGAACGTGAACTGTCACGATGGATTAAACGTATCCTGAGTAAAATAGAAGAAAAAGAAGAAAAAAGAAGAAGTATCACCCTATTTTTTTTTAGTACTGATAAGAAGAAATTGACAGTATTCAAGAGCAAATGAAAAATTTTGTTTAGAAACGAGTGTCGTCAATACATTTGTTATAAACAAGTATTTTAATTACGGAATGTTTACAAGAAATAAATTATTTGTTTTTATTTAATATTGTCTATCATTTTATTCCAACAACTATTTTAAGTTTAAACTAATTTCATTATTTTTATTATCACAGAACCCAAATATCACAGAACCCAATTACCCGTCGCCTATGGTCTTTTAAAATGAGGAACATATCAAATTGATTTTTAATCGTAAATTGGGATATTTTCAAACTTAACAAAATAGGAATACATACGTTTTTTATCTTTTATTTGATTATATCGGAAAATGAGTAAAAAAATTAAATGTTGTCAATTCAAGTACTTAAAACGTTTGTTTCTAACCACTTTTTTGGGGGTTTTTTTGCGACCATGGCAACTCTTACGCCTGGTCGCGCGGTGGCAAATCTATAACTACCATACTATGACTGTCTCTCACGATTATTATTCTACCATATAAAGTAAGGGAGTACGCGAGATGATGACACCTCTGACAATATTTTTCAATTTAGTCGTATTAAGACCACTTTACTACGCTACCATATAATGTAGACGTGTAAGCAAATGATGATGATGAATTGATGACATCACTGACAATTATTTTCGACTTAGTAGTTCGTAAAGATCCCTTTACATTATAATTTTAGCCTGGCGATCTCTTGAGGGTCATATCCCCAAAGTTGGAAGGTGCCTAGGGTGCGGCCGATCACAGACTAATACTAACGTAATCAGACGCACAACTGCCATAGAGCCAATTTGGCCAATAGGGATTCACTACTTTCGACTTTGACAGTTCTTTTTTTTTTAATTTTAGGCAAAGGAGCTGATTGTAAACATGCTCCAGGGGAAATTTCATATTTTTTATGGTTATGCTTTACCAGGAGAAACCAAAATAAAACAACGATATTCAGATTACTTCATTTTATATTATAATTTTTTCTTGTACTTATCTAAAGCCTTTTGTTGCATCGGCGGCAATTTCTGTTGTATATGGGATATTTCTGTGCCTTTTAAAATTTTATTTATTTTACTGCACCAATTAAACACTGCAAATTTAATTGTAATTAGGAGAAAGTACTTTTGGACAATATTTGTATGAATTTGGCAGTTTACAAAAAGCAACGAATACTTGGAGAGAATGTGTGTTTTTATTTCTTTAGTGATGTTATTCCTATGGGGCTTCGTCTCCAAGTATTTGTTGGTCTCTTTCACAATATTGCCGAAATGCCGCACAGCATACTCTGAGGGGTAGGTAAGCTTTTTGTTTTTGACTGACTCGTATTCTTTTTCGCATTTCCATTGGTGAATTGACCCTTCTTCAGTTGTCAGGTCGGTCATACAATCTCGACACTTTATTTTTTGTATAACCTTCCTGACCACCCTCCCCGCAGTATACGCCCGCGGGTGAACACTCAGACGATCACGCCGTGCTCGCTCCTGAATACTTCTCTGGTCTTCGTTTAGTTCAATCGACGGATTGTGAGGAGAATTCGACGTTTCCGGTGGGATATATTGTTTTCCTTCAAAAAGTTTTTTAATATTTAACAGCTGATTGCCAGAAGTCTCCTCACAATTGAAACCCGCCGAGTGAAAACGGAGAAATCTAGTTATAAGCAGTGACTTAAAGGTGCTTACGAAGTTGTGGCAATTTGGATCGTTATTTCTGAAATTACTTGTATATGCCCGTACCTGACCAAAAAAAATTTCGATGGGATCAGAGTTTAAATATCTCGGACGCATAATTTTTATATTTTTACTATTAAAGAATTGCCACAACCTCGTATAACTTTTTAATGATATTATCCAATTTTTTATCGAAGGCACAGATACTTCCCCACGCTTTTCGTCGATGTATTTAATTTTTTCTAGTTTTTCTATGGCGCTTCTCCAAAATTCGTGATGCGGAGAAGTTTCCGTAACGGCTCTCCTTAATAATTTTCCTCGCGTGTACTTGTTGCTTGGAGAGGCCCCATTCGCTGAATCAAACAGCTCGTCGAAGAATAATACGGCATCGGCTGTGTTTCCTGCAGTTCTACTCACTTCTCTCAAATCCGGATAACTTGCTGCAAATTAAAATATTTAAATGATTATGATTATGATTTCACAAATGTATTTTATGATTAAATATTTAAGTATTTTCTAGATATTATTTAGATTGTCAATTTTGGCGGATTAAAGTTACATCAATATTTAAGTATATCATTTATGTTCGTCTTCCGAGGAGCCAGAACGGGCTCTGCTTATCAATATTTTACACCTAAAACGTACTCCTCCAAAAAATTTATAGTTAAGACACAGGGCCGTCTTAAACCAGGCTGGGGACCTTTTGGAAAGTAAAAAAAGCGAATTAAAATAACAACTTTTTTTTAATAAGTATTACCATTTATTGTGTGAGAGAAATTGTCGGTCCTTCGGGGGCCCCTGAGAATGGGGGCCCTGGGCACGGGCCCCGTGTGCCCTTATGGTGAAGACAGTATTGTTAAGACAGCAGTAGCAACAGTAGGTACCAAGAGCACTAGAGAACTTAAATGTTCAATTTACACTGAACATGTATAATATCATTTCTAGGACTTTCTTTTTAATAAATGTGTGGCGCGTGGCCACGTGGGAACAGTGGACTGTAGAGATTATTTCTTCTTTCAAGGTTATTGACGGATAGGGATTCAGTGAAAATGCTTCTTGCTTGACTGATGAGGCTGCAGGCGAGGCGGGGTTCGGAGTTTCTTCTAGTTTTTTCTTCTTGGTGAGGGCTCGATCGAAAGTGAATGTGTGGGGAGCCGCGCCCACCTTTATACCGGCGGCCGGTCCCTGCCCCTCTCACTCCGTACCCCACCCCCCTTGGGCCAATCTTTATTATTTTTCATAATTTACAAGACTTACGTGCTACTCTTATGCCTAATTACATTACTTACATCTAATTACTTAATTTCTAATAAGAATCATGCGTGTGCGGCTGCGGGGAGCGAATTGGCGGCCGATTTTCGCGAACGGCATATTTCCCTGCCTCGCCCCCCTCATCCCGCAGTGAGGGGCCGCGTCCCGCGCTCCCCTCCCGTACCTGATCACGCGATGCTTCGCGCATGCGCAGTGAGCACCACGTGGCTTTGTTTACCTTTTTCAATTACCTTATTTACCGGGTTTATTTACCTTTATATATTCTTTATTTACCATATACTTATCCTACAATATCACATTTATCTATTTCTACATCTTATATGACTATAGGTAAGAAAGTAGGCGGGACGAAAAAATATATTATAAAAAACACTTAAGAAACTAATAGGAAATTATCTTATAGCTAAGTTTATACAAATGCAATTACTTTATTATGATTCCGTCGTGAACAAAATGGTTTTACTATTAGTGTTAATTTCTTTATTGATTGGCAATAGCAAACATAACTTACAAATATCTTATAAAATTGTATTCTCTTGGGTTTTGTAAGCACGACGACGGCATGGTATTTTTTACCCCCGTACAAGTTCAAGTTGCAGGGACCGGCTTAAAATGGCGTATTACGCTCTATAGTAATGTGACCGTATTAAATTTCTATTTTAAACAAAGATAAATAAAAGGAAGGATGTGTTATGTATTTTGTTATCTATCCTATCTATATGATTTACAAAATAGCTCTGGTGACTTTGTTTCATCGGTTTTCAGGAAAACTGTACTTAGGCAGGTGCGAATAAATACATCACTAGTTATTCACATGTAGGATTTGAAAATGTGCCATAAAAGGACAAGTTGTTATGAGAATAAATTATTTACCTTCATTTTATTAATTTTTCCAGGAATCACGTGTGTGTCGTTTAATTTCGGCACCAATCGGGTCACCGCAGTTCTGCAGTCCGCTTGGTATATGTCGACAATGTCACTCCATTTACATATATTTTTCCTTCGAACTTTAGATTCTTTGTCAAAAAATTATTTCTGATCCCTTTTATGAGATGAGGGGGGTCAAATATTACATTTATGTGATGTCCTCTCAATGTTATAATATTATCACCTGTAAAAAATACATTAATTAAAAAAATATACTTTTACTTCTATATTAATTCTGTGAATTAAGATTAAAACTTACCAGTGAGATTTTGAGCCTCATTACGTTCCCTTTGCGTATCATTACTGAGGCGTTTCAAGGCAGATTGAAATGATTGGCCTTGGTCACAAATGAATGCAACAGGCAGTAGGCCCGTGTCAATAACGGCATTCGTTATTTCCTTCAGGATGACTATTAGTTCATCCGTTTTAGTCGAGCCTTCGCAAAAGTAATACGCAATAGGCTGTTGCCACTTGTGGACTGCGCCTCGAACCATGAACGCCAAAGCGTGGTCGGCAAATTGGGGTTTCTTCTCCTTTAAATGTACAAAGCCATCGATATAATCTTTGACTTTGTCATAGTCCACTCCGGGCTCAAGGGATACTTCATCAAATATTATTGAACAATATTTCTTTGCCTCGCTCCAATTGTCAACCTGAAACAAAAAAAAAATGGCTATATGAAACTTCATTGTGAATATTTACTGTTGTTATTGCTTAAGTTTCGTGATGTAGGTACTTAAAATTCCATTGGACATTCAGCTTTTTGGTTAGTGCCAGATCATTTTATAAATCCGATATTATATTTAATTTACAAAAGAAGTGTACGTATTCATATGTAGTAATAAATAATAATTATAGTAAAAAATCGGTAGAATACTAATTCTACCGATTTTTACTACATATGAAACACACACACACATAACACATGAACATTTATACACATAGGCCTATGAAATATTTAATTACCTACTATAGTTAGTAGGTAATTAAATATTTCATAGGCCTATGTGTATAAATGTTAGTTTACCTGATCCTTAATAGCGTCAAAAATTTGACTGTTGATGCCAGGTTGCACATTTAAGGACGATGTCACCTGAATTAGTGTGTTTCTTGAGGGAAGGATAAATATTTTCCTCAGGAATCTATAAGCTTTTGGGCTTTGTTTATATAAAGATAAGGCAATCATTTTTTCTTCGTCAGAAAATCGTCTGCCTTTTATTTTCTTGTTGCTTTGGCTGATTTGTAGCCACATTAGCTTTTTTGCGACGGGATTTACTTTCGATGTCAATTTCTCAAATAAGTCACTTTTCCTGAATTCCCTGGCACGTTCAGCCCTTTTCATAAAGTCCAGCTGCTTCACTGACTTTTTGTATTCCTCGTAAATACCGCGACACTCCTCCGGTAAATCAGCCACTCTCTGGACCACACGTCGTCGACGTTTTGCTCCAGCCTTACGCTTACGAGGTTTAGTGGCGCGCTGTTTGGATTTTCGCCCTGTATCTAAAATGTTACAAAATTATTTCATTTCATCATTTATAATTTTATATCAAAAATATAAAAAATAAATCTGTCTTTTTTTCTTCAATTACCTTCAAATACCATATTTCAATCCTTTTTTCATGCATATTTTCAATGTAAAAATGATCTCTTAAACTGTACCTATTGTAAATTCGTTGCACTAAGCTTATTACAACCTATTTCTGTAGCTAGAGTGGCTAGCCAGCTATGTAGTTAATTGGATTAACTTCAATAACTAATAAACTCTAGTTACTCGTACCTGTCACGGGCAGCGGTTGTGGTAGGTTTTGTATCTCCCGAAGGGCTGGTCTTTTCTCTTGTGGCATATCTGAAATAAAATAAATACTTATAAATTTATGTTATATTTAACTAAATTAAATAAATACGACGCAAAATCTGCCTATATCAGTGCAAGATTAAAAAATATATATATAGAGCCTGTTTGTAATAAACTTTACCTACAACATGGGAATATTCTTAATCTCATTAAAACTTTCGGGAGACATATTTTGGAATTGTATTAAGCGGTTAACACTATACAGCCATTGTGCAGCCTGGTAGTTGTATAGGAGTCGTTCAAGTGCTGTACAATATTCCTTAAGACGTACAGTAGCATTTTGGAAAACCCTTTAACAGTAGGTGGTACTGTAGCCGATTAATAGCAATGGAATAGCTTATGGTGGTATAAGAGCATTCAGTACCGCAGCAAGACAGCCATGAGAAGTATTATGGAGTTCATATAAACCATTGTGCCACCATAAGACGTAAAGGAGTGCTTTAGTAGGCAAAAGAGTTTAAAAAGAGTTATAAGTCGCTTTAATGGCGCTTAAGAGCGTACAGAGACATTTTACAAAGCCAGAGGTTCTTTAACGGAGTTGTGTTCGGCTGTTGTAACACTTATTTATAACAGAGTTAAGTAGCGCTAGAATAGCGCCTTAAGCGCTATTTGTGAGAATAATATGGCTACTGTACGGCTTGTAGTTGTATAAAGAACCATACGAAGTATTTTATACAGGCGTAGGAGTTACAGAATAGTCTTATGGCACCATAAGTGTTTTAATAAAATCCATTAGCGCTCTTGTAACTACGTATCTACAAAGGAGGAACATAGCTTCATATTAGAGCTCAAAGCGCTATATTAGAGATTTATAGCACGGAATTGTGACGTAAAGCTGTAAAACGTTTGGTATATGTTGCTTTATGCAGCCCAAGGCGGAGGAACGAACCTTACTGGCACTTTTATGTCGTTTACAGACGTATAGTAGAGTCATTATACAGCCAATAACTGATCTCTCAGTTCAGTCTTACTAATCTCAGTTTTGTCCTAAAATTTAGTGAGTGAGCCAATTTGGAGCGGTGACTCACTCGGTCAACAGGTAATTTTAACATTGAATTCATACTTGAATTGACTTTCAAACTTTTTAATATTCAACGATGAACCCCTAAAATAGTTTTATAAAAGGATACCTTGAACACCATTATACAACTTTAGGTTCTTAATATTAATCGCAAAAACCTGCTGTGCCACCTATAAATAGTTGAATAGCACAACTGTAACACTACTGTTAAACCTATAAGTCTACAACAGCAAGCACTACAGCCGTTGTACGACTCAAACCTGCATAATAGATATAGCCAACACTGAAAGCTGCATGATTGAGACGCCATTAATTTGTTTAGTAAATGTGTTTTTTTAAGGTTATGATGAAGTTTTGGACATCGTATATATGCGTAATTTGTAACTATTAATGTAATTAAAGTCAGTACTTTTCACACATCAAACCGTACAAAACTGTTTGTAACCTTAAAAGTCTTCTTTTTGCTAAAACACAATTTTGTAAACAACGCAGAAATATATTTTATGCATTAAAAACTGAATATTACGAGGGCGCATGAAAATTTTGGCTAGAATATACGTATACATTGACAATAAACTGGCACTCGCACGGATATTTAACGGCACGTCGAAGTCAAACAATGCTAAACTTTGTTATTGTATCATCCACAGATCCCATTCGTATCGTTCCTTTCACTTCCATTGTCACTGCACTTCACTTTCTTTGATTTTATGAAAATATATTTTGTGTTGCCCACAGTAGACCTACTAAATTACTAACGTAGAACCCAGAGATTTAATATAGCTGTATTAGCGGTACAAATTTAGGTAAAGGTGGCGTTACGGCGCTACAAGCACTTTTTCAAAATCTCATAGCGCTGATAATCCCTTTTAAACCACTTCTGTAGAGCCATTATAACATACATATCCGACCACTGTAGAGCTATTGTAGAACTATAAGCTGTATAATTTGGGGCCTAATTGGCGCTACAAGAGATCTATATCTGGATATAGAACCACTATAGCACTTATTTAGGAGCCTAAGGAGTTATCAAAATCCTTTATCCGGCTACTATACGGCTTCTTATAGCGCTTGTGTGCTAGTTGGGTAGTATGGGATCCCTACGAGTACAAATACATTAGCATGATTGAAAAATTACAAAAAAAGTTCGCAAGGTATTTGTACAGTAGGTCTTATGGCTATTACCCGTATCTTTACCCGTCTCGTTTTGTCTCAGGGATGGTGGGGCTCAACTCTCTAGAACTGAGGCGGAAACTACTTTTTCTCAAACATGCAATGAAATATTGTCTTTGCGTTCCTTATAATAGGCTCGGAAGTATCGGTTTTTGGGCGCAACAACTCGAGAGGACTGTAAAGGGATTTCATACTGCTTTTCAGGCCTAGGCCTGCAAAGTAACTTTTTTTTTGTTTCAACAACAAGGTCATTCACACAGCTGGCTGGTTTGACAAAAAGCAGGTTTTGTTTTTAAAGGTTGGTTGTTAGACACTTGTGGGAAAAAAAATTCAAGATGGCGACTTTTTTTTTTCAAAATTTCACATTGGTGCTAGGCGGCTAAAACTCGGTATCGGGGGGCTCTCGGGGCTCAAAAATATGAATCTGAAATCTTGTCCGAAAATTCGGTCAAATTCGGAAAATATCGAAAAAAAAAAAGATTTGTATGGAGAAAATGTCAAATTGGTCCTAGGAGGCTGAAATTCGGTATCCGGGGTTTTTTGGGGCTCCTGAGTCTGAATCTGAAATCGGATTTTTAAAATTCGGTCAAATTCGGATTCGGGGGCTCTCGGGGCTCAAAAATATGAATTTGAAATCTTGTCCGAAAATTCGGTCAAATTCGGAAAATGTCGAAATAAACGATTTGTATGGAGAAAATTTCAAATTGGTCCTAGGAGGCTGAAATTCGGTATCCGGGGGTTTTTGGGGCTCCTGAGTCAGAATCGGTAATCGGATTTTTTAAATTCGGTCAAATTCGGTATCGGGGGGCTCTCGGGGCTCAAAAATATGAATCTGAAATCTTGTCCGAAAATTCGGTCAAATTCGGAAAATGTCGAAAAAAAAACGATTTGTATGGAGAAAATTTCAAATTGGTCCTAGGAGGCTGAAATGCGGTATCCGGGGGTTTTTGGGGCTCCTGAGTCAGAATCTGAAATCGGATTTTTAAAATTCGGTCAAATTCGGAAAATATCGGACAAACAATATTAAGTGTTATTCTTTGAAGTATATTTTTTTATTTCATTGTATGTTTGAGAAAAGCACTATACATGCCTCGTCGTGAAAACGGATTCCCGGCCTCGTATCACTATCCGGCCTCGCTCGCACGCTCGCTCGGCCGTATATACCTACTTGGCCGGAAATCCTCATTTTCCCGGCCTCTGATGTAATGTACTATTGCTGGTACATTACCATGGAGTTGTACACAACAGAGTTAGGAATTCATCCGTATTGGAGCGAATGGGCCTGCACGTACCAGTAATGCGGACGGTGTCGGACGCCGTGAGTGCGCTGCCGCCGCGGCGCCGCCGCCGCCTGTTTGCGTGGCTGCGTGCGCGTACCCGCCAAGCCGACAATGCGCCTACGCCCCGAGCACTGGCCCTGTTCAATGTGATGGCTGTCGAGGGTCATGACGTTGATGTTTTCGCGGACAATGTTGGTGAATTTTGCAGAAAATGCCTCAATAGTTTAAATATTATTCTGTGTGATTGATATTTTAATAGGTAAATCGCTTTTTATTAATTGTTTTGCTGTAATTTAATAGCATAGTGTTTTCCATTTATTAATGACATGACATTGTTTATTTCCGGACATTGATATTATCGATAATATTTCTTAATGTGATTATTTGTTATTTTTCCTTATTTATAATTTATTAATAGCCTTTGCTGTTTTTATAATTATTTTAATGAGATTATTTTGTTAATGACATTATTATTTTCTTTTTTTAATGTATACTTATTGTTTTTTTCTTTTTTTTGGTGTAATAGATATAGGTAATATAATGGTCTCATGTAAACGATTTGGTGCAAACACTGTAAGTTTATATTGATATAAATAAATAAATGAAATGAAATGAAATCTGTCCATCTTGTAGGTGGACGTCCTACGCTGCGCTTGCTGGTCCGAGGTCTCCACTCGAGCACTTTTCGGCCCCATCGGCCATCTGCTCTGCGTGCTATGTGGCCTGCCTATTGCCATTTCAACTTGCTAATCCGGTGAGCTATATCGGTCACTTTAGTTCGTCTACGGATTTCCTCATTTCTGATTCGATCACGTAGAGACACCCCGAGCATAGCCCTCTCCATTGCTCGTTGAGCGACTTTGAGCTTTGAGATGAGGCCGATAGTGAAAGACCACGTTTCGGTGCCGTAAGTCATCACTGGTAACACACATTGGTTGAAGACTTTCGTCTTGAGGCACTGAGGTATGTCGGACGAAAAGACATTGCGTAGTTTCCCGAACGCTGCCCAGCCGAGTTGGATTCGGCGGTTGACCTCTTTCTTGAACTTCGAGAAAGAGGTCAAAGATTGTAACACAAGACAATTAAAGTGCTTAAGTAATCTGAAATTTTGTCTACAGGTGGAAATAATGGGATAACTGTGCCTTAAAAATAAATTTCTTGCATGGAAAATATGATAATATTTTTCTGTTGGGAGATAGTGGTTATGCTCAAACCAGTTACATGTTGACACCTCTCCGTGATATACATACACAAGCGGAGGCACTGTATCAAGACCTCAAATAAAAACTAGAAATGTTGTAGAACGAGCGTTCGGAATATGGAAAAGGAGATTCCCCATATTATCGCGAGGAATCAGTATGAAAGTCCAACGAGTACCGGGAATCATTGTAGCAACTGCAGTGCTACATAACTTGGACATTCAACAGAGGGAATAAGTTCCTCCAGAAGACCCGGAGTATCCACTGCTGGATGAGGACGATATTGTGCCAAATCAACTACAACAGCAACATAGAGGGGCACGTAATATAGAGCGAACACTCCTGATTCAGGATTACTTCGTTGGACTGTAAATGACCGTAAGAAATTTAGAAAACATTAATTTACCGATATTATTGTGAGTCATCATCATCATCATTTCAGCCATAGGACGTCCACTGCTGGACACAGGCCTCCTCATTAGACTTCCACATGGGCCGGATAGCAGCGACCCGCATCCAGCGAGTCCCCGCAACTCTAACCAGGTCGTTCGACCACCTTGCGGGTGGTCGTCCTACACTGCGCTTGCCGGTACGTGGTCTCCACTCGAGAACCTTTCTGCCCCAACGGCCATCGGTTCTTCGAGCTACGTGCCCCGCCCATTGCCACTTCAGCTTGCTTACCCGGTTTGCTATGTCGATGACCTTGGTTCGTCTACGAATCATAACTTCATTAATTTAATTTTAGCAGATAATAACTTATGTTCACAATAGTTGTATGATTACATTTGCGAGCAAGTGCGATTAAAAATAATAAATAAGTATATTTCTAAGTAACTTTAGAGAATGTTCAAACGAATTATCTAAAACAGCCACACCTAGCTAAATTTTTAATTGGCCTTGTTCTTATGAACAGAGAAAAAATCGCGAAGGCGAGCAATTTACCTGGCGATTCCATTTTCCCCGTGCATACAGCACAACACAATACTGGTCGTTAGCAGCCAGAAATGGTCGGAAATTACGGAACAGTGATTTATAACGGCATGCTTTGTCGGGAGTAACACAATACCTACAGGCCAACGGCCTCGATACAAATTTAATATGGATAACGTTAATCTGTTTCAGAAATAGCACGACTACTTATGCTAAGTTTGCACTCCAATACGTATAAGGAATATTTTGGCAAGGGTTATCGAAATGTTAGTGCAGTTCTAAACTAACTGAAAGGCCCTCTAATCGACTTAAGTTCAGATTACTGAATGGAATAACGGGATGTGACATAAATGTGTTCATGTACTTGGGCTTCACAAATGCATGGCCAATTGATGAATGAATTTATTCATAAATGGGCCATGCAATTCTGCAGCTCACTGTCCAAACTTGCGTCCATTGCCTACATTATGTTTATCTCTATGGACTCTATCACTAAAAGAACAGAAAGAAACTCTTTTACCGTCTCATTTGAAATGCCTTTGAACCGATGCATTAATTATTCGGGTATTTTATCTTAAAAAAACAATAATAATTACATAGAAATATATCTATCCTGCATATTATTATGACTACTTGATTAGTACAACTATAAAAGATAAATAATGATATTAATGATAAATTGTACCATTATTTATGTATCAGATACACCGTCTAAGGAATTATTAAGCCTCAAATGTGTAGACTTCAGTAGAGTTGCAAGTATTCTCCTCTTATTATGGCGGTTGCAGAGGAAACAAAACTAGACTTTCCACGCTAGATGGCGCTGGAAAGCAAGATTTGTAGTTTCTGTCTATTATTTCGTAAGTTACTTTAGTTTGAAGTCAAACTTGTACATTGGCGAGTCCGCGTATTTGTCTTTTACTGATTTTGTATTATCACGTCACGTCATAAATTGCTTTATTCACCCATGTATTAGTCAATTGTGAAACCTCTAGCACAACTGTGACACACACTCATTCTCGCGCGAATAATATTACCTATCTCTTTTTTTTGTAGTACTGTGAGAGAGTGACGGGCGATACTATGTATGTCGCGCGACACGAATCGCGAAGCCTAGTTGTGTACGACGGGCTGGATTGTTAAAATAAATCATACCAAGAAATTACAAATTTTTAGCAGAGCTCCATTTTTTATGTACCTATGTGGTGAATGAAATAAGTATATTTGTTGGTTTTCTGCTGTGATACATAATATTGTGATTCTGATTTGTGATGTTATTGTTTGTCCTAAGTTTTTCTGAATGATGTATTTAGCAATAAGTACTTGTAATTGTATACTTTACGTCACCCTAGGCTGTAGTTGGGTTTTGCAGCCCGCCGCGCAAGGAGAAAGCCTCCTTTCCTGGCCAAGAACACGTTAAACTTTACGACGACAAACTAAAGACGGTAATTCGTAAATCCCCTGATCGCATATTTATTCACGAATTCACCGCCCTAGGTATGTAAAAAACTATTAATGAAATTGAAATTACAAATTACTTTGTATTTTCAATTACATGTTATTAAATTCAACTACTTTTAATTGAATTGAATGTAATTCAGTTGGTAATTGATTACAAAGGTTCATTATGCCCATCATTGATATTTCTTTAGCATAGGTTATGCTAAAATTTGCGACATGTGATATATTGTTTCGTCATTGGTGGTCGATGGTCCGAATCCGCCAATGGAAATGGAATGGAAACTAAAACTTTTTTTCGGTCACCCAACAAACGAAAAAATAAAACCAAACCGGTGACAGGAATAGATAGTTTCGACGCCGATGCTATAAGAAACCATGTCTATGGTTATTATACTAAGAAAAAATACCCAACATTAAGAAACCTAATAGCTTCTTTGAAAGATGCTGAATTTTTCAACGGAAGTATTTCTTCGTTAAAAATAATTTTGAAAGACAAAGGTTTCCGTTATGTTAAAAGAAACCAAAGAAAAGTAATAATGGAGCGATCAGACATTGCTTTAAAAAGAATAACCTTCTTGCGACAAAAGGAGAAAGTAAATGATTGGAATAATGTGGTATTTTTGGATGAAACCTGGCTAAACAGCAACCACACAGTAACAAAAACGTGGACAGATGAAACTCAGGCGTCCACGTCTAAAGTACCCATGGGAAAAGGGGCACGTCTAATTATTTGCTATGCCGGATCTGCTGGTGGTGGTTTTGTAGAAGACTGTCTATTGGCATTTGGATCAAAAAGCACTAAAGACTACCACGAGAAAATGAATGGTGAAACATTTAAGGAATGGTTTAAACAAATGCTCCTGATGCTTCCGGAGCCATCTACCATCGTAATGGAAAATGCACCTTATCACTCTATGCAAATCAACAAAGCGCCAAAAAAAGACAAAAACAACTGGTTGATTTTGTGGCAGTAAATTAGCATTTGGGGTACTGGAAAAAATATATATTTTATCGTTTCTTCAAATTTGTTTATGTTGCAAGAAATAAAGATGCTTTTTAGGGTTCCGTACCCAAAGGGTAAAAAACAAGACCCTATACTAAGACTCCGCTGTCCGTCTCTCTGTCTGTCTGCCTGTCTGTCTGTCACCAGACTGTATCTCATGAACCGTGATAGCTAGTACAGTTGATATTTTCACAGATGATGTATTTTTCATACAACATACGTAATCGGTTGCGTTAACTTTGCACCTCATTTGTATGCGGCGCGATACATACCAGGTGCAAACCAGTGTTGGGCATTCAAGAATAAAATCGTAATTTGAATAAGAAGTCGTAAGAATAAAATCATATCGATTTTAATCCCGTCAAGATTATTCAAATAAATTCGTCGGGAATAATTCGTTGCTGAGAAAATTGAATGAAGATAAGTTATTCTTAATCAAATAATTTTAATCATGATTTTTTAATTCAAATAATATTCCACGAATACGAATGTAAGGGTTGGGGTACCTGGATTGTTAATATGACTTATTAGGTATAGGTAGAGATAGTAGTATTTTGTCTTATCAAGCCCACACTCGAGGGGTATACTAGTAGCCATTGATTGAAGAGTTCCATCACCCAACTCCTGACTACATCATCAGACTAACCTCCCCAATTGTAATGTATAGGACTCATAAAAACAAACCAAATGAGCCCATACTCGAGGGCTATACTAGTACCCATTGAAGAGTTCCGCTGTTCAGTTTCTAGCTTCATCATCAGATCATCATCAACATTTCGAAGATACCAAAAAATACCTATTGTCATAAAACCTACTTAATTTCACATAAATCCAAACATTAAAACTTAGTAAAGATCAACTTACAAAATAAAACCGATTGTATAACATCCATACTACAAATTAACGTTATTCAATTAACATTTTAATCAAATAAAATGGTATTTAAATTATGCCATTTCTAAAATAATTATTTTGTTTTTTATTCTTCATTTAAAATAAAAATTACATGATTTATTCACATTAATTTTATTTGAATTACGAGTACAAGAATTTATTCTTATTCAAATCGATTTGAATAAGAATACAATTTCTGTTTTTATTCTTATTCTTATTCAATTAATTTTTGCCCAACTCTGGTGCAAACTTAACTCAGCCAGTTAAGTTGGAAAGTGTTAATTTGTACGGAACCCTCGGTGCGCGAGTTCAACTCGCACTTGGCCGGTTTTCTATTTATTTATTCTTTCGTATAGTCACAATTCCACCACTGAGACATTAGAGGAAATACTGCACTGACATCACGCTGTGCCTGTGTGTGGCTAAAAAGAAATACTACACAAAGCACTGAATCAGTATTATCAGAGAGAGGAAACTACCTATACTCGTATACTCGTACTTACCTACTATAAGCAGCTTTGTATTTTTTATTAGGTATCACTCAAACCGCGGATTGCCTTCAGTACTTGTGTTTGGTTGGTAGTGTGTTTTGCATATTTGCGATGTCATCACGCTATGCCTGTCTTCTGCTAAAAATAATAAGCAAAAGACATTTATCAGCTGGACGCTTTGGTGTAATGTTTGGCAAACACAATACTTATCCCGCCATTTCTGACCTATGATATCGCAACATTCCACCTCGCGATCGTTTAGGGTTCACTCTACGTCCTGATACACTTGTTTTTTATACTCGTAAGAACGTTTCATTATTCACACTTTACATAAAGTAAAACTCATGAAACAGAAACAATGTAAACCAAACTATTAGAATTTCCACAATTGCCAATTCATTTCATTCACAAAGAGTAATAAAAACCGGCCAAGTGCGAGTCGGACTCGCGCACCGAGGGTTCCGTACAAACACTTTCCATCCCTAAGTGGTTAAGTTAAGTTTGCACCTGGTATGTATAGCGCCCCATATAAATTAGGTGCAAAGTTAGGTATTAAAAAAAAAATGTATGGTTTTCGTAATTATTCCTTTATCTATGCTATAAGACGTTGCTTCGTACCAAATTTCAAGATTCTGAGTTCACGGGAAGCACCCTGTAGGTTTTGATTCCCTTGCAAGTGTCGAAAATTTGCAAATTAGGTGCAAAGTTAGGTATTAAAAAAAAAAATTATGGTTTTCGTAATTATTCCTTTATCTATGCTATAAGACGTTGCTTCGTACCAAATTTCAAGATTCTGAGTTCACGGGAAGCACCCTGTAGGTTTTGATTCCCTTGCAAGTGTCGAAAATTTGCGGCATAAACGGCTGTATCTTTTGATTGCGTTGGCTTAGAAGTTTGATTTTTTCACAGCTTCAAGGGACAGTAGACCTGAGTAATTGATATAAATTTCAGCTTCATACGTCCACGCGTTCCTGAGAAAAAGGGTCTTGACAGACGGACAGACGGACAACAAAGTGATCCTATAAGGGTTCCGTTTTTTCCTTTTGAGGTCCGGAACCCTAAAAAGGAGTTTACGTGCGTTCAAAATCTGTTTCACTTTATTATTATGAACAAATAAACACAATAGGTCTTTAAACACTAATTGATTCTAACAATTTTAAACGTGGTTAATGAAAGGTTTATAAAAATTAAAATAAACTGTTTTGTATTTATAGCTCCACAGGGGATTTTACAACCAACGCCATATTTCGGATTTTTAGTGGTACTAATTTATTTTACTGGCAGCGACAAAATTTTAGTAACTGACGTTGAAAGTCAGTGAATGGCACTGATGTACACAAAGAGGAAACAGGACTAAATATTCCGCTTTCAAGTTTTTTTTTTCAATAGGATTCAGTTTTTATTTTGTAAGAAGAATTAAGGATTGAGCAACATTCCGGTAAACAATGTTTTGAATTGACAAATCCTAGACAAATTACTAATTGACGTTTAATAATGCAAATATGTAACGTTTGCACATTATTGCGATAAGAAAGCTGTTTGTAGCGCCACTATCCCTGTGTCGGACTGACGCTTGCTAGGATAGATAGAAACACCAACTTAATTTTATTATCCTAAAACACAAGTAAAATAGTATTATGTATCAGAACGCACTGTTCATGGATAGCTTTACGTGCGCTTACGTTTGTATGTTGTGTAATAGTAACGCACACACACATAGTATCTACAGTATTTCAACGGGTTATAGCAAATCTGATTTCATTGGCGAAAGATTTTTTTTTTTAAGAATGTTAAGTAACTTAAAGCCATAACCGTCTAAGTGTGTATTGGTCAAGCGTTTTGTGTGAAATCTGGAAAATAATTATATTTCTCTATATGGAAGGCGGTCATTGTCATGGAAGCTAACAGAACAAGCGCGGAGTTAGATTATTTGGTAAGCATTTCGTCGCGTGCGGTGGGTAAAAGTACATTCATCCGTCCAAAGAATGGAAGTTTTTTTTTATCTAGAAGTCACTGGTAAGGGGAAATCAGCTGCTAAAACTTCTTGAACTGCTTGATAACTACATTTAACAACCGGCAAACGTAAGTTCGGACACATGGTATCGCCTTATGAATTGTTATTTTTTAAGCTATTTGTATGGAAATTAAATGATGAATCTTGGCTTCACTTTAATGCAACAAATGTTCGAGGATCAGCTACGCCCAGTTTTAGTATACGGCACAGATTGTATTGTAGAGATATTTCCAAATCGCTTCGAACCAGGTCAGGAGGTCGGTGAGATTCGCTGCCCCTTCCGGATATTTATAGATGCAATAGACTTCCGTTCGTAGGCGGGCTAGTCAGGTTCCTTATCAAATTGACCGACAGAGGACGAGAGCTACGTAGTTTTATTGCACATTTATTTCCCACCTCCGTCAATTCATCGACCCTTCGAGCCTTTTGTCAACGATCTCAATACGTGAATAAAACACCTTTTTTAGTCAGCCAGGTTGCTAACCAGGGAAAGTAACTGTCCGTCTGTTACCTCTTCACACTTAAACTGCTAAACCAATTTATAGCGATATACGATTTTCGTATGGAGACCCTGGTTAGTCTCAGTTATACTCCCAGGAATGGCCATAACATAAAATTATCCCTTAAGGGTGAAAAAAGGGGAGGGGTGGAATAGAATATTGGATCACCTGTGGGTTTACGAATTGAATGGGTGCCGCACAAATGTATTTAGGCGTTTTGTTAATTCTTTAAGATGGTTGCAGAAATATCATTTTCATACAAAACATTTGACCAAATATACACTCAGGCTTTAAGTTGATATATTGGTGTTTCAGCAGTTTATTTTTAATTTAATACACCTTTCATTAAACATGTAAAAAATAATTCAAAACATTTAATTTTTAAAGTGGAACAGATTTCGAACGCACGAAATCTCCTTTATACTTTTCTCTGTGGCCGTGTTTTGTGAACGAATTGTGGAAAATTCAAATAGTTTGGTTTGTATTTTATTCGTTTTATGGGAATTTATTTTAATATGTGAATAATGAAACGTGCTTATACTTAGTTAACAAGTGTACTCAGGACATAGAGTGAACCCCGAAGGAAGGATGGCACCGGAGGATAAATGGCAAACTTCCGAAAACACCGAACATTTTTTGTTCATAGATTGCATGAGGAAAGAATCTTTGCTCTACGACCAACATATATTGAAAAGTACTTACAGTACTTCAAAGCGTTGCCGAAGAATATCAGATATTTTGTTTGACAAGAAATCGTCGGTATCATAGAAAAACGACGGATTTGCAAAACAGCAACTTTACAGTAGAGCGTCCTTCGTGTTGCGTTTTGTAGTGTCATAACTTCACTACGGGTAAATCATTTAAGTTTCAAATTTGGAAATACATTTGTAAAGGAGAATGGGCAGACTGGGACCACCCTCCAATAGCAATAAGATATATATCGTTGGAAAGGTATTTTCAATTGGAACAACAATTGTTATGGCAGCTTTGTTGTTACAACTGTCCGTTCGGAGTTATAAGACGAATAAGTCTGAAAAAAATATTATACTTACAAAGTATTTTCAAACTCATGTAAGTACTTTGGTTTCGTATATACATTGTTACACTAAGAATACGTTCACTCACTGGCGACGGTGAACGCCTACCCTCATTTTCACGCACATTGTCAAATGTCGGGTTGCACACAACACTCACTACGTCACTTGCTAAGGTCTCGTCTTAAGTCGTAAGTCGTTCGTTGGTTTTGTGCGTGAGTTTTCGTTTGTTTTCACTTGCTGATATTTTACTCCGCTTGTTTATTGAACTTTAGCTTTTTTAACGAATTCGGCTTGCCCACTGGACTTTTGAATTGCATTTCGATCGGGTAATTGTGATGAAAGCTCATCATAACTGTGTTATGTGTTGGCGAGGACTGCATCGCAGAAGATATCAGCAACACGTTCTGCTAGATAATCTCCCAAGAGTGCAACCAGAGCTTGCTGTTTATATCCAGCAACATGCATTATTGGAGGTGAGTGTTCTTATTTTTATTTGTGTGTCCAAGTGAAAACAAGTAAAACACGATAACTCACGCACAAAACCAACGAACGACTTACGACTTACGACGGACGAGACCCTTAGCAAGTGACGTAGCGAGTGTTGTGTGCAACCCGACATTTGATAATGTGCGTGAAAATGAGGGTAGACGTTCACGGTCGCCACTCGCCAGTGAGTGAACGTATTCTTATTGTAACAATGTATATACGAGACCAAAGTACTTACATGAGTTTGAAAATACTTTGTAAGTATAATTTTTTTTTTCAGACTTATTCGTCTTATAACTCCGAACGGACAGTTGTAACAACAAAGCTGCCATAACAATTGTTGTTCCAATTGAAAATACCTTTCCAACGATATATATCTTATTGCTATTGGAGGGTGGTCCCAGGTTCCATATATTTTTGCCTATTCTCCTTTTATTAGTTTTTATTTGACTATTGAAAATCTTATGCTATTTTCTTAGATTTTGAGTAAAGTCAGATACGTCAGTATTGTAGGGAGTTCAATGAGACGAATGTTTAAATCCGACGTTGTTTTTCGGATGAAATGCAAATGGCGCACGTCAGAAGTCGAAATACGTCTGTGTCTTAGGGAACTAAAGTAAAAAAGACATGACGGATTCAGTATCAACTATGTTAGCAAATAAAAATCACTTGCATATTCTAATATTTTAATTAATAATATGTAAAAGCAACCTTCTAATAACAAAAAAAAAACATATACTTCTCACAGAATCAAACAAAATCATATTAGTAGTTTATGTGACTGTACATAATGAAGGGTATGAAGGCGCATCACATGAGTGTTTTAATGCCTAATTATGTACAGTTACATACACTACTTTATCTACCCACATATCATAAGCCTCCATGCTGCATTCAGGAGCCGCACATTATGATCACCATAAAAATAGACTGTTTCGTTAGGATAAATTTCATATATCATATCAGATATCAGGAGGCAACACCGAAAAATATCTATATCATAAGGGATGCAAGGTCATTGACTGACATTGATTAGTTATTGACTGAGCAAACTTTTCGTATCTAAGGGTGTTTAAGTTAGTAGTTTTTTCTCCGCAAAGTTCGCAAAATAATGTTTCCCCAGCTTTCACTACGTCTTTCAGTTCAGCGAAAGGCTTGTTGAAAACATCGGTCAGTTAGCTTTATATAGTTTCGTTAGTACTCTGCCCTTTCCAAGTTTAAGGAAAGACGCTTTTTCAATTTGTTTTAATGTTAAGATAACCAGAAGATCAATATCTTCGCCAATTATGGTTTCGTCGTCGTACTTCTGGGTTTTTGTAAGTTGAACCGCTGTAGAAACTATTATTGTGCCCGCATCTTCTAGACTCTGCAAAATCGGTATTATTTCCATCTTGAAACACTTAATCTACAAAGCAGTAAACCGGCTTTTGATTTTCTCATTGAGCAACAATTTGTCCTATGACGTGGTAATTACTGTGTTTTCGTCAAAAATTACATCAGGATATGTCTTTCCCTTCAACCGCCGCCGCGCCGAGCTCTTTCATGACTTTTGATATTTAGATTTTCAATTCCATCAAGAAATACCGTCGGGTCCGAATATTTTTTAACGAACTCCATAAATTCTTTGCAATTTTTTTTTAATGGAGAACCAGGTTGCCGGACCATTTTGTGAAGTAAAAATCCATCATATAATACATGAGCTGTATGGCAATCTCTGGCATCTAACGATTCTGTGAAAATTTTGTAAAAGGCTGATTTATTGGTCTGACCAGTTTGACCGAAAAGAGCTAACGTATACGGTGAAACTCATGTTATAAGTAGTTTTTCAATTATTTTTGCGTTTTTTCCAAGAAGCTAATGCGTTTATATATAAGATCCGGGTCAATTGGTATTTTTGAATCTTGCATCGTTTTTGCTGAATTTGCGGTGGCTAATGACTGTACAGTTTCTCTCCTGAAGTGGAAGGAGGAAGTGGCTTTTTTATTTTTCATAACAGCATAATCAATTTCGCGTGCTTTATGTGGGTTTATATGTTTGCCTCCGATCAATCCGGTGCTTATTGACATTATATTTCTTGTATTGGGAATAGGATCGTGCTCTTCAAACCATTTTGAAAAGGATTCAAACCTTGTGTTTACTAACGCTTCCGTCAGCATCTGAATTGCAAAAGTTATCTACGTCTTCTGTAATGTTGTGCAAAATTGGTAGTCTGAAAACCCACTTCCCCAATACAGAATCGGTCAATCCACAGTTTTGATGTTGTTCTATGGTCATATTCATATCACTCCATGTTCCGGAGCATGGACTTTTTTGTCCTCCTAACAGTAAAAAGTTTTTGACTGACGAACCGCTCAAAAACTTCAAGGGTCATGACAGATTCCAACTTTAGCACGTGAAGAAAAGCTTCAGAAATTACTTACAAGTGCACTTAATTACAAGTGAGCAGAGTGAGATCTTTATTGCAATCTTACAATCTTTGATTAGATAGCTGATACTCAGCTGGGACGAATTAGGTATCCATACAGAAAAAAAAACAAATGGGCAGCGTAATAGCGAACAATATGCAAATTTAAAAAAAGACCTATTTACTAACTGCATCACAGTTTGGCATGGTAAAAAACTCAATGGTTTTTAGGCAGTGTCCACTCTGTTCCATAAAATAGTATATATTTCGTACTAAAACTGTATTTATAAATTTTATGTGTGCAACGTAGAAAATCCACACCATATCACAATCACGTGAAAGCAATATTATATAAGCAGGACTTTTCAAATGCAGATACAAGATACGGACAAACCTATGAAAATGTGGCGATAAAACTGTTTGAAAGAGACGAAAACAAAACAGTTATAACTTCCGGATTATTCATAGACCATGACTATGGCTTTTTGGGAGCAAGTCCAGATGGTAAAAAAAAACATTTGTTTTTAATAAAACAGTTCTTAACTTTTTAAAATACCATAATATAGGTTTGCATCATGTTTTTAGGTATAGTGGCAGGAGAAAATGCAGTGGTGGAAGTAAAGTGTTCCCCGTCGCTTTCAAACAAGGGCAGCGCCTTTGAAGACGATGCCAAAGAAAAAACACTTTTCCATTAAAATTAGACACCAATTGGTAATTCATATTAGACAACACGCATAATTATTTTTATCAGGTTTGTAGGTATGATATATAAGTTTTAGTTTTATTTAGAAGACTTGAACAGAGTATAAAATTCGTTCTCCATACTATACTTTAAATTCGATGTCAAATTTGATTGAAATTGCACGCAGAAGTAACAAACAGACAAACACACGATTCACATACCTAATTATAATATGCATCAAAATCGGTTCAGCAGTTTAGGCGTAAATGTTGATTTTGATGGCAACCGTGGTTCTAAATCGTCGTTCCACGGAGTCGCTAATTGTAAAAATGATCAAAGTCGGTCTAAAAATATAGAACCATATAATTACGTAGATATATAATTAGCATTTATGCTGTTACATTATTACATGGATTTTAGAACCGCGGTTGACACCAAAACAATCCTAACCTTAGTAATAAGTAATTAAAAATAAAGTCATAGCCCAAGTAATGATAGTGCCTATGGATGGTATGTAGGTATTATTAAACAGGATGTTTTTTAAATTTTTATTTAATATTACTGTACAATTTGCATACTATTTCTAGATGTTGGAATATTAGGAAGCACATGCAGTCGTATTCCCACGGGAAAGTCAACGTATGTCCTACTTATATTGAACATTTCAATACTTGTGAACCGGCACGATAAAGTATATTGTATATCTTGCAAGGCATTTCTGACTCCAACCTAATTTTGTATTGATAACCCTTACTCAGAAGAAAACAAATGAAGATCAATCAAACTTTAACCGAGATCTGGTAGAATTATTTATTAGTTGCAATATACCTTGGGCACACTTGGAAAACCCAAACTTCAGAGATTTAATGGACAATTGTCTCAATAAAAAGTATGGGAATGTTTCACTACCAAGAGAATTAACTTTACGCAATAATTACGAGGGTGAATTGAAAAGTTTTGAGCCTGAGGTTGATAATGAAATTAAAAAGAAAAAATAATACTGACACGTAAGACTTGCATATTTTTTTATCATAATGCACTATCTTTTGTTTTTCTTCTGTCACAATTGCAAATTTTGTCATCGAATTACTATAAGAGGTGCGCGATTTTCTTTAGAATGGATAAAATTGAGCACCGTTCTGTAATAAAATACTTACAAAAAAACCGGTCAAGTGCGAGTCGGACTCGCGCACCGAGGGTTCCGTACAAACACTTTCCATCCTTAAGTGGTTAAGTTAAGTTTGCACCTGGTATGTATAGCGCTCCATAAAAATGAGGTGCAAAGTTAACGCAACCAATCCCTTTGTTGTATGGGTGCCCCCCTTAAATATTTATTTTATTTTATTTTTAGTATTTGTTGTTATAGCGGCAATACAAATACATCATCTGTGAAAATTTCAACTGTCTAGCTATCACCGTTCTTGAGATACAGCCTGGTGGCAGACGGACGGACGGACGGACGGACGGACGGACGGACAGCGAAGTCTCAGTAATAGGGTCCCGTTTTTACCCTTTGGGTACGGAACCCTAAAAAGGGCTTAACGCCAAAGCAAATCTTTAAAGACATGTGCCAGACTTTAGGGGAATCCGCTCCATCATATGCCACTGTAAAACGATGGGTAGCAGATTTTAAACGCGGCAGAGAAGCAGTTGAAGATGAACCTGGGTGTGGCAGACCAATAACGGCTTCTACAGATGTAAATATCAATATAATACTAGATATGATTATGAATGACAGGCGGTTGAAAGTTGCAGAGATAGCGGAGACAATTGGTATTTTCTATGAGCGAGCGCAAAACATAATCCTAAGGATCTAGGTTTTTCTAAGGTTTCTGCAAGGTGGGTACCTAGACTGCTTTCAGCTGAAAATAAACGCACCCGCCATACAGTGTCACAGGATTGTTTGGATCTGTTTCAATGCGATCCACATAATTTTCTTGGTCGTTTTATAACTATGGACGAGACTTGGGTCCACCACAATACACCGGAGTCAAAAGTGCAATCCAAACAATGGAAAAAGTCAGGGTCTCCACCTCCTAAAAAAGGTAATTTTATCAGCGAAGAAGGTAATGGCTTCAGTTTTTTGGGATTGCAAAGGGGTCATCATGGTTGATTATCTTGTAAAGGGTAAAACCATAAATGCTGATTACTATTGCATCCTCTTACAACGTCTGCATGAAGAAATTAAAATAAAAAGACCTGGTATGATTTCTAAAAAAGTGTTGTTCCACCAAGACAATGCTCCTGTCCATACTGCAGCGAAATCTATCGCACAAATACATAACTGACGACGACGCGTTTGGCTCGGTTGGTAGACACCTGCCTACTGAGTCGGCGGTCCCGGGTTCGAATCCCGGCCGGGGCAAATATTTGTGCAAAATATTTGTTCTTGGGTCATGGATGTTATCTATATATGTATTTATATATTATGTATATCGTCGTCTAGTACCCATAGTACAGTAAGCTTTGCTTAGTTTGAGACTAGGTCGATTTGTGTATGATTGTCCCTTAATATTTATTTATTTATTATTTATTTAACTGTGGGTTTGAATTGTTGCCGCATCCACACTATTCGCCGGACTTGGCCCCTTCTGATTATCATCTTTTCCCGAACTACTCAAAACTTAACGAAAAACTCAAGTCTTTATTTTAAAGGTTAGGCTCAAAACTTTTCAATTCACCCTCGTATTTACGTGTATTATTTAATGACAAAAAAGATGTTATAAAAGAAAAACTGTCTAATGTATACACGATTTTAATTCGGTGATCAGGTACCAACTTTTCTTATTCGGTAATTGATGGCGGTCACATTGAAGTCGTAATTACCTGAAAACAAACTATAATTTCTCTACGATAATTTTTAATTTGGAACCAATTTTGTCTTAAAGTCCTTGTCATCCTACACTAATCTGTATCTGTGAGCTTACAACCTCTTTAATAATTTAATGGCAATGACAGTTTATGAGTAACAACTAGTCAATGTAGTAATAACTGGTCCTGGGTTCGAATTCCGGCCAGGGCAAATATTTGTGTGATGAACTATTTGTGCTTGGGTCATACGAGTAGATGTTATATAAATACGTATTTATATACTATGTCTATCGTCGTCTAGTACCTATAGTACAAGCTTTGCTTAGTCAAATTCAAAGTGATTTATTGCATTCACGGTACAAGTAGATGTTGTGGGAGGTTTACAGTAGCGGTCATGAACCCTGCAAGGGCACAGCAATATCTTAAAACTAAATAACCTAAACCTAGTTTACAATATTTTTTATGACGATTTTGTATCATTTCATTATACATATTCATTAAATTTATATCATACACTTAGTTTGGGACTAGGTCGATTTGTGTAAATGTTTTCACAGCTAAATAATAAGTGTAAACCATCCTTTAAGTACGCAGTTCGAACTTGAAGTAGTCCATGAAGTAGTATTTATGAGTATATTTGAATACGTGTCACCTACTGTCGCGAGTGATACGTGTGCGGAATAAAATTAACTAATTATATATTGTTCATTATATAACTATTATTAAAAATTTCGCACGATTTAAAACTGATTTGTGGGCAGAAAGGTAAAAAATATTATATAATAACGGATTCTCATAAGAAAAATAAGCAAGTTAAAGAAAAAAAATATTGAAATCAAATGATTTATACCACTGCAATGGACTTTTGATCACTAGCAGTAACGAAGAAAATGTAGAAGTGTTTAAATCTAGTGAACACAGTCATGAGGGAAATGCAGTGAGAGCTTCTGTAGCAAATAACGTAAATGATTTGAAAAGAAAGACAGGGGAACAAACATATGTAAGATCATGCAAAATACTACACAACCATCTGGACAGTACCGACAAACAGTTGGCACCAAGCCTTCCATCTAAAGAAACATTGCGGTAAGTGATACATCGACCTAAAAAGAAAGTACTTAATCAATTTTCCAAAAGAGCCGGCATCGATTGATTTTGCTATAAATACTGAAATGACAATGAATGAGACCGAAAATTTTGCTACAAAAGATCGCTCATTCGATAACGATTCGCATTAAGTAATACTTATTAGTACCGCGTATTTAATGATTTTACTTGGGCAAGCAATTTATTGGATTATGGATGGTATCTTTTGGGTTGTGTCCAGTATTTTTCAACAACTCACGGGTCTTTTCAAAATAGCGACAAAACATTTCCCTTATTATTTGCCTTGTGTAATCACAAAGACAAAAAGACTTTTAACGTACTCTTTGATTTGATCAAAGACTACTGCACTGAAAATAATATTGTGCTAAATCCGTTCAGGGTCATAAAGGATTTTGAACTTGGTGCGATCCTTACTGTGCGTCAAAATTTTGAAAATATAAATGTCAGAGGATGTTTTTTCCATTTTAGACAAATTATTTACAGAAAAATTCAGCATCAAAATTAAAAATAAAATATGATACGAACCATCAATTTAATATCAATAATAAATGCTTGAAAGCTTTGTCGTTTTTACATCCTTCAAATGTACAGCAGTATTTCGATGCTTTGATGCTAAGTTGTAACGATGACGACGAGAAATTAATATACGAATGGTATGGACAAAATTATGTACATGGCAATGATAATACCCCACCCATATTTCAACCTGTGTACTGGTGTACTGTTGGAGTGAATGCTGTGGTAGATATCCCAAATACCCAAAACAACGCGGTATCATTAAATTTCATCATCACCTAAATTGCGGTAAGAAAAATATGCGATGAAGGATTCATTTAGCCGCTAATTTGCCGTTACTTCAAGCACAGAATGTGAAGTAAGGCCAGAAATCTATTCTAGAAATATCAACCATCCGGATTAAAAGTATTAGTAAACGCCTTGCAGGTATAGTATCTGTACTGAATATTAATTTCCTCTCCATACCTTTTCCATCATCACATGCCAAATGATTTGCCAAGATATTTGGTAATCAGGAATGACTTTTTCCATCAGTTTCCAAAAATCGTCTTCTCGCACGATACATCGCATCTTGTTACTGTTTTACTTCAGGTAACTGTTAAACTCCACTATCTTCTAACTCCTCTAAACATTTTTCCAGCATTTTCGGCACTGATGAGAGATCCGCAGAAACTTGCTTACACTTATTCATTACTACCATAATCTTATTCTCATCATAATTTCTGGTACATAAATAATCACTTATACGTATAATGTTACCTGTACAGCGTAACCCTGTAGAGTGACTTTTTCGAAGCAAAGATAAGTGTTGTGAGAAACATCAAAACGGACTGGTCTATGGCGTAAGTCGTTTTATATATGACTTATTCTTGTCGGATTTGGTGGGGTCTTTAATGCCACCGACTCAAACACAACTAAACAGTTCAAAGGCATAATGGAACAAAGACCTCCAGAAGCAAATTCTCGTCTAGACGGCGGAATATGTAAGAAGGCTGTATCGCCGCCGGAACAGTAACCGTTGGCTCTAACTTGGCACTGGGCTAAATGAACGCAACCATGAAATCGACAGTCCACCGGTCTCCGGCCGGGCGTCCCTACACCACATCATCATCATCATCAAGGCCGCCGACTGAGTAGGAAAATTTCAGGAGAGGCTCTACTTACTTGTCTTACTGTTCATTGCCTCTATAACAGCCTCCAGGTAGAGTGTTACTTAAAACGAACAATGCAGTGAGAGAGAAAAAAGAAAACAATCGTCCAAATAAGCAACACAGTAATGTTTACATGTTTGTCTTGCTCGGGAAATCAGTGTACCAATAACCAGACCTGGCCATCACAGGCAACGTAATATCAAGCTGATGTCCCCCCAGGACAATCATTCATACATAGAGGCTGCTGCTCGCTTGCCAGGCGTGAAAAAATCTATAGCAGAGACTGCAAATTCTTCTTCTCCTCTCCCCCGTATCCACTCACTTGCTTTTGGTAACCAGAGCTACCAACTTTGATCACGTACAATTTGCTTCTGGTAGCCAGAGCTACCAGACGACCTTTATACAATTTTTGACAAAAATGTTTTTTAAACTGCTGTCGTTTGAAACGTTGCTTGAAAGTGAGTTTGCGTAAAAGTGCACAGTGTTTTAAAAATGCCGTAAGTATTCAAATTACTCTTTTACTATTATAATAATATATCGAACTATATACATGATTAGCGAAAGAAACCAGTAACGGTAAATTGTAAGTACGGGCTATTGGGTGTGTAGCTGTAGCTACCAAAAGCATTTTAAAGCTTACTCGCTTTGACTTCGTAAGGTATGAAATACACCAGACGCGCTGCGAGTGCATTTGGTAGAGTTTGTTTTAGCAATGATATCAGACTAATTTTGGTGTTTTGGTTTTATATATAATATATTTATTGTAATACACTCATGTTCTATATGTAAAGATTAAAAAGATAAACTTTATAATTAAATGTATATTTAATGATATTACAATACAACAAACCTTTTTCAAATAAAATAATATATATTAATCATAATCTTAAATATAAGGCATGAACAATATAAAGTAATTGAGTTGAACTAATTGGGGCTTCAAGGTTACATACCTAAATATTTATTCTTTACTAATGTAACGTGTTTTTTTTTCATCGCACTTTTTAACTAATTTATTAATTTTACCGATTTTGACACTAACTATTTAGACTATGTTTTGGGCTTACTCCGACCAAATCTTACATTCCCTCGGAAAGCAACATGCAATTCTGCGCATGCAAAGGTATCAAAGGTGCGGCTTCTTGTGCGGGTTCCTATTTTTATGCGTATGTTTCTATTTAGGTTATTTTACATTATTAAAACAGACCATCCAAATCGAAAAGTAAGGAAGAACCCAAACAACGCGGTCGTGGACGTGGACGAGGACGAGGAGGACGAGGGCGCGGGCGGGGGCAAGGAAAGGGTTTAGCTAAGCCCAGGGAACTATTTCCTCCCGAGCAAAGCACATCACCAAACCCACCATCACCTGTTCCGGGTCCTAGTTCCAGGTTAATTTTAAAATTATATAAAACTTGTATCTAAAATTCAAACTATTTTTGGCAAAAAAGCTGACTAGCGTTATTACATAATGTTTCGGGTTGTAACAAAATGTGACGCGGAGAGATATTGTAAAAATAAATATATTTTTTGTAGAACATATGATGAAGAAAAGGCGGTTATTTTAAAACGTCTCGCCGAAACCAAAAGACGTGTTCACGCGTTTCCGGCGGAGACACGAAATATGTATGTGGGGAAGAAGAGGGAGAAGCAGCTAGAGAGGTTCCTGCTGCCAGATGCCCCTCCTCGCAAACAAATGAGGTGAAATATACATAACACCAGTTATATTACCATTGCGATGTACACAGAAGTAACTGTATTAAGTAATATATAACAATATTAACAATTGTGTTTTAGAAAACCGTCCCCCACTAGAACCAACTGCCGACTAATGCCTGGGTCTCCAGCGACACCTCCGGCTGGAAAGCTTATGCCGTGGGAGATAATGTAAGATGTTTGCATTATATATCTACAAAGTAACAAAATTGCTTTCATGGCGCATTTATTTCACGTTGACATATTTTGCCTAACAGAGAAAAACACCCACATTGTGATAGGTTGGCGACAACCCCTGCCCATCAGATCGACCCAGAGTGCGTTAATGAGTAAGTTAATGTCATCTGTCTTGCTCGCACGATATTGAAAGGAAAGTGACAGGTAGTATTTGTCGCGCGACAAAGAGTCGCGTGTCACAGTTATGCTAGACGTGCGTGTAATTTTGGTTATTAGATACATTTTTTTATTAGCAACTTATCGGAAATACAAACATCATCAGTTTTTTACAAGCTTTTATTTAGCTTGCATGGTATGTTTAAAGTATGTATGTTCGGGTGAAATCTTGCAACTCAATTTTGAAGCAGATATCGTCAACCGATTGAGCTGAAATTTTGCATACTTACTTAACTTTGGTGACAATACAATAATATGGTACCATGGGGCTGATCTGATGATGGAGCCGGAAGGTGGCCATAGGAACTCTATAATAGAAAAAGCAATCCTACCGAGCTTGGGCTCTTTAGAATCGTCTCAGTGAGCATTTGATGGATATCCAAAGAAAAGTACAGTCGGCTATAAAAGCTTGCCACTAAAATGTCATTTTTGACAGAAACTTATTTTATCTTAACTTTGTTTTTACAGCGCTATGAGTTTGGACAGTGTTGTTGAAGTACCGGGCTACTCACCCCTACGTGTCGACTGGACTACAGGCAACCTGAGTAAATTGTTTTTCTTTTTTGAAATACAATATATTAGTACCTAACCAAGTATCTATTTCTTATGATCTTGCTAATTTTTAATTATATTTTAGGGAATAAAGCGCCCGTTACACCGTCCACGATCAAGATCCAAAAACCTGGTCCCTCGAAAGAAAATAAAAATCCAAGTAAGTGTTAATACATACATACAGTATTCTTGGCATATTCCAAGATTTTGGGAGATGAGATGTTCCGACTAATATGCATTGAGGACGCTGTTCTTTAATTTTATAACCCACACAAAACATGTGTAATTTTAGAGTCAAAACACGTACATAACTATCTAAATTATATCCACTTGTATACTGGCGTAGCTATTAGATTATAATTTATACAATTTTGCAAAATTTAATACACCAATGTACATAGATCCAGTATAATAAGTTTTTGTTATGTGCACAAACCGAGATAGCATAAAGTGTTAAATATTATAAAAGTAGGCCACAAGGACACTTTTATAAGAAAGAATATTCTGAAATTGTTCAAAGGAAGATATCTGTTGACAAGAAATCCGAAATAAACTCAACAGTCAGTTATAGTAGTTATTCCATAAATGTTATACAAATACAATAAATACAAATACAAGTACTCTTTATTGCACACCTCATAAAATATACAGGAGAAATACAATACAAGACATTACAATAAGAGGTAAACAACAGGCGGTCTTATCGCTAAAGGGCGATCTCTTCCAGACAACCTTTGAGTTATATAATGTTATATTTAACTGTTACATATAATACTATTAGACTTAACTGCTACAGTGATTTATGTTTAACTGTATCGGTTTGTGTCCTATTTCAATAATATAAAGTAGCAATAGAATGCAAAATATTAATATAATACAGGCAAACAATGTGCTCATTGAGATAATACAAGTTTTTGTTTCATTATTTTATTTTATATTTCAGATATTATTAACAAGGACACCATACAAAAAAGCAAAGTGATTACTGGATTAGGTATGTCTTATATGCACAATGATATAAATTCATCATTTATTATGAACACAATCAAGTACCTTGTTTCATTTTTAGATTACGGCACTACGAAAGCGGACGAGATTCCCTGCCCAGTATAGGGTTAGATTGTTGCAAATTTAATGGACTATAATAACTGCCTGAACGTTGAATCTCAAAAACACATGGTTTACGACTTTTAGACCAAAAAGTGGAAAGTCCCAAAAGTTCGCAGTTTTTTGTGCATTGCGCAGCAAAGTTTTTAGAAGTTGCAAAATTTTATGAGCACTTCCTTAACTGATCCTTACAACATAGTAAAAATCCACAACTACCTTCATCGTGCTTTGCAATTTTAGCCTTTTTGAGTTTCGAATTCTACTGGGTTAAATGTCGGGCCGTTTCTGACAGTTGCACATGAGTATAAACCGATTAATAAATAATGTGTTTTTTTTGTTTAAAGAAGTATATGAAGTTGTTTTGTTTGAAACCTTCTTCAATATAATACTGGCCACTTACGTGTAATAGATGACAAGATCACTATTTATTAATATTCTTTTACAGCGACATGGTGACATTCTCATGTTAGGAAATTATTTTCGATTCGATGAATGGTGGTTAGGAGTAACGATGAGTTCACTTGATTTAACTTTTATGAAAAGTAAACGACGTGCCCCAATACTAATAAGAAACCGTTTTTTAGTAGTGTCAGAGCACCTAGTTTACTTTTAGGTATAACTTAAATAAAAAAAATACAAACAGGCACTACGTTGTGGCGATGCAGCAATATAGTATAGACTGTAATGCTACCGTCACGCTGAACGCAGCACGAGATAAAGTGCTTCAAGATAGTCAGCATACATGCGAACCAGACTTCGCAAGGAATGCAATAGATACTGCATTTGACGCTTGCAAAGATAGAGTCGTAACATATTTCGGGTCTGTTCAACAAATATTTCAAGAAACTATCCAGCAGCTGAAATAGAGTTGCGACGTGGAGCCAGATGAGATACAAACTTTTGAATTAAAAAGAAATGCACTTCTAAGGCATAAGAAGAAAAGTCTGGAATTAAAAGTCTATCCTTTCGTCGGCCAAGTGACATAGAAATTCCATAATAATTAGCAGAAGATTTTATAATAAAAGAAATCGTAATAAAAATCGTAATCGTAACAACAATTTTTTAAGAAAGTGTCGTGCAAACTACTTGCAAAAACAAGAGATAAAAAGTATAAAAATTACGCTCACGGTACATTTAAAAGGGCAACAGAACCCTTCACTTTTACTTTGCATAAAGAGTTAAATCCTGACAATAAATGCCAGAACATTGTACCAAGGGTTTACTGCTTACTTCCTAATAAAAAACAAAACACATCCCAAAGCTTGTTCCCTGTGCTAAAAGAAGAGCTTGGTCTAGAGATTAAGTATTACAAATTTTGAATTGGCAAAATATAACGTTTCAAAAAATGTCTACCCAGACGCCTACATAAGCAGCTGCTTCTTCCACTACCAGGATGCCATCCGTAAAAAGTGTAGAGTTCTAATTAGACCACACATCAGTCGGCAGAAACGTTATGAGACTGTGCTCATATTTGACCCTATTACCGACAAATTTTCTGACTGATGCTTGGCTAGAGATAAAGATAGTCTGTGAAGTGTGTACAGATAAAAACTGTGTGTAAAAACTGAAACGTGATAGCCTGTGTTCTGATTCTATGTTGTTATTGATATGGACGAATCGCGAAATGGACGAATCGCGATATGGACGAACTGCGTTGGCAATTCTTGACGAACTAAGTAAAGGACGAACTATAGATACAAATAGGAAGACTATACAAAAGAAAACGAAGCTAGATAACACCCGCAGGTGCTGCAGAGATGCCTGGAAAGTTACAAATCGGAGACAAGAATTTCATTGCTATATTATGAAGAAAAATGAAACTTCTATAGATAGCGATTGTGTGATGGGTATATCTAGAGCGCAAGAGATAAAACGCCCTTATTTTGGTGGACATGGATCACATGGACTAATGCGTTTGTTACGTGAAATTTAACCCTGGTTGATTATGATGATATAAATTCTGTTTATAAGACACTGATGACTGTTGACTGACCAAAAACTGTAACTGTGTTAATTTAGATGGCACACCAACGACATTAAGTAACTAAAATGTAGTCAAATTGCAGATTTATATTTTATCATGTTTTAATGTCACTGTTTGGATTTCTATTTTAGTTGAGAGGAGAGGCTTATACATTTGATTTTATTAAGTGAGGGAGAGTGTAGTATGCATGGAAACCTGTCACATTCTGTCAATATGAGAGATTGATTTATAAAACTGAAATAAAAGTGTCCGTGCAAATATTCGCGTATTAATTAATTACTGCCGAATATAACACCTAGGATCTACAGTGCAGGTCATTAATATTTTTTTACAATAGTTTTAGATATATATATTTTTTTTTACAATAGATATAGATTTTTTTAAATTGGCACTTAGACAAATTGGTAGGCTAAAGGTTGCCTTCGAAACCCAAAACCCAACCACTTCTTTCTTCATTGATCTCTGAAGCATATTTTTTGTAACAGCGACTTTCTCAGACTATACTCAAACTCAAATTTAGCACAAAGGGAATTGATGTGACATGAGAATGTAATATTGACTCCATTTAATAATATGATGCTCTTTTGGTAGAAAGGAATAATTCCAGAAGTTTCGTCTTTTCAACGTAGAGCTTCATACAACTGCGTTGCAAGCGTTGTTGATAAAAAAAATGGGCAAGTGCGAGTCCGACTCGCGCATGAAGGGTTCCGTACCATAAAACAAGTTTGTTGTATGGGAGCCCCCCTTAAATATTTATTTTATTTTATTTCTAGTATTTGTTCTTATAGCGGCAATAGAAATACATCATCTGTGAAAATTTCACCTGTCACCGTTCTTGAGATACAGCCTGGTGACAGACGGGCGGACGGACAGCGAAGTCTCAGTAATAGGGTCTCGTTTTACCCTTTGGGTACGGAACCCTAAAAAATAACAATCTTACAAGGAACGCCTCGCTAGGCGGCGCGATCGTCTAACACATAATTTTATTTTATGGTAATACCTACCTATCACCCACCCGCCTTTATAAAACTGAAGGCGCCAGAAATTTCCCAAACCCGATCGTAAGTATTTGCCCTACTATTTAAGGCTAAGGAAAACAAGAATTTGATTATACAAAATGGGTTACCGTCCATATGAGGTAGAGCGTTATCTTACTTTTTGTATTATGTTAATAGTTAACAAAATCCTTCGCCAGAATTTCCATTGCTACAAAAGTTAATATAAAAATGCATTTGAAATAACTGTATTCAAGACTGGCAAAATTTCCTTCTTTTTCCACATCTGGTTCTTCATGCAAGAAAAAAGAAAATTCTACTTTATATCTAACACAAAAAATCAAGAATAACTGCATAGATCATGACTGTCATTCCATCCAAAACACACATACGCGTTTCATCTACATCCATCCGTAATCAACTCGGGGCTATAGAAAACAAAATTAGCGATGAAGATCTCAAAGGCGCCGCCCGTTTACTTATCTCAAGTGTGATATCCCCAGATAATTCTGAAACTCTTCTGACTTTACAGACAGAGCCCCCGCTATCTCCAGCAATTCCTTTCTTCCTCGACCCTTCAACAGCAAACCAGACCTACCCCGAATTAAAAAAATACTGACGTTTTTAATGGAATCAATTCTTTCAAACTTGGTTCTGCCGCTGGCCTGGATGAACTCTCACCCCAAAGTCCAAAGGATCTAACACCCCGCTCCGAGGGCGATGTAGGTGAGCAAATTATAAGTTCCATTTCTTATAATTCCAAGTTCCATTACCCAATTATTAAATATGATGTTCTCTGGTAATATCGATCCAGATATATCACCTATTTTGTATGGAGCAAACCTTATTGCCCTCACAAAAAAGGACGGAGAGGTGGAAAAACACTTCGCCGCCTCGCTTCTAAAATCGCAGTTGGAGACATTATAACAAAATTACAACCTCTTTTTGAACCGAGCCAATTAGGCTTTAGCGTTGAAGGGGCTGTGAGGCCGCTGTCCATGCCCTTCGCAACTACCTTTACTGGCCAATGCGAAGTGTTGCCAAAAATTGACGTGAAAATGCCTTCGATTCGTATTCGGAAACAGGGATACCCTGCTATCTGAGATCAAATCCAACACTCCGGAAATATATATCTCCTATATATCTCCTCCACTGCTATGCAGATCCAACAAAGTTGATGTACCGATCAATTGAGTTGTCATCTGAAGTTCGCTGTCAACAGCGACCAGCAATTTTAAGTTAGGCCATCAATCCTGTAATTCAAAATTTGGCTTCAAAATTTAATATTTGGAATCTAGACAGTTTTTTTTAATTAGTTTTAGTTTACTTCTTCATGTTCGCTGCTACTGCCCAAGTTGAATATCACTTGAACTACGCTACACACAAATCAAAAACAACTTAAAGCAAATGAGTGCAAATAAAGTAAAGGAATGACACTTCTTTAAAAGCTGTCAACTAAATATACTCTAATATACCATTCAAGTGTCCTTCCATAAGTGGCCAGTCAATCCAAGATAACAAACCTCCTTTGAGTATTAAACGGCTTGTACGAATTAAATTTAAGACGACTTGCTTTATCGACCAATTACTTTTTAACCTATTTGTCAATTAGTCTAGATGATCTTAAGGCAAGTAGCTAAAGTGGCTAGTTACATATAGGGTTGAAAAAACCCGGTAAATTCCCGTTTTTTTTTCTAAAAGCCATGTTTTTTTAAGTTTTAGTCGGTAAAAAACAATATCACTTAGTATCTATATTTTTCCGCTAAAAACGAAAAAATCGGAAATAAACGGAAAAAACCCACTTTGAAAATAACTTGTAAATTTTTCCATTCTAATCCATAGTTTAGGTAGCTATACCGTCGTGTGTTTTTTTATCTAAATGCTGGCGATGTAAAACACGATGGGCTGGTGCCATTGCGACATTATCGAAAATTGAGAAGCTTTATAAGCTCTATTGCAAACGGGGGAGCTCACGTCGTTGATCGTAATATTAAACAAACAATTTTATCTGATTCTTTGTGATCTCAATTAAAAGTTACAGTTGCAATTTTGTTACACATTTCGATTGCGATTCGTAACACAGAGTCCGACAATGCACTTCTTTCAAAGGTTCCCACTGCATTTTTGACAATAGAAAAACAAAAAAAATATGGATTTTCCAGATGACTGTTCCGAATTTGCAGAAAGGAGGTATTATAACGTACGTGAAAAACCGTAAGGAATTTTGCATACAACCGATGCATTTAGCCGCATATATGCCATTTTCAATTGCCGGGGGAGGGGGACCACAAAACTGGTGGCAACATTTGTTTGTAGGATGTCTGGGATCTATACAATATATATCAGAAGTCAGATTGAGGTCCGCAATTTTTGCAAACGGAACTCCACTGAGAGTCCGGTCAAGGACAATGATTTAATAAAAATGGCACAATATTTAACTAAATTGGCGGATTGTATGCACATGAATACCTGTGACGTAATGGGTCAGTTTGCTAAATACCCAGCAAGGGGCGGTTTCCGGGCCAACGAATTCATATGGCAACCTGTACTGAGGATCATCATCATCATCATCATCATCATAATCAGCCCAGAGTCGTCCACTGCTGGACATAGGCCTTTCCCAGTTCGCGCCACCATACGCGGTCCTCAGCTTTCCGCATCCAACCGCTTCCCGCCACTCTTTTCAGGTCGTCGGTCCACGTGGCGGGAGGCCGCCCTACAGGGCGTGTCGTTCGTGGTCTCCACTCTAGAACTCGTCTGCCCCATCGACCATCGCACTGTGGGAGCGCGCCCTCGGACATTCTCAAAAATAAAAAGTTTCGCTTTCTTGGCGTAAAACCACTTTTTTGTAAACTTTAACGCAGGGAGCATTATGTCTTATAGTTATTTTTTCACCTATTTGCCTTGTTGGTCAATAGAGATCGGGTAAACATAACTATCCGGTAAAGCCGTAAAACTCGGCTATACTTCTACAAAGTATAGTAACTTTTGTGTACAAGTTGAGGTCCTTATTTAGATTGTATTACAAAGACGATATATTTAAGTATAGCCATAACACACAATATGTAGCAGTTTAGTATTATAATGAATAATAATTGCCGTTTTATCATTCATGTTTAATTAAACTAGAAAATCACGATTATAGAAAATGTGCCAAGCAATTCCAAGATACAAAGCATTACAATTTACAAGTTAAAGCTAATTTTAATGCGCTATAGTTTAAACTTGGCCGAATTTAGCCGAATTTTAGAAATATTTACATTTTAAGGTCATTTTTCGAAAGCGCCTATGTAAAGTTTATAGCAATTTGTTTCTTAAGTGTGCAATATGTTAGCTTTTTACAAAGTGAAGAATCGGTAAATATTTATTAATTGAATATTACTTTTTTAACTGGTCAACCGAGCATTTTAATTAATATTTTGATGTTTATAAAATACTTGGTAGGAGTAGGTAACGGTAGATAATTATGATTTATAACTGGCACTTCAAATCAGAGTGCAAGTAATTTCAGTTTACCCACAGAATTAGAAATGTCTATGTCACTAAGCTGTCAATCGTTATGCGGGTTATTGTCATCGGAATATAATGGAAAAACTAAAAACAAATCGTGATCTATATAATTTGCTAAAACATGATTTGCGAGATCATAATGCTGCTGTGGAAAAAGTGATTACTGTTTTTCCAAGTACGATTTCTTTGGACCAATCGTAAGTATTATTTTATGTGACTAAAACGTGTATTTTTTTAGTACTGAATACTAAACAATTGTCTTATGTTGCAGTGCTATAAACGGTAAAATAAGCAAATTTTTACATACCGTGAAGAATAAACGGAAAGACAAATGTTGGAAAGAAGATTTGTTTCTATCTGCATGTAGCAGTTGGCTTGATTTGGAAATAGACTGGTCTAATGTTATTAAGCCTTCCACTTCACTTCCATTGACATCCTCTAAAGCATTTAATACTTTAGGTGATCGTCAAAAGAGAAGGAGAACTGAATCTGTAAGATCCCTTCCCTTAGAGGAGCTGAACTACGTAGCATCAAAAAGTATGAAAGACACACATGCTAAATTTATCTTTGAATTCATCCAAACACACCCCGAACACGTTAAAAAAGTAAAGAAATTTTGCGAAAAACTTAAATAACACGGAGGAGTCTAAATATTTATCAGACTATGATGCACTTAGCGTGTTTGTGAACGGTGACTTAACTAAAGAGCAGTACTCGCAATTGCGCGTAACTGTTAATAATATTGCTCCCGGATTATTTCCTGCTTATGGTCAAATTCAAAAACTGAAGAAAGAGTTGTGGCCAGTACCTGAAGCAATAGCTGTAGAATAAAATAATGTTAGCATTAATTTGCAATGTCTTCTGGATAAAACAATAGAAAGAATAATGCTTCCTCTGAAGTTTGACATTACAAAAGAGTATATTAATCTTGTTTTGTTTGTAAAATGGGGATGCGATGGAGCTTCTTCTCAGTCTGTACTGTATACAAACAAAAGAGTTCGGATCCACTACACGATGATTCATCTGTGTTTGTTTGCAGCCTAGTTCCCATACAACTAAATGATGAAGAATCGGAATCTATTTGGAGGAATCCTACACCATCGTCATCTCGTTATTGTCGACCAATATCTTTTCGGTTCGAAAAAGAAAACAAAAATTTAACAAAAAACACCACTGCAGAAGTAACTGAACAAATAAGGCAATTGTGTCCTTATGTTACAAAAAATGTCGTTGTTCATTATAAACTATTACTGACGATGGTTGATACAAAAATTTGCAATGATTTAACAGACACGTCATCGGCAATGAAATGCTTTATTTGCGGCGCAACTCCTAAAACTATGAACGACATCGATGTTGCTTATAATCGAGAACCGAATCCAGACTGTTATGAATTTGGCATGTCCTCTTTACATGCGTGGCTTAGGAGCTTTGAATGTATGTTGCATATATCATACAATTTATCATTCAAATCTTGGTCAGCAAGAGGAGAAAATAAAAATGTCAGAGAGCAAAAAAAACGTAACATACATAGATATGGTTAAGCAAGGTGTGGGTAATACAAACGATGGCAACACTGCTCGGAAATTTCCAAACTAGTGCGGATATAACGGGTCTAAATGTAGATCTATAAAAAGATTTTACATTATACTTCAAGTTATAGCTTCAGGACTTGCGATAAATGTAGATTCGTTTCGTTTCTATACACGTAAAACTGCGGCGTTATACGTGCAATTGTATGGATGGTACTACATGCCTGTTACCATCCATAAAATATTAATTCATCGAGCAGACATTATACAACACAATGCAATCCTGCCAATAGGTGCATTGTCGGAAGATGCACAAGAATGCAATCATAACATATTTCGCTATGTGAGACTTCACCACACATGAAAAGTATCAAGGACTGCTTGCAACAGTGACTTGATGCATGCGCTACTTTGACGGTCTGATCCAGTCATCTCCAGTACTGTAAAAGGGACAACAAAAAAGAAGCTCTTGAAAGAAGCCCAGCCACTCATCAATGCAACCGAGACTCAAATTATACAGTACGAATAACCTTTGAAATTTTCTTTTTTCTGAAGCTTTTTCTTAAAACAGTGAAACGTTAAAAATATGTCTTTTCATTCTTTAAAATAACAATAATATTATATTACTATTTCGACAGTGTGCCTTGTCTAAGTTAATAGCAATCTCTTTTTGATGATATAATTTTTATTGAAGGCGTTATAAAAAAATATGCCTTTTTGAGTGAACCCTAAGCGCAGGACCAATAAAAAAGTGACCTAGGGATATTTGCATGAGATCACAATAAAATACTTTTAAAAATCTCGCGTATTTTTTATTTTATTTTTTTACTATAAAATCGGAAGACTATTCTCTTAAGCCTATTAATATATTGCTAAAAATGCAGTATACTAACATTTCGTTTTAATTTAGAGGTCATAACAATAGCAGTTAATCTGTAATAAACAGTTTACTGTCGCGAAATCGCATGTCCAACCGTTAGTTCGGCGCACTCCCACAGTGCATCGGCTCTACGACAAATATGCCCCGCCCACTGCCACTTCAATTTGTACTGAGGATAAGTCCTCTGAAATTGGTGAAAAGGACTGTGTGCAACAAAACTTCTATCCACCATTGCCTTAAGGTTACTTAGTGATCCTCCGTCATCTGCCGCATCAGAGAGGAACTGGTCGTTGTTTGGTCGCACTCACACCAGGGATAGAAACCGGCTTTTGTCAGAACGGCTGAACAAACTAATTTTTATCCGATCTAATTTGCACTTGCTTCTGCTCTCTTGACGGCATCGATTCGGGTATAATAGACTTAGATGATGGCAGTGACAGTGATTAATAAATAATAATAATTCGTTTAAAAGTTTCATTTCTTTCCCAAAAAACGGAAAAATACAGAATAAAAACAAAAATTTCAAAACGTCTTGAAATAAACAATTTGATTTTTTCGAGAATTTTCAACCCTAGTTACATATCGGATAAACCACTTATTTATCGGGTTGATTTTAGACGAGTTGCTTTATAGGCCGCTTACGTTTTCGACTATCTGTTAATTTGCCCAAATTATTTTTAGGTGAGTTGACGCTGTAGACGACCTGCGTTTTTGACCATATGATACTAACCCTTTTTAATTATCCTCCTGTGTACATTAGTATAATGGGACCCATAGATGGCTACTGAATGGCTACCATATCTTGCCGCGACTTCGCTTGTCGCGCGACCCAGCGTCGCCTTTCTTGCTCACACGGTATTAAAAGGAAAGTGTCAGTTATGCTAGAGATATTTTTGTTCGTTAATGAACGAGGTAACGAACATGTGCTTTTTCCTTGCCCCATCCCCTCCCCACATATATCTACTTATAATTATATCATATTTAAGAACTCAATGGTTCGATTGTAATGTACCTGATGTTAAGTGACAATAAGGCCTTAGATGGAGCATGCTTGCCTAAAAAAAATCCTATTCACTCTCAAAAAAAAATAGACGCAAAGCGTTTCGTACAATGTAGAAGATTGGCCACGCTAACTGATGGTGGCCATCCGCGGGCACGGATTAAGAGGATATATCACTGCTCCTATTCCTATACTATCAGTTCACGTTATGTTTGCACCTGGTAACTATGGCGTCGGAACTCAGAGATACAAACCTAACGTAACCGGGTTATACACATCGAAGTATCGCAGTCGTCTGTTTCTCCTCCAAAACTTAACTTATTTACGAAATTTTAGGAACTGCATGGAACATTCCCTGTTCTGTGTCAACCGTTTCGAATTTTGCGTAGATTATTATAGAACTTGTGTACTACTGGCGTCAGTTTGCGGTGATATTTTGGCCAAAAGCGGACGCCTAGTACACAAATTTTATAATAATGAGCTCTTTTGGAGGAGGAAACAGACGAGAACGAAACCTTTGATTTGTCTGGAGAAATGAGCAGTGGTGTTTCCTCTTAAACGGTGGCCGCAGCGGCCCGGCCCGCGTCCTGGGAGCGTTTGAGTGCTACGAACCTCGTACCCCGCAGCTACAGCACTTTACCGTGCCACTTATTACGGCTACAGCGTATTTATAACACGCGTAGTATCTGGCCGCTTCGTTACTCAGTTATATTATTAAATTATACGGGAATACAAATTGATTCACACTAAAATTTATTTTATGTATGCATATTATTTAACAACAATGTCATAATGGAAGATTCCCTCTTGATCGCTTTTAGGGTTCCGTACCCAAAGGGTAAAAACGGGAGCCTATTACTGAGACTTTGCTGTCTGTCCGTCCGTCTGTCACCAGGCTGTATCTCAAGAACGGTGACATTTTCACAGATGATGTATTTCTATTGCCGCTATAACAACAAATACTAAAAATAAAATAAAGTAAATATTTAAGGGGGGGCTCCAATACAACAAACTTGTTATAGATTATAGTACGGAAGCCTTCATGCGCGAGTTGGACTCGCACTTGCCCAATTTTTTAGTCACGTTCGTCATTATTCATATCAGCCGAAAGTAATCCAAAACCGGTTAAAACAGGGTCATAACATAATTTCACGCTACCGCTACATCGTGGGAAGCCCTTTAAGATGACAACGCGAGTAGGTAGGTACCTCTACTGTAGGTACCTAATTATTTAAGTGCTTATTATTTAGGGTGAACAAATGAATTTCAATGACTCATTCAATTGGTTTACTCGTAGGTAAGACTGGATTTCGAATCGAGGACCACTTAAACTTATTTACAAGTATAAATTATGCAGGATAACACAAAATTCTCTGTCCGCTTCGTTCGCGTACCATTCGAGTTTTGACAAATGTTACACTAAATTTATACGCCATCGTTTCACCCTCTTAGGGGTTGAATCGTTTCTTAGTGCACCACTTCGTCTCTAAACCTTCAATAAATAGTACAGTTACATTACTTTTCTATGGATATTTTTACAAATATTGCCGTAATCGTACCGTAATAGCTTTTTATACTACCTACTCGGATTTACCGAAAGCCCATAAATTAATTTCGTCACGTAGCGTAACAAAGACAAAGATTAATACGCAACAAGTCCTGTTCCAACACTGTCGGTACACTCGAGTAGGAAAATAAAATAGTACATCAACAACTTCAATTAATTGCGCAAGTCTTGTCTGTGCACACAGCGGCAGCAGGCGCGGCTGTGTGGCGTGTAGCGACAGGTGCGGGCGGCACCGCACTCGCAAGGGGACCGCGGACGCGCTCGCACGTCCGCTCTCCGCACCCGCGCCCGCGCCCTCGCCTCCCCCTGCCCGCGCGCCTGCAATAACTTCAAATCTCATTTACCTGAGTAACCATTACATATTTTCTTTTAACAATAACTGTATTTTAAGACATATCTATTTTATAATAACTAATCTAGTGAGTTATTAAGTGAACTAGGAATTATTTAAGTGAGTGCTTCAATCTAGTTGGACCTGAGGCGTTTGAACTTTATAAAATACCTTATATAAAAATTACCCTTTTTTATCGTGGCCGTATAAACTGGTGAGTTATTAAATATTTACACAACGTTTTAAATATTTAATCATTTGTGTGCTGATTATTTATTTAGCGGCATCTTCATTAGCCAATGTTTGTCTCGAATAGAATCTCGGAAATAAAAACATATTTTGTTTGTGCTTATTTTATTTATGTTCCCTTGTTTCATATATTGTCTTTGTGTTTTATAATAAAGCGTTTTTATTAATTTAATTTTTGTTTAATTTTCTTAGATTTTTTAAGGTACAATGTGCAGTTTTGGCGATTTGAAGTTCTGATTTAAATTGAACACTGTCTTTTTCACGGGGCAATTATTTTTCCCAATGCAAAGCGATTGCAGATGAAATAATTAATTTCGTTATGCAAATGAATTTCGATTATGTCTCTTCATCAATGCAGTTTGAAAAGCAGTAAGATGGAGGATTGCGATATCCTTATCAGTTTTGGACTGTCACTTACAATTATTGGTTATTGGATTTGGTAATTAGAAAAGTTTGGCCCTGTTTATGTCATGTTTATAACCTTTTGACAGCCCAATCCGCCGACGAAATAAATGTGCACCGGACGCAAAGCAATAAACCAAAAGTAGAGCGGCAAACAACTTAGTGGTGCCTGCGGTATGTTTTTTCAACGACGTGTTTTATCGTTTTTGGCTTACTAACTAAGGGTTAAATACAAAAAAATATGGGGAACTAATTTTGGTAAATTTATGAAACAATGTCTCATAATGATCTGACGAATATTTCCTTATGCTTTGTGTGTCGATCTTTGCATTGTTTTATGTCAAAGGTTTTTACACATTAAAAAAATGAGACATTACATGTTTCATAAATTTATAAAAAACTAACAGCGCCCTCTCTCGCTTGCTCGGTCACCACTGTAAAGTATTGCGGTAAGATGTGAATATATACGTATTCATATAGAGGTCGCTAAGGTGTAAAAACCTTTGAAATAAAACAATGCAAAGATCGACACACAAAGCATAAGGAATAATTCGTCAGATCCTCCTGGAGCTAGGGTAGCGAAATGGTTAACGCGCTGGACCGGCAATCCAGAGGTACCGGGTTCGACTCCCGGTCTCTTCCCCAGGTAGCTCCTTTTTAAATTTTTCTTTAAGCTTTGATCTTTGTATTAAAGGCTTAACTATTTTGAGTCACTTTGCCGTTTGCGAATCGATTTATATTAATATATTTTTTTCATTATTTAGACTAGTTTGTGTTACTTACCACAATACGAAAAGGAGGTGGCTTATATCAATGAAATATATCCGTCTTTAAATAAGGGACTGTATTTAAAATGGGCAGTGGACGAGTAACTTAATCCGCTTTGAGTAAAACACTATTCAAACCCTTTCAATATTATTTGGTATTTCTGCTGAAGGCGTAATAAAATTTATTTTACTTCTAAGTATTATCTTCGACAGAACAAAGAATTTAATAGTATATTTTTGCGACTTATATGAAACACGGATTGTGAATATAATTTACGTCCAAAGCTCGAGGGCGAGACGTCAGTGTAGCAAAATAGATTAGGAAAGGCATAAGTAGGCACAATGGTCATAGAGACGCTTAAGAGTGATATTCGTATATACTTATTTATTATACATCAAATAGCCGTTACCATAAATTCCTACCAACATTGTTACCTCTATTGGTATGCTAAGTGTATTCTATATTTGTACTTCTTCCTAGTTGAGGTGTGCAATAAAGAGTATTCTATTCTATTCTTTGTTTATTAGCCTGATTAAATTGACAATTCTACCTTGCTGCACAGCTTGCTGTTAGTTATTATCGGTTGAATACGCCATAGTCCTTAATATACCTACCAGAGAATTATGAAAATGCAGTACGTACCAGTAAACGCCACACATCAACAAAAGATTCATCAATATTGTTGCTTTTTACATTAAACAGAAAGATAGTAGGTATTTACTTTTATTTAAAACCGTAAACGAAAATAAGGAGTTGGTAATTGGATTTGAAACTGAACGTTCACCACGAATGATTTGGCAATATATTGGGGACTGGATGAACTTTGACAAAAAACCTGATTTTTTATAGGTAGTAATATATTCTCTGTAGCCTAATAAAAGTTTTTGCCCTCCTTGTACGGAAACCTAACCCAAGTGATCATTTTTCGAGTTAGCATGGGCGCTACCGTGCTCCGATCGCCGGTGGAGCGAGGACGGGGAGGAGGTTTACTCCAAGGTTCGAAGTTTCTATCATGCCAGCGCTTTGTCTTATATTGTTTAGCGGCAGAATGAAAGGACCGTCGCATTACAATCTTCGCGTAATTCGAACTTTGGAGCATGAAAAAGAACCGATAGCCGGGACTCATTACGAAAAAAAACACATTGTTTTGTTTTCCTAAGACATATTGCCTACATACAACTATATATAGTACCTATAGCCATTCTAAGGACATAGGGCGGCCACGTACACTTGGAATCCCGTTTAGGAATTTAGATTCGGGATATTGAACGCAGTAAATCCATACAAATGTATGGACCTATCACATTATATAACAGTAGTTTTTCGTCCGATGACTGACCGATTTCGTCTGATGCGAAATTCCGCATGGTGGCCCGAACGAAACTCCTTCCATAGATACAAGTCGCATCATATATTCGTTGATTCCGAACAGAACACTAGTATACTAACTGGAAAGACCGATGCGGACTACGCTATAAAGAAGAAAGTTTAACGCGGAGCAAGTTACGGCCTTCTTGTGTTTAAATGCTAATTTTGAGTAACTTTCGGTCTATGAGACCTTTAAATGTAAAAAAATGTTTAGTATGTAAGTCTAGTCCAGTCTTAGTCATATTATACTCATAATACAGGTCATAAAGCCTATTTGTATGTAATTTGGTTTTTGTCTGCGCCGGAGCCCAGGTTGGTTACCCTCTACGAAACTCTTAGCACCTGCTACGAGAATTACTAGCCTCCTATTGTGAATTTATAACAACTAAATGTAGTAATTCACATCCGTTTTTTTTTTCATCTACTTTTGTTTACTGCACATTTTTAAGAATGTACATATTTGAACTACTGGTTTCCAAAATCAACAAATACGTCTCATCCTCCACATAGTTCTACTGCTGCCTGAGGATTTTATCCATGTGCCATATCAGCGCGATGTGATAAAATGGCAAAAAAATATGGTAAAACGAAAAAAACGAATTGAAAGAAAAATAACAATTTAGAAGTCATTTAGGTACGAAAAAGTTAGGATTTATAGTTGATCAACCATGTAGTATTAGAATGGTATAATATATACGAGATCTGTCACGTAAATACTTTTATCTATCCAAATATCATAAACCCTCCATGATGCGTTCAAGAACCGCACATTATGACCACCATAAAAATAGACTGTTGTGTTAGAACAAATTTCTTATCTGTAAAAATGTTATTAATATTATTGCTAAATAATAACATCGACTTCGATAATATTATTTCATTCAAATTTCGAACATCTCTGAAAAACAAAGAAATGTGATTTGACCTCTATTCTAATATCAGTCGAGATGACGTTTAGTTCGAAATGAATTGTCAATTTGCAATCAAATTTGACAAATGTCGCGGGTAAGTAAGATATAGAATGATATGATGGTTGGGGCTGACTCTAGTTTGTCTCTGAATAAAAAAAAACTATAACAGCTGACAGAAAACTTCATTACCGCAATTACCGGTAAAAATTTGTTTTGTTGCATAAAATTGTTCGATTTGTTGAATTCAAACCACAAAATGAGCGATCAAAATGATAAAGATATTTCGGCGAAGCCTCCTGATATCTGATATGATATATGAAATTTGTTATAACAAAACAATCTATTTTTATGGTGGTCATAATGTGCGGCTCCTAAATGCATCATGGAGGCTTATGATATGTGGGTAGTTAAAGTAGTGTTTGTAACTATACAGTCAAGGAATTTAATTTCCTACCCACCTAAGGTTCGATATCGTATAAAAAAATGTCACCATAAGAGCTAGCACGACGACATAGAGCACAACGTTACTTTGACATAATATCGCATGCATTGTTTTGTGTTAGTAACTAGGCAACCGATTAACGTTGACAATGTTTACATGGTGAACTGACCTTTGCGACGCCAAGGCACTTTGTCAAAAGTCCATGTCTAGCGTAACTGTAATACGCGACTTTCTGACGCGCGACAAACACTACCTGTCACTTTTCTTTCAATACCATGCGCGCAGGACAGGTGATGTCGAGTCGCGCGACAAGCTAAGTCGTGGCAAGATAATGCTAGCCTATGTCGCTACTTCTGTTATGCTAGCTGTTGCCCGCGGCTTCGCTGTTATACATATACTCATCTACGGCTTCGCTCGCGTAGTCAAAGGGAATTAACATCCTAATAGATCTTCCCATGGGAATGAGATGTTTTATAGCGGTAAAAAGTAGCCTTTGTCACTTTCCAGCTCCCTAACTATATCCACACACAAAATTCATGCCATAAAATTGCTGCGTTGCGATGTGAAAGACAAGAGACAAACAAATACAAATTCGCATTTATAATGGTAGTAAAAATTTATATGAAATTTACCTATCCAAAAACTAATAGAACCTACGATAGCGATAATTCAATAAAACCACAATTATATAAACGTTTTATTTATATTACTCATATATTACTCTTAACAAAAACAACAAAACGAAATTATTTCAAAAGAACCTTCGCAGCCCGCCTGTGATGTAAATGCATAGCATGAAGGCAATTCCTAATTGAGTAATTGTTCTAGGGTGAACATCTAAACATTTCCCGTTGGCGTAAAGCCATTTGTCATTGGCGTTGGTCTTCGGCTACTGCAAGCGGGCGGTGGTTATTTTGCCGTAGATCAATAAGGTTTCCTTCAGCATTATAATCGCCGTATCCAACGACGAACTGCGTCTCCGCTCACATTTAACCGACGTGTTACCTCATAAATCCCTATTCTTCCTGGCGTAACTCCACTATTTGAGTTCTTCATAGTTTTCAGTCATTATCTCCTAGGTCCACGGTTAAGGGCAAGCATTTTATTTTTCAATTAAATAACGTTTTTGATAATTATTTGACGATTTTCTCGATTGACACTGACATTATCTTTCTAATTTAAAAATTTAAAGCAAGTTATAATTTTTAGCTAAGAGGCTTTCTGTAAAATGAAGTGACAAATAATATATTAACATTTCAATTACTGGAATATAATTTTCGACCTTAATGCATTGCGAATGCCTAACGACATTTTAACGAAATGGGTAGGGAACTAAATTCCTTGACTGTACATAATTGGGCATTAAAACACTCGTGTGATGTTATTATGAAACTCGCCTTCGGCCCGTTGCATAAACCCACACTCGTGTTTAATACCCTTTATTATGTACAGGCACATAAAATACTATTAAAATTCTGCACTTGTCGCTGAAATCGAGGGTATAGAAAAAGGAGCTTATCGACCGTTGACATGGCGCCATTTTGTACTGCACTAACTCTGGTTACTCGTATGAAATAAATTCCGATATATTTAAGATTATACGCTCTAGATACGGCTGGGCTTCTTGGTAAAATAAATTCATGGTACAATCTGGTGGCTTTCAGCTTTGATAAATGTTAAGTGTTTTAATAAAAAGAAATATATATTAGGTAAATGCTTTGATGCTTAATGTTTTGGAAAGTCTTCTATGTTTTATTATTATTAGTTATTTACTTTACTAGAGTAAAGTCTTATTTTGTCATAATTTATATGATATGAAACAGATGTTTCATACAGGTAATTACAAAAGCTTCCCAATATATTCAGCCAATGAATATTGCCATGTGAAAATTAAAATGGCAAAAAAACATAATAGCGCATTTTCATTGATTTAAAGCCATTGTAAACGGATCAATATAAAGATAAAAGTCAGCTGATTACAATTAGCACACAAATCAAAATGTTAAATACAGTTAAACTTAATAATCTAAAAAAATAATTTCAACAGGATATTTCAAATTAGATAAAAATATAAAATAAATAGGTAAATCAGTTATTAAATTCAAATTCAAATATCTTTCATGTCAAAATCCTCATTAGTTCATTAAATAATAATACCTATGTTATTGCTTAAGATTAAAATTTATGTTAAAATAATCATGAACGCCATAAAAACAATTTTCTAATAATATTTTGAATAATGATGTCTTAAATTGCTGATTATTTAAAGATTTTAAGAATGATGGCAATTTATTATATATTTCGATGCGTACTTACTTTAACTTAGCGTTTTTCATCAAGATTAACTGATGGTTTTTGTGCGACCTAGTGGTTTATTTATCACTAAAGTGAAGATTTCAGGGATGTGTTCTAACAAAATTAGCTACTTCGAAAACGTAAACACAAGGCAGTAGAAGTATTTTGTTTGTAGTTTTTGGAACAGCGGTTTGCATGTTTCACGGCTATTTACTCCATATATGGTCCTGATGCATTGTTTTTGTGCCAAGAATGCGCGATTTGCGTCCCCAGTATCCCCACAAAGGATTCCGTACCTCAAAGTCGACATGACATAGTCATGGTACGATGGTACGTTGTTAAGGCAGTTTGTAGTGACACAGTATAAGTTGAATACTTTTGGAAACATCGACTTTTGACATTTTTCTAGTCTTTCTGCAGTAGTGTGGTCTCGTCGCTAGGTACTAAGTGTGTCTAACACCCTGCTGAAGGCGAATAACTCGATTTAAAAAGAACAAATCCGATTTTTATGATTGGTTTTCAAAACTGATTTGTTCTAGTAATTGACGAGCGCCTGTTACAGTCCACTCCGCTTCTGGTGGTCACAGTTCAATTTATCTATCCTATCTGTTGGCGGCATAGTACCTATCCAGACTAGCTCCATGATTGCTTGCAACGCGGAAACAATAAACTAGCTATTAAATCGATTTTTTGTAGCTAGACAAATCGTAACAAAGAAGATTTATTTAGGTAAACATTAAACAAAAGGGTATAGATAGCCGTGTTTGTATGGGGCATCGGCCCCGAAAGCCAAATCGATTGCCGTTTTGCTAATATATTAGCCCAGATGTAAGATGCTATTTTACAAAAAAAAAAGCGCCCTGAAATCCTTCAGGTTTTTGAGAAAATGAAAAGAAAATGAAAATTGGTTTTCATTTTCTTTTATTTAAACTACTCAACAGATTTTTTTGTAACTTATACACATTATGTAGGTAATAGATATGTATCATTTAAAAAAAATGGATTTCCAAATATCCTTATAAGTAGTGAAATTTTCACTTTTAATTTTTCAATATTTTTTTTTTATATATTTTCGATTTTGGCTATATTATGTATAAGTAAACTAATATTCTTTAATATTTCAAGTAGGTATTTGTTACTTAGTGAGTTTTGGTTGTCAACAGACGTTACGGTATACCTATCTCCCTATCTCGAAAATATATAAAAAAAATACTGAAAAATTAAAAGTGAAAATTTTACTACTTATGAAGATATTTGGAAATCCATTTTTTTTTTATAATACAGGGGGCAAACGAGCAAACGTATCGCCTGATGGAAAGCGATTACCGTCGCCCATAAACACCTGCAACACCAGAGGTGTCACAAGTGCTTGCCTACCCGGAGGACGAAGATAGAATGTCTCTATGCTAGTAATTTTACATCTTTATTATCTACATAATATGTAGAAGTTACAAAAAATCTGTTGAGTAGTTTAGATAAAAGAAATTGAAAACCAATTTTCGTTTTTTTTTAATTTTGTTAAAAACCTGAAGTATTTCAGGGTGCTTTTTTTTTTGTAAAATAGCATCTTAAATCTGGGCTAATATATTAGCAAAACGGCAATCGATTTGGCTTCTGGGGCCGATGGCCCTTACAAACACGGCTATACCCTTTACCAAAGAAAGGGCATAATCAATAGGGAAAGATACCGGGGTACCACCAGATAGTAAAGGTACACCGAATATTTTTAATCAATGAATGGAGATATATTTGAGACATTATATAATAATATATAATTCGGCAGGTAAATAAACTGTTACTCATAAATAAATAAGTAAAGTTTGCAGTGCAGCTGCCTACTGAGCCGATGGTCCTGGGTTCGAATCACGGCAAGGACAAATTAATATTTGTGTGATAAACTAGAATATTTGTTCCTGGGTCATGGATGTAACCAATAAACAACCGGCTCCCAGTTAATGATACACTGCTGCTTGGTATATATACAATATATTTGTAAACGATCAATGTACAAAAAAACTAAATGTATCTAATTTAATTAGGGTCATTAATTCGGGGAAAATCTTAACAGCGTGATGTAGCCAATTTCACCAAAGTAACAACGCCATATACTCGTATATGTATTTACATATTATGTACGAGTATATCGTTGTCTGGTACCCATAGTACAGGCATTGTTTAGTTTGGGGCTAGGTCGATATGTGTAAAATTGACGTTTACGTTATATGCTAGATTAACTAAACAACTCATTTTGATGCTTTGAATACCAAATTATATATTTTTAGTGTATTGAAAAAAAAAAAGTTATAAAATGAATAAATAAATAAGTATGTATTTCGATTCGCTGACATGGCCGGTATAGGTACAGTCGCCATCAGATATATCGCAGCATATAAGGCGTTCAAAAATATGTGAACACAACTCTTATTGACTGGGCGTTACAGTGCATGGTCATATATTTATGAACGCCTTATTTGCTGCTATATGTCTGATGGCGACTGTATATAGTTTTTTGCTATTTAGGCTGCATTAAGTGACATTGACAAGATGCCACTTTGAAGGCAAATACAAATAACTTCGCTAAAATACGCACCACGTACAGTACGATTAAAATCAGTTAACGATTCGGCATTTACCCCACTCTCGCACGTTCTTATTAAAATCGCATAAGTACGAGCAAGATAGATATACAATCCAAATCGTTAACTGATTTTAATCGTATTGTATGCACTTATTATAGAGGTGATATTTAGGACGTCATTTTAGAACCGTCAAATATAGCACTAGCTTTTGATTGAAAATGCAATAGACCGGCATCCCGAACTCGGACGGCGAGATAGGTAGATAACGAAGATAACTTAGTTCCTACGCTACGAGGTTTATTAGTTGCGTCGTGAATCTTCAGAGTGCCCCGACATAAGCAGAACTGGGGCAACCGAGCTGTTCGGCATGTGAATGAGCTTTGTTTTGAGGATAAAATGTATACAGTCATATACAGGATGTCCCAGAAGTACCACGTCACAGTAACACTGGAGGTAGGTTAGCTCAAGAGGAACCCAACCAACCTAACATGACCTCAGTAAAAGTTGCACGGTTTTCGAGTTATTACCGAAATAAAAACTTTTGAGAATATTCCCCTTTGTTTTTACATTTTTAGTACCAGCATCGACACGGAAAGCTCTTAATGACAGTTTTTTGTGTGTATCAAATCATGAATAGCTTATTCAGAAGTGTAAAGTGTTATTTTGTCAGTAACTATTGTAAAATGCTGAAGAAAACTTGATTAATCTCGATTTAATTTGTCACAAAAACACGAATTTCAACTTTGACCATTTGCCATGTTTTTTTTTATTAGAAACGAAACAAACAAATAACGTCAATTAATTAGGCATGTTATGCAGATTCAAAAATGGTATAACACATGTATCTTACTGCGATAACATTAGGTATTCTTATCACTTTAGCGATGCCCTATCGAGCCAACTTAAAACTTGAACTCCGAAAGCAGTCACTGTTATGTGCTACAAAGATGCTGTGTACAGCGATGACTCTTCTGTTATCTGATCCAATTATTTTGCCAAATGCACGAGGGCTAAAAACGAATGTTTTTCTCCCTTTCGGAGGCTAGCTTATTCTAAAGGACCGGATAAAATCATAAAATGTCAATGCCAATAAAAAACAGGTTTATTTTTGATACATTTTTATTGAAGGTCACAATAAATGTTCGAATTGTCTCCCGTGGACTAATGCACAAAAACATTGTTCAATAAAATTTGAAGGTTGGCTTTAAGATGAACATGGACAAGACCTATTAAATGAAAGTTGTGCATGGTAGTCATAGAAATATAAATTTAGTACAGTCTAACTATAACTGCTTGCTAGTTATTATGTTGATGAGAATTTACATTTTGTAACCTTGCCGAATAAATAAATAAATATAATAAGACGAAGATTATGTCGAATGTCCATGTAGCGCCCACCCCAGTAAAGGTTGGTAACTCGGTCCTGATGTTGATGAATACGTCTATCTAGGACAAACAATTCAGTTAGGTAGGTCCAACTTAGAGGATGAGATCAATCGGCGGATTCAATCCAACTCGGATGGGCAGCGTTCGGGAAACTGCGAAGTGTCTTCTCGTCCAAAAGACCTCAGTGCTTGGCAATGGCAATTGCGTACCGGATTACCATAGTATTGATATCGAAAAAAGCTATGTCACATTAAAAAAAACAGTCACTACTAATTACAGGCCGGTCCCTCATTTAAACAAACAGGAAATGCGACAATATATGTCCGAAGAATATATTGATAAAATTCCATCATTTAAGAAAAAAAAGGACTTACTTTACAAAGCACGTCGCGATGCCGCATCTTTCTCATGTTGCGAGGATATTAAAATATCCGAGACTTTGGTCAACGATTGGCTTTGTGTTCGAGATGATGAACATTCTAATTTTTACTGCACGTGAAGCTATGGAGTGGATTAGCAACTGTAATACGTATTTCGGAAATGGAACTTTTAAAGTGGTGCCTAAACCCTTTACTTAGCTATACACCTTCTATGCCGACGTTGGTTCGGATGCTGACTAAACGAAAGTATTTCCCTGTATTTATGCTCTGCTATTAAATAAAAATCAGGACACCTATATAAGGATGTTTAGACATATTAAAAAACGCATCCCAAATTTTTACCCTCCCACAGATATTCAAGACGATTGATTACGAAACAGCAGTAATTAACGCCATAAAGCATATATATCCGGATACCGAAGTACAGGGGTGCTTCTATCACTATTCTTAAGCGATATATAAAAAAGGCGACACATTAGGATTCACAGAACGACGTGAAGGGTTCCAATACTTAGCGAAGTGTGTTGCATTAGCACATCTGCCGCACTTGAAAATACACGAGGGCTGGTTTACGGTGTTAACAAAATAGCCAAATACTCCCAATATTGATAAATTTAACAAATACATGACATCCCATTGGATAAAAGTGGATATGATCAAAATTGTATCATGTTTCAACCAGAGACACCGCACCAAAAACCTCACAGAGAGCACACAAAAATAAACAACATCATCAAAAGAAAGTCGAATTTATTGTTATGCCTTTCAGAACTCCGACGAAGACGCCAGAAATACATAGATAAAGATAATAAAATAAAATTGATATTAGGCAAGTATCTAGAAGCTGACGATTAATAAAAAAAAAACATTGCTCTGCTGTCCTACTTAAAATACACCTGAATAGTTACAATCTGCAAATAAGAAGAGTTATGTTATTTCATTAAGTACCTATATAGTAATATTTTAAGTTTCCATAAACGGTTTTTTTTTAAATAACAATAAATTGAAAAATCACAATAAGTTTTTAAAGTAAATACATATTTTAAACAAATTGTTTTATTTGACTAAAGGTAATAATAAGAGTAGGTACATGCCAAAAGCCTTATTCGACATTCGTTTTCTATCATTTGACACAATATCAAAATTGTGAAATGTAAGGTGATATTGTGAGACTCGGAATGGCGGTTATATCTACTCAAATATGAAAACCGCCTGTGAATACATACCAAAAAAAACTCCAAAGTCAAAAATAATCTGATTTAGGTACCAATTCAATCATAAAATGAATTATAATCGTACACCATACTAATAAGTTCCCTCGATTTCTCCAGGATCGAGTCATCAGACCCTGACCTGACCTGATGACAATGGGACCAACTAGAAAGTATGTCCAATTAAACAAAAATAGTACATTGTTGTAAGTTTGAGGGCCGACCCTTAGGGGAAACCTTCGACATTAATGAATCTATATATTACACTCGGCCGCGACTGAACATGTTTACGTTTCATGACTAATGAGAAAAAAAAAGTGTTTCTTCTTAACCTAGTGCTGGGCAAAGGGAGGCCTTTAAGGCGAGTGAAAATACAAGTCGTCAACAACATTTCTGTGGCTCTAGTGAAAAGGGGTTAAACTCGAAAAACACTACTTTACAGGAGACGCATAAAACTGTTGCGGCTTAAAATTATTCAGACTTTTGATCACTGTACTTCAACCACTAGACTTACAAATAAACTTTAAATGCAGTTTTAATATTTAAAAAATCCTCTTTCACGGGGTAATATTCTCACTTCTCCAAAGTTAACGGTTAAAAAAAATGTGACTTATATCCGTGCCAAAATGTGTTCTTAAGGACATAACTTACTTTATACCCCTTTTCACCCATAACACTTACACTACCCGGGAATATAACTAAACTTATACCAATTTTCACCATTATTTTAGAAAGTGTAAATGGACTTGCTGTTCGGTTTATTTAAAGTTATCTCCTTTTATAGAGGAAAAATACATGAACACCCTAAATAAGAAATACCTAACTAAACGAAACCTATACTTTAAGAGCTTTATTTCAGAGATAATCCTAAGAAAAGAAACTTTTACCCTTTTGCACTCAATTAATTTAGGTGTACTGTAATATAAACACACTTTTACCAATGGTTTTTTAGAAGTTATGTCATTTTTTGCGGTGCAGTGATAATAAAAAATCTTCATTTTTATTTATTCTTTATTACAAAAATAACAGAAAAAGTCAACATTAGCATATTAAATTATTCTCATCGTTTTTATTTTTTGGACTTTCATCAAAAAGAATAAAATATTAAGTAATCAACTTTCTTAAACGATACAAGATGATAAGTACCTAAAACGAGATAAGTACTAAATTTAGTTTTTCCAGTTGACTTACAATTACGAATAACTTAGTATGAGACCTTATACTAAAATTTTATCGCAATTGTGAATATTTAGACACGGAAAATAACATGTATCACGTTTTGAGGGTCAGCTTGTAAAATTTCAATTCTTGTATAAAATCAATTCTTGCCTGTGCTCTGTTGGCGCCAAAGGATGGGAATCTACCACATCTTCAGAACATAACAATTTTTCGTAAAAGATCTTACACTCGGGTTTATCAAATTTAACAAAAAACTGTTTTTTACCGATATCCGTATTGGACCGCTGTAAATCTTTCATATACAGGAAATAATGAAATATGTTCCTCGACGGCTTTCAATCCACTTTTACTTATTTTTGTGGTACTCAGCATTATCCATCACGCTGAATCTAGGGTTCTTTACTGATTTTAAGCTTTTCAGTACTCCTGGAACAAACTTAAATGTTTCGTCAAATGGTTATCGCATTACCAGCCTCTGCAAATGCGATAACACTCTCGTCTTTATTTTTAAATAATTGGCAAACTGTCTATTCTTTGTTGTTGCGTCTACTTTTGTGTTTTTAAACTCTAATTCAATTAAATTAGCAATTAGCCCTTTTGTTATATATTCTCCTAAAGCCCAATTAACTCTCAAATATATTTTTTTGAGTTCTTCTTGCATATTTATTGCGCATTTCATTTTAAAATTTTCCTAGCATCTAAACTCTCTCCTTTATTTTTTGCTTTCATACTATTTGTTTCATACTATGTACCAAAATGTCTCCTCTTTTTCCTTTCCTCCCTATGTTTATTTCCTCAGTTTTTTTAGGTTGGGTTAGGTTAGGTAGGTTAGGTTTTCAGGAGTGCATTAGAGTTGACACAATTATTGTCACCTTTCTCCTCAACAAGTTTGAGCATTCGATCGATTCGAGATCGGCCTGCCATTGTGTGTAACAAACTAAAAAATATTTTTAATCCTAGGGCCGCCTTCCGGGCACCAGACCAGTCCCATGGTACAATATTATTATATTGTCAAATTTAAGTAAGAATTAGGTGCTTGGGCAAAATTTCAGCTCAATCAGTTGCAGACATTCTGCTTCAAAATTGAATTGCATTATCCCGAACAAACATAGTAACATACATTGCAAGTTAAACAACTTAAAAAAAATGCCTACATCACTACTGTAGGTCAGTCTAACTGGTGAGCCAAATTGTATAATGGGATGATTTATTAGATTCAAGTGTACTTAAAATAAACGACAGCGAAGACACTTTATAATACAAACTTCTTGATACAAGTATTTAATCGTCGTGGTGTCAAATGCCCTTCGGCCGCGTACGTAACCGGAGTTTCGTAACCAGTTGCGATAGAAAACTTTTTCGGTCTTGTTCGAAACCGGTTGCGAACTAAAACTATTTTGTTCTTATACGAAACCAGTTACGAACGAACACTTTTTGTTTTTGTACGAAACCTTTCGACCATTCATAGAACCAGCAAAGACTTTCATACTATAAAAGTTTTCTCTACTCTTCATATACTCGTTATACAGGGTTCTCACGAGGATTCCAAATCATTTTACCAGCGGATTCCTGAGGTCGTTAGGAGTAAAACATGTTATATGAACCTGTGTCGAAATATGATTTTTCGCTTTTTAATGTTTTCATTTTCATACATAATAAATAAATTACCCTTTCTTTACCGGTAAAACAATAAGGTGCTTTGGGGTAAAGTCGAAAATGGGGATAAGTCGAAAATCACACATTTCTACTAAACTGGGAACAAATTCTACGCTTGCTACGCTTGTCAAAACGCCATGTTTATCTCCTCCCCCGCTTCAGTTCACTTCGCATCGCTAGTCGTGAGGGCACTTGTGTTGCAGTCGATTAAATAAAAGCAGTGCGATTTTTGGATCTTTGCGGGGGTAAATTAGAACTAAAAAGAAATATGATTCTTAAACTCATATTGCATAAAAACCAGTTTCGAAATTACCCCACTTGCTTTCGAAATTACCCACTCCTTAAGAAATAGAATTCAAAATATATATTTTTTAATTCTAATTTGTTTCCAAATTCAAGCAACGTATTGAAACGCTGTTTTCACAAAGTGTTGATGAATATATCCAATTTCGTAAAGATCTCATTACTTGGAAGGAATACTTCTTAGGTTCTTACTTACGAGCCCAAACCCTAACATACTCTACACTCGCCTAAAAATATGTCGAATTTACCCCACTTTAGAACGAGCTTGAGACCTTATCTCCAAGCAAAAAGGTCCTAGAGAGAGAAAGGAACAAAGTTAAAATTACATTTATGGTTAAAATGTCAAAACTATGTTCCATGGGCTACACAAATGCATGGTCAATTTGTGCAGCCCATAGAAGTGTATAACGAGTATATGAAGAGTATAGAAAACTTTCATAGTATGAAGGTCTTTGCTGGTTTTATGAATGGTCGAAAGGTTTCGTACAAAAACAAAAAGTGTTCGTTCGTAACTGGTTTCGTATAAGAATAAAATAGTTTTAGTTCGCAACCGGTTTCGAACAAGACCGAAAAAGTTTTCTATCGCAACTGGTTGCGAAACTCCGGTTACGTACGCGGCCGAAGGGGTCAAATGATACATCTCACTGGTATAAGTCTATTATACACCCATAAATGCTAAATATTTATTCGTGAATATGGATTAATTTCGATTAATTTTTATAAATTATGGGTAAACTGCTGGTGCAAATCGGTACAAGTAAACATTGATCATTAAATACCAGATTACATAAGAGATACAATTCGACTTATACCATTAATTTTTAACATTAAGTAGTGAATACAGATTAAAGTCGATTTATATTCTTTAAGGTTTGTAATCTTGTTTTGTAAAAAGGTATGAGTAAACATTGATCCTTTAACACAGGATGCGTCAAAAGAGACAAATGAACTTAAATCGTTCTCCACATGCAAAACACCAAATTGTTCAATGTTATCTTTAGTTGCACCATATTTCACGACATAATTCACCACATATACCGTTTGGCACAATCCTAACTTTGTCATTTTAAAAGATAACTTAGCTCCGATTACACCAAAAGATGCGCATTTTTTTTTTGTGAATTTTGGTGTATATAACGCAAAAAGGTCATAAGTGCACTTTAACCCCTTTTCACTAGAGCCACAGTTTCATAAACGAATACGTACTACCTGTGATCCCAGAGCTGGCGCGTTTCTCGGACAAAGGCTCAGTATTGCTGTGCAGCGGGGAAACGCCGCCAGCATCTTGGGATCATTTCCGCCAATGACCGACCTTGGCTAGAATTAGGTTAGTGTAGGTTTTAGGTTTTTAAGTTGTTTTACCATTAATTCGAATGTTTTTTTTAATATTTTTTTTTTCATAAACATTTTATTATTTACAGAAAATCGCATGATTCACGTAACGTTTTTCCCGCTTGTTCTTTTATATATTTTTTTTCTGATACGAGTCCATTATTAGTGGCCTTGTACTTAAAATACATGTTGAAAATTTTCAACTGCATATTAAGGCATCCCTCACCCTAGGTAGTCTGGCTCTGACAGCCTGGCTGCCAGTCAAACATATATTATGACGATGTGCGGGAGGCCGCGAACTAGGCCGCCTGGCTAAGTGTTGAGACGATTTTTCATACTTAAAAAGGCGTTTCCCGATATTACGCGTTTGAGATAAATATATATCTGATAATCATAAATGACGCATAGTCATTGATCAATTTATTTCGACATGCAAAAGACGATTAGCTGCCTGCCTGCTGTATCTTACTACGAAATTCATGTAAAGATACGACGTTGCACAACACATTGTTTTCGTGTTTGCTCATAGGGGTCGATTTCAGACGTAACGTTAAAAGTTGGTTTGTGAAAGAATTGCTATAATATTGCAAAAACCGTAATAATTTGTACAAGAAATAATGATAATGATACTTCTTTATCTGTAACAACAATAAAGATTATGCGATTATGTTATATTGTTGAGTATTTGCAAAAATTGTGTCTATTTTTCATTCGTGGTAATGGTCACAAACCTGACTATTCATAAATAAACGTGAATTAAAAAAAATGCACTTGAAGAAACTGTAATCTTTTGTCTTTCGGTTACGCGAGAATAACAATAAAACCAACCGGCATCTATAGGTTTAAAGTCTCAAAACGAATAATACGATTTCTTTAGGTTTCATTTCATAGGCAGAAATGAACCATCATTAGTGTCGAGTATACAAAATGCACACAAACAAGTATTAACCTTTAAGTTAGTGAAATTCCTTCCCCCGCGAGTCACAGAGGGGCCCCGGTAGCCCACAAATGTTTGGTGATGGCCGATGTGTGCGCTCGGATTATGGTGAGAAATTTATATTTACTTGAATTTCAGTGCATTAGACAAAAAATCAATCATTCGTGTTCAAAGTGGTATAGCAATAAATATTTTAACTAGAGGTTTAATCAAATATGCAATAATAAGGAAGTATGTGCACGCATTATTTTGTGTCCTTGCGGCAGCTTCTGGAAAGTTCCGTTACTATTTAAATCTAACATTTTGTTCAAAACTTCATTCGTGTCGATTTTCGAGTAACACTAATGAAATACAATTGCACACGAATGAAAAATATTATTTTTTGAGTAACGAAATTGTACGTAAAAACTTTTAGCGATCGTATTTTTAACCGAGTTCACAAAAATTAGGTTCTCAGTTTGATCTGTATGTATATGTATGTATGTATGTTTGTCCGCGATTTACTCGCGTGAACCGATTTTGATGCGGTTTTCACAAAAGTACTTGTTTTAAGTAGTAGAAGGTTTTAGTATATTAACCGACTGCAAAAAAAGAGGTTTTCACAGTTTGACCTGCATATATGTGTGTTTGTCCGCGATTATGAATTTGTTCACGAACAGCTTTATAATCTTGGACAACCTAATCTTGAATGAACAACGTTTTAATTTGCGTCTGAGTCATCATCTTCCTATGCTGAGCTGATGATAGAAGGTATAACTCCTTAACGGTTAGGAGATAGGGGATAACTCAAACGAGATGCATGCCTTGAAGACCTACCCGATCACTCCGCCATAAGTATTTTATATGTATCACTAAAAAAACAAAAAAAAAAATTAAGAAAAAAAGAACCGACTTAAAAAAAAACAACTAAAAAGCGAAAAATTGCCCGTTTAAGAACAGATTATATTTGAATCAATTATTGAAGTCGGTGCCAAACCTCAGCAAAACCTTAATATATAAATACCTATAAAAATGGATTATTTTGAATTCGGTCCTTTTTTGCTAAAAAATATTTTTAATGTGATGTGATTGTTTTAGGAATGTGTTAGTATATTTCATTCAATTAAACAATTTAGCTCACATATCCCGAATTTTGTATATTAGTAGGTATAATTAAATTCACCAGATAAAACATATATGTCAAATAAATGTTGGCTGTCACTTTTCTTTTATATGACGGGAGAAAAGGATAGCTATAATTTTAACTGGCAGATAAATTTATCTGGTGATTGAACAATCGGCCCTAAGGGTTTATTATCTACTAGATACTAATTAATTACAAGAGAGAGAGAATATAACAAACTGATCATTAAAAAAATATATTGAATATTTATTTATCAAAACTTTATTGCACAAAACAAAAGTCAGTACAAATGCCTAATGGCATTCTCTACCAGTCAACCATAGGGCCAAACAGAGATGCTTCAAGAGGGTGCAGTGTAGAAAATGAATCGTTCGGAAAGCATCTAAGATACAAATGAAAGTATTAATCAAAATGTTGTTTCTATTTTTATTAATTCCTTACCTAATTATTATTAAGCATTGCTTTGCATTAGCTTTTAAGAAACCACCTAGAAAAAATATGCGAAACTGAAGGTATTTGTTATCTAATATAATAGGTAAATTCGTCATTAGTGTCACCTACACTTCATTCGTAATCGAACGAATTTCATTAGTGTAGAAATAAATTCATTCGTGTCACACAAATTTCGATTTTCTGCTAATATATCGTGACGAGCACTATGTTTTTACGCTGTGAATTTAAAACTGCGTTAGACTAGTCAGTAAAATTAGTTGGAAGTAAAATAAAAAGGGATTTTAAAAAAGTCCACAAAAAGTGTCATATTAATTCGTAACGTGAAATCGACCCATAGATGGACAATTTTCAAGTCGGAAAGGAGGAAGAAGCTGGCCTGCCGAAATCAGTGCGGTACCGCACCGACCGGGCCCAAACACCTGCTCTGCTTAGTCACGCTCTGCCGACGACGACGCAATTGTATGTGTCCCGTCTACATTACTTTACGAAGGCCGTGAAGATCGTAGAATATATATGTGTTAGCGATCAGAGAGGGAGCAGGTTAATATTCTTCAAACAACGGGTAAATTATATATATTTATTATAAAACATAATATGAAACAAACAAAGGAACACACCAATAACTATAATTATGCAAACACACACGCACACCTCCTGTTATCACTGCAAGGAACACCAGCCGAAAGAGAGCCTGGCGCTCTGGCGCAGCCCTTTTATCGATTCTCAATCCCCGCCGTTACACCGCCTGTGGTGGGACACCGACTTTGGTCGAAAGGTGTTTTATTCCGGCGTTTCCGCGGTTGGCTACTCAACACCATGGACTTGCGTAACACATCGTAGAAAAAAAGGTGACCTTTGTTGTTTAGTATTGTAAGGTATTTATCTATGGGCCTTTGATGCCTGAAATAAATGAATTATTATTAAAATACTTAAACGGGTTTACTCACGTCGTAGAAGTCTAATAACGCTCGACATATTTCGAATCGGTACGCGATTAATCATCAGGAGAGACGATCAGTCGCAGCGGTGGCAAACCGAACTGTGTTATTTTAATATGTCTGAGACTCACGGTAGTTTTCTATGTAAAATGAATTATTATTACTATTTGTATGTCGCGCCTGTTCACGACACAATGGTGTCCCGGATCTTCGGGATTTGTGCACGGATCCGACGCCAACGTGCAGAGGCCCTTCCGACAATTTAATAAAATGTAAGGGGTACACTATGCGGATGCTCCCCTGCCTGTGTCATGGGACACACACAGAGACAGCACCCGCTAGATGCAAGAACTATTTTGGTTATATTGAGTCTAAACATGGTACTAGGCTATTGTATATGAAATGCGATGGACTAACTACTAGACTATTGTTTGAGAAAGACGGAAGTCTACCAGGAAAAGTGTCTCATAGCAAAAATTGGACTGGTAGACGACGACTCGCCTCCCGCTAGATGGGCCCCCATAAATAGCGACACATAGAGTGGCCTAAGGGCAACATCGGTGCGAAAGGCTACGGACCGAGAGGTGTAATACTGGACTTTAAACCGGAGATAACTAACCCCTTACGTTACCACATCCACCTTCGAGCTGAAACTCTCGCGACTCCACTCTGGCCGGCCGGTTAAGGCCAGATAGAGGCGGAGGGAGCCCTGACCCAGCACCCTCCGTCAGTATTCCCCCAGGAGCACTCAGGTACATGGGGTCGCTACCCCAGCTCGCCACGAGCTGCCCTGCGGTGACTCACTATTATAAAACAAGAAGGTTCATGAAAGAATCATGGTTTTCTGTTTTTTTTTATCTTTATTTAAAGAGCTTAGTCGCTGATGGTTTTCTTTGGTTGGATCCTTATACCTTAGCTACTTACTTAGTAAGTTTGACTATAAATACTATAATGTCTAAGGAAATAGAAGGATTCCTTAAAAATAATATTAACCTTATGGTTAATAATGCATGAATGGTAGAAATAAGAAGAGCTTAAAAAGCAAATCGGGATAGCGGAACAGATATCTAACCCCAATAAAAGATTCGCTAACCTCGGTACGGGTCCGATTTCCGCTAAAGTGGTCATCCAAACCGATTCGCTGGATTTCATTACGTAAAAAAAATATCGACATTTTTATTTTTATTCTGTACTCTAATACTTAGAGCCCACGAAAGTTTAATGCGAGTTATCATTTCACTGATTGTTATTTTGTTTATGGTATAAATTGAAGTGTTAATGTTATGTAACTTTTTATTGCAGATATATTGGCACTCAAGACTACGCCAAGCGTTAGCGACTGAACCATAGAATAGAGCGCGGGGAATGCGTATTTAGATCGGCGCGCGGCCGCCATAGTAAAAATGTATGGAAAATCAAAAGCACTTTTTGATAAATCTGGACCTTTAATACCAAACAATAATTAAAATATTTGATGTGGACAAATTGTAATATAAACATTCATCTTTGTTTTGAACTGAAAATCAGAATAGATTTCCATTGTTAAAGTATAAAAAAACACTTAACGCCTGCGCCTTCTTACGATTTTACAGTTTTCGCCCACCTTCACTTAGTTTTCTAGGGTAAAATATCAATAACCTTATATTTTTTCCACGGAGAAATTGTTAACACATTCTTCGAAGAGCTAAATATAATAGTTTAGAAATGGATTAAACAACTAATGTTGACGTTGTCTACTTAACGGCAACTGCCTATTTTTCACATTTTGCTCGGCGCAGTCTTAAATTTGCGACATGAGTAAAAACACTCGCAAATAAATGGTAACTTGCGTTGCTCTCTGTCGTGGATTTACTTAGTTTATGTGGCACAGTATCTCTGTAATAATATGTATATAGCAGTTAATACTAACTTACTGATTTTATAGTATTTACTGAAAAAGGACCGGTATGTAGCGTATAAACTATGGGAAAATACCTTAAACAATAATTAGGGTTCCGTACCCAAAGGGTAAAAACGGGACCCTATTACTGAGACTTCGCTGTCCGTCCGTCCGTCCGTCCGACCGTCCGTCCGTCCGTCCGTCCGTCCGTCTGTCACCAGGCTGTATCTCAACAACGGTGATAGCTAGACAGTTGAAATTTTCACAGATGATGTATTTCTATTGCCGCTATAACAACAAATACTAAAAATAAAATAAATATTTAAGGGGGGCTCCCATACAACAAACTTGTTATAGATTATATATATGTATAGGTACGGAACCCTTCATGCGCGAGTCGGGCTCGCACTTGCCCAATTTTTATTCTTAATATATGTATATACATTCATTTTGATTTTGCGTCAAAATCGTAATGCTCGAAAGACAACAGATATTGAAAAATACTTGTAGTGGTTTGAATTCTATTTGCTGACGTTGGCGTAGCAATTTTCCGATGTTGTGATAGTGTTTTGCCTGTGGCGTTTTAAAGGCTGGTTTAATAAACTTTTGTGCTGGGTATGAACGAAACAATTCCATCGACACAAATCACTTAACGTTTCACAAAATACACCCCTGTTCCCAATTGAACTTATGTGGATCTACCAGCAATTTCCGCGCAGTTTATCTTGCTGGCTGACCAATTTTAATGTAAATAGTTGTGGCCACTTGGGCATGGGCGCCCTGTATTGCATATTGTTAAGAATACTTGCTTGTATTTGGTGAATAATGATTGAGAAAACACATCAGGTTTCCTAGGAATTTGGCAATTTATTTAAAATTACCAAGAGGAGATCCAGAACAAAGACGAAATAGGTGATTCACTTGTCCTTATGGTGGGTTGATCAGTTTATTTTTAGAAGAAAACAAAATTTTGTTTTCTAGGAGTTAGATAGAAATATAAGTAAAGCGATATTAATAATATTTATTAATTATTAACTATTTAAATGAAAAGGTATTTCTTTGCGCAGCCTTCTAGTGATAACTGACGATCAAATGTGCCGTGCCGGTTGCTTCTATCATTTAAAATCCGCGGCCGCACACTGGTTTCCTTCATATGAAAAAAATAAAAAAAGCAAAATATCAAAATTATTGACATTACTAATTATTCTGACGTCTACTACAGTCAGAAAATATAAAAAGATTTATTTTGCTAATTACCCGATATTATTATCGAAAAGTGGGCTATTTGTTTCCGCGCCTCGTGCTATCAGTAACTCACGCAATTACCGCTCATTGTTTTACCCATATTTGGGTCTAACTGTCGTTTCACTTAATGCTCGAAAGCCATTGGTAAACATTCTGCCTAGCCAATTTCTCTGGGTAAGTGAAGTGTTTACTCAAACATAAAATATCTGAAGATTTTCCATCTTAGATCAAAATCCACGTTAGAAAATGTTATAACAATACGCGTTGCGTTCATGTACTTTGACTATGATAATTGATTCTTACGTTATTAGTGCCTAAATACGAGTAATTTCTTATTTACAATAAGTAGGTAAGTATATTTTATACTAAATGCCATCAAGACATTCGTGTCGAAACAATTAATAGCTTTTAAACGGTAATTTTTCAATTCACTAGTTATTTTTGATTTTGCATTGAATGAATTCACAGTTAACATTGCGTATCTTAAAATTAATTAGTTGTTAGCTTGGCTAAGCCCACGACGAAAATTTAATTGAACTGAATGGTAAATTCAATTTTACACGATGCGCAATACAATACATTGGTTGTTTTAATTACTCTGTCGAGTGTCGCTTATTTTAATTATAATAAAGCCTTAAACTGTTTGATTAATTCCTAGTAGGCACAATTAATAATTAATACCTATATTACTCGTAAAACAAAAGCTTCATTAATAAATTGTCACAATAAGACTGCCTGTCCACTGAAGCGGGGTAAAAATGAACCAACCAGGTACCAGGTCTTCATTATGAAGCCCAAAAGAAGTGCATTTAAATCTGAGAAATGTGAGTAGTCCATTTTACACACACTCCGCTCCGCTTCTGTTGCTCGGCAGGCTAGTACGAGGGAAATACGTATGCGTAGAAACAAATTGCATGCACTTACATTACACATCGTTAGTGTACAACGATTTGTGAAATAATACACTGACAGCGTTAAAACTCTTTTACTAATTTACGAGTAGCAGACCTTGAGATAATGGGGTTACAGAAGGAAGAGTCTATAATGCCCTAAGTCCCAAAATAAACTTTCTTCTTTTCCAACGATGAAGACAAGAAAAAAACATTTATTTAGAGACTAAAAAAAACAAAACAGCATTAACAATTAAATATACTTGTACTCTAGTTTACACCATTTTATTTTCTATCTACTTGTCATAGTTTTAGCATAGACAATAAGAAATAAAAAAAATAAAATTCATAGTTTTAACATAGGATTGCTATCATCGGAATCGATGAAGAGGAATATAATATACTAGCTGTGCCCCGCGGTGTTACCCGCTCATCCCTCGGGAACACTGCATTTATTCGGGATGAAAAGTATTCAATGTCCTTCCCCGGGACTAAAACTATCTATATACCAAATTTCATCTAAATCGGTTCAGCGGTTTAAGCGTGAAGAGGTAACAGACAGACAGACAGACAGACAGACAGACACACTTTCGCATTTATAATATTAGTATGGATAGAGGCCGCATTCTGGCGTCGTGCGATCCGAAAATGCCTGTTAAAATCAAAGCAAAGTATATAAAAACGGCTGTGCGACCGACCATGCTATATATGGCGCTGAATTTAGGGCCGCCAGCTACACACAACAGAGATGAAAATGCTAAGCTGGGCAGGTGGCTGGATCGAGTAAGGAAAGAACACATCAGTGGGTTCAAAGTGGCTCCAATAACTGATAAAATAAAGCAGGCCATAAAAACTTATACCTAATCTATCCGGAGCTTTAAGATCAAATTGTGTCAAACTGGCACAAGTGGAAAACGACCTTTCTTTTAATATGTGGAACTAATTTGTAACTTGTGCCTTGTTCCAACCTGAAATGTTTGTTCTTAGGGTTTCGGATATCCTATACCGTTGGTACGGCCATGGATGACGCGAAACGACAACTAATCCACTAATGACTACCCAAGATAGATCATTCTGGCGCCGACGTATAAGGAGGCCTGCCCCTAAATAAAGTTAAGAAAAGGCAAGAAGATTAACTAAAATACAAGCTGCTGAGGGCTACTCTGAAGTTCAAAATTAGTATCGTGACGTGCTGCTCATTCAAAAGTTGTTTAACTAGTAAGCAAAGGGGATATTATAATAAGAACATCGATGTGTGTACCTCTCCCGCCGGGTTACTCGGGGATCGTGATGTTAATTGGCTCTCGCTGTAAAGGCTGTCATCCCCATACTATAAAATATTAACGGCAGTAATTTACGATTACAGATGCCTCGAAACAATCTTAAGATTCGCGGTGAAAGCAGATTCGGTTTCTATCTCTCCGACCGTCTTTAGTATATCAAAGGGTTTCATTTCTCGTATTCTTATAGTAGGTCAGTGTTATCTGAATAGTGAAATAAAGCCCTATACTGCGATGTCGCGAGGTAAAACGATTATCAATTGCTAGAATGACAGAGAATTAATTGTTTTACTGCGTTTTATTTTAATTATCAAATTTTATTATTGTATGAAATAAAACCGTGGTTAATTTTTTAAGTAAATACCATAGTATAGAGAAAACGTCAAAAGGACTACGAAGTACGAAACTTCAAAACCAAGTTATACCTACTGTAAGTTTAAAAGTAGTTTTCAGAAACCTTATAATTAAATAATACAATAAGTTTAAGGGAGCCGGCAACATTTCGTACCTACCCCATTGTATTGCACTTTCTTGATAGATCTTTTTACTTCCTTTCCTTTCCTTTATACTTCCTTTTTATTGACATTTTTATTTAAAATTAGTTGTCTTGGTTTTTATCTTTGTCGCGGTTGTCAATCTAAAAAATTAAACGAATTAACACAGGTAATTTACAGGCCTTTCTTCATTTACATTACCGCATCCCTAATGGCGTCGTTTTCATTGGTCATTTTCCCTTCGTATTCAGTGCCTATTTATCGAACAAAAATTTTCGTTTTCCATACTTACATTGTTTACATTCACATATTTTTACCTAGTTCAGCCGCTCATGATCACCCCGTAGTAAGAATATAATATTGTCGACCGACCCGGGCCCAACCGCGGAAGTTCCCCGCAGCTCCTGTCTACCAGCCAGCGCTGCACCGAGTGAGCACACTTCACAAAACAGATCGTCCCGTTCGTCCGCAACTGTGAAGGCGCAAAAATCAGCCGCCAAAACCCTCGCTTTACGTCGTCACCTCGAGCAGAGCAGGAGTTGGCTGCTCGCGAGCGGGAATGCGAACAAGAGTTGGCCGCTCGCGAGTTCGAACGTGAACGGCTGCTCGCAGCGCTACATCTACAGATGGAAGAGAGCGAATTGCAAGCTGAGCTCGCTGCAATCGATGCAGATGCTGAATGTAGCCGGCAGCCGCGCAAGCCATTGAAGTTTTACAAGGATGAGCGTAGATAGAACAAAAAAATGGGTAGAAAGTCACCAAATTGGCAACAATATTGACAGAGGCAATACTCGTATTGCAATGGGACGCGAGCAACATGTGACGGAACACCCGGTTGTATGGTACCACCGATAGCCACACGGGCAACTGCTCCCTGGCTACTTTCAAATAACGCGTCGTTATCACCCATCGTAAGAATGACGTAACACCAAAGTAAGCGCTTACAAGAAATGCCGAATCCTACTTATCTATCATTTCTGACTTGTAGGACAAAATAATAACTGCACACTTTATATCGGTACGCTTAAATAAACTGACGTGAGAAATTTCATCATGTACTCGATTTAAGTCATTTAATTTTGTCTTAAGGAGTCAAGGCTGCTCTGCACTTCTGCAGATAAAAAAGATGCTCTAGTAGGGAGTTCGTGAACATCTCACTAAAATGTTATCCCATGTCTCGATAACGTTACTACGCTGTTGTTTTGCAACACCCCGGATGATCTATATCCTGAAGACTACTCCACTCTATTTATTTATCGATGAAGTTAAAGAAATAGACGTAGAACTTAAATTGACTTTAGAGATAATACTAAATGTAAAGTTAAGTCAATCACAATGGATTCAGGCTACACTTCCCATACGATATGGAGGGCTAGGCATTCATTGCATCCAGGATATCAGGATTATTGCGTATCTTGCGTATTCACACGGGACAGAAACCCTATCATCCAGAGGCAGTCTACAAGCAGCAGAGAAGATGGCAAGGCGAGCAAGCATGACCAAAGTATTCTCCACGAGGGAATTGTATATACAGTAGCGATTTTTTTTTTATCATATTGTGATTTTTCTGTAAAATATTTCAAAATAGATGAAACCAAGGACTGAATTTGTTGATAAAAAAAAGGTTGTATTGATTTATTCTAGGCCAAATATATGCTAACAGGCCAGTACATATTTCAAAAATCAATTTGAATTCGTATTTCTGGAACATGACGTCCTTCACTTGTAGTATATATTAAGTCGATAAAAAGCAGAATATCGTGCTAATTCGTAACAATATTTGTAAGAATTATCAGTTCCGTCAGTAGCTATACAAGATGTAATTGTAATTGGGTACAAAAATGGCTTAACGCAATCGACGCTGGCTAAGCAATTTCAACTTCATCAGTCGACTATATCGAAGGTTTTAAAACGCGAAAAGCTTCACAGATGTGTAAAAAAGCCCAACAGACCTGGTCGCCCACGCTGCACATCCCATTTGGTTGACCGCAACATTTTGAGAATAGCCAGACAATCCACGATTCACGGCGAGCGACATGCGAGAAATATCGGCTGGAGATTCAGTTTCTGTGACCGTACGTACTATAAGAAATCGTCTGATTGATGGTGGACCTCGTGCTCGTAACCCTCCTAAGAAACCACTTATTTCCAAGAAGATTCGGACAGCTAGAAAAAAATGTGTGAAAGAACATCTTTCTTGGACTGCCGAAATGTGGGAAAAGGTAATTTGGAGCGACGAATCCAAGTTTTTACTATTTGGAAGAGATGGAATTACGTACGTACGACGCCCCGACAATGCGCGCTATGACCCCAAGTACCAGCTCCCTACAGTCAAGCACGGCGGCGGCTCCCTTATGGTGTGGGGCTGTTTTAGTGCAAGTGGCGTTGGTCCGTTACGTCGAATAAACGGCATTATGACGAAGGAAGTTTATGAAGAAATATTACGAGATGTTTTTCTTCCCTGGGCACGCCAAAATTTCGGCATTGCGTTTATATTTCAACAAGATAATGACGCGAAACATTCATCGAATCTTGTTAAGCAGTGGTTCAAAAAACGTAGAGTGAGGGTTTTGGAATGGCCTAGTCAAAGTCCGGACTTGAATCCGATTGAGAATCTATGGAGTGCAAGAAAAGCAAGAAATATCAATGAAAGATTTGAACAATTAAAGGAAGAATGGGAACGCATTCCAAATTCTTTCCTCGCAAAGCTGATTGCATCACTGTCCCGAAGATGCCAAGCTGTTCTTGATGCAAAGGGTTTCAGTACCAAGTATGTTTGATTTTCAGTCAAGAATCTGTTATTTTTGTTGTTTTTTTGTTAATAAACCATTTTTACCTATACTTTCAGTTTTAGTTATTTAGGTACTTTTAAATAAATTTGTGCAAAGCGAGTGTCTTTTATGATATCATAACTATTAATGTAATATATGATTATACTCTCTATTTAAAGAGCTTTCATATGATAATAGTTAAGGCAGGGTTAGTCGATCACATATAGAAATATTTAATAAAAGCACAAATATGATAGATTTTTTTCCGCCACTGTATATTTGCTAAATATATCATCCACTGCCTCTTGCCACTGCGAGTTGGTTTGAGTTTTATATATTTATTGAATTCTAATGAATTGGTTTAGTCCTGGGCACCCAGGAACCATGGGATAATTCCAAAGTTTGAATGAATCAAGGCCCAAAACAGAACATGTCTGTTTCATTTGCGCTCTCAAGTTAGAAAATAATTGGTTAAGTCATGCCAAATTAAGATATTTCCTCGAACAACGTACCATAAACTCCTGCTCTCATATTTGTCCCTAGTAGTAAAAATATCTAAATTCGGGGTCACCCCCAGTCCCCAATTGTTATCCAGCAGTCTTGAAGTGTATTGTTGAGTTAAAAGTTTTACCTAAATTTTACATTATACACTAGTCGCTAGTTTTTATATACAGATTGTTTTTAGATATTTTACCTACCTATTCGCAATGACAGAAAATGTTTATCTTCGACATGAATGTATTTAAACGTCCGCAGACGATAGGCAGTTCGTGCAAGCTACCCTCCCAATTCGGTTCGGTGGTGTCGGATTTAGGCCGATCTCTAGTCTCGTTCTTCCAGCATTCTTCTCATATGTTTACAGTACACTACCCCTGACAAGAGGAATTCTCGCACCAGCATTACCTGACCCCGAGATTGCGTACTTGTTGGAGGCTGAGGAAGCCTGGCGATCAGCCTGCCCCGGAAAAGACCTCCCAATAAATATACATATTCAGAGGGTCTGGGACGAACCAATCTGCTGCCAAGTCCACGATTGGCTCATCCACATGTGACTTCGAAAAGGCCCAGCTTTTAGCGTCCTCCCAAAAGGAATCAGGCTACTGGCTTCACGCGTATCCTTCTGCTCATTGCGCTACTTTATTGGACAACAATTCGCTGAGGCTGGCCGTCGGTCTCCGTCTCGTCGCCAAAATTGTTGTCCCGCACCGGTGTCCCTGCGGCAGTGCAGTTGATTGTTTTGGCCACCAGCCTTTCCTGCAGGAAGGACGCGGGCCGCTTATCCCGACACGCTTGTCTCAACGACGTAATCCGTCGGGCCCATGCCAGCGTTAACGTGCCAGCTGTACTAGAACCACCTGGCCTCGCACGTGACGATGGCAAGGCAAACCCATGGCAAATGGGATGGCCTCTCATCTGGGATGCTACTTGCGTTGACACCCTGGCTCCGTCCTATTTGTCCAGTACGTCGCTGAGAGCTGGCAGGGCAGCGGTTTGCGCTGAGGCGGCGAAGCGCCCCAAATATGTAGGTCTCCCTAATAACTTAAAATAAAATAAAAACTTTCAGAATGTTCTTCGGACCACAGAGTCGGCTCATTCCTCGGCCAAAGGATTAACTTGGCTATTCAACGGGGGAATGTAGCCGGCATCATGGGTACCCTGCCGCAGGGCCATGATAGTGGGACATTGGTTTTAGTTAGTTTATTTTATTTAGGTTAAGTTGATTTCTGTTAATTTTTTACTTGTTTTTCGTAAATAAAAATTACAATTCCATGTATTTAGTTACTAGGATTTTGCCTTTACCATATTCCAGTAAAAAGTATTATATAGCCCTATTTGGATGGCCGGCTCCTATACTAAAATTGATTAAAATCCGTCCAGCCGTTACGGCGTGATGAGAGGACGGAAAAAATACTAACAGATGTTGCTGTACAGCTGCTGGTGCCACGCTGCTGCATCGCGCTGTCAAGTTTTTTCTAAAACAGTCAACTGTGTGCGTAGACCACTGATTTTTAATACAATTTTAAAATTTTATAGATTTATCAAGGGTCGATTGAAGAGCTAGAATACAAAGAGTTTTGCCATGCACTGCGATGCAGTGCGAATACTCGTAACAAATAGTATTTTATGCAATCGTTGCACAATGAAGGTTCTTTAAACTCGAGTAGCGCGTTTAGGTCACGAGGCTTGCCGAGTGGCCTAAGTAAGAGGTACGAGATTTTAAGACCTAATTGTGTAACTATTGTATAAAATAATTTTTTTTAGAAGCAAAACACAGAAAAACATTTTTTACTTTAACCGACATTCCCCAATGTTTTTTTTTTTTATGTACCCTTTTTCGTTCAACTAAAACGGACCTATTAAAAAATAAACATGATCGCGATATGGTCATGGCAGGTGCCTCGTCATTGGTTAAATTTTTTGACAGGTAATTTTTTTTTAATCAATTATGCTGATGTTCTCTTTTTGAAATTATTAGAGTTGAGTAGAGAGATGGTTTATGAATATTTAAGTTCTGTAGCGGGTACCATAGAGTATAGAATTTTGGTACAGGATTAAAAAGTGCGGTATTGTGATTTTGTCTGTGAAATTATAATTGACAGATAAAAGTACGCGAGTATAATAATATATATATATTGATACAGCCGAGATAACTATTGTTAAATTGAGGTAATCGCGAGACCTTGCTGAATTCCTAGTATTATTTTTATAAATAATATAAACGGATTCAAGGATAGATTTTCAAATGGAACGAGTTGCGGGTAGCAGTGGCGCGGCGTCCGTACAAGCGGTAGATCATAAGGTGGACAATATCATAAAAATAAAATTTCGCGCGATATCGACGGATTTAAAAAAATAATAAATAAATACTAAATTTCAAGTTTATGTCAATATCTTGGTTTATAATTACAATTAAGATCTGGGGTAAAGCTTGAATAACTCATAATTGTACGTGTTAAAATACAGTTTCTCTCAATTTGGGATTATAATGAAAAAAATGTTCTTTTCCTATTTCCAACACACTCCAAAATAGCAACTTTGATTATTTTTTTCTCGAAAGCGGACTATAATGGGCATAGGTCTTCTATTGCAATTTGTGTTATTACAACTCACTGTATCGACATCCGCTATCAGCTAAAAATGTCTCACACCAAGCAATTCTAAAAGAACTGTGGGACATTCGGGGTATGAAGAACAGTTCTAAATTAGTTACGCAATACTTTTCAAAAGTTTTTTTAATAGATTATGATGATAACACTGTATTTAAAAAAAAAATTTAATTCTAAATAAATTGAATTTTAGCCCTAGCACATTCCAGTTTCCAGAAAGATAATATTGCAGGTACACAAATATTTCTAATTTATATTATATCTAAATATAAACAAACGATATTCCAAAATACCTGATATCGACCCTCGTACCCATATTTGCACTTTACTGGCTTACCCCAATATAAACATTCCATTTAAAAAGCCTCGCAGCCTTTCAGTTATAAAAAAAACCGGCCAAGTGCGAGTGAGATTCGCTCACGACGGGTTTTGTACCTCTGCACGTAAATACGAATAAAACACTAACCCTTTAACAGTTTGTATTTTTATTAGGACCTAAGTATATAGTAATAATGGATGTAATTAATAATAATTTGTCATAGTATTTCTAACGCATAAAAAAACTGTACGTAAAGAGTAGTTAGTTTGGGAGAAGCAAATTGAATTCAGATTAGACTACAAAATAAATATTTGTATAGAATCTTTTTATCCATTCATATTTTTTTTTTTATGTGGTAATACCACATTGTTATTTTTATAAATAATGACACAAAGGTAAATTAAGAAAGAAAAATTGAATGTGATCTACTGCAATCGAAGCGGGATTTGAACCCGCGACCTCTGCGTTTCCGGCGCATTGCTCTTCCAACTGAGCTATCCGACCGCTACGTCAATCGCACGAAATCTTTCATCCCTTAATTCTTTACGCTACTGGAGCGCCCTCTGTGTCATATATGTTTTTGAAATGCTTATGCGCATTAGCCATACCCTAGGATGTGCGTTTTACACGCACGATCCCCAATCCCCATTGCTTTACAGCAAGTGCGAAGACTGCGAGAGAGATGGCGCTGTTCTAAATATTTGTGTAGAATCTTTTTATCGATTCATTTTTTTTTTTTTTTTTTTTTTTTTTTCTATGTGGTATACCACATTTTTATTTTTATAAATAATGACACAAAGGTAAATTAAGAAAGAAAAATTGAATGTGATCTACTGCAATCGAAGCGGGATTTGAACCCGCGACCTCTGCGTTTCCGGCGCATTGCTCTTCCAACTGAGCTATCCGACCGCTACGTCAATCGCACGAAATCTTTCATCCCTTAATTCTTTACGCTACTGGAGCGCCCTCTGTGTCATATATGTTTTTGAAATGCTTATGCGCATTAGCCATACCCTAGGATGTGCGTTTTACACGCACGATCCCCAATCCCCATTGCTTTACAGCAAGTGCGAAGACTGCGAGAGAGATGGCGCTGTTCTAAATATTTGTATAGAATCTTTTTATCGATTCATATTATTTTTTTTTTTTTAAAAATTGCGCCGGAAACGCAGAGGTCGCGGGTTCAAATCCCGCTTCGATTGCAGTAGATCACATTCAATTTTTCTTTCTTAATTTACCTTTGTGCCATTATTTATAAAAATAAAAATGTGGTATTACCACATAAAAAAAAAAAATATGAATCGATAAAAGATTCTATACAAATATTTAGAACAGCGCCATCTCTCTCGCAGTCTTCGCACTTGCTGTAAAGCAATGGGGATTGGGGATCGTGCGTGTAAAACGCACATCCTAGGGTATGGCTAATGCGCATAAGCATTTCAAAAACATATATGACACAGAGGGCGCTCCAGTAGCGTAAAGAATTAAGGGATGAAAGATTTCGTGCGATTGACGTAGCGGTCGGATAGCTCAGTTGGAAGAGCAATGCGCCGGAAACGCAGAGGTCGCGGGTTCAAATCCCGCTTCGATTGCAGTAGATCACATTCAATTTTTCTTTCTTAATTTACCTTTGTGTCATTATTTATAAAAATAAAAATGTGGTATTACCACATAAAAAAAAAAAAAAAAAATATGAATCGATAAAAAGATTCTATACAAATATTTAGAACAGCGCCATCTCTCTCGCAGTCTTCGCACTTGCTGTAAAGCAATGGGGATTGGGGATCGTGCGTGTAAAACGCACATCCTAGGGTATGGCTAATGCGCATAAGCATTTCAAAAACATATATGACACAGAGGGCGCTCCAGTAGCGTAAAGAATTAAGGGATGAAAGATTTCGTGCGATTGACGTAGCGGTCGGATAGCTCAGTTGGAAGAGCAATGCGCCGGAAACGCAGAGGTCGCGGGTTCAAATCCCGCTTCGATTGCAGTAGATCACATTCAATTTTTCTTTCTTAATTTACCTTTGTGTCATTATTTATACAAAATAAATGTTTAATTAATATTATAAAAAAGTAGATCCAGGTAGGTCGTAGGCATTTTAGTTTAAATCCTCGCTGAGCATATTTTGGACGAAATAAACCCTTATTAGGAGCCACAGACTTCCCTGCACGCGTAGCCCTCGTACCAGCAGCCATAATAGAGCACGGCAACTTGAACATGCACAACACACTGAAGAGTAGTGGAGAGTAGACTAACTTTCAGCCTAGGTTAGGCCTCGTCATCACCTGTAGAGTCTGGGTAGAGCGGGCTCGCCCCAGGCTAGAAGCCCAGGCTTGGTAGTGTGGATAGAGTCCTGGGCAAGCCCCAGGTTTATTTTTGGTAGCCCCAGGATAAAACTTGGTAGCCCTAGAATAGATCTTGGCAGTCCTAGGATAGATCCCTGGAATTCTCGTATGCGTGAGTTCAGGCAAGTGTGTGTGACTGCGATATCTTGATATGCGAGTTTTGTAGACTAGTTAAATAAATTCCTAAGCATTTAATGGTGATCAATGATGTGGCAGTCACACATTGACAAGCAAATTCAAGTTTGAAGATATCAATAGAACAAAGAAAGAAAATAATTTTAGAAAAATATAGTTCTTTTGCAGCTTATATTGCAAAAATACAATCTGATGACTCAGTTTTATCGGATGCCCCGGATGCTTTCATCATGATAAAAACAGCATTATTGACTAGGAAGTTACGTTCTTGACTACAGATACAAAAGAGAATATTTTAACTATATGCAATTCTCGTAGATCCCTCTCGTAGAACCAATCCATTTAGCAGCATATTTACTGGATCCAACGTATCACCCATCTGTAAACAATTAAGAAGTGAGCCATGATGACAACGAATATCTCTCAGCTACGCATTTTATATCTAATGTTGCTGATGTTTTGTCTATAGATAACACCTTGGTATTCAAGAATTTGGCTAAATATAGGTCACAAAGTCAATTTTGGAGTAACGAGTTCCTTGTTGCTTGCTAACGAGGAAACCTGTCAAAGATACCGAGAATAATGCATCTACCGAAACAAGCAAACTTCATCCACGCGACTGGTGGCAAGGATTGTGTCATTCAAAGCCCTTAACATCTATTGCTGTAAGAATATTAAGCAATCCACCGTCATCAGCTGCCAGTGAGAGAAATTGGTCCTAGGTTGGGAAAACACTCAAAAGATCGTAACCGGTTAACGGTGGAACGATTATATACTCGTAAGTTAATTTTTGAAAACTGCAACTTCAAAATTGACATTTCAAATAAACCTACATTTTTGAAACTGATGAAGTTTTTGGCGACTTTCGACGGTGTAATTCATCCCCGACGAAAAAAGAGGGGTGTTATATTATACATTTTCTGTGTGTGTGTCAATGTCAATGGCATCGTATAGCGCCCATACCGGTGGACCGATTTGAGTGCGGTTTTATTTAATCCAAAGACTGGTTTGTTGAGATGGTTTTTAGCTTTGCTTGATGAAAATCGGAAGTCTCGTTTCCAAGATATTTAGTGGAACAAGTGACCGGATCTCAGCCAATTTAGAAGCTAGGAATTCCAAATTTGTTCAGTATTAGCAGCATTTGCTATACTAATCATTAAAAGGGGCTTATGACACCAGTTACTTTTGTCGGAGGGTGTTTTAAATTTTGAATTTAGGTTATTTTATTTTTATGATTGTCGGTATAGAAAGCGGCCTCAAAATAATGGTTCAAGAGAATGCACCATGTTATTTATTTGTCACCATGTGACAGAGACATACAAACTGCAGATTTTATTATTTGAAACCGTTGACTCTTTGGGGCGGAACCCTAAAAAGTTACGTAAAGCAAAGTCTGGCAATATTATTATTACCCTTGAAGCTCTATTATATACATTTTGCGAGGAGTTACTTCCTTACCTACTTATAATGATCATTCTCAGGTAATTCTTGTTTATTGTACCAAGTTAATGTTTCTCGTGCTAAATTATACCTATGTGACATTTTATAACTATGTTACGAGTTAATTATGACAACATATTTAAATTCGTGCACGCACATGTTTGTACCTATTTGTAAACCGGCTCCATATTTTACTAAGAGGGGTATTGAAAAAAATTGAATATGCTCTCCGAAGGAGTTTGGTGGAATCCTATTTTTATGACAAAAGACTTTGGGACGGGTACATATTTCAGAAGAAACTTTGTAATCTTTTGGAAATCTCTTCTTCTTTCGTAAATATATTCCACGTGGCCCAACTTTATCGGGATAATAAAATCGTCTAAACCGCGTTTGACCACTTAGAAATGAGCTAGGGTATTGTTGAAAGTAAATGTAATTCTTCTTCCACCACTGAACGGATCAGGTCGGATCGACTGTCTGCAGGTCACAGCGGGGGCTGATCGCGTCCAACGACCGAGCCGGAAGAATCGGCTGCTACCACGTCGGGACGTAAATATGTTGCAGCATCTGGCGGTAACCGACCGCGTTCGCCCGGGCGTCATGAAATCTACTACGACCGGTGACTTCGCGATGAGCCGTAGGTAAATCCGAAATGACTCAACCGGCAGTGATGGCACAGCCAGGCACCGCCGTTCGAGACCGCGACGAGCCGATCGGCCGGAAGCAATGTAAATGCTATTCATATATTATATGTTACTACTGTGCGGGTGCTAAATACTTTGACAATTAGTAAATGCTTTTGGACGATGCCATATGAGGACAGTCAGCGCCCGTGCCCGGTCAGATCCGGGGCTACGGAAAAGTAATAAAAGCAAATAGGTAACGCTGTTTTTTGGTAAACTCAAGTTCGTAGAAATTATCAACAAAGTGATACCTAAAACAGGCCTTTTTAAATTATCATGTATATAATTTCATATTTATAAGAATAACGTTACACTAGTGGGTTAAAAAAAACCACCAAAAATTAATTATATCGCCCATAGCTGCATGGGTCCTTAGTTACCAAAGCTAAGGACCCATGCAGCTATGTGTCTAAGCTCTATTGGAAGTACAATATTAAACCGTTACAAATTAATTTCTTAAACCCATTTAACTATGCTCCACTAACAAGGTCGATGGCCAGTTTCTAGGCCATCAGTAAACTATGCAGTTGCAAGAAAAACAGGTCACAAATTAATTGATCAGACGTGAACAGCTTGGGGGTCTCCGCTATACTATGTTTAAGGAAAGGACGCATGATATCGATTTACAAGTGTATCCCCCGCATCATCGTCGCAATGTTATAATCTAAATCAATTATCCAAATAGTAAAAGTTGCGGCCACTCGTTTTGCATCAACCTACTCAACAAGCCCAGTCTCCAAATCTAAAAGTTCAGTAAATTTATTAATAGGGATTATTGAATAATCACCAACATGTGGTGTGTAAAGTAAGGCTTTGGGCTTGTTTGTGAAATCCGCAGGATTTTTTCCGTCGTGTCGTTACTGTTGGTGAAACCTGGATCCAGTAGTATACACCTGAGACCAAGCGGCAGTTTAAACAATGGATTTTCTAACGAATCTGCCCCAAAGAGGGCGAAAACGGTCCCATCAGCCGGAAAAGTCATGGCCACGATTTTTTGGGATAGTATGGGAATAATCCTTATAGATTTCTTACAAAAAGGGAAAACTATCACAGGGCTGTACTATAGTGAGTTATTGGACCGGTAAAATAAAAGAAAGGAGCCACGGCCCCATTTGGCAAAGAAGAAAGTGTTGTTCCATCATGACGACGCACCAGTACATTCATCCAAAATTGTCACTGCCAAATTAACCGAACTACGTTACGAATTGCTGCCACAGCCGCCTTACCCACCGGATCTGGCTCCCTGTGACTGTTTTCTGTTCTCCAACATGAAAAAATGACTCGGGGGAAAGAATTTCAGCTCAAACGAGGAGGCTATAGCTGAGAAAGAAGCGTATTTTGAAGAGTTTGACAAATCCTATTTTTAAGGGGTTAAAGAAGTGACCGAAACTCTGGGAAAAGTGTAAGGACCTAGAAGGAGATTATGTTCAAAAATAAAATAAAACTTTTAAAAATATATGCGTCTTCATTTCCAACACAGGTACTTTTTGATCCACCCTCGTAATTTCTTATTTACAATAAGTAGGTAAGTATATTTTATACTAAATGCCATCAAGACATTCGTGTCGAAACAATTAATAGCTTTTAAACGGTAATTTTTCAATTCACTAGTTATTTTTGATTTTGCATTGAATGAATTCACAGTTAACATTGCGTATCTTAAAATTAATTAGTTGTTAGCTTGGCTAAGCCCACGACGAAAATTTAATTGAACTGAATGGTAAATTCAATTTTACACGATGCGCAATACAATACATTGGTTGTTTTAATTACTCTGTCGACTGTCGCTTATTTTAATTATAATAAAGCCTTAAACTGTTTGATTAATTCCTAGTAGGCACAATTAATAATTAATACATATATTACTCGTAAAACAAAAGCTTCATTAATAAATTGTCACAATAAGACTGCCTGTCCACTGAAGCGGGGTAAAAATGAACCAACCAGGTACCAGGTCTTCATTATGAAGCCCAAAAGAAGTGCATTTAAATCTGAGAAATGTGAGTAGTCCATTAACACATCAGTGGATTCAAAGTGGCTCCAATAACTGATAAAATAAAGCAGGCTATTAAAACTTATACCTAATCTATCCGGAGCTTTAAGATCAAATTGTGTCAAACTGGCACAAGTGGAAAACGACCTTTCTTTTAATATGTGGAACTAATTTGTAAATTGTGCCTTGTTCCAACCTGAAATGTTTGTTCTTAGGGTTTCGGATATCCTATACCGATGGTACGGCCATGGATGACGCGAAACGACAACTAATCCACTAATGACTACCCAAGATAGATCATTCTGGCGCCGACGTATAAGGAAGCCTGCCCCTAAATAAAGTTAAGAAAAGGCAAGAAGATTAACTAAAATACAAGCTGCTGAGGGCTACTCTGAAGTTCAAAATTAGTATCGTGACGTGCTGCTCATTCAAAAGTTGTTTAACTAGTAAGCAAAGGGGATATTATAATAAGAACATCGATGTGTGTACCTCTCCCGCCGGGTTACTCGGGGATCGTGATGTTAATTGGCTCTCGCTGTAAAGGCTGTCATCCCCATACTATAAAATATTAACGGCAGTAATTTACGATTACAGATGCCTCGAAACAATCTTAAGATTCGCGGTGAAAGCAGATTCGGTTTCTATCTCTCCGACCGTCTTTAGTATATCAAAGGGTGTTTTCATTTCTCGTATTCTTATAGTAGGTCAGTGTTATCTGAATAGTGAAATAAAGCCCTATACTGCGATGTCGCGAGGTAAAACGATTCTCAATTGCTAGAATGACAGAGAATTAATTAGTTTTACTGCGTTTTATTTTAATTATCAAATTTTATTATTGTATGAAATAAAACCGTGGTTAATTTTTTAAGTAAATACCATAGTATAGAGAAAACGTCAAAAGGACTACGAAGTACGAAACTTCAAAACCAAGTTATACCTACTGTAAGTTTAAAAGTAGTTTTCAGAAACCTTATAATTAAATAATACAATAAGTTTAAGGGAGCCGGCAACATTTCGTACCTACCCCATTGTATTGCACTTTTTTGATAGATCTTTTTACTTCCTTTCCTTTCCTTTATACTTCCTTTTTATTGAAATTTTTATTTAAAATTAGTTGTCTTGGTCTTTATCTTTGTCGCGGTTGTCAATCTAAAAAATTAAACGAATTAACACAGGTAATTTACAGGCCTTTCTTCATTTACATTACCGCATCCCTTAAGGCGTCGTTTTCATTGGTCATTTTCCCTTCGTATTCAGTGCCTATTTATCGAACAAACATTTTCGTTTTCCATACTTACATTGTTTACATTCACATATTTTTACCTAGTTCAGCCGCTCATGATCACCCCGTAGTAAGAATATAATATTGTCGACCGACCCGGGCCCAACCGCGGAAGTTCCCCGCAGCTCCTGTCTACCAGCCAGCGCTGCACCGAGTGAGCACACTTCACAAAACAGATCGTCCCGTTCGTCCGCAACTGTGAAGGCGCAAAAATCAGCCGCCAAAACCCTCGCTTTACGTCGTCGCCTCGAGCAGAGCAGGAGTTGGCTGCTCGCGAGCGGGAATGCGAACAAGAGTTGGCCGCTCGCGAGTTCGAACGTGAACGGCTGCTCGCAGCGCTACATCTACAGATGGAAGAGAGCGAATTGCAAGCTGAGCTCGCTGCCATCGATGCAGATGCTGAATGTAGCCGGCAGCCGCGCAAGCCATTGAAGTTCTACAAGGATGAGCGTAGATAGAACAAAAAAATGGGTAGAAAGTCACCAAATTGGCAACAATATTGACAGAGGCAATACTCGTATTGCAATGGGACGCGAGCAACATGTGACGGAACACCCGGTTGTATGGTACCACCGATAGCCACACGGGCAACTGCTCCCTGGCTACTTTCAAATAACGCGTCGTTATCACCCATCGTAAGAATGACGTAACACCAAAGTAAGCGCTTACAAGAAATGCCGAATCCTACTTATCTATCATTTTTCTGACTTGTAGGACAAAATAATAACTGCACACTTTATATCGGTACGCTTAAATAAACTGACGTGAGAAATTTCATCATGTACTCGATTTAAGTCATTTAATTTTGTCTTAAGGAGTCAAGGCTGCTCTGCACTTCTGCAGATAAAAAAGATGCTCTAGTAGGGAGTTCGTGAACATCTCACTAAAATGTTATCCCATGTCTCGATAACGTTACTACGCTGTTGTTTTGCAACACCCCGGATGATCTATATCCTGAAGACTACTCCACTCTAGTTATTTATCGATGAAGTTAAAGAAATAGACGTAGAACTTAAATTGACTTTAGAGATAATACTAAATGTAAAGTTAAGTCAATCACAATGGATTCAGGCTACACTTCCCATACGATATGGAGGGCTAGGCATTCATTGCATCCAGGATATCAGGATTATTGCGTATCTTGCGTATTCACACGGGACAGAAACCCTATCATCCAGAGGCAGTCTACAAGCAGCAGAGAAGATGGCAAGGCGAGCAAGCATGACCAAAGTATTCTCCACGAGGGAATTGTATATACAGTAGCGATTTTTTTTTTATCATATTGTGATTTTTCTGTAAAATATTTCAAAATAGATGAAACCAAGGACTGAATTTGTTGATAAAAAAAAGGTTGTATTGATTTATTCTAGGCCAAATATATGCTAACAGGCCAGTACATATTTCAAAAATCAATTTGAATTCGTATTTCTGGAACATGACGTCCTTCACTTGTAGTATATATTAAGTCGATAAAAAGCAGAATATCGTGCTAATTCGTAACAATATTTGTAAGAATTATCAGTTCCGTCAGTAGCTATACAAGATGCAATTGTAATTGGGTACAAAAATGGCTTAACGCAATCGACGCTGGCTAAGCAATTTCAACTTCATCAGTCGACTATATCGAAGGTTTTAAAACGCGAAAAGCTTCACAGATGTGTAAAAAAGCCCAACAGACCTGGTCGCCCACGCTGCACATCCCATTTGGTTGACCGCAACATTTTGAGAATAGCCAGACAATCCACGATTCACGGCGAGCGACATGCGAGAAATATCGGCTGGAAATTCAGTTTCTGTGACCGTACGTACTATAAGAAATCGTCTGATTGATGGTGGACCTCGTGCTCGTAACCCTCCTAAGAAACCACTTATTTCCAAGAAGATTCGGACAGCTAGAAAAAAATGTGTGAAAGAACATCTTTCTTGGACTGCCGAAATGTGGGAAAAGGTAATTTGGAGCGACGAATCCAAGTTTTTACTATTTGGAAGAGATGGAATTACGTACGTACGACGCCCCGACAATGCTCGCTATGACCCCAAGTACCAGCTCCCTACAGTCAAGCACGGCGGCGGCTCCCTTATGGTGTGGGGCTGTTTTAGTGCAAGTGGCGTTGGTCCGTTACGTCGAATAAACGGCATTATGACGAAGGAAGTTTATGAAGAAATATTACGAGATGTTTTTCTTCCCTGGGCACGCCAAAATTTCGGCATTGCGTTTATATTTCAACAAGATAATGACGCGAAACATTCATCGAATCTTGTTAAGAAGTGGTTCAAAAAACGTAGAGTGAGGGTTTTGGAATGGCCTAGTCAAAGTCCGGACTTGAATCCGATTGAGAATCTATGGAGTGCAAGAAAAGCAAGAAATATCAATGAAAGATTTGAACAATTAAAGGAAGAATGGGAACGCATTCCAAATTCTTTCCTCGCAAAGCTGATTGCATCACTGTCCCGAAGATGCCAAGCTGTTCTTGATGCAAAGGGTTTCAGTACCAAGTATGTTTGATTTTCAGTCAAGAATCTGTTATTTTTGTTGTTTTTTTGTTAATAAACCATTTTTACCTATACTTTCAGTTTTAGTTATTTAGGTACTTTTAAATAAATTTGTGCAAAGCGAGTGTCTTTTATGATATCATAACTATTAATGTAATATATGATTATACTCTCTATTTAAAGAGCTTTCATATGATAATAGTTAAGGCAGGGTTAGTCGATCACATATAGAAATATTTAATAAAAGCACAAATATGATAGATTTTTTTCCGCCACTGTATATTTGCTAAATATATCATCCACTGCCTCTTGCCACTGCGAGTTGGTTTGAGTTTTATATATTTATTAAATTCTAATGAATTGGTTTAGTCCTGGGCACCCAGGAACCATGGGATAATTCCAAAGTTTGAATGAATCAAGGCCCAAAACAGAACATGTCTGTTTCATTTGCGCTCTCAAGTTAGAAAATAATTGGTTAAGTCATGCCAAATTAAGATATTTCCTCGAACAACGTACCATAAACTCCTGCTCTCATATTTGTCCCTAGTAGTAAAAATATCTAAATTCGGGGTCACCCCCAGTCCCCAATTGTTATCCAGCAGTCTTGAAGTGTATTGTTGAGTTAAAAGTTTTACCTAAATTTTACATTATACACTAGTCGCTAGTTTTTATATACAGATTGTTTTTAGATATTTTACCTACCTATTCGCAATGACAGAAAATGTTTATCTTCGACATGAATGTATTTAAACATCCGCAGACGATAGGCAGTTCGTGCAAGCTACCCTCCCAATTCGGTTCGGTGGTGTCGGATTTAGGCCGATCTCTAGTCTCGTTCTTCCAGCATTCTTCTCATATGTTTACAGTACACTACCCCTGACAAGAGGAATTCTCGCACCAGCATTACCTGACCCCGAGATTGCGTACTTGTTGGAGGCTGAGGAAGCCTGGCGATCAGCCTGCCCCGGAAAAGACCTCCCAATAAATATACATATTCAGAGGGTCTGGGACGAACCAATCTGCTGCCAAGTCCACGATTGGCTCATCCACATGTGACTTCGAAAAGGCCCAGCTTTTAGCGTCCTCCCAAAAGGAATCGGGCTACTGGCTTCACGCGTATCCTTCTGCTCATTGCGCTACTTTATTGGACAACAATTCGCTGAGGCTGGCCGTCGGTCTCCGTCTCGTCGCCAAAATTGTTGTCCCGCACCGGTGTCCCTGCGGCAGTGCAGTTGATTGTTTTGGCCACCAGCCTTTCCTGCAGGAAGGACGCGGGCCGCTTATCCCGACACGCTTGTCTCAACGACGTAATCCGTCGGGCCCATGCCAGCGTTAACGTGCCAGCTGTACTAGAACCACCTGGCCTCGCACGTGACGATGGCAAGGCAAACCCATGGCAAATGGGATGGCCTCTCATCTGGGATGCTACTTGCGTTGACACCCTGGCTCCGTCCTATTTGTCCAGTACGTCGCTGAGAGCTGGCAGGGCAGCGGTTTGCGCTGAGGCGGCGAAGCGCCCCAAATATGTAGGTCTCCCTAATAACTTAAAATAAAATAAAAACTTTCAGAATGTTCTTCGGACCACAGAGTCGGCTCATTCCTCGGCCAAAGGATTAACTTGGCTATTCAACGGGGGAATGTAGCCGGCATCATGGGTACCCTGCCGCAGGGCCATGATAGTGGGACATTGGTTTTAGTTAGTTTATTTTATTTAGGTTAAGTTGATTTATGTTAATTTTTTACTTGTTTTTCGTAAATAAAAATTACAATTCCATGTATTTAGTTACTAGGATTTTGCCTTTACCATATTCCAGTAAAAAGTATTCTATAGCCCTATTTGGATGGCCGGCTCCTATACTAAAATTGATTAAAATCCGTCCAGCCGTTACGGCGTGATGAGAGGACGGAAAAAATACTAACAGATGTTGCTGTACAGCTGCTGGTGCCACGCTGCTGCATCGCGCTGTCAAGTTTTTTCTAAAACAGTCAACTATGTGCGTAGACCACTGATTTTTAATACAATTTTAAAATTTTATAGATTTATCAAGGGTCGATTGAAGAGCTAGAATACAAAGAGTTTTGCCATGCACTGCGATGCAGTGCGAATACTCGTAACAAATAGTATTTTATGCAATCGTTGCACAATGAAGGTTCTTTAAACTTGAGTAGCGCGTTTAGGTCACGAGGCTTGCCGAGTGGCCTAAGTAAGAGGTACGAGATTTTAAGACCTAATTGTGTAACTATTGTATAAAATAATTTTTTTTAGAAGCAAAACACAGAAAAACATTTTTTACTTTAACCGACATTCCCCAATGTTTTTTTTTTTTATGTACCCTTTTTCGTTCAACTAAAACGGACCTATTAAAAAATAAACATGATCGCGATATGGTCATGGCAGGTGCCTCGTCATTGGTTAAATTTTTTGACAGGTAATTTTTTTTTAATCAATTATGCTGATGTTCTCTTTTTGAAATTATTAGAGTTGAGTAGAGAGATGGTTTATGAATATTTAAGTTCTGTAGCGGGTACCATAGAGTATAGAATTTTGGTACAGGATTAAAAAGTGCGGTATTGTGATTTTGTCTGTGAAATTATAATTGACAGATAAAAGTACGCGAGTATAATAATATATATATATTGATACAGCCGAGATAACTATTGTTAAATTGAGGTAATCGCGAGACCTTGCTGAATTCCTAGTATTATTTTTATAAATAATATAAACGGATTCAAGGCTAGATTTTCAAATGGAACGAGTTGCGGGTAGCAGTGGCGCGGCGTCCGTACAAGCGGTAGATCATAAGGTGGACAATATCATAAAAATAAAATTTCGCGCGATATCGACGGATTTAAAAAAATAATAAATAAATACTAAATTTCAAGTTTATGTCAATATCTTGGTTTATAATTACAATTAAGATCTGGAGTAAAGCTTGAATAACTCATAATTGTACGTGTTAAAATACAGTTTCTCTCAATTTGGGATTATAATGAAAAAAATGTTCTTTTCCTATTTCCAACACACTCCAAAATAGCAACTTTGATTATTTTTTTCTCGAAAGCGGACTATAATGGGCATAGGTCTTCTATTGCAATTTGTGTTATTACAACTCACTGTATCGACATCCGCTATCAGCTAAAAATGTCTCACACCAAGCAATTCTAAAAGAACTGTGGGACATTCGGGGTATGAAGAACAGTTCTAAATTAGTTACGCAATACTTTTCAAAGGTTTTTTTAATAGATTATGATGATAACACTGTATTTAAAAGAAATATTTAATTCTAAATAAATTGAATTTTAGCCCTAGCACATTCCAGTTTCCAGAAAGATAATATTGCAGGTACACAAATATTTCTAATTTATATTATATCTAAATATAAACAAACGATATTCCAAAATACCTGATATCGACCCTCGTACCCATATTTGCACTTTACTGGCTTACCTCAATATAAACATTCCATTTAAAAAGCCTCGCAGCCTTTCAGTTATAAAAAAAACCGGCCAAGTGCGAGTGAGATTCGCTCACGACGGGTTTTGTACCTCTGCACGTAAATACGAATAAAACACTAACCCTTTAACAGTTTGTATTTTTATTAGGACCTAAGTATATAGTAATAATGGATGTAATTAATAATAATTTGTCATAGTATTTCTAACGCATAAAAAAACTGTACGTAAAGAGTAGTTAGTTTGGGAGAAGTAAATTGAATTCAGATTAGACTACAAAATAAATGTTTAATTAATATTATAAAAAAGTAGATCCAGGTAGGTCGTAGGCATTTTAGTTTAAATCCTCGCTGAGCATATTTTGGACGAAATAAACCCTTATTAGGAGCCACAGACTTCCCTGCACGCGTAGCCCTCGTACCAGCAGCCATAATAGAGCACGGCAACTTGAACATGCACAACACACTGAAGAGTAGTGGAGAGTAGACTAACTTTCAGCCTAGGTTAGGCCTCGTCATCACCTGTAGAGTCTGGGTAGAGCGGGCTCGCCCCAGGCTAGAAGCCCAGGCTTGGTAGTGTGGATAGAGTCCTGGGCAAGCCCCAGGTTTATTTTTGGTAGCCCCAGGATAAAACTTGGTAGCCCTAGAATAGATCTTGGCAGTCCTAGGATAGATCCCTGGAATTCTCGTATGCGTGAGTTCAGGCAAGTGTGTGTGACTGCGATATCTTGATATGCGAGTTTCGTAGACTAGTTAAATAAATTCCTAAGCATTTAATGGTGATCAATGATGTGGCAGTCACACATTGACAAGCAAATTCAAGTTTGAAGATATCAATAGAACAAAGAAAGAAAATAATTTTAGAAAAATATAGTTCTTTTGCAGCTTATATTGCAAAAAAACAATCTGATGACTCAGTTTTATCGGATGCCCCGGATGCTTTCATCATGATAAAAACAGCATTATTGACTAGGAAGTTACGTTCTTGACTACAGATACAAAAGAGAATATTTTAACTATATGCGATTCTCGTAGATCCCTCTCGTAGAACCAATCCATTTAGCAGCATATTTACTGGATCCAACGTATCACCCATCTGTAAACAATTAAGAAGTGAGCCATGATGACAACGAATATCTCTCAGCTACGCATTTTATATCTAATGTTGCTGATGTTTTGTCTATAGATAACACCTTGGTATTCAAGAATTTGGCTAAATATAGGTCACAAAGTCAATTTTGGAGTAACGAGTTCCTTGTTGCTTGCTAACGAGGAAACCTGTCAAAGATACCGAGAATAATGCATCTACCGAAACAAGCAAACTTCATCCACGCGACTGGTGGCAAGGATTGTGTCATTCAAAGCCCTTAACATCTATTGCTGTAAGAATATTAAGCAATCCACCGTCATCAGCTGCCAGTGAGAGAAATTGGTCCTAGGTTGGGAAAACACTCAAAAGATCGTAACCGGTTAACGGTGGAACGATTATATACTCGTAAGTTAATTTTTGAAAACTGCAACTTCAAAATTGACATTTCAAATAAACCTACATTTTTGAAACTGATGAAGTTTTTGGCGACTTTCGACGGTGTAATTCATCCCCGACGAAAAAAGAGGGGTGTTATATTATACATTTTCTGTGTGTGTGTCAATGTCAATGGCATCGTATAGCGCCCATACCGGTGGACCGATTTGAGTGCGGTTTTATTTAATCCAAAGACTGGTTTGTTGAGATGGTTTTTAGCTTTGCTTGATGAAAATCGGAAGTCTCGTTTCCAAGATATTTAGTGGAACAAGTGACCGGATCTCAGCCAATTTAGAAGCTAGGAATTCCAAATTTGTTCAGTATTAGCAGCATTTGCTATACTAATCATTAAAAGGGGCTTATGACACCAGTTACTTTTGTCGGAGGGTGTTTTAAATTTTGAATTTAGGTTATTTTATTTTTATGATTGTCGGTATAGAAAGCGGCCTCAAAATAATGGTTCAAGAGAATGCACCATGTTATTTATTTGTCACCATGTGACAGAGACATACAAACTGCAGATTTTATTATTTGAAACCGTTGACTCTTTGGGGCGGAACCCTAAAAAGTTACGTAAAGCAAAGTCTGGCAATATTATTATTACCCTTGAAGCTCTATTATATACATTTTGCGAGGAGTTACTTCCTTACCTACTTATAATGATCATTCTCAGGTAATTCTTGTTTATTGTACCAAGTTAATGTTTCTCGTGCTAAATTATACCTATGTGACATTTTATAACTATGTTACGAGTTAATTATGACAACATATTTAAATTCGTGCACGCACATGTTTGTACCTATTTGTAAACCGGCTCCATATTTTACTAAGAGGGGTATTGAAAAAAATTGAATATGCTCTCCGAAGGAGTTTGGTGGAATCCTATTTTTATGACAAAAGACTTTGGGACGGGTACATATTTCAGAAGAAACTTTGTAATCTTTTGGAAATCTCTTCTTCTTTCGTAAATATATTCCACGTGGCCCAACTTTATCGGGATAATAAAATCGTCTAAACCGCGTTTGACCACTTAGAAATGAGCTAGGGTATTGTTGAAAGTAAATGTAATTCTTCTTCCACCACTGAACGGATCAGGTCGGATCGACTGTCTGCAGGTCACAGCGGGGGCTGATCGCGTCCAACGACCGAGCCGGAAGAATCGGCTGCTACCACGTCGGGACGTAAATATGTTGCAGCATCTGGCGGTAACCGACCGCGTTCGCCCGGGCGTCATGAAATCTACTACGACCGGTGACTTCGCGATGAGCCGTAGGTAAATCCGAAATGACTCAACCGGCAGTGATGGCACAGCCAGGCACCGCCGTTCGAGACCGCGACGAGCCGATCGGCCGGAAGCAATGTAAATGCTATTCATATATTATATGTTACTACTGTGCGGGTGCTAAATACTTTGACAATTAGTAAATGCTTTTGGACGATGCCATATGAGGACAGTCAGCGCCCGTGCCCGGTCAGATCCGGGGCTACGGAAAAGTAATAAAAGCAAATAGGTAACGCTGTTTTTTGGTAAACTCAAGTTCGTAGAAATTATCAACAAAGTGATACCTAAAACAGGCCTTTTTAAATTATCATGTATATAATTTCATATTTATAAGAATAACGTTACACTAGTGGGTTAAAAAAAACCACCAAAAATTAATTATATCGCCCATAGCTGCATGGGTCCTTAGTTACCAAAGCTAAGGACCCATGCAGCTATGTGTCTAAGCTCTATTGGAAGTACAATATTAAACCGTTACAAATTAATTTCTTAAACCCATTTAACTATGCTCCACTAACAAGGTCGATGGCCAGTTTCTAGGCCATCAGTAAACTATGCAGTTGCAAGAAAAACAGGTCACAAATTAATTAATCAGACGTGAACAGCTTGGGGGTCTCCGCTATACTATATATTTAAGGAAAGGACGCATGATATCGATTTACAAGTGTATCCCCCGCATCATCGTCGCAATGTTATAATCTAAATCAATTATCCAAATAGTAAAAGTTGCGGCCACTCGTTTTGCATCAACCTACTCAACAAGCCCAGTCTCCAAATCTAAAAGTTCAGTAAATTTATTAATAGGGATTATTGAATAATCACTAACATGTGGTGTGTAAAGTAAGGCTTCTTATGTAGTGAATAAAAGATGATTAAAAGAAAAAGTCCACAAAACTACTGTCGTGATTCGGAGAGCTGACAGATAATTCAAATAATTGATCAACCCTCTCGCTTAGTCTGTACAATATGTTTTTATGACCTTTGAGTCTTTCATGATTTTTGATGACATTTTCTTAGCCGAAACAAATACCCGTCTTGTATATACCTAATATAGTATAATATAACCTACCTCCGTTTGAAATAATTAAATGTGAAATAACTTTAATCCGGATATTAACTTTTAATCCATATATTAAGTTACCAAATAGTTTACATTTCCTAAATAATTTAATAATATTCATTTAAAATACAATTTATTAAAGTAACAATATAATATGTATGTACGCCCACTTTTAAGATAAATTATATATAAAAATATAAAAGTCAGAGTTAGAGGTTATGACTGACTTCACACAAGATAGAAAGAGCATTACGTAAATTTGACACTAAATGTATCTTGCCTGTAAACACCATTTGCCCCAAGACAAGTCATGGTCACACAAAGTGCAGCTGATGACCTGACCACTCCTATCATTGTCACTTTGCCGCCTGCGCGGTTAATGTAACGGCCTGGTGCCCGGTACCTACTCGTAATTCAGTTAGGTGATCAAGCACGGGGCGACATTGCACACTCTGTACGTTTATGTACTTCTTAATTAATTTCTTCGTAGGGATTTATGCGCTCCCCGCTTTATTTTGGTGTACCTTTTGTTGAGATTCCGTATACATTATATTTTGGGGAACCTTATCTTACTGTATAGGATAACAAGATATTGAGTGAATAACGCTACGTTGGGTGAGAATTAGTGTGTCCATATACACTTTTTTGCATAATGGGATAAATAAGTAAGGCCAAAATATATATTTAGTCCATAACCGTTCGTTAGCAGGAAAGAATGTCTAAAATTATGTCAAATTTGTCTCAGATCCCGGTTACGGAATAAATAGCAATCGTCAAGTTGAGCCATGTGTGTACATGACACAAACTAAGGCTTAGAACCATGTTGACAGTTTGCCAAACGACGCGATGTTAATACGGTTCACTGTCTTACTCAATACTCATATTCGTAATGTAATCAACTTAAGCACCTGTAGTTATTATACTACCCATACCCACTGTATTCGTATTGATATCCGTCATGTTAACGTCAAATTTCAGCTTTTGAGTGGCGTACCTATATTTTCTTTTCATTTAGGTTTTACATTTAATTGTCTTAATGACGTAGATAAAATATATACAATTATTTAGAAATAAATAGTTTCAACGAAGTGCTATTTATTATAAATGGACATTCCGCGACTAAATGATAACCTATACTAACTTAGTATTAAGTTTAATGACATGACATACTAATGAATCTATGAATAATATTGATTTAGTTCTATCTACTTCACATAATTTTGTAGTCTAAGTAAGCATCCCAATCAGCGACAATTTCTAACCAGGTTTCATTATTCTAGTGTAATCTTACAGGCGTCAAAGGGAGCGCGCAGGTCCATAGTAAAACCGTTTACGTTGTTTTATTGAACCTATTCTCGCCCTGAAACCCCGGATGTCGCAATTACATTACTTGCGGCCTTTCAAACTCGTTAGGCCCATCCATTTCAACCACGGCTATAAGTATACTTTTCGAGCTGTTTTAAGTTAGGTACGTACACGGAGAATTGACATATGGCTCCTTATATTAAAATTAAGAGCAATAGACAATTACTTACCCGTCATTTGTATATCAGCGAAACGTAGCTACGCCTACTAAAATAGAGTAGGTACATAAGTGAATGGTTTGATACTAGGCCGACAGTAGGTGGCAAATCATTTGTACACCGATAAACCCCGGGGTATGAGTATAATAATAAATATTAAGGAACAATCTTACACAAATCGACCTACTTAGTCCCAAATTAAGCGAAGCTTGTACTATGGGTACTAGACGACGATAGACATAATACATAAATACATATATAGATAACATCCATGACCCAAGCAGAAATATTCGAGTTCATCACACAAACAATTCAGATGTATGTGTAAATTAAATTTCTTTATCAGTTTCTTGCACTACCTTTTTAAAATGTATCCTCCGACTTTTTCTGCTACCCAAAGGTTGTCTGGAAGAGATCGCTCTTTAGCGATAAGACCGCCTGTTGTTACCCTATTTAATGTTTCTTTATTTCTTTGTTATATTATTAATCTTTTTCATGTGGTGCACAATAAAGAATATTATTATTCCCTTTATTCATTTTAATACTTAGGCTAGGTTTTTTTTACAATAAATTTATATAAAAAGTAAAATATAAAAAATACATTACAAATATAAACACATTCTAAAAAAAACCTAACCTAGGGTGCCGCCGGCAGCGGGGCAGGGCCCAGGCTACCGGTGGTTAGGGCTGCAGAGAGAGGAACCTCCTGACGATGCGCGCCGTGTCCAGGAGTACCGCCTTTTGTATCTGGCCCTTGATCCAGCCATCTAGCGAGAGTCTCTTAAGATGTTTGTCGAGACTCTTCGCTATAAGACCGTTCGCCGAAACGACTATCGGGAGAATGATCGTCGAGTCAACATCCCACATGGCGGTCACCTCGTGAGCCAAGTCAAGGTACTTGCTGAGTTTGTCCTTCTCGGCCTTCACGAGGTTCTCGTCATGGGGGATGGTGATGTCGACGAGCACTGCCTGGCGCTTGGATCGATCTACCAAAACGATGTCAGGCTTATTGGCTACAATAGTCATGTCCGTGATGATAGATCGATTCCAATAGAGCGTGGCACGACCATTCTCAAGAACTGGCATCGGTGCGTACTTATAGTACGGCACCTCAGACCCCACAAGACCGTATTGAAGAGCAAGTTGCTGGTGAATGATCCTGGCTACTTGGTTATGTCTGTGCAGGTACTCGCCGTTAGCAAGATGAGAACAACCGGAGATTATATGCCTGAGTGACTCACCGGGACGGCGGCATGCCCGACAAATGTCGACCGTACCGTCCTTCAGGAGATATCTCCGGTAATTGTTCGTCATCATTACTTCGTCCGCAATTGCACAGACAAAACCTTCGGTTTCCCCGAAGAGATCCCCGAAGCGTAGCCAGTTCACCGACGCGAGCAGATCTACATCGGGCCCCGTAAGGGCCTTGTAGAACCGCCCGTGTAGCTCCTTGCTCTTCCATACAACCCTGCGGTCATCGGTGCTAAGCACCTTTGGTCTGCGCCAGTTCTCGTTTGCTAAGGAGAGAGAGGTGAGGCCTTTGTCAACTGCTACTACATCGCGATGAATCCCACACTCGTTGTTTAGGAAATACTCCCTAAGACTGCACACCTCGCGGTTATGGAGGTCCTTGGCGTTTAAAAAGCCACGGCCCCCACACTTACGCGGGATGTACATTCTCATAACTGACGAGCGTGGGTGCCTCATGCGATGTGTAGTAAGCAGCTGACGGACCCTCGTATCCAGGGCGCAGGGCGTATCAGGCGGGCTCAGTCTGAGTCCACCTTAGTATGCCAAAGGAGTAAGTGAGCAGAGGCATCACCCAAGCGTTGAAGGCGCGTGCCTTATTGCCACCGGACAAAAGACTGTTAAGTACTTTTGTCAAACGACAAAAGAAACGCTCCTTCAACGCCTGTCTAATGTCTCCGTCCGCAATACCCAATGACTGTGACATACCAAGGTACTTGTAGGTTTCAGCTTCGGAGATAGACCTGAGGGACATTGTCTCAGAAAGTTGTAAGTTCGCGGAATTTACGACTTTCCCCCGCTGTACATGCATGACCGCACACTTGTCTACACCAAACTCCATTTTGATGGCGCTACTGAAGGTTTCTGTCACTTCCAGTAGTTCCACCAGATCCTGGCGTTTGGGTGCATACAGCTTAAGATCATCCATGTATAGCAGATGAGAAATGACCTCACCTCCTCTTCGAAGTCGGCAACCTAGTCCTGAATCCTTCAGCAGAGTGCTGAGCGGATTCAGGGCTAGGCAGAACCACAGAGGACTCAAACTGTCACCTTGGAAAATACCTCTCTCAATCCTTATCAAGTCCCGCGGGCCAGGGGGGCCATCCCCGCCTCCTGGTTGACGAAGGACTGTGGTCCACTGCCTCATACACGCACCTAAGAGGGATCTTAGAGCTGTATCGATTTTATACAGCTCTAAGATCCTCTCCAGCCATGAATGAGGCACCGAATCATAGGCCTTCTTATAGTCAATCCAAGCGGTTGAGAGGGACCCCTTGTTCCGCCGGACTTGTTGGCAAATGGTCGTGTCAATGAGGAGGAGCTCTTTAGTACCACGGGACCCAACCCTACACCCATTCTGAGAAAAGGCCAAAACGTTGTTCGCAACAATGTGCGTGTTAATTTTTGTTCTCAGAATGGACGTAAGGAGCTTGTATAAAGTGGGCAAGCACGTCATGGGTCTATAGTTTTTGCTTCCGTGGTACTACCGGACTTATGGAGCAGGAAGGTAACACCAGTAGTCATGAAAGATGGCAGGGAACCAAGCTCGAGGGCGTCTTGAAATTGTGTTGCCAGACGTTCGTGTGAGAATCGAAACCACTTGATCCAAAAGTTGTGCAACCCGTCCGGCCCAGGACTTTTCCAGTTCTGGGTCGTACGGGCCGCACACCTTACATCATCGGGGCTGATAGTCACAGCCCCCATGGCTTCGATCGGCTCACACTCACGTCTGACAACATTCATCCATTCGCCCTCTGTGTGCTCGACTGGCACCGACCAGATACTACGCCAGAAGTTAATCATGGCAGTAGGATCCGGCAGTTGCCCGTCGCTCACACATTGGTCGGTTCCCTCCCACCTTCGGTATACCTTCCTTTGGTCACTTTGAAAGAGACGATTCTGCTGGAATCGATCCACACGCTCTCTGTAGCGACGAATACGGCTTGCCCATGCATAAACTTTCTGCTTTAGGTAGTCGATGCGCTCCGTGACACATGCCATGTAATCGCAGGGCCTGGTGCCAGTCCCCGCGAAGGCTTGTGTCACGTAGCGCATCACACGGGGGCGGTTGTTGCCCCCCCTAAAACAGATTAGCTTGGCAGTGAAAGTCCTAAACGAGCTGATACGCCGCTCGATCCGTACTTGCCAGGCAGGAACACCCCCGGCGGTCCGCGGTGCTCGGTCAGTGAAAAAATATATATTATTATTATTATTATTAAATATTTGCCCTGGCCGGGATTCGAACCCAGGACCGCCGGCTCTGTAGGCAAGTGCTTACAAACTGAGCCAACCGCGTCAAATTATGACATGTACCTATTACAAATTTACTCAAAAGAAACGTGGCACAAACGTATTCTCACCCGGCGACTAAAAGATAGATTACGTTACGTTTTTTGGCTCCATGAATCCATTTTCCTGGTTTCGTGAATTGGTATAAATAATTAAATCCCTTGACTTTTCCGTTCATTTTTGGAACGTCTTTTGGCATCTCGAACCTTTTTACAACTTATAATAATTTTAATAATATTTCAGAAAGGGTTCCTCGACCATAAAAGTGCTACTCTCTTAAAATCTGTGTTAAAAAAGATTCGAAATCAAATTGAAGTAACACACGTGTCGTTTTAGTAACACACAGTATTTACGATGAAAAATAGTCCTAGGCAGAGGCCTATCTTTACGCTTCGGCGGTAACCACCGTGGTACAGGAATAACGGATGCCAACTGGACCATCTAGGCCCGGTCAATTAAATAGTCGTCATAACTGATACAGTACCCCCAACATAACTCCAAAGGATTGTGCAGCGTATATGGATTGCTCTGGAAACCAGAAGCAGACGCCCATGTGTAATTTAGTTAATGGGCATGAACTATTCTCAGTGCTCGTACTATTATACGAGCGTGTATTTATTTAGTTTCAGCTGTTCCGGTGGTTTCTGTGGCGAGACGAGGGCGCATGTAATGATATTTAATTTATATCAACCATCATTTCAATATACAGCATGCCTTAATTTTTTTTTGTTAAGTTTGCTAAGGTTTTTACGTGATGATAATTAAGAATGATGTTCGAAAAATACATTACCTACATTTCAAATAGTTACCGCTCTAACTATTAATTAGTTATTTTTCTGTGATTTCGAGGCTGGGTCCATAGTAAAAGTTACTTAGCACTTCACTCATTTCACTCATTACCACACAATAATTTAAATAGGAAAACATGGATAGGATTTAAGAAGCCTGCAAGTATTGAGAAATGTAGTGTGGAATTTTAATAATAGTATTCTTTATCCTGGAACATTAGGAAGTACCTATTGGGTTAAAGTGTAATAGCGGTTTGATATATATATATATAAATAATGCAATATTATCGTTTTAAACAGGTTTTATAATTTCATTAAATAGGCAACTAAATATGCGGTATTAATACTCATTAGATACATTACATAGGTAATTATCCAAGGAACACTTAGAGAATTTCCAAGTAAACGCATTATTTTATGAATTCTTAAACACCGTAGGTACCATTATTTCTTGTATACTATTAGAAATATCTAATTATCTTCAAACTATTATCGTAATGCGGTTATAATATTGGAGTTTTTTAAAAAGCTCATATCTCTTTGGCGATCTTTGAATATAAGAATGCGAACGAGTCCAAAACACTGCAGCGCCTCAATAGTTATTTATGATACAAATATGTAAGGTAGGTGATTTCAGACGAGTGTAATTTTTATTCGTAAGAAAAACATCTTGCACACGAGTTTAATACAAAACTTTACTATGCATGTACGAGAAAATAGAAAATACTTTAATCCTCACAAAGACTGTTTGCATTGGAAAAAAAAGTATTTTGATTTGATTAATCCAGCTAGAGGCCGTTGTTAACATGTTTTACTTCTTCAATAACATTTTACGGGTTTAAATTTATTGATTCGTCATGAACTCGACATTCTTTCAGCAGATTTGCACAAATCAACTTCGAAATAAACGAGGCATCAATAAAAATGGCGGGGTTATTTTTACATCGCGCTCGACATTATCTACTATACCGCATGTGCAAAAAGCATTTTTTTTTAATTCGTCTTATATCAAAATGGCACGAGCGCGTGTACATACAGCCAAATGTATTTACTGTATAAGGATTCAAAGTTCGTTTATTAATTAAATTCTAAGTGTAATGTAATTAATAACGTGTTTATTGAAGTGTTGGTTTTATTGCACTTTTAGATATATTATTATAATAATAGGTATTTAACTAATTGAGCCACCTTTTTTAAATAATAAAACCTCTTTGCGTCAGGCTGTAAGACACAGCTAGAAATAAAAAAAAAGTTAAAAGCACTAAGGTAGTACTTTACGCACAGTTTGAATGCCTAGAATACGCTCTTTTCGAGCACATGTATTTTAAAATGTTTTTCATCATACTTGCTCGTAAACAAGAGTTTACATGCTAGAAAAGCGGGCGGTAAGTCGTAAATTACGCTCTAGGGCGGTAAGTAATTTTTATCACACTTTAAGGGTTTACATGCTAGACAACCGGGCGGTAAATCGTATATTACGCCCTCTAACAAAATAATTTTATTGCAATATTTCAATTTTTTCGCTTAACCTATGTTTTGTCCATGAATAAAAGAAATTGTCAATGTTTAGAATTTATCATAATTATTAATACTAATGGCAAGAGTGTGCGATGCGCGTGTCAACATACCCTAATGCCCTTTTATAATTAGCTCCTTTCGCAAACGGATATTATTCTGAGTTCCTTGCTCAAGTAACATAAATATTCTGATTCATATCCGGTGAATATTTACTACCGGGATTAAATTAAATATTGGGATAAATATTGCTCTGTCACATTTGCGCGATTAAAGTCTGGCTAGCCAAATAATGTTGGCAGATATTTCCTTGTGGTATCACCAATTGTCTATGGTCTAAAACTATTTAGTAGGTGGGTCCTCTTAAAATGTTTTGATACTTTATGTTTGTACCATGATATAAGAAAATAAGGTATGGCACTCCGGCTGGTGAGAATTGCTACTTCACTCTTTAGTTGCCACTTTATGGTAACAAAATAATTATAAGGAAAAAATGTTTGCCGCCAGTCGTACAAAACATGATAATTACGTATGCATTACGATTTATTTTGTCCTAATAAAACACCTTGATTTAAAACACTCATGATTTTATGAGATTCATACAGGTAACGAGAGAATCGGGGAGTATTATGATTCACCACTGGCAACACAAAAACGGATTGACAAAACCAATCAACCAATCATCGCGTGATGACGCCAAAAGTCTCGCCTGTCATTCCGGAGTGCTATACCTTATTGTCTAATACCATGGTTTGTACTAATTATAACATTTGCCTATGACTTTGATTAATGATTAGGTACGTGAATTTGTTAATACCTGGGGGGGTATTCGACCAATTTTAGAGATATAATGGAGATCTCTCATTTTCATCGCCATCCGTCACTTTTGACGTGTGCCTACTTGACAAGTGGCGATATCGCAACTTCGTCAATTCGGACGCGCAAAATTTTCGTTTTCTTTGTATGTGACGGCATAAATAACAGGCGCATACTTTAAATTGACCGCATAGTACGTGAAATTGGTCCGTTACGTTTCGTTCAAAACAGAAATTTATATACATGAATAACATTTTTGACAATCATTATCGCCTTCGTATTTCCAAAATTGAGATGAGATATGTCACTTTTAAGCTCATCGCATTTAAATGACAGTTCAATGGCGATATAACTGTTATCTAATGGAGATTTGACGTTTGGAGATATCTCCAACGGCATTCTCGAATTGGGCCCCAGAGTCTCATAAACAGGACAATTGTTTCAAACTTTGCGGTTTCCGATTGGGTTCAAATTTAGTACTTATATATATATATATATATTGTTTCTTTTTGTATTTTTTGATGATGGATTAATATGGTATTATCAACCTTGGTCTTACTTACACTACATTTCAGTTTTGCCTTGTACATATATGGTTAGAAAGTGTAAACATATGTTTGTCGTTGATTGTACTGTAGATAGTGGTAGAAATTATGTAAGCTACTATGAGCGCACAACATATATTTTACTTATTTCCTTACGTACCTTACGTGTACCTACATAGAAAACCAAAAATATTTTTTAGTATCAAAATAATATTTCCTACTACACAAAGTGCGACCAGCCACAGATTTTAAATTTCCCGCCAAAACTTTTCATTTTCACTCATTCTACCTATAATCGCGTCTGAATAGAGCCCTAGTGAAAAGAAGGAGCTTTAAACATTTTTTGTTAATTATTTAATTTCGAAGCGTCCCAAAACGGCGGGAAGAAAACGGGACTAATATAAGTACCCAATTTTATTATTATTTCCGCTTGGGCCTTTTGTGTGCCGCATCGACCAAAATTGATCTATTGTGGCAGCCCTGTCTTAAAGCTCACTGCTGAGGCCCGTTGAGTACAGGAATTCCCAGATTCTTTGGGCCGTGAGTTGTTGTATCTCCTCTGGGGGCACAAAGTGTTGCCCTAAGTGGATACTTCTTTTGTGCATAAGTGGTCCACAGGAGCAGAGGATATACCCAATATCATCCTATTAAATTATTTTAATGGTTTATATATACGGGTATAGGATGTAGTACAAATGCCACCACCGCTCTACTGGCAGCATCAGCGTTGTGGAAGTAGAAGCGCTACTGTGCTTGTCTCCTGGATACTGATTCATCTGCCAAGACTCGTATCACCGTCCATAATTATATATCTTGTCCTTGATTGACTTCGATGATTTACTTCAATTTGGACAATTTGCCTTTCATGTTGACCGTTTTGTTTCGGATTTCGAACTTTTGCAAGTCAAGTCACACCACAACACAGTTTATGTACAGTCGCCATCAGATATATTGCAACATAAGGCGTTCATAAATATCTGATAATGTACTGTAACGCCCAGTCAATAAGAGTCCTGTTCAGATATGTATGAACGGCTTATATTAGCTGCGATATATCTGATGGCGGCTGTACATTACTACATAGTATAAAACAAAGTCGCTTTCTCTGTCCCTATGTCCCTTTGTATGCTTAAATCTTTAAAACTACGCAACGGATTTTGATGCGGTTTTTTTAAGTAGATAGAGTGATTCAAGAGGAAGGTTTATATGTATAATACATGCATAATTTATCAGCATTGCACCCGTGCGAAGCCGGGGCGGGTCGCTAGTTAAATATAAACTAAATTCCATCCCGAGTCATGTAATGTTTGACTATCAAACTATGGCAGTTGGTTCCGTGTTCAGTTGATGCAAAAATCATTTGAGTTAAAACCATTTGCCGGGCCAGGTCTGCCACAGCACACAACGGTATGTGGCTCAATTCAATTGAGAGCAATATCAAGTTAGTTTTAAAATTAATTGCTATTTTATTGGCTTGGTGTATTTCTATATTATTTCTTTTTTAGATTTTGTATTAAGTGGTAGGTAATTAAGTACCTAACTTCAAAAAATAATAACTATACTCAGCTATAACCAACCCTGTAACCCGCCATAGCCACCCTCGCCGTATTTGCATATTGCATTGCATTCCTATTTCAAGCACAAGAAGTGCATCACAAATATTAGGATAATACAGATAACTTGTATTACCGGGTCAAAAATACGTAACATAGTATACACCTAAAATAGTTAAGGGCTTACGAAAATCGTATACTTGTTGACAAAGAGTACACCCCATTTCGCCCACCCTGCGCTAATTCGGTTTTTTATATCGTTGTGAACACCGCAATCACTCTGTACAAGCGAACCAAGGAAGCCCAAGTCGGCTCAGATCTAACTTTAGCGTGCGTTTTTATAGATCAGGTGTATATTGTGGTACCTACACTGGTGGCTATAGACTTTCAATGATGCTTCTTAAAGTCATATTTTATAAATTTTTTGGCAGTGTTCACGGACGTACGAGAAAAAACCCACTAAAAGATCACATCACCACTGGTATAGTCGTATGGGATGAACGGTTTGTAGCATTAATCTATGTAGCGTTATTTCTGTTTTCTACTGATTAAACTTGTTTATTTTATTTGTCATCTGGATTAGTTACAGATTCATCTAAGTTATACCTAAATATTTGCTAGGCGTCAATATTATCTTGGCATCCATATAGCAACATCTCTATAACTAGATTTGGAACAATATGTAATGACCTACATTACTATAAGCAGTCAGGTAATGCCATTACCACTGCCCTGCGCCGCCAGCGCTACGCTTCTCCGCTGGGATAAGTTATTGGCAACATGTTACTCCCAACAAGGGCTGTTCCCGGGAATTTTCCCGCCTAGGGAATATAAGGGAATTTCGTCTTTGTATATGAAAAACATTCAGTGGTGGACAAAAAGAATCGTACACTTACACGGGTATATTTTCTTATACAACTTTTTTTGTGTACTTTAACATGAGTTTGTTTTTATAAAAAAACATTAGCACATTTAATGAGCTATGATGATCTTTTACTGCACCTTTTTAGTCTAGACAAAAAAATATGAACGCTTTACTCAAAATGTATATTTTACAGGGTCGGGCAGATAAGGTGTCCTAGTTTAAAAGGGCTGTATTTATATTCAGCATAGTCCATATATATTTATATTTATAGTACTATCTCCAATCGCTATCCTTAGCCTTAAAAAAATCACGCATTTAGCTACAGATTACTTTTTACGCGGCACGCATGACCTCGTACGGTATTTCATCCCATACCTTGACCAACCGGCATGAGATTTAAGTCAAATTTGGACTTAGTACTCCTAATAGTAGTCTCTTTTTATTCTCACATTTAAAAATTTTAGTGGATTAAAGTTTCATGAAGATGCAGCCCATTCTTCTAAAGGTATAAATTGTGTTACTTCTGATAAAACTAATTTATCAGTTAGAGAAAAATAAACTTATGGATAAGTGACAAGCTATATTCATCAACACAACAGTTGTTAAGATAGAAAAAGAAAAAATGACATATACTTACGTAAAAGGTTATCAAAAAAATATATAAGGTTTTATAAGAAAACAGTTCTTAACATCCTCCGTTCTTTGGCAACCCTTAACGAACCATACCAATTTTCATTGCTATTGATTCAATCTGAGGCTTATGCAACGCCTTGGTCAGAAAATCCGCCAGTTGGAACTCGCTGGGAACATATTCGACACATATTTCGCCATCAGCAACGAGTTCTCTTACATAAAAATGTCTTATAGCAATATGCTTAGTTCTTCTGTGGAGTTCTGGATTATGTGAGATCTTTATGGCTGCGTCATTATCGACCTTGAGTTTAGGAATCTCCTTCAACTCAGATATTTCACCAAAGAGTCTTTTGATCCAGACAATTTCTCTTGCTGCTTCACTGGCAGCAACCAGTTCTGCTTCAGTACTGTATATGGCAACACATATTTGTCGTCGACTTGCCTAAGATATTGCTCCTCCACACAGTGTTCCAAAGACCCTTCGGACCGGACATTTTTAACTGACCCCGCAGATTGACGTATTTAGTTATACTGAGCAATTGTCTAGAAGTAACCCCTATTCAAATATGGATAGTTTTTGAGAAAAAAATACTTAAATATCGCTGTTCCGGAGGGACCAAAAAATGAAAAATATTTTATATTTACTTTGTTATTGTTTTTTTACAACTATTTATTTCTATTATGAATGTGTCATTTAATTGCGAGCTCTTAAGGCTTTTAGAAAATAAAAATCGGTAACAGTTTAGAACATATTCAAAGAAATTAGATTTTCGGTTTTGTTTTTTTTTTTCGAAAAGTATGCAGTTTGCGCACGAACTATTTTATGCTGATAATACTTCAGCTTTATAACTACCTAAGAAAAAAAAAACAGCTCAGGATCTTGCGGATAATTTGAGATATTCGCGATTTTAATTTTGTGTAAAAGTGCCTGCAATATTGGTCATAGCAAAGTTGCATTGAAAATTTTGCTTTACAGTTTCTGAATACTGCCTGTCAAAATATTGCCTTAAAAAAATATCTTATGATTATAGTTAATTTTCTTCCTCTTCTAAAATATCAACCTCTCTTGTCAAAGTTATTGTATCCCGCATATTAGTGTTCTCTTCATTTTCTTCTTCAGTTTCATGTTCAGTTTCTCCCCAGTTCTCAACTTGGTCTAATGTATAAGCTAAAATTAATCAAAATAACGAAGCAGGAAATTTTTCTTCTTCTTCACGACTAAAAAGTACCTACATTATCTAACCGATTTGTATTCAGAAACTGTAAAGCAAAATTTTCAATGCAACTTTGCTATGACCAATATTGCAGGCACTTTTACACAAAATTAAAATCGCGAATATCTCAAATTATCCGCAAGATCCTGAGCTGCTTTTTTTTCTTAGGTAGTTATAAAGCTGAAGTATTATCAGCATAAAATAGTTCGTGCGCAAACTGCATACTTTTCGAAAAAAAAAATCAAAACCGAAAATCTAATTTCTTTGAATATCTTCTAAACTGTTACCGATTTTTATTTTCTAAAAAGCCTTAAGAGCTCGCAATTAAATGACACATTCATAATAGAAATAAATAGTTGTAAAAAAACAATAACAAAGTAAATATAAAATATTTTTCATTTTTTGGTCCCTCCGGAACAGCGATATTTAAGTATTTTTTTCTCAAAAACTATCCATATTTGAATAGGGGTTACTTCTAGACAATTGCTCAGTATAACTAAATACGTCAATCTGCGGGGTCAGTTAAAAATGTCCGGTCCGAAGGGTCTTTGGAACACTGTGCTCCAGAGTATAAACATAATATGCCCGATGTCGACCGTCGACCGTTCAGTGTTTGGGTCTCCACCATGATCGGAGTCACTGTAACATTCCAGAATTCCAGCATTGTATCTCCTTTTAAAAAGAGCTTACTTCGATTCCGTATAAAGAAATTGTGGGAGCACTTGCATACTTGACCGTTGGAACCAGACCAGATTCAGCATACGCTGTGAGCGTTGTATCCCGATCTCTAAAAAATCCTTCTAAAGAAGACATCCAGAAGCTAAAATGATCCTAAGATATATCAAAGGAACTTCAGACTATGGAATAATTTTTAAAAGTAGATACAATGCTGGAATTCTGGAATGTTACAGTGACTCCGATCATGATGTTGACCGTCCAGTGTTTTGGTCTCCTCCTTTCATTAAGAGGCCTTATTCCTTTAAAAATTTATTTTTTTCATATTATGACGAATATATTGATAATTTCAACCAACTTTTTGAAGTGAATAATACTTTTTCCCGAGTTCTAGGTAGTAACGTAGCTATTTCATGCTTTTATTGCATGCAGTCGAAAATAAGTAGAAAAAACGAATTTTTCACGTGAATTTTGTCAACTTCGAGTAGTTTTTCGAACAAAAATTATCAATGAAAAGTTCAAACTGTAGGTTTCAAATATATACCAATAAATCCCAATAGCCCTGTTCTAGGTAGTAACATCAATAATATGTTAAGAAACATGTTTGATCATAGAGAAAAATGTCTAAACAATCAGCATTTTAAAAGGAATAAGGCCTCTTAACAACATCAGCAGACATCATAACATAGTCTTCTAGTCGATTTAGCTGTCGAATCTGACTTTTGTCACTTAGTGTCCTTCTTGTAGCTATATCAGCAATATCATCTAAATTTCTTGGTGTTTCAACATTATCATCATCATCATCCTCATCTAAAGCATCTTCATAAAGAGGTGATCCTGGCAGTGAAGTTTCTGCAGATGGTTGAAACGATTCTGTGTCTTGGCTTCCAACTTTCTGACTGTCGGCATGATCCGGCAATGTGGGAGGCACAGTCGAACTAGTGCTACTTGAAGTGCGATCTGAGTCATTTTTTGTGCGATCATCCCCCCTTGCATCACACATCGGTGGTTCTTAAAGTGGAAAATAAATTTCAACACAGTGCTGTTCTTCCAAATCACCTGGGCCACACGGTGTAAGTACTATCTCATTAAATATAACGTCTCTTGACCTTATCAGCTTCCACTCTTACTTAATAGGCGGTAGCCTTCATCACCGTCATATCCAATTAGGATGCATTTCTCAGCCTTTTTGGACATCTTCACTCTCTTTGCTTGAGGAATATGAGCGTAGAGTAGCCGGCAAACAACTTGAGCGTGACCTTGACTACGCAGTAGCCGATTTACGTACAAATTTACAAGCGCAGATCCGCCATTTTGGTTCAAGTTGTTTGCCGGCTACTGTAACATTCGCTCCCAATTATCTTTAGGTGACTGATTGCTGACTTTTTCTTAAACCACAATTCAGATGGCGATATTCCATTTTCTGGAGTTGGACCAGTTCTGTTTAAAACGTAAGCAGCTGCATTTATCAATTTTGCCCATGTAGCGAGAGGTAATTCTTCATGCGCATGCATCATTGTGAGAGCAGCTTCGAATAAGGTTCTATTTTCACGTTCGCTCAGGCCATTTTGTTGCGGCGTATACGGCATCGTGAGCCTTTGTCTTATTCCAGCTTCTCGTAGAATGCACCTTATGTTCTCATTATCAAATTCACCTCCAGTATCACTTAGGAATTCTTTTACAGTATGTCCAGCTACTTTACATTCTTGTAACAACTCGAGAGAGAGAAAAATAAACTTATGGATGAGTGACAAGCTATATTCATCAAAACAACAGTTGTTAAGATAGAAAAAGAAAGAATGACATATACGTTAAAGGGTATCAAAAATATATATAAGAAGGTTTTATAAAAAAACAGTTCTTAACAACTTCATTTCGAAACCGCCCATACATTTCGATCGGTCCTGTGAGGTAGAAAAAATGGAACGATATTAGACCCTAACATACAATTATGGGCAATTATAGAGCCAACAGTTACAACACATACTTAGTTAATGTAAAATTTTGGATTATTTAGTTTTGACTCTACAGTTAATAACTGATAGTGCTCCCGTACCAAGCTCGCGACTCCCCGCATTTTTGCATTCTTTCTTTTACTCGCAACAATAAATTACGTTTTCATCACATTTGCTTGTAAAAGATATTGAGATATTATTTGTAAGAGTGTACTGAAGGACAAAGCCTATATTGTTCCCGCGGGAGTTATGGATTGTTGTAACTCCCGAGGGAGTTATGGTTTTAATTTTAAAAATATAGTAGGCACTCGTACATTACTTCAGACTGAGAAGGTTTCAATCCAGCCAAGGGCTTTTGTTGTACCACCAAGACTTGACTACAAACAAATTTTATTGTGTATTGAACTAATACGGTATATTTTAACTGCATTATATTTATGTTTTACAATTCTTTAAGTGTATTTTGCAATTATTTTATTCAATTTCATTCTGACTGACAGGCCATTAAAAGCCTTCGTTATTAATTCCTTTCTTACCACCCTTATGACACAATATACTATCTTTTATTATTACTTAGTAGGCTTTAAGGTACTCTTCATTTTGCAGGACATGAGCCATTGATTGCTTTGGTACAATTGGTACTTTCATTTCTTTAGCGAATTTGCTAGTATATTGACCTTGATTAGCTCATGAACGAGTTTGATTATATTTTGACATAACCAGATATTTCCATCGACGGTCGCAATCTGGTATACGTGACAGGCAAAAGCAAATTTTATTTCGGAAAATTGTCGAATTATATTTTATATCGGTTGGAGGTGTTCAGTACATTAAAGGTGGCCATTGTCAAGGCGATCCCTGATAGCATTGAATCCAAGACGATCCATGAAATGATGAGTGCATGAAAGAAGTCTAACGAGGAGTCATGTCTGGACTATATGCTCACCATGAAAGAGCTGAGCAAACGCGGCAAGATACCAGACTACGTGGCGATAATAATAATAATAATAATGTATTCGCTATATCGCTCGATGTACACATTACATTTCATTAAATTGTCGAAAGGGCCTCTACGCGTTGGCTTCGGCTCCGCGCACGCCTCCCAAAGGTCCGGGACACTATTGTCCCGTGAGCGGGTGCGACATACAGGAATAATAATAATAATAATAAGGCGTAGGGATGTGACGACCCCATCGCCCGCTGGTATGACCAGCGCAATCAGTCACGCAGGGCAGCTTATGGCAAGCTGTTGGGGGGCAGCGACCTCACGTACCTGAGTGCTCCTGGGGGATCCTGACGGGGGGAGATGGGTCGAGTATGTCTGCATTTGTCCTTTTATGTTTTAATTTAAGTTTCAGAACGCTCCGTTCCCTGGCTCTTTGGGTTGTTAAGATACGTGGCGATAAAATACATATATTGTTGAAGGAATTCAAGATAGCCCGGTCAACAAAATGTTATTGTATGGAGTTACGACTTACGATGCATTTAAGAAAAAGCTAAATCTATTTGTGTATTTTGTTTTTTACGACGGTGTTAATAAAGTGACCGACGAGTGAAGGACGTGAACAACATCTAGTGCGTTTCCCTGCCCCGTCTTCACAAGTTTTGTCATTTTGTAGAAAACACGAACGTGGCGAACTTGCCAGGAGCCGGTCGCAAGCGATCAACAACTCGGCGAGATAAGGCTGGAATCAAATTGTTACGTGACCAGAAGATTATTAAGCACTGCCGAAGAAAAGAGAAGCTGTTATAATAACTATCCAACGATAACCCTCACCATGAGGTAGATGAGAAAAGAAAACATAACCCTACACTTTACGTGTACGCGAGTTACAAACAAACAAAACCAGATGTTATTGTCCCAATTTTTTTACGTATTAGTTATTAGTTAGCACTAAGATTAGTAATGTTCCTCGGATCGGAAACAAAAATCCCGGGAGTATTCCCTGGGTCAATTTCAACAAGGCGAATTTTTTGTATCATTTCGGTGTGATTCTTTATTTTTGCGTATTTTAGACTATATTATTAAACATATATGTAAAAGGGACCCTGAAATCTGAAACAGTTTTCGAGATATTCGAGATCGAATATAAAACACACCACGGAATGATAAATGTACACCAGGATGATAAAATAAGTGCACCGCAATGAGATTTCATACACCGGAATGAAAGAAAAGTGACAAATTATGAAAGTAATTTTACGTTTTATATTCGTAATATATATTATATTAGCATTACATAATAATATAAACATATATCTTAGTCTGGTATTAAAAACCAAATAAAAAAATATTATTATTTCAACAATATATATGAGAAGTGAAGCTACTTTTGATGTCATTCCGGTGTTTTCCTCATTTTGGTGGGGTTTAAAGTCATTTTACAGCACCGGAAGCACCGGAATGAGAAACACGACCTATTTTTATTACTTAAAATTGGCCAAGTGCCCATCTATAATAGCAAGTTTGTTGTATGGGAGCCCGCCTTAAATATTTTTTTTTTATATTTGTTGTTATAGCGGCAATAGAAATACATCATCTGTGAAAATTTCAACTGTCTAGCTATCACCGTTCTTGATATACAGCCTGGTGACAGACGGACGGACGGACAGCGAAGTCTCAGTAATAGGGTCCCGTTTTTACCCTTTGGGGACGGAACCCTAAAATAAAGAGTAAGCACTATATTCTAAAACTAATTCAACTCTTGAAATCACAAGTATACTTCACCTGATATATATAAATTTCAAACCACGCAGTTTAAAAATAAAAAGAAGCTATAACAAACCCCGGAATGACATTTTTTTGTCCCCGGTCCACCGCGCTCATATATTTACGTTTAATATAAGCCAACGTATTGCCACTATACATAACCGGCCTCGTCGAGCGCCGCAGCTTGACTAATTCTTTGAAGTGCGCGGGAGACGGGCGTACTTGATCAAATTTGGGAAATAAATCGGATCCAAACATTGTCGGCGGTAATGAGAAGTTTTCTTGGTACAAACGTATATGCACTTATTCAAGGGTATACAAAGGAGATATAAAACGGGTAATGTGCTTTTTTCGTTACCTATTTATATAGTTATAGTAATACAATAAAGGCAACAGATTTTCTTTGTCATGCATAGTATTTGAGTTACCCGGCATTTTACAAACAAAACCGGCTTCGGGACAACCCACCTTGCTGAGAAATTAGGTCTAAATATATATTTTTTAATTATTTTATATATATACATATACATAATTTAATTTTGGAGGTTGCCCGAGGTAGAAAATGGCGGGATGTTTCCGAAAAAAAATGGTACTTTTTTATTCAACCTTTCTGCACCTGCGTTTTCAGTCTTGCCATCAAAAATACTGCTTGGGAAATTGACCCCCCTGCGGCATATCACTAGCAATATTTGCAATGCAGGTTCCGTACCAATGATTCCTTAAATACATCAAAGAGAATATACGATACTATACGACGATGCATGTTTGTGTATACATAAAATAACAACAGCTTCTACGTATTTTGTAAAAGACTTCCATGTGATATTATTATGAAACTCGGCTGCAACCAGTTTCATGAACCCCTAGCTTTGACATTTTTAAAACTGTGAATTTATTTTGTGACAGATGCATGAACTACACTTATTACCAGACCCCGTTATCAAGTGGGCAGTTTGGTGGCTAGTGATGTGCAATGTCAACAAAAAACTTTTAAAACAAGTTTTTTTTAATGAGTATATCCTATCCATAAAAGCTGTTCTGGGTCTGCTCAGAGAGAGTAATCGATTTTTTTTAAGCAACACGGTGCACGCTCATTATCCGTGTTAATCTTATCAATATGAGGAAAAGATGTAAGGACGAATGAGCAATCAAAAGGTTAGATATGGATTCTATTCTCTAAACCTACATAAACTGGTTGTAAAGAGATTGTTTTGTCTTATTGCAATAAGTGTCATCGGATTTTTTCAAGAAGAAGACGAAGTCTTACGCGTAGGTACGTGTCTTGAACAGATTTTGTGTATTTATCACGAGAGTCATTTGAGTTATTTTTGATATTGAGTTTATCTGAAATATATATCTGAAAAATTAATTAAATAATTAAGCTTTTATTGACATTGTGTCTAAATCACTAATGTCACTAGCCACCAAACTGCCCGCTTGATAACGGGGTCTGCTTATTACACTGCAGAAATACACATACCTGAACTATTAAAAACATTGTCTTTTTATTTATAGGGCAAAATTGCAATTTAACTATACCTGCAACTATATTATAAAGAAGGAATATACAATGTGTATTGCTGTATAATTGACAACTTTGAATTTTTATAATCAGGCCATTTTCCGATATAATCAAATAAAGGATAAAAATCAAATATAACCAAATAAATAAAATTAAATTCAAATCTAACCAAATTTTTTTCATTTTCGTAAATATCCCACTTTAAGATTAAAAAAAGCTATCTGGAAAGCTCCTCATTCTAAAAAAAATTGGTCACAGCGCAGTAAATCATACAGTCGGACTTTTAGTAAGTATGGAAATAGTACCACTGTTTTTTTGTAGGTTGCGACCGTAATTTTTTCCACAAGGTGACGTCATTTGAGTAATGATTCTAGACGATAATCAAATAAAAATAATATTTTTGGGTTTAAACTAATTTAATTACTGTAATATTACAGTAATTAAATTAGTTTAAAATGAACACTATTTGATTTCAGACGAATATTTAACCGGTTTCCAACAAATAATTTTTAACCCTAACATCTGCTTCATGCTCATTTTACTTAATAATTTGAGACCATCTGCTATACGTAGTCGTTCCTACTTTATGAAATATTACACTGGAAATCACAATCAGGAAACGACCCCGACTGGAAAAGGTGCTAAACAAGATTGCGACGAAACGCGAAGATAAGCATTTAGACGTCTCTAATAACTTTCCTCGGATTTGAAACTCAGCTACCGTCAGATTCCATTACGGCTCAGAAGTAAATTTTAATGGTGAATCATAAAATCAATTCCAGGTGCGGTTTGGCTCTGTTGTCAGATTATAAGGAAATTGATATTCTAAGTAATCCACTTTTACAGTTCTTTAGTGATTTTTTTTTGTTCATTTCGCTATAATCATCATTGTTTTTATAGATTTTAATGAGCCCTTAAATGCATGATTTTTTCTTTTAAATAAATATGAGATAGTTTGTGCTTTACAGTGAACCAATTAAGAAAAAAATAAAATAAATATTTTTTTTTTCTGAACAAATTGGTAAAAAAGAAATACATAGTTAGGTATGTGATTTTTCATACATAAATTAAATTTACAAATATTGCTTACCTAGGTATGTGAAATTCGTTACTGAACTAAGTATCCGTACAGTGTTTAATATATGTAGAAACACATTAGTAAAAAAATGTATATTTACTGAACATAAAGACTGCCAAAACACTCGTGAAAAAACCACCGTTTTACGAGATCATAAAAAGATGACGGTAAGTTTTTTGAATTTCTGCCTTCTCGTTAATGAACAACTGTAGATCTTTTTTTTAATATACAACCGTCAACGTATGACGAAGAAATATTAAAACGGATTAAATTTCCTTATGAAATCACTTTCAATAATATTATAAATATTCCTACTTTTAAATAAATCCTGAATTCTTTGTTATGTAAGCTGCATCCTATTTAAGGGTTAATTAAATGTAATTTTTAAATGGCAAAACCGCACACAAGTTGATCTATTCCCAAATTAAGTTCAAAACACTAGTGTGTTCAAAGCCTAGGCTTGTGTTTAAGGTACGGTCAGCATCAAAAGTAGCTGTCACTTTTACTAATGGCATATGTCAAATTGCATTCTAAAATTGGCAGCTACTTTTGATGCTGACTCTGCAGTCACCCTGTCAGTCTAGTCTAGTACTTACGTACTAGACGGCAATATACCTCTATACACTTCTAGATACTTTATGTATATATTTGACATAATGGTGCTCGGGGGGACCTTATTTGTATCCGATGCCATAGTTATTACGGAGATGCCACGACTTTGCGCTACCAGCGGCATTGACAGCGTCGAGCGGCAAAAACAAAGCCATACCGAGTTATGAAGCATGCCACGACTACCGCGCGCGGTGCCGCTCTAGCGGTTTTTGCCGAGCGAGTCACGGCGCAGCGAGCGACGGGAACAAATGTATCGGCGACTAGGAACGTGGTGGGGTATTTGGCATGATCAGCGCCCCGTGCGCCGCGCCGCTCGCCGCTAACACCAAAGTCACAGTACATATATACGCTGAAGCAGTATGGAAACTAGGCCCTTTTTTAGAAATAAATACCTACGCGCCAATCGAGCGCTACGGTTGTTCTCTCATCATCATCCTCCTAGCCTTTGTCCCATTTTTTGAGAATGAATTCTCAATCGGGGTCGGCTACCTAAATCCCAAGATGTGGCGTAGGCACTAGTGTTTACGAAAGCGACTGCCATCTGACCTTCCAACCCAGAGGGGAAACTAGGCCTTATTGGGCTTAGGTGGTTTCCTCACGATGTTTTCCTTCACCGAAAAGCGAGTGGTAAATATCAAATGACATTCCGTACATACACTGAGAAAAATGTCGTTTCGGCTTCATTTTAAAATATCGTTATATTGATCAGGAATATGATTAATTATAGTAAAATAAAGTGATCCTCGGTAAATATCACGCTAGAATTGTACCATATAACGAAATAACTGTATTTCTAAATGAAGTAATGTAATAATGTGATGACCTTTCATCATAAGATTTAGTCACCGAATATAATATTACCATCTCGATAAAATATCATGCTGTCCTGTTAAAATTAAACTATATTACAGAAATACGATGATACTCCAAAGAAAGATTATAATTATATTACACGAGGAAACTGTCACCATATTGTTTTAAGAAATTACTAGTAGAATTGCAGGACGTACATTGAAATACGGTGAAAGCACCGTACTAAAACAAGGTATGACTTGTCATATTATTTACGTTGTTAGCATCATATTTTTTAACACTGGTAATTCTGGAATATCATGACATCCTAATAATAAACAAAGCTATCACACAAAAATACGCGGAAAGTACAAAATTACGGTGAACGTTCCGAAATTATATTACGCGCGTGCGTAAGTCACAGGCCCGTCACAATAAAGTCATGGTATAACAAAAAAATATTGCATGAGTAAAGTCAGTAGCCATTTTTTGTTCAACGAAAATGCACGCGCTACGCGAACAGTGTTGTGAATAATATGTGAAATGAATAATTAACTTCTTGAGTGGCGACCACGCACCGGATGACGCAGCGTGGGTACGCCCCCCCCACAAGGTGGATTGATGACCTGGTGAAGGTAGCTGGAGTCCGCTGAATGGGGGCGGCGCGGGACCGGACACAGTGGCGTTCTCTGGGGGAGGCCTATGTCCAGCAGTGGACGTCTTTGTGCTGATGATGATGATGGATCAATCACAGCAGATTTGTGGCAGATGGAATTTGGCCAGTTACATTGAGAAAATTGCTGGTAAGTTGGAGTATATACAACCTAGTACTAGTCGTATTGTTTGTTAATTGATTGATTACTAAACCAGCCTAATTGGCGCCTTGTTTTTTTTGTGCTTTGTGATTTTGTTTTGGTTTGATGAGACAAGTGGTATATGGTGAGCGCTATGTTATATGATATGGATGGACCTTATTATTGAGCAGGTCAATCAGCTATATCAGGGGGCGTGTCACGGCGACTCTTTTAAAATTACAACTAGGAAAAACTAACTGACCTAGATGTTATATGTAACTGATAAATACATTTTTGTTTTAGGTGCGAGTCATATTGGAAACATCGGCCGAAGGCCTCAAAGCAGGCGCTTTAACCGCGGCACTACGCGGGCGTCTAAGCAAATTACTATTGGAAAAGCTAGTGTGACGATAGATATGTAATTCGGTATTGCCTCTTCTTTACTATGTATGTTCTAGTTCTAGTAAAAATAACACTAATTCAGGAGAATGATAATGTGATATCCATAACGGCGTTGACATTCATGGTTTATATTATATGCTGTAAGTATGTTACTTTAAAAACAATATATAGTGGGCTGAATTTTGAGAATCGAGAGCGTTCAAATGTTTCGCTTATTCCAGTATATAGGTACGAGTATGCATGCTTTTTCCAGCGCTTGCTTCTCAAAAAATCGACTCGAGATGATTTATCTTGTGCCCATGGTAGATTGTTTGCATATAATGTTCAACTTTAATGTTGTACAAAGATGTTTATAGAATTTATTCACATAGACATAAACAACTTTATGTGTACGGAATTGAAATAAAAAAATCAATGAATGCAAACCATCTGTATTAAACTAATAATAAAAGAATTTTATCATAGATGTATTTAAATTTTAAAGATATAGGTAAGAGTTTATTATTTACTTATGCCCTTTTTGTGTGAAATTGTAACTAATTTAAAATCAATAAAACCTTTTTGCTAAAAACATTTTTTTTTCTTTCTATCATTGTCTTCTCAATAACGCTCTGGTATATTGTGATCTTTTTTGGTTAAGCATCAAGTACTTCTGATATATTTCTTGTTATGTATGCCCACTATTTGTCTATTTATTTATTTTAAGAGGACGCAGTGCGTGTAAGGTTTCCTCGTCTCTGTAATTGTGTTTTCTATTAAACTAAACTACTTGATTAAAATCGAATATCGAATACAAATGAAGCTTTGTATCCATTACTATTTACTATTCACTTTATTAACTCAACGGAAAAAGTCACCAGTTGTCCCCGTTAAGTTAAAATGGGGAAAAGTAATTGATACAATTTCCATTACATAGAATATGAGTTGTATTTGATATTTGACTTTAATAAAATAATTTAGTCTAGTAGAAAACACTATTACAGTGACAAGAATGCCACTAGACGCATAGTGTCCTCTTAAAATAATAGGAAAGGATAGATAAATAGTGAGTAGACATAACGAGACAGAACACAACAATATAAGGAAAGCGTAGATAAAAAGTAGGAAGAGCTAATAGGAAAACAACAAAAATATGAGGAAAGCACCTAAACAATAGCAGGCAAGCATACAAAATTATCAGGAAAGCCTAGATAAGTACTAGGAGTAAATAATATGATATTACTGAAATTAGATGAAAGAGCGTATATAGAAGTAAGAAATCATACAATAATACGATGACGGCATTTAAAGACAATAGGAAGAAATAAAAGGAAATATCGGAAGTAAGAGGAAATCACTTAAAATTATGAGGAAAGCATACTAATGTATGATGACGGTAATATTGTCATATGGGGTCTTCCCACAACTTATGATGAGTTTCACCATAAACGCTTGTTACGAACCACGAAATATGTGTCTGCTTCCTCCTAAAGCGTGGTGACAGTTCATCATATAATATAGTGAGCAACAGCGGCAGTAGTATCATCGTACCTTTTGGTGATATCAGTATGCTCCCTACTTTACGTGAAATCATCATCATTTTAACTGAATTCACCTATGTTTTTGATGAACAGTTTTCTCAGTGTAAGTTCCGAAAAACTCATTGGTACGGGCCGGGTTCGAACCCGCGACCTCCGGATTGAAAGTCGCATGCGCTAACCACTAGGCTACCACCGCTTTACGGTTACGGTTGTTCTCTCAATGAATGTAAAATTGAAAAAAAAAAATTGTTTAGTATATCTGTATCTCAGCTGTTAGTAAGGCCTTATTGAGAGTTCCGTACCCAAAGGGTAAAAAAACGGAACCCTATTACTAAGACTCCGCAGTCTGTCTGTCTGTCGGTCTGTTCGTCGTTCACCAGGCTGTATCTCAGGAACCGTGATAGTTCAACAGTCGAAATTTTCAAAGACGATGTATTTCTGTTGCCGCTATAATAACAAATACTAAATAACAGAATAAAATTAATATTTAGGGGGCTCCTATATAACAAACGTGATCGGTTGCATTAACTTTGCACCTCATTTGTATCCGCCGCCAAACAAACTTAACTGAACCCGGTCAGTTAAGATGGGATAAGTGTTTGTACGGAACCCTTGGTGTGCGAGTCCGACTCGCACTTGGCCGGGTTTTTTGAGATCAACATCAGAGAACTATGTTGTTCCTAATTTTTATATAAATAAGATATTATTATTTATTGAAACTTTTATTTGAGTTATATAATGATCAAATAATCGAATATTTACAATAATAAAAACTATAGATAAATATAAAAGAAAGGATAATTGTATGTACAATGGATTAAAGCTAATTAGAAAATAAAATAAAAATAAAATTAAAAATATACTTTTTCTATAAAAATGAATAATAATAATAAATAATCGCATGAATTGACTAGTTTAGAAACAAAATTGTGTAATAAAAAAAAAACAACATTTTAAGTAGCGTCTTTATATCAACCTATTATAAATTGCTGACTGAGAAATACTTTCGCCTATTACGACACATTCAGAAAGCTTTATTATTAAATTTTATAGTGTATAAAATCCTCATTCCAATTGATAACTTTTTTAAAGGATCTAACAGTTTAAGAAGAGGAAGGAGGAAGAAGTTGATAAACACTTTTTTAAATAAATTATCGGAAGACATGTAACTGATTTTGTCCACTTCTTGATAAATTGATGCAGCTACTTTACACATTTAGGTATTCTCTTGGAAAACAACGGCGAAAAAATGTGAAGAAGCCGAGTTCAAGCAGCCGTATACAACGCAATACACTCGTGCCATATTTAAAAAGTCGCGGACAGCGCACGCAATAAACACAAACAGTGACCGCTCGTCTCGGCGCGGCACTCGCGAGCGCGACTAACAGCACTGCGAAGGGCCTCGTAAACGCTTGCGTCTGTGTGTGTGCGCTGTTTCGACCGTTTGTACGTAGTTTCCATACTGCTTTAGCCTATATATATGTACTGTGCCAAAGTCGTGGCATGGCCATTAATAATTTAAATAACGGTATAACTACAACTGGTCATGGTATCGAAATTATATTTGTGTTTTAGTTTATTCATTATGAATAACTATATAATATATTTTCAATTCTCTCATTGCGTTGCTCTCTGCAAAATAGAATTAAAAATTCCTATGCAGTAGCTCCGAAAGCTGGTTACGAAATGGTAAAAATAAATCCCGTTTCGTATCCAGGTACAAAACGGAATTAAAAATTTCCATACGGTAGCTGGTTCTGAAAGCAGGCTACTAAATGGTAAAAAATAAATCCCGTTTCGTATCCAGCTACAAAACGGGATTAAAAATTCCCGTACGGTAGCTGCCTACGAAATGGATCGAAGGGTAACGTACACTGATATAGCAATATATACACTTATACATAGCATTTGTTAATCCTTTACGTGCTTTGGCAGCGGCATTCCTCTGTGAATGTGGATATTGAAGTGTTCGTCAACACCATGGCCGCAGCGCCGGTGGGGTGGGCGGGACTGATGGTGACATTGGAGACGCTGGCAGCGATATTCTTAGACCCCTGGAGGCTAAAACTTCGATAAGCTATTATGAGATTATTTTCGAGCATGAGAAGTGATAAATGTTTCTTTAATGTCTTTCATACAGCCTTCCTGATAAAAGTACCGATGTTCAGATTCTCATGAATATATTTTCGTGTATTATATATGTCGAAGATCAAAAATCAGGACGTCAAATCCAGACTGATTTGAGTGTATTCGGCGGCGAGGGTTGGCAATACCGTGCACGTGCAGCCTACCAGTTACCGGTCTACCTGCATAAAAAGGGCAGCTGGCCACGGGGTAGGGACATTCTTGGCTTGAGCGTTGAACGGCACGGACGTGCTGCCAACTCTAATCCGACTTCACTGCGTTCTGATTAGTAACATTAGATTGTCGTTATGCTATCGTGTTAAAAGTGCATTGTTATAATATTACCTTACGTTGATTATACGAGTTTAAATCAGAAGCTTGACTATTATTTTGGACTCTGATAATGGAAAACGACCTGTCACCTGATGGTCAACGCCCGCCCGTCCCGTCATCAGAAGTGGGATGGCCTACGGGCCACTGAGCGAAAAGATGGAACACGTCACACGAAGCAAAGAAAATGAAATAACCAAAATTAGTGGCTACCCTTCCGCATACAACAAACTTGACATCACTAAATCAAGGAGCTACTAAGCGTTTGCGTTATTGAAACTCAAGCTAACACCGTCACGGACACCGACAAACCGTATGAAAACAAATGAAGATTGCACTATTTAAATTGTTTTCATTGCGAGAGAAACGGACATGGAAAATTCGATTGTTTACTTCGTATAAAAGAAAACTACAACTTACCACCACGGCGACAAAAGCCAGCAGTCACAATACAAACTACATCGAAGTTCATTGTTTGCTTCAAGAACAGCGGGACACATCGTCAGTTGTTGCACCAGTGGAAGTGACCCAGAAGCGACGGTCAACTACAAGCTACAAGCGACGCGTGGACGTGGGCACCATGGCCCCACAGACAGATTTTAAAAACACATCAGGTCAGTCGTTAACTTGTCACTACGATTCCGATATAGTGTTCACTAAAAGAAAGTGTAGCTAGATGCTAGGGTAGACTTGAGTTACACTTAGTCAGTTTAGTGGGTATTTGTCAAAAAAAGTATGGTAAAAGCAACCCTCCAAGTAAAAGTTGAATATTACGTGATAGAAATTAATCATTTGAAACAAAGTTTGTTGCACGTTTTTCTAACGATTGTTTACGTAGGTAGTGATATAATATGAACGGACGCGAAATTTTGCTAAAGAGATTTAGTGTTGGGACCTATACGCAGTTTTTCTAATTAAAGTGTAGGATGTAAAAATTGCGCTGAGGGTACATCAATCATACACAGTACTTCGTATTAGGAGCGGCTGCTATAATAATCTACCCTCTGTTCATGATTTTCCAATCGTTCTGTAGAATTGAATTTGTTGACATCTTGAATAGTTTCTTACTGTGTGTACTTTAGCTGGCGTATAGTTTAGCGCCTATAACTTCCGTAAGAACTGGTGAGCTTGAGATTTGTTTAAACGATCCTAATGTTACTTTTAACTGTGGTGATCGCTATAGCCTAAAATATTTAAACTGGAGACACTAATAGGATTACGAAAATATTAGGACAAAAGAATTTGAAATTGAAGTTTGATTTTTATCATTAATGTTTCATAATCCCTTGGTAATCCAAAAATTATCATACAAAGTATAAAGCTTATTATTTCAGTGCAAATAATGATTTAATTTAAATCTTTTCTTGTGTCTACGCCATGGATTAGATATTCTCATTAACGTTACATAATAATTTAGTGTAACTTTGTTAGATTGATTTGAATTTCCTTTTTTTTTGTTAGATTTAAGGTTAGAATTACCGAGCTTTGTGATACTGTGCTTCGAGTTTTTGTTTCAGGAAAAGATACGCGAACTTAGCAGCTAACAGCAAAGCCATGAGTCGTCTGCTTCAGCTGCCGCGGTACAAAACATAAGCAAAGAACTGCACGAAGGCAAGCAACAGGGCGCCTTCATCCACCGGGAAGAGGGTTGACGTGTGACGTCACCACACCATATGAGACAATCTGGTGAGGAGTTCTCATTTTATTGTGATTTGGTTGCCGAGTGATCGCTTATGGAAGTTTATTTCCAATAAGTTCCATGGCAAACATTTGGATAATTTAGTGACTGTATGACATGTATCAGTCTAGCTAAAATTGTTAATACTGTGCAGTAAATAGACTTACTGACGCGAGCCTATTAGAAATTTTGACATGTAGTATTGTAAATTGCAAGAACCTTTGCGATAAACTTAACTTCCGAACATGCGCGTACTTGTACAGTAGGTTGAGGAAAATGCCCGGGAGCTATGTAGGTACTATTTGCAGTAGACGAACAAGATAGTGAGACTGATAGGGAGGTACTCAGTTCGGTTGGTCGACCGTACCAGTCACTTCATCGTAGCCTTAGTCCGGTTGAAGCCGGCATCTGCTCTGAGCACTCCGTGAATGCGGTGGAGCATTTTCGGCATTATCTTCATGGCCATAAGTTTGTCGTTGTCACCGACTACAGCTCCCTGAAATCCTCTAGTAAAAAGCTTGATCTCACTCCTAGAGTACACCAATGGTGGGCCTTTTTACAAAGCTTTTCATTCGAGATTGTACATAGGGAAGGAAAACGTACGTTACATGTAGACCTTTTCTCGCGAAACCCGTTACCCCCGAAACCCCATAAGTCTTATGACCATGTAGAACCCAGACAGATTATTGTGACCAACATTACGCCAAACTGGTTTCTCGCTGAACCGGACGTTGCCAAAACATATGAAATCCGGTCCGGTATCTTGTACAGAAAAATACAGCGTAACGGAAAGACGCGTTGTCTGCCTGTTGTTTCTAGATCGTTACGCTGGTCTATCGTCAATAACGTACATGAGGGTCTGGTGCATTTGGGATGGGAGAAAACTTAAGAAAAAACTGTATGACTTTTATTGGTCCCAAAATATGTCAAAATTTGTGAAAAAAAATTGTTGACAATTCCATAACTTGTAAAGTTTCGAAATCACAGACAGGTAAAATCCCAGCTGAACTGCATCCCATCACAAAGGTACCAGTCCCATGGCACACAGTGCATATAGATGTCACTGGGAAGCTTAGTGGAAAGAGTGAGCAAAATAATATGTTTTCGTCTTGATAGATGCTTTTACAAAGTACGTTCTTTTGCATCACACTCGCAACATCGACACTGCTAACAGTATTTAGGGCCGTCAAACGTAGTTGTGCATTATTTGGCCCTCCTAAACGACTAATAGCAGACCAGGGGCGACTTTCGTGACTATTGCAAGTCAGCTAACATACAGTTTCATTTAATTGCAACCGGTAGTTCACGGGCCAATGGGCAGGTAGAGCGGGTGATGTCTACTCTCAAAAACATGCTCATAGCCGCTGAAACATCTGATAGGTCTTGACAAGATGTTCTGCCTGAGGAGCTTGCGCTTAACAGCTCGTTCAGTCGAGTAACCAAATCAAGTCCGTTAGAGTTGTTAATAGGGAGAGTTAGCCGACCATTACAAATGATGTTAGTTGATGACACTGAGGAAAGTATGGATTTAGACCGGGTTAGATCTAACGCACTAATTAACATGGAGAAAAATGCAGCCTATGCTAAAACGCGATTTGAGAGGCTAGTTTTACCCCATTTTCTGTTGGTGATTTTGTATTACTTAAAAATGAAGAACGTTGCCAAACAAAACTTGATCCCAAATACAAAGGTCCTTTCAGGGTTATCGAAGTTTTAGCACTTAAAGCCTTAGATTCCAACCGCACCTATAAATACGCACACGACCGTTTAAGGAAGATGCCTAGTAATTACTTGACTGATAGCTCCGACGACGATGACAATGAGAATAATGGCGATGAACATAATGATATCGAAGGGAATGGACCTTCTACTAGTTGCGATTAGAAATGTCGAACAATACTCATCTCGTATTGTATACCTAATGTGTTATTGATTGTTGGGTGGTGTCATTGGCTCAGACTGCATACATCCTCAATCTTTCGTAGACGTAGGTGTAAATTCGGGCTTGATTTCCCGTAGCTGTGCGGCCACGGCAGTGAGTGGCGTGCGTTAGGTTCGGGGATGTATGCGGCCGTTAAATTCGCTCATAGGGGCGGCAAGGGTATCGTCGCTCGATAGAGGCGGCAAGGGTATCGTCACTCGATATAGGTGGCAAGGCTATCGTCACTCGATATAGGTGGCAGGGGTATCGTCACTCGATAGAGGCGGCAAGGGTATCGTCACTCGATATAGGTGGCAAGGGTATCGTCACTCGATATAGGTGGCAAGGGTATCGTCACTCGATATAGGTGGCAAGGCTATCGTCACTCGATATAGGTGGCAAGGGTATCGTCACTTAAGTTGGCATGAGCTACTATCACTCGACGTAGGTGATAGTAGCGACAGACTAATTCTTGTCGAAGTAATTTAATTAGTAACTTTATGGATTAAGTATTTACCTGTTAAAAATTGGTTCCAACGTTGTTATTACACAAAAAGGAACCCGCCCTTCTGAGTTTTGCTTTAATCAGGATTGGCCGAAGCTAGTCATGATACTGCGTTTAATTTTCTGATTTCAGGAACTTCACACGAGGACGTGTGACTTGTCAAGATGGCCGTGTCGAAGATCAAAAATCAGGACGTCAAATCCAGACTGATTTGAGTGTATTCGGCGGCGAGGGTTGGCAATACCGTGCACGTGCAGCCTACCAGTTACCGGTCTACCTGCATAAAAAGGGCAGCTGGCCACGGGGTGGGGACATTCTTGGCTTGAGCGTTGAACGGCACGGACGTGCTGCCAACTCTAATCCGACTTCACTGCGTTCTGATTAGTAACATTAGATTGTCGTTATGCTATCGTGTTAAAAGTGCATTGTTATAATATTACCTTACGTTGATTATACGAGTTTAAATCAGAAGCTTGACTATTATTTTGGACTCTGATAATGGAAAACGACCTGTCACCAGATGGTCAACGCCCGCCCGTCCCGTCATATATATGTATGCCCCATTACATTATTACCCTACAAGGGGGCTTATTACAGTTAAGGAAAAAGGAAGGTTGAATAACTTATTATCAAGTATAAAGTATTACAATTAAGTACACTAGCAGTTCAATTTTATGTTAAAACACAACCGCAATATAATCGAAATCTCGTTTGGGTTCACTTTGTCCCGACCCCATTTTATTAACATTTGATCTCGTCTAATACAGTTGCCATTCCCAGTTCGTCCACATTCCCATTAATATGATTAATATGAATCAGTCAACAAGGAATGTAGTTGAACCAACTTGCACATATCCGGATTTGTAAAATTTAACAACTTAAATGATTTATCTCTGTACAGGGCGACTTCAAATTGGTAGGTAATACAAAATCAATGTTTTACATTAATTTTCCCTAAACTAAGCCCCTCAATTAAGTCTCATGGAGGAAGCTTTTTTCAGATAATACCATCCACCACAAAATCATATCAGAATCCAACGAAACAAGAATCCGACGAAACAGGAATACGCGAATCAGGAACAAATCGGCCTTGGAACTTACTTATCCGTCTACTTTCCAGCCTATAAACAATGAACTATGAATTAACGGGAAATTCAGAAAGTAATGTAAATTGATTCAAATGGCAGCGATTTTGTTATTTGATATTGTAATGAAGATAAATAAGTTGTCCTTTGATCATAATTAAACTTCTAAATGTTCAATGTCAAATTTTATTATTATTATTTATTATTTATCATACCATGGCCGTAATAAGAACGTGTCAGGCTAAAATATATTCTTTGTATTGAAAAGAATGAGACTATACCCACCTGGGTGAGTGTGACAAAACGTGGTCGGAGCGTCAAAAATGGAGCCGACATTCTTCTTGCACGGCACCTGACATTGCCAGACCGGTACGTGCAGGTTACAACCGCGTATGATGACCGTTCTAAGCCTAAAATAGGTAATATCCGAGTATAATACGCGGATGCTACGGGGATTAAACTTGGATTCTATGGTCACTAAACCCGTTATACATGGGTAAGACACGCCGTTGACATGTTGTAGTTCGTATCGCATCATATTCCGTGCCTGATACGTTCATAGTACGGCCATGGCGCGATACGTTGTAGTGGGCAGAGAGAGACTTTAAAATTAAGGGTCAGCTCACACCAAGACGCGACGCGCCGCGACGATACTGGAAGAGGCCGGTGATTTCGCGCTGCGCCGCGCCGCCGCCGCCGCGAGACGCATCGCAACGTAGCAAGGCGCATCGTAAAGTCGTTGGCAGCACGACGCCTCGCTGCGCAGCGAGACGCCGCGCGGTGCAGCGGAACGTGTCTACTCGCCGCGTGCCGTGCACCCGCCCCGCAGTCTACTTATTGCAAGCGCATGAGAACGACGTATATTTTGTGGGTGCATTATGGAGATCGAGGAGAAGTTAATATTTTTTGTGCAGCGCTACGAATGTTGAAATCTACACGAAGACTGGACGGAAATAGTAGGCGGCCTCAGGCTGCGCCTCGCGGCTAAGCTTTAAATTTGCAACCAAGTTTGGTTTTGCGAGTCACATTAGAACCTTACATAAACCCGGACAAGAATACATACTTTAAAGTGACCGTGTAGTGCGTGAAATTAGTAATTTACGTTTCGTTCAAAACATAAATTCATATGCATGAATAGCATTTTTGACAATCATTGTCGCCTTCGTATTTCGAAAATTGAGATGAGATATGTCACATCAAGCTCATCGCATTTTAATGACAGTTCAAAGGCGATATCACCGTTATCTAATAGAGTTTTGACGTTTTGCGATCTCTCAAACGGCATTCTCGCATTAGGTTCCAGGTACCAAGTTTTCTAACTTAGTAATTGATGGCGGTCACGTCCGCCATCAATTACTGAGTCTCTGTAATAATTTAACAGTAATGACCTTATGAGTAGCTTGTCGTTGTCATTGTCATTAAATAAACAAAGTCGTAGAACATTTCGTAAAATTTCCAGCCAAAGCGATCGCACTTGACGTAGGTATTTCAATAATTTATGTAGGATGACCGTGTATTATTAGTTTTAATTATGTTTTAACTTTTAATTCATTACACTGTGAGGTAATTGCGCGAGACCTTGCCTATTAAGTTGAATTTTAGCTGGATATTAATATTTTTCAACTCCTGATCACCGATTAAGAATCATCGTGTATACACAGGATTAGGAAAGCTTACGTTTAGGTTACAAAACTATGTTTCATTACAACATGCTTTATGGAAAGCTAAACCACCGATTTGTATAGTCACTGTTTATTTCAATTGACTACCACTCGAAGATACCAAAAAAAGCTTGAAACAGCAATCGGCAAAGCTTTCCCGTATGTGGCAAGCAGGTAGATTGAATTATGTCGGCAGCGGATACAGCGCGCTTAATGAGAAAGGAAGCGGAGGTAGCTCAATGGTATTTTCACTTAAGAGGAAATACTAGTACTGCTCATTTTTCCATACAAATAATCGTGGTTTCGTTCTCGTCTGTTTCCTTCTCCAAAACTTAACCAATCGTTACGATATTTTAGGAACTGAAGGAAAAGAAATGTTTTGTGTCGAGCCGTTTCGATTTTTGCGATTTTTATCATAAAAATTGTGTACTAGCGGTCTGATTTTGGCCAATATTCCGCCGCAATCGGACGTCTAGTAGTAACAGAACTCTATAATAATTTGCACAAAATCGAAACAATCCGACACGGAATATACTATTATTGATACAGTTTCCAAAATGTTGATACAATTGGTTAAGTTTTGGAGGAGGAAACAGTCGGGAACAAAACCTCAATTTGTCTAATCCGGTTACGTTAAGTTTGGAGCTCATTTGTATTCGACGCCTTAGGTACTAAGTCCAAACAACGTAAACTGATAATATGGGAAAATGGGCAGTGGTATGTCCTCTTAAGCGAGAGATTCACGAGGTGACAAAAATATTTTGTGTCGTCTCAAATATGAGACGAAGTGGCATATGGTGATGGACATACGAAGTTAGCGTCAAATATTAGGTACACGTTTTTATAACACGTAATGTGACATCAAATGCTTATAGCATTGGATGCTACAACAGTTTTTGATACCTCGTATTGACATGTGTGACACATAATACGACAGCAAATAATGCTATAACATGCGGTTGTGGCGTATACTCAAGTCCCCCCTTAGAAGTAATAATGGCAAAAAATCTATAATATCTGTGTATTTTGTATGAAAAGTTAACCACAAATTTAACCATCGCAAAAGGATTTAGGACAAAACACTACAAAACTAATCTCTGCCCTTTCACTTTTAGAAAATAAAAGTTCTATTTTTAGATACAAATATATACATAGATAAATGATTTGTTAGATCATCTTCCTCAAATCAATATTTCATTGTAGTTCATATTCCTGTAGCGTATATTTCCATTCAGTTTTACATTTTGTATCGTTATTTTTGTACTTTATATTCATAATCGCTAATATTCTGTCGCATTTTTTTCAATCGATTAGTAGGTACCTAACATACAAAAAAATACGTACCTATACATACCTACTTTTAATTTCTTGGATCCCATTAATCTTAAAAATTAAATATTTGAATATCAGAGATTTCAATTGATATCATTTTAATTAATAGAAAATTGTTAAACAAGGTATGATAGGCAACCATTTCACTCGAGTTATTTTGGCGTTCGAGCGCCAATAATGCGAGAGTTAAATAAGTGCCTTTTATTCCGAGTCGAACAAATTACTTTTCATTTCGAATAGGTATAAGGAATGAAATCAAAAGTTACAGTAGAAAAACACTTACCTTACCAACTGTCTTACCCCGCCTTACCTTACCAATCAGGATACGTTCGTGTGATATAACCAAAATCTGAGTGCGTTAAAACATTAGTCGTAGTAACCTTTTAAAATTTTGAGTCACAGTGATCAGCGTGTTTAAAATTCAAAAATATAAGACGTTTCAATTTATTTATTGAATTTTACCGAAAAAATTTATTTGTTTTTCTCACTAATAGGCACGTGTAATGTACAATGTCTTCATTATGAATTAAGTAGGAGGTGTAACTTCGCGCACGCGAGGTTTAAAACGTGGATATTAAGCGTGGTGTACCAAAAAGTATTGAAACGCCTTCAGCAATTTCGTCGTAATGATGAGGCTACAGACACACACATGCAAACGTAAAGATCGATCAGTTACCTCCAAATAACCAAATTTACTTACATATAAACATGTTTAAAATATTTTTTTATAAAATATGTTTGATGTACAGGATTTTTGTTATCTTTAAATTAAGAAGCTTAGATCATTATGATGAACATGTCAGAAGTACAGACATTTGATTTTTACACGTTATGAAGAGGTACAGATGCTTACTACGTACCCTTCACCGGAATAGGAAGCGAATGTCACATCTTGCAATATAAAAGATAAATAAGTAACATCTATAAACGAGGCCGAATCGCCGTTTTCCAACAGATTGGAAATGAATTTTTACTTAGACCTGTTCGTTCCCGAACGACCCAAGAATTGTCCGCCATCAAATGAAAACGCGGCCGCAAGCTTTTGTTACGATACACAAAGCGGAGGCCCCATGCGATGTCGACGGGTGATAAATTGATGCGTTCACTAATCCTTTCAACTTCCACCAATGTAGAAACGGGACGCAAAAAATTTGCTTACGATTTTGTCAATGGGCCGTTTCGCCATCGTATCGCTAAAACGCGCTCGTCTGGGGGGTTTAAAACATTGAGAGAAAATCGGAATACACGACTACTATTTACCTGATTATAAAGTTATATTTTGGAATGTCTGTACATCGAAAATATTGTAATAAAAATTACTGAAGTATCTCGATATTCGGGCATGGAGGGTTATGGGTTTTAACTGGTTTTTTTTATATAACTGAATAATATTTCTCTAAATAATTAACTTCAACCGCTTGTCTTGTCGTAACAAACGTGTCAAAACAGATTTTTAGTGAAAAACACATTGTAAATAATGCTTTATTTACAATGTATGTTTTTATTAAATATTATCAAAGTAATTACAGTCATTTTATTCTTTCACATACACCGCATCCCAATAGCCGTCGTTTTCATTGATAAAACAAATAATATGATATCATTAACAGTGTCTATAGTTACAGCCGCTTTTAATACATGATACCGCAAAATTATTTCATTCAACATTTGGTGAAAGCTTTTAAGTGTGTGCGTGGAAAAGTAAATGAGTTATGACGTTATGAGTACCATAATTATCCATCCGGTCGACTCTGACCACTTCCTATTTCGTCCATTTCCAAAATCGTCCACTTCCTAATGTGTCCACTTAGGGCCTTATCACACTTGCGATTTGCGAGCGTATTTTCTATACAAATAAGCGACGCGGCGTAGACGCTGCGCGATCGCCTTCATACAAAATACGCTCGCAAATCGCAAGTGTGATAAGGCTCTTACAAGGTCCTTTTCCTAAAATGTCTTTTTTTTATGTTCCGTATTTGTCCACTTCCTATTTCGTCCATTTCCAAAATCGTCCACTTCCTAATGTGGCCACTCCTACAAGGTCCTTTTCCTAAAATGTCCCTTTTTATGTTCCATATTCGTCCACTTCTTATTTAGTCCATTTCTAAGCTGTCCACTTCCTATTAGTCAATTCTTAAGCTGTCTACTTCCAATTCGGACCTTTTGTAATGCTTAATCTCCTTTGGGTCCACAGTGTCCACTGTATCAAACCGTCCACTGTGTCAGAACGTCCACTGTGTCAGAGCGTTCACTGTGTCAGATCGTCCACTGTGTCAAAACGTCCACTGTCTCAGAATGTCCACTACAACTACGATACAGTAATTAATTAGTAACTCGAGTTTTCGAAACTAATTCAATTTCTAGTGGGCCGTCTTGTTTCGACCACCAAGCTGAAAGCATGAAACCAGCCACGCCACATAAATACATCACATTTCTTTAACTGTGAAGATTATTATGTGTTTCTTTCTTTTCTCTCACTTATGGGTCATTGTCAGATTTAGGTTTGCGTCAAATTTCACGGCAATTACGAAAAAAAAATCCTCGAAGATAAAACCTTTATATTAAGAATATATACGTAGGTATAATGCAAGAGATTGAAACACGATTCTTGTATTGGTTGATTACTTTTTACAGTTTACACTTTTTTTGTTAATATTATTTATTGACAAAGCGGTCCGGGGTTCGCATCCCGACAAGGGATGAGATCAAATATTTATTGCTGTCCTGAGTCATGGATATTGTCTGTATTTTAAGTATACCTACCCATAATGTGTTTGTCATCCGACATTCTTCTATATTTGCGATCATTATAACTATATATATATATAAAGTACTGTAAAAATGACAATACTCTGTATATAATAGTCCTAGGGAAGATGAACGGGCGGATACAAATAAAAATCTTAGCAATAAGGTCTCTTTGACACTTTTGTACATGGAACCTTAAAAGAACGCCATTCCAGGATCATGCATATTTTAATAAATGTTTCTTAATAAATGTTCGACCTCCTTTACCCATAAATGTATAGGTGCAGCTGGTAATTACCGCCGACCTCGCCTCAAAGCGGTGTAACCTCACTTTGAGTAACATTTCTGAACAACTCACCTGTTAAAGCCTTTACTTACACTTTAATGGAGTATTTTAAGTGTTTTCAGGAACAGACATCGAAATAGAAATAAAGGCATGATATCTTTACGAAATGTTTATGCCTTCAATATGGGAAACAAAATGTTAAGATCGAAATTGAGCCAACTAGGCTTCACATTTAAATTGTAATCCATCTTAACCCTGTATTGATTTTGGCGTTTTGCCCGCTGTTCTCAACCGCGCGCGGCGCGAATTGGCTAATTATTTGCAACGATCATTACCACACACATATGCTTGCCATATTATATGAAAAGCCACGCTTCTGGTGGGTACAGTCGCCATCAGATATATCGCAGCATATAAGGCGTTCATAAATATCGGAACACGACTCTTATTGACTGGGCGTTACAGTGCATGTTCAGATATTTATGAACGCCTTATATGCTGCGATATATCTGATAGCGACTTATTGTATTATTGCTTGCGCGTTCGTTTTTAAATAGCTTTTTCTCCAACTTGCTCGGATATGTTCCCACTAATATAGTAAAACTGGACCGCTAAATCGTTCGTTATTTTTAAAAGGCGTTAATGCAAATAAAATAATAGTACATTATTATACAAGTGTGCGTAATAGAGCCGAGAGTGTAATGACCTAATGCACACGAGTTTCATACGACGTTTTTCAACACACTTGCGAGGAAAAAAACCCGTTTATAACTGAAATATATAATTATTAAAACAAATTGTGAAAGTACAATTATTGAAATGATACACAGTGGATTTCGATCGCATTTGTACAGTATGTTTTTGCCTTCGTCGTTTTAGTATTTTTTTAACTATGAATGTGAATTGTTAATGATCGTGGTATTTTGTTTTTATTGTTAGTAATTTTTACTAAGAACATTTTGCCGTGATTTACTATGTCTTTTGTAGCAATATTACTCAGTTCCTGACGTCTACATGCTCCAGTAATCCCGAATATTAACGAGACCTGAAAGTAAATAAAATACATATTTAGTTACTACTGCCTGCAAATTAAGAATGTCTGGGCGGATGTCCAGTTATTTTTGTAACAAAAATATTTGAAATCAGTCTAGTCGTTTAGATTTGATATGGCTTGCCAAACCAAACATACACACTTACCTACATAGATATAAAACATATATAAAATAGTTGAATAGATGAGTAACCTCATGAGTAGTCGTTTTAATTTTTTATAAACTTAATCATTCATTGTACAGAAATTTCGTAGGTATTTCAATAAAATAACAATTTCAGCTGACCTTTGTTGCTAGGTACTGGCTATCCGGTTCTTCTTTCAGAAACTATTCGATGTCCTTTGAGGACAATACTTTAGATTTTTTACTTCTGTAACTATCTGAGCGCCTCTTCAAGAACGCAATCAGATTGGAATATGTTTTTATGTCAATAGCATTTTTGTTCCGAACCAAAAAAATGCGTACCGAGTGGTTCTCGTGATCGGCGTGCAAAGTGATAAAAAATATAATAATATATATATTTAATTATACCTGATGCAAATAAGTATCAATTACATGACAAGATTAAATAATTTGATGAACATAATTGTTTAATTATTGCGTTTAATGCATCACATCACAATTACTTTATTCACATAAATTTTGCTTATTATGTTAAAGTTAAAACTCTTTGTTGAAATTAAAAAAAAAAACTGTAAAGACACTAGTGCGTAATAGATAAGTCAAAAGCACGCGTGTTTTATAGGATACTTTACGGCCATAAAAACAGTTTAATATGGACCACTTTACGAGCAAGTGTGTTGAAAAAAGTATTATTGGCCTCGGTCGGTTCTCTGAGTTTAGTTCTCGCACTGAACATTTCTCGGCTCTGCTACTGTCAATGTAATTTGAATGTCGACAAATCCATACTAATATTATAAATGCGAAAGTGTGTCTCTCTGTCTGTTACCTCTTCACGCTTAAACCGCTGAATCGATTTTGATGAAATTTGGCATAGAGATAGTTTAAGATCCGAGGAAGGACATAGGATAGTTTTCATCCTGGAAATGAACATCTTTATTCAAAATATAAAAGAACAAAATAAACAATAACCAATTAAAATAAGTCTTATCTAAATCTAAACTAAGTCTAAAAATGGCCCCCGTGGCATTGTACCAAAGACGCTGGCAGTATTACCTCGCTGTATTGCTATTGTGTCCAAATCAATATAAAGGTTATTTTGAACTTACGATCTTTTCCGAATGATAAATATGGTATAATTTCTAAAAAAAACGTGCTTTTAAAAGTTCTGGATGTAACCAAAATTAATAATTATGTCCATATTTTTTTTTTATTGTGTTGTTATATAATTTTCATTTTCATTAATATATTTTGTTTTAAATGAAACATATGATTCGGACCCGTAATTTTATTCCTATTCCTAAAAAAATAAGTACCAAATGAACTTCATGGCACAGATATGTATATTAAATTCAAAATGTTAGATTGGTGATTATTTTCAAGCATATTTGGAGAAAAGCACTATACATGCCTCGGCGGGATTGTCCTTCAAAATCACTTTTAACACCACCACTAACTGACTTTTCCCTGCCTCTCTGCAGTAATGTACTACTTATATCTCTACTCTTATAAGTATCTAAATTAGTAACCTCGTTACTGATGTTTGGTGCCTTGTAAATAATTATGTTGAGTAAAACTAATCGCCATCAGGTTACAGACCTTATAATTATATATAAAATAAGACGCCATCTTGTAGAATTACTGGATCTACTCTCCTAAGTGTGAAGATAGCAATTAGATCCCGCCTTCACTCATTGTGACCGCTTTTCTTTTCCACTTCGGAGACAATTACGACTACTTTATAATCTTTAGTAGATTGCTTAATATTTGTATAGAATCTTTTTATCGATTCTATATTTTTATGTGGTAATACCACATTTTTATTTTTATTAATAATGACACAAAGGTAAATTAAGAAAGAAAAATTGAATGCGATCTACTACAATCCCCGCTTCGATTGTAGTAGATCGCATTCAATTTTTCTTTCTTAATTTACCTTTGTGTCATTATTAATAGATTGCTTAATTTGCTAAAATTACAAAGAGCGTCTTGTTGTTGATAGACTTGAGATAATTTTAACGGTAAACAATGACATATGCATCGAATCATTAATTGCCAAGTGCAAATTTTCCCAATTGCATGTTCACTATTCTCGTACATGTTTATTTGAATTTCCCACTTCGGCGCTCAGGTGCCAATAATGGAAATCCGTTCTCTCGTTTGAACGTGATATGACTTTTGTTCTTGAATATGAGTTAATTTAAGCGGATATTTGCCTTAAGGCGAGTGGGTATGTGGAATGGTGACTTTTAAAGTCTTAAGGCTCGTAATCTAACTAACGGAAAATTCTGAAAAAAATATGTTACTTACTTAAGAGTATTTCCTTAAAAAAATTATGGTTGGATTTTTTTAAAGCAATAATTACTATGGAAAAATTAATGTTAAAATAGGGTCGTTTTCAATTTTTAATTCCCTAAGGCTTCTAAACTACAAAAAAAAATACTTTTGAATCATGTAGTACAGTCGAGTTCATTTACATCTACACGCTTACGAGAATAAAAATATCTGAACACGACCCTGTCAGGTGCAGAAAGTCGTGTTCAGATATTTTTTTTCTCGTAAGCGTGTAGATGTAAATGAACTCGACTGTACATTGAGTTCGAAAGCTTGTTATTTTATATAATATTTTTATTGTATTTATCTCATTATACCGTCTAAATATAATATTACCATCTTAAACTTAAAAACCTACCTTAACTATAAAATGGTACTAAAACATTTAAAACATTTTCCATCTTGAAAATCTATGCGAATCACCGTTTTTATCGGCATAATTTCATATAATTATATTCATTAAAAGTGATACAAATATTTATAAGATTCGGTATTTATACCGGAAAAATCGGAACCCTTATAGGATCACTTCGATACCTCCTACGTATACTGATGCAACTGACGTTTTTACGATTTTCGTTTTTTGCATATTTAGGATCAAAATACTTATATCTACATGCTATACAATTTTCATGACAAAATTACTGCTATAAATAAATGACACAAAGGTAAATTAAGAAAGAAAAATTTAATGCGATCCATTCAATTTTTCTTTCTTAATTTACCTTTGTGTCATTTATTTATAAAAATAAAAATGTGGTATTACCACATAAAAAATATGAATCGATAAAAAGATTCTATACAAAAATTACTGCTAGTTTTCGAAATAAAGTGACGTATACTGATACAACTAACACCGTTTTTTAATTTAGAACATCGTATACTGAGCTAAGTCACTTATACCACTGTACGCAGTACACCTATCAAGTACAAGTGGCAGTTATCTCAGTATGCTTGCTCGTCATCGTTGCGGACGTAAGATGTCCCACTATGCGCGACGGACAGTCGATGCGGCCTACGTCTTTTCTACCTACTACGTATCAAATTAGGCTTAATTTTGGTTATATTCGTACTTAGTCCGAGGTATAATTACTATGTAGTACTTTTCTTGCTTGCAATATATGTCGCTAATTTTAAAGTCTAAAAACAAACATAAAAAACACAGCACCTGGCAACATTAGTTATAGATGTCATTATTTTCTTAGCGCGCTAAGAATATGTCGCTTTCCGCGTTTATTTTATTTAAAAATAAGTATTATCTAGTAAATACCAACTGTACAGTGTTTTTACCATGCCGAAAAGGCAGTACGATAGTAAAGACCCAAGTATTTGGCGTCGGAGGCGTAAATTGTGAAAATACGATTATGCAAGGATGGTCTATCATCATTTTGAATTTTCACACTACTATTTTAACAAGAAGTTATATTACGCCTTATTTTCGTGGAATATTTGTATGGAATGTGAAAGGAGAGAGAAAATGAAGACACGAAGAAGGAGGAAAATGAAAATCTCTACTAGAAGACCGCAGACACAGCTAACGTTTCAAATTGCGAAACTTCTGTTCTCCCTTTGGGAGATGTAACAATATGTTACACTTATCCTCTCTTCTGCAAAGAAGAGGGGCCTTTTCCGTTGGAAAAGAAGATCTCTATGAGATACTATATCTTTACACGTATACAGGCACCTAATGTTTCGAACATCGAAACTGCCCTGTTCCCGCAATGGGAGAATGTAACAACATGTTACTTTAGTAAGTGCGTTTAATCCTGTAATTATCCTCTCTTCCGGTGGAAAAGGGGCCCTTCCCGTTGGGAAGGGAGGCCTTTACAAGGCAATAACCTCATATACAGGCAAGATTTTCGAGCATCGGACCCCCTGTTTTTCTATTGGGATGCTGACGGCTTTAGTGCAAAAAATAACGACCTCAAATGGTCACGACCCTCAGTCATGAGGAGGCGAGGAAGAAGAAGAGCACCTCTCATATATAAATCATATTGAGTTACAAAATTGATGCTCTGGTTGGAACACAAGTCTCAGGTACAAGCAGTAAATGCAATAGAGGTTAATCGGTAAGTTTTATCCTTTATTCAATGCCTTCCTTCCATTGATAATGCAGACTCTAAACGGTTGGGTACACCTGGTATGAGGGTATACCTACACTACAGTATCGGTGGGGCCGGGCGGAGGTGGGAGTGTTTTATTTATTATAATTATAATAAAACTCAGCTTCACCCAAAAGCATTCAAATGGTTTGACACAATCAGACCATAGAGGCAATTGCCTAACCTACAAACAGTAAATATTACTTTTTAATTTAAATTTACTCTGCCCCCTGCCTTTTATAATTAACGCAATCCACTGAATAAATTTCTGGATCCACATTTGAAAAGAATATGATGATGAGCAATGGAGGGTCAAACAATACAGGAGTATTTACTACCTGAAATACAAATTGTAGAAGGATGCAATTAAATCATTAACAGATAAAGAACATGTATTATACATTGAAGTAGATTAACTTTATTTACAAATTACAAACCCAGTTCAGTAGGTATTACCATAGAAACCACTGTGGAACACCATGAGTAGACACAGGGACATTCAATAATCTACCTTATATCAACGGTCAACCCCTTTCTACTGAGAAACTCATGTTTAATATGTGGGTGTATGTAAAATTTGCTTTTCAACTTGAATATTTTGAATAATTTCACACTCTAACAGTTTGTTAATAGTGGACAATGGGATATATCAATACTTTTTGAAAATAATTATATCCATATTAATTGGACCATTATGACAAGGAAAATTCTGGTATGCATTAACAATATTAATGGAAGCAAACCAGCTGAAGATATCTTGTCTAATATTTCTACAATTCCTAAGAATGAAGAATGCTATTATGTAATGGTATTTAACTATCATAAAAAGACAGATCATTATATATAATGCCACAGAATAACTATTTTTGATTACATAATTTAATATAAAAATGCATGAGAGATACACAAAAGTGTTTGTAATTCCAATATAATAAAAAATGGTTCAAGTCAACTGTCAACAACAACAACTGTGTTGGTCTCTCAAGCGCCCCATTAAATAATAATAATAATAATTATTATTTTTTAAATTATGGAACCAACTACCTATTGAATTGCTAAGAAATCAGGGTAAGGGTTACAAACACACCTAATTTGCAATGTAGGTAAGGTTAAGGAGTATTAGAATAGAATAGAATAGAATAGAGAGGATGGCGCCACTGCGCTCGTGTTTACATCGGCTCTGAGTATGTTTTCATTAAATAAATATCTGTGTTGTTTAGTGACGCTGGAAAACAGTGTAGATATGTTAAATTAGTGACAATAAACGTGCACAATTGTTATACTGTGTAATAGACTTGATTATAAACAATATATTTCAAAAAACTGTTTGTAACGGACTTAATCTACGAGTGTAAATTGACGTGGAAAAAAGTGAAAACATCAAGAAAGACAACTACTATATGAAGTCAAGGCTGGTAAATTTATGTAATATGATCTGAGTGAGCTAATTTTAACAAAATATCCGAAAGTAACCTCCAAGGAATTAATAACAAAGATATCCACCTAACGGAAAATAGCAGAAACCTGTATAACTTCAGGAGGGTTACTAGGATTACAATATACCAGTTGTAAAAGTTCAGAGACGTTACGTTAGATGTCGCTTTAATTAAAATACATCTAATCATATGCTTGATCACGAAACGCCATCTAGCGGCATACAGCAGGACTACCTCAATAGATACCCGATCAATTTGCGGAACTAAAGCTCTGCTAAGACTGCTGTAGTTACGACGCCTTACTATAGAGGGCGATATCAGTGAGATATATTACTTCCGCAAAAATAAACATCGAAACTCAGCAAGATGAATTTATGTTTTAAATGTAAGAATGTAATTAAAGGAATGGAATATCTAAAATGTTCAAATTGTAAAAAGACATTTGAATTAGCATGCACGACTGTGACGAGAAAAGATTTCATTATGATGACTAACGATAGGAAAAAGACTTGGAAATGTTTACATTGCGTACAACCTAAAAGTAACTCCAGCACTCCGCAAACATCTTCTGGTTCATCCAACATGCTAACATCCTCTAACACTACATCAATAGCGGCGGAGCAAAATATCTCGCTGGAAAATAATATTACGCTAATGAATCCATTAAATTGTATCGACAAGGACTGGACACCTCAAAATAATGTGACTAGTCGAAGGCATAAAATAATACCAATGAGATCTTCCTCGTATAAAAACATATCTCAAGCGGTAGATGGAGATGATTTGATAAACTCAACCTTGAAAGATAGCACGTTTAACAGTCCCAGTAGCCTCCCAAATATGTCAACCATGGATAACTCATTAATTGTGGAAATGAGGGTTCAAATAGAAGACCTGAATACAGAGTTATCGTGCGCTCATGCAGAAGTTGCTAGGCTAAACGGCGAAAACAGCATGCAACAACAACAAATTGATAAATTACATAAAAAAATCAATGTGTACGCTCAGTTGTTACACAAAGATTCCAAAAATACCTCGTCATCAAAATGGGCTGGAGATAGCCTAATAATGCATAATATCACCACTGAGGACAACACACAAACCTACGAAAATAAAATAAAAACCTTAGAGACTGAAATTATAACATTAAATAAGAAAATAAAAAATCTCCAAATAAAACTAAGTAAAGCTCTCACTTCGAACATTGCTTGTAAACGTAAGTGTGATATGCTTGCTAGCAGAGAGGTAACACTGTCTCGGATTCAACGCTCCAACAAAGCGCTACAGAACACTATGAAAAAGCTCGAAGAACACATCCGTAACACCTTTACTGAGAAGAGCAGTTTAGACCTGTCCAGAAAGCGCGCCATACTTGAGAAGACCCAAATAACACAGTCAACACCGATAAAAACAACAATGAACGAACCGCCCAAAAAGAAACCAAAGCTACTACTTTTATCTGACCTTCACGGAGCTGATCTTCTGCTACCGCTGTCTAAAATCAGGAAGAACGACTATGATTTTACGGCCGACATCATTCAATATGGAACCACCCAGCGTGTTCTTCAAAATGTACAGGAGAAAATTGCTGATTTTGGAAAGTGTGACTGCCTGGTCATCATGTGCGGCGGGAGCGACCACAACATTACGCCATTACATCGAGTTATTGATAAATTAGAAGAAACAATTAAAGCTTGTTCTCATACAAATGTCATTATTTGCGACATTCCTCATAGTTTAAATAAATATGCCGAAGATTATAATTATTTTGTAAGTAAATTCAACACAATGTTACATAAAAAATTCGAAATGTTTTCTCATGTATGGCTTCAATCGCCTAATAGTGTATATTTTGGCATAGGTGATTACTTTTCAAAGGGCCACCAACTAAATCATAGAGGCAAATACAAATTAGCTCAGAGCGTAAATAAGGTTCTAATCAATGTAAATAAAGCATTTTACAATGGGCTCAATTTTTTAGGCACAGGCCGACTCAACCAGGTATCGAAAAAACGTCAAACAAGACTGAAAATGATTTGATTGTGTACAACTATACTCATATACTACACCAAAACATCAATGGATTAATAAATAAATCTGATTTGCTAAGTGTACACCTACAGGGGTTGATGGAGCTGGGGACAACAGTTGATGTTATATGTGTCACGGAGCACAACATGCAACCAGGTGATGAACCTCATTTGCTCATTCCTAATTTTAAGTTAGCATCATTTTACGCAAGAAATAATAGAAATGGCGGATCCTGTATTTTGGTAAGAAATATTCACAAATATGTAAATCTGGATGAAGTTAATTATATTTCTATACCAAATGTAATAGAATGCGCAGGTTTGGAATTAATTGATCACAACATTATTGTTCTCAGTATATACAGAGTACCTAGTAACAAAAGTCAAAATATCCAGATATTTTTTGACAAGTTGAATAGTATACTACAAAAAACATGTCATAAAAAGAAAAAAATAGTAATTTGCGGAGACTTCAACATCGATGTGCTAAAGAGGACGCCGCAATCAATTCAATTTAAAAACTTAATCTCTAGTTATAATCTAAAATTAGCAATATCTGAGCCCACAAGACTATCGAGTAACACCTGTATAGATAATATTGCTCACAACCTGCGGGGCAGCACAGCTCAAGTCATTGATTTTGCCCTATCAGACCACTCAGCTCAACTGTTGAAAGGCCCGGTAAAGGAGACATGTATTCTTCCACACTGGTATAAAAAACAAAGAGATATCAGTCAGTATAATATTTCAAAATTTAGAGATCGCCTACAAGAACTGAGTTTTATTGGAGTATACATGGCAAATAATGCAAATGAAGCTTACAACAGTTTTGCAGATCAGTTTGATTTACTTTATAATTTATGCTTTCCTATTAAAAAGATTAAAATGTCTCTAACGTTTAAACCGAAATGGATTACTAAAGGAGTAAAAAAATGCTGCAAGCGAAAGCGTGATTTACTTTGGAAATACAGATTTTCGAGGGATAATAAACCTAGCAACAAAGAGACTTTTATGAATTATTCCAAACGTTTAAAAAAAGTCATAAAACTAACTCAGAAAGCGCAGAACGACTACTATATTAAAAATTCGAGAAACAAAACAAAGGCAGCGTGGAATGTCATCAAAAACAAACAAAAGACTAAACCACTTATTGATAACATCTCTAGAATATTATCCAATGGTAAAGTTGTTACATCCCCTCAAAAAATTGCGCAAGAATTTAATAGATATTTTATTGAGCTAACGCATAAACAATCGATTCAACTTGGACATAATATTGTGAATACAATGACATGCAATTTACCGAATTCTATATTTATGAAGCCAACAAATCCAATTGACATTCAAAAAATAATTAGCTCTTTAAAAAATAGTCACAGTACTGGCTACGATAATATTAGTACTAAAGTTGTCAAAGCAGTGTCTCACATTATTGCACCTTTGATTAGCCACATAACAAATTTATGTATTGAAAATGGCGAATTTCCCGAGAGACTAAAAATAGGCATTGTGAAGCCGCTTTTTAAAAAAGGCAATAAAGAAGACTTGGGCAGTTATAGACCTGTGGCACTGCTACCCATTTTTTCTAAAGTTATTGAAAGGGTCATCCACAGTGGTATTTATGACTATTTTGAGAAAAATAACCTTTTTGCCCCAGAACAAATGGGATTTCGCAAGGGCAAATCCATCAACATGGCTATCTTTAATTTAATGCACATAGTTTTAACAAATGTAGATAAAAGAGTCCCAGTTTCAGCTCTATACATGGATATGTCTAAAGCCTTCGATTTTGTTGACCATTGCATACTTTTAGATAAATTATACAAATACGGTGTTAGAGGTAATGTACACAGCTTATTAAAATCATACTTAAGTAACCGTAAGCAGTTAACACAAATAAATAGAATATGTGTTAAAACTAAAACTGAAGTCACCTACTCATCGGAAATAAGACAAATTCAGTGTGGCGTACCCCAAGGAAGTGTTTTAGGTCCTTTATTGTTTATCATCTATATAAATGACTTACCGAAAGCTATTGATCACCCTACTGTTCTCTTTGCAGATGATAGTACAATACTTTTTGCTTCCAAACATTTAGAATCATACGAGGATAACATAAACAAGACATTAGAAATTGTAATTAATTGGCTTGAAAATAATAATTTAAAAATCAATATAGATAAGACTAAAATCATGACATTTAAGCAAAGATCAAATAACACACATACTCTAAACATATCCTACAAGGGTCAAAAAATTGACGAAACTGATGTGACTAAATTTTTAGGATTAAGTGTAGATAATAAGTTGACATGGAGAAACCAAATTGACGCTATATGTAAAAAACTTAATCAATTCTCATATGCACTGTATAATTTAAGGAAAATTGTCAATGAATCAGTAGTTTTAACAGCCTACCAAGCGTATGTAACATCGACTCTTAGGTACGGCATCATTTTCTGGGCGAATTCAGTTGACAGAGAAATAGCTTTCAAAGCACAGAAGAGATGTATTCGATCTTTATGTGGCTTAAATCAACTTGACTCTTGTAAACCATATTTTCAGAAATTAAAAATATTGACACTCCCGTGCTTGTATATATTTGAAGTTGCAATTTTCGCAAGATCTAATCTGCATTTATTTAATAGTTTTAGGAGTGCCCGACTTAGGAATAAAATTAATGGAATGTCCTCGAAAACCGCTCTTTTTCAGAAAAGTATACTCGGAATGGTCCCTAAACTTTATAATAAAATCCCAACAGATATTGTAAATGTAGAAAATATAGCAGAATACAAAAATAAGTTATTTAATTTCTTGGCAGAAAAAGCGTACTATAAAATAAGTGATTTTTTGTTAGACAATAATTAATGGAGCACAACTTCCCTGTACTCTATTAATTACTCATAATATTTGTATGCCTAACGGCTCAGCATAGTGGAACTGAAATAAAATTGTCACACCTGTATTATGTACATATGCACCTATGTTGAACAAATAAACGATTTGTATTTGTATTTGTAATACTCTTTATTGCACACCTCAGGATGAAAGAAATACAAATTAGATTAATACCTAAGGTACTGAAACAACTCAGTTGATTTTAAATTCTGATGATCTGCGTAACATTATCTCATATAAAGGAATTTTTAGGCTTTGCCATCAACTTACAAGAAATAGTATTGCATTCCATGTTAAAGAATTGCAAGAACTCTATATACTTTAAGAAAAGATTGTTAGAATTCATCTATTTACATTCGGGAACTAAGCCAACTATTAGAAATTTAATACAGTTTTGGGTTACTTTCGTTTAATTTACACAAAAGAGTAAATTATAGTATTAGAAACTTGTAAGCTTAAATACTTAAATTTTGGAGATATAGGTATAGTTAAGTATTAGCATCCAATGCTTACAGTTAAATTTTATTTCAAAACAATTACAGATGCCTTGTTGTTCCATAATTGTTTCATAATCCATATTCACTATCTGGTATTTAAGTCAATACTTAATCTTTGAGTGAAATGTTACTTAGGTTTTTTGGAAAAATAATACAAATGTATGCATTGAACATGTAGGCAGGTGTTCAATATCTTGACAAGTACATGAAATTTTTACATTGATGCAAAATGCAAGGCAATATCTTTGAGGTTTTTTACTGACGTCCATAAAAAAGTGAAGACTAGGAAATCACTTAAAATATTTCTGATGTATTTTTAGGAAACGGCAAACACCCGGGTGTAATTAAATAATCATAATATATATATATCATATGTATATATATACATATATAGATTTTTTTCTGAATATTTATTATGTTGCAGAGAACTTCTGGGTATATTGCACTTAGGTACACAATAAAATAAATCCTTTATTATTTCATACTTTAGAATTTGGCTTAATAATCTATCTATATATATAAAACTCAAAGGTGACTGACTGACTGACTGACTGACATAGTGATCTATCAACGCACAGCCCAAACCACTGGACGGATCGGGCTGAAATTTGGCATGCAGGTAGATGTTATGACGTAGGCATCCGCTAAGAAAGGATTTTTCAAAATTCACCCCCTAAATGGGTGAAATGGGGGTCCAAAGTTTGTATGGGGAAACAAGATTAGTTAGACTATTTTATTCGAAACTTCACAGGAGTATTCCTAACGATAAATTAGTAAACACGTGTTTCAGGTTTTTTGAAAATTCAACCCCTAAAAGGGAGAAATGTGGTGACAAAGTCTGAAAATCAGCATGGGTATTGTTTTTATGGTTTATCGGGTCGCTGATTACAAAAACCGCAACGATTTTAAAATCCAACGTGGCGGACGTGAGTTACCATCTCCCCTGTTGGAGTGAAATGGGGTTGAAATGTCTAAATACTAAACCGCTGGTTCTAGAGAGTTCAAATTTGGCACGTAGGTTCCTTATAAGGTGTAGGGGTGCACTAAGAAAGGATTTTTCAAAATGTACCCCCTAAAGGGGTGAAATCGGGGTCCAAAGTTTGTATGGCGAAACAAGATTAGTTTAGACTATTTTATTCGAAACTTCACAGGAGTATTTCTAACAATAAATGAGTTAACACGTGTTTCAGGTTTTTTTTAATTCAACCCCTAAAAGGGAGAAATGTGGTGACAAAGTCTGAAAATCCATTGGTAATGCTTTAATGGTTTATCGGGTCGGGTCGCCTTTTGGGGTGCGATGGGGTTGAAATGACTAAATATGAGTACGGGTGTAATTTTTATGGTTTGTTGGGACGTTAATTACGAAAATGCCACCGATTTTGAAATTTTATTTGTGGTCATGAAAATTCTTGAAAGCATTTGCGCCAAATTGCAATTTAATAGGTCCAGTAGTTTTGTAGCAAATCGATTGTAACAGACGGACTGAAAGACAGCTACACGTGATCCTATAAGGGGGTTCTTTTTTTGCTTTTGAGGTATGGATAGAGACCCGTGTTATCCTAATAGATTAAAAAAGTAGTATTTGGTGGCATCTCGATCGTCGTCAATCGGTACCTATAGGCGGGCGGCGCGTTGGGACGGGATGAATAATGATCGGGAAACTTCCTGCATCCGTAATAAATACATTCAAGGTTTTCAATAATAAGTCATTTCAGAATTCTGAATTACGTTTATCTGGCTCAGAATAATACATTTTTTATTCATCAACGAAGAGAACCTCAATATCTTACAATAGAACATGACGTAACTTATAACATGGCTTAGAATCATTAAACCAATCTCGAATAACAAGTCTCAGGGGCAAACTCTCAAATTTGCGGGTATTGACTTGAGAGAACATTGCTTCTGTCATGGACAGTTTTATGTTGCTTGCTCTCGAGTAAGTTCACCCAGTAGCTTGATAGTTTTAGCGCCTAATGACAGATTAGTCAAGAATATTGTGTACAAAGAAGTTTTGTAGGCCCTTTTTTTTTACACAGGCTAAACAAAAGTAAAGCCGCAAAAACTATACATAATTAATAATAATACTTCTTAACGCGAGCGAAGCCGCGGGCACAAGCTAGTACTATATAAAATGGAGTTAAAATGGACTTCAGGAATCATAGTTTTCACCTACGATTTGAATCTATGGTAATATCTGACATTCTAATTGATTCTGTCATCACCCCAGATCTTCGTGAGGCTTAGTTTTTTAGTACAATCAACCTTTTACCTCAGAATGACAATATAATAAGTCAGTGATGTGATCCATGTGTATGATGAACATGATACCTACACTTAATAATTCCCATAATATTTATCGTTTCTACATTATGTCAAATTTGTTATTTTGTACTTAGCACTATTTTATAATTGGTAATCCCAAGTAAGTACTTAAATATCTTCAGATAATCAGATAGACACCTTCTCTAAGGTGTTTTCAAATTACATCCTATCAAACCCAAATATGATCAGGTTTGGTACCCTGATGTAGTTCTAAAAAATGTTTTAATAATAGATCCTTTGGATGGCTCACATATGACACTAGTGCTTACAAAAGACATTAATAAGTTTAGGTCAAAGAATACAAACACTTAATATACATATAATATGAAGTTAGCTGCATAAGGTATTTCTGCATAAGTTTTTCTATAACTCATACAGATCTATTGAGAAAATCAAAATGATTATACCAAAAAACGTGAGACAGTAATTATTATAGTTCAAAGAATACAAATACTTTCATATTAGAACAAATATAAAACTTGCTACAGACAGTATTTCTATCTATTGCAAGACATCAATGTCTTGTACCCGCCAAATTTGAGGTTGTCTTATTTGAATAGCAACCCTTAGATATATCCAACCAAGTACCTGCTTAGCTGTATTGTCTCAAACATTATAATAGCAAAATGTCTCATTAACAAATCTCTTTAAAATTACTATTAAACAAGCCTCTGCAAGTATGCAGATTAGTCGTCACATTATAAAAATTAGTGAAATCGTTAAAATGTTTTTATAACAAATATTCATAGTAGTTAAAATAATACAAGTTGTAGGCTGATAATCAAAGTCCCACACCTTCGTGGATAACTGTAAAAGGTCTCTAACTCATGATGATAAACAGTAAACACAGTTTACGAAACCTGTTCTTAGAACTAGGATAATGTTATTTATTATTAGTATTTTTGAAAACATATTCCTCATATACGTTCATATACGTTGATGGAGACTACTGTACATTAACTGCTGTTAAACCTTTAGATCAAACGCCTATAGGCGTACTGTCCCGCAACGGGTTAACATGGTCTTTCATATGGAGTAAGTAAACTCAAGTGGATATGGAACCATATGGTTAACACTTTTGCAACCAGACAAAAAAGTAAGACATATCCCAGAAACCGGGCGAGCCGACTTTTATAGCATCAACCCCGGCTACCGGGTTGGCCGGCATCTGAACAAAGTTTACGAGCGCCCGGCCTCCGGGTTGTTGGTGTCGAAAGTGTTAAAGTATGGTTTTATTGCTTTATTCTGCAACCTTGCAGTTACTTGCTAAGTTAGATTAATCTCATAATTAATCGGTTACTATTAAAATAAAGTCAATTAGTAGGTATATTATTCTTGTAATGTGTGTACTAAAGAATCTTCAATGAACATTTTAGCTCCGTCCCGCGGTTTTAACGCGCGGTGAACACTAATATTTTCCAGATGAAAAATGGACTATGTGTTGGTCCGGAGGGCCAGCTACCTCCATTCTCCATATCAATCATATTTTATCAGAATTGAGCCCCCTATATGAACGTGAAGAAGTTACAATCACGCTCACAAGCTTTCGCCTTTATAATATTATAAAGTATAATAATATAAAGATGTATATTGCCTTGGATGTCTCTAAACATCTACATAGTAATTATACCTCGGACTAAGTACGAATATAATTACAGGATTAAACGAACTTACCTTAAGTGAAGTTCTATCCTGATTATATGAAGTACTTAGTCCGAGGTAGAGCTTCCCTCCCTCCCTTCCCTCTTCTATATATTTTACTCTGAACTTAATGACATCTATAACTAATGTTGCCAGGTGCTGTGTTTTTTATGTTTGTGTTTAGACTTTAAAATTAGCGACATATATTGCAAGCAAGAAAAGTACTACATAGTAATTATACCTCGGACTAAGTACTTCATATAATCAGGATAGAACTTCACTTAAGGTAAGTTCGTTTAATCCTGTAATTATGATACAGTTTTCTCCAATCAGCACCGATGGTTGTTTGGAGTACAATAATAGCCATATGTCGCCATTACCTACAGTAAACCAGAGTCACCACTAGGGCTGCCATCCGACCGGGTTACCCCGGATTTGTCCTAGTTTGAAGCCGTCCGGGGGCCGTCCGGGGTGTAATGTCAATAAAAAATAAAGCAATTATTTTTTTTATTTTATTAATGGGGGAAATCCAAGTTACGCCAAATGTCCGGGTTTTTAAGTCTTTGTCCGTATTCGGCGAATTTAGAGATGGCAGCTGCTTACTTGGCACGACAGGCAATTGTAAAGTAAAATAGCAAAAAAGATGTCGGTAACTTACGTGTAATTTAAAAAATATTTGGATCAACGAACAAAGAAAGTAAAAATCTAATGAGTTAAAAAAAAAAAAAATACGGGAAAAACAAGCCAAGAAAACAAATAATAAACATATAAGACAAAAATTACGTTAAATTTTAGTGTCTGAACGGATTTTTTTTTTAAATAATAAATAAATTTTAAGGGACCATCTTACACGAATCGACCCAGTGTCCCAAGCAAAGTAAAGCTTGTACTATGGGTACAAGATGACGATAATATATATACATACTTTATAAAGTACATGTAGAGATAACATCCATGACCAGGAATAAATATTCAAGTTCATCACACACATTTTTGCTGGCGGCTGTTTGAATTTGATTGAAATGTATAATTTGTACAAGGAGTCGTTTAATTCTACCAAATACGAAGCGCAAGCTTAGTCTGTTCGACAATACTGTGATATTTTCAGTCAAAATAATATTAAATTGACGCTTGTAACATTTACGAGAATTTGAATACACCTACTGAAAAACAAACATCCAAACACATTGGCACATAGAGGAGAGAGACTTGAAATAAATAGGAAAAAAAAACTCAAACTTAACAAAAAAATGCGACTGCTGTATTTGACCTTCAAAAACCTTGTCATCTCCTCACGGTAATATTAAGCATGTTTTATTACAATAAAAACTTAAACTGTATAATTCACAGCATTTGGTTTGGGAATGCTACTTGTTACATGACTAAATGACAAATTATTTGACTTAATTAAATTAATATTTCAAGATGATGTAGATGAATTCAGGTTTTGGTCTGACAATTGTGATGGACAAAATAGGAACCGGAATCTACTATGTGTAAATGTTGAAACAGTAATAATGTTGATAATACCGCTGTAACAAAGACACAAACACCATTCCCTAAATGCGGGCTGTGATTTTAATTACCTTTTAAATAAACGTAATTTTAATGTAAATTTGCTTTATTTATTGCCTTTCAAACGTCATTTGCTTAAATATCCTAAATACAAACCTCTGAACTTACTATATTGGACATAACATACAAAATAACCTTAACAGTATACTGGTACATAACGGAATGATTCAGGCGTATACTGGTACAAGTGACAAATCAGATGAAACTAACCGATCAGATCCATCCAAACACGAGCTTTGAGTTTGTTTATATATCTAATAAATGATACATGTCCATAATAGGCATAATAATAATATAATTATCCATATTCATCTAATCATAGTTTACGACGTATACTGGATCAAGTGGTAGTTGTATCAGTATACCAAAAACTTAGAACTAGTAAATTTCACGTATACTGGTATAACTACCTTTTTTACTTAAAGTACAATTAATTTTGAAATAGTAAATATGTAGATTTAAGGAAAATATATTCATTAAAAGTATTTGAAATTTTCATTACATTATTTCAACGTATGAGTTAGTTATGGCACTTTATATCTTTGAACAGCCCTCCTGTAAAATCGTGATTTTGCACTTGTATCAGTATACGTAGGAGGTATCGACTTTGCTGTCTGCCCGTCTTTCTGTCACGACCCTTTATCTCGGTAACGCGTAGAGCTGTCGAATAGAAACTAAAACCGTACCTATAAATACTCGTACTTTGGTCTACAGTCCCTTGAAGCTGTAAAAAAATCGAACTTCAAAGTTACCGTAAAAAAAGAAGGTCGTTTATGCCGCAAAAAGCGTATATTTTGACACTTACGGGAATCAAAATTTATAGGGTATCCATTGACTTTGAACAATGAAATTTGGCAAATAAAAATATCGTCTTATACAACAAGTATAGGGAAAAATCTGGGAACTGTACATTTGTAATAAAATTATACCATAAAAACTATAAGTAAAGTAACGTAAATCAGTTGTCCTTCGGTAAAGTTGATTTTGTCGCTCTATTATTACAGTTTATCTTTTCATTCGAGCAATAATGTACAGGGAGAGCACTGCACGTAAGAACGAACTGTTCGTACAAACCATTCATTTATAACAGTTTTATATGTATTTAGTAACTTCTTTACTTTAAATATGAGCAGAGCAGCACCCAGGGGATAAAGCTGTGCCTCCACTTCTATGTTAAAATATCGGTTCATCCGCTGGGCCACAATATGATTTATGTATTATAACAAACGTGTTTTATTTTTACTTCTGCATAATTTTACATGTATAATCAAGAATCTTGTCGGACCCATTTAAACTATTTTTGGTACCTACCTTCACAATTCACCCCCACTTTAGGTGTTCGAGATGTTCCCCGTAAAAAAAGCTTTTTTTTTAGTTTTTATTTTACCGTTTTGTCGGCGTGATACATACACATACGTACGAGTATTAAATTTCAGCTTTCAAGTACTATAATGATCACGGAGATAAGCCGCGGACGGACGGACGGACGGACAGACGGACAAGGCGAAACTATAAGGGTTCCTAGTTGACTACGGAACCCTAAAAATGCCAACGGTTACGCTAATAAAAGAAGTGAGAACCAACTGAAAAGCAAATTCTTCCAAACTCCTCCGAACACAGCTGCTGTCATGCATAACGTTATTCAGTGTAGACATGTGCGCCGACTACATTTTACCCGGCGGCGGCGCGCCGGCTCATATTGACTACTCGGCGGCGGCGTGACGCCGGCGGCGTAAAAATATCCGTACTTTTAAACTTAGTGATCTAATAGTCCATTGAATGAGTCCCTCCAAGGGGGGTCTAGAGTGCGTGAGTTAGTAACGTAAGATGTTTCTTCGGAAACATGTCAAGAGTCCCTAGGTAATAAACATACTAAAACCCCGGGACAATAGGAGGAGCCCCGGAGTGGGGGGAGGGGGGGGAAAGGGTCCATTTTTTCATTTTTCACTTAAATCTCAAAAACGGTACATGTTAGAGAAAAACTTTCAAGAAAAAGTTGAAAGGCCATAAAATTATCTACAAGTTGTACCTAAATATTTTTTTTCTATTCGCAGCCGTTTTCGAGCTACATCCCATGAAAGGTGAAAAATTCGAAAACTACCCTTATATAATATTTTGACAATCGATTCCTCCTAAAGGCTTCCATGGAGGAATGTATTTTTTTTACCAATTATAGACCTAATTAAGAGCAATCTATCAGTACCGGTCACAAGTTGCACTTTTAAGCTTTTTGGAAGAAAAAAAATAAAAAGGTCAAGTTGCGTAACTACCCTAATATAATATTTTGACAATCAATTCCTCCTAAAGGCTTCCATGGAGGAATGTGTTTTTTTTACCAATGATTGACCTAATTAAGAGCAATCTATCAGTACCGGTCACAAGTTGCACTTTTGAGCTTTTTGGAAGAAAAAAAAATAAAAAGTTCAAGTATCGTAACTACCCTAATAAAATTCAATTCCCCGTAAACGCCTCCGTGGTGGAATCTGGTATTTTTATCAATGATAGACCTAATTATGAGCAATCTATCTGTACCGGTCACAAGTTGCACTTTTGAGTTTTATTGGAAGAACAAATAAAAAGATCAAGTTCAGTAACTCAAACTACCCTAATATAATATTTTGACAATCGATTCCTCCTAAAGGCTTCCATGGAGGAATGTGTTTACTTTACCAATTATAGACCTAATTAAGAGCAATCTATCAGTACCGGTCACAAGTTGCACATTTGAGTTTTTTGGAAGAAAGAAATATTTTTTGATCGATTGATGTGATAAACATGGGAATGTAGTATGGGGAAATTGTTTGAGCCAAAATCATTTTTTACTGCGTGTAACTCAGAAACGGTAGGATATAGGAAAAAAATATTTAGGTACAAGTTGTAGATAATTTTATGGCCTTTCAACTTTTCCTTGAAAGTTTTTCTCTAACATGTACCGTTTTTGAGAATTAAGCGAAAAAAGAAAAAATGGACCCTTTCCCCCCTCCCCCCACTCCGGGGCTCATCCTAGTGTCCCGGGGTTTTAGTATGTTTATTACCTAGGGACTCTTGACATGTTTCCGAAGAAACATCTTACGTTACTAACTCACGCACTCTAGAACTTTTTATTCAATGGACTATAATGCAGGTCTAAGAAAACAATAACACTCTGGTTTTAATATTTCTATAAGAAAATCTTAAAACGTAATTATTACAAACAACATGGTTAAAAATCTGCCTAGCAATTTCATATCACTACATAGTGTTAAAGGGTCATTATTCGAGCGTTTGTTCCGAATCACTTTCGTGGTCACATTTTTGTAGAAGTGGCAGCAGATTTCGATTTCGTTTCTGGTTAGGCATCTAAGTTTACCGGACATCTAACAAATATCCGAAAATGGCATCAAAATCTACGCCCAATTCTTCCAAAATATGTCCACGAAAGTAAGGCGGTTGAAACGCTCGAATAATGACCCAAAACAAAGTCGCTTCCTGCTTTCTGTCTGTCTGTCCCTATATATGCTTAGATCTTTAAAACTACGCAACGGATTTAGATGCGATTTTTTTAAATAGATAGAATGATACATGCATAATTTATCAGCATTGCACCCGTGCGACGCCGCGGCGGGTCACTAGTCACAATAATAATAAAATTAAGTATCCTTTCTAAAAAAATACTGACTGTATTGAAGTCGCACCGACCACCGCCGACCGCCAACGCGGTGAAACCGCCGAAAGAGAGCTCCCAGACTGCCTTATTACTAGAATATAATTTTAAAACAAAGACTACATATAATATTTTCACGGTTCAGGGTTTCCCGCGCAACATTCTGGGAATATCGTTTCTCTCTAGCAAGGATTGAAGTATTATCAAACTTAATTGAATGGTTTGGTTTGTCCATGACATGCTCACAGACTGCAGGCCTGTTGCAACGACGGTATTTGACATCTGCTACATGCTCCTTAACCCGTGTACTGGTCGATTCACGAGAGCTGGAATGAATGAATTGAATGAGTGTGTTTATGTGTGCATCACATAATTATTAAATACAGGTTGATGCAAAAAGTGATTATGGTAATTGTGTTTTAGAAAATCTAGCATACCCGCCAAAGTATGAAACCTTTGGAAGCAAAGAACACCTAAAGTATACTGCCGTGCCTACCACGCCAACGATCTCTGAAGATATATAAGCTAAATAAATTAAAAACTCTGTTGACGACGGACTCCTTGGTCTGCTCCTTTTTTAAGATGTTTTACAATTCGAACAAGCCATCATCTTTCGATTCTTGACATTACAAATAAGTCATGAGCTTTATTGCGCAAGAAGTGCCGGCCGCTTGTACCGCCATGGCACATTAAACGATCTGTTCCGCCGTTCACTTGCCACTGCCTCTGTGCCTGCCATCCTAGAACCCATTGGGATGGCGAGAGACGACGGCAAGCGTCCGGATGGAGCAACGTTGGTGCCATGGAAGCTTGGGAAAACCTTAGTGTGGGATGCGACATGCGTCGACACGTTTGCCGCATCGCACATCCAGGTAACTCGCACACAAGCTGGTGCGGCGGCTGACCAGGCCCAGATCCTGAAGCGCTGAAAATACTCATGCCTTTTAACGGATCATGTGTTTGCGGCGCTGGCAGTAGAGACTTTAGGACCTTGGTCCGACAGAAACGACTTGAGCCGACATGAAAAGCCTTTTGAAGGCCCTGTCGTCGCGGTTGGTGGACGCCACGGGGGACCCGAAAGCTGGCGCTTACCTCTCGCAAAGGATCAGCCTTGCAGTTCAGAGAGGTAACGCCGCCAGTGTAATGGGGACCATGCCACAGGCAGAGCTGCTGCAGGGGGTGTTCTTTTTATAATCCTATTTTTTTAACGTAGTATTAGTAGTTTATTTAGTATTAAGCCACTCTTTTACCTATTATCATTTGTATATTGTATATAAATATGTTTTATTTTTGTTTATTTGAAAATAAAGTGTTAAACAATTAGTCAGAAAAATAAATATACGTTTTATTTATAAAACTTTTAATTTAATAATAATTACTAAAGGATTTACATGGTACTTGGTGCACATTCAAATAAATAAATTTATTTTTTCTTGATAAACGAAAACGTATTAGGTACCTGTTTACAAGATATCAGGAGGTCCATGTATAAGAACGGCACTCACACTGCCACTCACAGTGACAAGTGACATTACTTTCGGTCAATTCATTCATGCCAGCTCTCGTTAATCGACCTGTAGCTACGTTTCGTTTGGCAAATGTATGACAGACCACACTCACAGTCTAGCTTGTAAACACCAGCACTCTGCAGAGGGATGCTGCTCTTCACGAGCCTCAGGTATTGTGACATCTTCTTCAAAATGAAGAAGATTAAAACACATTTGAAGCCGATGTTGGTTAATTATTTAAATAATTTTAAATTAAATACATCTTTCGCCATTTTGATATTCACGCGCAATACAAACGAGTTGCCATTCCACGCCGGTTCAAATTGTCGGCGACGGCGGCGGCGGCGGCGGCGCGCCGACGCGGCGCACACGTCTTCAGTAGTTTAAAATTATGTATTTTGTCATTTGCTAGGTACAATAGTGCGGCTTATAAAGTTTCCTCTTTTTCAAATATCTCTACATAATTGCTCTAATCGTAAAGTTAATCACTTGCTTAGCACATATCCGTACCTTAACTTTGACACAATTATTCGAATACTTGAGTAGATCTTTGCCAATACATTAGTATGTATTGGGAAAGATCTACTCAAGTATTACCAGATGAAGTCTAGTGACTTCCTGCTAATAACCGGGCCAGAATTACATACCTACCTACCGCCTTACAATACCCGCAAAATTGCAAATATTTAGGTGAAATCATGACTCGTGTACCTTCGTGTACGTGTACTCTTGAGTCCTAACTACCAGTGAGTCGAAATTTGTGTGGGAGTACAAAACCAGTAACGGGAATGTCTCCACGCCACAGGAATGATATTGGCGGACATACTGCCATGTGTCTAGTCATATGTACATATGTACCATGTACGTAGTCTAGCCATAAGTTCTGTCCCAACTGTTTCATCGTTTTAAATGTAATAATGGAACGTTCGATGTACTTTTGTTTCTTGGTTATGCTTAAATAGCTCTCAGAAAAAGTACATTTCGATCCAGGTATCGTTTCCCTGAACATGGAGTGAGGCATCAAAGAGAATCGTATCGCAGTGATAGCGTTATACACAAACCCCGGACCACGGGAGCAAAAATGCACTTGTCACTAGTGCTTAGTTAAATATCGACTATTCTATCGACATCCATACGAACAAATTATTGAATCAGAAATTTATAGATCAAACTTATTATCTTACATGTCAGGTTGTTACACAATATTAGGTACATCAGGTAAGTATAGATACCATTTCAGTCAACTAATTACATTGGTACTATAATTATATCATACTCACGGGAATGATCGTAAAATAGATAAAGTGAATGACAGTTATAAATAGATACTTTTCACATAACTTACAGACCTCTTTCATATCATAGATATTTGCATATCGCAATTATAAACAACCGCTATCTGACATTGACTCAAGTCAATCGGTGTCAATCTTAGAAATTACATTGAGACGAACTAATTTACTATCATTTATTTGATTCATTATCATTAATATTATCGAGCCGCCACCATGCCACACAATAAGAAACAGCGTACTTGGATAGCCGATTACGCGAAATATATAGAAGATCGAGGTGAACATTTATTTTGTAAAAAATGTGAAATCACAATGTCAAATTCCAAATTTTCCGTACAAAGACACATCAGAAGCAAAAGGCACAGCGGTGTTTCAACAAAAACACAAAATTTATTCAATCTGGAACTGTTAAAGTTTATTTTGGCTTGCAACATCCCCTGGACCCAGGTTAAGAACCCCATTTTCACTAATTTCATTTGCAATTGCATATCCGGAAAATTTTGTAAAGTACGTATTCCCGATGAATCTTTTCTGAGAAAAACTACTTTGGACATTGCATATAAAGAGAAAATGCACCAAATCAGGACTGAACTTGCAAATGCTAGAATTTACGTAAGCGTAGACGAATCCTCAGATGCAAACGGACGTCAAATCCCCCACACATTATATCGAGTTTTTGGTTAGACGAAGTTAATAATGTTACTATATCAACACTCATTAGAATTGCCTTGGAGAAACTATGGGGGAAAGACCATAATAAACACGACAGAGTCTTGTTACTCCTTACGGATGGCGTAGCCTATATGTTAAAGGCAGGAAAAAACTTGAAAAAACTTTTTCCTAATTTAGTTCATGTTACATGTCTAGCTCATGGCGTAAATAGGGTGGCTGAAAAAGTTCGATTACTTTTTCCCACTGTGAATAATTTAATCGCATACACAAAAAAGGTGTTCCGAAAATCGCCTAAAAGAATAAGAACATTTCGTGAAATGTTACCAACTGTTCCTTTACCACCGCAGCCAACTATAATAAGATGGGGAACATGGATAAACGCGGCCTGCTACTATCATAAATATTTGCCTGAAATCAAGCGAGTCATACAGACATTCCCTAATAGGGATTCAATGTATATTTTGAAAGTCAAACGTGCAATGAACGATTTAAATATTTTGAATGATCTAAAATGGATAAACAGTAATTTGTCAATAATACCTAGTACAATAAAACAATTACAAAATCAAAATTTAAGCCTGGAAGCCAGTTTAAATATAGTACACAAGTTGAAAGCGCACTTGTCAAGATTACGGTTACATCCTCAAGGTAAAGTTATTCACAACAAGTATCAGGATGTGTTGAAGAAAAACGTTGGCTTTTTAACTTTAAACATCTTAAATAAGTTGATATCTGGTAAAGAAGTGGAAGTACGTTGTACAGAAGAAATCCATAACCACTATGAATTATTTAATTTTGCTCCGATTAGTACAGTAGATTTAGAACGGTCCTTTAGTTGGATGAAATGGATTTTATCGCCAAGGCGAAGGAGTTTAAAATCAGAAAATGTAGAAAAAATTATAATTGTATATTACGAAAACTATATAAAATACTGAAAAAATACAAACATTTCGTTTTAATTTTATTTTCAACAATAATTAATACTTCTGCATATCATAGCGGTAGTCCAGTAGGTACATCGTGCTTTTTATTGACATCGATTTATATGATATAAAATGTGTGTCCTCGCACTATAAAGCTGTCAACGCATTTTTGCTCCCGTCATCCGGGGTTTGATACAAGTACCACAAGCAAGTGAACGACATTTTCAAACCGCTAACACCTTTGAATATAATTATGAAATCTATTAACACCTTTGAATATAATTATGAAATCTATCGATCGTACCATCAAGTGATACAACCAAATGAGTTTAGTCGATGACCGGCCCAGAAGCGGTCGGCGACGTCTAACAAGGACACCAGCAGTGATTAAAGCGGTAGCTGAACGAATTCGGAGACATCCCCTACGCAAGCTGAAAATCATGGCTAGGGAAATTAAAATTCCCCCTCGTATATCCAGTATCACAAAACAAGACCTTAATCTTGCAGCTTATTGGTGGAGCATAGGACTGCGATCGCCAGTGGCTCTACGAAAAGTAAGAGCGACGAGATCTAAAGTCCTGTGGCAGCGGCACGCAAAGGGCGGATAACATAATTTTCTGTTTTCAGATTTTTTTTTTACTGTGGAGCTAAAATTCAAACGGTAAAATGATAAAATATATGTTTCCAGGAAGCTTCTGAATAAGTTCCAACGGTGGAAAGAGGCCACCATGCTGCATATGTCATGGTGTTCCCCCGCACATTACTTCCTGAGAGAGGTAGGTTTAGGTCTCTTCATAATAGAAATTTCAATTCATTTGTGGTTAGATTGCCATCTATCTGCCCAGCGGTGTCGGCTTTCATGAGAGAAGATCGCGGATAATTCCGCGATCGCTGAACATGTCGGCCAAGCCGGTGCGTCTCATTTTGACCGTTTCGATTAGCAAGGGTGTTGATACGTGAGAAACGTTTTATACAACGCAGGGTACGCGAAGCTATCGAAATCGGATGGTGCCCCAATTTTAATAAAGATAATTTAAGCCAAAAACAGGCACCTAGTACACAAATTTAATAATAATTACCGCAACTATCGAAAGGGTCCGGCACAGAACTTTTCTTCCCAGTCAGTTTCTAAAATTTCGCAAAGATTGGTTAAATTTTGGAGGTTACGTTAATTTTGAATCTCATTTGTATCCGACGCCATAGTTAGCAGGTGCAAATTTAACGTAAACTTATAGAATGGGAGAAGGAGCAGTGATAACTTAAGATTATTCCTGAAAATAATGACCCCTCTCCATAGAAAACTGATTTAAAATACAAAGGGTCTAGCCGCAATCCTATAGTGAAACTGCCCCTGGCTGAAATGTATAGCTTTCTTAGAAGCTTTTATTTGCCTTATTAAAAGATATCATTTTACCAAATTTCAAGCCTGGAATCCTCTTGGTTTGGACAAAAATTAAAAAAAATTGAAAAAAGTTTTTATTTATTTTTAGCTTAACCGATAGTTCGATTTCTTTGAAATTTGGATGTAATATGTACCTAATAAAAACTCATTTTCAAAAAAATAACCAAGGTTCTAGCTTATTTATAAAGCCTTAAAAATAGATTTTTTTATTTTTAAGATTTTTTTTTAAATACTTATGAGATAGGGACAACCTCAATTTTTTGTTATATAACGTAACATATATTATTGCACAAAATATATTTTTTCTAGAAAAATCCATTTAGGGAAACCGGGCAAAAATCTCATAATAATGCATATAGGGGAAATCCTTCATTCAATATTGGGTAGCATAATATAGGTACTCGTAGTCAAGGTGGCATAAAAATTGTTGACGACCGCTTAGGGCAGTAGTTCTTAACCTTTTAGTGATGAGGGAACATTTGACAAAATCTGTGTCTTGCCACGGACCACCAACTGTTTGGAGGCAATAGAAAGTATCTAGGGCGGTAAGGCAGGAATTACAAACGAGGTTTAGAAGTAATATCATATTTTTTTCGGATGGCTTCACGGACCACTTCGTGTGCTTCTAGGGACCACCCGTGGTCCGCGAACCACTGGTTAAGAACCACTAGCTTAGGGGGTCAATCAGTAGCCACTATTATGTTTGAGCGATTGTATCAAAAGAAACTAAAATGTTAGTTCAACATATTTTATTAAAATTTTACACTTTAGACCTAAACAGAAGTTGACTATGATAAGACTATGACTTAATAAATTAATTATAATTACTCATCCTCGTCACTATCGGTATGAATAGTTACATTAATGCCTTCGTCTTTGAACAATGTTATAGAGTTTATGGCTAGGACGCGGTATTCTGGATAAAAATCTGCCAAACGACAAGTAATATATGACTGCCGCTACATGGGAACAACAACCTACATGTCTTCTTAGACAAATGTTGAGAATGTATTTGTATTTTAAGGATATTTGTGTTATCCTTGACGTAGGCTATTTCGTATTTAGCCGAGATTCTAGACGAAGATGGAAATATGAATATGGTCTACGTCAAGGATAACACAAATATCCTTCAAATACAAATACATTCTCAACATTTGTCTAAGAAGACATGTAGATGTTTTATAAAGTATGACGGCGAAAAAAACGGAATACATGCTATCATTCATTATTGTTGTGAATGTGCAAATGGGTTAAGAACATTAGGTTGTTGTTCCCATGTAGCGGCAGTCATATATTACTTGTCGTTTGGCAGATTTTTATCCAGAATACCGCGTCCTAGCCATAAACTCTATAACATTGTTCAAAGACGAAGGCATTAATGTAACTATTCATACCGATAGTGACGAGGATGAGTAATTATAATTAATTTATTAAGTCATAGTCTTATCATAGTCAACTTCTGTTTAGGTCTAAAGTGTAAAATTTTAATAAAATATGTTGAACTAACATTTTAGTTTCTTTTGATACAATCGCTCAAACATAATAGTGGCTACTGATTGAACCCCTAAGCTAGTGGTTCTTAACCAGTGGTTCGCGGACCACGGGTGGTCCCTAGAAGCACACGAAGTGGTCCGTGAAGCCATTCGAAAAAAATATGATATTACTTCTAAACCTCGTTTGTAATTCCTGCCTTACCGCCCTAGATACTTTCTATTGCCTCCAAACAGTTGGTGGTCCGTGGCAAGACACAGATTTTGTCAAATGTTCCCTCCCTCATCACTAAAAGGTTAAGAACTACTGCCCTAAGCGGTCGTCAACAATTTTTATGCCACCTTGACTACGAGTACCTATATTATGCTACCCAATATTGAATGAAGGATTTCCCCTATATGCATTATTATGAGATTTTTGCCCTGTTTCCCTAAATGGATTTTTCTAGAAAAAATATATTTTGTGCAATAATATATGTTACGTTATATAACAAAAAATTGAGGTTGTCCCTATCTCATAAGTATTTAAAAAAAAATCTTAAAAATAAAAAAATCTATTTTTAAGGCTTTATAAATAAGCTAGAACCTTGGTTATTTTTTTGAAAATGAGTTTTTATTAGGTACATATTACATCCAAATTTCAAAGAAATCGAACTATCGGTTTAGCTAAAAATAAATAAAAACTTTTTTCAATTTTTTTTAATTTTTGTCCAAACCAAGAGGATTCCAGGCTTGAAATTTGGTAAAATGGTATCTTTTAATAAGGCAAATAAAAGCTTCTAAGAAAGCTATACATTTCAGCCAGGGGCAGTTTCACTATAGGATTGCGGCTAGACTCTTTAGGATTTTATAATCTCTAATCTATTGAATTATTATCTCGTTCTAACACGACATTACGATTTTACCGACGTGTCTTAATTAAATTTAATTAAGGTAAAGATATTTCCGTAGCCATTCTTTTGATTTAATTAAAAGAACGAGATATCCTGATACGAATTCCTAAAATCGAAAATGGAAATCACCTACCCTTAAAAATGAGTTTCGTGATTTTTGATCGAGCGAGTGAAGCGACACCGTTTCAGCTTGGCCCAAAATTCTCGCATTTCTCAATCGATGCCCGTGAAATTTAGTGAGCAGGTTGGATAATGAAATACATTTTTTCAGTTATTTGTTTTTTTTTTTTACATGGCGGTAATATAGTTAATCATATTTGTATCTCTTAAGGTATGTTTTATTGCAGTATGTTTTACTAACAATTAAACTTGTGTTAGATAGAGAAGTACTGAGCAACGACAGCGTATTCATTTGACGTGTAGGATTGACGGACATATTAATTCGCCCAGCCCAGCTGTCCTCGTTTTATGGAAGTGAAACAGGATCAGATTTTTGGCCGCAGTATATGACACTTTCACAAGTGTACCAAACAACGTTTTTTAATACGTTTGCGAAAAATTACAATAAAACCTACATAAAACTGTAATCGAAAGGGGCAAATATATTTATTTCTTTGTCTGATAAAAATTAAGAGTACAATTTTTAGAGCAATTGTGAAGGGTCGCATTTAGGGCTTTGCGGGTAAGTTTAAAGTTTTATTCAAGTTGTTAATAATTCTCGTATTCTCGTTTCCAGCCAATAAAATGCTCGTAGACGGCAATATAATTTTTCTTTCGATTTTGCGGGTACAATACTCTCACTTGCAATGTTTGCCTTGGCTCGTATATCGGGCGGTGTTAAATCTATTCTGATTACATCAGAATCCATCATTTTCTAACAAAAAATATTATTTTATAAAACTTACGTATCATTAACACATAATTAAAACAATCTTGAATAAAAAAAGTTTTACTTTTACTTCTAATTGTATTTTTTTTTCAAGATGGCGACGGCTTTCATCATTCAGCCAAATCAAAAGAAATAGTTTTAATATTTCAGAAACGATATGATGTTACACAGTAATTTAATTGATTCTAAAGAATAAAAGTCGTGAATATTTTTAGTTCTTTACATTTCATATAATTGTAAATAAATATATTATTTAATACACAAAAGTAGCGGTTATTCATATTATGAATGAATAAAGCAGCGCGTCGGTCGGGCTTAATACTGTATTATCTTATCTGTGACAATACTTTTCTTATTAATTTTTTTAAGTGGCAGTCACGCATAACACTCATTCATTAGGTCATTAAATAATAGGCAATCAGACTAATTATTCAAACCGTTTTTGAGTTATTTTAATAGATAACCCTTTGATTGATCCAATATGCAATTTATCTCCTCTAAACCGGAAGTTGAAGTCAGTCAGTTACGTTAAAGTTAACAATTGACGGAACATTTGTCATCGCTGTCTTTGTTCAATTTTCGCGTGTGCTCAAATTTTCCCGATTATAATAATGAAATAACGAACTTTATTCTGCAAGTACACTTTTACATGTCTGAGTCTACTGGCATTTCACAAGAGGAGACCGCTGTTGAGAAGAAACGCCGAAATAAACTCAACAGTAAGTATTTTTTTCAGAAACCATAAGTATGATATGAACTTAATTATACGTAGTTCTACAAGAAAACATTAAAAGTGTATTTTAAGATTTGTGAGGAAAAGTGTAACAATAAAATAGAAACTACAAGAAAGCCTGACGGTTTATCACAATTTATGTACGCTTGATATGCTTTCTTATTAGAACTGTGCCCCTTAAACTAGTTAGGTACAATCTAAGAAGGAGTCAGCTACGCGGTTCTTCTGGTTCAGGCCATGCATTTTTGTCTGTCAGATAGTCCTCTACTGTATAATATGCTTTTGACATTAGAGATTTTTTTAAATAATTTTTGAGAGATGGAAAGGCTAATTTTAAAACATGATCAGGTAACTTGTTATAAAAATGAATACATTGGCCTAAAAATGATTTACTTACTTTACGAACACGAAACTTTCTAATAGCAATTTTATTTTTATTTCTAGTGTTAAAACTGTGGACATCGTTTTTGTTTTGGAAATGAATCTAAGTTTCTAATAACATACATAATACTCTCATAAATATATTGGGACGCTACAGTTAAGATGTTTATATCTTTGAAAATGTCTCTTAAGGAGTCACGAGAATTTAGGTTATATATATATATATAACGAATGGCTCTTTTTTGTAGCACAAATATAGTCTGAATGTCAGCTGCTTTGCCCCAAACAAGAATACCATATGACATGAAACTATGGTAAACTAAGCGAGCTGTATCAACATTACTCAATTGTCTAATTTTCCTAACAGCGTACGCCGCTGAACTTAATTTACCAGCAAGCACTGCTATATGTGGACTCCATTGCAAATTACTGTCCAATGTTATACCTAAGAATAATGCCTTATTCACTATTTCTAAACATTCACCATTTAGTAATATAGTAGAATCTACCGTCGTTACATTCGGCAAAGCAAATCTAACACATTTAGTCTTCTAGGCATTTAATAGAAGATTATTAGTAGTAAACCAGTTAAGTAATTTCTCTAGTGTGCCATTAATTTCCGCATAGTCGTTGATTTCCGGTGAACCTTGAAAATTAATGATATATTGTCAGCAAATAGTACTATATTACGAAGATTATCTACTATAGATGGTAAGTCATTTATATAAACCAAAAATAGAAATGGACCTAAAATAGAGCCCTGTGGCACTCCTAGCTTAACTATAGCTTCATTGGACTGGGTTCCATTTATATCCACTGTTTGCATTCTATCACTGAGATATGAAGGCATAAGCCTTAAAGCATTTGAAGACAGACCATAATGTTCTAATTTCAAAATGAGTGTTCCAGGATGAACGCAGTCGAATGCCTTAGAAACGTCGCAGAAGATCCCAAGACATCACAAGATTCCTCCCAGCTTTCATAAATGTGTTTAATAAGTACAGATGCTGCATCAGTCGTGGAACGTCCCCTTGTGAAACCGAACTGTTTACTAGAGAGTAATTTATTTCTATTGAAGTGTCCTAGTAGATCTTTCCACATTAATTTTGCGACGGTAATCGCTTTCCATCAGGCGATTCGTTTGCTCGTTTGCCCCCTATGACATAAAAAAAAAAAAAAAGAAAACTCCCTCTGCTATGCAACTATTGTAAATCAAAGCTAGGTAAGGCGCAATTGAATCTATGATAATTATGATTAATTATTTTTAATGATGCTCCCCATAAATCCTCGGTTTTCTTTAAATTGAGTGATTTAATAGTACATTACGTAACAAGGGTGGTAAACGAGGAATTACAAACGAGTGTCTATTAGAAAGGCTTTAATGATACGAGTTTGGAATTCCTTTACCACCAGAGTCACGTACGACGTTTTTCATCACATTTGGGAGTAAATAAAACAAAAGTAATAAATAGCAGTCAATACCAAAGATTTTTTATCAAACAAAACTATGTAACTACAATATTTAATACAATTTAATATTTGTCTAGCTCATGAAATGAAATCAAATGAAATATTCTTTATTTGCTTTAATGCAGTGCGTTGAAATAAGTAAAATTAATAGCTCAAATGTAAACATAGCTTATCGATCAGCGTACAGGCACAACGGGTACGGCGTCCCACAAGGAAGCATCTTAGGTCCAATGCTATTTCTTTTATATATAAACGACCTACCCAAAGTGACGACGTGCCCTATGTCTTTGTTCGCGGACGATATAGCGGTAATTATACCCGCTGACAATGACACCGCCGTCACGTATGAAGATAAGTTAAATTCTATAATAAATGTAATAGATTCATGGTTAAGCAGAAATAATCTGCAGACGAATACAACAAAAACATGTTACATACAATTTAGAAATTATAAAACACAACCATTAAGCTTAGAATTACTCTGTCAAAATCAAATAATTGAAGAAGTTAGCGATACCAAATTTTTGGGCATAACCGTGGAACAACATTGTTCATGGAAACAACATGTTAAGTCAATCTGTGACAAACTTGATAGATTCGTTTATGCGTTAAAACAGCTAAGGTTAGTGTCAGGAGAGAAAACAGCATTGCTTGCTTACCATGGTTACGTTGCTTCGGTGTTAAAATATGGAATATCATTATGGGGTAACTGCACAGAAGCAAGCAAAGTTTTCAGTACACAGAAAAGATGTCTTAGAGCAGTGCGTGGAGTACACCCTAGGGATTCTTGTAGACCTTTATTTCAAACACTTGGATTACTCACGTTAGTTGGCTTATATGTATTAGAATTAGCATGTCTTGTTCGAAAATTGCATCATCACTTTAAAATACCGCAATTTAATAATAAATTAAGAGCAAGGGACGAACATAAGCTGCTAATGCCACCATGTAGAACTTCATTATTTAAAAAAAAATGTTACATAATGAGTATTCGAGTCTCCAATAAGATACCTTACGAAATAAGATTGCTGCCTGACAAAGTATTTGTAATTAAATTAAGAAAATGGTTAATAGACAAATGTTTCTATACGTTGACTGATTTTTTTAATTTTAAGGAATAGACATAATTTAGAGATGATTTTCCTGGATATACATATAAATTTGACATTCATACTATTTAAGCTGTTAATTTTTGCATGCCATGTTGGCTAAACATGTGATACTCATACTTATTATGTTAAGACAAACACACAATGTTACAACCATGTTTATGCAAATAAATCATTTCATTTCATTTTATTTCATTTCATTTAAAATATGGTACAATTAGATGTCAGGTTATATTATCCGGTACATAAACATATTTTGCTAAATATTAGCATGCAAAACAATAGTGAAGGTAATAATTATAATATTGAATTTACTTATACGACATTAATTTGAAGACTTTTCATTTAAAAGGTCATTTGTGGAATAAAACATTTTTTGTGTTAGCCAGTAGTGTAGTTTTTTTTTTAACTGGTTTATAGGCAGGGATTTTATATCATCTGGAATTGCATTATAGACCTTTATACGCATCTGGTCCCTTCATGGTGATAGTACTTTTATCAAGTGCGGCGTTTGTACTTTCTTGAATTGAGGAATAAAATATATAGGCTTACCAACACGAATTTCTCGTAGCAGAGTAAATTGAGAAGACATGGTGGTAGATATTTCAGAAAACAAAATTTACTCCAATTATAAGGGCGTCCTGAAACCAAATAACTAAATTAATCTTCGCACATATTTATGAACCTACTTAACTTATACATTGAGACAGAAACATAATTTAATTTAATACTTTTATAAGTACAAAGTTTTCAATTTGTTGTTGTTACATCCTGCACTGCTAGCATTGTTTCATGCAAAAGGAAAATATAAGCTGAAATTAACTTATGTATACGTATGTAGCTAAGTATTCCCGACTTGCCTTCGTTGTTAAATATTCATCCTCGATAAAATCCAGTTATTACAGACTGCATTTTTTTAGATTGTCTGTTGCCGCCTTGTTGCCGCATTGATAATAATTTCGAGCGGAATCCTTTCCATAGAGATTCTTTTATTTGATTTCATGGTATTGATTACATAGTCAATTCATTTAATTTTTACAGAAATACAACGACGAAAAGATAAACAATGCGTATTAAATTCACCATAAATCAAAACAAATCACTATTACAGTAACATGTAGAACATATGTTTTTCTAATTTCTGCCGCCATGTTGGCATGTTTGACCGCCGACCAATCAGAGGCCGTTCCTGTAGACTGTCCACAGATAATGTTAATATTGCGTTTGGATATTGTATAATGATTGACAAAACAAATACGAACAATAATTATTAAAATAGAAATTTACATTGTACAATAAATCAAATGAATATAAATAAATTAATATCAACGTATTTCAACGTGTTAATATACTTTTATGATAATTATTATCTAATCTGCTCTTTAAATAGGCATATAAAACATTACATTAAAACATAGTAACTTTTAAATAAAAACTTTATGATCTAACATCATACAACTAAACGTAAAGATTTTCAATTAAAAAAAAATACTTACCGCCCTAGGGCGTAATTTACGATTTACCGCACGCTTTTTTAGCATGTAAACCCTTGATTTACGAGCAAGTGTGATGAAAATGTTTTAATAACATCTACTGTATTTACTTGACTAAATTGAAACTCAACATCACATTTCTTACAATTCGCTTTCTTTCAGTACGCTTCGGATACAAATGATTGTAAAAATTTTGTGGTATTAACTGCAATGTTGGAAAAATAATCCTCGAATGCCGAGGCAACATCATGATTTGACATAGTCTGCCCGTTTTCTCTGACAATGTTGACTTGGCAATTGCGAGTTTTAGATTTACCAGTTTCTCTGTTAATAACATTCCAAATAGTTTTCACTTTGTTGTCTGACATTTTGACTTTAGAACTAATATAATTTGCTTTTGCAGCTATGCACACTTGCTTAAACAATTTCGAATAGTTCTTTACATAGTTTAAAAAATCTGCGTCCTAGGTTGGCGCGCAGCAGAGAGACCCGCTTGGCCCTTTAGCCTTTAGTCTCGCAATCCATAAAACTATTTCAGAGTTAAAATTTACGTTGAATATCTGGTATCTCGACGACGGTACCCTGGGGGAAAGCCTGAAATAGTGAAGCGGGATTTGCTGACTCTTCTTCCACACTTACAACATCTGGGACTAGAGGTTAACGCGGCAAAATGCGAATTTTTCCCCTGCAGCCCTGAATCATCCGGTTCTTTCCAATCTTTTAGCGCTATGCTTCCCGGACTGAAACAAATAACACCAGGCTCATTTAGTCTTTTGGGAGCGCCAATTTTTCCTGTAGCTATCCCCGAGGCCTTTGAAGAACGTAGGCAGCTTCTGTCGACTGCTAGGGATAGGCTGGGAGACCTGCCGGCCCACGTAGCACTGGTCCTTTTGCGGGTTTCTTTCGCGGTCCCGAAGCTTACTTACTTTCTGCGCACCGTACCTGCTTGGCTCTGCCCCGAGGACATTGACTCCTTCGGTTCTATCTTAAAGGAGTCAATGGAGGTCATACTCAATGTGTCTCTCGACGCGAGTCAGTGGCAGCAGGCTTCTCTCCCTATCCGTAACGGTGGACTCGGCATTCGGCGTGCTCGGGATGTGTGCTTACCAGCCTTCTTGGCATCGGCGAGCGGAGTCGTGGATCTTGTTTCCCAAATTTTCGCTTTGGACCAGGACAAAGCAACCATTCCGTACGCATCCGAGGCGCAGGCTGCTTGGATGGCTCTCAACCCGGGCGCAACACTACCGGATAAGCCGGAGCGTCAGCGGTCATGGGATGAAGTGGGTGTGAAGCGCGTAGTTGACACTCGGCTGGAGTGTGGAGAGGGCGCAACTAAACGCAGTATCGAGGCCAGAATTCGGAGCGTGGCTACAAGCGATTCCCTGCCCACACCTGGGTACCCTTCTTGACGACAATTCTTTGCGGGTCGCAGTTGCTCTCCGCCTGGGCTGCGATGTTTGTGAACCTCATCTATGCATCTGCGGCACCAGGGTGGAGAGCAACGGGCACCTCGCCCTGAGTTGTTGTCGTTGCGCTGGGAGATTTCCTCGTCATCACGCTCTTAACGACATCATCCAAAGAGCGCTGGTATCGGCTAATGTTCCGTGTTTGCTGGAGCCTTACGGTCTTAGCCGGACTGATGGGAAGAGACCTGATGGTGTGACCTTGGTGCCCTGGCAGAGGCAAGTGCCTTCTGTGGGACGCTACAGTCGCTACATGCGTCAGCACTTTTGCCGCCTCGCACCTTGGTCGAACGACCAGGTCTGCAGGGGCAGGGCGGGTTATTCAACTGGTGTCTAAGGTAAAGGTACAAAGGTACATGGTGGATAAATTTATTTATTTATTTTAAAATTGTGTTTAGGATATTGACTCTGTATTTGTTATTAAATATTCAGATTAATAAAAAAAATCTATTATGGAGAAAAGCAAAATGTTTTAATTTAAAGAAGCATAACAAAATTGGTAAAATTGTATCTCTATACTGATACACTGTCCTGCCTCTTCTGCCTGTATCAAGAGTTGATGATGAATGGGATTACATAGTTTCGGAAAATGATGTTATACAAGGAGATGTTAATATGCAAAATTTCTAAGGTACGTAAAAAAAATTTGGATGCCCAAGAAGACACTGTGGTGCTGTTTCGGTGAGCGGCATCGTACGAACAACATCTGTGAGGGATGGAATGGGTATATCAATAACTGCTTCAAAAGAAGACCTGCCACTGTAAATAAATGCTTAGCTGTGCTTAAGCAGGACGCTGCTTTTTTTTTTGCTGAATTAAGTAATCATCCTAAGTTTGCATAGAGGTTTTACTTTATCAAATGATCTGCGGTCACCGCTGTCGGTGACCTAATAAGGCGGACATATGTCGTATTTACACTGCTTCGGTCACCTTATAAGCGTTGGCAGCTGTCGATCGCCGAATGCGGCCGACTAACGTGTTCTTTACACTTCGTCGTTCGCCGCGTGCAGCATGTAATTGCCGCTTTAGTCCCATGGTAAAATTGACAAGTTTGATATATGCCGAAACACGACCATTTGTATTTAACTACACTCAAAAATATGACTAATTGTAAATATGTACATCGTGTAATCGTTAAAATATTATGACCATTAGTATTGACGCATTTTTATATATTTACGTATTCTTATATATATCGAAATTTTGTATATTTATTGCCCGAGGGCGAGACCAAGCGTCTCTGCTTCAGGTTATCCAAAAATGCTTTCGTATATTCGGCGTTTGTCCGGTGTACGTTTGCTCGTTTGTCCAGATTTCCGGCTGTTATCGCCTACGGGTCGCATTTCTCCACCGATTGTCTTGAAATTCGGTGAACAGGGTCGTTAATTACATGGATTATTTTCTTTGAGTTAATTACATAGACAATATTCCATTCCGGCTTAATTAATTTACAAGGAAATAAATTTGGTTGACAAAGTTCACTTCTTTAGATGGTGTTCATTTTGGTCAACATTCAAAATAACAGTATATCCATCACACTTAAGAAATATGTGCCCATATTGCGTTTAAGTAGCTTCCACTTCTAGATTTAGCGAATTTTTGCTGAGTTTTTCAACTTTAAAGTAAAACCACTAAACTTATCTATCTACGAGTGGGAGATAAATAAAAATGAATCACTAAATGTGTGGCTGAGACCAAAACTGGAGAACGGTTTTAATATAGCAATTTTTCTAACTCTATATTCCTTGAAGTTCGAGTTTCCTCGAAGGTTCTTATGAAGAAAATAACAATACAACGTTCAATCGTAACGTAACGAATTCTGTCGGGTCGCCAGAACAAAATAAAATATTCATATAAATATTCTTTCAAATTAAAACTTTCGTGAGACATTTAAATAATGTGGTTACATATTTAAGTATTGTATTAAGCGGTTGATTGCTTCAAAATATGTCGTGCCTGTGTAGATGCAACATAATTACCATAAAAATACAAGTATAAACGCGGGTACAGCTCGTAGAAAATTTAAAAAGTTAGGTACATATTTTTAATTCTTGGTATCAACCTCTGAAGCAGAAACTCCAGAGATATCATTATATAAACCGGAAAAGGCAAATAAAAATTAATTAAACCGAAAACCCTATTGAGTTTTGCAATAAAGCTTATAAGTGACCCATATTGACCCTAGGCTGGAAAAGTAATTTGAAAAAAGAACACTAGAGTAGAGTGCATATACCTACCTAAATGCGCTTCAGAGCAATAGCAATGGCACTAACTTGTACAGCGTTAAAAAACACACAAGTTTTTTTTAATTATTTGGGTGATATAAAGGAAACGCATCAAAACTTCAATTTTTATTATTAAGCAATAATTAGGTTCTTCAACTAAAGCAAAAAAAAAGGAACGTAGTTTAAATATTTACAAAAACTAACATAACGTCAAAAAATGTAGGTAACTGGTAACTGAGATCCGAAAAAAAATACTATTTAAAACTACCTTAACTTCCTTTATTCCGTAAAATAATAATACTTATGGAAATAACGCATTCTGATTGGTTTTTGAATGTCACACGAACAGTTAATACGGATTAAAAAATTAACACAACCATAGTTGCGCGTAGTGTTGGTACGAGCGGTCGGGTATTTTTGTACTGTACATTTTGATTACTTTCCTTATTTAATACATTCGGAATGAAAATCTAGTATGTTCAACTCAAAATAAAAGACACCAATTGCACTCTGAACTATTTATTGTCTCTGATATCTCGAGTTGACTGCGATGGGTGTCTTTCATACCTTGTAAACCCCTATTCAATTGTTGCGACTTGCTTAAGTGACCATAGATATGTAATATTTCAAAGGCTTTTTTTGTTAACAGATGGTGTCGGTGCCTGGTAACAAAGAACCGAACCACAATGGTTGGCTTGCAATCCATGTACTACATTTATGAAATAAGATGAACAACTTCCTGAAAGTTCTAACTATGTTTGAAAATAAGAAAATCATAGATTAACAACCATGAACGAGCTACCGATCCCCTACAAGTTCGTATCTCCAACGCGTTACTCTGTCACAGAGGCTACAGATACAGCATATTCCACATTCAACGACACCGTTCTCACAATTCTCGAATATGATGATAAAGAAATAACTGAAAGTGAAGAAGAGAACAGTTGGCTAGCATTCGTACAGTTATTGGGCATTAATATTTGGGCTATAATAGCATCGATTCTAGTGTTATGCACGGCTGGTGGAAATATTCTCGTCTGCTTGGCAATTTCAATGGAAAGAAGACTTCAAAACGTTACCAACTACTTTTTGATGTCACTAGCTATCACAGACTGCATGGTGGCAGTTCTGGTGATGCCTCTGGGAATACTATCACTGATAAAAGGTAAGTTGTATAACATTGATTACTCTTTTACGCCGAACGATTTGGATGTATCTCTTTACATAATAAACATAGATTTAGACATAATATGTATATATTTATTTAAATCATATGTGTCTTAATTATGTTTGTTGTATGTATATATTTAGATGAATAGGAAGTATAAGTAATATAATTATGTTTCGTTGCTTATGTGTAAGTTAGTTGCACCGCCTAAAAATTTTCTACTTCGCCCTAGGTTTGACTGGTAGAGAATGCCTCATGGCATTAAGTCCGCCTTTTGTACGATAAGTTTTTTTTGTGCAACAAAGATTAAATAAATAATAGCAGCCAGGTCACTCAAAATTTACCTCATTTGAAATCCAAATAAATCCCAGTTCTTAGTATTAGGAAACACAGTTAGGTGCACAACTGAATCGATGTCTGACATGAATCTTCAATTTAAACAAAAAGGGTAATAGTAGAGTTGTTAGTCCGCTATTTTCTAAAATAATTGTGCGCATCGGGTTACAAGCATGAAATTTCTACCACACATAGAGTGTTCCGGGGTGATTATTTTAAGATGTGAGGGAAGTCAGATTTGTCCCCTGTGAGGCGGGAGATCGGGGTGAATAGGACCGAGTATACCTCTTTTTCTTTCCTTATTGCTGGTCAGTTAGGTCTACTAGGACTTATCTGGTATCGTTTCGTGTAAAATAAATATCTCCCTGAATAAGAAAAACGGACATACACCCATATTTTTATATGGTACTACGCATAAATAACATTATAAAATGAATTGCTGGTATCTGATTTACACGAAAACGATACCATACAAGCCCTAGTAGCGTTAACTGATCGGTAATACAAAAAGAAAAAGGGTACTCCTTTGTCCTATTCACCCCGCTTTCCCGCCGCACAGGGGACGAATCTGACTTCCCTCTACATCTGAAAATAATCACCGTAGAAAACTCTATCTGTAGTAGAAATTTCGTGGTTGTATCCCGATGCATTCAATTTCGCGGCTTAGCAACAATTATGTTGACATTTAATTATTTTCTATTAAAGAGATAGTCTGCCATAAAGTTACGCTATTGGCAGGGTGCAAAGCGGGTGGAGGGGATAGCCTAAACGATCACAGCGCTCGCTACGGCTAAAATTGACATTTTTGTCGCTGACTTGAGCTGTTAAATCCATATAGCAGTAAACATTTTCTAATCGTTTTTGAGATGAATTTAATATGGTCCTAGTAAGATGTGTTATTGTGAATTGTAATAACACCAAGAAGAATAGCGACTGTAAATTTTACCTTAATTATTACGGTTTTTTGGCCAGACAAAAATGTTGTGCAGAAGACAATGCCAGAATATTTCCACCCTGATTATAGTAACACTCGAGTAATTATTGACAGTACTGTGATTCCTATAGAAGTACCATGAAGTGTTGATAATCGTGTGTTCTGCTACTCACACTACAAAAATGGGTTCACTGCGAAAGTGCTTATTGGTATAACTCCTGCAGGCTTCATTTCATTCACGTCAAAAGTGGTGGTGTGGTGGTTAAGTGGTGGAAGAAAAAGTGACTCACAAATAACTGTAGTCAGGATTAGTAGACCACTTAGAAAATGGAGACATTGTTTTGGCTGATAAAGGATTTCCAGCAATAAAACAAGTCATTGATGAATGTGGAAAAAGCATCACTCTTATCATGCCACCATTTCTTCAGCATAAAGGAGAATTTACAAGCGAAGAAACAGGTGCCACATATGAAATAGCTAGAGTCAGAATCTATGTTGAGCGAATAATGGAGCAACTCAAGGTTTATCACATTTTAAATAAAATTCCTGAGAACTTATTTCATCACATTGATGATATATTACATATTTGCTGTGTTCTGGTAAATCTTCAACCTCCAATATTTTCAAGTAAATGAAACAAGTTTTTGTTATGTGTATTGTATATTATTGAAAGTTATTAGTATTTCTGTTTGTTTTTATTTTACCAATGAACCCTGCAAATGATATTTATAATATTAACCTATGATAATGACATAGCAGTGAACTGATCAACAGTTTCATATACATATTTATGTTCTTACATTTGTCTTGACTATACATATTAACTAAACATACAGAGACTGCGAAGCTTTCTCTGGGCTTTGCAGCAGTCGGGTAAAAATAATAAATATTTTTATTTACTTAAAACTAAATAAAACTGACTTTTAATTAAATAAGTATTAACAATCATCAACAACATAAACATGTCCGCTTTAGGGTGCCTTCACATCCCTCTATGCGATCAACCACCTTATTCGCCGTCCCCACCAGTTCGACCAATGCCGGTAAAAGAGCTCCTCTACGCCGAATGTGCAAGCTTTATAACAACTCGCTCACTTCCACTGACATCTTTAACTCTAGTCGGTCACTTTTTCAGAAACATGTTCTCGATATTTTTAACGAAACAGATGATAGTTGTTATTAATTCTTGTAGAAAAGCGTACTGTATATAATTGTTAATTGTACATATTGTGTTACCAAATGGGATATTTTAACCGTAAATGAGAACGCCAATACTGTTGCATGTTAATTTTATTTCTTCTTTTTTGTTTTCTCTTTTTGGTTGTTGTTCCTTGTAAGATTTTGTTGTTTATCCTATGCAGAAGTTTAGTCTAGTGTAGTAAGTATTAAAATGTTCATGTTGTGTGTGCTCAGTGAGAGCGTTTTAGGAAGTAAGTGCATGCCTATATGTATACTTTAAACCATGATTGTTTTTGTTACACATTTACTTCTGTTGTTTCTCCAATAAATAAATAATAAAAAATAAAAAAATGTGATATTTATTAAAAAAATATATAATATTTATTTAGTCACAAAAACGTAACACCTAATTCTTGAAAGAGGATAAGACCTAGACTAAAAATTAACTTAATCATCATCAAAACATAAAAATCTGCTTACAAACAACTTTTCTTGTACGCCGTTGCCGTGACAGAAGTTTGGCGAACCACTCGGGCTTTGATAATACGAGTCATGTCTCCTTGGCGAATGTCTTCAACCTCAAGGACATGCCCAGCTAGCACCAATTTCTTGCCTTTATTCATCGTCTCCGGTTGGAAAATGATTTCGTGGGTGATGGCACGAAACCTCATTTTAGTCACCAGTAGGGGTTCATTTCTCTGAAAACAACAATTTTAATGTTGTTGGCAATAATGTTACTGACTACCATCGTCCAAAATTGTCTAATATAGTAAAATAACACAAGATTTCATAACTTTTAATGCAATTTTTACTTACTTCTTGCTTGACAGCGGTGACAATATTGTCCATAATGGCTACCTGTCACGTGGCGCTGTCGATGTCGTCGCGCTCAGTCCCGATTACAAATCGAAGTAATGCATTTTATCTGGGTGCGTAACGGTTGATATATTATTTTGTATATTATTGGCAAATATAACGATTAAGGGGTATAATAAATTAAATAATTAAACATCATTTGAAATATCTTCATATATGTATAAATATCTTCGTATACGACTCAAAAAACCCAGTACGAATTGAGCGGAATATTTACAAACGCGCAGTCCGACCCGCGCTTCAGTACGGTGCAGAATGCTGGCCGATGCGTAAACAGGAGGCACAGAAAATGCACTGCACAGAAATGCGAATGCTTAGATGGGCTTGGGGTGTAACTAGTAATTATATTATCTGAATTACATCCATGGAACTTTCAAAGTGCTATACAGAATAAGATGCGGGAGAACCGATTGCGCAGGTTTAGCCATGTAATGCGTAGGGATGAACATATGACCATAAGAGTATTAAGCTATGCCTAAGGGAAGAGAGGTCGTGGACGCGCCCGTGCTAGTTTGACCAGTACAATCAGAAAAGATTTGGAGACGATGGGCGTCAGCTCAGATGTAGCACAAAATAGAGAAGAGTGGCGCAAAATGATTAGGAAAGCCCGCCCCAAATGAAATGGGAACAGGCTAGGATGATCATGATGATGATTTGAAATATATTCATATGGCCTAACTGTCATCCAGTGTAATATTCATTTGAAAGAACAACTTTCAATCAAAGAGACTTAGCTTGCTAGTCCTGGTTTGGTAATACGACGAGTGAAGCGAAGAGGAGTATTAGTGTTTTTTTATAATTTTATGTCACATTCCTGTTTTATTGCGTAAATGTTATATCATTTGGCATTTATATTTTATACTTAGAGTTCAATATATCCAATACAATTATACTGCTCGCATCTTTGGGATGGCTCCGCCCAATATCTACTCGATGATCTTGACAGGTTACAGCGTCGGGCGGTCCGCATCATAGGTGACGAGAAAAGTACCAGATTCCTCGAACTTCAATTACGTAGGGACATTGGGTCACTGAGCATTTTCTATCGCCGATACCATGGCGAGTGTTCTCAAGAGTTATTTTCTCTAATCCCACCCTCCCCTTTCCGTCATAGAACCACACGTGCCAGTTTGCGATGTCATCGCCTCACCGTGCAGAATATTCCCACACGCACCATGAAGTTGGGCAATTCCTTCATCTGCCGATCTATTAAAATATGGAACTCCTTGCCGGTTCATGTGTTTCCTCCTTCTTATAACTTGGGGACCCTTCAAACGAAGCGTGAAGAAGCATCTCTCGGGCCAGCATGACAGTGTCAACTGACTTGGCACCGTTGGTTCCTCGTCAGTTGCCATTGCGACTTGGGCTTCCCTTTTTGCTTACCATCAGGCGAAGTGGAGCCACTATGTTGTGCCGTTATAAAAAAAAAACTGTTTATTTTTATACGAAAAAGTAATTACATCCCTTAAATCCTTAAAAATTATATCAAATGAATATATCTAATATCCAGTGAAAATATATCTAAAACTGTTATATCTAACATAACAGACGTAAATTATTTATGTTGGTATTGAATATATTTTTCCCTGACATCTTTCGGTAGTAAGCCGCTTGAGTAATTGAAAAAAAAAAACTGATATCCAATTTGCATTTTTTAAGTGTTTAACATTGGCATTTTATTTAGGGTTCTAATGATCCGCTAGATAGCGGTGTTACATTCGTTGCATAAGCTGATTCACGCTATCGTTGTTTCTACACAGAATATATATAAGGTCTGTCAATCTTTTGATTAAAAGAGTATAAGTTAAAGTGAAAGTGCAGTTTCAATAGAAAAGGTAATAAGTGACAAGTGTAGTGAGTGTGAACATTAAGGTCTATCATATTTTTATCATTCACGCATCTGAATTTATTGAGTCTACCGATATTTAAAGTTAACATTAGCCACAAAACCATTTACAAAGGCTGTTAATAATTCAATACAAAAAACGTAGGAAGAAGGGCTGTAGCGGTAAGCAAAAGCAGAAACGAAGTATGAAATAAAACTTAAAAGGAAAGGACTGTAGCTGGTCTTTTTCTGGAGGGCGAACGAAAAAGTGAAATCCTCAACACATATGTTCGAATCGTACGTTATACTCGTATGGTCACTACAGAAGCTAAATATACATCTTATGCAAAACAACAAAGACAATATTTACATGTTCCCGTTCGGAACCATAAAAATAAAAAATAAATGTAGTCTATGACAAACTTTTTTTTAATTGAGTTTTGAACACTATAAATATAGACTACTAAACTTAAGTTTTGTTATCTGTTGTACCAAGGAATGCTTTTTTAGGGACATTATAACATCGTTTAGCAGAGCTTTTTTGGACAGCAGACTATAGATTTTTCCAGACTTAATAGTAGTTGCTAAGCCGCGACATTGTGCGCATCGGGTTACAAGCATGAAATTTCTACAACAGAGTGAGTATTCTGCGGTGATTATTTTTAGGTGTGGAGAGAAGTCAGATTCCCGCCCCAGTGCGGCGGGAAAGCGGGGTGAATAGGACAAAGGAGTCCCATTTTTCTTTTTTTATTACTCACCAGTTGACGCTACTAGGCCTTGTGTGGTATCGTTTTTATGTAAAACAGATATCAGCAATTTAATTTTTTATGTTATCTATTCATAGTCCCATATAAAAATATAGGGTGTATTTCCGAAATTGTAAAAATCACAACAGTTTTTTTTATTCAAGGAGATAAATTAGTTATATTTCCTGAATATTTACAACTAACAAAAATATTGCAAAATAGCATATTTAATCTAGTTTCTTAAAATATATACATGTGGGGCACTTTTCATTCAAACAGTAACTTAAATAAATTGTTGATGTTGAGATTAGCTCGTGTGCTGTGCTCGTGATACATTAGCAAAAAAATATTTGTTTTTAATTACATCAATTTGTTTTTCTAGGACATATATGGTCAATATTATATGTAAAAGCATGTTAATAATCATTATTTAATGTATTTAATGAAGTGAAATAGGACGCGTTCGGAGATTTACGTTGGTTACGCCGACGTAAACATATATTTTAAGCTAGGTACTGTTTGTATGAGAAGTGCCCAACATGCATATATTTTTAGAAACAAGATTAAATGAGCTTCTAATAATAATAATAATAATTTAAAAATTTTCACGAAAGTTTAACTAATTTACCTCACTGAGTAAAATAACTTGGTGTGATTTTTACATTTTCGGCCATATACCCATATTTTTATATGAAACTATACAAAAATAACAAATTAAAAAAATAACAAAATATATTTTTATTTCATCCAAGTACTTATAACAAATACAGAGTCAATAACATAATCACAATCTTAAAATAAATAAATACATTTATCCCTCATGTACCATTCATTAACTTAGGCACTAGTCGAATAACCCGCCCCGTGTCATTCCTGGCGCGAAGGTTCCCATGACGCTCGCCGCATTACCACGCTGAATCGCGATGGACAACCTAAAATGACTTTCTGATATCTGTTTTACACGGAAACGATACCAGACAAGTCCTATTAGACTTAACTGACCAGCAATCAAGAAAGAAAAGAGGTATACTTGTTCCTATTCACTCCGCTCTCCCGCCTCACAGGGGACGAATCTGACTTCCCTCCACATCTGAAAATAATCACCTAGGAACACTATCTGTGGTAGAAATTTCATGCTTGTAACCCGATGCGCACAATTATGTTAGAAAACAGCGGAATAACAACTCTACTATAAGAAATGTATATCTTATATTAGAGTTGGTAACTATATAAATGACAGAAAAAAATACTTGAGTTATAAAAACGATTATTTGATAGGATATTCAATATTACTATGTTATGCTAAAGTAGTTATGTCATTTGTTCAGCGAAAATTTGAACCAGGATATTCCAGAAAGTGCACAATAATAGTACTTCAACTAAGTTACTACAGAGGCCGGGAAAGAGTAGCTTGCCTGCAGAGTAGGTATAGCCGGTCGAGCAACGCGAAGCCGGCTAAGGATACGAAGCTTTTTCACGCCGAGGTATGCATATAACTTTTCTCAAATATGATATAAATATAAATAAATATATATATAAAAATAAAAATAGAAACATTTACAATTTGACTTAAAACCGACCTGGTACTAAAATATAGCTGCTTTAAGTGCCAAAGGCCAATAAAGCCCGTGGCGGCAGACAAATTAACTCCATGAGCCTAACATCACAACCCGACCTCTTATCATTTTCCGGACTAAGTAAGTTTCGATAGTCGTTGAATAAACAGATATTTAGAGCAGTCAGTCATAATAAGACCGTAAAGTGATACCAGCACAGCTTTATTCTCCTGTATTTAATCCGTGAGTCAACATTGACATAGGCAGCAGTTCACCTGTACATCTACCGCAAAAGGGTCATCTGATAAAGGATTTTGAGGATGAGAGTTTTAGAGAAACGATAATGTTAACCTAAGAAATATAAATTCCATACGTTCGTGTAAATGATTTCCAGTTATGTTTATAATTGTCAGAAGAGATGCAATTTACTTCTAATATTTAACAAATATGTAAAAATATAAAGACTGGTTTGGCTATAGTAAATTATATAAAAAAGTACGAAGATACTGCAATTATGCACTTTCAACAACTGCCTTCTTCAAATGGAATTAGTGCATAATATGTAATTCCATTGCACCGGTGTTACAAACTTTTTGCATTTGCACACCGGCAAAAATCTATTTAATAAAATAAATAAGTTTAACTTATGTATAAATAAGTTTAACTTATGTATAAATAAGTTTAACTTATGTATGTATAAATAAGTTTAACTTATGTACGAGTATAGTCTATCCGGAATTCTAAGATCGAATTATGTCAAACTGGCACAAGTGAAAAATAACCTTAAATTAAGTTTATTATGTTCGAGTTTAGTGTAATTTTTAGTATAGTTTTATTGTAAGTATTTTAAGTTATATTCATTTGTAATTATTATTGCCATGTAAAAAGTTTTGAATAAATGTATTTGGACCTTAAATTTACATATGGTTGTTTGTACCTTGTGCCAAAGTGACTTCATTTGATCTTAGAGAATGGACAGACTATAGTATACACTAATTATTCATTCGTAATGACTTGCATTATTATGAGACTTCCGATAGTAGTTCGGTGAATAGAGTAGACTAAAGTACTATGGGTGACCTTACAAACGGTCCGGTAGTTTTGAATTTTTAATATGTTGTCTAGGATGATTAGCGAGTGTTTAAAAAGCAAAATGCACAATTCCCCCCATTTTGAAAAAACCGGCACTTTCTTCAGATTTTTGCTTAAAAAAAACAATTAGTAAATGGGATTCTGAAAGTACACAATGCAGAAAAAATATCCATACCAAATTGCAACTTGCTACTACAAACACTTATAGTTTCGCCATGTCCGTCCGTTAGGTCCTCTGCCCGCAGCTTAGCTCAGTGTCTGTAGTAGCAAGTTGCAATTTGGTATGGATATTGTTCAGAATCCCATTTACTAATTGTTAAAATAAACGATCAGACGTTTTCCAAGTTTTCGGGCATCGTGTAACTTCTGGGATAATAATAACTGTTTCATAGTGCAATGGTATATGGTACTCATTAACCTTGCGATCATTTAAAATATGCCCTGTGTGAACTTTATAATCGTCTCCAGAATAGTACATACAAAAAAATACACGCGCGATTACTAGTATATGGGATAAGCATCGATAATTGAGTTTATCGATGTAGGGGGTTCCCTAGCTGTAATACAATTTTGCTTCATATAATCCGAGGTCTGATTACAATAGCTAAACAAAAAAGTTTTTCGAAAAAACAACAAGTTTAAAATAATATGGCCCAATTCTTACATCATATTAAGCCCTAAATTAATTTCAGAGTTCGTAGCATTGACTTGCGCTGGCAAAAAGGCAGTCACTGAACAAACGCGTAACACTATGCCCACTTGTTATCAATATGTAATTGAGCTTTGTAATAGTGGTTATGAAATTCCATATCAATCCTAGCTTGTCATGTTTTTTGAGGGTTTTATTAGGGTCTCGTATGTGGGGGAAACAAGAGCTAATTGCTGTCACCAGATTTTATACGTCTACAGATTTGGTTGAAGCCCAGCTTTGTACTACTTAACAAAAAAAACTGTTACCACTCAATTGCTTCGAATTTTGAGCTGGACTCTATTTATATAATAAAATAAGAGCGGTGACAGGTAGCCGTAGTTACCAAAAGCAATCTAGTGGTTAAGAAAATATACATTTTTGAAATAACAATTTAGTTCAATATTAGGTTTTACAAACTGCGCAGTACGGATCTATAAGCGAGATATTGTATGAACATCCCTGTTTTTTTAAAGAGTACATTACTATTTTCCAAAAAGTTATCTACTATATATTTTAGTTTTTTACTAAATTTCGATACTAAGTTATTTGAACGTCAAATACTTTGATGTGGTAATTCTGGGTATAAATTCTAGTCGCGTACCTACTGATTATTCAATTTAGATTGACAGCGTACCCTCCTTGAATTTGGAATGAAATATCTTCAAAATTATTTCATTCTATGGAGTTTGTGTTATATCTTAAATAAATTATTAAATATTCCGACGTACATGTTTGTATTAAAGACGTGAGGTTTGAAGTTTTTTATAATGATATATAGTTAATGAAAGTAAATAGAATTATACGTTGTCAACTTGTCATGTATTTATTAGCTTTACTAAAATGGGAAACGAATATTGGGGAAACTCAACTAAGGGATCTCGCCTACCTTTAGGACCGTTGAAGCAGGACGGTTTGATAAATAACCGAAAGTTGTTGAAACTTATATCGACCGTTTTGTAACGCTTTAGCGATAGCTATATAACTTCGCGCGTTGCCTTTTACCTCATATATCGGTTCGGGTCGGTTTTGTTAGTTTTACTTTCACTTGATTTATTTAATTTATCGGTTCGTTCAATGTCAACTAGTTGATTCAGTTTATCTTTTTCCTTGAATCCACATTCGTTACTAACGCGACGAGCTGAATTTTGTTACGTGTGGCTTTATTGTTTCCTTGGACGAGCTGACAATGTTAACTAAATAATAAATCAAAATAAGCATCTTTGGGAAAATTAATTAAGTACATCTTTTTATTAACGGCGATAGGGGATGCCGATTAATATGAATATGTCGCCAATGGAGCAGAGTATAATACAAGTATAGTATATATGTGTCAGTTAAACGGTAAAAACAGGAATTTTGACAAATATCTAAGAGATTTTGTCAAACGTATAAGGCATTTGGTCAAATACCTAAGAGATTTGATAAATCCACGGCAGACGTTAAAATTGCAACCAAGTTTTATATTTTCACTAAGAAATGTAGAGATTTACTCAAATCGATAGACCAAACCGGACCAAAAGTAAAATGACAAAATTGGTATCGTCATCGAGTAAAATTATCTTTATACTGGACATTTTCAAGGATTTGACCACCTATCTAAACAGGTTAAGTGAAATGACGAAATAAGCGTGTAGTCTCAACTAGCATTGCCATTTTTCTAGACAAGGTCAGTAATTTCACCAAGTGAAATGACAAAATAAACTTGTCGGCTCAACATGCTACAACCAACCAGATCAGTGATTTAATCCTTAGGTATATGGCCAACTTTGGGTGAATATTACAAAATATCGTGGTAATTTCTTTACAAACTGGGCTAAATTCAGCCGGCGAGTTCGGCCAAAACGCCATGTTTAAAAGTAAAGAAGGAGAAAAGTAAGGTATTTGAACAAATCCCTGTTTTAACCATCTAACTGCGAGGTAAAATATATCGGACGGACGAATGATCGTAACGTGGCTGATATATAGTACACTAGATGAAGAGATGCCCGGAAACTTCGTACTGGCGGAAAAAATGGGTTATAAACAGGGCTCATGTAATGCGAGCAAAATCGATTGAAATTATGCAATACAACCAGTGACGACGAGCACTTCAATGAATATTGCCAAACCTTGGCTTATAAGGTTTTGGCTTTTCCGTAGTTGGTAAAAAAATATCATACCCGTATATATATATATCTACGACACTATATAACTCTATTAAATATATATAGTGTCGTTGTATACTATATTACTGGTCTTATTATTAACATTGATAGTCTACCCGAATCTGATATTCGCATATTTGTCACTTGTGTCAGTTTGACGATATTTTATCTTAAGTTCCCGATATACTGTAAGTATCTACGCTCTACTGTTTATATGTACGCTCGGTTCAACATGTTTTTTTTTTTGTTTAAGGGCACTTTCCGCTTCCGGCCGTCTATTGCCTGCTATGGATTTGTCTGGACGTGCTACTTTGCACGGCATCTATTATGCATTTATGCACAATCAGTATTGACAGGTAATAAACAAAAATAACGGTTTTATAGTTCTTTAGAAACTTATTAGTGATAAATATTGATTGCAACATATTATTATCGTCGTTTCCTTACTAAACTTACAAATCTGAATTCTGAACTTGGAAATTTAACTTAAAACTATTCATAAATGGGTCTAAATCAAATATTAAAAAATACTGATTTGTAAATTTACCATGAGAACGACGATATGTAATGGGTTGAATATCCCACAGTCGTTATAATATGGGTATTTGAAAAGATGCAGCTGAGCGAAAGTCGCATAATTTTATTACAAAAAAAAGATTACTTGCTCGTGTAATGCAATGTGATGCAAATTGATCGCACTTAGCTAAATTCATATTTATACTCGTATATCACTGTCCTACGAGTATATAAGGTAAACGTCCCTGTGCTCGACACGCTATTGCCTAATAGTCGACACCATGTTGTCTATTGCTATTGACATAACATTCAATTCAAGATGGCAACTATTGGGATAGTGTCGAGCACAGCGACGTTTTCTTTATGTCTGATATAATTTCTTATCGTTATCATCTTAACTTCCAAAGAAATAGTGTTCATTTCCTATTTAAAATCACCAATCTTACATACCTATAGTGCGGGAAGTAGTGTCACAACGTGAAAATTTTGGTATCGGATGAATTCACTTGGCACAGATGATATACGTAAAACAATAAGATAATATACGTAAAACTAAGCTAATTTAGCCCGATAGCCATCCACCAACCCCTGGCGGGTAGGAAGGGGAAGCAGTCAAAGTTTAAAAAAACATATTAGCTTCTATTTACCCAATACCTCGAGTTTGGTGTCATTTTCTGATAAATAGGGCATGATTAATACATTTTTGAGATATTTATTGTATAGTTTAATAGAAAAAAAGGAAAATATTGACGAACGTATAAAAATCGGTTTGCTTTTTTTTTATTTTAACTATAAGTATCTTTGAAAGTCCTGAATTCCAAGCCCCCCCTTCCTACCCGCCAGGGGGTGTTGGATGGCTACCAGGCTAAATTAGCTTAGTTTTACGTATATTACATCTGTGCCATGTGAATTCATCCGATACCAAAATTTGCACCTTCCATACAAAGGTGACACTACTTCCCGCACTAATATCAATATTGCGTTGTATTTCTACTGCAAAATAATATTCTTGTAGAGCCGCTGCTGTCGACTGCGCTAAATTGGTCCTTTAATGTTTTATTAAAACTCTTGTGACCAATATTTTATTAAACACATTACTCAATGCTTAATTTCAATCGAATAAGCATATCAAGTTTAACTTTGGAACACACTTTTGGCCCCGTTGAGCGTATTTTAATAAGTACTCGTACATATCTTATCAACTTAGATTAATTAATATTATGATTATAACTGTTGAGAAGACTGATTCGATAAAATTAGGTATTAAGCATGCGAAAGTGTCTGCTAAGTATAAGACTTTTAGGAGGATCGTCTTCAACTTTCAGACGAGAGTAATAATATTGAACTTTGTTTCCAACTGCTCTTATACCGGGTAGGTTTTTCTAAATAACAACGGTTTCGTTTTGAAAGTTGAAATGACGCTGCTGATAGATAATTTTCCTTTCAGATATCTTTCTCTCCGCTATCCCATGAAATTTGGACGAAACAAAACTAGGAAACGGGTAACAATAAAAATTGCCTTCGTCTGGATTTCATCTACGGCTATGAGTTTACCGCTGAGCCTTATGTATTCGCAGGTAAAAAAAATCATTTAATATGTTTGCCAACTTGCATAGTAAAAAATGTACTTGACTTGTATTGTTACGATTATTGTATCCATCTAATAATATCGTCCTCGTGTATTCCTTGTGCTTGCAGGATGTGGAATCTCTGTTAGTCGATGGTGTGTGCCAGATTCCTGATCCCTTGTACAAGTCTATCGGATCTATTGTGTCGTTCTACATACCACTTGTGGTGATGATGATAACCTACGCTCTGACAGTACAACTATTGGCGCGCCAGCGCAAGGGGCTTGGAGCTGGCTGGGCGTCGACTTGGCTCGGAGCTCCCCCAATCGGTACTTTTACATTTCTCGCTGTTACTTAAGTAAGGTTACGCTATCTAATTAATTCGAGGGGTATATTGGTCCTACTGTAAGTTTTGTATTAATTATTCGTTATTCTTATTGGCACTGTACGAGTTCAGATGGTCATAGTTTCTCGCCGCATAAGAGTTCAAAGTATTTGTCTCTTTCTCGAGTGTGCAGGTGTATATCATCGTATAGGACAATTGGGTGATTATGCGATCGTTTTAATCGCCATTTGTTAATCATAATTAATTTCATTTATGACACTAAGTAGAACGTATTTCATCAGTTCATCACAATAGACAATGCAGTGCCTTTATACTTAATAAAAATTAAAAACGCATTTTAAAACCATACGAAAATATAAATCTTGTATCACAATATAAAATAGCCTCGACACGTCTATGAGATTGTATAGGTTTCCGAATAAAAATCTCAATGAATGGTGCTGTGAATCCGACTGGCAAAGACAAAGGCAGTTTAAAAGCTAAATCCAACTGTGCCCTCACAGACATGTTTTTTTTAAACAACGACGCGCTAGCGCTATCATATTTCTTAATTAGAAATATCGTATTTTTCCTGCACAAACGTATTGCCAAGGTTTTCGCAAAACAATATTGTGAGAAGTGAAGTAAAGTGAATATTTTATTTATTTATTTATTTAAACTTTATTGCACAAAACAAGTCAGTACAAATGGCGGACTTAATGCCAAATGGCATTCTCTACCATTCAACCATAGGGCCAAACAGAGATACTAGAAGTGGGTGCAAATTAAAAACCTGATGGTACAGAGAGGATCTAATACAAAATATAAATATTAATAAATAGCTTGTGAGTGCAGAGTACACACATTTCAGCAGCATCGTGCGATAAGAGATCATTCATCATTTTCTTACGCCGAGGAATAAACGTCTCCACTAAACAAAAGCTCTTAGCGAGCAATTTCAGCAGCTTGCCTATACAATATAAGGACCTTAAACAGAATAGAGAACTTGCACACACATTATTCTGAAATTATATTAATTTATAAACGATATTAAAAAATATATCACTAAAAGTTCTGTTCTCAAATTGTTTATATTTGCGATATATAAGTTTCGTATATTGGAACATAATTTGAAATATGACGTCGATACTTAAGTTAATCAGCTATAGGTAGCTAATCAAAATACAAAGTACAAAATAGCATAGCAAATACAAAATACCTATTAAATTGAAAAAGGGTTCATTAAAGCAGACGTGCAAAAGCTCCTTCCTATGGTTAATTTTATACATGGTGCGGTGGTTTTACATTAACGTTCTCTGGTTTTATGTAGTGACGTCACGCCAAGCGTTAACGCGCCAACTCTGTAATGTAAATTTTTGATTTACTTTAAATATTATCAATACATATTTTAACTTTTGAATTATTGCTGAATATATTTAGCCATTTAAGCATTTACTAAATAAAACTGCCTAAAAACGATACGACTAAAAAACCATGCAAATTCCCTGAAAACGTGCCACGTGACATCGTGACTTGAAAATAAATTAATATAAATCCAATTATAACATTTAAATATATATTTATTTATTTATCTCAACGCCACGCAACGTAGCACGTCGTCGAGTAGTGACTTAACACGTTCCGTTGGCGCAATATAGCAAGTGATATACTGTTAATCCTAACGGAAATAGGGAATTTGGCAACGCTAAATTATCTGAATACTTTACTCTTGCAAAATTCGGTACGGTAACTATAACACTGGAAGTTTAACAGTGTGTTTATACTGAGCTACAGGTAGGCACCTACCTACCTACAAATATACCTGTGCTAGAAGGTGCGTGCAACTTCGTCCGCGTAGTAGGGTGATATTATTCTATAACCATCTTTGCATGTTCAGTTATCCCTGTACCAAAATTGGTTCAAGCCCATCCAGCCGTTGTGGTTTTTAACAACAGATGACGATGTACTGCTGGCGCCGCACGCCTCTAAAAATACCGCTTCCTTCTCCAAATTTGGCATATTATAGATGAAAAAAAAGTATGATGCAATGCAAAGCAAAGTATGATGATCAATGACATTGATGACAAAATATACCTAATACGAATAGGTTGGCAAAAAACTTCTGCCCAAGCTATGATTATATGAAATTAAAAGTTTTAAAGGAAAACTTGACTTTATTTTATTTTAGCGCATTTAAATAAAAGCTTGTTTTTTAAATGGATTTTTTACTTTTAAGTGGTAACTTATCTTAAACCATAGCTTATCTTGACTTAGCCTAGCTTAACTTAGCTTTAGTCTGCCATTTAGGATTTAGAGTGACGTCACCACAGAATAAAGACACTACAGAGACGCAAAAGAATTAGCCTACTAGTATCTGATTGGTAATTTTGATCGACGTGCAACGTCGTTGGTTGTTGCACGTTGTGGGTGTGTCGTACTCCTAGAGTTGCTTACAGCAAAACGGAAACCACGTCTCGGTAATTGTGCTTACACGCTACTTTTACCAGGCCCATCAAACACCAATTTGGATAAAAAGATAAAAGGCATACAAAACCAACAAGGAGGCGTCTGTTCGGGATTTGGCTAAAAAATTAGGTACATCTATTGGTACGGTCCAAGGTGTAAAGCAGAGAAACAATTTAAAGACTTACAAGAAGCCAAGGCAGCCTAAACGAAGCGAAAAACAGCAGAGCTCAGTAAAATCAAGAGTTCGAAAATTATAGGCCCTATTCTTTCAAGGAAAAATCTGTGACGATGAGACATACGTGAAATTGGATTATAAATCTCTGCCGGGACCGCAGTATTACACAGTTCAATATCGATCTGTTATTAGTGAATCTGAAAAGTCAATTTTCACAGAAAAAAATGACAGGAAAATGATGGTATAGCAGGCGATCTGCGAGTGTAGCCTCAAATCGAATCCATTTATCAAGCACTACAGTGGCGGCAGATATTTATATAAAGGAATGTCTTAATAAACGACTTTTGCCTATGGTTAGAAAACATAGTGTTCAGACTGTATTTTGGCCCGATTTGGCATCTTGCCACTATGGATCCAAGACTTTGCAGTGGTATGAAGAGAAAAATATCAACTTTGCACCTAAAGCTATAAACCCCCCAATTGCCGAAATCTTAGGCCTATCGAACGTTTTTGGGCTATTATTAAAGCTAAACTGCGGAAAAATGGCCGTTCTGCAGATTCCGAGGAGCAATTTCGTCGAGACTGGAACAGGATGACAAAAAAAAATGACCAAGACGCTGTCCGATCTCAGACAGAAAGTCAGAAAATGAATGATTTTGTTGGACATACATTTTTTTTTTATCATTTAACTTCTAAAGCGTAGGCATTTTTATTTTATATGAGTTAGATATTCAGTTTTTGCTCTTGTCGTTTTAGTAGGTACACATGTGTTACATGAATGAGGAAATTGCGAAAACTTTTTCAATTGAGATGTTTCTTTTCGATTCAGGTCCTGGTTGAACTAAATTAAACTGTTTTTTTTTTTAATCCGTTGAAGTATAATAGTCTCATTTGAATGATTCCGTATAAATTGGTTGCGTGCAAAGCTGCCGAGCGAGACGGACCCCTGTCTCGGGGTTTTGTGAGGTATCGGACAATTGACGTCAGAGGCGCGCGTGCCGGCCGGCGACGGCGGCGTGGACGCGGTTAATGTTCTAAAACCCAGCTCCATTTCACTTTAAGGAGCTTAATCGGTCTACTTCGTAGCCTTCTATCACGTTCAATTTTGTAATTTTGGGAGACGTGCTTAGCCAATTTGTGGATTGAGTCCCGACAAAAACAAAATATATTCGTGTGGCAAGCACAAGTATACTATATCTTTTTCCTATGTTAAACGTTGAATCTAAACAATCTGTGTTTCGTGACATTTATTTATTTTTCTGAATGGGCCAGTTCATTGACGCGCTTTATTACCTTACCATAAAGCATCAACCCTGATCTGATATAAACTCAAAATGTGGCGAGAAACTGTAGCAAAATCTTTGTTTCGTTTGTATTTGTGTTATACATAATATAGGGTGTAAATCGTAAAGTGATCTTACGGCCAAAGGTAGGCATTATATACAATAACAAAAAGGATATAGCTACCCATTAACATATATCTAAACCCAGTCATTATTTCATATTTTGTGGAACTGTACTTCTGCCGTAAAACGATTCTGGCCAAAGCCGAATCTGTCCAATCAAGATTCTGCCGAAAACAGATTCTGCCATACACCGCTGAAGACAAAGTAACAAAAAATCGCAAATAAATTCACTTACACAAGAATGAAACCTTTTATTAACCGAGCGAGCGAAGCGAGAAAAACGCCTCCGTTTCAGCATGGCTAAAAATCATTTAGGATTTCCAATTGTACAGACTTCCGTCTGTTCTCGCCTAAAGGTCGCATCTCAACCGATTCTCATGAAATTTTGTGAGTAGGTTCGACAAGTGCATATAATTTTATTGTCAATTCAGTTTTTATTTTGTTTTTTGGCGGACATATTGGTATGTTGGTAACGAAAAAAATTACAAATATCAGCCATTTCGAAACAAACTCGCAAGATCAGCAGCTCACAGAGCCACTAACAACATTTTTTTTTTTATGACATAAAACGAGCAAACGAGCAAACGTAAATATGTGTTTAATTAATTATAAGTTTTTGAATCTAAACATAAATATTTTTCAAATAACGTGTAGAGCGCCGCTGCACTTGGCGCCGATTTCTCGGCAACAGGAACACGCCACAGCACTCCGCCGCGTCGACGGACACCGAGCTCGCCATTGACACCAGGGACCTCTGGCTTCAAGACTCCAGGTAATCGCTTAATTTAAAGACCGCGTTGTTTTATGAAGATTAACACGCAATAAGTAACTATGTATATAAAATGACAAAGCTGGTAAGTACTTCGACACGAAAATGTTCACTGTCAAGTTCATAATTAAAAACCGGCCAAGAGCATATCGGGCCACGCTTAGTGTAGGGTTCCGTAGTTGCCCATCCTTCACAATAGAATTTAAATTACGAGAAAGATTTCAAGCTCTATGAAAAGGTCGTAAACGCCAAAGTAACTGTAATTACTTATTACCTTCTGGAAGTTATCGATTATACGCGCCAGATTGAGTGAAATGTTTTAATACAGTATGGCACTTAACTAATATGTATATCGTTCGAAGTATAGGGACACCGCGCGGCACTTACGTCATTTTAAAGAAAATTATGAATTTTTGTGGTAACTAGACAATCGTTTTCATTGAAAGTGCTTATAAGGCCTCATTTTTATGAATTTTTCCATACTTGTTTGACCCGTGGTTGAAAAGTTAGAGGGGGAGGGGGTACGCTATTTTGTGGATTTCTGGAGCGAATAATTACAAAACTGCTGACTTTACCAAAATATGATGTTTGAAGACCCCTATTATTTTTATAAGACCTATTCAACGACATCCCACAGATTAGAGATGGAACGAAAAAAAAAACACCCCCACATTACGTCCCACTTCACTTGACTATGGAACCTTGAGCGTGAACGAGTTGGGAAGGTTAAAGATTAAAGATTAAAGATTATTTATTAAGCATAATACATGAATACTGTAAACAATTTGTTCGTAAGCAGCTGCATTAGTATAAACTGTGTCGCAGCTGTTTATGCCCACCTCGGGACATAGGAGACATTGTGTTCTACAGAGATAAGTACTACGTAGATGTACATCTATTTTTGAGTTAGTATATTAATTACTAATTATAACTATGTTAGCCTAACAAAAGGGGATGATTTGTGCCATTAAGTGGTTATTATATTTATTTTTAACAATAGAAATTTCCTTACCTACCAGTAACAAGTGTTTCGGTCTTATAGTAAGATTTTGCAAATACCTAGTAATTTTATTTTTGCATTCCCAATACGTTAAATCATGAATGCCTAACAATTCATTCAGTTTGTTGTATACTTTCGCTGAAAGGTAATCATAATGTTGTCTTACAAGAACAATACGAGCAGGTCTGAGTTTGCATATCCGGCCAGCCTGTCGCTTTGTAGTAATTTTAGTAAACGGCAGATCGACATGTTTGCGTAATACAATTTTAAGGACAAATAACTGTCTGACAGTTAGGACCTTAGCTATAGTGTACAGTTGTGAAGTAGGGTATCCGATTGGTTTGCAAAGCATAACTTTAAGTACAGCTCTTTGGGCTCTTTCTATACGTATGAATCTGGTTTCACCTGTTTCACCCCATGCCGCCAGACAATATGTTAATACAGACTGTGCCAGTGAGAAATAGACAGTCCTGAGAATTTCCTGGTCGGTAGCAGCTCTAAGGATCTTAAAGATGTAGATTAATTTTCTAATTCTACCAACAGCTGCCTCCACCTGGTCATTCCAAGTCATTAGGGAATCTATGAGGATGCCAAGATATTTAACACTACTGGATTGCGTTAGTTCAGTACAAGAGCAAGACGCGCGTTTTGAATCACAACGTGGCAAAAGTGGAGAATAGATAAAAACGAGCATTATAAATATTTTATAAAAACAAGACTAATAAGTTAAATAACTAATCAGTTCTGGTATTTCAAAGTTAGTTTAAATAAAAAGAAATATTCATAAAGATATTTAACTGTAATTCGTATTTATATAATAATAAAATAAAATGCTTATTATAATATTATTACGGTCATAATGTTTGAAATTTTGAAGAAACACGTTAGTTACCAGTTTCAATAATTTTACGTGTACCTGACTGGACTTGCGCTCCTGATTTCTGTTGCGGTGACTACTTTTTTGTGTTCCTGGCCTCTTTTGCCCCTGGATTGGATAACCGTCAAGCATAACGTCGACAAAAATGTGTGCCGCATTGTGAAAAAACTCGTGCGTAATCCTTTGCCTTCCAAATAAGTTAACACAATAATCTTCATTAGAACGAAGGTTGCTAACAGTTCGTCGACAGTTTTCCTTAAAGGTAAAACAGAACTCTAAAAATGTTCGTGTTTTTTTTTTTAATTTTTAAAATGACTTTTATTTAATCATTATGAGCCCTTAATCTTTACAGGTTCGGGTAACGTGATTCTTATTTTTTTCCTAAACCACTTTATACTACCTTTACACCAGATTATTTCCAAGTGAAAGCACGCAATTACCTACTTTGTAAAAAGGAATAAATCTACTGATTAATCTAAAATCTTTTTTATTTAATTATCTCTTCTATTTTGTAAGTTATAACGCCATATTATTATTATTACATGAAAGAATTCAATATGGCATTATAAAAGTTATAAGTAAAAAAGGAGAACTGCCTATAACATCGGGGGCGCTGCAATCGAAATCGTTGACTGATGACTCTATTATAATACATTCAATATACTCTATGGGCGGGACTTTAGACGTTATTACGCTATGATTGGTTGGTTGGTTCTGTCAATTCGTTTCTGTGTTGCCAGTGGTGTATCATAATACACCCCGATTTCGTTGTCGTCCCGAATGAGTGTTTTAAATCAACTATTATGACAGAGCCTACCCAAATTAGTCAGGTAAATGATCCTAGATCTCAACATCCAGAGTGATTAAAAATCTGTCCCTTAATTTCCTCGATACTTTTATCTCTCAAGCATAACCCTTTTTTAGATATTTTCGGTTGGATCTTCAAACCCCTTCCGTTTTAAAAAATGTTTTTTAGCTTAATAGATGCGCAATTATAAGTTCTCAAAAACAGTAAAACTATTTTCTATATAAAATGCACACGTTTATGACACAACTCAAAAAACATGATTTCCGCGCTTCCGAGCACCCACGTCCATCGCGGTCACGCTTACGCTCAGTGAGAGAGAGAGCTAGCCAACGCGTTGCGCCCTCTTAAGTCAAAGAACATGACAATCGTAATTCATAAATTTATGCATAATTATTATTTTTTGTTCGACTGGTGGCAAATATTTTCCCTCCAGATTCGTAGTCACACCATTTTGTCACACCAGTGTGACTATTAGTAATTATTTTCCTCGTGGTCACACCACTATAAACAAGATCGCACTTTGCTACATATCATATTTATTGAGTGATGTGAAGCACTATAAAAATATATGTAATATATATGATATATATAAAAGCCTGTACATACTCATAAATACTTCATGGTAAGTCACAATCCTTGATTTGACATGTGTCTATTCAATTGCTTGTCCGATGGTTTACAATATTATACTTGATTTTTCTGCGTATGTGATAATTTTAAAATAATTAAAAGAAAAGGTGGTGAAGTGCTTTTAATCCATGGATACCAATATTACAAACAAAAACTCTGGTAGTGTAATATGGTTTTGTAGCCGGCGTCGAAAATCAAAGTGTGTGGGGTCTATCGCTATCCTAGTACTTTAATAATAAGATATCTGTTAGATAACATGTGTTGAAACTCAAATTTAGGTATGGTGTTTATCTTATCGGTCTAATAATGTATTTTTTCTTGCTTAAGGATGGCCAAAAATATAAAACAGGTAAACCATAGCGGTACGTGTGAGCCTGATCAAGTAAAAAACGATTTAGCAATGTCGATAGATGATATTATGAAGGAGGAGGCTGGTACTTCGGCAGATCCCATGCCTGTTATTTATCTATAACTAGCGACCCGCCCCGGCTTCGCACGGGTGCAATGCTGATAAATTATGCATGTATTATACATATAAACCTTCCTCTTGAATCACTCTATCTATTAAAAAAACCGCATCAAAATCCGTTGCGTAGTTTTAAAGATTTAAGCATACAAAGGGACATAGGGACAGAGAAAGCGACTTTGTTTTATACTATGTGGTGATAAACATGTAAAACATTTATATGACCAAGGCATTCTGTCACCAAACTACCGTCGTTTTGCAGTGTTAAGGGCGGCTTGTATTCTGCTAGGAAACGTAAATTGAAATAAATAAAACGGTTTTTAAAGAGCTCAGCGGCGTTGAGATACCAGCACAATATAAAGACTTTATGGTAGCTGACTACTGTTTCGAGGACACAAGAATGTTGGTGTTTTGTTCCGAAGAAGCAAAACAACAACTTGGTGTAGTAAAAGAATATTTCGGCGACGGTACATTTAAAAGTGCACCCAAACCGTTTTATCAATTATTTATTATTCATGGGGATTTGGGGAGTTCCTCAGAAACAATTATTGTTGTACCGCTTGTTTTCGCCCTAATGAGTGACAAAAAGGAAGTCGTATGCGGCTTTGTTTGACATTTTGCAATCTCTGTTTCCGGAATGGAAACCTGTTAAGTTAAGTTCCATTAAGACTTCGAGTCAGCTACTTCAAATGCACTCAAATTGATATTTCCTGTTATTGAAATCAAAAAAAGCTATTACCATTTTACTAAAAGTTTATGGAGAAAAGCAAAGTCTATAGGCATAAAGAAAAAGCTTTACCGCTGCATCGTAGGTTTGTGCACTGCTCTTCCACTTTTACCCGAGAGCCGAATAAAAGAGGGCTGGAGTTATATACAGTCGCAATGCAATGATTTTGATAACAAGAAGATTAACGCCTTTATGGCGTACATGACTAATACCTGGCTTAAAAATGACACCTGTATAAGGGAGTGGAGTGTCAGCAATGAGCGACCTAGTAGAAATAATGTGGCAAAAAGTTACAATTCTATAATAAAAAATAAATAAACAAAAATTATGTTACTATCAATAAATTGTTAAAAAATACACGATAATGTAACTATTAAAAACATAAAAATTGCAAATTTAAGTAAAGGGGAACCAAGTGAAAGAAGAAAGTTAGAAAAGAAAAAATACCAAAATATTATCTCTGCTCAGATGCAACTTCTGCATTATGAAATAACTGCTGGTCACTTTTTGGAAATATTGAGATAGATTGGATAAACATTGCTTTACATTGTTGCTTCGTACTAGACGAGCTTTTATGCATTTGGGTGATAATAGATTAAATTACAATTTATTATGTATGTGGGATTGATACTGGTAGAATATAAGGAGCTGGCTGATAGACGATTAATGCTAGTTCGAACAGAATGAAATAAGGAATGTGTTTGATTTGACGTATGACAGAGAGTGTCAGACGATAGAATGACTTAGTGGAAGGATGAAGATTTATATTATAGTTGTAAATATGTAAATAAACGACGTTGAAGAAAATCTTGTGCGTTTTTCCCTGCCCCATTCCCACAATTTTGGGGGCCCCTCCGGGATGGGGTTAGGACACAATTCACAAGTAGGTAACACACACGACGATGCAGCACTACGAGGGAAACAACGATGTTGAACAAAGCAGTATGAAGCAAGAAGTTGGGAAAGAAGAATGTTAAGTATGACGACGATGATGATGGCACGGAGTGGTGACGACGTAGAGATGGCACGACGATTTGGATTGGTACAACGTAGTTGATGGTATGGATTGACGGAAACGACGAATTTGGGACAGAAATGACGATGACTTGCGGGCAATGGATTACGACGGTGAAATTAGAAGATGGGACATCAATTAAGACCAAGGAAAAAGAAGAGCCAGTGTATTGTGACGTGTTCGTGTTTACAGTGTACCTAGTTTGATTTTATGACTGTGTTTATTTATACAGGGTGTGAATACGTAAGTGAGATGATATTGATGATGATGACGTGAAGAAGGGATGCTAGACGATGCATGTCTGAGGACAGACATGAGTGCAGGAGGGCCGAGTGTGGGATTGATACTGGTAGAATATAAGGAGCTAGCTGATAGACGATTAATGCTAGTTCGAACAGAATGAAATAAGGAATATGTTTGATTTGACGTATGACAGAGAGTGTCAGACGATAGAATGATTTAGTGGAAGGATGAAGATTTATATTATAGTTGTAAATATGTAAATAAACGACGTTGAAGAAGATCTTGTGCGTTTTTCCCTGCCCCATTCCCACATGTACATACGTGTTTTATTTTATTTTAACAGAATGGCAAACTGATTAATTACTGCCGACTAATGAATATAAGTTATAAAATATGCTTGATCATCTGCACATTATAGCGTATACAATTTCCCCCACTAGTAGTGTGACCACAAGTCTCATGTTTTGGTAACTTACTAATGGTCAAGCAAACAGTGTGACCACGAGGAAAATAATTACTAATAGTTACACTGGTCAAATGGTGTGACTACGAGTCTGGAGGGTTTTTTTTGTTACCATAAAGCGGCAACTACTTAATCAGTGACGAAGAAAGTCTCACTAGCCGGAGTCTCATACTTTATTTCCTTATACCATGAACTGTAGTAACTATTTGAACAATTAAATCTATTATTAGCTGCACCCCGCGGTGTTACCCGCTCGTCCTACAGGAACGCTACATTATTTCGGGATAAAAAGTAGCCTATGTGTACCTCACGCGCGCGCACACACACACACGCAGTGGCGGATTAAGGGTCGAGAGCGCCCTAGGCAAACACATCATCGGCGCCCCTCAAGCGACCATATATTAATTTGCTAGAGGATAGGAAGCTTAATGAGGTGAAAACGCGAGCGTAGCGAGCGAATTTGGAAGGGACGGTTTAAGACAACACGTGATAAGAATGCGAGCGTAGCGAGCGCGAAATTTTTCGAAAGGAAGGGTCAAAACAGCTCTGTTTTAACCCTTCCTTTCGAAAAATTTCGAGATGAAAACGTGAGCGCCGAGCACAAAATTTTTCAAAAGGGTAAAAAAAAATTCAGATGAAAACGCGAGCGTAGCGAGCGCGAAATTTTTCATTAGCAATAACGTAAATTGATTTTCCGCACTAGCATCAAAATTCAATATAATTTTCGGTCCCGACGGAGAGATCTTGCTACGAGCCGAAGATCGAGTCGAATCACAAAGCTTCGTCAACCGAGCGAGCGAAGCACCTCCGTTACAACGTGGCCAAACATTTTTTCGTATGTCCGGATTGTCCAGTTGTCCAGACTGCCGGCTGTTCTCGCCTACCGGTTGCATTTCCCAACCGATTCTCATGAAATTTTGTCACTATTAGGTTCGATAATTAATTCTTCGATTTAGTTTTTCGTTTTCTTTCACAAAATGGCGGCAATATTGGGGCTAAAAAAATACAAATTTCAGTTATTTGGAAACAAACTCTTCTTTCTTCTCTTCGGCTCACAGAGCCACTAGAGTAGCTCTATTTTTTTTTGCATCTAGTTTTATGGACCAGTTCTACTTCGGTACACTCGTCGCCACTCCTTTCGTTGAATCATCTTCCGTAAGTTTTACCTACTGACGGTATCTGACACACTGACGATTAAATCACCGATCCCTCTAGCCCCTGATGGCCGTCTACTCTCCCTTGCATACTTATTACAAACATTTTGTGGACGAACTGGAATGGGTTGATATTATTACTTTTTGAATTAATTGAAATATGACAGGTGACTGGACAATATTTTTGCATGTCTTTTATATTGTGTATGTTGTCGCAAACTTACTAACATATTTAATTTTATGACGTTTTAATAGGAAAAAAAACATGTTTTTCTTAGTTATAATACTGATAGTACTGGCAAAGGCGCGCGCTGCGCGCGCCCCTTTGGAACCTCGCGCCCCTAGGCACGTGCCTACTTTGCCTTAGGGATAATCCGCCACTGCACACACGCACACGCACGCGCACGCACGCACGCACACACACAATTTTACAAACTACAAATTTCTAAGATCATTATGCAAAATAAAACTGTCCGTCCGTCCGTTCGTCTGTCACCAGGCTGTATCTCAAGAACGGTGATAGACAGTTGAAATTTTCACAGGTTGATGTATTTCTATTGCCGCTATTAACAACTAAAATAAATATTTAAGGGGGGCTCCCGTACAACAAACTAGTTATAGATTATGGTACGAAACCCTTCATGCGCGAGTCGGACTCGCACTTGCCCAATTTTTTTATTTAATTTAAAGTCATGCTGTATTTAAGGAGTTTAAAATCGGCATCAAAAATGTCTGATCCTTATACATATATAAGGTGCTAACAAATTAGTCACGGATATTTTTACCTCTGATAGTACTCGGTTCTCGGAGTACATTTAAGTATGAAACATCATAGGTATTGTTATATTTTTTTGGAGAAAATTAGGAAACAAATTTGCTACGTTAAAACACCCTGTTAATAAGATAGTTAAATGAGACCTCTTTTAGACATATTCTAGAACCTCTTTAAACTATCATAAATTTTACTTTAAATACTTGAATGTCAATGTCATGCTATTTGCTCTCTGATTGTGTCGGTTGCAAATAAATTTAATTAATTAGAATTACGCTACGGATTTATTTAAGGCGTATTCAAGAACTGCAACCACAGGATTACGAACCACGTGTATTATTCAGTCAGTGGCTTATTAGAAACCCCAGACGTAAAATACTGTGGACCGACGAGTGTACATTTGCGAGGGTGGGATTATTTAACATTCACAATGCACACTTTTGTTTGGAAGAATCCCCATTTAGCACGTCCTCACCACTTTCAAACTCGATCAAAATCGGTTCAGCGGTTTAAGCGTGAAGAGGTAACAGACAGACAGACACACTTTCGCATTTATAATATTAGTATGGATGTAATAACCTTGTTGCTCACCTAATCGACTAGGAGCATAGACGCTCTTTAAAAAGTTATCATTGTCAATAATGCCCTTGTTCACTCAACTTTGTTATTGACGTTCATTTCATAGATTAGTGCACACTCTTATCTATTAGTGGATCTGGATTAGTGTATGAAAATGAGTCTGGTACGAGCGTACGAAAATATAAATCACTAGCTGTGCCCCGCGGTGTTACCCGCTCATCCCACGGGAACACTAAATTTATTCGGGATGAAAAGTATCCTATGTCCTTCCCCGGGACTGAAACTATCTATATACCTAATTTCATCTAAATCGGTTCAGCGGTTTAAGCGTGAAGAGGTAACAGACAGACAGACAGACAGACACACTTTCGCATTTATAATATTAGTATGGATTAGTATGGATTGTATATTTATCGGGTGTCCTAATACGCCTTTATTAATGATACCCGACATGGTAAGGGTACGCTTACTGTGTGACTTGAACTTTTATATACCACAAAATACTCGTGTGTGCGGCGAGCATTTGGTAGCTGGTACCTGGGAGATTCTGGTGGAAGCACCAAATGTCTGTGAAAATTTTAGTCAAGCACATACGCAAGATATTGTGACCGTTATGCGGAAAGCACTAATTTTAATTCATTCCACAGTTTCAAATGTACTAGGTGCACCAGATTATGCTTAAATTAAAGATTTAAAGGTTACTTAACAAGTTTTTTTTTTAAGTTCAATCTCAACTATTTATTTTACCTACGTAATTTAGAAGAGAAGTTAATACCTAAAAGCAAGGCCCTCGTCGACGCTCGAGAGTGACGTGCAGCGTGCGGCGGTCATGTTAAACACAACACCCACACCCCAGTATATTTAGACCCCTCTGTCACTGAATACCATATTCGGTTCCGTTTTTTCCGATTGGCCCCAGAACCAACAGAGTTGAGAGTTATGTCATTCATTAGGGTTCCATATAGTTAAGTAAGTATGCAAAATTTCAGCTCAATCGGTTGACGATATCTGCTTCAAAATTTAGTTGCAAGATTCCACCCGAACAAACATACTTACATACATACAAGTCATACAATGCAAGTTAAATAAAAGCTTGTAAAAAGAGCTATTTTAGCACTTTAGTTTGTAAAATAAACTTAATACACTTCCTTTCTTGCCCTAATACACTGTTTTTAACATGTTTTCAGCTTAGTTTTGAATTTCAACCGTAAATTTATAATCTTTTTCAAAAAACCTTCGATGTCCACATCCCCATGGTTCAATTTCTTTAATAGTTTATTGTATTTTTTATCGAACTGGACATCTAGCCATCTTCTATTCTTTTGGGACAGTGTTTGAAATAGACTTTTTCTTATAATAGAATCAAAATGAATGGATTCTTTTTTCAGGGTCATGATAACTAAATACAAATTTGGCGTTTTGGGAATCCTCGAATTGAGTCGGCGGTGCCATCCCTCTAGCGAGTTGGTTGTGCGATGTTGGTCCTCTGCACAACTCAATATTTCATTTGATTTTTTGGACCATTGACGGTGGTAATACTGCATAAATTTAATCATTTCCGGAGATTGTGGGGCGTTATTCCATATTACATTTAAGGCATCGTCTATTTTATTCGAAGGCAAAAGCGGAAGTAGAGCTATCATTCTCAAAGTATTTCTACCAGCTTTTGTCTTATTTACTTTCAATTCCTTTCCATTACGCCATATTGCTTTATTATAATGAAAATAACATCCTGTTAATCGAACTTTGGGAAAAACGGTACGCACAGCATTCATAGGACCTATTTCGTAATCACATTTGAATTTGTTGATATTGAGGCCCAATTAATTTTTTAAAAGCTGGAATAACCGCAGATAAGTTACTTCGGACTTATTCGGTAGCAACACGTAAATAGCTGGTACGATATTGCAGGAAGTAATTGTTGATCCTAGGTCAATGTGCAGTGTATACACTTGATAAAATGGTGTAGGAGCTGCCTTAAACGTACCATCTGCGTAGTAAATTCCTTTATAGGTTTTCAGGACCTTATTTACAAGAGGCGAGGCTAATATAACAAGTTTTTCGTCGTCACCATCCTCACAAACCAGAAACTTATCGTTTAATGTCGATGACAGTTTAACATCTCGTAAAAGTTTATAATAAAGTCTGTCTACGTTAAGGAAATCTTTTCTGGCCTTATACAATTCGTTTTTCTTTGACGCAAACGACGGCATCGCATCGCAATACTCCTCGCCCGACCTCTTGAAATTTTCAAAATTTTCTTCAAATATGTGTTGTATGGGCCGGAAATCTCGACATACATCTTGTTTACATTTATCCATAATAGCCAGTATCTCATTTCTTATCCTATTTGCCGGACAGGTGTGTTCCTTGCTTTCACGAATCACTTGATTCGACTTACATGTGATTGTCGCAGAACATTCTGATCGCTTCCAACACCTCCATAGTGTAGTGTCATTCTTGTGCTTCCGACTTAAATTATATTTAAACCCATCTAATAATAACGACGTTTTGCCTTTTCGACTTTTCACAAACGTTATATCCTTCTCGCCCATTGTGAAATTATATTTTAATTTCACCCAAATCACGATTTCCTTGCGTACAATACAAATAAAACAATGACATTTTGATATCTGTCATACCTATTATTCATAATTACAAGTACCACTTCAAAGATAAAAAGAGGTTGTCCTATAAAGGTAATGTAAATACGAGAATCTTTCTCCTGATTTTTACTTCTATTGGCTTTGTGGTTTGGCTGGCCGTGCCTCAAACATGGACGTTCAGGGAACTGAACTATCAGGGAAGTGGACTATCAGTGAACTGGACTATCAGCATACATCGGGGTTTTCAGAGCGGGAACGTTTGACATTTGCCAAAGAGTATAAAAAACAGAATGTACTCTAACAGGTTTCTAGGTCATGAATAATTAATTGAAAAATATAAAATAATTAATCATTCATATATGTAGGTACATGTTATAATGGTCAGTGAAACCTCTACAGTTAAGTCCCTACTCATTTATAAGCAAATAGTTCATAGATATCGGGTGTCAATTTTGACATTATATTAGACACTTATTGCCATACCGTACCCTTGTCTAGTAGATTAATTACTTATATGCAATTGCATTTTAAAAATACTATATTATAATGAATACAGCAAAAAGAGCTTTTGGTTATGCAAATATAGGAAGCTACTTAAACATCATAGTAAATTATTAAATGACTATCCCAAATGCTATTAAAAAACTACAGGGTGCAAGTCTGTCCACCAGCCATAATTTAAAAACAGTTTATAAAACCTATCAAGATGTTTCTAAATTAATTTTGAGCGTAAAATGAAAGAGGAAAATTTATTTTTAATGAACTGAAATTGGTGTTGAATAACAATTCTGGCTATAGCACGCTAAAAATTACGAATGAATTGCTAAAAGGAAAAGAAATAGAACTTCAATCGCAAACTTCTCGTGCCTCAATCGATTCCTTCAAAAAGTTTAAATTTGCACCTTTTACAACTGTCAACGTGGAAAGATCGTTCAGTTCATTGAAAAGAATATTTACAGCAAGATGCCGCAGATTGAATAGTTTATTTTATTCTGAAAATCGTGTCAACTACTAAATTTAGTGCAGGTAATTCATTAGAACGCAAGTTCTTTTTATTGTTATCTTACGAGGCTTGGTAGTAAAGCTTAATTACTACATGAATTAAAATAAAACTGTCTCATAGAGTGTATACAATTCGCAGAGAGGTAGTTATTCATTAGGCATAATATTATATTTTCTCAGACTAACGTGTCTGTTTATCTCTACTCTTTTGCAAACCGTTTCCGCTCCGAAAAGCCCGATGTATGACTATCAGGGAATGGACGTTCAGGGAAGTGGACTATCAGGGAAGTGGACTATCAGGGAAGTGGACTATCAGGGAAGTGGACTATCAGTGAACTGGACTATCAGGGAATGGACGTTCAGGGAAGTGGACTATCAGGGAAGTGGACTATCAGGGAAGTGGACTATCAGGTAAGTGGACTATCAGGGAAGTGGACCATTAGGGAATGGACGTTCAGGGAAATGGACTTAATGAACCGACTGGACATTTCGGTAATAAGACCTAAAGTGCCGGAGGGGTTTTGTAAAGAGTTTATGCTAATAAAAGTTTTCTTATGTCCGTGTTTGCTTTTTAAATTACTTAGACTTGTTAATTAGGTAGGCTAACATTCGTTAAATATCTAACTTAATTTAATAATAATAATAATTATTATTATTAAATGTGAAAGCTTGTATGGGTGGATGGATGTTTGTTACACTATCACGTCACGCCCAAACAGTTTAACTGATCTGGAAGAAATAAGGCACAGAGATAGGTTATTAGTATGGAATAGCACACGACTTTTTTTACATAAATTTTTCGTATTGGGCAGTTTTTTTGTTCCACGTGGGCAGAGCCGTAGGCATACGCTTAGTATTTAATAACCTACAGTTTTCCTGCCAAATCATAATGACATTTAAGAAAAACAACTTTTGACGTGACATGACAGACAGTGTTAAACATCTTGACAGGTACATAATAGGGGTGATTATTTTAAAAATTAATTATATATTTTTTTGTTCGGTAAATTAAAATTAAAAAATTATATACAAAGGTTCCTTAATAACAGTTAATTGTTTTAATGGAATGTATTATCTCTTAAAATATCCGTGACTAATTTGTTGGCACCTTATACAGGGTGTAACCGACAGCGTACCGAAAACGAAAACTGTAGTTTTAGACCATAATCACGAACTGAAAACGAGTGTTCATTTTCTCGGAAAACTCAAGGATAAGATTTTCCAAAATAAATTATAAAACTCGACGCGCAATGTATTGCGTCCAATTCTCTCGGGTGCAGACGCGCGGGGAGGGGAGCACGCGGCAAGTATCGACCGGTCCACGCGCTCCCCACTCCACTCACGCGTCAGCGCAAAACATACCGTTACGCCAATGCTCATCGAATGACATGAATAAATGCACTCACAAAAACAACGCAACCACAGATCACAACTAGTGTACTACCTAACACCAATAACAACTGACCGATGAATTAAAACAGTCTAAAAAGATTATTTTCATTCAAGCAAGTAAAGCAAATAAAATGTGCGGGTAGGTAAACATTAATGCGGGTAGGTAATTAAAACAGTGCGAGCGCACTGGCCTGGCGGATCAATGACCGGCCAGTACCGTTATCTTTCCCACTCCACACGCCTGTGTTGTACCGTAAAGCTTACATAATACTGTTTGTGATACATTGCGTGTTTTGCGGAAAATGCTATTTTCATGCGATTTTTCATGAAAAATTGTTACCGGTAGAGTTCAATTAACGGAAAAATAAAGAAAAAATGAAAACTCGCGAGTAAAATTTGTGGTTTTTTTGTCTAAGAAATTTCCACGATTTTCCAGCCCAGAATAATGGTCTGAAGCCATGGTTTCAGTTTTCGGTACACCGTCGGTTACACCCTGTATACATCTTTTTAAGCAGTATAAGTCTATAGTGTGTTAAGTTTATCTGTATGTATCGAGTGTTAAACGTAATCATTGTTGCTTTTCTATATTTTCATTAACTCTGTCGATTCGGAATAATCAATCATATAAACATGACAATACAATTGAAACATCAGAAGTCATCAACCAACACGGTTTTAGGAATTATGAATAATCGGTATAGTGAGGCATTCGGATGTGCCAAACTTTAGGTGAAATTAAATTTCATTTCGGGGTTAGTAGCGCAATCTTGATTATTTTTATATTATTTATTGTTACGTTAGACTCGAAAAAGGGGTAGAGTATACTCTACTCCTTTGTTGAACCTAACTTTTTACCAGGTCCGCGGTCACGACTGCATCCGCATCCACGGTCACATACAAACACTACAAAGTTAAGTTTTTTTTTTTGGGATGCTTTGGTAACTGTTTTATTGTAATACCAATAATTACTATACTTTGATTGAATATTTTTGAAATGATTCTTTTAACAAGGAAGCATAACCCTCATCAGAATCTTCCGCAGATTGCTTGGTGTCCATCAAATGAGTAGTAGGTTCACATTTACTGTCACGTGCGTTTACGCGTGAGTACGTTTAAATTAAATCAGGAAATTTTATTAACTACGATAATACTTATAAACAAAAAAACCGTAAATACATCAAAAGTCACTAAAACACTTTAAATATTTATTGATACATATTAGTTCGATTAAACGAAACCCAAATTCAGTAAAATAAAACATACATTTCAATATAAACTATACTGCCCTGCTAAGCCGAAAGGCGCTATGTCTGAGATACGCCTTTTTGATTTTTTTTATACCATTCGATAGCTATGACAATTTCGCATCTAATAGTATAAGCCAAATAGTGCTATCTCACGTAAAACTATTAAATAAACCACTAAAAAGTTTTTTCATATCTCAATTTTGTATTAAATTACTAAGAGACTTCGCGGCATATCGATACTTTGAAACCAAAAAGCCTTATATTGACATAGGCTAGAAGCGCTTAAAAATACTTGACAACTAGTTCATTGAATTCCTAAGACAATAAGCGGTAACTCCGTTTTTCGAGCTGGTTACGAAGTTAGCGCTTTTGCGCGAATGTGGATGTTATTAGTTCGCTAAGGATTGAGATATGGCTATATCGAAATATATAGATGTTTTAAGAAAATTTACCTTAACGTCTTAATGATTAGGTACACCCTTAAAGGTTTTTATGTATCTTCGTAACTTTCTTTGAGGTTAAAATAATTTCATACATGAACATTAACGCGTCGTCAGTTACATTCAAATCAGTCCTGTCAGTTCGAAAATAGATCTAGACACGCGGCAGCGTGTCCAGCCAAGTTCACCGCAGGAACTGGCGAGCAGCAGCCGTGTGTTATATTACACGAACCGTTTGGAGCCACTTTTGACCCCCCCATAACTCCAAATCTATTTAACATAAAAAAATGAAATTTGGCTTATGTATTAAGATCTTTTAGAACAAGTAGAACCCCAAATTTCATTAATATAGATTAAATAGTTATTGAGATATTAAAGTCCAAAAAACGGTATTTTTATCACTGACTGACTGACTCACTAGTAATCAAAAACCTAACCCACTTCCAGGTGACCTAGAAAGGTGAAATTTGGCATCCAGCTTAGTAATTGTGTGTGTATACATATAAAAATCGAAAACAGTGATTTTTTAATTTTTTTTATTATTATTATTATTGATGGTTGTTGCCTCAGAACTCTGTCATTTATAAACCGATTTGGAAAATTCTTTTTTTGTTTGAAAGATATACTAGAATAGCATACCTATACACTCACACGCACACACACATACATGCACATAAAAATCCAATACGTACTAACCGTTTTGGAAAATTCTTTGTTTATTCAAAACTTTCAAAAGATGTACTAGAATAGCACACAGAACTAATTAACAAATAATAATTAAGTAATTTACACATCATAATAATTTCTGTACAAAAAGTAATGATATCCCATCAAAAACATAAATGTAAAATGAGAGCCAAGTTCAATATCGCGTGCACTTCGCCGACAAAAGAATTGAGATCTGCAAGGGCGCCAAGTTCTTTGCCCTAAAATTTTAAGATACAAGGACATGCGACATACTCGATGCATTTATTTTACTTGGGGTGTAATTCAATATCAAGACTTGACTTGGCTAGTTTTAAAATATAAATTTATATTATAAATCAAAATCAATCAAATCATTAACCTATTTTCGTAAAGGTAAGTACGCAAGTTAGTGTACGTCTTGTTACTTATACCTACTGTTAGCTTGATAATGAACTATGACTATGTTTCTTTTATAAAATTTAGTTAGTTTGTGAAAACTAGCCAAGTCCAATCTTGATATTGAATTACACCCCAAGTAAAATAAATGCATCGAGTATGTCGCATGTCCTTGTATCTTAAAATTTTAGGGCAAAGAACTTGGCGCCCTTGCAGATCTCAATTCTTTTGTCGGCGAAGTGCACGCGATATTGAACTTGGCTCTCATTTTACATTTATGTTTTTGATGGGTATGTATAACAAAAATAGATTATTTTATACTCCTAAATTACATTCGATAAACCTCAACGGTGCGGTATCAATATCAACACGTATTCTCTTGACGCGCGAGTATTTTGAACTACCTGCACTTCGACTTTATTGTCAACATCATGTTCGAAGCATCGAAGTAATTAAATAAACAATTTTTGAACGTGATTAAGTTCCATTTTGATATAATAATGTGTTACAAGAGATAACGAATAAAACAGTTAATGCTCTCAATGATAATTGTGCAACCGCGAACCGGTAGGAGATATAGGTGCAAAGTTTCTAAAATTAGAAAAACTTCCAGCTCCAATAAAAAAACAGTGCCAGTAGGTAGGAGTTTCTAAAATAAAAAATTAAAACCTTTTAAAATCTCTTTCCGGTTACTACCCACTTTTGATTAGTTTTTTCGTATAGAAAGAAAAACATTTCAATTGTTGTTTTTTTGCTTTTCACTACTATAATTAATAAAGTTTAAAATAAAAAAAAAATATGAAGTTTTATTACGATCTAAGAAGGAGTTTTTAGCATGTATTAAAATGTATATTTTTGTATGACACGTTCTATGAACAGATTAAGGCTAAGAGCCGTATCTCAATTTTTGGAGCTATTTATTTTAACCAAAACAGCGATATCTCACAAAATAGGTATAATGATAGATTTTTTCATAATTTATGTATGTCTATAAAATATATGGTCATAAATATTTATAAATATGTTTTAACTTCTTTAAAAATATTTGTTTTTGAAGGTGCGAAAGTATAATTTACAAAAAGTCGATTTTCTCAAAACTTACTCAGATTGAGATAGCGCTTTTTGGCTTATCAGGGCAGCATATATTACGTACATAAGGTTCTTCACCTTATTGAAAGAGAATAATTCAAGGGCGATTTTGAAGTTTCCGTAATGAATGCCGTGATGCACGTTTTCCGAGAAGCGGAGATATTTGGCTACTTTTACCATTTTCAAAAGGCTATAAGGAAGAAGGCCGTAGATATTAGACTGTACTTTGATACCAGAGAAGGAAGGAAACTTATCCGATTAATATGTAATTTACCTCTCATAACTGCGGAGAATATGTGGGAAGGATGGACTTCAATCCTCAACACTGTTCAAGAGAGTAATGAAATAAAGCAATTCAAAAGCTATTTTTGAAATACTGGATGAACAAGTATCCATCGCACATTTTAAGTTGCTCTACTAACATACATAGAACGACGAAGATAGTTGGGGTGTGGCACAGGAGGCGCAATACGAAAATCCCTAAGCGGCAGACCGTTTCATTATATCAAAAAAAAAAAAAAAAAGAAGCTATACATTTCGACTACAAAATGAAGAATAGTTTGAATTTTTCAAAAAAGAAAAACAGAAGGAATAGCGACATCATTTTTGATAAGACGTATAAAAAATATTTAGATCAACTACAGCGAAAGGAAATGTCACCACTTCACCTTATTCATAAAGTTGTAGATTTCAGGCGAAAATATATATATAACTATGGTACTAAACTAAATACACGTATAAGCGAGATTTTTTTTTATTAGTTAAGCAAACAAAATAAAATGTATTTTAAAATGTATTTCGTTTTAAGGCACAATAAGGGAAAGTTTTTATAGAACAACGCAGTTATATTTCATTTCACCCAAGATTCTAAAACCATGAGCTCATAGTTATCGTCTAGAATAGGCCGCTGCTTGAAATAAGTGAATAATGAAGGTGTAAAGTAACCGTCTAACACTTCCACTACTCAGAACAAATGAGTCATATAAAACCTAAGTAAGCACATCCAATTTTATTAATGTAGCAATTTTGAATGTCGTCCCGTATAGTTAAAATAACTTATACGATTTTCAACCATATTGGATGTTGCAGACTTTGCTTTTATATGATTCAAATGTGTACCTAATTATCGAAAAGAAAATCGTAATTGTCATTTAGAACATTTGGTAAGGGATTGTTGACATTTTTAGGGTTCCGTAGTCAACTAGGAACCCTTACGGTTCCGCCATGTCCGTCTGTCCGTCTGTCTGTCCGTCCGCGGCTTAGCTCCGTGATCATTAGTACTAGAAAGCTGAAATTTGGTATGAGTATGTGTATATGTATCACGCCGACAAAACGGTAAAAAAAAAACTTACACCTAGTAATTTTTTTTTTCGTTCCAGCACTAGTGTGTGGGGTGTCGTTGAATAGGTCTTTTAAAAATTATAGGGGTCTTCAAACATCCTTTTTTTGATAAAGTCAGCAGTTTTGTAAATCCAGAAATCCAAAAAATAGCGCCCCCCTCTAAGTTTTCAACCACGGGTTAAAATTTATGGAAAAATTCATAAAAATTAGGCCGTATAAGCACATTCAATGAAAACTTTATTGAATATAATCGGCTGAGCCGTTTTTGAGTTATCGCAAAAATTCATAATTTTCTTTAAAATGACGTAAGTGCCGCGCGGTGTCCTTATACCTACTTTGAACGTTACACATATTAGTTCAGTGCCATACCGCATTAAAACATTCCGCTCAATCTGGAGCGTATAATCGATAACTTCCAGAAGGTAATAAGTAATTACAGTTACTTTGGCATTTACGACCTTTTTATAGAGCTTGAAATCTTTCTCGTAATTTAAACCTCGGGCTTAAACCGCTGTTTAAGCCCGGTCATTGTGAAGAATGGGCAACTACGGAACCTTACACTGAGCGTGGCCCGACATGCTCTTGGCTGGTTTTTATACTTCGACATTCTAGATATAATTTTGCCGAAAAAATATGTTTACATTTTAACATTTGTAAATATCGTCATTTCTATATCTCGGCCTTCGACAATTTAACTTTATATGTTCGTCTTTTTTATACCTAGTCATTTTCCTGATAAACTTAAGTCGCCAGAAGGATGTCTTTGTCAGAACTAGACCAAATTTAAATGAGACCACAAGGAGAGCACCAGCTTTCAAATAAAAAAAGAATCATCAAAATCGGTTTCCGCAGTCGAATAAAGTTCTGAGGTAACAAACATAAAAAAAACATACAGTCAACTCGAGAACCCTCCTTTTTTGAAGTCGGTTAAAAAATGCTTTATCTCTTACGGCAGCCTGTACACTTACTCTCTTAACTTTGGACATAGATAGCTAAGGTTCTGAAGGACAGCTACTGAGACGCTTGACCTTGACGAATGCATAGTTTACATAATAATAAATATTTCTTGCCCAGAGCAGCAAAATGCTCATAGCGCGAGCACTGTAGAGTTAAATACCATAAATTAAAATACTATACACAAAAGAAAACAACCAAAGAAAATTGATCTCACTAAGGTTGAAAATAGTAAAGTGCAATATATTAATAAAATAGAAAAAAATGTGCACTAAAATATTCATAAATAGTACATTGTTGTAGAGGCTGCAAAGTAAGCAATAGAACTGAATGAACGAGTAAGTGCTTTTCACGACTTCTGGGAGAAAATACATAGTTTTTCATATTGGTAACTAAACTCGGCGCCTTGTTGCAGCTTCATTGTTTCAATAAATTAGGGCTATTATATACATACAGTTGATCGTGCCCCCAGATTCAAACGACGCAACGACGATTTTCAACCCCTAACTTACCTCACTTTCAACTAAATTTAGACATTTAAACATTTAGTCCAGGTCACACTCAGGTTACCAACCCTACACTACATTCCACACTGAAAAATCAATGTAACGTTACGTCAATATTAACATACGTCCCTTATATTATTTATGCAATGTATTCGTGAGTCAATGTGAACATTATTAAATTAAGCACATCACAAAACCAATATGTAATATTTATTAAACAATCCATTTGCTTTTTTTAAATATGGCGGCTGCCTCGTTTCACATGCGCGCATCTCACGCAATGGAGTCATGGATTTTCAGCCAAATTAACAAAATATTATGAACTCAGTATATAAATTTAAAGTGTTTATTTGTTGAAAACTGTTAATTTGTAGAAAAGTAATTGTTGAAATTAGGAAATGTTTTATCGCCCATAGCAAACTTTAAAATATGTTTTGATTTTAAGGGTAAAACCTTTTTAACGAAAACTTATTAAAAATTAAACCTGAGGCGTATTTTCTTACTTATGAAAATAAACTCGCTTGCGGGTATTTGTAACTTTAAGAAAAAAATACACGTCAGAAATGACGCATTCTCATTGGTGAATTTAATCTGACATGCAGCAGACGATTAAGCTTTGATTGGTTAAATTGTCATTTAAGCCCGCCGAGAAAATAACTCTGAAATATTTTCTATAAAGCCGTATCTTACTATGAAATTTATGTGTAGATACGAACTGTTACCGTAACGTGCTACATTGTTGTCGAGTTGGGAGCTAACATAGATATACAATTTACAAAGGAACATATACCTATAAGCAGTTTTGTGTACTGGATTCAGGTAATCTATATCCACATTTTCGAGCAGTGTCGTGAAAATAGATATTACTGATAAAGATACTTTAGAGGCAAGATGGAATAATATAACAGATATTGCTAATTAATAGTACCACGAACACATGGTAGCCATGTGCTTAGTGCTGATATAATGAATCTGATGATTGAAGAAGCAAATTGAAAAAGAAAAATGACAGTTTGAATAAGTATAAGAAGTTGTTAAGTAGAATAATTACAATGAGCAGAAGAGAAAAAATATGAGATGGAAAAAAAATGTGATAAGAGAAGAGGTTTAATATTGAAAAGAGTAAAATGAATCAAGTTTACAATATTATACCGCCATTAGAAAACAAGAATAAAACCTGGGAAAGCTGCTGGAATTAATAGGATTTATGTGCAGTTCCTGAAATAATATGTAAACTTTGATGAAATAGTTTCTAAAATGTATAACATTGGTCACGTACCTCTACAGAGCTTCATACTTCTAAAACAGTCACTTTACCCAAAAAAAGACCAACACTGAAATGTGAAGAACACAGGAACCTAAGTTTAATATCGCAAGCGAGTAAAATATTAATCAAAATTATTCAAAATAGAATAACACCAATAACAGAAAATTACCTAGGATCCGACCAATATGGTTTCTGACAAAATAGAGGAACAAGAGAAGCAATAGATCCTTAAGAGTGATGGAATAGAAGAATGGTTTTAGATCAGAATACATACATAGCATTTATAGAAAGGCATTTGATAAAATTAATTGGATAAATATGATGGCAATTTTGTAGGAAGTTGGTCTAGATTAGAGGGACAGGAAAATTAATTTTGAACTCGATAAAAATCAAGACACTATAATTGAAATGAGCATACTAGGAAAGCGAAGATTCATCAAGGATGTCCACTTTCAACTCTTATTTTTAAAATTTTTATAGTGTCCCATTAGAAAGTCAATAGAGTGAAAAGGAGAGGTTAACTTCAATGGGAATAAAATACAGTTATTCGTTTTGATGACGACATTGCAGCTTTTGCGCAAACCAGTTTCAGTTATGGGTAACTATTTCCAGGACTTTGGATTGAAAATAAATATTACCTACTAAAACTAAACAATTGTAACTTCAAAAACCGAATCAAGACATATACCATTGATTCTAAACAATATTCCATTGATTCTAAACAATATTCCAATAGAACAAGTGAAAAAATTTAAAGACTCAAGATTAACACCGGACATTATCGCGAGAATAAGCATGGTCAAAAGAGCTTTCAATAATGAATGGAGTATATTCAGAGTGAAGTATAGACATCGGGACATATTCGTAAAAGGCTTATAAAAGTGTACATCTTAGGCATAGTCTTGTACAGAAGCGAACCATGGACGATGACTCAGGGTGACAGAGAACAGTTGGAACCCTTTGAAATATGGTGGTATGGACGGAAAAAAAGACATGCATATGCTTGGGAGAGTAAAGAAAAAGAGAACGTTGTTGAAAAGCATTGAAAACAGAATGGGAAAGATGCTTTAATATCTGCAACGACACGACGATAGCATGGAAATCATCATGAAAGGAAAAATTGAGGGAAAGAGGAAGACCTAGGAGATCTTATACCAACCAAATCAAGGAGAAGGTAAACAGCTTGTCGTATCAGGAAAGCTGGATAGAGAAACATGGAAGTTGCTCCACCGACAAGAGCATAGGCTAAAAGTATACGATGTTGATGATATTGATGATACTATTAGAAAATCACGTTAGTTTTTAGTTTTGACATTTTACCGGTACCGGCTTTTTGTTAAAAAATCGGACATAATTATTATTAATCTTAGATAAATCTTCCACTTCTAAACGTACGACATTTTTGAAAACCATACCTTAGTTACAAAATATTCATCATTCCGAGAAGATACTACACAAAAAAACACGACACTGATCGGAAATGTGTTCATAAGTGACCTAAACTCAGTACTATAAACAGGCGAGGGATGCGTAGCAGAGAGATGCGGGGCACACATTTGCTACGCATGCCCCGCGCACAGTACTTCTGATGAACACGTTTCTCGCTTGTTTATTATCGCTTTTTTATGTATAAAACCTGGTTGTTCTGCTGATCCTATTTTAAAGCTGCCTGTCCACAAAAGCGAAGCAGAGTGTAAAGTCCAAAAAAAGTGTATTTAAATCTTAGGCATGAGACTGGTCCATTCTCCACATCTCCGCTCCGCTCCAGTAGACAGGCAGCCTGACCAAAAACTGTTTAGAGCGAGTCTCGGAAAATGAATATTTTTATTGTTTTTTTCCCTCGCGCTCCCTTAAGCTACTTCGCATAATGGCTGGTGGATGTAAGAATGTTCGTAGGCGGGATCTTAAGCAACGTGCATGAAAAATATATCCTTATCTTATCATTTATAATGGGTAATGGACATTTTTGTTGATTCTTGAATTTTTGTTCTTAAGTCTGAATAACCACGGGAGTACGCCAGCACTTCTGCCAAATCGAAAAAATTATCACCTTGGTTATGTTATAGTCCTTCGCTTGGCTTTGTGTACGACCTGCTTAAACCTGACTCAGGTAAACGCCAGGGCTGCAGATCATTTTTATTGAAGCAATTTTTACTCTAGTTGATAATCCACCAAAATGACTGCACGGAGGCGTTATCTTCTTAGTATGCATCTCTTTTATGACGGGCGATAATGAAGTACTAAACCACAAAATAGTATTGTTTCGCTTAAAGCATTGTACACAACGCCAAAATCTAAGGACTATAGGTTACCGTTCGATGCCGGTACATGGCGGGAATAAACTTAAATTTTTTTAAGCTACAGAAAAAAACGTTGGTACATTTTTTTAGGAATTAAGGTTATTCCTGGCTATAAACAAAAATTTAAGATTTTATTTTTATTTTTGTCCATTCCCCATTCAATGTGGTCTTAAGAGGCCTTATTCCTTTTAAAATGCTGATTGTTTAGACATTTTTCTCTATGATCAAACATGTTTCTTAACATATTATTGATGTTACTACCTAGAACAGGGCTATTGGGATTTATTGGTATATATTTGAAACCTACAGTTAGAACTTTTCATTGAGAATTTTTGTTCGAAGAACTACTCGAAATTGACAAAATTCACGTGAAAAATTCGTTTTTTCCACTTATTTTTGACCGCATGCAATAAAAACATGAAATAGCTACGTTACTACCTAGAAGTCGGGAAAAAGTATTATTCACTTCAAAAAGTTGGTTGAAATTATCAATATATTCGTCATATGAAAAAAAATTTTTTTAAAAGGTATATGGCCTCTTAAGTCGGTATTGCATGAATAGAACAAGATATTTTGATATTGTTTCAATACAACAAGAGCTGGTAGTGTTCTATTCTTTTTATTTACCTATATTCAATTTGTAGCATGGTGATTTCCTAGAGCTGCGTCCGTAGTAATCCTCTGTGCTGGTCTCCTTAACAGTCTGTGTAGTCCTCATACAAGTACATGTTGTGTTGCACAGCGAGCCCGCCCCGTCAGCAATGACCGCACTGCATCACTTTGGGGCAGAGATGTTGCGCCTCTCCCGCGGCTTGGAAGCTTCCGCTGCGTCTAAACCACACTATAGCGGGTATCTATCAATTGGCATTTATTAGTTTTCTCAGAATATACCTAATAAAAACATTTTCCAAATTTAGAAAAAAGATGAAAAAAGTAAAAACTACCTTTATCAAAAACCGGCAGTAAAAGTTAGCAAAGTTGTCTAATTAGTATTCTAAAGCTCCGTCTAGTGGGGGTGGTCTGTGAGTTTATACAACCCCCACTAGACGGAGCATGTAAGGCGTGGGGGTGGTCTGTGAGTTTATACAACCCCCACTAGACGGAGCATGTAAGGCGTGGGGGTGGTCTGTGTTATACTCACATCGACGTTGTCACGGTGTGGCAACGTTCCACTTCCACGTCACTTCGTCATAACGCCCAGTATTTGGACATACGACGCAGACTTCCAATTCATTATAATGTAACGCAATATTAAACGCTGTCGCATCTCCACGGCACGTCGCGTAACGTGAGGTTGGGTTTTAACCCAATAGCCCATACGTTCCATGTAACATGTATGTACGTACAGTCAATGTGTTAATCAATTAACAGATGATAATAATTCAGAGTATGAAATTCATAAAAATTTATTACATCACTTAATTTGTACCTATTTTCCAGATCTCAAATATCAGAACGTCCCGGAATGGCAACATCTGGATCCGTAAGTGTTTCATCCAGCTCGCCGTCATCAATGCATCGTGAACGGCGTCGACCTTCAGCTGCCATTGAAGCAAGTACTATGCACCGACCGCGAAGCGCATCCGATGATGAAGGTAACGATGGACTCCTCGTTCCTAATCCATTGACTACTAAATGTCGCAGCTCTGAAGATGGCCTTCTCTTGCCTCCACCCTGCACTTGCCCCTATTTTGGCAACGAGGCAACTCCACCGAGGCGTAATACAGATATCATTATTGTACCCGGAGGAGATATTGAAGAAGCATTTCCTGTTAATAGAGGCGACGAACCCTCCATCTCATTCTCGAGGCGTTCAAGTCGTGGAGCACCTTCGGTAGTTACTTGGGAAGAAGAAAAACGATGTGGACGACGAGGTTCTAGCTTTGGCGGAACCAGAACAACGCTCGTAACTCCTCCACGCCATATGAGAAATCCCAGATCAATAACATCCAGAGCACAACCAGCGAATCCTAGTCCATACCGTCACGCAAACCCAAGGACACATCACTCAAGGAATTCAAGCGTCATATCACGAAACTCTTCTCGCCACGGCAGGATACTTCGCCTGGAGCAGAAAGCAACTAAAGTTCTAGGAGTTGTATTTTTCACATTCGTTATACTCTGGGCGCCTTTCTTTGTACTGAATATGCTACCAGCTCTTTGCCCTCGTTGCGAACGAAACATACCTCACTGGGTTTTTGATTTTGTGATGTGGTTGGGTTATTCCAGTTCAATGGTAAATCCAATTTTCTACACTATATTTAACAAAGTGTTCCGCCAGGCTTTCAAGAAGGTTCTTTTATGCGAGTACTGTCATGGGAATAGATAGCCCGCTCCGTGGGAGCGCCCGCGGCCCACTTCGGACCCCGGTATAGCGCTCTCAGTCAGGAATATACGATCTCAATTCGTCTAAACTAGTCGACAAAGGTATATTTATTACATACACATAGTAGCTGACTTCACTCACTCGTTAAATAGTAGTGCACATTTTGGTGAAAAAAAAAATACAAAATATTATATAAATATTTCAAACAAATAAAATAACACAGGTAAAAAACTCATCAATGTTAGCATTATAGTAATAGTAAAAAATAATTTTAATGTAAAATCTTCTGTCATATTATCAGATTCCTGTAACTGACATTGACATTAAAATTTCAATATATCGAAATTTTTATTTTATGAAATTATTTGCAATAACAGATGGCCAGTATAATAAGGTTCTACTAAAAATTCTATCAGAGATAAACATACCGTTTCAACCACGGATTGCCTAACCTTTGGATTACGCTTCTCGTGACATACTTTTTCGCAAAGCCTCTTGTAAAAATAAGGTAAAAATACATGCGTTGTCAAGTAGTAGCAAAAAGCATTGAACTGTTAATGTTTAACAAATATAGAAATAAACGGACCTTCCTTAGCTGGTAACGGTAAGTTTTGACATTCTGTTGATTTTGCTCTTACAACATTGATTATGAATTTTGCTATACCAGTTACACCTTAAGATAGTGTAGTACATCGCCCGCAATTAAATATATCGATAAATAATAAATCTAGTACTAGCTTTGGTTGCGGTTTATCCCGCGATGATTTTTAATCGATGATCAGGAACCAACTTTTCTAACTCAGTAATTGATTGCGTAATTGAGTCGAAATTACATCAAAACAAACTTTTATTTTTCTATGATATTTTTTATTTTGAAACCAATTTTGTCTTAAATTCCTTGTCACCCTACTAATCTGTATTTGTGAGCTTACAACCTCTTTAATAATTTAATGGCAATGACAATTTATAATTAATGACTAAAAAAATATCATGAAAAAATAAAAGTTTGTTTTCATGTAATTAGCCATCAATTATTGAGTTAAAAAAGTTGGTACCTGATCACCGATTAAAAATCATCGTTTGTATATATATAATATATCTTTTTTTTTCTTCTTTATTGGCACACTGTGATTCAATTAATGATACAAAGGACAGGTTTTTTGAAGAAATACCCTCTAAAACCGCACTGTACAGTCAACCAATTTGATTCCTAGGCCATTCCGTACCTTGTCACAGTGAACGTCAATATGAAAGCCGCTTGAAATCTCATATCATTGTCATTGTGACAAGGTTCTATTGTGGCCTAGAAATCAAATTGGTTGACTGTACATTGCGAAAAAATTCTAAGTAACTTCTATTTCTAATTATTTTGAGCAACAGAAACGAAAGTTATCGATATCGAATCGTGAAAAAAGGCGAAATCTGTCCCTTCTCTAGTTTTTGAATTTGGATAATCGAAAGTTAATCATATATCATCCGCACAATTTACTTGTCATGCGACGTCCATAGGTTGAGTAGTCCGTGGTTTCAACAGCCTATTTAATAGTAGTTGATAACTTAATCCTAATTTAATTCAAGTGCAGTAAACACACGCCAGTTGTGCAATGGCCTTAGCGGTGCTTTAGGTAGAACGGAAATGCAACAGCACTCTACTTAACAAATATATTGGGTTAATTACAGTACATGGCCGCCAATATAATTTTGCACCACGTCTTTTACTCACCCACAGTAAGAGTTGAGAGCCAAGTTTGCACTCGTACTGAACTTGTATATTTAGTGTAGTTAGGGCCTGTATTAAATAAAAAATAACGTATAAGTGATGTATATACTCTTTCATCATACCAACAGGGTGATTTGTTGGATTTAAATATTTCAGAAGAAAGCAAAGTACGCTTATATATGTATTATTGGGTTTAAATATTGAATATGCACATCAACCAGGATTTAATTTTTTACTCGTAAAACAGTTTGTGCAAGTTAGACGAAATTTATATTTTGGGGATTGACAATTTGACATGGGGAAACCCTACATAGGGAATACCTACTTGATATAGAGAAAGAATAATATGTGTAGCATGAATATGTTAGATTCAAATGTTTTCATAAATGCTTTGCTTGCTAATTGCATAGGCAGTCTATCAGAATTAACTCATTTTTTAAATTGCGAAATTTTTTGTAATATTTTTTACTTGTTTGATAAAGTGCATGTTATAAATTTATGAAACATGTTATGTATAATTTTGTTTAACGCGGGTTCATACAATACTTTTTATATTAAACCATTGATACAAAGATCAAAGCTTAAAGAAAAATCAAAAAATTTGTTACCTGGTGGAAGAGACCGGGAATCGAACCCGGTACCTCTGGATTACCGGTCCAGCGCGTTAACCACTTCGCTACCCTAACTCACAAGCAACCTATCGAATTTTTCCTTATGATTTATGTGTCGATCTTTGCATTGTTTATTTGAAAAGTTTTAAACCTTAGCGACCGCAATGTGGTGAGATGCGGATATTGGTTTCAATTTTCCTTTAAGCTTTGATCTTTGTATCAATGGTTTAAAGTTAATGTTATTTTGTTTTATTTGTTGTACCTTGTTACTATGTTAATTTACAAGTAGTGCTAATATTGTAATGTGCAATTATCAATCAGATTTGCATCATGTTCGTTATTTAGCCGAGGGAACTAACAGGGTTACGATCGTATGAGGCTCAACCATATCTAAGACGGTTGAAGGCTCAAGCCACGATGAATTAGGTAGATTTTACTCTATACATATATAAGACTTTAAAGTCCATTTTGTAATATTTCAATGTCTTCTATGAGTTAGCTCCCTACGTATAGTTATACATATATGCATACTATTATAAGGGGCAGTTATACATAATAATATTTTGAGAAATAATATTTTCTCAAACATGCAATGAAATATTGTCTTTGCGTTCCTTATAATAGGCTCGGAAGTATCGGTTTTTGGGCGCAACAACTCGAGAGGACTGTAAAGGGATTTCATACTGCTTTTCAGGCCTAGGCCTGCAAAGTAACTTTTTTTTGGTTTCAACAACAAGGTCATTCACACAGCTGGCTGGTTTGACAAAAAGCAGGTTTTGTTTTTAAAGGTTGGTTGTTAGACACTTGTGGAAAAAAAATTCAAGATGGCGACTTTTTTGTTTCAAAATTTCAAATTGGTGCTAGGCGGCTAAAACTCGGTATCGGGGGGCTCTCGGGGCTCAAAAATATGAATCTGAAATCTTGTCCGAAAATTCGATCAAATTCGGAAAATATCGAAAAAAAAAAAACGATTTGTATGGAGAAAATTTCAAATTGGTCCTAGGAGGCTGAAATTCGGTATCCGGGGGTTTTTGGGGCTCCTGAGTCAGAATCTGAAATCGGTTTTTTTAAATTCGGTCAAATTCGGTATCGGGGGGCTGTCGGGGCTCAAAAATATGAATCTGAAATCTTGTCCGAAAATTCGGTCAAATACGGAAAATATCGAAAAAAAAAACGATTTGTATGGAGAAAATTTCAAATTGGTCCTAGGAGGCTGAAATTCGGTATCCGGGGGTTTTTGGGGCTCCTGAGTCAGAATCTGAAATCGGATTTTTAAAATTCGGTCCAATTCGGATTCGGGGGCTCTCGGGGCTCTAAAATATGAATCTGAAATCTTGTCCGAAAATTCGGTCAAATTCGGAAAATATCGAAAAAAAAAACGATTTGTATGGAGAAAATTTCAAATTGGTCCTAGGAGGCTGAAATTCGGTATCCGGGGGTTTTTGGGGCTCCTGAGTCAGAATCTGAAATCAGATTTTTAAAATTCGGTCATATTTGGATTCGGGGGCTCTCGGGGCTCAAAAATATGAATCTGAAATCTTGTCCGAAAATTCGGTCAAATTCGGAAAATATCGAAAAAAAAAACGATTTGTATGGAGAAAATTTCAAATTGGTCCTAGGAGGCTGAAATTCGGTATCCGGGGGTTTTTGGGGCTCCTGAGTCAGAATCTGAAATCGGTTTTTTTAAATTCGGTCAAATTCGGTATCGGGGGGCTGTCGGGGCTCAAAAATATGAATCTGAAATCTTGTCCGAAAATTCGGTCAAATACGGAAAATATCGAAAAAAAAAACGATTTGTATGGAGAAAATTTCAAATTGGTCCTAGGAGGCTGAAATTCGGTATCCGGGGGTTTTTGGGGCTCCTGAGTCAGAATCTGAAATAGGATTTTTAAAATTCGGTCCAATTCGGATTCGGGGGCTCTCGGGGCTCTAAAATATGAATCTGAAATCTTGTCCGAAAATTCGGTCAAATTCGGAAAATATCGAAAAAAAAAACGATTTGTATGGAGAAAATTTCAAATTGGTCCTAGGAGGCTGAAATTCGGTATCCGGGGGTTTTTGGGGCTCCTGAGTCAGAATCTGAAATCAGATTTTTAAAATTCGGTCATATTTGGATTCGGGGGCTCTCGGGGCTCAAAAATATGAATCTGAAATCTTGTCCGAAAATTCGGTGAAATTCGGAAAATATCGAAAAAAAAAACGATTTGTATGGAGAAAATTTCAAATTGGTCCTAGGAGGCTGAAATTCGGTATCCGGGGGTTTTTGGGACTCCTGAGTCAGAATATGAAATCGGATTTTTAAAATTCGGTCAAATTCGGAAAATATCGGACAAACAATATTAAGTGTTATTCTTTGAAGTATATTTTTTTATTTCATTGTATGTTTGAGAAAAGCACTATACATGCCTCGTCGTGAAAACGGATTCCCGGCCTCGTATCACTATCCGGCCTCGCTCGCACGCTCGCTCGGCCGTATATACCTACTTGGCCGGAAATCCTCATTTTCCCGGCCTCTGATGTAATGTACTATTAATCACACCGATTATTATACACTTGAAGAAAAAAATCGTGTCAGTAAAATCAGTGCATAGTATTAAACAATAGTTATTTGTTATACAATGGGGGAAAGTTGTATTTTACCCGCGAGTGTTTATTCGAAACACGAGCTAGCGAAAGGATCCTATGATTGACCACGAGCGAAGCGAGTGGTTCAAAATAGAATCCTGAGCGTAGTGAGTGTTTCAATACACGAGACGTAAAATAACTTTCGCCCGTGTATAACGCAAAACTTTTCACCTCACTACAGCGAGGAAAAAAGAATAAGGGTTTGTACTATATCTTTGAAAAATATCTGCAATAATCAACCAATTTGCCATTTATTAAAACTAAGGTCTAATTAGCTTTCATGTAGGTATTTTAAACGGGATTTTTCAGAAAATAAGCTCATGTAAAATTTTACTTTAGCTGCGTTGAAACGTCAAAATTCTTTCTCCACATGTGGATAAAAAGCGATTTTCTCAATAGATATCAAACAAACAAACTTGGCTTTCCGAGCTAGTGAGGTGAAAAAATAATTTTCCCATTTTCTTGACAATTGTCGCACCTGTCACTGTCACAGTGGTGAAAGATATCCTGGTATGTTTTTTATAGTGAGTCGACTTTTTCCATGATCCACTAAATTTGATAAAAAAAAATAAGCAATGACATTAGGGGTATTCACGTAGCTATAAACTACTTTTTGTCTATGATACAATTAAGCTTATGTTTATTTTATCTTGTCTTAGTATTGGAGTATTTGACTAAATTAAACCATCACACAAACAGTTACGTACTACGAGTACCTACACGTTTTTTTTTTTTTGAAATGAGCCTTTGCAGGTGGGCCTGCGTGTATGCGGCCCGTAACTGCACGTCTGAAATTGTCTCAGCCACTGAGCAGCAGAGACTAACGAGAGGAGAGAGGATGCCAACCATCAGAAAGATGAGCTGGACTTTTGGTTAGCCCTCATGGAATAACTATAGAGTTTATGTTGATAGAAATCGATTAAATTGATGCAGTTTAAGGTCTAAAGAAAGTGCGATAAAACTAATTACTATTACGAAAACACCATAAAATTAACCACTACAACGTATACACCACTATAACATATCTTAACCATAGGTTACTGCAAAATCAATTCGGCAGTAACATCGATTCGATAAACCGTTCATAATCAATAATCGCTAGATTTGACAATCACCACAAACATCAACAGACAAGAGACAAATATGTGATGTTAAAAAAAATCTACTGTAGTACAAAATTAAAAGACAAAATAGTGAGTTCGTATATCAATAAACTTACTCAACGTATTTTTTTTTCATAGATTGTTGTGCGCGCCATATATTTTATACGAGTTCAAGTAGTAAGATCGAAATATTTAAAAATACCATTTAATAGTATTATATTTCGGGTAGGCTACTTAATTGACAATTATTTTGTGGCACACCGTATCGCCACCGTGCCAAAATACATTACGCTTATTTACTGTCATAAAAAAAAGCGAACAATCTTCACGAGTTACGTATAAAATCCATCCTTCTGGCCTTACTCCGACGTATTTTTTATACCCAATGCCCAAGGTATAATAATAATGTCACTTATACGAGGGCTGCCTTTTAAGTTCTGTCGTTTGCAAACCTCCCGTGATTGCATAAAAAAGAACTAGTGTCATCTTAAAATATTTGAATTTAGAATTCGAAAACAAAAGAATGACTCGAAATCGGCCCAACCGTTTTAGTACAGCGTTCGTTCAAAGTTGACAAGTCAGTTGTGAAAATGGAAATTTCGAAGGAAAATTTACGTGTGATAATTTTTTACAACTTCAAAAGGGGCTTAACGCGACTTCAGTGCTTCGAAGAGTTGACTACGGTTTTCAATGATAAAGCACCATGCCTCCGGACTGTGGAACGCTGGTATTTAGAATTTCAACGTGGTTGCTCTAGTCTTGGTGATAGACATCGTGAAGGTCGACCAAAAACAGACGTAACCCAGGAGAACATTGATGCTGTACGGCAACTGATCGTCGAAGATCGCCATGCGACATACCGTGAGATAGAAGCTTCCTTAAGTATTTCAGGGACCAGTGTTCACAGTATTTTGCATGATCACTTAGGCGTAAAAAAGTTGATCTCACGCTGGATACCACATTTACTCAGTGAAGACCAAAAAACGGCTCGCGTTCGATGGTGTCGCAAAACCCTGCGGCAATTCAACCGAGGAAACTCGAAACATGTTTACGACATTATCAGTGGTGACGAATCTTGGATATATGCCTACAATCCCGATTCTAAACAGCAGTCGACTGTTTGGGTGTTCCAAGATGGGCCAAAACCGACCAAAGTAATACGCTCACGGAGCACTTCGAAAAAAATGGTCGCCGCGTGTGGCGAAAAGTGGCCACGTTGCCACCATCGTGCTCGAGGATCGTAAAACGGTTAGTGCTGACTGGTATACCACTGTCTGTTTACCAGAAGTCATCGGCGAGTTTCGAAAAAATAACGCAAGACGTCGTATAAAGGTGCGTACGCATTTGAGCGGCTCGGCTTGAGGCACGCTCATTCTATGCTCGGGTGAGGCAACGCGCTCGCGGTGAGCCGACTTTGCGCGTCGCACAAAATGGCGTCGGACGCAATAACAGCTTATGCTGCGTTTATAGTAATTCACAGAATTATTAATAAAAAGAAGAAAAAAATGTCCTCGGTGGTGGATGAAACAGTTATACAAAAATCGTGATTCGTGTGGTATACATTTACTTTAACAAATTACATTTGAAAATCAAGCTCAAGACAGAATCAACTTTCATCGCATGTCAAGCACGGATTTTGAACCTTCATCCCTATTGGTATGGGCGAAAAAGTAACAAACATGGTAGAATACTATTTAACAAGCTATAACATTTGCACTCCTAAGACACCTACTTTGATCCATTACCGTGCTGAGCTAACACCAACACTTCCGGATCGTATTTTGACATCAAATATTCATAACATAGAAAAAGTTACCACTATTTCGGCACTTTCCTCTAATCATTTACCTATTTTGTTTTTCGTATAGTTGTATTAACAGAATACACTTTTCATTATCCCACACCATTATTAAAAGAAGACGTATTAATTGTAAATTATAAGTAAATACCAGCAAACCTAGGCGCCGTACGCAATGACAATTGACAAGTCAAAAATTGTTCACGCGCGCCGCTCGCGGGCACGCTCGGATACACGTCCATATTACACGAGGCACGCACACTGAGGCGCCTTTGAGCACGGTCAAAAGACCGCCGCCGGCCGGCTCGCCGCGAGTTGCACGCTCGCTGCCCGCGCGCGGCGCGTGAGGTGCGTACGCATTTGAGCAAATGGGCGAGCCGTGCGTGCCTCAACCCGAGGCTGCCTCAAATGCGTACCCACCTTAAGACTGCACCACGACAATGCGAGCTCGCACACCGCCCGGCAAACAATTGCGTTTTTAAAAAAGCAAAACGTCGAAATTCTGGAACACCCGCCGTACAGTCCAGACTTAAGCCCTAACGATTTTTTTACTTTTCCAAAAATCAAGCAACGACTTCGTGGTCAACGGTACCAGACGCCTGGATTCGACATCATTCTGCCATCCATAGTCGAGTCCTCTCTTACAATATTTTATGGTATCGTAGGTAACATTTTGTAGCAAACAACCTAAACAAAAAACAGAATAAGTCGAGTTTTATCATCAATGTAGTTATATAATGTAATATATGTAGTTCCATATATAATTAGAATTGGTGAAACAGCAAATCTAGCAGGTATACGGCTAAGCTGTAGTAGCCAATTATCACGTATCTTAATTTCTTACATAAATCATATGGTTGACATAAATAGAACATAGATTGGCCTATATTTAAATGTTATCTAAGAATTATATCTGTCTGTTTTTCTAAATAATACAGACTGTTGTAAATAAAATGGCCTAATGTTATCAAGATGTGTAGTTATAAAGTTACTTGCGTTCTGTGATACTTAATTTTAGTGTTTAGCAACGACTTCGTGGTCAACGGTACCAGACGGCCGAAGAAGCGGTCGAGGCATACAAAACGGCCATTTTGGAGACCCCGACTTCAGACTGGAATAAGTGTTTCGAAAACTGGTTCGATCGAATGAAAAAGTGTATCACATATCACGGTGATTACTTTGAAAAACAATAAGTACCATTTAACACTTAAATTGTCTTTAGTTTTTCCAAACGACACAACTTAAAAGGCAGCCCTCGTATCGCATGTCACTTTATGAAATTCAAATACACAAAGTATGTTCAGTCTAGGTTCATATCGAGCCGCTCACATAATCGCAATTATGAATTCATGACACAAGAGGAAAAATTTCGTGCAGTGAATGTAACACATTATCTATTGTTTAAGGAATACAGTTTGGTAACAACTGTACGTCTACGTCATGGACAATTAGAGTATTTATATTTATTTTCACAACTGTTTTCATCTTATTTATACATTTTTTTAATTACTCTATGTAGCTTCAGTGACTTAATAATTTTTATAGTATATGCCTCTAACAAAACATTCTACATTACGTATGTTGCCAAATACCTACGTATTGTGTCTACAATGTTGTTGCAATTTATTTATTTATATACAGGGTGAATCGTTAAGTGTAGCCAGGTGATAATTCCGTAAATATAGCAGATATCCGAAAACTTCAAATTGACATCGAAAGTGAGTAACCCAAGGAGTAAAATTACATTAATAACTTTTTTTAAATAATAGCAAAAATATCCTAAATATTAACTTTAAACCCTCCCATACATTTAGTACGACGACTTACAGTACAGCCTCCAAGTACATCTGCGTCGCAAGAGTAAAAACTGCTTGAGATTCATTATTCATCAAACTAGATTTAAGCTTTTCTAAAATGTAATTTTGTAGTTCACAGTGCCTTGGCTTATACTGTAATACTGTGTAACTAATTTGAATAAATAAATAAATAAATTATTTGTACAAATAAACTGTACCTAATGATAATAAAACTATCGTTTATGAAAAAAATAAATGCAACATTTATTTTTTAGGGAAGTACATTTTTTCTTTACTGCTCGAAGTAACGCCCTTCCTGAGCGATATATTGACGGCCCCTCGTCTACGCTGAACGAATGCACAACCTAGAAGAGCATTGCATTGCATTAATTACACCGCAAATTTTAAGAAAAGTTCATTTAAAAACATTTAAGAGGGCCCGTCAATGTATCGCACAGGAAGGGCGTCACTTCGAGCAAATGAAGTAAAGAAAAAATGTACTTCCTTAAAAAAATAAATTTATGTTACATTTATTATTTCATAAACGGTAATTTTATTATTTTATTACCGTTTATTCGTGCAAATAATGAATCTCAAGCAGTTTTTCTCTTACGACGCCGACGTACTTGGAGGCTGTAAGTCGTCGTACTTAATGTATTGTAATGGGTTTGAAGTTAATATTTGGGATATTTCTGCTTTAAATTAAAAACGTTATTAATGTAATGTTAGGTACTCATTGGGTAACCCTCTTTCGATATAAATTGGAAGTTTTCTGATATCTGCTATATTTACGGAATTATCGCCTGGCTACACTTAACGATTATACCCTGTATAAGACACGCAGGGCGTGTTCAATTCATAGGGCGTAGGCCGCGTGTTAACCTTAACGGAGATGCCGCTACTTTGAACAACCAGCGGCACGACGAGCGGTTGAGCGGGAGATCCGAGCGCAGCGGCAATACGAGTGAGCGAGACACACCTAGCGCGCGCCGCGCCGCTCGTTGCTAGGACCGAGTTCGTGGCATCTCCCTAAGATAGTTTTATACGTGTTGAGCCGACTAACGTAATCAAGTATACTATTGATTTAAACTTACACGATTTCCATAACAAAACAGGACTTACTAATCATATTCAATGAGTGTTTATTTAAATACCTCGACGTTTCAAACGTGATGCTACGTTCATGGTCTCGAAGGGACTTGATCACTAAAATAAACAATTTTGGAACGACTAAGTCCCGTATTGAAATAATAATGTATTTTAGGATTTTGTTATTGCTTATTTGAGAATGATAATAGTTTTACTTATCTGTGTATTATCAAACTGGAGTCGACATCATTCTGCCATCCATAGTCGAGTCCTCTCTTACAATATTTTATGGTATCGTAGGTAACATTTTGTAGCAAACAACCTAAACAAAAAACAGAATAAGTCGAGTTTTATCATCAATGTAGTTATATAATGTAATATATGTAGTTCCATATATAATTAGAATTGGTGAAACAGCAAATCTAGCAGGTATACGGCTAAGCTGTAGTAGCCAATTATCACGTATCTTAATTTCTTACATAAATCATATGGTTGACATAAATAGAACATAGATTGGCCTATATTTAAATGTTATCTAAGAATTATATCTGTCTGTTTTTCTAAATAATACAGACTGTTGTAAATAAAATGGCCTAATGTTATCAAGATGTGTAGTTATAAAGTTACTTGCGTTCTGTGATACTTAATTTTAGTGTTTTACCTAATTCAATTTGTAATTACTAGCGTACGGAAATACGGTGGCAATCTAAACAGAGAGGAAAATGGAGTACTATTATCTACAAACTTTTTATGATTATATAAATAAATTCAAAATTTGTACTTAAAGAATGAAATACTAACTATGACGGAAATATTATGTTACATAATATATGCTATTCCATTGCCATATACAATCTTCATTAGTCGAGAGTATTATGTATGTTATTAAGAACATATTAACACTAGAAATAAAAATAAAATTGCTATTAGAAAGTTTCGTATTCGTAAAGTATATGAAGCATTTTTAGGTCAATGTATTCATTTAAATAACAAGTTACCTGATCATATTTTAGAATTAGCCTTTCCATCTCTCAAAAATTGATTCAAAAAATCTCTAATGTCAAAAGCATAGTGTACAGTAGAGGACTATCTGACAGACAAAAATGCATGGCCTGAACCGGAAACCGAGTAACTGACTCCTTAGATTGTACCTGACTAATTTAAGGGACACAGTTCTAATAAGAAAGCATATCAAACGTACATAAATTGTGATAAACCGTCATAGCTTCTTGTAGTTTCTATATTTTCTTCTTGCACTTTTCCTCATTTATATCTTAGAATACACTTTTAATATGTTTTCTTCGAGAACTACGTATAGTTAAGTTCATATTACTGTAATAGTTAATAGTAGAGTTGTTAGTCCGCTATTTTCTAACATAATTGTGCGCATCGGGTTACAAGCATGAAATTTCTACCACAGATAGAGTGTTTCTTGGTGATTATTTGCAGATGTGGAGGGAAGTCAGATTCGTCCCCTGTGAGACGGGAGAGCGGAGTGAATAGGAACAAGTATACCTCTTTTCTTTCTTTATTACTGGTCAGTTAAATCTACTAGGACTTGTCTGGTATCATTTCCGTGTAAAACAGATATCAGAAAGAAGAATAGTTCTATACAAAAATATGGGTGTACGAACGAAAAGGTAAAAATCACAACAAGTTTTCACTGATTGTATTGCGTTGTGTTATATAAGATTCTTATATGTCTAGTGTCTATATATATTTTTGTGTTTGTATATATATATATATCTGTATGTGTATGTAAGTTTATATATATATATATATATATATATATATATATATCTATTTATGTATGTTTATATTTACCCATATGCATACTTATTGTTACGAGCGTGGGGTTCGTATTTGATAGAATAGAATAGAATAGCCATTTATTTATATTTTATACATTACTTTACAATTAATTCCACATTTACATTTTATACACAACAATTTAAATGTAAAATTTTAATATTTGGATTTTTAAGTAACATATTATTTTACTAATTAAGCTTAATTTAATGAAATTTTATGAAATGGCCTCTCCTTCAGTGAAGAAGGAGGGACGGTATTAAGACTCCTTAGGTTACCTGCCCTGCTAGGAGAATAAATAAATATATAATTACAATTTTCTCAGTAAATAACACATTTATACAAAACGTTATCTAATAATTTTTCTTTAAAATAATAATAATATAATTATTCATTAATATTGCACTTACATTTCACTATTTTATTTCCACTATATATATTTAATATTATTATTATTTCACTATTTATATTATTAATTTTATTTAGCATGCGATTATTACATTACAAATTAGAATTAAATTATTTTGCTTATTATTTTAGTCTTTGTTGGTGTGATACAGCGCCTTCCACGCGTTGCGGTCCCTGGCGACTCGTGGCCAGAGCGGGCAGCGCGCGCGCAGCTCGTCGTCCCAGCGCGCGCGCGGGCGGCCCGCGCTGCGGTGCCCGTCTCTAGGTATCCACTCGGTCGTCCTCAGCGTCCATCTGTTGTCTTGTAGACGCATGATGTGGCCGGCCCATTGGAACTTATTTTTATCAGCTACTTCAAGCACATCTGTTAGGCCGGTTCTTTTGCGTATATCTACACATCTGTTCTTGTCCCTTAATTTCATGTTCAGCATGCTTCTCTCCATAGAGCGTTCACAGGTTCTTAGTTTGTTTCTAAGTTTTTCTGTTAGTGTCCATGTCTGTGAGCCGTAGGTGAGTGTAGGTATGATGACCATGTTGAACACTTTTTGCTTTAATATAATGCTGAAATCTCCTTTGAAAATGTGTTTCAGACTCCAGTATCTTTTCCATCCGTATTTGATAGAAAAGCACAAATTAATCCACTAAATAAAACACACACTTTATTACTCAAAATAACGCACTTACAATTCACACGAACTGTACTTAAAGCGCACTAACCACTTGAGTCTTTCTCTCCGATTATCCTTTACTCGCACTGTATCGCAGTTAAAATGTAACTAACTTGCGCCGGCTGCTTGCGCCTTTTATATCCCGTGGGGCCCGCTTTCTCGACGCATTGTCCACACATATCGCGAATATTCTAGTAAAGTCCAGCGTGAGGGCCGAGAACATTCGAGGCCATATATGTCTCTCTCTAATGGTGGCTCTCTGTCACTCCCTTCTCGAATGTTCCGAGTATAGCTATCTCTTTCTAGTGGTCCTATCTCTGTCACACACTTCTCGAATGTTCCGAGTATAGCTATCTCTTTCTAGTAGTGCTATCTCTGTCACTCCTACGGGATATTTCGCCATATAACGATTTGTGCTTCAGAGGCCCATAAGGGGTCCTGAAAACGCCTGAAAACGGGTTTTCAGGTTATGGCGTCATCTGATAGAGGGTGCCCTGAAACGGACTGAAAACATGTTTCAGGCGCCTGAAAACGACGGCAACTTGGGTGAAATTTCGATCTTTAGATATGTGATAGAGCAACTTCTGAAACGGCCTGAAATGACTTTTCAGCCTGCTGAAAACGCCTCTCAAGCATTAAAAATGACTTTCAAAGTTTTTGACCTAACCTACCGGCGTAACATTATTTTCTGTTAGTACAGTGTTGCCAGATGACATTTATGAAAATCCGTAGGGTGAGACAAAAAAGTCTGTAGAATTCCGTAGATAGTCGCTTGAAAAATCCGTACCTCTACAGATTTTTTTCCAATGCTTCATTTGACTATGATGGAGCTTAAAATGTTATTAAAAGTTAGTATTTTTTACAAAAACGTAGGTGGAAAAACAAAAACCTAATATTTTTGAACACCTTACCCATCTTTTTGAACTGGCAAGAATATTAAATTTAAATACAAACCACTGAGTGAAAGTGCATGATTAGTCCGCGAGTGTTTCAGCCAGGATTACAATTCAATTTTCGTAGAAAAAGTACATTCCGTTTCGTTTATGTCATGTTTTGGTGATAAATAAAATTAGTCTGAAATTCCGTAGGTTCCCCATTAATTTCCGTAGGTCTGGGCACAAAGCCTAAATTCCGTAGATCTACGGATTTTTCCGTAGATCTGGCAACGCTGTGTTAGTATCTAATTATGTGCTCCCTTCGCCTTCTGCTGCACCTACTCTGTGTTAAGCTTTCATCAATTTCACTAACCAAAGGTTGTCTGGAAGATATCGCTCTTTAGCGATAAGACCGCCTGTTGTCTACCGTTATTTATAAATTGTATTTGTCTTGTTTCCTTTTGTATACTTTTTTTTTGTGTATGTATTGGTGTGCAATAAAGTATTGTTGTATTGTATTGTATTGTTTTTTATTCAGTGAGGTAAATAAGTTGAATTTGTAGTGTGAGCATTTTTAGATCATTATTATTAATTTAAAAAGCTCATTTAATCTAGTTTTTAAAAATATATGCATGTTGGGCACTTCCCATACAAACAGTGGCTTAAAATATATGTTTACGTCGGCGTAACCAACGTAAATCTCCGAACGCATCATATTTCGCTATATTAAATACATTAAATAATGATTATTGACATGCTTTTATATATAATATAATTTACAATATACATCCTAGAAAAACAAATTGATGTAATCAAAACAATTTTTTTTTTGCTAATGTATCACGAGATGATCACGAGCAACTCGGACTAATCTCAACATCAATGCCTGTTGAGGTTTTATATTAGTTTTTATATTGTCTATTGTCTTATTATCGAAGATTCCCGTAACATTGATGTAGGTTTTATATTAGTTTTTATATTGTCTATGTTTATTTGACTATTTTTTTGAAGTACTATTGTTTTAAAAGAGTTGTCAATATATTTCAGTGTCAAGCTGCTGTGTTTTTATCCTAGCTCATAGTAGTTATCGAAGATGATGTTGAGGTTTTGTATTAGTTTTTTTATTATCTATGTTTATTTGTCTATTTTTTAAAGTACTATTGTTTTAAGAGAGTTGTCAATATATTTCAGTGTCAAGGTGCTGTGTTTATATCCTCACTCGTAGTAATAATATAATAGTTATCGAAGTTTCCCGTAACAGTGCCCAACATGTATATATTTTTAGAAACTAGATTAAATTTGCTATTTTTCAATATTTTTGTTAGTTTTTAAATATTTAGGAAATATAACTAAATAATCTCCCTGAATAAAAAAAAACTTGTTATGATTCTATCTGAAAATAATCACCGCAGAATACTCTATCTGTGGTAGAAATTTCGCAGGCTAAGCTTAACATCAACATTTTTTTCAAGGTACTTTTTGTATGAGATGTGCTCAATATGTATATTATGTATACAGTTTTAAAAACAAGATTAAATTTTCTATTAAGTGATATTTTTTAAAATTGTAAATATTCAGAGTATATAACTAATTTATCGCTCTAAATATAAAAAAAAAAAACTTGTTGTGATTTTTACCTTTTCGGCAATATAACCAAATTTTCATATCAAACTATATTTAAATAACATAAAAAATGAATTGCTGATATAATATAATAAAAACGATGCCGCACAAGCCCTAATAGCCTTAACTGATCGGTAATAAAAAAAAGAAAAAGAGCACTACTTGCTCCTATTCACCCCGCTCTCCCGCCACGCTGGGGACGAATCTGACTTCCTTCCACATCTGAAAATAATCACCGCGGAGCGCTCTATGTGTGGTAGAAACTTTATACTTGTAACCCGATGCGCACAATTTCGCGGCTTAGCAACTCTACTATAAGTACTTATTCTTTATGAAAAAATGACTGACTGTTGAGTTTCTTTCGGCGTTTCTTCACAACAGTGGTCTCCTCTTGTGAAATGCCGGTAGACTCAGACATGTAAAAGTGCCCTTGTGGCCTACCTGCAGAATAAAGTTCATTATTTCATTATTGGCAAAAAACTACATAAATTATAGATATGACAATAATATAATTTGATGTATTTCATTATTTCAATTCAGGTAAACATAAGGGTATAAAAACTTACTTAATATCTTATAGCGACGGATTGATGATTGATTTTGTCAATTTAGACAACTGTTTATAATAATAATAATAAATATCGGACAACGTCACACAAATCGATTTAGTCCCAAATTAAGCTCAAGAAGGCTTGTGTTATTATGGGTACTAGACGACGATGTACGTACTTATATAGATAAATATATACTTAAATATATAGAACAACCATTGACCCAAGCACAAATATTCGAGTTCATCACACAAATATTTGCCCTGGCCGGGATTCGAAAACGGGACCGCCGGCTCAGTTGGCAGTTATCTTTATATTTTCATCACATTTGCTCGTAAAAGATGGTATTACATGTAGGTGTACTGAAGAACTAAGGCCTATATTGTTCCCGCGGGAGTTATGGTTTGAGTTTTAAAAATATAGTACGCACTCGCAGTTTACTTCAGACTAAGGAGGTTTCAATCCAGCCAAGGTTTTTTGTTGTACGAACAAAAGCATTATCTGTGGTAGGCGACACAAAAAAAAAGAAAACAAGTTATAAAATTATTGGTTAGGTACTATTTAGTTTTGTAACAAAATTACTGTTCGTATTTAAGTTTTATTATATATTACGGTGTTAATTATTCCTGTATAATATTGTCAATTGTTATTTGTTTAATGATAGATGGTAAGATTCTGTGTATATTTGTTTTCTGTTTCAAGCTGATGGCCGTTTTGCCAGTGCTTATAGTAAATTAAAAAAATATATGCAGAAAAAAGTTGGTTGTCAATCGTTATAGTTTAATTAGCTTAATGTTTATTTTTGTCTTATGTATTTGTTATTTACTCCCAAATGTGATGAAAAATATTGTGTGTATGGCGGGTAGTAAGGGGATTACAAACACAGGATAGACCTTCGTTAGTAATCCCCTACTTACTACCCTTATGACACAAACGTTGAATTAATAATGTAAAACGACGAAACACCGTGAATTATAAAAATAAAACAATATGAATGATCCACCAGAATCAACTATTTTGAAGTGGATTGAACCGTATGAAAATCTTGTATATAACGAAAACTATAGCGTGTACTGTTTTATCAAGTGCAATACATTTAGCACAAATGAAAAAATATAACATAGACAAAAATGTCAACAGTAAAAATCACCAAATGAATTTTGGAAACCAAAACGACACCTTTTTTACGACTTATGCGTTTTCCTTATTGGTAAATTGTACTAATGGATACGAGTGAATCATCCAGAATTCAAAAAGTTTTTATATAAATATCTAGACAAAAATAGAAAGCTTCCTAAAGAAACCGTTTTGAGAACGTACTACCTTGCCAAAATGTATAATGCAACAGTACACAAAATAAGGAGTAAATTTTTTGATTCCAATTAATGGCTTGCAGTAGAAGAAGCACTTGATAATGCTGGTAACTGTGTAGTAATCATAATTGTAAAATCACACGATGATGCATTACAAAAGCCATATTTACTAGCATGTAAAGTTCTAAAACTTGTAAATGCTAACACAATTGCATCAGTGGTTGACGAAAACTTGAAATTTTTGTGGCAGGACGACTTGACAGGAAACTTAAATAATTTTTAAATATTTTTAAGTTTTTACACATGATTGCTGCTGGCAAGATTTTGAAGAAAAAATACACAAACGTAAAGCACGTTACTTGTTTACCTCATGTGTTACACAGAGTCGCGGAGCAGGTACGATCTGAACACAACTTGGTAAATTGTTTGATACCAAAATGTCAAGAAGATTTTCTTAAAATCACCACACCGTGTTCCATTTTTTTAAGGATCAGGTGACAAATGTGCCTTTACCACCAAAACCAATAATAACTAAATGGGGTATCTGGTTAAATGCTTGTATTTATTACGATACACATTTTGATGTGATTCGAAATACTGTAACGCAGTTGAAAACAAAAGATACCATTGCTGTAAAAAAAACCTAAGCGTTGTTTAGGAATGAAAATTTAAAAAAGAAATTATTTTTTATAACACAATCTTATCAATTATAATTATAACAGAATCAATAGAGAAGTTAGAATGCACAAAACTTCCAATAGATGAAAGTTTCCAGTCAATAGACATAATAAGGAATAATAATTAATGTTTTGCTTTATTGGAAATGAATGTGTGAGAGAAAAATGAGAATTCGTTTTGGATAGAAATCCAGATACATGGCTTCAATGGGAAATTATCGGTATGCCCTGAAAAACGCAACGTTAACATCGGTAGATGTTGAACGATCATTTTCGGCACAGAAATGGGTTTTTAATAAATTACGCAACAGACCTACACTACACCGAAGAACATAGAGCAATTGGCCATAGTCCATTCATTCTACAACATGGATAACGATTTAAATGAAAACGACGAGGAAGATGTTGAACACTTTATTCCAACCGTCATTTGAAATTAAACTTCGTAGTGGACACTATAGTCATTGGCAGCTATTCCTTCTCTTAGTATATGCGAGTATGTACTTAAAGTTATTTTTGACTGTAATAGTTACGTGAGTTTCCCGATGATAAACATGTAGTATTAATGTACAGTAGAATTTTATTGATATTTTTTTATGTAGCCAATTAAGTGTCCCACTTTTGGGTAAAGGACTCCCCTCGTTTTCTCCATTAGACCCTGGGCAGAAATTTGTAACTCTTTTTCGGCCTGCCTTTGATCTAATTAAATCGAGAAATTATGTGAAAAATAAATCAATATTTTCATCCTAAAAACTTCATTGTCACTATTTGAATAAGAAGTGTCATGATTTAGGGAAATCAATTACAATCATAAAATATACCTAGGCGACTCCATTGCCATCTCTGCCCATAATGCCACCAACTGTCCGTACGCTAGTAATTACGTCATCACATTTTAACATCATAATTTCAACTGCGCAATCGTTACATAATAAGTCCCTTTTTGTGTATCATTATTTGAAAACCAGGTTTCTCCTTATTCAACAGTAGCTTAATAAGCCTTCTGTCTTTACACTAAATCTCCGTCCCATATTCTAAATCCACGAACCAACAACCACACTTTCGCATGTTTAATTATAATTATGGATAATTCAGTGAAGATTTTGCGTCTATTATATGTACAATACATAAGACATTAGTTTTTTGTATATTGTCACCACTACTGTATTGGAATAAAATTGATTGTGCCTAATTTTATAGGTGCCGACTGTAGTAATATTTACCGTTGTGTCGATGGAGTTGTAGACACACTTATTAAAAATGTAACACAGTATAAATAAGGCTACACATACATTGCACCCTTATTTTATAGTCGATCAAAGGTTAAATTACATTTTTACTGTACCTACTTGAGCTGACAGATTGTGAATCGATTTGCATACCTATCTCGCTCGCTCCTATGCGACAAGAACCCGAATCCCAATCTGAGAGCTCACCGACTGAATGTAAACATTTGATAGAAAAACGTCATAGCAGGGTGGAACAGAACGAGGGACTAATTACCTGTCTCTGGTAGGTATTTTATACCGAGTTTCTTTATTTATTGAAAACTATGATTCGATTTTTGTATGATTTACGAATTATGATTTGAAAGTCTCGAAACTTATTGGTGGATAAATTTGGTGAGAAAGTATTTTCATATTCGATATTTTGTATAGAACTGGGTTTGGAACTATTAAGGCGTCTAAAAGCGTCGCTTATTGCCCTTACTTTGGAAATAATATCACAGTAGAAGAGTTTAACCTACAGGATTGTAGCAATAATAGGAGTCTATATATCGCCTAGATGTAAGAAATTAGATAGGTTTCTCATTACATTATACGGCTTAATCATTTAAGGGATATAATTATTTTTGTTATAATAATAAACAGTAGGTATAATTTCTTTGGATATAATGATCTCTGAGTATAAAATACATTTGATATAACTTACCTCAAATCTTATGACGATATGATATAACGAATTCGAAAGTAAGTGTGGTGTGATGTGATCACAAGATATCCTAACACTCCTCCTCGCTTCGCTCGTCGTCGTACCTAACTGTGGCTCCGTGACGTGACCGTCTTTATTTGACACCTCTAACACCCCTCTTTTCTTCGTTCGTCGTTGTATATATTTCACAGTCTGAAATTATAGCAATGAAACATTATGGCCGATAACCTGTATTCTTACCTAAACAGATATGTACAATTTATGTTACACCATAGTATTATTAGATTAAAAGTTGTTATTTCAAATGATGATTATACTGGGTGGCAGTTAAGCCATGACAATATTTCTAATGTTGTAATACATACATATAAATCATATCCCTAATCATATATCCCTAAATCGATATACCGACCAATAATATACCAAAAGTTCTTATATGAACCGTTACGCTCCCATTTTATAATATAGTCTTCGGATTAAAAATAACCCCAAGCCAATATGTAACTTTAATTGCTGATATGTACTCGTATAAATAAGCCAAGTCAATTCTTAGGACCACACTGGGAGTGACGAGTTCCATACCTGTCACCGAAGGAGTTCCCCAGGGATCAGTATTAAGCCCTTACTTTTTCTGGTGCTCGACACCCTCACGGATCAAGCCCAGAACAAAGCGCTATGGACTTTTATATACAGGGTGTAACCGACAGCGTACCGAAAACGAAAACCGTAGTTTTAGACCATAATCACGAACTGAAAACGAGTGTTCATTTTCTTGGAAAACTCAAGGATAAGATTTTCTAGAATAAATTATAAAACTCGACGCGCAATGTATTGCGTCCAATTCTCTCGGGTGCAGACGCGAGGGGACGGGAGCACGCGGCAAGCATCGACCGTTCTAGGCGCTACCCACTCCACTCACGCGTCGTCGGCGCAAAACATACCGTTACGCCAATGCGCATCGAATGACATGAATGAATGCAACCACAAAAACAACGCAACCACAGATCACAACTAGTATGTAGTACCTAACACCAATAACAACTGACCGATAAATTAAAACAGTCTAAAAAGATTATTATCATTCAAGTATGTAAAGCAAATAAAATGTACGGGTAGGTAAACATGAATCATGCGTCCGACCGTAACGGCCAACGGGCGCGTACTAACTGGCCTGGCGGATCAATGACCGGCCAGTACCGTTATCTGTCCCACTTCCCGCGCTTACATAATACTGTTTGTGATACGTTGCGTGTTTCGCGGAAAATGCTATTTTCATGCGATTTTTCATGAAAAATTGTTACCGGTAGATTTCGATTAACGGAAAAATAAAGAAAAAATGAAAACTCGCGAAAAAAATTTGTGAATTTTCTCAAAGAAATTTCCACGATTTTCCAGCCCAGAATAATGGTCTGAAGCCATGGTTTCAGTTTTCGGTACACCGTCGGTTACACCCGGTATATGCCTACGACGTTGCTGTCTGTACCGAGAATACCATAATTACAGATGTATTACAGAGAGGAGGTTTTCTATTGAGTGTTCAGAAAACCCAGTTCATACTGTGCAATGTTACTATTGAGTGTTCAAAAAACCCAGTTCATACTGTGCAATGTTCCTAATTCACCCCCTAAACCAATATTGGTTGCCAGGCAGGAAGCCCAAAAATGTGATTACTACAAATATCTTGGGAGCATCATACACGACTCAGGCGTACTGGAGACGAATATTCAACATAGAATCGCCGCAGCTTGGTTAAAGTGGAGGGAAGTGACTGGCGTGACCTGTGACTGTGCAATGCCCATAACAATAAAAGGCCTCGTGTACGAGACCTCATGTAAGACCCGTCTTCACCTATGGCAGTGAAATGTGGACGGCAACCCGGCGAGACGTCCAAGCTATCACAGTTGCGGAAATGACGATACTCAGGCGGATGTATGGAGTCTCCGGTGTTGACAGGATCAGAAATGGTACATCCGTGGGAGCCTTGGATTGAGGGATATCGCAGACAAGCTCCAAGAAAGCCGACTACGATGAATTGGTAATGTCAAAAGAAAGACGTCTGAATACGTGGGTAACAGGGCACTTAACCTGACAGTGTATGTGCAAGCGGAGGGTAAGGCCTAGGCCTCGACGGCTGGATAATATACAGAAGGGCCTGAACAGCTGCGAGTTAGACGAAGACGATGCCCAGGATAGAGCGAAGTTGAAGCAAAAATGCAGGAATGCGGAACCCGACTCCGGATTGTTACTATTAACGTAATATTCAAAATATATAATGTTTTTTTCTATTTCCACAAAAGTTTCTAATGATTACGAATTGATTGCACACCACTTAGATGACACCCTACTTTTCGGAGTCTCTCGTTTTGTTCCACCCTGTACGAATTATGTTATGTTTTAAAGACTCAGACTTAAGTAAAGTCATCCCACTAACGCTAACATCATCACGACTCCATTTATATCGCTTATTTTTGATACGGATATAGAATTCATGTCTTTGCAAATTGTTGTTATATTATTATTTTTATTGTTCACACCGACAGTACACACCCAATTGTCATTAACAATTATAATATAATATGTATTAATTATAATGAAATAACAATTAAATATCTACTTGATATATTGTCTACAAAGTTTTAATGATATACTTAAGTATATAAAGACCGCATTTTCCTACAAAATTTCATACATATACATATATTACATAAATGTACACAACGCTATATAGGTATAGTTTCCGTTACTATTAAAACATGCGTTATTTATAAGTAAAATAGAACAAGCCACGAATACGACATAGACGCACGACATGTTTATAACATTAGAAGAGTATTTAAATGTTCAATATAATACTTACTCATAATTAATAAAATTCCAAATATATTTTTCCATAGTGTTTGAGGCCTAAATAAAGTTTTAAAAACATATTTAACATTACAATATTAAGTACTCCTAAAAATATATGTAAAAGAATACTCTTACTTATACACAACGTAAATTTTCCTAAAAAGAATAGGAATAAAACTAAATTTTACTTAAATTATAACTTCAAACTGTTATATGTATTTACTAGATATCAGACTGAAATTTCTATTTTTAATACTTTATATTAAATATTGTATTAGGTTGAAGGAAGGAATTAAGAGAATACGGATCTGCAGAAAAATAAACTATCGACAAAAAAAAATCTATAGGTAGTCACCGAGATTTGTAAAGATTACTACTGATATGAGTTCTTGCTAGACAGTATGTACGGCTTTAACAGGTTTATGTCAACTTTGCTATAAGTATAATAAATGTTGAATGTGGAATACTTAGTTGTCTATGTAATCGTCAAACCAATACTCAACACGTAAATAGATTTTGACTTTCGATGTGATAATAACTCTACAATAATAAATACACTATTCAGATTCAATAAAGTTACGCATTAGAAAACTTGTTTAATTTACATTCGTCCCGAACTAACGCCTTGGTCGTTTTCACCCGCTACCCGCAGCGGCCCGTCGCCCGCGGCGTCTTTTTAGGGTTCCGTACCTCAAGCGGAAAAAACCGAACCCGTATAGGATCACTTTGTTGTCCGTCCGTCTGTCTGTCTGTCAAGATCCTTCATCTCGAGAGCGCGTGGAGGTATCGAGTTGAAATTAATACTCAGGTCTACACGGTCCCTTGAAGCTGTGAAAAAATCAAACTTCCACATTAACCTGAAAAAAAGATACGGCCGTTTATGTCACAAAGAACGTACATTTCGACACTCTCAAGGGAATCAAAATGATAGGGTACTTCCCGATGACCTAGAACTATGAAATTTGGCAAGTATTATCGTTCTTTTCAAACATCATATTTGGAGAACTCGGTTGCGTTCAGTTTGCACTTCGTTTGTATGCGGCGTCAGGCCAATTAAGATGGGATAAGTGAAAGTTTGTACGGAACCCTCGGTGCGCGAGTCAGACTCGCACTTGGCCGGCTTTTTCTATATTCGTAAATGTTCTGGAGTGGTCGTTCTCGCCCGCCGATGTCCACGGGCCGCTGCCCGCTGTAGCGTGTGAGAACGACCAAGGCCTGAAACAACTCACTTTTTTTACTATGGGTACTAATTAAACTCTAGTCCTATGCCATGGGTTCAATCGAAACTCTTCAAATACTTAGGTAAGGACGTGCTAACGATGAGGAATAAGGTGGTATAATGGTATACAATGGTAGGAATTGAAACACACCAACTGTATATGAAACAAACTGTTGCTATATACCTAGATGATACAAAAATAAACACGCAAATATTTCGAAAAACATAATTGTGTTTCGAAATAAATATTAAGTACCTAGAAACTAATTGTTCTAGAATCAGGTGGTTCAACAAAATCTTATTATATATAATGAAAACGTGAAAGTTAGTGAGAAATTTGAGAATGTACCTTCTACTTAAAAAGGAAAAACTAAGTTACAGCTTTCCATGGTATAATAAAATAAGGTAAGGCACTCCGGAATGACAAACGAGACTTTTGACGTCATCACGCTATGATTGCTTCGTTGGTTTTGTCAATCCGTTGCTGTGTTACCAGTGGTGTATCATAGTACTCCCCGATTCCCTTGTTACTTGTACGAATCTCATCGTAAAATCGTGAGTGTTTAAATCAATTATTACGACAAAATAAAACTTTGTTAAAGAGCATGACAATCATAATGCATGTTTTTTTTTTCTTTATAATTGCAGCAACTAATCGATGACGTAGAAAGTCTCACTAGCCGGAGTGTCATACCTTATTTTCTTATACCGTGCAGCGGGCCTATGATGGTTGCTTTTATCACGCGATAAATAAGTGACAAAGCATCCGTCACGTTTTGACAAAATGCGAGTGTGAGTGATAGATGCTTTGTCACCTATTTATCACGTGATATACGCAACTATCATATGCCCCCAGAATTTCATAAAAAATTGGTAATAATAGAATATATGAAAAGTAAAATAATGCATATCAATGTGTCTATCCGGAATTCTAAGATCGAATTATGTCAAACTGGCACAAGTGAAATAAGACCTTAAATTTACATATATACGGTTCTTTGTACCTTGTGCCAAAGTGACTTCATTTGATCTTAGAGATCGGGCAGACTATTACGTATATCTAAACTTTACCTACTGCGTACTAAGTTTTATTAACCAATGATAAATTGAACCATAATACTGAGCAAGATAGCCTACAATGATGTGTTGATGGTAGAACAGAAAAAGAAAAACACGTGTTTTATTCACATATGTTGTCAATGTAAAAAAGGCATTAAATGTGCTTAACACCAAAAAATAAAGTCTAAAAATATAATAGTTATAGCCTAGCAAGCGTCGGTCCGGCCCAGGGATAGTGGCGCTACAAACAGCTTTCATATGGCAATAATGTGCATACCTACGTCATATTTGCATCATTAAACGTCAGTCAAGAATTTGTCATTATCAAAATTCAAAACATTGTTTACCGGAATGCAGCTCAATCCTTCGTTATTCTTGCGAAATAAATTATTGTTCTGTATTGAATTTGTAAACTTTTTTTTGGTGTGCAATAAAGCCACAATAAAGCATTTTGTATTTGTATTTGTATTTTGTATAAATACTGAATCCTATTGAAAAAACTTGACTTTCATCACTGTGGATAGTTTTAGCTTTATTATTCAAAAATTACTTGCGGAATAAGTAGTCCAGTTTCCTCTTTGTTTACATCAGTGACATTCACCGACTTTCAACGTCAGTTACCAAAAAATTGTCGTTGCCAGTAAAATAATTTAGTACCTCTGAAAATCCGCAATATGGCGTGGATTGTAAAACCCTTTGCAGGGCTATATAGATGTTTTAGTTACGACTGCACTTCAGATTGTATTAATAAACCAAATGCTGTTAGTAAATGATCACCAAAACTTACCCAAATTATTTTGCAACGACACAAGAGGTACTTTTTCTTTAATATAATGAAAAAGAACGGCATTAATGTCTAATACCTGGGCTACACGAGGCTAGTTTTTCAAGCTAGGATAGCAAACTAGTGTCAGTAAGCTAGCAAGCTAGTACTTCTGGCTTCGTGTAGACAAAACTATCTTCATTTGTAAGCTAGTAAGCTAGTTTATAAGCCAGGACAGTTTTTAATAGGATGGAGTTCTATTTTCAGGCTAGTAGCGTCCCCCCACCACTGACTTTACTATCCTGGCTGGTTTACTAGCCTCATGTGACCAGCAAAGCTAGTTTGCAGTTGGCTAGTAAACAGGGACCACACCTTTGGTTTGTTTTTCTACCGCGACGAGTTTTTCAGATTTTAAATATGAAACAAATCAGGCGTCATTCGCAAAAGACTCTTATACTCTCCCAAATCTTCATTGCGAAATTCTTCCAAAAGTAAAGCATGATCCACGTTTATCTCTTCATAAAATCCACGGTCTTGTCCACACCCGTTTTTGTAGTTCATCTTCTAGTTCGTCTACTGCGAATTGGCACAGTTTTCTAAGTAACTGTTTTAGTCGAATAGTGTTTTTTTTTCCGTATGCAGTTCAGTTTGGAAGAGTGGTCACCTCAGCACTCCAGTAAGTACTAGCTTAAAAAAATCTAGCCTCATGTAAACAGAACTAGCATGCTCCAAGCTCGGTCAGCAAGCCAGTACAATTTGGTAAAAAACTAGCTTGCTATCCTAGCCTGAAAAACTAGCCTCGTGTAGCCCGGGCATAAAAGATTACGTATTCTACCTTAAGGCAGGTCTCCATTAGGTTCCGTTACATGAGCGAAGCGTGCAGTAGGTTTGGGAAGAACTGCAACCCACGCATAGCACGCGAGTCGAGCGAACGAGGCGAGCGTGTCGTGGTAGCGGCTGGCTAAGCGCAAGAACCGAGTATTTTTATTCCCCCTGAGTTAAAAGAATACCTTGTACCATTTTTTTTTTCTGGGAAGTTATGCATTTTAAGAAATCTTGAAAATGTTAACCTATAGATAAGGTTATTTTAGATTTGTGTTATTATTCCAAAATGTTAAATTAATTCAGATAAATATGCTCTTGTTTTCAGAAAATTCGATGTAACTGACCAAAAAGAGTAGAAATTGAAAAGTGGCCATACTGTAGTGTCGTCCCTTTCTAATCATATATCTGTTGAGGTTTTAGGTAGAAGAATAAGCATAATATTTATCACAAACAATATATTCACAAAGCATTACTATAAGACACAATCTATTAAAGAGAATAATGAAACCATAGCAACTAGTCAATAGTACTAGTGTGGAGACACGCAGCTAGTGCTGTACATCTCAACACTCCTCCTAAATGATAACATGGCTTACCAGTTATTATTTAATACACAACTATAACTAACTTAACTAAACTAACCAACTAAGAATTAGCACAAGAACTTATCAATACATTTATAAAACTTGTCTGTGTTCAAACTTTTGGTCATCACATCCGCTAAATTTTCATTAGTACAAATATGTTCAATGCTGATCGGGGGGCACGGCAGTGCCCCCGCCAAGTCGAGCGCGAAGCAAACACTGCCGTACCATCCTTTACTGGAACCATTTCGCCGCATTTTCAGGCCCCTATTTGAGCACCTCTGGATAAGACCAGAACGCAGAAGTTTTTGTCATCCAGTAAGCTATAATCACATACTTAAAATCCAAAATTTCAAGTCTGTAGGTCATTTAGTTCCGAAGTTAAGCGAAAGCAAAGTTTCGCATTTACGACACTCACTCATTCACTCACTCACTCATGATCATCAGTAAAGAACTAGTACTTCCCATAAATTCAGAGAGCTGAAATTTGGTACAGAGTTAGGGTTTAATGGCCACATAAAGCGAAAACTATAAAAATTGGCCAAGTGCGAGTCCGACTCGCGCATGAAGGGTTCCGTACCATAAAACAAGTTTGTTGTATGGGAGCCCTTAAATATTTATTTTATTTTATTTTTAGTATTTGTTGTTATAGCGGCAATAGAAATAGATCATCTGTGAAAATTTCAACTGTCTAGCTATCACCGTCCGTGATATACAGCCTGGTGACAGACGGACGGACGGTCGGACGGACGGTCAGTAATAGGGTCTCGTTTTTACCCTTTGGGTACGGAACCCTAAAAACTAGGATAATCGAAGATCTGGAGTACTCTGATTAGAAAACACAAGAGCCCAACCAAACTATTAGAGATCGACATACAACAAGATGAATATTTTTTGTAAAGGCGGTGTTCGGTTGGCCGCCGTCGCAAATGATCATCTCTCCTGATGATGGATCGCGTACCGATTCGAAACATGTCGAGCGTTATTCGACTTCTATGACGTGAGTAAACCCGTTTAAGTATTTTGATATTCAACTTAGTGGGCCGCTTCATTTGATGTCAAAAATCCAAGGTCTGAAGTATTTTGACGACGCGTTTGGCTCGGTTTGTAGACACCTCCCTACTGAGCCGGCGGTCCCGGGTTCGAGTCCCGGCCAGGGCAACTATTTGTGTGATGAACTCGAATATTTGTGCTTGGGTCAAGGTTGTTCTATGTATTTAAGTATATCTTTATCTATATAAGTATGTCTATCGTCGTCTAGTACCCATAACACAAGCCTTTTAGAGCTTAATTTGGGACTAGATCGATTCGTGTGAGGTTGTCCGATATTTATTTATTTATTATTTATTTGATGAAGAACCCTCAGCTGGTCTCAGCTGTATTAGAGATATGGTAATGCCCCGTTCTACTATTGGTACATTAAAAAATCGACTGTCATTGAAAAAATCCAGCGTAGTGGGTACACATCTTCTAATTTAATCTAGCCTATAGCGTCCCACAGCTGGGCGGGTTACGTTTTACAATCCCGAAAGTTCATAATACCTAGTAGTTGAAATACCGATGGTCAAAATACCGAAAGTTCAAAGGCGATATTCGATAAACCGAAGCTCAAATTACTATTTTCAGAAAATCGAAAGTTCAAAATCTCGAAATTTCATAATCCCGGAAGTCAATGAGCACTTTAAAAGTGTCAGGACACTAAACTAATCTGACTTTTCCGTGGAACCGATCTGCTCCGGTGCTGCGGGATGTTCAGCCCCTCCGCCCTAGCGTAAGAAAGTGCGACTGCGGCTCGCTTGATGCCCGCACTTTCTTATGGCGGCCGGGGGCTGCCCTCCCTCCGCGCCTCCGGCCTTTTATATACACTCCAGGGGTAGGGCAGACAAGACCACGTGGAATCGGGGTTGACAGCTTCGGTTCTATGGCAAGTCGATTAAGAAAAGGAAAGAGTCCGGGAGAGTGGGAAATTATGACACTAAATAGTCGATATTATGATAAAATATTCTGTCATGGACTGCCAACCGAACCGAACTTGTCTGGAACCGAAGCTGTCAACGCTCGCCTCCGTAGCTTCGGCTTTTTGGTCACCTTCGGCGACCAGCCTCAGCTGCTGCGACTCGCTTGATGCCCGCACTTTCTAACGCTAGGGCGGAGGGGTTGCACATCCCGCAGCGCCGGAGCAGATCGGTTCCACAGAAGAGTTCACTTATAAATAGTAAGTATAGTAGTAGGCAAGTAGGTTACGTAATTTAGGTTAATATTCTTTGTATAAAATAAACATTAGAATCTGTAAGACTACAGAAATATAATTCTCGACAGTTTAAATAATATTCCGGATTACAACCTTCAGGCAGGATCATAGTCTTCGGGATTATAATCTTCGGAATTACAGTCTTCGGGATTTCATTCTTCGGGATTACAGTCTTCGGGATTATAATATTCGGTATTTTATCCTTTCGATCAAACGTTCATTCGGAATTTTAAACTTTCGGTCAAATAAACATTCGAAATTTTAATTTTCGGTCTTCCGTCCATAGGTCTTATGAAATTCGGTATTTTGAACTTTGGCATTGTAATACGTACCCGCTGGGCGAATGCCTCCCCTTCTGCTTTTAATACGCATATAAATAAAATTAAAGGAAAACTCTGGGTAAGACTAGACTGGCTTTTATACTTATACTTACAAGTTTACAAGAAGAAATAGTCGAACGATTAACTTTATTCTACTCGAACATTACACAAATTAAATAAACAAATTACACCAAAATATTAATTTCGCTCAAAATTTGGTCAAAACATAATGCATTGGACTAAGAGTGGCGGTGATACCCGCCGCACACGTCGCTAGATGGCGCTAACTGTATTTTAAAACGCGCCTACGTTTGTTTTTCCGATAATCTTATATGGCGAAGTGGCAACCGGCCGCGTTACAGTCGTTTACGACATTCTTCTATTGCGCTCGAAAACGTTTGCTAGGGATTAGGAGGGATTATTTGCATTTCGTTGATTTCGCTTATTATTTCGTGAGGTTTGCTAAAGTGAATTAGCAGGTTGTTATAAAACAATATGCCCACGTTTCTACAAAAAGAAGTTAAATCCCACCAAAAACATTCTGTAAAAAACTAGCCAAGTCTCGATGGAACTGCTTGATTATCTCTAAAAAGTAATGAAATCTAGACAAAGTCGTACCAAGTCTAAGGTTCCTTACTGCGATTTCTTTATTATTATAGTTAATGTTGTGTGACTTGGCCGTTGAAGAGTACACAAGGGTACAACACCAGGTGCTCCATGACACCATTGCATCAATCTGTCGCCAGAACCGCTACCCATTGACGATGGAAAATTGCCACTTGGAAAACGTTGATTCAATAACCAGTCAATTGTAGGCTTGTTAAAGCTGCGTATTTCAATAATATTTATGTATAGGCGAGCCTGAAACCAACAGTATAAAAAATATTTCTAGTACAGATGGACCTCTAATCATTGATAGAAGTCCGTCTGTACGTCTATTTTATGTTAGATCGGTGGTCGATTTGACGCTCCAAAAAGAAGAAAGCAGAAGTCAGCATTGTCAATGCTGAATGCATGTGCTGCACAATCAACAACAGCCTAAAATGAGACACTAGCGTCAAATTACCAATACCAGTATGGGCTATTATCTCGCTTAACAAACATAGGTAGTTACAACAGATACAACATTACGTGTAAACAAAATTGACTTGTAGCGGTTCTGGGGACAGATTGGTGCAATGGTGTCATGGAGCACCTGGTGTTGTACCCTTGTGTACTCTTCAACGGCCAAGTCACACAACATTAACTATAATAATAAAGAAATCGCAGTAAGGAACCTTAGACTTGGTACGACTTTGTCTAGATTTCATTACTTTTTAGAGATAATCAAGCAGTTCCATCGAGACTTGGCTAGTTTTTTACAGAATGTTTTTGGTATTAAGTAAGACAGTATTGCCAATTTTTAATTTCTACTCTTTTTGGTCGCACTGTATTCAGCACTATCTGAAACTACCGACAGTAAGCGTTATTCTTGGAATAAAAGATTTTGTTAAATCCGGCCTTTGTCCTATTAATTTACTCCGGTTACCTTCATGAAAATATCCTCTACCTGATCATTTAAAATCGCAGTCGATATGTCGAACCAAGGTCGTACTGTTGAAGTACTAGTTCGGTTAAAACCTATATGTTTATACTAAGTTTAATAGAACACTGTCTCATTGTGTGTACGAATATTTTTACATCTAATGTCACTCATTTTTATGAATGTCACTAAATTGTGTCAAACTAATTGAACCATTGTTCATCGTCAAATATTGTTCATCTTCTTTCAACAATTTATAAATTCTGTGAACCTATTATTTTATGGCGATGGGCCTGAATGAATACTGTAAAAATTATAAAGAGTATTTCGTGCAAAATGTGCCATTTACCTCAGACTTTGACGGCGGTAGGTACCACAATCAAGACGCGCCATGAGACTCCCCAGTCAATTTAAAGCATTCTATGTGTGATAAAAACCTTTTGTTGGTCGAGGTACACTTCGTCAGTTCACCTAGGTGTACCAATAACGTTTTTTTGTTGGTGGTCTACCTTTCCTTTCATAAAAAATAATTGTAAAAACGTATGGGTCTTGGTTCACCTGTAAAAATCTAAAGTTAACAAAATAACGCATCTCTTTTGTAGGAGATTGTGTCATAACGCCATAATTTCATTTTAATTACTCGTGTAAATAAAATAAAAAACCGGCCAAGTGCGAGTCGGACTCGCGCACCGAGGGTTCCGTACAAACACTTTCCATCCCTAAGTGGTTAAGTTAAGTTTGCACCTGGTATGTATAGCGCCCCATATAAATTAGGTGCAAAGTTAGGTATTAAAAAAACTACTTACTAGATCTCGTTCAAAACAATTTTCGTTGGTAGTTTTTATAGTAATGTACATCATATGTTTTTTTTAGATTTTTAATTTTCTTATTTTAGAAGTTAGAGGGGGGGGGACCAACTTTTTTCCACTTTGGAGGCGTCTGTCACGCAAACTATTCGGTTTAGAAAAAAAATGTTTTAGAAACCTCGATATCATTTTTGAAGACCTATCCATAGATACCCCACACGTATGTGTTTGATGAAAAAAAATTTTTTGAGTGTCTGTTCTAAGTATGGGGAGCCCCCAATATTTATTATTATTATTTTATTTTTGCATCAAAATCTTAATGCGGTTCACAGAATACATCTACCTACCAAGTTTCAACAGTATAGCTCTTATAGTTTCGGTAAAAAATGGCTGTGACATACGGACGGACAGACAGACGGACAGACGGACAGGCGGACAGACGGACAGACAGACATGACGAATCTATAAGGGTTCCGTTTTTTGCCATTTGGCTACGGAACCCTAAAAACTGATGTTCTGTATACAGGCTGTATTTCTTGAAACGTAATAATATCAATATATACACTTATTGCTCAGTGTGAGTGAGTGCGTGTGATGTGTGATATCTTTTGTGTCGCTCAAATTTTTAACGTATTTTTTCCAGGACTAAACCCGACGGTAATTTCATTATTAATCAATAGTAACTGAATGTCGCGTATGTCGTCATCATTGTCCATGTAAATATTTTTTTCTCTTGTGTCTATTCCCAATAGAAATAAGAAACAATTATTTCGCAATTATAAGTTTTTATTGCTTTTCAAAGCACTCCCCTCTCAAGTCTACGCATTTTTTCATCCGTTGGAACCAATTCTAAAAGCAGTTCAACCACTCTGATTGGGACACCTCCAAAACGTGCATTTTGAACGCATCAACGGCTGCTTCGGGTGTCAAAAAACGTTGCCCTCGTAGTTTGTTCTTGATATGAGGGAATAAAAAGAAATCGTTAGGGGCTAAGTCTGGACTGTACGGGGGATGGCCCTATAAAACTACGGAACTTTACTAGGGGAGAGGCTGTGGTCCAACTATCTTTGCAGTTGGACCACGGCACCATTATGGGAGTTCCCGGGTCCAATTAAGATTATTTCAAATAATACAACTGTAATTGTAACCACAGCATCTTATTAATTAACCAATACGTTTTACAACTTTTTTGATACAGAACATAAAATAATATCCCTTTCTCTTAAATAAATTGCGTTTTGAATTAATATTTTAAGCACGGAATAAACTTACGTATCTATTAATCGTGAGTTGACCCCGTGTGTCGCGTAACAGCTTTGAAAAGAAAATGGATCGCTGAAGGATCCGAAACATGTCGGGCCGTTCCTGACAATTATTCTTCTTCTGTAGTATTTCACCGTAATTTTTCTTAAGCATGGCCTATAGTTATGTCTCCTGTGATCATTTGAAGTTGTATTTTTCTTATATAGTCGTCGTTTTCAATTTGAATCTTGCGCCTTTTATGTCTTGTCTGGTCGCATATTGATAAAGTTGAGATCTGTTCTAAAACATTCATAAGTCGCAGTAACGTTCTATTTTTCGGATTTATACATCGACTTAGTTTTGCATGTGAACCTTCTAAAACGTTATTTGTTCGATGCCTCTCCGCAAACACGCTTACCAACTGTGAAAAATTGGCAAAATCTTTTTTTAGCCAATAACGCTCGATATACTTAATCAATTTGTTAGATCCATCATTATTTTCATGTTTTATGTAATTCCATCCTTCTAATATGTTTTCAGTCGGTAACAGTGCTGCACATAACGACACAATTCTTTTGTCTCTTTTTGATTTACTTTTTGACCCAACGACTTTGCCCTCCTCCAGATACATTGTGACCAATGATAGTAACAGCCCACAATTGTAATAGTAGTACAAAATGGTTTAATACTGTTCAGAAGAGACACTTCAAAGTCACAATGAATTTTTTGTGGATCCCATTTCAACTGTGATCGTAGAATTTCGAATAAAGCAAAATACGTCGATTGCTTTTTGTCACTCAGCAAAGCATTAAGTAGGGGCACAACGTTAGTTGATTCATTTGTGCTTCCATTTTCACCAAATATGCTTAGTAATTGTATGAATGGAGCGGGTCAACAGCGAAATGTTCCGTCTACAAAAAACTCTTTTATTGGCCCACCAAATTTCTTTCTCTTAAAGAAAAAAATACTATTATGCGTGTGACTGTTTTAGAAATACCCAGTGATCGATTCCTTGTATCATAAAGACCATGCTTCAAATTTGAATACGATGGAAATTCAGTTAATATGTCAAAAGTGGAATTTTTGTATTTAGCTAAAGTGTCATTATATAATTTTGGGATAGGCTCATCAGAAACTTGTACTTGCTTTTTTAAGTTGTCTATTGACATAGAAATCACATTTCCTATTACATTTGCACAGCAATTTTCGGAATGAACCGAATGTTTCACTATTTTCTCTTTTTGCTAAAAAATAATAAAGAAATAATGCTTTAATTAAATAACGAATCATCATATACCTAACGGCCATGAAGAATTAGAAATAGTATATAATGGAATATTCGCAGGCGACACATGTTCATCCATTTTTATTTGGATTTGTAAATAGGGATTTTGTATATAAGTATACTGTAAGTATAGGACAAGGATCTGGTTTTTGATTGAATAGTCAATGATGACAATGTCAAGTGGAATTTATTTAATGCTATTTGATAACAGCCTGAATATACTGAAGTACTTCATATCAAACCTTTTTAGATCATATCTGAGCACTCCCACTATAGCTGATATGTAGCTGAGAATTACAACTACATTGTGTGTCGTAATTTTTTTAAGAGAGGGATATTATTTTAAGTTCTGTATCAAAAAAGTTGCAAAACGTATTAGTTAATTAATAAGATGCTGTGGTTACAATTACAGTTGTATTATTTAAAATAATCTTAATCGGACCCGGGAAATCCCATAATGGTGCCGTGGTCCAACTGCAAAGATAGTTGGACCACGGCCCCTAGTAAAGTTCCGTAGTCCAACTAGTTGACACAGAGCAGTTGGACCACTGCCCCGAAACGACTTATGAGGACTCGCATTATCGTGGTGGAGCATAATCCGTTTACGGCGGTTGGTTTCTCTGACTTTTTCAAAGACCTCTGGCAAACAAATGGTCGTGTACCAGTCAGAATTGACCGTTCTACGTTTTTCTAAGGGAACGGTCGCAATGTGCCCAGTATTACTAAAGAAACAGGCAACCATTTATTTTGGTTCATTTTGAAAGACCCATACAGTGGACTGCTGTTTGGTTTCGGGTTCATATGCGTAGATCCACGATTCGTCGCCTGTCACAATGTCATACACATGTTTTGAAGCCCCGCTATTGTATTTTGTAAGCATTATGTTACACCAATCTACACGAGCCTCTTTTTGAGCACCTGTCAATTTATGTGGAAACCATCGCGAACAAATTTTCTTGACTGCTAAACATTCGTACAATATGGTGTGTATACACTGGTCCCACTAATGCCCAAGGACGCCTCTATCTCCCGATTTTGAACGACCTTCGCGAAATTCATCCACAAGCTAGCTACGGCCACGATTAAATTCCGCATACGATCGATAAACACTCGTTCTCGACGTTGCTTCATCACCAAATGTAGAATTAAGTTCATTAACGCACTGTTGTTGACTTAAGCCCCGTTTAAAATTGGAAAAAAATATGACACGAAAATGTTCCATGACTGTCAGCTACGATTATTTTTCAACTGACAGAAAAAAAACAAATCGCGCGAAAACTTTTTTAAGGTTATTGACTTGATATTGCCTCCAAAAGGTTCAAACTATACTACTCAAAAGTCACTTGACATTATGGCAGCAGTGGTTTAGTCAAATCCCGAAATATAAAAGGCAACTCTCGTACTATAAGTAAGGCTTGTTCACGAAATAAAGTAGCCACAGATAAATACAAATAAATCGTGTACTTTTCGCAATATTACAAACAAACAAAATTAAATCTGTACCCTATTATTTGAAAAATTAAATAATATATTAAATATAAATGAGACCCTAAGACTGAACCAACTGCTTGACCTTTTTTCGAAGTCCTGCCATTAGTATACGAATTGAACTAGAAGTGAACTGACGAGCAGCTGCGTTCCATATCTTTTTGAAGTCAGCTTCACTGTCTGCTACTGCACCTTTCTTGAGCAGGTATCTCTTAATGTTTGCCCAGTATCTTTCAATCAGGCGAAGTTCTGGGCAATTTAGTGGGCTCATTCTTTTCGGAACATAATAGGAACTTTAAGGTGTCCTTAGCGTAATGAGCAGTAGCTAAATATACCGGTGCTGTGATCTCGACCATTGAGGCTATCGCGCCGACCCAGCCGCTTACACAGCCCGGCGCAGCCGTGCGTGCGAGTGAGACCAAGCGCGTGAATGATGGTATCGTACCGAAGGGTAATAGGGGGTCAGAGATAGTTACTGCGCTTGCGCAGATTACGTCGCAGGGAACCGAGTCGACGACGACAGATAACGCAAATGAGCACGCAGTAGTTGGTAAACAAACATATGCGGGAGTAATAAAAACAGCAGGTGAATGGAAGTCTGCGGTTGCAGATGATAATTGGTTGATTGTACAAAGAAACAGGTTGAAGAACAGATTTATTGGGCTAACAGGCAAGGCATTAACTGATCCGCAGAGTAAATTTAAAGCTGCTGATTTAAAAGTACCGCTTTACATAGATAACGTGGATAAAAACACGTCAGTATCAGATATTTGTCAGTATATCTTTGAAAATACTCAAGTACGTGTCGACCCGCAAAAAATTGTCACACGGAAAGTAAAACTATACGATTCTTATAAAATATTGGTTCCGAGGCACAAGTTTGCGATTTTTATGAACCGAGACCTATGGCCCGAGGGAATAATATTTCGTAAATTTGTAGATTTTAATGAACGTAAGAAGAATATCGAGTTAAAAAAATAATAAACACAGTATGGCGGAACAAGAAGTATTATCAGAAATTACCTTAGTATCTTTTAATTGTAAGTCCGCGACTAGGTCGGTGGATGGCATAAGGGCCCTGTGTAAGACTGCTGACGTCATAGCATTACAAGAAACTTGGCTATGGCCCCAAGATGTCGACTACGTGGGGTGTATTGATGAAAATTTTGAATACACGAGTAAATCCGCTGTGGACACATCCGTGGGTGTCGTAAGGGGAAGGCCGTATGGCGGAATTTCTCTGATGTATAGAAAAGGTTTGTTCACGTCGGTAAATGTGATTCAGTGTAATAGTGCGCGAGTGGCAGCAATTAGTGGTAGGATCGGCGAGCGTTCGGTGTTAATTTTCTCGGTCTATATGCCTACTGATGACGCCTCTAATTTACCCGAGTTCACTGAGTGCATGGGGGAAGTAAGTGCAATTATTGAGTCTCAGGACGTGGATTGTGTTTTTGTTCTTGGAGACTTTAATGCGCATCCTGGGGAACTATTTTACAAAGAAATGTGTAACTTTTCTTTGGAACAAGAGTGGCGATGTGCTGATATTGAATGGCTAGGTAGTGGGTCGGGGTCTTACACATTTGTGAGTGAGGCGCATGGGTGTAAGAGATGGCTGGATCACTGCCTAGTCACCGAGGCGGCCTGGCTGACTGTTACTGATGTAAGCATAAAGTACGATACTTACTGGTCTGATCACTTTCCAGTCTTTATTAAAAGTAAACTTAGTGTAATTAATTCTAATATTGTTCATAGTAAGGGGAACTGTAGTAATAATAAAATTGTGTGGGGGGAGAGGGATAGGGAACAAATAAATTTATATAATGAAATTTGCAATGATAAGTTACGAGACATTAATTTTCCAATAGAATTTACTTCCTGCTGTGATAATCTTTGTAATGACATTTCTCATAAAAATATTTTGGATAAAATGTATAGTGATATTGTAAGTAGTATGCAGACAGCCTCAAAAATGAGTCATGCTAGAAAGCGCAAGCGTAAGCAGGTAGTTGGGTGGAATAAACATGTGAAAGAGGCCCATGCTCGGGCCAGAATTTGTTTTCAACAGTGGCATATGTTTGGGAAGCCAGCTGACGGAACTCTGTATGAGGAGATGTGTACTACCCGAAAAATGTTTAAGGATAAGCTGAAGTGGTGTCAGGACAATCAAACTCAAATTAAGATGGACATTTTAGCTACTCACCACAAAGCGAAAGACTTTTGCAAATTCTGGAAGTGCACAAATAACATTAAGCCTAAAGCTGGTGTCCCGTCTACCATTGATGGTATGTGTGAACCTGCCCAAATTGCCAACATGTTCAGGAACTTTTTTAAGGTTGAAAGCGAGCTTCCAAAACAGGACGGCAAAGTGCTTTCTACTGAGACCAATCAAAAGGGCGGACGAGTCTGTTTCTCTCTTAAAGAGGTTAAACTCATCATTAAAAATATGACAAGAGGGAAATCACCAGGGCATGATGGTCTCAGTATAGAGCACTTGGTACACGCAGGGGATCACTTACCTCGAGTGTTAAAAATGTTCTTCAATTTATGTATTAGTCACTGCCATCTTCCGTATGATCTGATGAAGACAGTCGTAGTGCCTATTTCAAAGAATAAAACCGGTAATGCCACCGATAAGTCCAATTACAGACCGATATCTTTGGCGACGGTTGTGGCCAAGGTATTTGACGGATTGCTTGACGACCTGCTGGCGAGGCATATAAAAACGCAGGATGCTCAGTTTGGCTTTAAGCCGGGCTTATCAACTGAAAGTGCAATTCTTTGTTTCAAGCATACCGTCAAATACTATACCGACGGCAAAACGCCAGTATTTGCCTGTTTTTTGGATTTATCGAAGGCATTCGATACGGTTTGTTATGATGTTCTTTGGAATAAGATGGAGAGGTGCACGAGTACACCGAGGGAAGTGATCAGTTTGCTGCGCTATTGGTATGGCAATCAGACGAACCAGGTGAGATGGGCAGGTGCGTACTCGGACGAGTACAGGTTGCAGTGTGGGGTAAGACAAGGTGGTCTTAGTTCACCAAGACTGTTCAACCTGTACATGGATGAGTTGATCGACAGGCTCAGCAGCACAGGTATCGGATGTTCAATAGGCGGAACTATGGTCAACAATATTAGTTATGCGGATGATATGGTGCTGCTGTGCCCGTCGATCAGTGCGCTGGTAAGGCTGCTGAAGATTTGTGTGGAGTACGCGGTGATCCACGGTCTGAGATACAATTCTAGCAAAAGTGAGCTGCTAGTGTTTAAAGCTGGAAATAAGGCCTTTGATGCTATTCCTACGGTATTCTTAAATGAAGTTCCACTAAAAAGAGTCACAAGTTTTAAGTATCTCGGACACTGGATCACTGAAAATCTCCATGATGATGCCGATGTTGAGAGGGAGCGCAGGGCATTGGCCGTGCGCTGTAACATGTTAGCACGCAGGTTTGCACGTTGTGATAGAAACGTCAAAGTAACCCTTTTTAAGGCATTCTGTCAGACGTTTTACACGTGCAGCCTGTGGACGCATTACACTAAGAAGGCGTTCAAGGCCCTGCGCGTCCAATACAACAATGGGTTCAGAATGTTGTTGGGGCTACCACGCTTTTGCAGCGCGTCAGGTATGTTCGCTGAGGCGCGCACTGATTGCTTCAGTGCCATAATACGCAAGAGAACTGCCTCACTGATGCGGCGTGTGTGTGAGAGCTCCAACACCCTCCTGCGCCTAGTGTCGGAGTTTCCTGCCAGCGCTATATGGAAGCACTGGAATACTATCCATATGGAATCAAGAGGCTGTGTGTACGATGTTTTTTAGGTTTAAGTTAATATAAATAACTAACATAGTTTATAAGTTTTATGTAATTAACAATATGGACATGGTCTGAAATAAATGCTTTGAATTGAATTGAATTGAATTAAATCTAGCCAAAATATTGGGAGATGTTCATGTTTCCGATACACGGGCAGAATTCGCTTCTTAAGACACTCCTTTCGATAGACATCGCCGCCGATTGTACCCGTAGTTAAAATGCTGGAACTTTTAAGCCCACATGAGCAAATTGCTTGCCATACGAGGATTTTTTGGAGCGAATTATTCAAATGCCACGCACTTATACTCTTCTGGAATATTCTTGCCAACCGCACACGTATAAAACTGGGGTCCCGGCAACGTTTTCATGTCTTTTGTAACGCATGTTTCATCATCCATCTTTTTTTACCTATCCGTTGTTTATTCAAATTCATCACAGCACAGCGCCATCTGTTACCGACGAGTTGTACTTTTTTTCTAATGTCTTAGCTTGCGTAAATTTTGGTTTCACTTGGTTGATTGCATGCATTCGGAAATTGTTCGCTCAGTTTCCGTTAGGTGTCGCTATTCTCAATTGTTTTAGTTTCGTTCGTTAGTTCGTAGCCTTATTTACCTATAGATTAGGTCTGGCAAACTGTCATTTAAGTATTTTTAAATTTATATTTGAATTTCAAAAATTTGATCTTGTTCGTTCTTTGGGTTTCTGTCAAGGGAAAATATGTTGAAGGATTGTCATTAAAATTTTGGGATCGTGACGAGAAACATTGTGATAATTATAATTGCTTAAGTTTTTATGATATTGATCTGAGAACTACGTGTCTCCGTCCAGTGATCCTATAAGGACAAGGAGCCTCCCTTATTTTCTTTGAGAGGGCATGTGCGGTGCAGGCTTTGTAACAGCTGCAAGCGGTGCGCTGAGTGCCTGGTTGTCTTGCCGGCCGGCGTGTTCCTGAAAGTGTGTCTAGCACAACCCTGATTAAGCTGGGTGCCACAGTGCGCGATCCAGTAACCGTCGGACCTATACGGGTTTGTTTTCAACCTGCCGTCTGACGTAGTACGGTACGAGTCCTACCCCCGAAGGTCTGCTGAAGGTTGGTGACATCGAAGCGCGACTGGTACGCGCACATCTTCGTGCAGTACGGTGCTTTTAAAATAGTTTAATTTTATTAATTTTATCATAACATTCGGCCAAAACTGATCCAAAATTATTTGACATTTAATTTTTTTTAGTAATTTACTGTATCGAGTTGAGTGTTCTTAATGCTTGATTATTTTTTTTAATGCGAACAAAGCTTTTTGTTTGCAACCTATTCCCTAAATTCTGAAAGCCTCGTTTGTCGGGCATTAATCTCTTTTCACTGCAGTTTCGACCATAACCATTTCACCCATCACCCATTCCTCACGCCTCACCTACCTTCAATAATTCACGCATCCGTTTAATCGCCAGTCCAGCCAGAATCCTTTCGCAAGAGAGGATTTTGACAGGTTTCGTCAAATTGCAGTTTAATTGTTTTGAATTTATCACGAATAATTAAATCATTTCAACTCAACCCTATAAGGAGAATCCAACGTATAAATTTTATGTTATTTGTTAATTTTACCCGTTAATAATTATAGTTTTAATTTCTGTGTTAAACCTGTTTCAGCTAAGTGATTTCTGGTGTAATTTATCGTTAAATTCCTTTTTTTGTACTAATATTTCGACCTTTATAAGTAATAAATTATACGTGTGTCAGTGAAAGTGTTGTTATTCTCATTTACTTATCTTTCTATCAACTAAATTCACTGCACTAGATATATCCTTTCCATTGAACGTATAGGAATATCCAGAGATGGAAGCTTTGCCATGCCTTGCTAACCTTGAGAGGTTGGTTTTTGACACACTTCTTGACGGACAAGCAACTTCAAATGACGTTCAATATTGGTCAAAATACTTATGTAACACTCGTCTGTGCTGTGTCATCTTCTTCCATGGACTCCTCTAAGGCCAGCAACGTTATGAGCGAATCGTTGTATTTTGCGTAAGCCTCAGTCAAAATTACCTTACGTACCTCTAAATCATCTGTCGTAAAATCTTCATGCCGCCCTAAGGCTCTTTCCACAAGTTTTATTGATGCTTTGCTTTGATTTAGAACCGCAATCCACTTCTTTCTTTCAAATTCCGACATCATGCATGGACAATTTGACAGCGCACTACTATAAATGGATTCAGTATCGCTCTCTAGTGTATATAATGTATAATATCATTCAATTAGTATAATGTATTATGTAATTGTAAATGGATTAATCGTACTGAATTGTATACATATTTTGTCGGAATTGTAAGTCGTAAGCAGAGTTGGGCATTCAATAACGAATCGTCATTTTAAATGACGTGCCGCAAGAATAAATCAACTGACCGTCATTCAAGAATAGGTTATTTGAATGGCGAGTTTTACAATAAATCAAAGCAGAAGAAATTGAGTGAAACTAATTTAATCGTCATTCAATAAAATCAATCTGTGATTGGATTATTGGAATTAAAATTGTTTGATTATAATATGTTTTTAACCTTCTTCAAAAAGAGGAAGTTCTCAATTGAACTGTACGATTTTTACATCTTTGTCTTTTATAAACCGATACGGAAACTTTTTTTTTTTAATTCTAAATAGCCATGCATTTAACCTTGATTGCACCTGATGTTAAGTGACAATAAGGCCTAAGATGGAGCATGCTTGGCTAGGTTGCATATTCACTCTCGACTTGAAGAGATCCAAGTTATATTTATCGGGAACAGGTGCGCAGGAAGAGAGTAACAACTTATTTTTATGTTTGAAATTTTAAAAAAGGGCCCCCCTGGATGGTCCCATATCATTTTGGTGAAAAATTGACTACGAGGTAGGTACACGAGGAATCGAAGAAACTTCAAATAATATAGGCACAAATTTCTAATGTCCATTTCGGTGTTTTAATAGTAGTATTTATAGTTACTCTCGGGAAGTAAAATGCTAGTAGAATTAGACATGCTGAAGTGCTCTTGTTTACTGGTATGGAATGATGAATGTGCCATTTTTGCTAATGCGACTTAACTTGATGTTGGACCCTGGAATATCTACAGGATCGCAAGATTGGCCATAGGTATACATGTGCCGTTTTCGCTGATTCTTGTAATATTAACCTTATGATGGACCTTGGAAGTGCATACTGGATCTCAAGATTCGCTGGACGTACACATGAGCCGTTTTAGCTAAGTCATAATGATGCAAGTGCTCAACCTAGTGTTCTTTTTTTTATCGTAGATAGCCAAGCTTTTCACCTCGGTTGCACCTGATGTTAAGTGAAAATAAGGCCTAAGATGGATCATGCTTGCCTAGAAGATGCCTATTTACTGTCGACTTGAAGAGATCCAAGTATATATTTTTCAGTAAAAACGTGCACAGGAAGGGAGTTTTACTCTTTTGCTGTCCTGTGGCTTTTGCTGTCTTTGGCTCTTGCTGTACTAGTATCTTAAAAGTGACCTGAAATAGACCCATCATCAGGAGAGCCGATCAGTCGCGGCGGCGGCCAACCAAGCACTGCGGGCAATCGCGCGGTTTGTCGGCGCGGGCGTCACCGGCGGAGGCGAGAATCTACACGCAATCGGCTCTCCTGATGATGAATCGCGTACCGATTCAAAACGTGTCGAGCTATATTCGACTTCTAGGACGTAAGTAAACCCGTTTTGTATTTTAATATATCAAATATTTATTGATATTAACACAAATTATCAACAAGTTATGTATTACTTATTACCACATAATAAAAAATAAAATATCTACATTTTCTAAATTAAAATGTACAGTATGATTTTTTGTAAACGAGACTTTAAACATGGCAGGGGGTTACAGAAGATCATTCCTAACAATAGATCTGGCTGGAAACTAATGTTACAAGTTTTTACCTAACAATTTACCTAATAAGTGATAACAAACTTGTTTAGTTGCCACAATATAGGTACTGAATTCGTGGAAAAACTTCCAAATAGGAAATTTTAGTACAATATTAAGACCTGTGTAATACCGTTGTAAGAGTTCAAGATTTTTGCCTGAATTCTAAAAATAAAAATGTAAACAATGTTGAGATTTTCTTTTTTTTTCTATGAATTGATAGTGTTATATGAAGGTGATTATGTTTTTGTTCGTTAAAAATACATACCGCAAAATAAATATTTTAAATTATACAGAATATAAGATTCATACGTGAATAGTCAAAATTTTGGGTGACATAAAAAACATAGTAAAAACCATTAATTAACATTATTCCAAGCCAAATCTGTAAGAAATGATCCATCCGAACCTCTTACCAAGTTAAAAGTATTTTCTACCATTCTGTATATTGCACTATATCTAAAAAAAATATCATTTTAAATTGGTCTTTAACACTACTCGTTCTTCGAACATTTTATCTGAGAGTCGATTTGACTTTGGGAGGTTAATCATCGTGGCATAGGAAAACAATCTCTCTACTGACGCTGACGACGGTAAAGGCGTGTTGTACCGTAAGAAGATAGCTTTTATTTCTTTAAAGCGATTCAATTGCTTCAAATCTCTGTCTTCTTCAGCAAAATATTGAGCCATTATCAGATCAGCTTTATGTTGTACTGAGTGAGTCGAGGGGCGGAGGGAATCTGAGTCTGTTTCAAACAAATCAAAGAAGTTATTCTCTTTTGTCCTGCTTTGATCCCGCTCGGGCTCTTCGGTGCGATCCTGCTGGGACATTTCTAAGACCAAAGCGTTTTTAAAGACGTTTTTAATTTTTGCTTGGTCATAATTATCGATACACGTGAACCATTTATTTTTAAAGCGTGGATAGGACAATGTGGCCACTGCTGCATTTTCGCTCCTTGGTGTCGAAAATTCAAAAAACTCTTCGAACCGGTTTTCGACACCTTGAAGATATGTAATTGCTAAGTTCTTGCAATATCTTAGCACACAGTTTTGAAGGGTTCTTAGTTTTTGACGGAGCGCCATTAGGCATGGTATTAATAGACCGTAAAACATTTCCTTTTTTCCTTGTAGGATGTCCAGTGCCTCTGCAATAGGTTTAGAAGTAGTGATGAATTCTTCTATAAATTCAAACTCACTTTCTGTTAAATAATTTCTCAATCCCAGAGCTCTATGAAGTTGCATATTTTTGTCTCTTATAGAGTAAATTTGCTGAAGAGCATCAAATAGGCTATTCCACCTTGTAACTCCAGGCTTACTCAAGGTATGTCCTAGAGTGACCTGCATGATTTCTGCAGTTTTCGGACGACCAGCAGCTTTCCACAAAGCGTTACATTTTTTTACTGTTTTTTGGTGCATATCAGCTAATGCAGTCAAATGGCCTTCTGCTTCTTGCTTCTTTAGAACACGATTCGCATCAGTGGTTGCGACGAGATTCAGGGTGTGAGCAGCACAGCGCAAATGTACTGGTAATTCGATATTACTGTTGTCAAGAACGTCGCATACCTACCGATAGCGGCAATGGATTTTCGTCTTCGCAAGAGCCCACGTCATCAAATGCAGATATTAAAATTTCGTCTTCTGAGGTATCTTGTTGCTCGGTTCCCGGCAAATCTAAGCTTTCTGTAGCAATGCCAAATTCCTTGAAGGCTTTTATAAAATTGCTTGCGTTATCGGTTACTGTTGCTACTACTTTCTGTGCATCGAGCTGGTAATCACCGTGTAAACTGTCCAGTAAAATAGCAATGCGGTCGAAGCTATGCGTACCCGGGAATCGACGGCATGCAAGCGTTTTAGATTGTCTCTGCAAACTATCATCTATCCAGTGTGCGGTCACTCCTAGGAAGCTTCGTCTACGCGCAGACCATATGCCGACGTTTGTGCAAACGTGCTTTATATTTTGCAGCAGCTGTTTGGCGTCGATAACGTGTTTTTTGTATAAATCGTCTATTGGACGACATAGGGTTCGCCGGCTCATAATTTTTATTTCTTGACCAGTAATTTCAAAATGTTTGAACATCTTTCCAAAGTAAGGATTTTCTATTGAGTTCAAAGAAACCATAGAGCTCAGAAAGTAATTCACTATGTCTTGGTTAAAACTCTGTTGCGAAAATCCGCTGACAGTGCTTTTTTCTTTTTTCCTTAGCTTCAGGTACAGCTGGTACTCTTCAATTGCTCTTGACCCGTGTACTCTACGGAGATGGCTTAGAAAATTAGACGTAGACAGGTTTGAACCTTTTATAGGGTTTCTTCTTGGTTCGCATTTAGTACAAATACCAACTATGCTTTTGCCGTCATCACTCTTGGAAACTAATTCAAAAAACTTTCCGTCAAGTAGTATGTCCAAAGTCCCACTGTTTACTTTGTTTTTGTACCAGCGATAGGTGCAATTGCATTTACAGAATCGTCCCCAGAAGTTCCCGCACTTAATTCAGCCATATTTTTATCGATTATATCACACAACACAACATCGCTTATGTTAGGAAAAATATGACATTTGTCATATTTTTTCTAAAATAGTTTTATTTTTTATTATACTAACGGCCAAGTAGGTGTTAAAATAACATAATTAAGATTAAGAGGCCTTATTCCTTTTAAAATGCTGATTGTTTTAGACATTTTTCTCTGTAATAAAACATATTTCTTAGCGAATTATTGATGTTACTACCCAGAACAGGGCTACTGGTATTTATTAGTATATATTTAAAACCTACACTTTTAATTTTTCATTCACAATTGTTTGCGGAAAATTAGTTATTACCGGCATTTCACTGTCCGAGAGTAACTGCGAATATTAATTTATCAGCTATCTAAAGAGGTTTGATACCAACTCTTGAGTAATATTTGCGATAACACAGGACTACTAATAAATAACACAAGTATGTAGGAAAGCATTGTTTCATAAATTTATTTATTTTTTACTTATTACCTACGTACAAACATGTCACCTAAACAGTCGGGACAGTATAATGTTTGTACCTGACGCCAATTATACAATAATTCGGTATCACAAACATCATACTCCCTATGTCCACATCTGGAGCAAATTTCGGTGAAAATCAACCTTTCTTCATCTAGGTCGATATCTCTTGACGGCAATGCCATTAAATATAATTCCTTGAATAAGGTTTTTGGCAAATTCAAATCATATACCCATCCGTGAAAATTCATCATCTAAAACAATAAAGAGAATATAAATAGAAAAAGAGTATCAAAGACGGTATAATAAAGTCATATGAATAAAAACTTACTTTTTCAACAAAGCCAAATTCATCCTTTTCATCTAGATAATTTTTTATGTTGCGATTTAAAATTTTAGCAACACTTTTTAAGGTAATATTTTTCAACGACTCTGGAGATGAATGATTTCCACCCATTTTTAAGATGTAAACGAGACTTCTGGATACGAAAACCAATCGTGGCATCCTTGGTTCAAATTTTTTTTTCACACGTGAAGTGCATTTGTGCAGAAATGCACCTAATTGCCAGTTACACAAGTCAAAAAAGTATGTATATATTATATTTAAAATCAAGATTTTACGTGAACCCATACAGTTAAATCATAATAATAATCATAATCTATTTGTTGGTAAAATTATTTTACTGGTCAAGGATATTTACGATGACGTAATAAATAAGGTATAAATTAATAATTTAATAATAAAATAATATGTCAGATATTGGGTATAAGTATAGTTATGTTCTTTTTGTAAAAAATAATGTAGATATGTAGTTTTTGTAAAATGGGTATATTTTTAGGTGCCGATTTTGGACAAATGGGGTAACTTTTGGACAACATCTTTTGCAAGACTTGTAGCTTCTTCTAAGATGAACACTGTGATACCAATAACTCAAATCCGCCAAAAATGTTAGTTATGTTGTTTTTGTAAACATCCCTTCAATTGGAGCTCTCGTCTCCAAGATATTCCGCATTTAGTGGAACAAGTGACCGGATCACAGCCAATAGCAGTCAACAGCTAAGAATTCCAAATTTTGTGGTTTTGTTCAGTTTTAGTACCATTTGCTATTTCTCCTATTACTTAAAAAAGAGGGTCTTATGATGACCAGCTACCTTGTATCGGGGATGTTTTAAATTATTAATAAGGTCGATCCAGCAAGTTGGTGATCGGCCTTGTCCTCTCTTGTAAACTTTCCATGTAGTTCTTATTTCGGGAGATGTGGCCAAAGAACTTCAATACTCGTAGCTGCAAAATCTGTCTGTCCTGTATCTGTAACTCTTTGAGGATCGAGTTGTTGGTGCAAAAAGGGATCCTTAAGACCCTCAGAAGGTGTTTCTAGGACCACATTTCTATGGAATTTCTATAGTCTTGGAGTCCAGGTTGCGGTGCCTTAAAGGAAGAATTGGAAAGATAAAACACTTCATTAAACGAATCTTTGTCTTTTTTATTAGGTTATCTTTCCAAACCACTCCACTGCCAACCTTGCGATGGTTTAATTTCGACTTTTCAATTACTAAAGTAACATGCATAAAATACTTATACCAAACAATCACTCTTAATCAACATAACCGCCATTCAAATAAAACGTCATTTTAAATGAACCTCTAACAAACTAATTCAATCAACGCGTTAGCGGTTATCAGAATGACAGATTCTTGATTTATTGTACAGGGTGTAACCGACAGCGTACCGAAAACGAAAACCGTAGTTTTAGACCATAATCACGAACTGAAAACGAGTGTTCATTTTCTCGGAAAACTCAAGGATAAGATTTTCCAAAATAAATTATAAAACTCGACGCGCAATGTATTGCGTCCAATTCTCTCGGGTGCAGACGCGCGGGGAGGGGAGCACGCGGCGAGCGACCGGTCCAGGCGTTCCCCACTCCACTCACGCGTCAGCGCAAAACATACCGTTACGCCAATGCGCATCGAATGACATGAATGAATGCAAACATAAAAACAACGCAACCACAGATCACAACTAGTGTACTACCTAACACCAATAATAACTGACCGATAAATTAAAACAGTCTAACAAGATTATTTTCATTCAAGCAAGCAAATAAAATGTGCGGGTAGGTAAACATTAATCCGACGTGCGTCCGACCGCAGCGGCCTGTGCGGGCACACTGGCCTGGCGGATCAATGACCGGCCAGTACCGTTATCTGCCCCACTCCACGGGCTCCGTGTTGTACCGTTAAGCTTACATAATACTGTCTGTGATACATTGTGTGTTTTGCGAAAAATGCTATTTTCATGCGATTTTTCATGAAAAATTGTTACTGGTAGAGTTCGATTAACGGAAAAATAAAGAAAAAATGAAAACTCGCGAGGAAAATTTGTGAATTTTCTCAAAGAAATTTCCACGATTTTCCAGCCCAGAATAATGGTCTGAAGCCATGGTTTCAGTTTTCGGTACACCGTCGGTTACACCCTGTATTTGACGCCATTCATAATGACGCGCTCTTGAATAAATCATATTTAATTTTTTTTGAATGTGAATGACGTCTGGCCTTTCATTCTTATTCTCATTCAAAATGAAATTTGCCCAACTCTGGTCGTAACAAATATAAATGTATTTAAATTATAAAATGTATTACGAACACAATGTTGCTCATGCAAAGCTATTAGAAAGAAGACAATTCGTTGTCATAGACAACTAGGTATAAAAAAGTATCAATATGTCGGTTAGTCTCCGACAATAATGCATATTTATTATAATGAACATATGATATAATATAACGTTAATTTTATCTAATGTACAGTTAGCATAATAATAAGTTAGGGCGGAAGGTTTGCTCTCCCTTTCACTAGATAAAATAGGTGATGTCCTAACTTGTCTCTTTCCTGAAGTCAGATTCATTACCTAATTTACCTTAAGGCAGGCGCCCTTTATTCCCAGGTCTTCACTTTCCCAATTTTGCACATGCTCAGTTCTTCACAGTCTCAATTCTTCACATGCCCAATTCTTCACACTGTCAATATGTCATGCAAAGTACAGTCAGAGAAAGATGCTACTGACCAAAAAATTATAAAACAGTCATTTTAAAATCGACAAATTTATTATCAGTAAAAATTTAATTTGTTTAGAACAATAACATAAACTACACCTTGCTCGATGCTGTTTAACTTAAATAAAAGTACGTTATTTCCCTATCGAATCGACATCGAAACTTAAATTAACTAAACATTTTTCTTACTTAAATCATTATTATTTTACACTTGCGCTCTATTGAGTTGGTAATTTAATTAATCGGTCTAAATAGAGAACTTCTATTTTTCCAATGTTGCAATCATTAACAATATTTTTTATTTGGTTATTTATGTTCACAATCGCTTTTTTACGTTTTTTCCCAGAGCAATGCAATTGACTTTGCCGAATGCGAAAATCTTAATATTGGCTCTCTTTTCTTAATAAACTGACAAAGAGCAAAATTGCCGGCCGTCTTGGAATTTTGGTGTTCATCCTGTGATGCCAACCTTCTATAGAATTCGTCGTCCGGACATTTTCGTCGTAGCATGTGAATATGTCACTAGTTATTTTTTGTAACCAAAAGCTCATAAAGTAATTATGAAACTTTTTAAAACTTTCTTCATTTGGCATTGTTTCTTGAACTGACAAATATGACTCAGGTATTAAATGAGGAGGCAAGTGAGCCAACACACAACATAATTTGGTAATCATGTACCCTTCTTCAACTTTCAATAGCTCAAACTCTTTTGATTTTGCCCATATTGCTTTTTGGTAATGATAATAACAACCGGTTATTTTTGCCTCTGGAAACACGTCTCTGATCGCATTGAAAGTTGCGATCTCGAAATCACACTTAAAATTTGAAATCTTCATGCTAACTTTGTCCTTCAAAAGGGTAAATAAACTTTTGTATGTTTTCTCAGTTTTATTTGCAAGTAACGCATATACAAATGGAATGAATCTATTCTCGTCACTATTTTCAGTTAAATTGGCATGCAAAGTGTATGTTTGATGAAAGGGATGTGGGGTCATTTTAAAAGTTCCGTCGGAATAATAAGTGTCCTGTTCCTTGATCACACTTAAAGCTGACTCGGTAGCAAAAATAATCATTTTGTCTTCTGCTGAACATACATAATAAATTGGAAAATTATCAGTAAAACATGTTGGTATTTCAACATCATCTATGTCTTGATATGTACCTTTAGTTATCCCCAGATAGCAATATTTCGCTCTGTAAAGGGAACTTTTACACGATGAAAATTCCGGCACTGCTACTATATTACAACCGGACCCCTCTTCTTTTAATTTACTAATTTCATCTTCAAAGATATGTTGTACGGGGACCATAGATGTTTGTATTTTCAGTTTGCATGCGTGAATACATTTTTCTATTTCTCTTTTCGACATAACTGGTAAACACAAATGTTTTCCTTCACGCGTAACTTTCCCGTTTGAGCCTAGCGTAATGCTAGTATTACACTCGTGTAAATTTGAGCATCGCCAGTTTGTACCACCCGAGTCGTACTTTCTGTGATAGTAATATTTGTATCCACCCTTTACTATAACCTTCTTTCCTTTTTCACTTTCAATAAAGACACAGTTATCGTTTGGGGCCTCCATTATGTTCAATAAAACATTTCACATTACCTACACTTAATTAGTATAAATGACAACGATGACAGTCGTAAAACGATAAGATGGCACTTGAAATTTTACCTGGCCAGTGGGAATGTAACAAGAAGTTCTGTATATCGAGGTGTGTTTGTTGAGTTCGTATATCGATGAAGATTTATATTGGCCGCTTAGACTTCTTAGGTTTATGTTTCATAATAAAAGTATGTCAATGTAGAACATATCGTCGTCTTGTCAAGTTACTATGTGTAAACAATAAAATATATATTATAATAAAATGTGAATTTAAAACAAAGTCTTTCGTCTATAAACTATCATGGTAGCAGATCGCTAGGTGCGAAAAACGTGTGGAAAACCAAGTAAGTGGATATAATAATTAAAAATGAATAATATCGCAATTCCAATTTTTGACGGAACAGATTATTCAAATTGGAAAATCCGTTTAATGAAATTTCTTGAATTTAAAAAATGTAAGGATGTTGCTACGAGATTAAAATTGGAAACTGAGGATGCAGCAACATGGAATGAGATGGATATTCAAGCGACAAACTATATATACAGCGCGATTACAAATCAGCAGCTAGAATATATCAGCGACTTAGATTCGACATATAAAATAATTGCGAAATTCGACGAAATGTATTTAAAACAATCCACAGCGCTACAAATCGTGTGTAGAAATAATTTGGAAAATATTAAGCTAGCGAAATATACAGACGTCAACATATTTTTTGACGAATTCGAACGATGTGTCAACGATTTAAAAAAGGCAGGCGCTACGATTACAGAAAGCGAAAAATTAAATTATATGCTAAAAGCATTACCAGGCGAATATAGTTATATCGGCGACTTAATAGATGTTTTATCGGAAAATGAAAGGACAGTCGAATATTTAAAAAGTAAAATTCGTATGAAAAATATAATGAAAAAAGAAGAAGATATACCAGATAATACAAACGCATTCAAAGCAAATTTTGAGAATAAACCAACGTGTTTTACTTGTGGTAAACCTGGACACGTGCAAAGAGATTGTTGGCACGGAAGCCGTGGTCGTGGACGCGGATATCAAGGATCAAGTCGTGGTCGTGGACGTGGCCGCTATTTTGGACAAAATAGAGGCAGAGGAAACTATGCCCAAAGAAATAACAATAATGATTATGGCAGAAACAGCTTCCACACATCTATTGTAAATAATTCGACAGTAACAAAAGATGAGAATGAAGTAAAACCGGGACAGATAAATTGGTTACTCGACAGTGGATGTACTGACCACATAATTAATACCGATGAATATTTTGACAGATTTGTAACATTAAAGGAACCAATAAAAGTTAAAGTCGGAGATGGAAGAATACTGAAAGCGACGAAGGTCGGAACTATTACCACATACTTTCCGGTCTATGCAATTAAACAAAAAGTAGAAATAAATAATGTATTCTATGTAAAAGAGATGAAAGCAAATTTATTAAGTTACTCGAAGATTACCGACAATCATACAATAATTTCTAAAGGATATTTAACGAAGATATACAACTTTAATAATGAATTGATTGCTATTGCAAAAAAGGATGAAAGACTTTATAAAATAACGAGTTTTGTTTCAAAAGGAATTTATGCAAATACAATAAATAGCAAAATGACGAATAAAGAAAGACTTCACAGAATATTTGGACACGTAAATTTTAACTATCTCGACTTTATGTGCAAAAAACGACTATTAGAGGGAATGCCTGAAGAATTAGAAGAAGATTACATGAAATGTGCCATATGTATAGAAAATAAGATGCACAACGTACCATTTGAGAATAACAGAACAAAAGCAGAGGATATACTGGAAATTGTACATACTGATATTAATGGGCCGCACAGGACAACTGGACACGCAGGAGAAAAATACTTTCTGACATTTATCGATGATTACAGCAAGTTAGCAAAAGTTTATTGCATCAAATCTAAGGAACAAGTGTATGAATGCTTCGAAGAATATGTAAATGAATTACAAAACATGACAGGCAAAGTAATAAAAGAATTAAGATGTGACAATGGAAAGGAGTATATAAACCATCGTATTTTAAGATTTGCGAGACAAAAGGGCATAATGATTAAACCATGCCCAGCCTACGTACATGAATTAAATGGTACAGCTGAGAGGTACAACAGATCGATAATGGATATGGCACGATGCTTGTTAGCAGAAGCAAAAGTTGATAGACGTTATTGGCCAGAGGCTATCAAAACGGCTGCTTATTTAAAAAACCGAATATTGACGAATACACCAGAGAGAAAGACACCGTATGAATTATTCTTTCAAAAGAAACCATCAGCCAAATATTTGAGAATGTATGGAAGTAAAGTTTACGTTAGAGTACCTGAAGTAAGAAGAAGTTCAAAGTGGGATAGAAAGGCAGAAATGGGCATCTTGTTGGGATATACAGATGTCGGATACAGAGTACTTATCAATAATAGAATAGTTGTGGCGAGACATGTTGATATAATTGAAAAGGATGTTAAACTGACGACGAAGAAATAAGAGCTGATGAAGACAAGTGGGAAGATGTTGTAGATGAAATAGATATGGAAGAACAACAGAATAATGAAATTATACATGAAATGAATGATGATGGAGATGAAATAAATGATGGAACGAGAAAGTCCAAGAGACAGATCAAAGCACCAGTTCGATTTGATGAAGAATTTAGCTACTACTGTATAAGTGTTAATTACTGTGATGCCATGATTCCAGATACATTTCAGGAGGCGACTACTAGCGACGAGGCTGATCATTGGAAAGAGGCAATGGATAGAGAGATGAATAGTCTCGTGAAGAATAATACATGGACGCTAGTGAGTGCACCACAGGATAAAAAGGTACTTGATGTTAAATGGGTGTACAAGAAGAAATCTGCAGGACTTTATAAAGCCAGGTTAGTGGTTAGAGGTTTTCAACAAACGGACAATGTCGATGACACTTATTCACCAGTAGCGAGTATGCAAACTTTAAAGCTACTTCTATCATATTGTTGCCAATTCAAATTAAGTATACATCAAATGGATGTAGAGACAGCTTTTTTAAATGGCAAAGTTTTATCAGAAGTGTATGTCAAACAACCACTTGGCTATGAAGATGGTACTGATAAAGTGTATAAATTATATAAATCTTTATATGGTTTAAAAGAAAGCCCGCGAGCTTGGTACGAATGTTTTAATGACTTTGCAACGACTATAGGCTTTAGAAGAAGCAAATACGACTATTGTTTGTATGTTAATAGTGTTGATAACTGTCCAACATATATACTAGTTTATGTTGATGATTTGTTAATTGCTTGCAAAGATGAAAAGAAGGTTAATTCAATAAAGAGACAACTAGGTAATCATTTTAAAATGAAGGACATGGGGAAAGTTAAAAACTATATCGGAATTGACATTGATTATGACTACTCAAGTGCAAATATATTGACTTTAAGTCAAGAAAAATATATTGTATCGTTAGCAAAAAAATATAAAATAGAAAATTCTAAACTGTACAAAACACCGATGGAAATTAATATTAAACTAGAGAAAAGTAAACTAAATGAAGACGTTAAATATAGAAATCTTATAGGAGCTTTGCTTTACATAAGTTCTGGATGTCGACCAGACATAGCTTATAGTGTAAACTATTTAAGTAGATTCCAAAATTGTTACGACGAAACTCACTTCAAATATGCGTTACGTGTTTTGAAATATTTATATTTGACAAGGAGCCTTAAGCTCACATATCAACAGAATTTAGAAGCTAACGTGATGGACTGTTATGTTGATGCTGATTGGGCTGGAGATATTGTGGATAGGAAGTCTACCACAGGTTATATAATTAGATTATTTGGCAATGTAATATATTGGAAGTCAAAGAAACAGGGCAGTGTAACCAAATCGTCTACATTTGCTGAATACATAGCGTTGTCAGATGCAGTAACTGAAGTATGTTTAGTACGTAGTATTCTTAATGATATATTTATAATATTTAATGATCCTGTAAATATTTTTGAAGATAATTCAGGAGCTGTTGCTATTGCTAAGTATGGTAATTTCACCAAAAATTCTAAACATATTGAAGTACACTATCATTATGTTCATGAGAACGTTAAGAAAGGAGTTGTTGATATCGTTAAGGTGAATTCAGAGGACAATATAGCAGATATCCTCACTAAGTCATTAGGGAATATAAAGTTCTTGAAGTTCAGACAAATGCTGAATATAGTATAGTAATATTATTGATATTACCATGCTTGCAAAATGTTCTTTAGTTAATTATTAAGTTTGTGCTTATACAATATAAATCTTAGGAGGCGTGTTGAGTTCGTATATCGATGAAGATTTATATTGGCCGCTTAGACTTCTTAGGTTTATGTTTCATAATAAAAGTATGTCAATGTAGAACATATCGTCGTCTTGTCAAGTTACTATGTGTAAACAATAAAATATATATTATAATAAAATGTGAATTTAAAACAAAGTCTTTCGTCTATAAACTATCAGTGTTACTCTAAGAAATGTCAAAGAATTGAATTCATTTTGCCATACTGTTGCGGTTTATAAACGAGTAGATATATACGTATATATTTTATCTAAACTTTAGTGAGAGAAAATATTGATGCCATATAAATCTAGCAAATATGTATATCACAATATACACTTAGTTAAAATCAACATAGTCATATTTTGAGACTGTACTTGTCATTTATCAGGGTGTCGAAGAATTGGAAAATCGTGGAACTGTGCATTTGGCAAACTGGGAATGTGAAAATCTAAAAATGTGAAAAATTAGGCATATGAATAATTGAGACTGTGAAGAACTGAGCATAAGCATATCTGGCAATGTGCAGAATTGGGCATGTGAAGAATTGAAACTGTGAAGAACTGAGCATGTGTAAAATTGGGAAAGTGAAGATCTGGGGATGTGAAAAATGGGCCTTGTGCGAAATTGGGAAAGTGAAGACCTGGGAATAAAGGGCAGGCGCGACTTGACTTAGGTTAGGTACGACGACGAGCGAAGCGAAGAGGAGTGTTAGGTAGAACTGCCAACCTAACATTACTAGATAAAATAGGCAATATCCTAACTTGTCTCTTTCTTGAAGTCAGAATCATTACCTAATCTACCTTAAGGCAGGTTCTACTTGGCTTAGGTTAGGTACGACGACGAGCGAAGCAAGGAGGAGTGTTAGGTAGAACTGCGACCCTAACATTACTAGATAAAATAGGCGATATCCTAACTTGTCTCTTTCCTGAAGTCAGAATCATTGAAATTGAAATTGAAATGGAAATATCATTTATTCCATTGACATTACGTAATATACCTTAAGGCAGGTCCGACTTGGCTTAGGTTAGGTACGACGACGAGCGAAGCGAGGAGGAGTGTTAGGCAGAACTGCGACCCTAGCGAGCGAGCGAAGCGAGTGAGCGAATCGCCAGAACCGAGTTTTTTCCAATTATAATCAATTATACCTAAGTTATAAAATAATATGCTTGATTATCTGAACATTACAGGTTATTAAATTTCCCGCACTAGTAGTGTGACCACAAGTTGTTAAATTAAATCACTGGATCACATTCATAACACTATTTATTTCAAACTATTAAAAAAATACAATACACCAAGTCAACCACAATCTTGACCAAACAACTAATGACAACCATTTTAAGATTACTCAAACTCTTGTTGTTCTCTAATTAGCTGCCAGTCACCACAATACAGCTTGGTATACAAAGGTTGTATACAGAACACTAAATCACATTTTCAACACGCCTCCTTGATTTAGTATCTCATCACATTATTAATTAATTCTAATTCCTAACTCCTAATAATTGTCTAAATCTCTGAAACTTTACCCTGCACAAAGATTTCGTAAGTATATCAGTAACCTGATCTTCAGTGGAAATCTTTTGTACACTGATAACACCTCTTTTCTCATAATCGTTCACAAAATGATAACTTATATCAATGTGCTTAGAATTCTTGGAGAATTTGCCGTTTTTAGCTAAACCTATTGCACCAATATTGTCTTCGTATATTTTTACACTGTTTTCTATTTTTACATCTAGATCACTTAAAATTCCTCTTATAGGCAGCAGCACCTCTTCAACACATTTTGCAAGAGCATAGTATTCAGCATGCGTTGACGCTCTCGAAACAATCTTTTGTTTTTGTGATTTCCACATCACAACATTGCCAAATACTTTGATAACTATTCCACTCGTGGACTTTCTGTCCTGTGTATCAGCAGCCCAGTCAGCATCTACATACGCGTCCATAATTTCATTTATCGTTGTTCCGAAAATTAACTTCAAGGTTCTTAAGTGGTATAAGTATGTCAGTACTCGTAATGCATACCTGTCATGAGTTTCATCATGACTATTTTGAAATCTGCTCAGATAATTTACTGAATAAGCCACATCCGGGCGTGTTCCATTTGCCACATATAAAAGGGCTCCAATTAAATTTCTATATTTGCATTTGTCGTTCAGCTTCTTTGCAGGTTCCAGTTTAAGATTAATTTCCATAGGTGTATTTACTGGTTTTGAATCATCTATTTTATATTTAAGGGCTAAACTCTCAATGTATTTTTCTTGGCTAAAGAGCCATCTTCTTCTCTTTTGGTTTATAATCAATATTGATTCCTAAATACTGTTTTACGCCTCCTAATTCCTTCATCCGAAATCGATCACTCACCATTTCTTTTATTTTTGTAATACTGGTCATGTCTTCGCCTGTAATTAATAAATCATCTACATATAAAATTATGTATACCTTTTTGTTACACGAAGAATATCGTCAAATTTGATGATAACATACTCGTAGCTACACCGGACAACGAATTTCGCAGAAATCTGAAATTCTAGATTGAATCGTTTTGTAGGGCGACAGAACCCTACCTTGTCTCATTTGCTGTCGGTCCTACAAGACGACGCAAAATTAAGGCTTTCCACGTCAGCGATAAATAGGAGGTTCATAACTTAGTAAAAAGCAGCCCAAAATGATGCGGTAAATATCCGCATTGATAAGCGATAACCCAAGATGGCATAATTTGTTGGGCATTACCTAGAAGAAAATTCTCCTTTTTAAATTAATTTTACTTTTTTTGTAAAAATAAAGTTCAGGTACAGATTATTATAATTTTGTTAAATCTACAGATTAAGTTATGTCAATTAATAAATGATAACCGCGTACATTTCCGCCACAAATTGTGGCACAAACCGAGAACATAACCTAGCTCGAAATTATATATTTTTATAAGTCTGTGTAATGGCAACTCCTTATGGGCTGTTGAAGAGGACCGACAAATCGATTTGCCAATCCATAAATTGATTGATATTATAGACATATCAATAACAAATATTCAAAGTGGCCTTTTGGCGCGTTAGTATTTACAAATATTGACAACGCTTTGAAGCAATATATAGAAAAATATATACGACGTATTTACAATATAAATACATGATATTCACAATATAAACAACTTAATTATACTTAAGTAAAGTGTGTACTTTTTTTGTTGCAGTGTGAGGGGTTTTTATGATTTATTTTTATTTTTATGACTGATTAGTGGGTTTACTATTATGTCTGCAGAAAAATCCAGTGTTATCAGAAAACCGTCAAAAGGCTTTACACCCATCGCCATAAACCCAGCAAGACGTTTAACACACCTAAGAAAAATACAAAAGTCCGCCTTCTGTAAAATAAGTTTTTTTTGTGCAATAAAGAATAAAAAGTTTAAAATAATGTGTAAAAAATGTGAGTTCCGGTGTGTATAAAACGATGCTTCACTGCATTCCATATATAGGGAATAAAATAATGTCCTGAGGCCAAGCCGAGCCAGACGAGCGGAGGGAATATTTTTACCAACAGTGCTTTTTTCTAATTTTGTGAAAAATAATAAAAAAACAATCTAGAAACATAAATAATAGTTTTATTTTATCGTATTCACATTTTTTTTTTCTTTCACATAGATAAAATCGCGGGTAAAAGCTAAAGCTGGCCCTTTTTAGTATCTATTGATCTGCGCGGTAAATGTTTGGGTGAAGTGAACTAATAATAATAGATTAATTTGATATTTCTAAAAATGTGACTGATATGAGCAATCACTCAAAGAGTGTCGTAAGCATCGCTTATAATTTTCACTAGCGCCCGGTTGTCAGGGGTACCTCTTATATTTAATAAGCGTGGGCCATAAATCCTACGACCTACAATTATAATTGAAGTCTTCGAAGGGATAGGGTTAATTAAAGGTTGGCTTAAACTAGTCCCCTCGGTCCGGGGATATTGTACGGTTGTATCGAAAATTTATTAATTATATGTATACATACACATGTTTATACATCTAAATATTAGAAATAATTTACGTATAAGTAAAATATAAATAGTCTACTTCTTAAAAATAGACATAATTATTTCATCTGTAGATAACATTAACGCTGTAATAGCGGTGATTACTGAATATTTTTTAATTATAAATATATACTGTATGTAGTGTTTGTGGATCTGCATATAATACCTATTATGTGGGTAGGTATGACGTTGTCTCGAGAGTACGGGTGGGAAGACAGTCACGGGAGAGCCACCGGCTGTGACGGACGTCTGACCTGCTGGTGCCATACCGAGCCAATGAGTGCGGTTCTCCTATGGGTGGTCATGGGATCACTACATAATGGCGACGAGGACAAAACATCGTGAGTAAAATAATAAGAGAAAGGGATATCGGGTAAATTACGATAGTGACATAATAACTAATCAGTTCAATAGTTACCGGTGTTTCTTTCCTTATTGAAAGAAAAATAGTCAATCTATTAGTAATTGTGTAGATTAGTCTGATGTTTTAAGACAGTGAAAGTCGCAAATTAGATAGATACTTGTTTGGCATTATATGCAACAACAATATCAACATGCACACAGATAATCGAATGAAAATAATGAGTAAGTACAATATTTAAGGCATTCGTAAAAAATATGTTAACTTTAGCTATTTGACAATATAAAGAAAAAGAACGCTATACAATTAGAGAATCGTTGGACAACGCCATCTAGCGACGTAATGTAATAACATGACGACTAAACTCATACAATTGAGGCAACATTATGTTTTGTAGCGCGGGTAGTTGCGATTGATAATACATCCTTGTGATTACGGTATACCATCATAAAGTAGTATTGTTAGTTACTTCCTTTTACGTGTTACTAAAAATGCGAGTAAAATATTTTTGTTAACTTAGCAATAACAGTGTTATAATATACGAAATGAATTGTGGAAAAATAGTGACGGGAATCAGCGTGGTCTTGTTAGCAAAGGTTTTCTCAAAGTTTACAAATATGTACAAATACGCTTTATGGCACACCTCAATAATCATTGTGGAAGTGACACAGCATGAGATATATTGGATCAGCGGGCAGAGGTAAACAACATTCAGTCAGGTTATTAGTTCTACGGAATTTATTTACGGTTCGTGTCTTCTGATATACACGTATATTATTTACTTAAATGTCGACTTTTGTCTTAAAATGTGTGCTTAACAAGTTAAGACGGGTATCGTGCAATTGACTAAAAATTATAAGTATAATTGCAACAGATCTAATATATAAAATATTATGTCAACCCAGCTTCATTCATTCTTATTTCTATTTATGCTATGTTCATTTTCTTTCTACAATATACCATCCTTGAGAGATTGCGACTGTGTAATAGTTAGAGGCAGTAAGTATTCCTATTTACTTATTTCGCACGCTGCAATATTACAAATAACACAAATTTAATGTGATACATAAATCAGGTATACGGAAGATCATGAGATAGGGTTATATCCTGAGAGTGATTAATAAATAATTATTGGTGTCGATAGTTTCCATTTAATTTCTCGGAATGACAAAATAATGGAACACCATCATCAATGGCCACTGTTTCCTTTACGAATGATTGTTGCAACGCTGTATAATATTTAGTTGTTCCCGTTGATACAGTTCGCTTATGGCTATATTTAAGCCAATGTACAGCTGCCACAAATGTCGCGTATATTATTGTTGAAAAAAACTGTGGCAATGTTTTCTTAATATTTTTGTGTAAGTTATCCAGCCACTTTTCAGCGTACCTATTTCTTAATGCCGCTACACAATCGGACAAGCGTAATGATAATATTACACTTATTAAAATAATTTACAGTTTCCGTGTAAGATTCTACATCAGTACGAGTATTACATCAGTTGTTTACTTCGCTTTCCTATGGGGACATTACAATGTCGTAGATTATACAATATACATACGTGCGTGCGCGTACGTTAATCCTTTTAGAGCGCAATGCGCAGGCGATACTTAGCAATATTTATTACATTTCTACTTTTCTTATGTCTACTTCAATAATAAGCACATCCAGCACTTATAGAAAAAAAACATAATTCTATGATGTCAGCTTGTTAAATGACGATTACATAACAAGAAATACATAATTTTATCAGATCTTAAGTATAGGTAATCTCAAATGCAGTTAGATAAAAGATTGAGATGGCGACGGATGATAGTAGTGGATCTACGAGCATTCTTTAGAGTAGAAAAAAGGAAAGGGGAAAACCAGGACAAAAAAGAAGGAAAATATATGAAGCAAATACAATAAGCTAATGCTTTATTATTTCATTATAAAGAAACAAAAGTGGGAATGTAGATTAAGTTGAAAGTTACTGCACAGAAAATACCCTAGCTCTTGAATATATGATGATGATGATGATGTAAATGAGTATAATCTGTGTGGTCTTTTAACTTCCTACATTTATGTTTCAGTTCGACCCATTGGTTGACTGGTGGAGAATACCTTGAGGCATTGAGTCTAACATTTTTGATTATTTTTGTTTTGTGGCGAGCGTTGTGAGTGTGTTTGTGTGTGTGTGTTAGTTGCTTCCTCGCGCTCGGACGGCTGGACCAGTTTTTATGGATTATGGTGCGGGGCGGCACCCTGGATTGACACATGGGCTGCTTTTTGTCCCGAAAATGTGTGGTGTTCCCGTGGGAAGGGCGGGTGACGCCGCGCGGCGCTGCTAGTATCGATATATCCGATTAAAAAATGCTATATTTGACATCGGTAGTTATTACTGCGGAAGATTATAAATATGATTTATCTATATCTTCGTCTAGTGCCCATGGTACGGGCCTGCCACGGCTTGCTGCGGGGTTGGTTCGATTTGTGTAGGGTATTTCGTTATTGTTTAGCGTGGGTAGGCCCCCCACAAGGTGGACTGATGACCTGGTGAAGGTCGCTGGAGTCCACTAGATGCGGGAGGCACAGGACCGGTCATGGTGGCGTTCTCTGGGGGAGGCATAATGTCCAGTAGTGGACGTCTTTTGGCTGATAATGATGATTTCGTTATTTATTCGTTCATTCTAATATTCATCCTAAATAGAGCATGACCGCGTGCTTCGTTCGCACAAGAGGAGGAAATGGGTTGTGACTTTTCTTCTCCGTGGTGGCCGGTAACCGTGTGTGGATGTCCGGCTGCATGTGTGCTGGAGGTGGTTAAAATCGGACTGGTCGTGGGGGCGCGATTAGCGCGCAAAGACATATGGGTACACAATTATCTAAAACGTAGATGTTCCGATTCAGTGATCTCTGAGTGGCCTATTTCACTTGTTTCTGTGAAGAGTGTCTTCGGTGTACAGACGTTTTAATTTTGGAATTTTATAATGACATATGTAGAAGTAAAAGGGCTGACTGCATTTCATGGGCAGCTACTACTTGTTGCAGTACCTACTTATACGAATTTAAATATAAAGTATAAATTTGGATGTGACAAATAAATCACTAAACATGGGGCGTTTTGGTCTCATAGTTTAAGTCATTTTATATCTCTGCCCCCCTTCTTTTACCATTAATTGATATTTCCTAAATTAAACTGAATAAACGATAGGCAACTATCTTTGACTAATGCCATAGTCTGACGGACTGCAGCATTCTGTAACGAAGTTCTTATTTCATGCACGCAGCAACGCTTGCAAGTATGACTGCTAAAATTGAAAAATAAAACAGTCATTCACAGTTCATTGTCCGATTTTATTTGATTATTTCATCTCTAACTTCAGCTTGTTATAGATTAACGTCTTATCTATGCGGATACCAAGAAGTTACATTTCAGACATACGAGTACCTATGTCCTTTTACTAAAGTCCCCTCGACCAGCATTAGATACGATATCTGTTACGGCTGTATGGGCATACATGAAATTGTAAAACCATGCGTGAATATGTAACGGCTGTATGGGCCTACAGGAAATTGTAAACCATGCGTGAAGGTGTAACGGCTGTATGGGCCTACATGAAATTGTAAACCATGCGTGAAGGTGTAACAGCTGTATGGGCCTACAGGAAATTGTAAACCATGCGTGAAGGTGTAACGGCTGTATGGGCCTACATGAAATTGTAAACCATGCGTGAATGTGTAACGGCTGTATGGGCCTACATGAAATTGTAAACCATGCGTGAAGGTGTAACGGCTGTATGGGCCGACATGAAATTGTAAACCATGCGTAAAGGTGTAACGGCTGTATGGGCCTACATGAAATTTTAAACCATGCGTGTTAAGTTAATGTTTATTAAGTAGAAACACGGGAAATAAGTCAAACCGTTTTAATGGTAGTTTTGAATATGAGAAATCAACTTGATTTACAAATAAAATATAATAAACTTTACTTGCGTGCGGACTCGCCAGGCAGGACTGTCAAAGAAATAGAGATATGAGAAGAGTAAGTGCAGGAGCTGCATTGATCTCAAAGTTGCAGAAAATATAACTAATTATACTCGTGCACTGGTACACTGGTAGGCGTCACTAGTTACGGAGGTGGGCACGAAGCAAACCGACTAGTCAGAGCATTTATGTGCCATAAAACAGTTATATTTAAGCAAAAGACAAATAACTAAACAGGCTTCAGGGCAGGCTTTTAGAAGATTTTTCTAGTTTCACCTGTTTCGGTGGGTGCCGTGCATGCAATCAATAGTAGCAAGTTAGATTTCACCTGTTAGACTGAGTTAGATACCTAATGCAAGCTTCTGTTAATCAGAAGACAGCACCTACAATATTATTGTGATGTGAAGTTGGTCTGATGATGGAGCCGGAGAATGGTAGTGGGAATTCTGTAATATAAATATTCGACTCCATCATGTTTGGCCTTGTTTGCTTGGTCATGTCATGACGACGAGCTATTGAATGTTGTCCAGTAATTTAATTTGGTAAAAAGTTATTACCTTGATTATAGTTTATTGTTCTAAACGATTCGTTCTACTTTGAGCTCTTTCTTGTGTAATATATAATATTAATCCTGTAAGGGCAATGTGTGCCGTAACGTCAATGTGAGAACAGGTTAAAAACATACCAAATTGTATTGAATTAGTATCACGTAGTTGGATTCCAGGGCAGATAACTAATATCATACTGAATTCTGAGCTTTACAGACGAACTTTTTGAATAAACCGTTTGACAACAACCCTTGAATTACACGTCTGATAAAAATAACTGTGATCTAATAATATTCAGTTGTGCGATCCTGGCTCTCGATCATTATATAATACAGATGTAGAATTAGTCACTGAATGGTAATTTGTAAAACAAAGAGCTAGCTGGGAATTACATTTATTGCTGTCAAAATGTCGATTAAATCAAATGAAAAAAAACTGGTAGTAAACAAAAAAAAAAAAAAAAAGACTACCTTCGATACGACTGAGACTCAATTTTGAAAGAGAAAGGAAGAGAGGAAATGGATAAAGATGTGCAGCAATTTGAAGCGTAATAAATTGACCTTATAGCTGTACGAAATGATTATCTCTTCATAATATAGTCAGTCAAAGTAAACTAAAAAAATACAATAAAAAGACTTGCAAGTGACGATAAATTAATTAAACTCTCTCTGGAAATAGAGTCTTAAACTAAACCCATTTATTCGATTAGAAAAACATATTAAAATAAGGAAGGGATGTAGTGTTTGTGGATCTGCATATAATACCTATTATGTGGGTAGGTATGACGTTGTCTCGAGAGTACGGGTGGGAAGACAGTCACGGGAGAGCCACCGGCTGTGACGGACGTCTGACCTGCTGGTGCCATACCGAGCCAATGAGTGCGGTTCTCCTATGGGTGGTCATGGGATCACTACACTGTATATATATATATGAATAAAAATACCTCAATGTGTCATTAAATTAAATAAATATATATAAACAGCTTTCATATGGCAATAATGTACATACGTTATGACTATATATGTCTATTATATGATAATTTATAATATTATATTATATATAATACGTACGTAAACACACCTTTTTTATATAAATAAATATCAGACAACTTCACACAAATCGGTCTAGTCCCAAATTAAGCTCAAGAAGGCTTGTGTTATGAGTACTAGATGACGATATACGTACTTATATAGATATATTCTTAAATACATAGAACAGCCACGACCCAAGCACAAATATTCGAGTTCATCACACAAATATTTGCCCTGGCCGGGATTCGAACCCGGGACCGCCGGCTCAGTAGGCAGGTGTCTACAAACTGCGCCAAACGCGTCGTCGAAATACCTATACCAATATAACGTATGTAAGTCATATTCCACATGAAAGCTGTTTATATACAACACACACAATCAGTTGGCTCGGGATGACTTCGACCATAGTCCCATTTCGTTACCTTCTTAAATCGTCCTCGTCGACGCCAAGGGGTCCGCAGTTTATGTTTCCTTTGTGCTTTATTCTTTGTATTTGATATAAAAACTCGTTTACGAGTAATAAAAAAATTACAGCAAATACTATAGCCCAACAGCGTATAATTCAACCCACACCATATTGCGGATATTTAGTAGTAATAATTTATTTTTTACCTCACTCGCTCGGAAAACCTCCGTTTATAACTAGGGCGAAATCTGCGTGCAAAAGTCTATTTTATCCGCTAGCGTGCAAAAGTCATTTGAATTTCGAACACGACGATTTTGATTCGATTTTTTGCATGTAACTTTTTTATATTTAAGACTCCTTCAACGCGTGAATGATTTCATCAGTCGATAAATCTTCGAATAACCAATCAACGCACGCTAATAAAGGGCGATCTGGTCTGACCGGCTAAAATCATATGTACGTTTGAATAATTCTTTTAAAAAAAATACACCTACAATATCACGTCCAGAAACCTGGTTTGTGGTTACAGATTTTTAAGTTTTTATTTTTTCTACACTTTATTTTATGTTGAATATGTTTATATATATTAAATAGTAGTTAGTATTTCAGTTTCATTTACATATTTTGACTAGTAAATATATTAAATACATCACTAATTTTAATATTTATTTGTTATAAAAGTTGGAACATAAGAGTGCAATTTCTGAACGCACCCGAGAAAAAAAATAATAATTAAAAAGTTGGAAGTTTTCACAATTCACGTAAACAACGTAAATTGGTTCTGTGGAGAATACATACTGTTGTCTTGCTTTATGTAAATATGGAAAACAAGAAAGTTAAGCCCAATTTGGAGTATTTATACAATGCAAAAAGCCTGCATTAAAACGAAAAAGGATTTGTTATAAATATTTGGAGACGATAAGTAATTTACCGAAACTATTGGCGTTTTTAAAGAAGATAAAGACGAAATAATCTTGTGCGGATCCCATCCAATCCCATCCAATAACTTCCAAAGCAAGTGTTATGGAAAATACTTCAGAGTGGCCAACTAATCCTTCTCAGAATGCCATTCTCCCACATTTACAACGAATATGTCAAGTAGTTTCAAATACAAATATAATATAACAGTGCTTAAAAAAACTCAACGATAAAATATACACGACGATAATACAAATTACGGCCATATTTTTAATATGTGTGCTTCTCTCGTATTTATTTGGTTTGGATTTGAGTGTGTTAATGTTTTAAATTTGATGTGTTAAATAGAAGGCAAAATTAAATATGAATATTTTGATGTTTTAATTGTTTTTCTTGAACTTCCATTTTCCTCGCTGTAGTGAGGTGAAAAGTTGTGTGTTCCGCATGGCTGCAAAATTATTTAGCTTCTCGTGTCTTGAAAGATTCGCTATGCTCAGGAATCTATCTAATCTTAGATTCCTTCGCTCGCTCAGCTTTCAATTTCACCACTCGCGCCAAATAACAACTTTGCAGCCTTGCATAACAAATAACTATTACTGGCATAGACATATTATTGGTAACTGACGTTAAAAGTCGGTGTATGTCACTGATGTAAACAAGGAGGAAACATAACTAAATATTCCGCAAATTTCAAGTATTAAGTGCTTTTATCAAGTATTTTTGCACAATAAATCCGAAATATCCACAGTGATGAAAGTTAAGTTTATTTCAATAGGATTCAGTATTTGTTCGGCAAGAAGAACGAAGGATTGAAAAGTAGTTTTTAGATTGGATGGGCACTTCAGTACTTTTGAAGATGTTGTATGTAGTTTTTTTTAACACCTCATTTTTTATTTCGTATGTCATACAACGTTTGCTGAACACTTAATAAAGAAGGTACATTAGTTATCAAATCTAAGCCGATATTTTGAATTTTAGTGACAAATTCTTGGTGTAATTTTGGTATTGGATCAATCGTATTCGCAACTGTTTCTTTCAGATTTTCGAGGTCTTTTAATACCAAGTTTTTAAAAAGGTCCGGAACATTAATGAGTTTTCATTTTTCTGATATCATTGCCCTGAAAATTCTATTAGGATTAAGGATTCAGAAAAACGCAAATTGAAATCCGGCGAATAAAGTGCATCGTATTTTGCGAACTACGTTGGTATTGGTAGGTAGTAGGGTGGTCCAAAAAACATTTTTTTTATTTCACGTAGCCCTCCCTCGTAATTTGTTACACCTTCCCCTTATATTACTTATGTTAAATTACAGATTCCTAACTTACTTGCAAGATAGTGCTCAAGGTGATCAAAGTTTTAAAAATTGTTCATGTTTGTAAAATAAATAAGGTTGTTTTTAATAAATATTATTGTTTGTAATAAACGGTTATATGTAATAATTTTGGTGATAACTTGTTTTTACCTAAAAAAAACCTTTCAAGAGAACATATAAGTAAATAATAAAAGCCTTTGTACTAATTACTTCTAGTGGTACAAAAATACCTTATAAATGAATCTTTAAGCCGCTTGAGCACTGCTTAGTAGTTGAGATAAATTCACAATCTTTCAGTATTTATCAACCATTATATGTGTAACTATTTTGGGGGGTGGGGCTACCAGTAACTACAGTTTGAATTTTTCCCATACAACCGTGGACCACCCTAGTAGGTAGGTGTCTAAATTACCTATTATTAATTTAAAACTCCATCTAGCGGAGTGCTGATCGCAAGGCTGAATAACTCCCCTGTATTTTTAGTATCAAAGTCCGGATTAGAAAGCAAATTCATCACGCCCATATAATTTTACCGTTACCGTAATTATTATGTTTCCTCTACATTTGTTCTTTTTATATGATGAACACTTTGTAGTACTGGTACTCTTCATTCAACAGCACTGGTCCACCTTTGTTTTTAATATAATATAATTCATGCGACATGTTTGTCGATAGTTATTCCGAGTCATATCATATGTATATTTATAATATTTCAGTAATTCATTGACGCCTCTGTCAGTGTCAATTAGATGCTTAAGATAAACCAAAGTGCTGTTTAGGTGAAAGAAGTCTAATAATATCAAGGTAAAACACGGGGAAATAAATTTTCAGTTAAACTTAGTCTACCTAGGTGTATCACGGGGGAATAAACTTGCCCGTGGTTTACCCAGATAAACTTACTAGGTGGACCACGGGCAAGGAGAGCCGGCAAACCTTTCCTTCCCGGCGTCTGCAGTAATGTCCTATTCCATATCATTACGCAACTGAAAAACGAAAAGTAAACAAAACTGACAATAATAATGATAACCAAGACCAACTTGTTAACTGGGTCATTGTCAGATTTAGGTGCGCGTCTTTACGGTGGACATTTGCAAAATTAAGGATTCCAGGGCCTAATTTTCTGATTAAATGCCTGTGAAAATAAAGAACGTTCCCTCTTCTATAATCCGATGTAATAGCAACATAACCCAGATTCATACAAGCTCTTAACTTTTGACCACCGAAGGGACAAATTTTGTTTTTTGAACTGACAATGACCCACCTACAAGGTATTTCACCTTCAACTTACTTCTGCAGCTAAATAAATAATATGATCTGATGCTTCGGTAAGGAATATCTCTTCATTTTACGCAGTCAATATTAGTATAAATAGCTTTAGCATGAGATATTTTTTTGGCATGTATTTAACGCGGCGACAAATTAATCTGATTTAGGGATTTATAAAAAATTAAAGGGGGTAGCAAAAATAATAAGTTGGCGACTAGTATAAAGTAAAAAGTAGCAGCTAAGTAATCAATTTTCGGCTTTGTTTCAATATAAACTAGCTTCGAGTTTGGCGACTGAATTAACTAATTAAGCGGAAACATGACAGCGGATAAAAAGTTGAAAATGGCCTACTCTAATTGTTCAATGGAGATTGCATATAAAATAAATCAAGGTCCTAAAAAAAATAAAAGGAGCGCTTTTTAGGGATATAAAAAAAAACCAACCTAACCTAACCCGGCCGAGTCGGATCTTCTGCTAATATTAGTCGCCAAGTCATTATTTATAGTACCTCGCCTATGATTTCAGTAATCTTGTTTATTATTTCTGCTACCTTAAAGTAGCTGCCATTATTTGAATTTTAAAATATCCTTAGTTTAAAGCTCATTTAATATAAATGATTGCCAAAATATTTAATCGCTGACAATTTATTATTTTAGTTGCAAATAGTTTGCTGCTCTTTAATTTTTCTGTCGCCGCGAAAATAATAAGCTTATTTTTTTGACTATTAATGGCCACGTTATGCTTATTACATATTGTTGCTTTAAACGTTAAATAATTTCCCTTTAAAACGGGGGGCTTAAATGTTTTTGAAAGTTCAGCAGAATATTCTTGTAGATCATTTTCGGAAAAAGATGTAGTATTTTTCTTGCTTCTTCATGTTGTAGTTTTGTATAAACATTTAAATATATCTCCCGGGATTTCACGTACAACCAATTGTTAACAAGCGCCTTCGATGTTTTTTCTATTTCTGAAGACTCATTTAGCCACGTCACTATCGTCTCTCGAGAAAATAGTTTTACTTATCGTTTATTCACAGCGATGCTTCCGCCGATGTGCTTCAAACTCATAATTAAAATAATAAAGTGTGATATTATGCGTTTAAGAAAAAATCTCATACTATCATTACGCATTATCATTGGTCAATTCAATTTCACGTGCAGAAGACGGTTTGTTTTGATTGGTAAAATAACCTTACCCGTGGTCCACCTAGTAAATTCTCCTAGGCAAACTACGGGCAAGTTTATTCACCCGTGGTACACCTAGGTTGGTAAGGTGAATAATGTATTGGTCATTGTTCACCTCGGCGAACCATTATTTCTTTTTCGGTATTATCGGTAGGTCCCATTTGTTCCATGGAACATGACGTCATCGGACAGAATAAGTTTTTTTTCTCTTTATTTTGTACTATGGAACATGCAATACTTTTAATTGTCATTTTGTTCTATAGGAAAAAGTAAATAAAACCTCTTTTGATTATCTTGTAATAATGGCCTCTATAAAAATAATAACATTGTTTGTGGCATTTATCAAATGGACTAATTTAATTATGTGTATTAGTGTATTATGTTATGAATTATGAGGATGTGGATTTTTGTTTAAACTTGAGATTAGTAGTAACGTTTGTTTGTTCGCTACTATACTACTGATCGCCTATGTTTAAATATTTACGGTCATGGCTGAAATGCTTCCTTATGAGGATATACATTTTTTACAACGTGGTCGTGGCACAGTTTTAGAACTGCATGAAAAAGAATATTACAAATAAGTTGTATACGTTCGTGGACATTCATTATGGCGTTGTAGTAATTATGCAAAAACCAAATTTGTCGGAAGGCTTAATATTTCTCTGGTAAGCTACCTATATACAAATATTTCCATAATTTCCTCTAAAATTTTAAACTGCAGCTGTGCCTACATATTTACTTATGGAACAATTTTATTTTTAGGCTGAGAAAAAAATATTGAATTATAAGGAATATAATATAAATTGTGCTTGCGATGATAAACTTATAAGAAAAGAAGTTGTAACGGCGTGCGTAGACGACGCTGTAAGAGGTGATGATACTGTGCCAGAAGTATATATCCAGTATATAAACAGTAGTCATATGCAGACCTTTTCAACTGTATACTGCGAAAAAATTTGTAAATACAGTCACACCAATCACGTGGACTTTCTCTCAGGCCAAACTATACATTTCTTTATTTACATATTCTCGTCCGTTGTCGCATCTCAGTTCTTTTGTTCTTTTTCCTGTCATATTTTCAGCTAAATTCATGTAACTTATAAAACAATCTAACACTTCACTCTTGTATTTAATACAAAACACTTTAGCTATTCTACTATAATCGTCAATAAAAGATACAAAATATCGTTCACCATCAATACCTGTGGGATTCAAAGGTTCATTTACATCTGTGTGAACTATTTCTGATAAATCATTTGCTCGATGTCTATTATTTTCGAAATATAATGAAACATTTTATTTTTTAAACATATTTCACACTGTATATTATGGTTGTTTTCAAAATTTTCAGGCAAGCCGTTTAGTACTTTTAGCTGAGACATTTTATTAAGATTTATAAAATTAGTGTGTCCAAGAACTCTATGCCACATTTCCGTTTTTGTCATAGTACAAGTTGTGTATGATTTTACAGAGTTATTGCCTACTGTTCCATTAAGAACAAAAAGATTATTTTTTCTTTCTGCTATTGCTACTATATTTCCACTAGGCCCATAGATTTTAGCTCCACGATACTCAAAGGTTATATAATTATCGTAATTAGATATACATGACACACTCAGCAAGTTTTGTTTCGTACTTGGTACATAATATACATTTTTTATATTTGTTTCTAGCCATTTACCATTTACATATTTATTTAGTCGTATGGCGTATTTACACATAAACATTTCTAAGAAACTTATGACAATAATAAAATAGTCCAGTCAGTAGGTATTTATGCTCTACAAAAGGTGAAGGTAGAAAATGTTTTGAAACAATATTGTTTAGGTATGACAGGTTAATAAAAATCCAAGTTCTCGACCTTGAAGGACCCAGGCGTTAGCCGCCATCTTGAATTAAAGGTGCCAAAATTAGGTATATTTTAAAAAACTTCTCAATCGTTTACTAAATCACAAAAGTGTCTATCAGAGGTATAAAGAAGACAAAATTGTTTACATTTTTTGCATACATGTTTATTCTGTAAGTCTTAAAGGTAAGAAGTTACAAGCGACGGAAATAATAATATTTACAAAAATCATTAATATCATTTTAATTTTGTTTAAAAATTGTATAGCTATCATTTTTTAATTCTTTTTGATGGCCCGGGCTGGTTAATGGTGCCTTCTTCATTATCGTCGCTGAAATTTTCTGTTTCATTGTCTGTATTTTGCAACGATTACACTATATATAAAGCTGCAGACCACCCAGAACACTGCTACCCCCCTAAGAAATTTTAGCTCGACGGAGGGCCGCAGGCCCGACGGCGAGCGTCATCCCCGCGAGGCCGAAGGCCAAGCTCCGCGTAGCACCGAAGGTGCGGAGCGTCACAGTCAAGGAGCCCAACCACAAAATACTATAACTCTTAGCAATTTTAACTCGACGGAGGGCCGAAGGCCGAGCTCCGCGTAGCACCGAAGGTGCGGAGCGTCCCAGATAAGTCGCCCACCTAGACAGTGGCACTCGCGGGGTGCTTGCTACCAATTTTACAACTCCCGTTGCCCTTCCCTTAGAAAATTTTAGAACTCGAGCACCGATTTTCTAGCATTTTCCACTGCCAACCCCCTCTCGGATGACAAAAGGCAACGTCTCATGCGTTTTTATCATCGGCCGACACGTCCTTGAGATGGCGGTTTGACCGTAGAATTTAACGCGCCGTATAATTGATACAAAAACTTTAGTGTATGATTAAATTATTTTTTGTAAATATTATTGTATCTGTCGCTTGTAACTTTTTACCTATAAGACTTACAGAATAATCATGTATGCAAAAAATGTAGGCAATTTTGTCTTCTTTGAACCCTTCATAGACACTTTTGTGATTTAGTAAAAAATTGAGAAGTTAATTAAAATATACCTAATTTTGGCACCTTTAATTCAAGATGGCGGCTAACGCCTGGGTCCTTCAAGGTCGAGAACTTGGATTTTTATTAACCTGCCATACCTAAACAATGTTGTGTCAAAACATTTTCTACGCCACCTTTTGTAGAGCAAAGGCTTTTACAGTTCCCCACAGACTGACCTAAAATGTAACTATAAGTCTACATTCAGGGTCCCGACCCACGAGATTGCGTCAGGTGTTAGCTCGTACATACTATTTCTGGAACAGACAAGATACAAGAATGAAGATTAAAACAGGTAAACAATATATGTATATTATATTATAAGCCTTTATTTAATAATCTTACTAAGCATGGTTTATGCCATTTATATATTTATTACTGTTATTGACAATATATTCTATTTTTATGAGCCTGTTAAGTGATTGTCTTGTGGTAAGCAATAGGTGGTTATTACATTAAAAATTATCTCTGCCTGGGATCCTTTAAATAGATGGCATCTTTAAGAATCAAGATCTGAAATTAGTCAAATCTGATATGAAAGGCTAAGGGGAAGATCTGGCAGGGGAAGGTCATATTTGCTAAAGTTTAGGGTACAGACAATTTGAGTTTTGAAATTTAATCACCCTATGTTTGTATGGTGTTGTACCTTATTATGTGTACCATACATAATATAATATATTTAAAAAACAGGACCCAGTTACTTTTACCCCTATTTTCGATAGACATAATGATGGATTGGGTAATTTTGTTGTAGCCATAGACTAAAAAATAATTTAAAAAAATGGCCTCAGCAGTTTTGCCCTTAACCCATACATATGGATAGTTTTATTTCATTGGCTATTGATTTGATTTGGAATTTTTATTGAAATTCTGAACAACTAATCTAATAGACAGGTTTCATCAGCTAAAGAACAAACAGCAACCAGAAGAATAGCATTGTGATATTCTTTTTAATAGTTTGAAATCTAATGAAATATAGGTAGAAGGCATATGTTTGGATGTTATTCTTCTAATTCTAATGATAAGAAACAGTATTGTGGGTGTAGCTCAGAGAGCCAAAAATAAGCGAGAGGTCTAATTAGTTGTTTATTCTTTCTAAGCTAGTATAAGACTCACTAAATATTATATATTTATGACGGATGTCACCCGTCCATTCTTTCTAATTTTTAAAACGTATTTAATATTTATTTGTATGTCAGTGGCCAACTCCACTGAAAGTGAAGTCCAACCTTCACATTTCCCGCCGTCTCGGGGTGGACGAGGGTCATTTGTCCTACTATAGAGACACTAGACAAAACTACACCTGCCTAACACATTAGAAGTCCCTACCTATGCAGGGATACCCAGATGGTATCTTGCTAAGAGATAACCAGGGTCAGGACATGTGCGGACACTAGCCTATGGCATATTAACTACGTATTCCGACATTTCCGACATGTTGTCTGACACTGGCTTCGCCTTGACAAAAACCCCGCTAAAAAGGCAAGGTGCCAACTTGACTACCCCAAAAGTCATTCGATTTAAGAGACTAAAGCGTAGACCATTCGATACAATATCAAAAACGACAAGCTTCATTAATTTAATCACCTGGTGTAAAACCGGCTTAAACGTAACACCCGATTTAATCGTCTCGAATGTTCCAACCTTAACTGCTCGGAGTATGACACATGACACATGTCGCATGCCCCAAACAATTGTACTATGATGTGTCACTGCCCTTATATTAGATGCTTGAAACATTGTCTATGACACTTGCCTCAAACATCCATACAGGACTATCAAATAGTGACAACAGTCTACAACTACCTTTATACTAGAATCCTGGCGCATATAAACTATGCTCCAAAATTCTGTATTACTGTGTGCAACTAATTTACAGTGCAAAGTATTAAAAACTGGGCTGCATTTTTAATAAAGGAATAAAGAAATTAAATTATAGTTACACTGGCTCATGATATTTGTAAATTCAACAAAAATATGATTGCACCCACCAAGTACAGTCAGCCTCAATAAGTATTGTAAAAATTGCTGAAAAATAATAGTTTAATTATTTACACCCTAGTAATATATAACGGTCTTTATTATTTAGAATTAACGTTTATAAAACTTTTTCAATCTATTAACATGAATTACCACATTCTTGGCACGACCATTAGGTGTGAGTTTTTGTACAACATAATTCAATGAAGATAGCCGGTGGATTATCTTGTAAGGCCCTACAAACAATCTACAAAGTTTTAAGCTTCGTCCAGTCAACCGTTTTGGTTTTAAAATCATGACCAAATCATCAGGTTCATATTGAACTGATTTCGTCTTCTTGTCATACTGTAGTTTTTGTGAGCGCTGAGCCCTCTCTATATTTTTCATTGCTTTCTTTGATAAATCTTGTATGTAATCCATTTTCTTCTTTAACGTAGTTTGTTCTTCCTTATGAATACTTAGCTTCAAATCTTGATTAAAATACGGCTCTCGTCCAAAAACTATATGATATGGCGCAACGCCTGTAGATGCTTGAACTGAAGTATTGTATGAGAAGACAATTCTTGGCAGTGCTGATGACCAGTCCTTCTGATTTTCTTGTATACATTTTGACATAGCTTGTCTTGAAGAATCTTTCTATTAAACCATTCGCCTGTGGATGGTATGCCGTAGTATGAAGAAGTCGACCACCAAATTCTTCTACTGTGTTCTGCACTAGTTTTGAAGTGAAGACTGTACCCCGATCTGTGATTCGATGCCACCGAAGGTGCAGAATATGTTCTGAACAAGAAACTGTGCAATAACCTCTGCCGTGACTCGAGGTACCGCTTTACAAATGGCAAATTTGCTCATGTATTCTATAGCTCCAATGACATATCGATGTCCGTCTTTAGACTTGCAGAATGGGCCAAGCACATCCATTGCTACTCGATGACCAAAGTTTTGAATCTTCACATTTTGCAGTGGTGCCCTCTGGTGTGAAATATTCTTTTCTTGACACTTCGTACGAGATTTTATATAATTTTCTATCTTCTTTTCTGCATTCGGAATGTAATAGCGTTTCTTGAATTTTCTTAGAGTTTTAAACAACCCAAAATGTGCGCCACTCCATGTGTTGTCGTGCAATTCTGCCATACATTCTGTAAATAATGATTCTGGTAAAACTGTGACACTTTTCAGCTGGTTATCAACCCATACTTTCTTGCATAAAATATTTCGTTTTGTGTGATAACCTTTATATTGGCTCACGTTTGATAATTTGTTAAATATATTTTTATATTCCTCGTCGGCCTGTTGTCTGCAATAATTTTTTTTTCACTGTATTATGAGATACAATTCTATCCTGAAATAAATCCTGTGTTAGCTCCAACTTTGTTGCCTTTTTCTTTAAGCTGTAACTTTTGTTGCCTTTTTCTTTAAAGCACCTGTGAGGCTTCGCATTTGGAAATATTTCCCGAATAGCAGCGATTGCAGCCTTTTCATAATCGGTTTTTAGTTCTGTAGGTGAAAAAGTTGGTATTTTTGTTTTAATCATTTCAAGCATTTTACAATATGTTTGTTTGGTTTTATCTGTGACCAAGACATAAACCAGTGGAATAATACTCGTATTTACTTCATAACTTCCTAAATCACCATGAAGGGTATAAAGTTCTGCAAACTTGGAACGTGCCATCTAAAAGAATCGTCTTGATCTTTCAGTATCGTTATAATCAGCAAGCAGGAAATCGAGGTAGGTACTGTGGTGGAATTTCTATTTCTTGAGCATTTTGCTAAATTTTGTTTAGTGTTTCCATATTGTTCGTTTGTTTTGCGATAAATCGGTGATTTTATTTGATGATATGAAGGTAAATTTTTAACAAAAAATGTGTGCCTGTATTGTCCGTAGGTCGATAAATTCCGATTGAATTTGCTGAATTTTATGCTAAGAACTTTCCTCTCAGTTATTTCAGGACATGGTTAGGTTAGGGTACCACACGTTTTCCTTGCTTCTCACCCTATAATCCGACGGATATGTTTCGCTAAAATGATTTTTCATGATAATGGCAATGACTTGATTAGAAGTGTATGGCTCAGATCGACATACAATTTTGTTTCGAATATCCGTTGCTCATATTCTTTTTAATCTGTTTTTATCGAATGCAAAACTACGCGTTTTTTCGTTCCCGTAATTATTAAGGGACAAACGTAGCAAAAATCCCCTAAAAATGTATAATGTACGTAAGTATCTCCTAATGATATTTAAGATAAATTGAATACAGGAATTCTATGAAAATGTCAATACCAGCAAAGTGTTCACTGTAACAATATTTCACGTCGCATGAAACAAAAGACGTAGTTGATTTATCGTTCTTGTTTCGGTATTGACAAATGTAGATGTATTGTCTTACAGACCTGGCTCTATATAATAATCTTGATAGAATAAAATGGATTAGTCAAAAGGTATGGCTTGTTACGGGTTCTCTGTATTTTCGCCGAATTATTTCGATCGTATGTTTTATTTCCCCAAGCTTCAATCCGTAGAAAGCATTTTTCTCTAAAACCGTAACCTAATTTGAGTATGTTATAAAACTAACCTAGTCTAGTCTATCTCCAAGAATTGCAACAAATGTATCACGTTAGAGGTATTAAAAATTAGACAAGTAGTAATTAGTAGATTGTTAACCAAGGGTAGAAAGTGACCCGTTGCACCCGAGATATTTCTGGCGCTCGAACGAAGTGAGAGCGCCAATAGTTCGAGGGTGAAATGGGTAATTTCACCTGAGTTAAACACTCTACTTTTCATTTTGACTGCGAGGAAAATAAAATACTACACGCACATGTCATGAGTGACATATATTAATGTCCATGTCATTTTTAACCAATAACCAATCAAAGATACGGTATTTATATTTAATCTCGTGTGCCCACTTTTTCTTTTGCAAACTTTCATTATTATTATTATTATTATTATTTTTAATAGATTAAAAGATTAAAAAGTTAAGATATACGTACCGCCAACATTTAAAAAGTAAATAAAATAACAATCCAATGGTTTCAATTTTATTGTATAAATAAATGTACGATATATCAGTAAATGTGGGACGGAATTATATGTATGTATTCTGAAATTTATATTTAATTATTAAATATAAATAAGTAAAGCTTGCCTATATCTAACCTTTGGAGAACATTCTTCAATGGCCACTTACCTCGGCCGACTAGATTGTACCTAATTGGCTTGGTCACGACGTGCATCTAGATGGCAATCATCTTTGACTCCGGGGCAATTAAAAAAAAATACTTTCCACCCTAGGGATGGAAAAGCTATTTCCCACCCGACTATCTACTCATGAAAATGACACTTTCCGAACAGGAGAGATGAAAACATACTTACTTATTTGTAGTAATGGAATGAAATAAACCTGATTGCAGGAATGTTGAACTACATCAACTAAATTCAAAATATTGTTTACTGGAATGCTGCCCAATTCTTTGTTCGTATTGAAAATATATACATACTAGCGACCCGCCCAGGCTTTGCAATGCTGATAAATTTTGCATGTATTATACATACATATAAAACTTCCTCTTGAATCACCCTCTACAAATAAAAACCGAATCAAAATCCGTTTTTTTAATATCTAAGCATACATAGGGACAGACAGACAGAAGGAAACTAAAATTGCTGGGCCAAAGATATGTTAGCCAAACCTCATTTTCGTCCAGCGTCGTGAAATACTAGTAACTTTTTAACTGTCAACCATATCTCTTACATTTCTGTCAATGAAATAGAATAAGATAAGAGCAACGATATAACTTTGTTTTTAACCTGAATACTGCCTACTATTCGGAGAGAGGGAAATAAATCATTTATCCACAGTTTCGCTAACGGTGTAATATAAAACAGCTATCTGGGCATTGTAGTCAATTCCATATTATAATAATTTCCCAGCCGACTGAAATATAAATAATGTAGGTACCGTAAAATGGGGTAAGTAGGAACAAAACCGAAGTTCACACCTGGATAAAAGTTTATTTTTATTTGTGACACATATATAAATGGGGTGAGGTGGGAAAATTGCTTTACTTTCGGAATATATAAATAGCTTGACTTGTCAAGAGAATATTTTATTTATGTGGAAAATAACTTTTATTTAAGGTGCTTTGGGGTATATTCGACATATTTTTAGGCGAGTGTAGAGTATGTTAGGGTTTGGGCTCGTAAGTCAGAACCTAAGAAGTATTCCTTCCAAGTATTGAGATTTTTACGAAATTGGAATTACTGAGTTTTGTAACCAGCTACGAAATGGGAATATTTTTTATCGCTTTGAAACCCAGCTACGTATTGAGGATTAATTATCTCAGTTTGTAGCTACGTTTTCCCTGTTTATAACCAGTTACGAAATGGGAGTATTTTTTATCGCTTAAAAACCCAGCTACGTATTGAGAATTAATTATCTCATTTTGTAACTTCTTTATTGTAAACTAGTTAAAAATCATTAAATAAAACGGTGGTAGCAACACTGCTATATGTAAGCCTGAACCACTGCCTGTTCAGGCGTACATAATAAGAGAGGAGGTCAGATGGCAGTCACTCCACTGTAATACGTAATCCGGACTTGTCAAATCTGGGACCATGGTCATAGTGGACCTCGGATTCCGCAGCTTCGCAGCTGAGAATGAACCGGCAGGTGAGAGAGGGCGTAATAATAATAATAATACACAAAAAATAGTAGTTTAGTAGTAGACCATTCCTGTGTTTAAATAAAAATATCTGTCTACGCAGCAATAATACTAGGCTAAGTTTATTTAAAACAACATAAGGGCATATTAGATCAATACAGTGTCCTTTAAATTAATGGTACCACTGTTTAGATCATGTATAGCTCGATCAATCTCTTTGTTGATGTCTTCATATTCCTGTTTTTTTTTTATTTCTTGTAGTTCCTGTTTTGATTGCTATACGAAATGTCGTAGCATTTGCTTTCGTTTACCAAGGTTTAGTGCTGGGAAAGTTGGATTCTTGCGTCCTATATACCTATTGATTTTGGAATGCCAACCCTCTAAATTATTTGTGGTTTTTACGCTTTCACCATTGCAGTTCCATGTATTTCGGAAACATTTATTTTCAAACCATTCATGATAAAAATATGAGTTGAAATTTGTAATAGTCTCCCCAGTTGGCATCCTGCTTAAAATATAACGAAATCCGCTATCTCTATACTCAGCAGGTAGTAACGCTAAAGCAGCACATCTTGCGACGTGTCTTCTCTGCGGAACATGGAATACCGCTCTCTTGCGATTAGTAGTTTCTAGTGCATGAGGTTAGGAACTAATTTTGATTGTTAAAAAAAAATGGATTGTTGATTAGCTACTTATAAGGAAAAGTCGCCCCTGTACCGAGAAAATGCCCTGTACCAAGACATCTAACGACCGATGACGGACAATTTAGCGATGATAAAATTCAAAATTCAAACTTTAAATTACTATATCTCTGAGTTTAAGCACTTTGGAGCATTAGGACCAAGTCTAGGTAACTGCGGGTACTCTGTGGAATCATCGTTTAAATTTAAAGCTCCTATAACACGCAACAACCTGTATATATGTAACGAAAATAATTAACACATTCATCATCATCAGCCTATTTACGTCCCATGAACCCAGGGACTCAACCGGGGAAAACGCTAGGAGGATCATCAGATTTCGGGCTAGAACAATGTGTTTAAAAAGTTTATAAGAAAAATGTATCTGTTTACTACTCTTGATAGAACAGAGGTCCTAGGACGTAGCGGGAATTCCTTTGACTCCTCAGTCAGAGAGAGTGATGTTAGAATTTACGGTAGCAATTAAGGCAAATAATATCTATTAAGTAGTACATTCGAGTTCATTTACATCTACACACTTACGAGAACAAAAATATCTAAACACGATTTTATGCTCCTGACAATAGAGTCGTGTTCAGATATTTTTGTTTTCGTAAGTGTGTAGATGTAAATGAACTCGACTGTACGTAGCGGGATTTAGAACTGGGAAAAATATTTCCCACTGTGTAGCCAGTTACAAACCAGTTACAAGTTGGACAAACAATTCTCTATACGTAGCTGGATTTCCAACTGGGAAAAATAATTCCTACTTTGTAGCCAGTTACAAACCGGTTACAAATAAAAACAAACAATTTTTCCTTCGTAACTGGATTCCAAGTGATTAAAAATATTCCCATTTCGTAGCTGGTTACAAAACTCAGTTACGTAGTGGGACGGAGGGTATTCATCAACGCTTGTGAAAATGGCGTTTTAATACGTTGCTTGAAATCGAAAATAAATGTAAATAAAAAGATAAAATACTTTGAATACCATTTATTAAGGAGTGGGTAATTTCGAAAGCAAGTGGGGTAATTTCGAAGGTCTGTAGAAAAGGTTTTTATGCTATATGAGTTTAAGAATCATATTTCTTTTTTGTTCTAATATACTCCCTTAAAAAAACCCGCTGATTCACGGTAAAGCACACGTTTTTTTTGTTACGTATAAATCACAAATTATTTTCGAATTTCGCCTGCGCTGTGATCAGTAATTGCAGTGGTTGTCAACATTGTTTTTTATAAAATCATGTACTTATCTTATTTTTTTAATAATTTAGAATGAAGTGAAATTTAGAGAATTCAATAACTTATTTATAAAGAAAACATTACTCTAACGTGAGGCGGTCTATAAAATGAAACAACCATGAGATGATAAAAAAGAATTTAATACTTGGTAGGTAACAATATAGTTAAGTATCTAGCCTAATTAAATGAAATTAAATGTCACGATGTCCAATCATAACTTATGAAATTATATAATGTTAATAATTATTAAGAATCAGTCTCAAAATATAGTAACTATATCTGTCATTAACATAAAATAACACCTTTTTTCCTCATTAAATAACAAATTTAAAAATTTCCCCATTACTTGTGGTCCATTTAGAATTATAACTTAGTTTTGTTCATTCTTCTACAAACATGTATATTTTATACGTTGATTAAAATGTTAACGCTTTATTTAAACGTGGCGTTCCACGGGTATTGGTACCTTATGGGCGGTTGGTGCTTACCGGTGTCAAGCGCCAACCGCCCATCCTAATAATATTATAAACGTGAAAGTTTGGATAGGTGGATGGATGGATGGATGGACGTACGTTCCACTTAATCTCAAAAACTACTGGACAAATCATGATGAAACTTTCCAGTTATGTACCTTATATATCAGAATAGGACATAGGCTATCATTTATATCAAGTTTTATCCCTTTTAGGGACGAAAAACGGGAATCAGTGCATTTGAAGCAGCAGTTTCAAAATCTATATGAAATTTTTGTGGAGACCACCCAGGGATTTGGGATTTTATCATTTCGAACAATACTATGTATGATTGCTCTTTCCTATCAGACATTAAAGCATACACAAATGGAACGACTGTAGTTTTTGCAGTCGTGGATCCTATATCTCCGTGAATAGAGTATAACTGGGCGAAAGGTACAGGGCAACTTTAAAAGTCCCGTCTCCGAAAAATTATTGACCATGTTTAATGTTATTTCTATTTTCTGTAGAGCAAAACAATATAATGCGACAGTTATCATTGGCATAATCAGAGAGTAGAAAGTCCTCTTCAAATTTTGAAGGAACAGCCACCTCCGATGGTGTTTTAAAATTAGTCCTTTTGCGGCCTCCGTATAGAGCTCTTTTTATATTCTTAAGTGTAGGAATTCGTGTCACAAAATGAAGGCCTTTATTTTTCATCTCCTTTTTGGTCTCTTTGTATAATTGAGGAATAGGTGCAACGGTATTTTAAATGTCCTCTTTTAATTCATGCACTGAAGCATCTACTTCATTTCTCGCGTAATTAACCTGGCATACGTGAGATTTTTCTTTTATTATCCGACTACCCTGAAAGACCGAGACATTGTTTGAATATAATTAAGAACCCACCTTAACCATTATCACCCACTCAAATACAAAATATAATTATTATGGAAATTGACAACTTACTCGTAGCGTAACTGATCCTCTACACTTTTGACTTCTGACTTTACAAGAGTTCCATATAGTGTCTCCATTTTTATAACAACGTTGCCTATAAAATTGTCTGCCATTAAATAGCAATACCCTTCCACCTTTGCGATTTATAAATTTAATTTCGTCCATATTACTCACTTGAAATAACAATGACGGTCAATGAAATATGTCAATAACAAACAAAATAAATTTCATTTACCGTGTGACATTAAAAAGGTTGAATACCTAAACACTATTAGATTAAGATTACTATAAGAAAAATTAGATAATTAATAGGACTAAATCATTATTATTGAAACAGCAAGGCTACCGCGGTATATTCAGCATTATACACATCGGTACACTTTCGTATCACTCCTTAGATACTTTCGTATCGCTTTATTGCTCACTAATGTGCTACTAAAGTGTGCAGATGTTTTTAAAGCTGACTGTACCACTATATCTACAGGGGACAAGAAAACTATTATATTTAGAGGAACAATGACAAGTATGACCACCAATACAAACGATTCTCACTGGTTATATTAGTATGACATGCCAGTATGACCACCAAGAAACGGCGGTTTTTGCCGTCCCAAACATAACCAACGTTTTCTCAGTTGTCGCTTTTTCACTCTTGCAAATTAGAAGAATTTTTAAAAAATAACCTTAGTACCTAGAGACTTAATTCATTCACCAAAAGATATAAGATAGCTTATGTTTTGTTATATTATAAACTAATTTTAAGCCCGTCTATTGTGAAGGATGGGCAACTACGCAACCCTCCACTGAGCGTGGCCCGACATGCTCTTATCCCCTTTTTCGAGTTTATCCCTAAGCACCTTATGTGGTAAATTCTGGATACGCATCCCCAATGCACCCTATTTTACGGTGTTTTCTTTATAACGCCAACCACCGCCTAAAGTTTAATCGAAGTTTAAAGATAAGTGTTCAGATAAAGCGTTCCCGCGATTTGCGCGTCATTCAGCAGGATCCCAATATCTGAACTATTTATAAAATTGTCAAAATGACGTGTCTATACTTTGATGCTTTTTCCAAATAAGTATAATAAGCTATTTTAGTGAACAACATTCGGATCTTTGATGAATTCATCGCTGACTTAGTAATCAAGGAATCCTAATTGGCATACTAACTAGAGCCGATATCAGGACTACAATTTCTCAAATGATTTCCCTAGAGACGTGATGTTCCAATTCTCAATTTAGTTAATTAAGTTACAGCCTTGTTTTACTCGTTTCAAAGAAAGTTTCTGCTTTTAATAATATTTGAAACCCCATCGAACATTGATACCCTTTGGCCAAGTTAGGAAAGTCCTAATGCTTTCGAGTTAATATTTTTGTGACTTTACTCTTCCTAAATTGCTTTTTTTTATCTTGGTGCATTCCATTGTCACGTCTCCGAAATTTCTACTCAGTTTTCGTCAGTCAAACGTGATTTAAACGTTACCATTTGCTTTTGAAAGAAAATCTTATGTATAAAAACATGACTTAAGATCCTCGGTTTCATATCAGAAAGCTTTGACATCCATACGTTTCGATAAATTAATGTGAAAGCTAAACTATATGGCGTTACGTCCCCGACATCAAAACTGCCAATGTTATACACGATGAATATAATTGTAACATATTGTTACAAGCGAGGGGTTCGTATTTGATAGAAAAGCGCAAATTAATCCACAAATGAAAACACACACTGTTATTACCAGAATTACGCACTTACAATAGGCATGTTGACTATTTTTTTTTTAGGATTACAATCGATTCTATTTTTTATTGTGATCAAATGTCTATATGGGACTGACTGCATTTAAACTGCTCTAAAAGTCAGAAATTACCGTCAAAGTTCAACATTCCTACGTAACGCTAAAAACGCTCCATACAAAACGCGTCAGGCTAGTGACGTCACAGGCCGGTATAGGTACCAATAATTGTATGGAAAAATTAAGAAATTTGTCATTTTCACCGTGAAAAAGTGCGTTTAAGTTTATAGTTGTCATACAATTATTGTTTCGTAAAATTATGAGGATTCTGAAAACATTTTCAAAATTTATTTTGGATTAAAAAAAATATCATACAATTTGCGTACCTTTGAAGTCATATTTCCAAAAAAGATGTATGTTTCTGGATTTTTTTTCTTTGTTTCGTGAAATATTTAGCTAATTTTATTCATATAACTACAGTACGCTGTAAAATTCAACATCAGTCAAATAGCCTATTCACACGAACTGAACTTGGAATCCACTAATTAACACAAACACACTATTTCACAAATTATATGCACTCACTATTCACACGAACTGTACTTAAAGCGCACTAATCACTTAAGAGTCTCTCTCCGATTATCCTTTTACTCGCACTGTATCGCAGTTAAAATGTAACTCGCGCCGGCTGCTGGCGCCTTTTATATGCCGCGGAGTCAAACTCTGGACGCATTGTCCACACATAACGCGAATAGTCCAGTAAGGTCCAGCATGAGCGCCGAGAACATTCGAGGCGTCTAGATGTCTCTCTCTAATGGTGCACTCTCTGTCACTCCCTTCTCGAATGTTCCTAGTATAGCTATCTCTTTCTAGTAGTGCTATCTCAGTTACACACTTCTCGAATGTTCTGAGCATAGCTATCTCTTTCTTCTAGTGAATCTCAGTCACTCCTACTGGAAATTTCGCCATATAGTGATTTGTGCTTCAGAGGCCTATAAGGGGTCCTGAAAACGCCTGAAAACGGGTTTTCAGGTTATGGCGTCATCTGCTAGAGGGTGCCCTGAAACGGACTGGAAACATGTTTCAGGCGCGTGAAACCGACGGCAACTTGGGTGAAATTTCGATCTTTAGATATTTATTTATTTATTTATTTAAACTTTATTGCACAAAACAAGTCAGTACAAATGGCGGACTTAATGCCAAATGGCATTCTCTACCAGTCAACCATAGGGCCAAACAGAGATACTAGAAGTGGGTGCAAATTAGAAATCTGATGGTACAGAGAGGATCTAGAGTACAACTAAATACAAAATATTATATTGCTGTTAATATTAGATATGTGATAGAGCAACTTCTGAAACGGCATGAAATGTCTTTTCAGCCTGCTGAAAACGCCTGTAAAGCACTGAAATTGACGTTCGAAGTTTCTGACCTAACCTACCGGCGTAACAATATTACGACAAGTAAAAGGAAGCACATCATTACTTTATACGCCTGTATTACTTTAATCTTAAACTTATACGCTTTAATATATTGAGATACGACAGCGGTAAAAAAATAAAAACAAAACAAAAAATGATACGTAAATATGGCATTAAAGTAGCGTCATGATGGCCACAGCGTCGTCACGTCGTCGACACGTAAGAATTCAGAACTTATATTGTATAGATTTCTGTTGGAAAATAGATTCCTCATCAGTCATTGCATGTCTTTTGCCTCTTATAACATCTCCATCAGTTCGCAGAATATAGAAAAGTGAGATTCCGGGGACGGGACATACCTTTTCCCAAGGCTTGCTTGCTTTTGCTGCAATTTCCGAATTGATTTCTGATTCCGAGATATAGATAACTTTTGTTTAAGGGACCAATTTGGTAGCCAAGGTATCAAACTCTTCAGCAGACTGAATCATGGAACTTCCATCCTGAGACATAGTCTTTTGTCTGACAAGACTTTTCACGTTGCCTCCTGTACCGTTAATCACCCCTTTTCCATGTGCAGTAGCAGAATATTTCCACAAAAACGGTTTGTTGTATTTTTTAGTTAAATAGTGCAAAAATCATTAATTTATTTTTAAATTCAGACGCCGGTCCATCACTCCAGATAATTTTATTTATATTCTCATCATTGTTTTCAGCTATTATTAGATAATAGAGTTTTTATAAAAACAAATATGGTGCAGCGCTGGCTCTCTCGGGAGCTAGCATTACGCTGAGGTGGGACCATTTCGAGGCAAGCATAATTTAAAGTACCTACTTAGTTTATAGATTTTTATTTGTTTCTTTTTTTTGTCACTATTTATCTTTGTAATTGTGTTTGTCCCCGAATAAATGTTTTTCTTTTCTTTTCTTTTTTCTTAAAGCGTCATGTCATGTTTCAAGATCTAAATTTAGTTGAAAGTGAGGTAAGTTTGAATATTTTTGTTATTTCTTCATAAATGGGTTGAAAACCGTCGTTGCGTCGTTCGAACCTGGGGGCACGATCAGCTTTATGTATATAATAGTCCTAATTTTTACAACAATGAGGCTGCGACAAGACGCCGAGTTCAATGACCAATATAAAATACTCGTATTTTAACCCTTCTTTGCATGATTATTTTTTTGCTTGTGAAAAAAATCTGGATAATGTTATTTGACCTTTACATTAAGGTAAAAATGTAAAAAAAAATATACAAGGTAAGATTAACGGAATATATAATTTTTTTAATATGATGGAAATATCCATCATTATGCAAATTCCGATCTTAAGCGTAGTACTACTATAGTATTTTATGCAACAGTTGTATAAGAGGGCAATAAACGCGAGTGGCATGGGTTACGATGTGAGCGTAGCGAACATCGTAAGAAAGATGCCACGAGCGTTTTTTGGCCTACTTATACAACGTTGCATACAATACTTTTTCTACGACTCGACATTTCATAAATAAAATGCAAATACACAACAAAGAAAATAATTACATGCTTGGAATCAACAAAATTAAAAAAATTGTCTGTGATATTTTTTTTTATTGACGTCCATCTGTCAAAAAAATATGAACTTCGTTTCGTTTCGTTTCGTTTCGGTGACTACACCCAGCCAGCAGTTCTGCTGCAAGGACGCGGAGGCGTTGAGCATGCAAGAGAGGGAAAGACAAAGAAGCTCAGCGAAATGACTCAGAAGCGCATACTGGCACAGTACCGAAAGTCGTTCAGGGTAGTATAGAAACCTTAACATTCCCTGGCCGGAGCTTTCGGTTCTAAGACAGGGCACGTATCCGGGTCCTCTCGTGTTCCCCTCCGTCTTTTGCCGCTCCGGTAAGATCAACTGGCCCTCCTATCCGAGGCACCGGGGAGCCAGAAGTTTACAGGTTGGGAGTGTAGGTTATTTTGCAGTCAGGATGAGGACCGACGGGAGAGATCCGACAAGAATACTAGCATCGAGCCAGAAAGGAAATAGACAGATAGTTGTGTAAATATATACAGGGAAGGATAGTGGACTGCGTCTCGTTGTCCAAAGTTTCCAGTTATCACGTAGGATAAGTTCTTGTGTTGTAGGTTGATGTCGCTGAGCCGTCGCTATTTGTATGTAATTATCCTCCAGTTTTGATTCCGTGTCTGTTTCTATCTATTTTATATTTTTCATTCACTCTACAAGTGGCCGTATCGGGTCCATGTTCTGGGGAAAATATTTCTTCGTTCTGGCTGATTACTCTAGTGAATTAAATTTGCTTGTGCTTTCCTTCAACGGTATAATCCAGATTAAAGTTAGGGTTCAGATAATATTGCGTGTGTGTGGACGTCTTTGTAGGTGACTTCGTGAAGTTTCTTTAGTGATAATTGGTCGCGAGCCAAATCATGTTCTATGGCGGGGTCTTATTTGATGCCTGTATGAGTTCTCGTTGGATTCGTCCCATATTGGGTTCTTATTAGACACATTCTTCTTCACCGTGTGACATCGTGGTTATGGCCGTTACATGACGGTTCACTTCCTTTTGATATTTCTTTACCATAGCTGTTATTGTGAGGTAGCGTGATAGCATGCGTTTTTAGTTTATTTTAGGTTGTGCGTCAATTAATCGGTAGCTGCGCATTACATCGGTCGTGGTTTGGTCAGCACTGGATTGTTGAATCAATGATGCTTCAGTGTCAGGACTGTTGAAGTGGACGGAGCTCCGCGAAGTCGTAGAAGACACGAAGATTTGGCATTGTGGTATTCGTAGCTATATGGGGTGTCCTATATTGTAGTCGTCGCTGATGTTCCATATGCACATAGATATTTACCGTAGAGCAACTCACGGCGGCAAATATAATCATATTTACTCGTACTCCACCCTGAAAACTGTTTCTAAAACTGGTTCCGAATGTGTTATCAATTTGTTCCGTGAACGGAGGAGCATTATAACCGGGAGACATTAAGTCTGAAACACTGCCTTTAATCTCTAATTGGATTTGACTGTTATTTTTCTCCTCGGACAAGTGATTAGCGAGCAATCCTCGAACCTCCATCGATGGTCGAGGTTGGTATCAACTGCACGATTTTCAACTGGTTCGCTATCACCCTTGTAGGTACAGACAATTGCCTCCCTTGGGAATTGGTAAATTTTCCGTGATAAATGAAGACAGTCGAGTTTAATGTTATGGATGAGCCGGCGATGCACTTATGTTTATGTTAGTCCCTTTTTTTTTGACAATGGCTAATTGTTGCTAGCTGGCGGTGTCTGCACGTGTTCGGGACAAAGTGACCTGGCCTTTAAAAGCCTTGAAAAAAAGGGGACCTCTTTGTTCTAGGAAGTTATTGCTTGCAAGCTATTGCATTTCTTTATTACGTTTACGAAACGAAATTATTACTGTTGAACGGTTAATTATATGTTTGTAAGTTACCCAAACTATGCTATTTAAGTCCTACGGCAAAAATTTAAGATGTGTATCATACACTACTCTTGGTTAATATTCGATTTAAAGCAGGACTTTAAGTATAGTTTTGGTATTACATCATGTAATGAGCATAATTATAGTGTAGGTAATATACAAAAAAAAACACTAAAACAAAAATATAAACGAATAATTATTAAGCTGGCCGTTCAGCTCTTCGTCCCTTACAGAGAGCTTTCTTACTTAAACAAAATTACCAGGCATTAATTACACCTTCGAACCGAAGTAGGTTATATCAGCAAGAAGCACGTCGGAATCTTTCGATTATGGTTGTAAAACATGAAAGGATAAAACACTGTACAGTAATCATGACTATATACCACATATACCACGGAAGAAGTGCTATATACCATCCGTTTATAAACTAACCAGTGACATTGTAAACTGACGGATAGGTTAGGTTAGTTTATTATTTCGCTAGATGAATTATAAACTGTCCACAATCACCTACTAAACCTAATATAATTTAATTACGGTTAGAAATATAAGTTTTATGGGAAAGTAGTACAAGTGCTGAAGTAAAGGAACGTCCCTCGGGTAGGAAAAGTACCTAAGTAATGAAAATTACAGTAAATACAACCTAAAACTACATTAATACTAACGATTCCAAAAACTAAATGACAGTTATTGTATATATTTTACAACAACTCCCGATGTTGTTGCGGGTACCGTTTATTTGCAAGTTAAAATACCTAAACATATAATTGTTCTGACGAATACCATGAGACGGCTGGGTCGTACTATATTACGCTGGTCCACAGGTAGAGGTTGATGAAGTGTGGCCTGATTTCCAAGAAAAGGTGCATAATTGACGTTAGTTAAAGAGTGTTACTATACGGGCCGTGCTTGGCCCTATGTCCATCTAAACTTGGTACTGGTTTTAGCTTAAACTCTTAAACCGTATCCTTTGGGCTCGCCTAGCTTTCCTTGTGGCGGGTCGGCATAGACAAGGAGTATAATAATATTGCAATTGCCATTAGAAAATGGAACGGTCTCACCAAATTAAGCTGCTGTGGTGTGGCCGGCACGGCGGAGGGGGTACTGCAGACTCAGAATGGCACACACTTGATCAGCACTCACAGATAGGCCGAGTAATATAGACGCACCAAACACTAGGCTATCTAATTAGTAACTAAATATTTGAAAGAAAGACAGAAGGAGAGATATAACGCGGTGAATTCGTTTACGCGCGGTAAAAATTTAACAGGCGACCATGCAAACATCTGGTCGAGCCTTGTTTTTGTCTCGTGACTCTATTGTTTTGCCGGGTTTTAACGATGCCAATACAGATCGGTAGAGGCTAAGAAAACGCGTCCGCTCCGTATGGCGTCCCAAACGGTTCTCCCATCTGTCAAAAAAATATGAAGTTATACCTAAAGGTATACGTTCACTATGCTAATACATCCAAGCACAGGAGATAAAACTTTTTTTAGGTTGCAGCAATGCCTTAAGTACAGTAGGTAAGTTTTTTTTTTAATTGCAAATTGTGTGAATGCAGGTGTTTATTTTGTAATCTGTGGTACTAAGTAATGCTTTTTTGGCGACATTAAACATCGTTTAGCAGTGTTTTTTTGGGCAGTAGAGTATAGACTTTTACAGACTTTCATAATTTATGTCTTTATATTAGAGTTAGTAACTATATAAATGATAGAAAAAAGTACTGGAGTAGAAAAAAATAATTACACATTTTTATGTAATAATTCTTATTTATTTTATACAAGTTATAAAACATTTAATCTACGTGATATTTCAAAAAACAGTTATTATTTTTATTAAGACATAAATTTACATTACACTTATTGCATGCATTTGTAGTATAACCCTTGCATGAAGGCTATTTGCATCTAAGTGAAGTTCCTACGGTAGGCCAATGCCATCTTTCCTGATGTCTTTAGGAGGTGGTGGTGCTGGAGAACATCTCCTTCTTTTTGTCTCCAACTGTTGTTCCAAAGCACTACCACTGGGACGCCCTCTTTTGACTTCTTTATTTGGACTTTTATTGCACAGTACTAAGGCTAGTTCATTCATGAATTGAATCAATAAAATATTCTTATTTATAATCACTCTTTCTCGCATGTACGTTATAGACTACCCACGAATTAATTACTGCCCAGTCAAACAAATGAAAAAAAAATACGCAGGTACCATTTTTTGGTCCTTATTGTTACATGGTTTCTTCCCAAAAAACTATCCATGAGATCTACACCTCCCATGTGTTTATTGTACTCTTGCACAATAAATGGACAAGTTATTTCAGTTTTTTCCTTCTTAGCCTTATCATATCTACTAATATTAGTTAAAGGCAAAGCTCCAGCATAATTATGGGGATAAGAGGGTTACCACCTTATTATCCTTCCATGCTACATATGCCAAGTCAGTATCGTCAAATGTAGCAACTCTTTCTTAAAAACTGCCCCTGGGGACAGACTTCTTCATGAATTATTTTTTGTCAGGTAACTGAATTTGGAATACGATTCTGTTGAACCGTGCCAACAGTATGAATACCTTGTTTTTGTTAAAGTTCGTATCAAATGCAAAGTACCTTGCTGGCTGTTTTGTTGTAGACACATTTTTATATTGACGTGTTCTATTTTACTTCACTCAATGATTGACGACTGTAAACTAAAGTTGTGTTTATAAAACTGTTATGTTTTTCAATACTCTCTGCGTATTATTTTGCTGACTAACGTAGTAAACTGCTTCGCTTTTTTTCACCCACCTCAACAATGGTTATGGGCCGCACACAATATGTTGTACTAGTTAGTGAAATTTACTGAAATTGATGGATGATGGTAATTTTCTTGTAAGTAAGTACTTACATTTACTAGAATTATACTAAAATGAGCGCTCTGCGAATTGATTCCTTGTCGAAGGACAATTACGAGAGTTGGAAATTACAAGCGGAAGCTAATCTTATTAAAAATGATCTCTGGAAGTATACTAATGGGAAATTATCCAAGCCGGCTGAGACGGCGACGGCTGAGTTAGAGAAATGGGAGGCAGAAGATGCTAAAGCAAAGGCTGATTTAATACTTTGCATCAGCTCAACGGAACTACGTCATGTAAGAGACTGTAAGACTTCAAGGGAACTATGGTTACGATTAGAGTCAATTTATGCATCTCGTGGGCCTGCTAGAAAGGCTATGTTGCTAAAACGTCTACTGACGCACAAGAGGAACGAATCTGGAGATATTCGTGAAGATATTGGTATATTTTTCGATGCGATGGACAAACTAGAGTCGATGGATATAAAGATTCATGATGATCTGTTGTCGATAATGTTGTTGTATACTTTACCTGCAAGTTTTTCGAACTTTCGATGTGCTATTGAAAGCCGTGATGACTTACCGAAGCCAGAGATTCTTAAAGTGAAAATCTTGGAAGAGTATGAATCAAGGAATATAAATGAAACTCATAATGATGTAATGTATGCGGAAAGGAAGAAAACACTAAATAGATGGCAAACCAATGTCAACGACAAAGGCATTTCACGACCGTCACCATCTAACCGATTTCCTTACAAGGAGGATAACCGTGAAAATGAAAGGAGAGTAATAACCTGCTACCGTTGTAATCGTCTTGGCCATAAAGCTTCAAATTGTCGAGAAACTAATCTGAATTCGAAATATCACTGTAATTATGTAGAGGAAGGACTCACGTCTTTAAATGTTTCAGGTATAGGGGACTGTCAATATGTTGATAACTTAAAACAACAATGGGTGCTTGATTCTGGGTGCACATCCCACTTATGCAACGATGTTAACTTATTTGGACGTACACTTAAGGAGTATAATGGTAATCTGAGGTTGGCTACTAACACGAACGCCGAGGTCCAAGGTAAGGGCATAGTCACACTATCGGTATTAAAAGATAGCTCGGCACATCTTGTTGTTGAGTTCAAAGATACCCTCTATGTGCCAGACTTGAGGACTAACTTAATTTCGGTGGCAAAAGTGACAGATAATGGCTACGACGTAAATTTTACGCATGATGTGGCCGAGATAGTAGATAAAAATAGTAAGATTAGGCTGACTGCACACCGGAGAGGCAACTTATATTGTTTACAGGAATGTGATTCCGCTAATGCCGTCACAAATTGTAAGGCAGATGTGAGACTTTGGCATGAACGATTGGGACATCTTAACGCGAAAGATGTTATTAAATTGTTAAGGCAAACAGGTCAAGATGTAAATGCAGGTGACACTACTATGGATACGTTGCGTAGTTGTGATATTTGTGCTAGAGGTAAGATGTCCATGTTGCCGTTTTCGGAGTCGAACGGTCCATGTAATGAAAGGCTGCATATCGTATATTCTGATATAGTTGGACCAATGAGATGCGAATCCAAAAGTGGTGCTAAATACATAATTACTTTCATTGATGATAGCACACGTTGGTGCGAAGTCTACTTTCTAAAGACTAAAAATAAAGCCTTAGAAGCGTTTAAAATTTACAAAAGTTATGTTGAAAAATATACTGGATCGAAAATTAAATACTTTCAATCAGATAATGGTGGTGAGTACTGCAATGCTGAATTTGACGAATTCTTACGCAAAGAAGGAATACAGAGGAGACTAACTGTATCTCGTACACCCCAGCAGAACGGAGTTGCGGAAAGAATGAATCGCACTCTGCTTGAGATGGCTAGGTGTATGCTTCTAAATAGCGACTTGTGTATTAGTTTTTGGGCTGAAGCTGTAGATACGGCATGTTATGTTAGAAACCGATGCCCAACTTCTGCCTTAAATGGCGACATTCCATATGAAAAGTGGTGTCAAAAACAGGTGAATATTCAGTATCTGCGTACGTTCGGGGAAAAGGTGTTTATTTTGGATAAAAATCCAAGCAAAGGTAAATTTGATGCCCGAGGTTCAGCTAGAGTATTTGTAGGATATCCAAAAACAACTAAAGGATTTAGAGTTTGGATACCTGAGCAAAGAAAATTTGTCATTTCTAGGGACATAAAGTTTAATGATAAGCTAGCGACAAATTTTGTGATGAAGTCTTTGGATGAAGCAAAGGACTTTATAGAGATGATTTCACTAGAAGTGATATACAAACTAGTGATGATAAAAGTAATTGTAAAAATCAAGCATCAGTGGAGATCAGATTAGATTAGATTAGATTAGATATATTTATTTCTCTTTGAAAATTACACAATATTTTACATGTCGTAGATAAAATAGAATGGATTCACAAAAAGATCGTCAGGTATATTCAATTATATAAAATTAATAATAATCTGGTACTTATTCAAAAGTCACAGTTTAGCAAAATAAACAAAAACCAACAATGAAAACAAGAAAATAATATGTCACAAACTAAAAATACTATAATTATGAACTAGATTAACATATTCAACAAAATGTCATGAGACGAAATACAAAAAATATAAATTAAACATAAAACAAACAATCTAAAATAATATAAGATACCTGTCTAATTTAGTGCAATGTCAAAATTTACGAAATAAAAATTAATAATTAATAATATAAATTTAAAATATGGTACAAGATAATTATGTTACCTCATAATATTCTGAGACAGAATAAAGGGGTTTTGATCGCAAAAAATCTTTTACTCGGCGCTCAAATACTTGATCCGACGTCTCGTTTCTGAGACTGGCGGGTAGACGTTCATAGAACGACGGGCCTATTACGCGCGGGTTCTTGTCGAGCAGCGCCAGCCGCCGCGGCACGGGCAGTAATCGCCCCGTCTGACGGGACCACATATTTAATAAAGAAATAAAAGGTGAATGTAAAGATGATAATATGAGTAAAGACGACGCTATGAAACTACCTATTGCTGTGGAAGATGTAGAAAAAGATCAGGACTCTGAACATAGCGCAATAGGACCAAATAAAGATCATGTACGCGAAATAGTACTAAAGAGAGGGCCTGGTAGGCCAAAAGTGATTCGGACAGGTCATCCAGGACAACCAAAGAAGGTTTATAACTACATTGAGGCGGAAGAAAGCAACAGTGAACCTGATGTAGAAGACTTAACCGACGAATATAGAGATTGCATAGAGTTTACAGGTACAGCTTCTGAGATATCTTTAGACGAAACCTTACGTAGTGAGGAACGCTTTGAATGGGAAGAAGCAATACTGTCTGAAATAAGGAGCCTAGTGCAAAAGGGTACCTGGACTATTGTAAAGACACCACCGAATACAAATGTCGTTGGATGTAGATATGTGCTCACTACAAAAACAAACTTCGACAAAACAACTAAGAAGAAGGCTAGGCTAGTGGCACAAGGATTTAGTCAACGTTTTGGAGTAGATTATGAAAAAACTTTTGCGCCCGTTGCTAGATTGGAAACGGTGCGATTAATGATGGCTATTGCTGTAGAGATGGACTTGGAGATACATCAAATTGACATAAATACTGCGTATTGAAATGGAGAGCTCGATGAACAAATCTACATGCGTATTCCTCGATTGCTGAAGGAATGTTTGGTAAAATTAGTGCATGGTAATGATGAAGATCCCATTGTAATAGAAAATGCAAAATCAATGCTTGAGTGTTTGGAAGCCGGGGGTGAAACATGCCTATTAAAGAAATCTTTATACGGTTTAAAACAGGCTGGACGACAGTGGAACATACGTTTTGATGGAAAATTAAAAGAGATGGGGTTGGTACAAAGCTTTAATGAGCCATGTCTTTACATGAGAAAACAAGATGGAAAACATTTATTCGTCCTTGTCTTCGTCGACGACGTACTGATTGCATCTGAGTGTGAAGACCGTATGCGCCGATTTAAAGAGGAATTGAAAAAGGAATTCGATCTTAAAGAATATGGAAAGGTTAAATACTTTTTGGGAATTGACATACGGAAAAATGAAAGTGGCATTATGCTGTCACAGGAAGGATACGTCAAGACTATTTTGGAAAAATTTGGTTTATTTAACTGCAATCCTTGTAAAACACCGAGTGAATTGTCTGATAATTTTTCAAGTGAGACCAATAAAAACGGAAGTGATAGCGAACCGAAAGAAAAATGGCCATACCGTGAACTCATAGGGTCGCTTATGTATTTGTCCGTAGCGACGAGACCCGACATAACGAATACTGTTGTTAAACTTGCTCAGTTCGTAAGTAATCCTGATCTGAGCCACTGGAAGGCCGCAAAAAGGGTTTTACGCTACCTCAAGGGTACAGCAAACTATGGTCTTGTATATAGGAAGACTGGTAAGCCTGTTCAGGGATACTGCGATGCTAATTGGGGTAGTTGCATGATAGATCGGAAATCTTATTCTGGTTATTCATTTATTCTAGGAGGTGCTAGTATTTCTTGGTCTTCTAGAAAACAAAGGACAGTCGCAACTTCTAGTTGTGAAGCGGAGTACGTCAGCCTTGCGGAAGCGATGAAAGAAGGCTTGTACCTTCAAAGTCTACTGACGGAGATGAATTTACCAGGGTATGCCACTATCTCTATTAATACCGATAGTCGATCAGCGATGTTTCTTGCGCAGGACCCCGTCTTTCATGGTAGGAGCAAAAACACATTGATATCAAATACCACTTTATACGGGGTGTTTTAAAGGACAATAAAAATGGGTCTATATCTGTTTGTCTAAAATTTTTTGGCCGATATTTTTTTCGGCACATATTTTTTGGCCTAATAATCTTTGGTCGATTGTTTTTTACGTCGAAAATTGTTTGGCCGAAATTGTTTTGCATATATTTTTGTGGCCGAAAATTGTTTAGTCTAACATTTGTATGGAATAACATTGTTTGATCGAATGTATTTTAGGCATAAAATTGGTATTCTGAATATTGGTGTCACTAATAATCGCATCCAAACTGTCGCATTTATTAAATTAATATTACCTACTTAGATTTTGTTGGGGACGCAGTTCTAACCTAACCTAACCTACTGTTCTGGGAGCGCCTTATTTTTGTCAGGGACGCAGTTCTAACCTAACCTAACCTACTGTTCTGGGAGCGACTTAAGTTTTTTTCGGGAACGCAATTCTAACCTAACCTAACCTACTGTTCTGGGAGCGCCTTATTTTTGTTAGGGAGGCAGTTCTAACCTAACCTAACCTACTGTTCTGGGAGCGCCTTATTTTTGTCAGGGATGCAGTTCTAACCTAACCTAACCTACTGTTCTGGGAGCGCCTTATTTTTGTTAGGGACGCAGTTCTAACCTAACCGAACCTACTGTTCTGGGAGCGGCTTATTTTTGTTAGGGACGCAGTTCTAACCTAACCTAACCTACTGTTCTGGGAGCGCCTTATTTTTGTCAGGGACGCAGTTCTAACCTAACCTATTGTTCTGGGAGCGCCTTATTTATGTCGGGAACGCAGTTCTAACCTAACCTAACCTACTGTTCTGGGACCGCCTTATTTTTGTTAAGGACGCAGTTCTAACCTAACCTAACCTACTGTTCTGGGAGCGCCTTATTTTTGTCAGGGACGCAGTTGTAACCTAACCTAACCTACTGTTCTGGGAGCGCCTTATTTTTGTTAGGGACCCAGTTCTAACCTAACCTAACCTGCTGTTCTGGGAGCGCCTTATTTTTGTTAAGGATGCAGTTCTAACCTAGCCTAAACTATTGTTCTGGGAGTGACTTATGCTTATACTTTCGCTTGCTCGCTTCAGCATATGGGTTTTTAGGTTTTATGTTGGGCTAAAGAATAATTATACCTAACAATATTATACTTCTAGCCTTAGTCATAAAAAAAATATACTAAACAATTTTAGGTCAAACATGTTTTAGGACAAAAAGTATGTATGCAGAAAAATCTTTATGCTAAAAAATAAGTATACCATTAAATATTATACCAAACATTTTCGGCCAAACAATTTTAGAACATAAAATTTTAGACCAAGCGAAGGGCACCCTAAACATATATTATTGGGACATGTACCCACGGAATCAATGCTGGCAGACGTGTTAACAAAACCACTGCCTAGCATAAAGCATGACAAGTGTATCGCTGGATTAGGTCTTAAACCTTGCTAATCCATAATTTATGTTATTTAGAGTTATGTTATGTTTCGTTTTTCTTTTCAATGTCGTACAAGTGCTGAGCTATAAACTAAGTACTTAGATACATGTTTATTTTATTATGATGTGGTGATTAACTTGTGCAAGGCATTTTGCTTTTGAGGGGGCGTGTTAAAGTTCGTATCAAATGCAAAGTACCTTGCTGACTGTTTTGTTGTAGACACATTGACGTGTTCTATTTTACTTCACTCAATGATTGACGACTGTAAACTAAAGTTGTGTTTATAAAACTGTTATGTTTTTCAATACTCTCTGCGTATTATTTTGCTGACTAACGTAGTAAACTGCTGCGCTTTTTTTCACCCACCTCAACAGTTTTATCATGTAGTGTACCAATGGCAATGATATATAAAAGATATCAAAATAGATAATGTGGTTCTGCATTCTTGGTACTTCCCGAATAAGGCGGACAACCACATTACCAGTGGCTCCTAAATCTGTTTCACCATCTAGCCTATCTGAATTGTCTTGGCCAGAGTAAATCTCGAATTTATAGGCATACCCCAATAAATTGCATAGGACAAATAACTTGAAACCCCATTTGTGGAGTTTATTGGGAAGATATTGTTTTAGAAAGTGGCCCATTTAAGTTGCACACATTTGTTCATAAATTGATAGCCTTTGGTCTAACAGCACTGTAGCAAACCTCTCATTGAGATTCTCTATCACAGGTCGAATTTTGAACAATCTGTCATGATTGGGATGCCCCACTGGTTTGTGTTCGTCATTGTTATTAAAATGCATTGCTAACTTAATCTTTTCTAATTTGGTGACTGGCATTACAGACGAAATAGGAGGATATCCAAATATTGGTGACCAGTAAGACCTAGTGCTGGGAAATCTCTACACTGACATGTATAGCAGGATACCAAAAAAAATCTTTAAATCAGTTGAAGTATAAACTGTGTTCGAATTTGGATTTTTTTGTAACATATACAAATTGGTCTGTTCTACTATTTTTTGTATAAAGTCTGGTGTGAAGAAGTGAGTGAAACACTGTAAAGGTGTTTGTAAATGTGATACCTCATTTGTAGTATTTGAACTGCAACCCACGAATGCAATTTTATCTGCATTGTACTCCATGTTCTTCTTTTTCCACAGTAATTTTCTCTTGTTGAATGTGAAATGACCTGAAGTAGCCCTGCGAGAGGTTCTACGCTATTCTATATCTTCTGATACGTCGGTGACAAGTGGAGGGTCACTATCAAAATCTTCCACGGCAGTTTGGTTACTGTAAGCAGCTTCTTCGTTATCATCTTCTGAATCAGTGTTCTCTTGTAATAATTTTATGATTTCACCAACATCATGGTATTATTCTCCATCAGAATCTGCTTCAAGATCATCTTCTGACAGCCATCCACCTTCTAGCTGAGCCAAATAGGCCTCTATGCTTCCATTATCCTTCATTATCGGTATGAATACCTTTAAAACAAAGTATTATTGATATATAATTTACTCGGTTTTACCTGCAACTTCGTCTGCGTGGAATATGTACTTCATAGAAACTTGCAGCTCGGAAACTATCCTTTGTCCTTCCCAGGGTATAAAACTAGCTCCATACCAGAGGCCATGCCGGTAATAAGCTAACTGAATCTGCCCTCATCATATTTGGGCTTTTAGGTGATTTTGATAAAAAAAAAGTTGTGGGGGTTGAAATATTGCATATTTGTTACTAATAATTTGCATAATTTCAGCCGCCCGAACTATATAACTTCTAGCCAGCAGATTTCGCCGTGCATCATATATAGTTTTTGAGTCTTGATGCTCAAAAATAATGTAATAAAACAACAGTAAAGACGGAAAAAATATTTTAGAAATGAGAAATGCAGATTGGAAATTACTTACAGATCAATTTTATCATCACGGCAGAATAATTCATTTGCACAACTCGGACAATAAAGCTCTTGTGTTTGAAAGTCATTTAAGCCTTCAGGAGACCAGTATTGCCGACAACAATCCTCACAATATCCTGTAGCCATCATTCCCTCCTCATTAAGTGACACGATGTGATTTGGGAGTTTATTGAAGAACAAAGCGACATATATACAATTTGGAAATTTTTTTTTTCTAATATAAATAATTTATTCAATAAAGTGGATACAATACAAATACCTAGGTACAAAAAATATCGTAAAAAAATAAAATTCAGTCGATGTGTGGGAGGGCAGCACCGTCGTCGAATCCCAGCCATTTCACTAATGGCTTGAACCTGTAACGTGTGCCACGAATGCACATGCTAGTTGCACGTATGATCGCAACGCTTACCCGTGCTCTAAGCCAGCCCAGCACGGTACTTAGAGACCGGTGCCAGCGGTCTGAAATGGCTTCTGCCATGTGTTTCATAAAAGAAGACATTTGTGGGGCAAAGACGCCATCAACTGACGTTACTAGTGGGGTGAAGGTTGCGTGGCGCATTTCGCAAGCGTTTGAGTATTTTCTTTTCTTTTTATCTTCAGCTGATTTTAGGACGGAAATTACGGGTCGCGAGATGTAAGAAGGAGCGTCGGTGTCAACAACACGGATGTCAAATAACGCCTCCCTCTGAGCATCCCATACTCCGCGGCAGGATAAGTCTGCTCGTAGACCGTTGTCATTTTCAGAAATAATGGGTTCTTTCGTGACATTGCCCCATGCGTGTTGACATAGTTCGCAAAAAAGGTCTCTTATTTCGTTGTGACGTCTAGTGATTAAGCCGCCGGTTTTACAGCAGAGGGCATGATCGATATTAAAATTATCATTCCCACAGCCGTCGCATGACTGTGGCATGGAGATTGGTATGCGGTGGTAGCGTATTGCTAAAGCGTCTCTGAACTCTGTTGGGGACAGGTCGAAATGATCTTTCTTTGTGGGTATCACAGACAGCCAGTTAGATGATTTTGTTTTCATTTTAACTGCGATCGATCTTTCTATAGTTCTTCTCCTGTTGGCGGTGAATTTTGCGAGTGTGGTTTCTAGGAATATATCTTCGAGGGTTTCTTTCTCCTTACGACCGGCACTCTGTGCTTCTTTTAGAGATGTGTTGTGTTGAGATAGGTCGATATTCATATTTTCTATTAGGGCGGTGGTTAATATTGTACAGCCTTTCTTAGAGATTTCGTAGTTTAGGTTGGCAGAATTAGATGGGTCGGAAATTGCTAAACCGCCTTTATGCACTGGTAGAGAAGTTAGGTCGGCTTCTATAGGCGATACGTCGCCACCGAACAGCGTTGGCAGAAAGATTGTTCTTAATTGATGTTTTAGTGGACCAAAGAATTCATTGGAGTTTTTCTGAACACGAAGTAAAAAGAACCATTTAAATTGTACTGCTTTTGTGAGGGCTGCGTAGGCGGCTTGCGGAGAATCTTTGCAGACCTGTGATATTTTTTCTACTGTAGATATGAATTGTTTTACATTATTTTTAATGAATTCTTCTTTTCCTTCACCAATGTAGTTTCCCAGATAGCGAGATCCGGTAACAATGGTTACGTTGGTGCCTTTGAAGATCTGGTAAGCAGATTTTTTGTCCGTTTCAGATACAATGAGTACTGTTTTCTTGGCTTGTGGAAAGTATCCAAAGTGAGGACCGATGTTATTTATTTTATCCCACCATTTGCGGAGATTTTTGAAGTCGCCTTGAGCTGAGGAGTCGTCTGCATACCATGATTGAGTTATATTTTCTTCTTCTTTAATTTTGTTTATGATGGGTAGAGTTGCGATAGCGTAGAGTGGCATAGCGAGCGGATCACCCTGCGTTACTCCTTCTTTGCTGTATAGTCTCATGTCGGAGTCACGAATGACAAGTTCTGCGTGACCGTTGTATGTGTTATATAGAAAACGAGCGCAGTGTGGCCAGTGTAATCTCGCTTGCCAGAATGCCAATTGTCTATTAATGGTGTTAAATGCATTGTTTGCATCAACAAGAAGCATTCCCCAGTTTGATCCTGGATAGCATTTGTTTTGAAAAAGGTCGTTCATTGCATGTATCGCCCCCTCGATTCCGCTACTAAGGCCACTGCAGAGTTGTGATTGACCACATGCTTCTGTTACTTCAGAACCGGTAGCTAAAATCATACATTTGGACAAAATTCTGCGCAAGCATTCGCCAATGCCGATCGGCCTCACGCCCGGGCATTTGTCAAGAGCAACAAGGCGGCTTGACATTAGTGCCTGTATTTGATTCCATGGAACGTATTCGTTGTTGAGTTTCATGGTTAGATTCGCAATGGATTTCCTTAGGTGTAGACTCGCATCACCGAATCTTAGAAGGTAATCTTTCCAATTTTCGGATGTAGAGCCTGTTGGGCCTCCGCCACCGTGCAATTTTCTGGCTACTTGTTCAACGTGGTTGCTTGTTATGTCGATTTCTAGCAGTGGTGGTATTTCCGGGAGTCCTTCTGGAAGGATAAATAAATCAGGGTCGGGCTTTTCAGAAGGTGGATGTTTTTCTTTCAGGGAGTCGCCGACAGTTTTTCCAGAAGCATCTATTTCATCTTTGGTGTTAAGAATTTTGCAAGTCTTTCGTCAGCAGCCAGTTTAAAGCTTCGCGTATTTTTCCTCGTTGGATGAGACGTGTGAAAGTTTGTGTTACCCGATCGTTTTGTTTCTTTCGGTTGTGCAGATTACGGAGAGAATTATCTGATTTGATCGACTCGGTTAGTAGAATTTCGATGTGATTATCTGTCCACAGCTTTAGTCGGCGATCGAGTAATCGGCTTATGTCTTTCGCTTGTTTGACGTTCTTGTCCCTTTGTAGCATAACGGCGATGAAAATAAGCAATCGCTCTGAGGGATACAGGGAGTTTGTTAGCAGTTCTAGTTCGTCGGCGAGCGTATGAATAAATTTCCTGCTAGTGGTACACGAAGAAGGAAGGTCGTAGAGTTTGCCACGAAGGGTACATACTTTATTCCAGCGTGTCTGCCAGATGCCAGTGTTCAAGCCTGTGTCGTTAAGAAACGGTGATCCATAGGCTTCTTCTATGGTTGAGTGATCACCGTGTGCGGCACGTATGTGGCGTTGGAGACCTTTCTTTTTAAACGATCGGAAGCATGATGGGCATAATACCGTATCCGCACTTTCTTCTTGACTCGTTCGATCGTTAGATATTATATCCATTGTATTATTCATTTGTATCCACTTTATGACAAAGAAATCGTATGTGTTGTGGTTTGATTTATAAGTAAAACATGATTTCTGATTGAGTAAATATGATAAAAATACAACGTATTAAATATTTTAGTCAATTCAATTCAATTTTTATATAAAAAAAATGGCTACTGCCTGGGTCAATTCTGCCAGTGTCAATATTTTAGTCAAAAATTTTGTTTGGTAGATGTCATATTTGGCAATGTCAGAATTCTTTTGAAAATTAATGAATGCGTTTTCACGAATTTAGTAAGTAGAATCGTTCTTCTACAACTCCCGTTGAATATTTTAGGTTGGCTTAACACTTTAATTTAATATTTATTCCGAATTTCACAAAATATCCTTAGGAATTAATTAATTAATTAATATTTTTCTAGGTGACTGACAGACTTCACTCACTTACTTATTTGGCAATTGTAGGCAATAGAGCGTATAACGCATATTTTCAGTCTAAAAACAATATATTTATACATATGATATGAATTAGTTGAAATATATTTATTTCTCTAAGATTACAAATCACCTAAACGAGAATTTCGGTATAACAATATTCAATTATGTACCACCCATTAATGCGCTTTTAATTAATTAATAAATGCCGCGAAAACATAGAAACACTACTTGCCTGTTCAAAATACGACAAATGATTGCCAAAAAAGTCATATTTTTCGTCTAAAGCTCTTAATATAGCATCCAATGTTATATTATACAACGTTATAACGTTTTTTTTTTAACGAATGTGATTTCTTTGTTATTACTGAATTTAATTCGAAATATCGCACGCAGCACAGAAGAAACTTTTTTTTAATACATATTTTTATAATTTTTCTAAATGGCCAGTAATGAGGTTTTATTTTTTCGTTTTAACAACGCTTAATTTTATGAATTGTTTTAAATTTGATTATGGCACATTCCTATACGCTAAATAAAAAATAAATGTTTTTCTTAGTAAGTGCACTGTACATGCGATGCAATCGGCTGGCTAGAAAAAAAAGACTTGAACTTGTTTTTTTTTTTCTTTTAAGTTTGGGAGCTGAAATGTTGCATACTTATCTGTTAAGAAATAAAACCATACCGTCCAGAAAAACCGCAAGTTCAAACTATCTGTGGACAATTTCACTTATGTAGCTTATCCTGACGTCGCCTATTTTTCTAATTTGTTTAGTAGGTTTAAAGTTAAATTGTAACAAATAAACAAACAAACAATACCTTCGCCATTTCGCTACAAAGAACGAAATCCTGACTCGACAGAAAAATTTGTATAATTAATTAACATGCTCACAAAATTCCACGAGAACCGGTTGAGAAATGTGGCGAAAATAGTCGGAAATCCAAAAATCCGGGCATATAACATTTTTTTTACCAAATTGAAACGAAGACGCTTCGCACGCTCAGTCAATTAGTTAGTTAGTTATTTCATTCATAAGAGATAATTCACCATACTTTACGAGAGACGCCGTTGCATAGTGATGTAAATTTCAATCACATTGGAGCTACATTATGTTCGAAAATTGAAAATGTATGCACAAAAACTAACATAATATAGTTATGAAATTACAAACTCGTACTCATTTATTATTCCGCATAAATCAATATTTTTGCAGCAATATCCTCCGGAATACAACTAGAACGTGCAGTGAATTTAGTAGATATAAAAATAAGTAAATGAGAAAAACAACACTTTCACTGACACACGTATAATTTATTGTTTATTGGTCGAATATTAGTACAAAAATTAAGAATTTGACGATAAATCACACCGGAGATCACTTAGCACAGGTTTAACACAGAAATTAAAACACACAGATATTAACGGGTAAAATTAACAAATAATATAAAATTTATACTTTGGGTTTTCCTAGGATTGAGTCAAAATGATTAAATTACTCGCGATAAATTTAAAAAGAATTAAACTGCAATTTGACGAAAACCAGTCAAAATCCTCTCTTGCGAAAGGATTCTGGCTGGGCTGGCGATTAAAACGGATGCGTGAATTGTTGAAGGCAGGTGAGGAGTGAGGAATGGCTGATGGGTGTAATGATTATGGTCGAAAACTGCAGTGAAAGGAGATAAATGCCCGACGAATGAGGCTTTCTGAATTTAGAGGAAAACTTCGAACAAAAAAAGCTTTGTTCGCATTAAAATTAATCAAGCATTAAGAACACAACTCGATACAGTTAATTAAATCTAACAATTAAATGTCAAATAATTTTGAATCAGTTTTGGCCGAATGTTATGATAAAATTAAACTATTTTAAATGCACCGAATTGCACGAAGATGTGCGCGTACCAGTCGCGCTTCGATGTCACCAACCTTCAGCAGACCTTCAAGGGTAGGAATCGTACATCAGACGGCAGGTTAAAAACAAACCCGTATAGGTCCAACGGGTATTGGATGGCGCACTGTGGCACCCAGCCGAAATCAGATCGTGCTAGACGCACTTACAGGAACACACGCCGGCCGGCAAGACAACCAAGCACTCAGCGCACCGCTTGCAGCCGTTACATGGACTGCACCGCACAGGCCCTCTCAGAAAAATAAGGGGGGCTCCTTATAGGATCACCAAACAAGGACACGAACTGTAGTTCTCCGGTCAGATAGTAAAAACTCAAGCAATTTACGATGCTTCTCGTCTTGATCTCAAAATCTTAATCACAATCCTTCAACCAATTTTTTCCTTGACAGAAACCCAAAGAACGAACGAAATCTAATTTTTGAAATTCAAATATAAATTACAAAATACCAAAATGACAGTTTGCCAGACCTAAATCTATAAGTAAATAAGGCTACGAACTAACGAACGAAACTCGTACAATTGAGAATAGCGACACCTAACGGGAACGGAGCGAACAATTTCCGAAAGCATGCAATCTACCAAGTGAAACCAAAATTCATGCAAGCTAAGACATTAGAAAAAAGTACAACTCGTCTGTAACAGATGGCGCTGTGCCGTGATGAATTTAAATAAACAACGGATTAGTAAAAAGAAACACTTAAACCGTAGCGTAATGCTACAAACGTTAATAGTTTTTGTTAATGGCGCGAAACAGCGAGCCCGCGAATTAAAATTTGATATGTCAAAATTCTGTTTATTAATTTGTTTCACAACTTTGTTCCATTTCACGCTGTATTGTTGTAGAAACTTGGCAGTCTTGAAAATAAATATCAATCACCCGCAAAATTAACTATGATGAATAGGACAATGTTATGATGGAAATTTCCATCACCATGCAAAGAAGGGTTAATGTATTTTTGCCCCGGGTGATGATTTCCCTGAAAATTTAACACAAAGGGCCTGGACGACCTGGATGACATTCAATCAAAATTTATTTATGCATTTATGATTCCCTCTTGAGTCGCAGTACGGGCTCTGAACGTGCCAGAATATTGGCAGCGGGTACCAGAGAAGCTGGCCACTGGCGGCACGCTTTTCCATCAGCCAACACTGGTATCTTTTTAGAGCCCGACACTCTCCGCATTGCCACCTGCCTGCAGCTTGGAATTAATCCACACAGGCTCCCCTGCGGCAGCGAGATCAACTGGGACATCACGGCCTCTCAAGTCAAAAAAGAGCAAGGTGCTTCTTTAGACATGCCACTCTTAACGACATTATCCGCCGCTCTCTTGTCACCGTCAACGTGCCGGCAGTTCTAGAGTCACCGGGCATCGCCAGGGATGATGGCAAGAGACCGGACGGAATGTCACTGATTCCGTGGAGGTTGGGCCGGGTGCTGGTGTGGGACGCCACTTGCGTAGAAAAACTGGCCCCGTCTCACCTTCACGGAACGCAGTAGCGAGGAATTGCTGCCAGCGTCTTCGGAGACCATGCCGCGTGGGCACAATTTTTTGATAGTTTATAGACGAAAGACTTTGTTTTAAATGCACATTTATTATAAAATATATTTTATTGTTTACAACCACATAGTAACTTGACAAGACGACGATTTGTTCTACATTGACATACTTGGATTATGAAACATAAATCTAAGAAGTCTAAGCGGCCAATATAAATCTTCATCGATATACGAACTCAACACGCCTCCTAAGATTTATATTGTATAAGCACAAACACATAAATTGACTAAAGAACATTTTGCAAGCATTTAACAAATCATCAAGATAAACTAGTATATATTTTGGACAGTTATCATCACTATTAACATACAAACAATAGTCGTATTTGCTTCTCCTAAAGCCTATAACTAGTCGTTACAAAGTCATTAAAACATTCGTACCACGCTCGCGGGCTTTCTTTGAAACCATATAAAGATTTATGTAATTTATACACTTTATCGGTACCATCTTCATAGCCAAGTGGTTGTTTAACATACACTTCTGATAAAACTTTGCCATTTAAAAAAGCTGTTTCTACATCCATTTGATGTATACTTAATTTGAATTGACAACAATATGATAGAAGTAGCTTTAAAGTTTGCAAACTCGCTACTGGTGAATAAGTGTCATCAACATTGTCCGTTTGTTGAAAACCTCTAACCACTAACCTGGCTTTATAAAGTTCTGCAGATTTCTTCTTGTACACCCATTTAACATCAAGTACCTTTTTATCCTGTGGTGCACTCACTAGCGTCCATGTATTATTCTTCACCAGACTATTCATCTCTCTATCCATTGCCTCTTTCCAAAGATCAGCCTCATCGCTAGTAGTCGCCTCCTGGAATGTGAGAACTGGTGCTTTTATCTGTCTCTTGGACTTTCTCGTTCCATCATTTATTTCATCTTCATCATCATTCATTTTATGTGCAATTTCATTATTCAGTTTTTCTTCCATATCCATTTCATCTACAACATCTTCCCACTTATCTTCATTAGCTCTAATTTCTTCGTCGTCGGTTTCAAAAGCTATATAAGCTTAACATCCTTTTCAATTATATCAACATGTCTCGCCACAACTATTCTGTTATTAATAAGTACTCTGTATCCGACATCTGTATATCCCAACAAGATGCCCATTTCTGCCTTTCTATCACACTTTGAACTTCTTTTTACTTCAGGTACTCTTACGTAAACTTTACTTCCGGGTACCCCTTATCTTGCACAATCTCTATTGTCCAAAATACATTTCGCATAACCGTTTTCGCACAATAATTTTTAGCCTAATGATACTATCGCATAATTGTATACTTACCACAATTGTTATGTCGCATAGTATTCATTTGGCACAATTTTGAATAGCAGAATACTAATATCGCCAACTTTTATTTCGCAGAATTTTATGTAGCACAATATAAGTTTCGCCGAATTTATTTCGGCATAATTGTACCATAGCATACCCACAGAACCGAATCGCTGCCAGAAAATTAGGTTAGGTTAGGTTGAAACTGCGTCCCTCACAGAAACGAAGGCAAGGCAGGTAAGTAAGGCAGGTCCGACTTGGCTTAGGTTAGGTACGACGACGAGCGAAGCGAGGAGGAGTGTTAGGTTGAACTGCGATCCTAACGAGCGAGCGAGCCGCGCAGTTCCGACTTGGCTTACGATTCCTAACATTACCAATTTCACCTTAAGGCAGATCCGACTTGGCATAGGTTAGGTACGACGACGAGCGAAGCGAGGAGGCGTGTTAGGTTGAACTGCGACCCTAACGAGCGAGCAAAGCGAGCGAGCCGCGCAGGTCCGACTTGGCTTACGATTCCTAACATTACCAATTTCACCTTAAGGCAGATCCGACTTGGCTTAGGTTAGGTACGACGACGAGCGAAGCGAGGAGGAGTGTTAGGTTGAACTGCGACCCTAACGAGCGAGCGAAGCGAGCGAGCCGCGCAGGTCCGACTTGGCTTACGATTTCTAACATTACCAATTTCACCTTAAGGCAGATCCAACTTGGCTTAGGTTAGTGTTAGTTCGGGGTGTGGTGCGGGGGTGAGGAATAACAAACGAGCGTCCCGGTGAACTACGTGTAATCGACTGACTCATATGCGGTCGCAGCCGCATACCTTAATCTCTAACAACCCTCCACCCTTAACCTAAAAGTATTGCTTGTAATCAACGACCTTGCGAGTCCTTCGGGGAGGGGGTGGCTCAACGACTGGTGATGAAGCAGGTGACGCAAACTCGTCGAGTGTCTCTTCGACTGACTCTGACGTAGATTGCGTTTGCTCTTCGCTTGCTGAAGTTGAGGCTGTCCTTCCATCATGGGATATAGACAGGCCACGCTCTTGCGTTTGACATGCGGATGTTACAGGACTATGGTTCTCCAGTTCTTCTGTGTCTGCTACATCCAGGATTGGGACTGGCTCCTATAGTCCTGCCGCTGCTTGCTGTAGAGGAGGGGCCGCGCACTGCTCCGACGCCAGCACTATGGGCGGCATTTCGGTCAGCTGCTGATTCTCTCTGGAGCTTGCATGAGATACCGAATCATTCGGACTATACCTCTCCTCCCCTTTCCATCTTAGAAGTTGGTTAGCATGTCTTTTAATAATACTATTACAGTGTATTAATTTTACCGAATATAAACTTTGTCGGACAGTGTACTTTCAATTGTAAGTCGGTATGTGATGCAAGGATGGCCGAACCGAAGGACGACGAGCGAAGCGAGGAGGAGTGTTAGGTTGAACTGCGATCCTAACGAGCGAGCGAAGCGAGCGAGCCGCGCAGGTCCGACTTGGCTTACGAACTTCACTGCGTGCCTCACAGAAACGAATCGCTGCCAGAAAACTAGGTTAGGTTAGGTTGAAACTGCGTCCCTCACAAAACCGAAAGTAGGACGTAGGAGGAAAGTAAGAGTAGGACGGTTAATAAACACAGAACTTGTCATTTTTATTTTAAATAAGTATAAGACATGCAAAATAGTAAAGAAAAAGGATTATTCCTTAAATAACTATGCTAATCTTAAATTAGCACCTATGGCCTTCAAAAATCCATTGTAGGTATGTATAATCAGCTTGATTATTTAGGATGACATTAATGCTTTCTACATCATTACTATTTATTTATCATTACTTTCTACATCATTCTACATAATTAATTACACTCAAGGATGCAAACGGAATATTATGCCATATAAATTTCGGCGACACAATTATTGGACCATAGGAGTATTGTTCTAATCGACATTATGCCAATGTACTATTCTGCCAAAGAAACGTGTGCGAAGTGATAGTATGCCAAGAAATTTAGGCAAAAAGCAATTGTGCGAAATGATGATTGTGCCAATGGTTGCTATGCGAAACGAAAATATGCCAATAAATTTTGTGCAACACATTAGTAACCCTTTACTTCCATACATTCTCAAATATTTGGCTGATGGTTTCTTTTGAAAGAATAATTCATACGGTGTCTTTCTCTCTGGTGTATTTGTCAATATTCGGTTTTTTAAATAAGCAGTCGTTTTTATAGCTTCTGGCCAAAAACGTCTATCAACTTTTTCATCAACTCATTCATCATCAGGAGCTACGATCAGTCGCGGCGCGGCGGCGGCCAAACGAACACTACGCGCTAACGCTGTTTCGACTTCTACGACGTGAGTACACGTTTCGTATGTATTTTAATAATAGAAATTACTTGCAGAAGGTTCGGTCTGTGATGGTTTTCTGGTTAATGTTTGCCGTGTTACGGTAAAAGGTCGTATCTTTATACGGATGTCATAGTAAGATACGTCCATTTGCCGTAACATGGCAGTGTAATAAAACCAAAAAAAAAAATATTATCTTTATGAAGGACCCCTCTAAGCACAACTACGCTTCGTAACTCTTGTCGCTCGTCACTCTCTCACAGTACAGCGAAGCAATAAAAAATGTATTTATTCATTAACAGCTCCAGCATTTCATTAGGCTCGCTGGCTAGCTAGGGTGTAAAACAGCTATTAGGGATTGTTTGTGGGTTTACCTTCAATGTTTTGTCCCAGGAGGCTGTCGTGAGACAAGTGTAGGTTGGAGCCTTGACCCAGTGGCATGTCTTCACTGGAGCATCATGGGCAGCTACCTGCAATTATGATACAATCGAGATAATGAATTTGCGAATGTACGCAAACTCAAAGAATTTGGTTTTTTGTTTAATTGACCAAATAAAAACTATGTCCAATAGCTTTTTTAATCTACCTTATAATATAATTTATATCTTTTTCGCGAACTAGTATATTGTGTCATAAGGGTAGTAAGTAGGGGATTACCAACGAAGGTCTATTAGAAGCCCGACGCCGAAGGCGGAGGGCTTTTAATGTCCTGAGTTTGTAATCCCCTTACTACCCGCCATACACACAATATTTTTCATCACATTTGGGAGTAAATAACAAATAAATAAGACAAAAATAAAAATTAAACTAATTAAACGATAACGATTGATAACCAACTTTTTTCTGTATATATTTTTTTTAATTTACTATAAGCACTGGCAAAACGGCCATCAGCTTAAAACAGAAAACAAATATACACAGAATCTTACAATCTATCATTAAACAAATAACAATTAACAATATTATGCAGGAACAATTAACACCGTTATATATTATTAAACTAAAATACGAACAGTAATTTTGTTACAAAACTAAATATTTATTTATTTATTTATTTAAACTTTATTGCACAAAATACATAAGTAAAAGTACAAATGGCGGACTTAATGCCATGAGGCATTCTCTACCAGTCAACCACAAGGTCAAACAGAGACATTATACGTGCGGGAAGGGTGTACAACAATACGTGTATACACACGATGCAAATATCGAAACAAAAAAAAAAAAAAAACACTAGTTACGTTGATAAATACATAATTATGGGAATATATATATATATATATATATATATATATATATATATATATATATATATATATAATATTTATTTATACTATATATATATGAGTATGAATATATATGAATATGGATTATATATATAGGGTACCTGCTGTTAAATGACTACGACGAGATTTACCTAATGTTGAAGATTTTCCAAAAGGTGCTTGCGCACCAAGCGCTTGAAAGAGAGCTTGTTCTCAGCTTGACGTATACAGAGGGGAAGGGCATTCCAGAGATGAATTGCCTGCACTGTGAACGAATTGCCCATGGCGCCAGAGCGATGGGGAGGAACAGAGAGTAGTAGTTTACGGGAGGTACGGAGCTCGCCGCCTGGCCGGGCACTTACGAACTGAAACTTTGATCTGAGGTAATCTGGTGCCACAGGGTCATAAAGAATAGAGAAGAGAGTACACAAAATCCTTAGCGACCTACGCTCGCGAATCGGAAGCCACTGCAGCTGTCGACGATACGCGGAGACATGATCATATTTGCGTAGCCCAAAAATAAAACGGATACAGTTGTTCAGGAGCCGGTCTAGTCTGTCCAAAAGTCCTTGGGTTACATTAGTGTAGCACACATCCCCATAATCTATCACTGGCAGCACCAAAGTCTGTATAAGGAGTCTCTTTGTACTTACCGGGAGGAAATGTTTAAATCTGTAAAGAGATCGTAACGTACATGTAACTCTACGACAGACCTCAGACACTTGCGGCTCCCAACTAAGGCCACCATCAATTATTAAGCCCAGGTCTTTCACCTGCGCGTCAAAAGGGATCACTATGTTCTCGAAACAGACTGGTGACAATTGCGTCAGATCCCTAGTGACCAGTGTGCGGGGACTTCCAAGAACTAGTGCTTGACACTTAGAAGGATTGACAGCAATGCCAAAGAGTCTAGACCAAGATGAAATGTGGTCGAGATCCATATTTAAACGAGATACAGCACTGTTCAAATCATCAGGCCTCACATGGGTGTATAGTTGGAGGTCATCAGCATAGAGATGATATGAGCAATTGATGTTGGGGGTGATGAGATTTATAAATATGGAGAAAAGTAAAGGTGACAAAATTCCACCCTGCGGAACCCCAGAACTCAAATCGCACCAATCAGAGTAAGACCGATTGGCACGTACAGCCTGGCGACGATCACGCAGATAGGAAGCAAGCCACCGAGCCACCGACGACGAGATATTTAGGCGATGAAGCGCAGCAAGGAGAAGCTCGTGATTAACGGCGTTGAAGGCGTTAGAGAAGTCAATGAGGACCATAATAGTGAGCTGGGAAGATTCAATACCGTGCCTAACATCTTCAATAACCTTTAGCAGAGCGGTGGATGTACTGTGACCAGGACGGAAGCCCGACTGGAGTGGTGAGAGAAGCTGGTTGGAGTAGATGTAGGCAGACACTTGCCTATGCACAACGGCTTCTAGGATTTTCGACAAAAACGGAAGAATTGAAATGGGGCGGAATTCTTTAAGCAAAGTAGGGTTGGGGACTTTTGGAAGAGGAATAACATAAGCACTACGCCATAAGGAGGGAAAATCACCTGAACACATAGAAAAATTGACAATATAAGTAATAATTGGCACAATACTTCCCAGGATGCTCACTATCATTACTCTGCTTACATCATCATGGCCAGTCGCGTTCGACTTCACGGATATAATCACCTTTCGTATCTCGTCCTCAGTGACAGAAGTGAAATTAAACATACTGTTTGAAAGGTTTGGAAGTGCGTTTATCAGCGAAATACTGTGAGATATAGTGGCGGGGTCTAAGGTTGAAGATTTTGAGAAGTGAACGTTTAAATCGTTTAGAGGAAAAGTTGACAAACTATTACACTTACATTGAGGGTTACCCACGCCAATAGACTTCAGAAACTTCCATGTGTCAGCCGCTGAAGATGCCGATAAATAGTACCTAACCAATAATTTTCTAACTTTTTTTCTTTTTAGGGTTCCGTAGTCAACTAGTTTTTGTGTCGTCTACCACAGATAATGCTAAGAACTGCGTTTAGTTTAGAAACATGACAAGCTACATATACTGCCAGATTGTAACGATAATTCATTCTCAATTCAAGTGGCTCGCCTCTGGAACGGTCTTCCTCTCTCAATTAAACAGGCACCAAGTAAGCTAGCGTTTAAAAAGTCTGTGTGCAGCTTCTTTGCTGGCAGAAATGAAGTCTCGTAGTCCATCTGCTTAGTATGTTTCATCGCTGTATATACTTATGTATATATTTTTATATTACTTAAATATGTTTATATTATATTAGATGTATGTATATATTTACATGTATAGCAAAATTATGTATAAGTATTATAATTATGTTGTGTTACTTATGTGTAAGTTAGTTGCACCGCCTACAATTTTTCCGCTTTGCCCTAAGGTTGACTGGTAGAGAATGCCTCATGGCATTAAGTCCGCATTTGTACGATAAGTTTTCTTTTGTGCAATAAAGATTAAATAAATAAATAATTCAAAATTAAATTTAATAAAATTATTGTAAAACATAAATAATAATGCAGTTACATGTAAGGTGAGTCGGGGCTATTGTAGCTATGGGGTTATTGTATCTTCTTACCATTATAATGGTCTGTGACCCTTAAAATGGTCTGTGTATATATAGGATTGTGTATATATACCATTGGTCTGTGTATCCTATTATATACACAGACCATTTTAAGGGTCACAGACCATTATAATGGTAAGAAGATACAATAACCCCATAGCTACAATAGCCCCGACTCACCTTACCGTATTAATTCAATACACAATAAAATTTGCTGGTAGGCAAGTTTTGTTCGTACAACAAAAAACCTTGGCTGGATTGAAACCTCCTTAGTCTGAAGTAAACTGCGAGTGCGTACTATATTTTTAAAACTAAAACCATAACTCCCTCGGGAGTTATAACAATTTATAACTCCCGCGGGAACAATATAGGCCTTAGTCCTTCAGTACACCTACTTGTAATACCATCTTTTACGAGCAAATGTGATGAAATGGCGTATACGGTATTGTACTCGTAAAATCTAAAATTATTCCTTTTGAATTGCACCATGAAATTAGGTTATTGTTCGAGTATTCACGACCATTATCACATCTTATTTTCTTTGCTTTTTGATTGAAATGATTTTCTGCATATATCACAAACTGTTTCACTTTGTCAAATACTTCACTTTTGAAGGTGATTAAGTACACCACACAGAAATGTGTGTAATCGTCAAGAAATGTTATAAAATATTTTTTATTGTCCCAAGTGGGAATTTCAATAGGACCGCAAACGTCAGTATGGATTATTTCTAAAGGAAATTTGGCTTTTACTCTATTGTTTTTGAAAGGTTGCCTAGTCATTTTAGCTTTAACACAAATTTCGCAAAAATTTTCAGGATGTTCCCCCCCCAATTTGGATACCATTCACCAGCTTAGCTAGACGAGGCACATCAGAAACGTGACCTAGCCGTCGGTGCCAGATATTGGCGCTTTCTGTGAGCATAGCTTCGCGAATTAAACTAGCAGAAAATTCTGTTTCGTAAAGACCAATTCTTGATTTGTATTCAGTTAAAATAATTTTATTATTTATCTTTATAAATACCTTATTTCCAACGAAGTGTACGGATCCATCATGATCTGTGATTGAACTGACAGATATCAAATTTCTGCAGACTTCCGGAACATAAAGTACATCTTCCAGCTGAAAGTACTTGGTATTGACTGTACCTTTGGCTTGAGCGACGAGATTTTCTTGATTTGCACATTTAATGTCAACATTTATCTTTTCCGTAAATTGTATAATATCTTTAGTAAAGAAGAGGTGTGAGGATGCGCCCGAGTCTATAATGGCTTTAATATTAATATTATTGTGATATTCCTCGCTTACCAGGCTGTAATTATGACAATATTTCTCAATGTGGCCTTTTCTGTTACATTTTCTGCAAATCTTAGCAGAAAAACACTCACTGGAAAGATGACCAGCTCTATTACAAATACTGCACCTTTTACTTTCACAAAACCTGGCAATGTGTCCTAGTTTTACACAGTTGTTGCATTTCTTTTCATGCCCTTTGAAAACTTCATTCGCTGGTGACGGAATCTCAATAAAATTTTGTTCGTTTCTTTTTAATTCCTTTTGTAAACTTTCTATCAAAATATGTATAGTTTGGTTTGTCTGAGGAGACATCTCCCAAACGGTTCGGAAATAATTTAAATTTGTCGGTAAAATGGATAATACTTTCTGTATTAACATCTTATCAGATATTTTATTATTAGTTGAATTTAGATCAAAACACGTATTTTGTAGTTTACTAATATCTTTTAAAATGTTTCCGCTGAAATTATAGTTGTAAAATTCTATGACTTTCGAATGACTATCTTTATCTGAATTGTAATTGAATACAATGTCCAATTTTTTTAAAAATATCGTCCGTTGTTGGACAATTAATGACATAATGCAAGAAATCTTCATGAATTGAGTTCAAAATATAAAAGCGAGCTTTTGAATCAGTAGTTCCTTCATCTTTGTTGTCAAGTCCTTTCGCTTGTATAAAAAGTTTTGTAAGTTTTCTCCAATTTTGGCAATTTGTAGATGCATTCAATTTATTCGGACTGTCCATTATTAATAAATTTGTACGTACGGTTTGTTTTGTGAAAATATTATGACAAGACGGTTACTAGGTAAACAACTTCTGTTACTGGTTGCTAGGCTTATTTTTATATAAGCAATGGCTATTTTCTTCGGGCTAAAACTTTCAAACACAAAGCACTGAATCTATAATGCGCCACTGGTGCCCATGACCTTTTGAAGGTTTAATCAAAGGGCCTTGGCAATTCAAACTGTTTAATTATCAAGCACAACACATTAATAATAAACTTCTAAAAATACAGAAAACATGTCAACTTAAGATGTTATCTTTACAGCAGCTGTCAACGGAGTAAGTCAACATTACATTCAATCTTATATCTGTCACTAGATTTGAATAGAATCAGATCTAGAATCTTAAATTATCGATTGCCAGTCTCTCATGACAGTTACAAATCTGTCAAAATATTCATCGGTATTAATTATGTGGTCAGTACATCCACTGTCGAGTAACCAATTTCTCTGTCCCGGTTTTCCTTCATTTTCATCTTTTGTTACTGTCGAATTATTTACAATAGATGTGTGAAAGCTGTTTCTGCCATAATCATTATTATTATTTCTTTGAACATAGTTTCCTCTGCCTCTAGTTTGTCCGAAATTGTAGCGGCCACGTCCACGACCACGACTTGATCCTTCCGACCACGGCTTCCGTGCCAACATTCTCTTTGCACGTGTCCAGGTTTACCACAAGTAAAACACGTTGGTTTATTCTCAAAATAGATAGTTTTAAATGCACATTTATTATAATATATATTTTTCACTTCTCTCGCTCTAAAGTTCGACTTTAGGCTGTGCGTAGGCGACATAAAGTCGCTTTTTATGCTCTAGAGCATAAAGTAAAATCGTCGTCGAAGACCAAGGCGATCGGTCCAACAGCCACACGAAAAAGGTTCTTAATAAACAGTTAAAAAAAAAACAACATAAAACTTCATACAATAAAACCCGTTCCAGACCTTCCGATCCGATCTGATTTATCGGGAGAATAGAAAAAGATCGGATCGGAAGGTCTGGAACGGGTTTTAACTCTTTATTTTATTTCGTTTTGTTAGTATTCTAAGACCAAGGCAAATATACCAACAGCCAAAGTACACAATAAAATTTCTTGAAATAAACTTGTAACTTTTATGTACTATCATTTATTACTTTTTAAACTATTACTTTAAATTTTAATTAAATTTGTTTTTAAGTAGGTATACATGATATGTGTATATACATATGTTATTTACATGGTACAGTTTCATTTTCTCGCAATCGAAGTGAAAAGTAGAGTGTGCAACTCGTCCATAAAACGCATTTTACACTCGACTTTATATTCATCCTCGCTCGCAAGCTCGCTCGGATGGATAAACGTCTCGTGTAAAATGATGCGTTTTATGCACTTGTCGTACAATCTACTATTATTGTTTACAACCACATAGTAACTTGACAAGACGACGATTTGTTGGTTGTACCTTGTTTTGCCTAAAAACTTTTTGCCTAATTTCGGTTTGCCTAATTTCATTTAAACTAATATTATTTAGCATAACTATTCATTTTGCCTAATTTTCATTTGAGTGAAAGTCGTTTCGTATAATACTCATTTCACATAATCTTATTTCGTCTAATTTTATTTGGCCTAATTTTAAATTCGTATAAACATATTTTGCCTAACAATTTTTTGGCCTAATTTCGTTTTGCCGAATTTTTGTTTAGACTAATATTCGTTTCGTATAATACTTATTTTACATAATCTTATTTTGTCTAATTTAATTATTGCATCGTCATAAAACAAACCTAACCTAACCTACAGTTTTCGGTGTTTAGTCTAACCTACTAACTGCTAAATTTCAATATACTTCCATGCAAGCAAGCATTCTGACGCTCCGCTCGCTTCGCTCGCTCCGCTATCCATGGTCATAAAACAAACCTAACCTAACCTACAGTTTTCGGACCTGCCTTAAGGTGAAATAGGTAATGTTAAGAATCGTAAGCCTGAGTCGGACCTGCGCGGCTCGCTCGCTTCGCTCGCTCGTTAGGGTCATAGTTCAACCTAACACTCCTCCTCGCTTCGCTCGTCGTCGTACCTAACCTAAGCCAAGTTGGATCTGCCTTAAGGTGAAATAGGTAATGTTAGGAATTGTAAGCCAAGTCGGACCTGCGCGGCTCGCTCGCTTCGCTCGCTCGTTAGGGTCACAGTTCAACCTAACACTCCTCCTCGCTTCGCTCGTCGTCGTACCTAACCTAAGCCAAGTCGGACCTACCTTACTTACCTGCCTTGCCTTCGTTTCTGTGAGGGACACAGTTTCAACCTAACCTAACTTTGTTTTCTGGCAGCGATTCGGTTCTGTGGGTATGCTATGGTACAATTATGCCGCAATAAATTCGGCGGCTTATATTGTGCTACATAAAATTCTGCGAAATAAAAGTTGGCGATATTAGTATTCTGCTATACAAATTTGTGCCAAATGAATATTATGCGACATAACAATTGTGGTGAGTATATAATTATGCGATAGTATCATTCGGCTAAAAATTATTGTGCGAAAACGATTATGCGAAGTGTATTTCGGACAATAGAGATTGTGCAAGATAAGGGGTACCCGTTTAGCCTAACCTACTAACTGCTAAATTTTAATATACTTTCATGCAAGTAAGCATTCTGACGCTACGCTCGCTTCGCTCGCTCCGCTATCCATGGTCATAAAACAAACCTAACCTAACCTACAGTTTTCGATCTTTAACCTAACCTACTAACTGCTAAATTTGAATATACTTCCATGGAAGAAAGCATTCTGACGCTAATAGTTGAATAAACAAGCTAGTAGTAGGCGTTATAGTACATGTTCAGATATTTATGAACGGCTTATATGCTGCGATATATCTGATGGCGACTGTACATTGTTTTGCCTAACAACATTTTGTCTAATTTCGTTTTGCTTAATTTTCAGCTATGTATTGATTAGACAAAATAAAAATCGACAAGGTTAATATTATGATAATTCAGAATTAGACAAAAACTTTTTAGTTAAAACGTTATTCGGCTATGTAATGATTAGTTAAAATAAGAATCGACAAAGTGAGTTTTAGATAAAATAATATTCGACAAAACAAGAGTTATGATAATGATCATTTAGGCAAAACGAGTTTCGACTAAATAATAATTATGAGAAATGATATTATACATAATGACTTTAGACAAAATGTTCATTATGGTAAAAGTTGTTAGACAAACTGAAATTAGACGAAAAAAATTTAGACAAATCAAGGGAATACCCGATTTGTTCTACATTGACATACTTGGATAATGAAACATAAATGGGCGAATATACAAAAGTTGGGTAACTTTTCGGGATATTTTGTTTATGATAGTTTTTTAATCAAAATGCTACAAATTCGGGCATATAAGATAGGTAATGTAATGAATATATTGCTCGAGATTGGGCCAGTCACTTTTTTAAGTAGAACCGGAGAAATTTCGGTTTTTCTGAATTTGACTGCCAGGGGACTGATGAGGCTGACAAAGTACTGACAAAATACACTACATAACACACAACTTCATAACATATGCTTGATATTAATTAAAATTTAGAAATAAATCTCTTAGGAACTAATCTGTCTATTAGCCACAGACGTCCACTGCTGAACATAGGCCTCCCTCATGACTCGCCACAAAGTGCGATCCCGTGCAGACCACATCCATTGATTCCCCGCTACCCTCAGGAGGTCATCCGTCCATCCAGTCGGGGCCCTACCACGCTGCGCTTTCCTATACGTGGTCGCCACTCTACGACTTTGCTGCTCCAACTGCCGTTCATTTGCCGGGCTACATGGCCTGCGCATTGCCATTTCAACCGTGCAATCCTGTGAGCTGTGTCGGTTACCCTGGTTCTACTGCGGATATCCTCATTTCTGATTCTTTCGCGCACAGAAACTTCGAGCATAGCCTTTATTGACGAACTACAGGCCCATTTCACTGCTGAGCCATATGTTTATCAGCTGTTCTTCAGAGTCATTACCAATCGTCTCGCGCACAGTCGATTTCCAACCTCCCGAACAATCCGGATTCCGAAAAGCTTTAGCACCATAGACCAAATTCATACGCTGCGGCAGGTTGTCCAGAAGAGAAAGGAGTATAACCGGCCACTATGTTTGTGAACTATGAAAAAGCCTTTGATTCGATCGAGACATGGGCTGTGCTTCAATCTCTCCAGCGGTGCCGTATCGACTATCGATACATCGAAGTGCTGAAGTGTTTGTACTGAAACACCACCATGTCAGTCCGAATCCAAGACCAGAGTCTATCCAACTGATTACATATTTTTATATGCCCAATAATTACAAATATTAAATCTAAACCTTAAAAACTAAATATAACTAAAAACAAAAACGTTTGTTAAGTTAGACTTTTTATAATAGTAAAATAAAAGAAATTACAAATTATAAATACATTGTAAAAACCTTAACCTAGGGTGCCATCGGCTGATATTTGGTTTTAGTAGAAATTTACCCAAACAAAAATTGCAAACTCAATGGCATGAAGGTTAAGTAATCTCTAACAGGGATACGTTTGCCTTTCTGCTTGTATTGTCTGTCACCGAAATATTTGGGTCATTGTCAGTTCAAAAAACAAAAGTTGTCCCTTCGGTGGTCAAAAGTTAGGCTAGGTTATGTTGCTATTACATCGGATTATAGAAGAGGGAACGTTCTTTATTCTCACAGGCATTTAATCAAAAAATTAGGTCCTGGAATCCTTAATTTTGCAAATGTCCACCGGAAAGACGCGCACCTAATTCTGACAATGACCCATTTTTAAGTGTTTTCTTGTTTTTTTTACATGATAAGTATACATGAATTGAAACAAAATAAGACGATTGCTTTGAATGAACTATTATGTTATACTTGAGGCTTCTTATCCGTACAAAAATGCTGATTGTTTTAGACATTATTCTCTATGATAAAACATGTTCCTTAACATATTATCAATGTTGCTTAGAACGGGCCATTGCGATTTGGTATATATTTGAAACGTAGGTACAGTTTATATTTTTCATTGACAATTTGTTTCAAAAACTACTCAATTTTGACAAAAATCACGCAGGAAACTGGTTTTTTAGGGTTCCGTACCCAAAGCGTAAAAAAGGGACCCTATTACTGAGACTTCGCTGTCCGTCCGTCCGTCCGTCCGTCTGTCACCAGGCTGTATCTCAAGAACGGTGATAGCTAGAAATTTTCACAGATGATGTATTTCTAGTAGTAGTAGTAATACAAAAATAGTAAATACTCCTGAGGACGTGTCTGCAATTTTTCTTGAAAAATTCACTCTCACAGACGGCGTCTCTGATCAGACTGATCAAGCCTTACGATTACTACATTCCCATGTCCCCAGGATACAAAACGAGATAACCTTCGAGCCAGTAAATCCAGGTGAGGTTAAGACAATAGTAAAAAACCTAAAGCCTAAAACCTCAAGTGGATATGACGGGATTCCGATAGCAGTTATCAAAGATAACATTGACATACTTGCAGAACCACTGGCATATCTGTTCAACGAATGCTTCCAATGTGGCACCTTCCCGGATCAGCTTAAGGTTGCGAAAGTACTTCCCATTCACAAAAAGGGTTCTAAGCTAGATCCCAAAAACTACAGACCCATCTCTCTCCTGCCCACACTCTCTAAGCTTCTCGAGAGATTAATCAAGGATAGACTGATGAGGCATCTTTAGCAGAATAATGTATTAAACTCAAGACAGTATGGTTAACAGAAAAGTAAAGGCACAAGCGAGGCTATCACCGCGTTGATAAAAGATGTAACCGATCAAATTAACGACAAGAAAAAAGTAGCAGGCTTGTTTCTCGATTTAAGCTCCGCTTTCGACACGGTCGATCACAACATTTTACTCGCAAAGCTCGAACATTATGGAATAAGAGGTAAAGAACTGGCCCTGTTTCGTTCTTATCTAACAAACAGAAAACAATATGTTGAAATTAAATGGACAACCGATAACAACGAGGCAATGCATAGTTCCAAAATGGCTAAGATCACGAGGGGAGTTCCCCAAGGATCTATATTAGGACCAATTTTTTTCATACTGTTTACAAACGACCTCATAAGTTATATAATAGAGACTATTCCGAATACCAAGCTAGTAGTTTTTGCGGATGATACTAACGCAATTATTGCAGCGGACAACCTCATAGAACTAAATAACAGAGCGAATGGCGCCATGAAAGCTTTTCACACCTGGTTCAGCATCAATAACTTGAAGTTAAACAGTAGGAAGACGCATGCTGTGCTTTTTAAAACAACGGCAGCGAATAGAGATGCTCTGGAGATTGTTTCTGATGATGCAACAATCAGTCAAGTGGAATCAGTGAAATTCCTTGGGGTATGTATAGACTCTAACCTTAACTGGAAGGATGAACTGCTGGCGATAAGAAATTCTGTGAGTTCTGCCTGCTATGCCCTTCGAAGTTTTAGAGATGAGGCGAAGCTGACCCAGATGAAGATCGTATATCATGCATTAGTAGAATCGAGGTTACGTTACAGCATATCCTTGTGGGGAAATAGTTACAAGTATAACGTTCACACTGCTTTCGTAGCACAAAAAAGGGCTATCAGAACGATAGCTAGAGTACCCCAAACGACTTCATGTAAAAGCTTCTTCACAGAATTTGCAATTCTAACCGTTCCAAGCTTGTACATTCTAGTAGTACTTACACATCTAATGAAGCATATTGTAGATATAGAAACTGCTGAAGAAAGACAAAAGCGAATGACTACTAGACGAAAAGATCTGCCTAAGGTGATAAAAACTAAACTCAAAGTAGTCAAGCATACGGCAGGTTATCAGGGAGTATTTCTCTTCAATAAGCTACCAGTAGAACTCAAGACGATCATAAGTGTTAACGCGTTCAAAAACAAGCTCAAAGCATATCTATTGGAAAAGTGTTTCTATTCCGTTGAGGAATACTGTCAAAATTCAGACTGACATGTGAAAAACTAAAATGTACTTAGGCTTTAATAAAATTAACGACATAGCTGTTTGTGAGATTTAGTAAATTAATTCTATACATTATTGTTATTGTTATATTATTTAATAATGTGGACATGTACCTATTCTTGGAATTGTAACTATAATAATTTTATCTTGACACGTTTATGACATTTTAATTTTTTATTTTGATAATGATTTTGTTCCACACGTTTGTAATATTTAGCTACACGTAATTTAGTTAAGGTCTTTTTTATTGTTTAATTTTATGTATTATTTCAAACACAATTGATATTGTTCAATGAAATAAATAAATGAATGAATGAATTCTATTGCCGCTATAACAACAAATACTAAAAATAAAATAAAATAATTATTTAAGGGGGCTCCGATATTAACTATATAACTTGTTATAGATTATGGTACGGAACCCTTCATGCGCGAGTCGGACTCGCACTTGCCCAATTTTTATTAATTACGTCAGCGCTCGGCGAATGGCTTAACGAATAGAAAGACGAGTAACGACCTAAGAGCATGCATATATAAGAGTGTAAATCAAGCGGGGGTAAGCAGTACATCGTATTAATATCACTTTAAGGGCACTTCTCAGAGCGTTTCTAACGCCTGATGTGTCGTGGACGTCAATAACTCAGAAGTGCCGCCAGCGCCAGCTTCTGGGTAAGTTTTTGGCAGTCTAATATTGACTAACTGAATGTATAATTTGCTGCATAATAACAACAATTAAAAATTTAAAAAACCCCCGACATGACAAACTATCCTAAAAACTAACATCAAAAGAAAAAAGTCCTAAGAACTGTTATTCACTTAGGCAAGAGTATTTTTGTTAAAGGACAAGCTTACGTGGCCTTAAATCGCGTTAAAACCTTGCTAGGTGTTGCTATTTGTGACCTTAATCAAAGAAAACTGTTCAATAGTCCTAATGAAAATTCAGCTTTAGCAGAATGGCAAAGACTTAGAAACTGCAGTTAGTCAGTACTGTGACAGAAATCACGATATGAGTTTTTTTTCTCAAAGAAGTTTTTCTGGTACTCAGTTTTTTACTGACTGTACTTTCTTACACAAACGTTATTAATTCATCAAGACCAATCAGACGAGCTCAAACACCATGGGTTTATCTTGTGGTGATTAGGAGTTCCAACGGTCATCTTCAGATCCAAGATAGCAAATTATAGTAGCTGGTTATCATGAGACCCTCAGTTAGTGAGTGATATGGAAAATGCTAACAAAACTTAACATTTAACCAAAAATTTGAATTCTTGGCTTCAATATTGGCTGAGATCCTTTCGCAACTAACTGACCATCATGAGACCTTCATTTCGTGAATGATATAGAAAATGCTAATAAAACTTAACATTTAACCAAAATTTGGAATTCTTGGCTTTAATATTGGCTGAGATCTTGTCACTTGTTTCAATTAAAGCTGAATATCTTGGAAACTACTGGCCCTATTTTCATCAATCATAGCTTAGAACCATATCGACGGAAAATTCTTTCGATTAAAAAAAAACCGCACTCAAATTGGTCCATCCGTTTGGGAGCTACGATGCCACAGACAGACACACAGATACACATGTTAAACTTATAACGCCCCTCTTTTTCGTCGGGGGTTAAAAATGAAGCTGAAATGAAAGCTTGCGGGACTTCGGAGATATTGACGGCCACGACACGTCAGGCGTTTTAAACGCTCGGAGAAATGCCCTTAAGTCATTTAATAAATAAAATTAGAATACTGTACAAGAAAAATTATATTTATTTCTACCACACTAAGAAAATATTGGATATTATACGGTGGTTGAGTGATATTTATAAAATTCGAAAATTCGGATTTCTGACTTCGAAAACCCGAATTTAAAAACGGATCATGAACGGCTATAAAATCCGGATTTTCGAACTTCGAATAATCCGGATTGCAATCCCTACCCTACACACGGTAGGTAATAGGGAATGGTAGATTCCAAAGTTCCGTACTGCTTGTCCACAATATACTACTATTAGGTACCTACTAAAAATAATAAAGAATTGCCCGGCTACGATAAGTTTGCACCGGATATTATGACATACAAATTTATTATTATTGATGGCCGTGGCGCTTCAATGTTAATATATCTGCTCCAGAGTCTGCAAGCAATGTTGCAAATGTACGACGAAATAAGTGACCAGTACAAGTACTCTGCAATTTCTTTCGGCATGGTCCCGAATTTGTTTTTTCCAATAACCTGTCCTGTCCAGTACATTTCCCGCTTCGGGAATTTTGAAAACATCACTCTTTCACCCTTACCTCTTCGTTATCAAGTAGGGTAGGTACTTGATACCGAAGATAAATAAAAAATCGCAAAAATGATATATTATAGTTTGTTCTGCATATACCCACTGAAAACGTATAGTCACGTAAAAAGAGTAATGAGTAAAAGATAGGATTTTCACAATTTTAATATTTAAATTAATTACAATTATTTTTTTTCATTACCATTCGCATAAAAGTAGCTAGTAAACAATGGCAATGAAGAGAATGGTAATGTTTTTTTTTACCTTTTGCAGATTGACTCATTATAAACAACTGCAATCATAGGTATATTCATTCATACACTAAGTTTTCGAACTCAATGTTGCTTATTTAAGTATCAACAGTACAATAAAACACTAAAGCATTAATACCATTCATGCTGGCAATGAAAAAAAAAACGTACCAAATCCAAAATCCCGCCAAGAATTATTCTTTTGCAAAATTATGGCACGCGTCCGCTCTCTTCTTTATTCACGGAGTCGACTGAGGTGGGATTGCGGGTGGAAGGGACAACGCGTAAAATACTACTTCGTACGTCAACAAACCGATGTTACCATTGCAAATTTAATTGATGGTAATGAAGTTTTTTGATGGACAAAAATATTTTGCAATACAATGAACGTAAATAACAATTATATGACTGTTAGACTTTCAAAGTTATATTCCTTATTAAATAGTTCAACCATATTAGAGAATAAATTAAATTTGATACATGTAAATAGATTAGTTATTCGCTGTCAAATCTATACATTTGTGTTTTGAACGGTGATGTTAATGAATTTTTCGCATGCCATTTTTTTATTTATTTATTTATATTGCAATAGTATAATATGTTTTGCATGCAAAGAATACCTATGTACCTAACACAATATATATAAAATATTTGAAGTTAATTTGGCACTTAATACGTGAATAAGCGCTAGAATTCTTTTTAAAGAGCTTGCTAAACGGCTCTTCGACACCACTGGTGACCAAAGGGCTCGCTCAGCGTCTTAGTATAGCAATACAGCGAGGTAATACTGCCTAGCGTCTTTGGTACAATGCCACGGGGGGCATTTTTAGACTTCGTTTAGATTTAGATAGACTTATTGGGTTATTGTTTATTTTGTTGTGTTAAATATATTAGATGTAAAATATAACATCACCGTGTTATACATATGTTTATTTCTACGAACATGTGATTTGCGCGAAATGGTAGAAATACCCTAAATTATTGTAAAATATAACATCACCGTGTTATACATATGTTTATTTCTACGAACATGTGATTTGCGCGAAATGGTAGAAATACCCTAAATTAAGTTACTTTTATGTTCTAAACCCTCAATGGCTGTAATTATATTATTTATTACATTTCATTGTTCATCAGTTACATGGCCTCGAATTCTGCTTGAGAATTTTCATTGTTAACTTTTGGAAGTTCCCGTTACCGGTACAAACTGTGCGTAAGTTCAGGCAGACCAAGTTATTTGCAGTTCGTGTTATGTGTTATTAGTATTTTTTCAATTTTCAAAAGCGCAGCATTTATAGCATCTTACTCGTCGAGACCACTATGTAAAAAGTCTTGAATCATCTATCCTCTCAAGCTGTTCCAGACTTCGACGGATTCTGAAGGTACGTTAATACCCAAGAATATTGCAAATAAGCTGAGCTTGTTGTAACACCTAACGCAATGGCTGCTTCTTGAAACGTTGCGTATAAAACACTATTAATAGCACGTAAGTCTTCAAAGCTTTTGGTTCCTGTAATATAATGATCAGTCATGTTATTGACATAATTGCTCCTTACCTTACCGATATTTTCAACAACTGCGTCAAAGAAGGTATGTTTCCGGACCTAATGAAACTAAGCAAAGTTATACCGTTGCATAAAACGGGTGAAAAAAATAATCTTACGAACTTTCGCCCCATATCTATTTTGCCAGTACTAAGTAAAATATTCGAAAAGTTATTGTTAAATCAGTTACAGACATACTTTACAAACAATAGCCTGCTTTACTGCCAACAGTTTGGATTTAGGAAAGGACGTTCTACAATTAATGCCGCTTCTGAACTAATTAAATATATTTATGAGATATGGGAAGATTCATGTGACGCAATAGGCATATTCTGCGACCTTTCGAAGGCGTTCGATTGTGTTGAACACTATACTCTTTTGCTTAAACTTGAACATTACGGACTGTCAATAAAATCCTTAAATCTACTTTCATCATATCTTAATTATAGATCACAAACCATAGTCATAAATAGAACCCAATCAAATGGAGCGGCTGTGAAACTCGGTGTGCCGCAAGGGTCAATCCTAGGGCCGTTTCTTTTCTTAGTATACGTAAATGACCTGCCATTCTTAGTTCACAACGATTGCAAAATTGTTAAATGAAAAAAATACTAAATGTGTTAAGTTTGTCACGAATAAAGTTAAACACGAGCAAGCAAGTGTTATTTTTAAATATGCGGAACTGGAACTGGATGATAGTTACAGTTTTTCTCGGTATTACATTAGATTCTAAGCTCCAACGGGGTCCCCATATTGCTAATCTCTCCAATAGTTATGCAGCTTTTGCGGTTAGTAAGATCCGTCAATTAACCGACTTGAAAACAGCTCGATTAGTATATTTTAGTTATCTCCATAGTTTTATGTCGTAGTTGTTCTTAATTGATTCTTCTCTTTCATTCTGCTATTTTAAAGTTGGTTTCTTTTGTCTCCAAACATTATTTTTTGGTAAAATCAGCAGTTTTGTAAATATTCGCTGAGCGAGCGAATTTCGCTCCGAAAATAAGAAAAATTGAGACCCCCTCCTCCAACTTTCAAACGCGGGTCAATAAATTATGGAAAAAATCATGAAAATGAAGCCTTATAGGTACTTTCAACGAAAACTATATTGAATAAAATCGGTCGAGCCGTTTTTGAGTTATCGCAAAATTTCATAATTTTCTTTAAAATGACGTAAGTGCCGCGCGTTTTCCTTATAATTCGAACGTTACACATATGAGTTAAGTGCTATACTGCATTAAAATATTCCGCAAACATCTGGCGCGGTTAATCGATAACTTCCAGAAGGTAATAAGTAATTACAGCTACTTCGGCGTTTACGAGCTGTTTATAGAGCTTGAAATCTTTCTCTTAATTTAAACCTCGGGCTTAAAACCGGTATTTAGTTGCCCAACTACGGAACCCTACACTGAGCGTGGCCTAGAGTTGTGCGTGCTCGTTCACTGCAAAGATCGCTCCAAACTAGTACAATCTCGCAAATGTACTAGTTCGGTCTTTTAGTACATTTAGTACAGTAGTACACTAAAAATAACAAATTTATGGGATTAAAACTAAAAATTTAACTAAGATTAAAAAATATTTATAAAACTAAGACCTCTAGGTAGGGTGCCCATGACGCAGGCAGCATTCCCACGCTGTATGGCTATGGAAAGCCTTTGCGCGAGAAAACTGCCCGCGCGTGGGTCCCCTGTTGCCTCCCTCAGGCGCTTGCTGAGCTCTCCTCTGTGGAGTCCGCGCGCACCCTGGCCCCACGGAACAAGTGTCTCGACGCCAAAGCAATGAAGTCATACACTGAAAGAAGCTGAGCTTAATAATGTTACGGAATGGTTTGTGCCCGAGTCAATAATACCAGTTTCGTGCTCTTTTTTTATTCCGTTCCGATATCAAGAACAAACGGGCGGTTTTAGCGTAGAAAATTAAATATTTGATTTCCCTTAATACTTTACAGGCTTAGGACTGACATTCTAATACATTACAAGACGAGCATTAGAATGGCGTATTTAAAAATCAAATTATGTACAGTGATTGGCTGATTGCTTCTTTTTGTATTTTTTTTTATATTTGTTTTTTATAATAACTATTTACAAACTGTGTACAAAATTTACATATTACTATGTAAAAATAGCAATAGTTTAACCTTTTCAGGTTTTAATAGCCTTCGTCGTTGGCTTAGCACCTGGCCCGCACTTGAGAAAATCCGTTCACAGAATATACAGACGTAGCCTGCATCTCGAGTAGTTTCAACATGTACCTGTATACTCTAGGGTAAATCTCCTTTTTCTTGTGACACCATTTCAGACGATCTTCTTTACGTGGCAAGTACGGCTCTCTCATATAACCATCGTACTCTGTTATTGCCGCTACTGTATTATTTTCAGGCCGGATGATTAGCGCCATTTCCTGGTCAAAGTTATCCCAGATGCTTTCTGTTCGCGCTTCTGGGCAGAAGGTTCCAGCAGCAGGTGCAGTAGCAAGAGATGTGTTTTCCTCCGGTCCTGACGGCAACCTTATCTCGCAGATTCTTTTTTTTAGGCTATCGGAAGCCTTCAAAAAAGAGTCGTCGGTTTTAAATCCTTTTTTTTAAATCTTGGGTCTAATATCGTGCAATCGGAATTGAGCTGATTTTTCTCCAAACCGTGGAACCTTAATTTCAATTGCTCTTCTAACGTGTGGGTGAATGTCACGATCTCATCGATTCCGTTTGGTTGCAATGCTGCTAAATGTCTCTCTATCAACTGGACGAAAATCAGTACTTTTGATAATGAGACTACTTTTTCTACACTGTTTACTACAGTTATTTCGTAGAAAGGTTTGAGGATTGGTAGCATTGCTTCTATAATTTGCCACTCACGCGGATGAAGCAACAGATCATTTCGCATGAGTGCCGCTAATGTGGCGATAACTGCTTGCCGCACTCGTAATATGCGCTCTATCATGTCTTAACATGAGTTCCACCTCGTAGGACACTCTTGTTTTAGTTTTAGTAGGGGTAGGCCCATCTGTTTTTGGGTTTCCGATAATTTACATAACCCATTCGAACTACGTTTGAAGAATTCGACGTGGCCTTCACTTTGTCGATAACTTCTCTTACTTCGTTAACTGCTCGTTGCACCATTAAATTTAACGAGTGGGCGAAACACCATATAGGCCTCCAACCTCCCATCCTAATGGCTCCCGTTATGTTCGCTGCATTGTCACTCACAATACTACCAACCTTGTGTGTGAGCTGCCAGTCATAGATGATTTCCTTTAAAAAGGTCATCAAATTTACGCTTGTGTGTCGCTCGTGGTACCTTATACAGCCGAGTAAAGCAGAGGACAACGTGGTTTTGCTTTCATCAATGAAATGCGCTGTGACGGCAATAAACTGTCGGTAGTAGTGGAAGTCCATCCATCGGCTCCTAGACGGCTGGCGGATTTACTTTTGGATTTGTTGAAAAACCTCCATATAAATTTTAGGAATCAGCGTATTTGTCAACGTTTCTCTTGATGGCAATTGGTATCCTGGGCAATGCGACACCATTTCTACGAAACGTTTAAATTCCGGCTCTTCGACTATTCGTAAGGCGTGGTGACCTTTTACCACCATCTTTACTAACTGCCTATTTAATTCATCTACCTTCCGTTCCGATGGTGGCTTTCGGAAGTTGTTGCCGATTGGTTGTGTTGTGTAGCTGTAACGGTTCTGGCGTTGACGGTTTGCAGCCCCGTGTCAGTCGCCGGCCTCTGCTTAGAGACCGTGGAAACAGCTGATGATGATGAAGCACACTCCGATGCCGATGCGACTGCAGCATTTACAGTCGTACTTGGGCCTGGCGTAACATCTTCATTTATACCTGCCTGTGCCTCTTGCCTGACAATGCATAAAGCTATCGTCGGGTGCTTATTTTTCATATGTCTAGTTAAATTCCCTAGAGACCCACTCTTGATGCTCAATGTCAGTGCACAATAATTACATTTAGCCCGTAAATGTTCCGCTTCTTCTGTATAATGGAACCAAATATTGCTCCTTTTGCCTTTACTTGGAGCCATTATTTACAAATACCTATATACAATGTCCACATAAAATATTTACAAAACGTTTTCTTGACCCACTATTTAGTATTTAATTTACACAATTTTACTTGGAACCATTGTTTATTTACAAAGATTTACACTTAAGTTTATTTATTATTTACAAAGTTTTAGTCACACACTAAGTATTTACAGTATTTATACGAAATAAAAAGAAAAAACTAAAGTTCTTGTAATTCTTGACACTAGTTCAAATAACTGCACAATACGTAAACAGTCACTTAAAGTTCACAATAAAAACTTAATAACTCGTTATTTTTTACGCTAACTTCAACTTGGAAAAAACTGAAATCATATTCAAATTTTGTTGTCAAATTTGTCAACCAACTCAAAATAAATTTTAACTCAACCGTTCTCAAAACGTATCCAAAGTATCTTTCAAAATGTAACTCTATTACAATGTAAACAAAGTTCAAACTAGTCTAAATCCAAAGCCTGCAAAAGGAAAGGAAATTACGGCAAATGGCATCTGTTGAATATATTCGAACGCGACCAAGCAAGCTATATCTATCTCTTTTATTCCCGTGTAGTCGCAACCTACGTGCTTCCTCGCTTGTGAGTAATAGCCAAGAGCCGTTCAGATGTCTTCACACGCGCACCGCGTTAGTTTAGTTCGGTCGAACGAAACGCTTTGCTGTCACTTTAACGTCCGTCACCGCTCACTCCCGCTCTACGCTCCGTGTGTACGAAATGAACTAATAGCAGAATCGAAACGGAATATCAAATCAAATCAAAATCAAAAATTATTGATTTTCAACAGAGTTTACAAAGTTGTCGAGAATCCTCCTTTTAAGTTAAAAACTTGTATTAGGAGGAATTCGCTCTTTCATCCAAGTTGTGCTTGGATGAAAGAGCGAATTGGAATAGTTCGGTCTAGTCAATCAATCAATGGCCTTTCAGTCTTTTACAGACTATACAAACAGTGTCATGAAGAACAATGCTTTTCATGGCTATGCAAGCCAATACGAGAACGATACACGCGACCACAGGCTTGGCAGATGTAAGACTGGCCTGCGCGCGGTGAGCAAGGGTCGAGCTGATGTCTTTTGGCACGCTTGGTTGCGTGAGTCCTAAACCATGCGTCATCCAAGATCTTACGCCCATCCAACACCACTTTCCGCCTTTTGTCCCTATCCGCTGCGGACTCCTCCCAGTTGTGGACATGGATTTTAAATGCGTGCATGTCTCGCTTGGCGCAGTCTTTGTAACGCAGCATCGGGGGACCGATGCTTCTTTTGGCGTCCGCTACAGCGCCGAGCATAACACGCCGCGGCAAACGGGATGGATGCATGCGATACACATGCCCCAACCAACGCAATCTTCTCAGTTTCAGCAGTGCAAAGAGGTTGGGAAGCTGTGCGATTTAAAGCACCCTTTCGTTTGTGACTCTGTCTTTCCAGTGTATACCAAAAATGCTACGGATGCAACGCATATGGAAGGAGTTAAGGCGACGTTCATGTCTGGCGTAAGACGTCCAGGTTTCAGCACCATAGAAGAGTATGCTCAGAATGCACGTTTGATACACGATCATTTTGGTCTTCCTAGTTAGATGTTTGTTTTGCCACACTCTTGTATTTAGCTTCCCGAACATCGTCGCTGCTCTCCCGATTCGGACATCAACCTCCGCATCAAGTAAGAGCTTGCTCGACACTGATGAACCAAGGTAGCAGAACTTGTCGACTGACTCCAGCGGTGCGCCATCCACCAGGACTGCCGGTGTTTCCGCACACCCTTGCGCCATCACAACAGTTTTCCTGGCATTATTGGACATAGAAAACAGAGCACAGGCACGAGCAAACTTATCCATAATAGCCTGGAGTTCCTCCTCACTTGTCGCAATAAAAGCAGCGTCGTCAGCAAACAGCAAACTGACCGAGCAGCGACCGGACAGTTTGCTGTTCGGTCTAGTACCGTGCAGGGAATTGCGTCTTTTTGATTTTAGTACATGTACTACACAAGCCTAGCGTGGCTCGACATGCTCTTGGCCGGTTTTTTATGATATATGGTATTTAAAGAAAATGGCGGTTCTGTAGAGTCTACAGCCGTCTGCTGCAAATCTTCGATAACTGCTGTAGCTAAATTTTCTATTGGTCTGAAACAAAAAAGGATTCTTTTGTCATTTACTAACATGTTAAAGGGAAGGATAAATCTATAAAAAATAAATATATATCGGCTCTCAATACTGTTTGGACAGTTTTGACCCCAAAATAAATATTTATTTAATGCGATATCGGTAAATTTCTAGGTACATCCTTCCGATAATATAGTAGACAGACTATTTTAATTAAATATTTAAACATTATCGGAACGAACTTTGTCTTTTTTTAACTGTTTTCAGTATGATGTTAAATAGGCATCTATTACGCAATTTGACTGTAAATTTAGCCAATGAAAGTCAGTTTTATATTCTATCTCACTCGAGTTGTCCCATAATATGGTTGCCATACCCCAAGGGTTCAAGGACCGCAGGCACAGAGGCGGTGGCAAGCGAACGGCGAACCAAATCATTAATGGTACCGTGGCGGTATAAGCGGCCGGCGCTCCTTGTACAAGACAGACCATGTCGACCCAGCCAGTATGAGGGACACAAATTTCAGACCCAAGTCGCAAACATATCGCTATTCTTATGCAACTAGGGTCTAAAACCGTGCCTACCTGTTTAGATGGCAGTGCGCGTAACCAATGACCCGACTCGGGCGCTGATACAGCCAGGAGGTGGGCACGGTCTCAATCGTCCGAACTATTTTGAAATAGATTTAAATGTGTTGCCATAAGGCATGGAGAGTCCCATGCTTTTTGCAGATGTTTTGTGGTTGGGGTATCCTCACCAGGGCACATGTGACATTAGGCTTCTCTGGCCTCCTTTAGGCCCACTATCTCGTCGTCCAGAAACCTAGTTTGGTTTAGAATTAAATTGACAAGAGATAGTGAACTATAGGAGGAGGACGCCGGTAACAGACAGACAGACACACTTTCGCATTTATAAAATTAGTATGGATTATGTACATCGTCGTCTGATATTCATTTATTTACTGTGTACTTAAAAACATTGTGTACTGAATGGTTCATTAAATGTTTCGTAGAAAATTATTTTACTGCAGGTTATGTTTTGCATAATGCTGACTAGATTGATATATGACCTTGATTGACTTGTCTGTAGGTTTTGAAGGTACATGTTGTGTATAGAAAACATACCTGAGAGTGGGTCGCTGTTGGCGCCGGCGAGCTGCGAGGACTGCGCCTCGTAGCCGGGCGCGTCGTCCACCTCCATGAAGTGGGCGTCCGTCGGCAACCCAAACAGGGAGATAAGGGCCTGCGAATTATGTATTCATGCTATTTATTCAGTACGCGTTACCCGAACCGAACCGTTTAACCAAACGTAATGTTTCGCATAATGCTCATTTGGAAGATATTTTCTATAGCAGAAACGGTACATGTTGTGTATAGAAAACATACCTGAGAGTGGGTCGCTGTTGGCGCCGGCGAGCTGTGAGGACTGCGCCTGGTAGCCGGGCGCGTCGTCCACCTCCATGAAGTGGGCGTCCGTCGGCAACCCAAACAGGGAGATCCGGGCCTGCGAATTATGTATTCATGCTATTTATTCAGTACGCGTTACCCAAACCGAACCGTTTAACCGAACGTAATGTTTCGCATAATGCTCATTTGGAAGATATTTTCTATAGCAGAAACGGTACATGTTGTGTATAGAAAACATACCTGAGAGTGGGTCGCTGTTGGCGCCGGCGAGCTGCGAGGACTGCGCCTCGTAGCCGGGCGCGTCGTCCACCTCCATGAAGTGGGCGTCCGTCGGCAACCCAAACAGGGAGATCCGGGCCTGCGAATTATGTATTCATGCTATTTATTCAGTACGCGTTACCCAAACCGAACCGTTTAACCGAACGTAATGTTTCGCATAATGCTCATTTGGAAGATATTTTCTATAGCAGAAACGGTACATGTTGTGTATAGAAAACATACCTGAGAGTGGGTCGCTGTTGGCGCCGGCGAGCTGTGAGGACTGCGCCTGGTAGCCGGGCGCGTCGTCCACCTCCATGAAGTGGGCGTCCGTCGGCAACCCAAACAGGGAGATCCGGGCCTGCGAATTATGTATTCATGCTATTTATTCAGTACGCGTTACCCAAACCGAACCGTTTAACCGAACGTAATGTTTCGCATAATGCTCATTTGGAAGATATTTTCTATAGCAGAAACGGTACATGTTGTGTATAGAAAACATACCTGAGAGTGGGTCGCTGTTGGCGCCGGCGAGCTGCGAGGACTGCGCCTCGTAGCCGGGCGCGTCGTCCACCTCCATGAAGTGGGCGTCCGTCGGCAACCCAAACAGGGAGATCAGGGCCTGCGAATTATGTATTCATGCTATTTACTTATTCAGTACGCGTTACCCGAACCGAACGTAATGTTTCGCATAATGCTCATCTGGAAGATATTTTCTATAGCAGAAACGGTACATGTTGTGTATAGAAAACATACCGGAGAGTGGGTCGCTGTTGGCGCCGGCGAGCTGCGAGGACTGCGCCTCGTAGCCGGGCGCGTCGTCCACCTCCATGAAGTGGGCGTCCGTCGGCAACCCAAACAGGGAGATCAGGGCCTGCGAATTATGTATTCATGCTATTTATTCAGTACGCGTTACCCGAACCGAACCGTTTAACCGAACGTTATGTTTCGCATAATGCAATTTTTTTTTTCATATATCAATAGATTAATACTTTTACATTTAAATAAATCAATACACGTGATGCATGGTATGAATCTTTATATAATATGTAGAAATGATACAGCTTATGTGGATTACAAATACAAAGTACAATTTCAAACATACTGCGCACGCAACCGCTGTGGCTTGACTTCAACTTTTTTGACGTTGGTCATATCACAACTATTTTTCACGCCAGCAGCGCCATGCGCGCGCTCGCGCCGTGTGGCGCCGGCGCCGCCTCGCACACGCGAGCAGCCACATGTCGTGGTCGGGCCAGACGCTGGTGCCGGGCTCGAGCGCGGCGATGACGGGCTGCATGAAGCGCCCGAGCGAGCCGGCGCCGTCGGGCTCCCGGCTCGGCGACGCCGCGCGCGCTGGCGGCGCCCAGCAGCGGGTGCCGCGCGCGGCCGCGGGGCCGGCAGCGGGATGCGCTCCGGCTCCTGCTCCGCGCAGGCGGGCGGCGCGCGCTCGGGCGCGGCACCAGCGTCCGGCTCGGCGCGCTCCTTGTGCTAGTGCAAAAAATGTTTAATGTCGATACAAACTTTCAACCCTAATGCGATGAAAAGGGGGTTTGAAAGTTTGTATTGAAAACTAAACTAAAAAAAATTGAATAACGCTCAAATTACTAGTGCTGATATAGTGAGCAAATACTAGTGAAAGTCAACCGTTTTTCATCCAAATCGATTTCTTCAGATGGTTAAGACATTAAAAATAGTTCTTTGGGTAATACTTTCGGCAAGTTGAAATCCCAAATCCATCCATGAAAATTTAGCATCTAAAACAATAAATGTCATTCATTAAAGAGTCAGAATGACAATGTATCTATATGATATGTCTATATTTTAATAATTACTTACTTTATTAGCAAAATCGTAAATATCCTTCTTATCTAAGTACTGAATAAGATTTCGGTTTAATATCTTGGCAATACTCTCCATTGCAATGTCACGTAATTATTTCGGAACCGACTGATTTTTACCCATCCTGAACAATCAGTGACAATGATTTATTGCTTTTAATTTACATTTATAGACCATTTTAAAGGTTTAATCAAAGGGCCTTGGCAGTTCAAACAGTTATATATTCAAGCACAACACATTAATAATAATAAACTTCTAAAATACAGTACACGTCAACAAAGATGTATTCTCTACAGCAGCTGTCAACGGAGTAAATCAAAATCAACATTCAATCTGATACCTGTCACTAGATTTGAATAGAATCAAATCTAGTGACTTTAAATTGTCGATTGCCAGTCTCTCATGACACACCCCCTCAATCGACTCACTATTCTAAAATTACCCTGTATATTCACAAATTTTGAACCACCCTGTATACCTAAACTACTCAACTTCGCTTAGTTTGGGACTAGGTCGATTTGTGTAAGATTGTCCCTTAATATTTATTTATTTATTTATTTATTTAACTTTATTCTGAATTTCTAATACCCGACACCCTGTATACATATAATAAATTGGTATAATTCCTAAGCTTCTCTAAACAATTATAATTTTACATCTTTATCCAAAAACTTTAACCAAACTTTGTTATTATGTTCATTGACTTTCATCTCGGTACATACTCATCATTAAAATTCGATAAAACTAAATAACAATACATTATAAATCTCTACTAGACTCGCCATCAATACACAATATGAATTTCATATTCTTACACTCAAAACTTCAATAAACGACTTCAATATTTAAATCAACTTCTATTATACTCCACTCGACACTTAATTTATTAAAAACTACAATAAGTATTTTAAAAATCCCTTCCCAACCTTTCCTATAACAACCTTTAAATTCTGCAACTCGATACATCACCTCATTAAACTACAATTAATATTTAAAACTTCATAATCTCCCACTCGACTCCTCATTTCACTAAACTACAATAAATATTTCAACTTCAATCTTCTCCCACTCGACTCATCATTTCACTAAACTACAATAAATATTTCACCTTTATATTCTCCCACTCGACTCCTCACTTCATTAAACTACAATAAATATTTCAACCTTTATATTCTTTACTCGACAACTCATCTCATTAAATTACAATAAATATTTAAACCTTTATCTTTTCCTCCCACTCGATACTACATTTTGTTAAACTCATAAACCTACAACATACAACAACTCACACTCATATCACCAACTCACACTTACCAGAAAAACCTAAATAACAAACAATATACAATATATAAGAAACAAATACAATCAAATTAATTTATATAAAATATAAAAATGGAAAATACTTAATAATGATTCAGTTACATTTTACATGATTTACCTCACACCCCCTTAAGTGAATCATTATTTAAACACCCCCTTAAACCTGACTATTTATGATATGCTGACATTTTTCGAACTTTACAGATTCTTCTAATCTTATTATTCACAACTCTTTCTCTTCAATTCCTTCTGCTCGATCATCTTCATTACCAATATCATAAAATTCTTCATCTCCATCAAAATAAATCTAATTATCAAAAATTAAATCATTTCCAAAATAATCACAGTTTTCTCTTCTTTCATCATGATTGTATTCACATTCATTTATTTCCCCCTCATTTGTTTCAACTTCATTTATTTCGCCTTCATTTGTTTCAACTTCATTTGTTTGATCTTTATTTGCTCAACCTCCTCAACTGAACTCCTTCTCGAAACTCATTTTCAATAATAATTCTTATATTTTCACCTTCTCGACCACTTACTTCATTACTTTTATTTCTTCTTATATTTACACACGGTAGGTAATAGGGAATGGTAGATTCCAAAGTTCCGTACTGCTTGTCCACAATATACTACTATTAGGTACCTACTAAAAATAATAAAGAATTGCCCGGCTACGATAAGTTTGCACCGGATATTATGACATACAAATTTATTATTATTGATGGCCGTGGCGCTTCAATGTTAATATATCTGCTCCAGAGTCTGCAAGCAATGTTGCAAATGTACGACGAAATAAGTGACCAGTACAAGTACTCTGCAATTTCTTTCGGCATGGTCCCGAATTTGTTTTTTCCAATAACCTGTCCTGTCCAGTACATTTCCCGCTTCGGGAATTTTGAAAACATCACTCTTTCACCCTTACCTCTTCGTTATCAAGTAGGGTAGGTACTTGATACCGAAGATAAATAAAAAATCGCAAAAATGATATATTATAGTTTGTTCTGCATATACCCACTGAAAACGTATAGTCACGTAAAAAGAGTAATGAGTAAAAGATAGGATTTTCACAATTTTAATATTTAAATTAATTACAATTATTTTTTTTCATTACCATTCGCATAAAAGTAGCTAGTAAACAATGGCAATGAAGAGAATGGTAATGTTTTTTTTTACCTTTTGCAGATTGACTCATTATAAACAACTGCAATCATAGGTATATTCATTCATACACTAAGTTTTCGAACTCAATGTTGCTTATTTAAGTATCAACAGTACAATAAAACACTAAAGCATTAATACCATTCATGCTGGCAATGAAAAAAAAAACGTACCAAATCCAAAATCCCGCCAAGAATTATTCTTTTGCAAAATTATGGCACGCGTCCGCTCTCTTCTTTATTCACGGAGTCGACTGAGGTGGGATTGCGGGTGGAAGGGACAACGCGTAAAATACTACTTCGTACGTCAACAAACCGATGTTACCATTGCAAATTTAATTGATGGTAATGAAGTTTTTTGATGGACAAAAATATTTTGCAATACAATGAACGTAAATAACAATTATATGACTGTTAGACTTTCAAAGTTATATTCCTTATTAAATAGTTCAACCATATTAGAGAATAAATTAAATTTGATACATGTAAATAGATTAGTTATTCGCTGTCAAATCTATACATTTGTGTTTTGAACGGTGATGTTAATGAATTTTTCGCATGCCATTTTTTTATTTATTTATTTATATTGCAATAGTATAATATGTTTTGCATGCAAAGAATACCTATGTACCTAACACAATATATATAAAATATTTGAAGTTAATTTGGCACTTAATACGTGAATAAGCGCTAGAATTCTTTTTAAAGAGCTTGCTAAACGGCTCTTCGACACCACTGGTGACCAAAGGGCTCGCTCAGCGTCTTAGTATAGCAATACAGCGAGGTAATACTGCCTAGCGTCTTTGGTACAATGCCACGGGGGGCATTTTTAGACTTCGTTTAGATTTAGATAGACTTATTGGGTTATTGTTTATTTTGTTGTGTTAAATATATTAGATGTAAAATATAACATCACCGTGTTATACATATGTTTATTTCTACGAACATGTGATTTGCGCGAAATGGTAGAAATACCCTAAATTATTGTAAAATATAACATCACCGTGTTATACATATGTTTATTTCTACGAACATGTGATTTGCGCGAAATGGTAGAAATACCCTAAATTAAGTTACTTTTATGTTCTAAACCCTCAATGGCTGTAATTATATTATTTATTACATTTCATTGTTCATCAGTTACATGGCCTCGAATTCTGCTTGAGAATTTTCATTGTTAACTTTTGGAAGTTCCCGTTACCGGTACAAACTGTGCGTAAGTTCAGGCAGACCAAGTTATTTGCAGTTCGTGTTATGTGTTATTAGTATTTTTTCAATTTTCAAAAGCGCAGCATTTATAGCATCTTACTCGTCGAGACCACTATGTAAAAAGTCTTGAATCATCTATCCTCTCAAGCTGTTCCAGACTTCGACGGATTCTGAAGGTACGTTAATACCCAAGAATATTGCAAATAAGCTGAGCTTGTTGTAACACCTAACGCAATGGCTGCTTCTTGAAACGTTGCGTATAAAACACTATTAATAGCACGTAAGTCTTCAAAGCTTTTGGTTCCTGTAATATAATGATCAGTCATGTTATTGACATAATTGCTCCTTACCTTACCGATATTTTCAACAACTGCGTCAAAGAAGGTATGTTTCCGGACCTAATGAAACTAAGCAAAGTTATACCGTTGCATAAAACGGGTGAAAAAAATAATCTTACGAACTTTCGCCCCATATCTATTTTGCCAGTACTAAGTAAAATATTCGAAAAGTTATTGTTAAATCAGTTACAGACATACTTTACAAACAATAGCCTGCTTTACTGCCAACAGTTTGGATTTAGGAAAGGACGTTCTACAATTAATGCCGCTTCTGAACTAATTAAATATATTTATGAGATATGGGAAGATTCATGTGACGCAATAGGCATATTCTGCGACCTTTCGAAGGCGTTCGATTGTGTTGAACACTATACTCTTTTGCTTAAACTTGAACATTACGGACTGTCAATAAAATCCTTAAATCTACTTTCATCATATCTTAATTATAGATCACAAACCATAGTCATAAATAGAACCCAATCAAATGGAGCGGCTGTGAAACTCGGTGTGCCGCAAGGGTCAATCCTAGGGCCGTTTCTTTTCTTAGTATACGTAAATGACCTGCCATTCTTAGTTCACAACGATTGCAAAATTGTTAAATGAAAAAAATACTAAATGTGTTAAGTTTGTCACGAATAAAGTTAAACACGAGCAAGCAAGTGTTATTTTTAAATATGCGGAACTGGAACTGGATGATAGTTACAGTTTTTCTCGGTATTACATTAGATTCTAAGCTCCAACGGGGTCCCCATATTGCTAATCTCTCCAATAGTTATGCAGCTTTTGCGGTTAGTAAGATCCGTCAATTAACCGACTTGAAAACAGCTCGATTAGTATATTTTAGTTATCTCCATAGTTTTATGTCGTAGTTGTTCTTAATTGATTCTTCTCTTTCATTCTGCTATTTTAAAGTTGGTTTCTTTTGTCTCCAAACATTATTTTTTGGTAAAATCAGCAGTTTTGTAAATATTCGCTGAGCGAGCGAATTTCGCTCCGAAAATAAGAAAAATTGAGACCCCCTCCTCCAACTTTCAAACGCGGGTCAATAAATTATGGAAAAAATCATGAAAATGAAGCCTTATAGGTACTTTCAACGAAAACTATATTGAATAAAATCGGTCGAGCCGTTTTTGAGTTATCGCAAAATTTCATAATTTTCTTTAAAATGACGTAAGTGCCGCGCGTTTTCCTTATAATTCGAACGTTACACATATGAGTTAAGTGCTATACTGCATTAAAATATTCCGCAAACATCTGGCGCGGTTAATCGATAACTTCCAGAAGGTAATAAGTAATTACAGCTACTTCGGCGTTTACGAGCTGTTTATAGAGCTTGAAATCTTTCTCTTAATTTAAACCTCGGGCTTAAAACCGGTATTTAGTTGCCCAACTACGGAACCCTACACTGAGCGTGGCCTAGAGTTGTGCGTGCTCGTTCACTGCAAAGATCGCTCCAAACTAGTACAATCTCGCAAATGTACTAGTTCGGTCTTTTAGTACATTTAGTACAGTAGTACACTAAAAATAACAAATTTATGGGATTAAAACTAAAAATTTAACTAAGATTAAAAAATATTTATAAAACTAAGACCTCTAGGTAGGGTGCCCATGACGCAGGCAGCATTCCCACGCTGTATGGCTATGGAAAGCCTTTGCGCGAGAAAACTGCCCGCGCGTGGGTCCCCTGTTGCCTCCCTCAGGCGCTTGCTGAGCTCTCCTCTGTGGAGTCCGCGCGCACCCTGGCCCCACGGAACAAGTCATACACTGAAAGAAGCTGAGCTTAATAATGTTACGGAATGGTTTGTGCCCGAGTCAATAATACCAGTTTCGTGCTCTTTTTTTATTCCGTTCCGATATCAAGAACAAACGGGCGGTTTTAGCGTAGAAAATTAAATATTTGATTTCCCTTAATACTTTACAGGCTTAGGACTGACATTCTAATACATTACAAGACGAGCATTAGAATGGCGTATTTAAAAATCAAATTATGTACAGTGATTGGCTGATTGCTTCTTTTTGTATTTTTTTTTATATTTGTTTTTTATAATAACTATTTACAAACTGTGTACAAAATTTACATATTACTATGTAAAAATAGCAATAGTTTAACCTTTTCAGGTTTTAATAGCCTTCGTCGTTGGCTTAGCACCTGGCCCGCACTTGAGAAAATCCGTTCACAGAATATACAGACGTAGCCTGCATCTCGAGTAGTTTCAACATGTACCTGTATACTCTAGGGTAAATCTCCTTTTTCTTGTGACACCATTTCAGACGATCTTCTTTACGTGGCAAGTACGGCTCTCTCATATAACCATCGTACTCTGTTATTGCCGCTACTGTATTATTTTCAGGCCGGATGATTAGCGCCATTTCCTGGTCAAAGTTATCCCAGATGCTTTCTGTTCGCGCTTCTGGGCAGAAGGTTCCAGCAGCAGGTGCAGTAGCAAGAGATGTGTTTTCCTCCGGTCCTGACGGCAACCTTATCTCGCAGATTCTTTTTTTTAGGCTATCGGAAGCCTTCAAAAAAGAGTCGTCGGTTTTAAATCCTTTTTTTTAAATCTTGGGTCTAATATCGTGCAATCGGAATTGAGCTGATTTTTCTCCAAACCGTGGAACCTTAATTTCAATTGCTCTTCTAACGTGTGGGTGAATGTCACGATCTCATCGATTCCGTTTGGTTGCAATGCTGCTAAATGTCTCTCTATCAACTGGACGAAAATCAGTACTTTTGATAATGAGACTACTTTTTCTACACTGTTTACTACAGTTATTTCGTAGAAAGGTTTGAGGATTGGTAGCATTGCTTCTATAATTTGCCACTCACGCGGATGAAGCAACAGATCATTTCGCATGAGTGCCGCTAATGTGGCGATAACTGCTTGCCGCACTCGTAATATGCGCTCTATCATGTCTTAACATGAGTTCCACCTCGTAGGACACTCTTGTTTTAGTTTTAGTAGGGGTAGGCCCATCTGTTTTTGGGTTTCCGATAATTTACATAACCCATTCGAACTACGTTTGAAGAATTCGACGTGGCCTTCACTTTGTCGATAACTTCTCTTACTTCGTTAACTGCTCGTTGCACCATTAAATTTAACGAGTGGGCGAAACACCATATAGGCCTCCAACCTCCCATCCTAATGGCTCCCGTTATGTTCGCTGCATTGTCACTCACAATACTACCAACCTTGTGTGTGAGCTGCCAGTCATAGATGATTTCCTTTAAAAAGGTCATCAAATTTACGCTTGTGTGTCGCTCGTGGTACCTTATACAGCCGAGTAAAGCAGAGGACAACGTGGTTTTGCTTTCATCAATGAAATGCGCTGTGACGGCAATAAACTGTCGGTAGTAGTGGAAGTCCATCCATCGGCTCCTAGACGGCTGGCGGATTTACTTTTGGATTTGTTGAAAAACCTCCATATAAATTTTAGGAATCAGCGTATTTGTCAACGTTTCTCTTGATGGCAATTGGTATCCTGGGCAATGCGACACCATTTCTACGAAACGTTTAAATTCCGGCTCTTCGACTATTCGTAAGGCGTGGTGACCTTTTACCACCATCTTTACTAACTGCCTATTTAATTCATCTACCTTCCGTTCCGATGGTGGCTTTCGGAAGTTGTTGCCGATTGGTTGTGTTGTGTAGCTGTAACGGTTCTGGCGTTGACGGTTTGCAGCCCCGTGTCAGTCGCCGGCCTCTGCTTAGAGACCGTGGAAACAGCTGATGATGATGAAGCACACTCCGATGCCGATGCGACTGCAGCATTTACAGTCGTACTTGGGCCTGGCGTAACATCTTCATTTATACCTGCCTGTGCCTCTTGCCTGACAATGCATAAAGCTATCGTCGGGTGCTTATTTTTCATATGTCTAGTTAAATTCCCTAGAGACCCACTCTTGATGCTCAATGTCAGTGCACAATAATTACATTTAGCCCGTAAATGTTCCGCTTCTTCTGTATAATGGAACCAAATATTGCTCCTTTTGCCTTTACTTGGAGCCATTATTTACAAATACCTATATACAATGTCCACATAAAATATTTACAAAACGTTTTCTTGACCCACTATTTAGTATTTAATTTACACAATTTTACTTGGAACCATTGTTTATTTACAAAGATTTACACTTAAGTTTATTTATTATTTACAAAGTTTTAGTCACACACTAAGTATTTACAGTATTTATACGAAATAAAAAGAAAAAACTAAAGTTCTTGTAATTCTTGACACTAGTTCAAATAACTGCACAATACGTAAACAGTCACTTAAAGTTCACAATAAAAACTTAATAACTCGTTATTTTTTACGCTAACTTCAACTTGGAAAAAACTGAAATCATATTCAAATTTTGTTGTCAAATTTGTCAACCAACTCAAAATAAATTTTAACTCAACCGTTCTCAAAACGTATCCAAAGTATCTTTCAAAATGTAACTCTATTACAATGTAAACAAAGTTCAAACTAGTCTAAATCCAAAGCCTGCAAAAGGAAAGGAAATTACGGCAAATGGCATCTGTTGAATATATTCGAACGCGACCAAGCAAGCTATATCTATCTCTTTTATTCCCGTGTAGTCGCAACCTACGTGCTTCCTCGCTTGTGAGTAATAGCCAAGAGCCGTTCAGATGTCTTCACACGCGCACCGCGTTAGTTTAGTTCGGTCGAACGAAACGCTTTGCTGTCACTTTAACGTCCGTCACCGCTCACTCCCGCTCTACGCTCCGTGTGTACGAAATGAACTAATAGCAGAATCGAAACGGAATATCAAATCAAATCAAAATCAAAAATTATTGATTTTCAACAGAGTTTACAAAGTTGTCGAGAATCCTCCTTTTAAGTTAAAAACTTGTATTAGGAGGAATTCGCTCTTTCATCCAAGTTGTGCTTGGATGAAAGAGCGAATTGGAATAGTTCGGTCTAGTCAATCAATCAATGGCCTTTCAGTCTTTTACAGACTATACAAACAGTGTCATGAAGAACAATGCTTTTCATGGCTATGCAAGCCAATACGAGAACGATACACGCGACCACAGGCTTGGCAGATGTAAGACTGGCCTGCGCGCGGTGAGCAAGGGTCGAGCTGATGTCTTTTGGCACGCTTGGTTGCGTGAGTCCTAAACCATGCGTCATCCAAGATCTTACGCCCATCCAACACCACTTTCCGCCTTTTGTCCCTATCCGCTGCGGACTCCTCCCAGTTGTGGACATGGATTTTAAATGCGTGCATGTCTCGCTTGGCGCAGTCTTTGTAACGCAGCATCGGGGGACCGATGCTTCTTTTGGCGTCCGCTACAGCGCCGAGCATAACACGCCGCGGCAAACGGGATGGATGCATGCGATACACATGCCCCAACCAACGCAATCTTCTCAGTTTCAGCAGTGCAAAGAGGTTGGGAAGCTGTGCGATTTAAAGCACCCTTTCGTTTGTGACTCTGTCTTTCCAGTGTATACCAAAAATGCTACGGATGCAACGCATATGGAAGGAGTTAAGGCGACGTTCATGTCTGGCGTAAGACGTCCAGGTTTCAGCACCATAGAAGAGTATGCTCAGAATGCACGTTTGATACACGATCATTTTGGTCTTCCTAGTTAGATGTTTGTTTTGCCACACTCTTGTATTTAGCTTCCCGAACATCGTCGCTGCTCTCCCGATTCGGACATCAACCTCCGCATCAAGTAAGAGCTTGCTCGACACTGATGAACCAAGGTAGCAGAACTTGTCGACTGACTCCAGCGGTGCGCCATCCACCAGGACTGCCGGTGTTTCCGCACACCCTTGCGCCATCACAACAGTTTTCCTGGCATTATTGGACATAGAAAACAGAGCACAGGCACGAGCAAACTTATCCATAATAGCCTGGAGTTCCTCCTCACTTGTCGCAATAAAAGCAGCGTCGTCAGCAAACAGCAAACTGACCGAGCAGCGACCGGACAGTTTGCTGTTCGGTCTAGTACCGTGCAGGGAATTGCGTCTTTTTGATTTTAGTACATGTACTACACAAGCCTAGCGTGGCTCGACATGCTCTTGGCCGGTTTTTTATGATATATGGTATTTAAAGAAAATGGCGGTTCTGTAGAGTCTACAGCCGTCTGCTGCAAATCTTCGATAACTGCTGTAGCTAAATTTTCTATTGGTCTGAAACAAAAAAGGATTCTTTTGTCATTTACTAACATGTTAAAGGGAAGGATAAATCTATAAAAAATAAATATATATCGGCTCTCAATACTGTTTGGACAGTTTTGACCCCAAAATAAATATTTATTTAATGCGATATCGGTAAATTTCTAGGTACATCCTTCCGATAATATAGTAGACAGACTATTTTAATTAAATATTTAAACATTATCGGAACGAACTTTGTCTTTTTTTAACTGTTTTCAGTATGATGTTAAATAGGCATCTATTACGCAATTTGACTGTAAATTTAGCCAATGAAAGTCAGTTTTATATTCTATCTCACTCGAGTTGTCCCATAATATGGTTGCCATACCCCAAGGGTTCAAGGACCGCAGGCACAGAGGCGGTGGCAAGCGAACGGCGAACCAAATCATTAATGGTACCGTGGCGGTATAAGCGGCCGGCGCTCCTTGTACAAGACAGACCATGTCGACCCAGCCAGTATGAGGGACACAAATTTCAGACCCAAGTCGCAAACATATCGCTATTCTTATGCAACTAGGGTCTAAAACCGTGCCTACCTGTTTAGATGGCAGTGCGCGTAACCAATGACCCGACTCGGGCGCTGATACAGCCAGGAGGTGGGCACGGTCTCAATCGTCCGAACTATTTTGAAATAGATTTAAATGTGTTGCCATAAGGCATGGAGAGTCCCATGCTTTTTGCAGATGTTTTGTGGTTGGGGTATCCTCACCAGGGCACATGTGACATTAGGCTTCTCTGGCCTCCTTTAGGCCCACTATCTCGTCGTCCAGAAACCTAGTTTGGTTTAGAATTAAATTGACAAGAGATAGTGAACTATAGGAGGAGGACGCCGGTAACAGACAGACAGACACACTTTCGCATTTATAAAATTAGTATGGATTATGTACATCGTCGTCTGATATTCATTTATTTACTGTGTACTTAAAAACATTGTGTACTGAATGGTTCATTAAATGTTTCGTAGAAAATTATTTTACTGCAGGTTATGTTTTGCATAATGCTGACTAGATTGATATATGACCTTGATTGACTTGTCTGTAGGTTTTGAAGGTACATGTTGTGTATAGAAAACATACCTGAGAGTGGGTCGCTGTTGGCGCCGGCGAGCTGCGAGGACTGCGCCTCGTAGCCGGGCGCGTCGTCCACCTCCATGAAGTGGGCGTCCGTCGGCAACCCAAACAGGGAGATAAGGGCCTGCGAATTATGTATTCATGCTATTTATTCAGTACGCGTTACCCGAACCGAACCGTTTAACCAAACGTAATGTTTCGCATAATGCTCATTTGGAAGATATTTTCTATAGCAGAAACGGTACATGTTGTGTATAGAAAACATACCTGAGAGTGGGTCGCTGTTGGCGCCGGCGAGCTGTGAGGACTGCGCCTGGTAGCCGGGCGCGTCGTCCACCTCCATGAAGTGGGCGTCCGTCGGCAACCCAAACAGGGAGATCCGGGCCTGCGAATTATGTATTCATGCTATTTATTCAGTACGCGTTACCCAAACCGAACCGTTTAACCGAACGTAATGTTTCGCATAATGCTCATTTGGAAGATATTTTCTATAGCAGAAACGGTACATGTTGTGTATAGAAAACATACCTGAGAGTGGGTCGCTGTTGGCGCCGGCGAGCTGCGAGGACTGCGCCTCGTAGCCGGGCGCGTCGTCCACCTCCATGAAGTGGGCGTCCGTCGGCAACCCAAACAGGGAGATCCGGGCCTGCGAATTATGTATTCATGCTATTTATTCAGTACGCGTTACCCAAACCGAACCGTTTAACCGAACGTAATGTTTCGCATAATGCTCATTTGGAAGATATTTTCTATAGCAGAAACGGTACATGTTGTGTATAGAAAACATACCTGAGAGTGGGTCGCTGTTGGCGCCGGCGAGCTGTGAGGACTGCGCCTGGTAGCCGGGCGCGTCGTCCACCTCCATGAAGTGGGCGTCCGTCGGCAACCCAAACAGGGAGATCCGGGCCTGCGAATTATGTATTCATGCTATTTATTCAGTACGCGTTACCCAAACCGAACCGTTTAACCGAACGTAATGTTTCGCATAATGCTCATTTGGAAGATATTTTCTATAGCAGAAACGGTACATGTTGTGTATAGAAAACATACCTGAGAGTGGGTCGCTGTTGGCGCCGGCGAGCTGCGAGGACTGCGCCTCGTAGCCGGGCGCGTCGTCCACCTCCATGAAGTGGGCGTCCGTCGGCAACCCAAACAGGGAGATCAGGGCCTGCGAATTATGTATTCATGCTATTTACTTATTCAGTACGCGTTACCCGAACCGAACGTAATGTTTCGCATAATGCTCATCTGGAAGATATTTTCTATAGCAGAAACGGTACATGTTGTGTATAGAAAACATACCGGAGAGTGGGTCGCTGTTGGCGCCGGCGAGCTGCGAGGACTGCGCCTCGTAGCCGGGCGCGTCGTCCACCTCCATGAAGTGGGCGTCCGTCGGCAACCCAAACAGGGAGATCAGGGCCTGCGAATTATGTATTCATGCTATTTATTCAGTACGCGTTACCCGAACCGAACCGTTTAACCGAACGTTATGTTTCGCATAATGCAATTTTTTTTTTCATATATCAATAGATTAATACTTTTACATTTAAATAAATCAATACACGTGATGCATGGTATGAATCTTTATATAATATGTAGAAATGATACAGCTTATGTGGATTACAAATACAAAGTACAATTTCAAACATACTGCGCACGCAACCGCTGTGGCTTGACTTCAACTTTTTTGACGTTGGTCATATCACAACTATTTTTCACGCCAGCAGCGCCATGCGCGCGCTCGCGCCGTGTGGCGCCGGCGCCGCCTCGCACACGCGAGCAGCCACATGTCGTGGTCGGGCCAGACGCTGGTGCCGGGCTCGAGCGCGGCGATGACGGGCTGCATGAAGCGCCCGAGCGAGCCGGCGCCGTCGGGCTCCCGGCTCGGCGACGCCGCGCGCGCTGGCGGCGCCCAGCAGCGGGTGCCGCGCGCGGCCGCGGGGCCGGCAGCGGGATGCGCTCCGGCTCCTGCTCCGCGCAGGCGGGCGGCGCGCGCTCGGGCGCGGCACCAGCGTCCGGCTCGGCGCGCTCCTTGTGCTAGTGCAAAAAATGTTTAATGTCGATACAAACTTTCAACCCTAATGCGATGAAAAGGGGGTTTGAAAGTTTGTATTGAAAACTAAACTAAAAAAAATTGAATAACGCTCAAATTACTAGTGCTGATATAGTGAGCAAATACTAGTGAAAGTCAACCGTTTTTCATCCAAATCGATTTCTTCAGATGGTTAAGACATTAAAAATAGTTCTTTGGGTAATACTTTCGGCAAGTTGAAATCCCAAATCCATCCATGAAAATTTAGCATCTAAAACAATAAATGTCATTCATTAAAGAGTCAGAATGACAATGTATCTATATGATATGTCTATATTTTAATAATTACTTACTTTATTAGCAAAATCGTAAATATCCTTCTTATCTAAGTACTGAATAAGATTTCGGTTTAATATCTTGGCAATACTCTCCATTGCAATGTCACGTAATTATTTCGGAACCGACTGATTTTTACCCATCCTGAACAATCAGTGACAATGATTTATTGCTTTTAATTTACATTTATAGACCATTTTAAAGGTTTAATCAAAGGGCCTTGGCAGTTCAAACAGTTATATATTCAAGCACAACACATTAATAATAATAAACTTCTAAAATACAGTACACGTCAACAAAGATGTATTCTCTACAGCAGCTGTCAACGGAGTAAATCAAAATCAACATTCAATCTGATACCTGTCACTAGATTTGAATAGAATCAAATCTAGTGACTTTAAATTGTCGATTGCCAGTCTCTCATGACACACCCCCTCAATCGACTCACTATTCTAAAATTACCCTGTATATTCACAAATTTTGAACCACCCTGTATACCTAAACTACTCAACTTCGCTTAGTTTGGGACTAGGTCGATTTGTGTAAGATTGTCCCTTAATATTTATTTATTTATTTATTTATTTAACTTTATTCTGAATTTCTAATACCCGACACCCTGTATACATATAATAAATTGGTATAATTCCTAAGCTTCTCTAAACAATTATAATTTTACATCTTTATCCAAAAACTTTAACCAAACTTTGTTATTATGTTCATTGACTTTCATCTCGGTACATACTCATCATTAAAATTCGATAAAACTAAATAACAATACATTATAAATCTCTACTAGACTCGCCATCAATACACAATATGAATTTCATATTCTTACACTCAAAACTTCAATAAACGACTTCAATATTTAAATCAACTTCTATTATACTCCACTCGACACTTCATTTATTAAAAACTACAATAAGTATTTTAAAAATCCCTTCCCAACCTTTCCTATAACAACCTTTAAATTCTGCAACTCGATACATCACCTCATTAAACTACAATTAATATTTAAAACTTCATAATCTCCCACTCGACTCCTCATTTCACTAAACTACAATAAATATTTCAACTTCAATCTTCTCCCACTCGACTCATCATTTCACTAAACTACAATAAATATTTCACCTTTATATTCTCCCACTCGACTCCTCACTTCATTAAACTACAATAAATATTTCAACCTTTATATTCTTTACTCGACAACTCATCTCATTAAATTACAATAAATATTTAAACCTTTATCTTTTCCTCCCACTCGATACTACATTTTGTTAAACTCATAAACCTACAACATACAACAACTCACACTCATATCACCAACTCACACTTACCAGAAAAACCTAAATAACAAACAATATACAATATATAAGAAACAAATACAATCAAATTAATTTATATAAAATATAAAAATGGAAAATACTTAATAATGATTCAGTTACATTTTACATGATTTACCTCACACCCCCTTAAGTGAATCATTATTTAAACACCCCCTTAAACCTGACTATTTATGATATGCTGACATTTTTCGAACTTTACAGATTCTTCTAATCTTATTATTCACAACTCTTTCTCTTCAATTCCTTCTGCTCGATCATCTTCATTACCAATATCATAAAATTCTTCATCTCCATCAAAATAAATCTAATTATCAAAAATTAAATCATTTCCAAAATAATCACAGTTTTCTCTTCTTTCATCATGATTGTATTCACATTCATTTATTTCCCCCTCATTTGTTTCAACTTCATTTATTTCGCCTTCATTTGTTTCAACTTCATTTGTTTGATCTTTATTTGCTCAACCTCCTCAACTGAACTCCTTCTCGAAACTCATTTTCAATAATAATTCTTATATTTTCACCTTCTCGACCACTTACTTCATTACTTTTATTTCTTCTTATATTTTCTTCTCTCTTCCTGATTGTGTTGTGACCTCCCTGACTACTTCTTGATCTCTTTTTTCTAATAAATGCCAGAGTCCTCTGATTCTTACACTGTTATCATTTCCTTTTTTAAATATATACCTTGTTCTTCTTCGTTTATTCTTACATCTCTTGCCCTTATTATTCTTTTCTCATCATCCACCCATATTTTGTAGCCATTTCTTACGTAGCCGACCAGAATTCCTTTGTTACATCTTTCGTCAAGTTTTCGTATACCTGAATTAATTTTGTAGAAAAGTGTTGAACCAAATCTTCTGATATTTGATACGTCTGGTTTGACATTAAACCACATTCCAGCTGGTGTTTTATCTTGTCCTTCTGTAGGGCTTCTGTTGATCAGGAAACTTGCTGTCATTAAGGCTTCACCCCATAGATAACACAGGTCTACAAAAACAAATTTTTTTTTTGGTTTCTGTTCTAATGCTTGAATTCTGATTCCAAACATCGAAAAACACTCGGATATCCATTTTTAACTCTTAAAGTTTGCTTTTGTCTGATTTATGTTGATAAGTACGTTTTGAAGATTTTAATTGATTTTTATGAGCAATAGGTGATAGCACTTTGATTATCTAGTTTCTACAAAAGCAAACTTTGATCGGAACAGATATTTTTTTATTTATTTGTGACATAGGAGAAACCAAAATTTCACATTCAGGAGCCAGACCCAGAAATCGTGTTGACCGGTGTAATTCGGGACACGGCCGTCAAACATTAAAGCTCTCGTTCTCTCCATCAGAGTCCTGTTGAGTCTTTCAGCTTTTCCATTTAACTGTGGCGTATACGGTATTGTAAAATCTAAAATTATTCCTTTTGAATTGCACCATGAAATTAGGTTATTGTTCGAGTATTCACGACCATTATCACATCTTATTTTCTTTGCTTTTTGATTAAAATGATTTTCTGCCAATATAACAAACTGTTTCACTTTGTCAAATACTTCACTTTTGAAGGTGATTAAGTACACTACACAGAAATGTGTATAATCGTCAAGAAATGTTATAAAATATTTTTTATCGTCCCAAGTGGGAATTTCAATAGGACCGCAAACGTCAGTATGGATTATTTCTAAAGGAAATTTGGCTTTTACTCTATTGTTTTTGAAAGGTTGCCTAGTCATTTTAGCTTTAACACAGATTTCGCAAAATTTTTCAGGATGTTCCCCCCAATTTGGATACCATTCACCAGCTTAGCTAGACGAGGCACATCAGAAACGTGACCTAGCCGACGGTGCCAGATATCGGCGCTTTCTGTGAGCATAGCTTCGCGAATTAAACTAGCAGAAAATTCTGTTTCGTAAAGACCAATTCTTGATTTGTATCCAGTTAAAATAATTTTATTATTTTTCTTTATAAATACCTTATTTCCAACGAAGTGTACGGATCCATCATGATCTGTGATTGAACTGACAGATATCAAATTTCTGCAGACTTCCGGAACATAAAGTACATCTTCCAGCTGAAAGTACTTGGTATTGACTGTACCTTTGGCTTGAGCGACGAGATTTTCTTGATTTGCACATTTAATGTCAACATTTATCTTTTCCGTAAATTGTATAATATCTTTAGTAAAGAAGAGGTGTGAGGATGCGCCCGAGTCTATAATGGCTTTAATATTAATATTATTGTGATATTCCTCGCTTACCAGGCTGTAATTATGACAATATTTCTCAATGTGGCCTTTTCTGTTACATTTTCTGCAAATCTTAGCAGAAAAACACTCACTGGAAAGATGACCAGCTCTATTACAAATACTGCACCTTTTACTTTCACAAAACCTGGCAATGTGTCCTAGTTTCCCACCACAGTTGTAGCATTTCTTCTCATGCCCTTTGAAAACTTCATTCGCTGGTGACGGAATCTCAATAAAATTTTGTTCGTTTCTTTTTAATACCTTTTGTAAACTTTCTATCATAATATGTATAGTTTGGTTTGTCTGAGGAGACATCTCCCAAACGATTCGGAAATAATTTAAATTTGTCGGTAAAATGGATAATACTTTCTGTATTAACATCTCATCAGATATTTTATTATTTGTTGAATTTAGATCAGAACACATATTTTGTAGTTTACTAATATCTTTTAAAATGTTTCCGCTGAAATTATATTTGTAGAATTCTATGACTTTCGAATGACTATCTTTATCTGAATTGTAATTGAATACAATGTCCATGTTTAAAATATCGTCCGTTGTTGGACAATTAATGACATAATGCAAGAAGTCTTCATGGATTGAGTTCAAAATATAAAAACGAGCTTTTGAATCATTAGTTCCTTCATCTTTCTTGTCAAGTCCTTTCGCTTGTATAAAAAGTTTTGTTAGTTTTCTCCAATTTTGGTAATTTGTAGATGCATTCAATTTATTCGGACTGTCCATTATTAATAAGTTTGTACGTACGGTTTGTTTCGTGAAAATATTATAACAAGACGGTTACTAGGTAAAAAACTTCTGTTACTGGTTGCTAGGCTTATTTTTATATAAGCAATGGCTATCTTCTTCGGGCTAAAACTTTCAAACACAAAGCACTGAATCTATAATGCGCCACTGGTGCCCATGACCTTTTCAAGGTTTAATCAAAGGGCCTTGGCAATTCAAACAGTTATACAGGGTGAAACATGGGTCGTGAACAGAAATTTCCGTTTCTATTGCAGTATTTTAAGGCAAATTCATTGCATTAACTCTTAAAACAAACAATAAAACTTATTTGATATTAATTTAAAATAGGAAAAATACCAAGCTTATGGTCACCCTATCCAGGACTTGACTGTAGCTTTAAGTATTTACAATTACTGTTATGTAGATTTATTTTAATCTTACTACTCGAGTACTGACTATCTAACACATCATCTGTGTATTCCAAGACCCTACATTATGCACTTAATGTAAACACACTTGGTATTGGTTGTTATCGTATTTTATTTTGAAAAAAATAATCGCAAATTTTACACGTACTAAATAAATGTTCAAAATGATCGCCTTCTAATTCATCACACAACTGTGCCCGTTTCCTGTGGTTGTCTTTGACTCTCCTTAGCACGAATTGGTCGGCCTTTACTGAAAGCTCTGCTACTGTATCGGATACCTGTTCATAAACCCTTTTCTTGATCTCACCCCGTAGGTAAAAGTCCAAAGGCGTTAAGTCAGGCCTACGCGGTGGCCATTGTATGGGTCCATTTCGGCCTATCCAGCGTTCAGGGTATTCGTTATCCAAGTAATTACGGACGTCACGGTGAAAAAGAGGCAGGTGCTCCATCTTGCTGATAATGTAAGTTCACTAAATCCTCCTCAGGCACTCCTTCTAGCAGTGACCTGACGTAGAAAACGGAGATAGTGCATGAGCTGGAACAGTAAACTCTCCATACTCCCGGAGATTCTGAATCAATCTGCAAATCAGGTTGTGTGTCGGGACTGGTGACTCTGGGTAACGTTCGCGAAATGCTTCTCTTGTTTGCTCTGTACTATTAGTTTGAGAGTAAAATCTTGTCATATCGTAACGTTCAATAAAAGTATAAGGATACGCAGGCGGCATTGTGAACGCGAATTATTAATTTTCAATTTAAATTCGTTGCTTAATGTTATGACTTTTGAATTTGTCATTGTCAATAAATATTTTTTTTACGTTCTTACCAGCCAATACAAAGAGGTTAAATGATTCATTTTATCTAGGTCTATGACAGTTTAACGTAGCAATTAGGGTGACCATGAGACTCGTAAATTTAAAACCTTTTTTTTAATAACGAATTAACAAACAATGTGTACATATTTCTGCCCCTCATATCGTCCACATGTTTAAGCTAAAGTTAGACATTAAGAAAAACATATTTCTGTTCACGACCCATGTTTCGCCCTGTATATTCAAGCACAACACATTAATAATAATAAACTTCTTAAATACAGTACACGTTAACAAAGATGTATTCTCTACAGCAGCTGTCAACGGAGTAAATCAAAACCAACATTCAATCTGATACCTGTCACTAGATTTGAATAGAATCAAATCTAGTGACTTTAAATTGTCGATTGCCAGTCTCTCATGACAGACCAGACTAATGTTTTACTTCTGTTAATAACTGCCATTGACATAGGCTAAATATTTAGGTAGAAAGAGGTTTATAAAGGTAGTCTTCATTGATTATATTTCAATTCGAAATTGATAATCAATATTTGCTCTAAACTACTAGGAATGTTACGCCGCGTGCTAGTAAAAATACCCTTCAAAATTGAAAATGATCTTTCCACTTCTACTGAAGTAATAAGAGCATATTTGAAAAAACGCCACAAGTTCATTATTTCTGAGAATTCATGGAGATAAATTTCCTTTTGATCGTTTAAGTCAGCCATATTTTTCATGATTTGTAGTCCTTTGTTTTTCTGTAATATTGTTTTATGTTTCCGATATATATTTTTTCCTTTGGAATGTAACCTAATGTTAGATAATTTTGCCGTGACAGTTTTAATCACACGCAATGACTCACTCAATGTCAGTTTCGAGCTTTGTATTTGCTTAGTAGAATCAACCAATATGTTACAGTTTTCTGCTATGAAACATATGTTTTCTCTCACATTAGGTTTGTGAAGAGCTAATTTTGCTCTTGTTACTTTGGCTGCATTTCGACCATTTAGTGCATTAATAACATTTATGATTTCAGAAAAGTATGTCCTGTAGCATAAGCAGGCCTGAATCCACGTGTTCCATCTCGTTATAATGGGTCTTGGTGGTAGTGGCATGTCTGGATACAGCTGTTTTAATACTCTCACTCTTGAGGGTGACTTTAAGAATACCGATTTTATACTTGATATTAATTCGTTAACATCATCGTATAAACCTCGAATTGTCTCGGCTACATGGTTAAATCCGTGGGCAACACACGTTACATGGGTCATATTAGGAAAAATGCCGTTTAGTATGCGGCCTGCTTTTAGCATATACGCTGCTCCATCATTGAGGAATAAGGCCACTTTGTCATGATAATTGGCACTTTCGAATAGTTTGTTCAGCGAGTTAACAACTAAATCATTAATTGTGACGTTATTAGTTCTGTCCAGAACTTGACAAGCGATAATATGCGGCCTGCTCGCGTTACCTTCCCTTAGAGCTCCCACGATTACATTCGCAACGTTTTGCTGTAATCTATCTTGCGGCTCATCCACACTTACAAAAAATGAAAATGATGAAAATGATAAAGACAGTTAAGTAATTATGTTTTTATAAGTACTGGCCGTCTCAAGTGTCAATAAAATATCCGTGAACTAAAGAGGCCAATACGTTGTTAGTGATTAATGATTATCTATTATCTAGATATAAACACTCTGTATGCACCGCTACGTCATACGTCTGTCATCAGCACCAAATTTTCGCTGCCTGGTAATAATCTTAATTTCCTTTTCGATTGTAATGTTGTCAGAGATGGAGAAGAATTCCCCAAGGACGTGCTCTTGATCTGTTAGTGAACTCTTGATCTTTTCAACTTTAACTTTATCTTTATACAGTTTTTGGAGGTTGTCTATTGTTTGACCGAAATTAATATGCAATAATATTGATTTGCTCGAATTTCACTTACCCGAATTTCATTTGCCCGAATGTTTCGTTTCCTAGAAAAGTCATTTGACATTCTCTTGTATTCCAGAATATTACGAGTATATGCCATAATGATACGAATGCCATAAGTATTGTTTTCCATGGTATTAAGTGCCATAATGATAAAGGTCGTCTTTCCAAGTTATGCCTCTTGATTTGACAGCGCTAGTCAGGTTAACGTATCCTAAATGGGATCAGTGCTCGTGCATGCAGCTCTTCGTGGCTCCACCTATGGTCCCACCGGAAAATCAGCGCTTGAGCTAGCGTCATGCTGAGGTGTGACCTTTTCGAGGCACAGCCATAATTGTTAGTTGTCTGTTGTTGTATTCATATTCATTCTTCATTTTTAAAACGGTAACAAAATTAAACGCACTTAAGCAAGACAACTAATTAAGGGGAGATTACGCTTTAGAATTAAAAAAAAAACTTATACAAAGTATACTCTCAACGTATTGTTCCACTATGGCCCAATGCCCGATCTAGCTAGACAAAAAGGGTCACTGCAATTCTATAATAGTACTAACAAAAACGAGGTCACGATTCTGTTGATAATTTTGTGTAAGTACCTTCCAATAATTAATTATTAATCTTAAAGCGTCAATAAGAGCGTTGTCGTCCGTATGATCATTAATTTTCCGTATTTGGTTTTATGTATTTCACAGTGCTTATGTTTAATTTTAAAGTTTTTATTCATGGATAGTGAAGTTGATGGTACCTAAACACTATTTTTTATGATTATTTTAGTTGTAAATACTTTAGTTTTTGCTGAAAAAAAATCTGACCAATGTCATCACATTTTTAGTGCATCTCTTATGTTTCTTAAATTACATGAAAAACTACCAGAAATTACATGTAAGTACATACCATTTTGTACCATGGCTGTATTTTTTTTAAATGGTAGTTGATTTCATTTAAGTATTGTATTAAGTACATTTGAAACTGCGGATGGCTGCGGAACCACGCGACATTTATAGTTAAGCGAAAGCTATTTTTTTGCCGAGGGTAGATTTAAAACCACAGTCTCGAAAATGGGCATTAAAAGCGGGTCACAACGTGTATCCTTCTTACCATAATGTAGTGAAAGCAAAAATCCATGTTATTTCCCTGAAGAGTATATTTCTATCAGCGAAACTCGAATAAAAGTAAAAGTTCAAGCTATTTTAAATAAAACTGCAGAACAGTATGATTATAGGTATTTTGATTTTTTCTTTTATGTTTTACTAGCGGCCGCCCGCGACTTCGTCCGCGTAGATTTTTGATGATGACAAAGATATTAAAATAGGTAAGTGAATTTTATTCTTGATTAAAATGGTCTAGACATATTACATTTCAAACAGTGGCAGACACTATGCAATTGTTAAAGAATTTTAGAAGATTTTCCAATTAGATTACGGGAATTGTTTGCAGGATGCTTAATATTTATTCCGTCAGTTACCTGATGCTTTTAATTTTTGGCAAAAATTACTCTGCATGATATAGAGCGACGCATAGATTTGGAGTTAGAATATGGGGATCTTAGTTGTTAAGAGTGAGATTTAAAAAAAATGTTCAATGTCGTAAGGCTGTTAAAACAATCTTAAACTCAGCACTGGAAATCGAGAGATGTTGGCAGTTTAATGAAGAGTATCTCATTCAACAATAATAAGTAATAAACTTTATTTCAAAACAATAATAAATAATTACCTCTTTTCATAAGAAGGCAGCACTGGTATTTGTACACGCCGGCCTGGCTATTAAACGAAAAGAGTGGTGTGGCGGAGTTCCCGAGGCTGGCCAAAATGTTTCTAAATGGTCTAGCAGGTACCCCAGTTATTAAAAAGGCTAGTGTTTAAAGAAAATGCTGAAATGTGACCATTAAAAACTAAATGCACATAAGCGAATTTAATGATGCGATTACTATTTTGGTCTACAGGATAGTAGTATTGTTTGAAGAGTGATTCAATATATTCTGGTGCTACAGTTTTCTATATTTCTCAAGAAGCTAAATAAAGCTATTCCACTCGACGATGTGTTACGGGCTTGAATTCTGGGGCACAGCAGCAGATTGGCAGCGAGTATTTGTTCTCCGAAAACGAGCACTGAGAATAATATCTCATGTGGCACTAGGCACTCCCGCTCGGCAACTTTTTAAAGACAGAAACATAATGACACTCACATCACAATTCATTTTTTACATAATTAAGCACGTTCGATGTAATATACATCTCTTTCCACTGGCTACATACAAAAGCACACGTATTGCACAGAAACACGTAAACATGATGTCCACAGCACGTTGTCGACTAGCAAAGTCGGGTAAAACAATGTCTATAGTGGGGCCAAAAATCTACAATAAAGTACCCGTCAATATCAAAGATATTGAAAATAATGCAACGTTCTTCAATGTATTAAAGAAATGGCTAAAAACCAATGCTTTTTATAACATCGACGAATTTTACGAATTTAATAATGAAATAATATAATAATTAATAATACTAATAATGTAACTACCTATTCCAATTTTTATTTAATAATTACTTAATGTTTTTTTTTTATAATAATTTGTATTTTGAAATTTAATAGAATTTTTATAATGTATTGACTTGTAAAATGTTGACATTTTATTAATAAATGAGTATGAGTATGAGTAAAGTAAGAATAGGTATATAAAGTATAGATTATTCATGTGCTGATAGACAACTCACTAAATCTAGGAACACATAAAGTTTGGAACACAATTAATAAGAGACAGCACTAAGAAAATATTGTTGACAGTCAACCATAGAAAAGGGGTGCAAGTTCGTCTTAAAAAAATTACGTAGTCACTGGGTAGAAGACAGGAAATAAAAAAAATATAAACTGATGACCTTAGCGTAACACTTCTTTATAAACAACATTAGCGGTGTTCCCCATACAAACTTTGCACCCCTTTTTAACCCCCTTAGAGGTGAAATTTTCCAAAACGCTGAAATTACTTTTTTTGTATTTGATTAAGTAAGCTATCTACAAAGTTTTAAGTCGCTAGTTCAAAAAATAAAGTTTCTCCCATATACACATTGCACCCCTTTTTAACCCCCTTAGGGGTGAAATTTTCTAAAACGCTGAAAGTACTTTTTGTGTTTATGAATAAGTAATCATTCTACAAAGTTTCAAGTCTCTAGCTCAAAAAAAAAAGTTTACCCCATACAAACTTTGCACCCCTATTTAACCCTCTTAGGAGAGGTATTTCCAAAAATCCCTTCTTATCCCTAGCCCACGTTATAAAAGTAACCTACTGTGCAAAAATCAACTCTCTAACATTAGTAGTTTCGGCTGTGCGTTGATGAGTCCTTCTTCTTTTATATATATAGAAGATAAAGTGTCAATTGCCATAATGATTCGTTTCTGTTAAAATGTAAACACAAATTTTAACTGACCTCTTCAGCCATAGTCATTCTTCTAACTTATGCTGGTTTTTGTACTTCCCGTTAATTATGGCAAATAAAAGACAATTTTTATTTATTTTGTTTTATATAGACACACCATGAATAAACGCAGCCCTTCGAACTGATTAAGAGTGTAAAATAATTTTGTCTACTACTTTACTAGTTTAAAACAAATACAAAAGTATTAATTTAAGGGGAGATTACCCTTAAAAACACCGAATTCTAAAAGCTTTTTATGATTTTTTTGAAGAGTGTAAAGAATCAAAGCACTAGATATTGGATATCAATATATTTTTGTATTGAACTTGAACAATTATCGATCTTATAAAAGAATCGGTGAAAAAACTACGCTGCCAGGCGGCAACCTCGCTGTCAGTTGCCTGTGTTGCCAGCGCCATCAAGTACGTTCCGTTACGTGTTTTTAACAATAGGGAAAAAAATAATTGATTCACTAATTGCAGTCTTAAATTATAAATAAACATGGTATTTTTAGGGTTCCATTGTCAACTTCAACTAAGAACCCTTATAGTTTCGCTATGTCCGTCTGTCCGTCTGTCCATCCGTCCGCGGCTTAGCTCCGTGATCATTATTATGTACTAGAAAGCTGAAATTTGGTATGAGTATGTGTATGTATCGTGCCGACAAATTGGTAAAAAAAACTAAAAAAAAAGCTTTTTTTCGGGTACCTCTCGAACACCTAAAGTGGGGGTGAATATTTTTTTCGTTTCAATACTAGTGTGTGGGTTGTCCTTGAATAGGTCTTTAAAAAATAATAGGGGCTCCATACATTATTTTTTGGAAAAGTCAGCAGTTTTGTAAATATTCGCTGAGCGAGCGAATTTCGCTCCGAAAATAAGAAAAATTGCGAACCCCTCTAACTTTCAAACGCGGGTCAATAAATTATGGAAAAAAATCATGAAAATGGAGCCTTATAACTTATAAGTACTTTCGATGAAAACTATATTGAATAAAATCGGTCGAGCCGTTTTTGAGTTATAGCAAAATTTCATAATTTTCTTTAAAATGACGTAAGTGCCGCGCTTTTTTCCTTATAATTCGAACGTTACACATATTAGCTAAGTGATATACTAAAATATTCCGCAAACATCTGGCGCGTATTAATCGATAACTTCCAGAAGGTAATAAGTAAGTACAGTTACTTCGGCGTTTACGAGCTTGAAATCTTTCTCTTCATTTAAACCTCGGGCTTTAAACCGCTGTTTAGTTGCCCAACTACGGAACCCTACACTGAGCGTGGCCCGACATGCTCTTGGCCGGCTTTTTATGATAATATATGGTATTTAAAGAAATTGGCGGTTCTGTAGAGTCTACAGCCGTCTGCTGCAATACGTCGATAACTGCTGTAGCTGTCAAAATTTTTCTATGGGTCTGAAACAAAAACGGTTTTTTTCTAATTTACTAACTTGTTAAAGGGAAGGATAATAAACCTATAAAAAAAATGTATATCGGCTCTCAAAGTTAGTCACGATTTTCGACCTTTTTTTGGACTGTTTTGACCCCAAAATAAATATTTATTTATGCGATATCGGTAAATTTCTACATCCTTTTACATCCTTCCGATAATATAGTAGACAGACTATTTTCATTAAATATTTAAACATTATTGGAACGAACTTAGTCTTTTTATAACTGTTTTCAGTATGGAGTTAAATAAGCATTTATTACGCAATTTGACTGTCAATTTAGCCAATGAATGTCAGTTTTATATTCTGTCTGACTCGAGTTGTCCCATCGATATGGTTCGTCATTCATTATAGATGATTTGACAGGAATTCTCTTTTTCATTTATAATATATCAAGACAGCAAATCGAATTTTAAAAAACATAATACCTAGCCAGAGCTGTAATACAGATGTAGTGAAAAATGATTTTCCTTCGTAGGGTTCTAGTGTATTCTGGGAGATAGGCTAGCAACCTGTCACTGTAATATCACATTTTTCCATAATTTACCCTAGAATTACTAGTTACGTCCTCTGCCTGCCATTTAGGGAATACAGGTGTGAGAATATGTATGTATGTATATTTTGATATGATAGTTTCGTAAGACGAACCATATTCTTTTATCGAAACGAATTCCGAGATAAGAAATATTATTCTTTTACCTAACCAATTTCGAAAGAAGAAAACTTATTTAAGAACTGGTTTCGAACTTTGGTTTCGTAAGCGGCAGAAGGGTCTTTTTAGGCTATTACAATTTTGGCAATAAAAGGAGGGTAGCCACTACACTCGATTGAGTTTGTACCTGAATCTTATCGCGCTACTTAGAGCTTAGGAATGAGGTGCAAACTTTATTTTTTATACATGTGCTACGACTATCGAGTACCCTGATAAAGTAACAGATGGTGCTGAAATTAATATGTTGTGACATGACATGAATAAGCCACTGAGAAAGGATTTTGCCAAATAAATTCGAAGTTTAGAAGAGTATTATAGCTGCTACGTTGCTGCCTGGTGGCAAAACGGCTCGACAACTTTCAAGATTCCAATAGATTAGGACAGCACGGAAAGTGCGGGGTATCAAGAAACTGTGATAAAGCAAAACTGACGCAGGCCGATTTCCACGCGTGCGGAGCTGCGGGCACAGCTATTATTTTATATTTTACGACTTTATAATGGTCCGAATTATTAAAACAAATACAACAATGTATAAGGTTTGGCTATCCATATTTAACAGACCTTACAATTTTATTAAAAACAATTTCATTGTTTTCAAAACAATTTAACACGTAATTTTTGACTCATGCCGCGCGTTTGCCTAAGTAAGCTATGGACTTTAATTTGGCGTGGTGATATAATCGCACAGTAAAATATGAATCCGACAGTAACTTTACCAGCATCAATTCATGTGAGTCTTCATATGCTATTCATTGCACTGGGTGCTCTAATAAATCACCTACTTTTGTTGAGAAATGTTGAACTGTCAGTACTACCATTTTCTTCCTTGATATATTTCGCAGACTCTGTTTGGTTTGTTATTGAAATGTATAATTTTTCACAATATTTTACAATTTGAAACAAATTTCAAGCCTCCGCGCTGAATGAATGATGTAAAAGATGAATAATTACATACATTCAATGCATAATCATGCTCATTGTTTTTCTTTTCAGTTATTAAAGCAGATTTAAAATATGTACACGTAAGTTTGTCCACTTCAAGCAATGTAATGTAATACATTCATTTTGTAATCGGATAAATGGGTACTGTCTACATAATTCAGTAATATCTGGTCCCTGTCTGCGTCTGCATCTGCAGGATCAGCAGTCACATATTCGATAAAGAACGTCTTTTCGTACTTCCAAATGCGAAAACTGAACATGACTCAAATTAATCGTCCGTACAGTTGGCGTTAACACTAGAAGTAACATTATTTCGACAAAGAAGCTTTCGTAATACCTATCTAATTCGTAATGCGTTTGGATTGTCGTTGTTATCACCTACGACATTTAAGGTACTTTCCCTTGATGTCCCATAGTCTAGGGACGCCCTGTATACCTGTACTTCTTCCTCCCTCTGTAGCCCCATAGTAAGCGCGCATGGCATGACCTTCTCATTCATGGCTTGAGACCATCTCATGCGACGCATTACACCACCGGTAGCTGGGGCCGTGGTTGGGGCAGATTGCCCCGTAGGCCCCAAGCGTGCCGCCAGCGGAGGCCGTCCTCGTCGCGCAGGTGGTCGCGGCGGCGGGGGCGGGGGCGGGGGCGGCGGCCCGCGCTCGTCGTCGCTCGACTCGCTGGTGTCGGGCGCAGTGGCGAACTCGTCGCCCGACGACGATGGAGTGGAGGAAGACGGGGCGGGTGATGGTGGTGGGCGTGCGTGGCTTGTTTCCGCTTTTTTACGCTTTGATCTCGTAATCATTGTGTCATCATCCTCCTAGCCTTTGTCCCATTTTTTGAGAATGAATTCTCAATCGGGGTCGGCTACCTAAATCCCAAGATGTGGCGTAGGCACTAGTTTTTACGATGTACATCGTTCCGTTTATAAAAGTATGTGTCTTGTATAGGCTCCAACAGATATAAACAAATAAGAAAACATGGTGCAGCACTGGTGTTCATCTTAATGGCACAGAAAAACGGTCAATCTAAAAATACATTTTATAAAATACATGATAGAAAAAGCGTCCGTCAACGTCAGCGGTTTTTTTAAGAGGGCGCCGAGCGTTTGCGACTGAACCATAGAGCGCGGGGAATGCGTATTTAAATCGGCGCGCGGCCGCCATAGTAAAAATGTATGGAGAATTAAAAGCACTTTTTGATAAATCTGGAACTTTAATACCAAACAATAATTGAAATATTTGATGGGGACAAATTGTAATGTCAACATTCATCTTTTTTTTGAACTGAAAATCAGAACAGATTTCCATTGTTAAAGTATAAAAAAACACTTAACGCCTGCTTACGATTTTACAATTTTCGTCTAACTTTACTTAGTTCTCTAGGGTAAAATATTTATAATCTTTAATTTTTCCACGGAGAAGTTGTTAACACATTCCTCAAAATGCTAAATATATAGTTTAGAAATTGATTAAACAATTAGTGTTGACGTTATCTACTTAACGGCAACTGCCTATTCTTTCACATTTCGCTCGGTGCAGTCTTAATATATAAATAGCAATATTTAAATAAAACAATTTAAACGGATTATATCGCGTATATTAATTATTTGAGCCTCCCTGACGTTTCAGTACCTTTACAGATACCGTTGTCAAAGGTTGACTGAGAAAATAATTAATATACGCGATATAATCCGTTTAAATTGTTTTATTTAAATGTGTGACAGTCGCGGAAACCGAAGAAAATATTATATAAATAGCAATTTCATAAATAGCAATAACTCAGCGAATTTCAGACGCAACGGGAATATCTAAACCTACAATAAGAAAATTCTAGAACCAGAAAGAAGAATATAGAAAAAATAAAAATACCAACACAAACAATATTAAGCTGTGTAGACCACGCAAGAAATTCCATCTAGATCTTGATGATTTTGATTACACAGAGATACGACGAATGGTTTATAACTTTCCTCCTATTTTATAAACAAGTTCCTACAATAGGAGCACTAAAGTCCAAATTAATCGAAACGATGAATTTCAAAGGTTGTGATTTTACACTAAGAAAGATATACGTCAAATGGGTTTTCTATTCAAGAAAATTACTAACAATAGAAAAATGCTGATGGAAAAGATGACGTTAGACTTAAAAGATTAAAGTACATGGGCTAAAGGAAGTACGGAGATATCTAAAGGCAGAGATATTATGTATACGGACGGAACTTATGTTCATACATCCCATTTAACTGGATATTTATTTTATTACATTTAAATAATAAAATCTTACTAAAACTTTATATTATTGATATATAAAGTTTTAGTAAGATTTTAAAATGTAGTCGTAAGGGAGTCTTCACTTCTCGACTCTGTTCTTCGAAGTGTAGCTAAATATACTCTTCCTATTCCGGTCACTGTTAATAACAAAGTTCTCGTCCGATTTATCAATTGTTAAATCACATAAATCGGGATCTTTAGGTAATTTATTCACTTTCTGCTTCTTCTGTATTTCTGAAGAGGCAATGTGATATTGTACTGTGGGGTGGTGGCTCAGAGAAACATTTTACCTACTTGTTAATTTAGAATATATTTTAGACCGAAATACAATAATTAATATGGTTGTTTGGTGGCGTCTCGTAGAGGAATGATCTATTATTTTTAATATGTCGCACTATGGCCCAAAAGCCCGATTTAGCTGGACAAAATTATTTTACACTCTTAATCAGTTCTAAGGGGTGCGTTTATGTATGTTTTTTTTTTTTTTTTTTTTTTTTATACTACGACGGTGGCAAACAAGCATGCAGCCCGCCTGATGTTAAGCAGTTACCGCCGCCTATGAACGCTTGCAACGCCAGGAGCATCACGCGCGCGTTGCCGACCCTTTAAGAACCTATTTACTCCCCTCTTGAAGAACCGCATACTGTAGCCCCCGGGGAAAACCTCGGCAGGGAGCTCATTCCACATGCGAAGCGTTCGCGGTAGGAAGTTCCTCTGGAACCGGACAGTTCTCGACCATTTAGGCTCCAGCATGTGAGGATGAACACCCTGCCGATGGCGAGCAGTGCGATGGTAGAAGGTAGCCGTGGGCATCATGTCAAACAATTCCTCAGAACACATCCCATTATAAAGACGGTAGAACACACACAAGGAGGCAAAGTCTCTCCTCAGACTTAAAGGCTCGATTCCGTCTGTGAGTTTAGGATTGTCAACAATTCGCACAGCACGTCTTTGTACCGAGTCAAAAGGGCTAAGCTGGTATGCGGGGGCTCCTGCCCTGGTTTCTTTAAATAGATCAAAATTGATAATAATTGTCTTTTTTTGCTATAATTAACAAAAAACCAGCATAAGTTGACCTTCGTATAAGAAGAATGACTACGGCTGAAGAGGTCAGATAAAATTAGTGTTTACATTTTAACAAAAACGAAGCATTATGGCAAATGACACTTAAAAAAAAGTAAGAATAGCAGAAATAAACGTAGAACATGATAGTTTAAGCATTTAATTACGAAGAAATTACATATATACCTCCAAAACCAGTCACATGTTTAGTCTTCTTCATCGTCGGAATCATCAAAACTGGGCAAACTGATATTTCCCAAACTATCTTCACCACGTATTTTTCTCACAAAGTCCAGTATCTTAGAATACGTCATTGTGCGTTTTTGTTGGGGAATACGGTCCAACTCAAAAACTAACAATTTTGCAAACTCAATGTTTCTTGGATCTTCGGGTTGCTGTTCTGAGCAAAAATGAACATTTTTTAAAAGGCTGGACTGCCCTCGCACATCGGAAGAATTCCTTCGATTTCTTTTATATATTGTGCAGTCAAGAATATCATCCTGTCGAACCTGCACTTCCTTACTTAAATTGATCGATGTTGATGATGATTCTAGTTTTGTTTTTGTTTCACGTTTTGATAACTTCCTCTTCTTTTCACGAGACGAACAATCAGTTAAAATACTTGGAGAAGATGGAGGAGATCTATCGTCAGCAGACATTTTTATATTGAATATAAATTACTTTAATAGCCAACAAACCACCAGACAGACAGAGCGAGCGTGCGAGCGAGGCCGTATAGTGATACGAGGCCGGAAATCCTCATTTTCCCGGCCTCTGATGTAATGTACTATTATATGGCAATAATGTGCATACGTCATATAAGTATATGCAATATTTCGATAATTTAAGTGATAAAATTGATTCATGCGAGGATAAAATTGTAATCATTGGAGATTTTAATTTGGGAGACATTGGCTGGTCTCCGGATGATAGTGGTTGCTTTTTAAATCCTTCTATGTGTAATTTTGGTGCAGCTCACGCGTTGTTTGATTTTATGTCGCTAAATTGTCTGTATCAATTAAACGCTGTTCAGAACGATAGTCTTAGGATCCTCGACTTAGTTTTATGTAATTTTTTAGGTCCAATTGTAAATAAATCCTCTGATCCTCTATGCAAACTTGATGTGTATCACCCGGCCCTTGAAGCTGTTGTAGATAATGAAAGCAATGACAAAGGGAATTTAAAGCCAAAACAGTTTAGTACCTTCAATTTTAAAAAAGCTGATTATACCTTAGTAAACAATAATTTACGCTCCATTGATTGGGACTCAAAGTTTGCATCTTGTAAGACAGTTGACAGCATGGTTTCAGCATTTTACGATGCCTTAAAAAGAGTTATTGAAGTTTCAATTCCTATATCAAAACCGCGTAATTATTCATATCCTTCCTGGTTCAGTCCTACCCTTATTAATATGATAAAGGAAAAAGAGAAATGTCGACAAAAATATAAAAGAACTAAAAATCCCCTTGATTCAATTGAGTTCACTTTGCTTCGTAATAGAGTTAAAATAAGAATAAAACATGACTATAAATACTACATGTCATCTACAGAAGATAATCTACAATGTAATCCGAAAAAGTTCTGGTCTTTTGTAAAAAGTTCACGTAAACAAGGTAAGAATAAGAATAATTCTGCCATTCCGTCCAGTATGCGCCTCGGCAATGTGGCTGCTGATAATAATACTGACATCTGTAATTTGTTTTAAGTCATTTTTCGTCTACATTTCTCGGACACACTCAAACTCCGTTAGAAGCTCACAACTCACCCGATTATATTCCCACCGAGGCCCTTAACTGCACTTTTTCTTCTGTTCGTGTAAGTGAGTCATCAGTCTTGAAAGAGCTTGGTTCCCTTGATGTTAGTAAGGGCGCTGGTCCGGACGGTATTCCACCTATTTTCATTAAGAAGTGTAGCAAAAATCTATCTGCTCCTTTAACTCAAATCTTTAACGAATCTCTAAGACAATCTGTCTTCCCTACCACCTGGAAAGAATCAAATGTGGTGCCAATTTTCAAAAAAGGTGATAAGACCTTAGTATCCAATTACAGACCAATATCTCTTCTGTCCATATTCGCTAAGGTGTTTGAGTGCATGATCTGCAAAAAGGTTTACTGGCATGTCAAGGCAAAAATTTCTCCATCGCAGCATGGTTTCGTAAGCTCAAAGTCTACGTCCGCGAACTTGCTTTGCTACGTAAATGATGTTGGTAAGTCGGTTGATTCAGGTCATCAAGTAGATGCCATATACACTGACTTCAGTAGCGCTTTTGATAAGGTGGACCACAATATCCTCTTGCAAAAGCTGTATGACAATTTCGATATCACGGGTGAAATGTGGCGATGGTTTAGATCATATCTGTTTGGTAGACGTCTAAGAGTAGTCAAGGATGGATATTTTTCGGACTCGTATTTTGCATCTTCGGGCGTGCCTCAAGGTTCACATCTCGGCCCATTACTATTTATAATTTTTATCAACGATCAACTCTTTCAATCAAACATAGCAAATGTCTTTTATATGCAGACGACTTAAATTGTACAGAGTAATCTCTTCTCCCGACGATGTGTCGCTTTTGCAAGAGGATCTAAACAGCGTTAAAACTTGGTGTTGTAAAAATAATATGACCCTCAATGCCGACAAATGCTTGTTCATCACATTTACCCGTAAAAGATTGCCTACGGCTTCTACGTACTGCCTTGGTGACGTTGCACTTCGCGAGGTTTCTTGCGTTAAGGACTTGGGGGTGCTTTTCGATTCCAAGCTAAGCTTTATAAACCACGTTGATTCCATAAATGAATGTAACAAAATGCTTTGATTTATAAAGCGTGTCGGCAAGAACTTCAAACGTGTTAAGACTTTTCAGTCACTCTTTAACTCCCTTGTTCGATCGCGACTCGAATATTGTAGCCAAGTTTGGAATCCACATTATCAGATTCATATTAGTCGCTTAGAAAGGGTGCAACGATCATTTACAAGATTTTTAGTGTTTAAGTCACAAAACGTGAGTAAAAATTTGACATACTATGAGAGACTATATGTTTTCAAAATGACTACTTTAAAGCTTAGACGCTCCTACATGGATTCGGCCTTGCTACACAAATTGATAAATGGGAAAATTATGGAACCGTATCTGCTGCAGTGTCTTCATCTCAAAGTCCCCAAAGTAAATACACGGCCTTGCCGTCGCACCGCTTTTAGCCCCAGTCCCACCCGAACTAAACTTGGAAAATCACTCCCAATTTACAGAATACAATGTCTGTATAATGTTCTGTCCTTGGAAATTCCTGGTTTGGACATTTTTCATGATTCTTTACCCGTTCTTAGGCGTAAGATGCTGAAAACAGCTGAATAAAAAATATTTATATTATATCAGTTATTTAAAATCTAGCAGAAAACTACTGAATTAATAGAAAATGTCATTGTTTTCTATTTACTCTTTCCGTTTAATTGCCCACGAATTTTTATAATCACATTTTGAATCTTGTGTTTTAGTGTAGTTTAATAATATTAATTAATGTTATAGGTTAGTGTGCCCTGAGTCAATTTGAATGCTGATGCACACCTGTCATTGGTTCATAAACAGGTTTTTGTGTCTGTGTATTTTATACTATTTACTAGGTTTTGTTTATGTACTGTTGGTGTGTCTTATAAATAAATAAAATAAAATACAAATAACATAAAAATAACAAATTAAACATTGTCTGTTTAAGTTCTCCCGTGTTCTCGCTTGCGAGGTATCCCATTGTTGTACCATTTTTCCCCCCAAATTCTCGATAGGGTTTAGATCCGGACTCTTAGGTGGTAATTTTATCAATGTTAATATACTCCTATCCGTTGTAGACGATCAATCCAGTTTTGGACTATATGCGAATTGTGAATCGAACTATTGTCCTGAATAAAAGTAATATGTTCACCGGGATACACTACCTGAGCTGTCGGCAAGAATGAATCCAAAATTGACCCTTGACGACAAAATACTTCTTTGGAGGTAAAGGTGTTACAATACTCAAATTTAACTGCCTTCTTAAATATAAACATATCTAAATAAGTATTATGACAAACACTTGCAGCAATATTTTTAAAAGTTAATCATAAAACGTTTACCTATGCTACCTTTGAAATAACAACTGCTTAGCAACTTGTGGCACCCTGGCTGCTGACGTACGTATTTGAGTGCTTAGTTACCACTGACGTTCTAAACGTTAATGTCATTGTGATTAAATAAAGGTGTACGTATTAAAGAACAACCCAAAAGTTAAGACATATGTGACGAACTGAAAGCCTACGTGAAAATGACATCTTGGATGTTCATATTTTTCTGACGATTGAAGTGTGTATGTTTTATTGGGTACCCTGCCCGCTCAGGTATATCTGCTGCTGACTGTAACAATGTGGGTTGTGTGCCGTTAAAGTGTTATTGTTAGATCGACAGTATTTTTCTGTCAGTGTACTGTCAATGTATTTTAAATGTCGACGAATTTCGAATAACGGACAAACAATTTAATTAATAATTTAATATGCTGTTAATTTATTTTCATGATTCTTAGTTATTTATTAGACATTTTTCAGGAAAGTTTTAATTTTAATATATGGATTTAATTTTAAAATATGAAAATATGATGGTATAATGAGTGAATTGAAAATTAATAAGTTTACCAAACATAAACAAATAAAAAATTAAACAGAAATCATTGTGTCCAAATCAATATAATAGAATGATAAATATGCGTAGGTTTCTAAAAAAAAAACCGTGCGTTTAGAAGTTGTTGATTTAACCTAAATTTAGAATTATGTCCATATTTTGTAGTATTGTGTTGGTGTTTTCATATAATTTTAATTCTCATTAATATATTTTGTTTTAAACCAAACATATGATTCGGACCCGAAGTTTTATTCCTATTCTTTAAAAAAATAAGTACCAAATGAACTTCATGGCACTGATATTATTAAATTCAAAATGTAGATTGGCGATTATTTCCAAGCATATTTGGGGAAAAGCACTATCCAGGCCTCTGCGGGAATGTCAGTTCGCAGATTCGTATTTTTAAAATTATACTCATTCACGAACTGACTTTTCCCTCCCTCTGCAGTGATGTTACAGTTAGTAACCTTTGTTAATTGTAGTATTACTTTATAAGGTCCTTTATACAATCGGCATAACTTCAAACTTTTTCCTGTTAATCGCTTCGGCTTATAAACCATTACCAGATCACCGGGTTCATAATTTATATTTTTGGATACTGTGTCGTAGTATGATTTTTGCGCATGTTATGCTCTTCTAATTCTTGAAAGTGCAGTACCTTTTCCATTTTTATCCTTTGGGTTCTGCAATATAAAGAAAATGTAATTACGCGTTCACCACGCACGTCCACCAAGTGTAGCGGGGGTGCAACTCAGTGGATGTGACAATAAAGATTAGGGCTCCCTTTTAGATTTATATATATACTTCTATACAGTTTCAGAGTTCAAAAGCGATTGCCCGGCTCCCTTGGTGAGTGATTCAGTGACAGAGACGGCCATAATTTGAATATTCAAATATATTTTTAATGCAGACAATTTGTGAGCAAATTTTTTTCTATTTTTTTCCTTCATGACTGTGTGCGCCTGTGCAGTTTTGTGCGCCTCTAAGGCGATTACTTTTAATTGAGCCCAAGGTAAATATACCGTATTCGTTTCTTAAAATATAAACCAGCTTAGGGAAGTAATAAAAATGTCTGCAAATATACTAGCCTGTTTTGTCTTAATCGTTTTACACAGGGCTATAATCACCTTCCCACCTACTCCGATCGATTCTTCTGCCTAAGTAAAATTATACCCATGAAAAGAATAAATTCTTGAAACCCTATTTTTCGCCTTTTTTATATATTGTCATCTGTTTCCGGCCTTGCTGCCTTTATAGGGGATCATCTTTTCTTCGATGGAGTACTGGCCTTCCTTTTCGATTTATAAAAACATTGCCTTTTTTCCATAACGGGTCAAATTTGGTCGACGAAATGGATATTACGACGTATTTGTTGATACCATTTTAAAGGCATTTTGTTTGCAATCAGAGGGTACCGCGTTCTTCTTGCCCAGTAATCTGTATACGCTGGCATTTGGACTATGCCCATTAAAATTTCAATACCTTTAAAGGTTTTTTATTCGGCATCTGACAATTGCAAAGACTTGCCTGTTAGTTCAATAAAATTAGTTAAAAAATTGGCAAAAATAATGGAGAATCTTTATCTATCAGGATATGTAGGTTATAGAGCAAAGTTACATTTTATCTACTCTCCCCGCCTCCGGGGCGAGCGTCACCCCCCGCGCCCATAATGTGTCCCGGGAACGCGGTAGGTATTGTCTATTTTAAAAGAAAACCGTACACTTTACCAAGGAAAATAAATAGTGAGGAACAGCAATGTTCGGGAGCGTACGCCGATAAAGATTTTACCGTCGAGAAAGTAGATGCCGCTGTAAGTATCAAAATGAATTAAAATGGTGTTTCAGTAGCGACATAAACGACATAGAATGGTGTTAATATTTGTCAACTTTTGCAGAGTTTTGTAAGTATCGTTATGTTATACCTTGTCGTGTTACCCGGTCCTCCGAGGAGTCGAAGGACAGGATAACAGACGTGAAAGAGAGAAAGATAAGAGGAGAAAAGAAGTAGAAAAAGAAAAACAGTAAATTCAGGGTTAGGGTTCTTTATTTTCACTCAGTCACCAAGGCAGTGGGATAACGGAGTAAAGGGGAGGTTGGAAGTCCTAGGTCCGAGCGGTTGCAGATGAGGCGATGTCCGTGTAGCCTGATATCAGTCCGTAGCAGGTGGGTTACAGATGAGGCGATGACCGTGTAGTCTGGTATCAGTCCGTAGCAGGTGGTCACACAGGTGGTCGCAGGAAGGCGTATGTGCAGTGACAGCAGGATGGCGTTTACGCAGTGGCAGCACTGGAGGGCGTATACGCAACAGCAGCAGGAGGGCGTATACGCAACAGCAGCAGGAGGGCGTATACGCAACAGCAGCAGGAGGGCGTATACTCGGTCGCATACACAGCGGTAGCAGATACGCAGTGGCAGCAGGTGGGCGTATTCGTAGTGACAGCAGATGGACAAAAATGCAGTTGTAGCAGGCAAGGCCTTTCAGCGTCCGAGCGAGTCAGTAGTCTTGTTTGGGGATAGCCAAAGGGAAAAGGGTCTCTCTTGAGTGCAGGGCCAAGCTTTGGCCCTGCACAGACCAATTTCGAGTTACTCCTTAGTTGAGAGGCACGAGAAGACTGAATTTTGAGCTGATGGCAGCGCTTTTATATTAGGCTCGCTGACAAAATGTTCCAGAATAGATAAAAATATGAATTTTGAATTTTAAGAAGTACTAAGGCACCAGCCAAACGATAAAGTTAATACGACCTAGCTCAAATATATCCAACCTCACCGCTTTAGTAGTAAAATTACGTGAAATGGAGAATTTTATAAGACAAGACGTTGCTATGACATTTTTTCAAACAGAAATGACAAAAACAGAAAAACAAAGCTAAAATCGTATATTAGTGATTTTATACCATATATCATTATTATAAAAGAAAAAGGAGGAGAGAAAAAAAATGTAAGTAGCAGCCCGCGTCAAATTGATTTTTCAGTAAGTTAGGGACTAATACATCAACATTTCAGGCAATATATCGAAGCAAGCGAATTATACCGAACTAACAACGTGCTAGAGAGATAAACAGAGCATTGGATATACGGGAACCCCGAATTTCATCGCTTAAAGGAATTACCAAGGTAAGAGAACACTACATTACCCCAAAAACCCAGGAAAAAAAAAACTTTTTCGTAGTCTATGTTAGGAAAAGTTTTTTTTTTGTGTCAAAGATCTAAAATAAAAGAAAAGTTAATAATAAGTTTAATGAAATGAAATGGTTGGTGAGATGCGAAAATGATTGAAGAACTTCCGGACCTACCATTCATCTCTGTCCTAGTCACGCAGTCATTCATCTCTTACAAAGGAAGGGGATGTAGTTCACGTTCAATGACGCACACTCCTACGGAAGTCCTCCCTATGACCTAAGGCTTCTTTTTTAGGAGTAGTCAGCCGCTCCATTTTATGAGAAAAATTTGACCTAGGGCTTATTGACCGAGTTGTTAGCCGCTCGATGAAAGAATATACACTATTTACAAGCCTAGTAGATTAGAGCCCACTAGGGAAGTTGATTCTAGAGCCAACTTTTAGAGTAAGAGTAGAGGTACCTGTGTTTGGGGTAGACCAAGCAAAACACAAGCACAAGTTTAAAGAAAGTTTGTCCATTAGGCTTATTTTTTTTTCCAGAGTTGGACTACCGCTCTTGTTTAGGGAAAGAGAAGAAGGAAGAACAAGATATGATACAAGTAAACATTATTGGAGTACTGCAAAGCGGGCCACTAGTCTGAAACCGCACACAGTACTACCAAGGAAAAAGAAAACAAAAAAAAAATTATTCAATGGAGATGGCAAAGTGAAATGTGATACTATTATATACACAAATATACATATGTACAAGCTAGTGAAATAAATATTTTAGTTACTTAAGTAATTCCTTTTAAATTTAGATTTAGATCACGAGAATGAAAAATTAAACCAAAGGTTTCGCGACCGAAGACCAGAAATGAGGGGGTAAAGCCAGTAACCACGTTTACAGAGTTATTCATGGCTGACTGTATTAGTGGTAGATGAATGTCCCAAGATCGGTGGTCGTTTTGTTGAGATGGATATATTTGATCGGCCGAGCCATGGTGACTATTGTGGCCAAAGTTAACCGAAAAAAAGTTGTGCGCTAGTGCAAGCGTTTTTTAGAATTTAGAAAAGTGAGTGAAAATAAAAAGAGTTGGGCGCCAAACTGTCGTGTTACCCGGTCCTCCGAGGAGTCGAAGGACAGGATAACAGACGTGAAAGAGAGAAAGATAAGAGGAGAAAAAAAGTAGAAAGAGAAAAACAGTAAATTCAGGGTTAGGGTTCTTTATTTTCACTCAGTCACCAAGGCAGTGGGATAACGGAGTAAAGGGGAGGTTGGAAGTCCTAGGTCCGAGCGGTTGCAGATGAGGCGATGTCCGTGTAGCCTGATATCAGTCCGTAGCAGGTGGGTTACAGATGAGGCGATGACCGTGTAGCCTGGCATCAGTCCGTAGCAGGTGGTCACACAGGTGGTCGCAGGAAGGCGTATGTGCAGTGACAGCAGGATGGCGTTTACGCAGTGGCAGCACTGGAGGGCGTATACGCAACAGCAGCAGGAGGGCGTATACGCAACAGCAGCAGGACGGCGTATACGCAACAGCAGCAGGAGGGCGTATACGCAACAGCAGCAGGAGGGCGTATACTCGGTCGCATACACAGCGGTAGCAGATACGCAGTGGCAGCAGGTGAGCGTATTCGTAGTGACAGCAGATGGACAAAAATGCAGTTGTAGCAGGCAAGGCCTTTCAGCGTCCGAGCGAGTCAGTAGTCTTGTTTGGGGATAGCCAAAGGGAAAAGGGTCTCTCTTGAGTGCAGGGCCAAGCTTTGGCCCTGCACAGACCAATTTCGAGTTCCTCCTTAGTTGAGAGGCAAGAGAAGACTGAATTTTGCGCTGATGGCAGCGCTTTTATATTAGGCTCGCTGACAAAATGTTCCAGAATAGATAAAAATATGAATTTTGAATTTTAAGAAGTACTAAGGCACCAGCCAAACGATAAAGTTAATACGACCTAGCTCAAATATATCCAACCTCACCGCTTTAGTAGTAAAATTACGAAAAATGGAGAATTTTATAAGACAAGACGTTGCTATGACATTTTTTCAAACAGAAATGTCATAACAAAGCTAAAATCGTATATTAGTGATTTTATACCATATATCATTATTATAAAAGAAAAAGGAGGAGAGAAAAAAAATGTAAGTAGCAGCCCGCGTCAAATTGATTTTTCAGTAAGTTAGGGACTAATACATCAACATTTCAGGCAATATATCGAAGCAAGCGAATTATACCGAACTAACAACGTGCTAGAGAGATAAACAGAGCATTGGATATACGGGAACCCCGAATTTCATCGCTTAAAGGAATTACCAAGGTAAGAGAACACTACAACCTTGTTGACAATAGATGGCGTTTCCACGTTGTGCTTTTACAATTTTTGATGTTGAGAAGTTTTTTCACCGAGGGTTTTTTCACTGAGGGTAATTTTTCGCTTTTAAGGCTTTTATGGTAGACTAGCGGCCGCCCGCGACTTCGTCCGCGTAGATTTTTGATGATGACAAAGATATTAAAATAGGTAAGTGAATTTTATTCTTAGTTAAAATGGTCTAGATATATAATGGAGGGGATAGAGGCAGTTTAATGAAGATCTCTTTCAATAATAATAAATAATAAATTTTATTTCATAACAATAACAAATAATGACCTTTTTTCATAAGAAGGCAGCACTGGTATTTGTACACGCCGGCCTGGCTATCAAACGAAAAGAGTGGTGTGATGATGATGATTTGGTGTAGGGACGCCCGGCCGGAAACAGGCGGGCTGTCGATCGCTTGACTGCGTTCATTCAGCCCAATTCCCAATTGGAGCCAACGGTTACTGTCCCGGCGGCGCTCCCATACAGCCTTCTTCCTCGAATCTTCTTGTTCTTCTGCAGAAGGAAAGGACATCTTTAAGGTTAATGTCCCTCAGCTCTTCCTCTTCTAGTTTATCTTTTCTGAAGATGCTATAGCGTACTATCGCCTACATGCCACACTCTGCTATAACATGCTTACTCGTCTCCTCCTGGCCACAGTGCGAGCAGTATGGATCACTTACTACACCCATAATGTGTAGGTGCCTGTTAAGGCTATTATGTCCCGTGATTATGCCTGTTAATAATCTGACAGTTTTCTTAACTAGTTCCAGGAGATACCTGGTCCTTTTTCTGTTTATGCCTCCTAGAATCATAAAAGAGTGGTGTGGCGGAGTTCCCGAGGCAGGCCAAAATGTTTCTAAATGGTCTAGAAGGTACCCCAGTTATTAAAAAGGCTAGTGTTTAAAGGCATAGCAAAAGAAACCAAAACCTAAAATGTGACCATTAAAAACTAAATGCACATAAGCGAATTTAATGATGCCATTACTGTTTTGGTCTACAGGCTTGAAGTATTGTTTGAAGAGTGATTCAATATATGCTGGTGCTACAGTTCTCTATATTTCTCAAGAAGCTAAATAAAGTAAGAATAGGTATATAAAGTATAGATTTTTCATGTGCTGATAGACAACTCACTAAATATAGGAACAAATAAAGTTTGGTACACAATTAATAAGAGACAGCACTAAGAAAATATTGTTGACAGTCAACCATAGGGCAAAAGGGGGTGCAGCTCGTTTTAAAAAAAGGACGTAATCACAGGGCAGAAGACAGGAAATAAAAAAAATATTAACTGATCACCTTAGCGTAACACTTTTTTATAAACAACATTAGCGATGTTTCCTTTGGGGGCTAAGATGACCAGACTATTGGCAGAACTCACCCTAGAACATGCGACGTAAAATTGACCGTGAGAGAAACAGTCCTCTTAAATCAATGCCTGCCAATTTCAGTGACTGTCCTTGGGATTTATTAATAGTCATTGCGAAGCATAACTTAAGAGGGAACTGTAAGCACCCTGAATTTTATGATTAAATTATGGGCGTAAAGCGAATTTGAATTTTCAGTTGAAATCATCTGTAAAGCAATGAACCAGAATTAAAATCTCACTGGTATGGTAGATAGAGGCGTAACGCCAAAAGAAAGGCGGAAGCGAAAACTTTTAGAAATATATGCTGAAGAAAAAATCGATTTAAAGAAGACTCTATTCCTAGAGAAATCTCTATTCTTGGCGTGCGTAAAGTGTTGATTAAAGATTCCTAAAGTTTCTTTCAGTTCGGAACACACGAGGGGCAAAATTGTACGGTACAGAAGAGTGAAATTGACAAGTCCTATTATGGCTCCCTATATATGGCTTACGTGAAATTAAAGCATAAATAATCGCGATTTAGCGATTTTTGTATATGATGTAGCGAGATATTTTGACCAAAGACCAATTGGAATAAAATGGGCTTAACTAGTATATGCAATTACTTCTTCATTTAACTTTATAGTGTGCCGTATGTTGTTAAAGTATGTTAAAATGTTGGATGTGTTTAATAAAACTTTGCGTATCTACGTCTTATAATCAGCGCCATCTAGAAACAAGACGGTATTTGAGTTTTTTCCGGAGTACGTTTTTTTTGTATGAGATTAGACTACGAGTACAACTACAAACTACAACCATAGATCGTTGTACAAAAATACCTTATATAAAAAAAATACCTAAATTGGTGCATAATGTTGTATAGTACACAACATGTATTTATGACCTCCGATGCCTTGGCCGGGTCATAATGGAGCGCACGATCGTGGCCAATGCACCTGAACACATTTTTCAGGTAGCCATTGGTCCGCTCCTCCGTGTTACGAGCACGGCAATGCCAGTCGGTGTACCTCTCTTCGGGACTATTCGGGGCAGCATTCAATACTGGCGTCATGAGCCAAGGTTCTAGTGCATACCCTGAATCACCTGAAATCATAACATTCGTTGAGATCCTAGTGATCACAGAAAAATGGGTAAACGTGATTTTTTGTATAAAGACAGAATGTCGAGAAGCCACATAATTAAGCTTTCTACAGGGGGGAAATGCACACATAATGTAAATTTATCCATGCTTGTATTGCTGAGCCTACCTACTTTCTTACACAAACTTAGTTACAAGTGAAGCTAATAAAAGAGAGTTAAATACTCTTATTATGCACGTGTAATCACAATTTTTACTTTCCCAGAAGGAAGTACTCCCAAATGCGTCTGTCATAGAGCCGTCTCATCTCCTCCTTTATATCACTATAATTAAATATAAAGGAGTCTTGCACTCGTCCGGGGTATCTGGCATTTACCGCTATTATTCGGCAGTCCACGTCGGCGATCTCAAAAAAAAAACAGTCATTACGTTGACATCTCCTTGTGTAGAATTACACATATATGAAGCTAATTGACCAAGCGAGTGAAGTGAACAGCAACACAGCAAGCAATATTCAGAGTAAAAAAATAATTCAAATGACTAGTATGTATTTAGGCAAAAAAGTATAAATTATAACGCAGTGCGGTGTAGTGTAAAGTTAATGATTCAGTTAGTAAAAGTAAATTACATGAAATTCGTTAAGTACTCGGAGTGATAAACTGATAACAATTATTTTATACTTACTAATTGTACATTCAACGTATGTACCCCTTTTCTATTTTTGAACTGCGCCTTCTGTTCGTGTGGCGGTGGGAATATTTTAACGTGCGTGCAGTCGTGCATGGTTCCCAATATGTTTGGGAGCCCGTATTTGCCAAGGAAACCATCGGCAACTGCATGCCGGCGCCGCTCGCTACCCTGAAAAACAATCCATTTGCCCATGAGTCTGCAAAAAACCAGAGAAGAAAATTTGTTAGAGTATGGATTTATTTGGTCATTTCACTGGAAGTTGAACTTATTTGATGTAAGCCACATAGTTAATTTGTTTTTTTTACTTCTTGCTGGGATTTGTAGTAAAATGGTAATCTTGATGCTACAGTTCCTTCAGTGTCAATTAAAAACAAAAAAAAAGGTGTTTGGTAGTGTTGTTGATAGAAACACTGTCAAATATTTCAAAGATTTGGCGTAAATGTATGAATATAAAGCTGTGTATGTATCTATGTATGTAAACATTGCATTGTACCTACATAAAAGTAAATAAAAATGAATAAAAAACCTGCACGCATACAAAGGCGAACTTATCCCTACAACTACAAGGGACTTTATTCCAGTCATTTTATGAGAGAAAAATGTAAAATAATAATATTGCTACATCAATCTCACCTTCTATTTACTGCCTCTGTAAATTGACCCAGGTAAAGGCTTACAGTCGACTGGGCAATTGAAAGGCCATGATCCTGCCCGGTCCCACGCTGATAGTTGCCATCAGCCAATAGGTGTAAAGTAGCACCTATAATACAATAAAAGAAATTAGTTGTTTTGAGCATATTCTGTCCACAGCCTTTTATTTTAGAATGATTGGGTTCTAATATTAATATCAGAATAAAATAATTTTATTACAACAACAATTTTTTGTAAGTATTAGGTACAATACAAACTAAAACCAGTTAAAAGTTATTTATACTAATGTATCTTTTTAAATAATTCAGGTTTGGTTTGTTCTAAATATTAAGATACTTATACAGCTACTCATATTTATTACTTGATATATCTACTTAATTAAACAACAAAACATATTTATTTGTATGGTTACCTTGGTGTGAACTGGCAAACCGTCAGCGTGGTGAGGGTGAAGATCGAGTTCAAGTTCGTCACATATATAGAGTGCCATCTCATTGCGCACTGTATATGTGACGAAACTCTTCGTCTGGCATCTCAAATGGGTTGGACATGTCCCTTATTATGCGTCTATTTAGCTTCCGCCGATGCTTTTCGACATGCAACGACAATTGCAAGTGGTAGTAGCGAACTATTCTACAAGTGAAATAGTGTTGGATGAGTACGTATGTCGTATAATCACAATTTAGCAAGTAATTAATGTTATAGTCATTAAAATAATTAATACTTACGCTTGATTTCCGAAAAATGTGATGAGTTCGTTTCTCACACCTTTACGTCACCTTTTGATGGTTGCATTCATTATGTCATTTAAACAGTGACACAATTTTAGATAAATCGTCAAATTTAAGTTTTGGCTTAAGATGGTGCACGGCACGATAAATTTCGTGGTAAGATAAGTAGTAGATAAGCGGTAAATAACGACAGCTTTATTGTCTGTGGCTATGTCAGAGTTTTAAAAATATACGAGTTAACCTGTAAAAACGTCTCAATTTTGAGGGTCAAATATTCTCTTGCATATGGCCAGTGTTGCGGTTTGGCTCCATTTGTTCCGTTTTTCGGAACTTTCATCATTCCTGCGGAACTTTTCGTTTTTTAGTACATGTATCGTTGCTTTTTAAGTCTACAGTTTTTTTACGTTGAGACATTCCTGAAATCCAGTAGGCACTTCCAAGATCTATCATCAGGTCAATTTTATGTTAATGGGTCTTAATGTTCATCGAGGAGAATGGAAATGTTAAAACCGTACATGTCTTCGTTGAACCAATCTTGAGATCTTGTGGATATTTCCAGGGTCCAGGATACTGGCTCTAAATGTTCACTGAAGTGAGTAGAAAAACGAAAACCACACTTGTCTACGTTGAACCAGTCCTGAGATCCAGTATGCACTTTCATGATCCATCATCAGTCAATTATATGGTACTGGCTCTAAATGTTCATGGACGAAAATCGAAATCCGAAAACCGCACAAGTCTGCTTCGAACCAATCTTGAGAACTAGTAGGCAAGTTCCCATCATAAGACCCTGACATAGGGACAATGGGAAACCCGTAGTTGTATAGTATAATCAATATATATTTTTTTTAAGTGTAGTAACCTGCAACACTTAATTCACAGAAACGTCACACACGTCAAAGAAAACGAAAAAGTACATAAAATTATAATAAAATTGAATTTAAGTAAAAGAAAGAAAGACGTGCATATATAATATAAATAACCTCAATCAATCAATGTGCCTCCAGAAATGTAAGTTGCAATCAATTCATATCACGTTATAATAAATAGCAGCCCGTAAGCAAATCCTACACAGAAACCGGGTTCTATGAAATTTTCGTGGATGCCGGTTTCAGCGCTGGAGCCTTACCACGATCTCTTAACGCGACTCACTTTAGGCCCTAAACTGAACTGTATCGCTATTTCATACCATGACATTGTATTTACGACTCAGTTCAGATGCAGTTCAGTAAGAGCGTCTCAACTATTTCATTCTCTCATTTCAAGTACTTTTCGTACCACGATGTGTCACTTGAGACGAAACTGAATCGCACGAGTGTCAAATTTTGCGACTCATAAAAAGTTCCTCATTGAATGTATTGTTCTGGATAGTTTTGTGTAGAATATTTATTAGTTCCTAGCTTTTGCCCGCGGCTTGTCTCGCACAGGTCTGGAAACGTGTCTGTGTAACTTCCTACCGTTTTATTGTTTCTTAAAACCACCTTAAAACCTATACTTACTCATACCTTATTCCCATCAAAATGTTCTTAATTTTTCTCTCTTCGTCGTATTACCTAAATAAAACTTTGAATCGTCCTACTTTATTGACAATCGTAGTATCTAATGGCGACTCTAATTTATCGAGACTAATCTAGGTGAGTTGTGATCGCAAGATACCTAACACTTGTTCGTAATAACTATTACGAACAAGTCGTCGTCGTCGTCGTCGTCGTACCTCATGGAAAGTTAAAAAACTTATAACACGAGTTTTTTTTTATTTTTAAAGACGTTGAAATTTGCGTTGTTACTCAGGTCTTACTCAAAAAACAATACATTTCTCATACAAACCTTGGCTTTCCGTTTAATCCTCTTAAGGGTAGGAATTCCGGATACCGTTTAAATCAGTATTCTCAGTTAATTACAATTCTATTACTAACTGAGACAATAATGCTCTAATGTACAGGATCTATCGTTTTTCATACAAAGTTTTACCATCTAATCGCCTTAAATTTAACCCTTTTAGAAGATTAATTTCCAAAAATAAATGCAGAGCAGAGTTCATACACGAAAATATTTCCTCACATATACTTTCACATTGATGGAGAATCTGTAAACAAAGTTCTAACTCAAAAATCTCTTACCTACTCAAAAATTACACGATTTCCATAAAAACTTTTAACCCCAATTGGACCACCTTAGGGGATGAATTTTGAAATATCCCTTCTTATTCCTTGCCTCCATTGTATACTTGGTCTATTATCCAAATTTGAAGTTCCTAGGTTCAGTACCTAGTTTTGGTTTTAGGGCCCATACAGACGAACGGCACTTTCCTTACAGACGAACGGCACTAGTACAACTGCAGCCGTCGCCACCTGGTGACGGCTGCCGTCGCCACTTGTCGTCGGCTGCCGTCGAGAGGTGGCGACTGCCGTCGACGCGTTGCCGGCAGCCGTCGACAAGTGACGGCTGCCGTCGAGAGGTGGCGACGGCTGCAGTTGTACTAGTGCCGTTCGTCTGTAAGGAAAGTGCCGTTGGTCTGTATGGGCCCTTACGTTGATGAGTCAGTCAGTCAGTCACTCAGGACTTTTCTGTTTATATGTATAGATTACATAATAAAAATATTACTGTGCTTTCACGGACTACGAATTTAAAAGTAAGGCCTGAATATTAACGTATTGACTTACAGGTTGATAAGGTGTAAAAACCCTTTCAAATAAAACAATGCAAAGATCGACACACAAAGCATAAGGAAAAAATCGTCAGGTCTACCTGGAGCTAGGGTAGCGAAGTGTTTGACAGGTTTTTCAGAATAGAGAGTTAATTTCTTTTGAGTTATTATAATACGATCTCTTGGATAATGCAACGGGGAAGAAAAAAGATGCACAATGCGCATAAATAAGAGTGCATTACTGGTAATAAGTAGATAGCTAACTTCGTGTTTTTCGGTTCCAAATATGACTACTGCAATACTACAGTAAAGAGCTCGTAGCTTTGTATGGATTTCATAGTAAGATACGTTTTTTTTCCGTAGCATTGCAGACTGTAGGTATTAACTAAATTAGCCGCTCGAGGGTGCTTTACATCATGTTTCTTTATTTGGTTACTATTTAAGTTCTTAAACCACAATATGATTTTTAATAGATTGAATTATAAAAACAAGTAAACTATTTTGTAAAACAAAGAACTGGAGTTACAAACATTTGCACTGAACCTAAAATAGGCTATAATTGAACATATCTTTAAGCAGTTGATAATTTATTTATTATTCAGAGAGAGAGAGAGAGAGAGAGAGAGAGAGAGAGATCATTTATTTGTTTAAACATAGGTAAGTAGGTGTTACATTTATGATGATGAACTCTATGTTTTGCCAGATTGGCTTATAAATCCACATAAATACATAGCTAAGTCGATAACATAAGAAGTATAGAAACTTATTTTAATATCACAAAATTTTCATTAACATTCATTTAAAAAACCTTTAACTGAATAAAAACATTTTTCTACTAAATATAAATATAATTGAGATTTAAATTGACGTAAATTAAGAGATTTAATACAGTTTGGTATGTGATTGAATATAATAGGCGCCATACCGAAGAAACTTTTCCTCATTAGTGCCGATTTTAATGGCTTGTTCTGCAATTTGTGCTCATACTGGGAGCGTGTTGGGAAAGAACGAGTTTGGGACACTTTACAAAACTTCTCCGGGTGACATTTTACAAAAACAGCTACTTCAAAAATATATAATGACGGCAGTGTCAATATTTTTAGTGACTTGAAAAGAGGTACACAACTATCTCTTATATTAACACCGCATACAGCTCTCACACATCTCTTTTGAGCTTTGAAAGCTGCCTCTCTATCCACAGAGTTACCCCAAAAGATAATGCCGTATCTGATTTTTGAAACAACTAGCCCATGATAGGCTACTAAGGTGGCTTCACGGCTGGCTACTTGTGACAATTTATAAAGTGCATAGGCTGACTTGCTTAAGTGTTTACAAATTTCATCTATATGATTTTTCCATGTCAACTGACTGTCAATCAACAACCCTAAAAATTTTGTCACAGATACATTGTCTATATTTTTGCCTTTATAATTAATGTCCAAAGTATTATTATCAAATATTAATGTCTGTCGATGAAAATGCATTACATTAGTTTTATTAAGATTAATTATTAAATTATTATTGTCAAGCCATGTTATTATATTATTTAATTCCATATTTATATCGTGTTCAAAATCAATAAAATTATTACAATTTACAATAGAGGTGCTATCATCGGCAAACAGTACTATAGGATGGCTAACTTCATTTGGCAGGTCATTAATATAGATAAGGAACAGAAGTGGTCCAAGAACACTTCCCTGAGGTACACCATGTTGTACATATTGTTCGTTCGAGATATATTTACGCTCCCATTTGCTTTTTTTGCATATTCGAGATATCTCGGTATATTGAAGTCTCTCTTTTAGATAGGATTCTATAAGTTTCAATGCATTTCCTCTTACACCATACATGTTAAGCTTATCTAGAAGTCTATCGTGGTGAACATAATCGAAAGCTTTTGTCATATCGGTAAATATGGTACATACGGGGTTTTTCTTATCTATATTCTCTATAACAATTTTAAGTAGGTCGTATATTGCCATATTGATGGATACATTTTTTCTGAAGCCTTTTTGTTCTTCACAAAGTAGATTAAAATGACTCAAATAGGAATATAAGCGTTGGTATATTATTTTTTCAAAAATTTTGGAGATTACAGGAATAAGGGCTATTGGCCGATAATTATTTAGACATTGTTTATCGCCTTTTTTAAACAACGGTTTGATGATAGTGATTAAGGTGAGATTTATTATATGACACAAATGTACCAATAAGGCACTGAATTACAAAAACACATATAAACAAGACTTAAAACTAGTTAATTTAGGCGACACAACCGCGTGGGTCCTTTGCGTCGTCTGATCTGGTGTATAATTCGGCAAATTACCGCGGAACTGCCGAAACACAACACCCTTCCGCCAGAAGTCTGCACTTGCGATGCGATGGTGTCCTGCAGCGGCCGCGGCACACACACCACAAATGAGCTGAAGTACACGTAGTGCCGGGACTGCAGCTGGATAATATTGATATTATGGGGTCAAAAATATAAGCCCGATTTCAAAGGTCTCTATCTCGGCGGGAGACAGCTGGCAATAAAAACGGAGCTTTTAACATTGTCATTGACACACTTGATATTATATGGGTGATAAAATCACTTCACCGCATTTCCTGGTCACAATTTCTTTCCCCTGAACGAATACACTAAATCCGCGGAGGATTAAACTGAATTCAAAGACTGGCATACCACGTAAAATTCATTTGAAATTTAACAAATTTATATGTCAATGATTGACATGACATTATCACAGGCGGAAGGCGGCAAACGTTCCGAGTCTTAATTACAATTCTTTTTGAAATACAGACATTTTAAACTTTATTTCATTCAATAAAGCATTTGGTATGGCAAATATTGTCATTAAATTAAAAAAAGAACATAAGTCCGCTATGAAATATATGTCTTTTCTTTTAAAAATTACCAATTAGTTTTAAACAAAGTGTGCTGCGATATTTATTTATAATATTTTAGTTACCGAACGGATAGAAGCCAGAAAGAGATAAACATATACGAAACTCACATAGCGGCATCCCTTTCGCGCCGTAGCGTCTCACTTGCGGACCAGAGACAAATATCGGTCTTTCATTCACTTTATTCGATCGAGAATCAGCTCTGCTTTAAATTTGTTATGGTACCAAATTGAGCAATTCAGTACTGAACTGAGGAGCAGTTCACTGCTCTGCATTTGGATAGCTTTTAATAAGATTGTGGTAAGGCCCCACGTTTACTTACGTGCCGTTTATAATAATTGTTATTTGACTATTACCCGTAAATATTACAGCCGCTGCACTAATCCCCTGAAAAGGAAACAACCAATATATGGCGCTCCATACACTCATCGCCGATTAACAGTACAATGGGCCACTGGCGCTAGGCGGCACGTAAATTGAAGGCAAAATCTTGCTGTTCTGCTGTGAAAGTATATTTAGGTCGGAAAAATCCGTTCAAGCATGGCAAACTGTAAGTACCAAGTTTCTAATTTCCCAAATAAAAATGATCCAATGACTCAACATGTTTCACTTCTTATAAATAGGTACATTGAATGCAGAAATTGTATTTTGTAAAGTATAACATAGACTATGTACTTGTATACATATTAAAGCTGTATGGATTAATAGGTATATACAAATGGAGATTCCAACAGGTTTGAAATCTGTTTCATAACCACACATCGGTAACTCGTGGCACTTAGGTAGCACTTCACAGTTTCTCACAGACTAGTGATGTGACAATGTTCTTCCTATATATACCAGTCGAGAAAAAGAAACCATTCAAAAAAGGAATTTTAATCATTTAATATATGACATTCGTGATAAACAATTAATATTTCTTCTAAATTTTCACAAGTCAGCCTACGTCTTCTACTTGAGAAAATCCACTTTGTGTACGAAAACGATCTCGATTCAACCTCCACTGACTTATACGTTTCGTTTCGTTTCGTTTCGGTGACTACACCCAGCCAGCAGTTCTGCTGCAAGGACGCGGAGGCGTTGAGCATGCAAGAGAGGGAAAGACAAAGGAGCTCAACGAAATGACTCAGAAGCGCATACTGGCACAATACCGAAAGTCGTTCAGGGTAGTATAGAAACCTTAACATTCCCTGGCCGGAGCTTTCGGTTCTGAGACGGGGCACGTATCCGGGTCCTCTCGTGTTCCCCTCCGTCTTTTGCCGCTCCGGTAAGATCAACTGGCCCTCCTATCCGAGGCACCGGGGAGCCAAAAGTTTACAGGTTGGGAGTGTAGGTTATTTTGCAGTCAGGATGAGGACCGACGGGAGAGATCCGACAAGAATACCAGCATCGAGCCAGAAAGGAAATAGACAGATAGTTGTGTAAATATATACAGGGAAGGATAGTAGACTGCGTCTCGTCGTCCAAAGTTTCCGGTTACAACGTAGGATAAGTTCTTGTGTTGTAGGTTTATGTCGCTGAGCCGTCGCTATTTGTGTGTAATTGTCCTCCGGTTTTGATTCTGTGTCTGTTTTTATCTATTTTAGATTTTCCATGCACACTACAAGTGGCCGTGTTGGGTCCATGTTCTGGGGATAGTATTCTCGTTCTGGATGATTACTCTAGTGAATAAAATTTGCTTGTGCTTTCCGTCAACTCCAGTTCAGATAATATTGCGTGTGTGTGGGCGTCTTTGTAGGTAACTTCTTGAAGTTTATTTAGTGATAACTGAAGAGAGGCGGTCGCGAGCCAAATCAAGTTCTATGGCGGGGTCTTATTTGATGTCTGTATGAGATCTCGTTGGATTCGCCCCAGGTTGGGTTCTTATTAGACACGTTCTTCTTCACCTTGTGACATCGTGATTATGGCCGTTTGGTGACGGTTCGATTCCTTTTGATATTTCTTTACCATAGCTGTTATTGTGAGGTAGCGTGATAGCATGCGTTTTTAGTTTATTTTAGGTTGTGCGTCAATTAATCGGTAGCGGCGTATTACATCGGTCGTGGTTTGGACCTGGTTTGGCTGGATTGTTGAATCAATGATGCTTCAGTGTCAGGACTGTTGAAGTGGACGGAGCTCCGCGAAGTCGTAGAAGACACGAAGATTTGGCATTGCGGTATTTCTAGGTATATGGGGTGTCCTATATTGTAGTGATCGCTGGTGATTCATATGCACATAGATATTTACCGTAGAGCAACTCACGGCGGCAAATATAATCATATTTTATCCACCCCGAAAACCGTTTCTAAACTGGTTCCGAATGTGTTATCAATTTGTTCCGCGAAGGGAGAAGCATTGTAACCGGGAGACATTAAGTCTGAAACACTGCCATTAATGTCTAATTGGATTTGCCTGTTATTTTTCTCGTCGGACAAGTGATTAGCGAGCAATCCTCGAAACTCCATCGATGGTCGAAATTGGTATCAACACGATTTTCAACTGGTTCGCTATCGCCCTTATAGGTGTACAGACAATTGCCTCCCTTGGGAATTGGTAAAATTTCCATCGTGATAAATGAAGACAGTCGAGTTTAATGTTAAGGATGAGCCGGCGATGCACTTATTTATGTTAGTCCCCTTTTTTTGACGATGTCCAATTGTTGCTAGCTGGCGGTGTCCGCACGTGTTCGGGACAAAGTGAGCTGGCCTTTAAGAGCAATGAAAAAAGGGACCTCTTTGTTCTAGGAAGTTATTGCTTGCCAGCTGTTGCATTTCTTGATTACGTAGCCTCTAACGAAATTATTACTGTTGAACGGTTAATATATATTTGTAAATTACCCAAACTATGCTATTTGAGTCCTACGGCAAAAAATATAGATGTGTATCATACACCACACTTGGTTAATATTCGATTTAAGGCAGGACTTTTAGTATAATTTTGGTATTACATAATGTAACGAGCATAATTATTTGTGTAATATACAAAAAAGACACTAAAACAAAAATATAAGCGAATAATTATTTAGCTGGCCGTTCACCTCTTCGTCCCTTACAAAATTACAAGGCATTAATTAGGTACACCATCGAACCGAAGTAGGTTATATCAGCAAGAAAACGCGCACGCCGGTATCTTTCGATTATGGTTGTAAAACATAAAAGGAAAAAACAAAAACGTACAGTAATTATGACTAATATACCATCCGTTTGTAATCTAACCAGTGACATTGTAATCTGACGGGTAGGTTAGGTTAGTTTATTATTTCACTAGATGAATTACAAACTGTCCACAATCATCTACTAAACCTAATATAATTTAATTACGGTTAGAAATATAAATTTTATGGGAAAGTAGTACAAGTACTGAAGTGAGGGAAAGTCCCTCGGGTAGGAAAAGTACTTAAGTAATGAAAATTACAGCGAATAAAACCTAAAACTACATTAATAACGATTCCAATAAATAAAGCCTGGATTTAAAACTAACTGGCCTATTTATTTAAATTATTACTAATATTTTATTGAATGTTTGCTAGTATTAAAATGTATTAAATGACAAATATTGTATATATTTTACAACAACTCCCGATGTTGTTGCGAGTACCGTTTATTTGCAACTTAAAATAACTAAAGATATAATTGTTCTGGCGAATACCGTGAGACGGCTGGGTCGTACTACCTATATTACGCTGCTCCACAGGTAGAGGTTGATGAAGTGTGGCCTGATTTCCAAGAAAAGGTGCATAATTGACGTTAGTTAAAGAGTGTTACTATACGGGTCGTGCTTGGCCCTACCCATCTTGGCTATGCCCATCTAAACTTGGTACTGGTTTTAGCTTAAACTCTTAAGCCGTATCCTTTCTTAGCTTTTCTTGTGGCGGGCCGGCATAGCCAGGTCGTAGACAAGGAGATATATAATATTGTTGCAATTGGCATTAGAAAATGGAACGGTCTCACCAAATTAAGCTGCTGTGGTGTGGCCGGCGCGGCGGAGGGGTACTGCAGACTCGGAACACACACTTGATCAACACTCACAGATAGGCCGAGTAATATAGACGCACCAAATACTATGCTATCGTCTTAGTCACTAAATATTTGAAAGAAAGACAGAAGGAAAGGTATAGCGCGGTGAATTCGTTTACACGCGGTAAAAATTTAACAGGCGACTATGCAAACATCTGGTCGAGCCTTGTTTTTGTCTCGTGACTATTGTTTTGGCCGGGTTTTTACGATGCCAATACAGATCGGCAGAGGCTAAGAAAACGCGTCCGCTCCGTATGGTGTCCCAAACGGTTCTCAACCTCCACGTATTTTTATTGATATTCTCTTTGATTTCAACTTCTTTATTTTGTAATAAGTTATTGATATTTTTTGTTGTAAGATATCCTGGATTTTTTGATAACACTGTTTTCAGCTTTTGAAAAACAAGTTTACCTTTGTGGTGCAGTCTCAGTAATGAAAGTGACTTTTCAATTTTAACTACGATCTCCAAAGACTCTTTTAGTTACTAATTATAAAAACGGTATAAACTCACGTAAAAAATTGTCAGGAACGGCCCGACATGTTTCGAACTCATTTGGAGCTCTTCATCAGGGGTAGCTATCCGTGCTGCTACGCGACTCGCGACCCACTGCACTTTTAATCGCTCTTCTTGCCGCCCTCTGCGCACGCGCAGATAGCGCGGCGCGGGGAGGGCAGGGCTCTTGCGCTGTCACCACTGGACTGTCTGTCACTGCATTTTCACTATTACCCACTGATACCACGCACACTTGACTTATTGTATCAACGACATTGTCTGAACGCGAGATGTTTTTTAACGCCGGAATCACAGGTTTCCATGCTGGAGGTAGAGCCCAACCACCGTCTCGGTTGAAATTCGGGCGCCGTCCAATTTCGATAGCTTCACGTATCTTCCGTTGTACACAGCGTTTCTCACGAACCAACAACCGTGCCTTATCGAAACGTACGAAATGGGACGCACCGGCCTCGATGTTCGAACCAATGATCTTATTCAATTTCGTAGTCACTCGAGCCGGTTCCTTGCCCGCTGATAACATATCGAAAACATTGCGCCAGTTGAACCCGACGACTCCTAAGATCTATGGACTGCCGAAAATTCACAAGCCTGACTGGCCCTTGCGTCCTATTGTTAGCCAGATAGACTCCCCGACGTACAAAGCGTCTCGTCACATGGCCAGCATGCTACAACCATTAACGGGGAAAACGACCAGTTTTGTACGTGACTCGACACACTTCGTACAGTTACTTGAGGATGTCGTGATACGAGACAACGAGGTAATGGTTAGTTTCGACGTTGCTTCTCTGTTTACAAATGTACCGGTAAGGCAAACTCTAGACATAATACGAGACATGTTGGTTCAGAACGACCTACCTACTGAGTACATGATGTTAATAGAGTTTTGCCTGACCAGGGGTTATTTCATGTGGCAAGGTGAGTTTTATCTGCAGATCGATGGTGTATCGATGGGATCGCCGATTGCGCCGGTCGTGGCTAACATCTTCATGGAGAGCTTCGAGAAGAAGGCGTTAGAAGACTGTCCCTTTAAACCTAGGCTGTGGTGGCGCTATGTTGATGACGTCTTCGCGGTGGTTACGGATAGTGATATAGAGCCGTTTCTCAGCTATCTGAATGCGATACACGCAAGAATAAAATTCACCATTGAGAAAGAGTCGAACGGAGCACTTCCGTTTTTGGACGTGTTGGTGAAACGCTTGCCGGAAGGACGGTTGAGTCATACGGTGTATCGTAAATCCACGCATACTGACCGATACCTACAAGCTGATTCTCATCACCACCCGGCCCACCTGTCATCAGTCCCGAGGGCGCTTATTAATAGGGCTCTCCGTTTATGTGATCCTCAATACGTAAATGGGGAGTTAGCGCATGTGCGACAGGTATTGGAGAAAAATGGCTATAAGTGGAGACAGTGTCAGCGTGTAGCGAGCCCCAGTACAGCACAACGCCCGCAGACTGTAGAGAGAGCGCCTGCGTACTTACCTTATATCAAAGGTGTGACGGATACCATCGGACACATTTTACGCCGTAGATATAGCATTACAACCTGGTTCCGTCCTTTGACTAAGATGAGGCAGTTGCTACGGTCTCCTAAAGATAGAGATCCATTTGGAACCCCTGGGGTGTATGAAATACCGTGTGAGTGTGGCAAGGCATACATAGGAGAGACGGGACGTAATGTTTCGACAAGATTGTCTGAACATATACGCAGTGTCAGAAAAATGGATACGAGAGACTCCGCTGTTGCGGAGCATGTTGTCGAGGCTGGTGCGTCCCATTTCGTACGTTTCGATAAGGCACGGTTGTTGGTTCGTGAGAAACGCTGTGTACAACGGAAGATACGTGAAGCTATCGAAATTGGACGGCGCCCGAATTTCAACCGAGACGGTGGTTGGGCTCTACCTCCAGCATGGAAACCTGTGATTCCGGCGTTAAAAAACATCTCGCGTTCAGACAATGTCGTTGATACAATAAGTCAAGTGTGCGTGGTATCAGTGGGTAATAGTGAAAATGCAGTGACAGACAGTCCAGTGGTGACAGCGCAAGAGCCCTGCCCTCCCCGCGCCGCGCTATCTGCGCGTGCGCAGAGGGCGGCAAGAAGAGCGATTAAAAGTGCAGTGGGTCGCGAGTCGCGTAGCAGCACGGATAGCTACCCCTGATGAAGAGCTCCAAATGAGTTCGAAACATGTCGGGCCGTTCCTGACAATTTTTTACGTGAGTTTATACCGTTTTTATAATTAGTAAAGATGTCTCACGATAGTTTTAATAACATTACTCTTTTAGTTTTAGGCTTTTTCCTTCCAATTCCTTGATTGACGTGGCCAAGATACCAACATTTTGATCAATGAAACTTATGTCACTTTTTAAATCACTCAGCGAAAATAATTGCTTTCCTTTTTCTATTGCTTCTGATGAGTCCAAGTTTGAAATTATTTCCTTCACTTTTTCATAATTATCATTATAGTAGTGGACTGCCTCAAGCCAGGTGCCCCATCTGGTTATGACAGGCTTAGGTGGTAAGGGCGTGTCGGTGAACCCTTCTTTAATTTTTTTTATTCGACGTGGAGACTTCAGAAAAATTTTGTTTACTAAGTTTACTAAATCATTTACTTTTGGATAAATCAAGCGAACTTTTTCGTCAACTCTGTTAAGGCCATGGGTTAAACAAGTTAAGTGATAAAAAACAAGTTGAGTGTTAAATTAGGATAAATTTCTTGCATTTTCTTACCAGCTTTAAGCATGTACGAGGCAGCATCTGGTGTAAAAAAAGAAGCCTGTCCTTGCTTCTATGGCCATGGCCATGGGTTAAACAAGTTAAGTGAGTTAAATTAGAATAAATTTCATGCATTTTTTTACCAGCTTTAAGCATGTACGAGGCAGCATCTGGTGTAAAAAAAAAGAATCCTGTCCTTGCTTCTTTCGTAATTTTTGCCCCAAAGGTCTTGAATTGTATTATTGTTTGTGGCACCAAATGTTTTTGATGCAAAAATATGTGGCATTGATGGTGTTTCCTTTAAGCTTCCAATTGTAATATTTGCAACATCATTACCATATGCGTCGGTAGTTTCATCCACACTTAAATATATGTATTCATTTTCTAATTCCTGTTTATTTTTTTATTTTTTCTCATTAAATAATTTAGGTAGACTATTCCTTCTTAATATCGTATCATTTGGCAGTACTATATTTTCTCCATATTTATTATGAATACATTTTTCAACAAATTTTTTGAAGTTCTGGTTATTTACTTGTGTCCATGGAATATTACAGGTGATTAAAAACTCTGCGAGATCCTTATTAGATTCCGTTTGTATGTTTTTATTTTTATGAGTGTCCGAGTCTAAATGTTTTAATACATTATATTTTTTAGGTATTAGGGATAGTTGACATTTAGTGCAAAAACACTTACTCTTATTTCAATGTCCGGTAAATTTAGAACTAAATTTTCTAAAGCTGAGGTGGCAAATGATTCTTTGTGCTTTTTGGTCTTCAAGTGCTTGTTTATATTAAATGTCTTACAAACTATATAAACATCGCAACGGGTGCATTTTACCTGATCACCTTGCAGTAGAAGTTCTGAATGCTTTCTAAAGATTTCCTCCATTATTGAAAATACCTATCTTGCGACTCGTAATAATTATTACAAGGAAATGAATGACAATATCATAGACATTGATGTTTTTAAACTAGTAATCAAACCTACTTCGTCATATGTTAAGACCATGTAGGTAATATTAATTTATTATTTTATCTTATCTGAAAAGACACTTATAAAACGTGTCTCATCACTAATCTTTTAATTGTTATCTAAATGCCACGAGTTACCGATGTGTGTTCATAACGAAGCATTGGATTGCTTAAAATTAAAATCAATTTTATTGGAAATTACATTAATAATTGCTTATTAATTTTATTATTTACTGACTTAATTAAATGAGTTCATTCATAAATGGTCCATGCATTTGTGCAGCCCATAATACATTGTACCATTGCATCATACAGAAGACTGTTGGGGATGTTTGGATATTATATTGTTGTCAAATTTATAATTGTATTACCTAGGTACATGAAATATATTTTTTGTCATATAATTTGGCTAATCAATAGATATAATAACAACATTAACACATTTTGTCTAAGAATATGTAGGTATATAATGATGTCTAAGTGTAATGAGACACAAATGAATACGGACAATGAGACTATGTGAAGCAAATGAATTAAATTGTGGCATTAAAATGTATTAAGTGTCAACCCGATTGAGTTGAAATTTTGTTTCTAAAATTAAATACATAGTATTTTTGTTGGAAATTCTGTATAGATAAACAATAAATATAAAGTATTGTTTATTCAGACTTATCATTATGCAGGATAAATGGGCGACTATCGATAACAATTCACTAAGTAATTTTAAATTTTAAGATTATTTCTATTTAGTGGTAGTGGTGATTATTTCATGAAGGCTTAACATTTCGACTTGGTTTCTTGTTTAAAATTATGCCTAGGCCATTCACTAATTTATTTAATTTTTGGCATTAATTAAACAAAAGACTGTTAAAGCTTCCAATTCCATATATAACTAAATATAGTTAATTTTAATCAAATTGCAATCTAATTTCACCTCGAGTAAAATCGTTTATTTTGGTCTATATTATCACTATGCAAAACGGCTTGCTTCCATCACAAAGTGCAGCTTCCGGGCCAAAACCGTCCATAACAAGTAAGACTATAAGAGACGTAGTATCAACACCGTGCTAGCTATATAGCTAGCACGGTGTTGATACTACGTCTCTTTCTTTATAGTATAGGATCCCAATATAAAACGACCTTCACCGAGATGTTTATTTGATGAAATGTATTTTAGATTTAATTTAATATGTCAATAAATATATTGCATATGGGTTGCCTAACAAATTTTAGTCCAGATAATTGTTTAATTTTTACATTCTGTTAATTTATTTATTTTGGATTATTGCTCTTTTATTATTGTTTATTTTTTTGTATACACCTATTTTAATCGTTGTTTTATGTTTTAAATCTGCTGTTTAAATATTATTTTTTGACGATGCATATGGCTGATTAATTAATTATTATAATATGATTGTAATTATTGTTTTTTTATAATGTTCGTAAATTGTTAATTACTTATTTTAATATTGTAGATTATGACGATGCAAAGGTGGTTCAACGAATCCTACTTGATTAAATGATTTCTTATCTTATCTTATCTTATTAAAAAATAAAAAAATAAATTTTTTTAAACATTTCACCGGTTTGATTATTAGATAAATTTTATACCAATCGAAAATATGAAGCCCATAGAATATGCAAATTTAGGTTGCCTATTCTTTTCCCGTCACAACTATCGGGTAGCCAGGTATAAACAGGTAAATATATACTAGTATTTTGCAAAGGTCTGATTATTGAATTAAAATTAAATAAAATTAAAGATTATTTTATTATGAACACGGTGGTATAGGGTTGCCTGCGAAAAATCAGTCCAGAATTCCGGTGGTCGAATTTTGAAAAGTAAAATATTGCTGCGAGTGAATGTGTGCGACTGACAGGTCCCAACCAAACATCCCATGCGATAGAAGAGGACACAGCATAGCAGTTGTTTGAAGTCCGCCCATTTAAAGAAAGAGAGTGCGCATGCTATTTGTGCTTGAAAATGAAAAGAATAGCGATATACTCGTATATACTGTACATCATTTTGGAGTAGTTTATTATTAAAATAGAGGAATAGTTATTTAACTTTTTTTTTATCAATTAATTAATGAAATAATGAACTTTATTCTGCAAGTAGGCCACAAGGGCACTTTTACATATCTGAGTCTATCGGCATTTCACAAGAGGAGACCACTGTTGAGAAGAAACGCCGAAAGAAACTCATTATTTATGTGTGTTATATATCTTTAGTAAAAAAGAAGGTTATAGTAATACTCGTACATATATAATACTAATCTTGCAAATTTTATCTTTATTATTAGCAGACAAAATAAAAAACAACAATTAAAAAAATACTTCTGTTTGTTATAAAAAATTAAAAATACATTTTTTTTAATTACTCAGGTTCCGAGTCATCGGACATATAACTATGATCTCCAACTTCTGAATCTTCTTCGTCATCACTCTCTGTTGGATTTCGTTTTATATTTTTGTATATGGGGTAGTTTGAATTCTCTCCCAAACCTGTCAAATCCCATTCCTCTGACATATGTACTTCATCGACGCCCGCCGCGAGCGACAGTCGCAAGTCGCCATTTTTACCTTGCTGTCTGTGCGGCCCCGTTTGGCCGCCTGGTGTTTGAATTATGTGCTACGAACTGGTGTGATGTGCCACAAATCTATTTAATAAACTATTATACATACCCGTGAACGTGCAGATGACTTGCCGGCAAGAGGAGACAGCACGCAGCGTATAAAAGGTTAGTGCATATGTCTTTCCCGTTGTCCTAGGCTTCCTAGCTCCTATCTGCATAGTTTGGGGTTAATCTCAAAAATACAGTCCACTTATCTTTATATTTTTCCCAATTTTGTTCCCCTCCCCACTGGTGCCGTGGGCTACTCTTATTTCGCCACACTTTTATCAAAATTATGGATTATTAAAAAAGGCACCTCCATATTTTTTCTGGTCACTTCTTACCGAATTAAACCATTTTCTGGTCATTTCCATCCGCATTAAATCATACCTATGTGATTAATATATAAATTTAATGATAATTATTGGGGTAACTTATGCGATTATTGTGCTAGGTATTGAAATAGTTTGTCATTTTTAATCTTAAAATATTAACAAGATCGGCGACTATTTCGCTTTATTTCCGCACCCGCATGCATAGTACGTTATATTGCTAGTTATTTCCTAATATATTTCATTTTTCGTGATCAATTTCGATACACGTGATCGCACATTCCTTTGTTCTTAACCATACCACTTTACCTGTCCGCCATATGCAATTGTAAATGCAACTCAAATTGGTTCGGTTAAGTTCATTTATTTCACCGCCCGGTAACATTACAATCACGGTAGCACATAAAATTCAATCAGAATCTTATTCTTAAATACGTAAATACGTTTCCGCCCGCATTTATCACAATTTACCTATTGTGTCCCGCTCAGTTTAGTTACAGTATTTAACTAACATTTTAATTTCTATTCCCGCAGTTAGGTACATAAATAAGTTCTTATAAATACATATAATACTTTTATATACGCTAATATCATCATACTTCTAATAAAAAGTGAACAATTTGTTATCATACTCATACGTCTAATATAAAAAGTCATAAGTCCATATAGAATCCCAGTCGCTTACGTCTTTTATATTTACTGCAAAACTATTTGCACCACTTAAATAAAAAGTCTTAAGTTCTCAGTAAATCGTCGTGAGTTACGACCTTCTATAGAATTCTTTAGCATACCGCGAATTGTTATTTTATTTATCGATTACAAGTTCGTAACTACTATTTACAATGGGTAAAGGTAGCAGAAAAGGGAGTGACGCGTTCAGCCAGGGAGTCGATTATGATACTTGTAGGAATCAGCTGACTATATATACCGTCAGGCGCGATGTTATATATAAACGCGTAGAAAACATTCTAGAATTAGCATACAAAGCCGAAACTGATCATCAACAGTTTAAGGCGTTTCGGACAAGTGCATTAAATATAGACACATTGCGTGATGATTACGAAAAGGTTTTAGAATCGTATAATTTGCTGTTTTTACAACTGAACCCAGGCGCTGACGTAGATTATGAGTCATGGACATCATTTGAGGAAATGTATTGCTATATTAAACAATTATTGTCAGAAAATAAAGTACATAGTGTTCCTGAGACTCAACCCCCCAGTGTTACGAAGTCGAAACCTCGCTTGCCAGTAATTGAATTAATTTCATTTGATGGACAGCCACAAAACTGGCCGCTGTTTTATCAGCAATTTAAGAGTATGATACATGATAACGCATCACTGTCTGATAGTGAAAGGATTTATTATTTAATTGGCAAATTAACTGGCACCGCGCGCGATATTTGCGCAGGTTTGCCTCCAACCGCACAGAACTATCGCATCATTTGGGATGCTTTAATACAAAAGTATGATGACCCACGTACGCTAGCATGTACTTATCTTAAGCAGCTGTTGCATTTTAAATCGCTAACTACCGCGAGTTCGACCGGTTTAGACGCATTCATAAATAACTTTGACACATCCGTCAAAGCGCTCAAAGAAATGAAACTCGAAGATTTGACAGATTTCATTTTCCTGCATTTGGCATTACAAAAGTTAGATGCAGAAACAATTAAATTATTTGAGATCGCCTATCGTAAGGAGAAAATCCCGTCGTATCATAGTTTAATTGAATTTGTCAAGGAGCAGAGTAAAGTGTTATCTCGATCTCCAAATGCAGTTACTAATAAACCGATCTTTAACGCCCCTAACAAGTCGCACATACCTAGGGCCGTTACAAAGACGTTCGTAGGCGCGGACTCAGGCGGTTCCGATAATAGTATTAAATGTGGACTTTGTAAAAATAAACAACATGAACATTTGTATTCTTGTTCGTCTTTTATGAAAATGACACCGCACGAAAGATACAATTTTATCAAATTAAACGCATATTGCAACAATTGTTTAAGTGTAAGTCACAAAACTTCAACTTGTACTTCGAAGAAAAATTGTTCTCATTGTTCTTCACGGCATCATTCATTGTTGCATTTTAACGTGAGTTCGAAGTCAAATTGTAACATGGGAACAACTGTTTCAAACCCCGCTCGTAATTTTAAACATGAAAAAATCGGACACCCTGAGTCCGGCCCTGGCATGTTTACGTTATCTCATGAGGAAAATAAATTTACTAATTCTGATATTGCTAATGTTGATAATATTAATATGACTACTGCAGTTAACGTCGACCAAAGCACCCCGCATTCCTCATCGGATCGTAGCATTTGTACAATTTCGTGCGACAGTTCTAGCCGTCTTCAAACGACGACGTTACTGGCCACCGCGAAAATAAAAATAATTGATTCTTTTAACCGCACTCACTTTTTGAGATGCTTGGTCGATCCTGGCTCTCAAAGTGATTACTTAACAGCAGCTTGTTGTAAGCGATTATCGCTGCCTATTAAAAAACAAAACCGCTTTTCTGAAGTTCAAGGCATCGGTGGGACTTCGCAAAAAATATTAGGTGTAACTTCACTTAAATTCACGCCGCGAGTAGGGACCCAACGCGAATACACTGCCAGCCCGCTGGTAGTCGAGCGCATTACGTCACAGCTGCCTAGTGCGCGCGTAGATAACGCGTCGCTCGGGTACATTAAGAACTTACCGCTCGCAGATGATGACTTTTCACAACCGGGACCGATTGATATGCTTATAGGTGTGAAACTTTATTGCGAAATTTTATTGTTTGACAAAATTAGAGGCCCATCCGAGAATATGCCCAACGCTTATGAAACTACCTTAGGGTACATTTTAATGGGGGATGCTCCTATAGTTTCTTCCCAACCCGCTCCGCACACGCTCTGTGCTTTTAGCTGTGACCCGCTTCATCAACTCGTCGAGAAATTTTGGTCGAATGAGGAGATACCTTCGCGTACCTTTTTAAGTCCCGACGACGAAAAATGCGAAAGTATATACACTTCAACTACTGTTCGCAATGATGACGGCAGTTATTCTGTGGACCTGCCATTCAAAGATGATCCCAATAAATTGGGAGATTCTTTCATAACAGCAAAAAAGCGCTTTTTACTTCTCGAGAGAAAGTTCTCTAAAGATCCCGCACTTAAATTTAGTTATGATAACATTATACGCGATTACCTAAATGAATGTATTCTCTCTCGCTCCGCACCTGAGGAGTCTCTCTCTTCGGGCTATTTTTTACCGCATCATCCTGTAGTTCGCAATGACAAAGCGACATCCAAAGTTCGGCCCGTCCTGGATGGGTCCGCGAAAAGTGACACAGGGTTGTCACTAAATGATATTTTATATACCGGTTGTAACTTACAGGCAAATATATTTCACATTTTATTAAATGTCCGCATTTTCAAGATTGCATTTTTTGCTGACGTGAAACAAATGTACTTGTGCATTCACACAAATGAATCACATCATAAATATCAACGAATTTTATACCGTTTCTCGGATACTGATCCGCTAGAGGTATACACTTTCACGCGGGTTACGTTTGGTTTGCGTTCATCGCCTTTTTTGGCGCTACGGACCCTACGTCAGCTAGCTGCTGATGAACGGCATCAATGGCCAACTGCGGCCGCCGTGTTAGAAAGAGATGTCTATATGGATGACCTCGCTTCTTCTGCTTCTTCTCTCGAGGAAGCAGTTAAGACAGCTGATGAACTGATCGACCTCTTCAAGGCCGGGGGGTTCGCCCTAGTAAAATGGACATCCAACTCGCGCGAACTGCTCGAGCACATACCAGAGTAACACCGGAAGTCTGGATCTATTTCCTTCGATGACGGAAATACATTTAAGATTTTAGGTCTGCGCTGGTTGCCCACGCAGGACGTGTTCGTGTTCGATACCTCTAAACCGCCAACCTTGTGTACTAAACGTGCTATATTATCCGCGACCGCCCGACTATATGATGTACTAGGACTCGTAGGGCCGGTTATTTTATACGCTAAATTAATAATCCGGGAACTGTGGCTTTTGGATTTGCACTGGGATGATTTACCGCCTTCTCGCATTGTTAATTTATGGCAACAGTACTTATCTGAGTTGCCTCTGATATCCCAGCTTAAATTCCCCCGACATCTAGGTGTAGAAGTCGGAGCTCAAGTCTCCTTGGTAGGATTTTCGGACTCCAGTGAAGCCGCCTATGGCTGTGTAATATACCTGCATGTTGTTAACCCAGGCCAGCCACCGATCGTAACGCTTATCTGTTCCAAGTCAAGAGTAGCTTCTGCCAGACCTAAGATTACGTTAGCGCGTTTAGAACTCAACGGTATTTTATTAATGTCACGGCTTCTACGCGAAGTTAATGACACGCTATCGAAAAGACATAAAATAGATAATATTTTTGCATTTTCTGACTCAGAAGTCGCCCTATGTTGGTCGGTCGCTTCGCCTCATAGGTTCGACACTTATGTCGCTAACCGCATTTCACAAATTCAGACAAATATTTCGCCTGACAATTTATATCATATTGCTGGCTCTCTTAATCCCTCTGATTGTAATTCAAGAGGTCTCACTCCCTCCCAGCTCATACAGCATGAGTTGTGGTTTCATGGACCGCCTTGGTTAGCACAGCCTTTAAACCACTGGCCTGTACAAAAATTTATACCTAACCGCTCATCTTTGCCAGAGGAAAAGACTGTGGCCCACGTGTCCACGAGTGTCACTGAAATAGAACATCCTGTTCTGACGCTCGCCTCGCGATGTTCCTCCTGGAATAAACTTCTTCGAGCTTTTGTTTATGTGCTCCGCTTCTCGAAGAAGCTCCCGCGAAACGACGTAATCACTGCTAATGATTTAAATACCGCCGAATTTGAAATAATTCGTGTAGTGCAATCTGTATATTTCTCCGACGATATTAAAAATATTTCAAAGGGGCAACGATGCTCATCAAAACTACAAAAGCTATTTCCGTTTATTGAAAATGGAATCTTACGTGTCGGAGGTCGCTTAACGAATTCGTCGTTAGATTACGCGTCTAAGCACCCCATGATATTGCCTAAAAAGGATAATGTGGTGCACTTAATTATTGACACTTATCACCGCGATAATTCTCACGCAGGACCGCAACTATTACTAGGCATCTTAAAAACTAGGTACTGGATACTTTCCGCTCGTCGTATTGTTAGGCAACGCGTGCAAAAATGCAATAGCTGTTTCAGATTAAGTCCTAAAGCTACTTTCCCGCTTATGTCTGATCTACCTAAATGTCGATTAGAGCAATGCAAGGCTTTCTTACACACGGGTGTAGATTATGCGGGACCGCTGTATATTACTCCCTATCGCAAGCGCGGCGTACGTAGTGTCAAAGCATATTTATGCCTTTTTATTTGTCTAGTGACAAAGGCCGTTCATTTAGAACTGGTATCGAGTTTGACTTCCGTAGGTTTTATAGATGCATTTAAACGCTTTACGTCGCGACGTGGACCATGCGCGTCGCTTTATTCGGATAACGGGACTAATTTTGTTTCTTCAAAGGCTTATTTTAATGAACTTCACGAATTCTTACGATCTGACGAATATTATAAAACATTTAGTAATGAACTCGCGAAAAACCGCATTACGTGGAAGATGAACCCTCCCACTGCCAGTCATTTCGGTGGCATATGGGAAGCTAATATTAAAAGCGCTAAATCTTTATTATTTCGCGTAATAGGAAAACAAATTCTCACCTTCGAGGAGATGTCGACCGTGCTTACACAAATTGAGGCAGTGCTTAACAGCCGCCCGCTCTATACTCTAAGTTCGGATCCCTCGGAGCCGCTGGCGCTCACGCCATCTCATTTTTTGTCTACATCTCCACTAGAGTACCTTCCCGCACCCGACTTATCCGACGAACGAACCAATTTGTTGTCTCGTTTTTCATTGATGGACTCGCTAGTACAGTCATACTGGAAGCGGTTCAAATCTGAGTATTTACATAATTTGCAACAACGCGAGAAATGGAATACTTCATCTAATCCAATAACGATTGGTACAGTGGTATTGTTAAACGTAGATAACGCGCCACCCTTACAATGGCCGTTAGGAATTATCACTAACGTATATCCCGGTAAGGACGGAATAACGCGCGTTGCGGAAGTAAGGACGAAAGTTGGCACGTACAAACGCCCAGTCGTGCGACTTTGCCCTCTCCCGACTCAATGACTCAATCTTAATTTTAAGATATTTAGTTTAGTTATTTTAAGCCCGCGTCTTTATAGACAATCTTAGTTAAGATTTATTTTTGTTGTAGAGTTCTTTCATACATACTTATATTCGCGCACAAACTACTGTGCTTTTCTTAGTTTTCGCTAAATATTTCTAGTTTAAGTTTCTTAACTATTCACTTACCGCTTAGCACAATAATCGCACCCGCGTTCTATGATAGAGCAGCTTCGGTCTTTTTTCTTTTGAAGGGTTCCTTCAAGGCCGGGGGGATGTTGGATTTCGTTTTATATTTTTGTATATGGGGTAGTTTGAATTCTCTCCCAAACCTGTCAAATCCCATTCCTCTGACATATGTACTTCATCGACGCCCGCCGCGAGCGACAGTCGCAAGTCGCCATTTTTACCTTGCTGTCTGTGCGGCCCCGTTTGGCCGCCTGGTGTTTGAATTATGTGCTACGAACTGGTGTGATGTGCCACAAATCTATTTAATAAACTATTATACATACCCGTGAACGTGCAGATGACTTGCCGGCAAGAGGAGACAGCACGCAGCGTATAAAAGGTTAGTGCATATGTCTTTCCCGTTGTCCTAGGCTTCCTAGCTCCTATCTGCATAGTTTGGGGTTAATCTCAAAAATACAGTCCACTTATCTTTATATTTTTCCCAATTTTGTTCCCCTCCCCACTGGTGCCGTGGGCTACTCTTATTTCGCCACACTTTTATCAAAATTATGGATTATTAAAAAAGGCACCTCCACTCTCCGTTTCAGTTCTTTCGACAATGTCTTCTATCTGTAAAGGTGTATGATCCCCAATAAATCCTACTGGTTTTAAATATTTATCTAACAACCAACCGCAGTTCTCAGGCTGAAGTTCCACGCATATTGGATGCGTTGCATTAAGCCACTTGGATTTGACGAAAATAGTTCGTAAAAAATTCTGAATTAGTGATATCCAGCATTCTGGTATGGAGTTGGAGCCGAAGCCTTTTTTTTTTTTAAAGTGCTCGCTGTCTTCTTTTGCATAGTAATTTTTCATAAAAATGCGATGTCTCGCATCATTCACACTGGTGCAGTTCCTGATAACATACATACTAGCTGTAAATTCTTGAACGGTCTTCATTTTTTCATCAATGAAAATATCAGCAGCATCTGTTTGTGATGCAAAATCTGTTTGATATTTTTCATTTTTCGGAAATAGCTGAAAAGGTTTTACTTTCCCTTTATTGTAAAATGCTGCCGTGTGATCGCAACCTGTAAATGCATGGAAGGCGGAAAGACTTTGGCATAATTTGATTCCTAGCTTCAACGCTAAATCGGTGCAATTAATGCAACCAACAGTTTGATTACTAGTCTTTCTAGTTGCTGAACTGGCAAGCTTCAGTTTCATCATTAAAATCAATTATTTCATCATCCGAATCACATAAAAAACACGGTTTTGCAATTTTTTTCAACAATAAAATATATAGTAGCACGTTTTTTCAATTGTATCTTTAGCGACAATCTACTCCAAAATGATGCACAGCATATACGAGTCTATCGCTATCCTTTTCATTTTCAAGCACAAATAGCATGCGCACTCTCTTTCTTTAAATGGGCGGACTTCAAACAGCTGCTATGCTGTGTCCTCTTCTATCGCATGGAATGGTTGAATGGGACCTCTCAGTCGCACTCATTCACTCGCAGCAATATTTTACTTTTCAAAATTCGACAACCAGAATTCTAGACTGATTTTTCGCAGGCAACCCTATACCACCGTGTTCATAATAAAATAATCTTTAATTTTATTTAATTTCAATTCAATAATCAGACCGTTGCAAAATGTTAGTATAGATTTACCTGTTTATACCTGGTTACCAGATAGTTGTGACGGGAACAGAATAGGCAACCTAACGTTTGCATATTCTATGGGCTTCATATTTTCGATTGGTATAGAATTGATCTCATAAAAAAACCGGTGAAATGTTTTAAACAATTTTTTTTTTTCATTATTTATTAAACATACCCTGAACTAAAATTTGTTAGGCAACCCATAAGCAATATATTTATTGACATATGAAATTAAATATAAAATACATTTCATCAGATAAACATCTCGCTGAAGGTCGTTTTATATCGGGATCTTAGACTATTACGTGTCTTGCGTGCAACATTTGCTTTGTCACTCATGTGACGACCTCTTTGAGAAATAAAATAAGAACACAAAAAATAACAGAAATAAATGTTTATTATTCTCAAGTGTCTGCCGCTCTATAAGCAGACAGAGACAGTATGAGATCCATCTCGAGATCATTACATGGAGTGCCATCTTCTTCTCACGCGATCCAAGTATGTAATGTGACGAAATTCATCGTCAGGAAATCCGAAAGGGTTGCAAAAGTCCATTATGTGTTACGGTGTATTTTTCTTCTACATCTTCTACGCTTCTCTGCATAATTATACTGCGACTTGATGACACTCACAGCGGACCATTCTACAAGTAATTAGTGACAAATGAGTCATATAATAACAATTTAGCAAGTAATGAATGTTATATTCACTAACCCTTTGACCATTATTTTTTTAAAGCAATGAATCGAGAACTTTAACGATACGCACAGCATGAATGATTTTTGAGAAAGAGAAATGTATATATTATTGCTGGGTTTCCGAATTATAAGACGGCAATATGTTTGCCGCTATCAGCCAAGGGCATTAAGTGACAAGACCGTCATGTCAGTTTGCCGGGGGAACTACGGGTGGCACGACGTATCTAAAATAAATAAATTAAAAACCAATAGATAATAAGAAATAATTAAAACCTTTATTTAACTTAAAACTGAATTCTTTCAAATAAATAACCGGGCAAGAGCATATCGGGCCATGCTTATAGTCAGGGTCCCGTAGCTGCCCGACCTTAATTCAAAACGTGAAAATCTCTGAAGCATGGGACAGCACAAAGTGGGACTTTACAAGTCTCGCATCCAATTTTTGACCTTTTATTATTTTTAGCTGAGCTGCACATTCGACAACGTCTGTATGTAGCCAGATCCTCAGGCAAATGCACGCCTACATTATTGTACCTAATATCATCAGGTACCCCACATACTCGTTTTTGGCGTGAATTGTTTTCTGTTTTTTTTCGTTTTAAATATTTAGCAGCATTTGAAAACTGATTTTTTCTAAAAGTAAAATTGTTAACCAACTGTCTGGATAAGGCAAGACGGAATTCTTTTTGCTTCTGAAGGGTATCTTTTCCTGTCTTTAAGCAATATAAAATGTACGCATTTGTAATTGCGACATCAACAAGGAAGTAAAATATTCGCATCCACCATTTAGTGCTACGTCTCCCAATTTCGTACATAGCTTTTTTTGATCAAAACGATCAACCCCGCCCATTCTCCGCGTATATTGAGCCACTGCTTGAGGACAAGGTATCATCTTTTTGTCACCATTTTTCTGGGATCGGCGGCAAAATGTTTGATTTATTTTAGGATGGTATGCTGAACTCAGAATGGACACAAGTTTGGAGTCCTTCCAGATCATAAAGGCAACATTTTTTTGAACTCTCCATTGAAACTGCCCCTGTTGTAATTTCTTTAACTTGTCTCCTTGCTGTTTCCTGGTTTGTTTTTTATTTTGTCCTTTACTAACTGTTGGCTTTTTTACAAGAATTGGCATATTTATTCGGTCTTTTCTTACAGTTGCTGTACAATATATGCCTTTCTCGTACAAGTTTTGTATGAGGTCAAAACTCGAAAAAAAGTTATCAAATGCGACATGTCCTGTGTAATTTTGTTGTATTAAAGGTTCGCATAATGTCATCACAACTGAGTGGCCAAGACCTTTTGTCGTATTTTGTTCCTTTCCGGTATATATCTGAAACTGATACAAATAACCAGTCTCACTGTCAGCCCTAACCCAGACTTTATATCCCCTCTTTATGGGTTTCATGGGCATATATTGCTTCATTGTAGATCGTCCTTTGAATTTTATCATAGATTCATCTATAGACTGCGTATTTGAATTAGTAGCATTGTTTTGACAAGCTAAATTTATCGCATCAATGAGCGGACGTAGTTTGTACAGTCTGTCATAATTATTGCTACCTCGTTTAGGCATTTTTGAGTTGTCGTTAATATGTAAACTACTAGTTATACTTTGAAAGCGTTTCAATGTCATTGTTTCTGCGATCTCAGGCACGCTGATTAATGGATCGCTTGACCAGTAGTCTTCTACGCAGGGTAATTTATGAATGCCCATTTGTATTAACATACCTAAATAGGCCTTCAGCTCAATAGTTGTAATGTCAGTCCAGTTCTGTACTCCTGACTGTGCTGCAAATCTATTAGTCTCTACGACAATTAGGTCAATGATCTCGGAGTCAAAGAAAAGCTCGAAATAGGCTTTCGGTTTTTGAATACTGGGCCAGTTTTTTTGGAATTCTATTTCGACATCATTAAAAAGGCCTTGGGTCCAGGGGTTTTTTTCCACAGTATTTCTTCATCGTCCGATGCCTCTGTATCAAATTGTGCCGAAGGAGCGAGACGCAAATCACAAGACGTTGATTCGGATGCCAACGAAGGGCTCTGAACTCTTGGAGCACCTTCTAAAATTTGCCGAAGTTCTTCATTAGTTGGAATAATACAGTCTTCATCCTCTTCATCTTCCGAAATATCTCCATTTGGTATTCCAAACATTAGCTCGAATTGATCTTCGTCATCTTCCGCAGTTGATCTAACGTCATTAAATTCACCAGTATACTCATTTAAGATTTCCATTGCAGAGAAAGTAAATTACAAAAAACTAAGGTTTTTTTCAGCCGACCATTCTGACATTTGTTTCATGTCATTTAGATTTTCTATTTAAAACGCGATTGGCCAGGTATTATAGTAGCTAGCTAGGTAAGTACTTTCATAATCATAACCGCTCTTTTTACACTTCAGATACTATTATCATATTGTTGAAGATAAATTACTTGTACATAAGTCAATACTAAGAACTATAGCATATTTTAATTGATTGCGTTAGGTATTATTATTGAAAATGACACTCGTAATAGAGAAAAGATATTTATTGTTTAATATTCAGAGGCTGAAAAGATCGCCTGCACAGTGTAAGCAGTACAAAGCTTGAAGTGCTATTAAGTCGACGCTGTGTTGACTGATTACGTTCATCGAATCATCACGACCGTCGTATGCCTGGTTGCAATCTTCGCATACACCTGTGAATTGTAGCCTTGCTTCTTGGAGTGATATTAAAATGTCCGGTAAAACTTTGAAAAACAGTTCGGTCCAAATTTCTAGAGGAAGCATCATGCCACGTATCTCGCATTTTATATCGTGTATCTGAAAAATAATAATATCAGCAAACAACGTTAGGACAGTGCCAAGGAAATATATCTGCACACCTTCGTGGAATCCTTTCTCAATGAGCTGTGGCTTGTTATTGCCAGCGACGTCACTATGGCGTCCCGGTGGGGCAGGCTGACTGTGTCCCTATCTAAATCGCTTTATAGCAACCTATCGTTGCGTTGACATTGGAATAGCCTAGAATGCCTAGATATATTGAAAAGCGTTCAATTTCAACTCTAAAGACAAGAACTACTCGTTTCTATTTACTTACGGCATCCAAAATAGACACTTTTTATTTTTTAAGAATTTGATTTATATTTGGTTCTATTATTTCCATGACTTTAATCAAGCTCAGCTGATAAAGCCGTCTCGGACTTTTACCAAATATTTTCTGAATGGCCATCGTCTTAAAATTATTTTTTTTTTTCAATATTATATTCATGACTTCTGTTAAGTAACACACTGACGGATCACGCGACTTACGAAACAAAAGGATTGTTTTTAAATACATAGACGTTGAAAGAGAATATGCCTGAAGGTATAAAGTTATAACAAACCTTTTTATAAAATTAAAAATACCTAACCTGCGAGTTAAGCAACAACAATATTTTATATTATAAGATTGCACGCACGAACAATCAACACTTTTTTTGCGAGATTTTTTTACTTCCGTTGTCATTTCTAACTAACACGGCTAATTCAGCAATAAAGGTAAAAGGCAAATTTGAAGTATTGAATTAAGCTATTGCTCCATATATAAATCAATAACAATTGTAGCCTAACCCACCCTTTCCTTTAATAAACACCAGACACTTAACGGATAGTGGCAAATATATTGACGTCTTCATTTTTTTTAATTATCAAATAACAGATTTTTTTTCTTTAAACTTTATATCGCCAATCTTGTCTCTGAAAGTAGAGAATTGTGACTATCGGATAAATCCAGCAAACAAAATTTTATTTACAAACATTTTTGTTCAATTGTAAGGAATAGTTAAAAATCTAAGTTCCAACATGGGTTGGAATAACGTTTATCTGCTATTCTTTTTTTCGTAAATTAGTACGAGTATATTCTCTTATGCGAACCAAAAGTTATATTAACTAACAACACGTTCATTGAAAAAAAAATAAAAATATCTGAGTCGTATGACGGCAAATATCTTGCCCTTTAGTGGGTACTAAAGGGTTAAAATAATCAATACTCACGCTTGGTTTTCTTAAAAAGTGAAGATTTCATATTAAAGTGTCTTCGTCAGTACATTATTAGCTCGACGATAATTTAAAATTATTTTCAGTCAGATTATCACGATTTGACATTGACATGTGACATAAAATTGACAACCATCGTAGGAAATTTAATGATTTATCTTGGATTTATCTATGTCATGTGACATAGTCAGTTTACCGTGCAACCATCTTAGCTTTTATGAATAAATGCTTTGACGTTTATCTATCGTGTGATAAACGCAACCATCATAGCATTAGCACGACGGTAAACTATTTATACCGGGCTGTCAAAGTTGGATGCTTTGTTATAAAGTGGACGACCATCTTAGGAAATCTATGCATATATCATATATCTCGTGATGTCACGTCAGAATGTCAGTTTACCGTGCAACCATATTAGCAAATATCGATAAACGCTTTATCACTTATTTATCCCGTGATAAACGCAACCATCATAGGCGCCCTGTAATCTATAGATGGGCCCCCATGTTTAAAATTATTTTTTTACGTAACACTACTACGGAAGCTTAAAATAGCTTTACAAATATACCCCGAAAGGGAACTAAGTATGATAAGTGGTGAATGGTGTGTTCAAGTGTGGTCTAGAGAGTTCCTTTGATACATTTTTTGTTTAGGTTCCTTCTTATCTGTTGAAAATTGCTACCTACAGGTACATGGTCTATTTTCTGCCTGTGAGAGATAAGAACAGCTAACTTAACCAGCTAGCTATAATGAAATAATAATAATTATCCTTAAAAACTTATTTTCTTTACACTAAATTATTTTCGAGTTAGTATAGAAGGGATTTTTTGAAATGGGTATTATCATTTTAAAGAAACCTAAATTTGTTACTTCATTGTTTCGTACTTTCTTTAATAGTTTCTCGTATCTAGTTTCTATCAAACATGCTATCTTTCAGCCTTTGATTTTTATTATTTGGGCGTGATAATATTTGTTTAGCCCGGTAATCAAAAAAGTAGCTGACAAACTTTTGCATTTCCTTAATCAATGTATACAATAGGGATCATTCAGTTTTCCAAAGGTAGTCATATTTTATATTTTTCCGATAGTATACGTTGTTTGGACCCTGAATCTGCGAATAATTTATGTTTGAGTCGTGTAGTTTTTTTGATATATTTTTTAAATCCCCTAAATGACAGTTGGTAAAAGCTCGAAAGTAAACATTACCGTTCAAGTCAAACAATATTAAAAAGAAGTAAAAAAATAATTGTAACAACTATTTGTTGACAAGTTGACATTGTCAAACGAATTAACGGGTTTGCTTGTTATTTACGTTTGCTTTCGTGTTTGCTGTTTTCTCGAGGTTTTAAAGACGACTTGTGCCTGATTTCTGGATTCCGACTTACCTGCATTCGACGACGACCCCGCGCTACATAATTATTAGACTACGACTGGTTTTTGTCTTACAACCAACGCACGAGACTTCTTTTACCTGCCGGAGCCAATCCGAATTAAAAAACATTGCCTCTCTCATTTAAAGCCAGATATGCCAATGTGCAATGCATTATCGATTGCTTCGAAATAGAAATCGAGAAGCCTTAAACGCCGTGATCCAGGCTAAGACATAGTCGCGATATAAATCCTGCAACACGATCAAATAACTCATCGCGTGTTGCCCAAATGGGTTTATTTGTTTTTTATCAAAAGTTTATGGTGTTTTATCAAAATTATATAGACGAAAGTGTGATAATTACCTGTGGTAATAAAAATGCAGTGAGTATTTATACTGTTTAATTCATTATCAATAACAATGAAGTTTTTGTTGTTGTAAACGTAAACAATGTGTTTAAGTGCCTTAAAATGTAAACAAAAAATTACTTATTATACTTTAGTAACACTTTAATTCAACATAACATCTCTACACGACTCTCCGCGACATGTCGGAAACGACCCCTGAACTTCTTCGGTCATATTATGCGGTCCTCAAAGCATTGTCTGGAGAAGCAGATGATCATAGGCGCACCCATTATAGATGGTCCAAGGCAGTGGGCGATAGCATGTACCGGGCGGTCCACGCAGCATATAACCGCACTGAGTGGAAACAGATATGTGGTCGCGATCCTCATCAATGAGGGAAGGACGAAGAAGAAGAACACAACTTCTTACATCTACGTTTGTACACCCTTTTCTTCAGCAATTTTGTGTTTGTCACTGGTCTTTAAATATTCTATAATAACTGCCGTATCCACATCTGGCAAATTTGTAGAATCTGTCTGCACAAAACCAACTGATGCACTCATTGTAAATAATAAGCTAAGGCTGGCCAAGGTTTGTTTACATCGTTTTCCAAAATACGTGCGTGAGTCGTCAGAAAAGAATCAGTTGTTGTAGTCCAATACGTAGCGCGGGGTCGTCGTGAAATGCAGGTAAGTCGGAATCCAGAAATCAGGCACAAGTCGTCTTTAAAACCTCGAGAAAACAGCAGACACAAAAGTAATGGTAAATAACAAGCAAAACCGTTAATTCGTTTGACAATGACAACAAATAGTTGTTATTTTTTTATATATTTTTTTATATTGTTTGACTTGAACGTTAATGTTTAGTTTCGAATTTTTATCAACTGTCATTTAGGGGATTTAAAAAATGATATCTAAAAAACTATACGACTGAAACATAAATCATTCGTAGATTCAGGGTCCAAATTACGTATACTATCGGGAAAATATGTAATATGACTACCTTTGGAAAACTTAATGATCCCCAAAGTTCCAACATTCTTCAATACGATTTGGCGGCAACAGAGGTAAATTTGTCCTTAATCTAGTAAATTTTTTACCGTCCTTAGTTGTATCACACAGAAATTTTGAAAAATTCTTCCAGATGGCTTTACTGAAGTGGTAATTTATTATTATTATTTTTAAATGACTTTCACTCCTAGCTGTTTTGGCCAGAGGTATTTCGCCAATGTCAACGTTAAGACATATCCCACATGAGTAGAATAGGAAGTGGTATTGGCAGGCTGATAATTTCGCGTTAGGAAATATGACACTTACGGCATTCATCACAGCGAGCTCATAATCGCAATGAAATATTGAAATCGATATTTTCAACTTGTCTTCGATCAGTTAAAAGAACATCGATAGGTTTCCTGACTTATTAGGTAACAAACCATACTCGTATACCTCGGGAACGACATTCGTGGAGTCGATGTGAGACTCAAGATCTAAATGCAAGCAGTACAGCTGGTAGAACGGCGGAGGACAAAGGTACTTGTATAATGTGCCGTCTCCGAAGTATGACCCGGACCCTCTGTAAAGTCCAGTCTATCCACTATGCTCTACGATAATTATGTATCTGCAAATAGAGCAAATTTTACATTTTCCTCCAGTTTGCTCTACGAGTTTTACGGAGAGAGCAAATTGTACTGTATTTTTCCAATTTGCTATACTTACTAACTAGTTCTAACGATAGTGTATAAACTCCAATTGACAGCACCAAAGTTTTTTGAAATTGCAATCATCCACGCTTAATAGGCGTCGTTAGCGTGGTGGGCACGACTGCAACAGGAGTAAAAAAACGGAACAGAAACTTTGCTTCTAAGGAGCGTGCGAAATTTTCACCTATTTTACTATGGTTCGCAAAGAGGAATAAAATAAACGAAATTTTTATTAGCTTTTCATTATGTACATGAGCCCGGAAAATCAGTAGCAAAACAAAACATTGTCACAATTTAACTAGTGCTAGAAACATTTATTTATCGAGACCTATCGATAATTGCGTACTTAATAGAAGAAAAAATGTATCCACCTAATAAAATAAATATTTATTAATAAAAAATCCTTTCGGCCACTTTCGAAACCAAAAGTTCGAAACCAGTTTAGAACACAGAATTATTTTTCTTTTTAGGAAACCGGGTTTCCTAAAAATAAATCAATGTCTGTTTTAGAAACTGGTTTCTAATATGGAATGTTAAATCTTTATTAGAAACCTCAAGATAAACCAGGATGACTCGTAGGTTAATGTTAGCATAGTCATAGCAGAGATCACACAGTACTACTTAGTGCAGATACCCAGATTCATAGGTAGTCGAAATGCGAGCCGGCCTAAGTCCACTACTTCTTGAGTATGGCTACACACTAAATTAGATCTACGAAACGCAGATAGATAAATTGAAAAAAGTTCTTTATTTATAACTACATTTATTTTAAAACAGCTGACACGGTAAAGTTGACGAGGTCCAAGACATGTTTGAAAATATTGATTATATCACGCGTGTAGTACGCATTCAAATCGACCAAATTGTCGTCAGCGTTTGCTATTTCTTCCCAAGCTTCCGTAGTTTTCCCCAAATGAAATTCACACACTTGTGTCCTGGGTGAAATGTACAAATTGTATTTAACCAATAGCCTTGCTTTTAGAATTATGGGAACATCATGTAGATTGGTGAAGGGGCAGCCGCCGAATATACATGTATTCCACTCCGGCGTTCTCCGAAGTGGCACTCCGTTTTCTAGGGGAGCTGGAATTTCACCACTCATCACGAAAACCGTTTTTCAATTTTTACTATTACGTGTATAATCAATGGCACGACTTACTGACTCTGAATAAACGTCAAATACTTCAATATATTTTTTGAAATAAATGTAGGAACGTGTATTTTATCTGTGTGACTGATTCAGGATAGAATGAATGAGAGTGATTGCGACCGGAGCGAACGTACGAGTGCGTGAGATAGCGATAGAATGATTGGTGCAACAAGACATGTCACAATATTTTGACGTGATAACGTTTTATTTCGATCGTTATCACGTAAAAACTTCGTTTGTATAGGTACCTATACAGACAACCAATTTTTTTGTATATTGAATATAATTTCCTGGTTTTGGGTTAAAATAAACGTCAAGTTCAACGTGTGAAGTTGTTTTATTAAAGAAAACACAGCATAAATAGTTTCTAGTATTCCCTAGAACCGGAATGAAAAAGGCGAAATTATTTCAATGCAGACCTACTGAAATCTTTTTTTTAACAGGAGTTTTACGGATGACTTGATTTCTTCATCTATTTCCATGTAATTTTGACTTCTCTTGTTGTTTGATTTGCACATCTGTATTTCATTTTTCAAAACATCAAGAACATGAGCTAGTGTGGGGTTACGTCGGCCAATGAATCGATTTATTTTTGCATGCCACCCCTCGAGATGATTTGTGGTTCTGATTAGCTCATCGCTGCAGCAACAAACCTTTGGAAATTCATTTTGGTCAAACCATTGTTTTTTAAAGTACTTATTAAATGTTTTAATGTCATCTCCTTTGGGGCTTCGTTTCATAACATATTCAAATCCCTTATTTATAAATGCCGGGGGTAAGCGTGCTAAGCCAGTACAGCGTGCTACGTGTCGTTTTTTTACAGGCGAATATTTTTTTGCTTTCCTAAATAAACACCTATTAAAATGGTAGTAGCACAATTTTATTTCAATGGTATTGAAGACTTTTTTAATGCCTTTAATCGCCGCTTTCTCGAAGTCTAATGTCACTTTTTCGGGAGACCGTAATGGGAACTGTGCCTTAATTAATTTGTATAATAGTGCATATGTTTCAGTTTTTTTATTTTCAAGCACAGCAAAAATTAACGGCACTACTGACTGTGTTTCATCGTCATATCCATGTATAGTATAAAGTTGCTTAAAAGATTGGGGCCAAGACTTGAATGTACCGTCGCACAAAATATGTTTGTAGTTATAAATATCTTTTCTTGCATTTTTAGAACAAAATAATATCATTCTATTTTCATCCTGTTCTACGTAATCAGCCAAAACCATGTATTGAAATTTTTCAGGAACCACTACTTCACTAGGCAGCTTAAATCTCAATTTAGGAGCCCCCACAACTTTGTTTCGTCCATTATAAAGACCGCTTTTAACGTTCTCAAATTTCGGTAGTTCATGTATTAAACTGACCCCTGAATCGTCTATGCGAAATACCATATCTGCATACTGCTTTTTAACTGATTCGAAATTGGTACTAACTTTCTCTTTGAGCTGGTCCATACTCTTTAGAAATGCAGTCTTTGAGAAATTTGCTTCACATTGGACGTCGTGAATCTTCTGCTTGACAACCTCATTTTTAATATTCAACGTTATACTTCCCTTACAATCGCTATTATGGTCACAATACCAGAATGAGTTACCATTAGCAATTTTTTTTTTCTGTGATATTTTCGACCACCGTACAAGGCTGTTACACCACCCCTCTTTGTATTAATGAAATCTATTGTGGTTGAGGCCATTTCCGAATGTTATCGTTAGCTAAAAATACCAAACTGAATAAAATAATCAACTTATCCAAGAATAAATTATCGCCACTCATCGATAGTGATATGAGTATGACGTCTTGTCAGACGTCATAGTAAATAAAGTACTTGTAAGTTGTAAGTGGCCAAGAAATTGTTTCCAACTAAGGAGTTTGTATTTCTAGGTATAATATATTGACAGGACACCGACTCATTTGCTATTTATACTTTGTAAGGGGCGTCTGAAAAGTTCTAAGCCTAAGGTATTTCGAGGTTATATATGCGTTTATGATACTGGCCACTAGAAAGGCCATTTAAAAACAAATTATTAAAAAATAACATGTCACGTTTTTATTATTCTGTTTCGAGATATTCAACGGAAAAGTACATCATGTGTGAATTACCAACGAATATTACGAAAATTGAGCACCGTGCTGTAATTAAATTCCTTACAAAAAGTGACAAATCACCGCAGTGTATTTTTGAGGAAATGGCTATTATTTACGGTGATTCTGGGCCTTCTTATGCCACAGTCAAAAAGTGGAGTCGCTTATTTAAACTCGGACGGGAATCGATCGAAGACGACCCCCGCTCAGGGCGGCCAATATCGGTAGTGACCGAAGAAAACGTAGCAAAAGTCAAAAAGCTGGTATTAGAAGATAGAAGAATTAAGGTTTGGCAAATAGCTGAGGTCTTAGGTATTAGTAAAGAAAGAGTCGGAGAAATTTTACATGAACATTTGTACATGAGTAAAGTCAGTGCTCGTTGGGTACCGAAAATGCTAACGGCCTTCGATAAAGTACGTCGTGTGGAAACTTCTCGGGCGTTTTTAGAATTGTGCGAAGATGATTTAGATGAAGTTTGTTCCCTAATAGTAACTGTTGATGAAACATGGATCAGACAGTATGATCCGGAGTGTAAGTCTGAGTGTGCAGTGGATTGAAAAGGGTGAAAGGCCGCCGAAGAAATTTAAAGTGCAAAAGTCGGCCTCTAAGTTAATGGCTACGGTATTTTGGGATTGTGATGGCATTCTTTTAATCGATTAGTTAGAAAAAGGCTATAAACGGAACTTATTATGCAAATCTAATAAGACAGGTGCGACAAGCCATAGTTGAGAAAAGGCGGGGTAAACTAAGGAAAGGCATTTTGTTTTTGCAAGACAACGCACCCGTTCACACCGCTAATGTTGCGAGGCGTGCTCTGAAGGAAGTTGGTTTTGACGAAATTGACCACCCACCCTACAGCCCAGATCTAGCCCCAAGCGATTATTTTCTATTCAATAATTTGAAGAAAGAGTTGAGGGGAAAGCGATTTAGAAGTGACGAAGAGATGAAGGCGGCTGTACAGGAGCATTTTGAAGGGCAAAATGAAGATTATTTTTTAATGGCCTAAAAGCACTGTATAAAAAATGTAAAAAATGCATTGATTTAGGAGGAGACTATATTGAAAAATAAACACGAGTTCATTTGTGTAAATTGTTTTTTTCTATCTTAGGCTTAGAACTTTTCAGACGCCCCTCGTATATATGTATATAAACCATGTTGGTATTATTGAAGTTTCTAATAAAGATTTAACATTCCGTATTAGAAACCAGTTTCTAAAACAGACATTGATTTATTTTTAGGAAACCCGGTTTCCTACAAAGAAAAATAATTCTGTGTTCTAAACTACTTTCGAACTTTTGGTTTCGAAAGTGGCCGAAAGGTAAAAAATATGTAGTTTTTATAAAATTATATGGAAACAGATGCAATTTCTTCTTCATAATCCACGTCAGTACACACAGTATCGATTTGTTAGATCATTTTCCCGAACTCTTTATTTCTTCGTAGTAAATTTTCCGTTCGCATATTACCCCGAAAGTTCTTTTTACAGTATTATAGTTTTCGGATTATTTATTTTAACGCTTTATTTTTTTTCCAAGGCCATATTTTTTTATCGTCTTTTTTCCATGCAGCATATTTACACACGGGAATTTATCTAAACATTTTTTTTCGTTGGAGCATATTTACACACTGGATTTTTCACCGCTTTTTCTATTTTTAACCGAATTTGATTGACTGTAATTTTTGTTTAAAGTATGTATAAGTTTTGAAGCCGCTTTAAAAAAACCCACTCAAAGAGTTTTCAACTGACCGATCCAAAAAATTGCCTATTTGCTGCCTAATAAGTAAATAGATAGGCACCATAAAATATATTGAAGTTAGTGGCAAGAACCATGTGATATTGCTATGGTGTATCCCTACCAACTTGACACCGGCTTGATAGTATCAAGTTGATACTCGTATGTAGTCAGCGCCAAAATCTGATTAGAAGTTACTGTAGAACCTTGTTACTCTTATGTTCCAATAGATTTGAACGAACGTTTGATATACAAGTTACCAGACAGGGTACTAAAATCCTTATCTAAGAAGTGAGAGAGCAATGGTCCAGCTGCTATATCTAACGTGGTCCAACTAGAGCTGCCATCTCTATATTCGCTAGACCCGGACAAATACTTAAAAAACCCGGACATTTGGTGTAAATTGCATTTTTTCCCCTAATCCAAATAATATTATTAAAAAACAATCGCTATATTTTTTATTCACTTAAAAAGTGTCCGGGTTTTTCCCAGACACTTCTTATTGAACCCCCTTCTTATTGAACTGGGACGGCCCCAAACTAGGACAAATCTGCGGAAACCTGGACGGATGGCAGCCCTAGGTCCAAGTGACCAAAATTAGCACCAATACTGAACCATAAATAGGAACACCGTGATAGCAGAGCTCCGCGACCCTGTTAATTTGATATTCAAATTGAAATTATTGGTCAGTTGGATATAGCATTGCCCCAAAAGGATCTAAGTACGGCCAATTAAATATGTTCAAATCCCTTTTTCGCTCTGGTCACAATGACAAAGAGTCGAAAAGGTACGCAAATACACTTTACCTTGTACCTTGACTGTACCTCCTCTTGTCTATTATGTATGAAATTATTGACTTTAATGTATATTCTTAATTAAAACGATAAAAAATATTTTTAACTTTTATTCCTAACAAGACACATAAAATTAAATTGTACCTACTCTACACATAAGTAACATAACACAAAATAAACACACTGAACATCTGCTTTGAAAAAAAAACATTAAAAAAACTGTTAACTTATTTAATATTTTAAACACGACAACTTTTCAATGCAATTATCGATATCAATATTTTGCATTAAATAGCTATCAACAATGCCCTGAATTTTTTGATCGATTTGTATGCATTTTAGGGACCTTTTGCGTGAAACCTTTTTTATGTCAGCCTGTAGTATCTTAAAATCAATGTCTTTTGATTGTTCTTTCAAATTTGAAATCATGTTAAAAAAACTGCGGTTTCTTTGCATCTCTTTATTACGTTGGCTATGGAATCCTTCCACAACATTGTTGGTTCTATGTCTCTGTGCATAGCATGAAACCAGGATAATATTTTTCATGGAAAACCACTGGCTGGACATATAGTTGTTGAATTTTTCAACCGCTGATAGACTTGGGAGCTTTGCCGAAACGCTCTACCATCCCTCTAGTATCTTCGAATCTGGTAGGTGGGCCATTTTTTCTAAAGTTGTACACCCCACTTTTTTTTTCGATGTTTTGGGTATTTTCTACTCAGAATCACGAGCTCTTTCGACCTAATTAGGAGAAAAAAACTGTCCCAATGTTTTTTCGTTCCATTCCGTTACCATTTCCATACCTACTTGTAATGGTTAATCACAATGCCCAATTTGTCCTTTACTCAATTGAATACCGGAATACAGGTTCTTTCCTTTTCATCCGGCAGCAATCCAAATATCACTGGATAAATATTTACAGATTTGTCACTTGATTTCAAGTCAATGTGGACAGCGAACAATTGGTAAAACGGTTTTGGGCACGACTTGAAGGTGCCGTCACCGTAACAAGATACCTCACTATTCCTTTGCATTGTTTTGATGCTTAGACGAGGAACAATACTATTTTGTCAGTCGCCCCATCTTGACAAATAAAAAAGTTTTAGGCATTGTCTCGGGTATTTTTACTTCTTCCAAAGTTCTAAAATATAATTTATTGACATTTAAAAATTGCATGTAAAGTCAAACCCAGTAACATGTGGAATCGAATAAATAGCCTTTGCATTAACAAAGTCAAAGACGTAACATCACCTACAAGACTAGAAATCAATTCCAAAATTATTGTTGATAGCAAACAAATATGTGCATATTTCAATTTATACTTTTTCACGATATTATATTCAGATGTAGCAAACCTTTAGTTTATCACATACCTACGTTGCCTGAAGCTACAAATAGAACATACTCAACATATTTAAACCAGTTACTCCCGATGAAATGGATAAAATAATTAAAAACCTGAAAATAAACAGTAGTTCTGGCCTTGCTGGGGTAACTACTAAACCAATACAATCTATTCAATTATTAATAACTGAAGAACTCACCATCTGTTAAATAAATGTTTTGACCAAGCTATTTTCCCAGAGAGTTGAAAAAGCGCTAAAGTGATACCAATACATAAATCCGGCAGTAAATTAGATCCAGGCAACTATCGGCCCATCTCCGTTCTTCCAGTTGTAACCAAAATTTACGAAAAGCAATTTAAAATCATCTTAATAAATTCCTTAACTCAAATCAAATTCTATCTCCAAAACAATATGGCTTCAGGCAAAAGTCAAACACCCTGTCAGGTACAATTGACCTCGTCACTCGAATAAAGATAAATATTGACAAAAAAAAATTAGGCATTTTTATTGACTTAAAAAAAGCTTTTGATACGATGGGTCATGAATTACTACTGAATAAATTGACTAGTATAGGAGTAACTGGAAAAGCCTATGAGGTTCTTAAATCTTACCTGTTGAACCGTTCCCAAATTTCCCTTGAGTTAGGTCGGGTTTTCCATCGAGTTGCAAAAAATGTATGGAATTTTTTTACCAAAATTTTGTATTTTGTACTTAAAGTACAAAATTAAGACCTAGAAATGAAAAATAAATAAATGGACAACAGAATGAAAATTGGCCCATGGGCCAATTTCTGTAATACATTTTGTGTAACTCAATGGAAAGAAAACGGCGTACGTTCAATAGGCCAACCTCCATACCATTTTCCAAGAAAACACCATGCTTAAGCCGAATGCTGTCTCAGTGAAAAAACATCATGTTCTTAAGACCTATAAATAGAGATATGTTTCATTTCTGTTAGTTATCGGGAACATTGGCCCTCACCATTAAATAAAATGTGTAAATTGATATTGGCGCCACCGTCTGTCTATGCATAAGTAGTCGTTTTGTATGTGTTAAATAGTACCAATTTTGTCCACATTCCTCTTGACAAAACCCCATGTTTCCGGGGATTGTTCCGATACTAAAAAACAATCACATTGTTGAGATCTACAAGATGAGATATGTACTTACACAATTACCAAGCTGGAAGCCAAATTTCACCTTTCTATAGTCCGACCAAAAAAAGTAGAAATTAAAAAGTGGCAATACTGTAGTGTCGTCCCCTTTTTCTTATATTGATTAGAAAGGGAGGACACTACAGTATTGCCCACTTTTAAATTTCTACTCTTTTTGGTCGGACTGTAGGTCACCTGGAAGTTGGTTAGGTTTTTGATTACTAGTCATTCAGTCAGTCAGTCAGTCAGTCAGTCGGTGATAAAAATAGCGTTTTTTGGACTTTAATATCTCAATAACTATTTAACCTATATTTATGAAATTTGGGGTTCTAGTTGTTCTAAAGGATCTTAATCTATATATATAAATGCAAGTGTCCTGACTAACTGACTCATCAACGCAGAGCCGAAACTATTTACAAATGCTAGTGAGTTGAAATTTGCACAGTAGGTTGTCTACCGTTATTAAAATTATTGTTCCTGTTTTCATTTTGTATACTTTTCTGGTGTGCAATAAAGCATTTTGTATTTGTACATATTATTTCTAGTCAACTGTAGAAACAGGAATCTGAATAAAAGTCTGGATGAGAAGTAGTGACTAAATTATGTTCTCTTTGATCTCGGTGTTTATTCATACAGGTCACTTATTTAATATTCAAATGAAGTGCCTTTTTGTCATAGTAGTAGTAGAGTTGTTAGTCCGCTGTTTTCTAACATAATTGTGCGCATCGGGTTACAAGCATGAAATTTCTACCACAGATAGAGTGTTCCACGGTGATTATTTTCAGATGTGGAGGGAAGTCAGATTCGTCCCCTGTGAGGCGGGAGAGCGGAGTGAATAGGGCCAAGTATCCCTCTTTTCTTTCTTTATTGCTGGTCAGTTAAGTCTACCAGGACGTGTTTGGTATCGTTTTCGTGTAAAACAAATACCAGAAATTATTTTTTTATGTTATTTTTGTATAGTTCTATATAAAAATATGAGTGTATGGCCAAAAAGGTAAAAATCACAACAAGTTTTTTTTATTCAGTGAAGTAAATTAGTTAAATTTCGTGAACATTTTCAAATTATTATTATTATTTTAAATAGCTCATTTATTCTAGTTTCTAAAAATATATGCATGTTGGGCACTTCCCATACAAACAGTAGCTTAAAATATATCTTTACGTCGGCGTAACCAACGTAAATCTCCGAACGCATCCTATTTCGCTTCATTAAATACAATAAATAATGGTTATTAACATGCTTTTACATATAATATTTACTATATACGTCCTAGAAAAACAAATTAATGTAATTAAAACAATTTTTTTTTGCTAATGTATCACGAGCACACGGGCTAATCTCAACATCAACAATTTATTTAAGTTACTGTTTGTATGAAAAGTGCCCAATATGTATATATTTTTAAAAACTAGATTAAATTTGCTATTTTAAAATATTTTTGTTAGTTGGGTGATTCTACAAAAAATGGGTAACTCGATGTCATAGGGCCATAAAATAATGTTTTGTTATATTTTGTTTATATTTTTAATTTTATTTGAATACTACTAAAAGCCTTTTATTTGGTCACCCAATTTCAGCTATTCATTTTAAATACAAATTTGTGAAACTCCACAATTTATCCTTAAAACGTCAGTACTTTGGCATGTCACAACCTCAAAAGTGGGCAATCAAATGGCTGTGTATTAAATATTACCTCTAATGTAAGAACACTTACTGTTTCAATACACTCTATGATGTATTTAATAATGTATATCACTACTTTCATAATATAATATTCTCGCTGTTGTTGTAAAAAATATAAGAAACTTTGTGTTCAGTTTTATTCGTCAGTCCGCTGTCTGTTGTTCGAATTGGAATTTCGCGCTAAATATCGGCGACTCAAATTCAAATCCGCGTTAAATTGCAAGGTTGATAGTAAAGTTAGCTGCAGGTCGAGCCATTTTACGGCCACTATTACTGAGCCAGTACCAGAGTTGTGGTTGTCATGTGAACACGTGCCGATCCAGTCAAAAAGTCAGTCCTATGGTAAATCGTTATTTCCTTGTAAATCTGTGTTATACTTGAATTTATACACAGTCAACTTTGTTTTGTTAAAATGTAGCTAGTTGATGTTCGAAAATATCAAATTAAATGTTGATTCTAAAGATAACCCCAAATTCATGTCTTTTTCATCAGTCCGTTGGCGTCAGTCCTTTGTGTGATATTGCGCCAAAGGACTGACGGGTTTCCAGGGTACTGACATTTGTAGCGTGTTGAAGCTGTATGTTTTTACTTATTTCAGTTTAAACCATCGTGCCGCCTCTTACAAAAAGAAGGAACAGGGGTAAAGACATTTGTTAAGGAAATAACACCTTGGGAGCAACGATTAGCCACAAAAAAAAAGAAAAAAATCATCTGAGTACACGCAAAAAAAAACAACTTCTGAATCATACTACTTATATCTTTGTTCGCCAGAACTACTGACCACGAAGCATAATCAATAGATGGTGAACAAATTACCTATTATAAACGACGACCATAGAGCAAATGAAGCGAAAGACAGAAAAAGTCCGGAAATAGGCAATTAAAAAATATTGAACCAAGCAATGGTTTCAAAACTAAGAACTAGACTGAAAAATCATCGACCAAAATATAGGAGAGTCAAAAAGCAGTCTAAGTAAGTTGTAAAATCTGTGGAAGAAACTCCATAAACCAGAATTGGAGAAATGAGTGAAGATATTACAAAAAAAAGGAAGGAAACAGTAAAGAAGGGCCTTTTCGGAAGTATTATTTAAATTAAATTAAAAGAAACTACTTAAAGAGATACAAAAAGTTCGAACAAGCTACAACAAATACAAATTATAGAGAATACCAAAAATAGCCGTGACTTATAAAAAAACAGGGATGCTTAATTAGAAAATTTATACTGTTAAACTACCTCAAAGTAGTAAAGCCAATTAAAAAGCTGTTTGAATGGTGGAGATAGATCTTTCTCACAGTATTACACGTTAAACAGTTTTTTCAATTGTTACTTCAGTGAATGAAGACTAAGAATAAGACTAAAAACATAAGAATAAGACTAAAAATAGTCTCTATCGTCTGCAAATCGAAGGTGAGTGAGGTACTCGCCGTTAATGTTGATGCCAAGTCCGTTCCAATCCAGTAGCTTGAAGGCATATTCCAGTGTAGCAGTAAACAGTTTTGGAGAAATTACGTCTCCCTGTCTTACTCCTCGCTGCAGTTGGATAGACTGGTCTTGGATTCGGACTGACATGGTGGTGTTTCTGTACAAACACTTCAGCACTTTAAGGCTTTTTCATAGTTCACAAACGCTAAACATAGTGGCCGGTTATACTCCTTTCTCTTCTGTACAACCTGCCGCAGCGTATGAATTTGGTCTATGGCGCTAAAGCTTTTCAGAATCCGGATTGTTCGGAAGGTTGGAAATCGTCTGTGCGCGAGACGATTGGTAATGACTCTGGAGAACAGCTGATAAACATGGCTCAGCAGTGAGATGGGCCTGTAATTCTTCAATAAAGGCTATGCTCGAAGTTTCTGTGCGCGAATGAATCAGAAATGAGGATATCCGCAGTAGAACCAGGGTAACAGGGTAAACAGGATTGCACGGTTGAAATGGCAATGCTCAGGCCATGTAGCCCGGTAAATGAACGGCAGTTGGAGCAGCAAAGTTGTAGAGTGGCGACCACGTATAGGAAAACGCAGCGTGGGAAGGCCCCCGACTAGATGGACGGATGACCTCCTGAGGGTAGCGGGGAATCAATGGATGCGGTCTGCACGGGATCGCACTTTGTGGCGAGTCATGAGGGAGGCCTATGTTCAGCAGTGGACGTCTGTGGCTAATAGATAGATTAATTCCTAAGAGAAAAATTTCTAAATTTTAATAAATATCAAGCATATGTTATGAAGTTGTGTATTTTGTCAGTACTTTGTCAGCCTCGTCAGTCCCCTGGCAGTCAAATTCAGAAAAACCGAAATTTCTCCGGTTCCACTTAAAAAAGTGACTGGCCCAATCTCGAGCAATATATTCATTACATTACCTATCTTATATACCCGAATTTGTAGCATTTAGATTAAAAAACTATCATAAACAAAATATCCCGAAAAGTTACCCAACTTTTGTATAATATTCGCCCAGTTGTAAATATTCAGGAAAATAAATATAACTAATTTATCTCCCTGAATAAAAAAAACTTGTTGTGATTTTCACAATTTCGGAAATACAACCATATTTTGATATGGTACTATGAATAAATAACATAAAAAAATAATTTCTGATATCTGTTTTACACGAAAACGACACCGAGCAAGTCCTAGTAGCGTTATCTGATCAGTAATATAAAAAGAAAAAGAGGACTCCTTTGTCCTATTCACCCCGCTTTTTCGCCGCACAGGGGACGAATCTGACTTCGCTCCACATCTGAAAATAATCACCGCAGAACATTTGTGTTAGACATTTCGTGGTTGTATCCCAATGTACACAATTTCGCGACTTAGAAAAATGTACTAGAACACGCAGGCTAAGCTTAACATCAACATTTTTTTCAAGGTACTTTTTGTATCAGATATGCACAATATGTATTTTTAAAAACAAGATTAAATTTTCTGTTTCGTAATATTTTTTTTACATTGTAAATATTCAGGATAGATAACTTATTTATCATTCTGAATAAAAAAAACTAGTTGTGATTTTTACCTTTTCGGCAATAAACCCAAATTTTTATATGAAACTATTCTTAAATAACATGAAAAAATAATAGCTGACTATTTTACACGAAAACGATGTCATACAGGCCCTAATAGCCTGAACTGATCAGTAATAAAAAAAACCGGCCAAGTGCGAGTCGGACTCGCGCACCGAGGGTTCCGTACAAACACTTTCCATCCCTAAGTGGTTAAGTTAAGTTTGCACCTGGTATGTATAGCGCCCCATATAAATTAGGTGCAAAGTTAGGTATTAAAAAAAAAATTATGGTTTTCGTAATTTTTCCTTTATCTATGCTATAAGACGTTGCTTCGTACCAAATTTCAAGATTCTGAGTTCACGGGAAGCACCCTGTAGGTTTTGATTCCCTTGCAAGTGTCGAAAATTTGCGGCATAAACGGCTGTATCTTTTGATTGCGTTGGCTTAGAAGTTTGATTTTTTCACAGCTTCAAGGGACAGTAGACCTGAGTAATTGATATAAATTTCAGCTTCATACCTCCACGCGTTCCTGAGAAAAAGGGTCTTGACAGACGGACGGACGGACGGACAGACGGACAACAAAGTGATCCTATAAGGGTTCCGTTTTTTCCTTTTGAGGTACGGAACCCTAAAAAAGAAAAAGAGCAGTACTTGGTCCTCTTCACCCCGCTCTCCCACCACACGGGATGAATCTGACTTCCCTCCACATCTGAAAATAATCACCGTGGATGGCTCTATGTGTGGTAGAAATTTCATGCTTGTAACCCGATGCGCACAATTTCGCGGCTTAGCAACTCTACTATAGACTGAATCGTTATTCACTGCTTTTACGTCAACAAATTTAAACGTAAATTGTGTCAGAATGGACGAACCGGGACAAATAATTATCTTGAAAAATCAAAGAGGACGAGACACACTTCTAGAAAATGGATATCGTTATAATCTAAATAATAGTAACCCGAACAAGAGTGGTACGCAACTGTGGAGATGCGTTAACAGAAGCGATTGTACTGCAACGGTATCGGTGGTTGCAAAAAGTCCAAAAAAAGTGGTGCGTCGTAGCAGTCACGCGTGTGAGCAAATTTTTGCGAAAAATGAAGCGTTTATAGCCATGTCGAAGTGCAAAGAAGACATAAAGAATAGCTTGACATCAATTCAAGAGTCCTTCGAAAATCATGTAGAAAATATAAACAACGGCGACTTAATCACGAGACCACGTTTTAAAGATGTCCAGAGTGGACTCACAAAATTGAGAAAGAGGGCACTGAATACTTCTAAGCTAAAGTTCACAAAGGTGGCAGACGTTTATATTCCGACGAGTTGGGCAGAATTTTTTTTAGTTTGTGACGACGGAACAGACGAAAAGATTATCTTATCTTTTGTTCTAATTTAACAAAAGATTACCTAAAAGCAATCAAAGATGAAACAGATCGCTTTTATTTTGCAGATGGGACATATAAATCTATGCCACCGCTTTTTTTTCAGATATTCAGCTTACATGTGGTCCATCCACAATAAGCAAGCAGGGTTCTAATAGCAAAACCATCAACACCATCCCAACAGTCTACGCATTACTCCCAGATAAATGCGAGACTACATAAGTACATGCGCTTTTTTGAACTGCTAAAGGAAGAAATGCAAGTTAATATTTTGAACTTTAAATGTGATTATGAAATTGCGATCATGAACGCAGTCCAATTCGTGTATCCGAATGCGAATATTTACGGTTGCTTCTATTACTTCCAAAAGGCAGTCAACAAAAAAAAATTACTGATTTACGTAGTGCTTTATTTTAGATCTCTACAATAAGGACTACGTAAATCAGTAACATTTAGTTAGTTAGATTACTAGAGTTAGTTACAGAGAAAAGTAGAGTTGGTTTGAGTGAGCACCCTTCTGAAATAAAACACAAAATGCTGTTCATTTAGTATAAGTATTTTGTTATAAGTGAAAAACATGTTTCTTTTTGTTGTGTATTAAATCTTTTTTCTTGATTTTATTTGTTTAATTCATTCGGTGTAAATTAACTCCCTTGATTGATATTCGAAATGAATTTACCCTTTGGTTTATTAATCAAATAAATCAGTAATAACTAAAATTGCACAGTCTGCGTAAGAGATAAATAATAATAATGGTACCTAACTATTGGACAACAAGTCCCAAATTAAGCTCAAGAAGGCTTGTTTTATGGGTACTAGACGACGATATACGTACAGTCAACAAATTTGTTTTCTAGGCCACTATAGAACCTTGTCACACTGACAATGATATGAGATCTCAGGCAGGGATCGTTACCGGTATACGGAATCATATCAGCCTATAGACGTCCACTGCTGGACATAGGCCTCCTCAAAGTTCTTCACAACGATCGATCTTGCGCCGCCCTCATCCTATTTCTACCCGCGATCTTAACCAGGTCGTCGGTCTACCTTGTTGGAGGCCTTCTAACGCTGCGTCTTCCGGTCCGCGGTCGCCACTCAAGAACCTTTCTGCCCCAACGGCCTTCGACTCTACGAGCAATGTGCCCCGCCCACTGCCACTTAAGTTTGGCGACTGTCTGAGCTATATCTACAACCTTGGTTCTCTTGCGTATCTCATCATTTCGCAAGGAAATTCCGAGCATAGCTCGCTCCATTGCCCTTTGAGTAACTGAGAGCCTTCTTATGAGGCCCATTGTAAGCGACCACGTTTCAGTGCCGTATGTCATCACTGGCAACACCGCTTGCTTACGGCTCGCTTGATGACATACGGCACTGATTACATTCGGAATACCGCTTTTAAATTAGGTATAACCGGTTATAGTTGTATTTCGCTATTCATGTCACTAAAGCTTTGATTACCGGTATAATAAATGATGATTTCGCCATTTGACAACAATACCTGTATTTGACATGTCACCCTTCAAAACTATTACCGGTAATGAAAATGAAAATGAAAAATATATTTATTTAAACGATAAGCAATTACAATGACTAACAAATATGAACTTAACCTAACTTAACTATTCTAGTTTAATAAATTGCTTATCTCTAGCATGCAGTTAACATAATGCAAGTTAGTATCAGCATTGCATTACCTTTGACCCCCGCACTAGGCGAACCTGTATCGCGGGAAATCAGCAAGTGTTATTTCCAAATAATTTGATTATGCCGGCTGACAGATATTATAACTACCCTATTGTCTAAAAACAAGTAAGTACCTACTAATATATAAATTGAAATTTAAAGTTCAGCATGATAGTTATCCTATACATGTACACTCCGTGAGGTCTCAGATTCAGGCTTGGGTGAAAACAAAATAATTAAAATAGTATTTTTTGTAAACTTTACTTAAGTAATTAAATAACCTTAATTGCTTCGAATTTGAATTACATTTTCTGTCTCATCGTAAGATAAGCTTGACAACCATTCCCTGACAAGCTGCTTAGCATCGAAATATGAGCACTCTTTAATGTCACAGTGTCTGTTGATTTTATTATAAATATAGCACGAAATAAAGGGGTCGAATCGCTTTGCAAAGACGGTGCGCACCACCGGCACCTGCACTCGATAAAGTCGTCTGTTTTGCATTTGTCTATGCTCTTCTGTACCAGAGATAGTTTTATGTTTGTCACTGACGACCTTAAGCAAATACAGTTGACGGACAGTGAGCACTTCACATTCTTTATATATCAAATTCGTAGGATAACGGAAAGGTTTCTTAAGCATTGTTTTAAGGACAGCGCGTTGTGCTCTTTCAACCTGGATCATGACACTCTTTTTTGCGCTGCCCCAACAGGATATACAGTACGTCAGTAGTGACTGACACAGTGCGTAATATATCGTTTTGAGCGTACTGACATCCGCAGTATTTCTAAGTAATCTCATTACGTGGACAATACGCCTAATTCGATTGGACAGTACTGCTATATGCATCTTAAAGTTCAGCTTATGGTCTACCATGATTCCTAAATATTTTACTACCTCAGCTTTATATATGTAACTACACGAGCACACACTGTCACTCTGACCACACGAGTGAACCTTTACCCTCTGCATCGTTACAGGTGGTGATGATGCTTGCGTTTTGTGGAAGCATAAGAACTTTGTTTTTGTGGTATTAAGGGTTAACAGATTTTGTTGAAGCCATTTAGCGACTACAGACATTCCCCGTTCGGTGATTATATCTGCCTCCTTCCAGTTTTTTCCACGAAAGATAATGGCAGTGTCATCTGCATAACAAATCACATCAGCACTTTCCAGTGGTAAACTATGGAGGTCATTCATATATAAAATGAATAAGGTGGGACCAAGTATACTGCCCTGTGGCACCCCAAAATGAACTTCCGTCGTTCCACTCACATGCTGGCCGACTTTCACACACTGACGCCGCCGAGATAAGTAACTTTTAAACCATTGCAGAGGTAAGCCTCTGATGCCGGACGCATTAAGTTTTTTGAGAAGTATCGGGACGGAGACAGTGTCAAATGCTTTAGCCAAGTCCAAAAATACTCCAATACAAGCTTCATTTTTATCTAAACAGCTAGCTATTGACTTAGTCAGAAAAAGCACTGCCTCTTCTGTTGATCTTCCTTTCCTGAATCCTATTTGCCGGTCCGACAGTAGTTTGTGTCTTTCTAAATATTTCACAAGTCGAATATTTACTAACTTTTCTCAGATTTTTGAAAACGAGCTGAGTAGTGAGATCGGTCGATAGTTACCTGGATCTCGTCTAGCACCATCCTTGAATATTGGACAAACAGATGCAATTTTCCAGATATCGGGGAATTTCCCCGTTGAGAAGCTTAAATTATAGATTGCCGTCAAAGGTTCTATTATACCTTCTCTGATGTTTTTAGTAAAAACATTGTCTATCTTGTCTATACCTGGAGCCTTATGATTATCGAGCTGCAAAATCAAGGATTCAACTTCTTGAGGGTCAGTGGGATGCATAAAGAATGAACCTAATTTGCCGTTCCCTTGAGTAACGTATGAGTTAGCAAGACTACGTTCGCTGGTGTTCATTTCCGTCAGTATATTATCGGCTAGGGACTGTCCAACGTTGGAAAAGTACTGGCTGCATTGATCCAACGACTTTTTCTCATTGTTTGCTCCTTGTAGAGACAGCAGCTCCGTTGGTTCTTTGTTAGAGGAGGAAAGATGACAAATATCTTTTATTGTTTTCCACAGCCTTTTCGGGTTACCCTTACTTTCTTGTAATTCATTTTTCTCGTAATCCAGTTTCACTTTACGTAGTAAGTCGTTGCAAAAATTTCTATATCGTTTGTATGTTATCTGTAATAGTTCGTTTTGAAGTTCGGACCTTGCTGCTAAGTGCAGACGATCACGATGACGCATGCAACGTCAACGTAATACCTGTCAGTGTCAATACACTCGTTTATTTGTTTCTTCGAATTGGTTTTGCTTTGTCGTATTGTTAAATTGTAAGATTATTTCAGTAATTTTCATCCATAAATATATAATTTTAATCTAGGTACTACTACTTACTAACAAAGAGTTAAACACGGCTATTAGGTATAGTAAATTAATATTTACTTAAAGGCCTCTCAGATTTTATATTAAGCAATTGAGGCAAACCTCGCAAAATAATTCATTAAATGTAACTTCTTTTTTTAAGTGATTATTCTTAGAGTGCCCACAGTCACGGCAAATGAATGTAGGTTTTAGCCCTGGTTGAACAGTTATACACCAAACCCACATTGCATCGAAGTACACCTTTTTTAACCGACTTCAAAAAAAGGAGGAGGTTCTCTATACGAACTAATTTTTTTTTTTTTTGGATGTTTGTTACTATATATCTCCGAGAACCGTGAACCGATTTTCAATTTTTTTTTATCGAAAGGGTATAACTCCGAGTTGGTCCCGTTGGCACTAAGTCGGGATCTGATGATGGAATCTTGGAGAAATCGAGGGAACTCTTCAAATGTTATTATTCATACCATTTTTTTGAGCAAGTAACATTGTTTGCGAGTATGTCCAATCTTGTTGCAATGTGAACATTTGACTTTATTTTTATTATTTGAAAGAAGTGCATCAGACGTAAAAGTGGAAGTAGATGGACTATTGCCCAAATCTTGGAGACGTTGTTCATGAAGACGCAGACGCTCCATAAGACTAGAAATACTTCTATTCTCCTTAGGCACCGACTCCCAAGCATTCTTGAACTCAAGATATGTTGAAGGTAAAGTATTCAAAATCCTGTTCATAACATTGATTGAGGGAGAGATCCTTCTTCCTTTAATTCGTCATTGAGTTGTTGCCATAATACTTGCAGCTTAGAGACATGCGTGGCAATGTCATCTGCCTCGTCTTTCGTGTAAGTAAACAATTGGCAATACAACAAATCTAGTCTTCAAATATATTCTGCTAAACGAAATGTTTGTGTTTTAATAGGGACATGTACGGCGCTTTCGGTAATTTATTGATAAAGTCAAGAATTTACATTCAGTAAATAGGATTTGGTGTAAGGAAACTGATGATGAACACCACAGATGGCCACTAGAACCACTAAAAAGCATATTTTTGGTTTTTTAGTTTTACTGAAGTCGGTTCTTTTTTTTGTTAAAATTTTATCTTAATTATCATTGGCAGGTTTAACGATGAAAACTTATTATGCATCATTATTATCAGGGACAATAATATAAAATGTGTAATAATATTTAATGCGTTTTTGGTTTTTAAATAGCAAATTAAAAGTGGGATACTTACTCGTTGTCTATCTGATATCCCATTATTATTTTTGAACAATTGAAGAATGTACGTCTTCATCTCCTTCAGGATTACTTTATAAGTTATTTCAAAACGACTTTATTTGAATGCATTTTCATGTATGCTTTCTTGCTATGGTATTCATGTCAAAGTTGACAAACCATATTTTTATTATTAATGCTTGAAGATATTTAGCCAGTACAACATATCGAGGGCTTCATGTTAAAGGGGCGTATGCGCAAAAATGCGATTTTTCGTTTTTAACGGCATCGTATTCGTATTGGAGTGAGCGGAATGGCACTATACGACGGTCGAATTTAGAATATTTACGCGGAATTCTACGTCACGCCACAGATTAGCAAAAGGCAAAAATACGCAGAGGGCGTTTTTGACTGTTCATGAAATTATAAATGTTCATTTAATAAAATGTAGCTTTCTAGCTTTCACAAAACACAAGTTTTTATTTTTTAGAGCTAGTGAGATCGTTATTAACCATTTTAAATATATTTAAAAAAATGTCTCACAAACACAATTACAGGACACGATATCGCATCGTCGTATCGTGCCACGATGCGACGTCGTGTCATGGAAATGCATTAATCCAAAATGAACTTTATATGACAAGATGCAAAATTAAAATTCAATTTATAATTTCACGACATTGCATTGTGGCACTATGTCGTGTCGTACCACGATGCGATGTCGTATCTTGTAATTGTGTTTTGTCCCTTAGGGTGCACGGGTCGTGAGTGCTAGACAGTAACTTCCTGACACGATCACGCATCATTTTAAAGCCGAGAATAGGTGATACCTATTAATGTACATAATTATGTATGCGACAATAACTCCTTTTAGACCATAACGAACAGTTCCCAAAATTACCGCTTTCCAAAGCGACTATTTCCCGAATTGTCCACTCCCATAAATACCAATTCCCAAGACGAAAAATAGGTTAGTATCGAGAAGTTACTAAGAAACCATTGGCGTAGATTTAAGGTTTAATTGCCGTGGCATTATCTTAGTTTATAACTTTTTAAGGCTACCGGGCTTTTTATGCGATTGTTAAAAAATGTAATGCATTTTTTATTCAATCTAAAATCGACGCCACGATTTCTAAAACAGATCTCAAAAGCTACAATGGTAATCAATTAAAAGAGAAAAGCAGAGCTGTGGTCTAAACAGCGAGTGGTCTTAAAAGCAGCTGGCCTAATTAGCAAGTGACCTAAGAAACAATCGGTCTAAAACGTAGCTGGTCTAAAGTGGTCTAAAATGGACCTGCGAGCTGGTCTGGTAGTCGCTTTAAAACGCCGTTTGGTCTAAATATGCAGCAGTATACTATACTTGCCTATTAATAGCTAAGTATGTATTTTACCCCTCTGGCCACGTGGTCCTACCGCCTTTGTCCTACCGATGGGACCACATGATTTTTTTTTCCGGTTGGTGCGATTAATTGGACTACCAGGAATTGTATTCCGCTCCGTCCCACCGATCGGACCAAATGAACTTTTTTTTTCCTATTAGTTCGATTAATCTGACTACAGGGAATTGTAATTCCGCTTCGTCCTACCGATCGGACCAAATGAACCGATTTTTAATGGTACTCAATTTGTCACCTCTCAAAAGTTAATAATTTTATAAGACTCTTGTATAACTACATACAACATAAGCCTAACTTCTGATAGCCTAGTAGGTATGTCACTAAAATTCACACGAAAACCTTTGGATCATCTTGCGAGAAGGCCCTGTCTACCAATGCTCGAGATATAGACCACGTGGCCAGAGGGTAATAAATCTATTCAAGCAAGCTTTGAATTTTATACGTTTTACAATATCGAGTGCGACGAACCCCATGTAAGTTGATGAAGAAAAAACAGGAGTAATGTGAAAAATAGATCAGGTAAAATATTTATTGGAAATTAATCAAGGGTCGCAACTCCACAAAATAATTCCATGCCAATTATGTCGGTATAGTTGAAATTATTTAAGCTATAGCAAGTTTTAACAAAATAATCAATTAAAATAACGACTATGTTACTTAACATACAAGGTTTAAATCGGAATGGCACTTAAAAGTGCGTAAGCTAAAATAAATAATGATACAAAGGTAAATTAATTATTAAGCTAAAATAATTTCAATTACACTAGGTACTATAGATGTGCTCAAAAGCTACATTTTAAAAAGTGATCCTTTCCATGCCAATCTTTCTAAAAAGAATCCGACTTCCATATCGAAATTAATGAGCATATTGTTCGTATTTGAGACAAATTCATCACGTCGAATCACTTCTTTTCGTCGTTTTTCGAGGAGACCACCTTTCATTTTAATCAGATAAAAGTCAGAATCTTTTTTCAAAACATTAAGAACGTTCACCAAATTTGGCTTTCTTTTCCCAACCAACTGATTTATTTTGGAATGCCACCCTTCTAAACAATTTGTAGTTCGGATGATCTGCCCAAAGATTGACCACTTTGCGATAAAATCGTCGCTTTTAAGCCAGTAACGCTCCATGTATAGCTCAAATTTAGCCAGGCCTACGTCATCATCCGGCATGTCATTTAAAATATAAGCCCAACCATCCTTTATTAAATACGATGGTAAGAATGGCAGTACAGTAGCCAAAGCCACAATTCTTTTTGGGTTTGTGCTTTTGTCACTTTAAATTTCTGTGCTTGTCTCCAAAGTGCCCTCGCGTAGTGATAAAAACAGCCTTTTATCACTGCCTGTGGAAATGTTTTTTTTATAGCATGCATTGCTCATGACTCATAGTCCGTCATGAATTGTTGAGGATTAAAGCCTTTGAGATTTAACCATGTTCAGCAATATTTCATAGGATGTTGCTTTTTGATCAGACATTAAGACGTAAATGACTGGGACAACATTAACAAACTGTGTCGAAGAACCAATTGAACCAATCTGCGTGTATCGTATACAATTGCTGAAATGACCGTGGGCAACTATGGAAAGTTCCGTCACCAAAAAAAGATGTAAGTGTTGGTATGAGTTTTCTTGCTTCTTGTGAGCAAAATGCGATGATGCGTACATCATCCCAAGCATAATCCGCCAACATAAAATGTCCAAATGCCGGCGGTACTTCTACCTCCATGGGGCTTTTATAGATTAGTTTTTTAACCTGAAGACCTTCCTTTCTTTTATTGAATAATTCACTTTTAACTGTATTGTAACTTGGTATTTCTTTAATGATTTCGAGACCAGCATCTTTCAGTGATGTCACGTGTTCATCATATATGGCTTTTATGGGTGTTAAAGTTTCCCTTGCTGCCTCTTTCATTAAATAAAATTGTTTGTCAATTTCATTTTTATGTGAATCAGGAATACAGGAATGAGTCTTGGAATTTAAAATTCGAGAAGCCTGTAAGGTGCACTCGGGTAATTCCGAATGCTTTTTGCACTAGTTGGTAAGGTGTAAGTGTCTCCATGAACCAGTCAGTATGGCAAGGTTTTAAGACGGAAATAGTGAATAACTTACTTACTAGATGATATAGCCTAACAATCGATTACAGAATTTTTCATAAGTAATGTAAGTTTTTTAAAATACAAGCATTTCAAATCTAGTTTTTTTTTTCGTTGCCAACGGGCAATTCCGAATTGGTTCGGGTAAATCCGAATACACTTGAAAATGAGTTTTATGCGCTTCTTGCATAAGGGACATATTCCTTTTTTGATTGGAATTACCCTCCCTGCTCTTTTTACTCGATTAGGCTTATAGAAGTACATATACGTGTGTTTGTCAAGCTTTTATTTCGGAATTACCCGATCAGGAATCTGTGGTACTCAAACTTTAATGGCAAAGAGGACATTTAAATGCGCTACGAATCGAAAAAAACATTCCCATACAATAGGTATATAATGTATGAAAATAAAAACTTTTATTTTGTTATTCCTATCGATTTCATTCCTATCCAGTCCAGTATCAATAGTTTCCTAGGGGTTGACTTATGATAATGTACTTACTAAAAATCCACATATTAAAGAAAACCATACATGTAGAGTAGAATACTATGAGAGCAAAAATAAAAGTTTTCATTTTCATACAAATTTTATGAGAAAAAAATTCTTTGATTGGTTTTTCTAGCCGGATTTTTTTCTTTTGCCTATTCAATGTTTTGATCCTGGATAGGAATGGGATCGATTGGCATAAAAAAAAAATATATTTTGAGAGGGATTTGGAAATGAAAATAAAATGGTAAACATAAAATTAGCTTTAATCAACGCACATCTCGAACAATGAAAAAAAAACAAGTATCCACTCGTAGGTAAAAAAACATAATGTTCCTTTGAAAATATTTGAGCTTGTCCTATGGATTATTTTAATTTCAATCTAAATGTAAGTACCTAACAGTCTTAATCAACAGTCTTTATTAGTTATACTTACACATTGCAACAAATGTGAGGCTTCATTAAGTTTTATTCGGTATTGTTACAAAACAAAAGACAACATTTTGGATTTTATTCACGAAATTAAAATAAAAGTCTAGCCATTGCTTAATGAGATCGTTACTTACAACAATTTATAACTTATTGCAACAAATGTGAGGCTTCATTAAGTTTTATTCGGTATTTTTACAAAACAAGACAACATTTTGGATTTTATTCACGAAATTAAAAAAAGTCTAGCCATTGCTAAATGAGATCGTTACTTACAACAATTAATAACTTAAAGTAGAAGTAAAAAAATATTAAAGTAACTTAAACAAATACTTTCTTTAAAGTACCTTCAACAAATAAATTTACCTTCTGTGAAAATAAAATAAAATAGTTGAGCCTCTTCCAAAGAGACTATAGTCTATCTATACTTAGTCTTTAATCTTTCGTTACAAAAAAAAAACAATAATCAATAAAATGGTAAACATAAAATTAGCTTTAATCAACGCACATCTCGAACAATGAAAAAAAAAACAAGTATCCACTCGTAGGTAAAAAAACATAATGTTCCTTTGAAAATATTTGAGCTTGTCCTATGGATTATTTTAATTTCAATCTAAATGTAAGTACCTAACAGTCTTAATCAACAGTTTTTATTAGTTATACTTACACATTGCAACAAATGTGAGGCTTCATTAAGTTTTATTCGGTATTGTTACAAAACAAAAGACAACATTTTGGATTTTATTCACGAAATTAAAATAAAAGTCTAGCCATTGCTTAATGAGATCGTTACTTACAACAATTTATAACTTATTGCAACAAATGTGAGGCTTCATTAAGTTTTATTCGGCATTGTTACAAAACAAGACAACATTTTGGATTTTATTCACGAAATTAAAAAAAGTCTAGCCATTGCTAAATGAGATCGTTACTTACAACAATTAATAACTTAAAGTAGAAGTAAAAAAATATTAAAGTAACTTAAACAAATACTTTCTTTAAAGTACCTTCAACAAATAAATTTACCTTCTGTGAAAATAAAATAAAATAGTTGAGCCTCTTCCAAAGAGACTATAGTCTATCTATACTTAGTCTTTAATCTTTCGTTACAAAAAAAAACAATAATCAATTTTAAAATCAAACTTAACAAAATATGTTTAAAGCCTGACCACTGCTATCACTGCCAGGGGAGCATTGTTTTTAAAATTAATATGGCAACAGTATGTATGTATAGTAGAATGGGCGATGTCTGAATTCACCAACACTGGTTGAATTATTTTTTACAAAGACTTCTTTGAAGGTCCATCCATGAAGGTTATTCTTATGTACTTGTAAAAAAACAACCAGTTTTGGTGAATTCAAACATCGCCCAAACTTGTCAGCTGTTCAATATTCTCTACCTGTAGTTTCTATTTCTGTATCAAAAATATTATTATATTTATATTTCTGTGTCAAAAATATTATTATGTATATTTATATTCATGTATATTAATATTGTTATATTTTTATATATCTTAGAACATGTACTAATCGTACCAACCCACTAAAATAATGTTTAGTGCACAGAACTGTTAATTTTAAAAAATCAATCCAAAAACACAATTTATCCTTTTAAAGGCAATCAAAATAATTATTCCAATGGAAGTTGCAAGTAGGTAATCTAATTTTTCAAAAATATTTTAAGCACGAGTAATATTACTTAGTGCAAATTCAGCCTCCAGCATTTCCACCTTTAAAAATACGCTTCATCACAGGCATTTACTAAATTAAACATTTTACAATTGTCTTTACTTTGGTCTAGTTTTATTTTCTTCACTAATAAATCGTTCATTATTTCGTCACAATCTCTTTTTTTTGTTTGCATGAATGCAAGATGTGGTTTTTTTATTGTTTTTAAGAAATTCACCGTGTAATAATAGCCATCGTCTTTTTTGATGACATTTTCGATGAATCCAATATAATGAACCCATTTTTTACGAATGAAATATTTTACTAATACAGCATCTTTAATGCTATATTTTACACTTCCATTATGAGTCTCTTTTTCAGTCTTGTCATTATTTTCAGTTTCTTCATTTTCATTACAAGTTTTCGTCACACTTTTAACGTTAGAAGTACACTCTTTGTCTTGATCCTCAAGCAACTTTTCCTTTTTTGTTATTTTGCCTTTTCCTTTATTTTTATTTAGGATGTTAATATCTGTGTGCACCGATATTTTAACTTCGTCTTCAACTGCATAAGTATTATCTCTTAAACTATCAGTCTCATCAGTGTTAGGAACGTTATAAGTACACACTTCTTGGTCTTTATCCTTACTCAAATTTTGATTTTCTTCTTCTTTTTTTGTTTTTTTTCCTTTACCCTTTCCTTTATTTTTATTTAGGATGTTAATATCTGTGTGCACCGATATTTTAACTTCGTCTTCAACTGCATAAGTATTATCTCTTAAACTATCAGTCTCATCAGTGTTAGGAACGTTATAAGTACACACTTCTTGGTCTTTATCCTTACTCAAATTTAGATTTTCTTTTTCTTTTTTAGTTTTTTTTCCTTTACCCTTTCTTTTATTTTTATTTGGTATGTTAATATCTGCTTGGGCCAAGATTTTACCTTGATCCTCAACTTGTTCAACTAATGTAGGCTTTGTAGAATATTCTACTTCTTCTTCCTCCACTTGTGAATCTAAATACTCTACATTCCAAAACTCTAAGTCACGATAATCAAGATCTGTGTCGCTATAAATACTCATAATATCGGATATACTAGTTAGAGAGTCGTCTAATTCTTCTCGTTTCCGTTTCAACCTCTTCTTGCTTTGATTTTTTGCTTTTTTTGATTTAATACCCGATGTACTAGGTTTAGGATCATCATCTTTAGGTTTCTTTTTTTCCACTTTTCTTTGGCCCTCTAAGACCCGTTTGTCCTTCCCGATAGTTATTTGTTTTGCGTTCTCATTATTTTTATTTGTTATTGTCAGTGTTATAACCTCTGCACCTTTAGCTACCCGTTTCTTTTTTTGTAGCATCGCGTTATCTTTCTTTTCTTGTGTAATTTTTCGTAGCATAAGCTCTTCAAAATTGACTTTTATGTCGGAGATTATATTAATCTTATTTGGTTTCCTATTATTGGCTTCAAGGCTATCACTTTGTAGGCATGTCGGTAGCGTTGATCTCTGATTTGCTACAAAAGGCCGGGTTTGATAATCGTTTTTAGCAAGCTTGGTCAAAAGAGTCACCGTTTCTTTATCGGATTGGGTATTTCTCTGATCTGGAATGTTTAATTGTTCGGCAACTTCGGCATTTTGGTTGAGGACATCGATACACAGTTTATTTAATGACTTTGGCATTTCCGTGATTTGCTGCGCATCTGCTGATAGTGCTGATATATGTTCTTGATATCTTCTAAAGGCTGCTGGCTCGTATTTATCTTCTGGTATGACATAACGGTCATATGGGTAAATACCAGATTTTTTGAATCCGCTTTTTATGACCTCAGGACTTGTTTCATTCCAGGTTTTAGCAAATGTTTGTGAAAACACATTTTTAGGCATTTTCGCGCCAACGTTGTGTCTCTGCCACTCCACTAATTTAGCATCCCATTTTGACTTGAAGGATTTGAAAACTGACACATCGAGGGGCTGCAACAAATGGGATGTGTGAGGAGGCAGTTTGAGTATAGTCACTTCATTTTGAGCAGCCAGCTGTATAACATTTACGTGTACGTGCGTAGAGTGTCCGTCGTAAATTATGAGTGCAGGGCGTTGTTCACCAAGAGCTGGGATCAGGATTTTTTTCATGTAATTATAAAATATCTCCGTCTCCATCCACCCCCTTGAGCTTGCTGCATACGATAATTCGAAGTCGTAATTTTCAGTCGTGGTCATCCACTGGTCCCAGACGTTTTTACCTTTGAACACTATTAAAGGTGACAGTTTGTCTCCAGCGGCATTCACAGCAGTTAGCACAGTAATATTTTCTTTCCCAGTTCCGCAGGTAGTTCTTGAGCACGGTTCATTAATACCACCTACTACTTTGGTCCTTGTGGGGTCCAGTGAGAGTGAAGTCTCATCAAGATTCCATATTTGGTGAGGACGTTCAAATAAGTCCAAAGATTGTAGTGTGTCCTTCAGCAGTTCGAAATATTCAGAAACTACGAATGGGTCAGTCATTTTTTTTCTAACGTATTCGACTGGTTGGGCTCTTTTTATTGACAGTCGGTGCCTTTTACGGAAACCAATGAACCAATCCTTGCCTGGTTTGCCTCCTGTGAAAGGAGTCTCTAAATTATTTTGCTTTACAAAGTCTTCTACTAGGGTCAATACCTCGTCCCGTGACAGGCCAAATCCCCATTTTTCCATTACTTTGATACAATCTGCTAATCGTGTTTCTACAGCCAATGGAATCGCTGTTGGTCTCCCTACTATATTTGAGCTATAATTCTTTTTTACCCTGTCATAAATAGTGGTTGTCGGGATGTTATATTTTTTTCCTGCTGCGTACACTGACACTCCATCTCTTTCAATTTCTTGAATAGCTTTAGCTACGTCTTCTTCAGTGTAAAGTCGCGTTTTCTTTTTTATATAATTACTCGGCATATTTCTGAAACAATATTTCTCAATTCAGTAATTTGAGCTTTATTGCACACAAATACAAAATACATATACGAAGGTCGCAATTAATAACCAATGGCATTATCTACCAGTCAAACATAGGCCTTAATAGAAAGAAAAAAAATAGTGCAGTGAGTAAGATCTAATCATGATAGTACCTAGCGAACATGACAATCATATATTACTTATTAAAACACACATATCGTCATCATCAAATTTAACAGCTACGCTCGGTGGAGTAATAGTATATATTTATTATCTCGGTCCCCATATATACCTATACAGGGTGGGGTGGATTTTCTTTTTGGGTCAGAGAGGGTATTTAACAGATACCGTGCTGCTACGCGAAAATGGTCTTTAAAGACCTTCCCTCGATTCCAAATGAATGATGATTGGGGTTTACAGATTTTGGAAAAAACACAGGATCTAAGAAAAAACCGGCCAAGTGCGAGTCGGACTCGCGCACCGAGGGTTCCGTACACACACTTTCCATCCCTAAGTGGTTAAGTTTGCACCTGGTATGTATAGCGCCCCATATAGATTAGGTGCAAAGTTAGGTATTAAAATATTAAAAAAAAACTACTTACTAGATCTCGTTCAAAACAATTTTCGTTGGTAGTTTTTATAGTAATGTACATCATATGTTTTTTTTTGATTTTTCATTTTCTTATTTTAGAAGTTAGGGGGGGGGCAACTTTTTTCCACTTTGGAAGCGTCTGTCACGCAAACTATTCGGTTTAGAAAAAAAATATTTTAGAAACCTCGATATCATTTTTGAAGACCTATCCATAGATATCCCACAAGTATGTGTTTGATGAAAAAAAAATTTTTGAGTTTCAGTTCTAAGTATGGGGAGCCCCCAATATTTATTATTATTTTTTTATTTTTGCATCAAAACCTTAATGCGGTTCACAGAATACATCTACCTACCAAGTTTCAACAGTATAGCTCTTATAGTTTCGGAAAAAAATGGCTGTGACATACGGACGGACAGACGGACAGACGGACAGGCATGACGAATCTATAAGGGTTCCGTTTTTTGCCATTTGGCTACGGAACCCTAAAAAGGTAATTTTTGTAAAAAAAAAAAAATGCCAATCGATCTTATTCCTGTCCAGGAGTTCCAAGATCAAAAGCTTGTATGGGGCCAAGAAAAAAACCGGCTGGAAAAGCCAAAAATCGATTGGCATAAAAAATAGCATATGAAAAATTAAACTTTTCATTTCCATACAATTTGTATGGGAAAAAATTTCCTCGGTTTGTGGATTTTCTAGCCGTAGTATTTTTTGCCCCATATAAGCTTTTGATCATGGATAGGAATGGGATCGTTTGGCCCAAAAAAATAAAGTTTATCAAAAGTGACCTTTGTTTTTCTCGCTCGTGTTCGAGAGGTACGCGAACAAAAAATTTTTTTTAGTTTTTATTTTCCCGTTTTGTAGGCGTGAAACATACACATACTCATACCAAATTTCAGCTTTCTAGTACTAATGACATCGATTTAAAATACCCTAGATATACTGTCAACGCTTGAAAAGTGGCACGAGAAAACAGCACCAAGAATTGTCTTTGGCGCAGTTTCACTAGTAGTCACGCGCGTGCATCCGTCAAGGCGATATGCCTAAGTGCTCCGTGAAAACATGCAAAAATCATACGTGATATTCGTTAAAAAGACATGCCGTGTCGTATTTTCGGTTAGTATATATTCAATCTTTCATAATGTAATGCATTTGTGGCTTAATTTGCCCGAAATTTATTAATAAACATTAATGTTTTAAATTTAAATTTAAAATAATTTTGATGAAATTTCTGACATTGACGTCATTTGGTTGTCCCTTTCTCTCGCGTTACACTACGTATTAGTGCGAAACGATAGGGATTGGGACGAAATATTTGTCAGTGGACTATTGTATGAATAGAGTAGCTTATTATTATTTTTTACGACTACTTCATGTCGCTGTATGTATCTAAGGTTAATACGTAATATAATATGGAAATAAAATAAATTAAACGTGTATACAGAAGTAAAAAATACACAGATCAAATAACAAACAAAAATTAAATATGGGTGATACGTACTGTATGTGTCTCCAGATTTCTACCCATATTTCATTACCTAATCTTATTTTATAGTTGAATGTTTACGCTTTAACACAAACACTTCTACGCAAATACAACAAAAAATAATTGACCATGGAAACACTGCGGTCGATTATGAACGTAAATGTATGTTCTGATACTGATACCCACAGCAGAGATAAATTTAACCACATCTACGAATTGACCAAATCTGTCGTAGAAAAATATATAGATGTGCTTTTGCATTATATATGCAAAAAAGAAAATATTTAAAAAAAATACACTAATACCAAATGATAGGTAAGTGGAATTTATTTCAGGGCACATAAACTATATTTGAACAACATGGGTTTTTATTTTAGTAAATAGTTATATCCATAGGATACGATGTCTGGTTACCATCATATATCGTGGGCTGTGTGCTTGTTTGCCACCATAGTTAACATATTTCTAAGAGCAAATTGTTTGTGATGGTTTATCTAAGTTTACCTCAGGTATTTTTTTTTTTAAGAAATCGATATACTTACTATTTATAAATAATCAACGTAAAACGTTACCACCTATTAAAAAAAACAATTTCGACTCCTCGGTACACGGACTTTGTTCCAAATGTTGACATCTAATCAGTGGAAAATCAGCGTAAACGAAATTGAAAAGTAATGACATTAGACTTAAGGTGTACAATCCGTTAAAACAAGGTTCCATTTTGTGAAAATTTTCCACAATATGTTCGTGCATTTTGTAATGTTATAACCGCCAAACACTATCATTTAAAATAAAACGTTATGCTAATAACATACGGCTGAATATCGAAAAAAAATAAAATGTTACTAATTGCATTACCTTTTTTTGTGTGTCTCCAACACGCACACACTCGCAATGAAGGATCGGACACTTTTTCGACTTGAATTTGTAGGTGATACTTAGTGGATCTAGGATATTTTAAATCGATGACTAATGATCACGGAGCTAAGCCGCGGACGGACAGACGGACATGGTGAAACTATAAGGGTTCCTAGTTGACTACGGAACCCAAAAAATGCAGATTTGTGCTCTTATTAGGCAGACGATGCTGCTCCCGAAGGCTAACTTCCGAGGTGGCGTCCTTCGATTTTATAAACATCGGCATAATGCTACGAAAGTATTTTGAGAAAAACTACTTCATTTGAACAATAAGTACTCATAAAATCCGTTATACTTACGCATCGCGTCAAGTGCTTCGTGGAAATTCTCCGATTCACCGAACCGACCTGAAGGCAAATATGTAAATATATTAGAATCGTTATATCCGAATAACAAAAGAACTTAATTTTGATTGTTTGAGAACCACTGGCTGTCACTATGAGAAAACAAGGTCGGGTAATTCCGGGACACTTTGTGACACGGAATTCCCCTCTTCGGGTAAATCTGTAAAATGTAATAAAATTCAAGCTAGAATAGTTTGAGCCTATGTAAAATGGCTAAAAAACAATAATCTCTTAAGCACAAAAGCAGTCGATTCATTTACTCACCAAATTCCAGAGTTAGCGTCGGTCGTCTAATTCCGCAAGTCAAAAAAGCGGGAATTTTTCTGTCGTTCACTAATTTGATGCGCCACACGCGTGGTTTCGTCGCTACCGTCCGGAGCCAACTGACGCGGGGAAGGAGATACTTGAGCGTTATAGGGAGTGATACCAGAGCAAATAATGTAGCCGCGTTTAGTAGATATAAGTAATTTTCGGAATATCCCGATTTTCGGAATTAGCCGAGTGCACCTTAATAATTTTTTTTTTTAAGTATTAGTTAACTGTAACTAGTATTTTGGGAGAAATTGACTTTGATTGATAGTCGTCCAGGTATATAATATACATATTTACAATACATGACAGTGCTGATTTAATTTTTATTAGATGTATGGAACCCTAAATATTAAATACGATACATTGGCCAAAAATTACTTACGTGTATTGTAATACTCCCTCGACATTTTTCTGCCTTTTTTTTGCTGCACACCCAAAGAATAGATCCGCTACTATAAGTTTTGTTGCGGTAAAATTGGTGCCCGTTGTAGAGTAGCACCAAGCCACCTTTGCGTTTTAAGTATAATAATTCCGGTTCATTATTATCTGGATCCATTCTGGTCAGACTGCTCGGTCCGACCAGACATTAAATTGTAATATTGATAATAAATCTTTCAATCTATCGCAAGAAAAACAGGAATAATATCCGTGACAGATATCTATTGACATTAATATTTGTCATTGTCTTTAGGTATATTATTTCTTAAGAAAGTTACCTAATATGCAGTATGCAGGTCGCGTTACTCATGTAGAACGCGTGGTCCGATTGGTAGGACCACGTGGTCTAATAAAACGACAGTTTCTATAGTCCGACTAGTTAATCGAACCAACAGGAAATCAAAAGTTCACGTGGTTCGATCGGCGGGGCCACGTGGTAAAAAAAAAATATAGTTTCAATAGTCTGATTAGTTAATCGAACCATCCGGAAAAAGTTCATGTGGTACGATCGGTAGGACAAAGGCAGTAGGAAGGACCACGTGGCCAGATGGTATTTTACGGATAGGAAATAAGTTTTTTAAAAATAAATTGAGTCCACTCGGCGTAAGCGGGGTGACGGCATGTTGTCCATGAGCCATTAGAGTACGTCATGCTCTCCAGCAGAACCACCTTGGCTTTGATGAATTTAAACATATAGAAAAAATTCTATATAAAATCTTTATAATTCTAGTGCCAATACAAAAAAAAAACTATATCAATAGTTTCGACGTAAATGTGATTTCAAGGTGGTCCTGCTGGGAAGCATCGCCGTGATATTTCGATAACTACTCATAAAATACGCATACGTATGGTATCAAAAAAAAATGTATGGAAATTCTATATTAACCTAGCACCCTCAGTTTCTAATTATATTTTAAATATACGAAGTTGTGACGCCATCTTAATTTAAAGCGCCTGAAGTAAAAAAATTGCAAGTAATGCCGTATGGTTTTATTTTAAAATCAGGTAAAATGCTTGCTTACTTTACATGTAAATTATCGCCAAACGAACTCCTTAAAAATGCTGTAAATGGTAATTGATTAGTGATAAATTCTCATAAAGATACGCACTGATCATTATGAGTGGTGCATGTCTAAAAATGCTTTTTCCTCACTGAACTATACATGAGAAATAATAAAAATGCATTTATTTGGTGCAATGTAAATTAATACACGTCGCATCAAATTGGATATAGAATAGAGTAAAATAGAATGATAATTTAATCGTTAACGTACACAAAGTGGGCAAAAAAACATTAGAAATAAAAATACAAAATAAAGATATCAACCTAATATTTACTTTTCGCTCTTACCCATAAAGTATAAGCAAGAGATAAAATTAAACACGAGTAAAAACTGGCCTTAAATTTTCCTTTTGACCTATATTTACTTCGATGGGCAACGACGGAACCCTACACTGAGCGTGGCCCGACATGCTCTGGGACGGTTTTTTGTTTTTATTATATGTGAATACGCACACAGATTTTTTAATTTCTTGCGAGACACGTCTTTTATTTCTCCGTATGATGTTATCTGCGATACAATTTACCGATACCGATAACAAGGCTTGCAATAATGACTGCACTAGTGACACTGAGCTCCTTAGCCCGTACGGGTCAGCTAAATATCTATACGGGGTTCTCAGTACCCCGTATCGCACTCGAAGACAATTTTTGGTGCGACCCCGTTTATCTATCTTATCTATATCACCTGATTAGACTTTAATAAAGGATCATAATTATATATTTGTGTCTATTGTAGACCAAAAAATACCAAAGTTACAGGCTCCGCACCAGCGAGTAAACACTGTTTTTTGTAACCCGCACTGAACGACGACGTAGTACGGGGCTCGGAGGCCCCCGTACCGCAGTGAACGTGTTAAGTGCAGTAAATTGGAATACTGATATTTTTATTTAATTTACTGTGCCAGCCCTCGATGACATTATTGGTCCTGTGCCTTTGCTGGAAACACGATAATATACCTATATTATTGGCACAGAACCATTGATTAGTCATATAGTCATTAAACGTATCAATGTTTTGTAATGCCGGTGACTGATCAAGTAGACTGTATTTACCATGTTTTGTGCATTTTAGACTGCGGAAGGTGAGCTATAGCTATACACTTCTTCACGTAATTACTGCCTTCCCTGGTCTGTGAAATAATCTTTTCTGTGGCTTGTTTCCATACTGCCTTGCAAAAATTAAAATAACATCCAGATATCCGTGCTTCGGGGAATTAGTCTTAATGCGTTTATTGCAGCTCGTTCAAAATCGCTTTTAATGTCTTTTGAACGAAATTCTGGTATATTTTCTTTTAAACAGTTAAACATGGTTGTATAAGTACTCTGATGTTTGTTAACCAATAAAGCGGCACAACTTTTGTGTATTCCGCATCCGTGCCGATGTCCCCGTGCAGTGTATATAATTGTACATATGGTTGTGGCACAACTGCAAAGGTTCCGTCAACAAAAAATATCTCCACTCTTTCAATATAATTTTTACATGGGAGACTTATAAAAATTAGACACAGATCATTTTCAACGCACAAAAAATCTTCCGCTACAGTCTGACCAAAAAGAGTAGAAACTAAAAAGTGGCAATACTGTAGTGTCATCTCCTTTTTCAAGAAAGGGACTATTTCGACTGTTCCCTGAGCTCTGGTATGTAGCAATGAATCCATGTTTCGTCAAGGGTCACGAAACAACGCAAGAACTCCGCCGGATTCCGCTTGAACCGCGACAAACACATCTCCGATGCGGTCTGACGATTGCGCTTGTTGTCTGGTGTAAGCACACGCGGCACCCATCGCACCGACAGCTTTTTCGTGCCCAGTTTTTCGTGTAGAATATGATGTACCGTTTCTTCTGCAATGCCTATAGTCTCAGCTATCTGGTAAACCTTCAATCGGTGGTCTGCCAATACTAGATTGTGGATTTTTTTTACATTTTCCACCGTAGTAGCCGTTTTCGGGGCACTTTGGCGTGGCTCATCAAAAACCGACGTGCAGCCACGAACGAACTCGTTGAACCAATTCTTGACGATCGCCATCGAAGGAGAAGAGTCACCGTACACAGCATCTAAGCGGTCTTTGATTTCGCTGCGCGTATCCCTTCCAAAAACAAGAATCGAATCACAGAACGCTATTGCTCTTTTTCCATTTTTGTAAAATCGACCGACACACTCACCAAAGGGTATGAAAAAACAAATGAAGGTAATTGACTGAAAAATTGACAGTACATTCCAAAAAAAAATGTACTGCACGATGATATAACTATTTTGTAACAGCAGTGCCATGGTACGGTGAGGCTAAGTATTTATTGAGTGACCCTCGTATAAACTACGGCGGATACTGGTATTGGTTTTTATGGCTGAAAAAAGAACATTACTTAATTTATATAGCACCTAAATTAATAATTATGCCCCATCGTGGTGTACAGTCGGCTTTAAAGAGATATACCCACCTGTACGGGAATCGTCGATAACTATAGGAGCGATGATAAAAACGCAGCAGCTTGACACATGAATATATTGACAACACTAAAACAATATAATTTCAAAAAATATAGAATGGTAAAACATGGAAAATATAAACCTAATATAAAACCTCCTCAACACCACCCAATGTTCAAAAATATGTATCCACAACGTTAATCTTCATCTCATATAAATTTATTGAACAGTCTTTAATCTGACGATTTCACTCAAATCGACTTAATCCCAAACTAAGAAAATATTGTTTTTATAAGTACTTATAATATGTTAAATTTATACTTACGTTAATTATTTTAAGTTATGTTATGTATTTAAGTCCAAAGTTTGAGAATCTGGCCGTCTTTCTATGAATTTTAAAAACGGGGGAAGATTGAAACATTACTTGCATCGAAATTGACTGGGGAAAGATTGAAGCTTCTCGTAAATCACAATATAAGAGTAATAGCTACAACTAGCACTAGTAAATAAATATAAAATCTAAAATAACACGTAAATATTCAGTCAGAACTTTTATACTCACCTTATTAATCAAGTTATGAAACATGGGATAAGATTGAAAATCGACGAATTCAACACGGAATGCTGACCTTTTCACAAAATCACACATAACACGCGTCTACGCACTGCGGCGACTGATTGGCGGATCCTAAAAAGATGGCGGTTTAACGGATGATACCAGCATTAAAAATAATAATAATAATAGGGAGTTATGTGAAACTTTTTATCTTTCCCCTTTTTAGGGTTACGTACCCAAAGGGTAAAAACGGGACCCTATTACTGAGACTTCGCTGTCCGTCCGTCCGTCCGTCCGTCAGTCCGTCCGTCCGTCTGTCACCAGGCTGTATCTCAAGAACGATGATATCTAGACAGTTGAAATTTTCACAGATGATGTATTTCTATTGCCGCTATAACAACAAATAGTAAAAATATAATAAAATAAATATTTTAGGGGGGCTCCCATACAACAAACGGGTTGGTTGCGTTAACTTTGCACCTCATTTGTATGGGGCGCTATACATACCAGGTGCAAACTTAACTTAACCACTTAAGGATGAAAAGTGTTTGTACGGAACCCTCGGTGCGCGAGTCCGACTCGCACTTGCCCAATTTTTTTCATCTTCTCCCACCTTACCTTACATCATTTTAGTCAAACATTGATCTAGTCATCTCATTATTCAAAAGTTTATTTAAATTTGATTTATTTATCTTCTAGTATTTATTCCGTTACCGTAAGATGCCTCTCCTTTCAATTTGTTCATAAAGAAATACAAACTAGTTCTTTTCGGAATCAAGTTGTTCAACCTTCTGTGCCACCCTTCAACGGCGTTTGACGTGCGGTGCCGTTGGTTCACACAGCTCAGTGTTATTGAATCTAATTTTGGATACCACGTGCTCTCAAAATCGTCTGAATGCGATCATAGCAGGTGTAACAGGAGCGGAGTTAATTTGGTGCCATCCCTCTGTAATTTTATTAGCTGGGAGCTTTTTCGTACTGCCTTTCTTTTAGGGATTGTTGTATTAGCTTTCAATTTCTCAGCTTTTTTATGATCAGATGCATTAAAATGGTGATACGAGGGTAGTTTGAGAAGTAACTTGGTATGGAATGATTTTTTTTTGTTGCAAATGTACATATTTTATTTTTCCACATAGTCCCCCTGAAGTTCGACGCACTTGCCCCAACGTTTCTGCACATTCGGGAATACATGATAGTCCGAAGCGGGGTGAGGAAGCAGTTTAAATCGTAATTCCGTCAATTTGTCTGTAGCGAGACCTACTTGAATGCACCGGAGCATTGTCATGGTGAATCATTACTTTTTTCTTTACCATACCTGGCCGTTTCTCGGCTATCACCGCCTGTAACTGGTCCAAAAGTGATGAATAGTATGCCCCAGTAATAGTTTTTCCCTTCACAAGGTAGTCAATTCTCTTAATTGCCGTGGCGTCCCAAAAAAAGATGGCATCACCTTTCCAGGAGACGGAATAACCTTGGCTTTCTTTGTAGCTGGCTCACCACGACCAACCCATTGTCTGGACTAATGTTTCACCTCAGTGATGAATAAACTCCGTTGGATTTATTTCAAACACCTGCAGATGGTCAGCAGATGTTCGCATGTGAATACGCATTTGTACTAGAGTGAGTAACCGCGGCACGTAAGCCATTTCATGTGCTATTTATTGTGCAAAATAAAATGCACCCGCTCAGTACAGATATTTGTGGTTTCAGCTAATTCGCGTATCTCCAATCTTCTGTTGTTTAAAACAAAATCATGGATTTTATCGACGATTTCAGGTAAAACTGCCGTTTTCGGGCTCCAGAACTAGGTGCATTTTCAATGCTGGTCCTGCCTCGCTTCAATTCATTTATCCAAAGCTGAACTGACACGAGCTACCCAACAACGTAGGTAAAATCCTTTCATGGATTCCTTTCGCAGTTTTACCTTCCATAAAAAATAACTGAATTACTCCGATCACTTTTGTTTCAACTATTGTCAAATCTAAAATTCCCGCCAAAATTGACATGACGATCATAGTGGGCCTGTAGCTGTAACCACTTGAAGATCAGAAAACAGTTACCAGCCAATGGTACATCGAAATTTGCTTGGCACACTTTGCCACAGGCCTCAGGAGCTGAGCGTCACTCATCCAAGTAGTGGAACCCGGGGCATCATTTTCCATTAAGATAATGCTCCTGCTCACAGACCGATATACCGAAGACGTCATTTTTACGTTTTTTTTATTTTTATTAACATTTATTTATTTTACATTTTATATTGTAACCACGCTCTGCTACCAAGCAGCCATGTTCTTTAGAGTAGGAGATGTCCTCTTTAGTTTCCCCTGCAAAAGGATTCTCTGAACTTATTATTCGTTTCATGTATTCCTCTCCCTCTTGAGTGTTGATGAAATGCTCCTTGAGTGAATATTGGTCCAAGTGAGTGGTTGAAACATTCCATAAGTTCTCTCCTCCTGTGTTTTATCCTTAATATTGACAATACTGTTGAGGTATTCTTTGCAATACCAAACAAGTCATCAGCAGGGTTCTTCCCCTGGGGCCTCAAGGAAGGTACTTCGGTCCGAAATTGGCTCACGAACTTCCCTTCTTTATACCAGGACGTATACTCTGCAAAATTCTCCTCAAAGAAGAAGGTCTTGTTTGGACTTAGGTTAATTCCTATCAATGACAAATTCCTTTTGTTCATATCTACACAGATTGAATTATCACATGATCCCTGAGATAGATATTTTGTTGAGGAATCATCACTTGATCTCAGTGTTTGTACTCGCATTCTAATCTTGTGCATTTTATAGTTGACCGCTAGGAGTACAAAGGTTGTAGAAGTTGCATCCAACATACCCATCGGCATGCCCCCGCTGGAATAGACGAACTCTCCATATTCACTTAGATATGGCTCGATTTCTTTATACCAGGATTGGGTCCGTTCATTCATAGCTTCTATATTTATTGCCTTCCTGCCAAGACAATCGTGAGAAGAAAGGACTAATGTACAGAATATTTCTGCATATTTGCTTTTCCCGCAAAACACATAGGAAAATAGGAAATGATGCATCAGAGCGCATTGTTGTGGACACAAGCATTAATTCCACTTAGTCGCATCTTTAGTCCCTTGCGTTATGACTGCAGCAGCCCCTGCCCCAAGTCTCGTGGACTCCATGTTGTTCGTGGTCTTTGCTTTTTTCTCTTCTCCACCTATTAGTAGGGGATGCTGGAATTATTTTAGCAAGTTTTAAGTGAAACAATTCCACAATATACAAGAATGGACGCAGAAACACAGTAGAAGCAATAGCCCTCCTATCCTTCTTGCCCCTCTCCTTGTGTTTCAAATATGATGCAAATTGATATGTCAAGTCCTGCATCTTTCCGTGTATTGATGCCTCATCTGTAATAGTTCTCTCTTTTTGCTTCCTTATTTTTCGTTTGACCTTGACTTGTTGGCATGTTTCTGTGCTGAATATTGTCCTTGTTATTTCTACCTCTACTGTTTCCCTAACCACAAGCCACTTGCTTTCAAAGCACTTGATGGTTGCATGTACCCAATCCCATAAACTGCAAATTGGAGTCAATGTGTTAGCTTCAAAAAAATTCAGTGCATCTTCATAAGCCTGGGAAGCAGTTACACTTTGGCGCCTGAATGGACAGAAAGTCTGTCTCCCTTGTCTCAGAACGTCTGCCTTCTCTTGCTGCAATTTTTCCATGATTGCGTCTAGCGCTGTATCTATCTGTGGCCCATTCTCATGCAGGATTTTGCGACACATTTCTTATATAACCATGGTTATATAATTGGAGTGGAATGAATGCTTGGGTCCACAACGATTCGCTCTACGTTATTATAGATCTGTTATGTATTAAATAAAAGGCATTGTATTACAAATAGTACATTTATATTTCACGCCCTACAATTGGTAGCAGAGCGTAATTGCAATTGCCATATAAAATATTAAAATAAATAAATGCTAATAAAAATAAAATAACGTAAAAATGGCGTCTTCGGCATATCGGTCTATCATTATTGGCCTCTCATCCATAAAAGATGATTAAGCAGCGCCCATAAAAGTGCGGCACTTACGAACATGACTCGATAGCCCGATTCGAGAGCGACAGCCTCGGCCGCATATTTGACATAAAAATGTTGCGCCAGTCGGTGAAGGTGGAAGAGTTCCGCGCTGGTCGGTCTATAGAAACGTTAAATATAAATAATTATGACACCTGGTGTTTATCAGCCCAGGCCGTACTAATTAAAACCGAATTATGGGATTACGTTAGCGGCGGAAAGAAATTGTCGCCAACATAGACCGCCGAAGAAAAATGTAAGTTCTAAAAAAATGACATACACGCAAGACCGGAACTTATTCTGCTCATTTCGCCGACGGAATTAAAACAAATAAAAGGATGTAAAGTCAAAAGAGATATGGTACAAACTCAAATCCATACATCAGAGCACTGGTCCGGCGAGAACAGCTACGCTGTTGAAACAACTCGTTCTGAAGAAAATGAGTTCCCAAGAGGATATCCGTGACCATTTAAATAATTTTATGGATGTCGTCAGAAAGCTGGAGCTGGAGCTGGATGCTCTACAGCCTACCAGCAAACTATGAAAACTTCCGTATCGCTATGGAGTCGCGGGATGTGCTGCCTGGTCCAGAAGAATTACAGATAAAAACTGTTGAAGAAAACGAAGCCAGAAAGCAAACAGAACCAAATGACACCTCATCAAGGTCCGAAGCACTTTATGCTAAGCAGAAGAGGAAGGTCGTCATCTGTAAGCACTGCAGTAAAAAGGGCCATACTACAGAGGCATGTTGGTCGAAGAAAGGAGCTACTCACCCACAGAAAAATAAAAGTCACGAGAAAAACTTTAATATCTGTTACTCATCTGCAGACAGCATTGGTGACAATCTGTGGTGCCTAGACAGTGGCTGCAGTTCCCCCATGACAGTGACAAGATAAGCTTGACAGAAGAACGTAATAGACTCATTACAACCATAGAGGTTGCGCCATACCAACATTATCTACGATACGAAATGGATTAAATAGTACAGTTTCTGAATTTTTTGTACCAGACGTTGTAGCTGCAGTAACTGTAGAAACATCACCATCTGGTAGTGTTTTATTTGCAACTGATTCATAATTTTCATCCTCCTTCCTTTTGTTTAATTTTAAGTTTAAATCCTTACTTTCATCGTTGAGTTGATCAAACCCCTCCATCACTATTGGTATTTTAAATGGTTTTCGATCTGATTCAATAAAAGTAACTTCTTGGAATCGTGAAATAAAAAAGATGTGCAAATTACGTGCTTAACTTTCTATTGCGATTTTCAGTCTATATACATGATTCGAGAATGGGGTGGATGAGGTACAGTTTAGGTGACGTAGTATGACGAACACATATGTGGCGTTGCTATTGGCTGCGACACGCATGACGCGATGTTGGTAACTGCATCCGTCCGTCCATAGATGTCGCTGCTGGTACGAAACCGAACACATTTCATTATTTCTCTCTGACAAGTATGTCTTCAAATACAGCATCATTGAGCTTGCAACGCAAGCATGACAAGACATATTTTAGCGATGAAAACATTCTTTCGACGCGACGCTCACTTGCGTTGGTGGAGATGCTAACGCGGTTACTGCTATGCGGTACAGTAGGGGATGACTCGATTTATAACATTTCCAAAATTCCAGTGCGTCTGTTTTTGGATTGACACGGGGTAACCTAATGAAATCGCGTAATATCTGTTCTACGAGGGCGGATTGATAAGTATCCGGAATGAAGAGGAAAAAAATTAAACAAATTTGTACTCGAAACGTCATTTGCAGTTTTTTACGATCTCAATACATGTAATTTAAGCAAATAATAATTGTTAATTGAAAAAATATTCACTTTTATAGTAAGACAGTTTTCATTTTCATGAAAATGGTGAAAACGGAGGTTCGTGCCGTCATAAAGTTCCATGCTTTAAAAGGGAAATTGGCAACCCAGATTCAAACTAAGTTGAATAGTGTGTTAGGGGATTTTTTACCTTCGTTTAGCACTATCCACTCTTGGGTCACAGAATTCAATCGAAGACGAATAAGCTGCAATGACGCTCCCCGTAGCGGAAGACCAAATGAGGTAACTATCTCGGAAATGGTCACTAAAATAAAAAAATATCGTATTAAAAGACCGTCGATTGAAACTTAGGGAGATAGCCCATATTGTGAACATCTTATCTGATCGCGTTTTCGACATAATACATGAGTAATATCTATCACTAAGCCTTGTGCCCTATGGGTGCCGCGGCTTTTGAACGACGAGCAAAGTAAACAAAGAGTGAATGTTTCAAAGGAGCATTTGGAGCTTTTTAGATGGAATCCCAATGGATTTCTTGGTCGATTTATAACAGTTTATGAGACCTGGATCCACTACTCCACACCGGAGACTAAAGAGCAGTCTAAACAGAGGAATAAAAGCGGCGAACCCGCACAAAAGAAGGCGAAGACGACATTATCGGCAGGCAAGCTTAAGGCAACGGTATTTTGGGATGCTAGAGGTGTTATCTATGTGGATTACCTTGAAAAGGGGAAAACAATAAATGGCCTATACTATGCAAACTTGTTGCAAAAATTGAGTGACGTAGTTAAACAAAAAAGACCCCATTTGAATAGGAAAAAATATTGTTCCACCACGATAATGCACCGCTTCACACTGCAAAAGTAGCAAAAATTCATGAGTTACGCCTCGAATTACTGCCCCACCCACCATATTCGCTAGATTTGCCCCCCTACGACTTGGGTCTGTTCCGAAATTTAAAAAATAGCTAGGAGTGCAGAAATTTTCGTCCAACACTGAAGTGGTTGACGCCGTTAATGGCTATTTTGAAGGCCTTGACAAAAAAAAAATATAAATTGAATAATGGACCTGGAGAAGCGTTAGTCTAAGTGTGTTGAGCTAGACTTTTATTCGAATACTTAGTTTATTTCTTCTTATCCAAACTATTGTTTTCTTGTTCTTCGGCAATACGTAATATTGCCGTCCGTTTCGGGAGTTTTCAAAGCTCTATAAGAAAAAGACAATTAGAGTGCACCACTCGTCTACACCGTTAACGGTAACGCAATTTTTCAATTATGCCACACAATTTATTAGCTTCAGGACATCTCGCCCCCTTTGGAATGTGACGAAGAACTCGCACTGATTGCTTAAATAAAGCGAGTTGGTCCAGCGTGCAACCTCGGGTCAGTCTGTGGGTTCGGTGCCGGTTCGTCGGTGGTCCCGGCTGGCTGCGAGACGAAAGGGCGGGGAACATTTTTGTGCATGCGGGTAATGTGCGTCTTGAGACCTCGCGACGTAAAGACACGTGACGATTCATTGCAATATGGACACGTTGACTCAGACAGTGAACTCATAGAAATTTTATATACATAAATATCTAAAAAAATATTATTAAAAACTTACGGCTATTTAAACAAAGTATATAAATAGTATGAAAAACACGGCACTGTCACTGCTTAGATAGTATTGACCTGGATGGTTCACTGGAGAACTGGAGTAGAAGCAAGCCTAATGCCTACTGAGGCATTGGTGGAAATAACAGCGCCGTAAATTCGTGATGATTGGTAACTTTCTTCAGAAAAACGTAACTTATTTGATTGTAAACATTTTTAGTGTCTAAGGCTTGTTCACGAAATAAAGTAGCCACGGAAAAATACAAATAAATTGTGTATTTTTCGCAGTATTTCTAACAAACAAAATTAAATATGTACCCTATTATTTGAAAAATTAAATAATATATAAAATATTAATGAGACCCTAAGATTAAACCAACTGCTTGACCTTTTTTCGAAGTCCTGCCATTAGTATACGAATTGAACTAGAAGTGAACTGACGAGCAGCTGCGTCCCATATCTTTTTGAAGTCAGCTTCCCTGTCGTCACTGTATAAAAATATATTCATTAGTTTTCAATCTATAGTGGTTTAAAGTTAACTCGAAAATGGAGCAATTTAGTAAACTTTCAAAAAATCTTAGATAAAGTGTAAGAAATGTTATAGTGTGCTATATATTCGTGATCTACTCAATAAGCCCTTTCATTTGATACCCCACACGGCATGGCTTGATGACTTTTTTTTTTTAATTTGTATGCCATTTTTAATTGCCGGAGTGGGGGGAGGGGGACCACAAAACTGGTTGGCAACATTTGTTTGTAGGATGTCTGGGATCTATACAATATATATCAGAAGTCAGATTGAGGTCCGCTATTTTTGCAAACGAACATCTCCTTGTAGCCTGCTCTATCTACCTATTTCGAGTTTTTTTTTTTTTAGTTTTGTACTTTGTATTTTTTTTTTTAAGTTTTTTTTTTTTTAATAAATATAAAATTGCTGTAAAATTGTTGTTTTTATTTTCACCCCAGGGCCCCAGAGTCTCAACCCCAAACGGCTCAAATATGCATCCACTATTAATGTTTGCATATTTGCGCCGCTTGAGGAGTTCGGCCGAATTGGCAGCCGAGCCAGCCTTTACAGCGGTGCCACAAAGGTGGGACAGCGCCAGAGTATTTTTATTTGTTGACGCGTTTGGCGCAATTTGTAGACACCTGCCTACTGAGCCTGCGGCCGTACTCTCAACAGTTGTCGTGTACCTTCAAAAAAGCAGCACTGAAATGTATATTCTTGTGTAAATGTGTAAATAAGAATTGTAAAAACTTGTAACAAAATCAAACTGTTGAGAGTCCGAAATTTTAAGAAATATATTGATATATCGAAACTCGCCATCTTTGATTGCTCCCCCGCTCCCCCGTAAAACTTTTTCACTGTACGAACTACTGGTGCGTAAACAATGGACTATTGTTAGTTAGCACCTTTCTTGAGCAGGTATCTCTTAATGTTTGCCTAATATCTTTCAATCAGGCGAAGTTCTGGGCAATTTAGTGGGCTCATCCTTTTCTAAACATAATTGATACTTTCCTTATCAAGGAACTTTAAGGTGTCCTTAGCGTAATGAGCAGTAGCTAAATCTAGCCAAAATATTGGGGGATGTTCATGTTTCCGATACACGGGCAGAATTCGCTTCTTAAGACACTCCTTTCGGTAGACATCGCCGCCGATTGTACCCGTAGTGAAAAAGCTGGAACTTTTAAGCTCACGAGCAAATTGCTTGCCATACGAGGATTTTTTGGAGCGAATTATTCAAATGCCACGCACTTATACTCTTCTGGAATATTCTTACCAACCGCACACGTATAAAACTGGGGTCCCGGCAACGTTTTCATGTCTTTTGTAATGCATGTTTCATCATCCATGAGTATGCATATGTCGCGATTTTTTATTAAAAATTTGTTAAATAGTTTAGCTCGAGATTTCGCTCTTTCAAGCAGGCCAGCACCATTTTTTCGGGATTTTCTGTTTTTTCCTAGTCTGTAAATTATTTCTTTTTTTTGCGTTATGCACGTTCCCAACCGCAGTTTTCAACTTTTTTGCTAAGTATATCTCGCGTAGACGCCGATGGATTTTGACGAAACGACGCAACTATTGCCTCGTCCAATTTCGGTTTAACGCAGCCTTTTCTGCGAACTTGACCTGGCAGATCATCTAGTGTATTAAATTCCCCAAAATGTTGTATCATTTTTCATACACCATCTTTAGATATCTTATGTCTTTTTGCGAGTTGACGCATGGATGCACAATAAGACACTATAATTAATTTACAAATATTTTATTTTATCCTCGGCATCTTGATCTTATCAAGTCAATGACATCCAATATATATTTTTCTTAAACGAGACATTATATGTGTTGAACTTTGACATGAAACCTTATCAAAAACTATCTATATAATTATACTAGCTTTTGCCCGCGACTACGTCCGCGTGGAACTTGGAAGTATGGAAGCAACCTCGTACAACACGATAGATATCCACCTAATCACCTTAATTAATAAAAGGGATTATTTAAAGCGCCTAAGCCACAGACAACTTAACCTATAGACCCCGCTTATAAGGGCGCCCGCGTGAGCCAAGCTTAAGCTCAACAAACAAGATGCGCTCACCACGCCCCCAAACGCTCTCTTAGTTCGCGGTCGACTGTTGACGAAGTAACATGCAATATTCCACTGCTTACTTGGCTTATAAAGTGTTCAAAATATGCCTTATTGTATGGAAAATGCAGCAAAACATCTAGTCTTCAAAACTATGATGGGATTTCATTTCACGATTATGCTATATTTTACTATTTTACAAAGAATATAATAAGTTATAAATGTAGGTCGGTAACCTAGCGACGCGTTAATGTCTTCTGTCAACTGTCAACTGTCTCTTACTTTCGCTTGCTAATTTTGTAATTCCGTCTTTTTCTAACCTTTGCAGTGTTTTTAGTAGTGATGTGACTGATTAATTACTTACGTATGTACGTAACCGATACCCTTTAAACAATATTGAACTTTTTATAGAAGATAAACTTTTTTATTATTGAATAATCGAAATGTATGTTAAGTACATAAATGTACAATTATGAAACCATAAATGTCTAAACTGCTGAATTTCGATGAATTTTAGAAAACGGATAGTTGTAATCACGGAGAAAGACTACTTAATATCCTGGATAAATACGATACATCTATACATAAAATAAAGCTGAAGTGGCTCGAAAATCTGTACATGGAAGATATTCGAAAGAAAGATGGCGGGGGATACTTAGAATCCATAACAGAACACGTTTCAATAGTTTTTAGAATTTTTATCTGTTTATCTTTTTATCCGTTTGTTTGTTTATCAGTTTGTCTGTTTATTCGACCGCGCATCACGTGAAAACGGCTGAACTGATTTTGATGAAAACTTCATTAAGCTGCCGAAAAAATCCCCATTTTTTGTTTGCTTGTGTAGGAAGTTGAGGACTGTGAAATTAAACTAATGAGTTGATATTTATAATAAACCGATTTCATTTAATCGTTTTAATACCACAAGGAAGCAATACGTCCATTTGACATGAATGATGGGTAGCGAGAGAATTGCCAGTGTAAAAATATAAATAGTGAATACAGATTAATTTTTGTATATTTAAGGAGGTCAAATTCAACACGCCCCCTCAAAAATTAATCACCAATTCTATACATCAGAATAATAATAATATGTTTAAGGACAATATATTACTTCCAAGTGTTTGCTGGGAGATATACAATAATGATCCAACATTCGTTGCAAGGATTAGGGAAAACCCAGAAAAACCTAATCAGATCATTTAACTCAGATATATACAAATACCTAGTTACAATCATCAACACATTTAGTGCAATCATACATAAGCACGTAACTTATTTCAGACCCATCTTGTTTCTCATTCCTTGAAAAATAATCGCAGGCAACGGCTTGGTCAAAACATCAGCCAGCTGTTCGCTTGGGGGAACATAGTTTAACTTTACTACGCTTTTCTAAACTTGTTTCCGTGAAAAAATTATATTGTGTGTCAATGTACTTTGACCTTTTATGACAAGTTGAATTATTGGCTATGCTTATGCATCCGTTTTTATCCACAGATATAACAATAGGGTCAGTTATTTTTAGATTGATGATATATGTGCTAGAGATTTAAGCCACAATGCTTATTTAACGGCTTCATACAAAGCCTGAGCCTCAGTTAGGCGGCGCGGCAACTAAAGTTTGCCTCTTTGTATACCAAATGATTGTGCATCGGTAAAATTGCTTGAACAGATAACCAGTGGTACTTTTCCTGTCACTACTAAATATCATGGCCGCCCCAATAAGAATCGGCATAACTACTTAGGAGATTTTCATAGTTACCCCCTTTGTCGGTTAATTTTAAATACATAGTACCTTTTAGAATTACTCTCTTTAAACGTTTCTACAATTCATGAGTGTTGTAGTTGGTATAACGACTTAAAATATTAATAGATGCACTTAGGTCTTGTACACAAAATAACACACATTAAACATCCTATGAGGTTACGACATGGCGCATCATAACATAACTTGTTATCGAATTTAATGCCTCATAGTTTTATAGCTTCAGTGGGGGTAGCCACAGGGTTACGTTCTCTCATATTAAACTTATTTAATACCCTTTTAAATGTATGCACTTTGATATATTTAGACGCATATAAATACCAAGATAGAACTGTATGTCTTTCATGTCTGTAATCTCAAATTAACTCTTTATATGTATTTAAAATGTTTTAATGTTAGCGCATGCAATAACCAAATCATCAGTGTATAGTATCTACTATGTATATATTTTTGCTTGTATATCCTTGATATAAATAAAATTAATTAATTATATACATATTGGAAACATTTTTCTTTTAGTGACATTTCAAAGACTTCAAAACAATTGTCTCAGCCCGTATTAAGTTTTGTTTAATTTGCATAAATATATATTTTTCCATCAGGAACTTGTAAATATACATGTTTCTTCCTTTTTTTATGCGCTATTCAGAGACACGGTTTTAACATCCATGTTATGTTTTAATAAATTATATTGATTGGCAAAACTAATATTAAAACGAAAACTTGCTATCCTCGCAACAGGTGCGAAAATTTAGTTAGAATCTGTAACTTATTCTTGGCTGAAACCGTAAAGTATAGCTGTAAATATATATAAAAAAAAAACGATTTTTACATCTGTCATTATTAATCGTAAAGGTCCATTCGCAAAGTACTATAATTTTTTTTTTAGATCTCGACATTAGAGTACATGTTTTATTGGTTTTTAGAGAGTTAAACTTTTCCCTTACTGCTTTCTCCCACTGAGCCCTATCCGCTAGTGTTTTAATTTCGTCAAGATAATTACTACACTAGTTATCGATTGTATGATAATATATATATAAATAATAATCATCATATTTCTTATAGACAAGGTTAAGACCTCTTTAGCCTATCACTTCTCCTAGGTGTCTCTAGGTTGGATTCGTTACAATCATCACTATTTACAATACATACAGATAATACATCAGATTATTTTTCAGAGTCAGGTGACACGGACGTTACTCTTTTAATCTAATTTGCGAATTTTACTTGCACTGCCTTGTACTTCAACTTATGAACTCGTTGATTTAGGGATACTCGAAACATTGAGACTTTACAGGTACTGATTTCGGCCCACAGGCACTAAGTATCAGTTTAATCCTGGGAATATTCCACATTACTCCCTTCAGGCTTTGATAAAGGCCTGGATTCAAGAAAATTTGTCTCATCAACGAGGACATCTCTGACAGCTTTATTTTTTCGCATTCTGTGTTCCATACTTTATTTGTAACCGTTTGGCTCGTAGCCTACCAATATACCTTTCCGTGACTTTTTGTCGATTTTTGTTCTACAGGTTTTATCATGTATGTATATGTACACAGTTGAACCAAATAGGTACCTTAAGAGTTTTTATACATAGGTTTTTCGGTCGTGCCACATTTCAAATGGTGTTTAAAGTGTTTTAAAGCTCTTGTTGGTGTTATATTGAAATATACAGCAGTTTGGACTGCTTCGCCTCAGAGACATTTATTCAATTTAGTACTTAGTAGTCAACATAGTACGAGCCTTTTCAGTTATTGTTCACACCATGCGTTTTGATACACCATATATTATATAACTGTGGAGACCTAGGTACTGATAAATGATACGGGATACCTTTCTGTATGCAGTAATCTTCCTGTCGGTAGATGAATATTATCCACCGTTAACACAGTATAAAGTTTACTAATTTAAAATTCAATTTAGCTTCACTTTTTACGACAAAACCTTGAAAATTGAAAATACATCTGATTTATATGTCAGTGGACACACAACACAATAATGTGAAAACTGATCAACAAACAATACAAAATAGTTTCTGTTTTCAGTTGTTGTAGGTGTGATGGGGTCACATACGTCAGAGTGCATTATAAGTAGCAGTCGCTTAACATCATTTTTATACTTAGATGTATTAAAGAGTAGGCGAGTCTGTTTCCCATTTTATGCAGGCCTCACATAAGCTATAATTCAAAACAACATTCCCAATTTGTTGTATAAACGCAATCATGCTATTTATTTTAATTCCATGAATTTACTTTTGCTCATATGGCCTATATGTTCACACCATAGTTCATAATCTATGTTTTTGCTTTAACATTACTTGAGAAACAGACTGACGTATTTTTGCGGGTAATACAATTTTTAAAACAATAAAATTGCGCGACAATTTACCTGGCATGATATTTGTACCTTCACTTATGACGTGAGCTCCTTCCTGATCAAATATGACCGTCAAGCACGCCTGTTGCATCTTAGAAACCGACAGCAATTTGTATGGCACCTCGCGGCAGAACAGCACGTTCTCCAACACGCCGGTGTTGCTGATGAAGTGATGACATTGATGTGAACTCGTTTGGTAGCTGAAATGTAATTTAAATTTTTAGCAACAGAGATTTGAAAGTGTAATAATGTTTTCATATTTACAGAAAAGATCTTCCCTGTTTATTATATGATCCAATGCTCTGCAATTCAATAAAACGAGTTTATTTTGTCATTTTCTTGCTGGTACTCGCCGGTCATAAATGCATAGTCTGAAAAATCGTCAGACGGTGATGCTTCCTTCAGGTAAACAGATTGAATTGTTCTCATCCTCTCTGGGTTATCTTTCTGACTATTCGTCCTTTGAAATAGTAGCATTCCCTTTTAGTGTGTCCTTTGCAGCAGCAATGACGGCATTTTATGGAATTTGTCTTTGATTTGCTTTTCAACTTCTTATTATTTTATGTGGGTAGTTTTGGTTTATTTATCCATCGTAGAATGTCCGTTTGTGATTTGATTCTAAGCTATTTTCGACTTTGTGCTAGAATCACAACCCTCATTCTTCAATTTAACTTCATGACCCAATAATCGCGTCTTGACAAATACCAAAATTAAACTGTCTTTAGATAATGCTTTTATGGCATTCATACCTCGTAATGTTAGCAAAAAATGCGCAAACTTATGTCTCGTCCAGTCTTGTCCCGGCCGCCGACAATTCCGTGATTAAATCATCAAATATGGTGAATGGTGGATTGTTTGACTTGAGATATGTCAACTAAGCTATAATCCTATTTTTTTTATAAAACCAATTGTATAGCTATGCTTTTACGCTCGTTCAAAACACTTCCTCAGTGTATTCCCAGTCCTCAGTTCGATTTTCTGGAATTTCGCCGTCAACAGCATTAAACACATCTAACTTACTCCATAATAGAAATTTCCATATGCTGTATATTTCACCGTCAAATGGCCTAATGTTCCGTTTTTGCTTGAAGATGTCCATAGCAACGGAATTCAAAAATTGATTTCATAACGGCACTTTTTCACTGATTCGATTTTACTGTATTCACAAATTATTTCACAACGTGACTAGGTCCATAACCTGTAGGAAGTTGAGGACTGTGAAATTAAACTAATGAGTTGATATTTATAATAAACCGATTTCATTTAATCGTTTTAATACCACAAGGAAGCAATACGTCCATTTGACATGAATGATGGGTAGCGAGAGAATTGCCAGTGTAAAAATATAAATAGTGAATACAGATTAATTTTTGTATATTTAAGGAGGTCAAATTCAACAGCTTGTTGGATTTGTAATGACAAAATGTACAGCGAGATTACAGTGTAAATGCGATTTTTTATGAATAGAATAGATTTTTATAGAAATAGCCTATGAGTGTCTGGAAAGTAGCCCTCTATCGACCTTCTACATTTCTTTTGTAAATATAATACATTATTCTCATCATTACTGCTTTCTCAGGCCTCCTATCCCTCCCATCCCGTAGCCAATTATACTTTCGGCATATGCAAAATACACTGGCTTAAGTGTAGAGTTATTACTTAACTTTTATAATGTCTTTAAGGAGTAAAATGCACTTGCTGATTTCTTGGAAATGTTGTGTATATGATTATGCCACTATAAATTAAATTCTAGATCGACATTCAAGAACCAAATTAATAGAAATTGAGCAACCAAAATCATCGCAATCGAACGCTTTGATTAAGTCACATCCCTGAACATTTCATACCTTGATTCATGTTGTTAAGAGTTTCAGATACAAGTTCAGTTATATCAGATGTTTTTATTTCTACAGAAACCGTATTGTCTATTAGAAAGATATGAATTGTCATTAAGGTATTTACCGAAGGACTGCCTTCTTTGAAATATGGGAATTACTTTAGCATCCTTAAGTACATCAGGAGTACACACCAGCTTTAATATGCTCGTTGAAAATGTTGCACAGTGGTATACGTAAAATGTGAATATTGCAGCCGGTATACCATCAAGGCCGTATGAATTTGTTTTATTTTTATTATTTTTATAATTACCATCAGTATCTACTGTTGAAGCTGTTTCTGTTGTAGTCCGTTGTTGGCTTCATTTTATGTTTCGCGAAATATTTGTAACAATTCCTTAGTATCGACACCTTTTGGTCTGAAAAATCAATATTAAAGTCGCAACATAATATTACGACGTTCGTGTTTTTAATGGTGCTTAAATCTAAAATTATTTTTTTGTGATAGTATGGAGCAATGATTTTACACTTGACTGAGGACATCTGTAATGAACAATTACATATGGAGTTTTAATTGCCCTATATTTACGCTTAAACCACACATTTCTCATTCTTTTTCGATATTATGAACATACATCTGCATCGAGAGTGTGCAATGTTGAATCAGATTTCAACCTTTTAATAAGAAAAGTGTACCACCACCCTTAGTTGTATAGAGGGAACTTTCAGCTGCGATACAGTATCCAGTTCGATTTATAGATTGAAACTCAAGCGGTTCAAGCCACATCTCCGTTAAAGCAATAATGTCTGGTTTCATATTTATTGTTTTTTCTAATAATAATATGAGTTGATTTACATTTAATATTTTTAATTAAAACGCATTTTAAACCATTCTCGTATTATTATTGATTCCAATTAAAAACATATCTACTTACATTCTGCAGTTTCTTTTTCGAGTGTGTCCCATCACTATCAAAAATGGCGCGCATCTTGCACCGCATGCGTCATTGCTCGCTGACCTTGAACTAGCCAATCACAGTGCACTTGTTGCCCCCCTCACCCCGCCAATTTGGCAAAATGAGATACTAGAGAAAGTTTTATGAAGCGGGGTCTATAGGGTTAAGTGGTCTGTGGCCTAAGCAAATGTAAGAGCAATTGTGCTTTTGGTCTAATCATTACATTTCCGACAGGGTCATCAATGTCATCATGAATTACTTACTCACTTTTCAATCTTTTTAGGGATAATTTCCAGGATGAAAACTATCCTATGTCCTTCCTCGGATCTTAAAATATCTCCATGCCAAATTTCATCAAAATCGATTCAGCGGTTTAAGCGTGAAGAGGTAACAGACAGACAGACAGACAGACACACTTTCGCATTTATTATATTAGTATGGATATGGATTAGTATGGATATGGATGGATAACCCGGAATTTACGTGGCTACTTTATTTCGTGAACAAGCCTTACTTTGACATCTGTCGCGTCGACCGGGGCGCTGCGTCGTTGCACGTAGGCCCGTAGTGTCGTCTTCGTGTGGAAAAAGGATGCTTTCAAGTTGTCTATATCCACTACTTCATTTTGCTACACTCGCACGGTCAAAAATTGATATCCATTCAAATTTAATTAGCAAAATAACGGAGAGCGAAATAAAACTTGTTGTTGATCCGTTGCTAGGAAATCAATTTAACGTTGATTTATGTATTTATATTTATAAGAAACGTATAAGCTATATCATACTATACCTACACAAACTTTTTTTGGGCTTCTAATAGGGATCTGCTGAATTTCCAGACTTAATGTTTCACTGAGGTATTTTAATAATGGAAATTAAAACAATATGTAGGTACAATCAATTAAAACTAAAATACATAATAAGAAGTTACAAACCAAGGAGCTACTTAAAAAAAGAATTAGGGTTCCAGTACAGGAGCCGCCCGGGGCATTGTCCCTAGAACACTAGCCGTGTTCCCTCTTTGTATGCACAAACCCACTCGCTGTGCAAGGTATGATCCCGCTCTCGGGTTGCCAGAGGCGCCGACGAGTTTGACCGACACTTCTTTAATGATTTTTTTTGGTGGCGGACGACCATGGCCCAAAGGTTTCGACTGCAAGAGCCGCAAAGACGGAGTTGTTTTTTAAAAATGCGTATTTACGGCACTTGACGGTTTGGGCGTCCTCAGCGGCAGCCCCTGGCATTCGAGCGGAGCGGTGGACATGGGGTGGAGCCAGCGTATCCACGCATGTGGCATGCTAAGGGACGCCCTCGGGACCACGGCACTAGGGTGCAGCCGTCAGGTCTCTTACCGTCCGCGGCTGGCAAGCCAGCGGGCTCCAGGGTAGCCGGGACGGAGACAGAACCGAGGGCCCTGTAGACAACATCGTTGAGCGCCGCATGTCTAAAAAAGCGGCCGGCGCTCTTTTGGCAGTGCAGGCCGTGGCGCCCGAGAGCGTCCACTAAAGCTCCACAGCCTGCAGGGGTGTGGTTCACAGGCTTTTTTACCCGAGGCGGAGACACACGGCGATTCGCAGTGAGCTTGGGTCCAGAAGGGTACCAAGTTTTTGCGATGGGAGGGCATGAAGCCAGTGTCCCGACTCGGGTTCCGAAACTGCCAGCAAACGGGGCCGCTCCTGTTGATAAGAACAATTTCTAAAATAATATTATGTGTGGTTTTGATTTTTATCTGGTCCCAAGCAGCTTGACTGTCATAATTATCTTTTGCACAGTGGTCACAGATACAGATTTGGGTACTGAACGCCACTCCTTTTTGAATTCATCACGTCTAACCTGATTTTTAGTTAGAGATTATCGTAAATAACATGTTTCTAACACTGCTTCTGATCGGTTTAGCCATTATAACACGATATAAACTTCCGCAACAAATGCACTGAGACAATATTTAGGTTATGTACGAACAGAGGTTGACAGATAAAATTGTTGCCATAAATAGAATTCTGTTAAAATGCTTGTGCAGCGACTCCCTGGTCAGACTCTAAACCTCATCCTTTAAGTCCGTTAAATATTGGTACTATGCATCGGAAAGCATTAAGTATTTTTAATGTTAAGGCACTAAGCGGTTTTCTTTTTGGTATTCTGAGAATCTGGTGCTTTGAGTGTAAAAAACATACATTTCGCGAAACGCCAAATGGCACTTTAGGAATTTGGTACTAAATACGCGTCAAAAGGATACCTATCACAATCCACATGTTGAAACTGGGATCCTTTCGCATATTTGGCCAATTGAAATGAAAGATATATAGGCAATCTTTTACGGTGGTCAACAATAATAAATTAGGTTAGGGTTCTTTTATATTTGAAAAAAAAAAGTATGGCACTTGTAATTGAACGATTATGCGCAATAAAGATTTGGAGTAAGTTTGAATTCGGACAAACAGAATTATGCGAAAACAGGACTCTGCTTATTATAATAAAAATAACGAATTTCAAATAAATGTATGCCCGCTACCTGCGATTGCTATATCAACTTAACACAGTTTTTCTAAGAAATGCTCAATACTAGTATCTACATTAGTGAATTGCATTTAAGCCATCAAAATTCGATTGTCATTTTATCTGACGCGTTTCCGACGTTTCTTTTTAAATTTTTGGAGAGGATGGCTTCGAAGATCACTGATTTTTACCTCTGCAATACATGTACAACATGCACTAACTGACCCTCATTTTTATTAATATTTACATTAATGCCAGCCCTCACAGCTATTGTTAGTTCTGTGCTGTTGACCATACATGCACCACACACGGTAAACATTATTTTGCATCCATAAGGATGAAAAATATTTGGTAAACCGTCACTGGCGGCCATTTCGTTTTTAACATAGCTCCAGCCGTCGGGTATGAAATAGTCGGGCAGTAGTGCAAGCAGGCTGCAGAGGGATATACGAGTATAATCCGGTTGGTGCTTTTGTCCTCTTTATGCCAAGTAATCTTGCTTTTTAAAATATGGGGTTATAAAATGGTAGTGACATCCCATTATTTCCACGTTCATTTTCGATAAGTCGTGCGATGCCGCCTTTTCAAAGTCCAATGACACTGCCTTAGATCGCTAATCTGGCACCTGGGACTTTATCAAACTGAGAAGTATATCGTATGTTTCCTTCCTATGATGGGTCGTAAAAGCAAAAACTAAAGGCACTATGTTAGCGTTTTCCGAGCTGTTCTCAATGTCACCGTGGATGGTGTAAATTTGTCGGAAAGGCGAAGGGCATGATTAGTACGTTCCGTCCATAAATATGTATTTTGCTTGGATTAAACATTCCCGTGCCTCATGCAAACTAAATGTCATGATTCTCATGCCGTCATGGTTGTAATCTGCTAATGGAAAGTTCTTATACTGATTAGGTACTTCTACTATTTCGGCATCACTATGGCATGATTTATTATCACCGGAAATATTGTTTGTTGTCGTTATAACGAGGATTTCTTTTCATCAACCGTCGGAACAGGTTTATTTGTTGCCAATGCCAAGTGCCAACCTTTCTCTGTTATTGCTGCTAAAGCCATTATATAAACACGGGGGACCGGTTCTCTACCCATAGCAGCTTAGCACAATGGGCATTAATAGTGGCCTCTATCAAGTTACCTGTTTCATCAGGAAAAAAAAATCCAGGTGATGTTTCCATATTAAAACATCCCATTCGTTCTAAAACAAATAACTATAAAAAAATAAATTTATATAATCACCGATTATTATTGCGCAACAATTTCAATTGAGAATTAAGTTGTTAGGTACATTTTGGCCAATGCAGATAACATAGACTAGTCCTTTTATCGTATTTTACATGAACATGGAACCCATGCCCATCAAACAAGAGAACTGTTCCACGTCCACTCTTAATGAATTTGAATTTATCCATTGTTCAGTTCAATCTTAAGTAAAAGGATTATTGGTATGATGACAAGTAACAGTGACAACTACAGGTTTTTATTATCATGATTCATGATTATCGTATTAAGTCGCCGATTCAACATTATTAAAGATGGGCGATCTCGTCTCCGCGTGGTGTTTCGAATCACTAAATCCAAATCCGCTTAATGACTCTTCAACTCTTTTGAATCTTTCCAGACCCCGTTATCAGTGGTGAAAATTCATTGAAATCGAATTATAGGGTTGTCACACAATATTCATTTAATTCGTGTACATTAGACATACTGGTATAAATGTCGCTAAGAACAATTTAAGATGAAACACATTATTGTTGCTTTGTTATTGTATTGTCACTGAATCTGTTTATATGTTACAAAATATTAAATTCACATAATATACAGGAAGTAGGATTTTCAAGATTTATGATTCACAGTTTTACATATATTATATTTCACTCATTGTTACTACTACGTAAAGGCCGAAATTCACCGAATAAAACAGATTAATAGATATGAATACTTTGGTATATTGGATATAATATATTTTGTTAGATCAGTCGCTGATAGATAGATAGATATATATTTTATTACCGTTAATCGTCTGATATGCGGATGGTAAAATTGTGAATAAAATAACAGACCTGTTTATTTCCAGTTTATTTCCAGTTTTGCCATTAGCTTCATTTTAAACTGAGAAAATTCAGCACGATTATCCAGGAAATTCATATTTTTACTGAACAAAAAATTAAGTATTTATATAACATCAAACATATTTTGACAAATAAATGTAAATTCAGTACCTATTATTATAGAGTTCAACAATCAAATGGAACCTTTTAAGGCAATTGGCTTCACATTATATATACCTATGAATAAAATAAGTAGGTATATTGTTTTTTATTAAATAGGTATATCAAATTATACTCGTAAAAATATTAATGTGTAGTGCCAGCCCTAGTATTTTCAATGTTTCTTCACCACTGATAACGGGCTCTGCTTTTGACTCTTTAAAGCAATCCGCTCTGAATCTCACCTCTCTCTGATTGCGTTTCGTTTACAGTACCGATCTGTTATTGTAATAAGTGACTCTTAGCAACTGACGTAAGTGCCGCGCGGTGTCCTTATACTCCGAACGTTACACATATTAGTTAAGTGCCATACTGTACTAAAACATTTCGGTCAATCTGGCGCGTATAATAAATAACTTCCAGAAGGTAATAAGTAATTACAGTAACTTTGGCGTTTACGACCTTTTTATAGAGATTGAAATCTTTCTCGTAATTTAAACCTCGGGCTTATAACCGCTGTTCTTAGCCCGTTTATTGTGAAGGATGGGCAACTACGGAACTCTACACTGAGCGTGGCCCGACATGCTCTTGGCCGGTTTTATTGTTTACGTATTTGAGTTATGATCAAGAATCAGTAATTGTATTTTCATCTCTCCTGTTCGGAAAGTGTCATTTTCATGAGTAAATAGCCGGGTGGAAAATAGCTTTTCCATCCCTAGGGTGGAAAGTAATTTTTTTTTATTGCCACGGAGTCAAAGATAATTGCCATCTAGATGCACGTCGTGACCAACTCAATTAGGTACAATTTAGTCGGCCGTGGTAAGTGGCAATTGAAAAAATGTCTCCAAAAGTTAGATATATGCAAGCTTAATTTATTTACATCTAATTATTAAATATATTCATATACATACATATAATTCTGTCCCTGATTTATTGATAGAATCGTACATTTAGATAAAAAACAAAATAGAAACCATTGGATTTTTTTTTAATGATGGCGGTATGTATATATTTGAAATTTTTTTTCTATTAAAAATAATAATAATGAAAGTTTGCAATAGAAAAAGCGGGAACACGAGATTAAATATGAATACCGTGCCTTTTATTAATTATTGGTTAAAAATGACATGGACATTAATTTAACACACTCATGACATTTGTGCGTGTAGTATTTTATTTTCCTCGCAGTCGAAATGAAAAGTAGAGTGTTTAACTCGGGTGAAATTACCAATTTCACCCTCGAACTATCTCGGGTGCAATGGGTCAGTTTCTACCCTTGGTTAACAATCTACTATTGCATTCTTCATCCTTCTTCATATTTGATGGTTAAATCAGAGTCGCAGTAGTATTTTATGATATTTTATTCAGATGGTTGACGGTTGATTGTACAGTCTTACGATAACAACAACTAGGTAGCGTAGCAACCGTCCAACACTTCCTCTCAAGCAACCATTCAACATCCTAATCCCATATAGCATCAAGCAGTCCAAACTAAACCTAAACCAGACACATACCTTTCAAAGTTAACACGGGGAAATGGCTTAGTCAAGATATCAGCTATGTAATCTTCAGTCGAGACATACTGTAGCTGAATCAACTAATCATTGATGTATTGACGAACGAAGTTATACCAATTGTCAATATCTTTCGTCCGTCGGTGAGAAACAGGAATATTAGCCAACGTTACGCGGCACTCTGATTGTCCACAAAGAGCTTGACGCTCGTTGTGCCCATATTTTTGACAATATAGCTGACTAACCTCTGTAGATATACAGCTTCCTTGGATGCTTCAGACAGCGCAACGTATTCGGCTTCTGTCAGATATAAAGCCACACAATATTGCTTTCTGCACTCCCAGGATATCAAATTTGGTCCAGGTTTAAACATTTATCCTGAATATGACTTTCTATTAGTCGGCGCCCCAGTCACTGTCAACCTGTAATAATTTAATGATTAAAGTCTCCATTCGACTTTCGAAATACAAATCATCTAACAAAGACTGGTATCGCAGTTGTTCTCGGCGGTTCAGTTCATGCCAAAACGTTACGTAGATCCAGTTGAAGCCGGGTTTTCGCTGGTTTACACTGATCCATACCATGGTCCATTAAGTAAAGCATCAATAAACTTCCTCTGAAGCAAGAAAAACGTACCTTCTGTACTCCGTTCGCACTCATGCAAAGACATTGCCAAGCTTCCTGTAAATTCTTCATTTGGAAGTATTTCCTTAAGCCGTCCTGCAATTCCATCTTTGCACGAATATCCTTTACAAAATACGATAAAACCGTCTAATATAAAGACATATAAAAATATATATTCTTTAAAATATAATCATCTATCAATCTTTGAACGTTTAAATGACATTGACAATAAAACATCATTTACTCTTCCGTTTAACAAACTTTTTGCTTTTGACCGTCTTCAATGAAACCTTGTTGCATATAGACGTTTTCATAAACGGTCTCCGCAAAACTTCCTGGTGGGATCGTGGATCTTCTCTTATTTTGCAGACACTATCATAGCAGTTTAATCCGCTCTGTGCGCCACGTAACCAATTCCTTAAGGAATTTCTAGGTTCTGCCTCGTTTTGCACAACAGATTTCCTTGCTTTCTCATCCTGTACTTGACTACCGGATTCAGTCCTAGAAGCTTAATAAAATTCCGGAGGAACAAACTCAGCTTCCAAACATGCTAATGCACCAGCTGCCTTCGAGCTCTCCGCATCCTATGACAACTTCATAAGAATCTTCGGTCACAGACGTTGATGAAACTGTCTTAGAAGAAAGATCCAACTCCCATAGACCTGCATTCTTCACAGATGTGTCTTTTCCCACTGAACCTGATTCTGCGCCCTTTATCGCAGAATCTTCAGTAAAGACAACGTCTCGTCCTGCCTCACCCTTTGGAAAAAGGTAATCCATGTGCCTTTCCTCTTGACAAACAAGTGACACACGGCTCCATTACCCTCATACCTCCAACTTCGATGTCCGGAAGCTTGCATAAATCAGTCTGATTTACATGCCCAAGCTGTCCTGGCCTAAGTGACAATGAGTCCTCAGCTTGAACCGTAGCCGAAGCCCCTTCTACAATAGGAAAACAGTCATCCAACTCATAGATATACCAGAGACTTCACTAGCAGTAACCACAAGCTTACTCACAACTTAGCCTATCGACTGGTGAAACATCTTGCAACCATTAGAATCAAATATCACTTTCCAACCATTCTGAACCAACTTAGATATGGACAATAGATTATCTTTGAATTTCGGTACAAAGGAACAGTCTTGTATTGGCAACAAAACTCCTTTTAAATTTAATAGAATATTGCCCTTACCTATGCTTGTCATTTATTTATTTATTTATTTAAACTTTATTGCACACAATACACAGGTAAAAGTACAAATGGCGGACTTAATGCCATAAGGCATTCTCTACCAGTCAACCATAGGATTAAACAGAAACATTTGTATGGTGCAGGGTCTTTTATGTAATCTGTTACATGAAACAATTAAATAACACATAAGTAATATACCTCATATGCAAATATATATATATATATGTATATACCTATATATATAACATAAACGTACATAAATATGACATACAATATACTTACTTATATAATAAATGTACCTTGTGTGAATCATTATGCTGACAGTTCGTCATATAGCTTATCGGAGAAATGCTTGCGCAACATGTGCTTGAAGGTTAGCTTGCTTTGCGCTTGCCTGATGGGAAGCGGTAGATCATTCCAAAGCCGAACTGCTTCAGCTGTGAAAGAGTGCGTCATGAAACTAGTGCGGTAAAGGGGGACATTGAGTTTGAGATTCCGTGAGGTGCGAAGATTACCGCCTGGTCGGGCAATTACAAAAGAAAATTTGGATCTTAGGTAGTCGGGCGCAGCTGGATCGAATAAGATAGAATATAGTGTGGACAAGACTCGTAATGACCTACGTTCACGAATTGGAAGCCAGTTTAGTTGACGGCGAAAAGCAGAAATATGGTCTTATTTACGAAGTCCGAAAATAAATCTTATGCAGTTGTTAAGTAGACGATCCAGTCTGCTCAATGAAGTCTGAGTAAGATTAGTGGTACACACATCAGCATAGTCGACTATAGGTAGCACGAGGGCCTGTATAAGGAGAGTCTTAGTACTGATGGGGAGAAAGTGCTTAAACCGGTAAAGCGACCTCAGCGTGTTGGTGACTCTGCGACAAACGTCCGAGACCTGAGGCTCCCACGAGAGACCACTATCCAAGATCAGACCCAGGTTTTTTACTTGCGATTCCAATGGTATGTGTACGTCTTCGAACTGGACTGGCGCTAGGCACGTCAGGTCTGCTGTAGAGAGTAATCGGGGACTCCCGAGCACGATGGCCTGACATTTAGACGGGTTCACGGCGATCCCAAAATTGCGTGACCACGCTGAAATGTGGTTCAAGTCTTGATTGATATCCGCGACTGCACGATCCAAATCACTAATTTTAGCTTGAGTGTACAGCTGCAGGTCATCAGCATACAAATGGTAAGAGCAGACGATGTGAGACGCGATTAAATTTATAAAAATTGAGAAAAGGAGTGGAGATAGAATGCCGCCTTGTGGAACACCAGAAGTGAGTTCACACCAGTCCGAAAAAGTAGATCGATCAGCGCGTACCATCTGACGGCGTTCTTGAAGGTAGGAGGCAAACCAATCAGCCACTGGAGACGAGATATTTAATTTATCAAGTGTAGCTAGTAAAAGGTCATGATTAACCGCATTAAATGCGTTTGAAAAGTCGATCAAGACCAGCACTGTCACTCGAGTTGATTCCATACCTTGCCGCACATCTTCAACAACTTTAAGCAAGGCGGTTGTTGTACTGTGGCCAGGGCGAAAACCAGATTGGTATGGAGAGAGCACGTGGTTAGAGTAGATGTGGGCAGATAACTGTTTGTGGACGACTGCTTCTAAGACTTTAGACAAGAAAGGGAGAATAGAGATAGGTCGAAAATCCTTTAGTAAACTGGGGTTGGAAACTTTTTGCAAAGGGATAACATAGGCATTACGCCATAAAGAAGGAAAAACCCCAGAAGACAGAGAAAGGTTAATAACATGTGTAATAACCGGGACAATACATTCCAAGATGCATACTATCATGACTCTGCTCAGCTCATCGTGACCAACAGCGTTAGACTTGATCGACAATATTATTTTATGGATTTCATCATCAGTGGCTAAGGTAAAAGTGAAAGGCGTTTTGGACGGACTTGGTAGCGCTGAAATCTGTGAAATACATCTGTCATCTTGTCATCATTCGCACATGTCACAACATTCTTATCAGTAACCTTAAAGTCGACCTTTGTTCATGTTCATTTCATCTCATGTTTTATTTTTTATTTTTTGATAAGTTTTATTTACATTTAACACGGAAGTCATGCATTGAAAAAAACTGATACTGGCATAAGCTGCGTGCCGCCATAAACGGATTAATAATAATAATAACCTTAAAGTCTCTAAACCAATGTTTTTTAAAAAGGCTCCACTATCCAACTACCACGCCAAGGAGTTGAAGGACTCGTACACCGACAGTGAACTCCATAATCCAACTTTCTTCGACTTCGTAGAAACCGTTGATATGCTTCCTCCGTCTAAGTCCTTTATCAACTTTGGGCAGTCAGATTTCTTGTGACCTTTCTTGCCACATTTAAAACATTTGAAGTTTGGTACTGAACGCTGAGATTGTTTCCATGTCACTAACGCAGAACCCATTCGAGGAATCATTAGAAGAGCTTTGACTGGAGTCTTCTTGTAGAAGCTTTTGCCGAACGTTTTCCGAGGTGAGTTTCATTCCTGAGTGCTCTAAAGCCATACGTAACGGCACACAGAATGGTATATCACAGATCTGGGCGGCCAAAAGTCAATTTTTTAAAACTGATTGTGGGTAGAATAATGAGGTAGGTTCAGAAAGTCTACTTATTGACGCACTATAATCCGTCAATGTATTCGACCTTATCGCTAAACTATGCTCGTATAGCTGGTTGCAATATTAAGTATTTCACGAGCACTTATTTTCTCAAACGGCACATCAAAAAGGGGTGACTTTTAATAGTGAATTTGTACGTTTTTTCGGTAGAATATGTAATAAGTTACCTTAAATGTTATGATGGCAGGTAAGAATGTTTCGTTTGTATATGTTTTTAATAGGATTGATTATGTTATGACGATATGGTAGTCATTCAAAAGTACACCCTTTTCATGTTCTCGTTTTGCTTGTATTTTGACTTATCGGAAACATTTAGTTGTAGTTCCCGAGGTGTCCCGGCAGAAATAGGACATGTAGCACATACCTCATTTATTCTAGTTTATGATTTAGCTTTGATTTTCCACGGAAACACTCCGGAAAATGGAAAATTAGGCATCCAAACGTTATATGATCAAAAGGTATGATTTTATGAATTTGTTATTTTTTTGGTAATTTTGATTTTTTATTGTTTCTAGGGCCATCTAATGTTAAACTAATAACTCAATCTAAGTTATTCGAGTTGATGCAGCAAACGGAATTGCCAAATTTGCGTCTATACCGTCAAAACTTTTCCCGAAAGTTTTCGAGGGTTTCATGCAATAGGGATGTACTTAACAGATTACTCGTGGCTTCGGATGCTCTAATAACAGGTATGAGACCAACACCGCGTAAAAAAACAAAACCATTCGCAACAGAAACTCTCGAGATGCTGCTTCCCATGGAGCCTCGTACAGATGAAATGGTGTCTGATGAAATATAGACAGAGCCGTCTGATCAAAGTGACACGATTTCTGATTGATTTTTGTTACTTTTGTATATACTTTGTACATATATTATTATACCTACTTTGAGCTAATATTGTAAAATCCTTATTTTTTTGTAATTTCACCATAATTTTCTTACCGTACAGATAAAAAATGATATATTAGCTTAATATTACTGTAACTATCAACATAACATCAAAAATAATATTGGCCGCCCAGATCAGTAAAATACCACACTGTGCGGCAGACCGTTATGAATACAGATATTCATCAGGCAAACCCCGTAAAAGTACCACAGCAATCAAATCATCGTCGAAACTCTGGTTAATCTCCTTCAGTTTCTGAGCGTGACTCATGACAGCATCGAATTATGCTTTTCCAAGTGCTCATCTTAAAGTGAATTCATAAGACTTATTCGCCTATTGATCCCTTTATCCTCGAAAATTCCTGCTAGCGCGTCCCACACTTCCTTAGCAAATGTCAAATTCTGTACGTACGGGTAGAGATGGGACTCCAAGTGCAGACAAATAATAGTAAATGCCTCTTGATCCTTCTCATGTTCTCCAGAATCATCTGTTTTAGGTAGCGTTGACGTAAATTTGAAACATTTTTCTCGAATTAGTAACATTTTTATTGCGAATTTCCATGACGTGTAATCCTCAAGCCCCTTCAATTTAGGAACAGAAAATTTGGCGTTCTGGGCCATGACCTGATGGTTAAATCAGAGTCGCAGTAGTATTTTATGATATTTTATTCAGATGGTTGACGTTTGATTGTACAGTCTTACGATAACAACAACTAGGTAGCGTAGCAACCGTCCAACAATATTCAACTAACTCCCCTGTCATATTTACCATCAATTACCCTCTTCCCATTTTCACAATAATGTCACCATTTTTATGTTATTTTTTAGGGTTCCGTACCCAAAGGGTAAAAACGGGACCCTATTACTGAGATTTCGCTGTCCGTCCGTTCGTCCGTCCGTCTGTCACCAGGCTGTATCTCGACAACAGTGATAGCTAGACAGTTGAAGTTTGGTCCATTTTCCCATTTGGCCCACTTTCCCATTTGGTCAACTTTCCCGTATGGTCCGTTTTCCCATTTTGTCCACTTTCCCATTTGGTCCGTTTTCCCATTTGGTCCACTTTCCCGCATGGACCCACTTTCCCGCATGGTCCACTTTCCCATTTGGTCTACTATCCCGTAGGTACGATTGTATCGGCTTTTAAAATATTTAACAAAGTCTTGCACTTCCGAACTTCTTGGAGCAGACGCTTGAATCTTCGACCATGCCTCGTTCATGTCCTGTGGCGGTAGTAGAGGTAGAATGGCACACAGCTTTAGCACATTCCTACCTTCGGCTGACTTGTTAAGGTTTAAAGCTTTGCCTTTCCGCCAAACAGCATCATTATAGTGGTGGAAACAGCCCTTTATTATAGCCTCTGGGAAGACATTCCGGACGGCATTAATTTGTCCCTGCTCGTAGTCGCATTTATACGAAGTCATGCGTATTCCAAGTAAATCGAGAATTAATATAAAAAATCTTTGGTATGTATTTTCGCTCTTATTGGGTAATAAAGGCGTATACAACTGGAACTACGTTTGTACTAGTTACTGTTGAGCCTAGATCCACATGTACAGTAAACAGTTGATAAAACGACTTCGGTACACACATAAATGTACCATCACCGAAACAGATTTGTGGTTTACTTTTTATTAAACGCTTTCCACTAGGTTTCGCGAAATTAAAATTTTTTCCTGTTCCCCATCTTCACATAACAGAAACTCCTTAGCCAAATGATCTGGGACCTGGACATCTTTCAGGTTTTCGAAAACAAGTCTGTTGGTGGCAAGATATCGTTTACGATCCCTATATAGGAGATTTTTTACTGATCTAAATGTTCGTATCTCACTTAATTGAGATCCTGCATTTTGATTTAAAGTTGCAAAAATTCTTTCAAATATGTTTGTATTGTTGTATTGGGCCAAAAACGATGCAGACTTCATCTTTGCATTTTTCTAATGCCGCCAAAACATCATTTTTTATACCACTACGGATACATGTATGTCCTTTGCTGCGCAAAATATCCGTTTTAGAAATGTTTAACGTTACTGTCGCTGAACAGTTCCTGCGATCGGAACAACGCCATAATGATGACCCATTTTTGTTACATTTACTAAAATTGAATTTATGTCTCTTGACTAGCAGGCTTTTGGAGCCGTTTTGGTGTTTGATAAAAGTAATATCCATGTTCTCCACCTACATTACCAGAATTATTATTTATTAATAAATTACCAGTAATAGCACGCCCAAAGAATGCCCAAATACAATAATTATTTCAATTAATATACAAACTGATTAAACTGATAGAACTTTCTTTCTTTGACAATGAATGACATTACTCTTCGTATCGTAGTTTTTCAAGTGGCCACTTAAACGAGTAGGACTACGACGTAGGTTGTTATTCTATAAATATTATATATATGTACTTTTTAAGTTACTTTTCAGGAGACGAAAAAGCAGTCTATATCTTTTAGCCTACTTTATGTGTCTACTATATTTTAGCTCCACCAGCTCTTTTTACATGATATTGTAAAAGAAATACATATGGATGTATATGGGAGTGGTGTGTGCTTGGACCGTTTTCGGCAAGGGCCTGAGAAGCATCATCATCATTCGCTTGCCCTTATCCCATTTATTTGGGGTCGGCGCAGCATGTTTTCTTCCTCCATTCTTCCCTATTATTGGTCATCTCGTCGTTTACTTCCTTCTTATTCATATCATCTTTCACACAATCCATCCATCTCTTCTTTGGCCTTCCTCTTCTTCTATATCCATCCACATTCATTCTTAACACTTTTCTAGTTACGTGGATTTCCTCTCTTCGCATCACGTGTCGGTTAGCTTGCAGCTTCTCCCTAATTGGTGCTACTTTCAGACTTCCTCTTACATATTCATTTATTATTCTGTCCATTCTTGTCACACCACACATCCATCGTATTGATAGAGCATATAATATGTTGATATAGATGTTGATAAAGGATATAATAAATATATCCGACGTATCTCTAATAACAGAGGTATGTTAATCTGCCGGTTTGCCTGGTGCGGGTGGACGTTTGGAAGGGCAGAAAAAAAAAAATTAGTTATGTAAAAACAATTGCTTCAATCTATGTCGTGGGTTTGCCTTTGCTGCAGAAAAATGTTTAGTTCTATGGCGCTGAGGGTGTAAGTAGCTAGCAAAATAGGCTTAAAGTATCTGATCTGAGGATGCTAACTGTGAAAGAAAGATAATTTGGGAAAGTGGGTACTTTGATAAAGTGGTAATTTCAGGATAAAACTTAATGTACTTGAAGAGACTGATTTTGAAAATATACAATTGAATTTGGAAAAGTGGACAGTTAGGGAAAGTAGACTATTTGGCAAAGTGGACTATTTGGGAAAGTGGTCAATTCGGGAAAGTGGACTAAATGTACCTGAAGAGTCTGACTGTGGAAGTAGACAATTTGGGAAAGTGGACAGTTTGGGAAAATAGACTATTCGGTAAAGTGGACCATTTGGAAAAGTGGTCCATTTAGGAAAGTGGACCTCGTGTACCTGAAGGAGAATAAGTAATCATGTTTACATTATTTATCGTTCTTCAAAATCAGCTAACCCCCCCGTCATATTAACTATCAATTTCCCTCGTTTCACAGTAATTTGTCACCTTTTTATGTTTTTTTTTAAGTTGTTTATATATTTGAATTACGATTAAGAATAAGTATTTAATAATATTTACATTAACTCTCAACTCAATTAACTCCCCGCATCATATATACAAAAAAATCCACTTTTCATGTATAATAATTATATATATATTTTTTAGTGTTTTTATATATATATTTGAGTTACGATTAAGAATAACTTACAATATATACATTCTTTATCGTCCTTCAAAATTCAAGTAACTCCCTTGATAACTTATATATATTTCTTTTTATATATTTACATGCTTTTTGTTTTTTTTTTACATGTTGCTTTAAAAAAGTAATTGGCTAACCTTTGTCGAAGCTAGTCGGGACCTTTTCTCGACTAATATTTGACCAGCTTTCGAAAAAATTCTTTGGCAAGGTACTGACGTTGCTGCTAAGCACAATCTTTTTTTCATGTATTTGTACAAAGTGGGATACATAGCTTTCCTATCTTTCCACCCTTGCAAATTATCTTTCGTCCTATCGAGGTAATTTTCCTGTAAATACCGATCTAATTCTCTTATACCGGCAGCTGTGGGGTTTTCGGGAATGATTTTTGAAATCTCTGCGTCGAAGTCATCCCACATCGACTTGGAGTTCGTAGGTTGAGGACCTTGCGAACCCGTGAGATGAGTGCTTTTGTTACTATCGCTATCGCGTCTGTTTGTCATGTTCATTGCAGTTAATCTTTTTTTTTTTATTTGATCTTTGGCAAGTTTAAAATGTCGTTATTTTGGAAGCCCTTTTGTTTAAATCGTGGGTCGAGGATAGTGGACTCAGCCACTAATAATACTTCACCTTCAAGACCTTGGAACCTCTATCCAATCCTGTTTTCAAATCCCCTATTTATTGTATTATTTCGATTGGTATATCACCCTGTAATTGACTCTCTTGGTTTATAATGTGCTTTTGCATGTGGCGATGATAAAGTGCAACTTTTGACAGGGTGACATACTTCTCTCCACACACTTTTCTGTTGCTAGTAGGAGATCCGAACCTACATCGATTTGGCTTCGGATCTTAGACTATGTGACCTCTTAAAATATTTTCAAAATTAGCACTGCCAATTCGATCACTTTCCAGTCGCGTGTGGACAGCGACAAATCTATTCTGTGGAGTGCCAAAGTAGATATGAGACTATCTTTGGTGTCCAATACCCGACTGAGCATGTCCATCCATGTGTTACATCGCGTAGGACAGTCTTGCTTTAATTTGAGTGGTTCTTGGCCCATATTTCGTTGCATCTCCGTAAGTTTACTTTTAGCTGTAGAGCTTTTTTTTTAAATAGAACGACAATATATAGACTTAACTTTTGAAATCGTTTCTGCGATTGTATACATAAATGTGATTGTGTACATGTGTGATAAACGGCTCGATCCCCTTACATCCGAAGGCATCTTGCACTGCAAGACTTGCAGTAGCAAATAAATTTTGTGCGCAAAACAACCTATGGAACGCCAACCACCAGCTTTTACTGCTGCCAAGATGTTGGCTGCGTTGTCGGACACAATCGCAGAAACTTTGTTGAATATTCCACTTCTGGCAAACACTTAAAAGAAAGCTCGCCAAGTAAATAGCTGTATGACTTTCTGAAAATTCGACACAATCTAACAAATAACTTTTTAATTTTGTGTCTGGATCAATAAAGTGGACAGTGACGGCGACAAATGAGTCACTGTTGTCAGATGTCCAACCGTCAGTTGTGAGACATACCTACGGCATCGGCTTTTTCAACCTCTTTTTCAACTTCTGATCGGATATCCTCATAATATTTGGGTAATATACGCAGATTTGAGGGCACTGCTTCGGAATTCTCAGTATTGATAGTATTATGTAGCATTTTGGCTAATTGTATTGGTAGAATCTTGACGTTCTACAACGATGGGAATAGTGGGATGCTTTTTAATCATGTGCCTTTTTAAATTACTGGTAGATCCCACCTGTATATTTAAAACAGAAGAGCAATATTGACATTTAGCTTGCTTATTGTTTAATAGTTCGAAATGGTCCGCTTTTTGCGCATGGAATTCACGACCTCAAAAACACTCAACAACACATAGAAACTACACTTTGAATGTTTTGAACTAAAACACTAAATGGAACGAAATTAACAAAAAGTCAAAACGCGAAAGCAGCGCACACCACAAATCACAAAAGTTTACGAACAGGAACAACCTAAAATAGAGTTATTTACACAGCACATACGTCACGAAACAAAATTTAAAAAACTCTCAGTTTCGTACAAATAAGTCCACACAGCATAGGTATTTGAATTTCGTACTTATTCGTATCAAAACACAACGTCACGTCACAAGTCGATATCGTCGGCGCCGGATTCGCCGCGACTTAGTGTGGTGAGCAAGCGAGTCGACAAAACCCAACCGACACGACAATTGCCGATTTGAGACGAGGCCAAGCCGAGTGGACCGCGTGAAGTGAATTACAACTCGCGGCTCACGGCTGGCCGCCGCTCGGCCGACTCGACTCGGCTCGGTGATCACTTCACTTCGTTTTGTTCACTATGAACGGCTCGCGGTACCGATTGAGTTAGTCGGAGTTAATAACTCTTTGGATTCGATAAGATTTGTGAAAAGTCGATAAGGGATTCGGATCCTCTTGCGTATTCGAATAATTTAAATCTTCAACTCAGGATTTACCCATCTCTAAACATTATACCTAAAGAGAAATGACGACGTAGTACAGGTGGATCTAGTGTGAAAAAAGTCTGATTAGATCTATAATATTATATGGTCAGAGCAAATGTATATACTGAGCAAATCGATACCTCCTATGTATACTGATACAACTGTCATTTTTACGATCTTCGGTTTTTTGCATATTTAGGATCAAAATATTATATCTACATGCTATAAAAAATTTAATGTCAATAAAAAATGAAGCAATTTTTTTTCCGGGGAAAATCCGAGTTACGCCAAATGTCCGGGTTTTTAAGTCTTTGTCCATGTTCGGCAAATTTAAAGATGGCAGCTGCTTAGTTGGCACGACAGGCAATCGTAAAATAAAATAGCAAAAATGATGTCGGTAACTTACGTGTAATTAAAAAAATGTGTGTCTCAACGAACAAAGAAAGTAAAAATCTAATCATGAGTTTGAATAAAAAAAAATACGGGAAAAACAAGTCAAGAAAACAAATAATAAACATGTAAGACAACAATTACGTTAAATTTAAGTGTCTGAACGGTTTTTTTTTAATAATATATAAATATGAAGGGACCATCTTACACAAATCTACCCAGTGTCCCAAGCGAAGTAAAGCTTGTACTATGGGTGCTAGACGACGATATATACATAATTTATAAAGTACATGTAGAGATGACATCCATGACCAGGAATGAATATTCAAGTTCATCACACACATTTTTGCTAGCGGAAGTTTGAATTTCATTGAAATGTATAATTTGTACAAGGAGTGGTTTAATTCTACCAAATACGAAGCGCAAGCTTAGTCTGTTCGAAAATACCGTGATATTTTAAGTCAAAATATTAAGTTGAGGCTTGTCACATTTAAGAGAATTTGAAAACACCTAGTGAAAAACAAACACCCAAACACATTGGCACTTGGGGGAAAGAGACTTGAAATAAATAGGAAAAAAAAACTTACTTAACAAAAAAATGCGACTGCTGTATTCGACTTTCAAAAACCTTGTCATCTATCTCCTCACGGTAATATAAGCGTGATTTATTACAAAAAAACTTAAACTGTATAATTTGACAGCATTTGGTTTGGGAATGCTACTTGTTAGGTACTGTTGACATGACTAAATGACAAATTATTTGACTTAATTAAATTAATACTTCAAGATTATGTAGATGAATTCAGGTTTTGGTCTGACAATTGTGATGGACAAAATAGGAACCGGAATCTACTTATATATAAATGTTAAAACAGTAATAATGTTGATAATACCGCTGTAACAAAGACAAAAACACCATTCCCTAAATGCGGGCTGTGATTTTAATTACCTTTTAAATAAACGTAATTTTAGTGTAAATTTGCTTTATTTGTTGTCTCTCAAACGTAATTTGCTTTAATATTCTAAATACCAACCTCTGAACTTACTATATTGGACATAACATACAAAATAACCTTAACATAATACTGGTACATAACGGATTCATTCAGGCGTATACTGGTACAAGTGACAAATCAGATGAAACTAACTGATCAGATCCATCCAAACACGAGTTTTGAGTTTGTTTATATATCTAATAAATGGTACATGTCGCATAATAGGCATAATAATAATATAATTATCCATATTCATCTTATCATAGTTTACGACGTATACTGGATTTGTGGTAGTTGTCTCAGTATACCAAAAACTAGAAGTCGTAAATTTCACGTATACTGGTATAACTACCTTTTTTACTAAAAGTAGAATTAATTTTCAAATAGTAAATATGTAGATTTAAGGAAAATATATTCACTAAAAGTATTTGAAAATTTCATTACATTATTTCAACGCATGAGTTAGTTATGGCACTTTATACCTTTGAACAGCCCTCCTGTAAAATCGTGATTTTGCACTTGTATCAGTATACGTAGGAGGTATCGAAATATTCTCAACGGATCCACTATCGAGAGCATAAATGGTTATACTGAGAAAATAGTCTCAGCGGATCTACCGAGAACATAAATGGATCTGATAGAAAAAAAGACTTGATAGCCGTTAGTCCAATTAGAGATTCGCCCAAGTAGCAGTTAGTCCATTACGTGGTTCGTCAAATATCCTTAACGCGGTTCGTCTATAACGGGTTTCGTCCATATCGCTATTCGTCCATATTGCGATTCGTCCAAGTCGCAGTTCGTCCGTTATTTATTTCGTCAACTCATTTTCTTATCTCTTTCAGATTCATCTACATTCCTAAGTCTCCCACATTCCCAATTCATTCATATCCTCTTTCGTTGAAAGTAGAGATATCATCTAGTCCGCTTAGAGTATCTGCTACTGCCTACAGTCCAACCAGTCGACCCCTAGGTCAACGTCAAAAATATGTTGATTTTTCACCAAATGGTAACAACGTATGTTCGTGGTAACAAAGCGAAATATGTAAACGTATGTTTAGACTGTACGTTTAAACAATGATTGAACGTAGTATTCATAAAAAAATATTAATATCAAGTTATTTGCTATTTATTTAACAGAGTCATACTTTAAACTAAAATTTAAAATATTTCATTCTATAACAAAAAATCAAAATTATACCATCTTTGCAAATATAATCCTCTTAAACTATAATTAGAGGTATTTAAAGCAAAGTAACAGAGAAAACTTAAACTAAATAGCAACGCATAAGAAATACGTATGTATAAAACCTTACTCTAAATAACCTAAGTCCTCTTAAGAAATTGAATTGCTGATATCTCACACTTTTTAATAATCTTAATTTTCTTTTCAAAAACTCATTAAAGCGAATATCACGTAATCTTCGCATTCGACTCATAGGGGATTTTCTTTTAATACGTATGTCGTAATGTCTCCCTTCTTTCTTCAAAATATCTACTAATAACAGCACATTAGGCTACACTGGAACTTTTTAATTGAGTCTGCTGTGCCACCGTTCCACAGGATTTGTTGTTCGATTAATACCTTAACAACGATGAAGGAAGGAACGACGGATTGACGAGCATCGGAAGCCAAAAATTCGCAGCTTTTACACCGTACCAAAGAGGATGGAGCAAATATTTTAACTTTACGATGATTACATAATTGGTTATTAAAACACGTATACAGTCAAAGTGATTTATTTGTGACTGAATGCGTGTTGGACAAAAATCGATTTGGACGAAACGCATGTTGGACAAAAATCGATTCGGACGAAATGCGTGTTGGACAAAAATATATTTGGACGAAACGCGAGTTGGACAAAAATCTATTTGGACGAAACGCGTGTTAGACAAAAAGCGATTTGGACGAAACGCGTGTTGGACGAAATGCATGCTGGACGAAAAGCGTGTTGGACATACTGCATATTGGACGAAACGAGACAGTAAATTCCATTTGGACAAATCGCATGTTGGACAACAGCTATCTAATCGAAAAAAAGTCTCACCAGGTCCTTGATGGATCTTTTAAAATATAAATCTGGCGAGAACAGGGGTCTCATTAGATACATAGACAAATGAATAAATGGATCTATTGAGAAAGTACCTACTATCCTTAGATCTATTCCAGAGATGGGCAATGTATCTAGTTATCTACTGGCTGGCCGAAATATTCTCTATAGATCCATTTCTTGCAACTGGGTACAAAGATGTATCAGAAGAGAAATAACATTTCATTAGATCCATCCTTCGAAGTAATAGATATATAAAAAAAAATTATATAAATCATGGATCCTGCCAATGGATCCTAAGAGAATGATTGACAAGAAAGGCCATAGTCAATGACAACATAACAAAAAACAATTGTCATTGAATGTTTAAATAGGTTATGCCAATTGTCATAATCAGTATATTGATGAAATAAATATTTCGTGTGCGAACATAAGTCTGCCTTTTATTTAATATATGAGAAAAAGCCGCGATATTTTCATTGTTTTGCTCAACTTGTTTTCAACTGAAGAAGTCCGGCAAAACAAGAAACCGGCGTAAAGAGAATCCGGCGAATCGGGAACTATTCCAGATTTTTATTTTCATAAACATTGACACAAAGATAATAATACGGTGAATAGAGACTAAAGTACTATGTGTGACCTTACAAACGGTCCGGTAGTTTTGAATTTTTGATATGTTGTCTAGGATGGTTAGTGAAACAAAATTTTAAATGTAAATTATAGTAAATTTAATTCTCTACAAAATTGCCCAAGCACTGTTCTAGCTAAAATGCTCCTAAACGAAAATATAATCCAGAAGTTGGTTTTTGAGTTGGAAATTGCAATTTCTTAAGTTTTTTTAAATGTGCATATCTCCGTAACTATCTATCTTAGAAACAAAATATAAAATGGAAAATGTAGTAAATTTAACTCTCTATAACATTGTCGAAGCTTCCTTCTAGCTAAAATGCTCATAAAGGGAGATATGAGCAAAAATATGAAGAGAGGGCCGGTTTTTTCAATATGGCGGCGGGCGCGGAGGGGGGGGGGGGGGGGGGGGGGGGGGAATTGTGCATTTTGCATTTTAAACACTGACTAACCATCCTAGACAACATATCAAAAATTCAAAACTACCGGACCGTTTGTAAGGTCAAAATCCTTTATTCACTGAATTATAAGGTCATGAAAGAAAATGTAATGTGATCCACTGCAATGTACGCAGGACTCGAACCTGCGACCCTACGTTTCCGGCGTAGTGCTCTCCCAACTGAGCTAGCACAGCGTTACGTCAATCACACCAAATCTTTAATTTCATAATTCTACGCTACTGTAGCGCCCTATGCGTCATATGTAAGTATTTAAAATGCTTATACGCATCAGCCATATCATACTCGTATCCTAGGATGTGCGTTTACATGCACGATCCCCAGTCTCCATTGCTGTACAGCAAGTGCGAGGACCGCAAGAGGGGTCGCTTTTTTCAACATTTTTAGGGACCGTAGCCAAATGGCAAAAAAACGGAACCCTTATAGATTCTTCATGTCTGTCTGTCCGTCTGTCCGTCTGTCTGTCCGTCAGTATGTCACAGCCATTTTTTTCCGAAACTATAAGAGCTATACTGTTGAAACTTGGTAGGTAGAGATGTATTCTGTGAACCGCATTAAGATTTTGATGCAAAAATAAAAAAAATAATAATAAATATTGGGGGCTCCCCATACTTAGAACTGAAACTCAAAAAATTTTTTTTTCATCAAACATACGTGTAGGGATAGATACCCCTTATAGGATAGGTCTTCAAAAATTATATCAAGGTTTCTAAAATATTTTTTTTCTAAACCGAATAGTTTGCGTGACAGACGCTTCCAAAGTGGAAAAAAGTTGCCCCCCCCCCCCTCTAACTTCTAAAATAAGAAAATGAAAAATTAAAAAAAAGATGATGTACATTACTATAAAAACTACCAACGAAAATGGTTTTGAACGAGATCTAGTAAGTAGTTTTTTTTAATACCTAACTTTGCACCTAATTTATATGGGGCGCTATACATACCAGGTGCAAACTTAACTTAACCACTTAGGGAAGGAAAGTGTTTGTACGGAACCCTCGGTGCGCGAGTCTGACTCGCACTTGGCCGGTTTTTAATAGAATCTTTTATCGATTCTGTTTTAACGTGGTGATACCACATTTTAATTTTCATAAAAATACTCGTGTTGAAACAAAGGTAGAATATGAAAGAAAAATGTAATGTAATCTGTAATGTAAGCAGGACGTAGGGTCGTAGGTTCAAGTACAAAATAATTAATCATGTTTCATGAAATTAAATCTTTTTATTTTATATTTTTGAACAGTAGTAATTTCGAGGATATTTCCACGCCCCAAAAATTGTATATACACAATAGGTAACTGAAAATGGCGATAATGCTCCATTCACAAACATCGTGATTGGCTGTGTAGGGGTTTCCAAACTAAACTAAAATACATGTCCCTAGAGACTAATAAGGAGCTTTAGTCCCGATGCGCTGAGACTAAGGCAACACCTTCCGGAACATTATGTTGAATTCTCGAAATGTTGGATTCTTAAAATGTTAAATCTCAAAATGTAGGATTCTCAAAATGATGAACAGGGAATCTCTAAATGTTGAATCTCAAAATGTTGGATTCTCAAAATGTTGAACAGGGAATCTCTAAATGTTGAATCTCAAAATGTTGGATTCTCAAAATGTTGAACAGGGAATCTCAAAATGTTGAATCTCAAAATGTTGGATTCTCAAAATGTTGAACAGGGAATCTCTAAATGTTGAATCTCAAAATGTTGGATTCTCAAATCTCAAAATGTTGAATTCTCTTGAGTTTAGCTATAACTTTGTATGCAAATGTAACAAAAGATAATCGCTAGCGTGTAAATAAAAGAGAAAGAGAAATATATTTATGGGAGCGATTATCATTTGTCCCTTGAAATAGCTATAATAATATATAAATAAAATTAGGTATACAAATACACAAACTTGTATAGGTACCTAACGAAGTCAGTAAGCATTATGCAAATTATATTTTCAGGGATTGATATTTACGAGTAGGTACTTAATACCTCTTAGCATAACTAGTTACATATCTATTTAGCTGATACTGACCACTTATAATGAAAAGGAAAATCACAATAGCATTGACGGATGTCAATCGTCTCAAATTGATCATAAATTGCTTAAGTCTTGATAAAAGAATCATGAATCCGTATAAAGTAATACATTTTATAAAAAACTAAAAGAAAAAGGACATGCTAGTACTGAATGGAAAGTATACTATGAGCAAAGATGGAAAAATTAATTTTGATGGCTCGACACGATGGAAATGTACTAATCGGAATGTATGTACTGCAACAGTCACACTAAATAAGGACAAAACTAAAATAATACGTGAAACAGTTCATAAATGACAATTCGTTATTAATAAAAGAGCTTCTGAATAACATTAAGAAAGAGGTATGTAATAACTTGAAATCTGTTCAAGAAATTTTCGAAAATATGGTAACAGAATTTAAAGAATGTCATCCTGATTGTCCTGTGTATGATTTACCCACATATTCGTCGGTTCGACCCACGTTATACAGAGCAAGGAAACGGTTTTTAGATTCAGATACATTATGTTTTAAGAAACTTGAAGACGTTAGAATACCAAAAGGGTTGCGAGAAAAATTTACTGTGATTGAAGACGGAAATGAGGAAAAGATAATTATAATGTGCTCCCGCAAATCGTTGAAAACTTTACGTTGTGCCAAAAGTATTTCATATTACGGCGACGGAACTTTCCACGTTACTCCGCGACCTTTTTATCAGTTATATATTTTACATCTTGATGTTTATTCTGATAAAAAAAGCATACACGTTTATCCAGTAATATATGCCTTTTTACCAAACAAAACGCAGAGGACTTATACCCGGCTGTTTTCACTTATTAAAAATGAACTCAAAGTGAATATGAGACTATTCAAGTGTGATTACGAAATTGCCCCAATAAATGCTGTAAAACAGATATATGAAGATGTGAAAATTACAGGGTGTTATCATCATTATAACAAAGCAATTTGGGATATGGCGAAAACAATAGAGATAATCAAAAAGAAAAAGAAAACCACTAACAAGTTTGTCGTCAATAAATCTGAAAGAAACATTGTCAATTATGCTCTTATTTTGTTCTTCTGCCTTCCATACATATGCAAAATACCTGGCAAGCGATTAAAGATATAGCTCCAAATACAACGAAGATGCATTTGTTTATGAAATATTTTAGAAATACCTGGTATAATAAGGACCACATTTTTTTAAGCTGTGCAGATGATGTCCATAGAACTATGAATTCATGTGAAGGGTATCATCGCAAATTGAAGTCTAGACTTCCAAAAACACCTAATATATTTCTCATATGGCATACGATACAAAAAGAAGCACATTATTTTGACAGGAAAATTGAAAGAGGTTTTTTTCTTCTGTTCCAAAAAAATCGTAGAAGAACGGATATTATTTTTGACCGAAAACTATTGAATAAGTCAGACAAACTGTCAATTTCACCTTTGAAGTTTCTGCAAAATATAATATTTACTAGGCTTAAGCTAGGTAAAAATAAATAAGGAAAAAATATTTTTATAACTAAAAATAAATTTTAAGTGAATTAAGTGTAATTAAGTACCATACAGAAGAAAATAATTATATTTTGTGTTGTTTTTTTAAAAGAGAAAATACGTTGTTTTCTTAACTACCTAGGTAAAAATATATCTATGAATATTAAAATGCATTAACTTCTACATAGTTTTTAATTTCTTTGTATTCTACTTCTACATAGTGTGTGAACCGTTTGACAGCCGTACGTCAAAAAGGTAACTTTCAAGTTTGAACTGCGTGATACTCATACATAATACATAATGTCACTTTGTCTCTGAGACGATGGCGGTCAAGAGGTTGAAACCTTGTAAAGTTTCTTTAAAAATCTACATTATGGGATTTAAACGTGATACGAATTCAACGTTATGAGAATCCAACATTTTGAGAATCCAACATTTTGAGATTCAACATTTTAAGAATCCAACATTTCGAGAATCCAACATTTTGAGAATCCAACATTTTGAGATTCAACATTTTAAGAATCCAACATTTCGAGAATTCAACGTTATGAGAATCCAACATTTTGAGAATCCAACATTTTGAGATTCAACATTTCGAGAATTCAATGTTATGAAATCCAACATTTTGAGAATCCAACATTTTGAGATTCAACATTTTAAGAATCCAACATTTCGAGAATCCAACATTTTGAGAATCCAACATTTTGAGATTCAACATTTTTAGAATCCAACATTTCGAGAATCCAACATTATGAGAATTCAACATAATGTTCCGGAAGGAGGTAAACGTGATACGAATTCAACGTTATGAGAATCCAACATTTTGAGAATCCAACATTTTGAGATTCAACATTTTAAGAATCCAACATTACGAGAATCCAATATTTTGAGAATCCAACATTTCGAGAATCCAACACTATGAGAATTCAACATAATGTTCCGGAAGGAGGTAACATTTTAAGAGCATGAGAAGTGAACTATTATTTTCCTTAGTTTGCCTGATCCATGTTTCGTTAACATGTTATTATTTTTCGGGAACAAATGTCATCTAAATTATCATCACACAATTCAAAAAATTGGGCAAACACGTTTGTTGTATGGGAGCCCCCTTAAATATTTATTTTATTTTATTTTTTAGTATTTGTTGTTATAGGGGCAATAGAAATACGTCATCTGTGAAAATTTCAACTGTCTGGGTATCAACGTTCTTGAGATACAGCCTAGTGACAGACGGACGGACGGACAGCGAAGTCTCAGTAATAGGGTCCCGTTTTTACCCTTTGAGTACGGAACCCTAAAAACGCCTGGGAAGTTATCACATGACATTCTGTAACGAACGCCGTTTACATTTTCGGTACCCAACGAGCGCTGACCTTACTACATGTGCAGATGTACGTGTAGAACGTAGTGATTACGTATATGCTCTTTGTGTACGTGTAAAATTTCCCCAACTCTTTCCTTACTTCAGGCTTCAGTTATTTGCCAAACCTTAAGTCTCCGATCTTCCAATAATAACTTTTTGACTTTTCCGATATTTTCATCTCATTAGTGACCACCAATATTGGCGAGCTTGAGCTAAGGTCGTCTTCGATCGAATCCCGTCCTAGTTTAAATAAACAACTCCTTTTTTTAACCGTAGTATAGGCTGGTTCAGACACCGTAAATATTTGACATTTCCTCAAAAATAGATTGTGGAGATTTATCACTTTTCGTGAGGAACTTAATCATAGCACGGTGCTGAATTTTCGTCATACACTTTGTCGTTAAATATCTCTAGACACTATAATACATATACGACATTATATTAATAATTTCTATTAAGATGGCTTTTCTAGTGGCCAGTAAGTACCATGAACGCATATATTCAACCTCTAAGTACTTATCGTAACTTCTCAGCCGCCCCTCGTATGAAAATATATATAATTTGGGTAGAGCTAATGAATATGTTGAACTCAAGCATTGCTTCGGTAGTACTTAAGCAGTAGTTATTCTGCAGTTATAGGCCATTTATTTGTATATTGCTCAATTGCTCATAGCGTTGTTAACACATTCACTGCCAGCAACGCATATATGCATACACCGTCATATAAGTTTGTTCAATTTGCCTCTAATTAACCTTGATTTACAATTATGAGGCCTTATTCCTTTTAATTTTTTTTCATATTATGACAAATATATTGATAATTTCAACCAACTTTTTGAAGTGTAGGATAATACTTTTCCTCGAGTTCTAGGTAGTAAAATACCTATTTCATGCTTTTATTGCGTGCAGACGAAAATAAGTTGAAAAAACTAATTTTCCGCGTGAATTTTGTCAATTTCGAGTAGTTTAAAAAAAAATAGAAACAAAAAATATCAATAAAAAATTGGAACTGTAGGTTTCAAATTTATACCAATAAACCCCAATAGCCCTGTTCTACGTAGTAACATCAATAATATGTTAAGAAACATGTCTGATCATTGAGAAAAAAATCTAAAACAATCTGCATTTTTAAAAGGAAAAAGGCCTCTTAAGTGTTAAGTCGAAATAGCATTGCTGTAGCATAAATTCACACGCAACACAATACTTTTATTTTATCCTTGCCCATTAATATCCGTAGAGTCCCTAGGTGGCCACCGTTTTATGACACGAGTTCCTTTACGTAATTCTATTCGTGTCATTAATGCATACTGTTATTAAATTAGGATGGTGTTTATTTCTACTATATATCTTTATGTTCTTTTGAAACATTCTGCATAGCTCCTTTGTCTTCAGTTCTTCGCAAAAATAAGTATTCTGCTGGTGGAGACCCTTAACGAGGGTGATGTTAGTAATCCGCCCGTCACCTGCCGCGCGACGGCGGCGAGCGGCTGCGAGTGTTGCAGATAACACCCCACCTGACTTATTAAATTTTAACACGTTTTATTTTGCATAACACCTCTCATATACAGAAGTAGAAAACATCCACATACCGTTATATAAAACTACTTCAATAATCGATACTACGCATTTTGATCCTCGTTCTCAGTGGATGTTTTTGTGTGTAAAAAGACGTTCTGCGACGTCTAGTTTACAAAATGATGGAATATCATTTAATTCAAAGTCATATTGAAATATTATAACTTGAAGTTTAAAAGGATCCAAGGATAAGATCTGAACGAAAAATGCCCGAAGCGTAATAAGTAAGTATGTAACGTATAAAAAAATGTGTATTTTATTACTGAAACTCCAGACATTAAATATTAACTAACTAGCAAATTGCAAAAAAAAACCTATTTTTTAGTGTTCAGACTGTTAAGTGATGACGCAGAATGTCGACTAGTTTACGGAATCTGGGTCCGTTTTTATAATTTCTTGAAAGATTCTTGGTTCTTGAAAGATTCTTGGTTCTTGAAAGATTCTTGGTTCTTGAAAGTTATTATATTTATTCTATCTTAAGCAAAATCTTTTTGTATTTGGCCGTGACGTTTAAAATAGTAAAAACTTTATTTAGGTTAAGGATCACTCATCGTTTCAGTTATTCAATAACGTAGACGATACTAATAATGATTATTTTCTCCATTAAAAACTGATTTTCAATACAATGTCAGGATTTTATAAATGTTATTTTTATTTTTACTCATTTTTATAAATAAATTCAAGCTCGTATATGTCAACAATACTTAATAGCAGCTCTTTAGTACTTCTCAGTTACGTAACTGACGACTTTGTACATTCGCAAAGGAAGAGCGTCTTTTGCCATTTCTTAATTGTAAGGGATTTGTTTGTTCCTCCGTCGTTTATTTCAACGTTTGCATTTACGACATGTCTTCATTATAAATGTAAATTTGAGAGAAGGAATAAAAGCATTGTTAGTTCAAGTAAGAGTGTTCAAGTGTCGTCTTATGATGTTAATAATGTAGCGTTAAAATATAACTACTGGTCTGCAGTTTATTTAGGAATAGTCGTACGTAATTGGGATTATTAAATTTACAAAGGTATACGTTAGACATAATTTTTTAAAACCTCGATGTGACATTTGGGCACATTCCGTAGGTATGCAGCATTACTTTGGTCTATATGGAATTAGTACCTAATTGTTAAAACTGCAGTATAACCTCCTTGGCGTTTATTCGGTAGCAAGCAATAATGCCGGCACTATGTTGGTACTTCCTCCGTCGTTGTTCAGGGCCACATGAATGGTAAAAAGGTTTCGGGACGCGTTTAAAGGTGCCATAACATAACCCAATAAAAGGTGGCCTTCACGAGAGTGTGAAGGTGTTTTTTTTTATGGTCCTGATGCACTTATTGCTACAAAAAGGAATACTTTTGATCATGACCATACTCGGTAACTAAAAGGTCTTTTATCATTGACGGAATTTTCACGTGTCATGGATTCTAGCTTTTCTGTCTTAAAATAATATCTTCGAGCCCTAAGTAAACTATATGTAACAGATTCATATGGTCGTGCATGAATAGTTCTGTTCGGAAATTTGACTTCATATTCAATTATATAATTCGATCTTCGTAATTATTTTTTAACGAACTCCTATTTTGGCATACCTTAACTTTCGTATACTGCAACAGAAATTCGCTTGTATGTCAAGTGAATGTTAGTTTTATACATACTATTTACATTGCAGGGACGTATTCGGCATGCCCTTGCGAAATACTTCTGAACAACACAAAATTGTTTCCCAATAGAAGTCAAGTATCTGGAACAGTTTAACTTAGTATCGGACGAGATCAAGGAGATGGGGCGCGTCGACCCGAGGTGGTAGGGGCTTTTAACTTATACAATGTTCAGATCCCGATGACAGACTTGGATGTTATAGTTTGTACTACTTGGGACCGCATTGTTAAGATAAAGACGTTTCTTCGGGCAGCCCGGCAACGTCGTGTTGTGCGAAATTTCAAAACTATCATGTATTTCATCGGGTTTGTTCAGAAAATAATTTCAATTGTAGGGATTCGATGAAAATGTAAAATATTTGAAGGTAATATAATCGTGAATATGTACTGTTTATTAGGGCGAGCCAACTACATAGCGAATATATCGAACATAATAATTTTAACGTATTGTACATACTCAGAGATTTAAATACTAATTATAAACTAAGAACTTAACTAACTAAAATAAAAGGCTAAAACAGAATAAATTTAATATTAAAAAAGACTTAAAAAATCGGACCCCTTTGGCATAGTCCCGAAGACGCTGGCAGCATTTCCTCGCTGTATAGCAACGCTAATGCGTTGAGCGAGGAAGCTGCCAGCTCTTCGGTCCCCCGTGATGTCAACCAGTTTTTTTGAGATCTGCCTAAAAAGTTGATGAGCACTGGGCCCCCACGGACCAAGGGTCTCAACCCCGAATGCAACAAAATCGTATTCAGAGCTGAGACCCCTGTACTTGTGAACTTTTAATTTTTCGGCCGCTTCAGCCGCCGCGCCTGGTTATGAGATGTTCCATGGAGATGGGAAGGAGCCAGAGTGTCTACACAGGTAGCGTCCCACACCAGTGTCCTTCCCAATCTCCATGGAATCAAAGACATCCCGTCCGGTCTCTTGCCATCGTCTCTGGCGATGCCGGTTGGTTCCAGCAAAGCCGGGACATTAACGCTGGCAAGAGAACGGCGGATGATGTCGTTAAGCGCGGCGTGTCTAGAGAAACGGCCGGCGCTTTTTTGACAAGACAGCCCGTGGTGGCCCAGAGGGTCGACATCGTTGCCGCAAGGGCATCTATGGGGTGTACATATCTTTATCCCCAGCCGCAGGCACGTTGCCACACGTAGTGTGTCGGGCTCTAGGAAGGTGCCGGTATTTGGCGAGGGGTAGGCGTGAAGCCAACCGCCGGCTTCCTTGGTGCCCGACGCTAGCAGCCGGGCTCTATCAGGACCTGTGCTGCGGCTAAGGAGAAAATCAACGGAAATTTTACATAAGGTGTCATCCCAACTCCTCTGGGACATGGGGTGGTCAGGGAAATCCTTTCCCGGACAAGCAATTGACCAAGCATTTTTAGCTTCTGCCAAGTCAGTAATCTCATAGTTTGAGGGCAGAACCCTTAGGATTTTACCTACAAGATTAACTGAGCTATGGACAGAAGACAAAAATGCCGGTAAGGAAACACTACTAATTTTGCGTATTCCCATCCCACCGTAACGAATGGGAAGGGATGCCTGAGTCCAGGATTGTTCACTGAGTTGTATGTTTAAAATTGTTTCTAAATTTGTTTTAATAAGATCATCCAGAGGTAACAAGAGATTTGGAAATTTCCACAAGGGGCAGCAGCGAAGTACATATGTTAATTTTGGAACAAAAAGGCAAAATTTAAGGATTGATATTGCGTAGTGAGGGCTTATTAGGACAAGGCGGTCTGCACAGTTTTGGAATTTTGAAACATAACTTAGTATATAGTCGGAAAAAGAATCTTCAAAGATCGGCGAGCCAAGGAGGCAAAGCGAACTCTTGGTGACTATTTTAATGTCAGGTGTCACTTTATCGAATTTCTCTTTTACATCGGTTTCACTTAACAAACTTTGGTTATAGAGTTCACATTTATTAAAATTTAACTCTAAGCCAATGTTTTTAAACTTTGTTTGGATGGTAATTAAATCGGAAAGAACAGTGTCCATGTCGCCTCCAAGAGTCCCGTCATCCAAATACCAGACGTTAAATTTTGATTTTAAATTTTGAATAATGGGGTTGATAGCCAAACTAAAAATTGCTGGTCCGAGAGGGTCACCCTGCTGACAGCCGACTTCTGAAGATAAAACATTTGAGCGGTATAATAATTTTGTTGGATCTGCGTAACAATGTAGTAGGTAATTATAAATTTCTGGAATACTGTGTTTGATTTCTGTTAGCAGTGTCCCTGTTTACCGAATTAAATGCATTCTTTACGTCAATTTTGATCAACACTTCGCACGACGGTGACGAGAGGAATGAGCGCAGGGAGTGGACTGCTGCCTCACAGCCTCCTTTTGTACCAAAGCCCAACTGTACGGGTTCAAACTGAGGTTGCAGTTTGGATACGATGTGACGAACTGCAATTTTGGATGCTAGTCGGCGAAGTGTTGAACCAACGGCAATTGGTCTCACCCCTCCGTCTTTTTTGGTGAGGGCGATCAGGTTTGCGCCGTATAAAATGGGGACTATTTGGGGGTTGATATTGCCCGAATACATGTAATTAATTAATTTTGTTAAAGAATTTACTAGTTTTTCGCCTGCATCACCTGTGGAGTGAGATGTTAAATCTTTTAAGTGTTGGGGTGAGATACCATCCAGGCCTGCAGCAGAACCGGTTTTGAAAGTAAAAAACGCTTGAATGATGTCCTTGTCATGGATTTGTAGGCAGGCCTGGTGAGCCGTTGGTGGATCTAAAAAATAGGGTGTTGGAGAAGCTGGGGGGTGTTTTGTTTGTAGGGCCAAAAGGGTGACCGGGTTGTCTGGTGAGAGCACGTCGCTTGAAAAAAGAAGGCGAGCGGCACCTTTTAAATCACCGTCGCTAACTTTTGACTCAATGCTCTTGATGCGGTTGTATGGCCTGTCATATTGTTTTGGCGGTGCAGGCAGTGAAGCTGATGGTGAAGACTGACTGATACAATTATTTTTTATTTTTTGGGTAAGAGATGTGTGTGTTTTGTCATTATGGGCATGAAGGGTGCGGTATGAAAATAAAAGTAGATTTTGCCAATCTTCGATACTGTTGCTAGTTAAACATTTTTCTATTACTTTTGAAAGATGCGAGGCGACGGTAATTCTGGCCCCACGAGGTATTCTTTTTACTATTGAAATGTTATTTTTTAAACTACTGATGTGAAGATGAAATGGGACAGCTGAATGACTAGTGCTTGCAGATGAAAAAGGCGGGATATGAGAACTACTGCTTTGGGGTACTGGATTCTGACTAATGCAATTTCTATGTGTCTTTTAAAAATGTATGTTCAGGCCTTTAGTGGTAGTGAAAGATCTGTTGCAGAGGCTACATGTATGAGGCGACGTGCTTACACCAGGTTGACTTGCGGGTTGCATTAACACTAAGCTTACTTAAACACTCTACTTAAAAATAATAATAAACTAGTTACAAAATAAACACAATACACTTGAAACAAAATGAACACTTGAAAGAATAGATCACTGTATTAAGGTGCACTGGAAATCCGAGACCGGAAAACTGGAAATATCGCTGGATTGTGAATTGAAGAATAATCAGGATAAACGTAAACTGGAAACATCGTTGTATGATAAAAATTCAGGACAATAAGTAATATTTTGATCTTTTTGTTTATTTTGTTCTGTCGTTGACATCTGTCAAGCAGGCCGCGGCGCCGCGGCGCAATATACAGGCCCGCGCGGCGGTCCCCGGCCGACGAAAACGTTCACAGCGTGTTGTCTATGTATGAGATTCAATAAAAATATAATATCAATAGAAAAATGTCGTTTAAAGTATTAATTTTTCAAAAAGACACAGCCGGGTAAAAAATGTGTGTTATCGGTTGCTAGGTACTTTTTTGTATGAATTAAAAATGACAAATGTTTTTGATTTAGTTGCAATTTGTCTGCAATTTGAAAGCGTGCATTTGTCTTTTCAGCCTTGAATTATATAGAGTAATTAGTACCATACCACCACCAAAAGTGTTATTTACTTTGATATTTGGACAATTGGCATACTTGGAGTCCCCCGTCTCAAGAAAGGTATTTCTGTAAATAGCCAGTCAGGCAAAACTATATTTTTTTTTGAAGAAGCGGAAGGAAACCTTTAAGAAATTTAATCTGAATATATTTTAATAAAATTCAAGGCCGGATCGTCGTGTTGTCTCGTCAAAGCAACTGGGATTTTAAAGCTTTGAAACGCCAACCGCCAACGAGAAAGAGAACGTCTTCAAAAACCTTGTGGTTTTTTTTAGATTTGGATAGTTTGATTACGAATTTATATGAATTTCATCCAAAATTTAACGAACTCTCAAATTTAAATTTAAATTTATTTAAATATTTACAGTTGAAGCTATACAAACTGCCAACTTCAAGGGGTCTACGATTTACGCTACGAAAAATTCTACGGAGAATATCTAGGCTTTCGCTTTTGCGAAACCAAATATAATCTGAAAACATGAATGGAAAAACATGATGTTCGACTTAAAACAACCAAATACCTAGACGAAATAAATAAATATATATAGATATATATATATATATATATACTAGCGACCCGCCCCGGCTTTGCACGGGTGCAATGCTGATAAATTATGCATGTATTATACATGTAAACCTTCCTCTTGAATCACTCTATCTATTAAAAAAACCGCATCAAAATCCGTTGCGTAGTTTTAAAGATTTAAGCATACAAAGGGACATAGGGACAGAGAAAGCGATTTGAACTTTGGTGCAATATACCATTTTTCTTTAAATAATCATCAAAAGTTTTATTGACATATTCCTTCCCATTATCACTTCGAAATACTTTTATCTTTTTATCCAGTTTATTTTCTACTCGACTTTTAAATTCCATAAATTTATTAAATACCTCCGCTTTGCTTTTCATAAAATACACAAAGACTTTACGTGAATAGTCATCAATAAAAACTGTGAAATACCTTGAACCTCCAATTGATGTGGTTTGTAGCGGACCACATACATCACTGTGTATGACCTCTAGCAATTCTTTTGCCCGGGAGCCATTACTTGGAAAAGGTTTCCTGGTTTGTTTTCCTTCTAAACATGTAACACGTACACAACTTTCAGATTGCGGTGCCAATTTCACGCCGGTAGTACAGTTTGGCATTTTATCAACATCATTAAAATTTAAATGTGCCATTTTTTGATGCCACAAGTACTGCCGTGCTAAGGAAAAAAGCGACCTTTTGCTATGAAGCTCCATACAAAACGGTCGCCTTTTAGCTTACCACGGCAGAGTAGGTATCAGTCTCTGTAGAAGCTGCCATCGCTCGGTTCTCATTATTATAAGCTTTAAGTCTGTAGGTATCATTTATCAGTGTAGCACTTACTACCATTTGCCCATTTTGATTTTTTATCTGACAGCCATCAACATTAAATTCTACTTTACAGCCTGCTTTAATTATCTTACTCGCAGACAGCAAATTTGTGGATAATTCTGGTATAAATAGAACATTTCTCACCTGGATTGCTTCACTGCCAGTCTTATTGGGTACTTGTATTATAACATCACCACAGCTTTCGACATGTAGCACCTTGTTGTCGGCTATTCTTATGTGGTTAACAGGTGGAGCTGTCTCATTCACCAACCATTCCCGGTGCATCGTCATGTGGGTTGATGCGCCAGAATCCACGTACCAGTTCATTGTATCATTCACCTGCATGGCTGAAAAGGCTGCTATAAAACCATTATTATCTTTCTTATTTCTAACCTCAGACTTATTTTTCCTATGCCAACAATTCTTACTTAAGTGCCCATACTTATTACTCTGAAAGCATCGGGGGCCTTTTGATTTTGACTAGGATGAATAACCTGGCTTGACATTTTTGGAGTTTGTGTAAAAAGCGGTAGTGTCTGTTTTCGTTACCTCTTGCGAGAGCTTAGTTTTGATTAAATCGGCACTTATTTTTATACCCGAACTCTCTATGCCCATTATCATTGGCTTGTAAACATCTGGCAAGCCTGCCAACATCAGTGTCCCGAGCCACTCATCATCCACTTGAAATGATATATTTCGCAACTTATGAGCTGATGACATTAATTTATTTACGTAATCTTCCACGCTTGTACTTGTTTCTAATGTAGTATTTATTAAGTCTTTCAATAAACCGACTTTACGGAGTAAACCTGAGTCTTGAAATGCATGTAATAAATTGTTCCAAACCTCTTTCGCTGTTTTTGCCTCTTGTATGTGAACATATAGCATAGGGTCCACTAAGAGTATAAGCTTTGATTTCGTTTTAAGATCCTTCTTTGAGTCTGTTGTTTCATTTTCCACACATTCCCACAAGTCCTCATGTTGTAGGTAAGCTTTGACGGCAAAACTCCAGCTTGTCCAGTTGTCACGGCCAGTAGGCTTTTCAATTGTCATCATATGATTGCTTGATCCCATTATTTATACTTTATTATACGCAAGCTGAAAAAAATTCCGGCGGCCGAACTAACTTTGAGGTTAAGTTAACAAATTATTTTCGTTACTATTTTAAAACTGCACAAATAGACTTAATAACTTTTACAGGTAGGGCTGGGCCCATAACCTGATAAATTAAACAAAAGAAATTAACTTTCTTCAAATATAATTATTAAAACAAAAGAAACCTTACAGAGCACACAATGACATGGCTAGATTATATTATAGCGCAGAGACAGTCCTTATGGAATGTCATAACGTCAGGTGAGGGCGTGATCATTGTTGCTATTAAATAAGAGCAGGGGCTATTCATACACTTCCATCATATAAGTACATAGCACGGGTGCAATGCTGATAAATTATGCATGTATTATACATATAAACCTTCCTCTTGAATCACTCTATCTATTAAAAAAAAACGCATCAAAATCCGTTACGTAGTTTTAAAGATTTAAGCATACAAAGGGACATAGGGACAGAGAAAGCGACTTTGTTTTATACTATGTAGTGATATATATATTTATATTAAAAACAAATTTCCAAAGGAAAGGATGAATGGTCTTATAGCTCACGCCGTCATTGTAAAGGGATTATTCCTGATGCGTTGCTTATGCACAAATCAAAAGATACGATAGGTGATTATTCAGTATTAGTTGTTGACAATGCCCCTCACCACAACAATTAATATTCCAAAAAAATATTAATAACGTTAATTATATTATTTATTTAATATTTTGAAGTGTTGTAAATATTCCCTTATTGACTATTTGTTTATTGCACTACACTACAACTCATTTTGATACTGTAAAGATGCAAAATTCAATTTAATTGTTACTCAGCAATAGGACTATTATATTAAAATGTACGGCCATATACTTCGTTTAACAGTAAATAACGATTTAATTAGTAAAATATTAGAATGGGTATTCACAAGATACTAATTAATAGAATGACAAATCAAAATGAATAACTCTTCTTCGATGACGAAGCTGTTATAATAGTTCCAAGTATTCCATACAGTTAGTGTTAAGTACCCAATTGTAACAATACCATCGGAAAAAACTAAAACATACGTTTGAGTATAAATATAATTATATTTAATTTTGGTTTCGTATGATAATAGCTCAACTTAAATATGGTATACAATAATAATAATAATAAGACAGTCAAAGTTTATAACTGCTAAATCAGTATTAATAGACATCGCGATAGTTTAACGACTTCGAACTGTAAGCATCTTTGTGTCCCATAGGCCTAAATTGGTATGAAAACGTTTTCATGAGAATATGAATATTACAGAACCATTCGCGTGCCATTCCTACAGCAGTTATTTTGTATACTCAAATGAAGGTGTACAAATAAATAAATAATTATGTTACATTACATTAAACGAGGCCCCCGAATCGGAGGCTTAAGTGCTTCCTTTAATCCACACGCGCAGGGCACATCGGCATTAAACAAAAAATGGCAAACCATATATTAAGAATAATAACAACAATTCAGCTTGAGAATGTTGCATAAAGACTAAGGAGTACTGTTACGGGATCCTGCATAATATATCCCTTGTCGAAGCAAGTCATCTCTCATGAAATTGAGTAAAAACGAAGATGACCTGCCGCGCCAAAAAAATGGGATGAGTAGGGATTGCGGGGTCAGTAGTGATGCGAATCCTGTTTTTTTTTCAGTTGCTACTTTAATTTTCGGGCTTAGGATGCTCTTAAAGTAATATCATTATTTTTATTTATTCAGTAGTAAAGGGCATAGGTAGGCTGATAGGGCATAGGCATAGGGTATATATAGGTAGGTTGGAGTTGGTTTAAATTATGATCCTAAACGAATAAAAGTGATAAGAATAATAAGCGGTAAATAGTTATGAAACTGTTCGTAATTATTATTGGATTAAATGATTTTAAAGCGTAAAGCTTGATTATTTAAGTATATTAGGGTTTAATTTAAATATTATCTTTAGTGTTCTTTTTAATAAGTGTGTGTTATACCATCAACCAGTCTCGAAACCCTCTAGATAAGCGACCTCGAAGGTCCTAGGAAGGTTTCTTTTCCGGTGTAGGTAATCTGTAATAGGTGAATCTCGCAATTATTAGTAAATTTACTCACATAATCTTTTATTATTGGATAACTTAGATCAGTATCCCTTAAAATCCTATCAGGCCATATGTAATTGAAAATTACTCTAATTCTTTCTTTCACATCTAAATCCTTGGGTCTGGTTTTCGTGCCACGAGATTTTGCTGCATCTACAAGAATTTTGTAAATTTCAAGTCTGGTAGCAGTCTTGGGATGAGTATCTCCTATCGATAATGATGACGTTCCCGGAGGTTGAAGAACGTCCTCATCTGCCACTCGCTGACCAACAAGAGGGTTGGCGCCCTCTTGCCCCTCTCGCATTAAGTCCCCCGGTCGAGGCCCGGAAGGACATCCCCCAGCACAACGGGTCAGTTCCTGCTGATGAGGCAAAGCAGCGCCATGTGTCTTTACCGGCTCCATGACGCCTCACCCCCGCTCCTCCAGACATCATGTACTGGCATTGGGTTTCAGCAAGCAGCAGCCCCCTAGAGATCCAAAAATAAAGATATGTCCAGTCACTGACTTGTCTGATCGATCATTCTTGCACATCGAAACTCAAATGAATTCAGTACCAGGCCAGGTCAGGGGCTAAAGGAAGATCGTTGGGCTGCCGTCAGTAAAGCTCACGGATAGTGACTACGAAACGAGTGGCTACGTGTCTCACACTGACAGGTTACACTTTGTAAAGAGTACCGAAGAAGAACTGGTCTATAAAACATAGCATAGGTACTAAAATAAAATAATAGAACTACTCTAGTGGCTCTGTGAGCTGAAGATCTCGCGAGTTGGTTCCGAAATTACTGAAATTTGTTTTTTTTTACGTTTCCAGTCCCATTACTACCCGTCATTTTGACAAGAAATGCGACCAGTACGCGAGAACATACGAAAATACGAAAGAATGTTTGGCCAAGTTGTAACGGAGATGCTTCACTCGCTCGATTGATGAAGCTTTGTGATTTTGCGGTCTATTGGGCGACCTTGAGTCTTTACTCGTCGCGTCCAGTGGATCTTCGGTTCGTGGCAAGATCTCTCGGTCCCATGACTCGTGATTTTCCGCACTTGCATCCAAATGTACTTTTTGAATGATTCTTTCAATATACGTTATTGCTAACGAAAATTTTCGCGCTCGCTGCGCTCGCGTTCATTTTCATCTAGATTTGCTTTGATCCTTCTCGAAAAATTACACGTTACGCTCGCGTTTGATCTGTTTATAAGTATTATTAATCGTCCCCTTCTAAAAAATGTCACGCTCGCGTTTAATCTGAATAAGTATTATTAGCCGTCCCCTTCCAAAAAAATTCGCGCTCGCTACGCTCGCGTTTTATCTATCTATAAGTATTATTAAATGTCCTCTTTAAAAAAATTTCGCGCTCGCTACGCTCACGTTTATCTGACTAAAAGTGTTATTAACGGTCTCCTTCCACAAAAAATTCGCGCTCGCTACGCTCGCTTCTCCATCTCCGTATATTATGACAATTATGATTATGACTGTAAACCTAAATCCACTTCCATTTTTATGTTCTGGATGCAGCTTCCTATCCTCTAGCAAGGCTGTACCTTCCTTCCTTTTTTTCCTCATCCTGCATTTATATCAACTTGCCACCCCCTGGACCTTCGGCTGGCGACGCCCTTGCAACTCGACATTTTTATAGCCCTTACCAACTTAATTTTACGCCAAAACCTTAAATATTTTTTCTATTTGAAATTCCAATCGGCAAATTCTATTGACGCTTCCACGGCTGTGCCAATAATGGAATCAATTATTCAAAATTATTTTTTTTGCAATGCATCGAAATACTATTTTTTTGGGTTGCCTTTTTTTCACATCTTTGTCATGCATACAAATATGACTCGTCGTCGTTCTTAATAGGGGTTCATGGAGGACAACGACTCGAATTGATTTACATCAAATCGAGAACTTTCTTTACTGCGCCATTTTGTGAACAACATTCTTTCTGTATTCCTAAAATGTGCAAAACACCCGCAAGATTTTACTTTACATATTGGATACGTTTACTCCTGCTCAAAAAATGCGTTATTTTCCCTTCATGAAGCGAGGCTTAAATGGTACTTTTATCTCCTAAGGCTTAAATGGAAAGCATATAAAAATCTCTATACAAACGGATAATTAGAAATAAACCAACCTGATTTGATCGGCCAAAATAAAGATAAATAAAAACAAACTAGGGTTATTTTTTATTATATTCTGAATTCTAAAATTACAACTACAAGATTTTTTTAACTTTTCTTGTAATTAATTAATACGATGTAGGCCGGTAATGTTTTTATGATGAATTGATGATCTATTGGAGGTGCGCGCGGAAGGAGTACAACATAGTGTAAATGCGAAACTATGAAATGTAATGTTAATATTTCGAATTAAACTATAGATCATTGAGGTCGGTTTTTATTGACTGTACAATATAGTTTAGGTTTTCCATTTTTAATTTTTGATAGGTATTTATTTTATCATTATTCATTTTATGAAACAATATTTAACAATATTAAAAAAATATATTTTTAAACGAGTAATAATATAATGACGACATTTGTACAATTATTAATAAAAAGAGCGGGAAAGGGATGACAGTATGTAAGGCATGCCAACATAATATAGGAAAGAGGAAAAAACTTAGTAGAAGATAAAATAAAATAGTTTTCAGCGACAAGTATGTGTTTTCAGTCTGAGGTTGTGGTCTTGTAAGTATTTAAAAAGGATAGCTCTGCTTTTCTCTTTGACTGCGAGATAATAACATAAAATACCTAATGAATCAAATTGTGTCACCAAAACCGTCATTGTGCGACTGATAATAAAAATAAGGACGGGTTGCACTCCGGGAGTGCCAGCAGAAGTGAAAACTTAAACATCAACGTTGTGCATTTTTGAATATTTTGGAATGAAATGTTTACGATGAAGCGAAAAGTTGAAAAATTTAATGGTTCAGACAGGATTCAAACCTGCGTTCCCAACGGCTTTCCGGGCCAAAACGTTTGGTTTACGTTAGTAGACGTTACTGCTTTGATAAAAATAATTATTTTTCATCTCTCCTGTTTGGAAAGTGTCATTTTCATGAGTAGATAGCCGGGTGGAAAATAGCTTTTCCATCCCTAGGGTGGAGAGTAATTTTTTTTAATTGCCACGGAGTCAAAGACTATTGCCATCTAGATGCACGTCATGACCAACTCAATTAGGTACAATCTAGTCGGCCGTGGTAAGTGGCCATTAAAAAAAAATCTCCAAAGGTTAGATATATTTATTTACATCCAATTATTATTAAATATAAATATGTATGTATTATAATACGTACATATAATCATACATTTATATAAAAAACATAATTGAACCCATTGGAAGTGTTTTTTTTTTTAAATATTGGCGGTACGTATATTTTAACTTTTTTTTTCTATTAAGAATAATTATAATGAAAGTTTGCAATAGAAAAAGCGGGAACACGAGATTAAATATAAAACCATGTCTTTTATTGATTATTGGTTAAAACTAACATGGACATTAATTTAACTCACTCATGACATGTGAGTGTAGTATTTTATTTTCCTCGCAGTCGAAATGTAAAGTAGAGTGTTTAACTCGGGTGAAATTACCCATTTCACCCTCGAACTATTGGCATTTTAAATATCTCGGGTGCAATGGGTAACTTTCTACCCTTAGTTAACAATCTACTATTGGAATGGTTAGTGAATAATTTCGCTCAAATTGTTTTATTTATCAGTACCTACAATAGTGCTATCATGTATGTGGTAAAATACAATATTTATTTATTTATTGCTCTATTGTAGGTAGACAAACATGAAAATTTATATTACATAATAAATTTAACACTACAGAACTATTATAATTATTTTACATCAAAAAGTTTATTTCCCAGAAAAATCAACTTTCATCCATAATTTCAACAAATCTTTCACCATTATCATTACCAGCATCATCATCGCCAATCTCTAAAACTGATATAAAAGGTGTATGGTAGCTGAAGTAAGAAACGAACAATTTTGATTCGAATCTATTTAAATGTCTTATAAAGACCGAATCAATACTAGTTTTGTATTTCGTTGTGCTAAGATTGCGATCATTTGACATTTTCAACCCAAATTCATTATTTAAAAATTCAATTAATGGTTAGTTTTTATCGTCTGTATATCAAGAACCAATGATTCACGCGCGGATTGCTTTAATGTATTATTAAAAAAGAAACGATTTCCCTCTAATATGTCGCTATAATTTGTCGCGCGTATATATAGGTTAACGCTATACATATTACTTTTATAATAGGCTCGGAAGTATCGCTTTTTGGGCGCAACAACTCGAGAGGACTGTAAAGGGATTCCATACTGCTTTTCAGGCCTAGGCCTGCAAAGTAACTTTTTTTTGGTTTCAACAACAAGGTCATTCACACAGCTGGCTGCTTTGACAAAAAGCAGGTTTTGTTTTTAAAGGTTGGTTGTTAGACTAAAATGTCCTATTTGTCAATTAATAAAATGTTGTTCTTAGAAGTATATTTTTTTATTTCATTGTATGTTTGAGAAAAGCACTATACATGCCTCGTCGTGAAAACGGATTCCCGGCCTCGTATCACTATCCGGCCTCGCTCGCACGCTCGCTCGGCCGTATATACCTACTTGGCCGGAAATCCTCATTTTCCCGGCTTCTGATGTAATGTACTATTACGCGAGTTGACCTCTTGACCGGTTTTTATTACTGACATAGTTAAGAGGCCAAAAATTAAACCGACTTATTAGATGTCTCACCCGTGTCCCAATCTTATCGTATTCCAAAGAGCATACCCTGGCTAATAGAATATGACCTACTATTGCATAACCACCCCCGCACAAATCCAATCATTACAGGGGAATGAGGGTTATTCCTGGAATTAAAAAAATAACCGTCAGCAATGACCGGATTAAATCCGCCATGAACGAACCTTTTTCCGTCGCTCCTTCCTTATTTAGGGTGCGACCGCTTATTGCTTTAAGGTTGGGGTATATAATAGAGTTATTGATAGACTTTATTTCATTATTAAACCAAGTGTTCATGGGATTATTGAGTGTGCGATTAACGAAATATTGTCAGCTAGTAAAATCTGTTTAGTAACAATAGCACGACAATACGTTTTTTGGACCAGTTTTTATTTATTAGATTACTTTTGTAAACTAGTCTGTTTTGTGATTATCAGTTATTGAATTAACAATTGCAATTACAAATTAAAATCAAAAGTAAAAAGTAATTGAAATTTCCAATAACATTACAATTACAAATCCAATACTGTCTGCTGCCATAATCACAAAAGTAAAAAATAAAAAAATACGAATATACATGTAGAACACTGAACTAACCAATTTCAATAATTTAACAAGTAACTTTTCACAATGTTTTACCATCACCCATCTTTGTTTCAGAAGCACATAACAAAGCACTCTTTACCTTCGGGCAATCCCTCGGCGATAATACATCACCGAAATTGGTAACATGAGCTCTATGGAACCAAGACTGAGTGGCACGTAGGCTGGGATTTATTACGTTTTGTGGTAGAGGACATCGGGGGCTTCAGGGACACAATCAGAAGGGTATAATGAAGATATCGAATGTTTGGGTAAATCTTTTAAAAGATAGGCGTTTTTTGAAAACTGACAATCTCTTTTCTGGCTTTAATTCTATCGAGAGATTGTATTATTAAATAAAATTGGGTCACATCTTTTACTTTCTTCACTAGAGCCCAATGTATCTCGATCGGCCGGAGTCACTTTTGTGTGTACTGTGACTGTGAGGGTGGAGGCTCAAGGAAACTAAGTACTTGATAATTTAGATTTAATATGACTCGGAGGAATTATATAATATTTGATTATGTCTTTCACCTGACAGTGACGGAATCTTTATATAAACCTAAATACTTCTTTATCATCCCTACAGTACCACGTTAGTGCTGTATTTGCATTGTGAAAGGAAGCAAGAGCAGGCCTTAACCAGGATTTATAAAATAGTTTGTTGTGATAAATTGTTTGTATATGCATCCAAAAATAAGTTTTTTATTGATCCGTGGCACCCTAAATTCCCAAAAAGGCCGTTTCGTCATACAATTTATGCAGTGCTGTGGAAACAACTCTTTTGATGCTATGTAGACTGATGCGAGTACGGCACGATCGCCCACGTTTCTGACATAAATAATTGACTTCGGATACACCAGTTCCAGTTTGATGACTGCGCATCCTTCTGTTAGCTAGTACTTTAAGGACTTGGCACAATTAGTCCATGGAAATGGTACATTTTGCCCTGCATTAAATCGGGTAGTTCTGTTTTTTTTTATATGTTCTATGTGATGAAGTGGTTATGGCAAATCCAGTTTTCGACCTCGCGAACCCCCGGAGGGGGGCATCGTTGTATTTTTTTTACCAACTTTTACCACGAGGGACCTATTTTACGGCAAATATTACTATATACCTGGGCGACCGAGCAAGCTCGGTTATTACTATTTATTGTAATATGGTGGTGTTTAGGTGATAATCTACACATAGTTAGTTTTTATGGCATTATTCGAGAGACGGCGTCACAAAAAATAGCCGAGAAACCGTGTTTAAAATTTGTATCGGTAAATTTTTCGTTTTGCACTATTGCTGATGTCGGCGATTAGTTCCTAATTCTTAAATTTACACGTATGAAATTATGCAAATTATTATCGGGTCGAATTCTTCTTTATGAAAAGTCTTAATTTTACCAATTCTTAATTTTCCGAATGCCTCATTTTCCTAATTATAGATAGTACCAATTCGGGTTTTTTAACGTCAGTACAGTCATGAATACTAGTATACTTTAGATGACCAAAGAAAACAAATTTACTACAAACATATATATTTTTTTAACAAAACCATTACTGTACATTGCTTAAAATTATGTTTAAACGAAACAGAGCAACACAACTCAAAATTACTAGACCAATTAGTAGTTACAACACAACCAAACACACAAGTAAGCACACGAGCTCTCAGCCCATCTGATGGAAAGTGGAAACTTTATTGCCTACTTAAACCGACATAAATTTTTTAGACACTCTTCGGGTGTGAGTTTTCCTTTAATCAGTTCTTCTATATTTTCGCTAATTTTAGCGTCTTTGATTATAAATTTCTACCGTCGTTTCCGCGGCTCAGTGTACACTTTCATTTGTTAACCGACTTCAAAAAAAGGAGGGGGTTCTCAGTTCGGTTGTATGTTTTTTTTTTTTTTTTTTTTATTATGTTTGTTACCTCATAACTCCGTCATTTATGAGTCGATTTGGAAAATTCTTTTTAGATTCATGAAAAGACATCTTAAGGTTGGTCCCATAAAATTTTGGTGAAGATCGGATGACGAGATCCATGAGGAATCGAAGGAATTCCTGAAATTTTATAGGCAGTCATAATATTTTTCATATATTTTCTAAAACTATTTAAGTATTTGCATATGGTAGTCATCATCTTCCAATGCTGAACTGATGATGGAAGGTACAACTCCTTAACGGTTAGGAGTTAGGAGATAATTAAAACGAGATGCATGCCTTCAAGACCTCCCTGATCACCGAAAATAAAATAAAAAGCGAAAAAAAAAAAATTTTAACAAAAAAAAGAACCGACTTCAGTAAAACTAAAAATCCAAAAATAACCCGTTCACGTACAGATTACATTTGACTCACCCTTTGAAGTCGGTGCCAAACCTCACGTAAACTTTAATATATAAATATAATAACAGTGGTTTGGGATCGACTTCAAAGGGTGGGTCAAATGTAATCTGTACGTGAACGGGTTATTTTTGGATTTTTAGTTTTACTGAAGTCGGTTCTTTTTTTTGTTAAAAATTTTTTTTTAATCTTTTTTTTATAATAATTTGCTTCTGTTTTAAAAAAAATTAGGTACGTATGAGAAAAGATCTGTCTTCCCAACTTTTTTGTTAAGACGGAAGTGCCAACCTTCTAAGGCGTTTGTAGTCCTGTGACGCTCATGCACCTAATTTTGTAATCCACTGTTTCTGGAAATATTTCACAAAATTTTCTGTAACGTTATCGTCCGGTACTTCGTTCATAATGAATAACCAACCTTCTGGGACAAACTGAACAGGCAGAAGAGCTAAATTAGATGTCAGCCTTACTATTCTTCTGTGTGGTTTATCCATCATCATACCTAATTTCTCCGCATTTTTCCAAATCGCCTTTGAAAAATGATAAAAGCAACCTTTTATGCGTACATCGGGATGCACGGTTTTGACTGCATTCATTATGGCAGTTTCCCAGTCACTTTTGAAAAAGGAAATTTCCACTTGAAAATTCACTATCAAAACACGGAACACTTCTGTATGAGTCGATTCCTTTTTCTTAGGTAACAAGCAAAAAAAAATTGGTATTATTGTCGTCACCTCTCTTGTACTGCCAATGTCTACGTGAACCGTAAATAATTGTTCAAAAGGTTTCGGTACGCTTCTGGATGTCCGATCAGCTAAATACAAATCTGTTTTTTTAATTAACTTCATGCACCCTGGGCTCCCAAAAATAAAAATTTTGTCCACCCCTTCTCCTTCATGTAAAAGGAAATTATTAGAGTAGTTACGGAAACATAACTTCTTGGACACATGTGAACTTTAATTTGGAGATATTTAAAACAGCCTTTCGGGCTGAGTAGTGAGTAGCGTGCGTCTTTAAGTGAGCTGAATGACGGTGATTCCGCGTTTTCACTAGAATCGGAATCGCTGTCTAAACCCTTCATGCACTCATCGTATAACACAGTAACAGGCTTCCATTCTGTGCGGCAACGGTTTTTTAATGTATCAACAGCAAGTGCTATTTTGTTTTTCGATAAATCTGGTTTACACGTATGATTGCTTTCCCTTATTACCGAGTTCAATGCAGAGTTCAGTGTTACAGATGCATTGCAGCGTACTCCTTTATTAGAAGAACGCCAAATCTGTGTTCCATTTATATTTTTAGATTGAAAATAGTATTGATAGCCGCCACGTACCAATTTTTTCTTGCCTAATTGTCCGACGCTTATAAAATTTAAATCGACCACTCCCGCACTCGAAGAAGCCATAATTATTTAGTTAGGTATAGTATGTATATCACATGCAACGAAATTCACACGATATCGAAGACATTATTATTATTATTATTTATTTCTTTATTAATTTTACAACAAAGATTACATATAATCTAAAGCCCTGCGAAACTGTTATGACAGTTTGTCTACAGGAAGACTTTTCAATACCTAACTAACTAAAAGTAGGTACAATTTATAAAAATCAGTATCAATTTTTTAAAGATTACGGTAGTGTATCTAGTAAATGCTTTTTCAATTTTCTTTTAAATATCCGTTTATTTTGTTCGAGACGGATGTCCTTAACTTGATACTTGACAAGTATCCTTGACAGTTTATCTATTGCCTATTCAACAAAACGCAAGGAGTTTCTTTGTAAATAGGAATTATTGGCAAGTACACTTAGTAGACCTAGGTTTCTTCATCATACATCATACACATAAATGAAAATGAATTGCCGTATCCGTATATTATAGGTATTATGAATTTTTCAAATAAATGTAATATGTCCAACTGTACTTACGTCTGTAAAAAACCGAATTGGTACTATCTATAATTAGGAAAATGAGGCATTCGGAAAATTAAGAATTGGTAAAATTAAGACTTTTCATAAAGAAGAATTCGACCCGATAATAATGTGCAAAATTTCATACGTGTAAAATTAAGAATTAGGAACTAATCGCCGACAGGCTATTGCTTCATAAGTCTCAATAAAATAAAAACTCGAAAGCATAAATCTTATTCAGTAAATGTTAGACATATTTATGAGAAATATATATTGTTATCTCAAACATTAACTACATTTTTTTAAACTTGTCTAAAAACAATAAAAAATTAAAAATTACATATAAAATTGAACAATTATAAAAAAAAAATAAGTCACCGAGCGGGATTTGAACCCGTAACACTCGTCTCTTGCCCTCCGCGTCTTAACCTGCTGGACCAGACGGACAGTGGCCGGCAGGACGGAATTGGCGACCATATTCTGCTTGGTAAGAAAAACGCTTGAAAACTCAAAAACACGCGTTTTCCCAAACATAAGACTAATCTAGATCGATTGTTTACCCCCGAAAACCCCCATGTGGCCACGTGGTCCGACTGCTTTGTCCGACTGATCGGACGACGTGGATTTTTTTTCCCGTTGTTTCGACTATCGAACTACATGGAATCGCGATTCCGCTTTGTCCGATTGGTCAGTCTACCTGGTCTTTTGTATTCCTGTTAGATCAACTAATCGGAGTGCATGGACTCGCAATTCCGCTTCGTCCGAGTGATCGGTCTACCTGGTCTTTTGTATTCCTGTTAGACCGATTAATCGGACTAGAAACTCTCACCATATTATCAACATAATAACAACAATTAAGGACATATTTATTTTTTATGATTCATATATAATTGAATAATAACATAACAAACTTTTCTTTTTTAAAATAATAAAAATCCCTTTCAGTACTCAAACGAGTAGGTACTATTTATTTTATTTATTTATTTAAACTTTATTGCACAAAACAAAAAGTGTACAAATGGCGGACTTAATGCCATAAGGCATTCTCTACCAGTCAACTACTACAACTACTATCAACATTTAAAGAGCTTCCAAGCCAATCGCTCTAAAAAGAAACCGACATCCATATCGAAATCTCTAAGCATGGCATTTGTATCCAAAATAAAATTGTCTCGTCGGATGACTTCCCTCTTTCCAAGAGACCAACGCGTTCAATTTAGAGTGCCATCCTTCCAGGCAATTTGTTGTTCGGATGAGCTCTCCAAAGATATACCAATCTGCAATGAAGTCATCACTTTTCAGCCATTGACGCTCCATATTAACGTTTAATCATTATTTTAAAGTTCATCATACTCGTACTATGCTAACACAGTTTGCAGGGTCAGATTTACCATGTCCAATACACTTTCGATTATATTTATGATGTCATTTATGTTGGAAGGTTTCGGGATCACCAGATTAAAAGCATGTGCTCTGTTCAGTAATTTATTGAGACAAAATATGGGCCGACATAAGAAACATAAAAAACAAACTGTCATAGAAAAAACTTAATTCTATTCACACAAACGAGTTTGTATAGGTTTACATAAAACCCTATGTTCCAAGACTGGCCCTTAAACCAATATAAACTCGTTAACCTAAACAAAAGTTAACAGAAACAAAGACACATCCGCTGTCCTTACAATTAAAAACATCACACAGTATCAAAAGTAGAGAAATAGTATAAATTAATAAATATAAATCCGCATCATATAAAATAGTAAACACTAAAAACATATATGAAACGGATCTAAAATAATTTATACTAAGTTCTATAAATTACTTAGATAAAGACTTATTATTATCAAAAACAAATAAATGAGATACAAACCTATCGTGTTTTTCTTTTGGTAAAGGTTTCGTTAACACGTCGGCAACCATTTGATCAGTCGAAAGATATTTTAAAGTAACAGTACCTTGTTCAACTATCTCCCTAATGAAATGGTGTCGGACGTCTATGTGTTTCGTTCTGGCGTGGTACATAGAATTGGTGCATAACTTTAATGCCGATTGGTTGTCATTATGCAAAGTTATGATGTACTGTACCCCGTAAATTTCGAACAGAAACTTGCGCAGAAACAGTGCCTCTTTGCAAGCATCTGACAAACACATATACTCCGCCTCCGTGCTGGAAAGAGCTACTGTCTTCTGCTTCCTACTCTCCCATGAGATAGTAGACTTACCAATTTTGAATACGAAACCAGTATACGATCGACGATCGACCTCACTCAACCCTTTGCAACAAGGCGCGCTTTGTACCTTAAAACTTCTCCATCGAGACCAAGTTTCCTTTTAAAAATCCACTTGCATTTCACTGGCCGTTGCTTCATATTGCGGTCAGTCAGAGTCCAACACTTATTATCAATGAAGGATTTATACTCTTCCGCCATCGCGGCTTTCCATTTATCCGCTTCCGGGCCATTCAACGCCTCGCGAACAGTCTGAGGGTCCCCCGCGTCGCAAAACAGCGCACGCGCTACACTAGCAGACTCAAATGAGTTATCACAGTCTTCCAGCGTCGAGTCTCCTGGGACGTACGTCTCATCCGCAAGGTCATCTGGGGTAGCACTACTGCTCTCAGAATCATCTATCGTAATTATACTGTTTTCTTGACAGCTTTCACTAGATGCTTCTGTAGCCTCTGGAGATGAATTGGGTTGCACTTGCGTATCATTAGTCACCGTCACATTGTTATTAATTAGTTCAAACAGATTGTAACGTAAACTGTCATTCTCACTCGATGATATGTCATTCCAAAGCATATGTTCAAGAAAAGTGACATTTCTTGCTATTATGATATTTTTCGGACTCGTCGGGTCTACTAATCTATAACCCTTTGTTTCGTCACAATATCCAACAAAAATGTATTTCTTACTCTTGGGATCCAGCTTGTCCCGTTTATGCTGAAGGGCGTAGGCTTGACAACCAAAAATGCGCAGGTGGCTAAGATTCTCCTTTTACCTGTCCATTTTCTTCTGGAGTACACCCCATCACAGCTTTAGTTGGAGAGCGATTCTTAAGGTAAACAGCCGTATTGACAGCTTCTGCCCAAAACTCCTTTTTCAGACCTGCTTCCTGAAGCATGCACCTGGCCTTTTCCATGATACTCTTGTTCGCGCGTTCCGCGACTCCATTTTGTTGCGGTGATCTTAGAACTGTGGTTTGGTGTCGAATTCCATGCTTCTTCAGGAACTTCTGAAAAATTAAATTGACAAATTCACCACCTCCGTCAGTACGAAAAACTTTTATTTTCTTATTAGTTTGGTTTTCTACAAGAGCTTTGAATTCCTTAAAGTACTGGAAAACCTCACTCTTCATTTTAAGGAAATAAACGAATGTTTTTCTGGACAGGTCGTCAATAAACGTCAATATATATCGTTTCCCACCTACGGACGGGCATGGGAGTGGTCCCATGACATCGCTGTGAACCAACCCAAGAATCTCTTTCGCTCTGGTCTCTGATTTCTTTGGAAATGGCAACCAAATTTGTTTACCTACAATACAGGAAACACACGATTTAAAGTTGTCGTTATCATAAGAAATTCCAGTGACCATACCTTTTCGCATTAACTCCATGCTCCTAGTATTCAGGTGCGCTAGACGGCGGTGCCAAGTTTGTTGCGTAGACTGGCTTCGTGGTACTGCAGGAGACTTCGCTTGCTTGACGTACTCAACAGGACGACCATCATCCTTCCGTTGAGGCATTGACGTCTTGCTGTCACCTGAGTGACGTGTACCTGTGGACGAAGGTGAGCATATGGCCTGCGAGGACGTCTCGCAAGACAAAACAGACACTGTTTTGACGGCATCGAGTGGATAAATACCATCTCTCTGAGTTGCTGTGGCCAAAACTTCCCCATCGTCAGTAATAGTACACACACCAGAACGAAATACAACTTCGTAACCTTTACGAACCATTTCACTGACAGATAACAAGTTGGAAGACAAATTTGGAACTATGTACACATTGCTTATCGTTCTTACACAATTTTCCTTCAAAACAACTTCCACTGATCCTTTACCAGCCGTCATCATTGCCTCTCCGTTAGCAATGAACACCTTCTTCGGCTTGTCACATACGAAATCCGACATCACGCTGCGATCGTTGCACAGATGAAGCGTCGACCCACTATCCACGTACCACACGTCTCGTCGAATTCCCGCAGTCAACGCTGTAAAATGCGTCTGCTTTCTCCGACTGCTCTTGTTACCGTCAGACTTATCAGGGCAGTCCTTCATGCAATGCCCAGTCTTCTTGCACTTGTAGCACTTTAATGGTTTACGTGCTTTTCGAGCTGTGAATACTGTTGAATTTTGTTCATTTTCAACACGACGTGAATTTTCTTGCAGCAATTTTATTTTGACAATTTCGCTTGACAGTGACAAATTCGAATTTTCGAGTGCCATAATCAAAGGGTCAAAGTCACTTGTCAACCCGCTGAGTAAAATAACGGCCAGGAAATCGTCTTCTAGAGGTGAACCAATTTCACTCAAAAGTTGCGATGTATCCGTTATTTTGTTCACGTATGCCTCCATACTATCATATTCACTTAATTTCGTTGCGAATAACGTACGAAGCAACCCGAGTCGTCGACAAAGACCTCTATCCTCGTATGCCTTCTGCAGACTCGCCTATGCCTCTCGCGCCGTCTTTGCGTTTCTAATAAGTGGAAACACCGTAGGCTGCACCGACAAGGCAATTTTTGCGAGCACCTTTTCTTGCTTTTTGATATCCTCGCACTTATTTTCAGTTTCACCGTTGCAGTCCGTCTTCAAAAAAGTATATCAAAAGAAAAAACGCTACGTTACAACCTTAGTTGTATTACAGGCGATTTTTTTATTTAGCCTCTTCAGATATGATTGAGGATTGAGATCCACTGTCTAAAAGACAGCGTAAAACTTGTTTATTGCGGTTATTTGTTATTTCGACAATCTAGAGCAATACTTGATCACAGTCTGTAGCCGTCATAGTGACAGTAGTATTGGACAAAATCGTCGATTGAGGTATATCAGGCACGCTTGCAGATGAAGAAGCTACTGACGTCTGAGGACACGGATTATTATTATTTAAAACAGCAGGTCCTCTACACTCTGTTGCTGATATGGAAATTGCATATGTAATAATGTACTGTGCTTTCTATGAAAAATCCTACACCTACTGGCGTGGCACTGTTCTGTTCTATGTCCAGGGCGTAGTTCTTATATAATCTCCACTGGATTACTTGCAAGTAACGTTCAGTTACAGATAAAGCTTTAAATGTAATAAGGTGTCGTCTAACCAATTTAAAAAAAATGCTGTCTCATTGTTAGAGCAAAAGCAACTTACCCGAATCTTGATTAATGAGTACACAAACTGGACAACACATTAGAAATAAAATAAAATAAAATCGTATGTGTGTATGCCACGAAAAGGTCACACATAGCTATTTATTAAACAAGTGTGTAAGGTAGGTGATTTCAGACGAGTGATTTTTATTCACGTACGAAAAACGAGCGTGTGATTAAATTAACACGAGCCGGAAATCATTCTTTAGAAGCTCATGCAAATTTTTAGTTTAGTATCCCAATAAAACATAAACAGATCAACAAAATAGTAATACGAGTGATGGCCCAAAAACATTAAACATTGCCATTCTTCTTTGTAAATGTTTTGTCGTTCAGTGTATTTCTGTTTACTTTGTCTTTTAACAATTCAATTATCAAATTTACCTTACAATACCGAACTGTGAAAGGCAATAGGTATTTCATTAAAAGCCACAATCGGATTGCTCAATCTCGGAGTTTGCTCTCAATCTCGGTTTGTGGCGGCTTTGTTCGTAATGGGATAAGTTCTTGCTGTTATTGTTGACAGTAATTAGCGCATTGTGAAAGTTTTTATTTTTTATTTAAGTGTTCTTTATTTATATCTAAAATAGTTACTCTCAAGCAACTCTCCAATAATGAAGCTTTGACTTCAGAACACGTGGATTGAGTTTTTGTATAGTAACACTATATTTTTTAAGAGTACTTTTTATCTCTAAAAGAGAAATGGAACCCTCATATTTACAACAGTTGTCCCTTCGACTGTCCTTTAGTCTGCCTTTCATAAAAAGGAAACAAAAACCTGAAAGGTACTGCCCGTTGTGAAAAATCTGACATTAAATAAATACCTCGCTATCGCTATTTCATATGTCATATGCGTGGATACAATATGAATGATAAGGACATGTGAAATAAACAATCATTAGTTTACACATTAAAACAAAAAACTTAGAAACCAAATATGTAAGAACACCATTATTCGTAGTTTACTAGTTTTTGTAGCTGCGATAGTCATCGTTGTATAAATTGCATATGAACGGTAGGTACACGGAAAGAACATGTCAAGCCAAAAAAATAAAATAAAAAAAAAGTGGTTTCAATCCCAAAATATAGAGCACTCATTAGACTATAACTTCCCTCTCAGTTAGGCATTCAAATATTTATGTAACTTGTCTTCTTTTATCAGGGTAAAATTATATGGGTAATTGCAACGCTTCTAACTTTCAAATCGCTATAAATCAAAATATTATCAAGGTGACTAGACATGTAATTTCCGTGTACCCTTCGTGTGGTGGGAGATAATGTTACGCCGTTGGATTAGACCAAAACTTCATTCGTTAATTTCGGTACTTTAGAAGCGTTGTCATGTCATTTCAGGCCGCTTCAGGTGTTGCTCTATCACATATTAAAAGGTCAAAATTGAACCCAAGTTGCCGTCGTTTTCAGGCGCCTTGTACATGTCTTCAGTCCGTTACAGGCCACCCTCTATCAGATGACGCCATAAAACCCATTTTCAGGCGTTATGGACCCCTTATGGGACTCTGAAGTACACATCAGTATATAGTATATGGCGAAATTTCCAGTATGAGTGACAAAGAAATAATCTGAACATTCGAGAAATGTGTATAGAAATAGCACTACTAGAAACAGAAGCCTTACTCGGAACCTTCGAGAACGGGGACTGATCGTCACTCCCTTCTCAAATGTTCCGAGTATAGCTGAATCTCTGGATTGCGGTTGTGCCTTTAGAGATAGACATCAATGGCCGAGAATGTTACCAACGCTCAGGCTGGACCTACAGAGATAGCACTAGTGGAAAGAGATAGCTATACTCGGAACACTCGAGAAGGGAGTTACAGAGATTGCACCATTAGAGATAGATGTCCCTATGGCCGAAAATGTTCGTGAGCTCAGGCTGGACCTTACAGGAATATTCGCGGCATTCGCGCTTTATGTGGACAATGCATCTCGAGTGATTCCGCGAAGTACAAAAGGGCGCCAACGGATGCAATCTTGGTACATGGCGATATAGGTTCAGATGACCATACTCGAGTAATGCACTGTATTTATTAGTTACCTAAATTTGGGATTTAATTTTTTTATCGATCAAGCGTTTATTAAAATTTATTTATTATCAAAAATAGACCCCTTTAGTAGAGTTGTTAGTCCGCTGTTTTCTAACATAATCGGGTTACAAGCATGAAATTTCTACCACAGATAGAGTGTCCCCGAGTGATTATTTTCAGATGTGGAGGGAAGTCAGATTCGTCCCCTGTGAGGCGGGAGAGCGGAGTGAAAAGGACCAAGTATACCTTGTCGTGTTACCCGGTCCTCCGAGGAGTCGAAGGACACGATAACAGACGTGAGAGAGAAAGATAAGAGACAAGAGTCGAAATCATCTGCCGCACGTGTGTTATACAACGTTTTACTATGCATTGTGCGAGGAAATAAAAAAAATATAAAGTGTAAAATAATTTAATTATAAATTAAAATTAAAAGTTATATTTGTACAGTTTTTGAAGTTAAATTTCATCGGTTTTCCAGCAAATTGTATTGTTTGACTAACAGTATGTTCGTGTAATATATCTTCATTTTTTGAATTCGAGCTACAGGCGGGTGGTGTAGAAGGACGTTCAGCTAAACCTGAATTAAACAGGATCGTTTCTATTTTGGGTCGTTTGGCAGTGGGTTCTATACATATAACGATCATCTAAACCTGAAGTAGACGGGATCGGTTCTGTTTCGGGCTGTTTGGCAGCAGGTTCTTTAGGAGTGTTTGTGCATGGGATGGGATTCAAATTGACGGCTTTTGTTATTTGGTCGGATATATTTTTTTTTTCTATTGAGTCTTCGACATAGCTTTCCGCTACCGTGTTAGATTTCCACCCACCATGGCGCTTGAGGGTCGTATTATCTGCTCCCGATTCAGCAAGTAGCGTGGCAGATGTTCGCCTGAAACTATGGCCGGTGTATAATTGAGGCTCCGGAAGCCCGAGAAAAACGGCAATTTCTTTAGGCATGCCGCCGAACTTATTAATTCCAATATTTTGGGCAGTACATTTTCCATTGGTATAATTCTGAAAAAAAAACGGTTGCTTTTTCCCTTGTCCGAGCGCAAACTTTTGTATTTTTTTACGACATCATAAAATTGTCCATGTATTACAAAAGATCTTGCGATTTTAGTCTTGGTGTCCGGTATTTTGACTAAAAGCATTTGACCGTGATTTTTAATGTCATCCAACGTTATTTTAGCAAGTTCTTCTCTCCTGCATGCACCCGTAACGCCAAAAATCAATGCAACCTGGTAAAAAAACAACGTTTATTTGTTATTTTTTATTTTTTTGATTTTATTTATTTGGGGCATCAACAGCAATACAATTTATAATAATTAACAATATAGTACAACAACAAAAGCCAATAAAAGATGTCCACAAAAATACAGTAAGCAGAACTAGTTACAAGAAAAATTAAACAAACATGGTATGCTCGATCAGGTTAGTGCGCATGTGTGTGTGCGTGAGTGTGTGTGTGTGCGTGTGTGTGTGAGTGTGTGTTTGGAAATGGAAAGGGATATTGAAATAACTATTATCTGAGCTTAACATTAAAGAATGAATACGCTTCTTCAATGTCGATTTGGTACAGTCAAATAAGTCAATACTGCTAAACAGTTTATTATATTGTCTAAGGAACCGAATGAATGGGGAATTCTGTGCATAATTATTGGTGTTGACTGTTGGAAGCCTAAACAGTGCACGATTGGCGTGACGGGTTCTTATTTTTGGCACAGAGAAATTAATCTCTGCAAGCAGCGCGGAGCTATCGATGCGGCCAGAGAGAATGTCGTATAAAACACACGTGTCAAGCATAAGACGCCGATTCTCAAGGCTCAGGAGGTGGTGGCGACAACACATAGAAAAATAGCTGGTATCCCATTTCTTGGATCGAAAATTAAGGTGACGCAGAAAGTGATACTGAATTTTCTCAACTTTCTCCTTGTAAATCGTATACTGAGGCGACCAGACACAGCTTGCGTATTCAAGGATGCTTCTAACATATGCATAATAAACTACTTTAATACATGCGGCATTCTTAAACTCTCCACAAACACGATACACAAAGCCCAGGTTCTTGTTCGCACGGTTTACTATGTCATCAATGTGTAAGTCATATGTTAGTTTCGCATCGAGAGTTACACCTAGGTCCCGTATTGAACTTACGCGCTCAATAGCCTCACCTCCGATTTGGTACTGATGCAACAAAGGGTAGGGACTTCGCGTGAAAGAGATCTGGCCACATTTTTTACATTTACATTAATGCGATTAGTATAATAATAATCAGACAGGCGGTCCAAATCACTTTGCAACTCATTGCAATCATTAATGCTGCGAATGCTTGCAAAATTTTTTTTGTCGTCGGCATACATAAGAAACATTGAAAATTTAAAAACTTTATATATATCATATAGATATGCATTATAGAGCAAAGGACCTAAGTGCGATCCCTGGGGGACACTTGAGGGAACGTCTACAAAGTCTGATCTGCAACCTCCTAGTACAACCGCTTGCCGGCGGTTGCAGACGTATGAGGAAACCCACCTGAAGACATCGCCACGAATACCCAACCAGTAAAGCTTGCGAAGCAGGATGACGTGGTTTACACGATCAAACGCCTTCTCAAAATCAGTGTAAATCACGTCAATCTGCTTCCTCTTATCCATCCCACGGTGAACATGATTTGTAAACTCTACAAGATTAGACACAGTCGACCGACCTCTTAAAAAACCATGTTGCTGAGGCGGAATGGCTTTATTTAATACCTCATAGATATTACTTAAAATTATCTTCTCAAATGTCTTAGCAAACTGGTTTAATATAGATATGGGACGATAATTTATTATTTTAGTCTTGGGACCCTTCTTATAAATAGGTACGATCAATGCTTGTTTCCATTTATCAGGAAATAACCCTTCGAGTAACGATTTATTAAAAAGCATCGAGAGAGGAAGTCCTAAACTTGGAGCACAGCTCTTAATAAAAAATGGAGGGATTCCATCGCTACCAGCGCCACCATTAGCATCCAACCTTAGCAACAACTTAACAACCTCGTCGGATGATATACTTATCGATGAAACTATTTCGTTACTATCACAAAAAGGCGGTGCTAACGGCAAATCAGGATAAGCGATGAGAGGCTTACTAAAAACTGAAGAAAAAAAATTACTAAAGCTCTCACAAATTTCTCTATTATCATCCAGCACCCGATCATGGTATTCAAAAAACTTAGGGTAAGCAGACCCGCCTCGACGAGCTTTGACGAACGACCATAGCTGTTTAGGATTTCTTTTAATTCCCTCCTGAACAATTTGTAAATAGTCCTCCCAGCATTTTTCCTGAACACGTTTCTGGCGTTTACGTAATAAAGAAAAATCATCGTAGTCCAGTGGGTTCCCGTATCTTTTCCACCTTGAATGCATTTTGTCTTTTTCCTTAATTATTTTAATCAAACTCGAACTGAACCATGTCGGGTATTTACCTTTGTGAGTACGCGTGTCTAAGGGAACATATTTGGTAATTATTTCATTAAGAATATTATAAAATTTAGTGAGTGCTGTGTCCATCGACTCTCCAGCAAAACACAAATTCCAATCTATGTTATTAAGATGACCGTTTATAGCATGATAATCGCCCTTACGAAATCTAAACATCGGGCGGGGAACTTCCTTCATTGGAGCAGAGAAAATATCACAAATATTAATTTCAAGTGGTGGGTGATGCGTGTCTTCCTTAACGAGCGGGAAGTTTGAGTTGGATACATCAACAGCGAAGTTAGAGAATATTAAATCTAGTGTGTTATTACTTTAATTTTTTGAGTAGTTAAATTGCTCTAAGTTTGCAAGAAAGAATGTTTCAACGAGCCTAAAGGCTGCATTCTGAACTTCTACTGGTCCACGCCGTTCAAATACAGGAGTAGTATTAAGATTCCATATAATATGCGGGAGATTAAAATCGCCAGCCACAAATAAAAAAGAGTCAGGTGACTCAGATATCACCTTTTTAAATAAACAATTAAAGTTTGTTATATGTTGGGTTAGCGAAGGGCCAGGAGGCGCGTAAACTGAACACATGTGCAGATCCCGGTTAGACGTCACTGGAGCCCTAGGATCGCAACGCGAGCGCAACTATTCAGCAGGAATGGTAACCCACAGACATTCGGTACCAGGACTTGCCCAGGTGGAGTGATTGCGCGCGCCCAAAGTTCGCAGAACTAAAATCATTACACCACCACCGTCAGCCAGTTCAGTCGCCGCCAGTCAGTTTAATGTAAATAAAACGTATAAAGTATACACAAACAATGTATCAATGTTAAACAGTTAACACAGACAGATATATATGTTAAAATTTAGATAGTTTACCTTGGTTGCTAGGTACTTGGTATCTGGAGCCTCATTTAAAAACTTCTCCACATCGTTTGATTTGAGAACTTTCGACTTTTTTGACTTAAAGCCAGCGTTCTGCCGTTTTATAAACGCAATCAGTTTCGAAAAAGTTTTAATATCGATGTCATTTTTACACTTCATTGTACTGCTTAATATTGAATATATCGATCATAATGTGATTGGCTTGTATTTTTTGGCTAAATCGTTAAAATATGCCAACAGGACATTTTCGGAAAAAGAGCCGGCTTTCTTATTTTCCTTCCATTGCAGAAAGTCATAATAAGTGTTTAAGTATTTCTCCTTGGATTTAGCCGGTAAGAGGCTTATTGTTGGCATTCTTCGCTTCGTCAATAATATTCTCAGGGGTTAAAATTCAACGACTCGTCACTAGAACTCAACATTTTTATCTGATTTATTACACGTCCTGGTCATTGATCAACTCGAACAAGAAATAAGATTAGTAAAATGGCGGGCTTATTTTCAATACATGCGCGTTCAACATAGCTTCTACTGCGCATGTGCAATCTATTTTCGTCGTATCGCAAAGAGGCACAAGTTATATACCTTCAGCCAAACATAATTATTTAATTCAAGTTTAAAACTAATTTATTCGTCAAAATCTAAATGTATTTGAATTAATAACTAGTTTAAAGAAGAATTTGTTTTATTGTACTTTTAAATGGAGTATAGTTTGTGTATATGACTAATTTGTTCCTTTGCTTAACACGTTGAATGCGGGAACTGGATTTTATAATTTTCATTCAGTGCTATACATATCATTTTTGAATTGTAGCATAGTTTTTACTAGTGCGGTACAAGACTATTTTGGCTTGTGACTAGAGGTCCAAAATTTGGCAAATATATCTTTGTTGGTTTAACAAATTGATGATTTATTTGAGCTTGTGCAAAGAGTTAATTCAGCCAAACGTTTTTAAAATAATTATTTGAAATTAGTTTATTGATCAAATCCTCAGCCTCAGCCAACAGTAATTAATAAAGTGTTTATATTAATCATTTATTTTATTGTAGCTTTTAAATGATTGATAATCGGCATTTAACTAATTTTTTTTTTCACATAGTAAAACTTCTTTGCGTCGAGCTCTCAGGCGGAGTTAAAATTTAAAAAAAATGTAAAAGTAAAAAGCACTAGTGCGGAAAAGTAGTACTTTCCGCACAGTTTGAATGCCAAGAATACGCTCTTTTCGAGCACATGCATTGTAAATTATTTTTTTAACATTTTTGAATTATTATTATTTAAAAAAGCCTTTTTAATAATTTTAAAAACTACTTAACTGTAACTTAGGTAGTTTTAATAATGCAATACTAAGTTCAAGAAACGGGAGCCTGTCGTATCGCATAACGTTTTTTGTCCTAAATTTTTTTTGTCGAGAATGTTTGGCATACTGTTATATACCAATGAATGAACTTCTTTGAAATAAGGTTCAATTTCACCTTCCAAATAATATAAATGTACTCACGGTTTGCACTTTCCACCACACTCACTCTTATGCACCAAAATTTCCAAGTTGATCTGCTGAAATGCGATTACTAGCGCCCTCTCTCCGCTGACCTCGGCAAACTGTAGATGCAGCTTTCCTCCGCTAGATGGCGGTACCGTCGCTGCACACTGCCGCACAAATCGTATCCCTCTGAACAGCGAACCACTGCTACTATGGGAACGATGCGAAGTAGCTCACGCACTGAACTACTACACAGACTTCCTCAAAAACTTCTTGTTTATCCTATTCATTTTGCGCGGGGGAGTTTGACGCTGCCGCGCTTTAATTAAAGCAACATTTCTCTTTAACTATACATAATACGGCATGTGATATATCATTTTCGGATAAACTAAGGATGAGGAATTTATTTCTAAAACAAAAATAATGCACTTTCTAAAAAAAAAAGAAAAAAAAAACTGAAACTGTAAAAAATTTAAAAAGAAATCACAAGACAAAAAATATATTCGTAAAGCTACATTTATGCAGTTTTCAAAAATATATAGTTTATTATATAAATCTGTTGATCCACGGAAGATAATAAATAATATTAAGCATAGGTCAGGGTGATCTCAATGGATGATCGTTAGTGAAGTATGGGTTTGGTACTGTTTTAAACACACAAAAGGTGCATATTTTTTTTGGTTAAGGTCTCACGGTATTTTAAATGAACCAACACAATGTAAATTTATGTTATTTATTACATGATCCACTGCAGAGACAGAGGTCTGAACATTTAAGCTGCTTTTTTTTACAATTACACCAGCTGCGGCACTGTTTCTTGCACCTGACAATTTCCAGACATGCATCTGCAGCAACCGGCAAGTCCGTCCATGTAGACTTCCAGTCGTCGTTCACCTTACTCCAACCCCAAGTAGACGGACAGGGTAGATTTAGAACCGGTGCTAGCTGACCCCAAACATGCACCCCTTGATAAATGGCTCTTAAAAAATGCTGATATAAAGCAGCTTTGGTCGGTGGGAGATGTTTTATCTGCCGGTCTTTCATGGTTAACAGATATTTACGGCACTCATTTACAGAAGTACACGAAGCTGATCTGAAATAATATTCTGGATTAAGTTTTGAGATCCTATTATATTATTATATCAGTTTCAAAAAGCAGAAAGTCTCACCTATCGTTTAATGTTACAACGTATGTTTCTATGAAAGCCATTGCCTCCTCAATGTGTCCCTCGATCGCTGATTCGAAACCTACAGTTAGGTCAGGAAAGGCTTCCCACGCTTCAACAGCACTTCTTTTTCCTTTTCCATTGACTGAAGATACCGTGTCACATCCTGTGAATCCGTGAAAGAGGGGTAATACTCTTGCTCTCTGTGGCCCTGTAAATTAACAAATACATATAAAACACCCTTCTCTTCTTAATTTACGATGACCAAATATACCATTTTACCTAAGGCGGTGGTTTAAGGTTTTCCTGTTCCTATATGCACCCACAGCTCCTCAAGCTAAGGTAAAGATTGCATATGTGCAACTGCCATACATCAGTATCCATAGTACGTATCATGAGTTTCGTAAAGCCTCGATCGACAGCATCAGATGCATGCACATGCACCATGATCCGAGTATCAGCCTCTTCATGATTGCAAGGAGCTAAGCTTATCGTGTCACGGGTCACGTTCGAGAAAACATTTTCGCCATCAGTAACATGAACTTCCTTGCCATCATCGAAGTTATAAGAATGGCAGAATGCAGATAGCAGGCGAAACAACCCTTCTTTGTTCGAGTTGTCTCTAAGAAAATTAGCCCAACCCTTTGGTGTTTTGGTAGTAGCTGTAACCAGCGTTCGTTGCCCTGTGCCACGTTATTCTCTGGTCGATTTTTAGGGTTCCGTAGCCAAATGGCAAAAAACGGAACCTTTATAGATTCGTCATGTCTGTCTGTCTGTCTGTCTGTCTGTCTGTCCGTCTGTCCGTCCGTATGTCACAGCCATTTTTTTCCGAAACTATAAGAGCTATACTGTTGAAACTTGGTAGGTAGATGTATTCTGTGAAACGCATTAAGATTTTGATTCAAAAATAAAAAAATAATAATAAATATTGGGGGCTCCCCATACTTAGAACTGAAACTCAAAAAAATTTTTTTTCATCAAACACATACGTGTGGGGTATCTATGGATAGGTCTTCAAAAATGATATCGAGGTTTCTAAAACATTTTTTTTCTAAACCGAATAGTTTGCGTGACAGACGCTTCCAAAGTGGAAAAAAGTTGGTCCCCCCCCCTCTAACTTCTAAAATAAGAAAATGAAAAATCTAAAAAAAACATATGATGTACATTACTATAAAAACTACCAACGAAAATTGTTTTGAACGAGATCTAGTAGGTAGTTTTTTTTTAATACCAAATACCTAACTTTGCACCTAATTTATATGGGGCGCTATACATACCAGGTGCAAACTTAACTTAAACACTTAGGGATGGAAAGTGTTTGTACGGAACCCTCGGTGCGCGAGTCCGACTCGCACTTGGCCGGTTTTTAAACTGTCACTCCTATATTTGTCCCACACAACATCTAACCTTGATGCCGTGGTAAGTTCCCGGCATAAAAAAGGCATGAAAATATTTTCAGCATATTCACCAAAAGTTTTACTTTGGCCGGGGCACAACATGTGAACAATAACTGAACCATCCAGTATTTTGACTGAGGCTTGTGGGACGTTATGCAAAGTTACGTAGCCGCATATTGTGGCAATGGACTTTAATAAATCCGATTTGGTCCCAGATCGCAATTTACCCAAAGAAGAAAGAGATGGAGGGCTGCTTTGGTTTTCATGTGCAAAAAATGAGAACCTAGACTGCAATCATTCTTCAGTCCTCCTATCATAGCACTCGTTTTGCTTTCAGTCTTTTTCTTTGGAGTGTTTAACAGGGGATATTTATTTAGTTTGATGGGATCTAGTAAACTTTTATCAGCTTTCGTGTGCAATCTTTTCATACAAAATGTATCTCTCTTCACCCTTTTTTTTCGATTGTGAATATTGTATCAATAACTTCACGTGGGGCGATATTCTTCGTGTCAATATTATACAACTCCGTTGATTGTTCGAGAAATGGATTCCCTAGATTATTTATTGTTGGCTCTAATGATTTCACATCCGTGATGAATTTATTTTTATTTGCTGTCGTGTCCGAAAAGTGGTTGGCATCTGTCTCATTTGCGTCGTATTGTGCATTGAAAAATAAGGCTTCATCCTCAAATCTGTCAATCAATTCTGTCAGTTCGGGGCCAGCAAGAAGCCGATTACGCAAAGCGCCTGGATTTTCAGTCAAACCAATCAGCCCTAAAATATATAAAATTCGTAGTATCATAATATTAAATAATTTACTGACATCAGTTGTGCATATTTAAAAAGCATTTTAACCTTACCTCCTTCTCCTTTCTATATGGCATTCATTTGTTCATGTGCTTGGTCCACAGCCATCCCGGAAAACTTGCGACTGCTTTTTCTGGCAACAAATTGACCATTTTCAAAGTAGTTGAATAACTCTAGATGTGTGTCCTTTAAGTTTGTTAGATCCTTAAGATTAACTGACAGCCACCGGGCGTAGTTCACGTGGTCCAAGGCAAAAAAACAGGGTAATATCTATCTTATCGACTCTAGATACATTGAAAAGTTGCCACTTCTGATAGAGCGCACAAATCGCATTACGGCGATAATAAGGTTGAATCCTATATGCCAATATTTGAAATGTGGGACATGAGATATTTTCTGCTCACACCACTCATCAAAAGATAGCGCAGCCTCGTTATCACTGTCGTCCAAGATACTTTGGTATGCTTTTTTTATCAAAGAATACAAAGCTACAGCAGTTACCTGAAAGAAAAGAGAGTAATTAACTATTAGTAAGTCCACCTAAATTTAAAAAAAGACATAATATAAGATTCAGAAAGAGATAACTAAACAAACTCACCTGAAGAGCATAATATTTTGTACGTGCCACATTAGTCGCATGCAGCATTGCTTCGGATCGACCCTGTGTGGTTACTTTGGCCTCTACTAAGGCCTCGGTCCAACCACTTTCTCTCAACCACTGTCCAATAACTTTTAAAGCAGCCATTTCGATGTGGAGACCACCCATGATGATATGAAAATCTGGAGGCACGGTAGTGCCCCCGCCAAGACGAACAAGAAAGAGGCGGGGCACTACCTACCTGTTCTCGAACCGTTTCGTCTCATTTTCAAACCCTCATAGTTTCGTCCCAGTTAACACCAGAGCGCCCAAATTCACAGGTTAAAATGCAGTTAGGGAACATATAAAATGTACTACATTTCATTGATCTAGCTTTTATACTTTAGGTTTTATTGGTACCTAAAATACGCCGATTTTGCCACTCACTTATACACTGACGTATCAAAACCTCTGGGGTACTTCCCGATGACCTAGAAAGCTGAATTTTGGTATGTAAGCTAGTATTAGTACACAAACAACAAAATAATTCTAAAACTTGGAACTTTTACCCCCCAACCCTTTAAACTAGGGGATGGAAGTTTGTATGAGAATTTTGATACTAGAGGTCTGAAAATTTATAATATAGGGACTCCTTGTTATAAAGAAAACACATAATATTCTAGGATTTGAAGAAAATCCTCCCACCCTTTCAATAAGGGAATGGAACTTTGTATGGGATTCCCATAATAGGGGATAAAAGTGTATAATATATATGGGGCTAAACGTAAGTATTTCTTAAAATAAAACAATTATTACTACTTCTGTATCTACACTTTGACTTCGTATTTTAAATATTTCTTTATAGACCTACCAAAATGCAATAATAAATGCAGCGCAATTAACACGCGGAATTTTATATTTTTGATTGTTGAATCAATGATTTTTATAGAATAGAATAGAATAGAAATGTTTTATTTGCTAGAATACTACAACACATGTGGTACAAGATCTAATGGTACATAGGTTAGTAAAGTATTCTGTCGTTGAACGACATGCAAAATTGTGTTTATACAACATAAGTAGGTACAGTCATGGGAACAGCATGCAAAAAGATTATTATATTATTATTTATACACTAAAAATTATTCATTTTAGGGCTAATATAATCATTAAATTAATTAATAAATAAAGTCAATCATTCAGTCTATATTCTAAAAATTCTTTTAAGCTATAGAAACAATGTTCTGCGAGCCATCTGTTAATTTCTCTTAAATATTTATTATACTCCATTTGCCTGATATATTCTGGGATATTGTTGTATATGATTATGCACATATTATAAGCATTTTTACTATAAATAGCCGAACGACACGGAGGTTGATACAGTAAACTCTTGTACTGCGATCTCTGTTTGCCTACAAAAACATCCGACCTATTTTTAAAGAAATCTGGATGTTCCTTGACAAGTAAGCATACTTTCTTAATGTACATGCAAGGTAGTGGCAGAATCTTCAGTTGTTTAAAGATTGGCCTGCAGCTATCAGTGTGCGAGATATTAGCTATTGCACGAACACATTTTTTTTTGTCTTACAAAAGCCCTGACTATGTCAACTGAATCACCCCAAAGCAAGAGTCCATAGTTCAGCAGTGAGGATGCATACCCATGGTACGCCGTGATGGCAGCTTCAACAGAGACGGTCATTCTAAGTTTTCTTATGGCAAACACAAAACTATCCAACTTGACACAAACAAAATCAACATGTTGTTTCCAATTCAGATGAATTATATCCATCTTAAGCAGATTTAAGCGTAAGATGAATGCGTAAGAGGAAATGATATCAACAAGAAAAATAGGCAAAGATAGAGCTCTGAAGACTGATGCTCAAGAAACGCTACAGCCCAAAAAAAATAAAAAAACTAGGGCACCTTACAAAAAAAAATTAGATCTCACCAAAACATTTCATGTAAAATAGGCGGCCAAGACTCACATGCTCATAATGCTTTCGCTGTAAAAAGTTATCAAATCCCAGGAAAAGCCAAGCCCCTAAGCCCTGACTTTACTAACCCTACACCTTGGTTTCAAAAGTATGGCTTGGCCGTTTCATAGTTCCGTAAATAAGTCCAACGGACCGTCTGGCCGTCTGGCAGAGTTTCCTTTATCGGTAAAGATATTCCGAAGTGTGCTGTAAGAAATGCTTATGCCAAGGTTATATGTGACATCATAAGCGCCTTTTTCCTCGTTTCAGAGTATGATTTAGCTGATAAATAAACTGGAACTGAGGTCTCCATTTGCTTTTCATGTATCCGTGCTACACCTCTCTTCTTAAATTGAACTGCATTATACGCTAAAAGTTCACTTATGACGTAGCAAATACTCACACTCATACCCATACTCATTTATTCATAATGCACAAATACATTATATGTAAATTTTACAAAAGGGTACAAATTTACAGTGTAGTTAGTGGTTATTTTATATGTCAGTTTACACAGTTATAGTCAGTAATAGTTAATTCGATTTTTGTACAATATTACTTTTACTGGTAATAGTTTTATTCTGTAACTTCCTATTCGATAAATAATGTCATTAGTCATTAAATAATTTTAAATATCCATCTTTGGTGTCAGTAACAAAATAACGTATGCGGAATGAAATTTGGACAAAGTTCAATACGCTATTTAATTAAATTAGTTTAACCAAATATGTATTTATTTGTACTCATATTAACACAAAATAAATAAAATTTAATGTGAAAAGAAATTTGGTCCCATCCGGGCTACTTTTCGACAGTTTTCTGGCACTTTCTTCATGGCCGCCGTATACGAGGATGTTGGCATTTAATTCAACTCCGATAAAATTTTTCTTTTTTAACTTTCTATAGTTTTGGGTCGAAAATTATTTGCGTACACACGTCTTTTCAGATTGGCCCAAAAATTAGTTGGGATACGTTAGGCGGGTTTGATTCTTTCGGTACGTACGGGATTTCTGGCTCATCAATTTCCTTCGAAGTTTTTTTGAATAATGACTAGATGCTAGATCTAGCCAAAACACTACATTAGCTCCTCGGGTCCGTAATGTTTCATATAATGTCAGATAAACTAACATACACTTGATATACAATCGATTGATATAAAGTTGTTTCATATAATGTAACGTTTCATATAATGGTTTTTTCCTATATTTTGCTTTGCTCTAATTATCGATAGATATAATAGGCTAAATGACATAATTGACAATATGCATAATTATACTTTCGTATAACATATTTATCGCATAAATTTGTTTAACATACAAACTATTTAGAATAATTGCGTTTTCATATAAATACTGCCTTAATGTGGAATAGGTAATGTTAGGAATCGTAAGCCAAGTTGGACCTGCGCGGCTCGCTCGCTTCGCTCGCTCGTTAGGGTCGCAGTTTAACCTAACTCGCTTCGCTCGTCGTCGTACCTAACCTAAGCCAAGTCGGACCTGCCTTAAGGTGATATAGGAGTGACAGCCTAATATTCAACTCAACTTATATCTTCTGTAGTTTATAGCATTGGCGAATTATATGAAGTAAGTCATTATGATAAATACGTTTTATACCAAGTAATAAATATAGTAAATGTACATTATACTAAAAGTAATTATACCTATAAACCATTATATCAATTGTTATATTCGATCATTTGAAAATTATCTAAACAATATTATACCATTCGTTACATTATACAAAGCAATGTTATATCAAACCAAAATAGATTAAGTGAAGTTATATGAAACGTCGGGCACCCTAGCTCCTCTATGATTTAACCGTATAAAATGACGCACAACTGGCAAACATCGCTCGATGTAGTTGTCAGCAGTAACCGCCAAACCAGACTTAAAAAACACCGGCTTCGACATAGCACGAGGGCTTATTGCTACCCATAGTAGAACCTTTTTTGGAAACTTGTTGTGTTCTACATATTTAACAGATTATTCGGTCCGGTCATTAGCCTTTTCAAAATAGAAGTTACCCTGCCATTCATTCCCATCTAGGGTGAAATAGGATTCATCATCCATAACGCACTCTCTGTCGTTTTTGCGTAGAATATATTTTTAACCAAAGTTTCAAGTTTTTTTTTTGTGGATAGTTTTTGCTTTTTGGAGACGGGCGGTTTGACTTTTCTTGATCGTTTAACAATACCCATATTATTGAGATGCTTTTTCACGGTTTTCCCGTCACAGCTGAATTTATTTCCAAGTTCTCTGTATGATTTTGCCACACGATCGGCCGTCATTTTCTTTAATTGACTCCTCTGCGAAGAACTACTCAAACTGCTAACCTTCCCCGAGACAGATTTTCTAGTAGTTGTTTTTCGTAAGGAATAAGATGACAAAATATTATAAATAGTACTTCTGCTCTCCCCCATTTGTGTGAAATGTTTTACGACCCTCGACTTAGGCCAGTTCGGGTGAATGTCGCAAAATTTACACACATTCTCTGGACGTCTTTCTTTTCGATTTGCCATAATAAACTCAATAAAAAACACACAACCATGAAAATTATGCCAATTACTGAAAAATGTACTCGGAAACAAATGACATTCACAAAATTTCAAATTCCGAAAGTTTAATGTGTTAGTTACGCCTAAAGAGTTTGTCCAGATTTCATTCCGCATACGTTAGAAACTTGCGTTAAAAAAATATGTTATGATAAGTACAACTCCGAGATGTCATAGAAGGCCTTTTCCAATAGCCATTTTTTCAGTTCGTTATGAAAGGAAAATTCGCTAGTTTGATCTTTAACGCTGTCTGGGATACCGTTATAGATTTTAGGACCTATTTATATGTGATACTTTGGTAGACTTGGTTAGTCGACATCTGGTCGTCTTTAGTTTACCTACCCGACTTTGAATATCTCTTAAATTTCGACTTACAGTTTTTAAGGGAAAATCTTCAATATTACGCCTGACAAACTTGGAGATGTTAAAAATGTATAATGACGGAACTGTCATTATGGCCACTACGATTGTCTTTGTCAACAGATTGAGATTTAAATCCATAGATAATCATTGTTACAAGAGCCAAGAGAGACTTAGGCACTGCGTTCATTTTAGTTTCATCGTTATTATTATTATTAAATTTGTCAGACCTCACAATATTTGAAGCTTCTATAGCGATAAGTCCAGATCTGCTTTGAATGTGATGAGACTTGGCATACCTTTTCTATCACAGGAAACGAGGTAAGGGCATTCGGCTAGTATGAGTTGTTTGAGCCTGGTAGTGTGAACGAAATAGTCAAAACTAAGATCCTTAATATGAATAATGACACAAAGGTAAATTAAGAAAGAAAAATTGAATGCGATCTACTACAATCGAAGCGGGGTTTGAACCCGCGACCTCTGCGTTATTACCACATAAAAAATATAGAATCGATAAAAAGATTCTATACAAATATTTAGAACAGCGCCATCTCTCTCGCAGTCTTCACACTTGCTGTAAAGCAATGGGGATTGGGGATCGTGCGTGTAAAACGCACATCCTAGGGTATGGCTAATGCGCAATAAGCATTTCAAAAAAAACATATATGACGCAGAGGGCGCTCCAGTAGCGTAAAGGATTAAGGGATGAAAGATTTGGTGTGACTGACGTAGCTGTCGGATAGCTCAGTTGGGAGAGCAATGCGCCGGTAACGCAGAGGTCGCGGGTTCAAACCCCGCTTCGATTGTAGTAGATCGCATTCAATTTTTCTTTCTTAATTTACCTTTGTGTCATTATTTATAAAAATAAAAATGTGGTATTACCACATAAAAAATATAGAATCGATAAAAAGATTCTATACAAATATCCTTAATATGCTTTCTTTGAAGTTCGGCCAGGGAGCCAATTCTCAGTTCATGTGATTTGCTATCGAATTTGATAATATATCAAACGTCTTGTATCGAACGAAAATATCACAAAAATCTCCATTCATAGAGAAAATGGTATTCTCATAGACCTGAGAATATTAAACTCGATACGATATCGGTGACAGGTGCTACTTCACGTTCCATTTTCTTGATTATACTTATATTATAATCGAGGAATATTTTTTTTACTTATTTTATTTTATTTGATATACAAACCATTGTTTATTTTGTAAATGTATGTAAAATACTTGTATTACTTTATTTTTATGTAAATGTATGAGCTACAAAGCAAATAAAAGAAAAAGAAAAATTGTTTCAGTGCTCATGGAACGAATGGAACGCAAGCATGTCAACTTGTCAGTGTCAGACTTTTTTTATAGGCTTATTATTGTTAATCATAAATTCGTAAAGGTCGTGATATTAATATTCTACATTAGTCGAGAAATTAATTATGGAACCCGCGGCGAAAAAGAGAAATGGATATCCGAAAATCTTTTCTGAAAGTCTATTCATTCCATAGAAAAGGGTCCTCGCGCCATAAAATTCGTCTTCGTGGAAACTCTGCTGCCGCAACTTCAGCCTCTTCAACGACATTCTCAATCAAATTTAGTATAGCGTTCAGCATTCATATTTTACTACAACAAATCAATAAAAATGCGAGAAAATCGAATAAATTATAACATAGACACTTTTGACAGTAGCAATATCACAGACGATAATTTTGTATGGGCTACGCTTGACCACTCGTTGCGTATCGAGTGCTGGCACTGGATAAATATCACATTTGATATCACGAGTAGGGTTTGCAATTCGAATATTCGTCTATTCGAATATTCGAATTATTCGCCACAAATAGTATTCGAATTCGACAGCACTCAATATTCGAATAAAACGAATATTTCGAATAGTGCAGACATTTGTTTGAAATTATTCACGTTTGCGAAAAAATATCATAAAATGCCAGGATTAATAAAATTATCCTTCTTCTGTGCTGTCATGTTATGATGCTGAATGACACTATGATGTAAGTAAACCAAAATCATAATTCTAATATAAACTAAATGTTACAACTAAATGTTGCTGAAGTTGAACACGCGGTGATGAAGATGAAAAACCGAAAAGCTACGGCGACAGATGAGATCCCTGCAGACTTATAGAAAGCCCTCGGACCGATAGCCGTGGTTTGGCTTACTAAGCTATTCTACATCATCCTAGCTACCAAACGCATACCAGAGTCTTGGCGTGAAAGCTACATACTACCATTTTACAAAAACAAAGGAGATGTAGCCCAATGCGGAAACTACAGGGGCATAAAACTTACATCACATACCCTAAAAATATGGGAAAGAGTGATAAATAAACGAATCTCCAATATCTCGCAAATATCCCCAAACCAGTTTGGCTTCACAGCATCCAGGTCAACCACCGACGCAATACAGACAATAAGGATCATGATGGAAAAATATAGAATCAACAATAAAGACCTACACCTTATATTTATTGACCTCGAAAAAGCTTTCGATAGAGTACCCCGTAAATTAGTATGGCAGGCTCTACGTGCGCAGCATGTACCAGAGTACTACATAGAACTAGTACAAGACATGTATAAAAATATCAGCACAAGAGTACGAAGCTTGGCTAGTGTTAGTGAGGCATTCGAGTTCAAAGTGGGAGTTCATCAAGGGTCCGTGCTCAGCCCACTTCTATTCAATTTGGTCATGGACTGCCTGACCCGGAACATACCGTCTCCACTACCGTGGACCATTATGTACGCCGATGACATAGTTCTGGCTGCCGATACCGCAAAAAATTCGCAGGAACTCTTAAACATGTGGACAAATGCCCATACAACACATATGGCCTAAGGGTTAGCAGGAGCTAGACTGAATACCTGAAATGCCCTTTTAGTGGTGACAGTACACCAGAAACAATCTGCAACGGAACAACACCTATTTCTACTGTAGAAAAATTTAAATACCTTGGCTCTATGCTTACACCCGATGCCAACGTATGCTCGGACGTGACACACAGGATTAATGTCGCTTGGCAAAAATGGCGAGCACTTACTGGTGTACTGTGTGACCCGCGTATCCCCATACAGATCAAGGGTAAAGTGTACAAGACGGCAGTTCGTCCGGCGTTACTATATGGGTCTGAATGCTGGACAACAAAGAAGTCGCACGAACAAAAAGCACATACCAATGAGATGACGATGCTTAGGTGGGCGGGAGGTGTAACCCGAATGGACAGAATCCGTAATGAATACATACGAGGTAGTTTCAAAGTTGCACCAATCTCGGATAAAATCCTGGAAAACCGTTTTTGTTGGTATGGCCACGTCAAAAGAAGAGAAGAAGACCATGTGGTACAAATTGCGCTGAACCTACCAGAGCAGAGGAGAGGTAGAGGCCGCCCACCATCCACCTGGTGGAAAAATATAGAAAGAGACCTCAAAAAAGCCCTATTGCCTGAAGAGGCAACCCAAGATCACATGATCTGGCGCAGAAAAGTGAGGAGACCCGACCTCAAATAATGGGATAAGGAGAAGATGAAGAAGAGAAGAAACTAAATGTTACGACTAACGTAATATCTCAGAGAAATACTTTAATTTAAGTATTATTAAAGTTTGGAAGTCGCATGATCTTAGCGTTCACACTAAGCTCGCGTCTCTAGGGCAATAATTTTGCCCTATATAATATGAGAAAGGCCGCAAAATTCTTATTAATGCTTCCGATTTTTAGAGTTAACACTTTAAAGTTATAATCAGTAGTAAGGATACTCTGACACAATTCAGGAGTTTCTAGTTGATGACATATAATGTCAGGAATTGAATCAATGTCTAGTGAGATACCTAAATTATCCATAATTGTTGGAGAAAAATTTGGATTTCCAAAATAACATGATTGAGTTGACAGACAACATTAATTGTATATCCAGTATGAATTAAATTGTTTGAGTAACGTTCATTTGCAATGTTTAAATAATTGGTTATAAACATTTTAGTAGGTTGTAGTACCACAGAGATCTTTCTAAATGTATTGTGACTCAAACTTTTTTTAGTAGTGTGGACAGTATTTAAAAGTATCTGGCTAAAAAATGTGAGATCAATTAAGTAGGATACAGTAACATTATAACATAGGCATTGTTTTATAATTTGAATAATAATCATGACTATCCAGTTCAAATAGTAACAGTATACAAAAGTATTTATATTAGTATTAGTAGTATTTGAGAGTATAAGTAGTGTTGACTTGAGTATATCTGTACAAGCATAAATATTTTGGCTCCATATCTGCAGAGCTACACTGTAGTTACTATTAAGTAATATATTAGCTGTATTATAGGACAAATTGTATTTAAGGCTGTTATCTTCAACAGATGTTAGGAGATCCATTTGTGTGGTAAGGATGGTCACAGTATGGGTTAAATTGACTAACTTACACATATTTGCAGAATTTAAATAACTATTTAGGAACCATTGAAAGGTTGGTATCACAGAAGACTTACTAAATACAATAAAACTTAAACTTATTTTAATAGTGCTTACAATAATTATTTCTAGCCATCTATTAGGTATGAGATCATCTAGATAGGCTGCCTGCACATAGGGTAACTTCAGAACCGGTTGCTAAGATCATACATTTGGAGAGGATTCTTCGTAGACATTCCCCAATTCCGATAGGTCTCACGCCTGGGCATTTATCTAGAGCTACTAGACGGCTCGACATAAGAGCTTGTATTTGTATCCAGGGAACGTATTCGTTATTCAATTTCATAGTGAGTTGGGCTATGGCATTTCTTAGGTGCAGGCTCGCCTCGCCGAAACGTAAGAGGAAATCCTTCCAGTTTTCAGAGGTTGAACCAGTTGGACCCCAACCGCCGTGTAGTTTTCTTGCAATTTGCTCGACGTGGTTACATGTTATGTCAACTTCCAATAATGGTGGCATTTCGGGGAAATCCTCAGGCAAGACAAATAAGTTAGGGTTGGCGTTTGCCGGGGGTGGATGTTTTTCTCTTAGTACGTCGCTGACGGTTTTACCGGTACAATCAATTTCGTCGTTAGTATTCAGGCCTTTGCTTGTATCTTTGGTTAACAGCCAAGTTAGGGCCTCACGGACTTTGCCACGTTGAATTAGTCGTGTGAATGTTTGTGTTGCTACATCATTATTGTTGTATTTTCGACTGTACGTATTTTGAAGGGTCTTGTCGGATTTTATCGATTCTGAGATTAAAATATCAAACTGCTCGTCGGCCCACAGTTTAGGGCGGCGATCAAGTAATCTGCTAATATCTTTAGCTTATTTAATGTTTTTGTCCCTTTGTAGCATTACGGCTGTGTAAATTAGTAATCGTTCTGAAGGATAATTCAGCTTGGTTAGGTGTTCTATTTCGTCAGCAAGTGTATGAACGAATTTTCTACTAGCTGTGCCAAAAGGGAGATCGTAAAGTTTTCCATGGAGTGAGCATATGTCGTTCCATCTTTTTTGCCATATACCCGTCTTCGGTCCTGTGTTATTGAGATAGGGCGATCCATATGCTTCTTCTAGTGGTGATGCAAAATGCGAGTGATGAGTGGAAGCTTGTTGTGAAGAGGACTGCTCGCCGTGGGCAGCACGTATGTGTCGCTGAAGGCCATTTCTTTTAAAGGTCTTTGAACAGGTGGGACAAGTTTCTTGATTGCTTGTATTGACTGCAGTCATATTCATTTCTTCAACACACAATTTTGTTGAGAGCAATCAGCATGTTGACATAAGGTATGAATGTTGATAATTTTGTTTTACGGCAAATTTTGAATCAATTAAACACTTTCACTATATAATTTAGATATTCTGGTATATTTTAAGAGTATGTTGTTGTTGCGTATTGCAGAGATGTGAATTATTTGAAAGAAATTTATTTGGATTTTCAAAACAACGGGTGACGTTGACATTGACAGAATTATTACGTCAATTATTAGCGGAAACTTTGCGGCGGACACTCGGGTGGCTGCGCGCTTCGCAAACTTGGATCCGCGTCGTGCTGGTTTCAGCACTGACGCTGCTCTCCGCCAAGCGCCGCGGGGCCGTGATAATGTCCAAGTTTTTCTCTACTACGACGCGACCAAAATGTATCGAAACCATATTGAAATAATAATAATAAATTTGGAAATATTATTATCCATTTGTTTATTGTGTTTCGTTTTGAATTGACCATTTTTCACAAACGTGAATTAGATGCAATAAGACTAGAGTGGTAGAAATGACAGTAAACTGCCACGCGAATTGAGTGTGGCGCATATTTTCCGAAAATCATTTTTTCTTCGTGGCAATTATTCCGTTCCCATGATTTCCCAGTGTCACTTTTCTCCAGGCACCTTCTTTCTTGGTGGTAATTATTCCGTTCTCATATTTTCCCAGTGCCTATTTTCCCGAATATATAATTTTCCATGGGTATTGCAGAGATGTGAATTATTTGAAAGAAATTTATTTGGATTTTCAAAACAACGGGTGACGTTGACATTGAGAGAATTATTACGTCAATTATTAGCGGAAACTTTGCGGCGGACACTCGGGTGGCTACGCGCTTCGCAAACTTGGATCCGCGTCGTGCTGGTTTCAGCACTGATGCTGCTCTCCGCCAAGCGCCGCGGGGCCATGATAATGTACAAGTTTTTCTCTACTACGACGCGACCAAAATGTATCGAAACCATATTGAAATAATAATAATAAATTTGGAAATATTATTATCCATTTGTTTATTGTGTTTCGTTTTGAATTAACCATTTTTCACAAACGTGAATTAGATGCAATAAGACTAGAGTGGCAGAAATGACAGTAAACTGCCACGCGAATTGAGTGTGGCTCATGTTTTCCGAAAATAATTTTTTATTCGTGGCAATTATTCCGTTCCCATGATTTCCCAGTGTCACTTTTCTCCAGTCACCTTCTTTCTTGGTGGTAATTATTCCGTTCTCATATTTTCCCAGTGCCTTTTTTTCCGAATATATAATTTTCCATGGGTATTTAATCATGAAATAGTTTTTTTCCGATCCTCTTATGTTATCTTCTTTTTAAATACCAATGTTAAAAATAACTATAACCCTTTTTTCAAAAAAATATTTATTCCTTATCCACATATTTGTAGACACATTTTATATCGATATTATTTTGTTTAAATGTAATTTTCACAAAAACTTTCTTGTCGTCACCATCGTATTACATACTAGAGTGACGTTCACTGCAAAACAAACGAGTAGGTGTTAATAGTAGAGTTGTTAGTCCGCTGTTTTCTAACATAATTGTGTGCATCGAGTTACAAGCATGAAATTTCTACCACAGATAGAGTGTTCCACGGTGATTATTTTCAGATGTGGAGGGAAGTCAGATTCGTTCCCTGTGAGGCGGGAGAGCGGAGTGAATATGGCCAAGTATCCCTCTTTTCTTTCTTTATTGCTGGTCAGTTAAGTCTACCAGGACGTGTTTGGTATCGTTTCCGTGTAAAACAAATATCAGAAATAAATTTTTTATATTATTTTTGTACAGTTCTATATAAAAATATGGGTGTATGGCCGAACAGGTAGAAATCACAACAAGTTCTTTTTATTCAGTGAGGTAAATTAGTTTCATTTCGTGAACATTTTCTAATTATATTCATTTAAAAAACTAATTTAATCTAGTTTCTAAAAATATATGCATGTTGGGCACTTCTGATACAAACAGTAGCTTAAAATATATCTTTACGTCGGCGTAACCAACGTAAATCTCCGAACGCATCCTATTTCGCTTCATTAAATACATTAAATAATGATTATTAACATGCTTTTACATATAATATTTACTATATACGTCCTAGAAAAACAAATTAATGTAATTAAAAAAAAATATTTTTTTGCTAATGTATCACGAGCACACGGGCTAATCTCAACATCAACAATTTATTTAAAGTACTGTTTGTATGAAGAGCGCCCAATATGAATATATTTTTAGAAACTAGATTAAATTTGCTATTTTGCAATATTTTTGTTACTTGTAAATATTCAGGGATTATAACTAATTTATCTCCCTGAATAAAAAAAACTTGTTGTGATTTTTACAATTTCGGAAATATAACCATATTTTTTTATGGTACTACGAATAAATGACATGAAAAATAAATTGCTGATATCTGTCTTACACGAAAACGATACCACACAAGTCCTAGTAGCATTATCTGATCAGTAATATAAAAAGAAAAAGAGGACTCCTTTGTCCTATTCACCCCGCTTTCCCGCCGCACAGGGGACGAATCTGACTTCCCTCCATATTTGAAAATAATCACCGCAGAATACTCTATCTGTGGTAGAAATTTCGTGGTTTTATCCCGATGTACACAATTTCGCGACTTAGCAAAATGTACTAGAACACGCAGGCTAAGCTTAACATCAACATTTTTTTTTCAAGGTATTTTTTAGGGTTCCGTAGCCAAATGGCAAAAAACGGAACCCTTATAGATTCGTCATGTCTGTCTGTCTGTCTGTCCGTCCGTATGTCACAGCCATTTTTTTCCGAAACTATAAGAGCTATACTGTTGAAACTTGGTAGGTAGATGTATTCTGTGAACCGCATTAAGATTTTGATGCAAAAATAAAAAAATAATAATAAATATTGGGGGTCCCCATACTTAGAACAGAAACTCGAAATTTTTTTTTTCATCAAACACATACGTGTGGGGTATCTATGGATAGGTCTTCAAAAATGATATCGAGGTTTCTAAAACATTTTTTTTCTAAACCGAATAGTTTGCGTGACAGACGCTTCCAAAGTGGAAAAAAATTGGTCCCCCCCCCTCTAACTTCTAAAATAAGAAAATGAAAAATCTAAAAAAAACATATGATGTACATTACTATAAAAACTACCAACGAAAATTGTTTTGAACGAGATCTAGTAAGTAGTTTTTTTTTAATACCTATTAATACCTAACTTTGCACCTAATTTATATGGGGCGCTATACATACCAGGTGCAAACTTAACTTAACCACCTAGGGATGGAAAGTGTTTGTACGGAACCCTCGGTGCGCGAGTCCGACTCGCACTTGGCCGGTTTTGTATGAGATGTGCCCAATATGAATACATTTTTAAAAACAGAATTAAATTTGCTGTTAAGTAATATTTTTTTAAATTGTAAATATTCAGGATAGATAACTAATTTATCGTTCTGAATAAAAAAAACTTGTTGTGATTTTTACCTTTTCGGCAATAAACCCAAATTTTTATATGAAACTATTCGTAAAGAACATAAAAAAATAATAGCTGATATCTTTTTAACACGAAAACGATGTCGCACAAGCCCCAATAGCCTTAACTGATCAGTAATAAAAAAAAAGAAAAAGAGCAGTACTTGGTCCTCTTCACCCGCTCTCCCACCACACAGGGCACGAATCTGACTCCCCTCCACCGTGGAACGCTCTATGTGTGGTAGAAATTTCATGCTTGTAACCCGATGCGCACAATTTCGCGGCTTAGCAACTCTACTATTAATAACCTTTACCTTCTTGACCGAAACCTGTCTTCACCAAAATACACAGTAAAATTAATTTTATTTATGTACACAATAATGTATCTTACAAATGTCCTCCGTCCTATCTCATACAGGCAGAATATCAACCTACCTACTACCAGGGACCACCTCTACTAGGGACTGAGTAGTGACTATTTTAAGCCAAATTAAAATTAAACCCTATTCTTGAGAACATAAGTAACACTTAACTTTTACTTTCATTCTCAGAACTTCAATAAAATAAATCTACTTAGTCAGGCACTTCAGATTAAATGAAGAGGTTTGTATACGAGCAATTTATAACAACAATTGACATTGACAGTATTCATTGTTTTAATACGCATATGTTATTAAAACAACATTATTGCCAAATATATTAAATTATGGAGTCTAAAGAAGATAAAGACCAAGCAGCAGCAGGACTAAGAACAATTCCAAAAGAACCCCCTTTTAGTTTTATTGAAAGTAACCTCGGAGGAAAGATTTTAGTGAAGTCAGGTCGAAGGCACTATTTAAAACGGGTCAATGAAAAATCAGGGACACTAGTATGGACGTGTCATAAGAAGTTATGCAGCGGCTCAACCGTCTTGGACACACCTGTGTGCCTGATTTTCAAAGTATCGAAATTGAAAAGAGCATTGTAAGCCTAAAAAAAAGAGTCCGTGTTGATTATAGACCCATACCACTTGAAGAAATGAAACAAAGAAGAAATGAATAAGTTCCTCACTGATGAATACGCACACAAGCTGCCAACGTTTTATAATAAAAAAAACCGGCCAAGTGCGAGTCGGACTCGCGCACCGAGGGTTCCGTACAAACACTTTCCATCCCTAAGTGGTTAAGTTAAGTTTGCACCTGGTATGTATAGCGCCCCATATAAATTAGGTGCAAAGTTAGGTATTAAAATATTAAAAAAAAACTACTTACTAGATCTCGTTCAAAACAATTTTCGTTGGTAGTTTTTATAGTAATGTACATCATATGTTTTTTTTAGATTTTTCATTTTCTTATTTTAGAAGTTAGAGGGGGGGGGGACCAACTTTTTTCCACTTTGGAAGCGTCTGTCACGCAAACTATTCGGTTTAGAAAAAAAATGTCTTAGAAACCTCGATATCATTTTTGAAGACCTATCCATAGATACCCCACACGTATGTGTTTGATGAAAAAAAAAAATTGAGTTTCAGTTCTAAGTATGGGGAGCCCTCAATATTTATTATTATTTTTTTATTTTTGCATCAAAATCTTAATGCGGTTCACAGAATACATCTACCTACCAAGTTTCAACAGTATAGCTCTTATAGTTTCGGAAAAAAATGGCTGTGACATACGGACGGACAGACAGACGGACAGACGGACAGACAGACATGACGAATCTATAAGGGTTCCGTTTTTTGCCATTTGGCTACGGAACCCTAAAAAAGACGCTGTACACATCTCGTCATCAAAGTGCATCGATATCGTGCTGTAATGACATTCAGATTCCCGAAACTTTGGCGGAGGACTGGCTCTGTTACAATGGCAATGACATATTAATTTTTGTAACAACCCATGCAAAGGAGTGGATACAAAACTGTGCCAACTATTTCGCAGATGGGACTTTCAACGTAGTGCCAGAGCCTTTCGTACAATTATACACTATACACGCGGATATAGGATCGAACCCAGAATTTACAAAGGTAGTCCCGTGCATTTTTGCATTACTTCCAAATAAATGCACGGAAACTTACGTCAGTATGTTTACAGCCATCAAAGAACAGATCCTAAACTTTAAACCGCAACAGATCAAATTAAATTTCGAATGTGCTGTGATTAACGCATGCAAAAGAGTATACCCATCTGCAAAGATCAGTGAATGTTTCTTTCATTATTCGCAGGCTGTCTACAGAAAAGGAGAAGCTTTAAATATTCTGGAAAGTCCCGGCGGATATAAATATTTAGCCAGATGTATTGCTCTAGCACACCTGCCGTCGCTCAAAATCCACGAGGCCGGTTCCATCCAGAAGGCTGGTTCGCCGTTATGTCAGAGGCGCCAAAGGTTCCAAATATTGAGATATTTAACAGCTACCTACATGACAACTCAGTGGATAAATGTAAAAATGATAGGATTCATGTCTTGTTTTGGTCAAAGGCATCGGACCAATAATGCCACTGAAAGCTGGCATAAAAAAAAATATTTTAAGAAAAAAATCGAACATCCTCCTACTCCTTTCGGAACTTAAGGTTGAAGCTACACGCGTAAATTTTACTGTAACGCAAAACGAAATGCGTGATGATGTATTCCGCAAAAGGCATAAAAAATATACCCAAATGGATGCTACTATTCAAATGATTGTAAATAAATATTAACAAGCTACAACTGACCTTAAAACTTGCATTGTATCGTTATCTTTTCTGAAATATTAGCAATGTTATTAGTTATTATTTTATTCAATAATTAACGGATTTAGATCCTCTAGATAGTCAATTCTTATGATTTAAGAAAAAGTTCTATATTATTTTTAGTTTAAAGAAAAGAAGACTTGTTAATTTAATAACACATTAAAATATATGTTATGAACTTGTATACTTTATCTTAATTTCTTATACTACCTTATACCTATTAATTTCTTATATTACCTACTACTCTACTTTTATCGCATGCGCTCCACACCGCTGCTTAAAGTACACTGACGCACCGTAAATTGAGATGCGTAAAAATTGCAAAATAAAATTTCATACAGATATCGCGTCATTTTTCGTTTCGTACTGCTTCACTGCGATTCGGCACCGTCACCGTATTTTAAGCAGCGGGGTGGTGAAACATTTAATTGACACTATACAATATAGTAACAAGAAAAATAAGTATCCTAGATATTTCTAAGAATGGAAAGAAAGGGAAGAGAAAAAACCAAACTATTAAAATAGGTGACTGGGGAAAAAAACTACTGAGAAAATTTGGGAACGGAAGAAAATGCCCATAGAGAATAAAATATTAGGAAAAAATTACACTGGAAAATCATGGGAACGGAATAATTGCCACGAAGAAAAAAATATTTTCGGAAAATATGAGCCACACCGCGAATTTACTTTTAATGGCCATGCAGCTCGCTAATCAAGGACGTCAAATGGTCAACTAGCTAATCAAAGAGGTTACCTAATATTAAAATTCAATAATATAGAAGATTAAACATTGGAGATTGATTTCCTCTTAAAAAAGGAGAGATTAGTCATACATGAAACATGCTTCCAAAATTTTTTAGGTGTGACATCCGCGGTTTTTGTCTGCGAAATGAAAAGCCATGTTTGTTAAAACTCTCGGTCGGTCCAATTCGGTCAAGTTTCCTAAACAAAGTCCTAAAAAATTAAATTAATAATTAATTTATTTAAAATTAAGAAAAATATTAATAAGGATATAAAATTTGGAACTTGCCTAAACAAAGAGCTCCCAGGCAAGCTATGGAAGGGATGGCGGTTATTACGATTAAATTTGAATCTTTGTTTGTCTCCAAAACAAACATTTACCTGTTTTACGCTTTCTATGTAAAACTAAATATTTTTTCTTTAAACTGTATGATTTATATTTCCGTCATCCTGGCTACAAAGTCTGGTTTATTCAATATGGCCATAACATTGCCGCTATCACCACCTAATCAAAAATAATGTTTAGGAAAAACAATTCTTTTTACATTTTAAGTTCACTAATCTAAAATGTACGGGAATCTTCGATAAGGGCTTGTGCACAAATCACGTGATGTTTTTTCGGCTACTTTTTTACCCCCCCTTCCCCCTGGTGATATTTGGTGAGGTTCTTTGCTAACCCCCCCCCTCCCCCATACTACCTCACGTGTATTTTTTTCTGCCAGAAATTCGTAAAATAGACTCGCAATTTTGAAGTATTTAACAAGTGAAGATTTATTTTTAACGAAGCCGAGAAAAAATATCGATTTTTCTTAGTCTTCGTTCATAGTAGAAAAATACACGTGAGGTCTCCTTATACCCCTCCCTCCCCCAACGTGATCTATCGTGATTTTTTCGTGACCCCCCCTCCCCCCCCTATCGAACCTCACGTGATTTGTGCACAAGCCCTAACTACTATGAGCGAGGATAAAAACACAGCAGCTTGACACTGAAATATATTGACAACTGGTTTAAAACAATAGTACCTCAAAAATTGACAAATAAAACATAGACAATATAAACCTAATATAAACATCCTTAACATCATTACTAATCTAAATTCAATGTTTGTGTGCTAAGGAAATTAAACGATTCATATAAAAATACACATTGAATTACTTATCGAATAATAAATTACTTATAACTTAGGTACCTCCTCAATTGGGAGATGATAATCTTTATGCTTTAAGCCCAAATGTATTATTTTTTGCTCTATATTTTAGCTTACTTTAAATTTTTGCTCTTGTCATGTTCATCTACAGTTAACTGCAGCAAATCTGGTTTTATAAAACAGTCCAGGATGGCTTTGTATATCGTAAAAATCTGTTCATATTTATAACGAATAGATAGATCGTAGCACTTTCTGCTTGCATTTCTTTGTTGATATCATAAAATGGGCAACACATAATCCAAGCAATTGATATAACTATGTTGAGCGACTCATGGTATTTTCTTTATTAGCCTTTTTACAACTGGAAGTAGAGTGAGGCATCTTGTTTGTGAAGGGCGTAAAAGTCTATGGGATTTCCCATCTACAAAGCACTAGAATTGGTCATGATCATCCTGACTATTTTGTACATCCCTTTCAAAGCCTTTTATACCCGTAGGCAGGGTTTTACAGGCATAAGAATCACACAGGTGTAACAAGTGATAAATGCACTTCATTAAAAATACAGGGAATCTCATTTGCAAAAAAAGTGTATAATGAATGGTGTTGTCCCAACATGGTATTAGCACCACCACCTGCAAAACCTATCATGTTCTGTGTGTAGGGAATATTTTCTTTCTCAAGATAAAATTATTGAACTTTAACTAACATCTTAATTTTGTACACTTTTTGAGAAATGCTTAACTGCAGTGGCCGTTGAGGTTGTCACACTGCTTATTAAGGGAAAATATTTTTCGTTCTCGTCTGTTTCCTCCTCCAAATCTTTACAAAATTTTAGGACCTGAATGGGAACTAAATTTTCTATATCGGACCGTTTCGATTTTTGCGCTTATTATTATAAATAAAACTTACTTACTTACTCCGTTGGCTCAGCGACCCAAAGTGGATCTTGGCCTCCGATACGAGATGGCGCCAGCGCGCCCTGTCTTGAGCGATCTCCTCCCAGTTTTCTGCATTCAGAGCGCGTAGGCCGCAGTCGGCATTCTTTCCAGATGCCCGAGCCAACGGAGTCTTGCTGCCTTAATCTCCCCAATGATATTCGGCTCAGACACTAGATCCTCCAGTTCTTGGTTCTTACGGATCCTCCAGCTACCATCCTCCCTCTGCGTCGGTCCCAAGATCTTACGAAATATTTTCCTCTCGGCAACGAGAAGCTTGTTTTCCTCTTTTAGGGTTAGTGTCCAGGCCTCGCATCCGTACATTAAGATAGGTCTTATGACGGTTTTATAGACTCTAATCTTAGTCTTCCGACGCATCACCTTGGACACCAACACCTTATGCAGAGCCGCCGCGCATCTTAGGGTATTCTGAATGCGAAATTCAATCTCCTGTTCTCTGCTATTGGAGTCATTTATCAGGCAGCCTAGGTACTTGAATTTCTCCACTCCCTTATACGTAACCCCATCTACGACCAGGTTTTCTCTAGGCTCCAAGATATTCCTGTATCTCCGCATGTGTAGGAACTCAGTCATCTCCCTGCTGATTTTCAGGCCAACCCTTGAGCCTTCCTCGCCCAATACCTTCGTCTTCTCGGAGATGGTCACACTGTTCTCTCCCAATAAGGCTAAGTAATCTGCATATCCGACTATCTTATGCTGGCCATTCAACATCACTCCACCGTCCAATATTTGTACTTTCCTGATGACGTGTTCTAGAGCTAAATTGAACAGCATAGGAGACAACGCATCTCCCTGCTTGAGACCAGTAATGACATCAAATTCATCTGTCAACTCTCCCCCAACCTTCAACCGCATTTTACTCACACCCGTGGCGACTACAATGAGCCGTACGAGTTTATCAGGGATCTTGAAGTTTCTCAGGATGGAGAAGAGTGATTGTCTGTCAATACTATCGTAAGCTTTGGCGAAGTCTACAAAAAGGCAGTGTAGTCCTTGTGCAAATTCCCATTTCTTCTCCATGAGCAGTTTGAGGAAAAAGATCTGGTCCACTGAGCTACGGTTACGCCGAAATCCACACTGGTAATCACCAAGAATCTCTTCGGCATACTTTTCCAACTGACCCAGTAAGACATACGAGAAAACTTTGTAAGCTGTGGAGAGGAGTGCTATTCCTCTGTAATTCGAGCACTTCTTCTTACACCCCTTCTTGTGTACTGGACAGATGACCCCTACGTTCCACTCAGCTGGTTGCCGTTCCTGTCGCCATATTAAAAGCAGTAGCTCATACAAACGGGACTGTGCTTCTCCCCCGCCACGCTTCCATAATTCCCCTGCCAAGCCGTCAATACCTGGGGCTTTATTGTTTTTCAGACGCATGATGGCTCTTCTGACTTCCTCAAAATCCAGTTGATCGTCACCATCACTGCGTACCTGAGCTTCCTGCACGTGATCTTCATTCACTGGACAGTTCAAGAGACTTTGAAAGTAATTTCTCCACATATTTTTAATTTCTATAGGGTCTGAGATCAAGTTTCCGTCGACATCCTCGAGTAATTGGATATTAGGCTGATGATAACCTTTTCGGACAGTCTGGACTTCCTTGTAGAATTTACGGGTATTACCTGTTCCGATCAAGGTCTCCATACTCCTTACAGTGTCCTCCAGATGTCTACGTTTAGCCTGTCTAATAACCCTGCGGCAGTTATACCTAGCCTCCTGGTGCTTTTCTTTCCAAGAGTCATCTTGCTCCGCCAGAGTTTTTTATTTCCGCCTCTCTTCTACGGCCACCTCACACTCATCCGTCCACCACTTCTTTCGCTTCTGGCGTTTACGCCTTCCCAGTACCCTCAAGCCCACCTCTTTCACAATATCCCTGGTTTTTTCCCATGTAGCATCGACATCATCCACAGATTCCAAAGCTTTGAATCTATTCCTGAGTTCCAGTCTGAACTGCTGCCGTAAGTTTTTATCCTTTAGCGGTTCTGTACAGATTTCAGGCTCCATCGCTGTACCCCTAGTTCTCTTGGCACTTTTGATCCGAAACTTCACTTTTATCACCAGAAGATAATGGTCGCTGTCACAATCCGCTCCTCGGAATGTTCTGACGTCCTCTATTGCACTCTTATGCCTGTTGTCGACGAGAACATGGTCGATTTGGTTTATCGTTCGCCCGTTTGGCGACTTCCATGTTCCTTTGTGTATATTCTTATGTGGATACATGGTACTTGCAACAACCATTGATTTCGAAACAGCAAAGTTTATTGTTCTGAGGCCATTATCGTTCGTTTCTGCGTGCTTGCTGTGTCTTCCAATGGTCGGCAGGAAGATTTCCTCGCGGCCCACCTTTGCATTGAAATCCCCCAGTACTATCTTAGTATCGTATCCGGGAATTTGATCGAACACATTCTCGAGTTCATCGTAGAAACTATCCTTAGCATCATCGTTACTAGTCTCGGTTCGTGCATAAACGTTCACAATGGTGGTGTTTGCGAAACGGCCTCGTAGGCGTAAAGTACAGATTCTGTCAGATACTGCTTCAAAGCGTAAAACACTCCCAACTAAATTCTTACTTATGAGAAACCCTGTACCATTCGTGTGCTGACCCGCCCCGATCTGCCCCGCTATAAAACAGTATTGCTCCATCATCTAACTGGCATTCTCCTTTTCCCGGCCAGCGAACTTCCTGTAATGCAGCTAAATCTACCTTATAACGTTTCAGCTCTTTTTGTACTTGGTACAAGGCTCCCGGCCTGAATAAACTACGAACATTCCATGATGCTAATCGGAGGTCCATTTTGCCATGCATTTGTTCGTCGGTATAAGGAGATCGTACATTTCTTCGTATCGTATTCGCAACAATGGTTTTTTTTATGTGAGCGGGCTGTTAACCCGCCGCACAACCCCCGAAATGCTGGAGGGCCACACCCTACTTTGGTCAGCGAGTCCATCGGACTTAGCCGGATAGCGTAGTGTGAAGGTCGTACCTTCACTGTCGGTGCCTGGCCACTGATTTAAGAAATAAGATTGTTTGAAATTCAGAATGGACGAATGACGTCCGTCAATAATGGTAGAAATTGTAAAAATATGAATCATTCTTTATCTAGCCTTCGGGCAATAAAGTAATTTAACGAAGTACCTCTGCTCTATTTATTCCTCATCTGAAGCTATCCCCTGGGCCCTATTCAATAAAACTTACAATTTACAATTTGTAATTACAATTACAATTTACATTTTTATGTATATCCTGTTCAATAAAAAATACAAGTTACAATTTTGTAATGGTGAAAAATTTACAAAATTGTCGGATTGTAACGACAATTTTACATATCTCTGTTCAATAAAGATTTACACCTGACAGGCAATAATTTACAACTAGAGGCCCGTTGCGGCGTCGAACCGCCGCTAGAATATGGAAATCCGGTAGTGTTACAGAAAATAACTACTTTATCGAAAAGAAGTTTTTGGCGAACGAAGAATAAATACTGTAAAAAAACACGTTAAAATAATGTTTTAAAAACGTTGAAACATGCCAGGCTAGAGCTAGGCCTGATAGCCAACTGCCAGTTTCATCGTGACAACTTTTTCAACTCTTTTGTAAAAATAACTTGTGCATTAATGACATGTGATCTGCTGATCTGTTCCACAAATAAAATGTATATTATTTTTTATGGAAAAATTTAATTCATAAAAATAATCCCATATCTTGAAAAAAATATTGACATATTTTCATAGGACCGAAGATTGGTAGAATTTTAATTTGTTGTTCTTTCTTCAGGAAAGAAGAATTTATCGATTTGATCGATTTCTATCAATTTCCAGAAAAAGCACATGAATCGAAACGACAGATTTGGGCACTCACTACGCAGGTTTTAAAAAGGAAATCATGTAGTGCGTAACTGTTTATGTATTCATTTATAATAGCTCGTCCACAATGCCAACTCGTCCACATTTCCAACTCATCCGTATTCCCACCTCGTCCACAATGCCAAGTCGTCCACATTACCAACTCGTCCATACACCCAACTCATCTACATTGCCAACTCGCATTCATTTCCAACTCATCAACAATGCCAACTCGTCCATATTGCTAACTCGTCCACAAATACAACTGGTCCACATTTCCAACTTGTCCATAGGCCCAACTCGTCCACAATTCCAAGTCGTCCACATTTCCAACTCGTCCATATTCCCAACTCGACGATACACCCAACTCGTCTATAGAAACTCGTCCTTATTATCAGCCCGTCTTTATTGCCAACTCGTCCATATTCCCAACTTGTTCATTTTGCCAACTCATCCACATTCCCAACTCGTCCATATTCTCAACTCGTCCGTATTACCAAGTCGTCTTCATTGCCCACTCGTCCGTGTTCCCAACTTGTTCATTTTGCCAACTCATCCACATTCCCAACTCTTCCATATTCCCAACTCATTCACATTGACAACTCGTCCATATTACCAACTTGTCCGTATTACCAACTCGTCTTCATTGCCAACTCGTCCATAATGCGAACTCGTCCACAGGTGTGCAGGTGTCTATGGGCGACGGTAATCGGTTTCCATCAGGCGATTCGTTTGCTCGTTTTCACCCTATGACATAAAAAAAAACTGCCCACTTTTCCATGTTCCCAACTTGTCAATTTTACCAACTCATCCACATTGCCAACTCATCCACATTTCCAACTCGTCCATATTCCCAACTCGACGATACACCCAACTCGTCTACAATACCAACTTGTCCTTATTATCAGCTCGTCTTTATTACCAAATCTTCCATATCACCAACTTGTCCGTATTACCAAGTCGTCTTCATTGCCAACTCGTCCATATTCTCAACTCGACCACATTTCCAACTCGTCCATTTTACCAACTCATCCATATTGCCAATGTAGATACATTCCCAACTAAGCTACTTTGTCAAGTCGTCCATATTCTCAACTCGACCTCATTTCCAACTCGTCCATTTTACCAACTCATCCATATTACCAATGTAGATAAATTCCCAACTTAGCTACATTGTCAACTCGTCCATATTCTCAACTCGACCACATTTCCCATCCCGTCGACATTCAAGCGGAAGGACTTAGTTTTTTCTAGTAAAATACTATTTAATTTACCATAACTCATGCTATTTGCTTTGGTTTCTTTTTTGATTGACTTATATAATCATATTTAAAATAATCTATCATAAATTTACTTATTTGAATGACGTTTAGTTGTACTTACTACATTTTTTCTGCTTTGATTTATTGTAAAACTCGCTTATAAAAATAATCTATTCTTGAATGACGGTCAGTTTTTCTGGTCTTGCGAGCACCAGTCCAACTCGCACTTAACCGGCTTTTTCCTCCACATTTTTAACATGCGAAAAAAGTTTCCATATCAACATTTTAAAAAGAAAAACAACCTGGCAATTTAGATCATTGACATTATAGCCCCCAATAAAAAATACACTAAAAGTTGTCAGAATATGATTACTGTCATTCATTGTCAACAAACTGTAAAATTATTTTTGCATATTCGTACATGTTTTAAGTGTTGCGGATATTATGTTGCCGACTCAAAAATAATATTTCATCATACTGAACAACTTACTACAGGTTTGTGAGCAAATCATGCTTATTATTATTTGGTCATCTTAAGTCAAAATAGGGATCACAGGTCACGTGGTCAATGTCACGTGGTTAGCGCACAGTAGTTTTTTCAAATCCATTTTTCAGTACTTTTTCGGGAAAAAATTAAAAATCCAAGAGTTTTATGCACATCTCCAGCATGGGACGAATCTAATGACATATCATTTATCAAAATCGGACCATAACTGTAGATCTGATGGGATGTACAAAAATCGGCCTCGCGTAATATATATATAGATTTTGTCAGAAAAACCCAGTTTATTAAACGCATACTTGTAGTTACAAGTTTACATATTTGTAGAATTGTAACAAAATTCTGACAGGCGCACTCACCCGGTGTAAATTTTTTTTAATACAGTTTAGACATACTCGTAGCTTTTCGAAACCTAATATGATGCTCACGTGATCATCAAGTAAGTGACGAAAAATATCCAGTGGTTATTGTGCGACGCAGGCGAATATTTTGAAGAAGAAGGAATTTCAATCTTGATGTTACCGAGTTCACATTTAATGAGAAATTTAGAGTAAGCAAAACTACCGTCGAATATTTGATAAATGCAATGAGCAACAAGCTTGCTCACGGAAGTAACAGAAACGCAGCTCTTACACCCGACGAGCAAATTTTGTGCGCTTTGAATTGGATGGCTTCTGGAATGAACGCATGGAATGTCTAAAGCTACAGTACACAACTGTCTGGCACGGGTGACAACTTCAATTGTTAACAGATTCTTCGGTGATGAGGTCCGCTGGCCTGAAAACTGTCATGAGATTTCTAGATTATTTATGACTCATAAATATACCTAGAATAGCTGGTATTGTAGATGGTTCTCTAATTCAAATGGATGCTCCTCGGCAGAATGAACCAGCATTCGTATGTGGTTTTGGTATGTGGTTCAAATTTAGATTTAGGTTTGTTTTTTCTAATAATATGTAGTTGCTAAGTAAGATAAAAAAAGGTATGAAATAAATAGTGCTTAACTTAAAATAATATATTATTTATGTCCAAGTACCGACATATGGTTGGAATAATAACTGCGATTTAATCCTGAACGTACTCTGAAATGCAATTTGTCGAACAAGTTAGCAATTGAATTTTATCCTACCGTCATTGTTAGTCATTAAAAAACATAATATTACACTTAATTGTAAATTGTAACTTACCATGACATATTTGTAATTACAATTGTTATCGAAAGCGACAGGCGTTTTTTGCAATTGTAAAGTTTTATTGAACAGGGTTTACAAGTGTGACATTTTAACATTTTTTAGCAGTGGTACAATTACAAATTTGTACTTTTATTGAACAAGTTTTTACCTTACAATTCTACAATTATGTCACTTTTTTACAAAGTCGAATTGTAATGTTTATTGAATAGGGCCCTGGCAGTCGCCACACTTGGTGGAGGTGCGGGGTATTCGTCGCAATGTAAAATCTGGTAACACCGAACAATATTTCTCTTCTGATCCTATTATTCTTCTGTTGGCTTTCACCACTATTTCTGGACCACATTTAAGATCACGTTCCTCGTTTTCTGTTATTAATCCTACCCTTAATCCAAAGCTTATAACTTCTTTTCCAAATCGAATGTTATCAACCTCAGGTAAATTTGGATTGTATCTCCCCTCAAATGTAAAATTGTAAAACACTGCAACAAATATATTTTCCCTGCTGTTAATTGTTGATTTTGGGATCAAGTATTTTTTGCATGTGTTAGACACTGCAACTCTGGCTGATATTGGTATTTTTTCTATTAGCGTCTTGAATGCTGGTTTAAATTCATTGTTTCTTACTTTTGACTTTATTTCTCCTATCACGCTTATGTTGTATTGTATTGCCTTTATTAATATTCTCTTTGGGTTCATCAATTCATAATACTTGGGATCATAGATTTTGACAGTTTCGGATAACTCAACATTTTGCATCACTTTTGGAATACAACATATTAATGTGTTAGTCTTATATCCATGTAAAGCTCCATCTTTTATGTAACATGTTTCAGGCTCTCCTTGTTCTATTGAAAGATTATCCGAAAATCTTAATGCTCCCATTTCCACATCATCTATAGATGGGTTATCTAATTCATTTTTTATGTACATTCTATCTTTGTGTTCTAACCCCAGCACTAAATGAAATTTGGATGAATAGAATTTTTTACAATTCATCTTCAATTGTTTTACTGTTTTTCCGTTTAACCTATTGAATCCTAGTGTACAAAAAACAGCTATTTGTGAGCACACTGATTGTAATTCTTTTAGAGTGGTTCTATTTATACTTATATTTATTATTGCATCTGCATTATGTTTGAAAAACCCTTTGGATAGATTGGTCTCAAAAAACACTATTTCCTCCCCATTTATTCTCTTATAATTTGTTCCTTCAACATTTTGATGTGTAGTCTCATATAATCTTCCTGGTTTGGGATAGAATTTAATATTGTCCCTCTCAATAATAGGAGACAGTTCATAACCAATTATTCCTTTTATGGCCCTAGTAAATTTATTCTCATCGGTAGTTCTCAATATCATTTTTAATGGATAATCATTGATATATGTGGCCTCCACCAAATTTCTTATCTCAATAAGTGATTTATTTTCATCTGTGAAATGCTTCAAGAATTTCATGCATACTTCAGTCACTTCTAGATTGCTGCCTCGCTCAAATGATGCCAACGTCATTAGATTCATTATTCTGTATTGGGGTTGAACGAGAGCGTGGGCAATATAAATAAATTCATGGGTAAGACCATGCAATATTGGTAAGTACCTCATTTTCTCATCTATTTGATTTTGGATATAATTTAATATATTTGGAATTTTCCTAGTTTCTATGTTGCTCTCAGAAATTATATTTTTTATCTGATCCAAATAATATTGAGGAACATGTGAATATTCAATCATGTTACTTAGACCAAGTGCATGCAATATTGCAGGCTTTATTAATTCTTTTGGTATGTCCAATGAATTTGGATTTATAGGCACCAAACTCCTTGTTAATGATACATTCCCAATCTTGAACTTAACCTCATCCCAAGGGTAATTAAACACTTTTTCCAATCTTTTTGCATTGCAATCATACAACTTTTTTATCATCTTTCTTTTATCCTCGTTTATATCAACATCATATTCATGTATATACCATTGTACCATTTGAGTTTTACACAACAATCTTTTATACCTTCTGTTGTCAGCAACACTTGAATAGAGTTCCTCAGGTATTTTTTCAATTTCCAAATCTTCATGCCTAAACGTTATTGGAAATTTAGTGTTAATATTGGTCATTGTACTCATTAATGGATTTGGGTCTTTAACGGATCTAGAGTTCCTCTCTATTGATCTGATATTTGCTACTGTACTTTCTTGAATGATCTCTATTGTTTTCTTTCTGCTACTTAAGATCTTTTTAGATGCAAAGAGCAACCTCTCTATACTATTTTCTTCTGACATTCTACATTAACTTGGATCCAATTTTTTATATAAAAATTACTATCTGTTACTGCCAGGTAAGTATTAAGCGTTAATTCTAATTTATATAAAACAGTTCTATATTTCTAGGGTGTAAATAATAACACAATTATTTTTCAGCAATTTTTAATTCAGGTTGACTGTACAAGGATGCAGTTGTGTTTGTTGCATTTGCAAGTGTCACTGTTGTAAATATAATTACATTTATTTCCACTATATATTAGCTGCTTTTCTAAGATATTACTATAGGAAGTTCAATTTTTAATTTCTTGCACTATAAATTATTGCACTTTGAATTTATTGCATTTTCAATACCTTTTACTTGAAATAATTTTAACTTATTGCTTCCTCAGACCTCCAATATTTATTTATAATACTTTATTTCCAGCATTTTAATTTGTGTTTACTAATTTGATTTTCTTTTTCATGTAATTCGACACTGCAAGGGCCATAGCTGTCCCAGTTCCTTGGGATTTCAGCTGCTGGTGTGATTGAATGCCTCGCGCATTCATCCTCCAGAGGCGGCAGGGTCATTAGGTCTTGGCCAAGGACTTCATGCAGCCTGCATCGGGCCGACTGCAGACTGAAGATTTTTATTTTATTGATGTATTAATATATATTATAATTAATTTTAATTATTAATTCAAAATAGGTAGGATTTTCTTAATAAAAATAACTTTCGTTTCGTGTTTCAATAATAGTTGATTTTTCGACAGTGACATAGCATTTTGACATGTCATTATGACATGTGCTGCTATGGTCGATGGTCGTAAAATCAATTATGAGATCAAGGTTTATTTCTTTTGGTACAAATACTTGGAATAAATTAAAAATATTTATTCCAGGTATTTATTTAGAACAAGGTACGGAATCTTGAAGCATAATTCATATGCTTCAGGATTCTAATGTGAAAATAATTAAGGTACAGATTTCTGGGGCATATTTAATATATATGCGCCAGGATTCTAATATAAAGCTAGTGGTAGATGGGTATCACTATTTGTTAGTCCTGTATGGATGTTTGAAGCGAGTGTCATAGACAATGTTTTCAGGCATCTAATATAAGGGCAGTGACACACCACGGTACAACTGTTTGGAGCATGCGACATGTGTCATGCGTCATGCTCCAGGCAGTTAAAGTTAGAACATTCGGGACAATTAAGTCGAGTGTTGTGTTTAAGCCGGTGTTACACCAGGCGATTGAATTACTAAAGCCTGTCATTTTTAATTTTGTATCGAATGGTCTATGCTTTAATCTATTAAGTCAGATGACTTTTGGGGATTAGTCAAGTTGGTGCCTTGTCTTTTTAAGCAGGGTTTTTGTCAAGGCGAAGCCAATGTCAGACAACATGTCGGAATACGTAATATGCCATAGGCTGGTATCCGCACATGTCCTGACCCTGGTTATCTCTTAGCAAGAGACCATCTGGGTATGAATGTATGGGTATCCCTGCATAGGTAGGGACCTCTTATATGTTAGGCAGGAGTAGTTTTGTCTAGTGTCTATATAGTAAAACGAATGTCCCTCGTTTACCCCGAGACGGCGGGAAATGTGAAGGTCGTACCTTCACTGTCGGTGCCTGGCCACTGATTTAAGAAATAAGATTGTTTGAAATTCAGAATGGACGAATGACGTCCGTCAATAATTGTAGAAATTGTAAAAATATGAATCATTCTTTATCTAGCCTTCGGGCAATAAAGTAATTTAACGAAGTACCTCTGCTCTATTTATTCCTCATCTGAAGCTATCCCCTGGCAGTCGCCACAGTAGCTAGGCTGTACTACCGACCGTTCCCCCATCCGCCAGCCAGGGGACGCCCCTCTACGCCGTGAGGTCCAGCGCGAGGATTAATAAAAAATATAATAAAATAAAAATCATTTATTATACATTTACTAAAATGCCAAGGCCTAATAAGTAGTGGACGTGTTCTCTGGCCGGTCTCCTCCTCGGCCTCGGCAAACTCACTCTGAAATAAAACAAAGCGTATTATTGAATTGTTAAAATAAAAACGTAAAATAGGCAAAAAGTTACTCTCCATGCTCTTGTTGTATGGACAATTACTGACTAGCTATCATTAATCTATGATAACATACACAGTCAACTGGTAAGAGTGCCTCCTTGGAAACTAGCCTCAAATCGTAATTGAGTGATCTCTAATCTAATTATTTTCTTCCCCGAGTTCTCTAGGCTATCTCCATACAAAATCTTATTTTAGTTGTTTCAGTAACAGACATTTATTGTAATTTTAATAAGGATGAAACTCTAAAATTGTTTAGAAAGCCAATTATGAATGGAGAAAATCTTATTAGCGCGAAATACGCTCCGTCTGTCGGTTGAACATCTTTGGAACAGAAACATCAGAACATCTGAAGATGGTTATATATGGCGGTCGCGGTCTCTTGCTCGACTAGCTAGCTAATATAGATGTCCCAACTAAGATGCCTAAATATTAGACTTACATGGACATATGTACTCGTCATCGACGATAACGGTATTCTTCATTACTCTGTAACAAAAAAAAGAACTTACACGAATTACAGACTTATTATTATAACATAACGGGAATTAATCGCATTCAAAAAGGGTTTTTTTTTAACTCAAATATATCTAAGTCTATCTGTGTAAGTGTGTACGGGTAGCAGTCCCTGACGAAGAGCTCCATACGAGTTCGAAACATATCGGCCGTTCCTGAAAATTTCACGTTGGTGAAAGCACATACATATTAAGGTTAATAAACAGGTAATAGGAAAACCATTTTTTCGCCAAGGGCAGTTTTACCATGCTTATCCGGCTATACCTTTTACAGACATTTCAGTTTTATTATAGCTTACAAGCTTTTGGCATAACCGGTCCGAAGACGTTAGAATATTAATTGTTCAGAGAGTCACCTGAGTACTGACATAAAACATACTTTTTGTTTTCATGGGGGACCATTGGGGGACCGACAATTTCAGTAACAATATGTTTCTTATCAATTTGTTGTCTCTCTCCAGAGCAATTATTATTCCCATCTGGTTGTGGGGAATGTGGGGTCTGCTTTCTTCGTCTTCTTCTTAAATCAATTTGTCAAGACAAGTAAATTAATGTCTTTGCTAATGAGTTTCTACTTGTACTACTTACTAATGAGAATCCATAGTGTTTTTAATATTAGATTCGATCATATAATTGATTCTTAATTGTTTACGACATGTGCGGCAAATGTTAATTGAAATTATCATAATAATTAATATGTAGGTTCTTACGGTTTTCTTGTTTATACTGGTTTATCGGGCCCATACTCCCTTAGTAAGCCGGCGAGTTCACTCCACTGAGCTTCGTGACGAGTGGCTCCCAGGGACCCGCTGTACTCGCCATTTGCGAAGAGAATATCTGCCGCCATGTACTCGCACATAACCCCCTTTTCTAGACGTTGGTGCATCGTCTGAAATATTTACGAGCAACAGTCAAATAACAATTATGAGAAGCTGAATTAATGTGCCCTGTGTGTATGTGTGCTTACGAGTTTTCAATTGTTGCCGGCTTCGGTGCGTTACAGTAACGGCTGACTGTAACGTTTAGTAAAACATAAAACGAGGGGAAAATTTGTGAATTTTCTCAAAGAAATTTCCACGATTTTCCAGCCCAGAATAATGGTCTGAAGCCATGGATTCAGTTTTCGGTACACCGTCGGTTACACCCTGTATGATAAAAAAATAAAGGTGGGCATAAAGCTAAGTAGTACGTGTGCCTAAGGGGAATCCTGAGATCCAGGGAGATATTTGCAGGGCCCATCATCAGGTCAATTTTAAGGTAAGTATATACTGGCTTTAGATGTTAATTGAGGTGAGTCGACATGCGAGAACCGCACATACCTGCGTTGAACCAATCCTGAGATCTAGTGGGAAAGTGTCCCATCATCAGATCCTGAACTTGATAACACTGGGAAGAACGCATCATATTATTTTAGATAAAAGAAAAATTAATCAATTTACATTTGACGGCGAAAATCGGTAAAATACGAACAAAAAAATACAACACAGAAAAACAATGAACCTTTTACTTTTCGAATGGTTAAAAAAAGCATAATTAAACATATATTATAAATAAAAAAGTATAATTGATTGGTGGCTCCACTTCGAACGTGCCGACCCTAACCGAATAAATTCGGAGCGATGGGCGATAAAATATGATCGTATACTCACAAATCGTTGAATGTGTATGTGAATATAGAGAGAATGTATTTCCTTTGTCTATTGAATGACCTAAGTCAATCTGAGAGGCCCTCTATCAATAGAGTTTGTAAACTGAGGCATCGTATAAATTCATTGGGGTTCAATGTGAATACCCCAATGGAATTCCATTCGAGACCCTTCCAACACAGCGATGACTTGAAACACATGATCGGTCCTTCATTAAATATGCATTGTAAAGCCGCTAAATTGCTGTTAATCGATAAATGATTCGGAACATAATACGAGTAAGTGCTATGATTTATGAAATAGTCCTCTGCCATGTAAGTACGGTAGTAGTAAAAACATTCTGTACGGACACTAAAGCCTGTACCGAAAAAAAACTGTAAATTTCAAACTACTCATTTTCATGTGAAACAAGATAGCTACTATTTTCTCGCTGTCATAAATAACCTTAGCCATTGCTTTATAAATTACTTCGATATCTGTAAAAATTACTTTCCACAATTAATAGAAAACAACGCCGCGAAATGGTCGTTTCCAAATGGCGTGAAAAACCGCAACGTCCTACGGGTCTTATCGCCAAAGACCTAAATTTACCGCGAAGTTCTGTGGATTTTATTTTGAAGAACTATTTTAGTACATCGTCTCTTGAACAGAAACCCGGAAGTGGTAGACTTCAACGGCCAAGTGACCCTAGGCTTTACAAAAAGATAGTCAATTGCATAAATTGGAATCGAAGTATGTCCGTCAGAGATATTTCCATAAAATGTGTGGCATAAATGCATCCATGGTGCAACGAGCAAAGAAAAGAGCCGGTATGCAGACCCAGAAGAAAGATAACACGGCAAAAGTGACCGAAAAGCAGCGTTCTGTAATTAAAAGCCGAGCTCGTAAACTACAATTTCCATGGCTCAACAAAATCACATTTATTTTAATCAATAATCATTGACGACGACGATATTATAGCAAAACTGATTTTACAACGCTTTCTGGTCCACAATACTACACGGCAGGTAAAGAAGAAACTCTTCCTGAGTCTGAAACAACCGTTAAGATAAGGAAATTCGACGAAAAATTTCTCGTATGGCAAGCTATGTGGCGACAAAAGCGCCATTTTTGCCACAAAAGGTACCGTCAACAGAGAAATTTACATAAAATAATGCCTTAAAAAGCGGTTACTGCCATTTGGGAAGAAGCAAAATGTCCCTACGTTATTCTGGCCTGATCTAGCCCCAACCCACTACGCTAAGGACAGGATCAATTTCCTCAAAGAAAATCATATCCATACTGTACCCAAGGAACTGAACCCACCAAAAGTCCCACAATGCCGCCCAATTGAGCATTATTGGGCTCAAGCCAAGGGAATTTTAAGAAAAACGGGTAAAGTGGCCAAAAATATAGACGACTTTCGCAAGAAATGGAATGCTGCAGCCAGAAAAGTTAAAAAAAGCCCCGTGAAGGCTGATATGGAAGGCGTTCGAATGAAGCTGTACCACGAGTACAAAAAGTATTCAAATAAAAAAAAAACTTACATTTATCTTAGCTGAAGATAGCTTTTTAGTTTACTTATACTAATAGTAGAGTTACTAAGCCGCGAAATTGTGCGCATCGGGTTACGAGCATGAAATTTCTACCACACATAGAGCGTTCCACGGTGATTGTTTTCAGATGTGGAGGGAAGTCAGATTCGTCCCCTGTGTGGTGGGAGAGCGGGGTGAAGAGGACCAAGTACTGCTCTTTCTTTTTTTTATTACTGATCAGTTAAGGCTATTAGGGCTTGTGTGACATCGTTTTTGTGTAAAATAAATATCAGCTATTAATTTTTCATGTTATTTAAGAATAGTTTGATATAAAAATTTGGGTTTATTGCCGAAAAGGTAAAAATCACAACAAGTTTTTTTTTATTCAGAACGATAAATTAGTTATCTACCCTGAATATTTACAATTTAAAAAAATATCACTATACAGCAAATTTAATCTTGTTTTTAAAAATGTATACATATTGGGCACATCTGATACAAAAAGAACCTTGAAAAAAATGTTGATGTTAAGCTTAGCCTGCGTGTTCTAGTACATTTTGCTAAGTCGCGAAATTGTGTACATCGGGATACAACAACCACGAAATTTCTACCACAGAAAGAGTATTCTGTGGTGATTATTTTCAGATGTAGAGGGAAGTCAGATTCGTCCCCTGTGCGGCGGGAAAGCGGGGTGAATTGGACAAAGGAGTCCTCTTTTTCTTTTTATATTACTGATCAGATAACGCTACTAGGACTTGTGTGGTGACGTTTTCGTGTAAAACAGATATCAGGAATTCATTTTTCATGTTATTTGTTCATAGTACCATATAAAAATATGGTTGTATTTCCGAAATTGTAAAAATCACAACAAGATTTTTTATTCAGGGAGATAAATTAGTTATATTTCCTGAATATTTACAACTAAAAAAAATATTGCAAAATAGCAAAGACCGTAGCCGTGTTTGCATAGAGAATCGGCCCTTTTACCAAATGTTAACTGTATTTTTTTTTAAAGAGCTCTCATGACAAATAATATTTACTGTAAGTTTGAGCTTTCTATCTTTGTTATTTTCTGATATAATTTTTTTTTTAATTTTCATAATTTCCATTTTTTTCAACATTGGCTTATGCGATTCACTTGAACTTTTGGGACAATAATATACATGTAATAACTCACATATTCTAGAAATAATATCTAATAGTGCCAAAAAAAATCTTGGCGAAAAGTAGATAACAAAACTTCAGTATTTTTTTTTCTCGCTTTTTAGAAAAGCGACACCTACAGTTCTTTGTCATGTGATTGCCTATATAAAGGCCTGCAACATATATTTATTTCAAAATAATCCAGTTGGTACTTCATACTAGAAAATGTAAAAATAAAGGATACTATCCATACCGCAAACGAGATACACAGTAAATAGGTGAAGGACAGATTTTTAGTCGCAAACCTATTTACTATTAACAATGTTGGTACTGGCAGATTGCATTCTTAAGAGTATTATATAAGATGTCAATGTCATGTTTTAATTGTTTATTACTTAGATACTAAAGAAAACGATTTGTTCACAATCAACTGAATAATCTATTTACATAAAACTATATGTATACAAACAAATCAGCACCACACACGCTGCAAAAAATATCATCCATATGTCTTTGGTATGGATTGCCCCAAAAAGAATATTCTTGCCCACACGTTTGGCATTTTGTTATGGGTTCCACTTCTTCATCATTCAGATTTATATCCCAATCCGGAATCACATCGAAAAATAACGCAACTGACATGGCACGTGGTAATCCGAGCGACCAAATCTTTGTTTTTATGTTTTGAATCTGAAAAAAGAACATTTTAGAAGATACATATACGTAGGTATAGTACTACATTACAGACTACATTATATAAGTTTCTGCCAGTGTATAATTTCACCAAATCATGAGAAAGTTACTTTATTCCGTGAGCTATATTTGCAACAAGTGTCATATCGAAATATGGGTTTTACCAGATTGTAGAGAAAAAAAAAGTGATGGGCTAAAAAAACCACTTTCGACAAAAGTCACTTAGTCGGTATTTGCAGTAATACGACGATATTATTTATCATTCTACCAAAAGTTTATTCAGTTTAGTCTGTGATCAACTCGATACATTGCAATTATGTTATTTTTATTAGTAACGTTGAAATTTCTAAACCCCCCTTGTTTTATTTGTTACTTCCAATCGATAATTCCAATCGTAATCTAGGTATCACAACACTTAAAATGTGTCCCATCCTTAATCTTAGGCCAATGTTGCCGCTACTAAAAATCCGTTTTCCATTTGCGATTCGTTTCTGTTAAATACATTCTGATCGTCCTAATTTTGGAAAAGGTGTTGGATGTCATTTTCTCTTCGTTTCAGATCATTGCGCGACTCAAGATTAATTAAAAATTTAGTTTGTTCGTTTCCTTGGAAGCGAATTACTGTCATGTCGTCTTTTTTTTAGGGTTCCGTAGCCAAATGGCAAAAAACGGAACCCTTATAGATTCGTCATGTCTGTCTGTCTGTCTGTCTGTCCGTCTGTCCGTCCGTATGTCACAGCCATTTTTTCCGAAACTATAAGAGCTATACTGTTGAAACTTGGTAGGTAGATGTATTCTGTGAACCGCATTAAGATTTTGATGCAAAAATTAAAAAATAATAATAAATATTGGGGGCTCCCCATACTTAGAACTGAAACTCAAAAATTTTTTTTTCATCAAACACATACGTGTGGGGTATCTATGGATAGGTCGTAAAAAATGATATCGAGGTTTCTAAAATATTTTTTTTCTAAACCGAATAGTTTGCGTGACAGACGCTTCCAATGTGGAAAAAAGTTGGTCCCCCCCCTAACTTCTAAAATAAGAAAATGAAAAATCTAAACAACATATGATGTACATTACTATAAAAACTACCAACGAAAATTGTTTTGAACGAGATCTAGTAAGTAGTTTTTTTAATACCTAACTTTGCACCTAATTTATATGGGACGCTATACATACCAGGTGCAAACTTAACTTAACCACCTAGGGATGGAAAGTGTTTGCACGGAACCCTCGGTGCGCGAGTCCGACTCGCACTTGGCCGGTTTTTTTTAATCTAGCAACACCGTACAATGACGCATGATTTCGATCTGTGATCTCGTTCGATCGGCGTCTTACCCGAGTCTAAATTATATAAATACTCCATCTTTGGTACGTATTATAATGTTCAGCTGAAGTGGCGTCTCGGTCTTCATCCCATGTTGACAGTGGTTGTTTTTTTTTTAGAATCTTCAGCAGGCGTCCACAGAGCCCTAAGCTTGGGCCGAGCTCCCAAATGGACGGACCTCATTTCAATGTATTGTTCTAAGTAGAACGTTTTGCGCCCCCGCTGGGTTGACATTGGCACAATAGTCTTCAGCACAGCCATTTTCCCCACCGGGTATGTATATTTGATGAATGTCTTACCATTTAGGTTAGCTATTACGTAACCGAGCGTGTGCTTGACCGTACTTGTTGAATTTCAGGGGTTTTCGTACCGATGTCAAAATGAAAGGTTGAGAAGCAGGCTCCCTTTCTTCTTCCGCTGACGCTGTTTTGAAGCTGTCTCTGTATATCGTGAGGTAGCTCCCAACACATGCCTATGTCCGAGTAACCGGGGACACATTGCTGGTGACGTACTCTTTCTCTTATTATTTTACGCCTGTGAAGCAGGCTGGCGCCCATTTTTTTTACTGTAATATAACGCATAACCTATTGCCTCTCACCGATAAATAATAATTATTATAATACAAACGAAGTTGTCAGTGCGGCAAGTCAGTCAGCCCATCTAAAACCCTGTTCGAGTCTGTACGAGGGTTGTTTGATAAATACCCGTGTTTAGAAAAAAACAATAAAGGTTTGTATACGTGTATATTTATTTTTCTACATAGTCACCTTCCAACTCTATACACTTGTTCCAACGGTGTTCTAGCTTTAATAAGCCGTCTAAAAAATAAGATTTCGGAAAGTCGTGAAAATAGGTCTCCGTGGCGGCAATGACCTCTTCATTAGACGAAAATTTCTTTCCACCGAGCCATTTTTTTAAATTTGGGAATAGGAAGAAGTCACAGGGAGCCAGGTCTGGGGAATGGGGCGGATGAGGCAGCAATTCATAATGTAATTGCTTTAATTTGGAGTTTGCGATTCTTGAGGAGTAAGCTGGTGCATTATCATGATGAAAGAGAACTTTTTTCTTATTTAGATGTGGTCTCTTTTTTTTCAAAATGGTATCAAATTCTTGAAATAAATTAGCGTAATATGGCCCGGTTATCGTTCTTCCTTTTTGTAAATAATCAGTATGGATGATTCCCTGCGAGTCCCAAAAAACAGTCGCCATGACCTTTCCGGCCGATGGAACGGTCTTCGCCTTCTTTGGAGCTGATTCCCCCGGCAAAATCCACTGTTTAGACTGTTCTTTACACTGTTTAGACTGTTCTTTACTTTCTGGGGTATAGTGGTGTATCCACGTTTCATCAACAGTCACAAAACGCCGAAGGAACTCACCCGGACTACTTTCGTACTTATCTAAACAGTGCCTTGAAATTTGCTTCCGGGTGAGCTTTTGTTCCTCGGTGAGCAAACGCGGCACCCACCTCGCCGAAACCTTCTTCATGCCTAATTTGTGTTCTAAAATGTGCTGCACGCGTTCAATCGAAACATTTACAATGTCGACAATTTCTCTAAGTTTTATTCGGCGATCGCTTAATACAATATTCTCGATTTTTTTCACCATATCACCTGTGGTTACCTCAACAGGACGTCCTGGGCGATCTTCATCAAAGATGGACGTTCTGCCTCGTTTAAATTCATTGTACCAATATCTAATGGTTGTCATAGAAGGAGTATGATCATTGTAAACAGCTTGCATGCGTACTTTTATTTCATCACAAGAATTTCCTTTCAAAAACAGAAAACGAATTACAGAACGATGCTGCTCTTTCTCCATTATTGCAATAACAACGCGAACTCCGTCGTAAAAAGCCGTTAAAAGAAAAAACAAAAGAACGCTGTATTTTTTTTTTTAATTTTCTAGTCCATAAAGGATGCCTAAAAAGTTCGTATACATAATTTCAGCCAGTAACAAGAATAACTTTTTAAAACGTGTATTTATCAATCAACCCTCGTATGTGCTCTGCCAACAATCTTTATTATATATTGAGCCATGCCTGGGTCGATAAAAAGTTTAAAATAAATGTTGTTAACTTATGTTACAGTTTAATTTATGCTCCTTCTATTATACCTCAATTTTAGTACTTACCGATGAGCTGTCCCTCTAGGGCCAGGTTAAATAGGTAACAAATTGGTCTATCTATACCTACTGTGAACATTATACAATTAGTTTTTCGATTGTTCATTACACACCCGTTTGAAAACCCCTATTTCTTTTTTCAAAGACACTATATCAAAACATAATAAACAATTATTAACCTTTTACCCGCCGTAGTATGATTTATAAGAAAACATACCCAGCTCATTTCGCCGCTGTCTGATAAATAAGACTAAGGTCTGGTTTGGTTTTTACATTTACACTATCGCAACATGGATTATTCAAGCCCTACTTTGCGTAGTGCATCTTCGTATCGACTGCGACACGAGTATGCTCAGTGAAAAATTGCCCTCAGGAGCAAAATGTACACTACATGCAAAATGTAACTAAAAGCAAAATGTAAAATTCGCACAATGTACCCCAAGCATATTGTGAAATACGCGGAACGTCCACGAAGCAAAAAGTACATTCGCAAAATGTACATATCGGAAAATGTACACTACTCGCAAAATGCACATTACGCGAAACGTGCAGTACGCAATTAGCCGCACACGCAAAATGTACAAATGAAAAGCCTGCTATTCAAGTGGCGTCATCTTTTGATGTACTTAGTTTAGGGAAAAGGATCCAATCCACGAGACATCACAATTGAAATGTGTGACTTTTGCTTTTGACAGAAGGTTCCAAACCCAAATATTACCTATACAATAATACATGTGTGGGTTGGATCCTTTTCCCTGAATTATGGCACTTGTGCGTAACCTAGTCTGATGTATAGATCACCAACTAGTAAGCAGTTTGTTCCCTTAATTAAAACATTTTATCTTAGAATGCTTTTATTTACTGAGCTAGGGGTACAACTTCATTGAATTCCTTAGATATGTAAACTAAATAATACAAGTTTTCCTTTACTTACATTTAAAAAAAACATTAACTTGCAGTTATAAATTAATTAAGTTGCTTTAACTACCTCTTGTTTAAACAAAAAACAATACCACACAATACCAACTTATATTATTTAGACTAATGTAAATCATTTTTGACAAAAATTCGTTGACGGTTATTTCATTACGTTCTAGCTTCAGTAACGTTGATTTATATTTTCTGTCAAATACAGTGTCACGGCGTTTACGGTTTCTTGTTGGTGATTTAAAAAGACTCCTTGAAATTTTGCGATCAGCAAACTTCGCCTCCTTTCGCAATTTTTGAAAAAGCCAAACAAACTAATTTTTTATGGGATTTTAGTTTGCAGTCTGCGATGCCACCCTTCAACGGCGGTGTTCGTGGTGCGATGACGTTCATTCGCACAGCTTAATGCACTCGGATGTAATTTAGGATACCATGTTCTTTCGAAATAACTTTGAAAGGCTGGTGTAATTGTCGTAGACTCTAAAATTTGAAGCCATCCTTCCGGAATGCGATTTACCGGCAGTAATGGTAAAATTGAGCATTTTTGGATTGCCATTCTTTCCGAACCCGTTGAATTTGCTTTCAGTTTATTTGCTTTCTTATGAATTGCGGTGGAAACAGCCACTAAAAACTGCTTGTTGATAGACTGCTCGAAACGCATTTATTTGTGCAATTTCCCAGTTGCATTTGAAGTTTTTTATCTCGACCCCCAATTGTTGTTTCAATATACGAAATAATCGCATGTAGCTGTCCTGGTTTTTATTGGCCAGAAGTGCATAAGCCACGGGAACAATATTTGTAGAATGCTCACCTGAATCTATATCTAATCGGATGGAATATAATTGGTAATACGGCTTAGGAACCCATTTGAAAGTGGCATCACCAAAATAGGTGCCAGATTCTTGGGATACCATAAACACCGGGGAAATTTCCGTAGCACAGACTATTATTTCAATTCGTCCATTATCATCATTCACCACAAATCCCTCGGATAATGATTCCGGGGTCTCGAAATACCAATTTCTCCGCGTTTAGGTATTTTTCGATTGCTCTGTAAATAGCGTCCCTTTTGGAAGCAAAGGTTGGTGCAGTAGCTGGATGGAGATTAGAAAAATTGTCCTCAAATATTTGCTGAACAGAACCCAAAAATTCACATGCTTCTTTCTTGACTTTGTTCATTAGGATAAATATTTCATTAGCATCCTCATCAGGATCACAAACATGTGCCGATTGCCGTAAAACGTTATAACTGGAATCGGTATAACGATGCAGTACACATACCTCTGTTTATGCACTTCCATAGAATAGTACCATTCACGTTTTCACGCATATTTCTTCTGTTGTAGCGATAGCCATTAAGAAGTAGAGTTGGGTTACCTTTTTGGTTCTTTTGCATAACAGGAATATTATTAATTATGCTGAACAATGCCGAAATCGCAGTAGAATTACGGTGACAGCGTCAACGGAATTTAATCTTGACATTGGCATTGTAATATTCTCAAGTGCCAGTATTAATTCATATAGACAAAAAGGAATGAGTCCTTATTAAGAATGAGTCATTATTCGGACTTAACTAATGGAAAATATTTCACGCAATCCTCGCTTTTTGTACATTTTGCGTGTGCGGCTAATTGCGTACTGCACGTTTCGCGTAATGTGCATTTTGCGAGTAGTGTACATTTTCCGATATGTACATTTTGCGAATGTACTTTTTGCTTCGTGGACCTTCCGCGTATTTCACAATATGCTTGGGGTACATTGTGCGAATTGTACATTTTGCTATTCTTTAAGCAATGACACAAAATAGAATAAATTCAAGTCAGACCTTATCAACTTATTCATCTTACTGTGCCATCCCTCAACATCATTTGTCGTCCGGTGGCGATGGTTATAACACGAGAGTAAATCTGTATTTTTTGTTTTGAACCATTGAGTGGCTAAATAATTATTAAAGTTTTCAATATTCTTGACACTTGGTGCATTACCCTGTAAGGTACACCAACCCTCCAAAATTTTTGAACTTGATGACCTACTTGCAAACATTTTTTGACGTAATTACGTCCTTCCTGGGTATCACAAATTTCCATTTTGTCAGCATTCTTCCAAACAGCTTGTGAGAAGTGAAAAAAACAACTATTAATATTTGCCGAAGAAAACGTACACTTAAAGGCATTTCTTCTTCTTCTTCTTTGTCATCACACTCTTGGCAGAGTGGTCGTGGTCGTTCCATCAGGGTTGGTAGCAAACTTTACAATCCATCGCCATTCGTCCCTGTCGAACGAATATTTTTCTACAAGAAAAGAAAAATATCGCTAAATCCATCCAACAAATCTCACTACCATCTAGGCTATGGAAGCCGCTGAATAAATAATATAAAGATATAGTACATTACTGCAGACGCCGGGAAATAAGGGCTTGCCGGCTGAGTAGCCATAGACGTCTAGTGATACGAAGCCGGCAAGCCCTTTTCACGGCTAAGGCATGTATAGTGCTTTTCTTCAAACATATGCAATGAAATAAAAAAATGCACCACTCAAAAAGAACATAATTCAGCTGTTCAGCCAGTTCATGAACACAGACGCCATGTTTAAAAAAAAGTATTTTTAATTTTCCCTCCAATCCCTCTATTTTTAGGGTTCCGTACCTCAAAAGGAAAAAACGGAACCCTTATAGGATCACTTTGTTGTCCGTCTGTCCGTCCGTCCGTCCGTCTGTCAAGACCCTTTTTCTCAGGAACGCGTGGAGGTATGAAGCTGAAATTTATATCAATTACTCAGGTCTACTGTCCCTTGAAGCTGTGAAAAAATCAAACTTCTAAGCCAACGCAATCAAAAGATACAGCCGTTTATGCCGCTAATTTTCGACACTTGCAAGGGAATCAAAACCTACAGGGTGCTTCCCGTGAACTCAGAATCTTGAAATTTGGTACGAAGCAACGTCTTATAGCATAGATAAAGGAATAATTACGAAAACCATAATTTTTTTTTTTAATACCTAACTTTGCACCTAATTTATATGGGGCGCTATACATACCAGGTGCAAACTTAACTTAACCACTTAGGGATGGAAAGTGTTTGTACGGAACCCTCGGTGCGCGAGTCCGACTCGCACTTGGCCGTTTTTTTTTTTTCTTTAATAAGTCGTCCACGTGTGTAGTGTTCGAATATAAGGGCCATTATACACAACTTGAGAATAAGAGTCTTAATTTCTATAATAAATAAAATAAAGGCAGAGGATTTTTAATATTGTCTATGGTCTCTGGTGACTTACGTATAGACAGTATTTTAAATTTATTCATCAACACATTGAATCATATACAGATTTGTATTCTTCATATCAGTTCGTGTGTACTAGGCATTAACGCGGATATTGTTGGTCCGATGGCTGAATGGGTAGCCACTAGAAAAAAAAAATATCAGCTGTTCATAAACACAGACGCCATGTTTACATTAAAATTAAAAACAAATTACTGCCCGGCCTAGGCCTTCAATTTTGTATGAAATTCCTTTACAGTTCTCTCGAATTGTTCCGCCCGAAACTTGACACTTCGAAGCCTGTTTTAACGCACGTTATGACGATATTTCATTGCATGTTTGAGAAAAATTCTTAACCTGTGCATTCTTTGGAAACTATTGATTGAGCTAAACTTGGTCGCCCATATTTAGATTGAAACCTTTACAGTGCGTAATATGACAAATTACTGGCCACTTTTAAACATTACTTCAAGTGAGTTCCAATCAAATTACTCTAGATAACGTCATTTTATTGTTACCCAGTCATTGGTTTTATTCGTGTTTCTGCAAATAATCAACGTGCTATGCAATAAAAATGAATGACATAAACGCTGAAATTGACTTTATTACGACAAGAAGAGGAGGGTAAGAAGTTTTATCGTAATGGTTCCTACTGATTGTGCTACTACAACAACGAAAATGGATGCGTTACATTAAACAATATAAACTGGTAGAAAAATCCAAATATCGGGTTCCTTTACCGTCCTAACGGCATTTTGTGAGCCATTTTGGCAACATGACTTTTCTGATGTAAAAAAGCCTGCTGAATTCAGTTCTGAATGTCGCCAAGCCGAATTTCGCCCCCCCTTTTTTACCTCAAAATATGTCCCTAATCACGGTTTTTACGGCTATAAAAAAAGTGTCAAAGACAAGAATGATTTCTATAAAATTTCCTATAACATGGTGTATAATTGTTTTTTCACTTCTCATTCTCTAAAAGTTCGACTTTATGCTGTGCGTAGCCGACATAAAGTTTTACTTTATGCTCTAGAGCATAAAGTAAAATCGTCGTCGAAGACCAAGGCGATCGGTCCAACAGCCACATGAAAAAAATAAAACTTTATAGAATAAACTCATTATTTTTTTCGTTTCGTTATATTCTAAGACCAAGGCAAAAATACCAACAGCCAAAGTACACAGCTAACTTCTTGAAATAAACTGGTAATTTTTATTTACTATCACTTATTACTTTTTTAATTTATTTTTATTTTAGTAAATCAATATACTATTTATTTAAACTACAACAATAATGTATCGTAGATATAAATGCTTTTAAATTTTAATAATTTTTTTTTTACAAACCATGTTATACGAAATTTAATAGAGATCATTCTTGTCTTTGACACTTTTTTTCTAGCTGTAATACTTTTTGTATAAAACCGTAAAAATCGTGATTAGGGACATATTTTGAGGTCAACAAGAGGGGAAATGGGGGGAGGGAGGCAAAATTCGGCTTGGCGACATTCAGAACTGAATTCAGCAGGCTTTTTTACATCGGAAAAGTCATGTTGCCAAAATGGATCCCAAAATGCCGTTAGGACGGTAAAGGAAGCCGATATTTAAAATTTTCTACCAGTCTATGAAGTTCAGGAAGATATTGCTCACAAACCATAAGGCCTACTAAACAAAAATTATACACAATGTTATAGGAAATTTTATAGAGATCATTCTTGTTTTTGACACTTTTTTTCTAGCTGTAATACTTTTTGTATAAAACCGTAAAAATCGTGATTAGGGACATATTTTGAGGTCAAAAAGAGGGGAAATGGGGGGAGGGAGGCAAAATTCGGCTTGGCGACATTCAGAACTGAATTCAGCAGGCTTTTTTACATCGGAAAAGTCATGTTGCCAAAATGGATCCCAAAATGCCGTTAGGACGGTAAAGGAAGCCGATATTTAGAATTTTCTACCAGTCTATGAAGTTCAGGAAGATATTGCTCACAAACCATAAGGCCTACTAAAAAAAATTATACACCATGTTATAGGAAATTTTTAGAGATCATTCTTGTCTTTGACACTTTTTTTCTAGCTGTAATACTTTTTGTATAAAACCGTAAAAACCGTGATTAGGGACATATTTTGAGGTAAAAAGGAGGGAAATGGGGGGAGAGGGGCAAAATTCGGCTTGGTAACATCCAGAATCGAATTCAGCAGGCTTTTTTACTTCGAAAAAGTCATGCTGCCGAAATGGCTCACAAAATGCCGTTAGACTTCAAAATTTTTATTTGAACTACCAGTCTAATAGGAATGAAATAGTAAAAGAAAAACCGCACATACTCGTTATAGTGAATGTAAACCTAATTTTACACAAAACAGAATTTCGAAGGAACAAGATAGTCTTAAGTAAAGGACAAACACAAATTTTGATTCGATTCAGAAACAGTACGAAGCTATGGTTTTTAATCTTGAAAATGAAGGCATTTAGTAGAAAATATATCTTATGTTGTAGACGGTCATGAGTATGGAAGCTCAACGAAACCAACGCGTCATTGGAAGGCGACAGTAGCGCCCCCTTGAACCTGTTTTGGCGCGCTAGACAGAGTCTTGGTGGTTCACTCAGCAACGACCACACTACACTTCACTTTGGGTCACCGTCGAGTGCACTACTGCCTTAGAACTGTCCCGTTTCGTTGTGCTATACCAAGTTGAATAGAGTCAGTGTTATATAACCCTGCAATGTGCCTAGTGTTCATTTAATAAAGACTATTCTGTTCGAGACTTAGCTTACAGACCTCTGTGCCAGGAACTGTTATTTTGTGCTTCATTGTATACGGAATAAATCAAGTTAATTGTATCTGAAGTGTTTCATCTCGCTCGAACTACCTCCTCGTCCACAACTACGTCGAATAGCTCAACTAATGTGCCACACACCGCACCCGGCCATCCGCCCCTATCCCGACATCGACATCTACATATGAGGGAGTTAAAACTGGGCTGAATAATGCTCGTAATAAAGTCCTGGGCTGCTGTTTGCTGTTTTTTAAATGAAGACTTATTTATTTATATTGCCCTATACAGGGTGTTCGGCACATGAACCGCAAAATTTTTTGGGGTGTTAGTGGGGTCATTTTTCCTTCTTTTTTGTCCTGGGACTCGTGGTCTTTTTAGTGTATGATTTTAAATGCATAACCTGTTTTATTTTCTTACGTCCAGGCATAGGCGTCGTACAAAAACGGAAAATGTTCGATCGTAGCTAGTTACGAATAAGAAGAAATGAGTTAATAAATAAATGGACTGCCATGAAGTCATCAAATAGAAAATATCTACTCCCCTTAAAAAAAATACAAATATATGGATAAAAAAGTTTTCTCTAATATCAAACAACTGCACATAAAAGGAAACTAACTTAAACACCTTCTGTGACTAATATTTTACGAGCTTACTAAATAGAAGAAGGGAAGAGGCTTATTATTTCCAGGCAATGCCCCATAAATTTCTTCGTCAATTAATTTGTACTTTTTTTTTTTTATGTCATAGGGGGCAAACGAGCAAACGTATCGCCTGATGGAAAGCGATTACCGTCGCCCATAAACACCTGCAACACCAGAGGAGTCACAAGTGCTTGCCTACCCGGAGGACGAAGGTAGAATGCCTCTATGCTAGTAATTTCACCGGCTATCTTACCCCCACACCGGAACACAACAATGCGAACATTGCTGTTTGGCGGTGGGTTAGCAGGCAAGACGGTAGTAACAATCCGGACGGACCCTGCACGAGGCCCTACTACTCCAGTTTCAGTACTCTAGTTTCTTTTTACTTTTCAATTTTAAATTACAAGTTTCGGTGTCCCTTAATAGAACTTTCAACAATTGTGGGATATTTTTGGCCTATATAACGGTTTATCTTTGCATGTCATCCCTCAATATTATAATATGTCGAGATTAAAAAAGTTGCGTAAGACAAATAAATATTTTTGTTATTTATTTATTAAATTTTTATTGCACATTATATAAAAAATAAATACAAGTGACGGACTTAATGCCGAAAATTAACCAAGCTGGGTGCAGTTTGATTCTTATATCACAACTGGTTGCCATGAAAGACGACAAAATACTCGCAAATAACTGGTTGTGAAACACAGTTGCGAGGGCGGCGATTTTTTTCTTTATTAAAAAAAGTGTGTGTGTCAGCTCCGACGCACGACTGGAGTTTACTCTTCAGGCCAGGCGCGCACCACGATTTTTTTTTAGTCGCGCGATAATTTTGTCGCAGAAATAAGCGTACTTCTGGGTTTATGAAAATCGTGGTGCGCGCACTCTCTTTATAAACCCATATCTTGCATTTATGCGACAAAATGATCGCGCGACTAATATCGTGGTGCGCGCCTGGCCTTAAGAACGATTATAAAATATATACTCAATACTCAATACGTTTATTGCACATAATGATTAGTAAATAGTTTAAGTATCACATTATGTACCCTGTTGGGTGCTGCAAACAAGAACGAGGAGGTAGGCACTTACATAATATTAATATACGAGTATAATATACAGCAAAATTACAATATTTTACAAGGAAAATTTACTTCCGATTCATTTTTAACAAATTGGAGAGATCTTGAGTAGTAACTAAATAAGGAAGCGTGATGTAAAGCGCCCTCGAGCGGCTAGTTTAGTTACTAAATTTACGAAAAAAAAACCGTATCTTACTATGAAATCCATACAAAGATACGACCTTATTAATTAAGGAGCTTTGATCATTTTTATGAACATGCCAGCTCCAGCAGGCCTAATACACAACATCATTCATCTAAAAGACATAGATAAATAAAAACATAAACCGTATAAACTTAAAAATAACATGTACACGAAAACAACTAAATTTGTATACACTATTTACATAAAAAAAACTGTATACAAATTTAGCCGATTCCGATAAGGGTTCCGCCAATATTGAATTGAACATTACATTCAAGAAAGATCTGGTATTAGACCTAGCCATTTACATTAGACAAAAACAAACGTACAAAATCACCTTCCTTAAAAAAATCCTTAAATAAATCCAAAATCTCCTTAACAACAACTCCAAACAGCGTTTTGAACTTCTCCTCCCAACTTTCGGTAGAAAACAAAATATCCTTCGTCTTCTCAACCAGCCTTTCAAAAGTAATACGTCTCTTCTTCTTGTCCTTATTTTGTCTTTGATCTTCCATATCAGCCCGCTCAATAGTAGGCTGATTGACCAATAGGCACTCGGACCTCTTCACATCTGTTACTCTTTTTGACTTCCGCGGCTTACGAACCTCTTGTTGTGGCTCGCTCTCTAATCTGTACTAACTTACTGATCGCTGGCCCTCAGCCTGACAGACAGAATCTTCAGACTCTTTAGATTGTAACGGCTTCGACAAATTAGCATTTCTATATGACTTTCCAAAACTTAAGTCATTCTCAAAAACAGATGGCGCATCCTGACTACAAACATCCGTATCCTTTTTTTCCTTATTTTGCATATACAACCAAAAAGCCCGTTTATATATACATCCCTCAGCAGACATAATCCTGCGAATTTCTTACTCCTTCACAAAAACCGGGCACGACTTATCTAAGGCCATATGGCTGCCTTTACAATTAATGCATCTAAAAATAGTCGTTTCGCAATTGGCATGCTCCCCGCCGCATTTCGGACAAGTAACTTTAGTAGTAGGACAAAACCTGCTCAGATGACCGAACTTCCAACATATTGAACATTGGGTAACCGGGAAAGTGTACTGATTTACCTTAAATCGGCAACCGTAGGCATAAACATATGGCGGTAAAGAAGTTCCCTTAAAACACATACGAATAGCTTCAGCCTGAGTTTACTCCTTAAGAATCGATTTTCATTATATATGAAAATCGATTCTTAAGGAGTAAACTCCAAAAATATTATTTTATCACAACCGGTTGCCATGAAAGACTAAAAGATCCTCGTCGACAACTGGTTGTGAAACACAAGTGCGATAGCGGCCGAAAGGAAAAAAATGGTTAAGCTGAAACAGAACCCTTTGCTCGCTCGGTCAATAATACACAATTATTATAACAGAATTTATTGCAAAATAAGTCTAACCTAACCGACCTGAATAGATTGGCATTATTGAAATGGCCGGGCATTATGAGAACCGACCCTAAGATTGAAAATAAATATAAAGATAGGAAAATTGTAATATGTGTCAGTGCATCTGGAAAGGTACCTTGTTTGAGGTATTGAGTTATGCATAGTTCCAAAAAGTAGATTAAATTTGCTATCAACACAAAAAAGAATAATGACTGTAGGTGGAACCACTATTTTTATATAAATTTTTGAATTTTCGACTTGCGAAATGCACAAGTTGAGAAAATTGCATTTAAAGTTTATAGTGACAAAAAACACACTTCTACTTCGAAGTTACATAGTGAAGGGTATAATCATAATCTTTGAATGTTAAAGAATTATAATAAAGGTGAATTGTCTAAAAACACATGTTAATTATTCTGATTTCTTAGGTTGAACATGCCAGGGTGGAAGAAACACGAAAGTGTTAATTATACCCAATTCATAAAATAACGAGGTTAAAACTGTTAGTTTCTCATCATAGTTACATATTCTATGGCCTTTTGGGACAATTGAGTGAAAGAAAACTCCATAATCATAAAGAAATTTAATAATTACCGCATTTTTAACAGTTACAAAAAAGATCACTTATTATATTAAAAACCAACAAAATAGTTTGTATATTCATGCTATATCACAAGATCAAATGGTATTTAGCGTGTTGTACCACAATGGTATAATAGAAATGGTGTTAAAGCAGTTTTTTTTAACAATAAAGTTTAGTGACTCGGTCGAAACTTTTGTATGGAAACGGAACTAGGGTACCTTGTCACGACATTTACTAAACTTTAGTAACTTAAACTCGAAGATCACTATTTTAGTACCTATAATGCAAGAAATATCTGTAACAAAATGTTATTTAGGATAATTATAGCGGAAATCAATGTATTCTTATTTATAAAAACTTCTGTTTTAGTCGTGTAAGACATCAAGTTTAGCATTTTACTAAACTGGGTACCTTGTCACGCTAAGTCATTATCTTACATAAATGGAGTAAATAGAAAAAATAACTCAATTGTGTACATAACTGCACCTAATAATTTATGATTTATCAGTCTTTCAATCAATATTACTAATTATATACGTCAAACAACTAAAATCACAGCTCAATTTTTCATTGACTAAATTCGAGATCAACAAATTAATTATTATTAATATAGAAACAACTCATGACGCGACCTTGGTATGGTTTTAGTAGGAGAAATATACCTAATCGGTATTTTCCCTCAATCTATCCTCAGCATGGTCGCGTCACGACACACGATAGTGAAGGTGCAATTCTGTGTCGATATCGATGAAATAGGCTTGGTGAAATATTCCGGGAATGTTTATTTAAATCAAAATACTTTGGTTTAGTACAAAATTAAACAAAACAGTAAAAGTAATGTCTGTAATAATAGAATTATTGGATTTTTTTAATATAGCGCAAATTCTCAGAGAATTCCACCAAACCTAATTTATTTAAATCTTCCTTAAAATAATTAGTATATAATTTACCGTTACCTAATTTTCAATTACCAATTTTTTTTCATTGGTTATTTTTCATTGAGTTGTTATGAAATTAAATTATCTACTTGAAAGTCAAAAATCAATCTGTCCGCGATACCTATATACCGTAATGCTATTTTCTACATGGCCTCGTGAGACGTTGACCTGCGAAAATCTTACTAGAGGAATACTTAAACCTTTATTCAGCTTCTCGGACTTCATCGGCCGCTCTTTTTTTACAAAAATATTTATCTTTTCTTTTCTGGTTTCTGTGGCCCATTTCACCGCAGTAGCTACACTTAGGCGTTTTTCTTTTTCGTGAAGTTGGCTCTTGCCCTTCTGGTCTAGTCAAGTTCGATGAGGTAGGCAAATCGATACGTCCAACCGGGGCAGTTTCTGATACAGATACATTTCTTTCAGAATCCGCAATTTGCAAAGGATCAACCATATCCCTCGCTGTCACTAGTCTTAAGGGTTCAGGACATAGCACGTTTTGAGCTTCAAGCGCGACATATGGACGTATTTTCTGAAACAAGTACTGCTGTCGCTCAAACGTCAAACGTGTTGGTGGAACCACGGGTGGACTCGTTATTTCGGTGAATGCATTGGTGTCGTCGAAAACCTTGATATTCTGCTTACTATCATCATCGAAAGATTTCGTGCATTGTAAAAGCCCAGGATAATAATTTGATGTCTTGAAGTGGCTGTAAGAAAGCAAATTTGGTACGGTTTGTGGAGATTGTCCTTTAAAGAAATCAGCCCAATTGTATGATTGCACATGAATCTCATCACCAGTTTCATTTCCGACCACAACAGCTGTTATTGTGTCAGAATTGTGGCATGCTGCTACTGCACACTCGCACAGATCTTTAATCGTGTTTGAGTTGGAGAGACGGAATTTTTTTTTAAATAAGCCGAAATACAAATCGGGTGCAAATTTTGTGTGCCCTACAGGCAAAAACGAAAGTTGGAATGAATGGTGCTTCCCGGTCAATGTACGCCATAATGCGTATTGCATCATGAAATTGTTCTTGTTTTGCCCGCAGCAGTTATCTGCATGACAAATTACGTCGGTTTCTCCAAGTGCGAAATTATTGAAAAAGTGATCGACCAACGAAATAACAGTGTTCGCTCCTTTTCCTGTATTACATGCTTCTGGAATAATATACAAAACAAATTGTTTCAGAGGTTCTGCGGCAATGCCAAATAGTCCCACTTTATAGCCAGTCAAGAAATAAATAGGGCCAACTTGTTGTGAACTGTGCGGTAAATGTACCTGTTGGGCAAAATCAAAGGAGTAGTGCATCGTTCCTGGCCTCGAACATGGTTGATTTTGTCCCAATTTATGGTTTCTAAATGTTTCTGCAGAATTTTCAATCGATTGCTTATAATATGCACGTTCAGCTTGAACCATATTTATATGCAGAGCAGATTTTTCGATTAGTGCTTGCTTTTCTTGTTCGTCTAAGCATTGCATTTTACCTAATGAGGTAATATTTTTTTGGCATTTATTACACAAGTCTGTCCGAGGCTTTTGGACAACGATGTTAGGAACGAATTCCGTCCACAAATTATACCAAGTCCGTAAGCCCACGGCATCTTTTTCGGACAACTTGGCCGCATCTTGGTACTTTCCGAATACATGTCGTTTGTTCATAGAACTTGGTAAAATCATTAGATCTGTATTGTGATGAAATGGAACTCGACCTGGCAAAACTAAAGCATTTTGTTCTGCAAAAGATTTTATAAACAAAACCGCGTCAATCTTTTGCTGAGCAGCCATTGCTGTCACTCGATTGTGAGATATTGTAGATGTAAAGTTTCCTGCACCAAATTTATTAAGTATGTTTTTGAATTTTTTTATTCCCAATGCATTTACGAATCTAAAGAAATTCTTGCAAACGGAAACGCCCTGAAAATGAAATTTTGTAGAAGACCTTGTTCGTTTCTTTGGTTTCTGGCGTATTGTATTCGTTAAAGGTCCTCGTCGTGTCAAAGCATTAATAGCACCCAAAGCGAACAGGTTTAAATGGTTTTGACCTAAATCACATTTAGTGTCCATTGATTTTGCTTCTAGTCGAGACCTTAGGACGTCTTCATGAACGAATTTTTCGTGACACGATTTTTCACAGCCGCAGCCATTTACAACCATATCTTCCTCTACATCCTCTAAAAGAAATTGAATATTTTCATCGGTAGAGAAAATATCACGAGGGGCTCTATCACAATCACTATTATCTGAATAACTGGCGTCCACTTCGGAAGCACTTCGAACATACTTTAAGTATTCCTCTTCAAAAGACTTTAAATCCGCGTTTGAGCAAAGTCCATAATCACTTTTTGATATATTCTGAGAAAGTAGATCTAAAACAATGAAATAAAAAAAAAATGTAAGTAAAACCAGAATCAAACATACTTATACTAGGTGATTATATAATTATTCGTCTTCGCCATACATTCTTTTCAAGTTTTTCTTGATCCTTTGTTGTAACAATTGCTTGGGATCTTTATATTTTGTGTTCTTAGCATTATCTACAGTACTAGATCCAAATGACATTTGATCTTTAATTTTTTTTACTTCGTTAAAAATTGCAACATAGGCAGTACAACGATAATTTTCCGGCAAACACTCTAATTCATATAGCACTATTCTTGCCATATCTTCGTTCCGGGGGTCTAAAATGTCACGATTGCGATAATAGTTTATGTTAGGTAAGTCGCGAGTCGAATATTCTAAAGTATTAACGCAATTATTATCGAGACCTCCCATTGTAAATTGTATGTCCACCTCTCGCGTTTGAGTGCATTTATCTTCTGAAAAGATCGAAATATAAAATTTATACTTAAATTTATCCTTTATTGCACAAAATACGATAATATTATTGCACACACGGTGGAATTCACTTCAAAAATATTTTAATAATTTACTTCCGTACCAAGGAAATTATTAAAAAATAAAATGAAATCCACTTCTACATCACCACAGCTCGGAATAAGTAGTGCAAATTTACCTAAAGTTTGCAGGAGGACGTAACTTTGAGTGGTTACAATAACCGAAAAATATTTTTTTTTATTTTTAACCTTTTGAGCGCCACAGTCGGCTGTGGCCGTCAACAAAAAATCGTGCCCCTGACGCCACGTCGGCCACAGCCGTCCAAATTTCAATGATCAAAAACTTTGTAATTCTAACCGCTACAAGTATTTTTCAATCCCTGTTCAGTGGCGTTCCCTAGCCTCAGTGGCACGGTAAATTGCTAGACCGCTTGGCGGTCAATAGGTTAATGATCGCGGGATTTTCCGATTCGATTCCTACTAATAATAGTGATAATCTAACAATAACAGATGATTCATATCGATAATTTGCTGATGCCCTGCACTACACTTTTTCGATTGCTCGGTGTGTAGGTACTAAGTAGACACAAGTACACAACATCGCACTCAACCGAGTCCTCTGGTTGGCGGCGGCATCGCTACTCGCCCTAACTCTGGTTATGCTTACTGGTTGGACCTACCTACACATAGCGTTTTACGTGGTCGGTACTTATAAAGTTATAAATGAAACAGGTAGGCATGTACCTACAACTACGATTATAAGTACGTTCAAGTCTATGACTAAATGGGTTGGTAGGATTACCTATTTAGCCCCCTTTATGTATTAGATTAGGCAGTGTAAATGTAACAGTATAAATTCATATTACCTGTCTCTTTTGGTGTTCCTGTTGTCCGAGCTTGTAAACTTGTCGGCTGGGAAGATACTTCGTCAGTAAATAGTATTTCACTTTCCTCCATAATGTTTCTATCAATGATGCCTGAAATTAGGACCATTACCTATAATCGTTATTTCTCGACAATAATCATAAATAATACAAATCGGAGAACGTTCTCGAGAAAGTACCTACAACTTGCACCTACGTAAAAACAAAAACAACCAAACGTAGTAGGTACTTACCTTGGTAGTATTTTTCTATGACGTCTCAATTCACAACAATTTCACTACCTATTTGAGAGACACGAGTTTGCGTAGGTATGAACGTAGCGAGTCAAAATAACATGTCCCTTGTCTACACAACGGCAGCCGACTGCAGACTAATATCGCGCACGGCGCGCGGCGCACGAGTCGCGTCACATTCCCCTTCCCCGCCCATCCCCCGGCCCCTCGGCACCTTTACCTTCAGCACCTTTCCAGCCTCTGATCTAAGTAATGGCAAACGTATTAAACTAAAATAAATAGTTATTTCATACAAGAGTCATGCAAGTAGAATGTTTTCTTATAAAAAACATTAAGTATTTTTTTTTGTTCAAAAAATTATTTTGCTATAGACCGATCCTATACCTTATCTTAGAAAGAGGTAGTTGACTACCCGCGATGGAAATATTGACAAAATTATTCAAAATTTAAAGGCTTTTAAGACATGGCGTGACAAGGTACCCTGAGTACTAAACTTTATAGTCGGAGAAATATACTAAAAAAACATAATTTTACTGATATTCTTGTACACACGTGTTCCTTAGGATGTAAATAACCCAATTATAACACAAACCCATTTTGGCACTTTTTCACCCGCTTCCACAAAAACTCATGTAACTCTGTAACTAAATGTCGTGACTAGGTACCTTTCCATGTGCACTGACACATATTGCAAATAGAGAAATACTAAACCTCCATAAATGAATAAAGTTTGATTTAAACACTTAAAAAGTACACATTCAAAAAAATATCAAAGGTCTAATTAGCTTTATAACTGAACTAATTATGTTCTTCCCGCAGTTCATCTTTGTAGCAAAGTTAAATCTGAATTTACATTTTATAAAAGAGAAAACAAAAACAGCGACTCGTGAATAGGTACGCAGTCTCGTGGTGGTTCCGTAGTAAGTATATATACATGAAAATGTTCAATGCGTGAACCTGTTTATGGGCATGCGATGAACTCAGAAATAATTGATAGGGTTTGGTCGAGTGGATTTTAGCTTGACAATGTTTACATCATACCTTAGTATATTGGAAAAATACGTTATATATACCCATTATATGCACCCATTCTGTTTGGAAAATGACTGGGTATAAAATCCGTTTCTCACTCTACGAAATGCTATTCAGGATATCTTGGTTTTTATCTTACACGTTGGGTACATAAATGTTATCTCAGAAAAATGCATGCACAGGATAATCTAAAATATAATTGTGAAACTATTGAATAAATTTACACACCATAATTAAATCTTGTGTAAAATAATTAAAGTTAAATTCAATCCGTATATTTTATATACCTATAACTTGGAAATTAAAGTAGGTACTTACTTACGTTTTTTTACGAAAAAAAGCATGTTATTTGTTCAATCATCATCCATTTGCGGACGGCGTCTTTAATGTAGGTACAAGTTGCCAGATATTATAAGGCAATAACATTTCTTTAACTCACCGAAGGACCCTTAAAAAAGAAAAGTCTTAATTAAGAACCGCAATGGAAGGTGACGACCCGAGGAAGTTGAAATGATTTTCTACCAACTTCAAAGAGAAAACTTTTATATTCTAACAAGACTATTTTTAATGTAACCATTAACCAAAGGCAACAACCTAACTTCACCTATGGATCTCATATGAATGTTAAATACTTAAATATACTGGTAATATTAGGTATATTAAATGCATATTGACTCAGGGTTAGATTTCTAAACTCTAACAGAGATTCACTCGATAATCATCTTCTTGGCACTCCAGTTTATTCATCCTTTTTACATTTTCAGCTTTAATTTTACTTTTCCCGCGAATTTCATTTCAGGAGTGAGTCCTCCCTGATAAAGATTACCATTTATAGTACTCTTTCACTGCGTTTTTACTCAAGATCCTAAATCAGTAAGCTGTAATATTATACCAGAAACCATTATATCCCTAAAATAATGTTATAAGGAATCTAGCTTTTGCTCGCGGCTTTGCAATATTTTTGCTATGATTGTTGTATTAATAGAGTACCCATCCTCACCTCGACAAAATATTTCGTCGCTAATTTGACGTAAAGCTTTATTGTTGATTTCTATAACTTCCTATATGTCTCGCTGGTGGTATTGCTGGCCCACCATAACTAAAGCCACATCCTTAGCTACGGGAGCACTATAGCGCCCTGCGTGCTCTTCTGCTGGATTTTAATTAGCGTTAATAATAATTTAAAATGAATCGCAGTTTGTTAATGGAGCAGTGTTGGCATCAATCTGAACTAAATCAATCCGGATTGATCAATCGAATTGACGCGTCAATCCGAATTGATCAATTCGAATATTTCGAATTGATTCTTTATGGATTTCAGGATATTCTGTCCTACATTTATCACGAATTTGTTTGGCTACATCAGAGTGACTTTTCTGATATTTTAACGCAGCTTTACAATGTGCAATAGGGTTGTGTTGAGAAGATTTTTTATTTTTATTTTGTCGGGTTACAGGACCATGAGCACTTTACTATGGAGTCTGGTCCATATCCTCAATACCTATGAAACCTACGCCAAATGATAGCTTCAATGCTATCATTTATTTCATACTAGGACAGTTAAGTCGAAGTCGCGGGCCAACATGGTCTTTTTTATATAAATAGAACCCAGTAAGGCAACGGTTTCACCATAGTATGTTTTATTATAATAGAAAGAAAACGACACGTTATGCATTTTATCATCATTGTATTTATATTAATCAAAAAATAACATAGGTATTATATAGGTATCTACCTACCTACAATATTAAATATCTACAATTAAATCGTCTAGATGAAGTGCCGGTGGATTAAAACCCACTAGTCTACCTCGGTGGTGTCTAAATCATTTGTTTTGTTTTTTAGATAGAAACCTTTATACAAAGAGTCAAGTCTCTAACTTTCCGAATGAACAATTTCCATACAACGGTTCACCGACTAAAGGATTGATTTCGTAAAATCCTTTTTTATTACACGTCCACGTATTGTTAAGAATTCATTTTCAAAATTTCATGCCTAATATTTTTAACGATTTGGCCTGTGCGCTGTCTGTCAATCGGTTAGTAACGCAAGTTTTATAATATAAAATATAGATAGGGGGAAGTCCCCTAACGCCGGACGGCACCTAACGCCGGACACTCGAACTATCTCGGCAACTGGAAGCTCGGCAACGGCAACTCGGCAAGTGGAAGGGGCGCGGGGGTCCCCACTTGTCCTTGATTCGCTCGCATTGCTAGTTGCCGAGATAGGCGGTTGTCACACTGCCGCCGCGTCTCGTTGCGAGACGCGGAGCTACGGACTCGCATGCGGAGACAACGCATCAACGTCCGAGTTTTCTCTGCATCTCCGTCCGGAGCTGCGCTGCACGACGTCCCGCGTCCGTCGTTCGTCGTTACTTCCGTCTCACGTTCATTTCACATTCGAACGTCAGAGTGAAAACAGTTCCTATATTTGGCGATAAAATGGAAACGGACCTTATTCAGAACGCTGCGATGATACTTTCAGTTTGGTTTTTATACAATCGAGTCATAAAACGCAGAAAACACTAGGTACATCCCTATTTACAAACCAGACCTATAAATGGGTCTTTTGCTAGAGATTACCAAGATTTAAGGCAACACGAAGAATTTTTTTTTAATTTCACCCGTATGTCAACCGCGTCGTTTGATTGTCTTGCTTTTTGCACACGGTCACTATATTCGTTGCATTTCATATTCCAAATTGCTGGACGACTTTCAATTTCAAAAATAAACTTATCGATGTCGATATCCATTGCGCCTACGTCCTTCTAGAACTAAAAACGGTCCGGCACTGCGGAGCTCAGTGTGACATACCCTGCGGCACGCACCGCATCTCCGTCCCAGCGCGCGAGTCGTCGTGCGTCTCGCTTTTCCGTGCGTCGAGGCGGAGCCAGTGTGTCGTACCATGCGATTTTTCTATACAAAATCAAGATTCTACACACAAAGTTAAAAAACGCATCAACGGACGACGCTGCGAGATGCGGAGCAGTGTAACAACCGCCATAGTTCGAGTGTCCGGCGTTACGTGCCGTCCGGCGTTAGGGGAGTTCCCCCTACGGACAAAGCTTCGATTCGAAGTTTCCTGCCTCACTCTAGTAAATATTGTTATGATTATAATCGATATAGAAATGTCCGGTATATTTACACACAGATTTATTTTTCTCTTTTTAAAAGAAAAGATAAGATTCAATGTCAATTTCAAGTATGTAACAGATACTTGTGAAATGGCGGGGTGGAAGAGTCTTAGTCTTCTTTATATGTATGTATTGTCACAAAATTACATTACATTAAAATGGAATAACCGCAGTACAGATAGAAGTTACGTCACACTTCTATCTGTACCGCAGTTATTTTATTTTAATACAATTTTCGAAAAGGTTCTATGACAGCGAATGTGTTAAAATTTAATACTTTCACTAATATGTGTATTCAGTTTGCCCGTACACAGAGTTTTTAATAAAAAATACGTGATACTGTCCGAGATATTGCGTCCTTCGCCTTTATTCGTAAACTCAAAAGAAATTTGGGATTCAATGCGATAGAATTTACATAGCAAGGGGAAGTCGTAAAGTTGTTCGTAGAGAGTCTTTTATGGTCTCTTCTGATATTTGAGATTCTAATATTTCACCATAAATGCAAGTGCGAAGTTTTTTTTTATATTAATAAAACTAGTTATGTTTGTTTAACTAGGTCTTTATTAGGCACTATTATTTTCAAGCAAGTGGAGGGAGCGGAGTTCCATAAGAGGAACAAGAGAAAGAACAGTGAAAAGTGACGTAGTGTTGTAGTGAAGTAGAACAGTTAAATTGTATTAAGTGAAAAGTAACGTTGCAGCCAGTTGTCGGTGAGTATTAACTGAGACAGTTAGTACTAGCAGGCGCGGTGCGAACTGGTCAATATCAGTCGAGTTAGTGTTAAAACATGTGGATTTAGAAGACTATTCAGTGCATAAAGTCGAGAAATAAATCCATAATTTATACTGAAGACCTGTTTAACTAAATATACGGGCGTAGACACAACTCAAAGAATAATTTTATTTAATAGGCTGGTTGACTTATGTTAAATTGTATTATACTATTTTTTTTATTTCGTAAAGCAAACCTAAATTATATATTTTTCATTTGAATGGGGATAAATTTAATGCAAAATTAAAAAAAATACCTACTTTAATTGAGCTAACAATTGGGTGAGGCTCAAAAATGTACCATAACACACAGGAACTTGTAACACACGATAACACATTGGAATTGTGTAACGCGCTGGAATTATTGTTAACTTCATAACACACGCAACACACGTGAACGAACACTCGTGAATAAAACAACATAAAATTCATATAGCATCTTTAGTTGCAAAGCAAGTCAGTGATAAACTGCATCATTTAAGAATATTTAATGTATCTTTTAACTATCCTTACACGAAACAAGTGATGTATCATTACTTAACTTGCAAAATTGCTTCAAAGTGTCTGAAATCTAACTGACGAAAAATAATACACACCGATTAATGCCCACTGCTTTTAAACCAAGGTATCTGACTAGACAATGATGTTTCATATTGAAAGATATAATTTTGCCATTGGGAAAAAGATATATTTTGTGTTGCTATTGCTTCTACAAAAAAAGCTACAACGTAACATGGTGTTCGTAACACACGTGAATCAGATAGAATACATTTTGTTTATCAATCGCTTTTTTATTTTTTTGTTCTAGTTTTATTACAGTTTACTATTAGGATAGTAGTTTTATTCAATTACATTTGGCATAACATTAAGAAATCACCATAGATTACATACACGATGAAGTAATGAATAAAAAGAAAATCTACTAGGCATGGACACAATTAATTTTTGTATGAAACTACAAGTCACCAATTATTAGTACCAGATTGTTTTTGCTTAAATTTAAAAGTATTCATAATGTTAATGGACTAATATAACAAGTGGATAATGCCCAACATGGAAAATAAATCAGATTATTTATTAAAGGACTACCAAAAAATAAAACTTCTCTTGAAATTTGGCGCGTGAAAAACAAAGACGAAGTACCTACATTTTTTGTGAGCCACAGCCAATTGTTAATCGAGTTGGAAAAAAATATGTCGATTCACAATTGAAAATTTGCCCTGTATAAGCAATTTTGTGAACTGGATTGGATTCTGGTAATCTATAACCACATTTTCGAGCAGTGTCGTGAAAAATAATATTCCCATATATTCTATAGAACAACGTGCAATACTGCCTTGTCATTTTGTTCCACGACGTAACAGTTCTATAGAACAAATGATAAACTGAAAGCCTAAATGTTCTATGGAATAATTAGGAAATTAATATATAACTTTGTTCAACGACGTCACTGTCCCATAGAAAAAATGGGAAGCACTCCATGAAATGTATATGTACAGTTTCAATTAATAAAATATAGCTTTGTATCTCTCACAAAAATACTATATATTTTTTTAGAGCTAGTGAGATCAATTAACCTTTTCAAATATATTGCAAAAATGGGTCAACTAGCCTATTCATAACAACCCACGTTGTTTATTTTATGACAGATAATATTATTCTCAAACAATATATATATATAAATTACTTTTATATAGCAAAACATCCATCGTAAAGACTTAAATATATTGTATTGTATTTGAGTCTTTACGATGGCTGTTTCGTCCGTCCGTAATATAATCGTATGTATCATGATCGACCGTTAAGTGTTAAGTTTGTTTAAAAAAATATGTTTAAACTATTGCTACGACCATTCCGTAATATAATCGTACGGGCGTAGCTATATTAGTTCAATTAGCACCGGCCACAGAGTTATAGCTGTCACCGCAAATAGCTCGGCTTGATATCCGATCAACTACATCCCACACACAAATGGTGTGGTACCTAACTATTGGTTTATAATCAAAGATGTAAAGTAAGACCATAAACATTATAAGCTGCATCTTTGTAGGAAGCTTGTGATCCGGTACATCTCCATGTTTTTTTTAATTTGATCTACTTTTTTGGATGATTAATGAACGATGTCATCATGTGTTGTATTATTGCGGCTCCACACTACTTGCGGTTTCGACCGAAGTTGGCCGAAGCATGGGTTTCCGCAGCGAAGTGCCTCTCCACACTATCATATTTGCCCAACTTCGGTCAACTTCACGAGTAGTGTGTAGCCGCAATTATATGTTCTTTTAAACAAATGAAACGTAATGCTGTGACGAAAAAGTTTACAAATGAAACGTAATATACTACGGCTGAATTTATATAAACTTCTTGAATGAATCAAACCAAATTCCAAGCGGAGCACGGATTTTTTGCGCCATGACGGAGGCTGTCGCAAACGAGCTACAGTTTTTTTTTGTCTTTTAATTAAGGAGCTTAGTTAATTTTAACGAACATGTCAGCTCCAGCAGGCCTAATACATAACATCATTAATTATAAATAAATAAAAATCAAAAACCGTATAAAATAAAAAAATAACATAAACACGAAAACAACTAAATTTGTTTACACTACTTAATTAAAAATAAACTTTAAATACTGTTTACAAATTTCGCCGGTTCAAATAAGGGTTCCGCCGATATTTAATTAAAAACTCCTACTTGAATAGAATCACTCCCAGTCCAGAAGGAATTTAGCTCGAGTCCGGACACATTCCATTAAACAATGATTTATTTATTTATTTATTCATTAATTACATGCAAATTTACAGTGAATAATACCAAAACATTTGCATGGCATACAATAGTTACATACGGAAACACAATTAAAAGGAAAATAAACAGAAATAATAATAAAACTAATACAACACAAAACCAGCAAAAATTACAATAAAAATAAACAAGAGTACTGTACACAATAAGGATAAAATTATTTACAACTACTTTGGACAAACAAGGGTAAACGTATATTAATATGTGCAGTGCTTAAATATGCAAGAATTATATGATGTACATCTTACACTACTCCACACTCTTCACAATTTGGCGACGCAGTTTTCTTCATAAGATGTGTCAACTTATTCAATGGGGCATGTCCGGACCTAACCCTGAATGGCCTGAATGTACTAACAACATTTGCCCCACGCAACTTGCCGTGATCAAACCAGGGAATACAAGGAGGCTCCGACTGGATAGTTCTATACTCGTACCAAATACCCTTGATGCGAGATCGTTCATCAAAATATTCTTTGAAAATACTAAAAAACTTCCTTCAGTACCCCGTGCGACTACCTCTGTCTGCCAATATGTGACGGAACCCACTGCAACTTCAAGCACTTTCCGGAACTTTAAATACGATAAAGGAGGATGGGCAGATTTGTATGGACTCTGGCCTAGAAACCAATAATGGCAAGCCATTATCATTGGAAAGGTTTTTCAAATTCTACAACTTTTTGTATGGCGAAAAATCTCGATTCAATGTGTGAAAAAACATCCATAACTAAAATTATTTTATTGTTATTAGGGTACATCTGTTTTTAAACGTTTTATGACAGAACTAGCTCCCCGCCCCGGCTTCGCACGGGTGAAATACTATATTATTTATTTATTTATTTAAACTTTATTGCACAATAGAAAAACTTAACGTACAAAAGGCGAACTAAATGCCATGCGGCATTCTCTACCAGTCAACCTTAGGGCAAAGCAGAGAAATTGTAGGCGGCAATTATGCATGTATTGTACTTATTCATGTATTCATTCTAATTTAATATTTTTGTATCTGATCTATAATTTATCAAACTATTTAATAAGCACTAAATTATTGTTTAATGTGTTTATGATTATTTATTTAAGAAATTGTTAATAAGTTAGTCCTCTTTATGCCTGAAACACAGGGAATCGCATGTAATTTTTTTGCCAAGTAGAATGTCTTAGGCTATAGTTATTATTACTGTAAAATAAGTTATTATTCAATAAATATCTTATCTTATAAACCTTCCTCTTAAATCACTCTATCTATTAAAAAAAAACCGCATCAAAATCAGTTGCGTAGTTTTAAAGATCTAAGCATACATCGAGACAGACAGACAGACAGCAGGAAACGACTTTGTTTTATACTATGTAGCAATAGTGATTCACAAAAAAAAACCAAAATATTGATTTACCAATTAAACAAGCACTGCTATTTTTCAAACCTAAGGTTCAGTCAATTATGAGCTGTTTTAAGTGCCTAACTGGGAGCCAATTTTAACGCCTTTGACACAGTATATATAGGCTAAAGCAGTATGGGAACTACGAACAAACGGTCGAAACAGCGCACACACACAGACGCAAGCGTTTACGAGGCGAATAAGCGTACTTCGCAGTGCTGTCAGTTGCGCGTGGCGCATCAAGACGAGCGGTCATTGTTTGTGATTATTGCGTGTTGCGTGCGCTGTCCGCGATTTTTCAAAGATGCTACGAGTTTATTGCGTTGTATACGGCTGCTTGAACTCTGCTTCCTTAAAACCGGAGCTTTCATTTTTTAAACTTCCTGCTGATATTGTAAGGTAAGAATGCTTTATTATCACTGCATAGTATAAAACAAAGTCGCTTCCTGTCTGTCTGTTCCTATATATATGCTTAGATCTTTAAAACTACGCAACGGATTTTGATGCGGTTTTTTTAATAGATAAAGTGATTCAAGAGAAAGGTTGATATGTATAATACATGCATAATTTATCAGCATTGCCCCCAAGCGGAGCCTAACGGGTTGCTAGTTAATAAATAAAATGCATTTCCTTTTAAATAAATCGTTTGGTTGTTTATGTGATATTTGGTGTAAATTTTTAGGGTTCCCTACCCATAAGGTAAAAACGGGACCCTATTACTTAATAAACCTCCGCTGTCCGTCTGTTACCAGGTTGTAAGTATCTCATGAACCGTGATAGCTAAACAGCTTGATTATTTTGCAGATAATGTATTTTTGTTGCCGCTTTAACAACAAATAGTAAAAACAGAATATCAACAATATTTAAGGGGGCTCCCATATATCAAACGTGATGGGTTGCGTTAACTTTGCACCTCATTTGTATCCGGCGCCATACATATCAGATGCAAACTTAACTTAACCCGGCCAGTTAAGATGGGATACCTAAGTGTTTGTACCGAACCTTCGGTGCGCGAGTCCGATACGCACTTGGCCGGTTTTTAAGCACGCGTGTTTGTAATGGTGAAAAATAATTAAATAAGAATTGATAGCTATGAAGCTTTCATCGTTATTAAACTTGTATCAATTTATTGTATTAGGTTAGTTCGTGGGGTAGCGTCCAGGAAAACAACGGTTGGCGATGGTGACAAACACTATAATTCTTATAAAAGTCACTGCACAGTTTTATATGTGGAAATAATAATAACACCACATACAGGCAGACTATGAGAAAAGCTAGACACGCGAGTGATTTCGTTCGAGTAGTGCGCGCGAACGTTGTATTATCGAATGTTCGGGAGTCGGGACCGGCCGACGCGACGGTGCTGCGTGCCGGCGCCGCCGCATGTGCCGCCCGCTCTCCTCCTAACCCCTCGGCTGTCCGTGGATTACGTGCGTAAACACGTCGAATACTGCGTGTGCTATGTATATATGTATAAGTATTAATATTGTAAAGGATGACATTTAAACCATTGAAACCAATATAAAAATTGATAACAATATAATACCTAATATAAAAATTGTGGTGTGTATCCACATTAAAAAAAGTCAAGTGCAAGTGAGACTCGCGCACCGAGGGTTCCGTACAAAAACTTCCCATCTTAACTGCCCCACAATAAATGTAAATAAAAAGTAAAATACAATAAAGTCATTACAAAATCTAAGTACATTATAAAAATTCTAACCTAGGGTGCCGCCGGCAGCGGGTGACAACCCTAGCGCGTAGGTATTTATCTTCAAAGAAGGCCTTAGTTTCCATACTGCTTTAGCCTATATATATACTGTGCCTTTGATATAATCCCCAACTCGATATTTATCGAAAATACATGGCGGATATGAAATAATCTCGACATGATCTCGACATTCGGTATACTCGTGATATCTAATGTGATATTTATCCAGTGCCAGCACTCGATACGCAACGAGTGGTCAAGCGTAACCGATACACAATTATTGTCTGTGATATTGCTACTGTCAAAAGTGTCTAAGCTATAATTTATTGGATTTTCTTGCATTTTTATTGATTTGTTGTAGTACTACATATATGAACGCTGACGATTTTATAATTAATTTTTCGACTAATGTAGAATAATAAAATTACGACCTTCACGAATGTATGATTAACAATAATAAGCCCATAAAAAGTCAGACAATGACAAGTTGACATGCTTGCGTTCCATTCGTTCCATGAGCACTGAAACAATTTTACTTTTTCTTTGCTTTGCAGCTCATAAATTTACATAAAATACAGTAATACAAGTATTTTACATACATTAACAAACATACAATGGTTTGTATATCAAATAAAATTAAATAAGTAAAAAAATACTCCTCGAATAATACAACTATAATCAAGAAAATGGAACGTGAAGTAGCACCTGTCACCGATATCGTATCGAGTTTTATATCGAATAGACCTGAGAATACCATTTTCTATATGAATGGAGATTTTTGTGATATTTTTGTTCGATATAAAACGTTTGATATGTTATCAAATTCGATAGCAAATCACATGAACTGAGAATTACCTCCCTGGAGGATAAAATACTTCGTGTCTTCCTGCACCAAGGTACCAAACTATAGATACCAGATGTGCACAGCTTCCAATAGTCCGATGCCCTGTCAAACAAGTGCAGTAATATTGTGCTATCGCACGTATGCCAATTGCATCCCTATTGTGTTATGTTCTCACTATTAGTGTTATCAGCCACCGGTTCACGAAAAGCATTTTATAAGAGCACCAGTTACTTTAAAATCCGTAAATAAATTCCGTAAAAAGGTTTTGCAGTGTTGAATTGAAATAATCCTGACGTAACAACTTAAAATCACGCTTAAAACGGCCGTTAATAATCTCTTCCACTCAGATACAAAGTAACTAGCCTTGATTTGTTAGCTTGTTCGGTAGATAATTGTGTGTCATTTCTATCTTTTGTTGGAGGTAAATGCACCGTATAGGCACAAGCTTCTAAATCAGGAACATTGTCGCGAACACCTCGATCAAGAATGATTAGGTTGATGATAACGCGAATTGAAATTGTATTTAACAATATGAAATAAATCATGTTACTTGGATATTCTGATTTAGAGTTAAAATCGCGTATGCTAATAATGAAATCGCTAGCAGACTCATTCGGCCTTTGTTTACGTTCACGCAGACTTCTCTCTCAGTTTTAAAATCGTGATCGATCGCAAAATACGGAAGTTCAGGCGTTCTAATCGTTCTAAAATATTTTAGAGCAGAACCCGATAGAACCTTGTGAAATCTGCTGCTCGTGAAAATGTGTGGGGTTTTCTGGATTTGCTAGAGTTAAATTTAAGTTGTGATTTTATAATATTTTTTTACTACTTTTTACTACTAATAAAATAACAGCTTATACTACTACATAGGCAATTAGGCATAGACTAAGTTTAAATGCTCTAACTAATTTTGTGGCGATTCACATGATCTCGTCATGTGCCCGCCATCATGTAGTCATATATCATCATCGTGATACTCACATCATCATTATCATCAACGAATTTAAGACATATTAGCATCATACGTCATCAAGCTAATACTAAAATTATCATTTATTAGATATAGGCAATACAAATGCAAAGTAAGAATAACAGTGTGAATGTTTGCGGAAGCAAGTAAAACCATTCTTATAACTAAACATATTACCACTATTTAAAAATAGCAAGTTGATATTCACAAATTGACAACAGAGGAGTTGAGCTTTATTTAGACTAAATAAGAATCAAAATCCCATATACCACGCTTAGAGGGCGGGGGCTAGGTCACGTGACGTGTCGGGAGTGTCCCGAGTGTCCCGAAGCTGTCGAAGCTGTTGAAGCTGTCGAAGCTGTCGAAGCTGTTGAAGCTGTCAAAGCTGTCAAAGCTGTCGAATGTCTCGAGCTATTGGTTATAAATAGGCAAGGGCTTAGTAGAAGGGGATTCTTTTTGTTTGGAACTTCGTCGGAGTAACATTACTTTCTGGCAGTTAAGGTATTAAAAATTAATTCTAAGGGGAATTTCTGTCGGGTTATTGCTTGTTTCTTGAACTATAATTACCTATTGAGATTTAGTGGGGTTTGTTGCTGTAAGGCTATTAAGCCTAGTCACATGCCAGAAATAGTGTTTTGGTACATGGTTGCCAGGTGAAGGATATTTAACCTTGCGGCTGTTAAACGAATATCCTTCAGACTCTTCTAGTTTTACCCGAGCTAGGCGACTCGGGCACCAGCCATATACAAGTGCAGTGAATAGCCTACGAGTGTGGATGGTTTTGTTTGGTGAACGCAAGGACCACACGTGATGGACATGCGGAGTAATCTGCGCTTGCTGAAGCCAAACGGACCTCCAGGCTCGGTCTCATAAACTATATATTTATATATCTGTTATATACACATATCAGGGCGAGCTACTCCATGTTTCCGGCGTCTCTTCAGCCACATGGGGGGGGCTCAAAAACACCGATGATAGTCACCTTTTCGGGCTAATCACCCGAACTTACAGTTCAGTTTAGCTAGGCCCATACACGATTAAATATAAATATGAGACCTAGGTCTCTAGTGTTCTTTGTATTAGCTAGGGAACAGGGATTAGCGATAGGTACACCTTGATAGGAACATTAGGACGGGGATCTTTACCTACCGAGCAATCGGTCAATCGTCACTAACTAGCATAACATTTATCCAAATTATTTTAACCTTGTTAGGTATAGTGGTTAAGAGGTTGAATTATTATTTTCTTAAGTGGTTATGGCCAGGGGAAGTTAGTAGGGGAAAAGCAGAGTCTTGTAGCGGTTTGTAAAGATTGGGAATAGGGAATCTGGTATTTAGGTCATCCAGATATTTAACACCTTTAACTTACCAACATTAATTATAGAAATAATTAATTAAAATTTACCGATTATGTGTTGAAGCAATGTACCTTGATATAGCTTAAGTGATAGAATGGAATCACTGAAGCAGAGTTGAGTCAATTAGCTGTAGATATTCGCTTTTTCAATGTGCAGAAATAATTTAATCTTTAATATAATTTTGATAAGGAAATTGTGGATCGTTGTATAGTATGAAAATACAAAGTATTCCTAAGACTGGATGTGGAGTATCTGAAGTGTAAATTGCTAAGAAAAGCCGGGGACTTATGGATAGCAATAATGAAAGTTATTCGTTCTCGTATTTACATCACAGATCTCAGAACTGAAGTAATTTATATCACAAGGGTTGAGAGTAATTTCCTTTATCAGAATGAGTCAGTCGAGAGTTGAAAGATACTTCGATCGGCACAATAGTCTTCATGTTTTCAAGGGTATACTACATTTATTTTATGAATATGGTCAAACGAAAACCAAGTTCTAGAACTCATTAGAAGGGTTCATACCTACTAGGGAAGAGTAGTGTATTAGACTTCTTACAATTTTTAATTATAACTTCATCATTTGCATATGTCATAATCTTTTCAACCTTTTCATATATTTAGCAAGTTGTAGGTTTAGGCAGGTAGCTTAACCTAGCGTAGGCCTTGTGTAGTTAACTTAAGAAGCTTGCGCCAAGAGGCTTCTCTAAAAGATGGATCCTTGACACTTGCCTTAGGTAGGACGTCATGCATAGATGTGATGAGATCCCACAGTGGTTTGTCTAGCTTAGACTAGGAGCGGAGTTCCCCATCCTCTCGCTGTTCGCTTTAATTCGATTTGCTTCTTAGGAATAGATAGGTAAAGCGTTCAGTGACATTCTCCGCGCACTTAGTTTGGTAGGGGACCATTACCAATTAATAATTTTTTTTTTTTATATACACCTTAAAGTTACCTTCTTCATCCTACTACAATCTAGGTTTTACTAGGTCTTAATTGTGAAGACTATAACTACTTCCTATTTATTGTATAGGTCTAGAATCCACTTCAGATTGTTCTACTATAGTTTATTCAAGGGAAGCATACCATCTTCTCAGATTAAGGTGTAATGACAACATTTATTTAATATTGTCAAATATGAAAACTTAAGATTAATTAAATTCATAATAAAATCTCATAGATCTTGTAACTTCCACATATATATAGATTGGTAATGAAGTGTAGTTCCATATTGTTCATAGACATATGTTTTCTAATCATTCTGGAGTAAGAACATGCAATTTTAAGAACTGAATTATCTTTCATTCCAGAATTCTAATAAAATTTGGATAGAATCACATATTGACTTTTATTGTTACATAAAGAAATTTAGTTCAACTATATCTGACTATGGTCTAAATGAATTTGATACTTCATACAGAATAAACAACTTTTATAAGAGTATCTAAGATATTTCATATAGAAATTTGCTATAGGAACTATAAGTATTTTGTTGGCTAGCCTACATAGGAAGTAACAAGTTATGTTTTAAGGATAGATAACATTAAACTAAGTTAGAAATTTAATTAGTACAAAGAACCAAGGTAGCAGTAGGGTAGGAGAAGCTTGCATTAAATAAGTAAAAGAATACACATTTATTTGGTAATACATGGTAACATAGCACAGTGAATGGGTATGGAAGCACTTGGCGACACATCACGGTTAGATTTCTCTTAAAAGAGCTTGAGTTACTACTACAACGTAGGATCCGACCAATCTAGACGTTCACAACGGTTTTACCGATCACCTTTGGCCATACGTTATTAAGAAAAGTTCAAACTCAATTGTTATAAAGATCCTTTTCATATTCAGATTTGTTTAGTTGTAGGATATAGAAGACTGGGAGCTGCTGTTAAGATATTCTTAGGTAATTGTTGTAGGGTTTCCTTGGGCTTCGTTGTAGGAGTAGAGTCTGGAGGCGAGGGAGGAGGAGGCGTAGGTCCTGTACCTTTAGTTTAGGGTTTAGCATACATTATGATTGGTGGTCCCGTGACTCAGGATATCACTAGAGTTGAAGTGCTTAGGTAGCTCGTAACCATTACAATTGGTGCCGTTGACCAGGGATTATTCCAATTGCTGCCATGATCAGGCATTACAATTTGCGCCGTGACCATGGATAGGATCAGTCCGGGATTGTTGAGGTCGTGCCGATGTAGTTTGTCGTGAAGTTTCATGTCTTGCTTTCTTCTTGCGTTCAACAATTGTCCTTCATTTTGTTATTTCGCCATGGAATTTTAGTTGAGTTGTTAGTGACGGTTTTACTGAAGGGATCTTTGAACATTTGAGCTTGAATTATGCCCTTACGGGTACAATTGCTGACGTGAGAATGGAAAAGAGATTAGCCGTGATGTGATGGGTGTTGTGCGTGTCGCCTCGAAACACAATTTGTTGCAATTTTATACACAAATTATAGTGAATAGAGTAGCTTCTTGATATAACGCACGATATTTTTCTTATTTCACATAGTAATAGTACCTGAAACAAAAGATTTATATTAAAACAACGTGATTTTGTTTTCAACAGATATGTTACATAGAAATTAATTGACAGTTGACGTTTTGTCAGTTCAGTCAGGTATTGAACTATTTGAAATACAATTAAATCCGTTACGTTTGTGTTAACGCTTTACAAAAAGTTATTTTTAACACTGATTAATAATTAAATAGGTGTATTATTTAAACTTTAGATAATAATTTACGTTACATAAAATAATAATATCAAGTAATCATTTACTTACTTTAGTTTCAATCAGATACGTAGACAACTTTACTCAATATGTTCGTATTATTAATATAACATAAGATTGAGATATTTAGGGATACATTTAACATTATTTACGCATTATTTACATAATTGGGGAAAATAATAATAGGTAATTCATTTTTAAACTAAAAACATAACCAAGGCTGAGTGAATAGAAACGCTTTTAAATAAGTTGATACGACAAGTTGACAGCTGACAGGTGCTATCTTATCAGTAAATGGATATGATATCGAGATGGGATGATTAGTTAAATAAATTTAATTTTATTTTAGTTATAAAGTCGGAATATCGTAGGAAATTAGTTTAAGTGAGGTAGAATAGATATGTCATTGTTCTTGACTATAGGAAATATGAGTTTTGAAGATTTATTTTTACATCAGTTATTAGTTCAAGTTGTGTTGAAAATTAGTTAAGGAACTAAAGATAAGTTGTGAAGTTACTAAGGATTTATTATTTGGGGAGGAGCGCGGGTTTATTTATAGGCTTTAGTTCAGTGTAGGAAATGTTTCACAATGAGATCTGATAAACATGACCCTAGCTACAATGGTAACCTTTGTATAAGGCTCCTAGCTGTAGTATTAAGTTATTCATCTTTTAACTTATTATAAGACTTGTTAGAAACATTAAATGTAGTAATTATGAAGGAAAGTAGGAGTGTTAGTGATTTCATAAGTGGGGGGGCGGACTCCTTTGGGTTTTTTTTACACAATGAAATGAAGTGAAAGAAATTTTATTAAAATAATTAAGGCACATGTATGGCTTATGGGTCATTATTAGTATCGCTTGGTTATATATGTTCATATGTAGTATAAGTGTATTATCAGAGAACCAGACAAAAACACCAATAGACATATATTTAATCTATTTTTGAAGCGAAGTAAATATGTCTGTATTGTTATCATCAGATTTTATTAAAGGTATTCAGTACATTAAGTGGACTTATATATTTAAGAGAAAAAAATATACATTCTTAGTCAAGTTTTATTTCACATTAGTCACTCGGGTTACATTTTAGATGTATAGTAGATTTGGACCAGAGTTTGCCGTTGAAATCCAAAAATCTGGAAAGTACAATAAATAATTATAGAAACAAGTTGGATTAAATGTTATTCGTTATTAAACAGAGTTAGAAAGTTATATAGTACATTTACTTACTTTACCTTGTGATATATACATTTATGGCAGTAGAATGGGAAAATAGATGTAATTCATAGAAATACGCGTCTTTAAATGAAATAAAAGTAAAATTTTATCAATGATTTGAAACTAAAATCACAAAATCGGCAGATTAGGGGTTTGTTCCAGGCTCGCCTTGATAGTCAAAAAAATCTGGAACATAAAATATTTTTTTATTGAAACAAGCTAGGTTAACATCACTAGTTACAAAACAAAGGTAGGAAATTTACTTTGCATTTATTGATTGAAGTAAAATATAGAACAGTCTCATACAATAATGAACAATGAAGTCAGATAAAAAAGAAAAAAAAGAAAGGAGGAAGAAGAGATGCGTTATCATTGTTAGGAAATATTATTACTCATTTGTTAGGACACTAAGGGTGTAATCTAGGCAGGTAGAATAGCAGATTAAAACTTACCTAGTTTAATTCAATCTACATACTTTTCATGTTTCATAGTTGTGTTATTTAAAGTATGAGCAATTTATCTAATCCTGAAAAGAAAAAAAAAAGAAAAAGGAGTGAAAAATGCATTAAAACACTTAGAGTTAGATAGATACACGGAAAAGGGAAGAAATTATAAGTTGGGGAGTGAAATATCTAAGAAAAATTGTTTCAAAGTAGAAGGTTGTGGGCAACGTGGACAAGTTTCTGCTTCTAAATAAAATAAGATTTTAAATGAGTCCTTCGGCATTTTCAGGGGAAAGCAAAAGGTGAATAACAACTATTGGGCGATTTGGGCAGCCTATAAATAAAATGGAACGACCTTCTAGGAAAAGATTGGTTCCTTCGAGGTTCCGAGAAGATTCAATGCGGGGTAGCAGAACTGCTAGTGAACCAATGAGGATTGAGTCAACCGATAGGACAACTAAGGAATCTTCAGAAGAGGATTCTAGGAGGAGGGTAGTCAGAGAACAGAGGATAGGAAGGGGGTTGGTAAAACCCACTGAAACTAGGAAGGACAACAGAGGCCTCTTTTACAATTTATTAAGAAGGACTGAAAACAAAATGACCAAAGGACTAGGGGATTTACGTAAAGAGTTACAAGCAGTATTATCGCCGGCACAAAGTGACGTGGAACATTCTGAACCAGCCATAGATCATAGCCATAGTTCTGGAAATGTAGCGAAAGATAATGAAATATCGGCGGAGCAGCAAAAAACCATAATTTATAATATAAAAAATGTAAACGTGGACAAACCCAAATTCGGGAAAACGCCGAGTCATCCTGTCACGTTTATAGAAGATTTAAGCGTATATTTGAAGAAAACAACTAAAACAGGCCAAGAAATAGATACTATCCAGGAATGTTTAGAGGGAGAGGTAAGGGACTGGGCCCGTATATACAGAGATCGCTGGGCTACCCTAGAAGACTTCAAAAAGGATTTCTTGTCAGCCTACTGGGGAAGTTTTGAACAGAATGAATTAAGGAGAAATATAACTCATGGGGCGTGGGACTGGAAAGAAACGCCTTCCATGCTCGCTTATTTCCTACGCATCGTTGGCAGGGCTAAAATGCTTAACCACCTAATTCCCGAGGACCAATTAGTATCTGACATTATACGGCATTATCCGCGATACATACAGCAGTCCTTCACAACGGCAAAAATAACTAGCATTCTGGAGACAGCTGAGTTCCTGCGTTCGATGGACGACATCAATAAACAAAGAACCAAGAACGAAAGCAGAGACAATAGGGAAGCAGCTGAAAAAAGGAAGAGGAGTCTTCAACAAACATATCAGCAGAACTGGAAGAGACCAGCTGTTGAGACAGCTGGCAGCAGTAGAAACGGACCTACAGTTCAAGCTGTTGAGCTAGAAGATGTAGATCTTTCGGGAAACTGAATCAGGCTATCAAAATGGTTCCCGGATCAGCCTTGGACATTGGGGTCAAAATATATAAAATGATGCAAATAATGAATTGGGAGCCTGGTCAATTATTGGGGGTTAATGGGAAAGGGTTACGCGCACCTCTAGAAATTAAGTTAGGCAAATATGAGAACAATGTAGGGCTAGGGTACGAAGGCTGTTATGACGAAAGCGTTGATTTAAACGATATAGTTTCCGTGTTAAGGCTTAAGGGGGAGCAGGTCCATCTAGATGATTTAGACACAGTAATTATGACTGTATTCGAGGAAGAAGTTGAAAAGGGGGAAGGTGAGCGATTTAAGTCGGAAATAGTAATAAGGATGAATGATTATGATGTGATTGCATTAATTGACTCTGGATCCGATTTAACTTGCATAAGTGAAGAATTTTGGAACGAAGTGAGGGTTAGATATCCAAGTACTCCAGTGATGCCGGTAAAACCTTTTCAGGTAAAAACAGCGGCAGGTCATAAAAGCAAGGAGATAAGACTCATGGTGTTGTTACCAATAAAAATTGATCAAATCACAGTAGATGTGGCTTTTGTGGTTATGCCTGATCTAACTGTACCCTTAATACTAGGATTTGATTGGCTAAAACAAAACGAAGTCGTAGTAGATCTTAATAAAGATAGCAGAGAAATAAGATTTCAGTATAAAGGAAAAACGGCAAGAACTAAGTTCTTTACCTATAATGACGAAGTGAATTGGCATGAACAAAGTCGTGTAGAGACTTTACAAAAGGATCAACAAGGAAATACCATACCTTACAAAGTAGGAATTTCTCTACAAGGGACAGAACGACATACATTGCAACAACTTATAGAAAAATATAGCGAATTATTTACTTCAAAATTAGGTAGGGCGAATTGCTATGAACATACCATCAAAATGTCAGAACATACACCAATAGTAAAACGGACTTATCCTATACCATATGTATATCGGGAAAGAATTACTGAAAAACTGAAGGAACTGGAAGACTTGAAAATAATAAGTCGTTCCCAAACTGAATATTGTAGTCCATTAACATTTACCTTAAAACGCGACTGTACAATACGAGTTTTATTGGACGCGAGAGAGATAAATAAATATATGATCGCAGAAACGGAAAAACCATCGTTACAGCTAGACGTATTGAACTCGTTTCATGGGGCAAACTATATAAGTATTATCGATCTCAATAATGCTTATTTCCAGATTCCTTTAACAGAAGAAAGTAAAAAATATACAGGGTTCACTTTCAACGGGAAATCATATGTTTATAATGTTTTGCCTCAAGGCTTAAAAACATCTGTGGGTTCCTTCAGTAGAGCAATGGACATCATATTGGGACATGAGGTTAGAGAATTTTGTGTGAATTACTTAGACGATCTAGCCATTATTACAAAAGGAACCCTTAAGGAACATATAAATCATATAGATATAATCTTAGGGAAATTACATAAGGCCGGAATGACATGTAACCTACTAAAATGTGAATTTCTTTGCAAAGAAATCCAAATGCTTGGGTTTATTATTTCCACGGAAGGCTTGAGAAGTGACCCGGAAAAATTAAAATCTATTCAGGATTTCCCAGTACCTAAGAAGGTTAAACACATAAGGGCATTTTTAGGTTTGTGCAATTTCTACAGAAGATTCATTCCCGAATATAGCATGTACATAGACCCATTGTGTAAATTATTAAGGAAAGGAGAAAGGTGGCGTTGGGGAAAAGAGGAGCAAACAGCGTTTGATAAAATAAAAGCACAATTTGTTAATGTCATTGAGCTCCAGCACCCTGACGTCACTAAACCGTATTATTTGCAAACAGATAGCTCAGGTGTTGGATTAGCCGGGGTTTTATATCAACTAGATGATGACCACAACATGAAGATCTTAGGGTTTCATAGTAAAATGCTGAAGGGGCCCCAATTAAACTGGAAGGTCACTGAGTTAGAATTTTATGCGGTAATTTGCTGTTTGCAAAAATTCGAAACTTATTTGAGGGGAGCCAAGGTGGTTATACAATCCGATAATAAAGCTTTGACATTCGTTAAAAATTGGAAACTATATAATGCCCGAGTAACGCGCTGGATAAATTATCTTGAACAATTTCAATATGAAATACAACACATTAAAGGTAAAGAAAATATTGGAGCCGACATTTTATCACGGTATCCACCTCAGAGCGAGTTGTTGCAAGAGGATAAGGTCAAAATACCGGAGATACTATATACTGAAACAAGTAAAAATAAAGGATTAATTGACAAGTTAAAAGCAATAATTAGGTACCAGAAAGAAGATCCTGTTATTGAAATTCTAAAAAAAGAAATGGGTAACAGTAAGAATTATGGTAAACAAAGTTGGATCGCACAACGATGTACCATTGAAAATGACATTATGTACTTCACAATAAAAGGGACGGAGAGCAAAGTCATTTTTCTACCCCAAGCTCTGGTGGGAGACGTCGTTAAGCAAGTACACTTAGAAATGGGCCATCAAGGAGTTTATAAGGTAAAGAAATACATAAAAGATAGGTTCTATTGGAAAGGGATGTCAAGGGATATAAAACAATTGATTAAGGTGTGTCATATATGTCAAATGGCAAAAAATGATAACTTTAAAAATGTGGGATCGTGTCAATCGATAGTAACCAAGAATATAGGGGATCTAATCATGGCCGATTTATACGGTCCATTACCCGCGGGAAAATTTGGATTAAGTTATATATTGGTGATACAAGATTCTTTCAGTAAGTTCATCAAGTTATATGCATTGAGGAAAGCTACTGCTTCTGCTGTGGTAGGGAAAATGAAGCATTTCTTTAAAATTATACACCCGAAAGCTTGTATGACGGATAACGGTAGTCAATTTATATCAGGATTATGGAAAAAATACATGGAAGAAATGGGGGTCAAGGCCATTTACACTACAGTACGAAACCCTCGACCGAACACTGTAGAACGGGTAAATCGAGAATTGGGGCGGCTATTTAGAACGTATTGTGAAAAGAATCATAAAAGTTGGGTTGATGTATTGCCAAGAATAGAGAATTTATATAATAACACATTCCATACGAGCACCAAATATACACCCTGTGAAGTTATGTATGGGCGACCTACTGAGTTGTCTTTTGATAAAGAAATAAAGCGCAACATCGAAGTAAATATTGAAAAGATACGGGAGAACACTAGAAAGAATCTCGCAAAATCAGCGGAAGAACGTCAGGCAAAATTTAATCAAAACTTTAAGTTAACAAGATTTGAAATAGGGGATTGGGTAAAAATAAAGAGAGTTAATAAATCAGTCGCGGAATTAAAAATAACTAAGAAGTTTGAATCGGTTTACGAAGGTCCATACATAATAGCCGCTATTCCTTATCCGAATGTGCATATACTTATAAACCCCACGACGAAAAAGGTTCGTGGCAAGTTTAACACTATTCATTTATTTAGATATTATCATGCGCCCAGTGACCCCAATGAATAAGGCTGATTCGGGACTATTGTAAATAAATTGATTTTAAGTTTTGTTTCCATAGAATAAGTCATGTTAATTAAATGTTGTTTATTGCTAAGTTAATAAAAATAATAGTTAATTGTTATCATTGTAAATAAATTGAAGGTAATATTTTGCTGCCATTTGTATTTGATTAATAAAATAGATCAGATGGGTGTGAGTTAAGTTAAATTATTGTCTTTTGTAATCTTGCTTAATATGATTCATGCCATTTATGTCTAGTTAATAGAATAAGTTAGATTGATTTAATAGATATAAAAACTATTCCTAAGGTTACATTTGTTTTAATAAAGACTGATTTGAAAAAAAAAAAAAAAAGTTTGGAGGGCTATCAAACGGAGGTAAGGGAAAATGCCTATGTTACATCAGCTAACCTGGAAGTCATATTAAAGCTTAACTTTAGAGATTATTAAATGATTCCTTCAAGATGAAAGGGGAAAGACTAAAGTTGGTAAATTGAATATGGTTCTAATTTTGAGATATATGACATCAAGGGGTAGTTGATCATGCATGGAGGGGAGTGCGGCGGCATTTTCGCCACCCTCCAAACTTTTTTTTGTGGGTGTATGTATACTTACATCATTCAATCAAGGTTGGAAAAAAAAAAAAAAGAGTGAGTAAGTTTATCAGCCATTTTTAGTTGCTGAAGGGGGAAGGTAGATTTTGATCTGAAAGAACAAGACGAGGGGGTATTAATAACATTTAAATATCGCTGAGGAATTTCAATAAGGACCAAGGTGATATGGCAAATAAAATGTTCTTATTCGAAGTAACTATGGTGTCATTTCGGAAGGTTGGACTCACCTTCCAAGTCCTCCCACGGGAAGCCCTGGAATTAGATATAAGAAAATTAGCTTTTTAATTAATTAATAAAGGGGAAGGGGACAGGGTTAAGAATTTATAAGATTATTAACTAATAGTATTATTTGATGATATAGAAGGTGTAATGAGAAAATGATTAACTTACGAGGGGATGGTCGGTGCTAACGGTGTCTGGATTAAGCTGAAATAAATTATAAGGGGTTAGTATCATTTTTAATTTCTAGGAAAATGACAAATTTTGGGCCAAAACTTACAAGTTCCATGTTCAGCAACGTTGAGGGAGAAAAGCTAAACGATGGAGACATTGGGATGATTAGGGGGAATGGGATGCTGTTGAGATCAGGTGGCATCGGCTCAGGGCGTGGCACCAATGGTTTGGCTAATTGCTGAAAGAGAGGGGGGGAAATTATTAAATTAATAATTATAGGTATTTTCTTTTCAAAAGGAGAGATAAGAAACACATTACAAATATTGTACTTTTTATAAGCACATGAGGGTAGATGAATCTGACTACATTTCCTTTTATATGGTTAGGACGTATTCCAACAATTTAAAATACCATTATGAACAGGAAAAGAAATTATATTTACCTTCTTGCTTCGGCGCAGTCGTTTTTTTCTGAAACTATCCAGCTTACGCTGGATGTCGGTCGGAGTTAGAACTGTGTCAGATTGCGAATTACATAATTTAAGTAGTTCTGCTTTCGCTAGCCTCCGTAGCTTGACATCATTATAGTTCAGGTTTTCCTTATCCCAAAGTATGGGAAATTCTAATAAAGTCTTTTCAAATGGATTCATGGCAAACGTACGGAATGCGCGGTAGTATGATAATGTTTGACGACAGTGTTATCATGGTTAAAGGAATAAGATGACATAAATAGTAGACTATTATTAAGGCATAGATTCACTTACCTAGTTCGTAAGATTTACGTAGCATTTGTAGAAGATAGTTTAATGTGCATTTTATTTAAATATTATTTAAGTACTAGTGTTTCAGTAATTTGTCAATCAAATTCTAATATTCAATAGGGATAATAAGATAAGATCGATTAGGAAATCGATTACAGACGAATTTCCTTAAAGACAATAGTGATGTCATAATATAAGTTGTACCACAGTATAGGTATTGTAAGTTAAGGTTCGAATATGAGTTTGTAGGAAATTTTAACTAGAGGTCGCTAGTAGTATATTTATTTGAATGATTTGCGTAATGGTTCGATTCCATTAATACGTATTTTGGGTTTCATTAATAAGTTGAAATTCGATAATTTTCAAAAGGGTAGAGAGAGGTAAATTGAATTGGGTGGATAAAATAATTATGAATTTTATAAGAATATAAAAAAAAAAAAAAACGAAGTGTGTGAAGTGGATAGACGATTTTATTATTTATATTAGAGAAAGTCTTTATGTTGATTTTAATGAAAGAAGTAAAGGGGAACTTGGGATATTATAGGAAGGTAAAGTAGTATGGATTTTGAATACAAAATGGATGGTGTTCTTCTGACTAAGTCGATGCGGAAAAATGAATGTAGGAGCCTGTAGTGCGATGTATGAGAGGATGAATGAGTGGACTTTTTGAGTTGAATGTTGTCTGTATGTATTCAAGCTAAGTTCGGAAGTATTCGGATCCGAAAACGGGGGGTCTTCTATCTTTAGAGGTACGAACGGGAGTATTTTCTAAAGACATCAATTGGATTGCACATACTTAGAAGTTAGGCTTAGTAAATCGAAGTATCGATTAGACCAATTGTATGGTAGTTTGTGCGAAACAATACTCTACAGTGCCTACGGGCTAATCTTCTTCGAGCACGAGCAAGAGCGTGCAGGTTTCACACACACCCATGTCAACGATTAGATTGGCCAACTGTATATTTTTTTTAAACAAAAGGAATTGTGGATTGTTTTGTCCGTAAAGGCAGGATAAAACTAAATTGGTATATTTGTATGAACCTCTGGTATAATAGTATTATTTAGCATAATTTTGAAATCAAACATAATGTCACAATTCGACAAGTAAGTCTATAGTCTTACAAGAAAAAAAAAAAAACACAATTGTATGATTATAGAGCTGAAATTGGCTTGTTTATTCTTGATATGATACACGCGCCAATAAGGGGAGTCACATGTGATTTTGGAGAAGAATTTGAAATCGGAATCAGTTATTGAATTGAAGTGAAAATGAATATTCAGTATCTATACCAAAGGTCTTGCTATGTTGTCTGAGGAGAGTTTCGTCAATTCATCGAAGAATTCGTACAATGTGAATTCGCAAATGAGGCTGAGCAATGGGCAGGTCAAGTTTGAGGTGTTTAGGCAAAACCGAGCTAATAGGGCTTGTTTGACTCACAACCAAACACTTCTTACGATGTGGTTAAGATTTGGAGAAATATATTCACGATTCAATGATATTATTCTATGGTTCGAATTCTGATTTAATACACAAGTGAGTTCCCAAGTATTGGTTTAAACACACACACAGTTAAGGGTACGAATACTAACGGATTTAGAATATCCAAGGTTATCACAAAATGTTATTTGCTTTAAGAATAATTGTTATATATATATAAATTATATTTTTTAATTGTTTTTACAATTCTAAGGGGAATGCGAAGTTCTACGTTATTTGACGATGTCAATCCACTTCAAACTTTCGCAGGGGGGCGATTGTGGCGATTCACATGATCTCGTCATGTGCCCGCCATCATGTAGTCATATATCATCATCGTGATACTCACATCATCATTATCATCAACGAATTTAAGACATATTAGCATCATACGTCATCAAGCTAATACTAAAATTATCATTTATTAGATATAGGCAATACAAATGCAAAGTAAGAATAACAGTGTGAATGTTTGCGGAAGCAAGTAAAACCATTCTTATAACTAAACATATTACCACTATTTAAAAATAGCAAGTTGATATTCACAAATTGACAACAGAGGAGTTGAGCTTTATTTAGACTAAATAAGAATCAAAATCCCATATACCACGCTTAGAGGGCGGGGGCTAGGTCACGTGACGTGTCGGGAGTGTCCCGAGTGTCCCGAAGCTGTCGAAGCTGTTGAAGCTGTCGAAGCTGTCGAAGCTGTTGAAGCTGTCAAAGCTGTCAAAGCTGTCGAATGTCTCGAGCTATTGGTTATAAATAGGCAAGGGCTTAGTAGAAGGGGATTCTTTTTGTTTGGAACTTCGTCGGAGTAACATTACTTTCTGGCAGTTAAGGTATTAAAAATTAATTCTAAGGGGAATTTCTGTCGGGTTATTGCTTGTTTCTTGAACTATAATTACCTATTGAGATTTAGTGGGGTTTGTTGCTGTAAGGCTATTAAGCCTAGTCACATGCCAGAAATAGTGTTTTGGTACATGGTTGCCAGGTGAAGGATATTTAACCTTGCGGCTGTTAAACGAATATCCTTCAGACTCTTCTAGTTTTACCCGAGCTAGGCGACTCGGACACCAGCCATATACAAGTGCAGTGAATAGCCTACGAGTGTGGATGGTTTTGTTTGGTGAACGCAAGGACCACACGTGATGGACATGCGGAGTAATCTGCGCTTGCTGAAGCCAAACGGACCTCCAGGCTCGGTCTCATAAACTATATATTTATATATCTGTTATATACACATATCAGGGCGAGCTACTCCATGTTTCCGGCGTCTCTTCAGCCACATGGGGGGGGCTCAAAAACACCGATGATAGTCACCTTTTCGGGCTAATCACCCGAACTTACAGTTCAGTTTAGCTAGGCCCATACACGATTAAATATAAATATGAGACCTAGGTCTCTAGTGTTCTTTGTATTAGCTAGGGAACAGGGATTAGCGATAGGTACACCTTGATAGGAACATTAGGACGGGGATCTTTACCTACCGAGCAATCGGTCAATCGTCACTAACTAGCATAACATTTATCCAAATTATTTTAACCTTGTTAGGTATAGTGGTTAAGAGGTTGAATTATTATTTTCTTAAGTGGTTATGGCCAGGGGAAGTTAGTAGGGGAAAAGCAGAGTCTTGTAGCGGTTTGTAAAGATTGGGAATAGGGAATCTGGTATTTAGGTCATCCAGATATTTAACACCTTTAACTTACCAACATTAATTATAGAAATAATTAATTAAAATTTACCGATTATGTGTTGAAGCAATGTACCTTGATATAGCTTAAGTGATAGAATGGAATCACTGAAGCAGAGTTGAGTCAATTAGCTGTAGATATTCGCTTTTTCAATGTGCAGAAATAATTTAATCTTTAATATAATTTTGATAAGGAAATTGTGGATCGTTGTATAGTATGAAAATACAAAGTATTCCTAAGACTGGATGTGGAGTATCTGAAGTGTAAATTGCTAAGAAAAGCCGGGGACTTATGGATAGCAATAATGAAAGTTATTCGTTCTCGTATTTACATCACAGATCTCAGAACTGAAGTAATTTATATCACAAGGGTTGAGAGTAATTTCCTTTATCAGAATGAGTCAGTCGAGAGTTGAAAGATACTTCGATCGGCACAATAGTCTTCATGTTTTCAAGGGTATACTACATTTATTTTATGAATATGGTCAAACGAAAACCAAGTTCTAGAACTCATTAGAAGGGTTCATACCTACTAGGGAAGAGTAGTGTATTAGACTTCTTACAATTTTTAATTATAACTTCATCATTTGGATATGTCATAATCTTTTCAACCTTTTCATATATTTAGCAAGTTGTAGGTTTAGGCAGGTAGCTTAACCTAGCGTAGGCCTTGTGTAGTTAACTTAAGAAGCTTGCGCCAAGAGGCTTCTCTAAAAGATGGATCCTTGACACTTGCCTTAGGTAGGACGTCATGCATAGATGTGATGAGATCCCACAGTGGTTTGTCTAGCTTAGACTAGGAGCGGAGTTCCCCATCCTCTCGCTGTTCGCTTTAATTCGATTTGCTTCTTAGGAATAGATAGGTAAAGCGTTCAGTGACATTCTCCGCGCACTTAGTTTGGTAGGGGACCATTACCAATTAATAATTTTTTTTTTTTATATACACCTTAAAGTTACCTTCTTCATCCTACTACAATCTAGGTTTTACTAGGTCTTAATTGTGAAGACTATAACTACTTCCTATTTATTGTATAGGTCTAGAATCCACTTCAGATTGTTCTACTATAGTTTATTCAAGGGAAGCATACCATCTTCTCAGATTAAGGTGTAATGACAACATTTATTTAATATTGTCAAATATGAAAACTTAAGATTAATTAAATTCATAATAAAATCTCATAGATCTTGTAACTTCCACATATATATAGATTGGTAATGAAGTGTAGTTCCATATTGTTCATAGACATATGTTTTCTAATCATTCTGGAGTAAGAACATGCAATTTTAAGAACTGAATTATCTTTCATTCCAGAATTCTAATAAAATTTGGATAGAATCACATATTGACTTTTATTGTTACATAAAGAAATTTAGTTCAACTATATCTGACTATGGTCTAAATGAATTTGATACTTCATACAGAATAAACAACTTTTATAAGAGTATCTAAGATATTTCATATAGAAATTTGCTATAGGAACTATAAGTATTTTGTTGGCTAGCCTACATAGGAAGTAACAAGTTATGTTTTAAGGATAGATAACATTAAACTAAGTTAGAAATTTAATTAGTACAAAGAACCAAGGTAGCAGTAGGGTAGGAGAAGCTTGCATTAAATAAGTAAAAGAATACACATTTATTTGGTAATACATGGTAACATAGCACAGTGAATGGGTATGGAAGCACTTGGCGACACATCACGGTTAGATTTCTCTTAAAAGAGCTTGAGTTACTACTACAACGTAGGATCCGACCAATCTAGACGTTCACAACGGTTTTACCGATCACCTTTGGCCATACGTTATTAAGAAAAGTTCAAACTCAATTGTTATAAAGATCCTTTTCATATTCAGATTTGTTTAGTTGTAGGATATAGAAGACTGGGAGCTGCTGTTAAGATATTCTTAGGTAATTGTTGTAGGGTTTCCTTGGGCTTCGTTGTAGGAGTAGAGTCTGGAGGCGAGGGAGGAGGAGGCGTAGGTCCTGTACCTTTAGTTTAGGGTTTAGCATACATTATGATTGGTGGTCCCGTGACTCAGGATATCACTAGAGTTGAAGTGCTTAGGTAGCTCGTAACCATTACAATTTTCTCGATTCATAGCTCTTCATAGCTATTCAGGAATTTTATACTTGCAGTGTAGTCTTTATGTAGCTCTTCATTTGTTTTTCGCTGTAAAATAAAATCAAATATGTTAATTGTATGAGAACTTTAATTTATATTATGAGCTTTTAAGTAGCCACAGTGGAGAATAGTCTTAAGCAAATTGTTCAATAAGTGACCAATTAAAAGTCTATTACAATATAAGGTAATCATATTTAGTAGATATTTGTAGCATAACCATTACTAAGAAATAAACTAAATCGTTTCAGTCTACGTCTTGTTCTATGTGCTCATCGTTTCCTGTTGTGCACACCTCATAACGCAAGAGCGTGTTACGATACACTTTGTCCAGACCAACTTCTCGAATCCTTTCAAATGCCTCAACAATTTTAATCCTCAACATGTCGACCGTGTCTACCTGAGCTGAATACATGTCATCTTTAATAGTTCCCCACAGAAAAAACTCCAAACCTGTAAGGTCGGGAGATCTCGCCGGCCATCTTCGTGTACCAAACCGACCAATGATTTATCACCAAATATTTGAGTGTCTTTCTCGGACTGGCACTGCAGAATGCGCTGGTGCACCATCGAGTTGAAACCACGTTTAATTTTTACGTTAACCAGTAAATTATAAAAGTAGTCTAGCAGAGTCCCGTCAATTAATCGCATGAAACGTGCTGTATTTAAAGTACCTTCAATAAAAACTGGATCAATTGTAGTGTGTCCATGAATGGCCGCCCAAACGTTTAGGTAAAAGCGGGTACTAATGATCCGTTTGTCTCATAAGAAGAGGGTTGTTACTACTCCAGTAATGTGTATTTTTGGTTCTCCCTTGAGATCCCTAACAACATTTGCCCTAAAATCATTTGCCCTAAACACTTTTAACCTGCTGTTCATTTGCCATAATTGTCTTGTGTCCTAAACGCTTTGTTGTCTAATATTGGAAGATCTAATTATTGTTTGAGCTGTGACCCTACGCACGCGAGCCGGGCGAGCGAAGCGAGCTTACCCGGCCGGCGAAGCGCCAGAACCGAGTTTTTTTTTCCTCGCGTTAAAAGAATCTACGTCCATCGTAGTGCATAAAATATTGGGGCACTAGTGTTAGGACATTGGGTACTTATGTCATATAAAATTAGGATATATAATCGTTAGGATATATTCGTATTAGTTCATTAAAGATTAGGGCAAAAAAGTATCAGGACATAAAAAATTAGGACAAAAAATATTAGAGCATATGCATTAGGGAAAATAACGTTAGCACAAACAATCATTAGGACAAAAGATATTAAAACAAAAGTAGGACAAATAGATCCGTATTTTCTGGGTTCCATTTTCCATTATTTCTCCTAATTTAAGAATTTGGAACATTATGACTACTTCGTAATAACTGTGCATAATTTAAAGAATCTCTGTTTACATTTTTTGCTCTAGTTACAGGGCCCACACTGTATATTAACAGCAACACAATTTTTACCTCTCGGTACAATTTTATAGGTGTCTATGGTTTAGGTGTCTAAAACGGTTGGAGCACATAAAAAAACGGGCTGTCAAAAATAGAATTAGGTTATGGAGCATGGATCTGACAAAAGGATGACATTAAAACAAATTGGTGTAAATCTTATCACGAATTTAGAAGAATTTGGGCAAGCGAACGAAATAGGAGGCTATAGTAAACACATGCACTAAGTGAGGATATGGAAAGAATCGAAAGGACATCAAACACCACTCACCAAGTAACGAAAGGAGATTAAGGACTAGCAAGTCCTAGGCAATAGATCATTGCTCAAATAAAATAAGATTTTTCAACTTATCACTTATTGTAAATATAATAATAATTTATAATTTCACCATTTATCATAGATGCATATTCGAAACGTACCTTAAAAAATATCGAGTTCATGTTGTAATTGTTATTTTCTTTTGAATTTATTTTGTTTGGTGTTTTAGGAATAAAAATATTAATCAATTTTTAAACAGAATATCGTAATATAATATGTATTTTAAACACGTCATGTATCTGCTAAATCTTCCAATTTGATCAAATAATGACAATAACCGTGTTGGTTGGTTGATTATAATTTTTATTAAATTATATTGTTATTCCTTTTTAAGCAGCACTTATCCATTTTCTGATTAATAATATTATTGAAATCAGCAACAAAGACTATAAACATACGTTGGTAGAAAAAGCACAAAATGTCGAATATATTCTCGCTGATGAGGTGAAAAGTTGTGTGTGCTACACGAGAGCAAAGTTTTTTGCATCTCGTGCTGTTGAGTCCCTCGCTACACTCAGGATTCTAACATAGAATCACTCGCTACGCTCGTGATTCAAACGTAGAATCCTTCGCTTGCTCAGGACTCAAAATCAGCACTCGTAACAAAAAACAACTTTGCTCTCTTGTTGCACAAATAACTATTTATTACTGAAAAGTTAAGAGATAAAATCATGAGACTGCATCCGGATGTCGAACTGATATACATTATGTATAATAATACGTATTTAAGAATTGAAATATTTATTATCAACACGTAATCCACACTTTTCATTATTTCAATAAATTTTCAAAAACTAGAAAATAACATTAAGTAAATTAGCGTCAGTATAAGATTAGAAGCGGACCTTTGCGTAATTAGCATCGAACATTTATATTATTATTTTTAAATGTAGTTGTAAGTGGCCAGCTGTATGAAGGAATTTCACAATGCGCATGGCAAATTTGAATTAAGAACATCATTTCGAATTTGGACTGGGAAAAGGGGTATATAAGGCGCAGAGATTAGTATGACGGGCATTTCCGCGGGTGCGGGGTCTTCTTAAATTCAAATGCCTTTTGGATTGGTGAGTTTTTTCCTATCTGCAACCTTTGTGAACTTTGAGTTATGTTTTTAATATATTTTCTTGTGAATATTTAAAACTTTGTGGTTAAATAGCTATTTGCGAATTTGATGTTCATAATTTTGTGTTAAATTATGTGATTTCTTTGTTGTTATTGCTGGATTTTAAATCCCCTTGTCTAAAGTGTGTAAATTGATTAAAAGCTTTGCGGATATTTATAATTATTATCATTTATAATTGATTGGCAAATAACAACATTTTTCCTTTAGCTTCTTGTATCAGAGAGATTTCTTATAGAATTACCTTTGCACTCCTTATCATGAGACATGAATTGAAGCATGATTATTTTAGTGAGCAATTATATCTTAAGCAATGCCTGTTAATTTAATAGCAAATGAATGTGTTCTTCCTATTTTAAAAAGACTTTACCTAGTGTTGTGATCAAAAGCAAAGCAGTTACAATACGATTAAAATCAGTTAACGATTCGGGTTTTCTCGGGTATCATCGCCTCAATCCGGAGACGGAAATGACACGAAATACATTACGGCGATTTCTTTTAGGTAGCATTCAATTTGAAGTATCATAAACGCAATGTATAGCACCTGCCAAGATGACATTACTAACCGGTAGACCTAATAAATTTATTATGCAGAAGCGACATGAATTTTAACGTTCATTATTTATTAAAGCTATACTTGTAGGTATACAATATATAAAAAACATATTATATAAGTCAATATTTTACTGTTTGATGTAAGAAACAGTACCTACGATATTACGTCGGATTAATAATTAATAATAATCACCAAATAAAAATTTAAAAACCGATTTCAACCGATTTTTGTTGATATTTCATAAACTGCTTGACCGATTTTGATAAAATTTACATGGGACCATCTCGGAAGTATACCCTATCAAATACAAAAAGAATTTTGTAAATCGGTCATATATGTAAATTGATAACTCTATGTTAGAGATGAGGGAGACACGACAATTACCGAGTTTGGCCGAATCGTTAACTGATTTTAATCGTACTGTACTATAAATATTTCTTTAAAAGCTAAACAACTAACAACAATTTTTCCTTAGTTTCTTGGATCGGTAAGTTGAATGATTTTTATGTTCTTTACATTACTTGTGTAATTGAATCTAAATATGAATATTTCGAGTGAGTTCTTATACTCTATGCAAAGCCAGCTTATTGCGATTTAAAATGAAATGAATTATTTAAATAGGCTATTCCTTAGTGTTGACTTATAAAGCAAAGCAGATTCTTATAAAATAGAAATATTAAGAATGTTAATGGAGTATTATTATTTTTACCACAAGGATAGTGTTTCTTTATATTTTATTTAGGTTATGTTTTGAATTTGAATAAATTATGAGCTCTGAGATTTCAACTGAAAGCAAGCTAGATTATCTTTTCCGAATTTGAAAAAAATCTATTTCCTGTGTTATGAATTGAGTTTTATCGTCTATGTCTGGTTTTGAGCGTGATAAATTAACAAATATTTTTCTCTTAGCTTCATGGAATGGTGAGATATTTTTTTATTTATAATTTTACTTTCTTTTATTTTAAATTTTGAAACTATATCTCCGTGCTTTGCTAGCTAATTGCGTATTAAATGAACTATGTTGATTTTTGAGATTATTTACTGTTTATGCCTAATATCTATGAGTATGAATTAACAAGTATTCATCCTTAGGGTTTTTTGGAATGGAGACACATTAAATAATAATGAAATCTTTCAATTATGAATAAAATTATATATTTTTAAAATATGACGAAACAGATAATATGCGAATGTGAATTAATTTTATTTTTATGTCTATTTCTTGAGAATGTATTAAATGCTGAGCCTAGCAATTGATTATTTTGTGCGTTTATTTAATTCTTGCGTGTGTTCTTATTGTTTTCTGAGCAATGCCAGTAGTTTTGCTGATTATAGCCAGATAAATAATGATTCTTTTCTTTTTTGACAGATGTTTAAATTTGAAGATAATTCAATTAGTCAACTAAGACAACATGACTGTTTCTATGCTATCAGAGTTAAAAGTTTATTATTGTATGGATACATATTCCTATATCTACCTATAATAATTAATACAACTATTTGTTTTACACGTTTATACCTTGTGTGTACAGAATATAATCTGTTTGGACATTGATTCTTCCTAAGGGATGTGTTTGAGAATTCCTCAGTTCTAGTGTCTATATGACTGGAAAAATGAATTGCATTCGTACTAAATAGTACTTTCTATGATATCAATGTGAGAACTAGAGGGGTTCGGTCACCTAGGTCCAATTCCCTAAATGTCCAGTTTCCGAAAGCCAATTGTCTGAAAGTTCATTCCTCAAATGCAAAGTTCTTGAATGTCTTTTCTCCCAATGCCTATTTACTTGTATGTCTAATTACCTGTATGTCTATTCCCCGAATGTCTATTGTATATCAAATTACCAGTATGTCTATCCTCCGAATGACTAATTCTGTGTCCAATTACCTGTATGTCCATTTACCGAATGCCTATTGTATGTCTAATTATTTCGAATCTTACGACTTTTAAATTAAACCTATAGATATCTTTCTAGCTGAATTTCTTATTCAGTTTATATTTTAAAAATATAACTTTACGTATAAATTGACTTGTTGTAAGCATGTTTCCCTCCAGCCTGTTTAAATACTTAATGTAAGCTTGATCAAACTCAATATCGTGCAATTTTCGGTTTAACTTAAGTTTTGAAAATAAGCTTTGATATATTTTGTTATCCCAGTAAATGATTTCTTTTTTTAAGTGAAACAAAAAGTTATAAAAATTTGGCGTCTTCGGTATTTTTGTCTTCAACCGCCGATGCCAGGCTTCTAACGCATTTGTTGTACGATGTCTATTCTCTGTACAACTTATTAGTTCGTAATTTGCTTGTGGACACCACTGTTTCGGAAAATATTTCTTGAAGGCAATTATTTCAGGAGTGAGTTGATCGTTGTAACTGGCTAAAATTGAACTATATGCCTCCTTTATTCTCTTTGCCGGCACAAGAGGCAGCACTGACAGCATTCGAATCATATTTCGGTTTTGAGAGGAATTATTGGCGTCTAATTCTTTGGTTTTTTTCCATACTGCCTTATTGTAATGGAAAAAGCATCCTCTAATTGCGACACTCTGGAATATTTTCTTCACAGCATTGATAGGGGCTTGCTCGTAGTCACACTTATATCTCGAAATTTCTATATTGAACTGTTCCTTGACAATTCGAAAAAATCGACAGTAAGTTTTTTCCGATTTATCCGGCAAATTCCCGTAGATAACTGGAATAATATTCGTGGTGGTGAGATTCGATTTTAAATCGATGTGCAATGTTAACAGTTGATAAAAGGGTTTCGGAACAGTGTAAAATGTTGCATCTCCATGATAGGTCCCATTATATTGACTCACAGTTTTTTTTGCTAGAATTGAAGAAAACACAACTATTTTATCATCTAGTCCGTTTTCAAAAACATGTAAATCCTCAGCCATGGTTTGTGGAACCTTTACGTCAGCCAAATTATTGAAACTAGTTTTTTTTACATTTAAAAACCGTTTTTTGGATCCGTATATACCATTTTTTTTGTACTGAAAAGCGGGAAATCTTTTCCTTGTGATTTTAGACTTTCGAAATTCTCTTCATATATAGTTTGTATAGGTCGAAAATCTTTACACACTTGTACCTTACACTGGCCAAGTATTCTATCCACTTCATTTTGTTCTGCATCTGCTTCGCACAAATGCTTCTTTTAGCGAATAATCTTTCGTGTATTCTCAAGTAATGTAAGCGTGGGACTGCATGTTTCACGATGACAGCATCGCCATAATGTGGTACCATTTTTATTTCTCACACTTAATGTATATTTATATCCTGCGGATAATAAAATGACCGAACCGGATTTATTTTTTCGGCTTTTTATAAAATAAAATTCTTCCATTTTTACAATTAATTCTGACACACATGCAATAGGTACCACATCACAACTAGACAATTAAATGACAATAGAAGAAGATACAAGTTCAAATTCAAATAAATAATACTTACGCTCATGCATTTCAAGTGGCCAGTATTAGGTGCTAAACATTGACGTGTAGTAATTACATGGATACACGATCAAAGTGAAAACATGTTCCTCCCAAGTAAAGGCGGCCATACACCATGCTTCCTATCGTCCAATCGGCATGACGCTACCGATTGGATCAATTTAAACTAATCGTGTGTGTTGTATATAGACGAACTGCAGATTGGATCAAGCCTGTAGCGTCATGCCGATTGGACGATAGGAAGCATGGTGTATGGTCGCCTTTACTTGGGCGAACAGTGTCGTTTAGACCTTGACACATGATACCCATTGAGCATTGAGTTCTTTTGTACTAAGTAATTATGTTGTTGCAAATTATAAATAAAGCGTTATTAGCATCTACTTGAACATGCAGACGGTGCCACTTCTTTTGTCAGTTTTGTTCATTCTGTGGCTCTATCATAAATAAAATAATACCTCAATGGTCTTAAAGAAAAAAGATAACTTGATTACATTTATTGACGGAGCAGTTTTATAATATTTAGTATTTCATTATCATTCAATATAGAACAAATATAGAATTAATAAGTACAGTCGCGATCAGATACATTACAGTATATAAGGCGTTCATAAATATCTGAACAGGACTCTTATTGACTGAGCGTTACAGTACATGTTCAGATATTTATGAACGCCTTATATGCTGCATTATGCCCCAAGGCATTCTCTATCAGTCAGTCATCCGTTGAACCAAATAGAAATTTACGAAGGTCGGTGCAGTGGAGTTTATAATAGTATAGCTTATACTGATTAGATTATACATTTAAGACTTTAGGATAAACTCGGTCAGAAGATGGGGCTCAAAGAACTGTCAGGGACAAGCGAACTTGTGAGCACGACAATGGTAAAAGGTAATTATCGCTGATGCTTAGCATCAAGCTGACCCGTTAGTCTCAGCTTGAGGTTGGGGTGCATATAGCTATGTAGTTCCCACTATGCATAATGAAATTAAAGAGTTCGCAAGATGACTTCGACAAATTACACATTCGTCATTACACATTCAAGGAATTGGACATCTGGAGAATTGTACGTTCGGAGAATAGACATTCTGATAATTTTAAGTAGACAGACCTTCAAGGAATTGGACATTCGGGGAACTGGAATTGAATCTGTAAAATTGGACGTTCAAAGAATGGACATTCTGGGAATGGACGAAATAGTCAGACTGGATATTCGGGGAATTAGACATTCGAGGAATTGGACATATGGAGAATTGGACGTGCGGAGAATGGAAATTCGGGGAGTTAGACGAAAAAGACATACTGGACATTTCGGGAATTGGACCTAGGTGACCAAACCCCACGACCAGTCTAATATCATTGTTTGAACCTATGGGATGTGTTTGAGATTCTCTCATTTATCTATTGAGCCACATTTGTATTAAATAATATCAACATTGGAAGATTCCAATAACTAATTGCTCTATGGAGTACCGTATCCGATCATGGAATGTTGAATATTTTCTCATGCTTTAAGGAGCTAAATGATTCAGGACAATGTTGAATCTTATTTTGTATTAATGCATTTAGGCTGCAACTCGTCTTACGAGCCGTGGGTTAAGCCATACGCCAAGGCGAAAGGTGAAACCATGCTTATAGCCTCCAGTAAAAACCTGTACATGCTAAAATACAAATGTCTTCGGTTATATCAAAAATGATTTTACATTCTATCGATTTGATTGAGACTTTATGGGGTCTTATATGTTGGTTTTAATTCAAGTAGCTCTGAATCTCCTCTCATTCGAAAATAATCTGGAACTACACAACACAACGAAGGGATCCGAAACCTCTAGATTAATCTCTGGCCAAGTTAGAACAAGTTACAAATTAGGCAGGAATAAATTTAGGTAGATTTACATTTCCAGGTTTTCAGTAGCCGCAGTAGTATCTACAGTCTTTAGGTGTGAGCTAGGCAAGTATAGGTAATATATATATGGGGGAAATAGGGATGTTACAATATGGAGCCGCGACCAGATGTTACTAGGGGTAGGGGGTAGGTTACTATGGGGGTTGCATATGGTATGTTGTATGTTATTCTAGGATTTGTAACTTGTTCTGCCGTATACGTATAGGATAGAGTGATGAGATTCAGAGCATTGAATTAAAGCTTCTATTGAGGGAATTGTAGCAGCTAGATGTAATTAATGTTTTGGGTGAACCGTTCTAGGCTACAATATTTGATTTACATACCTATTTTATGTTGTTGCTTATATTCTGTTTGTCACGAACGATTTAAATATTTAATTAGGATTATTAGCATAAAATTATTTACAGTCTTATGCGGAGGGCGTTAGAAGCTTTTAATAATAATATTAATAAATTAGGAATATTAATAATAATTATTAATATTATTTCTAGTCGTATCATTGGAGGGCAGGTCAAAATTTGCATTAGCTATTTACTTAAAGTTTAAATTTAGGACCAAAATATTTACTAGTACTGGAATACTGAGTTCAAATACTATAATAATTTTCACCATCTGGCAATAGTAATTCTTCAGGTAGAAGTAGGTTCATTGAATTATTGTAGGAAGGTTGAATTTTAAATATGAGATACTTATTTAATTAACTGCATAGGAAAAGTAGGTTTAGAAATAAAACTAAACAGAATTATTTTAATAAGTAAGGTAACATATGAGATATGCATTAATCACAAGGTAGATTATATTTCATTTACCATTAGCATCAAGTAGGTATTATATTTTGATATAGGTAGAACATTCATAGAAACAATTTAAGTTGTATTTTACAATAAAACTTTGTGGGCAGGTCCACATTTATTAAAATTAGGGATAGGATAGGGAATGTTACCAATAGGATACTTTATTAGTCTTATAGTTTGTATTTAGAACGTGACTTCTTGAGGATCATGTTGGTGTCGCTCTCACGAGGTAGGCTAATGCTTGTTTGTCACATGTTGGTTCTAGGAGTGCATTTATCCTTGTAGACTGAGCTTGTACTCAAATGGAGATTTATCTAAGGATACAGTAGATAAACTTATGGAGGGCAGGTCTGAAACAAAATAGGATTAGGTTTAGTTCAATTCACCGAGTTACACAAAATTAAAATTTTAAAAACATTTCCTTACAATTGAAGCGAGACCTAGTACTTCACACAGTATTAATCCTGCTTGATATTCTATTTATTAAGAATAGATTACATAATTAGGCTAGTATGACACAAAATAAATTAACGACAATGTCTTAGGATAGGAGCGTCACTATACAGAAATTAGGAACTTGTAGTATATACTTATATTTTAATAGCTTTAAGTATCTTATTTGACAAGTAGCTTAATAATAATAATAATAGCCTTTATTTAACAATCTTTCATTTAACAATCTTTAGTTTTATTCCATTTCATTTCGAAGATTGTCTTGCTCTCCAGCATAGGCCTCCCCTAGAGCTCGCCACTGAGTGCGATTCAGAGCCTGTCTTCTCCAAGTAACACCTGCCACCCTCTTAATGTCATCCTCCCATCTCAGACGCTGTCTCCCTCTTTTCCTTTTTTGTTGTCTCGGGCACCACTCTGTTATGTCTCTAGACCATTTATCCTTGATGCTCCTAATCATATGGCCAGCCCATCTCCATTTTAGTTTTTTGATACAGTAAGTGACACCTGTTATTCTTGTTTTGTTTCTTATAGTATCTAGTTTTACTCTGTCCCTTAATTTAATGTTGAGCATGCTTCGTTCCATACTGTGTTGGCAGGTTTCTAATTTGCGTAAGTTGAGATTGGTTAAGCTCCATGTTTGACATCCATATGTCAGCACAGGTAAAATACACGAATTAAATATTCTGCTCTTCGCTTTTAGTGGCACGAGAGGGTTTTTCATTATCTCCTTGAGAGACCAGTATCTTTTCCAAGCCAAAGTAACTCTGTTATTTATTTCTTTCGTTGTAAGGTCTGTTGGAGATATGATCTGTCCGAGATAAGTGTAATCGTCAACGTATTCTATAGTGCTGCCGTTAATGGTTATTGGGACTTTTACGGAATTCGACATTATTTTTGTTTTTGTCGTATTCATTGACAATCCCACTTTGTCACTTTCGTATACTAGTTGTTGTAACATATCTTGTAAGGTTTGTGGATCCTCCGAAATTATTATTAGATCATCCGCGAATCTTAGATGGTTTAATTGCACTCCGTTAATATTTAATCCGTAATTATCCCAGTTGAAATGTCTAAACACGTGTTCAAGGACAGCTGAGAAAAGTTTTGGCGATAGAGGATCGCCTTGCCTCACTCCACTTTTAATCGGGAAATATTCCCCATCTCTTTCTGTTCTAATTTTTGCTTTCATGTTTTTATATATGTTAGTAATCACTCTTATATATTTTTTATCCACTCCTTGCGCTTCTAAAGCTTCCCATATCTTTGTGTGTTTTAATGAGTCAAACGCTTTGTTATAGTCCACGAACGCAAGGTAGTAGGTGATACTGTATTCACTACATTTCTGGATTACTTGTTTTATTGAGTGGGTGTGGTCTATTGTTGAGAAGTCACTGCGAAAACCGGCTTGTTCCTTGGGTTGATTTTCATCCAAAGTCTTTGTTACACGGTCGAGCAGTATCTTTGAAAATATTTTGTACACGTTGGACATTAAGCTGATGGGTCTGTAGTTGGCTATATCGTCTTTTTTCCCTTTTTTGTGCAGTAATATTATAGTTGACGAAGTCCACTGTTGAGGTATATATTCCGTCCGCAAAATTTCATTAAATATGTATGTGATGGTGTTTGCCGTTACTTTGGATGATCCTATTAGTAGTTCATTAGATATAGCTTAGGATACTACAATATTTTAAGCAAAATATTGTTATAGGAATACTTAAATTTACCAATCATCGGTTTCATAGATTAAGGTTCGGAGATCTTATAGCAGCATTGGTTTGAAATTAAGTCCAGATTTATATTATTATGTATTTAAGTAACATAGGTTATGATGTGTTTTCTAGGATGTTAGCTATTAGTAAGTAGGTATGTATGTATGGTTTTCAACAGTTATTTAGTAATAAATATCTATGGAATTAATTACAGAACAAAGCTGACATCGAAACAATTTCATTCGTGTTGTTGTCATCATCCTTGCTTCGAATTTCGAGTTGGACTCTATTTACATAATAAAATAAGAGCGTTGACAGGTAGCCGTAGTTACCAAAAGCAATCGAGTGGTTAAATGACAATTTTTCACTGCTTCATCATCTGACACGACCGATTGAGTGCTCGTAAGGTTACTTACATAAGTAGGTAATGGTACTTACAATAGGAATGTATAGCCCGATTTCTTCTAGATCACATCTGTCTATAAACTGGGTTTCACCATAAACAATGCATAGTCAGATTTGTTAGAAATCTTCAGTGTCATCTGTTAAAGAAATTTCATGTTACTTAATACAAAGTCAGGTCATACATTAGTAACAATGTTTCGTGGTTTAGTTTATAATATTTTTACATCTATACTTGCGTAATTTGAAGACATTAGGAATCTAGATAGATTGAATAAAATACTTATTTGAGCGAGAACTGTAGAAAATTATAGGTTTGATTGACATAACAGTCGAATGACGTTTTCTAACCACAGACTATAGCAGCACTGGTAGAGGCATCTTATTGAAGGTTATAAATAGTAAACTTGTTTACTTCTTAAACATATGTATTTCTTTAAAATGTAGGAGAACATTATTAAAATAAAGCTAGAAAAAAAATAAAGCAAGAATCTACAACTAGCTAAATTGATCTTTTCCAGATATGCAAATAGAAGATTTAAAATTGAATAGGGAGAGGCAAGGACAAAATGGTGAGGCCTGGTAGGAAAAGGAATGTGTCCATTAGGACTGCAGAGCCGGAAGTAGAAGTTCAAAGTACGAGTCAGAGAAGGACGGGAGTTACAAAACCTACAAGGAGAATGAATAATACAATTTAACTTTATAAATTGATACAACAAAGTGAAGGTAGATTGGAAAATGCTATGAGTAAAATTAGAGCAGAACTTGGAGTCATGAGAGCGGTAAATCGTAGGGAGAGGATGTTAGCAGTACGGAATAGACAAAAACAGAACCAAGATCAAGATCAAATAAGAGAAGAGGCTCTTGAGACATAACTTGGAACTTCCAATGGGAAATTACAAACACAAGGAATAACTGAAGAATCTAGAGTAATAACACCACTAAGAAGAGAAGCAGAAGATTTAGCAACAAATTTGATGCACAATAAAAATCAATCAGAATTCATTCAGTGTAGAGCCTACAGAAACTGCAGAGGATCGACGAACAATAGTGTATAACATAAAGAATGTAAACACCGAAAAACCTAAATTTGGGAAAGATTCGAAAATTCACCCTGTTACTTTCATAGAGGATTTGGAAAGTTATTTGAAGAGAATGGCAAAAGAGGGAACAGAAGTGGAATTAATCCAGGAATGTTTGGAGGGGAATGTTAGAGACTGGGCACGAATATATAAAGATAGATGGAATAATCTGGCCAGTTTTAAGGCTGATTTTATGGCTACATATTGGGGAGAACATGAACAAAATGAACTTCGCCGTAATATAGTACAGGGATCATGGGAAAGAGGACAAAATGTTACCATGCTTAATTATTTTTTGACAATAGTAGGAAGGGCTAAAATGCTAAATTATAAGATTCCAGAAGCGCAGTTAGTAGTTTATGTAATTAAACATTTCCCTCGTTATGTGCAACTTGCTTTCATACCAACTAAGATTAACACCATTATAGACACATCAGAATTTCTGAGGACATTAGAATAAATAAACAGGAAGAACGTGGGAATAATAATAGATTTATTCGTAATGAAAGAAGAAGAAGGGATATACAACAGGGCTATCAACGATGGAGACAACCAGAGGGAAACTCCAAGGATACAGGGAAAATTGTATCTGAAATACAAATAGATGTAGATCGAGACATGCAAGAAACTACAGGGACACAGGGAAATTAATAGAAGCTGATAACGAAGTCCCCAGGTCAGCTTCAGAAAAAAGGGACAAGATAGTCCGTATGATGATGGGTATGAATTGGCAACCAGGTCAGTTGTTAGAGAAAAATGGTAGCGGATTGTCGGTACCTATAAAGGTCTTAAAAGGGCGAAGAGGGAAAGCAGGAATAGGTTATAAAGAGGAAATTGATGAATGTACTAGTGTAGTTAGGGCGTTAGAGTAAAACAAGAACAAACAATATTAGAAGGAGTAGGAAGTCAATCAATTTTATCAGTATTTGAGGAATTAGAGGAAATGCACGAAAAACAGGAAAATTTCAAGTCAGAAGTATTAATACAAGTCTTAGATTTAGAAATTGTTTGTCTCTTGGATACAGGCAGTAATGTAACTTGTATATCAGAGGAATTATGGGGAGAAATTAGTCAGAGATATCACAATATTCCGCAGATGCCAATAACCATTTCATGTGAAAACTGCAGCGGGGCATAAAAGTAAAGAAATTCGAACAACAGTGATACTTCCATAACGAATACAGGATTTGATTTTGGATGTACAATTTATGGTTGTACCAGATCTCAGTATACCTATGATATTAGGAATCGATTGGATGAAAGAAAATGAGATTACAATGAGTTTAAATAGGAAGGAAGGGGGATTTTTATTTAAGCAGGCGGGAGACCAAACTTGGATTAAATTCTATAAAAGAGATGAACGAATGGAAATGGAGGAGGAAGAACTTTTGGAATCTGTAATTGAAAGGTTGGAAGTACAATGTCCTTATAAAACAGGCATAACATTACAAACGGAAGAGCGGGAAAAAATGGAATCACTATTAAATAAATTGGTTTAGTAACAAATTGGGAAGAGCTAAGGTTTATGAACATGAAATTAAGATGGCAACGAATACTCCAGTCGTAAAGAAAACTTATCCAGTGCCATATGCTTATCGTGAAAAAATAGAAGAAAAGTTGAGAGAAATGGAGAGTCCAGGAATAATTAGTCGATCATCAACACCATATTGTAGTCCTTTAACTTTCACATTAAAACAAGATAAGTCAATAAGAGTATTACTGGATGCTAGGGAGATAAATAAATACATGATACCAGTGACGGAAAAACCTCCACTTCAATTGGATGTGATGAACTCATTTCATGGAGTAAACTATATAAGTGTGATAGACTTGAATAACGCATATTTTCAAATACCAATATCAGAAGAAGTAAGAAGTATACTGGTTTTAGTTTTAATGGTAAATCTTATGTGTATAATGTATTACCACAGGGATTGAAAACTTCAGTAGGAAGTTTTAGTAGAGCAATGGATATTGTATTAGGTAATGATTTACGAGAGTTTTGTGTTAATTATTTGGATGACCTGGCAATCATTACTACAGGAACTTTGGAACAACATTTAGAACATATAGAGAGGGTCCTTGACAAACTTAATCAAGCGGGATTAACCTGTAATTTAGCAAAATGCGAATTTCTTTGCAGAGAAGTTAAAATGCTGGGTTTTATTATATCTACCACAGGACTTAGGCCAGATCCACAGAAGGTGAAATCAATACAAGAGTTTCCAATACCCAAAAAATTAAAGCAAGTTAGAGCCTTTTTAGGACTGTGCAACTTTTATCGAAGATTTATTCCGGATTATAATAATTATATTCAACCATTATGCAATTTATTAAAGAAAGAAGTAAAATGGAGTTGGGGAGAATAACAACAACGGGCATTCGAACAGGTCAAGTCACTATTTGTAAAGGTAATAGAACTTCAACATCCAGATTTTAATAAACCTTATTACCTGTAAACTGATAGTTCGGGAATAGGCTTAGCAGGGGTACTTTACCAATCAAACGAGAAAAAGGAAAATAAAGTGTTAGGGTTTTATAGTAAATCATTGAGAGGAGCACAGCTAAATTGGACCACTACTGAACAAGAATTTTATGCAGTGATATGCTGTTTAAGGAAGTTTGAAACATATCTAAGAGGTAGCAAAGTAGTTATAGAGACAGATCATAAAGCTTTAACTTTTGTGAAAAACTGGAAACTTTATAATGCAAGGCTTACGAGATGGATTAGTTATTTGGAACAATTTCAATATGAAGTCACAATTTGTCTTAAACCTATTTTTTTTCGTGCGTGTATAAATAATCTAAAATGACGAATTTTCAGATTGAATTTGAAATCAAACAATGCCCTATTTTGTGGGATGAAACTCACCCTAACTACACAAATCTGCTCTTTTACCAAGGTGCTCGAAGATTTCAACTACTCTAAAAATTCCCGAACATGACTTCTACAGAACTAAACTACCACCTACTAAATTTCCGTAATAAAATGCAATATCTGTCTCAGGTGAATAACTATTTTATTTCCCTTTTTTTCCTCTTTGTTTGAATTTGTTTCTTTACTAATGTTTTTCCTTCTCCTATACCATAATAATCCTTCCGATTTTCCTTTGTTACAGCACTTTAATATACCTACTACCGCTGTAAGTTTTTTATTTATTCTTCTTATATTATAACTGACTTCCAACAATCGTTGTATATTCTAACTTGATAACTTTACTACTTGAATTATCTCTTCTTATTTACTTCTTTCTTCTTTCTATTTCAGATCCGTAACGCATCTACACAAACATCCCCTTTGAAAACTGTGAATTGTCCCATAGCAATTATTACTCCACTCCAAAATGAATTTACTGAAATTAATGACTCAAATCTGGTGGCTTCCAACTCCTCTGCTGTACTCTCAGACAATTTAGAAGTTCAGGAATCATCGGACCCTGACGAAATTGCAGAAAAATTTGTAACATTCTTCCAAGACCCCATCAATATTGATGTAAGTGGTATGCTGTTTTGTTAATTATTGTACATTTCCTTATTGTTATTTCTTAGAATAATTTTAATTCCTATCTTCTTTTTCCAGGGACTAATTGAAAATCTTGAAGCTGAACAAATTGTCTTGACTACTAATTAATAAAGGCATGTATTTAAATCGATATCTGTATATTTCCTTTTTTCGAATATTTGAAAGTTTCACCAAAAACACTGACTTACACACCAATTATGCACACTAAATAATGCGAATTCAATATACTAATTAAAAGTATTTGCAAAACTGTTTTACTGGATATTAAAAAAGAACTAACCTAACCTAACCCGGCCGAGTCGGATCTTAGTGTGCAGTGCAAGGATAATTAGTGCGCAAGCCAGTACCCCCGGCGAAACTCCCCAAATATATCCCATTAATAAAGAAGTGGGATGAAGAAAGAGCCACCCTTACACCCCAACAACCACTACCAACAGATCATTTATTTGAAATCTTTTCTAAGCTAGTAGAATAATTTGTTATATTTAAAAAAATTCTTCTGACTATTCAAATCAATACCTCTGTTTTAGTTGTGCTTGTTGTCCTTCCTTACCTTTGGCGGTCTTAATTTCACCTCATTTTACTCCTTTTTTTTTAATTTAAACAGCCAAAATTAACATAATAAAATTATTAATTAATTTTTAATTATATAATAATACGGAAAACATAACATCCTTTTCTTTTCCCTTATATAAATTTAATCAAACAAACTATTTGATAAAATCTTCTAACCAAATAAAAACACTTTCTTCTATTCTGCTAAATAACATTCTTTTTTATAGTTTTTAAATAACTTTCCCCAGGTCAGCTTCTGTGAAACTTTCCCACTTTTGTAATACCGAGATAAATGTAAAGCATTAAATTTTCCACGAATTTCTTTCGTTTCTAGATTTATTAAAATATATATATTATAATGATAAGGTATTGCCGCCACCATATATCGTATCGTATAAAGATTAAATTTTTTTGTAAGCTCTCGCATCGCCCTGCATCTGACTTATTTAATTTCCTTATTTTTACTAAGTCACCAATATTGTAATTTATTATCCTGTAACCGCAATTAAATTTGTTTTGTCTTAATTCAGCAGCCTTTTCTATATTTTCCCTAGCTCTTTCTCTAATTTTAGTAACTTCATCTGTTTCTTTTTTGTTAATTACATTGTCAAATGAAAGCTCTGTAGATTTTCCGTACATAATTTCACAAGGTGTATATCCCGTACTATTGTGGAAAGTATTGTTGTATAACTTTTCTATCTTTGGTACCAGCGTTACCTACCCAACTTTGATGTCTAGTTCTACAATAGGTCCGAAACAAACGACCCAATTCCCTATTAGTTCTTTCACATATATTTGGTCTTGGATATCGTATGGAGGTGTAAATAACTCTTACTGCTTGATCTCTCATAAATTCTTTCCATTTCTTCGAAGAAAATTGGGATCCATTATCTGAAAGTATGGCTTTAGGTTTTATAACTTGGAAAAATTGTTTAACCTTTCCTATTACTGAATTTGATGTAGCTTTTTCCTCAATGTATAAAATCTTACAAATTCACTAAAATAATCCTGTATTACTAGAATATAATTCATTCCGAATTTTCCAGTTGGTAACGGTCCATATAAATCAGTCATTATTAGATCTCCAATTTTCTTAGGTATGATTGAATGACAGGGCCCCACATGTTTTATTAAATCAGATTTGTTTATTTGACATTCATGACAAGTTGATATATATTTTTCACTTCTCATGCTCTTAAAATGTTACTGTCTGCATATCGGGACTAAAGCTCCTTACTAATCGCTAGGGACTAAAGTAAAATTGTTTTAATTTACTTTGAAAAACCCCTAAACAGCCAATCACGACGTTTGTGAATGGAGGTTTATAGCCATTTTCAGTGATAGGTATACAAACTTTTTGGTGCGCGAAAATAACCTCAAAATTACAACCGCTCAAAAATTCAAGATTTTATTTAATGAAACACGATTAATTATTACGAATGCGAATGTAATTTTATCATGCATGGTCCATATTAGTCTTAAATAAAATAGTTTTCAAGTTTGAATCTGTTGCCTAAATATGCAAGCATTTAAAGCGTCACTTTACAAAAAAAAGAAAAAAACCACGGAACATTTCTTTTTTCTATTAGAATTTTGAATGGAATGAGTAGATGTCCATTACTTGTATTGAATTGCAGCTTGAATTGTAATCACCAATTAGACCAATTAACTGTGTCACTTTATAAATTACGGACAAAATATGTAATCATCATCTTCCAATGAAGAAGAATAAAGCTGAAGGCTATATAGAGGAGTCAATCCAAAATATACACAGTATCTATCGAAGGCTATACTATATTGAAGGAATTAAAATATCCTCAAAGCAAAAATCACAACCAACATTTGACCCACGCCCATCAACATCGCGGGTTGAGAATGAGCCTAATGAAATGACCATCGGCAACCTTTTTGAGAAAAGGTCTACGTCTCTACTATACCTACTCTCCATTCTCTCCAACTTTTACTTCGACTTCGAGTGAAAATATTGAACATACTTCTCAACTACAAACCACGCCGACTCAGCTTAGTTTACAGGGGAAAACCATACATTTAAATGTAAAGAATTGTACAAATTGCCCTTTAAATTTTTCTGAGGTTAGATTAACGGCTGTACTACGTAATTGTAAGAAACTTTGTTATAATAAATATCGTAATTTTAAATTGAAATTCGTTTATTTTCCTCGCATTCAAAGTGAAAAGTAGAGTGTTTAACGCGAGACTAAACAACCATAATGACACTCGAACTATTAGCCACCCTCGCTTAGCTCGGGTGGCTAAAACATCTCGTGTCATTATGGCTTGTTTTAGTCCCTTGTTGAACAATCTACTATTATTACTTTGTAAGGCCCTTGATGTCCCATTTCTAAATGAATTTGTTCTATGACATCTCTTACGAGGGGCGTCTGAAAAGTTCTAAGCCTAAGATAGAAAAAAACAATTTACACAAATGAACTCGTGTTTATTTTTCAATATAGTCTCCTCCTAAATCAATGCATTTTTTACATTTTTTATACAGTGCTTTTAGGCCATTAAAAAAATAATCTTCATTTTGCCCTTCAAAATGCTCCTGTACAGCCGCCTTCATCTCTTCGTCACTTCTAAATCGCTTTCCCCTCAACTCTTTCTTCAAATTATTGAATAGAAAATAATCGCTTGGGGCTAGATCTGGGCTGTAGGGTGGGTGGTCAATTTCGTCAAAACCAACTTCCTTCAGAGCACGCCTCGCAACATTAGCGGTGTGAACGGGTGCGTTGTCTTGCAAAAACAAAATGCCTTTCCTTAGTTTACCCCGCCTTTTCTCAACTATGGCTTGTCGCACCTGTCTTATTAGATTTGCATAATAAGTTCCGTTTATCGTAGAGCCTTTTTCTAAATAATCGATTAAAAGAATGCCATCACAATCCCAAAATACCGTAGCCATTAACTTAGAGGCCGACTTTTGCACTTTAAATTTCTTCGGCGGCCTTTCACCCTTTTCAATCCACTGCATCGACTCAGACTTACACTCCGGATCATACTGTCTGATCCATGTTTCATCAACAGTTACTATTCGGGAACAAACTTCATCTAAATCATCTTCGCACAATTCTAAAAACGCCCGAGAAGTTTCCACACGACGTACTTTATCGAAGGCCGTTAGCATTTTCGGTACCCAACGAGCACTGACTTTACTCATGTACAAATGTTCATGTAAAATTTCTCCGACTCTTTCTTTACTAATACCTAAGACCTCAGCTATTTGCCAAACCTTAATTCTTCTATCTTCTAATACCAGCTTTTTGACTTTTGCTACGTTTTCTTCGGTCACTACCGATATTGGCCGCCCTGAGCGGGGGTCGTCTTCGATCGATTCCCGTCCGAGTTTAAATAAGCGACTCCACTTTTTGACTGTGGCATAAGAAGGCCCAGAATCACCGTAAATAATAGCCATTTCCTCAAAAATACACTGCGGTGATTTGTCACTTTTTGTAAGGAATTTAATTACAGCACGGTGCTCAATTTTCGTAACATTCGTTGGTAATTCACACATGATGTACTTTTCCGTTGAATATCTCGAAACAAAATAATAAAAACGTGACATGTTATTTTTTAATAATTTGTTTTTAAATGGCCTTTCTAGTGGCCAGTATCATAAACGCATATATAACCTCGAAATACCTTAGGCTTAGAACTTTTCAGACGCCCCTCGTATAAGTATTCTTGGCAAATAAATAACTTTATTTTGTGTATTTCCTGGCATAAAAAATAACACTCCATTTTCCAAGAAACATTTCTGAGCTATTCTTCCAAGTTTGTCTGTAGATTTACTTGCTTCCATTTCTCTAAATATTTCTTGAATTTCCTCATTCTCTTTTTGTAATTTCCCAATTTTTTTTAAACTCTTTACCAATATTTTATTTATTCCAGTTTCAGTATATAATATTTCTGGCAATTTTACCTTTTCGTCCTGTAATAATTCAGTTTGAGGCGGATACCTAGATAAAATATCAGCCCCTATATTTTCTCTTCCCTTGATATGTCGTAGTTCATATTGAAATTGTTCCAAATAACTAATCCATCTCGTAACCCTTGCATTATAAAGTTTCCAGTTTTTCACAAAAGTTAAAGCTTTATGATCTGTCTCTATAACTACTTTGCTACCTCTTAGATATGTTTCAAGTTTGGGCAAATAATAATCTGACCTAAGTACTCAGAATTTTAAATAATGTTCCCATTATTTATATTCGAAATGAATTACACAGATTTTGGCGTATAAATAATAGTTCGGTGAATACAGACTAAAGTACTATGGGTGACCTTACAAACGGTCCGGTAGTTTTGAATTTTTGAAATGTTGTCTAGGATGGCTAGTCAGTGTTTAAAATGCAAAATGCACATTTCCCCCCCTCGGCGCCCGCCGCCATATTGAAAAAAACCGGCACATTCTTCATTTCTCTACAACATTGCCCAAGCTCTGTTCTAGCTAAAATGCTTCTAAACGAAGATATAATCCAAAAGTTTGTTTTTAAATTGGAAATAGCGATTTTTTACGTTTTTTTTAATGTGCATATCTCCGTAACTATCTGTCATAGAAACAAAATATAAAATGGAGAATATAGTAAATTTAAGTCTCTATAACATTGTCTCAGCTTTCTTCTAGCAAAAATGCTCCTAAAGGAAGATATGAGGAAAAATATGAAGAAAGTGCCGGTTTTTTCAATATGGCGGCGAGCGCCGAGGAGGGGGGGAATTGTGCATTTTGCATTTTAAACACTGACTAACCATCCTAGACAACATATCAAAAATTCAAAACTACCGTTTGTAAGGTCAAACTCCTATTTTAACTGGATTATAATGTAACGTTTTAGTAAATTGACTAAATAAAATCTAAATATGTATTTTTTTTCTAATAACCGTAATTAATGAGAAACTGGCATCCTTAGAGTTAGACTTATCCACATTTTAACCAAAATCTCAACTGACTTATTTTGAAATTGATGCCTACCACCCAAATCATTTTTATGATACTCGTATATTCATGAATAGCGGTGGGAGCCCATAGAAAAAAACAAAAGGTTTGTCAACAATAGGGTGGGAATCTTTTCCCTTGGAGAGATGTGCGGCGTAGAGCGCAATAAACGAGGGTATGGGTTCAAATACGAAATCGCAAAGAGAAAATCAAAAGTTCCATTAGCAGTTGAATTAGCCATCGATTGAATGAAATAACTTTATGAGAAGTATTTTGCAAATTTTATAAATATTTTGGAGTTTTTACTTTATACAGGGTGTCCCAGAAGTACCACGTCACAGTGACACTGGAGGTAGGTCAGCTCAAGAGGAACCCAACCAACCTAACATGACCTCAGTAAAAGTTGCACGGTTTTCGATTTATTACCGAAATAAAAACTTTCGAGAATTTCCCCCTTTGTTTTTACATTTTTAGTACCACCATCGACACGGAAAGCTCTTAATGACAGTTTTTTGTGTGTATCAAATCAAATATGTAATAAGTATGTTTTTTGTATTACCTTGCCGCTCTCGGGTTATGGTAAAATTTATTGTCTGGAAAGATGCGACGAAGGCAGTTCCTGTTTTATTTGCTCTAGGGGAGCAACATATAAATGGGTTAATAAGGGCAGCTATCGGGACCCTTTTCACCCCGCGAAAATTGCCTGGGGGACAATCACTTACTTTTTGAGTTATTATATAAATAAAATTACGGTTAAACAAACAACCGTCATCGAAAATATATTTTGTTCCAATTATGATCACGTCAATCGATCCCCTTTCCTATGAAAATTCAAGATCTCCGAGAGCAAAACACCATAATAAAACTGTTGTATCACAGTCACGGCGGTAGCCATAAAGAAAGTTTTGATTGTATTTTTTTGTTAGACATTTTGACTAAACATGTTGCGTGCAGTTGCAGGAAAGAGCAATAAAAAAACCTCTTAGTCCCAAAATCGACATTTCATGCAAATGAAATTAAGCGTTCTTTCGGGAATTGGTTAATTGATAGCTTGGGGATGCAAAATTCAAAGGTTTATTTACATAATTGGGAATCGTGGTTTTACTTATAGGTAGTTACAGAGAATATAAATGCTTTTTCACCTCTTCAGCTCAAATATAGTAATTTTACTGCGAGGTAACAGTAATCAAAATGCGATTTGGATTCGAGCATGGGCCAAAGCAACTTTTTAAATTTTTCTATCTTTGGAATTGTTAATTCTCAGCCACAGGTTAAAACAATTCGAATCATTCGAACTTCGCTAAACTCTGCCTCTTTCATATCTATAGGAAAAAGCGGGTGATTAAAACATACCAATTGTTTTTATGGAATCCGACCTTGAATAAGAACACGTTTCGAAACATGGTACCTATACCATGAAATTAAAAACGACACCCGTAAGATAAAGTTGTTCAATTAAATACTGTATGTAAAAAATAATAAAAAAATATATAGTAAATTGTAAGAGCTCATATTGTACTGTAGAGTCATGATAAAATATAGTATGTGCTTAATTTTAGCCCTTTTTGTATGGATAGAATTTACAAAAACATAATAATAATAATTAAAAATATTATTATATTATTTTACTTACATAATAATTTTCCCTCCGGCCGTATTCGCAACTGAGATTCGCAGCCAGTTGCGAATTAAGATTTTTCCTTATTTGTTCACAACCAGAAGCGAATTAAGAAAACTATTTCTTTAACTGCAACTAGGCATCTTGATGATTAAGATTAAGGCAAAAAAAAATCTCTTTCTTTTTCGCAACTGTCGTTATCTATTTGTTGATACTCTATTTAGTCGATAAGAAAATAAACTTTTCAAGAGAATACTGGCCATTACAATAATATCCATCGACAATTCCTAGATATCTGTCATCATGTCAACAGTACCTAACGTTATATTATATGGTAACCTAGTGGTTGACTGGTAGAGAATGCCTAAAGGCATTAAGTCCGCCATTTGTACTTTTCCTTATGTATTTTGTGCAATAAAGTTTAAATAAATAAATAATAGCATTTAAAGTGTATTTAAATAAAAGAACTGTAAAATCTACTTCAAACGTGTGCCCCGCTTCGCCCAAAATGGAATTCATTTCAACGAAGTGGAGAGGCGTGAAAATGATTCATGACGGCTACCAGTACCATCGTAAGAAAATACACACGGATTGTAATTCGTTTTGGAAATGCTGCAACGAAAAGTGTGCAAAGCAAATTTTATCCTAAATACGTGGAATCAGATATACATCTAAAGGCACACGACGCGATCTGTAAAGGGAACTTGGCTAAAAACATGATATTAAAATAATTTGGTACTCTTAAACAGACAAGTAAAGCGAATTTGACTTCAACATCTGGAAAAAATACCAAAATTTACAAGTATTAAATCAGGACTATACAATGCAAGAAACGAAGTTTTAGGTGCTACCAAGGTACGCTTTCGAAATTCTGACGTAGTTAGTCATCCCTATAAAGTATCCTAACTTTTTACTTGCTGACTACGTCGACGATAACGACAGGATTATTATATTATGCTCTACTGAAAATAATGAGGAAATAAGTAAATGTAGTCAGTTTTTTGCGACCGGCACTTTAAAAAGCTGCCCGATGGGGTTTAAACAACTCTAAACAATACACGCATTTAATGAAAGCAGCAAGTGAGTAAAACCCAAAATATTCTGTCTTCTGTGTAGTAAGAAAATGCAAAACTACGAAATGTTAATCAATTTGATTGTGCCTACGGTGGATTTTGAACTAGCAGCTATACAAGCGATAAAGAAAGTGTATCCAGAAATTCAATTTCGAGGGTGTTACTACCATTTTAACCAAAGCCTCTGGAGAAAGGCTTAGGCTCTAAAAATAAAAACTAGAACAAAGAAGACACACGTTGCAAGGTGTATTGGATTTGCTCGGCTACCTAAAATAAATATTAATGGCCGAAAGTCCAGTTGGTGTAGAAATAACAAAAATTAACCGATATTTTGATAAGCAATGGGTTAAAAAGGAAGAATTACGTAATCATTGTTGCTGCGACGTAGAAAATATCAGAACTAATAATAATATCGAAGGCTGGCATACAAAAATAAATAAATACATTGGTCGCAATAATCCAAATATAGCGCACTTACTGGATATTTTAAGCACAGTCTACGTGTTTTGATTTGAGAAAAGTCAACACCAAAAAGAAGAAAGAGTACGAAGAAATAGACCGGGATATCGATTTGGCAATAAACGATCTGAAATTTGAAAAAAAATGCGTAGGGCATTGCATAGAGATAATTTGCCCGTATGCAATCTGAATAAGGACAAAAAAGGATGGAAAAATATAAATTCAGTTTGTTTAATTTTGTAAGTGAATAAGATAAATATTGTTCATAACTTTTTGTTGTTTTGTCATCATTTTCATTTAATTAATTATACTGCGGATTTTTATCCCTTTTTCCCTGAAAGGCAGAAAACGTCCAATCGAGTAATTGTCATATTTTCGTAGTTTGAAAGTATTTACAAACTAAGCACTTATCCCAAGATACCAGCTGAGCTTAGTTGAGGGTCCTACTATGGAGTTTCTATATGTTTTATTAAATATCACCCTCATTAAATAGTAATTTCTTTGGTGTCAAGTAATTGATAAAAAATAGCATGACTTTATCGCTGTCACACAGAAACTGCTAGTTATATAGGAGAAAACAAATACAAAACATGTAATGAAATATCGTTATACCGTGCGTTAAAACAGGCAGTCTGCAGTAATACTATTATTGAAAAAACTGAATGCACTGAGAGGTATGTACGGTTAAATTCTATAATAAACAAACAAGAGACCATTTAAAGTACTGGGGGTGACCTTACAAACGCTCCGGTAGTTTTAAATTTTTGATATGCTGTCTAGGATGGTTAGTGAGTGTTTAAAATACACAACTCCCCCCCTCCACGCCCGCCGCCATATATTGAAACAAACCGGCATTTTCTTCAGATTTTTGCTTATATCTTCGTGTAGGAGCATTTTAGCTAAAAAAATGCTGAGACAATGTTGTAAAGAATTGAATGTACTATAATTTACATTTTAAATTTTGTTTCTAGGACAGACAGTTAATGGGATATGCACATTAAAAAAAATTGCAATTTCCAGTTAACCAGTTATGTATCAAACTTCTGGCTTATATCCTCATTTAGGAGCATTTTAGCTAGAAAAGAGCTTAGGCAATGTTGTAAAGAATTAAAATTACTATAATTAACGTTTAAAAATTTGTTTCAAGGACAATTAGTTCCGGAGACATGCACATTTAAAAAACTAAAAAGTCGCATTTTCCGTAAATTTGTCATATTTCTGGTTTTAGAACGCTGTAATTTTGTTAATGGTGCAACGAAACCCTAAAGAACCCTTTATTACTGGAGCAGGCGGAGTCATTGTTGGTCAGTGCTCTTTTTTCAACTTCGAATAAGTAGCAAAATGTTTTTTATGAAGTGCCTCCTTTATAATATTTTAATATTAAACATAAACTATCATTCCAGTGTCACAGTAAGGTCCTAGGACTAAGATACCTTTGGGAACAAAGTTGGTACGGGGAGATTTTTTCTGCGGAGTACTGCCCACCTACGTGTTCGACTATCTGACAACAGTACATTACGTAACAAGGGGTGGTAAACGAGGAATTACAAACGAGTGTAGGTATTTAAAGCCCGAAGCCGAAGGCGAGGGCTTTAATGACACGAGTTTGGAATTCCTTTACCACCAGAGTCACGTACGACGTTTTTCATCACACTTGGGAGGAAATAAAAAAGCAATATACAGCAGTCAATACCAAAACATTGATAAAACAAAACTAAGTTACTACGAGGGTCAAACTGAAAGTTCTTAGAAAATCTAAAAGTGAACAAACTAACAAGTTATTAGTTTTATTACATCTTTTCAAAATAGTGTCCCATTACATCAATACACCTCTGTATCCGATGGAACCACTGACAAAAGCACTTAGCCCACTCGTGTTTAGGGGTCTCTTCGACGGCCTTTTGAAACGCAGCCACTGCTTCCTCGGCGTCTATAAAACGTTTTCCTTTAAGTTTTTCTTTTATTTTTGGAAATAAATAAAAATCGCACGGTGCGAGGTCAGGGCTATACGGTGGGTGACCCAGTAATTCCACGTCTGACATCGCCAAATACCCGATCGTTTGCTTGGCGGTGTGCGACGAGGCGTTGTCGTGGTGAAGGAGGATCCTACTGCGAGGTCGTTTCTCCCGAACTTTTTCCAACACAAGTGGTAAACATTTATTAGTGTACCACCCTGCAGTAACTGTTTTTTGATCCTCTAAAACAATTGTGGCGTAATGACCTTTCCTTCCAAAGAACGAGGCCACCATCTTTTTGCCCACGCTTCGACCTCTCTTCACTTTAGTTGGCAACTCCTCGGAAGGAAACACCCACTCAGCAGACTGTCTTTTAGTTTCAGGATCATAACAGTAAATCCAGCTTTCGTCACCCGTAAGTATGTCGAACACAGCATTTGAGTCACCTCCGTTAAATCTTTGAACCATTTCACGGCACCAATCAACACGACGGAGTTTTTGGGCCTCTGTCAAATTATGAGGTATGTATCCACCGGGCACAAAGCTTCCTGACCGGTAAATGTTCATGGAGGATTTAGTGCACTTGACTCATACCGATGCCTAAGCTTGTCCGAATCTGCTGATAAGTCGTTCTTTTGTCAGTCTCTATCATACGCCGCACAACACTGATGTTTTCTTCAGTCGTCGCCGTAGAAGGCCGTCCCTCACGCAGATCATCAGTGAGATTGGTGCGACCACGTTTAAACTCATTAAACCAGTTGTAAACAGTGGCACGAGATGGGGCTTCATCGTAAAATGCCAATCGAAGTCTATCATAACTTTCTTGTTGACTTAAATGACAGCGAAAGTCATAAAAAATCATTGCACGAAAATTTTCTCGCGTTAAATTCATGCTGACGTGACGCAGACAATTTTCAATTTGCCGCCAAACCGTAAAACAAATGGGGCATTCCACGTGAACCGGACAGGTAAAAAAAATTGATGTTTCCGATTTTAGTGATATTTAAGTAAGTAGTATCTGTATATGTCCTTGGCCTAGATGTGCAATATTTTTGCTGTGCATTGTGTAGTTAATAAGTTATAGTCCATTGAATAAAAAGTTCTAGAGTGCGTGAGTTAATAACGTAAGATGTTTCTTCGGAAACATGTCAAGAGTCCCTAGGTAATAAACATACTAAAACCCCGGGACACTAGGAGGAGCCCCGGAGTGGGGGGAGGGGGGGAAAGGGTCCATTTTTTCATTTTTCGCTTAAATCTTGAAAACGGTACATGTTAGAGAAAAACTTTCAAGGAAAAGTTAAAAGGCCATAAAATTATCTACAAGTTGTACCTTAATATTTTTTTCCTATATCCTACCGTTTCTGAGTTACACGCAGTAAAAAATGATTTTGGCTCAAACAATTGTGGTTGACTGGTAGAGAATGCCTCATGGCATTAAGTCCGCCATTTGTACTTTTACTTATGTATTTTGTGCAATAAAGTTTAAATAAATAAATAAATAAATAATTTCCCCATACTACATACCCATGTTTATCACATCAATCGATCAAAAAATATTTCTTTCTTCCAAAAAACTCAAATGTGCAACTTGTGACCGGTACTGATAGATTGCTCTTAATTAGGTCTATAATTGGTAAAGTAAACACATTCCTCCATGGAAGCCTTTAGGAGGAATCGATTGTCAAAATATTATATTAGGGTAGTTTGAGTTACTGAACTTGATCTTTTTATTTGTTCTTCCAAAAAAACTCAAAAGTGCAACTTGTGACCGGTACAGATAGATTGCTCATAATTAGGTCTATCATTGATAAAAATACCAGATTCCACCACGGAGGCGTTTACGGGGAATTGAATTTTATTAGGGTAGTTACGCAACTTGACCTTTTTATTTTTTTTTCTTCCAAAAAGCTCAAAAGTGCAACTTGTGACCGGTACTGATAGATTGCTCTTAATTAGGTCTATAATTGGTAAAAAAAACACATTCCTCCATCGAAGCCTTTAGGAGGAATCGATTGTCAAAATATTATATAAGGGTAGTTTTCGAATTTTTCACCTTTCATGGGATGTAGCTCGAAAACGGCTGCGAATAGAAAAAATATTTATGGACAACTTGTAGATAATTTTATGGCCTTTCAACTTTTCCTTGAAAGTTTTTCTCTAACATGTACCGTTTTTGAGATTTAAGCGAAAAATGAAAAAATGGACCCTTTCCCCCCCTCCCCCCACTCCGGGGCTCCTCCTAGTGTCCTGGGGTTTTAGTATGTTTATTACCTAGGGACTCTTGACATGTTTCCGAAGAAACATCTTACGTTACTAACTCACGCACTCTAGACCCCCCTTGGAGGGACTCATTCAATGGACTATTACAGTACATTTAAGTTTTGGCTAACTAACAGGTATACACTATTTCAGACCCAAAAATCATGTTTAAAATTTTTTTCAAAGTTGGACCAGTTTAATTTTTTTTATTTTTTTTCTCAAAATAGGTATTAGCGTACAGATAATCTGTGCCAAGTTTCATAATGGGCCCGAGAGTGGTTTAGGAGCTAGACCAATTACATTGCTCGAGCGCGGCGGCCGGTGCCGGCCTGCGACCGGCCGGGTCGCCTTGTAGACTGATGCCCGCACTTTATTTTTCGTTTTATATGAAAAAAGAAACCAAGATAATATATACCAATATTTACAAATTTATTTCTTATATTTACAAGTTTATTTACAAATTTTTACAATTTTATATTTGTCACTACAACTTGTGCGCTTTATCATAATACCCTCTGCAGTCGGTTTGAATGCATGGTATTTTTTTGTGCCCGGTATTGTAATAGCTGAAGAAAATCTGCTTTTAAGAAAACTCCTGTTTTCTTCAATGTCTTCTTTTTTAGCATAGTAGACATTTGTTTGCGGCATTGAAGCTTTTGCCCATTCGTACAACCGCTCTGGAGTCGTGATGGCTTTATTTGACGCCGATTGCAAACTAGCCCGTGCCGCCAGGCGTTTTAAATTGCCACCAAGGCCATCACACGGTCCCTTACCATGTGACGTGGCATGAAAATGAAGTTCCGCTTCTGTGCCAAAATCTTCTTTGAAATGGAAGAGGTTAATGAAATTAAACCTGTTCTTGAAATGTTGTGAAGCCCCGTCAGTGATATAAATGTATTTTTTTGTCGTTATGTTGTGTTCCTGAAGATGTTGGTGCAGAATTTTTTGGAAGGTGTAGAAAGTAGCTGTGTCGTGTTTTAGGTCGTCTGATATCAGCACCATGCTTCCGTGTTTTAAATTTTGCTCTTTTTTATAGTAAAATACTGATGTCAAGAGAGTGGCTTGGTCGTTGTTCCAATGGAATGATTGGGCAGCATCTTGAACTATAAAGCTGTAGTTTTCGGCAAAATCACATTGAGTGATGATGTTTCCTTCTTCAACTGACTCTTTTAACAATTTGAAATATTGAGTTTGCTGGTCTGCTATGTATGAATGCGGCTTTAAAACATCTAACGCTGAGCAAAGGCTGTCGACAAATTCATCAGATGGAAGAACTTGAGTGGCGATAGTGAACCGGTCAGTGCCAATCCATGTATTTAAATTGCACATTAGTTACCTGGTTGTCATCGAATGTTTTCTTCAAGTGCACTCTAATTTCTTCAAGGCCGGGGCATTCACTGCAGCGTTCGTTAGTTGGTGATTTTTGAGTCATTAAATGGCAAGTTGGTGTAGAATTTATACACATCATCTTATGCAGGCAATCTTTATAGGACGTTAGAGGAATGGCTGTCTCATAAGTAAGGGATGCAATATCTCCTCCACTTAGCATCAGTTTTACATTCTGGTGATAAATACACACACAAACTATACAGGGTGGAACGAAACGACGTTATTTCCTTTAACTGTGGCATTATACAGGCTTAGAATATTATTTTCTCCAAATAAACTTTATTAATATCTCTCACCGTTTTCCAGTTATAGCATGTTAAACTTTCATACGAAAAAGTGTGTGTGTACAACCCTATTTTAGAGTGCAATGACCTCTTCATAACACAGTTAACTTTTGTAAACAAACTTTTTACAAATTGCCTAGCCATTTCTTATCGGTTTAAAAACCTTTGAAAATACTTTTAAGATTGTTTTTAGACTTTTTAGTTGACATGATTGATAGACGTTACATTGACTTTTTGTATCGTATGCTGTGTGCAAAAATGCCGGAATTAAACGCTAGAGGCTATTTGAATTTGCTTCTTTTGTACGCGGAGTGCGATTACAATACTGGAGAGACTGCGCCAATACCGGAACAGGTATCCTCCTCCTCACCCAACACACTCTAGTACGATATTACGCGCTCTTGACCGTGTTGGTAACAATCGTCCTATTGTGCCACGAACGGGTCAGGATGACCAGCGCGGAGGACGCGTTATTCAACATGATGTCAGATTGGAAGAGAGAGTGCTGCAGTACTTCGAAGATTATCCGAGGTCAAGTTCAAGACAAGCGGGCCGACATTTTCGTATGACTCATACAAAAATACTCAGAATACTAAAACGTGAGGGCCGTCACCCTTACAAAATACAAAGAGTCCAGGCATTACTACCAAGAGATTGCCCCGTTCGCGAAGCCTATTGCCGGTGGCTACTGCAAAAGGTGTTAGAAGACCGAGACTTCATCAAACACGTAATATGGAGTGATGAAAGCTTGTTCACACGGAACGGTATGTGGAACAGGCATAACGAACACGTGTATGCCGAAGAAAATCCGTTTGCCTACCGTTATACGGGACACCAGTATCGTTGGTCTGTTAATGTTTGGGCGGCGATACACGGGGATACAATAATAGGCCCTGTATTTCTGCCTCAGACTTTAAACAGACACGGATACATGGCTCTGTTGAGGATAGAGCTCGACGACTATCTGGATGAGTTGACGCTGGCAGAAAGAAGACGCACTTGGTTCCAACAAGATGGAGCACCAGCTCATTCAGTAGTCGAAGTACGTGAAACACTGAATAATGTGTTTGAGGATCGCTGGATCGGCCGATATGGGCCGCACCGTTGGCCTCCTAGGTCTCCAGATCTCACACCCTTGGATTTTTTTCTGTGGGGCACCGTAAAGGACATCGTTTACAAGACTGAGTGTGAGACGGCTGAAGAGATGAGGGAAAGGCTAAGGGTGGCCTTTGAAAGTCTTCGCAGAAGAAATAACCGACACAACATCTTGTCGAGGGTGCATCGCCACACGCGGGCACGAGCAGCGGCGTGTATCGTACGCCACGGCGGTACTTTCGAACACCGGATGTAAATGTAGGTAATTGTAAATACTCCCAAACGTCAAATAATAGTTTAAAAAAACTAGGGTTGTACATACATTAAAAAATACAATTTTAATCGATTTTCGTTTTTTTTATTATTAAAAGAATTTAACTATTGCAGGTCGATTCTACATGAAATACATAGCATTATAGTTTCAGGAATGAACATCGCTTCGTTCCACCCGGTATGTGTGCCCGAGTCCCCGGCAAAAATACACTGCTTAGGCCGCAATGTAAAAAACTTTGCAAGGCCAACTTTTACAGTAGGATATTCTAATTTAAATTGTTGAAATAACTCATCAATGTTACACATTAGTAGCTGCTTTTGTAGATGAGCTCTTTTTCCATCATCTAATTTTACAGACACAAAGTCTTTTTTTCCAGGCATTATTCGAGAGTTATCTTCTCTAAGATAAAATGATTTTACTAACTCTATCACATCCGTTGTCAAGTGTCGTCCCGGCCGTGGATTGGGTGATGATAAAATACCGTTCTTCTCGACCAGATCCTTTGCTTTTCTTGATTGCCTTCGAGATGTATGGAACTCTTCAGCAAGCCTGTTTTCGCTCCATGATTTAGGCGCCAAAGTGAGGATCATTGTTTTCAAAGAAACAGACGTAGACGGATCATTAAACTTCTCTTTTAACTGTAAAAGTATTTCGTTGTCATCTGATTTCACGTCGTCTGTCTGTGTAGATTTTGTGAGTGTATCTTCTTCCGGAATATAACATGAACCTTGTGATTGCTGTGAGAATTGGTTTGATGTTTCGGTCGATTGGCTACTATAGGCAATATCGTCATTGATTGTTGGTGGCACCTCATTAGCGAGACGATTTCTGCACTGTTTACACACATATAAATTCTTATTTGTAAATGACCACTTATAGTCCTACTCCCATTTTTTAAGCGAATCCCATTAGCTTTGTACCCGATGAACAATACACATTATCTGTATTGTTAGCTGTGGCCACAACTGCCACTTCAAAATGTAAGGCGTTATAAGTGCAAATTACTTTTACACTAAATTAGTCTTTAAATCAAACCAAATAAGGTTTACTCTTAAACAAAGAGAACACAGATGTTGGTCACTTCGTAAGTGAAAGAGCAGTGAAGCTCGTTTCGATGCTTATAAAGACAATGAAGTGACCAACATCTCTGTTCTCTTTGTTTAAGAGTAAACCTTATTTCGTTTGACTTAAAGACTAATTTAGTGTAAAAGTAGTTTGCACTTATAACGCCTTACATTTTGAAGTGGCAGTTGTGGCCACAGCTAACAATACAGATAATGTGTATTGTTCATCGGGTACAAAGCTAAGTGGATTCGCTCAACCAAAAGAATTATTTCTATATCTGTCAACACTTTTGATAACTTTCTTAAGTCTTTAGATTTTCTATGCACCGGTAATTTAAATGGATTAAAACAGCGATCACTATAAGGCGCCATGTATAATCAAATACTTAACAGCGTAAGAACTTCACTAAAAATAATAATAATATATCACTTGTTAGCGTCACGCGTCCGTTCACTAAGCAGTTGCTAAGCCACTAGGTAATAAAAATAATGCCATAATTTAAATGCAGAGCGTCATCGCTCCGTCTCTTTTACACAATTAACGTAATATTTGTGGCTATAAAATTACGAACAAGTTCTGCTTAATAACCAGAGATGGCGCCACTACAATTAAAATATACTTCTATTAAATATACTGTAAACTTAGATACCTTGTTACTTATTTGACAGGAATATCTGTGTTATATATCATTAAGATATCGCGGGGCCATGCTAAGCATTCCATCTGTAAGTATTTTGATCTTATACCAAAAGTTTCTGTAAGCGGGCGGCAGTCTACGAGCTGACCCGGCCTTCGCAGGCCGGTACCGGCCGCCGCGCTCGAGCAATGTAATTGGTCTAGCTCCTAAACCACTCTCGGGCCCATTATGAAACTTGGCACAGATTATTTGTACGCTAATACCTATTTTGAGAAAAGAAAATTAAAAAAATTAAACTGGTCCAACTTTGAAAAAAATGTGTTTAAAAAATTAATTTTAATTTTTTTCGAAAAAATAAATTGAAAAAAATATTTTTAAAAATGCAGTTTGGAAGCTCCTTATATCACATATATTATTCACTGCTCCGTTTATTTGATTATAACTTTTTTAAACATGATTTTTGGGTCTGAAATAGTGTATACCTGTTAGTTAGCCAAAACTTAAATGTACTGTAACTTATTAACTACACAATGCACAGCAAAAATATTGCACATCTAGGCCAAGGACATATACAGATACTACTTACTTAAATATCACTAAAATCGGAAACATCAATTTTTTTTACCTGTCCGGTTCACGTGGAATGCCCCAAATGACAAATGAATGAAATACAGACACAATAATATTGACAAAGAGTTCTATTTTCAAAATGTAAACTTATTTTTTTGTTCTATCGTTTGCAAGTGGCCAGTTCTAAAAACTTTCAGTGTCACCCTCGTATTACGAGTATACACAATGCAATTAAAAATTTGTCCAGCTCATAGTTGTAATGCCTTTATTATGTGCGGCGTTTGTACCTTCTTGAATTGAGAAATAATATATATATGTTAAGCAACACGATTTTCTCGTATCAAAGTAAATTGAGAAGTCATGGCGGTAGATATTTCAGAAAACAAGCAAATATTTACTCCAAGTATAAGGGCGACCTGAAACCAAATAACTAAATTAATCATTGCACATATTAAAAAACTAATTATAAGTTAAGTAGGGTAGGGCGGGGCTAAAAGGTCCGCGGGTAAAAAGGTCCATTTGTACATATTTAAAAAACAAGTAAGGTATAGTAATTTTTAATGATACTGGTGTAAGAAGCGGACGCTGCTGGGTGTGTAAAGCGCCATCTTCGACAGTCGGAGACGTCACACCTTTTTGAAAAAAATATGGACCTTTTAACCCGCGGACCTTTAAACCCCGCCCTACCCTACTTTGAGACAGAAAAAAATCTCAATTCACTTTTTTAATACAGTCTTTTAATGTTACATTCTGCACCGTCAGCATTGTTTCATGAAATTAGAAGACAATCCAATCAAAATGATTAACTTTAAAATATAAGAGAGTTTAAAATGTACATAAAGCTAAGTAGTCTCGAGTTACCTTCGTGGTTACCTAAATATTCATCTTCAATAAAATCTAGTCAAGACTTCGCATTTTTTTAGATTTTGTTTGTTGCCGCCTTGTTGCCGCGTTGATAATAATTTCGAGCGGAATCCTTTCTTTAGAGATTCTTTTATTTGATTTGGTAGCATCAATTACATTGTCAATTCATTTAATTTACAGAAACACAAAACATGTAAAGAATATATTTTTTCTGATTACTGCCACCATGTTGGCAAGTCAAACCGCCGACCAATCAGAAGCCGTTCCTGTAGACTATCCACAGATAATGTTAATATTTCGTTTGGATATTGTATAAAGACCGTCAAAAACACAACGTACGAAAAAAAATTATAAAAATAGAAATTTACAAAATACAATAAAACAAATGAAAATATATAAATTAATATCATGGGAATACGTGTTTATATACTTTTTTAATAATAATTTATCTACTCTTACTCTTCTCTTTAAACAAGCATTTAAAACATTAAATTAAAAAGATAGTAACTTTTTAATACAAACTTTTTGCTCTAAATCATATAACTAAACGTCAAGGTTTTTGAATAAAAAAAAAACTTACCACCCTAGGGCGTAATTTACGATTTACCGCTCGGGTTTCTTGCATGTAAACCCTTGATTTACGAGCAAGTGTGATGAAAATGATTTTTAAGTGTGTTGATGCCGTCAGACCACCTTGCGTTTTTAACCACTTAATACTGACCTTGATACAAACCTGATAAAATAAAGTCGAAATAAATCAAATACAACAAAAAACACAATTCACGTCGTAAATTGTAAAATATATAGCTAAAAGTTTTAACTCTTACCTATACATCACAATTTTACGAAGTATCCCTCCGGACGTTTGGAGGACGTATATGAAACTGTAAGTAGCTAAGATTGCCCTAGGGAGGGGTAAGTTTGCAACTACGGCCGGGACGTGAATCTCTGGCTGTTGGCGATCCTCCCGTATCAACCAACAGTTAGAACTTGTTCAAAACAATACGAAAAATCTTTGTATTTTATATCTTGTTTACTCGATCATCGTGGTTAGTCTTCGGTAATGAAAATGTCAGTAGCGACTGTTTTTAGGGTTCCGTAGTCAACTAGGAACGCTTTTAGTTTCGCCATGTCCGTCTGTCTGTCTGTCCGTCCGCGGCGTAGCTCCGTGATCATTAGTACTAGAAACCTGAAATTTGGTATGAGTATGTGTATGTATTACTCCGACAAAACGGTAAAATAAAAACTAAAATAAAAACTTTTTTTCGGGTACCTCCCGCACACCTAAAGTGGGGGTTTTTTTTTTTCGCGTTCCAACTCTTGGGTATGGGGTGTCACTCAATAGGTCTTTTAAAAATAACAGGGGTCTCCAAACATTATTTTTTAATAAAGTCAGCAGTTTTGTAAATATTCGCTCCGAAAATAAAAAAAATTGTCCCCCCCTCTAACTTTTCAACCACGGGTCACAAAATTATGTAAAAATTCATGATAATAAGGCCTTATAAGTACTTTCAATGAAAACTATGTAGAATAAAATCGGTCCAGCCGTTTTTGAGTTATCCCAAAAAATCATTATTTTCTTTAAAATTACGTAAGTTTCGCGCGGTGTCCTTATACTTCAAACGTTACACATATTAGTTAAGTGCCATACTGTATTAAAACATTTCGCTCAATCTGGTGCGTATAATGGATAACTTCCAGAAGGTAATAAGTAATTACTGATACTTTGGCGTTTACGACCTTTTTATAGAGCTTGAAATCTTTCTCGTAATGTAAATCTCTCGTAATTTTCGTCTATTGTGAAGGATGGGCAAGTACGGAACCCTACACTGAGCGTGGCCCGACATGCTCTTGGCCGGTTTTACTTTTTTTAATTTAAAGTCGGGTTGTAAAGCAAAGCAACACTTTTTAAAAGATAATTATTATTTTCAAAATAACAAAATCTTATTAGTTTCAGCGCGTTGCAGTGTTTTGTTTTATTAATAACTTGGTTTCTAGTGAACCATTTGCTACGTAATTTTTACACAAATAAGCAAATGAGACAAAGAATCTAACTAAATAACTTGTTGTATGGATCGTAATAGTAATCATTTTAGACATGTGACGCTTGAAATACGTAGGACGAAGCGAAATTATTTCGTTGATTCACGATTTATTTTTGTATAATTTAGAAACTTAAGAACCGAAATAAGAACAAGCAACTAATAATCTTAATTTTGAATTGACATATAAGGCTATTATCACGTCAAATACTGTTTTGCAGATAAAAACGACAAAATGTAAAACGTATCACGGACGTTCTGTTTCTTTTGCCAATCAAACACAACACGTGTCCCCAGCCTGCTAAACCGCCACATCAAAAAAAATTTTTTTTTTCGAAAAATCGCTTGTTAAACTTTCGGCAGCTTAGTGCGTGGTAGTAAAAAGCATTTGTTAGTTCTTTACCTTAAAAGCATAAATTCCTTGTAGCAATTCACCGAATCGCATTTCACCTCGAACTAACAAAATTTCAATACCTAGTTTCAATATACATGACGTATTTTTTCGCATAACTGTTTACAGAAGTATAATTAATTGTAGCATTTATTTTTTCGTGTAGTATTTTATTCTAGACGCATTTCGCCGCAATCGATGTTTGTTTGGTAGGTACTCTTATTAATTGGATGTTTGCACAAAAATCTGTAAAAAAAATTAAAACGTGTTTTGTTCCTGTTGTTTCATACCTTAAGTGCTGTTCAACCTGTCTCAAACTCATTGAAATATTATCGTTGTGACTAATCAATAATAGATAATACTCTGTCATTGCGACATTGAGTTGCAGTGACATTGTGAAGTTAGATATAAATCATATAAACATAGAATCTTAAAATGGAGAATGAACCTAGATCCGCTTGTGGTAGGCGGGGTAATTTCGAATTCATCGATAGTTCACATGGGGGGGAAAATTTTGATTAGGGCAGGGTACAGACACCGCATCAATAGGACAAATGGCTCCGGGACATCAGTTTATACGTGTTTAAATTTGTAACGGCACTATCGTCCGCCTCAACCCCACTAAAACGGAAATAGTGCGAGAATCTCTGCATACTTGTACGCCGGACTTCGAAAGTATTGAGGTAGATAAAGCCATGGCCCTTTTAAAGAGAAAGGTAATTACAGATTACAGACCGGTGCCACATTTATTTAAAAAAGCTGTCTGTCAATTATACTGATATAATTAACAAAATAAATGTACAATGTTTGTATCTATGGCCAGTGGCGCCATCTAGAGTCAAATTATGTTAAACGGTTTGTTCTTTGTTTGAACTTTAAAAAATAAAGTCAGTTGCTGTCAAGCCACTATAATTTCCTTTATTACCGGTTGATACGAAATGTTCGACAACATGTTTTCATTTGTCACTAGACGAGTACTCGCACCAGAATCCAAGTAAAAATCGCTACGGTCGAATTTCGTAGTGAGAAAAACTGCACTAAATGCATTCGTCTTTGCTTTTTCAATCATAGGACACTGATTTTTATAATGGCCAACTTTCTTGCACTTGTAACAACGGATCACTTTTTTCGAACTGTTATTCATGACGTTGACATTACTCGCTGATGGCTGCGTTCCGATACTGCTGTGCGAGTGTGTTTTACCGCGTTTTTGCTGAGCGATAAAAGCACCTTCAGAGTTACCCTCAAATTCCGAGCTCATATAAAATGTAATAGTAATTTCGTTTTTATAGAATCGCAACTAATTTTCATGCCCGAATGCTCGATAGCCATTATCATAGGGCTAAACTTCTCAGGAAGTCCTGCCAGCAAAAGAGAACCGACCCACTCATCATTTATTTCGAAACCGGTACCTTTTAGTTTCTGTGCGGTTTCTACCAACTGGGATACGTAACTGGTCATGGAATCACTGGTTTCTAGTCGGATGGATATCAAACTTCTGAGTAAGCTGATCTTCCGCGTAAACCCTGAATCATCAAAGAGAGATTTCAGTTTGTTCCATAAATCTCGCACCGTAGCTACATTTCTGATGTGGGTATAGAGAGACGGATCTATCGTCATTATCAATTTTGCTCTCGCTTTCCTGTCTTCTGCTTCGGATAAAACATTTTGATCGCCCAAAACGACACCTTCCAAGATTAGGTAGTTTTCAACTGCAAACGCCCAATCGTCGTAATTTTCGCGACCTCGCAGTTTTGGCACATTCACTGAATAATTAGCTGACATTTTAAATATATTTCTACACCGATAACATATTTAAAACTTGAAATTAGCACTGGGTCATAACCTAATGAAACAACTATAGTGGCTTGACAGTGTCAAAATTTCGTACACCAGAATATGCTGACAAAGTACCATAATTTTTTAAGAAGCGTGATGGACTTTATAGAACCAAAAAAAGAAAATCCGGTGACTCTATTTTCCAAAATGTATCGGATATGATCATCCCGGGGCACTTAGCTGACGATTTTTTATGTAATCAGACTGATGAATGCCTGATATCCATTAGCCCTTTGTGCAAAAATTATAGACCGCGAGAATAAAGACCGCGACAAAAACAACTACTTACTTAACTTAAATACAGTATCAAACCACCTAAAAATAAAAGAAGTAACTGGATGCACTTTTTTGGGTCTTAAATTAGATACTCATTTAAACTGGAAAGCACACATCGAATCAGTAAAAAACAAACTGTCCAGATTCGTATACGCACTGAGCATATTGAAGAGCAACACTAGCATGGAGTGCGCGCTGACCGCTTATCACACGCAGGCGGCCGCGTGGCTACGCTACGGGCTCCTGCTGTGGGGCCACAGCCCAGATGCGCACCAGCTCTTCACTATGCAAAAGAAGTGTGTACGAATCCTGGCCAACATCCACCAACCAAATAGCTGTAAACCTGAATTCAAAAACCTGAAACTATTAACTCTCTCCTCCCTCTATATCCTAGAAATTGCCACGTTTGTACGAAAAAATTTGCATCTCTTTAAATTCAATCAAAACACTCGACGCCGACAAAATCTTGAACTCCCGGAACCCAAACTAGAAATATACACAAATAGACCATACTACAGAGCAATTAAAATATATAATAAAATCCCTCCTAAAAAAAAAAACACACTAAAAGACTCATCCTTTATAAGCAATCTAAAACGAACACTTATAGATAAGTGCTACTACACAATTACGGAATTCATGAACGAGAAAAATGTTTAAATACTAAGTAGGTACAAATTGTCTGCACAATGCAATGTACCTAACTTATGCAATGTATATATAAGTAACTAAAAGATGCTTGTTAAAAATTTGAAATGTAAAAGTAACATTGAATGTTGTTATTACTAGTATTAAGTTTATATTAAGGAATATTAAGTTTGGTAAACCAGACTACATACCAAAATGTTAACTTTTTGCTACACCCTGACAGGGTCCCTGTACCTAGTTATAAGTACTTGGATGCAATAAATATTATTATTATATAAAAAATGTGGAGACGTTTCTTGCGGACGGAACATTCAAGATAGTACCACACCCATACGCACAGCTGTACACATTGCACGGAAACATCGGTACAGATAACAATATAACAAAAGTGATTCCTTTTGTATATGCCCTGTTAACAAATTAGCAGCAAGCGACATATGAAATATTGTTTAATAAGATAAAAGAGATCGTACCAGATATTAGCCCAAAAGTTATAAAAATTGACTTTGACAAAGCTGCAATTAATGCACTACGAATAATATTTCCACACGTTGAGATAACTGGCTGCTATTTTCATTTTGTTAAAGCTGTTTGGAAACGTGCCGGAAAATAAGGTATATCACTTAGCAGGGAAGGCAGCCATTATGTAAAAAAATGCCTAGCTGTTGCTCAGCTTCCGCAGTCCACGATGAACGAAGCCTGGTTTAGTGTTTTTGAACAAGCACCGGCGTTACCAAACATGGACTTGTTTAACAATTACATGGGCGACCAATGGTTTTGTACCACAAATATCAGTATGGTATCGTGTTTTCAACAACGGCACAGAACAAATAATGTGCTAGAAGGGTGGCACAGCAAAATTAACAATTTATTTAAACCGAACGCGAATGTACTATATTTAATATCAGTATTGAAAGACGAATCCATAACAGTTGACTTCAACTTGTTGCGAAATGAATGAAATATGCCAATATTTCGTAAACGACTGAGATAATTCAACATTATGGATCATAAAATACAGCACCACGACTGATGCAGCATCTGTACTTATTAAACACATTTATGACAGCTGGGAGGAATCTTGTGATGCAATTGGGATCTTCTGCGACCTTTCTAAGGCATTCGACTGCGTTCATCCTGGAACACTCATTTTGAAATTAGAACATTATGGTCTGTCTTCAAATGAATTAAAACTTATGTCTTCATATCTCAGTGATAGAATGCAAACAGTGGATGTAAATGGAACTCAGTCCAATGGAGCTATAGTTAAGCTAGGAGTGCCACAGAGCTCTATTTTAGGTCCATTTCTATTTTTGTTTTATATAAATGACTTACCATCTGTTGATGAGCAATGGACTGTATGATGTTATTATTGGCGAGAATGATAGAAACACTGTAGTAAAGATATAATAAATTTAATTACTTAAAAGGATAGCAAAACAACTATTTACAAGGCAAACTGACACACACAGAACTGACAAGCAAATATCAGTCATAATAATTTAAAAACTGACATGTAAAATATACATAAAAGAGGTGGCATCTCAGCCAGTCGCCAACATACCGGACCCCCAGTGGAACACTAACAACTGGTGGTCACTGGCTGAGAAGCAGCTTCTAATAAAACGAGCTTGCGGGCCGGTCGGCGTAGTATGCCGCCTCTAGTGCGGACGTCTACCACGCGAACCGTTCCGTCGGGCCCTGGGTAGACTGAGACTACCCTTCCTAGCGGCCATAAGCCACGAGGAAGAGTAGGATCAGCGATCACCACCACATCTCCCTCACTGAAATTATGAGCATTAGCGGAGGGTCCCCTTGGTCTAAGCGTAGGCAGGTACTCACGCAGCCACCGTGCCCAGAACTGGTCTGCAAGCCGTAAACTTCGTCGCCAGTCACATCTTCTGGACAAATCTGCGTCTGTTAGAGAGCTGGTCCATGGTACAACAGAAGAGGAACCCAGGATGAAATGGAAAGGTGTTAATGCTTCTAGTGAGTCCGGGGAAGATGGTACGTAAGTGAGAGGTCTGGAGTTAATTATGGCCTCTGCCTCAAGGAGTAGTGTGGTCAGCACATCTTCTTTTATTATTCTGTCGGTGAGGCAGGCTCTCAAGGCGGTTTTCACAGTTCTCACCAATCTCTCCCATGCTCCACCCATGAATGGGGATGCTGGTGGAATAAAGTTCCACTTAATTTTGTGGTTAGTAGCGTATTCCTGGACTGAATCGTTATGTAATGAACGCAGTTCACGAGAAGCTCCAACAAAATTGGTGCCATTGTCTGAATAGATTGTTGTCGGTGATCCTCGGCGAGCAATAAAACGTCTCAGACTCATAATCGCAGCATCAGATGAAAGTGAGGTCACTAATTCCAAGTGAATGGCTCTTGTTACTAGGCAGGTGTACAGTGCAACGTAGCGCTTCTCATGGCGTCGAAATATTGTAATGGTAATCGGACCGAAATAATCTAGACCCACGTGCGTGAATGGCCTTTTGTGATGGTCGAGTCGCTCTTCCGGTAGGTTGCCAATTTGAGGATGAACAGGTTGGCCTTTCCACCTTTTACATTGCAAACAGGCGTTGGCTACACTGCGAATGCTGTCTCTTGCTTTAATTATCCAAAACTTTTGCCTGAGCTCATTAAGGACCAGTTCGTTGAAACAATGTGTAGCGTGTATATGCTCGTGAAGTATCAAGAGTCGCGTAACATGATGGCGACCGTCAAGAATTATAGGCGATTTGACTACCTCGCTTACTCCTGGCGCATATTTTATCCGTGAGTTCAGTCGCAACAAGCCATCCTGGCTGAGGGTCGGTGAGAGTTTTTCAATTCGGCTATTTTTGGACACGGGCTGTGAAGATTCGACTGCTTTCAGCTCGTCGGGGAAGCTGTCTCTCTGAGCTTGTTGGAGTATCATCTTCTCAGCTGCTATGATGTCCAGCGCGTGAAGTTGTGAGAGGGATGTGGTGCTGTCGATATACAATTTTGAATTTATAGTTATTGGCCGAGACAGTTTAAGCCGGAACAATCGCGCGCCCTGGAGAACACGGGCGGTGGCGCGTAAAAGGCGCAACCAAGAACTAAAACGCGTCGCGTCAGGTACTAGACTCGAGAACGGGACGTCGAGGAGCAACCCCACAAGCTCCGATTTCAACTCGAGGTCTGGTAAAGTCTCCTCGACGTCAGCAACTCGCTCGGTCGGCCAAACGTATGGCGGCAGTAAAAGAAATGGTGGACCGGTAAACCATCGATGAGATTCTGTAAAATTTAATTTTTTAGGCTTTGTGGCATCGTCGGCGACGTTGAGAGAGGTAGGGATCCACCTCCAGTTGGACGGGTTGGTGGTTTCCAGTATCTCTCCCAATCTATGCGCCACGAATGGTTTAAACGCCCGAGCATCACTCCGAATCCACTTAAGGACAGTGGTTGAGTCTGTCCAAAAAGTGATCTCGGAGGGCTTGATACGATGAGCTTGCAGGATAGTATGTGCAAAACGAGTGGCTATAAGAGCAGCTTGTAATTCGATGCGTGGGATTGAAAGCGGTCTTAAGGGCGTAACACGTGCCTTGCTACCAATTAGAGTCGTAGACACGCAGCCGTCGCCGTAACTAAAACGCCAGTAGGCAACACAAGCGTATGCTTGTTCACCACCGTCGGCTACAACATGCAGTTGAACATCAACCATATCTGCCCTACTCATATACCAACGAGGTATCTTTATGCTAGATGCGACTTGTAGTTGGGAAAACCAGTCTTCGCATTCGCCCACGTACGTATCGGGGAGCGGTGAGTCCCAGCCGACCCCTGCCCGCCAAAGTCTCTGTATCAAAATGCGACCCCAAATAATGACAGGCATTAATAAGCCGAGCGGGTCATAGACCTTCATGACGTTTGATAAGAGACTCCGCTTGGTTAAGGTGTCGGCCGGTAATTGGGAGAATGCGCGGAAACCCAATGAATCCTGGCGTGGGTTCCACTTAACACCCAATACGCCAACCTCGCTACTAGGCGGTAAATAGACATCGGAGGTCGCGTCGCTTCGAAGTTCTTTTGGGATAAGAGAAAGCGCCTCCGGGTCGTTTGACGTCCATGCGCGCATCTCGAAACCACAAGATTTGTGAACGGTGACTACGTCGGCGGCTAATTGCGCCGCGTCGGCGACGCTGGAGTGGCTGCCTAAGTAGTCGTCCATATAGTGGTCGTCAATTAATGCGTTACAGGCGGCGGGGTAGTCGGCTTGAAAAGCCCTTGCGTTTTTGGAGTTTACTCCTTAAGAATCGATTTTCATATATAAGCCCGGGGTATGAAAAATATGGGGTATAAAATCGAACGTATCTGCCGTGCTAATTTAAAAAGTCGTATCTCAGTATACGATCGGAGTAAAAATACGACTTCTTAATTTAGCAGGTTATGCGTTACGCGTTATAGGCTAAGATCCCGATATAAAATGACCTTCACCGAGATGTTTATTTTATGAAATGTATTTTATAATCAATTTAATATGTCAATAAATATATTGCATATGGGTTGCCTAACAAATTTTAGTCCAGGGTATGTTTAATTAATAATAAAAAAAATGTTTTAAACATTTCACCGGTTTGATTAATATTAGATAAATTCTATACCAATCGAAAGTATGAAGCCCATAGAATATGCAAACGTTAGGTTACCTATTCTTTTCCCGTCACAACTATCGGGTAGCCAGGTATAAACAGGTAAATCTATACCTACTAGCATTTTGCAACGGTCTGATTATTGAATTGAAACTGAATAAAATTAAAGATTATTTAATTATGAATTTATCTAATAATCAAATCCGTGAAATATTAAAAAAATACATATATATTTTTATTTTTTACTAAACATACCCTGGACTAAAAATTGTTAGGCAACCCATATGCAATATATTTATTGACATATTAAACTAAATATAAAATACATTCATCAAATAAACATCTCGGTGAAGGTCGTTTTATATCGGGATCTTAGTCTATAACGCTTAACGCATAACCTGCTAAATTAAGAAGTCGTATTTTTACCCCGATCGTATACTGACATACGACTTTTTAAACTACCATTATGTTCACATAAACAAACTATAAAATTGTCAATGTCAACTTCATGTCGAGTGTCAACAAAATTTTATAAATAAAATAAAATTTAATCAAATCTACGCTTAACGGGTAAAATGTGCTGCTTTTGAAACAATAGCGCCCGTCACACAATCGGCTAAAAGATACGTGTTCGTTTCAGCTCCCAAACAAACCTAACGAATTTTTGTGATATCCAAGATTACAACTTTTATAACGTGCAATGCAAAGACCGTGTTTTCTTGGTGTTTAAGACGTGCTTGTATGGTGCTAAGATCGAAGAAGACGTCTTGCTGTAGAGAGAGAGACCGATTTAATTGTGACTCAGCTTTAAGCTTAGAAATAGAGAAGGCGTGAATACTTTTCCATCACCACTGCTCTCATTTTCCTGCATTCAGCCGCAGAATGGTTTTGATTTCGTGAAACTTTCCAGGATAAATACATACATAAATCAAGGATCCAACACAACCGAGCCATTCATTTTCTAGACGGGAGTCTTGCCGACCGACAAGAAGCTATGAAGTTTAAATCGAAATTGTTATGTTTTTGATGTTGGCTTTTAAATTGTATCTTTTTTTATTATAATTGCTTGTATTTTTACTTTTATTTGTAAGTGTTAGTTATAAATATGAGTGATCCTTCTTCATCCTTGCGCTGTCCCCATTGTCCCAACTCAACTCGAACTTTTACCCCTCATGGACTTAAAGTGCATATAGGGCACATGCATAAACATTTTCCCCAAGTCATCCCCTCCAACCCTAGACTGTCGGTTTCACAGCAAGCTCATGGTAACAACCCCATTTATCTAGATTTTGGTGATCTAGCTACGTTAAAGCAGTCAGTAGGTACGTGTGTTACGGCATATCCCCAAAGGGGCGCGAAACTTGGCAGCGGCCAAATTGAGCGACCTCATTGATAAGTGTATCGACTCCAATGGCACTCTCGAATGGTTTAGTTTACTGTCTTGCCTATTCCGCACTCAAATCGCCTGAAGCGTCGGCCACGGGCAATTTAACCACGAAAGTTAAGATAAATATTAAAACTCTGCTTCTTTTGATATCAGTGGGAACATCGGTGCAGTGACCACGCCTTTGAGATCACACTCCATACTGAAGACAATTGAGCGTAAAGTACATGAAGGGGATCTCAGGTGCAGAGCGAGTGCTTATGTCGGATGAGGGCGTGGCGCCGTCGAGCCCTGAGACTTTAGCTACGCTGCAGTCGAAGCATCCAGCCCCGTCCCGGCCGCTGGTACTTCCACCGGAACCTGACATATCTATTTCTGCCTTAACTGTTAAGCCGGAGGAAGTGGTGCAGGCACTCAGCTCTTTCAACAATAGTTCGGCCGCCGGTTTGGATGGTATCCGCCCTGTTCATCTTAAGGAGCTTACGTCTGCATCTGCGGGAGACGCCGATTTTCGGCTCCTGGAACATCTGGCCAAGCTTTGAAATTTTTTGCTCAGTGGTCAATTAAACCCTGAAGTTTGCTCCTATATTTATGGTGCTTCCTTATGTGCGCTGTCAAAAAAAGACGGTGGTATAAGACCCATTGCCATAGGCAGCGCTTTCCGCCGCTTAACGGCAAAGCTAGGATGCCGTGCAGTGAGAGAAGAAATGGCAGCTTATCTGCAACCTTGCCAATTAGGGTTTGGCACAAGATTGGGCTGCGAGGCTGCAATTCACGCTACGCGGGCTTTTTCGGTAGATAGCAAAAACTTAGAATCCGTTTTAATACGTATAGTTAAGTTCATATCATTGTAATAGTTAAGTACTTATGCTTTCTGAAAAAATGACTGACTGTTGAGTTTCTTTCGGCGTTTCTTCTCAACAGTGGTCTCCTCTTGTGAAATGCCGGTAGACTCAGACATGTAAAAGTGCCCTTGTGGCCTACTTGCAGAATAAAGTTCATTATTTCATTATTATTATTATTAATTAAAATTGATTTAAAAAAACGCGTTTAACTCATTGGGCGTGATGTTTTACTGTCCGAAGTGAAGGATAAAGTGCCATCACTCTACCCCTTCATTTTCCAAGTATATTCTTCCGCTTCTAATCTTTTCTACAATGGTCCTCTTGTTCTTTCCCAAGTTGGTGCACAGCAGGGGGATCCGCTAGGGCCTTTAGTTTTCTGTCTGGCCATACAAAAGGTAATTTCAGAGGTTAAATCCCCATTGAATATCTGGTACCTAGATGACGGTACCCTAGGTGGTAAACCAGAAGAAGTGGAACAAGACTTGCTCATGCTCCTGCCTCGTTTAAAAGCTCTGGGTTTAGATATTAATTTCAGCAAATGCGAATTTTTCCCCTGCAGTACCAACTCACACGATTCTTTCCCCTTATTCAGTGCTCTGCTCCCCGGACTGAAAGTGTTGTCAGCGAGATCTTTCAACCTCTTGGGGTCCCCAATATTCCCAGAAGCCATTCCTGAAGCCTTCGAGGAGAGAAAGCTGCTTCTGCTGATGGCTGCGCAGAGGTTGAATGAACTTTCGGCTCACGTAGCCCTCGTTATGTTGCGAGTTTGCTTTGCCGTGCCTAAGCTGACATATTTCTTGTGCACCGTGCCAGCCTGGCTGCACCCTGTCCAGACAGACTCCTTTGACTTCGTGTTGAAGGAGAGTTTGGAAAAGGTGCTGAACGTCTCCCTTAACCAAGGTCAATGGGACCAGGTTTCTCTGCCGATTCGAACTGGTGGTTTGGGCGTGCGTCGCGCGCGAGATGTGAGCCTCCCGGCCTTCCTGGCTTCGGCGTGTGGGGTGGTGGACCTTGTCACTCAAATTTTATCTTTTGATGGTGACAAGGCTATCATTCCTTACGCCTCCGATGCTTTGACGGCCTGGACGGCTCTTAATCCCGGCGTAGCCATACCCGTAGAATTGTTCCGTCAGCGTCTATGGGTTTATTTATATGAGAGTGCGCGCACCACGATTTTCATAAACCCATAAGTAAGCTTATTTCTGCGACAAAATTATCGCGCGACTAAAAAAAATCGTGGTGCGCGCCTGGCCTGAAGAGTAAACTCCAGTCGTGCGTCGGAGCTGACACACACACTTTTTTATTTTTAACGTAGAGTGCCATGAACGGACTTGACACCGCGCCGAAAATCATAGAGGACATACGATACTCTTTTAGCTTGCCGTCTTTGTTACGCCAGAGGAAGCGCTGGGCGTCTCTGTCTCTTGGGGTAATTTTAATTTGTGGAAACATCTCTTTGATGTCGGCGTTTAGGGCTACAGGGCCTTCTCTAAAGCGGAACAAAATGTCCAACAGAGAACAAAGTAGGTCCGGGCCTTGTAGGAGTAGGCTGTTCAAACTTACACCCTTTGTTGCTGCGGCAGCATCGTGGACTGCTCTAAGCTTCTTTTTCTGTGGATGAAAAACACCGAAAATAGGCAGATACCAGCGAATGCGTCCGTCTGTATTGACGCAGGACTCATTTGGCGGTTTTCGTTGGTGATAAGTTATCAGCTCGCACTCTTCAGCGTAGCCTTTACTGATGACATCGTCTATAAATTTGTGAAAGGCTGTGGCAAACGCTTCATCTTTTGACATCTGACGTTCAAGGGCGTTAAACCGCGATAGAGCTTGCGGGTAACTGTCAGGAATAATTTTCGGCAGCTCTTTCTTCCAGGGTAGACCAACTTCAAAATGTCCATCGTCGAGTTGACGAGCTGATGATTCGATGATGTCTACGGCTCGCTTATCGTCGTCGTTTGGGCGAGGGGCGCTTTTCGTTATGCCTAAGGCATCGATGTCATATTGACTTTTAATGAGAATATCTAAATCATTCGATACGTGATTCACGAATTCGAGTGGCTTAGACGAAACGGAAAGCGCGCCATGGATTACCCAACCTAACAAAGTCCGAGAAGCAACAGGATCGCTCTTCTTTCCACACCGCACTTCACGACTTAAAGACAGGTGCCAATCGGGCGCACCGATGAGGACAGTAGGGGGGACGTCAGTGTACGAAAGTTCGTTGGATAAGTCTATCAAGTGATCATAATCTGAGAAATTAATTTTTCCTGGGTGTTGCGCGCGCAACCCCAGAGGTTTAATTGCACGCGCGTTTTGTACTAAATAACGATCAGATAGATTTCTTCCGCGAATGTAAAAGTCTACGTAACTTACGTCAACTTCTTTTGTCATACCACTGACGCCTTCGATGCGCAGCCGCTCCTGACAGGTGGGTTTCGCACCGATGCGCGCAGCAACCTCGCCGTCAATGAGCGTCGCAGTACTGCCCTCATCGAGTAACGCAGTCGTGTGGAACTCGCCGTCGGGACCCTCGAGCACGATCGGGACTACCTTCAGCAGGCCGCGAGGACGGTCAGTTGGCCGCAAAGTTCCTGTGACATCAATAAAAGTATCAGACGTATTTCCAACTTTGACAGATGATTCAAATTCCTTGGCTATATTGTCCACGTTGACAGGAGTAGCCGGTCTAGCAAACAACGTTTGAGTATTGTTGCATTGGCTGTTGGGTGCTACACTGGGTTTGGCGTTCGCTGTCGCTGTGCCGTGGAGGAGCGCGTTGTGACGTCTCGGACATCCATCTACTCCGCAACGTTTGGCGCGACAATTATTCCACGTGTGTGGATTGGACTTCAAACACCGGTAGCATACTTTTGACTGTCGGACCCAACGCCATCTGTCGTCTATTGAGAGACCTAGAAAAACTTTACAGCTTTTTATGTTATGTGGCCCTTGTTTACAATAGGTACAACGCTCGGACACTTTGTCGTTAGATACGGTTGCGTGAATAGTTTCTTTTTTCAATTGAAATCTAGTAGGATGCGTTGTGTTCTGTGCCTTAAACGTACTGTCAACGACAAAGTTGTACTTTAATTGTTTATCAGCCTCTATTAGAAGAAAGCGTGACAAGATTTCCAATTTTGTGAAATGTGGTTGATCGGGTGCAAAAACAGAAGCAAAGTCTGTGAAGCGAGCCCGCGTGTGCTCGCTCAACTTATTCAAAATGCACCGAAACAGCTCTGGTGACGATAAATACTCGTTCTGGTTAAGTAGCTTCAGTGTTGTCACGAAGTTGCGTAATTTATTCGCTAAGGAATTTAATTCTTCGGGAGAACTTAGCTTAGGACTGTTGCGCAGCTCGGCCACCTCGCGGGCGACGAGAAGTTCCGGGCGCGCGTATGTCTGCTCCAAGGCCTTCACGATATCGTCGGGCTCGCCAGAAGTCCACAGGAGAGACGCCACGGATTGGTACGCCGGACCGCGTACCGCGTTGTTTAAGCGATCTAAATTATCTGACGGAGAAAAGTTAGATTTAGTTCTTTCGTAACTACTTTTGAATGCCATCCATTGACCAACTTCACCCGAGAACGTGACGAGATCGGGTCTCTTTGGTCGGTTAGACAGAGCATTGATGGCTTGGGTGAGCTGCGTTACAGGGTCTGACATAGGGCGTTCAGACATTTTAGATTGTTGGGCTGCAGTGTCATAGCAATTGTTTCCGGTGACACGTGTACCTTTCGACGGGGCTGCATGGTTGACATTCGGTACGTAGAACGATACCGTGTTGGTAGGAGCGGCCGGCTGTGAATGGTGTCCTTGGGGATCGCCCAAGGTGACAGTCGGTGCTTTACCAGGCATGTTTACGTTAGTTACCGTGGTCATGTTCTGCTCAAAAACCCACGTCGCGGTGCGTTTTGCAGAGTCGCAATTAGATAAACGTGAACTACGGGATTTAGACTTATCTGATGCTTCCAAAACGGCTAGTCTGGCTTGTAGTTCCGTCTCTTCCGCCTCAGCTTCGAGACGGGAAAGCTCGCGCTCACGCTCCGCCTGCTGGCGCTCGCGTTCGCGCTCGCGCTCCGCTTGCTGGCGCTCACGCTCTGCTTGTTGTCGCGCAAGCTCACGTTCGCGTTCCACTCGGCGCCGCATTGCATCAGCTTCAATGGCCATCTTCTGAGCGCGGACAGTCGCTGAAGACCGCGTGGAGTGGGTGCGTTCACTGCACGACTGTTTACTGTGAACACTATGTGCGCTGCGTGAAGGTGCTTTGGCATTTGCACCTAATTCCGAACTAGATCGACCGCTTGGGCGGTTTGCGTGACTAGGTTGAGCCATGTCGCAAGAGTCGGTGCCCATGGGCTGTGCGGTCGAGCTAATTGGCAATGCCGAAACACCCTCCGTTGCCGTGGCCGAAGCCGGTCGGACGCCGCCCGGTGAACGTTCGCGACGTTCGAGCTGCGTCCGCTCAACTTCCGTGGCCGTTGCGTCCGTGTTTGCCTTGCGTTGTTTACTACGTGTTTCCACCATGATGACAAAATGACGAAATGAATCACTAAGCGAAATGAAAAACTTACGTCAAAATGAAAATTTTGAAAATGGTTTGTTTTTAAGGCGAGAATGGACCAAAAATGTTGATGAGCAATGGACTGTATGATGTTATTATTGGCGAGAATGATAGAAACACTGTAGTAAAGATATAATAAATTTAATTACTTAAAAGGATAGCAAAACAACTATTTACAAGGCAAACTGACACACACAGAACTGACAAGCAAATATCAGTCATAATAATTTAAAAACTGACATGTAAAATATACATAAAAGAGGTGGCATCTCAGCCAGTCGCCAACACCATCTATAGTAGATAATCTTTGTAATATAGTACTATTTGCTGACGATACATCATTAATTTTCAAGGTTCACCGGAAATCAACCGACTATGCGGAAATTAATGGCACACTAGAGAAAGTACTTAACTGGTTTACTACTAATAATCTTCTATTAAATGCCAAGAAGACTAAATGTGTTAGATTTGCTTTACCGAATGTTACGGCGGTAGATTCTACTATATTACTAAAATGGTGAATGTTTAGAAATAGTGAATAAGGCATTATTCTTAGGTATAACATTGGACAGTAATTTCCAATGGAGTCCACATATAGCAGTGCTTGCAGGTAAATTAAGTTCAGCGGCGTACGCCGTTAGGAAAATCAGACAATTGAGTAATTTTGATACAGCTCGCTTAGTTTATCATAGTTATTTTCATAGTGTCATGTCCTATGGTATTCTGGTTTGGGGCAAAGCAGCTGACATTCAGACTATATTTGTGCTACAAAAAAGAGCCATTCGTTCTTTATATAACCTAAATTCTCGTGACTCCTTAAGAGACATTTTCAAAGATATAAACATCTTAACTGTAGCGTCCCAATATATTTATGTGAGTATTATGTATGTTATTAGAAACCTAGATTCATTTACAAAAAAATCCGATGTCCACAGTTTTAACACTAGAAATAAAAATACAATTGCTATTAGAAAGTTTCTTGTTCGTAAAGTAAGTAAATCATTTTTAGGCCAATGTATTCATTTTTATAACTAGTTACCTGATCATGTTTTAAAATTAGCCTTTCCATCTCTCAAAAATTATTTAAAAAAAATCGCTTTCGACCAGCGATTTTAGGTATTCAGGATCGATATTATCCCAAGCTTCTTCCAGGGCTCTGAAGTAGGAATCCTTATAGCAGTAAATTGCACAAAATGGCGGAAGGCGTAGACGTTCGTGAAAATGTCATGCGATTTTTAAACGTAAAAAGCAAATTATCAGATATCAACATTGAGATGCATGATGATTTGATATCGATAATGCTGCTGTATAGTCTACCACCGACCTTTGAGAATTTCAGGTGTGCTATAGAATCCAGGGATGCATTACTAGATCCCGAGTCTTTAAAAGCTGAAATAATTGAGGAAGTGTGTTCAAGACGCCAGAAAGGAAGCGAAGAGAGAGCTCTCCTTGTAAAACCGAAAAAAGAATATTAAGCCAAAAAAGGGCGATAAAGAAACTTTCATATAAAATGTTTCAAATGACACAAACATGGCCATAAATCGTCGGAATGTCCCTTGAAGAACGATAAGGAGTATCGTGATAGTGCAAAGTATGTGTCGGAAAGTGAATAACATAGAAAAAGTGATGATTTCAACCTTGTAACATTTAATTTTATTCCAGGTGATAAGGCAGCATACAACGGGAATGGAGGCTGGATCATTGATAACGCGCATTGATGAATATACACATTTGTGTAACGATTCTTCAAAATTTGGCAATTCACTCATACCCTTGTCACAGATCATATACAAGTTACTACGTAACAGATACACCAGTTGTTCAGATGGTGGGCGTTGCCACCGCTATCGATGCCCCCTCCATTGACTCGCTCCTATTGGACGCGGGTGACGCAACGTCATTGGATTGGATGTGCGTTAGGGTTGCCTCCGTTATGTAAAAGCTAGCTTGGTATTTTAGGTAGGTATTTAGGAGCAAGGTGATTCTATAAAACAAACAACTGATTGAATTTGTATGTATGTATATGCATATTTGGGTAATTTAAATGGGCTGATTTAATTAGGTATGTAAGTAAATAAAAAATTGTGGTGTCAACCAGTCTAGTCAGCAGTGGCGTGGCGTCCATACAACCCGATTCCCACTGGCTTGCCCACTTCAGGACGATTGAACACCATTCTCAATAGCTACCGAAGAAAAAGTGGCCCAAAATAAGTTCCGGCTTGCCTATAAATTTGCTTGACACGACGCCACTGCTAGTCAGTTATGTTTTTTTTTTGTAAACATTCCTTCAATTGTACATGCATTTTATACAGGGTGTTTGGAAGCTAGGTGCAAGCTTTAAGGGGGTGATAGCCGAGGTTTTTCTGAACATTTTTTGCGAATGGAAGTGCGTGCTTTTTCGTTTTAATTATTTAAAAAAATTCAGATTTTGAAAATATAAGACGTATGATTTTTAGCTAACATCTCGTTATTATGTTATTTAAAAAAACTGATGACTTTCCCTGCAGTCTTTATGACCTACTAAGGGTTTATGTTGATTTTTTGAGGTAACTAAAAACAAACTACTTATCGAGTAAACTACAAGTAATCTTGTTTCTAAAACATAAATATTATAGAGTGAATCCTTAAATATTTTAGATATTGATTGTATAACTAAATCTTCAGTAATAACGACACAGCTTGAAATCAAACCAACGCTATTATTTCGAAAGAAGCTAGGCGCCCCCATAAATAATTTTAGAGAAATACCCAGAATTTAATATAGTTACGCGTCAATAATGCTTCAGTAAACGTTAATTTTTAAACAAAGTCATTTATTCCGGTGAGTTTAATGTGTACTGAAACAAATAAAATCATTTTCAATCGTCTTTGTTGCCACCAAAACAATATGCCTGCCTTTTATTTTTCGACATCGTACAGTGTGCTGTTGGTTGCGCGGGAAACGTTAACTGTACGCCGTCCGCTCGCCGCGAGGCGTGACATCCCACTGACATTTGTAAACCCGGGTAGCTACTTAGAGATCTGAATTTTCCGCGCGGCCGCAACGAGGGGATATCTAGCCTGCCCTTGTCCGGTAAGTTGAATTTGGCAACAAATTCAAGCACTAACGTTCGAATTAAGGCCACAATCAAATCCGAAATTATTTCAAAAACAATTTTAAAATTACTTTATCTGTTCCGGATTTGAGAACTAATCTAATTTCAGTTGCGAAAAGAACTAACAAAGGATACAGCGTTACATTTGACAGAGATCTGCAGCATCTGTTAGTGATAGTTGCGGTAACACTATACAGTGCTGGACAATATGAATCATACACTTACCTACTCAAAAACGATATGTTCCTCTATAACTTTTTTTTTAACTTTGTTACGTGTTGGTTTTTTCTTTTAATTGTTAGCATTTTTAATGAGCTGTATTATAATAAACAAAAAAGAATAACGCTTATCAAAATCTTCTCTTTTAGTGCTCAATTACTTTTACAGCGTCAGTTTGCCCTGGACAAAATAGATAATACGAACTTTTTATTACAAATAAATAGTTATTAAATAATTATTAAACGTAATATAAATAATCATTAAATGTAAAAACCTGGCTGGAAGTAAACATAAATGAGTAATTGTGTCAATTGAGACAATTCAACCACCATACCATTTACCATGTAGTACTAGTTTCCCTAAGATATGGTATATACATGTATGTAGTTGAATTCTTAAAGTTGTTAGGACAGAAACTTTAATTTTTATGTTCGTGTATGATTGATTTCGTCCAGCATGTATTAGCTGCATATCGTATAAGTAGTCTTTATTATGTTGAGGAACAATTGGGAATAGTATCGGCAATTACGGATACGATTGATGAAGTAAGGGTGTGGCATGAACGTTTTGGACATTTGAATGGAAAAGATCTTGTCAAAATTCTGAATAAATCCGGCATGAATATACGGATGTTAGTGAATTGCATGACGGTCCAGTATGTGCGAGTGGGAAAATGTGTGCTTTACCATTTTCGATACTTGAAGGTCCATATGAGGAAAAATTCAGGAGTGTCGACTGATATCGTCGGACCTATTCGCCATGAGGCCATAGGTGAGATATATAACATAGATTCAACGAGATGGTGTGAAGTATTATTTTACCAGAAGAGTGAGGCGCTCAAATTTTTCCAAATATATAACAAGTATGTTGAAAATTTGACTGGCAAGGAAATCAAGCATCTCTAGACAGACAAAGGATGCGAATTTTGTAATCGAGATTTTGATAAATATTTACAAGATGAAGGTATAGCGAGAAGACTTACAATCCCTTATACTCCACAGCAAAATGCGGTCTCCGAGAGGATTAACAGGACACTAGTAGAAATGGCAAGATGCATGTTGATTTCATCAAACCTTTCACCAGGTTTTTTGGGCGATGCTGTTCTTACTGCATGTTATGTCGTGTCATGTCAAAACCGTTGTCCTACAAGTAGCCTCGGAGGAGTGACTCCGCATGAGAAATGGTACGAGAGACCCGTGCAAATAAATTATTTGCAAACGTTCAATACCAAGATACACATTTTAAATAAGGAAGAAGGAAAATATAAGTTCGCCTCTCGCGGGGTGTAAGGAATATTTGTCGGCTATCCGAAGGACAGAAAAGGTTACAAGATTTGGTTGCCACAAGAGCGAAAAATTGTCATTTCACGAGATGTCAAATTTCATAAAAACCGATTCTTAACATCAAATGAGAGTGAGATTTCTAAAAGTGATCCATTGGAGATTAGTATCGAGAACTTGGAAATCAATGTTAGTCAAAAATTGAAACCAACTTTTGTAGATAAATTTTCCGCCCGAATAGACAGTTGAAAATTCTGTCGTGTTTGTCCCTGAAACTGAAGAAAATCAAGATGATAGGGAAATTGTCAATGATCAGGATGTCGCTGTCGTGGAGCCAATTCCTGACCTATCTTATCATGTTCCGATTGATGCATGCGTTGAAGATGATCAGGAGGTTTTTGAACCAGAGCGAGTTGCTTGGCCACCTAATTTTATACAGCAACAGAATAGGGATAAAGATAAGAAAACGATACGAGCTCCAGGAAGACCACGAATTCAGAGGGGACATGTAGGAAGGACAAAGAAAATTTATCGAGAGGTTGAGGTAGAACCAGAACTTTCGTCGCAAGAAGGCTGTACAGAAGAATTCTCTGACTGTAAAGATTCTGCTGGCGCCGTGCAGATAAAACTATAGCAGGCGTTATCTAGTGTTGAAAAGGACAAATGGGAGGAAGCCATCTTGTCTGAGATAAGAAGCATGATAAAAAATTACACTTCCAAAGACCCATAGGCGTGATGTGGTTAGATGTCAATATATCTTAACAACCAAAGTAAACGTGGACAAGACAGAAAAGAAAAAGGCTAGACTTGTCGCAAAAGGTTACAGTCAACAGTATGGTATCGATTACCATAAGACCTTCGCCCCTGTTGCGAGGTTGGATACCATCAGATTACTGGCTGCCCTTGCAGTGGAGTTGGATATGAAAATCCATCAACTTGATGTCAATACGGCTTATCTGAATGGTTCATTAGATGAGGAAATATACATGGACGTTTTCGAAATGTTTAAGGAATGCTTGCAAAAGCTTCTACAGTTAGAAGGACAAGGTTCTAACATATATGAAGGAGCAAAGAAAATGTTGGCGGATCTAGAAGCACGCGGAGGCATTTGTAGGCTCATAAGATCGCTCTACGCTTAAAACAAGCTGGACGCCAATGGAACGCAAGATTTGATGAACAACTTCGGCGGATGTGTTTGGCGCATGTTTATATTTCCGAGATATTGATAATGATACCAAACTTTTAGTTATACAGTCTGATGTCGATGATATCTTAGTGGCATATCGCAGAAAAGAGTGCATATAAAAGTTTAAAAAGGAACTGGCCAGAGAGTGATTTAAAAGATTTTGGCATCGCGAAATATATGTTAGGAATTGACATTGAGCGGACTGTCAATGACAAAATTTAATTGTCACAACAAAAATATTTGCAGTTGTTTCAAAACTGTAGCTTTCTTAGCAGGCCCCTTGGATGCATAAATGCTCTCCAATTTTAGCCACACGTCACGAGACGTCTTGCGTCCACGAAGATGCCGTAACTCACTCGGACTGATTGCTCCCATTGACAAAACCCCAAGCATCGTTTTTCACAAGGATAGCTTCAGTATGAATCCTCCAAGTTTCATAATTGTATTGAAAACCTAATAATTTCCGCTCGAGTATAACAAATCTAAAATGACGAACTCTCATATTTAATTCGAAATCAAACAATGCCCTTTTTTGTGGGATGAAAGTCATCCTAACTACACAAATCGGTTTTACAAAGATGCACTCCGAAAATTCCCGAACATGACATCTGCAGAAGTTAATTACCACCTATTAAATTTCCGTAATAGAATGCAATATATGTCTCAGATGAATCACTATTTTATTTTCTCTTTTCTTCTTTGTTAGAATTTGCTTGCTTACTAATGTTTTTACTTTTTCTATACCGTAATAATCTTTCCGGTTTTCCTTTAATATGGCCTGTAGTACTGACCATCTACAGAACAAGTTACAAATACTAGAATGACAAACAACATACCTATTACCCTATACCCATAGTAACATCTGGTCGCGGCCCAAAATGTGACTTGTAGTCGAGACCAAGTTAGAACAAGTTACAAATGAGGCAGGAATAAAATTAGGCAGGGTTTTCTTTTCCTAATAGTTCTATTTGTTATGAAAAAAAGCTGCACTTTGTGATGGAAGCAAGCCGTTTTGCACAGTGATAATATAGACCAAAATAAACGATTTCACTCGAGGCGAAATTAGTTTCACCCCTTAGGATAAGAGATGGCGCCACTTATTAAAAAAAGTTTCAAAAATTGTAAGTCCTGAACGGATACTCCGATTTTGACGAAAGAGGTGCCAAACGGCAGATAGTTACCCAATTTAACATAAAAAAAATTGAAAACAGGTAAAAATTTATTTTGGATACCCAAAAAAATATAATTTCTGAAAAAACTATTTAAAATTTGTGATTTTTTGGAATTTTACTCGTAAAAATGTATGTACATGGTACTTTTTTTATTTATTTATATTAATATATAACTAATTTTACATTTACCAAAAAAAACCGCATATCATTAGCCCGTGTATGTTTTTTTTGTATTTATTATTACTTTTTGCCTATTTTAATTTTAATTTTATTTTTTTAAACTAATTTAAGTAATTATCTGTCGATTAGCACCTTAATTATCAAAATCGGAATATCCGTTGAGGTTTAAGATTTTTTGTAAGATTTTTTGACCCAGCGGCGCCATGTCTGTATTCTTCAATAACTTTGAAACTATACGGGCTAATGATATGCGGTTTTTTTTGGTAAATGTAAAATTAGTTATATATTAATATAAATAAATAAAAAAAGTACCATGTACATACATTTTTACGAGTAAAATTCCAAAAAATCATAAATTTTAAATAGTTTTTTCAGAAATTATATTTTTTTGGGTATCCAAAATAAATTTTTACCTGTTTTCAATTTTTTTTATGTTAAATTGGGTAACTATCTGCCGTTTGGCACCTCTTTCGTCAAAATCGGAGTATCCGTTCAGGACTTACAATTTTTTAAACTTTTTTTTAATAAGTGGCGCCCCATCTCTTATCCTAAGGGGTGAAACTAATTTCGCCTCGAGTGAAATCGTTTATTTTGGTCTATATTATCACTGTGCAAAACGGCTTGCTTCCATCACAAAGTGCAGCTTCCGGGCCAATCCGTCCATAACAAGTAAGACTATAATTTTTATATTAGATTTAAGTATAGGTAATGTAGGGGGGGGGAGTATAAGGGAGTTTGGGTTCCAGTAATATTATATTCGTCAGATACAGAAACTGGAAAAAATAAAAGATTGATAAAGAATTTAAAACAAATTGGGGAATTACAAAAAGGGGATGAGGAAATTAAAGAAATGGAAGCAAATGAATATACAGAAAAACTTGGAAGAATAGCTCAAAATGTATTTTGGAAAATGGTGTGTTATATTTTATAACAGGAAATTCACAGAATAAAGTTGTTCATTTGCCAAGAGTTCTTATAAGGGATGTCATAGACCAATTCATTTAGAAATGGGACATCAAGGGCCTTACAAGTCTGGGAGTACAGGAGAGGAGTAAAAGTTGGTAGATGAATTGGATGGCACCAGACTTGAGTCATGAATCTCAGGTGATGAAGTTGTAAATAAATTTTGATGATTAAAATGTGGAGTAATAATTGCTACGGGACAATTCACAGGTTGCAAAGGGGATGTTTGCGTGGATACATTACGGATCTGAAATAGAAAGAAGGAAATAAAATGAGATAACTCAAATAGTGAAGCTATTTAGGTTAGTACATACAACGATCGTTTGGAGTCAGTTATAGTAGAAGGAGAATAATAAAAAACTTACGGCGATAGGAGTTATATTAAAGTGCTGTAACAACATCCGCAAGCACACAAGTTATCATACAGACCTGAATCATTTATGTGAGTGAACCAGTGTTGGTTACAAGTACATTACAATATTGGTTACACACGAGAAAATATTTGCTATGCCTTTTAAAGGTAAGGACAGTATAAAGCAGAGTGTGTAATGACTAATGACATACGAACACCAGTTTTATACGACGTCTTTCATCACACCGAATCACTTATTTGCAACTTACTGTGATTATATAAAAGCGAATTATTTTGGGTCTTATTTTCCTGAACAGTGTTTACAGTTAAATAAAAAAGAAACAGTTGTTTTTTCTAGATATCTGTTGACATTCAAAGCAACGACAATCGAATAAAGGCTAAACGAAGCCGCGTAGAACTGAGATCTGTGGACTGCCTTTTGATCAATTTAGTTAGTGAAGTACGTACATTAAGTACGAGTAGTACGACTAGTTACATTCAAGTCCGTGCTTAAGCATGATTACATTATGTACCTAAAATGAGTAAAATGATTTTTATTCCGTAAGTAGGCCAAGCTGGCACTTAGACATGTCTGATTCTACGAGCATTTTGCAAGAGGAGGCCACTGCTAGAAAGAAACGCTAAAAGAAACTCAACGGTCGGTCATTTTAATCATGATGATATTATTAGCCAAATCCTGCACCTAATATTTCGTATGATACTCCTCGAAACATATCTCTAAGCAAAGTGCCACATCACATTGCTTACAGATATTTATATTTCGAGCGTTCTTTGACAAGCCTTGACCGACGAAATGATTGCCCTGTAGTATGGGTCGGTTTTGTCCACCGGGGCACAGCAAAATCGCTTTTGTTTTCACAACCGGATTACATTGCACCCAAGGTGGCAAATACGCTTCAATTATTTAATCGGCCAAGCGTCGCCGGTACGGTCGCTTCGTAATATTATTGTTTCGGCTTTTAAATAGGACGAATGCATTATGTATTGTCACATTACACTTTTTGTACCAGGTCATGTTCTTGGACCTTTCAATGGGGTACGCAGATAGAAACTGGTATTTTCTATCCACGCCGCCTATTGAAAGATTTTAGTCCAGAACTATTCGAGGCTTATATTTGTAGCGGCCATATTTCTCATTTCCACCCACTTCGCCTTCGTGAAAAGTAGAAATCATGGCCACTACATTGGTGTCACGCCTCAACATGACACTTACGTCCTTCGAATACGACTGGACTATTTCGTCCACCCCCATCTCTGTTTTAGCAAACGACTTAATTGCTTCGGGAACAAATTCCCGGTTTACCCGTAGTGTTCCAAACCAATCAGTCTTTTGGGATTTGAGGTACCGCGCTAATAATTGAGAATTGTAAAAATTAACGATTATTAGTGTGAATCCCAACCCCAACAATGGCTTCGCCAAAACCAGCACGATTTGTGCAGTGGCGTTCGAGGGAGGTGGTGGCAACGAAGACGCGGAAGTATCAGTCACAGTCTGTTCTCCTTATCCGTCAGTATGTTTGTCGCCCTTGCCTGTATAGACGAAAATGCTCTACAAATAGCACGTGTCGGACTCGCACAATTCATAGCTTTTTACACCCACTTTTGTGGCTTTGGTGGCGATTTTTTGCGCAAATGTGAGCCTACCGTACCATATGAGGAGCGATTCGTCGATTGCTATATTTTGCTTCGGAAGATACAGCCTGCTGAATTTCTCATTCAAGTGATCCAGCACAGGCTGTATCTTCCGAAGCTTTTTCTGGGCCGTTGTCAGTCCTCGCGTGTCAGTCATGTTATCTGTAAAATGAAGGAGTATCTTCAATAAAATAAATCTGTTGTATGTCATAAGATTTTTAAAGTACTTGAGGGTGAGATAACTATTTTCCTTGAAATAGGCTGCCCACTTTCATCGGAGCTTGCCCTTGCAGCATCAGTATTGCAGGGAAAATGAGATCTCCTCCCTATCGGTGTTTTTCCACTTTATCAGTCGTGAATGTTCGGTCGTAATCTGGTCTATTAAAATGTTCGAGTATTTGTTCGTCTGTCTCACACACAAAGATTTTACGAAAAATGACAAGTGGAGTTGTGGTGTAGTCTGGTTCGAATGTCGGTCCAGGTGTACCTGTAAATGTCTCGCGCCTTCCTTAAAAACAGTCATGGTCACATGTCTAGTCAAAAGTCGGTCGATCGGTAACATAGTTGTCATGGTCCTGTCAGCTTCTGCGTCTTCATTTTCCAGCCATTGGCGGGCGTCATGTGGTAAATCATGTGGTAAAACTGCTGACTATTCACAAGTGAGGTCGACGGGAGTTTGCTGGTCATCATCTATATCATAGATGTCGTTATCCTCGGCTTCATCACTTTCGGCCTGCAGGGTTTTTATTTATTTATTATAATTATGTAGGAACAGTAACAAGTTATAAACTAACAGCTTATGCGTTAATTACATATTATACATATATATTATCATTTGTTTGCAACTTAACAAGAACTGATCACAACATTTTCAGATTACAGTTCTAAATTAAAAGCGGAAGCAACTACAGGGCCGTTCCATATGAAATCATCAAATTTTGATAATTTTTTGCGCTGACTGATTTTTAAATGGTTTGAAAAAAAACGAGATTGATTATTTAAATAAGTTAAACGTAAAACCGGCGTTAATAATTTTTTTCTTGTGTTCCTTCCGGACAGAGCCCGCTTTAAGTTTTCAATTTACCATTTTTTGAGATTTCACAATAAGTGATATTATTGTGTTTAGGTAACTGATATCACAAATAAAAAAAATGATTTCTGATTCTCTGGTAAATCTCATTTAAAACGTCTTTATCAATATGCATCAAACACTTTTACCTGTTCCATAATAAATACGAAGTTTCGTATTTTTTTTCTAATTTCACTCACTTTCTGTTGATTTGATTTTTTTACTGTGTAGAACAAGTATGGACCTGATAAAATAAGCTTAGAGTTTGACAACGGACTATTCATATAGCTGAAAAAGAATTTTGAAATTTGCAATTTTTTTAAAGGAGTCATCTTTGACTCCTAATTTCATCATGTTTGGCAAAATATAAAAATCTAAAACGATATCTAAAATATAGAACCTACTCTGTTTTATACGATTCCGTTTGATTTGATTAGTGATTTTCATGTCTGTGTGAAATATATATTTTTAAAATTTTCCATTTTGTGGAACTTTGTATGACCACTCTGTGACTTTATTGCTTGAATTAAAGTGCGTCTGTTTGTCAAAAACCATAAAAAACACATAACATAATCCATCACTTTATATTATCAACTTAAAAGATTATTTCCTGCTTACATTTACCTTTTTCTAATGTAGTACATGGTTTGAGGAGTTGCTATGTGACTGCATGCAGTTCTTTGTAAACTCGCCTTTCTTACAATTCACTTTATCCTTCCTCCAGCGAATGAGATGATCCTGTAACTGTGGGTCAAACAATCGCTGATCACACAATATGTCTTACATTGAGTAACACCGCTTTCCTTAAAATATATTACAAATGGATGTAATGTAGCCTGATCATTTGTCCAATGAAAGGATTGTACTTTTTTTTTTTTTCATCTATTAATTAAGGAGCTTTGATCATTTTTATGAACATGCCAGCTCCAGCAGGCCTAATTGTACTTCGTTTTGGATTAAAATGTAAAGTTTTCTGAGAAATCAACTAAAACGATACATTCAGATTTACTGAGGCATTCTTTTAAGTCTTTCAAATATTTCGATTGTTGTTTTGCAATAAAATGATGAGCTTTCATTGTCAGTAAATGTTCTTTTAAATCGTCAATAAATTCTTCTACTGTTTTAGAAATGGTAAGCAAGTGATATCGGTCAGTGGATAGGTACCCATTGTTTGTATGATATTATTGATGGCCATTCAGCGTCAATAACAAAATCAGAATCAATATTCCTATACATTTAGACCGTAGTTGGACCACAAGATTTGCCATACATGTAAACAAGGAAATCTGAAATTACTTCTTTTGTTGTTTATTAAGTTTATTCATGTTGTAGGTCATAAATAAAATCATAAACTAAAACAACATTTTTGAATTTTTTTACAGAATTGATAAAAAAAATGTATATGAGCATTTCTCAAAAAGTTTGTACACAATTAAGACAGAAAATTAAAGTCAAATATAGTTTTCCTATTTTGTTACGATTTTTTATTGTGATTTCCAATACATTGATATCAGATTATGTATAATTAAAAAAATATAAGCATAACAGAACCTTAATTACCGAACATAACCATAAGGAACATTTTTATAAAATTACTAAAATAATTGGTAACAAAATAGGAAAATTATATTGGACTTTAATTTTCTGTCTTAATTGTGTACAAACTTTTTGAGAAATGCTCATATATCTCTTACAAAATCAAAATCACAATAAAAATGAAGCTGATTTATAAAGAAGAAAGTAGGTTCTACCTTTTTGTAAACTTTTCAGATTTTTAAACTTTGCCAAACACGTTTTTTTTTTACGTCAAAATGGCAAATTCTGATAAATTGATTTTGTAATTTGTTTATTTGTTTAATTATATTTAAAAATTCGAATAAATTGCTTAAGTTTTTGATTAATTGACCATTTGATCTAGTTAATGAAAAAAAAAACGATTGTCTAGGCTAAGTAAGGCATCAAAAAAAGCCACCTGAACATCTCTGGAAATAGCAAAATAAAATGAAGTTTTAGAAGTTTCCCATTCCATGAGAAAACAAAATATTACCTATTGCTATACATACATATACAATTACATATATTTAGTACTTAATAAAATAAAAAAACAAACAATTTCAGTTTCAGACAGAAAAAAGTTTCAGCAATTTTAATAAACCTCGAAAATAGCTCATTTTCAAATATCAGACAGATGTTATCTGACTGTTAGGCTGTTTAAAAATTAAACAACTACGATTTTGAGAAAAGCGTACCTAAAGCCTAAGCGTACATATACCATATAATCATCCATGATTTTTTCCATCAAAATCTGCAGCGCACCTCATTTGATGATATCATATGGAATGACCCTACATTAAACTAACACTACCCGACCTGTGACACTGTGGCTTTACACGTATAAAACGTCATTGAAAATATGAAGCATTTTTGGCAAATACTATTTAAAATGTGTGATACATGCGGACAATAGGGTTATTCGCCGAGACATTATTTTTAGTTACACCATTGGCAAACAATCGAGGGTGGCGGACAAACTACGACATTATTTACAATATTTAAAACTACGAAAAATATATATTTGAGATGTTCATAATGTACCCTTTCATTTGATATGTCACACGATATAGTTTGTATTTTTTTTCTAATTTACGCCCCAAATCTGGCCCCCATGTTTAAAATTTATTAATTTACGTTACGTTACACCTCCATGTTTGGGTCATCGATTTACATATGTTTACCAAATTTCAACTCAATCGGTCCAGCAGTTTCGGAGCAAATTGGCTATGAAAGACGTTAAGGCAGGCACAGACACACGAATGATCCTACTATAATGGTTCCGTTTTTCCTTTTAAGGTACGAAGGTACCTTAAAAAAGTCTAGAAATGTACCCAGAAACGAAACTAAGTATATTTTGAGAACCTCTTTATGGTTTCGTACCTTAAAAGGAAAAACGGAACCATATATAGTGGTGCAGTCAGCTTTAAAAACATCTGCACACATAACATAAATAACATGTCGCTTTAACATCATTCTACTGAGCAGCCACAAGTGTGTGAATATACAGCGGTTAGCCTTGCTGTTTCAATAATTAGTACATTACATGAGAGGCCGGGAAAATGAGGATTTCCGGTATATACGACCGAGCGAGCGTGCGAGCGAGGCCGGATAGTGATACGAGGCCGGGAATCCGTTTTTACGACGAGGCATGTGTAGTGCTTTTCTCAAACATACAATGAAATAAAAAAATATACTTCAAAAAACAACATTTTATTAATTGACAAATAGGACATTTTAGTCTAACAATCAACCTTTAAAAACAAAACCTGCTTTTTGTCAAACATGCAATGAAATATTGTCTTTAAGTTCCTTATAATAGGCTCGGAAGTATCGCTTTTTGGGCGCAACAACTCGAGAGGACTGTAAAGGGATTTCATACTGCTTTTCAGGCCTAGGCCTGCAAAGTAACTTTTTTTTGGTTTCAACAACAAGGTCATTTACACAGCTGGCTGGTTTGACAAAAAGCAGGTTTTGTTTTTAAAGGTTGGTTGTTTGACTAAAATGTCCTATTTGTCAATTAATAAAATGTTGTTCTTTGAAGTATATTTTTTTATTTCATTGTATGTTTGAGAAAAGCACTATACATGCCTCGTCGTGAAAACGGATTCCCGGCCTCGTATCACTATCCGTATACCTACTTGGCCGGAAATCCTCATTTTCCCGGCCTCTGATGTAATGTACTATTGTCCTATTAATGATCTAATTTTGTGAGTAGGTGAATGAAGGAATTTTCTTTGTTATTGACATATTTCACTGGCCGTCATTGTTATTCCAAGTGATTAATATGGACGAAATTAAAGGGTTTAGCAGGCTAAGGAAGGACGTGTGGCCCCTGTCAGGAATATTCGAATTGGTAAATGTCAATTGTTGGTGGCCTCATAACTAGTAATCACTCCAACTTTTAGCCCTCTATCTTGAACTGTCACAGAGATAATGTCAAAAATGTATTTTTATCCCTTTTTTTTCAAACTCATGTATCTTCTAATCCAAACCAGCTAGAGCATTGATACAAAATCACAGCTATGTAAGTTTAGTGGGAGTATACCCTATAATTTTATTAATATTTTATACGTGAGCAATAAAAGAAATAAATGTCAATTTATTTTTCGACAGCTCTTATCAACAATTTTTTTTGAAAGTACAACTATAAAAAAAATCATTTGTATTGCTTCTAGTATTAGCTACTAGCATACGCAAAATCAATTAATTATATTTGGTGGAACATACTCAAAAAAAATAACGAAAGTATTCAAGTAATATAAGGAGTCTTTTCTTTCGAATTTTTATCATATTCCCGTGTACCTAAAACAATAAACCTCCACGATAGACATCTATACAACTAAGGAGTTTATATAGTTTATTAGTATATTTATGATAAACAATCGACGTTCATCTTTGATCGCAAGATGTCAGCCTGTCAGTCCTCATTGTAATAATGTCTGACAAATGCAAGATTTGTAATGTATTTCATCGTAATGTGCAAGGAAATAAAAAAATTATACGTGATGCTGACGAAGCCACATTTTTTACCGGTGCTACAAATAACATTATTTTAGTAAGCGATGTTATATGCGAAAAATGTCGGGCGAAAGCATATAAAAGTAGTGCAATGCAATCTCGGGTATCCGACGCTACAGCAGCGGCACCTGGACTTTCAGAGGTAACAGAAGAACAATCAAGTGATTCTAGTACAGATGATGACTTGGATGATTCTTGGCAACCGTTGGCAGAAAAAAAAGAAGTACGTTTTGAAGTCCAAATGCAGAGAGTCATTGCGACACACAGATACTGTTTTTTTTGTCACTCAAAAGCAGACCTTCAAAGAGTCTCCTTGGAAACACGTTGCAATGTTTACAAGAGAACCAACATTTACATTCCTGAAGGAAACCGATGTTGTAGATCTCATTTTATAGGCAATTACTTGTTTGACGATGTTTTATCTCAATTACGTGTAGTTTCTTCTACAAGTAACATTACTGATAAAGAACTCAGTTCATTTCTGAGATCACTATCTGGTCAAGTCAACACATCTTTGTTTGATAATATCAAAGGGTCAAGATTGTGTGATACTCAATTACTTGTATTTACTGGTTTAACGTTCGATAACATCAATGAACTTACAGTTTTACTTACTTCTATGAGAAATACCTCCGCTCGAAGTATCAAACAGGCATTAGTTATATCACTCTTCAAGCTCAGAACTGGAAATTCAAACAAATTGATCGCAAGTATATTTGGCATAAAACATGAACAGCAAGTAAGTAATATGTGGAGGGATATTTTACGCAGCTTTGAAAACGACATCGTATTCGGTTATACTTCAACTACCCGTGAAGAACTTCTAGCTAACACAACGCATACCTACAGCTCGCCGGTTGCTGGGCCTCTTAGATGATCAATTAGCGTTGATTTTTGATAGAACGTATATTCGTCATCAAAAAAGTCAGAACAATGAATATCAACGGAAATCTTATTCCGGCCAAAAAAAAGTACCGTTGTGCAAACCCTTTACTATTTGCACAACAAACGGATTCGTTGTTAATTTCGCTGTACCATATTATGGTACCCAAAATGATGCCACCATAATGAAATTGGTAATGGAAGAGTCTGATTTCCAATCTCTTCTGCGACCAAACGATGTTTTCATAGTTGACCGTGGATTCCGTGATGTATGTTCATACCTAACTGAAAAGGGGTACGTTGTACATATGCCTGGCTTGAAGGGTAAAAGGGCTCAACTTCCCACAATTGAAGCAAATGAGTCCAGGCGAGTAACTAAACTACGTTGGGTAGTAGAAGCCGTTCATGGAGCCATTAGCCAGAAATATCGGTTATTACATCACAATCTCGATAACAAAATACTACCAAAGGTGAAAACCCTATGCAAAATAGTGGGATTATTGCATAACAAATATGGAAAAAGAATAGATTCTGGTAGCGATATTGATGATGAAATTATAGAACAAATTGAAAAAAATATGCATGTGCCAAATACGTTGAGTAGTGAAGCGGAAAGCAAAAGGTGGAGTCGACGCAAAACGCTTTTAAAAGCGTTATCGTCTTCAGAAGTTTTAGATTTCCCAAGATTGACTGAGTACCAGCTAAAGATATTATTTACTGGTACTTATCAGTTATCACAATCTGTGTCGTACTTAGCCGAATTACTGGATAATCAAAATGAGCTGTGCATTCACTATATTAAAAAGGCGGCAAATATTATACAATGCAAAGTGAGATCTCGTCATAGAAACTCTAAAACGTACCGAGTTTACATCGATTACATACCCAATAGTACCGAAATCGAGGGGGTACGACGATATTGTTGTGACTGTCCGAACGGTATCAGAACAATTGGATGTTGCTCACATGTAGCCAGCATTGTATATTACTTAAGTCATGCCAGATTTCTCTCTAAAATATTGCGACCATCCGAAGTATTATCAAAAATATTTTCTACGGACAATACAGTGGTAGTCATAAATGAAAATAGCGATGACGATGACTAAATAGTTGCTTTAAGGATGCTAAATAGTTGTATAGGTATACATTAGGAGCTTCGGGACTCTTTAGTTTGATAAGATGATAACATTGCATGTTAACCTTTTTGCTCTTTTTTACTTTTTCGTTGTGTTTTGTTTTTTTTGTTATCGTGACATATGTACAGTCGAGTTCATTTACATCTACACACTTACGAGGACAAAAATATCTGAACACGACCCTATTGTCAGGAGCATAAAGTCGTGTTCAGATATTTTTGTTCTTGTAAGTGTGTAGATGTAAATGAACTCGACTGTAAAGTATCAGAAGTAGGTATCTTAGTATTGTCTAATTAAAAGATATTAGTATTGTTTGATTTAATACTTAAATGATGTCTTGTGTTACTCGGAAGTCTCGGAACCGACAAACGCTTAGTTTGTACGCTAACACATTTAAAGTCATAGTGGAGCGTTTGAGGGTATATATAAAAAGCTATGTAGAAGAGGAATCCAATTCTTCCATAATAGCAAAAGTAAGTTTTAATTGTAAATAAAATTGAATGTAGGTATATGTATATTAATAGCAACTTTGTGTACATAAAGATCTCTTTCAGATGGAAGTCATAAAATGTAAAGTGTTTGGGCTCGGCTTGCCATCGTCAATAACCAAGCAACTGTTTTTACAGTCTGTACCAGAGGTTGAAATATCGCTCTATGACGAAAATATAACTGTGATGTCCAGGGTTTCCGTGCAGGAGTAGATTCAATAAAACACTTAAATGGGTTTTCTGTCGGCCATCACCTGCCCGCTGCCGTTGACGTCCGTCATAGCAATGGCGGCCCGGGCAGGTCCAGAGACACTATATTATCATAAAGGTGTCTATACACCACACCATCCTCTTTTCATAAATTCGAAATAGTTATTTATTGACACCTTATTTATTTAATTATTACTAGATATTAACATTTCATATCGCCATTGCATTACATGTACATTTAATATATTTATGGAATCTAGATTGATTCATATTATTAATAATTACAAATATCCTGCAGATTCGCTCACTGCTCCGTCTGAGTGAATTGAACTAAATTCGAGGCTTACCTCTAGATGCCCCACACCAGCCAGCTACGCCAGACACCAAGGTGCGAAGCATTTGCTCAGACTCAGGGTTCGGCTGAGCACGGTTATCGTGGCGGTGTAGTGCATCCAGCACGTTCGCTGTGACAGCGAGGATGAGAGTTTCGCCATTAATATGGGTTGCTTGTGCGTCAGCGCAGTGAGCAAAACAGACAACATAGTTCAAAGTAACCGGTATGCACAACATACCTATTAGTAGTATCTCGGTCACTAGACTGTAGTAGTGTCTGTATTCTGTGACTGTAGTTGGAAATGTAATATTTCTAATTCAATCCTTAATCATGAATTTGAATGTACACTGAAATGTAACACGAGTTTAATCTTATCAACAACTGTATTGTAAATTTTTAATAAATGTGTCATACTCATAAAGAAATGTTTTTTCTTTGTTACTATTCGCGTATTCGGTATTTAATCTCCTTTTGAGACAAGGCTTTTAACCATAAGTTTATGCATAAATGAAGTTAATTTAGTGAGTGATACTTATTATTTAGTAGTTTCAAGTTCAATAATTTTGTCTTCATTTTTACATCATTAAATAATTCTATGTTCTCGTTTCCGTTACCTCCTCTTTCCATTTGTGTTTTTTTTTTCTTTTTTTTTTTCAATTAGGTACTTGTTCTTTATTGGTAAATGAAATGAATTAAGTAATGGAATATTTTGTATTTGGTATTGTAACAGTTATTTTTATTTTATTGCTTTCGCCAATCATAACATTGGATTAAATATATATTCATTTACTTGTGAATTAATGTACTATGGAGCTATTATTTTCGAAAATTTAGGAATCTACCAGCGCTTCCAACTAAGGCCTTTGTGAGAAAGAAGCGCCGCAAGAAAACTCACAGTTTGCCTTTTTCAATGAAATATACATTTTCCAATTTTTGGTATGAAGTTAAAAATCTTCTCACGAAATGTAAGTATTTCAGAATACTAAACCGGCGTTGACTAGTCATCACTTGAAAAGAAAATCTGTTTACTTTTTATTTCTATATAGTGAAATTTACACAATTGATTGGTACACCGACCATAATCTCAAATACCGTAGTAACTTCATAAGGAATTACAATTTTTTTTTTACTGTATTATTGAAATTTATATTAAAAGTTACAGGTGAGTATAACTCAAGGAAAAAGATAGGTAAACACACTACCCACGTCTCTTATGAGGGCTCGTGGATCATTATTAACTAGACTAGATGCAAAATATTATAAATGCTGCGTCTCTCGATTAAAACAAAGTCTTCAATTTGGAAAACCCTCGTCCAACCCAAATTTTATTTATTTTACCATTTAATTCAGGGACAGCACTGTTTTAATGCATGTATAATCACGAAGACTCATTTATCATAAGTACTGAAAGTCTAAAATTAGTTTGTTGAAAATAGGAACCACGATCGTTTACACTTCATTCTAAAGCAGGTCGCCGGTTTCACAGCCTTGATATATATATATATATATATATATATATATATATATATATATAATTATTAATATCATCGTCTAGTACCCATAGTACAAGCTTTGCTTAGTTTGGGACTAGGTCGATTTGTGTATGATTGTCCCTTAATATTTATTTATTATTTATTAATTATACATTTTATTATTTATATGTTCATTGGCAAGTTTTTCACCTTTGTGGTCCCTCTGGCACCTTGTTATTTTGTGCCCATTGGCATTTTTTGTATGCACGTTAGCATTTTGTATATTATGTATACCGTGGTACATTTTGTACACCATAGTACATTTTGTACACTATGGTACATTGTGTAAACTATGGTACATTTTGGCCCCTTCGGCAATTTTTTGTTACCAAATTAGCAGTTTGCATTATTATTATTATTATTTTTGTGCCTCTTCGGCATTTTTTTAATACTTTATGCTCCTTCGGCACTTTTAGTTTGGACTTTGTGCTCCTTCGGCATTTTTTAATACTTTGTGCTCCTTCGGCACTTTTTCTACACCATTGTACCTTTATTATTGTAAACCCGATGTAATGATTATTCAGTCTACCTAGTCGTAGCGCGAACAACCGAGTACACTGCTAGAAAGGATATAACGGAATAACATAAATTCCTCAATCAAAATACCTTTTTATTATACCCAATCAAATTACATAATATTAAGAGGAAGTTTTTATTTGTTTATTGTAAGGATGTAGGTACTACAATATGATTACTTGATTACGATTTTTATGTACATACGTACCCCAAGAAATAAGCAAATACGTAGGTAACTGCGCCGTTATAGTGATTGATAATTTCTAACTGAAGATGTACTTTAAACGCCACAAACGACAATTTACTATGAGATGTCTTTACCATAATACCTGTGTTAGGATTTGCTTGTACTCGTAATCGTTTATTTATAATGCACGGATACTTTAAATGTCGTTACTACTAGTATATATATTCTTTTGTTATATACCTTATTCTACAGTGAACTCAAATTCAAGTCAAATCGTCTCACTTCTAGAACACGTTTTATTTAAGTAATAGAGTATAATACTAGTTGTCGAGTTTAAGTGTTGTTAAATAAATACCGCGTTTATTATATATTCAATCAATTTCGCGATTAGCCCTCTACGACGGAATTACTGTAATATTTTTCATTTGTGTCCCTATTACGGTCATCTATACGACTTACATTTTAGAAGACTACTTTTTTTCCTTCATTGCCAACGCGTGACAGCTTCTTTTGTAGTTCATCTACTTTTTAAAGGACATTTCAAGTGAACATGAGAAAATGGTATTTTTGCTACGGTGTATGATGTAAATGTATTTTTCCGAACATATATATATATAGGCATGGTTTATTATTCTAAAGTTAATATTACTAAACTGACATTGGCCAAAGCCCCGAGCTGCCATTCCTGTATTAATATATAATATATCCTTTTAGGGCTGATCCGTAGATCATTTTATTTTCCGCCTGTCATTTCCAATCAATGACAGCTTGTGTTGTGTAGTTGTTTCGTGCTGAAACAGCTCAACTGATTTTATTTTGATACCCTTAATAGGGTTGTTTTCCGCCAATCCTGTTGGCTTTGTTTTAATCTCATAGTCTTGTTTTAACTATGGTCCAATCGTATAATTTTATTTAAAAGTGTTTCTAGTTCCTCTATTTATTGGCTACTAGGCAAAGAGATACCCAAATATCTAGGTAGTTTATTTAAGCAAATTATATTACGAATATTTGAATTTCCGATGTCCAATCGCAATCCAATATTTCAATTGGAGATAATTGGACTGACATTTTGGGGCAACCTGAAACAAACTAATAATACTACGAACGAGTTTACGGAATTAGATTAGATTGCACTAGATTAGATTAGATTAGGTTAGATTAGATTAGATTAGATTGGATTAGATTAGATTAGATTTGGCTAGATCTGAATAGATTTGACTATATTTGACTCTATTTGAATCGATTTGGCTAGGTTTGATTTGATTTGGTTTGTTACAACACACCATGACTTTATATTCAAACAGATTTATATTTAAAAGTAATATTTAATTTAGCACACGGAAACTAATTATACTACGAACGAGTTTACGGAACTAGATGAGATTAGATTAGATTACATTAGATTAGATTCGATTACATTACATTAGATTAGATTTGACTCGATTAGATTAGATTTCGCTAGATCTGAGTAGATTTGACTATATTTGAATCGATTTGGCTAGGTTTGCTTCGATTTGGTTTGTTACCCACATCATGATCTTATTTCATACAATGCAGATAACCTTATACTTAATATTATGTAGCTTAATTTCAATTGAATCATTCCGCTGAGTTAAAAGGTTCGGCGTACCTGTATGCGTACATATTAACTGATATGTTTTATATGCGGAGATGTTAATTTTAATTTGTCTACGCCAGTCCAATACCTGTTTCGTAAGTAACGACCTTCGGTTATTATTATATTTTATTTAGGTACAACATATAATATTATCCACCTTCGGGATGCTAAAATGTACCTTTTTTATTATTATTGTTATCTTTTATCCACCTTCGGGATAGTAATACGCACATTTACGTATATCTAAACAAATATATTATGCATATACATTTGTGTATGTTCCCCCTTTGGGGTACTTATATAGTAGTACGCTAACAAGGAAGAAAGAACACATTTAGTATTGATATTCATGCAATACTTATATGACAAGATTGACGGGTGTATTCACTTGAAAAATGAACCATAATATGACACGGTTATCTTATCTTATCACTTACGACAGTGAGTATTAAATAACAGCCTACAATTATATACGGACTTTATTGTATTACAATTAATTATGTCATATTAAAATACTTAAACGGGTTTACTCACGTCGTAGAAGTCGAATAACGCTCGACATGTTTCGAATCGGTACGCGATTCATCATCAGGAGAGACGACCAGTCGCGGCGGCGGCCAATCGAACACTGCGGGCATGCGCCCTGTCCGCGCGGCTGCTCGACACGGGTGTCACCGGCGGAGGCGCAAAACTACCCTCATCATCACGCACAATGCCAATTGTCGGGTTGCACACAACACTCACTACGTCATTTGCTAAGGTCTCGAAACATGTCGAGCGTTATTCGACTTCTACGACGTGAGTAAACCCGTTTAAGTATTTCAATATGTCTGAGACTCACGATAGTTTTCTATGTAAAATAGCGAATCTTTACGGGGAGATTTGGCAAAATAAAGTGAGAGTGTTTACGCGACTTAGAATAAAACGTAACAAACTTGAGTGCGGTTTAAATTATGTGGTGCAGTGTCGGGACAACGGAGTGGTACCAAAGTTTGCGCGCATAAAACCAGTGAAGTGTATTCGGGATTACGAACTATTCTTTCGTGCGGCAAATAACAAGTTATTGGCGCGAGTGATTGCGGACTACCGCCGAAAAATTGCACTTGTCAATGTGGACTTATTGTCATTACATCTTGAACTCAGCAACCAATTGAATGTGGATCTATGGGACTGTTTGGATGCAATGTCGTACAGTAGGTCTGAACATATTTTGAATCGCACAGCTGAGAGGCACAAGGGTAAATTGTCGCGATTGACAAAAAGTGATCTACCCGCACAAAATGTTGTTCCAATTAATGAGATCTGTACAGTTGTAGACTTGTCTTCGTGCAGTGTGAGCGAAGTAGCCAAGAAAGCTTTATCGCGGGGCTTGAATTTTGCTCCAATACCTAGTCGCATACCCACCGAAGTGATTATCACGAGCGTCGAGGATACTATTATGCGAAACAGAATTCCGGCAACAGACGCTGACTGCATTAGACAAGATGTTGCTTCGATGTTGCGTAGGTCTCGGTTGCCGAAATCTAATATACCGCACGGGGAGCTGAGGGCGTTGCGTGAGCTGAGGAACAACAAGGACGTGCTGGTCTTGCCGGCGGACAAAGGCAACGCAACAGTAATTGTCGACACTTTAGCGTATGAGAACAAGATCGCCACCTTGCTGAGTGATGTTACGACATATAAAAAGGTCAATTACAACCCTACATCTAGAGTGTCGACCAAGGTCAATAAGTTGTTAGCGGAATGGCCTGATAAACAGTTGGCGAAGCGCCTGCGACCACAGAATCCAACGTCCCCAAAAATCTATGGCTTACCTAAAATCCATAAGTCTGGTTGGCCGTTAAGACCTATAGTCAGCCAAATTGACTCGCCGACTTATAAGCTTGCACGGCATTTGTCGTCAATTTTACAGGAGTTCACGGGCAAGACTGCGAGTTATGTAAAGGATTCTAGGCATTTCATTAGCTTGCTGCAGGATATCCAACTGAACGAAAATGAAGTTATGGTGAGTTTTGACGTCACCTCCTTGTTTACTAATGTACCGGTAGAAGAAACTTTGAACATCATTTCTGATCTCATTGGTACTACTGATTTACCTACCGTCTACATGAAAGCCATTGAGGTGTGTCTGAAAAGTGGATACTTGTTGTGGCATGGCGATTATTATCTCCAAGTTGATGGAGTGGCCATGGGTTCACCAATAGCACCCGTCACCGCCAATATATTCATGGAGTGGTTGGAAGTACGTGCTTTAAATAGCGGGCCTGTCACACCTAGATATTGGTGGCGGTATGTGGATGACGTATTTGCTGTTGTCTCGGAAACCGGCCTACTGGAGTTTACGGGGTACCTTAATACATTACATCATAAGGTCAAGTTCACGGTGGAGAAGGAAAGTGAAGGAAGGTTGCCGTTTTTGGATGTTTTGGTGATGCGTAGACCTTGTGGGCGGTTGATGACTACAGTGTATCGTAAACCAACTCATACTGACCGGTACCTTAGGGCGGATTCACATCATCACCCGAGTCATTTGTCTTCTGTGCCTAGGACGTTGATCAATCGAGCCTTATGTCTGTGTGATCCTCAGTTTGTGGATGGTGAACTAAGTCACGTGAAACATGTTTTGGAGCGCAACGGCTACAACTGGAGGCAGAGTAATCGGGTTGCGAACGCATCGGCTCGTCCCCGCCCAACTGCAGTAGAGAGGCTACCTTTATACTTGCCTTATCTTAAGGGCGTGACGGATAAAATCGGATACTTGTTACGCCGTAGATATTGCATCAAGATGATTTTCCGCCCTCATATACAGCTCAGACAGTTGGTGCGTTCCCCCAAAGATAAGGAACCCTTAAGTAATCCTGGCGTATATATGATTCCGTGCTCCTGTGGGAAGAACTATATAGGAGAGACTGGCCGGAACATTTCCACAAGAGTGACTGAACACATACGTAGTATGAAAAATCAGGATACCCGGGGTTCTGCAGTGACGGAACATTCACTGAATTCGGATACGTCTCACTATATTCGTTTCGATAAGGTAACTGTGCTGGCGAGAGAAAAGTTTTCCATTCCGCGGAAAGTACGGGAGGCTATCGAAATTAGTCGTCATCCGAATTTTAACCAAGATTGTGGATGGTCAGTGCCCCCTAGTTGGAGGACGGTTTTGGATACTACATCGGTGGTTAGTGTGGACGAGACCTTAGCAAATGACGTAGTGAGTGTTGTGTGCAACCCGACAATTGGCATTGTGCGTGATGATGAGGGTAGTTTTGCGCCTCCGCCGGTGACACCCGTGTCGAGCAGCCGCGCGGACAGGGCGCATGCCCGCAGTGTTCGATTGGCCGCCGCCGCGACTGGTCGTCTCTCCTGATGATGAATCGCGTACCGATTCGAAACATGTCGAGCGTTATTCGACTTCTACGACGTGAGTAAACCCGTTTAAGTATTTTAATATGTCTGAGACTCACGATAGTTTTCTATGTAAAATTAATTATGTCAGCTACGAATTTACCATGTCGTGGACTTCGTCTATGAACTCCGTAGTCGATCGTAATTCGTAACGCACAGTGAATACTCGTATGCTAAATATAAAGTTAGCTATACCCGCGTTATTAATGCAACAAAATGACGGTTGGTAGCCGGTAATCTATCATGACTGTATGTAGTTTTAACGTTCAATGTAGTTACTAATACTTATGTTGTTTATAAGTACCTTTAGTTATTATGAAAATTACCAACGTGTCCGTACCCAATATGTAGTAGTAATCTACATTTAAGTAGTACTTAATTTATTGTTGGAATAGGTAATTAAGTATCCTAAAAAGTACAGAAAACTGCGAAAAACTAATTCTGATGGTGTTTCATAACAACTTATTGCACGACAGCTAGATATGTGCAAGAATGTTGAATATTTTCGTTACACAACCGTACTGCCTTCCTTTTGTTAGTTTCATGGTAGTATTTATTTGAACATACTTATTCTCAAGGCACTTACATATTCACTTTTGGTGTGTACTTTATTTAGAAATATTAATATGTAACGAAACATTTGTAGGAAGATAACCAATTTGTAACTGGCTGTCTAACAACCATCAAGCATTTTATTTAATACTTAACCAAATATTTTAATTGTACGTATATCTATGTCGAATTTAACAATTTGTTACCATAACACAACAACGGGAATGCATTTAGGTAAGTATTAGCGGACACATTCTGTTTACGACTAATTACGCCGACCGTTATCAGTTTGTTTTCAATTCCTCTGCTAATTTTTTTTTTGACATAAGTGCACAAAGTACTAGTCAGAATGTTATGCGACTTTTGTTGTAGGTACTTCAATATTCGAAACCACTATACCCACTTTTTCCTTTTCTTTTCCTTTTACAGAAATTAATTAAAAGGATTCCACTGATTATTATTATCGGTTACTTGTACACTTCCTTGTTGCGTTTTTTAATCCTCGTCGCCAGTGTGATGTCCAGGGTTTCCGTGCAGGAGTAGATTCAATAAAACACTTAAATGGGTTTTCTGTCGGCCATCACCTGCCCGCTGCCGTTGACGTCCGTCATAGCAATGGCGGCCCGGGCAGGTCCAGAGACACTTTATTATCATAAAGGTGTCTATACACCACAATAACTTTAAAAGGATATTGCGATGAATGTAGGGTAACATTGTCCTACACCTGGGACGACGAACATTACGACAGTCAATATCTATATGACTTATATTGTAATGTGTGCTCAAATAAGCTATTTATTTCAACATAATTGATGGCGATAAAATGTAACCAATTTATTTTCATTATTACAATAAACATGTAACACATCCGTCGTTTCGTTAATTTAGTAGTTACTAAAATTAGTTTGAAATAGTAACACAGCAGTAGTTTAGCGACATGACAGCTATACGTTCAAGATAATACACCCTTAGTTGCTCAGCAACAAACAAAATCTTAAAACGAATTTTCAAAAGACTTGACTACTTCGTTATTTTTTTTGAGCATGTTCCACCAAATATACTAGAAGCAATACATATGTTTTTTTTTGTAGTTGTACTTTCAAAAAAACTTGTTGATAAGAGCTGTCAAAAAATAAATTGACATTTATTTCTTTTATTGCTCACATATAAAATATTAATAAAATTATAGGGTATACTCCCACTAAACTTACATAGCTGTGATTTTGTATCAATGCTCTAGCTGGTTTGGATTAGAAGATACATGAGTTTGAAAAAAAAATGGGATGAAAATACATTTTTGACAATATCTCTGACAGTTCAAGATAGAGGGCTAAAAGTTGGAGTGATTACTAGTTATGAGGCCACCAACAATTGACATTTACCAATTCGAATATTCCTGACAGGGGCCACACGTCCTTCCTTAGCCTGCTAAACCCTTTATAAATCGCAAAGGTGGAAGGGTATTGCTATTTAATGACAGATAATTTTATAGGCAACCTTGTTATAAAAATGGAGACACTATATGGAACTTTTGTAAAGTCAGAAGTGTAGAAAATCAGTTACTCTACGAGTAAGTTATTAATTTCTATATTAATTAACTATATTTTGTATTTGAGAGGGTGATAAAATATTACTAAAGGCAAAAAAAATTAAATTAAACCGTAAACGAGATCGAAGGGTTGTGGGTTTGTGTTCTGCTCTAGCACTGCTTCCGCAATCAAATATTGAGGAGGGCTGGATGTATATAAAAACAGGATCTTTCAATAAGCCAATAATTTGCAAATTTTATTTTATATTTATTTTTATTTATTATATGTAGGAACAGTAACAAGTTACAAACTAACAGCTTATGCCTTAATTACATATTATACATACATAATATCATCATTTGTTTGCAACTCAACAAGAACTGTTCACATCATTTTCAGGTTATACAGTGTGTAACCGACGGTGTACCGAAAACTGACACCATGGCTTCAGACCATTATTCTGGGCTGGAAAATCGTGGAAATTTCTTTCAGAAAATTTACAAAATTTCCTCGCGAGTTTTCATTTTTTCTTTATTTTTCCGTTAATCGAACTCTACCGGTAACAATTTTTCATGAAAAATCGCATGAAAATAGCATTTTCCTCAAAACACGCAACGTATCACAAACAGTATTATGTAAGCTTTACGGTACAACACAGGCGCGTGGAGTGGGGAAGATAACGGTACTGGCCGGTCATTGATCCGCCAGGCCAGTGCGCTCGCACTGTTTTAATTGCCTACCCGCATCAATGTTTACCTACCCGCACATTTTATTTGCTTTACTTGCTTGAATGAAAATAATCTTGTTAGACTGTTTTAATTCATCGGTCAGTTGTTACTGGTGTTAGGTAGTACACTAGTTGTGATCTGTGCTGGTTGCGTTGTTTTTGTGGTTGCATTTATTCATGTCATTCGATGAGCATTGGCGTAACGGTATGTTTTGCGCTGACGCGTGAGTAGAGTGGGGAGCGCGTGGACCGGTCGATGCTTGCCGCGTGCTCCCCTCCCCGCGCGTCTGCACCCGAGAGAATTAGACGCATTGCGCGTCGAGTTTTATAATTTATTTTGGAAAATCTTATCCTTGAGTTTTCCGAGAAAATGAACACTCGTTTTCAGTTCGTGATTATGGTCTAAAACTACAGTTTTCGTTTTCGGTACGCTATCGGTTACGCCCTGTAGTTCTAAATAAAAAGCGGAAGTAACTACATTAAACTTACACTAATTACTATACTAAATAATTATTCGCATTTAAGGACCTGTGACACTGTGGCTTTAAACGAATAAAACGTCATTGAAAATATGTCGCATTTTTGGCAAATACTATTAAATGTGTGACACATTCGGACAATTGGGTTATTCGCCGAGACATTATTATTAGTTACAACATTGGCAAACAATCGAGGGTGGCGGACTGGTCTCGTACAACATTTTAGTTTAAATTCATGAATGATATTTGCATCTACAACAGAGTTTACAATTTTGAATAGGAGGCTGATATCTGCAACTTTTCTCCTATGTTCTAAGGTATTTATTTGAAAGAAATTCAATCGATCGTTGTAAGTGGGGAGGGATTGACGATTACCCATTTTCATACAAGCATATCTAAGTGCGCGAGTTTGGACCGATTCTATTCTCTGGTTATGCACATTGTAAATTGGATTCCAGATGGAAGAATTATATTCCAGTATACTTCGCACTAAGGACTCGTATAAGAATAATATAGTTTTACCATGCTTAAATGGCTTACTTATGCGGATGACAAAACCGAGCATTTTATTAGCACGAGCTACAATGTGGTCATAATGAGCTCTGAAGGAAAGATGGCTGTTGTAAAGAACTCCAAGATCTCTTACAATGCTAACACGTTCAAGAGAGTGATCATTTAGTTTATAGTCATATATAATCGGTTTTTTGTTTTTAGTGAATGTTATACATTGACATTTTTTTATGTTCAAGGGCATACCATTTATTGAACACCAGTCTTGTACAGCGCTAAGATCTGACTGTAACATGCAACAATCCTGCACAGTAAAAATTTTACGATAAATTTTCAAATCATCGGCATAAGCAAGGCATTCGGAAGATATCAAATTCAGCAAGTCGTTGATAAACATTACAAACAGCAAGGGTCCTAAGTTAGAGCCCTGAGGCACTCCAGACGACGGCTCAAACGGGACCGACTCGTACCCATATATAGCCACGATCTGGCTACGATTATGGAGGTAGGATTCAAACCACCTTAGCAAACTACCATGAACACCCATATTTCGAAGTTTACCAATTAAGAGCCTATGACTATGACTAACGCGGTCAAACGCTTTTGAGAAGTCCGTATATATGGAATCAACTTGTACTTTTTCATTAAAGGCGTTACAAATATAATTCGTATAGTGCAAGAGATTTGTGGTGGTGGATCTTCCCGTAACAAAACCGTGTTGATTTACGTTTAGAATAGGTCGGAAATGGTAGTATAAGTTCTCATAAACTAATGACTCAAGAATCTTGCTAAAACACGAGAGTATATTGATAGGACGATAGTTGCAGACATCGTGCTTATTACCAGATTTGTACACCGGTATTACCCTTCCTACTTTCCATAAATCTGGTACAACACCCTCTGATATTGATTTGACGAAGATTGTATATAGGGGTTTTACTAGAGCCGGAGCACACATTCTAATAAATATCGGAGGGACCCCATCTGGGCCGGCCCCTTTATTTGTGTCAAGTCCATTTAATCGTTTCAAAATTGAATTCTCATCAATATGGATACTGTGGATAGATAAGCCACAGATTCCAAGCAGTGGATGAGATGGTTGTGCTGAGCCAGTGGTAGGAGAAGCATAGACTGAAGCAAAAAAATCGGAAAACAAATTAGCAATATCTTGACCACTCGATGCCGACCGGTCATAATACGTCATAGAATCTGGTATGTCATTTGTGGTTCTCTTATCTTTAGTATAGCGCCAGAATGCTTTTACATTTGTTACAATTGCATTTTCTATTAATGATATGTAGTCTTTATAACATTGGTCGATAAGATTTTTACATGTGGATCTCAATCTGGCAAAAGTGTCATAGTCTCTAGGGTTACCATATTTTTTATATCTATGGTGAAACTTATTTTTTTCTTTCAAATGTTTTATTAATGTATGTGAATACAAAGACGGATAAGAATGAGCCTTGTTTTTGCCTGTTGGTGTATGTTTAGAGATGATTTCCCATAAGTGATTATAAAAAACTTGAAGAAAGTCATTACAACTTAATCTACTATACGAGTATGACTCCCAGTTAATTTCATTGAGATCGTAGATACAAGATGTGAAGTTAGTTTTTCTGAAATTATATCGAGGTTGCGACTTGTTTTCTTTTAAGAGAACGGGATTGAGTATTTCTATATTCAGCTCCAAAGGGGGATGATGACAATCAATTTTACTGATTGGTTGTGTATTAGAAACATCAAATTTTATATTTTCACTAGCAATAACTAAGTCCAAAATAACCGCATTAATATTAAATATATTGTTTCTTTGATATAAATTGCAGGTGGTTAATAAATCAGTAATTTTGGTAGACTTGATACTGTTATTTTTGTCAGACCCCTCAGGAACTAGAAATTTGCTATCAGTCCCTGCTGAAATCCACTTAAGTCCTGGCTGGTTAAAATCGCCTATTATTATAGTTGGATTGTTATTATCAATCAAGCTAATATCTTCGCATCTACGGATGAAGTCTTCAAAAATGTTTTCAGGGATATAAGACGGTAAATACACTAGTCCCAAGTTTAATGTGCCAGACGATAATTTTACTTGTATCTATAGATCCTCCACAACGGTCTGCCATTCCGGTTTATGCGTTATTTTGATTTTCTTTGATATAGCAACGAGAACACCACCACCATGGCCTTTATAAAATTGAGACTTAAATAATGCATCCCAATCTCTTCGTATAACCGTGTGTGTATCTATCATCAAAGAACTCCCGAGAATGATGAGATTCATCTAACCAAGTTTCAGAAAGACATATAACATCAAAGTCAGAATTTAATACTGAGGTGCAAACATCCTGGGTCTTAGTCCTTATGCCTCTTACATTTTCGTAAAATATACTAAGGCTAGCCATAACCTACAATTAATTACTACTTATTAAACAATTTTTCTTAACAATAACAAAACTATTCCTTAATTAAGTCTAGAGTTTGATGACTTTTAATATAGATCTTATCAGCATTCTCCTCCTTACGCATGAAGATACGTCCATCACGCACCCACACGAACGTGTAATTTAATTCCTTAGCTTTCTTGCGAGCTGCAGCGTGCACAGATTTGTAGTATGGCGAAAGATGCTCACTCACAAAGACAGCTAGGCTTCTTTTCACCTTCAAAGCCGATATGTGTTGTGTTCAGTTTATTCGTAGAATTAGCTTTATTGAACCTTGTCACAGCTGAGTAAAACTGGTCTCTGCACATGGGGCTTCTCAATCTTACAACAATCGCTCTAGGCTTATCATCATTCTTGTTTTGTTTTGCCACCCTGGTACATTTTATAACATCGGTTTCCAACACTGTGTGTGACACAGCCTGGGCACATTACTTTACGATACTAAGAATATCTTCATTTTTTTTTCAGGCACACCACTGATCTTTAAGGCGTTTTTAAGCGCCAGTTTAATTTTTGTTCTCACTATTGTCCCAATGGACTCCTCTCCAGTCTTTAATTCCGATGCGAGCTGCACTGCACGACGACTCAACTGACCCGCACCCGTTGGCTGACCTGAAAAAAATCATGATATATATGGAAACTTTCTATGGCTTTGTGCTTTTCGATCACAATGGTGTGTGAGTTCTGAGAGACAAGTTACTAATAACACGGTAGACCAAGTGCGAGTCAGACTCGCGCACCGAGGGTTCCGTACAAAAAACACTTATCCCATCTCAAATGGCTGGGTTAAGTTAAGTTTGCACCTGGAATGTATCCGGATACAAATGAGGTGCAAAGTTAACGCAACCGATCAGGTTTGTTGTATGGGCGCACCCTTGAATATTTATGGTATTCTGTTTTTTAGTATTAATTGTTGTTATAGAAAGACATCATCACCATCAGTGAAAATTTCAACTGTCTAACTATCACGGTTCATGAGCTACAGCCTGGTGACAGATGTACAGACAGACAGGCAGAAGGACAGACAGCGGAATCTTAGTAATAGGGTCCCGTTTTTTACCCTTTAGATACGGAACCCAAAATTAGGCGAATTAAAAATAAAACGTATGTATATTTTTTGCATATTGTTTTTTTTTCTATAGGTATAGTGGTAGAATGTCATAACACTAATGGTTTTTTTAATGGTAGCACGCTGTTAAAAATATATATTGAATAAAATGAAGAAGCAACCTTCATTTGTTTCCCGGCGAGACATGAAATATTGGTAGAATTATATTCCCGGCCGCACCCGCAACGTCAGACTTCCAAGCCTGTTACATGGAACACCATGTCACTATTTCAAAGCATATTTGAGAATAGTAATACATTTTCAAATTAGTAAGTCACAAGGTCAAATGTTTTGAGTTCTACCTACTCGTAGCACAGACAATTTGATACGAACGGAAAATCAAACACTAGATTCTGGAATGCCGGAATGAATAAAAGATAACATTTGTCAAAGTCGTTCAACGCTACGACAGAACATTCAAATATACAATCCACTCGTACGTCTATGAACGTAGATTCCATGTATTTTATATAAAGATTTTGTCAAACACGACGTTCAATATCAAGGCCTTTTCACTTTCATACAATGAATTGGCTTCAAGTGTTCATATACGGCTAACTATATTTTTGTTGCTCGATGAACAAAATATACTTGTGTTTTTTATTCTGGCAATGCTATGCTGGGCTGTCAGATGGCTGTAAAACCATAAAATCCAAAATGAATCTGATGGCTGTTATTTTAATTTACGTCAACGAATGGCCAATTTCAAATAGTTTTGCGATTTATTTTGAAAATATCATCTCTTCAAATGCATAATATAAAGAAAATGTGCTTAACGCGGCGCAACTTATGCTGTCTTTAGCATAAGCGAATTTCACCGTTTTCCCAAAGCGGGAATAACAAGTATTTTACGGTTAGAATATTTTATTTCAGGTCTTTTATCGGATGTCTCGGAAGTTTATTGTATATTTTAATACACATGAAGTAAGGACTAACCAGCTGTTTGTTTTAAACGTGTTTCAGGTAAATTTAGTAGACCTTGCCTGGAAATACGGTTATTGTATGTTATTAAATCACAGTTTTTGTTTGTTTGTTTTAAATATCTTTAACTGCTCAATACACCAAAACGGCTGCACGGATTTTAATCCCAGATAGCTAAGGCCTGATTCGAAACGGATTTGCCAAATTAAAGAATGTATAACTGTGTGCTAAGTGGTTTAATTGACATAAATATATAATTTTATATTAAAAACACAGTATAAAATTATCATGTCATGACTTTTTTTCAAATTCAACTTTTTCTCCGACTCCTGCCGCACTGCGACAACAGCTTTTTCTCCGACTTTTGTCGACTATAAATCTACCCTACATTTACCAAAAATCATCACATTCGGCCATCCGTTCGAGTGCGACTCCCGGTGTATTCAATGCCAGAATATGATAATTCTTTAATGTGAAATATAAATTAATCGATAACAATCATTAAAACTAATATCAATAATGTATTTAGAGGAATCACTGCAGTAATTTATTAATGTGAATATTACAAAAGAAATAAATCTCTAAATAAAATAAACCAATTTGACCGTAAAGGTCGGTGTTTTTCTTATCAATTCTAGTATTGACATTAAATTTCACGAAACGAAATACCTATTGGTGATTAGATTTTTCAGGGAATTTTGTTTACAGATGGCTATTTCAATTCATGTACATATTTCCATTACATAATACATTGTACTCGTAAAACTTATCAATTATTATAATCATACTGTAATCAACACATTGATGAACTAAAAAACAAGTCGGTGACCAGGATCATCACGACAAAGAACGGCAAAAAGGCCCAGAGCGAGGTGGTCAGATGACTACATTGCTTTACTAGTTACATTTGAGAAGACCATGGTGTAACTAATGTAAAGAGATAACAAAAGCTATCTAAATCTATGTAAATCATCACATACCTCATAAAAGACGCATTCTCATTGGTCGATTTAATTTGACATGCAGCAGAGGATTAGCTTTGATTGGTTAAATTGTCGTTTTAAGCAGGCCGAGAAAATTATTCTGAAATATTTTCTAAAAAATTACCTACTATGAAATCCGCTGTATAACTCTAGATACGAACTGTTACCGTAACGTGCTACATTATTGTTGTGTTACAAGCTAACATAGATATGTATACATATGTAGTTTTGTATACTGGATTCCGATAACTTACGACTACATTTTTTAACAATGTCGTGATTATTGACTTAAAAAATGAGGATGCTTCACGCATATTTCGTTAAGTCCTAGTTATTTAAGTCATTGATTCGTTAATTCTTTGTATTGTCAAGTTCCTGTTTCGTAACATAATTGTTCTGCGAGATGTTTGTTTTGTCTAATTTTAGTTACATCCAAATCTCAACGGATCCTTGTATCGCCTATAGCCTTTGAGACTGAACCTTTTATCGTCTAAAGCTTTTTGGTTAATAATATATTTAAGTCAAGCATCGGTACAATCAATTAGAAAAAAATCAAAAAAAGTATCTTAAAATAGGTATCATTGTGGCACAATTCCATATAAATATGTATATTCAGACAGTTTTGAAGAGTTCTTTGCTTTATCTCTTTCAATGTAGAATTTGTTTAAAATAAGGGAAAATTACATGTAATATTACGCTTAAATTTGATTTATATTGCTGACATGATTATTAGTAAGTAGTTAGTTTATATTTTCGTTACATAATATAATAAGATTTATGATTATGACCTATAACAATTATAATAAATAATTATTTTGTTTCATTTTATAACGCCTTAATTTTTGACGGCTTTCTGACGCCTTGATTTAATTTGACTTACGTGGTTTTAGTCCTCCAAATGAAAAAGTTAAACAAAAAAGGTAAACACGTACAGCACACCACTTAAAGATGAAGAACTCAACTCAACAAATTTTGCTGTTGCGATAAAAGCGCACAACAGAAAAATTACACGCACACACACTGTTTTCGCGTAACTATGCAGCATACTTATCATGGGATGGGACACAGAATGAGTCAAATCAGTTTGATGAATGAACTGAATGGTGGAATATTTATTTACAAGAAAACATTAAAAAAACAACGACTCCAAAAGGGATAAAGTCGTACTGGGCTTCGAGACACTTATATTTATTGTATTTAAAATTCTCCCGAGCGTCAACCGCCGCTCCGGTTGCTTTAAAAGTTGCTAAGAGGTAGGACGCCGCAAGCGTATCAGCGCAAGTGGCGTCCCACACCAGCGCGCGGCCCATTCTCCAAGGGATCAACGACATCCCGTCAGGGCGCTTGCCATCGTCCCGCACGATCTGGGGCTCCAGTGCTGCGGGAACGTTGGCGCTGACGAGCGCTCTTCTGAAGATGTCGTTGAGCGCTGCATGACGGGAGAGACGGCCGGCGCCCGAGGAGCAGGATGAACTGAATTGTGTTATAGATACTATTTATTATAAAATTCGAAAAATTAAAATTCTGTATATTGAAGATAGTTGGACAATGTGCTGAAGGTGTGGTGGGGATGGCCCAGGTTCTTGAGGAGGAGGCAAGAAGGATCGGTCTCACAATTAACCGAGAAAAAACAGAGTACCTGCATATGAGGAGGTACCGAAATACCAGGAGTGGCAGAGATAGCTTGGTGGTAAATGACACCAGCTATAAAGGCGTGGCCAAATTTCGGTACTTAGGGTGTACGCTCACCGACTCCAACCAACGAGCCGAAGAGATTCACATTCGAGTACAGAATACGTTACGGTGTACAGCGGCCCTTCACAGAGTGTTAGTGTCCAAGCTGATAAGCAGAAGAACTAAGATCCGCATTTACAAAACGGTTATCCGTCCGATCTTGATGTATGGATGCGAGGCTTGGACGCTGACACTTAAGGAAGAGAATAAGCTCTTGGTGACGGAGAGGAGGATTTTCCGGAGGATATTGGGGCCGATCTCGGAGAACGGCATCTGGAGGCGCCGAAAGAATGCCGAAATAGAAGATCTTGTGGCTGAGCCCAACATTATCGGTGAAACCAAATCGGCTAGACTGCGCTGGCTTGGCCACGTGGAAAGGATGGATGAGGATCGAGCTGTGAAGAGAGCTTATACCGGACAGCCACGCGGGAAACGTCCAGTCGGACGTCCCCGATATCGGTGGAGTGACCAAGTCTTTAAAGACTTGGTTGAACTTCATCGACCGGAATGGCGGGAGGTAGCTCAGGATAGAGGAGGATGGCGTTCTCTGGTGTCGGAGGCCAAGATCCACTTTGGGTCGTTGAGTCAGCGCAGTAAGTAAGTAAGTAAGTATATTGAAGATATTATCCAAAAAATATGTTTGTTTCTATGTCTGTTTATATTTATGTGTCTTTGTGTCCTTATCACTCTCGCCTAGCTAAACTGTGGAATGAAACTGTCGCCCCCGGTTTTTCCGGGCTAATACAATACAACTATACTGACTTCTAATAAAAGTACGCTGGATTTCATTGTCGTTGCCAAAATCAAGCCAGTTGATTTTAAACGAACGGTTGTGATCGAATGAATGAATCATTCATTAAAATGTTGAGTTGCTGTTTTGTTTTTGTCATATCCCTCGCCACTGTACCACTGTTTTCATATTTTCTCTGTAGTTTACGTATCGCAACGGTTTTTTTCTTTAAATGGAGATTGTATATACTCTACTGCACATTTAATAGTCAGTCAAAATACTTACCTGTGATAGAAAACGCGATCTTGTTGCGAATTTGAGCTGCCAGATCACCTTTTACATGAAAATACTGCACAATTCACCATTCTTGGAGATAAATGTCACGCGACACGAAACGATGCAAAATGGCGGTGAAACGACTTTATGTAGTTTTATATAACGTGCTTGACCAGTTGACCAATTATTTTGCCGGAGGGGGTCGCATGCATGACATCTCTAGTGGTTTAATTCTCAAAGAAAAATATCGTAAAATATTTGAAATATGTTATCTATAGACGTGGAAAATCATTGTGTTAACGTAATGTAGTGACTAAGTTATCATCAGGAAAACATATAAACCATTTTCAAATAAGTAAAATTCTCTAATTATGAAGAACGTCAGCAAATGGGTAAAGCACGGGTTAACAAAATGTATCAAAACTGGTCATCAGAACAATGTAATTTTGTGATGTGTATTGTATAATGTATAAGTAATATGCAGAGTCAGTATCAAACATACTTAGCTAACAATTTTACTACTGGCATATTTATAACGTTAAATGACTTAGTAATCATTTTCACACATTTTCCTCGCTATTATGTCATGTTCATGTTTAATAATAAAATTACATTTTCATCAGCTACTTCAGCGCTTTCCAAATACCGAAGTGAAATATTTATAACCGTGTCGACCTGTCGACATAACATAATCAACGTTTTATGGTTAAATGTGTGCCTTAAACATTTAGTAATTTTACGCTTTATGAACATTATCTATCAAATTTTATTACTTAATTTAACACGATCGTGTGATTTTATAGCTTTTTCCTAAGGTTTTATCAAATAACAGATTTTAAAAGAGTAACGTATTTCCATTCCATGTTTATTTGTCAGAACATGAAGTTGATAACGAATGTAATACAATCAACTTATGTCCGCGACTTCGTCTGCGTATGATTATTAATATTTCAACAAATTAACATTATAAATCATTTAAAATTCAAAACATTATTCTACAAGTGGGTCTCAAATGACCTAGGCCGAAATGTAGCCTGGTGAGCGCATACCCGACCCCTGGTCGAACGCACGACATGCTCAATATTTACTCAATCATTTATTGCGTTCCACAATCTTAGTTTACAGGTTAGTAGGTACCTGTAAACTAATATTGTGGAACGCAATAAATTATATTAATTAAACTTAAGTTCTAGTTGCACATAACAGTGAATTGAATTGTGCACTCTGTTGGGCACAGCAAATTCTTGAAGAGAAGAAGACTTATGTATATACTTACGTATTTTATTACATGCTGTATTTAAGTAAGAAATTCCCCGAAATAGACAGCTCCGTCACCCACGATAAGAACAACTTCGTGTTGCATCCTAGCTCCAAATTAATATGACATTGCACGGCTCATTATGATAAATAACGACGGCCGACGCCTAACTATTATTATAACCAAATAAAAAACCAAGGAAATTAATTTATTAGCATTTTCCCGGCCTGTTTTATGGTGATATATTTGTGTATCGGCTTTTAAACATGACGAACGAATTACTTATGGAGCTACAACATGAAACTAACGTCCTTTGAGAACGATTGCTCAATTTCTCCTACGGGGTTTCGGTTTTTGATAAAGATAAATGGAGAATTGTAAAAAGCGTCCGAAAGATACAAGTAAGGTTCGAGTTAGTTAAATAGTAGTTACGTTTCTCAAAGGCACAATTAGGAGTCTCTATAAGAGAGCCAATGTGTTTATTTCGTTAAAAGGGATTAAAATATCAATGAAAAAAAAAATGCATTTATAACATCTCAAGCGTTATAGTTGTATGTGGCCTGCATTCAAAACAGAAATATGTATTTAAATGATCTTTTCTCAAACATGCAATGAAATATTGTCTTTGCGTTCCTTATAATAGGCTCGGAAGTATCGGTTTTTGGGCGCAACAACTCGAGAGGACTGTAAAGGGATTTCATACTGCTTTTCAGGCCTAGGCCTGCAAAGTAACTTTTTTTTTGGTTTCAACAACAAGGTCAACACAGCTGGCTGGTTTGACAAAAAGCAGGTTTTGTTTTTAAAGGTTGGTTGTTAGACACTTGTGGAAAAAAAAATTCAAGATGGCGACTTTTTTTTTTCAAAATTTCAAATTGGTGCTAGGCGGCTAAAACTCGGTATCGGGGGGCTCTCGGGGCCCAAAAACATGAATCTGAAATCTTGTCCGAAAATTCGGTCAAATTCGGAAAATATCGAAAAGAAAACGATTTGTATGGAGAAAATTTCAAATTGGTCCTAGGAGGCTGAAATTCGGTACCGGGGTTTTTGGGGCTCCTGAGTCAGAATCTGAAATCGGATTTTTAAAATTCGGTCAAATTCGGATTCGGGGGCTCTCGGGGCTCAAAAATATGAATCTGAAATCTTGTCCGAAAATTCGGTCAAATTCGGAAAATGTCGAAAAAAAACGATTTGTATGGAGGAAATTTCAAATTGGTCCTAGGAGGCTGAAATTCGGTATCCGGGGGTTTTTGGGGCTCAAAAATATGAATCTGAAATCTTGTCCGAAAATTCGGTCAAATTCGGAAAATTTCGAAAAAAACGATTTGTATGGAGAAAATTTCAAATTGGTCCTAGGAGGCTGAAATTCGGTATCCGGGGGTTTTTGGGGCTCCTGAGTCAGAATCTGAAATCGGATTTTTTAAATTCGGTCAAATTCGGTATCGGGGGGCTCTCGGGGCTCAAAAATATGAATCTCAAATCTTGTCCGAAAATTCGGTCAACTTCGGAAAATATAAAAAAAAAACGATTTGTATTGAGAAAATTTCAAATTGGTCCTAGGAGGCTGAAATTCGGTATCCGGGGGTTTTTGGGGCTCCTGAGTCAGAATCTGAAATCGGATTTTTAGAATTCGGTCAAATTCGGTATCGGGGGGCTCTCGGGGCTCAAAAATATGAATCTGAAATCTTGTCCGAAAATTCGGTCAAATTCGGAAAATTTCGAAAAAAACGATTTGTATGGAGAAAATTTCAAATTGGTCCTAGGAGGCTGAAATTCGGTATCCGGGGGTTTTTGGGGCTCCTGAGTCAGAATCTGAAATCGGATTTTTTAAATTCGGTCAAATTCGGTATCGGGGGGCTCTCGGGGCTCAAAAATATGAATCTCAAATCTTGTCCGAAAATTCGGTCAACTTCGGAAAATATAAAAAAAAAACGATTTGTATTGAGAAAATTTCAAATTGGTCCTAGGAGGCTGAAATTCGGTATCCGGGGGTTTTTGGGGCTCCTGAGTCAGAATCTGAAATCGGATTTTTAGAATTCGGTCAAATTCGGAAAATATCGGACAAACAATATTAAGTGTTATTCTTTGAAGTATATTTTTTTTATTTCATTGTATGTTTCAGAAAAGCACTATACATGCCTCGTCGTGAAAACGGATTCCCGGCCTCGTATCACTATCCGGCCTCGCTCGCACGCTCGCTCGGCCGTATATACCTACTTGGCCGGAAATCCTCATTTTCCCGGCCTCTGATGTAATGTACTATTTTTGTTTTATGAAAAATGCAGCCAACTCATTGCTAGGAAATTAATATCATTAGGAAAAAAAACAGTAAGTGGTCACTTATATTATGGTTCCTAGAACTTGTAAAAATTTAGAGAATGACTGAAGTGAGCGACTTTGGTTTTACTCTTGTACTTAATATTTTTGAGAAACGCTTTTTATTACTATTTCTATTTGAAAACTTGTAGAGATACTGATGATACAAGTCAGTCATTTTATTGAAGAGTGACACAAGTCAGTCATTTTATTGATTTCTCCAATGCCTTCAATGCCCATGACTTACTACTTGCGGTCCTTAGACATTTGCGGGTCTCCTCTGAAGCAACAGAGTGGTTTTCTTCCTATCTCTCTGACTGGTCCCAGGCAGTTCGTGACAGTCGTTCATTCATTGTCTGATTGGTGCGACCTGAACTCTAGGGTGCCTCAAGGTGGTATCCTCTCTCCGCTTCTGTTCTCAGTTTTCATTAACCGCATTAAGCTTCGCAGTTCTTACCATCTGTACCATGACGATTTGCAAATTTATATCCAAGCTGATGTTAGAGACATAAACTGTGTCACCTCCCAACTTAACGACGATTTACAGCACATCGCTAAATGGTCAAGTAGTTTTGGCATCAGTGTCAATCCTACTAAATGTCAGGCTATAGTGTTGGGTTGCCAGCGGCAACTTTCGAAACTCACTGCGGACTCTGTTGCACCGAACCTCTTCAATGGCGATGTCATTCCCATATCCAAACAGTGGACCTTGGCTTAGTCTTGGACTCTAGCCTGTCATGGCGTGGCCAACTGTCGGAGTTAAGTCGGAAAGTTACCGGTACGTAGCTGCTTGTACAGATTTTGGTGCTGCCCCATATTGATTATGCTGATGCGTGCCTTACTAACATCACTCAAGGGTCCCTCAATAAACTAGATCGCCTCCTTAACAATGAGATACAGTACGATTAAAATAAGTTAACGATTCGGCCAACCTCGGTAATTGTCGTGAATCCCTCGTCTCTCATATAGAGTTACCAATTTACAGATATGACCGATTTACAAAATTCTTTTTGTATTTGATAGGGTATACTTTCGAGATGGTCCCATGTAAATTTTATCAAAATCGGTCAAGCAGTTTATGACATATCAACAAAAATCGATTGAAATCGGTTTTTTAATTTTTTTATTTGGTGATTATTATTAATTATTATTAATGCAACGTAATATCGTAGGTACTGTTACTTACATCAAACAGTAAAATCTTGACTTATATATGTTTTTTTTATATACCTATTGTATACCTACAAGTAGGTATAGCTTTAATAAATAATGAATGTTCAAATTCATGTCGCTTCCGCATCATAAATTTCTTAGGTCTACCGGTTAGTAATGTCATCTTGGCAGGTGCTATACATTGCGTTTATGATACTTCAAATTGAATGCTACCTAAAAGAAATCGCAGTAATGTATTTCGTGTCATTTCCGTCTCCGGATTGAGGCGATGATACCCGAGAAAAGCCGAATCGTTAACTGATTTTAATCGTATTGTACGATTCATCTTCGGCCTTCGTATATATGACCACGTTTCGTCCTTCCAGCGTCAGCTTAACTGGCTTCCCATACGTAGTCGCAGATCCTTCAGGATCCAATGTACTCAGCTCTCCATCCTGGTGAGCCTTCTGCTCCAGGATACCTCAAAAGTAAATTCACTTTTCAAGCTCCCCGCCCTGGCGATGAACTTCGTTCCTCTCGAACTCTCAAACTTTCGATTCCTTCGCACCATTCTGGTTTCATGTCCAATTCTTTCGCCGTTTAGGCAAGTCGTCTTTGGAATACACTCACTCGATATTAGACAAGAACCAAGCAAGGTAGTTTTCAAGCGGATGCAAGATCTCGAATAGTGTCCATCATCCTACTTATACAGTAGACATTTTATCGTATTTATTATATTATATGTAATATACATCCTATAGTATGTAAATATATATGTATCATTATATTTATGGTAGTTAAGTTATATAATATACATCTCTGTTTGGCCCTAGGGTTCACTGGTAGAGAATGCCATTAGGCATTAAGTTCGCCATTTGTACTGACTTTTGTTTTGTGCAGTAAAGTTTAAATAAATGAATAAATAAGAGTAGTCATGAAATTGTAATGTCATTGATAGTCACTCAAATAACAGCCTAATAAAAATATTATATAGTTACTAATAGAAATGGAGCGTTGTCTGTCGACTTACAATTACAAACCGCTCTTCACTGGATGGGAACGGGTGTTCAATACCACGCAGGAGACATGCATGGAATAAGTAAAGCGAATGTTTGTAGAATTATACAAAACTCTGTTGCCGCTGTGAATGAAATATTATATCCCCTATATGTTAAAATGGCCAGAAAATATGCATGCAGTGGTCGAAAGATTTTATGCCATTTCCGGAATGCCATTAGTGTGCGGTTGTATGGATGGTATTCTAATTGGTATAGATGCACCCCGTGAACATGTGGAAGTTTTTGTGGATCGGCATGGCAATCATTCGATCAACTGCATGACTGTGTGTGGTCTAGATTTAATGTTTTATTACTCCTACGCAAATTGGCCGGGAAGTACACACAATAGCACAAAGAAATAGCTACAGTAGTCGCAACAGTGCCCTATGAGCCGTCTAATATAATTTCAATTTAGAAGAATGTTAAATAGAACCGTTTTTAGATTTTTGTGACGTTTATTAATATTTTAAAACCAAATTTGAAGATATGCTATAGGTATCCTTAAACCGAAACTAACAATCTGTATTAACAGTGGGCCGGCTAAGGGCTTTTAGAATTTAGAAAAGAATATACATAAAATGGACGACCAACTTAAAAGAATTAAAGTCAAGTAATTTTCAGATTAGGAAATATTAAACCTAGTAGGTACGTACAATACGAAAGAAACAAGTTATGCACAGCTAGAATTAACAGTCTATTTACGAAAATTATCCTTTAGGCTCAGTCAGTACATCACTTTCTTCCTTCGATGGTTTAATTTTGCTGTCAGATGATGGTTGCTCCAAAACAAATATTTGGTTGAAAATACCTCGGTATAAGATCGAATATTTGTTCCCGAGTTATGGATGTTTTCTATGCATCTAAGAATGTATTTATTTATATCGTCGCCTGGTAGCCATGGTACAAACATTATCTGTGTGAGATTGTCCCCTTGTATTTATTTATTTTTAATAGCAGAGGAAAGCAGGTAGGATTCGTACAGTTTCATTCGTCCAGTTTAAACTAGTTGTAATAAAAATTACTGAGTTTTCTGGTAATACTTATATTTAAAATAATCTAATACGGAACTTGTTATTCTTGCTGCAACCGTTTCAAGCACATTAATCGTGTCATCACATCCAGTATTATCAATGGATACGTAAACAGTTTGCGTCCCGCCTTCGTTTATTGACACGTTATCTTGAGTAATTAACAACACATGAGAACCGTGTCCTTATGTTGTATTTCTTTGACTGAGAAATCAGAATGTGAAATATTCAAACGCTCTTCCATTTCATAAATGTCTAATTTCATTTTATATAATTCTGGTGCTCTATAAACTCCAACTGCAACTCGAGTATCTCCTTTTCAAAGCTAGTTCATATTTATGTTCCTCGCGTGACTTTGATTTGTTCGTGACATACCGCTTATCTGAGAATAGAATGTGAATATGTATACATCATGTCTGCTATCTAAATGAGCAAAATGTTGTACCAACCTAATAATAAAACAGCACATATATGTAGATACTTACACTGTTTATATTTGACTTGTCTTATATTTTGGCTAATAGAGTTAATACTCACAGAGCTGCAGTGGAATCGGAAGTCACAGTCACAGATTTAGATTATTATTTATTTAGTTTTTATTTAAGTTTATTTTATTTTACACACACGACATATTATGACACTCACGACACAACTGTTATTTTTCACATCAATTTTAGTATCATAGCAACCACTTATAAAATAGTTTTCCAGTCTAGTGGTAATGCAACCTCAACACTTTCCCTCACTAGCAGGAAAAGTCCTGTAGTCCCAAGTCGGCTCTAAGTTGAAGTAGCCTCGGCTTTGGGACAGCCTTGGTAAGAAGATCAGCCAACTGCTCAGCAGAGCATGTCTTCCTGACATCAACAAGACCTTCTTGCACGGTCTCACGAACGAAGAAATGCCTCACTCGAATGTGTTTCGTCCGTTTGTGAAATTCGGGATTATGGGCAAGACGTATGGCTGCCTCATTGTCAACTCTTAATGTTGGTATCCCATCCAACTTTGTTAGCTGACAAAAGATCCTTTGAAGCCAGACAAGCTCGCGTGCACCTTCGCTCGCTGCTACTATCTCAGCTTCAGTCGTTGAGATCGCAACTGATGGTTGTCGCTGGCTTAGCCAGGAAACAACTCCTTCGGCAAATAGACAAGTGACTCCTGTCGTTGAACGTCCAGTCATATCATCACCAGCGTGATCTGCGTCACTATAGCCTTCGACGATGGCTCTAGTACAATTTGCATTGTACATAATGCCGTAGGAAATAGTTCCTTTCAGGTATCTGAATATCCTTTTGACTCCAGTCATCTTCAGTAGGATTTTCTAGTTTCCTAGATACGACTCCAACAGCATACGCTATGTCAGGGCGTGTGCCTGTCATCAGGTACGCTAGTGCACCGACTGCCTCTCGGTAAGGGAATTTATTCTCAGACTTTCCGTTTGTAACTTTCCCTGTTTCAGTAGTCGACGTTTTCTCGATAGGCGTCGAAACCGGATTACAATCGGACATTCCAAAGCGGTTTAGGATTTTCTTTGTATAAGCTTCTTGCTTAATACCTATACAACCGTCTTTAGTTCTCTGAATTTCCAACCCAAGGTAGTATGATGCCGGTTTTGTTGTGATTTTTATGTTATGACCTAATTCCTCCAGGAATTGGTGTGCTAAAGCTTCATCTGTAGCCGCCACAAGCCCATCGTCCACATAAAGTGTTATCAGGATTTTCTTGTTGTTGACATTCTTCGTGAATAGGCAGCTGTCAGCAGTACTCTGTACGAAACCTTTCGCTAACAGGATCTCCTCAAAACAAGAATTCCAGCAACGTGGTGCCTGTTTAAGTCCGTATAAGCTTCTCCTTAGTTTAAAGACTTTTGATGTGCCATCGTTGAATCCGTCAGGCTGTTTCATGTAGATCTCTTCTTCGATCTTGCCATTCAGGAACGCGGTCGACACGTCAAATTGCATCAGATGTAAGTTTTCTTTAGCGCTGACACTTAATAAGGCTCTTATCGTAGCCATCCGGGCCACCGGACTAAAAGTTTGACCATAGTCGATTCCCTTTTGTTGTTTAAATCCTTTGGCTACGAGCCTCGCCTTATATTTATCAATTGTGCCATCTGGTTGGCGTTTAATTGTGAAAACCCATTTACACGGAAGCGCTTTTCTGCTTTGCGGCAAATCACATAGCGTCCAAACTTGGTTTTCTTCTAGAGACTTGAGCTCATTTGCCATGGCCTTTTGCCACTCAGCTTTATCTTCTCTAGAGAGAGCTTCTTTATAGGTTTCAGGGAATTTTTCCGTGCCTACGAAACACACATAATCATCGAACTTTTTAGGACGTTTCATGGTTCCTCTGTCTCTCAGCCTATAACGGGGCTGTGCTTCAACCACGGGCTCACCTAAAGCTACAGGTTCTGGTAGTGGCTCTACTATTTCCAGTTGCCCTTGATCAGCATCGACAAAATGTTCATCTCCTTCATGAAAGTTCTGGTGTTTATTAGGTTCGTCTTCTTGATCTTGGTCTTCTCTGACAATAGTTCCATCTCCCTCAGGAACATGATCAAGATCTTCGGGTGGCTCTTGCTCGAGAATACGTTCGCTATCTGTTACTCCCTCTGCAGCAATAGGAATGCTGATGGTAGTCTTGTATTCCACGTCAGACTCAAACGTAATGTCCCGCGACTTTAACGTTTTGACTCCATCCCAGATTCGATAGCCGTCATCATTCTCATAGCCTATGAGTATGCCTTTAACAGCTTTCTTACTCATCTTTTTACGCTTTTGTTTTGGGATATGCGCATAACACACACTTCCAATTATTTTTAGATGGGATATCTTCGGCTTTTTCCCATGCCACAGTTCATATGGTACTTTACTGTCCACTCTCGTGGGACCTGTCCTATTTAGTACATATGCTACTGTATTAATCGATTCAGCCCATAATATTTGTGGCATCTCTCCTCTTCCATGCATAATCGACCTCGCAGCTTCTACTAAAGTACGATTTTCTCGCTCACTACAGCCGTTTTGCTCAGGCGTGTAAGGCATAGTTAGCCGATGCTGAATACCATGACTTTGCAATATGCTACGAACCGCTTCGTTATCAAACTCGCCGCCGTTGTCACTCAATAATGTTTTGACAGTATGCCCAGCGTTCTTTACTTCTTGAAGCATCTGAAGAAGTTTATCCTTTACTTCTGACTTCAGCCTCATGAAGTATACCATGCGATAGCTCGAATAATCGTCCTTGAATAGTACGTAGTATTGGTACTTCGATATGTTTTTTGCAAAGGGTCCACAAACATCTGTGTGAATCAGCTCTCCAACTGCTTTAGCTCTCTCTCTGGTCCCGAACGGCTTTCGATGAGACTTTCCGTAAACGCAGCCTTCACATGTCACTTTATCTGGACTAAGCTGTATGCCTAACTCATGTTTTACCACGCGAATGACGTGTCTTTTGTCCTGGTGCACTAGCCGCTCATGATATAGCTGTAGCATGTTTGAGCCAGTTAAGGCATTGACCTCAATAGTCGAATGTTGAGTTGGACTGACCGTCTTCAAATCCAACTTATATAATCCGCCATTACGGAGTCTGCTTCCAACAACTCTAGTTGTGCCTTCAATATCTAACTTGCACTCTCTAGTCGTAGAAGTGAAGAGGCTATTTTGCATCTTATCTTGCGCCGCAAGCATCGAAAACAAGTTCTTCGTTAAGGATGGTACTAGCCACACATCATTAAGGGTTATCTTCTCCTTGATTCCATTAACATTGGATTCTACCACTACAGAACCCATTCCAGAAGCAGATATGGTAGTTCCGTCTGCCGTAGTTACGGTGTGATCCGAATCGAATTCTTGAAACTCCGTGAAGAAATTCCTCCTTACTGCAATGTGCACAGTTGCTCCATTATCAACGTACCAGTTGTCGCGATCCTGTACTTGATTTATTGAACACGCATTTACCATCAGGAATTTCTGTTGAACTTGCTTGGACTTTGAGCTTGACGCTGATGTGCCCGAAGTTGGCTTAGGTGGCCTCCCATCCTTAATCCACTTCTTACACTTGCGAACTCTATGTCCTTTTCCAGAACAGTAATTGCATATCAGCTGCTCGTCCGGGTTCTTTTTATTTTGACGTTCACTAAGCGTAGTCACTAGTGCCTCTTGCCGTGAGTTCTCTTGACTACCTAACTCTCTCTCGAACGTACAGAGATGTGTCGTCAAACTGACAATAGTCCTTTCTGACTGTTTCAGCATTAGCCAACTTGACTTAAAGTTGAAATAACGGTCGTCAAGTGTATCTAAGACTTTACAAATCAGGAACAACTCAGGGAGCTTAGCGGTAGCGTCGATTTTAGCAATCTCCGCCTTCAAATCATTCCAGAGATTCTTAAGGTGCGACATATGAGTAGGAACATCATCTTCCTTCCTCTGACGAAACCCGAAAAATTCCAAGCATAGATTATACGCTCTGTCGTCTGATTGTCCATCAAATAGTCTATGTAGCTCTTGCCAAACATCGTGTGCTGTTCTAAACCTTATAACCTTCTTAAGTGTCTCCTCGGTCATGTTAGTCGTCAGCATGAGTAGAGCGCCAGTTTCAGTCCGCCTATATTTCACCATAGCAGTATTATAGGCGCTGGTTTCAGCGTCACTTGCTCCTGCAGCAAGGACCGGCTTGTTGAGTTTCCCCTCAACTGCCTCCATGGCACCTTCTGTACCTTCAAGCATTATGGTCATTTTATACTTCCATGTAGCCCAATTTTCCTTGCCAGCTAACTTGCCGATTTCAATTTTTGTTGAAAAATCCATTGCGATCCTTCCGGTTGGGCACAGAACCTAATAGAGTTAATACTCACAGAGCTGCAGTGGAATCGGAAGTCACAGTCACAGATTTAGATTATTATTTATTTAGTTTTTATTTAAGTTTATTTTATTTTACACACACGACATATTATGACACTCACGACACAACTGTTATTTTTCACATCAATTTTAGTATCATAGCAACCACTTATAAAATAGTTTTCCAGTCTAGTGGTAATGCAACCTCAACATTGGCAAGGTACTGAGGCGTCATCTTCGGAACTGTTAACAATATTCTTTTTCAATCTTTTGGCTGGGTGAAGCTGTGGACTGCGATCTTGCCATGGTGACAGGTATTGCTAACCCTTTCAAATTGGTGAATCTTTACCAATTATTTCCATGACAACACCATCTAGTGGAGTTTTGTTTCTCCTACCTCCTGTGTCTGTTTTATTTGCATTGTCTTTTTTAGTCTGACATTCAATGAGTATTTTAAATGAATGTCGCTAGCCTCGACTGTCTATCTACCGGCCTGTTTGATCCTAGAGCCAAAGTTTTAGTTATTGAAACATACGGACAGAAAACACGAAGCGTAAATCTAAACATTAAAATATTGTCAATACAAGTAGAACTCATTAATAAATTCATATTCGTAAGTAGGTAATACACTTACCAATGTCACACGTTAAATATTAGACCAAAATACGTCTCGGGCGAACAGTATTTTTCTTTCGGGATTAAATCCAGAGCTTCACCAAATTCACAAATTCTTTTCCACTCTTGAACTTTCTTTTCCTTTGCCAGTGTATCAGACAATTTACCAAATAGAATATCTTTGACGTTGTCTAATTTATTCATTTTGGCACAAGAAATGTGTGATAAATAATATTTATTTATTTTACTCTTATAAAGGTTATGACAATGACATTAAGATAACATTTTTAATGGCCATTGTATCTCCTTTTTGCATTGTAAACAAACCTATTTTCTAAGTGTTTAAAACGGACTTGTACGAGTAGTAGACATGCCATTGAGAAACAGAATAAAATAAATGTAAGCATGTAAACATGTTAACTTGTATAACTTTCGAGAAATAGGGCCCAGGTCTATTAGTAAATTCTCCAATTTACTAATAGACCTGGGCCCTATTTCTCGAAAGTTATACAACCCTCCGGTGGGCCTGTCAATTCGTATAACAAGTCCTACATTTTTTTGGCCCAGAATTTTTGGCATACTGTGGAATGGCATACTACTCGTTTATCCTATTAATTTCTGCTCATACTCATTTTACATCTTACACTGCGCATAGTCCTAATGAATGTTTGCCCTAATACTGATATCTCGAAAATCGAATTACCTAAACGTAATATTCCTAACATGAATTGTAGTAAGAATAATTTTGCTTATCATTAAAATGGCCACAATGCATTGTAGCCATTTGTGTATTCCGCTGCATGCCACTGGATCTACCACCGATGGCTGTCACTTTTTAATGTATTCCGGTAAGGTGTTACAAATGGTATACAAATATAATGAAAGTTTGTTTTTGTTGTTTATTTAAGAATATAAATAAATAAACAAAAGCCAACCAAGTGCGTGTCGGGCTAAGTGCCACATGGCTACGGAAACCTAAACACGTATTTCCAGTACATTGTTCAGCATTAGAGTCACCACACTATCAACCATCGTCAGCCAAAATCTGAGAAGGTCTGCGATGTTGTGTGCATGATTGGCGTCAAAATCTGTGCGATTGTTGGGGGACTCCAGAACAGCTGATTGATTATGTTAAATGCTCGATTATGCGCAGCAATAAATACTCCATAACTGTAGTTCTGCTTCAGTAACTTGTTTTTTTTTTTACTGAGAAGTCCCAGAGCCAGACGTATCCCTTTCAATAAATTTTCCATCATAATTGTAGACGATGCATCCCGGCTCTACGTAATACTGTGGTATCGTTTAGATGCATAGTGCAATTTATTATTGGTTGAGCTAGCGACTAAATTCGAAGAACAAAGAGCTTTCCCGGCATCCGTAGCATGTGGTTGTAACCATATTGAAAATTGCGGTCCAAAATCTTTTGTATTCTGTTCTTTCGCTCCGATAAATATTTTTGAGGACGATGCTTTAAATTTGGTTTCCTTTTTTTTTTGAGTTTAAACTGCACTCTCGTCACTATCGTGCGACGTAGTAAAGTATGACAGTTAAATACAAATAGTAAACAAAGGGTATCAATATAATATGGATAATAGCCGAAAAAAAATTGCTAAATGAAGTTAAGATTTTAATAATCGCCATTGGTACTGATTTAAGGCTTTTCCTTTGTTTCTTGTTTGTTTGTATAATTTATATGTGTGATCTAGCCACGCGTAAATAAATAATGCATAAAATATTGTTCCAAACTTGCAATAACTATTAGTGTTTATTTACGATAGGTCGGATGATAGACTAATAAATTTAGGAACGAATAACAAACCATATAAGTAGACATAAAAAAATATATTGAATGCTTTATTAATGAAAAATAGTACAAGATTTTGATACACACATCTCTGCAAAAAACAATAGAGAAATAAATCCTTTGTAAAAACGTTCACCGAAGCGATTCGTAACGAAACATTTTACCGAACTTCCAAATATGAATCCAAATATAGTTGTATCGCGAGTTGCGAATCACTTTTAAAGCTTCAAGCGTGATTTATCATATCTTAACAAGAAAACTTGAATTTCACCTGTGTCCAATAATTTACCGATAACGTACTTTCATAAATTGCCACGACTTATTTAAGTTTACAGATTTAATTTGATTCCGTAAATTGTCACGTTCAGAGATACTGACAGTACGTTAACACGTCAACAACACAATACGTCATGCATGACTTTATGATAAAAAGGGCCAATCAAATGAAGTTGCCATACACACACTACACAGTGCCGTAGACACATTTTTTTTCTGATGTACTTAAGAATTTATTACCTAGTGAAAATTTTAGAATTCATCCGACTTCCATTCTAACCAGGATCTCTACCACTCTACCACTTTTGAATTGTTCATAAGGAAGGAGCAGACTCTCGGTAAACATAATCGATTCCTTATTTTATAGCATTTTGATTTTTTTCCCTGTTTGTCAAGAATTTGATTACCTACCGCTCGATGATCTAATATAATTATAATTAACATTAAAAATCGCTCATAGTGATCAAGTCTTTTCGGTATTTGCTGAAAAACAATAGAACATCGCCGTTTCAATTTTACAAACTTTTTTAATAATGAATGACACCAGCCAGTATTAAGAAGTTTACTAAAAAGGTTTCAAAGATATCAATACCGAAAATTTATTGAACGCCCCTCGTAGCTAAGTACCTAGTTCGAAACCTGCATTTAAAACGGGTATTGAGTAAAATAACGAATATTTTGCAATAGTGTTATATTATTCATTACTTTTGTACAAGTTACTTTTAAATATTTTTACACACTTGTGTTGAATTTCGTTGAATTAATAGGGTATAACCTGAAATTGTGGAAATAGGTCTCCTATGCTCACATCTTCCAACAGCTGATTTGCAATGTTCTGTATTAGGGGACTTATAAATTCACTGATGTCGTTCTGTAAAAATGACAAAAAAGATAAATTATTATCAGCAGTTTTAGCCTAAAATTACTTTATTCATAGTCCAAGTTTGTCGTATATGTATTATTCGAAGTTCCATGCTGTATATACTTAAATCTTTGTCTACATCGCGACCATAAAATTTATTCACTATTATTTTTCGACAACGTATGAAATTGCCCATATTCCTACACCTGCCTCTTTCGATTAGCGAATGGAACAGCGAATATAACGAAACAAGTTAAGAAATTCAAGATGCAGAAATGAGGTTGAGTCCGGAAGAGCCTTAGCGAGTCAGCTCAGTGGTTGTTGTTGGATCGGACAACGAAGACAGGAAGGTGAATGGGAGTATGGCGACTCCACTCTGAGCCCGTGAAGCAAACACCGGTTTGACGGTCAACGGTCTACTATACGTATTATAAACATTTAAAAATATAAGTACTTATATTAATGTTATTTTAATAATGAATAAAGTTTTTTTTTTCGAGAAATAATAAATCCGGCCGCAGTTTTTTTTTGGCCACTTGGTTGAACTTCTCATTTAATAACTAAACATCGGGAAAATGAGATAGCCGCTAATAAACTAATTCATCTTCTTCACAACGCCAACTAAAAATGTTAAAGAAAGCGTCAAGTCAAAATCAACCATTACTTGTCCTTCTGATTCATACATTGCCAACTAATTCACTAACTCGGCCACGGAATTTGCAACTCATCATCATTTTTCGTTTTACAGCTTCAATACAAGCTCCTCAAAAATTATATATTCGAGATTCAATAGACAACATCATATATTATAACTTAACATGTAAAATAATACTTCATATTCTTTTATCGTGAAAATAGCCACTGTAGGTACGATTTGGCGCGATTGCGCGACATGACAGCCACCGGCCATTTGCACCAATCAGAGAGCGCCATTCGATTCTTGTACCGACCGACCCGCCCGTGTTTGTTTATTGTCATTCGTTCGTTCATATTACAATAGATTCATCTGCGTTCTCTCTTATCTAGTTTTAAGGCAGGTCCGACTTGGCTTAGGTTAGGTACGACGACGAGCGAAGCGAGTGTTAGGTTGAACTGCGACCTTAACCTAAAATGAGATTTAAGTATTTTGTTTTGTTCTCTTCTCAATAGTTCATATGTAATAATAATGGCTTTAATATACTATTTGATGACAATTTTAGGTAAATTTTACGATCGATTAATGTAGGATGACTTACATTTTAAACATACTAAGTTATACAATTAGAAGCTAATAGAGTTACTATTTTGGTGACATATATTCATATTTTAGAAGTTTTCTATTTAAAAGCATGCCTCAAATTTAGATGCTAAAAAATAACCACCATGCTAAGAACAATTACTGTGGCTTACAAAGAAGATAACTAGTGGCTGAGATACTCGTATTATTATTCAGACGCGCGTTGGTTGTGGCCGACTTAGTAATTTAGAAGGTAACTTATATTTTCTGAGGCGAATAATGCTATGAAAAAGAAGCTTGTTTAAATAGTACCCATTTTTTTGTAAAAGTACATATATTCCCACATCACTTTCGGCTGGGTGTGTGGCAAATTTTTTGGTGCTATTTGGACACCTGAGGGAAGATGAATCTGTTCATGCAATTATCCGAAACAGATTGGTTCAATTGATAGAGCCTTTATGTAGGATTCACAGTTACATAGTGATCCAAAAGCCGCGAAGAATATAACCGTAAGCTTGGGCCGTGTAAAAAGAATAAGGAAAGGAAGGAAACTAGCGATGCCAAAGTTACCTCGTACATGTTTTTAAAGCATTATTGACTAGGTTTGACATAATCATAGCTCCCTTACAAGGGTTCTTCCGCTTACTGGGTTAGGAGTAAAGATTGGTAGTGATTTCACGTTTCCTGCTAGGTATGATATAACCTTCCTGCATCCCAATTTTGAATGATTTCACGTTAAATCATAGAAAATTTGTGATTTCGTATTTTTTTTTCTCAATAGTACTGACGTAGAAGTTGTGAAGTTTAATCTTACTTTGTATAAGATTACTAGTTCAGGGACTAAGTTGGAGAGAAAATCATTGGCGAAGCTGCTGGCACCTTCATGGTTGAACAGTCCGGTGAGTTGGGGCTGTAAACACAAAAATGTAAAGTAAGGTTTTATTCATTTATATTAAATTTACTCTATTTATTTAGATTTTTTGAGTTATATCAGTAATGGCAAAATATCTATCATAAATAAACATTTTAATTTTAAGAAGAATGGGAGCCAATTATACGACATGTTTACAATATACTAAAAACTATAGATAAATATAAAAGAAAGGATAATTATATTTACAATTGGCCAAAGCTAATTAGAAGGAACAAAACATAAACATTTTCTATAAAAACAATACCCCATCCAGAAGGCCTGCCTGCGGCGTGGTTCCCATTACGCTGGAGGCGTTACCTCTTTGGATCGCAAGAGCGATCCTCTGTGAGAGTTACGCGCTAGCTCTGAGATCCCCTGAGACGCGAGCCAACCGAGGCGACAGGGCCCTCGAAACGCCTTTATATTAGGGTCAAGGGGGCATGTCAAAGTCTCTACCGCAAGCGCCGCAAATTCATAATCTTTCGACAACGATGAGTATTTGCGGCGCTTGAGGATTTGAGCCTGGTCGGCCGCTGCGCCGGCTTGTAAACGAGTCGCCTGGATGTGGGACGCAGCTAAGGTGTCAACGCATGTTGCGTCTCCCACCAGGGCTCTTCCCAGCTTCCACGGTATCAAAGTGGCGCCATCCGGACTCCGGTATCGTCTCTTGCCATATCCACGGGTTCCAAGCGAACGGCGGACCAAGTCATTTATGGCGCCGTGGCGGTATAAGCGACCGGGAGAGGCCGTTTCAGCCCAGCTGATCCACGTCCTTGCCGCAGAAGCAGAAGCACGTGTGTGGGACGCATATTTTCGACTCAAGCCTTAAGCAAGCTGCTATTCGCAGTGAGCCGGGGTCAAAACCGTTCCACCGTTGTGGGAGGGGCAAAGCGTGCAACCAATGACCTGATTCAGGCGCAGATACCGCTAAGATGCGGGCACGATTCGAGTCGTCTGAACTACCTATCGATGAGGGCTGTATGGGTTGCCTTGAGGCAAGGAGCGTCCCAGGCCCTCTGGCAAGATTTGGAGGTTGGAAATTGGAATGTCGACTTCCGGACAAATGTCACATCAAGCATTTCTTGCCTCTGCCAGGCTCGCTAGAGAACCGCTCGAGTTCATCCTGCCATAGAACTTAACATTTAAATTTTTTGGAAGTTTCCAACGAAGGGAATCTATGGCTGATAAAGTTAAAATTTCGATACCGGGCAAGTGCGGATTAAATACATGAATTTTGTTGTAAATAAGCAGAATCGGATGATAAAAAGTGCCATGCGTGGGTTGATTTCAAATAAAAGGTTTGATGTGCTGTTAAAGAGGTTTAGTTTGCAATTTGTGATGGGTTCTACCGCTTCATCAAAAATGGGAGAACCTAAAAGTGTGAGGGATAAATTTGTTAGGACCGAAATATTTGGTAGGACTGCATTAAAATTTGTAATAATTTCAATTCTTTTTTTCCAAATGATCGGGAAGGTAAATTTCACATTTTGTTGAATTTAAGCAATGTGTGAAAATTTTGTCACTTTTAATTGTAAGTCCTGTAAAACGGCCGTCATCCAGGTACCACATAATAAATTCGGAATTTAGATTTCAGATCACCGGATGAATAGCCAAAATAAGTACAGCAGGCCCACGTGGGACTCCCTCTTGGCATCCCACGCTGGAGGGGATAGTGCTGTCGCCAAAAAGTAATTTAGTGGGTGCCAATAAGCATTGCCAGAGATACTGAGTAGACGCTCGCATGCTTGGGGTATATTCTCAGCGACGACTTTGGCAACGACTGTAGTGAGGCAGCGAGCCACTGAATCCGTGCGCCGCGGGGTATTCTTTTTATTACCGCCAGGTTAGTCTTCCATGGGCCCAACTTCTCAGCGAACTTAGTAGAGCTGCTGACTAATTCTCTGTAGAGTCTACGTGAGATGACGTCGGCGCAGGCTGTGAGGCGCTGAGCAACGGGGGATCGATAATCATTCTGATGCCATGACGGCGGCCGATATGGATTGCGAGCACCGGCTGCCCCTTATATTATGTCCTTACATAAGGGGCAAGTCAACAGGTTCACCGATGCTGGGAAGGGCTGTAATACATATTACGTTTTTTGTAGTCGTTTCAATTATGATTCATTAATTTTAGAACTTCAATATTGTATTAATCCTGTAATACTCGTATTAAGGGACAAAGTTACACAAATCGACCTAGTACCAAACCAAGCAAAGCTTGTGCTATGGATAAGTACTAGACGACGACATACATAATTTATAAATACATATATAGATAAACAAATATTCGAGTTCATCACACAAATATTTGCCCTGGCCGGGATTCAAACCCAGGACCTCAGTAGGCAGGTGTACTGCAAACTCCGCGAAGCACGTCAAATAAAATTGTTACTGCCTACAAAAATATAGAAGGCAAAAATGATAGGGTGCATGTTATGCTACGTTATATATTTACCTCAAAGCTGCTTAATCCAAAGTTGACGACCATGTCTGATATTGTCATGCTCCAAAGTCGAAAAGTAAAAGAACCAGAAACTTTAGGCTCAATCACCGCCACCCTGCAAAATTTGATATCTATTTTGAGTAAATATCTTCATATTTTACAAGTACAAATAATATAATAAGAGATACCCAGCTTACTTGCCATTTCCCATACCAAATACATTGAATCCCAGGGCCGACATGGAAAGATCATATGCACCTAAAAAAGATTATCTTGTTACCTATGTTATTTTATTTACACTAAAATTGACAGTCGTAACCAAGAAAAGGAACTGTAGTACAATTTCCATACCAAAATCCGCCTTAGTAATAGTCCGACTATATAATTTACTGCGTTGTGACTATGACCAATTATTAGTCGCTTACGCTCTTTCAGAATGATTAACGTTTCAAATGGTTTTTTTTATCATAATTTGGGATCTTCTCGAAAATGTAAAAACGCAGATTACATATTTTTCCTTTATTTTATTATTGATAACGGAAAAAGGCTTGGTCAAAAAATTAAATGTTGTCAATTCGTGGAATATTTAGCTGTGTCATCTCTTTGTTTACATTCGATGACTTTCAACGTCAATTTCTCCTTGCCAGTAAAATTATTTTGCATTCCATTGGATTACTTTTCAACCCCAAGCTCGAATTAGACTTACTTTCTGAATATAACAAATTAAAATATGATTATGGATTGATTTAACAAAATATGAGCTCCATAACCGACCCCCCTTACTTAACAAGATATGAAAAACATAACATGAAACGATTTTGCCTAATGGTACTAAAACATTTTTTTTTAATAATATCCACTTAACGTCGGTCCCTATAAATATAAATTTACTTTTTAAGAAGAGCACTGTAACTCCTTATAACTCCCTCGTTCTTTACAACTTACCAGCTTCTGCGGCTAAAGTTGGAATGTGTACTTGAAACTGCACTAAATACTGCTGCAGAATCAAACTAGTCAAAGAGATGTTAAGATCATCCACAACGAAAGTACTGAGGTAACGTACCACCAAGTCATTGATTGTTAAACGTGCTCTGAAATGAAAAATATATACATTAATGTCAGTTTGAGTCGTAACCACTTACAAACCAAAGATAAGTGTAATCGTATTATACCCAGGAATATCAATCAAATCCTCGTCTACATGGAAATGTTGGATATGTAGCGGATCCAAAATCGGAATATCATCTGATCCCGTTGACATGGTCTCGCGAAAAGTTTCCAGTAGCGCTAACACTTGCTGCTCAAGAAGGCTGTTTCTCATTGAACCTGGAATTTTTTAAAGTATTATTAGCAGTCGAAATTTCAAATGAATCCAAAGGCGCAAGTTTCCGACAGAAGAAAACGTTTAAATAACATTGTCGCTAACTATTGGAGATGGTTCTTGACCTGATGGACTTTGAGGAAAGATAATTTGGAAAACAACGAACGTTTCACAAATTAATCACTTGACTATTTAACATCTTATTACGTAAAGAATCTTATTACAAATTATCATTTGACAGGTATACTTTTTGGTAGCAAATGCATCATTTATGTTAAATTTTAAATTACATTATCATTTAACAACATGTTAATTTCCTAAATAGAAAATAGTAAATTGTTATTTTATGAAAGCAACTAGTTAAAAGGCCTTAGCAGGATATGGAACGGAGATATGACGTTTTGTAATAAGGAGCCGATTTTTTTTAAGTAGAATTACCGAACCGCATCATTCAATATTTTTGAAATGAGACGAAGCGTTTCATTTGGAAACCAATCTTACAACTACATCGTCTGAAAACAAGTACCGTGATACGCCATTGATATAAGATCAATTACTAACGAAATTAGACAAAACCCGTATTACATATAAAATACAGTAAATTATAACTAAAATGAATATTTAAACAGGTATTTTGAACATTAGAACTGAAATATACGGTCCCGGGGCATTGTACCCAAGACACTGGCAGCATTCCCCCTCTGTATGGTAAAACCCAGCAGCTGCACAAAGTATGACTTCGGGTCGCCAGAAACCTCCGACATCGACACTTCCTTCGCTAGTTTCTTAATGTCGGAGTACCACGGGCCAAGGGTTTCGACCGATATTGACCAGTGTTGTTCGGTGGCTGCCGAATAATCACCAGGTCTTGAACATTTCAAAATGGCCGATTTCTCAAAAATAATTTTACCATAAATCGGACAATGATGAAGACTAATTGACCCAAACGAAGTAAGAGCCCAAGACGCGAGAATAAATCAGACATTCCATAATAAAATCCGTGTCAGTCCGTGAGCTGATGAAATTTGAGTTGGAGTCATATCGGACAGGTTCAAATCCCGTATAGAAGCAAGCGAAACAGGTTAAAAACCTGAAGACCATTTTATCAGCTCGCAGGCTACTAACAACTGTGATCTAACAATGATAGTCGTTTGAGTTTGAACCAAATTGTAAATCATCCGGTAAAATTATTGACATAGGGGGTAGTACTCGTAGCATTATGTCGCTTTTTAACCGACTTCAAAAAAAGGAGGGGGTTCTCAGTTCGGTTGTATGTTTTTTTTTTTTTTTTTTTAATGTTTGTTACCTCATAACTCCGTCATTTATGAGTCGATTTGGAAAATTCTTTTTAGGTTCATGAATAGACATCTCAAGGTTGGTCCCATAAAATTTTGGTGAAGATCGGATGACGAGATCCATAAGGAATCGAAGGAATTACTGAAATTTTATAGGCACTCATAATATTTTTCATGTATTTTCTAAAATTATTTAAGTATTTGCATATGGTAGTCATCATCTTCTCATGCTGAACTGATGATGGAAAGGACAACTCCTTAACAGTTAGGAGTTAGGAGATAATTCAAACGAGATGCATGCCTTCAAGACCTCCCTGATCACCCCGCCATAAGTATTTTATATGAATCACTAAAAAGCGAAAAAAAAAATTTTTAACAAAAAAAAGAACCGACTTCAGTAAAACTAAAAAGCCGAAAATAACCCGTTCAAGTACAGATTACATTTGAGTCACCCTTTGAAGTCGGTGCCAAACCTCACGTAAACTTTAATATATAAATGTAATAACTGAGTGGTTTGGGATCGATTTCAAACGGTGACTCAAATGTAATCTGTACTTGAACGGGTTATTTTCGGCTTTTTAGTTTTACTGAAGTCGGTTCTTTTTTTTGTTAAAAATTTTTTAGCAGAGCACTCAGTACGCACTAGCATAACTTGACACGCGACTCTTTGTTGACGACACGTTTGGCGCAGTTTGTAAGCACTTGCCTACTGAGCCGGCGGTCCCGGGTTCGAATCTCGGCCAGGGCAAATATTTGTGTGATGAACTCGAATATTTGTGCTTGGGTCATGGTTGTTCTATGTATTTAAGTATATATTTATCTATATAAGTATGTATATCGTCGTTTAGTACCCATAACACAAGCCTTCTTGAGCTTAATTCGGGACTAGATCGATTTGTGTGAGGTTGTCTGTATTTATTTATTTGTCGTGAGGCAAATACTAGCTGTCACTTTTCTTTCATTACCGTGCGAGCAAGGAAGGTGACAATGTCGCGCAACAAGCGAAATCGCGGCAAGATATGCTAGCCCCGCTGGACAGAACCCTGTAACGTGGCATATCAATTTAGCTCGACTTCACAATAAGCTGTCGTTGTAATTATTCTGATGTGTAACGAAATGCAAACTAAAAATTTACAAGCCGTATAATAACTAACAATGAACTTTAGTTTGTATAATGTACATATAAAAGCATTTTTTGTAATCTTATCTGTGAACCACAGCCCTCGTTCAGAATATCTAAGAAATATGTATTAATCCGTGATAACAGTATGAAAAAATCGAATTTGACACATCAACCATGGATTAATTATTATCTTAGGATATTATATTTGTTAGTAATTAATGATAATGCGCATTATGAATACCTATTCATTCCATATAAGTATTAAAAAGAAATCTTTCGATTTGAAGAATGTCTTTTTCGACTAATACGTAATAAGGGATAATAGTAAATTTTTGCTGTTAATTGTTTACCGGCGTACTCTCACTTTCCTTTAACATTGAAAATGTTTAATGTTTTCTTGATCAAGTATAGTGCCCCGATTTATAAAATTGTAACGTTTGCTTGTAGTTTCGCAGATATGAGAGGTACGCAGATGTGCCATATATGTCAAATAATTGTGCGTCTGCTGGACTGCTTCAAAGTGCAATTTATTCCCAAAATCGGTCGGTAACTTTATACAATTTTCTCTTATATGTCAATAGATCGAGAATTTCCCAATAACTTTTTTTTGAACTTTAAGAAACGGAAAACATCGAATCTAGATTGAATTAAGCTACAGTTTGAGTCATCTTAGGCGAGGCAGCGGACAAAAAACGGAGGTGGTAGCGGGTTCCTTACGCGCGGGGTCATAGGAAAAATTTGACAAATTTTAAGATGCGTTTTATTTCTAAATTACATTTTCAATGCATTTGATAGTTGCGCGTAGTGTGAAATCTATAGATTTTTCAAGGAAAATGTACGTTTCCAAGCTAACTTTAAATGATGATTATACGTACAAATGTATGTATAATCAATATCATTTAAAGTTTGTTCACCATTTTAATCTAGACACGCGGCAGCGTGTTAAGCCAAGTTCAAGCAAAGGAACTGGCTAGCCAGCGCCGAGTGTACACACGAACCACTTGGTGCCACTTTTGACCCTTCTATAACTCAAAACTTCTTAACGTAAACACATAAAACTACATATGTTTAATTATACATATACATAAGGACATCTAGTAGCCCAAATTTCATGAAGCTAGCCTCAAACGGTTATAAAGATATGAAGGTCAAAAAGTCGTAAATTTTAGCACTGACTGACTGACATATAGTACCTAAACCTAACCTACTTCCAGATGACCTTTGCTATATAACAGAAATATAAAAATAAAGTTAAGTAAAAAAATAAAAACTGATAGGTACTGGCACAAGCTGCGAGCCGCCATAAGCAAATTAATAATAATAACTCATATACTGCATTTGCTGAGCTGAGAAAGTAAAAATATTTTTCAAAAGTTAGCCATGGACCAATTATGGTGAATGGTATCACCATAACAACATAGTCCAATTAATCGATCTAATAGGAATAAAAGAGTCCGTGTAGACTGATTACTCAGGCGAAGCGGAATTGGGATTCCATGCAGTCCGATTACTTAGTCGAACCATCAGGAGAAAATAAACACGTTGTCCGATTAATCGGACAAAGCAGTCGGACCACGCGGCCAGAGGGGAAAATTGCTGAATGACTAATAATTTTAGAATTGATGATCAAATCAGTAATTTTAGATAGCATGGAAGCATCTAATCTATTAGAAACTGGGCATACATTATTCCCGGTAACTTTCCGGTCTTTTAGATATCGTCGTGCTATACATTTATTTTTATTTACTCATTTAAACTTTATTGCACAAAACGAAAGCGCAACAAATTGAGAACTTAATGCGATGCGATGCCAAATGGCATTCACTACCAGTCTACCATAGGGTCAAACATAGGGTTTAATATAAACGTGTATATATTTAATATCATATAATTATTATACAAAGATAACACATATACACTCTATCTACTGTAAAATATATATGGACGCAAATGCTTACGTACTCGTACCATCCGTTTGAAAACTACCTTGCTTAGGCTTAGGACTTGTCTAATAGGGAGAGGGACTGGATTCCAGAGACAACTTGAATGAACGGCGAAAGAATTTGACATGAAACCAGTGAGGTGCTAAGGAATCGAGCTCGCTTGAAGAGTAAATTTGCTTTTGAAGTATCATGGAGCAGAAGGCTCTAAACGCGATAGAGAACAGGGAACAAAGGATCCTGAGGGACTAGTACCGTTACTTAACAGTAAACACTTACCCTGTACGTCTTCTGTTGGATAAGCGGTTGTTATACTTATTACAGCCATCAGTAAAAACAAACATATTTTTGTCATCTAAAAAAACAATTAATGTTTATTTATATCGTATACGTATACAAAAGCCACTTTTGCCACTAACATTAAGCAACAATCGTTTGAATATTGTACCTTAGATGTAAAATAAATTATAAAATTAGCAATCAATCACAGGTGTTACTTCAAACCTAATAGACATGTATTTGATAACTTCGCGTGTTAGTTCGCTAATCAACAAGATACACTTATGAGAAATATAAGCCCGATGTGATAACAAATCCATTGTATGCTATGTTAGGTATCATAATATTGTATTTAATGTTATCAATTATTTTTTTCAATGACCTTATTACGTATAATATAAGTATATAATGGTCACAATGTGATAGTAACAGGATTTTTTGCAGCGATATAGCCACGATACAGACACTGGACACAACAAATATAGCGATTATTCGCGATACAGTATCGATGCAAACGCGAAATTGTGTCAATGAAAACGCGATACAGTATCGATGCAAACGTGATACCATTACATATTTGGGAAAATTAGTCCACCAAGCGATCGCTATATACACACATTGCCTGAACTTAGGAGGTGGTCCTTTGTTAAATTTAAATGATCGCTAATAAGCACAATCAAATGAACATAACATTAAAATAAATACCACATGGTATCGCTGTTTTTTTAATGTAAATATAATTTAATAATCAAAAGCACATCAAAATAACATAAATAAAGTAAACAATAGAACTAATAACTAAACCTAAATTAATTATCTAATAACTAAACCTAAATTAATTATGTAATTAAAAAGCCCGCCCCGAATCGTTCCTGGTGCATAAGTTCCCAACACGCTCGCCGCGTTACCGCGCCGAATCGCGATGGATAGCCTCTGCACCAAGAACGACTCGGAACGGGTGTCATGGCCTCTCTCCCGCAAACGAAGCCTAACTTCCCTCAGGAACTTCTTTGCATCGGAGCCGCAAATACCGGTAGTTTCCACCGCGAGTGGGACAAATAGGTAATTGGTTAGAGCGGAGTATTTCTCACGCTTCCTATTTTCCGCCACTTCCGCTGCTGCGCAGGCTGACCTGGTGTGAAGCTGCAAAAGTGCTGACGCATGTGGCGTCCCACAGTAGGCACTTACCTTTCTGCTAAGGTACCAAGGTCATACCATCCGGCCTTTTCCCATCTGATCGGCTGAGGCCTGAGGGCTCCACAGCACGCATTGAACATTTGCCAAAATTACGGCTCTTCGGGCAATGTCATAGAGAGCGTAGTAGCGAGAAAATCTCCCAGCACACCGACAACAACTGAAGGCGTGGTGACCGTTGCTCTCCACCATGGTGCCGCAGATGCATATATGAGATTCACAAACATCGCAGCCCAAGCGGAAAGCCACGGCCACCCGCAACGAGTCGTTGTCGAGCAAGGTACCCAAATGAGGTGAAGGAAGTGCATGAAGCCATGCTCCAGATTCCAGCCTCGACAAGGCGTTGAGTTTCGCTCTATCTACACCCACGGCTTCTTCTACGAGAGCGTCAAACACCCGCTTCACCCCTTTTCGTCCCATGAGTGTTGACGAACTGACCATGCCAAGACCGCATCAGAAGCGTAGGGTATATTTACTCTGCCACCATCTAAGGAGCAAATATCAGTGACAAGGTCCACAAACCCGTATGTCGATGCCAAGAAGGCAGGATAACTCACATAGCGTGCACGTCGTAAACCCAGTCCACCATTTCGGATGGGAAGAGCTGCCAGGTCCCATTGGTTTGTGTTGAGCGACACATTTAGCAAACACTTATAACCGTCTCTTTCAACACGCTGTCAAATGAATCAAGATGAACAGGGTGCAGCCACACAGGTACAGTGCGCAAAAAATTTATAACTTTCGGAAATGCTAAACTAAACCGAAGCGAAGTCAAGGCAATGTGTGTTGAAAGATTTTTGAGCCTGTCCTTAGTATTCAGGAGAAGTTGCCTTCTTACTTCAAAGGCTTCAGGAATAGCATCTGGGAATATAAGAGACCCCAAGAGATTGAAATTTTCAATAGATAACTCTTTGAGCCCGGGAAGTAAAGCCCTGAATGTGGGAAATGAAGTGCGGGAATCGGCGCAGCAGGAAAAATATTCACATTTATTAAAATTAAGTTCTCTAAAACGCGGAAGGAGAGTAAGCAGATCTTGTTCCACCGTCTCCGGTTTTCTACCGAGGGTGCCGTAAACCAAATACCAGACATTCAGGGGATACTGAAGCCTTAATATAACTTTGTGGATTGCAAGGCTGAAAGTCAGAGGATCAAGCGGAATCCCCTGCTGTGCGGACCTGGGAATAAATGAATTGTTATAAAAGAGATAGGAGGGAAACGAGTAGACTTGAAAAAGAAAAGGACATAGAGACGGCACTTTCTCTCTTACCTCACTCAACAGAACGTCGCGTTAGATTGAATTAAAGGCATTTTTAATATCGAGGGTTAACGATAACACAGTCAGCGTTCCTTCGACCCATCGAGAGTGCTCTTGTTGCGTTGATAGCAGCCTTACAACCCAATTTTGTACTAAACCCTAGTTGGTGAGGCCCGAGGTAAGCGGCCATTTCCTCTCTCACAGCATAACACCCGAGTTTGGCAATCAAGCAACGGAGCGTAGGTACTACCTACCGCAATGGGTCTAACCTCTCCGTCCTTCTTCGATAACGCGCACAGGGACGCTCCGTAAATATAGGGGCAAATTGCAATATTTAGTTGACCGCTAAGGAGGAAGTTGCACAATTTTGACAAGTACTCGACTCGAGCAAACGGAATCCGTTGTCACAAGCCGATGCGGATGTAAGCTCTTTCAAATGGCCTGGGCGTAAACCATCTATGCCAGCTGCGGACTCGTTGTAAAATGTAGGTAGATGGCGCTACGATGCCACCCTAAGGCATGTTGAAGCAACTGGTTGAAAGATTCAATGGCTCTGACATCTGGTTCGGTGGTCCAGTTGGTAGGACGCCCGTGTTGGCCCGGAAAGCCGTTGGAAACGCAGGTTCGAATCCTGTCTGAACCATTAAATTTTTCAATTTTTCGCTTCATTGTAAACATTTGATCAAGTATAGCTTGTTATTGTATCGATCTTTCAAAAGAGTCCAATATAGCCCGTAACTATCATTAGTAATGGGAATATGCCGTAACAATTCCTCCGCTTCTCCTTTGAGATGACACTTTAGGTAATGTAATTTTTGTATATCATCTAATTTCTCTATTGTCGTGGATGAGTGATACAAACATGTCCCGGAAACTCGTCCACTCCGTATAAATTCCAGAAAATGTGGGGATGGTGATCTTCGGCAACTGAACATGGCTCGTTCTTGACGTTTGGTAAATTGGTATAGGCTGATTAAAATTACTAGAATTTGGTTTAAAACTATTCAGTGCATCCTTTAGGTCACATTTGCAATCCAAGTAGTTTTCTTCTGTGGCGTCATAAATCCCTTCTTTTCCATATACCTAATTCTCGAGTTCTGCAGTAGTGTAATTTCGAAACAAGCTATCGTGTTCAGTAGAGAACCTCTGCCATAGGGATTCCAAATTTTCTAAACCTGTCTCCACATAATGATGACAGTGTAACTTGATCTTTGGGTGACTTCCTGAAGTTCGTGTGCGATGTCTATGAGCACGTTCATTTCCGCGTCCATTTTGTCCAAAACTCCAAGACCATTTTAATATGTAAACGCAAGTAGAGTTCAAGAATAAGCAAGTGTAAAAAAAACTTCGATAAATTACACCCTGGTACAATGCGCTCGGTCTCCCCTTTTTAGAATTTTCGGTGGTACAATACGTCTAGGTCTCCCTTATTGTTTTTTTTTAATACTTTTGCTTAAACTGACGACTTCAGAATGGCTTTATTTCAGTTTCAATTGATTTCACAACACTACTAACAACTTTAATGTACTCACAGTTTTTGCTTCATATTTAAATAATTGGAAGACTGCTGATCACTCCATGTTAATTTTGGTTGCTTATTTGATGAATATTTGAATTAAAAACCATGATAAAAAATATTACGTCCATTTTATTTGTTTAATTTATTCTGTCTGATTTACGTCACTTTTTTGACTTATCACTGCTTTTCTAAATTCTCTTGCTGTATTTGATTTAACATGGATTCACTATTACTGGACCATTCTTGCAGTTCAAATCCGCCCCTTTTTAACATTTCATTAATTTGCTTATATATTTCTATTGCTTTCGCATCACTCTTACAACCTGACATCAAATCATCCATATAAAATTCATGTTTTACTCTTTCAGCTGCTAAAGGATAGTCTTTTCCTTCATCCTTTGCTACTTGTATCAGGCTTTTCACAGCCAGATACGGAGCTGAAGATGTTCCGAATGTGAATCTGACTTCTATGACGTCTTCTTCCGGAGTTTCGCGCCACAAAATACGTTGGTATTCCGAATCTTCATCGCTGTCCTTTATTTGGCGGTACATTTTAACTATATCTGCAATGAAGCAGATGGTAATGTACGCCAACGCATTAGTCGCATTATTATATCATGCAAGGTTGGTCCTACCATTAAGTCATCGTTGAGGGATACGCCATTCGTCCCCTAGCACGACGCATCAAATACGACACGAAATTTGGTTGTAATTATTTTAATTATGTCACAATTATTACAATCCTTTAGCAGCCTTACTCACTGTCCCCTCCGAGTGCCACTAACTCTGTTTAGGGTCGACTTCCATGATGATGCCTGATGTATATTGTATGTGTATGTGACCATTAAACCTGACATTTCATTTGCCACGAGTTTCCTTAGTCACAAATACCCGCTACACAGTGGAACATTTCACTGCTTGTTTACAGAAAAAGTTGCATGCATGACTAATTCCTCGTTTGCGGTTCTACTCATGCCGAGTACGCTAACGGTACGGGTCGTAATCATATACGGGATATGTATTTAAACTAGGTAGGAATGTCATTTCCTGGGGTTGTACAAACAATGCTGTATCGCACTTACGTCCACTGAGGCGGATTATATTGCTTTGTCCGAAGCGGCTAAAGAGCATTCCCAAGGCTTCAAAAAAATGAACCTACATAGAGAGTTACATAATCATTCATCGCAACAGATTGATCATTCATACGTACATTATTTACACGAGTGAATGTTTATAAATATCTGCACAAGAGTTATTTTTTTTTTCAAGTATCTGTAAAAGACAGTGACAATGTGTCACTAACGCTAACGTTTTCCAAGTTTATGTGAACAAGAAGAACCTCATCAATGTCTGAACGAAACGCACAGAAATTTAGGATTCTCGATGAAACATTTTCATTATTAAGACCTGACATTTCTTCCAACTATGTGACAAATCTATATAAATAAAAATGAATTACTGTTCGTTAGTCTCGCTAAAACTCGAGAACCTTTGCTAATTTTAGTATTGAAATATTCGTGGAAGTCAAGGGAAGGTTTAAACGGTGAGGAATAATTGAAAAAATGAGAGGAAAATAATAAAAACGATGATTTTATATTCCCATACAAATGCAAACTGTTCGTTCCTGTCAAACATTATGATGTTTGTTCCGTCGGTTTGGTATTTTTAGAATAATTACATGTAGATCTAGATTATATAAGGGTTTGGAATCGACAACATATATTAATAATAGTCTGATTATCGCGTATTTAGATTTAAAACATGTAAAATAATGACACTGTAATTACACATGGTTGTTGTGTAATGAGTTGGGTGCGTTCATATACTTGAAAGAGTAAAATGCTTTACACGAACTGAATCAGTATATGATTAATAATCAACAAAAAATAAAAATAAAAAATGTTATCTTTCAAACATATGATGTTAGTTCTGTCGGTTCAGATTTGAAATTCTGTCACCATTATAGTTAACATTATTAGTGAACACAAAAAATATCTGATACTGATAACAATGCCGAGGAGAAAAAGACCTAACATATGTCGTCGAAGTCGATCAAATGTGCGACGAGCTACCTCACGCGCTAACCGCACTGATGACCAGCGAGAGACTGATGATGATAGCAGTCGTATTGGTATGGCAGATTTGCGTTCTAGAGTAAATTACATTGAAGTGGATAGGGATAGAATGGAACGAGTTCGGGCACATCGATCACAACAGCAGCGAGCACGGGATAATGAAATTGATCGATTCCGCAGACGCAATGCTCCTGTGAACCTGGAACGAGGAGCATTCTCTTACGATCCAGAAATAGATTATGCTGCCGACAAATCTGTAACAATTGGGGAAATGTCAATAATTTCAGCCGTGAATCTGCAGGATTATGTTGTGCTGGTGGTAAAGTAAAATTGCGACAATTGGTCCCACCATCTGATCCATTACGCTCATTAGTTTCTGGGATTGAAAATTAGTCTAAACACTTGGCCAATATCCAAAAATATAAGTTCGGCGCATCGCATATTGTAAAGAACAATTTCATGCCCACTTTCAAGGTAGTATCACCATAATTGTTTTAAAAAAAAAATATCGACGGTGGAAAGGAGAAACCCCTTAAGCGACATTTTCAATGAATTTGAGTTATATACAGGGTGTTCGGCACATGGACCGACAATTTTTTTTGGGATATAGTTGGGGTTATTTGCTATCTTTTCACCCTTGGACCTTGGGTCCTAAGGGTCACGGTTTTGGAGATATGATTTTTTAAATGTTGTTTCTCAAATTTCCCGAAATTCCGCCTTTAAACGTTCGTAACTTTTTTGTTAATGTATGTACAATTGTTTTGTTTTGTATTTAATACTTGGCAATACACACTTGTTCAAATAATAACAGTTATTATTCTAATTGATGGTCTCAGAGGGACGTACGAGGTATTTTATTCCACAAAAATACTGATTGTGTGAAAAAAATCCAACTTCGAAATTCAATCATGATAAAACTAAAGACAATAGAGGACTTCATTTTTTCTAAAAAAGTTCTCTAGTTTATGACCTTTTTAACGATATGCTACACACTGACAACACATAAATTTGAATCAAATTACGGGGATATTCCGTCAATAGGGCGGAAATTATTATGAATTTGCGAGTACAGAAATTTTATTTGTAACGCAACGGAACCTCATTGGAATACTGGCTGGCTGAATGACAGGCTGAAACCTTCTTACCATCGGCTGGTTTTTTTTTCTAATGGCGAATTACTTTTGTTACGGTGCAGTTGTGGCGGGATACTACATTTGTGATTTATTGTAATTATTTTTGCTAAATACTATTGCTAACTACGCTAACGAAGAGTATGTGGATATGATAATAGCGTATGGTATAGCACGAGGTGTTGCTCGTGAAGCCCAAAGGATTTATCAAGAGATGCATCCAAATCGAAGATTACCCCACATTACCAAACATTTTCGACGACGTATCGACGTATTCCAAAAAAATTTGTCGGTCCATGTGCCGAACACCCTGTATATCGTTAGAATCAGCTTTTTTTCTGCGTCTTTTAAGCCGGGTTACGTAGCGATCTGATGACTTTGATGTCGGTTAAGGTAGCTTATAAATAGTGGACCGATTTAAAAAACACCCAGTTATGCGACACAAAATTTGATTTAAATTTGAACTACGTCACTTAAACTACTCACAATTTTTTACGTGATCGCTTAAAGTGTTTTTAAAAATGGCTTGAATTTGTAGCAATGGCGTTAAAGTTTTTATTACAAACACAAATTATATAAGGTTAGGTGCTTAATCGTGTCTTCTGGAATTATGAACAACAAAAATGCTGTCGGTTAATTGATTGTCACAAAATTTACGACAGTATTTCCTCCTTCAAGCGACACGTTGAATTTTGAGCATTTATGTCGCTTAATGTATTCGTTAAAACTTGCTTTAGTTGTTTAAGTGAAAGATTTAAAAGGTATCCTGGGGCTTGAATTATCGGTTTTACCTGTCAATCGTCGCTTCAGTGAACCATTTTTAATGTAATATACCTGTGAGTGGCGCTTTTATAAACACGAAGTAACCAGTCGGTCGCTTGAGTTGGCAGCGAACATTGTGGGGAGGCGGTTGTCACGCTATTTGCCGTCGCAGACTACTTTAAAAAAAAGTTCTACATTTTTGTTAGTGTCTATTTTTAATGTAAACTTTACTACTATAATTTAAAGATTACACATATCACTTAGATTACAAAGTTGTCTAATTCAAGACTGATTTTAGATCAATTCGGAGGCGGTGGTCCTCGGAGCAAAATGTCCTCGTTGAAAAAACGACCGTAACGTGGTAAGTCATGGGAGCAAAACGTCCGCAATTTTAAAGGTACTCTTTGTACAGAGCAAAACGTCCTTACTATCAAACGACCGCAATTTAAATAGTCACGGGAGCAAAACGTCCGCAATTTAAAAGGTACCTACTCGTACCTGATTAAAAACATATTTCATGAGAGTAGGTATTGTTATGGTCTGAGCATGTATGAGAAACTAGCTGTGTTGCCCGCGACTTCGTCCGCGTGGAATCTTATTTTGAACATTTTACTTTCAGATCGAAGCAATGTTGAAATTACTTTTCTTTTTTTGCAAGTTGTTGTATTTAAGTGGATTTTATGTTGGTTGCTGTAATTCAATAAATAATTTTAAATACTTCATAATAAATATTGAAGTGCGGCTCCCATACAACAAAAGTGATTTTATTGCCATTTTAACGTAATGGTACCGAACACGTACGCAAGTCCCACTCGCCCTTGGCCGCTTTTTAGTTTTTTTTCGGCTAAATTGCTCTAATTCCGCGGAATCATTATGAAATCAGGTACAGAATCTAGGAACCCCTTAAACGACCCTTTGTTCACCACCTTCTGGGCTGAATTTTCAAAATCACTGAAATTTCTTTTCTTGTATTCTAATCATATGCCTTTTGCAAAAATTTACAAGTCTGGCGCTCAAAAAAGAGTTTGATCTCCATACAAACTTTCAACCCCTTTTGTGAGTTCAGAGATGAATTTTCAAAAACGCTGAAATCAGTTACATTTAATTTTATTTTAATACTTTTTTTCGAAGTTTTTAAAGTTTCTAGCTTACAATTAAATTTAAACCCCAAGACAAACTTTCATCCCCCTTTTAACCCCTTAGAGGTTGATTTTTTATAACGTTCAATGAATGTTATTTTGTTACTGTTATATGCCTTTACAAGAAGTTTCAATGAATTTGTAATGGATTCAAACTTTCAACCCCTGTTAACCCTTTTAAGGGTTGAATTTTTGAAAACGCTTAAATTATTTTTCTTGTATTATAATAGTTTGCCCTTATAGGTACAAAGTTTCAAGTCCCGCACTAAAAAAATCTTCATACAAACTGTCAACCCCTTTTTTACCAGTTTAGGGGATGAATTTTTAAAAACGCTGAATTTAGATTTCTTCCATTTTATTTTTATAACTTTTTACGAAGTTTCAAGTTCCTAACTTAAAAAAACTGGTACCCCATACAACTAGGGCCTGCAATTCGAATATTCGAATAGTACAAATATTCGACTCGTTTTGATATTCGAATACTAATAATGTGTGCGGTATTCGAATATTCGAATATTTTTTTATTAATGAAAAATGTAACAAATTAAATGTAATCCTTTCACTTTAGCAAAATAGGGTATGTATACCTATGTATAAAATTGTAGACTAACGTAAATAATGAATATATCCATAAAAATAACTTTCGAACTATGTATGTGTATTTTAAGAATGTATTTATTTATAACAAAAAAATAGGAAGAAAGTATACAAGTCCGTTTTCGGATTCAAAAATTTGTCTAGTCACAGCGATGGTCCGAGAGAGAAGGTCGAAGAGAGGGCGGTTGCCCTCCCGCTCCCCGCAGTCCCCTCTGAAGCCTTGCGTTTCGTTACAACATGCCCGCCCACGTTGAAAGACTGGCCTTTCAACCGAAGAGTTAGTCCTTGACTGGTAATGGGCATATCTTGCTGAACGCACGACGAATGATGCCAGACGCTGTCCGGATGTCGGCGACGCGGCTGATGCCATCTGCTCCAGGGATGACCTTGACAATTCTGCCGAGCTTCCATCGCAAAGTCGGCAGGTTGTCGTCCTTGATGACAACCATCGTATCGGTTGCTAATTGTCCCGTCGCTTGTCTCCATTTGGTACGTACTTGTAGGTCGGAAACGTACTCTTTATACCATCGGGCCCAGAAGTGTTGTCTAAGCTGCTCAATCCTTTGGTATCTTGTGAGCCTCGAAGAATGAACATCTGCCAGACAGGATGTTGGAAGTGCTGTGAGTGATCGTCCGATAATAAAGTGACCAGGAGTTAATGGTAGCAGGTCGGAGGGATCACTGGATAAAGGAGTAAGTGGACGGGAGTTCAATATTGCCTCTATTTGACACAATGTTGTGTAGATTTCTTCAAACGTTAAATGACAGTTACCTAAAACTCTAGTTAAGTGATGTTTGGTGGATCTCACCCCGGCTTCCCACAAACCGCCAAAGTGTGGTGAATATGGTGGAACAAAGTGAAACCTAATTCCGTCGTTGGCTGCAGCCTCAGATAACCTTGTAGCTTGACTGGCAAGAAATCTTTTTAACTCATTATAGGTGCCGACAAACTGAGTCCCATTGTCGGAGTATATGTCGGAAGGTAAGCCGCGGCGACTAATGAATCGCCTTAAAGTAGCCATATAGCATTCTGCTGATAAATCGCTACATAACTCTAAATGCACACATTTGGCTTTAAAACAAACAAATATTACGATATAAACCTTAATTATTTGACACCCACGACCTTTACGCGATGCAGCCATTATCGGTCCTGCATAATCTACGCCGACAACCTCGAAAGGAAAACCTGGAGTCACTCGCGAAGATGGCAAACTACCCATGAGTGGTGCCACCGTTGCACCCCGCATACGAGAGCACAGGATGCATTTATGATACGTTGACCTAGCTTGAGCGCGACCTCCAATAGGCCAATAGGTATTCCGTACATATGATAACATAGCTTGAGGTCCGGCGTGTAATAATAATTTATGAACAAAGTTAAAGTAAGTTATCGTTATAAAATGCCTTTTTGGCAGGACGATTGGATGCTTTTTGTCGAATGAATAGGGCGTGTTTTTTAGCCGACCACCTACACGAACAAGTCCCTCAGCATCCACAAAAGGATCCAATTTTGTAAGTGGGTCTTTGGCTTTGAGTGCAGTTTTGTTTTTAATAAAATCATATGAATAAAATGCTTCAATTTGTGCTAATTTTATTAAAATATTCGTAGCCTCTTGTAACTCCTTAGCACTGAGAGGTCCTACACGTTTAGCGCCAGGCAAACGCGTGTTATTGATAAATCGTAATACATAAGCGGCAACGCGTTTGACTTTGGTGAAACTCGAAAATTTTGTAAAATTTAATTCCACTAAAGGACACAAAGTTTCGCTAACTGCGTTAGTTGTGATCACTTCGGCGTTTAACTCAGCATTAGAATTGCTTGCCTCGTATGTCTTAGGCCAATCTTTCTCATCCTTTCGTAGAAAGGACGGTCCAGTCCACCAAAGATCAGCAGTAGCAATGGAATCCGCATTAAGACCGCGCGAAACCAAATCGGCGGGATTATCATTTGTAGGTACGTGCCGCCAAGGCCAACTACCAGTAATTTCGAGTATATCGGACACACGATTTCGTACGAATACTTTAAGCTGGTTTGGTAGCATCCTAAGCCACCCTAACACGATCATCGAATCGGTCCAAAACGTGCAGCTATCTGCAGTCATACGAAGCGAGTTTAAAGCCTTTTGATATAGTTGCGCTCCAATCAGCGCTCCACATAGTTCCATTCTCGGGATAGTTACCGGTCTAATTGGAGCTACTCTACTCTTTGCCATCAGTAACCGCGTAACTATTCCAGCCGTAGTAATGGTGCGTACATATAAACAAGCTCCATAAGCAGCTTGAGAAGAATCTGTAAAAATATGGAACTCTACTCGCGATGCGTTAATTCCTAAGACGCCACGGGGAATACGCAGATTGTTTAATGCTGGCAAAGATCTTATACTCTTGTGCCAATTTTGTGAAATTTCTTGGGGAACTTCATCATCCCAAGATATTTTTGCAAGCCAGATCTGTTGCAGCAAAATCTTGCCCTGTACCACGACAGGAGATAAAAGACCTACGGGGTCAAATATTTTGGCAATTGTAGACAGAATAAACCGTTTAGTTAGCTTATCTGGAGTTTTTCCTATGTCAATAGTAAAGTACAGTTCATCTGATTCACATTTCCAACCTAGCCCTAGCGTTTTAGATTCATCTAAATTACCTAAATTAAGATCTCTGGATTCGCCTGTACATTCCATGATGAGACGAGGCTCATTAGATCGCCACTTACGCAGATTCATACCAGCACCTCTTAAAACTTCGCTGACCTTTGATATTGTTTTGAGTGCCTCCTGTTCTGTGTCAGACCCTGACAAATAATCATCCATGTAAAAGTCATGGGCAATGGTCTCAGCAATTTGAGGGTCAGCACATTCCAGTGACAGCTGCTTAAGGCAGCGGACAGCCAAGAATGGTGCGCTCGCGGTCCCGTACGTGACCGTATTTAACTTATAAGTGCACAAGGGTTCAGACGGATCCTTACGCCAAATAATTTGCTGTAAATGCCTGTCATCAGGATGTACGACTATCCTTCTGTACATTTTCTCAACGTCAGCTGTGTATACAAAGCGATATTGTCTAAATCGTAACAAGATAGCTATGAGATCGTCCTGAATAGTCGGCCCTACTAGCTGTATATCGTTAAGCGACACATCAGTCGATGTACGCGAACTGGCATTAAAAACGACGCGTAATTTTGTCGTAAGACTTGATAGACGAAGTACGCCGTGATGCGGCAAAAAGTTTCCTTCCGTCTCATTGCTAGTAACCTTGGACATGTCTCCCAAAGTCTCGTATTCATTCATAAACTCCGTATACATAGATTTTAACTGTGCTTGTCGTTCAAGCCTGCGCTCTAATGACATAAAACATTGCTTGGCCCGCTCGTACGAATCGCCCAAAGAGGATGACGGCTGCTTTAAGGGATATTTTACCACGAACCTACCATCGGGTAATCGCGTAGTGTTTTGAACAAAGTGCTCCTCGCAAGCCCTTTCCTCGTTGGTATAGTAAGCTGCCGCGGGTTTAACTGTAGCTTCGTCTAATTTCCAAAAACGCGTCAATTCGTCATCCCCATTGTTCAAGTGCACGAAATTGCAACTTACGCTTTTGGAATTAGGGTTGTTTGCATAAGAGCCCGACACTACCCAACCGAGCCGGGTTTCATAAATCGTGGGTTTGTTTCGCCCCAAGGTCAGCCTACCATTTCCTAATAATTCCCAATAGACATCGGCGCCAATAAGAAGATCGACAGCTGCCGGCTCATAGAACTTAGGATCAGCTAGGACTAAATGTTTAGGTAGGTCCAACATTGATAAATTTACCTCACGCAAAGGTAAGTTACTTGTAATTTCAGGCAGTACAAAAAATGATGTTTGGATACTGAAACTTTTATCTAATAATGACGTAAGTTTTGCCTCACACAACTTATTTAATTTAGAGTTAACGTTGGTTATTCCTGACACAGAAGCGTTGACACCCCTGGTAGGTAAGTTCAGTTTTTTACACAAATTTTCAGTCATAAAACTAGAGGTACTACCGTTATCTAAGATGGATCGTGCTACATGAACGTTACCGGCACGATCGTACACTTCTACCAACGCCGTAGACAATAAGACTTGGCCTTGCATAGCTGGATGAGCTGTCAGCATAACGCTGTTATTGGTACTGCTGCTGGGGCCAGGTAGCGGTTCATGTTGATCGCAATTGGTGACTTCAATTACTGGCAATGTCAATTGTGATACTGGCGGAACCCTATCTACGTGTAGAAGCGAGTTATGACGCAATGAGCACGACTTACACGGACCACGTCTACAATATTTAGCTATATGGCCAGGTTTCAAACAATTCATACATATTTTCATCCCATGAACCTTATCTGCACGCTCTTTGTTAGATAATGCGAGAAAGTCGGGGCACTCAAATAACCAATGACCACGCTTACATAATGGACACTCAATACTAAATAGTGGGCTACTCACAGTATTGTTTTGATGGGCATCTAGTCCTACGAAACAATTCTCCTTTACCCGTCGTACGGCGGAGCGCGCGTGCGTCCCGGCGGCGAGGCCGGCGCCGGGCGCGAGCGGCCAAGACGCACGTCGTCCCGGCCCATCCATCGCCATTGTCTCCAAAAGATCCGCACGATCGCTGAGGAAATTTATAAGAGAATCGAAAGTAACCTTTCCGCAACTAGGCACAAACTGTTCCCACTCTCGTCTTGTGACATTGTCCAATTTTTGACATGTTATATACACTAATAATGTATCCCAGTATGATGTCGGTTCGTTAAGTGTATTTAAAGCACGAATGTTTTTACATAACGTGTCAATAATGTACCGAATACCTGTCGGTGATTCCCTGGTGATAGGGTTTATATTAAATATTGCTTTGATATGGTTATTCACTAATAACCTACTGTTATTGTAACGATCGCATAATAACTGCCAAGCAATTTTATAGTTACTGCTAGATAACGCTAATGATTGTATTACTAACGCGGCACTGTCTTGTAAAGAGGCTCGCAAGTAATGGAACTTGTTTACATCATCGATGGAGTCGTCATTATTGATTAAACTCTCAAATGTATCGCGGAACTCAAGCCATGTATCATATGAACCTCCAAATTTAGGTAAACAAATCGTTGGCAACTTACATTTTACTTGCGAGTGACGCCTGGTACCTTTTTCGGAACCCCCATCGCTAGCCGGTACCTTCGTATGCATTGTAACCAATTCCGTAGCCGCCGCGACTGTAGTGTAATATAAATTCTCGAAGTTCGACCTTTCGTCCAATTGCACCTCGTCATCTTCCATCATATACTCTAACTTGGTTTGATACTCGTCGTACGTGTTATATAAAGATTCCATTTTCGCAATACGAAGTTGTAATTCTGTCACCTGAGCTGCACACAACGTCTGATCGGCTATTTCTTGTAAATAACCTGAAAATTTAGTCAATCGTGCCTTAATATGACCGCGTTTTTTAATTAACTCCTTAATTACGGCTTCCGACATCTTAGATTGCACTTCGTATTTACCTTGGACACTAATATACACTTTGTTTCACCAAATCACCAACACACTATTACGACAAGTTAACTTTAAAACGCAAATTTAATAAAACAGGGCGAAATACGTATTAAAATGTTGTTTACAATAAGCAAGATAGTTAAAGTCTGACGATTAACTCGACAGCCGGGCGACCCGTTACCGTTAGTTTTAACAAAGGAACGTCTTATCTGCGCTTAGCCTAATGTACTTAGAAATCTTAGAATATATGCAATATGATTTATTTGCGAATCGCGCTTATAATTTATGTATAACTAGATGTAAAATAGCTTTGAATAGCTCCGTTAATCCCTTTAACACCCAACTATGACTTTAAACTTTATAAATGGTGTCAAGTAAAGGAATATTGTAAATGATATTTCTAAATCGAATTGGACACGGAAAATACGGGAAATAAAGGAACGGACTCACTTTATGCTCTGAACCTGTTCACTCGGTATAGTACTCGATGTATTGTAGGTATAGTAGTAGTTCTCGTAGCTCGCGGGGTCTGCTTTCGTAGCTGAAGTGAAGTGAAGATATCGCCGCACCGGGATGTTTCTGGCTGCACTCCTCACTGGATAAGCATCAGCATGTTGGATGCGCAGGAAATATTCCACTGGATGCGTTTCTTCTTGATTTCAGCCGTAGTGGACTCCTTAGTGTTTCGCTGATTCAATTAATTATTCGGATCGAAGACCATGTATTTTAAGAATGTATTTATTTATAACAAAAAAATAGGAAGAAAGTATACAAGTCCGTTTTCGGATTCAAAAATTTGTCTAGTCACAGCGATGGTCCGAGAGAGAAGGTCGAAGAGAGGGCGGTTGCCCTCCCGCTCCCCGCAGTCCCCTCTGAAGCCTTGCGTTTCGTTACAACAGTATGTATATGTAAATATTATGAATGATAAGTCTTCTTCTCCAGGTCCGCAGGATTTTATAGGGATTGAGAAACTTATTTCAGGGCTCTGTGGTTCTGCCTGCTCCTACTCTTCTGAAGGTTTCAGGATTGGAATGCCGGTTTCGAAGAAAGCGCAAGGTCATTGCTCATTTTCTGTACATTGACAACCCTAAACCGAGTGCCCCAGAAGGCTTAAACGTGGTGGAGCTACAGAAAGTCACAGAAAGTATTAGTGGCGATAGCACCTTAGAACTCTTTTCGAAATTAAATCTATGTTTGGTATTGCGGGGACATGAATCAGGCTTCAAAGAGGCGCTTCTTTTGTCGTTTGACAAAATTACTTAATTCTTGTCGGGTGGCTACAAGGTGTGTTTGGGAGATGCCTCTGATCACTTACTCTTTTGGCCTACTGAGGTGGACTGTGGACTGACTAAGCTAGGCGCTTTGGACAGGAAGGTGTTACATATGGTATATGGTATGTTAAAGCCATCATTTATGAGACTGTTCATTCTGCGTAAGAGTCGAGGCCGTGAGTCGTGACTTTAAATGCCAAGAATCTCCACAACCGCGAGATGTACAGGCTCAGAGAATATTTCCTAAACAACAAGTATAGAATTAATCGCAGTGTAGTAGTAGTTGACTGACAAGAGGCAGAAACGACATCGAGGCGACCATATACTACATCAACAACGGTCAGTGCCTCTTGTCAAGTTTGCGGTCGGATATGCCGATCGCGTATCGGTCTTTTCAGCCACCAAAGACGGTGCTTCGCAGACTGAAGACCACAAATCGTCTGTAATAGACTGAAGGGCCTATGATGATGAGAGTAGTAGAAAATACGTGGCAGTAGACAAAGCCTTCACTTTTACCAGAGCATAGCACCGATGACCACAGGAACGTATGGAAGAGCAAGGAGCAGTACGGGTTGTTCTACAGGGTCCTTACAGGGTTTCGCTAAAACAACTTAAAAGGTTCTCGAGCCATCTGGCTGGGTCTGGGTCAAAGGACAGATACAGAAGATTTCACTTTTGGACACAGGGTATCGTCGAATTAGCTTTGCATTGTCGTCGGCACCGTATGTTTAGGTATTCACGAATTGCTGTTCGTTTAATTTTACCACAGGATTTAAAAAAAGCAACTATTAATACTTTTTAAAAATAATTTCAACTATTCGAATAGTATTCGAATAATTCGAATATCTGCGAAAAAAAAACGAATATTCGAATACCTATAATGGTCGAATATTTGCAGGCCCTACATACAACCTTTCATTCCCTTTTTAACCCCCTTAGGGGTTGAATTTTTCAAAATCGGTTCTTATCTCTTGTACACTTTATAAATGACACCTAGTGTGAAATTTTCAACTCTGTAGCATGTGTAGTTCCGGCTCTGCGTTGATGAGTCATTCAGTGAGTCAGTCAGTCAGTCAGGACAGGATACTTGCATTTATATATATAGATTTGATATAGATAGATAGATAAGGGGATAAGTTGAAAAAACTAATTTTCCGCGTGAATTTTGTCAATTTCGAGTAGTTTTTGAAACAAAAATTATCAATGAAAAATTCAAACTGTAGGTTTCAAATATATACCAATACATCCCAATAGCCCTGTTCTAGGTAGTAACATCAATAATATGTTAAGAAACATGTTTGATCATAGAGAAAAATGTCAAAGCAATCAGCATTTTAAAAGGAATAAGGCCTCTTAAATATTTATTTTATTTTATTTTTAGTATTTTTGTTATAGCGGCAATAGAAATACATCATCTGTGAAAATTTCAACTGTCTAGCTATCACCGTTCTTGAGATACAGCCTGGTGACAGACGGACGGACGTACAGCGAAGTCTCAGTAATAGGGTCCCGTTTTTACCCTTTGGCTACGGAACCCTAAAAATAAAACTCTATAAATTATGTTTTTACTAAACTTGTTTCATTATATACTATCTACAATTAACGGGTCTGCCAATTACTTAGGTATTTAAAAGACATGGTTATTATCAATATTTAAAATCCTCTTAATAGTAGTAACCCTTCTTAAAAATTCAAAGGGTGATACGCTTTTCTTCCAATTTTTTCAACTCTTCTGAGTACTTAATGTTAAAACTGATGTCCACCTTTTTTCTTTTACTACCATGAAATATATTGTTTTTAAATCTCATTTCCTGCCATTTCGCTTCTTTCCTTAATGCATCAAGAAACAGTATGAATGTTGGTTTTTTGTTCACTCTGGAGTTAAATCGTCTATTCCATCCTTCTATGGGATTGTTTGTGCGAAACACATCATTGTAGCAGCTTATGTCCACAGTTGGTTTAAGCCATTGTTTTTCAAAGTAATTGAGAAACTTTTCCATACAGTCAGAGTCTGTAGCGTGCTGTTTAATGTACAACCAACATTCAGTGTAGTACGCTGCAGGTAAAAGAGGAAAATTTGCACAAATTCCGATTAAGTCTCTAGACTCCTTGTTTTCATCGGCCTTCAAAGCCTCAGCTTTTTTCCAAACAGCTTTATTTAGGTGAAAATAGCATCCTGATATATTTATTTGCGGAAATGCTTTTTTTAAAGCATTTATAATAGCAATTTCATAATCGCATTTTATCTTATTAATAGTTATTCCCAAATGTTGTTTCAAGAGTTCAAAAAACCGTTCGTAGGTGGGTAAGGACCAAATTCTTTGCAAATACTGTCATACATTAATGTCCACCTCATCTCAAACTAAAAATAGAACATTTATCGTTAATTTGTAGAGTAGAAAAACACGCCAAATAACAGTTCCTATTAACCCAATCATCAATAAACGAATTGATTTTCAGAATAGTTAATAAAAAAATTATTCAGAAATATACTTTTTTATCTTTATTATATTTCCCATACAAAATGAATATGTCCGTACTCTGCTTTCTCGAGAATATATTGATTTAGTTTTAAAGTACGAACGCCTTAACTTATACAGTTTATTTGTATGTATAGTCTTAGGTTTTGTTAAGACGCAGGTATAGTTTAATATTCGATATCCTTCATCATTTCAAATTTTGCGGCTATTTTATGCATGTCCCAAATATTCTTCCATTGTGCAACCTCCAGTTGTGCGACGACATTACACGGAACTTACAACGCTATTCCAGTAGATTCTTCAATTATTTTAATGGAACACTGACTCCGAACTTGCAAGCTTGACTTCGATAGTGCTGCCATGTTGTTATTTCTGGTTAGGTCGTGAAGTATTTTGCCTCCATTGTGCGACAAGGGACACAACCATTGTGCTACGTGTCACAACGGTAATTCGTCGAAGCAAAGACAACGTTACCAATTGTGCTTACAAGCTTTTATTTAGTTTCACCTGTCCCGATGTTTATTTATTATTCATCTTCAAACCTTGTACATTGTACATTTACAATTTTATACTACTTTTTATGCTACTTTTTTCCGGTGTGACACATTCCATTGTGATTTCCGTTGTCCAACGATGCAAAGAATTTGGTCCTTACCCAGGTACATTGCAATTTATCAGGTAGTAGGGCATAAATCACTCCCACCACATTTACCGAATCGCTGGTACTATGCAAATCAACATGTATAGACACAATTTGGCAAAATGGTTTCGGCGTTCGTGTGAACGTGCCGTCAATAAAGAATAGTTTATCTTCAAGTTTCTTTACGGCAGATCTCATAAACTTTGTAGAAAATATTAATATTTTGTCGTCTGCGCCATCATCACATAGCAAAAAATGATTTGCCAATATTTCTGGAACTTTAACTTCTTTCAGGGATGCAGCTTCCGTTCGCTGTGTTTGCAGGAAATTTCTTCTAGCACGTCGTAATATATCTTTTTTGGACTGAAAATTTGGTATATAACCTTCATTTTCTTCTGCTGCAAATTCCTTTTCAAATATCTGCTGAACCGGTTTATATTTCTTACATACTTCTTTTTTGCACCGATCCATAACTACATCAACCCTATTTTTGATATGGTTAGACCTGCATGTATGTTCTGGTGATCGCAAAATTGATGTCTTGTCCTTATTAATTGTTATTGTCGCACTACAAATATCTCGGTTTGCACATCGCCACCTTGAAGACCCACCTTTGTTAGTAACAATGATGTTGTACCTGTAACCGCCAACCAACACAGCAGGCTTGTTCTTTTGACTGTCTATAAAAATAAGCTTCGTGTCTGAACACCCAGAACTAGTGCTAGGTTTTTCATCCATTATAGTTGAAGCCGGAGAACGTATATGTAATAATGCGATTAATTAGAGCAACTTAATTTTCCTCATGCTATTTTATTAGTTTCATGCAATCAAAATGTCATTTGTCAATTGCAGACAGGTTGTTTTTAATATTCAAGTACGGCTTCCGAATAGGTTTTATTCTACGCTACTACCAAGTCAAGGGGGATTCACTACCCACCGCGAGTCATGAAATATACCTAACTAACTAATTTCGGGTCACAATTGTGACCCGACCCGCCCATCGCATTTTTTATGATTATATATTACTAGCTGTGCCCCGCGGTGTTACCCGCTCATCCCACGGGAACACTAAATTTATTCGGGATGAAAAGTATCCTATGTCCTTCCCCGGGACTGAAACTATCTATATACCAAATTTCATCTAAATCGGTTCAACGGTTTAAGCGTGAAGAGGTAACAGACAGACAGACAGACAGACAGACAGACACACTTTCGCATTTATAATATTAGTATGGATATGGATATTATTAACCAACTTCAAAAAGGAAGAGTAAGTGTTCGTTTATATTGAATCGTTTTGTACGTAGGTACGTTTACCTACCGATTTTTCCGTGAAATATAAACCGTTTTTTAATCAAATGAGTATACAACTACGGTTTTCCATTTTCATTCATTCGGGATCTCAGGATTGGTTTAACGCAGAACCAACCATGAGATGTCTATTCTTGAACCTAAAAAGAATTTTCCAAATCGACTGATAAATGACGGAGTTCTGAGGTAACAAACATTAAAAAAAAGATATATATATATATACAACCGAATTGAAAAACCCCTCCTTTTTTTTGAAGTCGGTTAAAAATTTACCTGATTATGAACTCTCGAACTGCCCACTGGATCTCAAGATTGATTTAGTGCAGACGTGTGTGGTTTTCACATTTCGATGCACCTTAATGAAAATATAGAGCCTAGATTTTCAAACCACACATGTCAGCGTTCCAATCAATCCTGAGATCCAGTGGACATTTCCAGGGTTCCCCATCAGGTTAATTTTATGATACTGGCTCTAACCTCATGAAAGTGAATCGGAATGCGAAAGCTGCACATTTTGTACCTTTAACAAGATTTACATTCAGTAGATACTTCCAGGCTTCCAGGGTCATCATAAAGTTCGGGTCAGGTTCGTCTTATTTAGGACGTCCTGGTTGTTGTAGGCAACCCTAGGAGTAGGACACTCTCACAACGCGCTACAAGCAACGACGTTGTATGTCATACAAAATTAGCAATGAGATACTATTAGTCTATTAGGCTAACACCGTTGCAAAAGCGGTAAATGACAAAAAGTGTGCGGCTTCTGTAGTATCTTTATTCTGCGCTAACTTGTAAAACTAGGTCCTAATGCGTAAGGGGCGTCTTGCTTTCATGACATTTTTAATTAATGACGATTTGCTTTAACGGCCTTTTTATTTGCGGACAATTTACTGCTTGGCCTTTCTTCCCTGTGGTCATTTTGGTTCAACGGACATTATGGTTAGGGGACTTAATGCCAATAAGGACGTTTTGCTCCGAGGCCCACCTCCTCCGAATTGTTTTAGATGTAATTGATCTCTTTAAGCCTGATAAGAAGAAATAAGACATTAGCTATGATAAGAGAACTTATTTATTGAGTTATGTTGATTTGTATCCCTGCCTTTAAAGTTTAATATAAAAAATGATGTATGCCATTACTAGTATTTGTGTTATTAAAATAAAATACTAAGACTGATGGTAAATTAGGAAAAACACAAGAATAATCAAAGAAAGTGGAAACTTGAAATTTAAATAAACATGATAGTTTTTTTTCTGTTTTTATTTACTTATTCATGTTTACCCTGTACATTCCTATTTTTTTCCTGGTTTTGGGTTACTAGGTACCGATTTAAGATGACTTAACAATAATTGGGTTTATATTGTATTTATTATTATTATTTATTTATTTATTTATAGCAACCATGGTATTACAAGGTGTTACAATTATATAAGGTTTAAAATATATTATTGATTATAATAGTTGCATAACACATTTCCGGACCACAAAATGTCTTTAATAATCATGAGAAAATGTTTTCCTCACTATAGTTGCTTAAAGTAATATTCTAGTAATAAGTATGATATGAAAGGTCGTTTAATTGTTTTTTTCTAGTATCTGCCAAAAAATTGCAGTGTCGCTTAGAGGGTTTCTCTGGGTTTTTTTTCAGGTCAATTTAAATTAAGCGACATTTATATCAGAAGATTCTAAGTTTTTTTCAGTAACGTTACTATTGGTGGATAGGTATTACAATTTAATAAAATACGTCCATAGAACTGAAGTCTCTAAAACGACTAGAAAAAAATTACGATTTTTTTAAAGAAAATTAATACTTTTAAACGCTCTCCTGTAAAGTTAGCAAAATGTCGCTTAAGGGGTTTCTCCTTTTCACCGTCGATATAATTTGTATCACAAATAATTTAACAAAATCATAAACAAATGCAGATACAACGACAAATTCATCATCAACTGGGGGCACATCTGCCAGTGCCAGATGCGGATCAAAAATTCTTGCAAATTGTTTTATGGGCAACCGAGATGCCGAAATTCAAAAGCGTTGTGCTCATAATCCAACCGTGAAGCGAACCATTGTCCAGCAAATGCAAACGTTTCTTCATCAGAACAATGATTTAGTGAAAATGATCAAAATGGCACTGGATCGGATGCCATCAGACAGCCATAATATTGTTATGAGCCGACAAAACAAAGGTTTAAGTCACCAACAATAGATGAAGTGGCTATTGTTGTGGTTGGAGAAAATTTGCAATCAAGAGATATTGTGCTTCATGGTCGGAATAATGAATTAAAGCGTGTGTCTGAAACGCATAGAGCTTAAGTATGATGCTTAACAATATCCATTAATCTTCTGCCAGGGCGAAGACGGATACCATTTTAATATCAAAATGGGTCACAACAACAGGTAAATAAAATAAACTAAATGAAATAATATATTTATAAATCAATATACGTATCTATGTCATTGTTTATCATTTGTGATTCCAGATGCTGAAACCATCAAAAAAGTCAGTGATCGGTCGGTGAGTCAGGTCTCCGTCGTTTGTCGTCGTGATCTGTGCGTTATTTGAACCTTCCTGTTATCTTTTGCGTTATTTGAATTTTTACCGACTACCGTTTGTGCTCGATCTGTGCTACGGCGCAGAAAACATAACCTTTTCTCTAGCGTTCTTTAAGAGAATATTACAAGAAATAGCACCAGGAGAGGTATGTACACCATGCATCAATTTTTTATAACTACTTTTTAGTTTTTATAAGTACGTTGTATAATTGTAGCCATGATATTTTTTTATTCATCATTATCACAGAAGTAGGTTCTGTTGAGTAGTATCTCATAAAAATAAGAATCGCACTGTGGTCGGCAATGGCGCGATGGGTTCCGGCGGGCGGCGCAGTCACGGCCTGCGAGCCATTTCCGGTCTATTTTTATATAACTATTCAACTTATAGCAAAAAAGTTTCCGTCTTTTCAGATCGCATTTAATGGAGCAAGCAAGATCTATATGCCATCCTTGCATGCAGAGAGCTCATCGTGCTGTACAAGCTCAACTTCATCAACCACAACCTGAACAACCACTACCTGAACAACCACAACCTGAGCACCCATAACCTGCTCCCGCTATGCCTTTGGGCTTTTTCAATCTTAGCGGCCATTCACGTTATGCCAATACGGCAAGGCGCTGTGTGTTTGACAATTGCCGAATCGCACCAACAAATGCGGTGCCTAATTACGTCAATAATAATTATGATAATAGATTATGACCAATAATAAACTACTATTTTTGTTTATCTTTTTTCAAATGTTTATGTCCTCCTTGAGTGCAGCGGGCCGGGCCTCATCGCCTCATACAAAATCGTGCGATGCGGCCCGCCTCAGAGTGCGATGGTTCATATAAAATACTGGAGAGCGATTTCTGCGCTGCGGGCCGGCCCGTAGCAGCCCGCCCAAAATATACGCGTACGCTAACTTGACAAGACTACAACCTCTTGAGTCTACCACTTCCACCGCTATTTATACCAAGCTAGTCATTAAATAACACCAAATATATCTACATACAGTACTAAACATTTACATACAGTACAATATTGAAATAATACGATCACCGTACCTGAATTATTAATGTAATTATTTTTCGGCATTCCCATACGCCAAAATAATGCCCCTTTGCTTAGCAAAACTGGAAGTTAAAAGCTTTCAATTGAGGTATATTTCAGCTTTGTCCGCCGTGGAATTTTTTTCCATAGTAAAATACCCAATGACAATGTCCTTTATCAATTTTTGTTTAAGATTTGATCTTTGTATTAATTTTAATTTTAAATTGTTAGCAAGATTTCTTTAATAACTAAGCAAAATTTAAACCATGCAAGATAGAAATTACTTAATGTGTATACAGGTGTCCCACGGCTATGCCACATGGGGATTATGCGATGTTCATGGCATTATTGTTTCTACCTAGTCGCGATTCTACACAATACCTATGAATTCCACACAGCTGAAGTTTACCACAGGCGTTATTCTTCACAGTCATTATTTCTACACAATCTTGACTCTACCTAGTAGTGATTCTACACAATATTAATTCCACACAGCTGAAGTTTATTACATGCGTTATTCTTCACAGCCATTATTTCTGCACAATCTTGACTACCTAGTAGTGATTCTACACAATATTTATTCCACACAGCTGAAGTTTATCACATGCGTTATTCTTCACGGTCATTATTTCTACACAATCTTGACTCTACCTTCTACCTAGTAGTGATTCTACACAATATTAATTCCACACAGCTAAGGTTTGTCGCATGCGTTATTCTTCACACAATTATTTATATTTCTATACAATCTTCGCAACTATTATTAATGTACAACATCGGTCACATCTCTGGTAAAAAAACACCCTTATACATATGAGTAATTTTTTTTTATATATATTAGCTTAAGGTATTTACACTAACTACTAAGAAACAGTTTTCATATCAGAAATAAACTTCACTGGCCACAGAGGCCACTTGTCAAAGCCATTGTCCTGATTGACGTTGTCGAAATTGTTCACGGATCAAAAATAATTAATTTCTACTGCTTAAAGTTGAAAAAAAGATGGAGGAAATAGTGTTCATAAAAAGCAAAAAAGGGAGGGACATTTTATTAGAAAGTGGATATAAGTATTATTTAAGGGGTAACCGGAAGAATGGTACTAACTGGCGATGTGTAAATTCTTTATCGTGCAGTGCTTCAATAAGTATTGGTAAGGAGAATAATGGTGTTCTAAGAGAGAGTGCACATATGTGTAAACCCAATCAATTCCAAAATAAAGTGGACATTTGCATACATAATTGTAGGGAAAAAGTTGTAAAGACCATGAAATCTATTCAACGCATATTTGAAAAGGAGTTTGAGGCTTTAGGACGAAGCCTCCCTCAGCGAATCTAAAAAGATTCCCGGATTCAAAGCTGTAAAAGACGCACTGTACAAGCGACGATATAAGGCGTTGATGGTCGAAAAAAGCTGTTTTGGAAATATTGATGACATCACGTTACCCCCAATTCTTTTTGAGGATTTTCTGATTAGCGTTAAATATATATAATATATCTATAATTATATTTGCTACACCTCTAGCTAGGGAGGCCACTCAAAAAAATACGAGTTTTTTAGGCGATGGGACCTTCAAACCTTCGCCGTTCTTCCAATTGTATACGCTTCACGCGGATTTAAAAAAAATATGCAGATGAGGATACCATAATTGTACCCGTAGTTAATGCTTTGTTACCTAACAAACAGCAGAATACATACGAGCTGTTATTTTCAACACTCAAGGAGAAACTGTCGTTAAGTAAGTACAATTTAAAAGTGATTTTGAGCTAGCGATAATTGCCTTAAAACAAGTTTTTAAAAATGTGACCATAACTGGATGTTTTTTGCATTACCAGCATAGTATTTGGAAAAAATCTGAGCTCTCAGCCACTAACCATCCAATTGGTAAAGGCATTACAAGGCAGCTAATGTAAATAAGCGTTATTTCCGCCAGCGGAAATTCCGGATGGATTTCGTGTGATTAGTGACCGCGTGCCTAATATTGACGTGTTTACTGGCTTCATAAAATACTACAAACGAGAGTGTATGAACATAATAAAACCCGAGATATTTAGTTGTCATAAACAATTAAATAAAACGACGAATTTTCTGGAAGGGTGGCACCACCGTATTAATGTTAGATTTGGTCGCCATCCGAAACCATTTTTATTTTTATATAAATTAAAAAGAGAGGCGAAACACCAGGATTTTAGAATTACGAGAAATTTAGCCGGATGCACAAAAAAGACCCCAAAAAGCGAAAAACAAACCATTATACAGGAACAGATATGGTTGAAAAATATTTACACAATGAGTTATCAATTGCCGAGGCCTTAAAGGCAATGAGTGATTTCGATGACTACTTATTTGTAGATTACGACAGCTCAGGATCGGATGATGACAGCCAAGGCCTAGAAGCAGATGCTAATTGTGGCTTAGAAACAGATGACGATTATGAATCAGAAACGGATGCCGATTCTGACCATAATAATCACTGACTTATACAGAGTGACAGCTCGGACATGAACATTTTCTAATAAGATCTAAGTATAGTTTTTTTTTTGTTAACCAGTCTGTAAGTGATTACAATCGCAGACACTATCCATGTGAAGTTGACCACCCAAAATCGTTTTCCCGCAATTAGCATAACAATATCGTTAGTTCACGTTTGCACAGCAGGTAAAAACGTTAGGATCCGATTTTGAATTTTGGTGGCGGCATACAGATCTCAGCCAAACCACACCAAATTCAAATTCGGATCCTACTCGTAACAATTTTACCTGCTTAACAAACGTGAACTAACGATGAACTAATGTACGATTCCCATTGACCGGGCCGGGCCGGATCGGCTGCCGCCGCGTCGCAACGGGCACTCTGGCAGCCGGCAACGGCCGACCGCGTCCAGTGACCAGGTCGGGCGGGTTCAGCTGCCGCCACGTTCCAGCGGACGCTGGAGCGCCCGGCGGCAGCCGACTTCGTCCGTCCGCACGATTAAATCTACTAAGGCGACCTACTTGAATGTCTCAGTCCGAACGGAGCCGATGGCGCGTGGCGGTGACCGAACGGAGCCGATGGCACGCGGCGGTGACCGAACGGAGCCGATGGCGCGCGGCGGTGACCGAACGGAGCCGATTACGCGCGACGACAGCCTAGCACCTCCGTCCGCGTCCGCAAGCGCCCGATCGGCCGCCCGGCCAGCGGGGCGAAAAACATTCGAATATGGGATATGTATAGAAGCTCTTAAATTCCTTTGGCAACTATTTAGATGCGCTTGACGCGCGCCGAATCCGCCCGGTCAGTGGGAATCGTACATAAATATATTGATATATGTACCATTTGCGGGTAAACGATTTGGGGTGATAACTTCTCACGGATGCCGTCACTAGAGAGTTGAAAAGATGATTTTAAGCATAATATGTATAGCCATAAATACATATTATAGAACATGAAGCTTTGTTCAATTGACTGTATCTTTTAGAGTGAAATGCAGATTTACGTAATTTTTCAGGTAAACACGTTTGAAATTAAAGTGAAATAGTATACTCTGTAAGCTCGTAATCGGCTGTCCCGACCGATTATTTCAAAAGTAATAATAATTATTTAAAGAAAAAGCACGTCTTATGTAACTTTAACCCCGAAACTTTATGGGCCACTATTTATAGCACCATAACTATTTTTAGTATATTTTCTAGACGCGATAGAAGCTTTTAAAAATACAGTCCCCTGGTTGTCCCCATCACTGTATGTATTCCCACCTAAAAGGGAAATTTACAAAAAAGTTATTAAAACTAAATACAATTGGCAATGAATATCATACAGTAAAACAATGACATATTATTGTCGTAAAACAAACTATGTTACTATTTGAATTTATTTATTAAAGTCCTCTAAATTTTGTCCTTAGAATTTGTATACGTAGTCCCCTGCTAAAACAATAATCCATAATAAAACAAAACCATTATGGTTACAAATGTTATTTTAAAGAGAAACAAAGCGCAATTACTGTGATGCTGGCAACCATGCCGAATGCGGCAGCGAGACGCTATTTTGTTTAGTGTCAGAGCGTCATTTGTGCGGTAAACACGCGTTTGTGCCGCTACCACAGACAGTCGTCTGGCAAGTAATAAATTTACTTTAATTAATTTAATTATGTTTAATAATAAATAATTGGTCTGTTATTTACGTCTAGTGATCGGTAGGATTTGAAAAAAACTATTTTACATCAGTTTTGCAAATATTGTGAAATACACAGTCCCCTACCAGAAAATGAAGCAGGGGACTGTTCTTCACTGCACGGGACTGTAGATTTTGCGTATTAGTTATTATGTATATGTATTGTCTAAGTCAATTTATCCGCTATTCTGCGTTATTAATGTAATCTAGAATAATCAAAGTGTAATTGCTTTGCATTACTTCCTTTATAAACTCAATTATTTTGCACAGGCTGATCAAACACACATGATTATGTCTCCTAAAAAGAAAAGGTTATCCCGAGAGGAATTGCTACAGAAAAAGAGAGAAGCAGAGCGACTAAGATACCAATAAAAAAAAAAATACCCTCAAAAGAGGGATGAAATGAGAGATAAAGAGAATTTTAAATACCAAAAGAAGAAAGAAAAGGGTTTTCTGGAAGTTAGTTAAGAATATGACACCTCGTGAACACAGAACTGTCTTAAAGAAGTGGAAATATTTTTTTGTTATGAATGTTTAAAGAAAGTTATGTTTCCTGCTGATATTTTCTTAAATAAACTTTTGTTGATTATTGATATGCGAATATGCCATAGTAAAAATAAATGATTGGTTAAAGTAAAATGACTTTTATCTAAGTGCAAAAGTCCCCTTTCTCACGAAACAGCCCCATGTCCCGTTTAAAGCAGTCCCCTCATGCCCGAAACAGTCCCCTGTTACGTTTTTTTGGAAAATCGTTAATAACTTTCAAAATACGTATAAATTCAGTGGGCCTCCTTATTAAACTAAAATTTAGTTAATTTTCTTCAAAATAGAATTCAGATTTTTGGAAATAGTTAAAAAAACGTGCCAGGACAGCATTTGTATGGGACCAATACGAGCTTACAGAGAATAAGCCATAAGTAGGCTTAGGACTACTTTTAGTTCAATAAAATTAGCTGAAAATTTGGCAAAATTAAAGGACAACTTCTATCTATCAGGATATGTAGGTTATAGAGCCAAGTTTAATTTTATCTACTCTCTCATAGGGTGAGCATCAAAAACGTAACGTAACGTAAAGTAAATCAAGTAATTTGAAACATGGGGGTCAGATTTGGGGGCAAATTAGAAAAAAAAATGGCAATGTATATCGTGTGACATATCAAATGAAAGGGTACATTATGAACAACTCAAATATATATATTTCATAATTCTAAATTAAACGGTTTTGAAGTTATTTACGAAAATGAGCAAAACTTGACGATTTCCCCACACACCCCTTATTTCCTAAAATAGTGAGTCAAAAAAAAAATATAGTTCAATACGTATAGATTGCAGAAAAACATTAACACCGTTTTACTAGTACGAATATTTATATTTCGCTCAATGGCCAAATGACTAAAATTTTAAAAATAGCATTGCAACGGTAAATAAAAGAGTAACAAAAAGAAATTATACATTTTTAGAAAGAACATTTCCTATTCTTTACTTTTGTCATACATATTTTGGCCGAGAAGTGTGAACTTTTTGAGATAACCAACCTTTTAGCAGAAAGAAAAGATCAATAATTAAAAATGTTAGTATTTGATAACAGATTGCGCTGATTCTATAAGTGATATCGCTTTTGTATGTATGAAAGGTTTATAGTAAATTTATTCAGGATTATTTCGTTCTATACACTTTGTATGTATCGTACACGGTTTTCTTTTAAAGTGGACAATACCGCGCTCCGGGACACATTCGAGGGCGCGGGGGGTTGATGCTCACCCCTGAGAGAGCAGGAAAAATTAAACTTGGCTCTATAGCCTACATACATATCCTGATAGATAAAAGTTGTCCTTTAATTTTGCCAAATTTCCCATACATTTCGATCTAATTTTCTTTAACTATTTGTCAACTCTCTAAAGACGGTGATTGTATATTGGTTATTTTGTTAGTTTACCTAAGAAGTCGTAAATATATAATATAATCTAGTAGTAAGTCTGTCACCAAAAATAAATAATACTTGAATGAGCATTTTTTTTGCTGTAGTATTTTTTTTCAGTAGTTTTTAGCTTTGTAGTGAAAAAAAAGAATAAAAAAAGAGTTTTGGTTGGTTAGAGTCGGGACGCCTCCCGCGGACTCGCTGACGACAGCCCAACTCTAACGCGTACCAGTTCACTACATAACATTACTCCACTTACTTCTTCAATAAAATACCTAGATAGATTCAGAGGAGAAGTATGAAACTTTGTAGTACATTCGCCATCGCATTATATGGTAGCGGTCGAGGTCCTCACATATTTAGAAGCAGGATGAAAATTAATATACTCGTTACGTTAGATAGGGGCTATAATATCGGAACATATAGTTCGACATAAATTTAAGAGCAGCGACTTTTCAATAAATTCGTAACATACAATCAGGCAAAGATATCGGAACGAAAAGATCGACAAAGGTATCGAAGCAGACAGGATGATCATAAATATCGGAACATTTATGAAAAATATACCTTAAGTTTTTGACATATAGTTTAAATTTAAATTTGTTACCATATTGACCTTTAAGTTGTCAAAAATTATTTTGACGTCTATACTGTGGATGATATAGTAAGCAGGGAAGTGAGTTTTTTAGATACACGAGAAGTTTTCAAGCAGCATCATACTGGAAAACTGCATACAACCTGCCACTGATAGGTATTCATATTACTAATTTTATGAACAGGCAGACCTTCTGGACTGGGTATTCTTTTTATAGAAAATGTATATATTTTATTTTTATTTTTGGAGTTTACTCCTTAAGAATCGATTTTCATATATAAGCCCGGGGTATGAAAAATATGGGGTGTAAAATCGAACGTATCTGCCGTGCTAATTTAAAAAGTCGTATCTCAGTATACGATCGGGGTAAAAATACGACTTCGTAATTTAGCAGGTTATGCGTTAAGCGTTATAGACTAAGATCCCGATATAAAATAACCTTCACCGAGATGTTTATTTGATGAAATGTATTTTATATTTAATTTAATATGTCAATAATTATATTGCATATGGGTTGCCTAACAAATTTTAGTCCAGGGTATGTTTAATTAATAATAATAAAAAATTGTTTTAAACATTTCACCGGTTTGATTAATATTAGATAAATTCTATACCAATCGAAAGTAAGAAGCCCATAGAATATGCAAACGTTAGGTTGCCTATTCTTTTCCCGTCACAACTATTGGGTAGCCAGGTATAAACAGGTAAATCTATACCTACTAGCATTTTGCAAAGGTCTAATTGTTGAATTGAAATTAAATAAAAGTAAAGATTATTTAATTATGAATTTATCTAATAATAAAATCGGTGAAATGTAAAAAAAAAAAAATTTAATTTTAAACTAAACATACCCTGGACTAAAATTTGTTAGGCAACGCATATACAATATATTTATTGACATTTTAAACTAAATATATAATACATTTCATCAAAGAAACATCTCTGTGAAGGTCATTTTATATCGGGAGCTTAGTCTATAACGCTTAACGCATAACCTGCTAAATTAAGAAGTCGTATTTATACCCCGATCGTATACTGAGATACGACTTTTTAAATTAGCACGGCAGATACGTTCCAAAAATATAAGTATTGCGAGGATTGACGTTTGGTTGTCAAAGGCGACGGTTGAAAATTTTATCAAATTTTATTTTATTTATAAGTTAATTCAGTTTTAGAGTCCTTTTCGCTGTTTTTGCGATGAGTGAGTCAAGTCGAGGTGTCGTGAGTGATACGTCACTTTTAGAATGTGGGCAGCGGGCTGCTCCGTCGTGGCTATCTGAAGTGGAGTTTGATAATAAGGCAGGGCCGAGTCAATCGGATATTGTATCGGACGCTGAGTCCATGTCGGATGTGCGGCATATAGCGGTGAAGCGTGCTTGTGGTCTGAGCGACGAAAGCTGTGGTTGTAGTGATAGTTTTATCACAATAGGCAGGAAACCTAAACGCTTGCGGGTTTTAGCAACCGCCAAAACGCAGCTGGAGCCGGACGGTGTGCCTGACAAGCTATTTGAAGTTTATATAGTGTCAAAAGAAGATATACCGAAACAGATTGGTTTGGCAAAGTTGCTGCAATTTAAGGGTATAAAAGGATTTTTATCCGTCAAGTTTATGGGTCCACGTAAAGTTCGTACAGTTTAACTCTAAGGATGATGCGGAGAAGCTTCTGGCTTCTCAGGAGTTTAACAATGAGACGAGACGTTATTATTGGTCTAATATGGCATGCTGCTCTTATGGAATTATAAGGCAGGTTGAGTTGGAGGTTGAGGAAGACGAATTTTTATTTTCGCCTTTTGTACGATTTGTTTTCATTTGTGCAGTAAAGATTAAATAAATAAATTTTTAAAGAATATTGAAGGGTCTGAAGACATTTAGTCAATATGTAGACTGAACCGTTTGGATCATGATGGGCGTTGGGTTAAGGCTGAAGCTATTCGTCTGTGTTTTAAGGGAACTTCCTTACCGCCATATGTTTATGCCTACGGTTGCCGATTTAAGGTAAATCAGTACACTTTCCCGGTTACCCAATGTTCAATATGTTGGAAGTTCGGTCATCTGAGCAGGTTTTGTCCTACTACTAAAGTTACTTGTCCGAAATGCGGCGGGGAGCATGCCAATTGCGAAACGACTATTTTTAGATGCATTAATTGTAAAGGCAGCCATATGGCCTTAGATAAGTCGTGCCCGGTTTTTGTGAAGGAGTAAGAAATTCGCAGGATTATGTCTGCTGAGGGATATATTGGTATATATAAACGGGCTTTTTGGTTGTATATGCAAAATAAGGAAAAAAAGGATACGGATGTTTGTAGTCAGGATGCGCCATCTGTTTTTGAGAATGACTTAAGTTTTGGAAAGTCATATAGAGATGCTGTTTTGTCGAAGCCGTTACAATCTAAAGAGTCTGAAGATTCTGTCTGTCAGGCTGAGGGCCAGCGATCAGTAAGTCAGTACAGATTAGAGAGCGAGCCACAACAAGAGGTTCGTAAGCCGCGGAAGCCAAAAAGAGTAACAGATGTGAAGAGGTCCGAGTGTCTATTGGTCAATCAGCCTACTATTGAGCAGCTGATATGGAAGATCAAAGACAAAATAAGGACAAGAAGAAGAGACGTATTACTTTTGAAAGGCTGGTTGAGAAGACGAAGGATATTTTGTTTTCTACCGAAAGTTAGGAGGAGAAGTTCAAAACGCTGTTTGGAATTGTTGTTAAGGGGATTTTGGATTTATTTAAGGATTTTTTTAAGGAAGGTGATTTTGTACGTTTGTTTTTGTCTAATGTAAATGGCTAGGTCTAATACCAGATCTTTCTTGAATCTAATGTTCAATTCAATATTGGCGGAACCCTTATCGCAATCGGCTAAATTTGTATACAGTTTTTTTTATGTAAATAGTGTATACAAATTTAGTTGTTTTCGTGTACATGTTATTTTTAAGTTTATTTATATCCAACAGGGTACATAATGTGATACTTAAACTATTTACTAATCATTATGTGCAATAAACGTATTGAGTATTGAGTATATATTTTATAATCGTTCTTAAGGCCAGGCGCGCACCACGATTTTAGTCGCGCGATAATTTTGTCGCATAAATGCAAGATACGGGTTTATATGAGAGTGCGCGCACCACGATTTTCATAAACCCAGAAGTACGCTTATTTCTGCGACAAAATTAGCGCGCGACTAAAAAAAAATCGTGGTGCGCGCCTGGCCTGAAGAGTAAACTCCAGTCGTGCGTCGGAGCTGACACACACACTTTTTTTTTTTAAATTAGTTTTAAGACATTGTACATATAATTATCCTTTCTTTTATTTTCATCTATAGTTTTTAGTATTTTAATATATATTTTATGTGTTCATTTCAAAATAAACTATTATCACATTTTATAAACTAGCTGTACCCGCGGCTCCGCACGTGTGACAATCGGTCTGTGTCAGTTTTGCTTTATAACAGTTTCTTGATACCCTGCAGACGGGACTTTCTGTGTAGCACATGTTTGAAAATAGTTTGTACCTCATTCCTAAGTAGCGTCATAAGATTTAGATGCAAACTTAACTGACTCGAGTGTAGTGGCTGGCAACACGAGATGGCAGCAAGAAGGCACCTTGTCAAATCACGTATCATTTGGACGTCCGCGTTCTACAAGGCGCGAGGACACGGATATATTGAATCAAGTTCGCGAACAAAGATTCATAAATACCACTCAGTTCGCAAATGAATACCAAGTGTCGAGCAGTACCATACGACGGCGTCTAAAAGAGGGTGGTTTGCAACATAGAGTGCCAGCAAGGAAACCGGCACTAACTAATAGACACATAGCGGACAGGTTGGAATTTGCAGCTAGGGAGTATCTAAATTATAATTTGACAAAGTGATTTTTACGGACGAAAAGGTATTATGTTCATCGGATAATGGCAGATTGAGTTTATGGAGACCGGATAATACGCGATATCTGAAGGAAAGTGTTGTGCCTAATTGCCAGAGTCGGCGTATTACGATTGGGTTTTGGGGCTGGATGTGTAAAGATGGCCCAGGGGAGCTGGTAGAAATTACAGGTCGCATGAATGGGGCGGATTATAAGGAAATATTGAATGATTCATTTTTGCCAACTGCCAACGTATTTAACCCAACTGAGCACATAACTTTCATGCAGGACAACAGCTCGGTGCACAATGCTCGTTTGGTGCAGAGAAATAACCTCATCTCTTGCTATCATGAGTAGTGCAGTGTAAGTGCTTGTCTTCTTGTTTGGCAATAAGCAATAAACCACATGCTTAACACGTTCACCGCAAAACAGTTAGGTACAGAAATCAATCTACATCGCTTGAGCAAACGCACACATAGACATTGCTCACGGACACGTCAAGCGGATGTCACTCGCGCTCGCACTGGTCTGAACTGGTCCGAGATATCGTGTCCGTGAGCAATGTCTATGTGTGCGTTTGCTCGAGCGCGCTTGTATGTAGATTGAATTCTGTACCTATCTGTTTTGTGCGTTCACTGTCCGTGTCCCATAATATGGGGTGACGGCAAGCCTCTATTACAGAGACATAAGGTTCACAAGTGAAATTGGGACAGTGAACGTGTTAACGTTGGTAGAGTATTTGCAGCTGTTTATATCAACATGTAGTGTAAAAAGTTGATAATAGGGCTTCGGCACCACTTTATAATTATGTCCCATCTCCAAAAAACATTTATTTTGATTCGCATGCTACTGAAACAGTTTTTTTGATGATTCATTAAAGACATTAAAATTTTGTTGGGTTTTCATTTGTGATATCTAAAACGATTTTCTTATATTTTTTTTATTGATAAATTGTTCTCACATATCCTTCGCTTTTTCAAGTATTCATTCTTTGGCCATTTGTTCCACATTCTGCTCACAAGAGTGTAGCGACGGTTTTTTGCTAGCAATTTCTTGATCATTATTACCAATAGTAATAGCTTAGATGCACTTCACTCTTTTCTTCATGTGCATCTCCAAAATTAACTGCCGTTTTCATTATTGGAAACAAAATCGTATCGAATTTCGAATATAACATATTATTTCTAGCCATTTTAATGATTTTCTTCGATTGACTGAAGTATTGATACAACTGTCAATGATTACTATGCTATGATATCTTAGAACAAGTAAAAGTGCCTTGATTTAAGCGGCATCAATTGTAATTCAGTGAATAAAGGATTTTGACCTTACAAACGGTCCGGTAGTTTTGAATTTTTGATATGTTGTCTAAGATGGTTAGTCAGTGCTTAAAATGCAAAGTGCACAATTCCCCCCCCTCCGCGCCCGCCGCCATATTGAAAAAACCGGCACTCTCTTCATATTTTTGCTCATATCTTCCTTTAGGAGCATTTTAGCTAGAAGAAAGCTTCGACAATATTATAGAGAGTTAAATTTACTACATTTTCCATTTTATATTTTGTTTCTAGGCCAGATAGTTACGGAGATATGCACATTTAAAAAAACTTAAGAAATTGCAATTTCCAACTCAAAAACAAACTTCTGGATTATATCTTCGTTTAGGAGCATTTTAGCTAGAACAGTGCTTGGGCAATTTTGTAGAGAATTAAATTTACTATAATTTACATTTCAAATTTTGTTTCTAGGACAGATAATTACGGAGATATGTAAAAAATAAAGTCACGTTTTCCGAAAATGTATGTAAAAATGGACATGAGTTTTATAAGCAATTATATTTCCTACGTGTTTTAATTTGTCCTAGACTAGTCCATAACTGAATGACAGCGTTCTAAACCAAGAATTTTGAGAAATTTTCGGAAAATTCGACTTTTCCTGTTTTTTAAATGTGCATATCTCCGTAAGTAACCGTCCTTGAAACAAAATTTGAAGTGTAGATTATAGTAAATTTAATTCTCTACAACATTGCCCAAGCTTTGTTGTAGCTAAAATGCTCCTAAACGAAGATATAATCCAGAAGTTTGTTTTTCAGTCGGAAATTGCGATTTTTTACGTTTTTTTAAATGTGGATATCTCCGTAACTATCTGTCCTAGAAAAAAGATATAAAATGGAGAATGAAGTAAATTTAACTTTCTATAACATTGTCGAAGCTTTCTTCTAGCTAAAATGCTCCTAAAGGAAGATATGAGCAAAAATATGAAGAGAGTGCCGGTTTTTTCAATATGGCGGCGGGCGCGGAGGGGGGGGAATTGTGCATTTTGCATTTTAAGCACTGACTAACCATCCTAGACAATATATCAAAAAATCAAAACTACCGGACCGTTTGTAAGGTCACACATAGTACTTTAGTCTCTATTCACCGTGTTATTGAGAGATTTGGGAAACATTCGACACAACACCGCTTCTGCCAAATCTTGCCAAGATGGGTTTGTACTTTGTCTAGTACAAGAAAAATAACAAGTTTCGTAGAACATCATTATTATCGAAACTATTATTGATATATCTAACTGTTATTTTTATACAAACAATCTATTATTTGCGGTGATTTCATTGTTAGCCTTTTGAGTTGGCAACGATGAAGATTTTATTATTACTCTACTTACAATGCTGGCATATTTCCTTTTCTATGTTTGTCACTCAAGTGAATTATTCAAAAATAACTGTACAAATTACCTCAAAAATTCTCCTCTGAGATATGTCTTAACGTTTACATTGGCGAAAAACCTCTGTCCAAAACAGCTATATGTGAGAGCCATTAAAAGATATATATATATATATATATATATTTGAGTGTGTATATTGTGTGTATAAATTACCTTATCGCACGAAAATAATAATGCCAGCACAACAAATAGGTTCTGTGCACTACAGCGTACAACTACTTTAAAAGATGGTAAGTAATTAAACACTAAATAAATATCGGACAACCTCCTTAGTAAACAATAAAATATGGAATTGTTATGGCGAAGAGGTTAAAAATACCAAAAATCTGGAATCTGCCAGACTTAATAGATTTGTCGGCCGCAAACTTCCCTCATTTGCCAAAGTTCCGGATGTTTTATCCAAAGAAACTAGGAATATGATGAATAAACAAAAATCGACCAACAATTATTATCAAGAAATTGACGAAGAGTGCCAAAACAAAAGACAAAATATGGTCTATCAGTTGGACATTGCCTAGAGATTATAGCACCATTTAATTATTAGGTTTCTGATTACTATTAAAAATGTTATAATGATGCTAATAGAATAATTAAAACTTATCAACATAATTTCTTTATATTGTTTTATTTAGTAATTAGTTTCTGCAGTGATGGGCTCAGAGGTAATTAGAATACCTAGGTTTTTAGTTATACGATACAACACGAGTAAGGATTGTTGTTTCATAACTAGTAGTAAAAGCAGAATCATATTTTTTCTTTCTTAACTAATTTCGAATGATAGTTAAGAAAGGCCACTTTTTATAACTAGTTATCAAATAAGGAATAAAAAGTGTTTATTCTTAACTAGTTGTGAGAAATAGTTGTGAATGTGAAGGTGGTGTCTATCCGTTATCTTAAGAGATAACAAAAAATAGTGATAAAATTTCGTAGAAAAATGTAATTATCAACATTTTTCTACGAAATTTTATCACTATTTTACAATTGACATGGTCAGGATTTAGTCCATATATTATTAAACGGGCTTATGGCTGTAGCCATTTCAATGTTTTTGGAAAATATAACCCTCAAAATCGTTACTTTAAAGAGTGGCCCAGACGGGGGCTCATTGACCATTCGTTCAACTAAAGTAGGTAACTACTCCAGCAACGCAAAATCCCAATAACTTTACTCTTTAAGAGCACTATTTAAAAAATTAAAGCTGTTTATGAGTTGACTTGTATACGCATCCTCGCAAATTACTGGTCGAAAAAACGCCTAATAGTGCAAATAGGAGTAGGTATCGTAGTTCAAATAATTTGTATGATATTGATAGATTGCCAAGAAGACGTTTTGTAAGTTAGCAGAAATAAAAACAACTCATAGTAAAATATCTATAATGAATAATGAATTAGTAATTTATTTCATTTCAGCAGCATGAGCAAGGCATGTAAAGCCCATGTCCAAAGTTGAGAGGGAGTTGAGGGACATTCTAGCCGAGATCAAAGTGGCTCTAAGGAAATGCTGACAGTCGAAAAGTAAAAACACAGTTCAATTTGGCTACTAAAATTATGAAAACTACAGCAATAGAAATTTTCAGTATGGAAATGTCACCGGCAGCTAAAAGCTTTTTACAATGCAACTCAGCGAATTTGGGAAAAAATAAAGAAGGGGACGGAGGTTCACATTAGATGAAAAAAATTTGGCCTTATCATTATATAAGATGAAGTCAATTTGTATACCGGCATTAATGAGATAAGTACTTTTCGAAAATTTTAAAAAGACAGTGCAACGTCTGGCCAAACATCAAAGGATCTACTCAAAATTATTTTTGATGAAATGTCAATAGCAATGTCGCATTCCACAAGAATAGTGACACACCATCACGGGGTTTGTTAATAATGGCGAGGACAGGCAAAAGAAGTTGTGCGACCATGTACTCGTCTTTATGGTGAGGGGTGATTAAAAAATGTAAGCATCCGGTTGCTTTTTCATTTTGCAAAGGAAGTTCCAAGAGTATGGATTTAAGTGGAAGTTCTCACAATGGGTTTCAAGTTGTAGCCACTGTAAGCGACCAAGGTGCCAGTGACATGGCAGCATTAAACGAGCTAATGAGACAGACACGTGAACGTTATGTGAAAGAAAAAAAGGTGGTTTCTCCTAAGTAGATAATAAGAAAATATATGTTACAAATCATTTCATATTTCAAGATTTTATATTATGAAAGGAATTAGAAATAATTTGATAACAAAACATTAGAATATACTTATAATGGGAGGAAAACTTAGGAGAGTCACATGGTGCCCCACCTTGAAGCCCTATACCGAAGGGGACCAAGGTATAAGGGTGTGAGACTTATTAACAAATTGACTGCACTGCTTGTGTATCCACATCTTATCCCAAAGATGAGAGTCAAATATTGCACACAAGCGTTTAGTCAAAATGTTGGTGCCACCATTGGGTATGGCTATTACCAAAAATTACGTTTTTTTTTCTTTCTGGCAGCTTTATTTATTATTCAAGCTACGACTTCCGTCTTAGCGACGAGCGGCACCATGCGCGGCGGTACGTGGCGTGCTTCACATACGGTATGATTTTTTTTTTTGCTTGCTACTCACCGCTGTCGCTGCCGCTGGTCGCGCATATTTGTGGGCCGTAATATTACATTGAATTATTAATCTATTCTGGTCATTTTATTCCAGGTATCGGGAAGCTACCCAAGGAGAGCGCAGACACAGATGACATACTGCTCTTTTCGATGACTTCTTCGACTCTATTAATGGTACTTTCTGCAAACCTATTAATGGTAAAATTTGTCGATGCGCCGTCAACCCACGTTCTTCACACCAAAAATTGTGGCATAAATCTTTGCCAATTTCAAGAAGTATGAAATTTCTTTGAAATAATTGGACTAAGAAAAGTGTTCCATCGATTTCGAGTTGTATAAAAACAATCAAAGCTTTCCTGGTACTGACGAAATACCTACACATTAGTTTTGAATTCACTATTGCTGCGCCATTTTAATCAAGATCCGCTGGAAAACTATTTCAGATCCATACACGCCCATGGCTTGACGTTATGCCTTCTGCGTCGGCTCTTATAGGTGCATACAAGGTCCTATGAACAATTAATCATCGCCACATTCAGTTGGGTCCAATTGTAAACAAGAGAAAACCACATATTTGCAATCCCTAAAATTCATTTTGAAAAGCGATGTCGTTATGACAGGCAATAGCAAAATTGAGGTATTAATATGTGCACAATCATTCACAGATCGAAAGACATGCGCAGCAATACCATACCATACTGTAGTGGATGGTTAGTCCAATAAAATTATTGAAAAAAAATTATATAATAAATGACAAACGTGCAAGCGTGAAATGAAAAGCGAAACCATAGAAACGTTTCATGAATACATAAAGATAAGAGAATTTCAAAAAGACAGAACCTGGCTCACCTACCCATATATGACTACTTTTGTAAATTAGAATACATTATTATAAAAGGATTTCTGTGTTATTAGAATTAACATGTGAATGCATAGAGAGAGAAAAAAAAGATAAAGAGACAAACTTTTTTGACGAACAAGATGACATAAAAAATGAAGGTCACGCAATACCATTGCGATCATAAACGTCGCAGTCGGGTGAACACTAAATAAATTAATACCTATCAATATTCAGTATCATGGGTAGGTCGAATTACGAAAAAGAGGTCACTCGTCAAATCCAACTCCGATGGGTAACGTTCGGAAAGGCATGGGTTCGGCACCACCCTGGATTGGGTTGTCACTAAAATATGAAAACCAACATTTTAAGGTAAGTTACGGCTAACCAACTATGTATTTTGATTTGTGTGGTATATAACTAGTATAAAATAAAACCATGTTTGTACGGGCATTTATCTTTATTAAAACTTTTGTGAGCATGAAATTGCTATTAGCGCCCGAGACGTTTCTTAGCCGTATGGAGCTCCTCTAAAGGGACAGCCATTACTGGTCTTTCCACCGCGGATTTATACGGATAAGACTCCGATGAAGAACTCCAGACGAGCTACTACAGTTTTATTGATGTAATAATTTGTCTTTGCGATAAGTCTCATTTTTAATTCTCAAGATTGTATTTTTTGAGGGTGATTCGGTATTTTATTAAATTATTACAATGTACGGTAATGCCAGAGCTATAAGGAAAGAAAGTGACATGACAGTTCCCTTTCAGATACTTAGCTGATGGCAATGATGAAATGGCTACTATTGGAAATGCCATAACAGCAGTTAAATATTTGGCAGTGCGAATTTCCCGCGCATTTTGAACTGTAACTTTCTCAATCATGACACCTATTTAAATTTCCGCTTCCAGTTTTGTGTTTTAGTTCTATGGGCCACCTCCAGGCGCTGTAGTATATAAATGTGTTTGGGTGTGCGTGTGTGTGCACGTCGCATTTACTTGTATGGTAGCTAGCGTTTTTCTCTTGAGTACTTATATATTCTTTGCTGTTTTGTGACACAGGCACGCCAGTATGGCGTCAATAAACAATTGTTTTATTTGTGAAAATCCTTCATCAGAAGGAGAGACGTTTAGTGTGGTCAAAGGTTTTCCTACTTTAATAAAAGCAAGTGAGCAGAGACAAGACAAAAAAGACTTGAACATTCAAAATGTTAGTATTAATGTTCATACTAATTGCAGAAGGGAATATACCAGGGGAAAGAATATAAGAAAAGACGAGCAAGCACAGCTGCCATTGGACGCCTCAACCTCGACATCAAATATAAACGATTTACGGTGGAATACGGATTTCGATTTCAAAATTAACTGTCTAATATGTGCTAAAAAATGTGACATAACATCTGAAAAAAGAAACCCGTTGAAAGACGCCGAAGTATTCACCATATTACATCGATGACAGTAAAAGACAAGTTATTCAATGTAGCTACAAATATAAATGATCCATGGGGCAACGAGGTTTTATCTCGATTGCATGGCATTGAATGTTTAGTAGCAACAGAAGCACGGTACCATAAAGAATGTGATAACAAGTTTTTCAGAAATATACGGGATGACAAGGGACGTTACAAGGATTGTGGCAATTTCTTGAATGAACAGATGACTGTCAGTTTGATATGGATACGCTAAAAAATATTGGTGATGACAAATTACCTGAAGGAACTTCTATATCCATGAGGAAATTTGAGAGAAAACTATCAGAAAAATACGGTGATGGAGTAGACTTAGCTAGTTTAACTAAAAATTGCAAAGTTGCGTGTTTTCGTGGCTCTGGATTAAAATTACTGAACTGGTGCAATAATCGAGTAACCAATGACACAGACGAAAGATTGAGAATAGTGAAATCGGCAGTGAAAATAATCTGTGAAGACACAACAGATTACCCAGATATCTCGAATTTTTTGGATGAGCTTGATAATGTGGTTCCCGAAACTTTGACTACTTTCTTATGTGATTTAATTGGCGAAGGAAAGAAAGACAAATAACAGGCAAATAAAAATAAGTGTACGGCTATAGCTCACTTCATAATTTCTGCAACAAGACCTCGCTCTTTTTTATCCTCGTTTCAATTGGCTCTTGCAGTTTATCTATATCGGAAAGTCGGTTCGAAAAACATTGTAGACGTAGTTTCAAAGTTTGGGTTTTGTTCCAGCTACAGAGATGTTGCTTTGTTTGAGTCTTCAGAGGTGAAAACGTGGGATCCAAAATTAGAAGATACATCATCGTCACAGTTTGTATTCGATAACGCTGATTTTAATATTGCCACTTTGACCGGGAAGGGGACATTTCACTCAATGGGTGGAATAAGGTGTACAACTCGTAGCGATGCTATAAAAACACAGCAAATAGAGAAACTAAAGATACTGCCTACATCATCAGAAGTAACTTCCGCTGGGAAAATACCAATTAAAACCTTTCAAAGACATAACAGGCCAGGTATCGAAGATATACGTTTGAAGCAAGTCTATCGCCAAGGCGACATCGAAGAAGAGACCAAGCTATCTAACCATGACTTTGCTTGGCTAATCGGGCATAACTTACAACTATCCTGTTTACCCTTATGGCAAGGTTTCATGGAACAGCTTACTAATGACAAACCATATGTGAAATCACAGATTATAACACTGCCATTTATAAAATAAATCTACCACCAACTGAGCTTACCACAGTCCCATCAGTTCTGACTTACGCAGCCGAAGAGACAAAAAAAACAAACCAGCAAACATGTTTTGTGACATTTGACCAACCTTTGTATATGAAAGCAAAAGATATTGTTGCTCTAGAAAATGAAACTCTAACCAATGTTGTGGTCGGGTTGGGTGGATTTCACATGTTGATGTAATTTTTGGGATCCATTGGCTATATTATGGCTGGCAGTGGACTTGCCGAATTATGGTCAACTGTATATGCATCCGCCTCAGTTCCCCACATGCTCAATGGACACGCGTATGCACGAGGAATAAGGGCACATATTTTAACTTTTTGTGCCATTTCAACGATAATAATGGATGAAATAGAATTTGAAAACGTTGACAAAGAACATGTCAGGAAACTAATCACAGAGACACCGGCTTTTGACTCGATTACCGAAGACGAGGTCTTAACTAATCTGGCGTTACATTACAATATGTACAACAAGTCAAAAAGCTCCGTAACCTGGGTAAAACACATAGACTGTTGTTACAGTACTGCGACTTTGTAGCTATTGCACTGCATTTTATACAAGCCGAACGTATGGGTGACTGGAAAAACACATAAGATGTGTCAAAGCAATGCTTCCAATTTTTCATGCAACGGGACACTTTGCGTATGCAAAAGCGACTCAGTTAATACCTACAAGACATGGAGTCCCTTGAAAACCGCATGGCAGAGGAAGAGTTCTTGAAATTCACTAAAAAGGGATTTATCACCATTCGACGATCTGAAAAGCACTGGTGCGGAGTGTGGTCAGACATGACCAGAGAACAAACACTAATGAGGAACATGAAGAGTGTTGGCGGCATTACACACGGAAGAGGTTTCACAGAAAGCGTCCTTAATAAATGGATTGCGGGGCTTCCAATATCACACTATATATGCGAAGCAGTTGAAGTATTGTGTGGTATACGATCAGTCAACTCCAACCAACACGTAGAATTTAGAGAAATCAGGATAAAAAAGGACGAAAACGATTTAGAAAAGTTCGTACAATGGTTTAAAGAACATCCACCGTTTCCCCGATCCGAAAATCTTATATCCCTGTCTACTGGACTGATTGCTGAAAACGATGTAAATTGTTATGATGCAAAGTTAAAAGGCGAAGAAAACAGTTATAGAAGGCCACAAATTCGGATCCCTAAAGTTCAAGCGTACAAATTTGATAAACTCACTATCTTCGAGAACAGCTTGTATGAAAGTGGGTAATAATACAATACAAGCGGATACAACCCAATTGTTTCAACGAATACTTTGTACTGGACTATCTGTTTTACACGAAAACGATACCGCACAAGCCCTAATAGCCTTAATTGATCAGTAATAAAAAAAGAAAATGAGCACTTCTTGGTCCTATTCACGCCGCTCTTCCGTCACGCAGGGGACGAATCTGACTTTCCTCCACATCTCAAAATAATCACCGCGGAATGCTCTATCTGTGGTAGAAATTTCATGCTTGTAATCCGATGCGCACAATTTCGCGGCTTACCAACTACTATTATAGGCAAACGTCGGACTCCAGCGGGCATTTTCGTGGCATGTCAGAATGATAGGTAAGGTTCGCAAATCAATCAATTCACTTTCGAGTATTTGTACTTAGTATGTGGTACCTAGTATTTATAATGTGAAATGTCAAATATCATAGCAACTAACTGCGTTATTTATAAAAGTACTTGGACTACCCATAAGTCAAAATGGCGAAAAAGTTCGTTTGGCTTTATCCGTCACTCAGACAATTGCAGCTGTGAGAAGGGAACAAAACACAAATGAGTTAACTGGGCATGTCAAGTTCTATGAACACGGCTCTAAGGCTGTACGTTAGTTAGGTGTTTATTTTTTTTATCCTTTAAATTTTAAATAAAAATAAGATTGAATAGTCTGTGTTATATTTGATTTAATTTACATTCATGGTACATTTGTAGGTATATTATGAAAATATATTATTAATATTTTTTCTAAATTCTTGGCAGTCAAGGTTCTTCGTCGGCTTGTAAATATCCATTTTAAATGTGAGAACGATCTTTCTAGACATGGTTAATCTCAACTCCGACTAGTGATTTGATTCTCTGAATCCGACTCCTAGATCGGAATCGATTCCGCTTAATGATTCCGACTCCTCTTATTGAGTCCGGCTCGTATCGCTACATTCGCTACCAGAGCGCTTCAAATATAAATCACTCCGGATCGGATTTAGAATTTTCGGACCGGTATTAATTTTATTACTGCTTTACCTAACGGATTGATGAGTATTTGTAATCGTGTTTTTTGTTGATGAATAAATTTGAATACAATATTTTTTAATCGATTTCCCTTCGTACTTTACAGGCTTAGGACTGTCAATTTAAACAATGTGTTAAATTGGCGTACTTAAAAATCGATTTTATTTACAAATCGCTTGATTTATATTTACAATAATTGTTTTTTTTTTTTACTAATATTCTTTTGTTATTTTTTCATTTGTTTTATTTTATTTTTATTTTTTTTGTTTCTTTAGTGTTTTTTTCTTTTGTTTTATGTACAAGTCAAGTGTTAGTATACATATTTACAGTTATTTACATATTTACAAGACCTATATAAATAGTATACATATTTACAGATATTTACATATTTACAAGACCTATATACAAGTTTGAAGCTGAACATATTTTGATTTATTTACATATTTTGGTTTAAAAACAACAACTGAGAAACCTTTGATGACGTCAGTCTTGATCGTTTTTCTATTAAAATTTGTCCAGCCTTCGAAAAAAATCTTTCACATGGCACTGAAGTTGCTGCCAAACATAGCCGTTTTTTCACGAATTGGTACAAAAGATGGTACGTCGTTTTTCTGCCTTCCCACCACTGCAGTGGGTCATTTGTCCTCTTCAGATAGTCCTCCTGAAGATACCTATCTAGTTCGCGTATACCAGCAGCGGTAGGATTGTTAGGAACGAGGTTCGCAATTTCGTCATCAAAGTTAGCTCATATTGATGCTTTGGAGGTCGATGGTTGGGATTCTTGCACACTTTGCTGAGGCGGAGCTTGATTCACGCTGGATGCTGATGATTGGGTTCTCATTTCGATGAGTCTATTTTTCATTCTTTCAAGTGCGCGTTCGTAATTGTGCTGGAATTTAAACCCTTTCTTCTTAAATCGCGGGTCAAGGATCGTCGCTTCTGACACCAACACGTCCGATTCGATTTCGCGAAATCTGGTTTCCAGTCCCGAATTTAAGTCATCCGTCAATTGGATGATTTCGATTGGAATATTTGCGTTTTTGTTTTCCTGTGCGATAATATGGTCCATCATTATTCGGTTGTACAGGGCAACTTTCGAGTGTTACATAGTTTTATCCGCAAACTTCAGTAGTTACGTCGTAAAAACCTTCAAAATTTGCACAGCCAATTCAATAACATCCCAGTCGTGTGGCGACAGTGATAAAGATAAATCTGGCCGCAGCAACGCCAAAGTTGAAATAAGGCTGTCCTTAATTTCAAAAACTCGTCGTAGCATGTCATATGTGCTATTCCATCTCGTAGGACAATCTTGTTTTAATTTTAACTGTGGCAAATCCATATTTTTTTGCATGTTTGCACTACAGCCTTCACTTTATTAATTACTTCTCCAATTGTATTTGGGATGATGTCATTTGATTTTCCAAGGGCGTCCTGAAGTATCAAGTTGATTTTATGGGCGAAACAGCCAATTGATCGCCACTTCCCAGCTCTCACAGCACCTAAAATGTTGGAAGCGTTATCAGAAACAACTGCCGAAACCTTATGGCTTATATTCCATTTTTGGAAAATGTCAGTTAAAAACTGCGCTAAATTAGCAGCGGTGTGACTTTCTCGGTATTCTACACAGTCTAAAAGATAGCTTTTCATTTTAGACTCGTTGTCTATAAAGTACACCGTTACGCCTATAAAGGAGTCGTTGTTGGACGAGGTCTATCCATCAGTGGTAACACAAACAGCCTCCGCCTCTGCTACTTCCTTTTCAACGTCGGTGCGCACCTCTTCATAATATTTTGGCAGGAGGCTGTTTGACAATGTTTTCCTAGTGGGAAGTTTATATGATGGGTTTAGCATTTCTATAAAATTTATGAATTCTGGGTCTTCAACCGTGCTAAATGGGAAGTACACTTCCGCAATCATCTTCACTAATTGTCGGTCGAGTTGTTGAGATTTGCGTACAGGCAACGGTTTTTTCGATATTATAAAATCACTTATGGGTATGCGTTGTTTTCTTGATGGAGGCGGTGGAGGACGTGGTGGTGGATTTTCTTGTATTTTAATGGGGGGAAGGGTCTGGGCCATTATCTAAAGCCGAAGGTGTACTGGCGGCAGGGGCGACGACGACGATCATTGAACTTGCAATTTGTCTTTCCAAAATAATAGGTATCGTAGGATGTTTACGGTTCATATGCCTCGTAAGGTTATTTGACGACCCCAAGGGGATTGAAAGGATGGAGGAGCAATACAAACATTTTGCTTGCTTATTATCAAGTTGCTCAAAATGTTCCCAGATGGGACTTTTCTTTTTACGTATCGATTTCATTTTTATGTGTCTATCTACTCCATGTTAAAAAGCACTGTTCGGAACAAAAATGGTATTGACATAAAAACATATGCCAATCTGATTGCGTTCTTGAAGAGGCGCTCAAATGGTTACAGAAGTAAAACAATCTAAAGTATTGTCCTCAAAGGACATCGAAAAGTTTCTGAAAGAAGAACCGGATAGCCAGTACCTAGCAACAAAGGTCAGTTGAAATTGTTATTCTATTTAATACCTACGAAATTTCTGTACACTGAATGATTATGTTTATAAAAAATTAAAACGACTACTCATGAGGCTACTCATCTACTCAACTATTTTATATATGTTTTATATCTATGTAGGTAAGTGTGTTTGTATTGTTTGGCAGCCATATCAAATCTAAACGACTAGACTGATTTCAAATATTTTTGTTACAAAAATAACTGGACATCTGCCCAGACATGCTTAATTTGCAGGCAGTAGTAACAAAAATATGTATTTTATTTACTTTCAGGTCTCGTTAATATTCGGTACTACGGAAGCATGTAGACGTGAGGAACTGAGTAATATTGCTACAAAAGACATAGAAAATCACGGCAAAATGCTGTTTGTAAAAATTACTTACACTAAAAACAAAATACCACGATCATTCACAATTCACATACATAGTTAAAAAAAATACGAAAATTTACGTTCGACGAAGGCAAAAACATACTGTAAAAATGCGATCAAAATCCAATGTGTATCATTTCAATAATTGTACTTTCACAATTTGTTTTAATAATTAAATACTTCAGTTATAAACGGGTGTTTTTTTCCTCGCAAGTGCGTTGAAAAACGTCGTATGAAACTCGTGTGCATTTGGTCATTACACTCTCGGTTCTATTACGCAAATCCGCCTCGACTGTGTAATGACCAACTTAGCACAATTGTATCATAATGTACTATTTCCTTTAGGGTGCAGACGTACTTTTGACAATTTGTTCATCGTCTTATTTATTACATTCAAAGAAGGCTGCAGCGGCAAATTCGGATTTGCAAGTGTTGTATGCTATTTGTTATCCCGGAAAAATGTGTATGAATAAACTTCACTTCTTCTTCTACGCTGGCTATAGCAAATATACGTTTTGCTTCTTTGATCGCAATGGCTTCACGACTATTTGTGTATTTACAACAGTAATTTTATTAAAACTTTCGTGAGCCATATTTAATTATTGTATTAAGCGGTTTACACTCACGTGATATTGTCAGGAACGGCCCGTCCTGACAATTTCACGTGAGTGTTAACCGTTTATTTAGCATAGTAAGATGCCTCAGCTAGCCACGTACCCCATCTTGTTATAACGGGGGGGAAACGGTACACCCGGAAGCATTTCTCGAAAAACGTTTCTTCTTAGGGGAGATTTCAAGAATATTTTTTTTACCCAATTTATCAAGTTATTCACATTGGGGTAAAGTGTTCTAATTGTTTCTTTACCCTGTTCAACGCATGAGCTCGGCACGTTACGTGTGTCAAATTCGGGTATATTTGAGATAATCGACTTCCTGCTTTAGTAATGTAGCGTTCTGCATCAGTGACAAAAAATAAAAGTTTTTCCTTATTTTTGTCATGGTCGGCACCCCAAAGATCGTCAAGCGTGCTCTGAGCGAGTTCTGAAATAGTAATATTATTCGTTTTTTCAAGAACTTTTGAGCTGAAGACGTTTTAGCTTCGGCGTCATCAAGGCTTCTGATTACTACGTTGGCGACTGGTTTTCCTTGTGCATCCGTGGTCTCATCAATGTTTCATCTATTCTTGATTGATACATTTTTCTATAAATCCTCTAAAGTTTGGGTTCTGTAACTGAGGCCATGGGATATTAAATTCAACTAAGAATTTCGTCAAATCTTCGTTAAATTTCATTTGCTTATCATTTACCAGCCTGTGTGAGAGCGAACCAAGATGTCTTTTAATATTGCATTTTTGGGAATTATGTAACAATGACACAAATTACAATATATTTTATCATTTTCCATACTAAAATGTATATCTTTATTGACCAGTTTTTCAAGAGTAGTAGTTTTCCTTGATTTGTGTGTTTTTGAAGATAGATGACGATCAACATTATATTTTTTGGGCTTCATATTAACTTTACATATTGAGCAATATATGTGACCTTTCTGTGACTTAAGTTCGGAGTGCTGTCGTAGTATCCATTGCAATACATAGATATGCAAATTAACAAATAAAGCAAATCTTTCTATTGATTAGACTGCACTCTACCAACAAATATAAGTATGAACAACAGTCATAATGACGCATGTCAGCTATTTATTTCTTTTTTAAGTGGCTACTTCAGTGTGCTATCAGTCATCACTTCAAAGAGTATTTACACATTAAAGATGAATAAATGATAACGGGTAACTTATTTAATTAACTATGTTACAAATACTAGGTACAGTCGCGGAACAAAAAGGTTGACCACCTTAAGATTTGTTTTTGCTTGCTCAGTATAAGTTATCAGTAACTGCTTTATCAACCGAGTAGGTATGACACATTCCGTCATAATGAATGTCATTTCGCTACATGGGCCAGGTTCACTATAAGAATTGACCTCTTTGCTTTTTGGAAAGCTGAATTGAAATTAAACTATTTATCTCTTTCATTCTTCAGTAATTTTAGGAAGGAGAAAAGAGGACCGCAAATTATCGAATTTTGGTTTAGGAGCAGAACATTCAAAATCATATTGAAATAATATTTTAAACACGCTTTAATAATTTAATTGACTTAGAAATGTAAAACTTGCCGTGCTAATCAAATCACACAGAAATCAACGAATTAATTTAACGCTAGTAAAATATATTTCAACAAAACAAACAATCACTACTGTGAAAATATGTCGATTGGGATTTTTATTACCACACATCTTAACTGAAAATAAGGAATAACTGAATAAGTAGCGTTTAATAAGAAATGTAACCACCACGAGCATCAATGAAAATTTGTAATCGATTTCTCATGGGACCCACAAGGCGGGAGATCATTTGGCAGTGGGTTTCTTTGGCTTCTTTGGTCCTTTCGTTTCTATTCTCCCCAACCTGCACCATTAAACCCCAAATCGGCTCTTTGTGCAGCACTAAGGAAGGGGCGGCGACCAGAATTATGGCGATGATCAATCAGTTCACCTTTAGCATATTTTCGAATCAAGAATCTCACAGTATGCCTGATTAAATTTAGGTTTCGCGATATTTCACTAATAGTGTAGCCATCTTCGTGTTGATCAATATAGCCGCTCTTTCTTGAATATTTAAATTTCTCGGCATTGTAAAATATTAACACGAATATATGAATTAGCAATGATGACATTGACAGGAACTGTTATTAATCATTACAAGCGAAGAGGATGTAATCATTAGATTTATCAAACCTGCACACAGCGTAATGGCAAGATCAATGTAATAAAAAGGTTTTAGTTCAACTATTAATACTCAAGGAAAGTTCGCCTAAGTAAAATTGAACTTCTATGTCAAGCCGTTAAACATAGTTTGCAATGCAGCACTCTCGCCTGTTACACAGTTGAAAAAGGTAACATATGCTTGCAACGCGTAAATGAATCAATTTGAAAACTGGTCAACCTTTTCATTCCGCGACTGTACATTATAATACCCGTAAGTTAAGATTTTTTTGTAAACCTTACCTTGCGCTCAAACTGCTCCCTATAGTCCGACGTTTGATTTTAGGTCTACAATTTCATACGTGACACTCCCATGGTCCGTATGGGGGGCGAGAGACGGTACTATTCGATGCGATGACACATTGCCGTCATGTTGATCACCGCTACACACGATATGATTTACATAACGGATATATCTGCCGATATCCCTAGCAATATTCTGCATGAACCTAATTTGTTTATACGTATATAATGTAGTTGTGACCGATTAACGATTTGATTGATAAAGTTGTCTATTCAAAGTGTCACTCAAGTGTTTAGCAATAACCTTTGTTGAAATTGTTATATAGAGACTCACACCTGCAGACAAACTGTACAAACAGTTTTGCAGGGAATGGTAGGTATATACTTAAGTTTGTATCCTTTAATTAATAAATAAATAAATAATAAACCATTAGGAATAAATAATTTGTTGATTTATGTAAGTAATTTAGGAAATAAGGTAAGGACAGTAAGGACGGTTATTTGTATTTTGATGTTCCATTGAAGTTGGATATCTGGTTTAAGTTTTTTTTAATGGTTATATACATTATATAGAATTTGTTTGGCTTGCCGTCCAATAACTTTGCCTATCGGCGGACATATCGTTGCGTGGCAATCTGTTGTGCGTTTTGTTACGTGCAGCCGTACTCTTATACACAAGTTGCCGCCAAGAGTAAAGGCGGCTGACTGACGCTCCTCTCCTGACTGACAGCCCCGCCGCCCCCACACTTCAGGGCTCCCCCACATCTAGCGTCTCCCGAACGTCGACGCCTCACCAACGCCCGCGCGGCGTCGACGCCGCGCTCCCGCAGCGCCGACGCGACGCTGCGGCGCCTCTCGAACGTCGACGTCGCAGTGACGTCCACGCGGCGTCGGCGCCGCGTTAGCGCCGCGCCTCCTCTACGTCAGTGTCGACTGTCGAGCGTCGGAGCGTCCTGTCGGCGCCCACGCAGCGTCACTGCGACGGACAGAGCACGCAACCCACCGCGTCCAGGGTTGCCAGACGTACGATAATTATCGTACATGTACGATAATTTGGCCTCCGGTACGATGTACAATACAATGAGTACTTGGGTTAAATTGTTCGATTATCAAATAAAAGTCATGGATTCCGACGACGAAACACTGCTGTTAACGTTACTGTTGAAACGGAAATTACGTAAAAAGAAGAGAAAATATTGTCATCGATATTGGCAAGAGCCTCTATAGAGTTCTGGAATTCATGAAAGTGACTATTTTGTGTTAGTTAAACGAGTAAAAAAAATTAAAAACACTTTTTTGAGTATTTAAGAATGCCAAGAAAAACATTTGAGGAACTTCTGCTTATAATCCAAAACGATTTAAGACATCGCGATACAAAATTCAGAATGTCAATTTCACCTATAATACCTTGCTCTAACATAGAGAAAATGTAACTCTAGGTCTAGGTATCACACAAAATACTTACCCATCTCCTAAGAATGTAGAGTCTACCTTAGATGACTTAGATTTACTTGTAACTCGGGATCAATGTTCTTCTCCCAAACCCTCAACTTCGGTAGTAAACTCACCTATTCTTAGGTCATCTATTAGAATACCAAGGATAACCGACCTAGGAGAGAAATAAAAAAACCTTCCTATCTCAAAGACTATGTTAGTTAATCTTATAAACCTAATGTTGATGTTGTTTAATGTTTTGTTAATGAATGGTCTTGGCATGGCCCGACCCGTATATGTATTTGTTGATATTAATTTTCATGATGAATAATTATGTTAATATTTTTATGTTTACAGTTACAGTCCGGTAGCATGTTGTCATGACTTAGCTATAGCTAAACTTGTGTTGATTATACCTTTTACATACTTTTGCCAAGTTGTAATCTCGTCAATGATGTCTAAATCTCTTAGTCTTTATGGTGTTTGCATGCAACATTTTTGTTCTTTATAAAAAAGACAACGTGTTGGCATAATGGCCTATGGTCTATGCCCTAGATGTATCCGAGTTGATTAAGAAAAGACACCTAGAGTAAGGCATAGACAACATGACGCGAGCTGTGAGAACTACCTAAAAATAGCTCACGAGGATTGTTAATTGTTTATCACACACATTACTTAAACAAATTACTTAATTGTAATTTTCATTCATAAAACACTGACATTGGCATCCCTGCTAATGGCGACCAAACAGTGAAAAATTTTGACGATCTGATCGGGTAGGCAGTCATTTCTGACCATTTGGAAGTTTATTTCGATTCAAGGTCACTCCAGTGAGTGCGTTTTCATATAATGTTATTAAAAGACCCTAGAATTTAACCCAACCTTCGCGACCTGCAAATTATCGTACTTTTGCGTACGATAGTACTCATTGTATCGTTAATCGTACCGGAGGCCAAATTATCGTACATGTACGATAATTATCGTACGCCTGGCAACCATGGACGCGGTGGGTTGCGTGCTCTGTCCGTCGCAGTGACGCTGCGTGGGCGCCGACAAGACGCTCCGACGCTCGACAGTCGACACCGACGTCGAGGAGGCGCGGCGCTAACGCGGCGCCGACGCCGCGTAGACGTCACTGCGACGTCGACGTTCGAGAGGCGCCGCAGCGTCGCGGCGGCGCTGCGGGAGCGCGGCGTCGGCGCCGCGCGGGCGTTGGTGAAGCGTCGACGTTCGGGAGACGCTAGATGTGGGGGAGCCCATACCGCCCCGCTGGCCTTCGTCCCTCGTCACCCGCGAACCATGGGAGTGTCACGAACGAAGTTGCATACTGTGGGATGGTGGCTCAGGGAAACACTTTACTTGTTAATTTAGAATATATATTAGACCGAAATACAATAATTAATGTGGTTGTTTGGTGGCGACTCCTAGAGGAATCCTCTAATATTTTTTGATATGTCGTTCACTTGACAGTGACGGAATCTTTATTTAAATCAAATACTTCTTTATTACCGGCCTACATCCCTACATATGCCGCCTCCTATACGAGATAGGAGCCTATCAAAGGATCCTATCTATAGGTAATCCTAGCTAAAAGTCAAAGAGAGGCAATAGCCGATTGAAAGAACGCCACCAAATGTTACAATATAACCTACCTATCCTACTAAAGACCCTAGCTAAAGTGAGAGCTGTTTCAACTACCTGCGGGGGCAACAAATTGACAAATAGGGACAAGTCTCTTACTACGAGATGACAAGCTTCAGATTAGCAATGAAAAGAAACGATTGTTAATTAAATTCATAAAACATTCCAATTGCTTTTCCAAAGGTTGTCTCGGGCAAGCAAAACCCCAGCAAAATCTTACCCGCTTATCCATGGCTACCTGCCTAACCCTAAATCACTAGGTATGCCATGAAAGCCCTTGTCAACCTTTAAAAGCAAGTGCCATTAATAACTTCAAACGATCACGAATGACCATTGGAATGCCAAGCCACTGACTTCAAAAAATTGAAATATGATTCTATTACAAATCTACCCATAAATAACCTAACCTGCTAGTTAACTAATCACGAAATACCGGATATTATCATCTTCTGTGCACTGCACTGTTCTTTCTTGTTTATCTGCTTGGCATCCAGTCGGTCATCTACGCCTTGCTTTTAGTAGTGACAGCGTCGCGAATTTGACTCCGTAGTATGTGTGTACATGCAAAAAATCAACGATATTAGTATATTATCTCCGCTATCTATACCTACTCTAAATCACAATCTCCAGCGTTCCTATCACTATCACTAACCTAATACCTATATAAATATTAAATTCACAAAATTAAACGAATCTCGATAGATCTACGCGATATAATTAAATATAACTAATTATTAAAGATAACTTATTAAATCCAACATAAAATGGACTATGATGATGATGACACTCGTAATGACAAGTCGTTGACATGAACGAAAAATATGAAAAATCGCATTCCTTCGCATTCGCATTCCTTTTCATCAATTCAACGTATAGAAAGCCACCAATAAATTCAACTCGTCGCTTCAGCTTAGCTCACTGATTTCCTCGTACGCACATAATAATATAGCACTATATCGTGCTCGACATAAACGCATTCTTAACGCATACGAACACCAGACGCACCTTTGAACGTAGTGGTGTGGAAGCAGCATGGAGCAGATTCACATTGCGCAATGCGAATCTGCTCCATGCTGCCTCCTCCTCGTGGAGACGTCGTCGTAGCGATGTCGTCGTGCATCCCACGCACGTCGCTCACCATACAAATACTCTTCTTACACTCGCTTGCGATACGAGAGGCATTCTCTCCACCATAAAAAACAAGGGACATACCCCGCACCTCCACCATATGTGGGATGGTGGCTCAGGGAAACACTTTACTTGTTAATTTAGAATATATATTAGACCAAAATACAATAATTAATGTGGTTGTTTGGTGGCGACTCCTAGAGGAATCCTCTAATATTTTTTGATATGTCGTTCACTTGACAGTGACGGAATCTTTATTTAAATCAAATACTTCTTTATTACCGGCCTACATCCCTACAATACCTATAGCAAAATTGTATAATATTCTTTTCACGGCACTTGTCGGATAAATAATACGCCTCAGGTTTAACTTTTTATTACATTTTCATTAAGAGGTCTTACCGTGGAAATCATGATTGATGCATTTGTATTTTGAAGTTCGTTATGGCGCGTAAAGAAATACTTAATTTCAGCAAGTATTTATTTTTCAACAAATAAACAGTTATTAGCATTTAAATTAGGATATATTTATATTAGGTAATGATATTTTTTAAACTTTGCTGATAAGCCAAGACTCCATTGCCTTTTTTGGATGCTTGAAGATGCTCGCATGCGCGCAGTGGGGCGGACGCCATATAAAAAAAATAGTGCGTGGATGGAGGCCCTCCGCGCGGAAGAAGTGAAACTTCGTAATGTGGAAATGAAAATAAGAAGGGGTAGAAATTGTAATTTCAAAAGAGAAAACCTAACAATCAATTTATATTCACAAGAGACGTACCTTGACATAACCTTAAATCCGTCGCATTGTCCGTGGGATTGTTGCGTTGAACGTTAAACGCAACAGTGCTTTCCTACCCCCTCCACGGTAGTGTTAAACGTTAAACGTTTAACGCAACCTTGTTGGAAGTCGCATTAGAAGTTTCTCTTCAAAAAAAACAATTGTATTATTTAGTAAATACTATTTGTTTTGTGATTTATTTTAAAATTTTAACATTGACTCACGAAAGAAATATTACAATTTATGTTAATAATTATTATATACCGTTCCTATGACCATTCAGTGTAAAAACGTCCCGTAGGGTTGTTTACTAAGTGAGGTAAGTTTGAATTTTTTTCACAAGTGGGTTGAACATCGTCGTTACGTCGTATCGTTTAAATCGCTCGCTCAATGTATAAGCGTTGCCATTCAGCGAGAAATGCTGCCAGCGTCTTTGCGACCTTGCCAAAGGGGCTCAATTTTCCTCAAGTCGTTTTTTGGTTTACTGCTTTAGCCTTTATTTAGCTGGTAATTTTTTTATGTTATATTATTATTTTGAATTTTTAGATATAATTATTTAGTTTTAATTTTTGTGTACATAGTTGTTATTTAGTTTTTTTTTTTATTAACTTATTATTCCTCGCATTAGTCGTGAAAAGCGCTTAGTCTCCGCTGAAAGGGCAATCAGTTCCATCCATACACACAATTAAAAAAAGTTTATTATTCCATCCAATCTTTGTAAAGTAGGATTGCTCTACGTGTTGGCATATCAACTGGGCCACTTTATATGTAAAAAAACAAAATAATTAGTCCAGTTTTATTTTATTCTCAAGCACTGTTTCATCTTGCCTTAAAGTGGTCGTTATTTATCACAGCATGGATTCGACGATTTGTTTCCCCACAATTGATATCAAGGTGTTGATATCAGACTGTAACAAAACAATTTATAATGTTAATAAATATATAAATGTTCTTCGTAGTCGGATGAAAAAGTATAAAATATATACTTTAATCATTTACGGGTGTCTATTATGGATGGATATTTTCATGCCATTTTCTCACGTTTACACTTTTTTTGAAAAAACGCTGCGATACTAGTGCACAATTGAGTTAACTAGACATAATATTAGGGCTGTTTCTTCGTGTATAAAGTTGTATTTTTATACCGAGGCCACGCGTGTTTAACTTGGAAAGTGTACATTCGGATTCAGCAGTTGAAACTTTAGTAGCAGCTAATATAATAGGATTTCAACATCCGATCTCTGGTTATGACTGTTTCTTTTGCTTTGTAAGTATTTATAATTAATTTGTGATTACGGACTAAAATAGTAATAGTTACGTTATTAAGACTAAGAACACAACTCCTAACGTCCGCAGTAGAAAGATTCTAGCCACAATACTACATTTTCTAGCTGTTTCGGTTATGATTCAGCAATGTATTGTAATGTCGTTGTTTTATGGGGTGTTATAGTTAGTAAAAAAACTCATTTAATAATGAGAAAGAAAAGAAATACGTTAATCATCCTTACCTTGAAATCATTCAGCGTCGTAGGTATAGTTTCGCCTAAGAAGGTGTTGAGAGCATTAGAATAACTCTTGCCCTGTAGGAATAGGTTCAGCTGGGACTGAAAAAAATAAAAGCGCACAAAAGCACGTTAGTTATAACGTTCACAATTCACTAAACAGTTGTACAGTCAATTGTAATAGTTATTTACTACAAAACAAAAATTCGTTCAATTGAAAAAGTGTTGTACTCTTACTAATAAGATGCGGTATTATAGTTCTACTGGCTAATTGATTGTCTATGTGTGACTCTATTTATGATTTAGTTGCATTTTAACACCTTGCCTTTATGCTGCAATGACTAATATAGAATTTTCAGGGGAAAAATTCCATTGACTTGTTTACTACTTGAGCTACAAAAGTGACATTTAACAATTGGAGTATTAAGTAAATAAATAGAGAATTACGTTATAGTAGAAATTATCTAAACTAGGTTCATCCACTTACCTGCATTCACAATGGCATTGTGTCTAATACAATCCTATCTGCTTTTGTTCTCGTAACCGCCAACCAGTTACTTACAAAAAAAAGTTAGATATTGAATTTTCAATCTTATTCCTTGTTGAATAGGTTTACAATGGTTGATGATAAGAGTTCATAGTCCTTTTTCTAGAGAGTACGTTCTTGTTGAGAGTCGGACCGTGGGACGGTTGTAGAATTCCAAAAAAGTTATGATCACCATTATTCTATTAGTGTATTTTGTCTAATGTCCAAGGAAATAGAGTCGATAATCTATATTAACCTTCCAAGGTGGTTACAATCTGCTTTTACTACGAGCTCGTTATCTTAATTTGTGGTTAACCACTCAATGGTATACTCCACTTCAAATAAGAAGGCCCGATTGCACTTGAGACGTTCAAGAGCAATCGGGCCTTCCTATTTGAAATGGAGTATATTTTGAGTTCTTAAGTGGATGAGCTTAGTTTAGAAAATGTGTACTATAACAATACTTATAGTTTCGTGGGTATCGTTCGTATCTCATTCAAACACCGATTTAATTTCCCAGTTAACCTATTCGTATATATCCAAGTTTATGTATATATATATTTAAATTGCACTTTGAAGCCCTCCGGCAGATGAACATTTTTTCATATGGCACATCCGCGTACCTCTCTCTCATATCTCCGAAACTACAGGCAAATGTCACGGTTTCATAAATCGGGGCACTATTTATATTCGATCAGGAAAACATAAACATTTTCTATGTTAAAAGTACTTTTTGTGTTCAGGTCTTACATCGATCCTTCCGAGCTCGAAAGTGAGATCCATTTCACTGATTGAGATGCCACTGATAATGCCAAGTCGTGCTCGGATATCGCCGGTCACCGCGATGTTCTGCAGAACGAGCCTGAATAACACACCCAGTAAATATAATAACAGAAATTATACTCAACATTTAGCATTCTTACTGGCGCCTAAAGTAGGTACTCTTATTAGCTATTAACTGCATGGCTGTGATGAAATTAATCTTTCAATTAAATATAAACATTCTGAAAAGAACCTTTGCTTTTGGGCGTATAAACACAGTTAAATTCGGCTAGTAACCTAAGTAACCACATTCACTCGTACGGTCACTGCTTACAGTTTCATTACGATTATTATAACGGTTTGCATTACTTAGCATATGAGTGTTTGATATTATTATTCAAAATGACTAAATATATAATTAAAAAATAATTATCTGCCGAGCAAAACTTATTAATACAAAACCTGTAAGCCGCAAGTACAGCATACTCACCGTCCATTGTAACGGCCGTGTAGATTTGCACCGAAGAGATTTGCGTCCACTTCCGAGTCAACTAAAGTAAAACAAATATTATTCATTTATATCTAGATATGAATCAGCATGCACTGCTTCTGAGAAAATCGCATTCAGAAAATTATATAACGAGTACATAACTATAATGCCGAGAAAATCGATTTCAATTGTAAAAACAAAAACCGGCCAAGAGCATGTCGGGCCACGCTCAGTGTAGGGTTCCGTAGTTGCATTGCACATCCTTCACAATAGACGGGTTTCGAGGTTTAAATTACGAGAAAGATTTCAAGCTCTATAAAAAGGTCGTAAACGTAAACGCCAAAGTAACTGTAATAACTTATTACCTTCTGGAACTTATCGATTTCATGCGCCAGATTGAGCGGAATGTTTTAATGCAGTATGGCACTTAACGTGTGTATGTGTAACGTTCGAAGTATAAGGACACCGCGCGGCACTTACGTAATTTTAAAGAAAATTATGAAATTTTGTGATAATTCAAAAACGGCTCAACCGATTTTATTCAATATAGTTTACAGTGAAAGTACTTATAAGGCCTCATTTCCATGAATTTTTCCATAATTTTTTGACCTGTGGTTGAAAAGTTAGACGGTTAGTTAGGACGCTATTTTTTTTATTCAAAACTGCTGACTTCATCAAAAAATAATGTTTGGAGACCCCTATTATTTTTAAAAGACCTATTCAACGACACCCCACACACTACGTATAGTGTCGAAACGAAAAAAAAAATCACCCCAACTTTAGGTGTTCGAGAGGTAAAACATATATGTATTTATCTTAAGCTATGTTTAAACTAGCTGTCTGCAACACCAATTTAATTGATTATTTCAGAAAATATACATCTGAGAGTTGTGCCCTTATAAAAAAATAATCAGGAGAGTTGAATCTACATCATACTAAACTTTAGTGAGATTTGTCTGAAACCACTTTTTTACACGAAAGAAGTTTTTTTTTTTTAGTTTTTATTTTACCGTTTGGTCGGCGTGATACATACTCATACTCATACCAAATTTCAGCTTTCTAGTACGATCACGGAGCTAAGCCGCGGACGGACGGACAGACGGACATGGCGAAACTATACCTAAGGGTCCTAGTTGACTACGGAACCCTAAAAAAGCAGTGCAAGTATAGTATAGTCATGAAACTAATGAAACTCACCAACATTTAAGAGAATTTCAGGAAGAGAGACGTCAAAGGTGACTCGGAGGGTAAGTATGTTCACGTTCAAATCGTTGATGACCACGTTGCTCAGACCGCGGAACAGCAAGTCTCTGGCGTGCGCGTGCACGTTAAAGATACTGCAAATGTGACGCATATCCATTATCTTTCGACTGATATTTAGAGAAACTGAGCACATTATACACTAAAATAAATTATGTTCCGAGCCTACTTGTAGGTAAGCCTAAGGCTGCATTCGACCAAACTTTTATTCCGAGAATAACGCTTACCGAGAGTAAGTCAAAATATTAATGTCAAAATCCCATACAAGTTTGACATTATTATCCAAGAATAAGTGTTATTCTTGAAGTTAAAGTTTGGTTAAATCCAACTTAAATATGATATACGTAATATGTAACGTGTAGTTTATTTTTTAATGTATTTTTTTTACCTGCGCTAAACCCGAAGCTTCAATTACACGTATACTTACGCAAATAAATATGACTTACGTTGGCACAGGCAGAGCATAATCCAGATCAGCGCGCTCAACAACGAGCGGGTCAAGCCCCGCGTCCACGATGATTTGAATGAAGCGTTCAATGACGCTAATGATGATGTCAGCAACGAATCTTACTTGACGTTCACCTTGAAAATAGGATAATTAATATTTTTTTATTGCATTATGATGTTGTACATAAAATGTTACATTACAACAAGTCCATAAGTTGGGCCCTGTCAGGGCACAGCAATTTATTTAGTGGTGGGTGTATAATTAGGTACCTAGAATGTAGACTGTTCAATTAACATTAAAGGAGCCCGCAGCAAACTTAGGGAAAAAGTGGTTTCAGACAAATCTCACTAAAGTTTAGTATGATGTAGATTCAACTCTCCTGATTATTTTTTTATAAGGGCACAACTCTCAGATGTATATTTTCTGAAATAATCAATTAAATTGGTGTTGCAGACAGCTAGTTTAAACATAGCTTAAGATAAATACATATATGTTTTATATTTTTAGCAATAAGTGCCCGAAAAAGCGGCTGTGACATGTACCCTATATTTCCCTAAATCAGTTATTTATAGTTACTAAGAGAGCTCCCAATCTGAAGAGTAAATAAACTCTACATAAAAATAGTCTAAGGTCCTAACACGCCCGACTAGTAATCAAAGGTGACTCATTTCCGAAACTTTCCGTTGCAGACGAGAAGTCAGAAACAAATTAATCATATTTGTTTACAATTTAGATGCAAAAATTGAGGAAAAATTCGATTAATTTTAAACTTTGTCAAATCATTCCGTACATAGCAGACGAACTAAATCTCTTTACATTATGCAATCCGCAACATGCTGCGAGCGCGCTGCCATTTGAGAGATCAGGCAAGTGCATATATGTATCCAGTGCGCCAAGCGACGTAGACGCATTGATGTGTAATTAAATATTAATTGCGATATATAGCGCGGGCCGGCCGCTGCTAGCGAATCGACGCGATGACTCAATACGTCGTGAACGATTTCCTCGCCTTTCTGCAGCAGAAGGAGAAGCTACTGCTGGAAGGCAAGATGGATGCGGTGACCGCTGTCCAGTTTAGTGAGTGGGCATCGAGTTTCACCGTCGAGGACATCTGTGAAGCGAAGCAGGTGTTGTGCCAGTCCCTTGGGATCGTCGGCACATATGTACCTCATCGAAAAGGGGATGAAACCGGAAAAAAGACCCTTGCGGATATTAAAAAAATCCTGAAGGAGAACCAAGAGCGGATTCCGGAGTTTGTGGCGACGGATGCCTCTATCCTGCCGTCCCAGATTTCGGATGATATCGACGTTCGCTGCTTGTTTAAGGATATCGTGGCCCTAAAAACAAGTTTAGCAGACATTATTTTGAAGTTTGAAGCTGCCCAAGCCACTATTACTGAGTTACGCAACGAAGTCAACAGTTTGCGAAATAGTGCTCCAACTCAATCGGCGGCATCAAATTTCAAGAGCGATGACCGACCCGCCGCTACAAGCGCCGAGTCCGTCAGTTTGCGTATTGCTGACACTGTAAAAGGTGCCGCACCCGCCGCTCCGCCGCCCGCGCGCCCCCCGCCGGTGCGGCCGCCTAAAGTTTCGAAGTTGCGTCAGCGTGCTTATGCTGACGTCGCCGGTCAGTCTGTCGCAGCTAACCGGGCCTCAGTACGGGTTCCTGATAAGGAAAAGTCCTCCCGCACCAATGTGGATAAGGAGGGGTTCACACTGGTGGAAAGGAAGAGCAAGGCGCGTAGGGTGCCCCGCAAGACTCTGAGTGGCACTGCCGAGCCGGTTGGTTCTGGTCTTCGGATTGCCACACCGAGTAAGGCGCTTTATGTGTCGCGCTTGCATCACTCCGCCGTGGCTGACGATGTGGTGGAGTACGTCCACCGGAAGACTGGCTTCTCGCTGAGGGTGCACCAGCTGCAGTCCCGCCACTACGTGCATTTCAGCTCGTTTGTGGTGCGCGTGCCGCGGCCGCTGCAGGGCACTATCGCAAGTGCAGACTTCTGGCCGAAAGGTGTTGTGTTTCGGCAGTTCCGGGGCAATCTGCCGAATCCTGCACCAGATCAGACGACGCAACGGAGCCACGCTGTTACGTCGCCTAAATCAAATTAGATTTAAGTTTTTTTTTCTTTGTAATGTAATTTTGTAGTACACAGTGCCTTGGTTTATTTACTGTTATGCTGTGTAACTAATTTAAATAAATAAATAAAAATCTCAGCCGGTGCGAGCGAGACGGCCTCTGGATCAACACAAGAAATAATATCATTTTAATACCGTCACGATTAAATGGGAGCTCTCACAAAATCAACACATCTATTTTTTCTTTCCGCGAATGGATGTTGATGTAGAATAATTGATTGAAATGTAATGGGCGGGCGTCCCCCTAGAATCAGAGAAAATTGTATAAAGAGACAGCCATCTTACGAGTCATTTCAGTCATCCTTCAGATTCCAATCATCACTCAGTTTTCGTGTAGTAATCAACTTGATAGTTAGTAGTTAAATTCAGTGCATTGTATCATCGACCCGCTATCCCAGTGTTAGAAAAAGACTATATTAATTAGGAATTTCTTTAGTTAAAATCACGTGTTTTCTGTGTTCATTTACTTTACGAACGATACGATCCTTTATTTGTGTTAATTCTTGTACTTTTATTTTCCGTTTTAAACATATATAATTGTTGTCGTTTACCTTCATTTCGTTTCCGTTTAGTTTCGTTTTCCTCTTTCTCTCAATCAGTTTATTCATACAGTAGTAAAACAGATTTATCTTTTACACCACTGCTCTAGAAGTCATCCCTGAGCTACGCAGATGTCAGTGCGTGGACCCGGCCGACTCGGCATTCCCCACAATTGTTTTAGGCTTATTATTTTCGCGGCGACAGAAAAATTAAAGAGCAGCAAACTATTTGCAACTAAAATAATAACTTGTCAGCTATTAAATATTTTGGCAATCATTTATATTAAACTAGCATTAACCCGCGGCTTCGCTCGCGTGCCTATATAATATACATCATCCTACGGGAACAATGCTCTTTTTTTTCAGGATTAACCGTCTGTTACAACCGATTTGCTGCAAAACTACTGAACCGATTAAATTGCAATTTGGCGCAAATGCTTTCAAGAATTTTCATGACCACAAATAAAATTTCAAAATCGGTGGCATTTTCGTAATTAACGTCCCAACAAACCATAAAAATTACACCCATACTCATATTTAGTCATTTCAACCCCAACGCACCCCAACAGGCGAGACGGTATTTCACGTCCACCACGTTTGTTTTTTTTTAAATCGTTGTTGTTTTGGTAATCAGCGACCCGATAAACCATAGAAACATTACCCTTGTTGATTTGCAGACTTTGTCACCATATTCTCCTCCTTTAGGGGTTGAATTCTCAAAAAACATGAAACACGTGCTTACTCATTTATTGTTAGAAATACTTAATAAATAAGTTTTCAATAAAATAGTCTAACTAATATTTTTTCCCTATACAAACTTACGACCCCCATTTCACCCCTTCGGGGGTGACTTTTGACAAATGCTTCTTTTATTGCACCCCTAGACTTTATAAGGACACGTAGGTTCCAAATATGGACTCTCTAAAACCAGTGGTTTAGTATTAAGACATTTCAACCCCATTCCACCCCAACAGGGGAGATGTTAATTCACGTCCGCCACGTTGGATTTAAAAATCGTTGCGGTTTTCGTAATCAGCGACCCGATAAACCATAAAAGCATTACCAATGGATTTCAGACTTTGTCACCACATTTCTCCCTTATAGGGGTTGAATTTTCAAAAAACCTGAAACATGTGTTTACTCATTTATCGTTAGAAATACTCCTGTAAAGTTTCGAATAAAATAGTCTAACTAATCTTGTTTCCCCATACAAACTTTGAACCCCTATTTCACCCCTTTAGGGGGTAAATTTTGAAAAATCCTTTCTTAGTGCACCCCTACACCTTATAAGGAACCTACGTGCCAAATTTGAACTCTCTAGAACCAGCGGTTTAGTATTTAGACATTTCAACCCCATTTCACCCCAACAGGGGAGATGGTAACTCACGTCCGCCACGTTGGATTGTAAAATCGTTGCGGTTTTCGTAATCAGCGACCCGATAAACCATAAAAACAATACCCATGCTGATTTTCAGACTTTGTCACCACATTTCTCCCTTTTAGGGGTTGAATTTTCAAAAAACCTGAAACACGTGTTTACTCATTTATTGTTAGGAATACTCCTGTGAAGTTTCGAATAAAATAGTCTAACTAATCTTGCTTCCCCATACAAACTTTGGAACCCCATTTCACCCCTTTAGGGGGTGAGTTTTGAAAAATCCTTTCTTAGCGGATGCTTACGTCATAACATCTACCTGCATGCCAAATTTCAGCCCGATCCGTCCAGTAGTTTGGGCTGTGCGTTGATAGATCACTATGTCAGTCAGTCAGTCAGTCAGTCAGTCAGTCAGTCACCTTTGAGTTTTATATATATAGATAGATGAGCTTTAAACTAAGGATATTTTAAAATTCAAATAATGGCAGCTACTTTAAGGTAGCAGAAATAATAAACAAGATTACTGAAATCATAGGCGAGGTACTATAAATAATGACTTGGCGACTAATATTAGCAGAAGATCCGACTCGGCCGGGTTAGGTTAGGTTGTTTTTTTTTATATCCCTAAAAAGCGCTCCTTTTATTTTTTTATGACCTTGATTTATTTTATATGCAATCTCCATTGAACAATTATTGTAGGCCATTTTCAACTTTTTATCCGCTGTCATGTTTCCGCTTAATTAGTTAATTCAGTCGCCAAACTCGATGCTAGTTTATATTGAAACAAAGCCGAAAATTGATTACTTAGCTGCTACTTTTTATTAGGGTTCCGTAGCCAAATGGCAAAAAACGGAACCCTTATAGATTCGTCATGTCTGTCTGTCCGTCTGTCCGTCTGTCCGTCTGTCTGTCCGTCCGTATGTCACAGCCATTTTTTTCCGAAACTATAAGAGCTATACTGTTGAAACTTGGTAGGTAGATGTATTCTGTGAACCGCATTAAGATTTTGATGCAAAAATAAAAAAAATAATAATTAATATTGGGGGCTCCCCATACTTAGAACTGAAACTCAAAAATATTTTTTTGATCAAACACATACGTGTGGGGTATCTATGGATAGGTCTCCAAAAATAATATCGAGGTTTCTAAAATATTTTTTTTCTAAACCGAATAGTTTGCGTGACAGACGCTTCCAAAGTGGAAAAAAGTTGGTCCCCCCCCTCTAACTTCTAAAATAAGAAAATGAAAAATCTAAAAAAAACATATGATGTACATTACTATAAAAACTACCAACGAAAATTGTTTTGAACGAGATCTAGTAAGTAGTTTTTTTAATACCTAACTTTGCACCTAATTTATATGGGGCGCTATACATACCAGGTGCAAACTTAACTTAACCACTTAGGGATGGAAAGTGTTTGTACGGAACCCTCAGTGCGCGAGTCCGACTCGCACTTGGCCGGTTTTTACTTTATACTAGTCTCCGCAATTAGTCGCCAACTTATTATTTTTGCTACCCCCTTTAATTTTTTATTAATTCCTAAATCAGATTAATTTGTTGCCGCGTTAAATACATGCCATTGTTTTATACAAAATATATGATATTTGTATAGAATCTTTTTATCGATTCATATTATTTATGTGGTAATACCACATTTTTATTTTTATAAATAATGACACAAAGGTAAATTAAGTAAGAAAAATTTAATGCGATCTCCTACAATCGAAGCGGGGTTTGAACCCGCGACCTCTGCGTTAAGGGATGAAAGATTTGCTGTGATTGACGATGACGTAGCGATCGGATAGCTCAATTGGAAGAGCAATGCGCCGGAAACGCAGAGGTCGCGGGTTCAAACCCCGCTTCGATTGTAGTTAGATCGCATTCAATTTTTCTTTCTTAATTTACCTTTGTGTCATTATTTATTAAAATATATGCTTTACGTAATTCCTCCTTTTTGCTGTTATCGTTCGTAACATAGATAATTGATAAAATGTCAACGTGACAGAAACATTACAAAAGTCATATTTGATGTTCGATAATTACTTTACTAATTGATATAAATAAGTACACGAATCAAAATACTAACAACATATTAGTAGACAAGAATTCATTACCAGAAATTATTGAACCGCGAAGCATAAATCTGCGATGAACGTTAGTGCGACAGAATTTTAACGCGACAAATGATAGATCGAAAATACTTAACTGCGACAAATTTTTTGCCGACGGCTAAAAGTTCGACGCACGTTAGTGCGACAGAATTTTAACGTGACAAATGATAGATCGAAAATACTTGACTGCGACAAATTTTTTGCCGACGGTCAAAAGTTCGACGCACGTTAGTGCGACAATCGACAAGGTTAACTGGAAGAGATCCCTTAAAGGGATAAGTTTGCCTTTGTACATGTATTTCTTTTGTTTTAATGTATTTCTGTTTTTGTGTACAATAAAGTTTTTACATACATACAATCGAAATATTTAATATGGCAGTCCATTGCGGTGTCAAAATCGAAAATTTAATAAAACTCGGCCATATAATTGTTTTTTTTTTATTGCTTAACCAAAAATCAACAAGAAACCACAGGATGTCGAATAATCTCTTCTATCAATTGACATATTTGGGTGTATCAACTTTTTCTTGTTGACATTCTGTCTCGTCACTCAGGAGACAATGGTGATTAAACTTATTAGAAAAGTGTTGATAATTTATAATATTGGCATTTTCAAGAGCTAGTCTATATAAGAATGGGCTTATAACTGCTGCAATTACAAAGTTTTTGTTGAGATTTGCCGCCGAAAATTTTAGTTTTAAAGAGTTACCCAGGGGACATCACCATAGCAACAAGCAACAGAAAAAAGTTGATTGACCCATTTAACAACATTAAATGACATTGAAACATTTGCTACAAACATTGACAATAATAATTACATTAGCGTTTAAAGTAGCAAACGTGAGCCACACTTCGCAAACAAGTGAGCAAATCCACATTCTTCCTATTTTTCAATAGTTTCTCAGTCTTCTGTCTATTTTATTATAGTTTCTTTTACTTTTGGTATGTAAACTCTTTTTTTCAATTCTATGCTCAATTTTGTTTTGTTCTTTGTTTATTTCTTCCAAGGTTTTATAGATGTTCCACTTTTTACGACTCATCAGACCGTTCCAGCGGTGGTGCCAGTTTTCCACTGAGTTTTGGGTTGTAGGATAGCCTTCTTTCAAGCAATCGGCTATGGACCAGAGTTTCGGTGGAAACCTCGGATGGTGTCTCTTTAGTGTTAATTTCAGGTTATTTGAATTTGGTCCATGTTTGCGGAAATAACCATTCACGTAATATTTATTAAACCAGTCAGTTAACTCAACTGCGTTATTTGGAATTACATAATCGCAAAGCACTTTGAAACCGGACTGAATTTCCTTTGGGTCCAAGTATGCTAAAGCGGCCAGATGTCTTAATTTAAGAGCGAACTCAATATTTGTACTGTAATCATCAGCGAGCCCAGATGACTGTATATGCCGCCATATGCTTTGTTGGAGATGAAAAAAACAGGCCTTATTAAGTGTGTCAGGAAAAACACGCTGTGCGGCGTTAATAGCAGCCATTTCGAAATCTGTCATAATTATTTTTGGAGACAGTTTTAGATTAAATTTGTTATAAGCGTGTATGGAGATGATTTCAAGAAAAATGCGGTAGCAGTTTTCGTTTTTGTGTGATAGAAAACCGTAAACTAATGGTACTATTATTTGAGATGAGCCCTTTCCGACTAATCCGTGAATGGTATATAGCTGCGAGAATAACTCTGGACAGCACATGAAAGTATCAGCCACATCGATGATTTGTGAAGGTGTCGCAAGTTTTCTGTTGTAGCTAAAACAACCACAACATCGTCACCTTCTACGTACTTTCCAATTAAGAATGGTTCATTCTTAACCACAGCGAACTTTTCAGGAATTTCGAATTCCTTTGGAGATTTTGGTAATTCAGGAAGATTTTTCACTCGAGCTCGATGTACCGTCATACGCATTGCGTCATTATTTGGAAGGCTGGGAGCACACGCTGAGGGAATATCTTTTATACAATCCTGGATTATTTGTGCGGGAGTATCCATGGAAGTCGTGGCTTTCCTCTTCAACGTAGATCTCAAATTGATGAAATCGTTTGTCGTCGGATCCGGTTCATGATTATGTCTTTTAATCTCCTTGTTTAAAATAACATATGAGCCATCCCTTTTTTCGGTACGAATGTACACAGTACAGCTTGAACATTTTTTTTTCACACAACACCAGTACTGACAATTATCACGCGTTTTGTTCAAGCAATATAGGTAACCGTTTACAAGTAACATGTCTTTACCATTTTTGGACTTTACAACTTTATACTCGGGGATATTCATTTTTTTAAGATTTTTATAATGCAGAGCAACATGTGACAATTTAAGAAACTCAAGAATTAGTTACAGAACCGAACAAAAATGTCAAAAAAGTGGCACCGTTGACATGTTCTGAAAGATGCCAATAACTCTTATTTATTATTTAGAACAACATAGTTATACTTCGTACAAAAGAACTCTTTGCTCAACGTTTAAGGCGCTCTTCTCCCAGTAGACGCTGAACTCACTCATTTTGAAAAGAGTCGTAAACATATTAAGCAGTGTTTGAAGATTTTTCTCTGGGGCACGATAGTGCCCCCGCCAAGACGAACAAGAAAGAAGCGGGACACTACCTAGCTTTTCTCGAACCGTTACGTCTCATTTTCAAACCCTCATGGCTGCGTCCCAGTTAACATCAGAGCGCCCAAATTCACAGGTTAAGATGCGGTTAGAGAACATATGAAATATACTAAATTTAATTGATCTAGCTTTTATACTTTAGGTTTTATTGGTACCTAAAATACGCCGATTTTGCCACTCACTTATATATACACTGACGTATCAAAACCTCTGGGTTACTTTCCGATGACCTAGAAAACTGAAATTTGGTATGTGAGCTAATATTATTACACAAACAATAAAATAATTTGAAAACTTGGAACTTTTACCCCCCAACCCCTGAAACTAGGGGATGGAAGTTTGTATGAGACTTCCGCAAATTTTGATACTAGAGGTCTGAAAATTGATACCTACAGGGACTCATTTTTATAAAATAAAATATATATTCTAGAATTCTTAGAAAATCACCCCCCGCCCTTTAAATAAGAGAATGGAAGTTTATATGAATTTCCCATAAAATAGGGTATGGGGCTAAACGTAAGTATTTCTTAAATACACAATGATTACTACTTCAGCTTACACTCAAGAAACGCTACAGTCCAATAAAATAAAATAAAAACTAAGGCACCTTACATTTATTTTTATTTATCGTATGGCATGTATGAAGTCACTGGATTACATATAAAAATAAAATAAAAATATAAATAAAAATAATTTATAGTTAGAATTTTGCCCTTCCCAGGTACGCGACTGCTTCTTCTGATAGGATCTTAAAATCGTCTACATGGCCTGCGTATTTAGTAAAGGGGCATTCCAGAATGATGTGGTTGATAGTCTGGTCTGGATGCCCACAGTTACAGGCAGGAGAGGAGCTCCAGCCCCATTTGTACCAGTGGTGTCCGCAGTTGCCAACTCCTGTTCTTATGCGGTTGAGAGCGGACCACACCCGGCGGGGTTCCTTGAAGCCCGCTGGGGGCACTCGCAGGGATAGAGCAGCGAAAACGTTCGCTTGGTCTCTGAGGGCTTCCCATTCTTCGGTCCATGCTTCCTCCAGGGTACGGGTGGTCGGGGGATTTCCCATCAGTAATGCAGGGGGGTTTCGGGATTTGAGGCGTTTTCTTCCGAAGCCCTCGAGGTCATGGTGGATTGGTAAGTCAGGACTACGGTGCGCTTTCGCTAGTTCGCGTTGGAGGCATTTTTCTCTTCGCAGGTTCGCAGGAGCTATGTTGCTAAGAGCGGGGAGCCAGTGGGTGGGTGTTGGCTTAAGGCATCCTGTTATTAGACGGAGAGTCTGGTTAAGCTGCGTATCAATGGCTGAGGTATGAACACTATTAATCCAGACTGGAGCGCAGTACTCAGCCGTCGAGTAAACCAGTGCAAGCGCTGTGGTTCGGAGACATGAGGCAGAGGCTCCCCAAGTTGTTCCTGTTAATTTTTGCACTAGGCTATTGCTGGTCTGCAGTTTGGCCGATACTTTTTGTAGGTGGCACTTGTAGGTAAGACTTCTGTCTAGGGTAACCCCAAGGTACTTGGGATGAGGGTTATGTTTTAGTACTGTGCCCTTAAACTTGACAGTTAGTGGGCTTTCTGCAAGCTTATTGTTAAGATGGAAGCAGCAGACTTCCGTCTTACTTGGGTTAGGGCACAGGCGCCAGCGGGTGAAAAAGTCGTCGAGGGCTTCCAGGTCTCTTTGTAGAATTGGTTCGGTGGAATCCATTTTGTGGTCTTGGGTAATGAGAGCCAGGTCGTCGGCGTACCCGAATTTACGTGACACAGTATCGGGAAGGTCATGCACGTAGATATTAAACAGAAGGGGGGCTAGGACAGAGCCCTGTGGGAGCCCATTGTTTAGTGTTCTGACGCTGCTGGTTTCGTCACCCAGGAAAACCTGTATTGGCCTATTAGTAAGGGTGTTTTCAATAAGCCTATAGATTTTCATGCATGGGATTATTTTCAACAGCTTATATAGTAATCCCTGGCGCCAAACTGTGTCATATGCGGCGGTCAAGTCGATAAAAACCGCAGATGATTTAAGGTTCTTATTAAAACCGTTTTCGACATGTGTTGTGAGAGCGAGCACCTGATCACAACAGCTGCGGTTAGGTCTAAAACCGGCCTGCTCCTGGGCACCTTACAAAAAAAAAATAGATCCCACCAAAAACATTTCATGTCAAATTGGCGGCCAAGACGTACCATAAGGAAAAGCCAAGCCTCTAAGGCCTGACCCCTGCCCTGGTTTCAAAAGTATGGCTTGGCCATTTCATAGACTACCGTAAACAAGTCTAACAGACTGTCCTACCATACAGTAAATTTAATCCCACCAAAAACATTCTGTAAAAAATAGCCAAGTCTCGATGGAGCTGCTTGTTTATCTCTAAAAAGTAATGAAATCTAGACAAAGTCGTACCAAGTCTAAGGTTCCTTACTGCGATTTCTTTATTATTATAGTTAATGTTGTGTGACTTGGCCGTTGAAGGGTACACAAGGGTACAAAACCAGGTGCTCCATAACGTGCGTCGAACTTTTGACCGTCGGCAAAAAATTTGTCGCAGTAAAGTATTTTCGATCTATCATTTGTCGCGTTAAAATTCTGTCGCACTAACGTGCGTCGAACTTTTGGCCGTCGGCAAAAAAATTGTCGCAGTAATAGTACATTACTGCAGACGCCGGGAAATAAGGGCTTGCCGGCTGAGTAGGTATAGACGGCCGACCGTAAGGGAGGCCGTCTAGTGATACGAAGCCGGCAAGCCCTTTTCACGGCTAAGGCATGTACAGTGCTTTTCTCAAACATATGCAATGAAATAAAAAAATACACCACTCAAAAGAAGATAATTCAGCTGTTCAGCCAGTTCATGAACACAGACGCCATGTTTAAAAAAAGTATTTTTAATTTTCCCTCCAATCCCTCTATATTTTTTTCTTTAATAAGTCCACGTGTGTAGTGTGCGAATATTAGGGCCATTACACACAACTTGATAATAAGAATCTTAGTTTCTATTAATAAGTAAAATATAGGCAGAGGATTTTTAATATTGTCTATGGTCTCTGGTACCTTACGTATAGACGGAATTTTCAGTTCGTGTGTACTAGACATTAACACGGATATTGTTGGTCCGATGGCTGAATGGGTAGCTACTAGAAAAAAAAAATATATCAGCTGTTCATACACACAGACGCCATGTTTACATTAAAATTAAAAACAAATTACTTCCCGGCTTAGGCCTTCAATTTTGTATGAAATTCCTTTACAGTTCTCTCGAATTGTTCCGCCCGAAACTTGACACTTCGAAGCCTGTTCTAACGCACGTTACGACGATATTTCATTGCATGTTTGAGAAAAGTATTTTCGATCAATCATTTGTCGCGTTAAAATTCTGTCGCACTAACGTTCATCGCAGATTTATGCTTCGCGGTTCAATAGCGGAGCCGGCTAACTGGGTTAGGGTCGGAAGGACTAGTTTGAAGAATGACTATGTAAGAAGGTCTAATATGTGTTAGGTCACGGTGGTATAGTGTCCAAGCACATAAAATACCGTAATATTATAATGACTGGGTATAAAATTGGACTTAGTTGTACAAGGTTTTTGTTTACAAAATGTCAAATAAGCGAAATGTGCTTATAGCAAATCGACTTAGTAGCAGAACATACTGATAGTAAAATGACAAAATAAGCATTTAGCCAAATATTTATTAAGTCGCGGTTGCAAAACGCCGACATAATCGAATGGCAAGAAAACAGTCATCGAGCTGTTGTTTTGTCAAATTTCGTCAACATCAGGATAATAGTTGAGTTGGAATAAAGTAACAGTACCTTTCTGTTAAAATACTATTTGCCTGCTTCATGACAACCACTGCTTTTGTACAAATATTCAATTCATTATCTTTTATAACTTGGACGTTGTGCGATCACGACGTTTTGCTACTTAGACGCTTTTATTCCTAGACGTTGTACTATGTCTCACCGTATTGGGACGAATCAATAATACAGGCAGGATATAACTAACAGTTGGTGGCTACTTTGACTTCATTACGTCATTAACTGTCAGTGCTTATCATTTTGTAATATATCGATTTTAGAAAACACGTCGCATAATAAAGAAATATATGCTTTATTACTTCAGAAAATATCCATCAGAGAGAGTTATGCCCTTCTCAAAATAATCAGGAGAGTTGAATCTACATCATACTAAAATTAAGTGAGATTGGACTGAAACCACTTTTTCCTAAAGTTAGCTGCCGGCTCCTTTAGTTACAATAATATCACATAAAATAAAATATAATTCCACTTAAAAGTGTTATACTATGTTTACATTATAGTTATACTTACGAGGGTTGTTTGATAAATACACGTTTTAAAAAGTTATTCTTGTTACTGGCTGAAATTATGTATACGAACTTTTTAGGCATCCTTTATGGACTAGAAAATTAAAAAAAAAAATACAGCGTTCTTTTGTTTTTTTTCTTTTAACGGCTTTTTACGACGGAGTTCGCGTTCTTATTGCAATAATGGAGAAAGAGCAGTATCGTTCTGTAATTCGTTTTCTGTTTTTGGAAGGAAATTCTTGTGATGAAATAAAAGTACGCATGCAAGCTGTTTACAATGATCATACTCCTTCTATGACAACCATTAGATATTGGTACAATGAATTTAAACGAGGCAGAACGTCCATCTTTGATGAAGATCGCCCAGGACGTCCTGTTGAGGTAACCACAGGTGATATGGTGAAAAAAATCGAGAATATTGTATTAAGCGATCGCCGAATAAAACTTAGAGAAATTGTCGACATTGTAAATGTTTCGATTGAACGCGTGCAGCACATTTTAGAACACAAATTAGGCATGAAGAAGGTTTCGGCGAGGTGGGTGCCGCGTTTGCTCACCGAGGAACAAAAGCTCACCCGGAAGCAAATTTCAAGGCACTGTTTAGATAAGTACGAAAGTAGTCCGGGTGAGTTCCTTCGGCGTTTTGTGACTGTTGATGAAACGTGGATACACCACTATACCCCAGAAAGTAAAGAACAGTCTAAACAGTGGATTTTGCCGGGGGAATCAGCTCCAAAGAAGGCGAAGACCGTTCCATCGGCCGGAAAGGTCATGGCGACTGTTTTTTGGGACTCACAGGGAATCATCCATACTGATTATTTACAAAAAGGAAGAACGATAACCGGGCCATATTACGCTAATTTATTGCAAGAATTTGATACCATTTTGAAAAAAAAGAGCACATCTAAATAAGAAAAAAGTTCTCTTTCATCATGATAATGCACCAGCTCACTCCTCAAGAATCGCAGACTCCAAATTAAAGCAATTACATTATGAATTGCTGCCTCATCCGCCCTATTCCCCAGACCTGGCTCCCTGTGACTTCTTCCTATTCCCAAATTTAAAAAAATGGCTCGGTGGAAAGAAATTTTCGTCCAATGAAGAAGTCATTGCCGCCACGGAGGCCTATTTTCACGACTTTCCGAAATCTTATTTTTTAGACGGCTTATTAAAGCTAGAACACCGTTGGAACAAGTGTATAGAGTTGGAAGGTGACTATGTAGAAAAATAAATATACACGTATACAAACCTTTGTTGTTTTCTTCTAAACACGGGTATTTATCAAACAACCCTCGTATATCATTAATTAATATTCAATAAAATGAAAAATTGGTTGCAAAAATATCGCATAAATATTATTCCGCATTATAACATTATATGTCAACATTATTACTATAGGTCTATCCCGATATGTTATCTCAATCAGGTTAAAATTAAAACATATTTAGGATAAATCGGCGTAGTCTTAAACAACAAACGATACAATGCCTATATGGATTAATACATTTAATTTTGCTTAAATACATAGCAAATGTCAAAGACTCGGTAAAATATTGAACTTACGAAGACAATGAAGAATATACACATATTTATGTAAAGTTTACGTTATATATATCTTCATATCGTATTAATATATTGAACTTACTTGTTGCATTTCCCACCTCATCTGTGGGCAGTGCGCTCACGCTACCCAGCAAAAGGGTAAAGAAAATTGCGTAGAGTTTCATTGTTCCTACTTTCTGTTATTTGCTGCAATTAAAGATTTTGTGATTTTTAAGAGCACTTATGTAACTATTTAATGTATTTATTCAATATATATCCTTATAAGGTCACTCGTACTTTAAACACGTGAAATCCACTCACCACTGACAGTAATTGTAATATAATAGACCTAACGTAGAGTATCTACCAATATTTATATGGTAGTTATAGAAGATTAAGCCCGAGATATAATTAATTCGATTCGATATATGCTACTGGCCTTTTTCTTATCACTGAGATTACTTAATCCACAGTGTCGGATTTGTTTTTAATTACTAGGTACTGTCGTTTTAAACTAGGCATGACGATTTTTTTTGTAAAGGATGTCAATCGATTCTATGTTTATTAGGGTCAAACGAGTATAGTGGACTTACTACACATTACTGCTCTAAAAGTCAGAAATGACCGTCATAGTTCAACATTCCTATTAAGCGCTGAAAACTCTTCATACAAATGGCCACCTATTTGTGATGTCATTATATGTTACTATAAATGCAAGTGTCCTGACTGACTGACTGACTCATCAACGAAGAGCCGAAACTACAAATGCCAAAGAGTTGAAATTTGCACACTAGGTTGCATTTATGAAGTGTACAAGAGATAAAAAGCAATTTTGAAAAATTCTACCCCTAAGGGGGTTATAAAGGGGATGAAAAATACAACCGTATGGGGTACAAGCTTTTTTTTTTTAAGATAGGAATTAGAAACTTTGTAAAAAGGTATTTTATTAAAAAACAAGAAAACTGATTTAAGCATTTTTGAAAATTCATCCCCTAAGGCGGTGAAAAAGGGGTTGAAAGTTTGTATGAAGATCAAATATTTTTTTGTGCGCGGGACTTGAATCTTAATGTGATCTTAATGTAAAGGCTTGCTATTAGAATACCAGAGACGTAATTTCAGCGTATTCAAAAATGTATCCCCTAAAAGGGTTAAAAAGGGGTTGAAAGTGGATCCATTACAAATTCTTTGAAACTTCTTATAAAAGCATATATATAAGTATAAGAATAAAAAAATAACATTAATTGAACGTTATTAAAAATTCAACCTCTAAGAGGAAAAAGGAGGGTGAAAGATTGTCTTGGGGTTCAAATTGAATTTTAAGCTAGGAACTTGAAACTTTGTAAAAAGGTATTAAAATTAAACGGATGAAAACTAATTTCAGCGTTTTTTGAAAATTCATCCCTGAAAGTGGTAAAAAAGGGGTTGAATGTTTGTATGGAGATCAAACCTTTTTTTGAGCGCGGTACTTAAAACTTTGTACAAAGGCATTATTAGAATACAAGAAAGGTAATTTCAGGTGGTGAAAAGGGGGTTGAAAGTTTGTATGAAATCAAAAAAAAATTGAATGCGGGTGTGAAACTTTGTATAAAGGCATATTATTCGAATCCAAGAATTTATAGACGTATTATTATTTAACTCATCGAATTTGGAAAATTTATTCGTTCGTAGATGGCACTAGCTGTAAGTACATGATTTCCATAATAATTCCACGTTATTAGGGCAATTTAGCCGAAAAAAAACGAAAAACGGACTTCTTATCATTTTGTCATGTCTATCTGTACGTAAATGTTGTAAAATATCGTAGAAATTGTAAAATAGTATTGTATACCGGTTGATGATGAAACTTGCTCTAAAGTTTGAAGGTAAAGATTAGGACTTAAGACCTTTTGCAAGGGCTGGAATGCAGTCGCGAAGATGAAACGCGTGATCAAAATATTTAAAAACAACTTGTACTAACTACAGCATAATTGCATACCCCTTTTAAACGCGAATGCTTTGAAGCCAGTAAAGACGGTTGAGCTACGTCACGTGCTTCAGTAGTAAGATAAAATATTTTTTCTCCTGCAAATCCAATATTCAACCGACATGATATTATTATATTGTCACACACCCAGAAATTATAGAATGCTACTTCGCCCATTTATGTTATTTTGTAAGGATGGATAAATACAAATCATGTTAATCTACCAACGACGATTCACACAACATCCAAAAACATTGTATTTCTTCATAATTATTGCGAGTATTTGGATTTTAACATGGACCCTTCGACATTGAGACATATGTAATCACAGCCTGTATTCGTAAGTTAATGTAACATGTATCCTAAGACTGAAAAACTCTACTTCCGAATCGGTGGCAGTTCAAGCCAACGAAGAAAATAAAAATTCAAACACACAAACGCCTCTCAGTCTTTCTTTCAATACCCCCAGAAAGAGAACACTTCACACCAGATTAAAACGGAAAGTAAAAGACTCCGAAAAAAAAGTAAAAAAAATCACAAAATCACATAAAAAGTCTTGAAAATGAAGTGGAAGCTAAAAACACCCTTAGTCTGGATCCTTTAGCTGCAGATGACGGTGAAGTTACATAAAGATTTAGTAAGCTTATTGAGTGGCAAATTAAAGGACATCGTTGTGACCCTGAATTCAAATTATTTGCGCTGAATCTGCATTTTTCAAGTCCACAGACATATTTTTAGACACAGTTTACAGTCCTTTTTAAAACTCCCTGGCGAAGGTACTCTACAAAATTTTAAACTTTTCATGACACCTAAATTTGAAGACAAAACTTTAGATTATTTGGAATCAAAAATCAAGTCTCTTCCTAATAAAGCTAAATGTTGTGTGATATGTGTGGATGAAATGGTTCTAAAACGTCATTTACATTATGATACACGACAGGATAACATAAAAGGACTTCACAATCACAACATTAACGTTGTATTTACAAATGAAATCGCTTCGAATGCGTGTGTAATAATGCTAAGAGGAATTATGGTAAATTGGAAGCAACCAATAGCATATTCGCTATTAGCCAGTGCAAAACACTATGAAAATGTAGAAACTTGGATAGATGAGGTCATATCAAAGCTATCAAACATTGGTGTTGAAGTGATGGCAATAGTTTCAGATCAAGGGTCAAACTTTAATAAGTTTGTCAAAGACCCAACTCCTATTCAGTTTATGAGGTCATTCTCTAAGCTCTTCTTATGTAATATGTAAAAAAAATCGCGTGATACCAACTGCGAGGAGGACATTTGTGAGCTGCTTCTAAAGGAAAACAATGTCTTCACCCGGCCGACATCGAGACATTTTTGCGATACTCCGAACACTGCCATCTAAAGTGACTCTTAATAGTGAAACAGACTATCGGTTTGATGTTCCCATTCACCGGACCTGGGCGATAAAAAAATTTTTGCTCACTTCAAAGCGTATACAAGGATTCATCATTTTATGGAGGATTAAAAGTGCCACCAGAAAACATTATAGACTATATATTAAACAGTTATAGCACATATTCATAAACACTTTTGAATCCTGCATCATTGGCCAACCCGGAAGCACTCTGTATAATAACATGAAAAACGTGATGCACGCTAATTTATGTCCATGCTTTCCGCACGAATACTTACTGAAATTGTTCATTAGATTCATAATTTTCACCACTCTTATATGTAATACCCTTTAAAGAAAGGAAAAAAATCATTCAACACTACGTACATTAAGGTAAAGCAATTGTAGACTAGACACATCATAATAAAAATCATTTCAAACAATAAATCGTTTTTTTAAGTTTTTTTAATTTACCTTGATTATTTTATAAAATCATTTCTAAGCGGTGTCAACCCTAGCGTCGTTTTACCGGCACGTGCGGCCAACGACACGCGCGTTCAAGGTAGCTCCATTGTTAAATTGAGTAGGCATGAAAAGCATTAGGTATTTGCCTTTTTATTCAGACATAAGTATCTGTTCGAAGAACTATTATATTAATCTGTGCTAGCGGTTCTAATTTATTTATATACTATAGGTATGCAATTTCGTTCGTGACACTCCCATGGTTCGCGGGCGACGGGGGACGAAGGCCAGCGGGGCGGTATGAAGTGTGGGGGCGGCGGGGCTGTCAGTCAGGAGCGTCAGTCAGCCGCCTTCACTCTTGGCGGCAACTTGTATATAAGAGCACGGCTGCACGTAACAAAACGCACAAGAGATTGCCACGCAACGATGAGTTCGCCGATAGGCAACGTTATTGGATGGCAAGCCAAACAAATTGTATATATAATGTATACAGAGATGGGCAAAAGTTAATTAAGTTAAGTTAATTAAGCAAGTTAATTAAGTTAGTTCCGATTAAGTCAGTGCCGATTGTGTTAATCGTAGATTAAAAATAATCGATTAATTTTCTCTCGATTAATATTAGGAAAAATAAGATATTTTGATGATGTAAGTCTAAGTCCCTGGCTAGGTCATCTTAGATAAGAGTACTGCACTATAAAAACCACTTGTATTACTCTAACAAGTTTATTTCACACAGCTCACAATAATGTTTTTTCTAGTTTACACATGCCAAGACATATTATATTATTAAATTATAGGTATATAGGTATATTAGGTAGTTTCGTAAAATGCACGAATGAGCTTGTTCCAACTTTTAATCAAGAAATAATCGTGAAATTTAATTGTTGTTGTGTAGTTAAGCGTTCGTTGTTGTGTTCCGGTGTGGGGGTAAGATAGCCGGTGAAATTACTAGCATAGAGGCATTCTATCTTCGTCCTCCAGGTAGGCCAGCACTTGTGACTCCTCTGGTGTTGCAGGTGTTTATGGGCGACGGTTATCGCTTTCCATCAGGCGATACGTTTGCTCGTTTGCCCCCTATGACATAAAAAAAAATCGTTTCGAAGACTGTCGATGAATTTAATCGCGATTAATTTTAACGATTATTTTTGAATCGATTAATGCCCATTTCTGAATGTGTATAGCCATTTAAAAAAACTTAAAGCAGATCCAACTTCAACAGAACATCTAAATACAAATAACCGTCCTTACTGTCCTTACCTTACTTCCTAAATTACTCACATAAATCAACTAATTATTTATTCCTAATTGTTAGTCGGTCACAACTACATTATATTCGTATAAACAAATTAGGTCCATGCAGAATATTATAATAATAATAATATAATAATAATTAATCATTTATTTTCGACCAACTTGGATCAATAGCTATATTGCTAGGGATATCGGCAGATATATCCGTTATGTAAATCATATCGTGTGTAGCGCTGCTCAACGTGTCATCGAATAGTACCGTTTCCCGCCCCCCACACGGACCATGGGAGTCACGTCACGTCGTCACGTATGAAATTTTAGACCCATAACACATTCATTTTAAACCATGAATACAAAGATCAAAGCTTAAAGAAAAATTTAAAAAGGAGCTAATTGGTGGAAGGGACCGGGAATCGAACCCGGTACCTCTGGATTACCGGTCCAGCGCGTTAGCCACTTCGCTACCCTCGCTCCACGTAGACCTGACGAATTTTTCCTTATGCTTTGTGTGTCGATCTTTGCATTGTTTATTTGAAAGGTTTTTACACCTTAGCTTTGATCTTTGTATTCATGGTTTAAATAATAAAAAATGTGGTGTACCCACATTAAAAAATGAGACATTACATGTTTCATAAAATTATACATTCATTTTAAATAATTAGTAAAAAAAACAAATATTTATGATATATTAATGGATGTATACAACGATTTGAATTAATATCAATCATTTTTCACCATGTTTATATACTTATGCGCTTATATGCCTTTTTTTATCAAACTCATCGAATTTAGTAAAGCTATTTGATCCTAGATGGTACTAGCTGTACCGGATTTCATGTTTCCGCGTAATTAGAGCAATTTAGCCGAAAAAAAGCTACCAAGGGCGATTTGAACGTAAAAAATTGCAAAAAACTATGGGAGACGCACTTCAATATTTATTATTACCTACTTATTATTTGTAGAATTACAGCAACCAACATCAAAATCCCCTTGACTTAAATCTCATACAACTTGCAAAAAAAGAAAAGTAATTTCAACATTGCTTAGATCTGAAAATAATAAAGATGTAAAATGTTCACGATAAGATTCCACGCGGACGAAGTCGCGGGCAACACAGTATGTTAGTATGTTATGGGTACCAATAAGTAATTTGCCATTCTCACCTTGAAAAGCGGAATACAGAAAAGTAATAAATTTGTAGTCTTAAAATATGAAATGTTGTCAATTGAACACGAAACGAATCGGGATGATGACGAAACTGATGTTGAATTATTTTGCAACACACTAGTAGTTATATGCATAACAGAACTTTGAATATGAGATATCAAGGGCACGCAAAATGCATGTTTTTATTAAGAGATAAGAGATAATTTATTTGCGTAAACATGAGTATAAATAATATTACAAGGATGTCACAGTAAAAAATAATAATAATGTCCGTCATGTTTTGCCTTTCGGCTTACAATTAGTCGTACTTCCATTCAGATATTGGTACCTTTACTCGAAGATGACGTCACGAGTTCGTGGACATTTGTATGGAGCCTTTTCAGTGCTCCGTTAGAATGTCAAACTTTATCTTACATAAACTACTACTATTTCTGACTTTTAGAGCAGTCTAAGCGTAGTTAGTCCAATACAGACGTTTGATCCCAATAAAAAATAGGATCGATTGATATCCAAAAAAAAATGTCATAATGCCATCGCTGGAAGAGCGATTTTAGTCTTTAAGCGTAATTTACGATTTCGAGCGACCAGCGAAGCGGCGAGCGACGGCCATAGGTGGGAGCGGGAGGCCCAGGTGGCCGCTCCGTTGGTCGCGCGAAGTCGTGGCGTAGCCGTAACATTATACAAATATACCACTCACCGTGTTCGTCGAACTCGATCTTCACATGAAAGTCATCGGAGGTAAGGATGTGACAATAATTAATTGGTGGTAAATTGACCTGGCTTTGTAATTTCTTGTTTGAGTACCAAGCCCCTGTTGGCAACATGAGAACAATAGTTCCTTACCGTAAACATCTAAAGGGGCAATATTTCCCCTGTACGCTTCTGCTCTTCATAAAATAAATGCAGCATAACGACGTGACGTAAACATGTAGTCGGGACAACCTGACATAATGAATGACTGACATGATGGTATAAAAAAACAATGTATGACACTCCGGCAAGTCAGCCTTTCTACGTCACTGATTAGTTGCCGCTTTGTTATAAGGAACCGTTAACAAAATAATTATAAGGAAAAAAATGTTTGCCGCCAGTCTTACAAAAAAAAACATTATTCATTTATGCATAACGTTCATTAAGAAAAATAGTTATTTATTTATTTATTTAACCTTTATTGCAGTTATATCGCAATATTTGATTTAAGACACTCACGATTTTTGGAAGATTCATACAGATAACAAGGGGGGGGGGGAGTATTTATGATACACCACTGGAACACAGAAACGGATTGACAGAACCGTCCAACCAATCATAGCGCGAGTCTCGCCTCGCCTGTCATTCTGGAGTGCCATACCTTGTTTATCATTAGGGGTTCCCGTTTTCTTATACCATGGTATAACCCATTTATATATGTAAGAAATACATTTAGAAGATTGAGTCATGCGCGTAATAACGCGTTGTAAAGTATGAATAATCATAGGAGATGTCACACCGCTTGCGTCTAGTGGGGTTTGGCCTTTAATGCATGTAATAATATAAACCAGTCAATAACACTAACATAATTACGATTGCTATCATTGCTATATGTAGATATCAGTTGTATTTTTTGGGTTTTATATTAATCACATGTTCAATCACATCTTTGATAACAGTGATTATATTATAAATGCCACTTGTAAGAATGACTGATGGGTTTACGTCAATTGTATATTGACTTGTACTGTTTACCAAGTACGGACACCAGGTTGCTTCTTCTTTGGTGCTAAAATTTAAAGAAAATTAAGAGCATGCTCGAGGAGACAAACGGACAAGCTCACCTACGCCGTCGCAAATCATCCATCCCCACCCAACTCATATTATATACCAGGTGGGTCCTTTAACAGGAGCAAAAAAATGAAAAATATATACATTTTACTCGTCAAACTGAACACATCTTCAGAAACTTTTTTTTAAAATACTGTTTTTATATTACGTTCATTATTTCGGGTTAAAGAATTTTATTAAAGAAATTTACATTTCACTTATTTGAGATTAAACGATTACATTAAATTACAAATTACGCCCGTGAACGATTTTACTTATGTTTGTGTCTTGTTCTTCTTTGAATAAACTTTATTTTACAGGTTTACATTCTAAATGAGTTATTTTTAAAAGTTGTTTAATTACTGTTGTTCAGTTTGAGGGGTAGAATCTATGTTTTAATTTATCGCTCCTGCTACAGGACCCACCTGGTATGATCAATTTTTAAAAATATGTCTCATTTTATATTCTCGCGGTTCGTACACATAATTAATAGTAATACCACACATAGAACGTTCCACGGTGATTATTTTCAGATGTGGAGGGAAGCCATATTCGTCTCCTGTGTGGTGGGAGAGCGGGGTGAAGAGGACCAAGTACTGCTCTTTTTCTTTTTTTTATTACTGATCAGTAAAGGCTATTAGGGCTTGTGCGACATCGTTTTCGTGTAAAATAGATATCAGTTATTATTTTTTTATGTTTCATATTAAAATTTGGGTTTATTGCCGAAAAGGTAAAAATCACAACAAGTTTTTTTTATTCAGAACGATAAATTAGAAATCTATCCTGAATATTAACAATAAAAAAAAAATTAATAAACAGCAAATTTAATCTTGTTTTTAAAAATGTATACAGATTGGGCACATCTCGTACAAAAAATACCTTGAAAAAATGTGCTTAGCCTGCGTGTCTAGTACATTTTGCTAAGTCGCGAAGTTGTGTACATCGGGATACAACCACGAAATTTCTACCACAGATAGAGTATTCTGCGGTGATTATTTTCAGATGTGGAGGGAAGTCAGATTCGTCCCCTGTGCGGCGGGAAAGCGGGGTGAATAGGACAAAGGAGTCCTCTTTTTCTTTTTATATTACTGATCAGATAACGCTACTAGGACTTGTGTGGTATCGTTTTCGTGTAAAACAGATATCAGCAATTCATTTTTCATGTTATTTATTCATAGTACTATATAAAAATATGGTTGTATATCCGAAATTGTAAAAATCACAACAAGTTTTTTTTATTCAGGGAGATAAATTAGTGATATTTCCTGAATATTTACAACTAACAAAAATATTGCAAAATAGAAAATTTAATCTAGTTTCTGAAAATGTTTGAGAAGAGTGCCCAATATGTATATGTATACATATTGGGCACTCTTCATACAAAGCGTAACTTAAATAAATTGTTGATGTTGAGATTAGCCCGTGTGCTCGTGATACATTAGCAAAAAAATATTTTGTTTTAATTGCATTCATTTGTTTTTCCAGGACGTATATAGTAAATATTATACGTAAAAGCATGTTAATTATCATTATTTAATGTATTTAATGAAGCGAAATAGGATGCGTTCGGAGATTTACGTTGGTTACGCCGACGTAAAGATATATTTTAAGCTACTGTTTGTATGAGAAGTGTCCAACATGCATATATTTTTAGAAACTAGATTAAATGAGCTTTTTAAAATAATATTAATAATTTGAAAATGTTCAACTAATTATTAATAATTTGAAAATGTTCAACTAATTATAAATGTTTAACTAATTTACCTCACTGAATAAAAAAACTTGTTGTGATTTTTACCTTTTCGGCCATACACCCATATTTTTATATAGAACTATACAAAAATAAAATAAAAAAATAATTTCTGATATTTGTTTTATACGGAAATGATACCAAACACGTCCTGGTAGACTTAACTTACCTGCAATAAAGAAAGAAAAGAGGGACACTTGGCCCTATTCACTCCACTCTCCCACCTCACAGGGGACGAATCTGACTTCCCTCTACATCTGAAAATAATCACCGTGAAACACTCTATCTGTGGTAGAAATTTTATGCTTGTAACCCGATGCGCACAATTATGTTAGAAAACAGCGGACTAACAACTCTACTATAATACATTATAACGGGTCTATCGCGAAAACCTATAGATTACTTATGAAGGTAAATAAGGAATATCGCGATAGACCCTTTATAATTTGTGTTAATTATCGTAAAAAAATAAACTAAAAATTTGTCTAAACGTATGCACAGTGCCAATAAAATAGGATTCGAAATAAAATAAGTAACAGTTCATAGTGAATGAGACGGGAAAAGGATTTCGGACGAACATTACTTTTACTAAACGTGAAATGGTAATAAGAGGGTGAATCAACTTTTTTGTGTTGTTTACTCTGTCCCCGTTGTCCAAGTGGCATCTTCATGAATACTGTTTCATAGAAAAATGCTGAGGTTGTCCGAGGGACAAATTTTACGTAACCATAGCACCAAGGTGCACTTAAAAGTTGATTCGCCAAAGAAAATTTTACGAAACCTGTCATCGGACCAACCATAATAATTCGGATAGTTTTCGGACACATGAAATTCGGTCAATGATTTTTAGTGTTTGAGATGATAGTGATAGATTACCATAAAGATACCTATCTGAAGCACTAATAACGTTAGCCTGATTTTCGTTTCGACAAATATCGTAATTTTTTTATCGTTTGTCCAAAAGTCATTTCGAATGTTTACGCTTAGGCATTACCTAATTGTTTGGGTTTTTAACATTGAAAATGTTTTTTCGATCGCTCCGGTAGGGCCCCATTTTCGCTGAAAGTCTGTTTGCCCCGTGGTATATAGTGGTTTAGGGCCATGAGGACGTGTTAGGGCTCAAAAGACGCAAAATTTAAATGGCTTTCAGATGGTGAAATAGTACATTACATCAGAGGCCGGGAAAATGAGGATTTCCGGCCAAGTAGGTATATACGGCCGAGCGAGCGTGCGAGCGAGGCCGGATAGTGATACGAGGCCGGGAATCCGTTTTCACGACGAGGCATGTATAGTGCTTTTCTCAAACATACAATGAAATAAAAAAATATACTTCAAAGAATAACACTTAATATTGTTTGTCCGATATTTTCCGAATTTGACCGAATTTTAAAAATCCGATTTCAGATTCTGACTCAGGAGCCCCAAAAACCCCCGGATACCGCATTTCAGCCTCCTAGGACCAATTTGAAATTTTCTCCATACAAATCGTTTTTTTTTTCGACATTTTCCGAATTTGACCGAATTTTCGGACAAGATTTCAGATTCATATTTTTGAGCCCCGAGAGCCCCCCGATACCGAATTTGACCGAATTTAAAAAATCCGATTACCGATTCTGACTCAGGAGCCCCAAAAACCCCCGGATACCGAATTTCAGCCTCCTAGGACCAATTTGAAATTTTCTCCATACAAATCGTTTATTTCGACATTTTCCGAATTTGACCGAATTTTCGGACAAGATATCAAATTCATATTTTTGAGCCCCGAGAGCCCCCGAATCCGAATTTGACCGAATTTAAAAAATCCGATTTCAGATTCAGACTCAGGAGCCCCAAAAAACCCCGGATACCGAATTTCAGCCTCCTAGGACCAATTTGACATTTTCTCCATACAAATCTTTTTTTTTTTCGATATTTTCCGAATTTGACCGAATTTTCGGACAAGATTTCAGATTCATATTTTTGAGCCCCGAGAGCCCCCCGATACCGAATTTGACCGAATTTAAAAAATCCGATTTCAGATTCTGACTCAGGAGCCCCAAAAACCCCCGGATACCGAGTTTTAGCCGCCTAGCACCAATTTGAAATTTTGAAAAAAAAAGCCGCCTCTTGAGTTTTTTTTTCCACAAGTTTCTAACAACCAACCTTTAAAAACAATACCTGCTTTTTGTCAAACCAGCCAGCTGTGTGAATGACCTTGTTGTTGAAACCAAAAAAAAGTTACTTTGCAGGCCTAGGCCTGAAAAGCAGTATGAAATCCCTTTACAGTCCTCTCGAGTTGTTGCGCCCAAAAACCGATACTTCCGAGCCTATTATAAGGAACGCAAAGACAATATTTCATTGCATGTTTGAGAAAAAACTTTTTGTAAAAGTCGAAATCTTTTAAAAAAAAAAAAAAACCTTGATTTTTTAACACCTTCCGTCGGAATATCTTCGATATCTCGTGAACGAGGTCGAAAATCAAAAAACTGAGAGGGATGCCTAGAGATATTGAGACGGGGAACATTTTATGTCGTATACTTTTTTTTGTGGGAGTGATAGGGGGGCGTATGCTCCCCCTTAGCGGCGCGTGGAGCGTCGCCGTGCGCGAGCGTCATAGCCCTGTGGAACTTCGCAGCTTTGAGATACGAAGATCTATTAGGAGTTATAGACGCGGAAAATTAAGGGCTTTGGTATAGTGCAATCAAATTTTGGAAGTCTATAATTTTTTTTTTAAATAAAAAAATCTACGTTTTATAACATATTTTTTAACAACGGAAACAATTATTCTAATAAGTACATAGCTAGCACATATCAGATTTGGAGAATTGCTATAGGTAGGTAACACGAGGAACAATGACGTTCTTTATAGACATTACAGAGGCCCGGTGTAGGACGACGTGAGTTATCACGATAGAAGGCGGCGGGAGGTGTCTTAGCGGCGCACAGTGGTTCGACTTCATACAATCGGTTGGACATAGGATCACTGAAATACAGTGTAGTATTTTTTTAAATAAAAAATCCTATCATTCTCTACTATTAAAAAACAACAATATGTGTCCTATACAACTTTTTGTTTTAACTTGTAGTTTTAGAGAAATAAAATAAAATTCATAATTTTTGTATGAAAGTCGTGATGGGAAATAAAATTGACATTTATTTGTGTCTAAAATTAAATTGCTACAAAATTAAAAAACGAAATGTATGTTAAATACAATGCTGTATTTGCGTTTTGTGAGAAATATTGTAGTGATGGGAAATAATAGTACATTACTGCCGAGGCAGGGAAAAGTCGGTTTGTGGATGTGTATGATTTCAATAATACGAATTTGCGAACTGACATTCCCGCCGAGGCATGTATAGTGCTGTACGGTGACGGCAAATAAAAATATATAACAAATATGATTTTCTTTATTTTTGTTTTCATTAATAATCTATAATAGCTAGGTTCATTTTCAATGTCCTTTCAAGTCGTGTAGAGCACGAGATCTGTGAATTTTTAATCATTCGATAAATTATATTTTTTATCTTAATTCTCATTTTGCCCGCACCTAATATCAGTTATCCGATGTAGGTACCTAATAACGTTTTGGTTTATTAATCTTTTTTTTTGCTGACATCGATTTCACTTGTCAGATGTAACTATTCAACTTTTCTCAAATAGACTTTATAATTGAGGAAAGTGTTTTCAAAAGAACTTATTTTTGTACGAGTTTCATGGAGTTATAAGCCCGTTTGAAAAGACACTCCTCACTCATTGTATCCCTTTTCAACATTCTGTCATATCATGGGTAACTTTTGTTTTACCAAAATTATGTTTGACAAATTATCACTTCATCATAAAATAAGCGTATATTTGTATGAGCAACGTTTTTCTAAACTAGATAGTTACCGAGATAATCGACTCTTAAATCGACCAAAAGTGACTTCGCCGTAGCTCCGGCGCTGCGGGGAGAGCAGCCCTTCAGCACTTGCGTGACAAAGCACGGCCGCCCGTACGGCTGTTTTAGTGTCAGGCAGTTTATAGAATACTGTACAGTATTCAATATGGCCCACCGCTGTCTCCCGAGGACTGGACTGTTGGCGCGGCGCAGCAATGTCCGCGCCTGCAGCATGCGCGTAACTTGCCGCCCTCTGTTTGTACCGTAATTTCACAATTTATTCAGTTCAACAGCAACCTGTTTCGGTGTCTTCTCATAAGATTGCATCTGTTCCGCAAATAATCTTTAATGAATAACGTCAACTATTACCCCCGCGACCAAACTCATCTCTAAGATTGTCGTCCAAAGATTCTCTAAAAACGCAATATATTGATATTCGCTTGATCTCTGTTCAGCAGAATTTTCTCTGTTTGTATCTCTCCCCCATAATGGAGCGCTTGAATCCGAGGAATCGGAAACTAATCAAAGCAACATACTGGGTTGTTAGTTTACGCTAGAAAAACGATTAGAAGATCTACCAAAACAAAAGCGGTACTAAAAAACTCTACTTCTCGCTTTCATTGATTTTTACACAGCGTTTTGATATGTTCATATTCTGTGTAGAATTTATAATAAAATAATAATTATCAGACAACCTCACAAAAATCGATCTAGTCCCAAATTAAGCTCAAGAAGGCTTGTGTTATGGGTACTAAATAGACGACGATATACATACTTATATAGATAAATATATACTTAAATACATAGAACAACCATGACCCAAGCACAAATATTCAAGTTCATCACACAAATATTTGCCCTGGCCGGGATTCGAACTCGGGACTGCCGGCTCAGTAGGCAGGTCGCTACAAACTGAGCTAACCGCGTTGCCCATTATAGACTCGCATATACATATACCATAACCATAATACCTAATTATATCAAATTGTATATGGATATAAGACATACATCATAACATTTACCTAAAAGGTCTTATTCCCGAATTATAGTTATAGTTAGTTATTTCTAGCGCTATTTAATAAATAAATTCCCTAAATGCCTAAATACTGAAGTATACATTTTCATCAAATTCCTAAAATCATAATATCAAGAATCCGATTTTATTCGATAAATTTAAGCATTCCGGGATTTAGGCGTTTCGACACTAAGCCCTTTTGAAATGTAGGAGTATAAGTATTGTTCAAAGGGTGACACGGAACGGTAAGGGTAAAACTGGCAAAATTAATTACTATAACGCTTACCTTAGTCATTAATTTGGCAGAAGACCAAATTGATGATTTTAATAATTTATATTTTTTGTAGACTCGAAATGCCTTTTTGAATGTAAAAAAAAAGCTACGGATTATTTCCTGGAAATGGTATGTATTATGAGCTGAATATGATTGAATTCATTCATAAATGGGCCATGCAATTCTGCAGCTCATTGTACAGTTTTGGACAAAAACTTATGCTCTTCAATCTAAAAGTTTCAAGTATATTTTACAAAATGTATACAAAGATAATGTGGAAAAAACTTAAACTTTATTTTTACGCCGTTGACAAAAATATCAGAATCCCTCCAAATTAAAAATTTACGAAACTGTCTAGAAAAATATGTACCTAAATTCTTCTAAGTAGGTACCTGTATACTGCCTTCACTAAATTAAGGAATAAGGATATTGATAGGTTATTATTGGTATGAAGATTTTTGACTAAGCGACAAAGTGGTAGGTACCTTTTGCTTGAAAATGGCACATATTATATTTTATTAAGCATCGAATTTTTCAACCAGTTGCTTGATTTCATATATTTATGACTTAGCGTGGCATCGCAATAGCTCCATCTAGGTACTGTAGAGATAAAAATCCTGCTAAACGCGTAACATTTTTAAATTGTTCGCTTCAATGTGAACTACACATATTTTGCGAAAGGAATCAAATTTAGTCCCTGTTAACATTTGCTTGATGACCTTCCTTACGTTTATGAAATATGTACACAGTGGTATGAAACACTCGACATGAAAGTCCGTCTGGCATTTGGCCAGTTTTTTTGTTTAAACCTAACCTAACTATATATAAACAGTTTTCAGCCAATATGCCTAAAATGTTAAATATCCTTAATGAACAAGTACACATATTTTAAGCCTGTAGTCGGCTAAGTAATAAATAAAAAGTTGATATTTCTCAGATGTAGACTAGATTAACCGTCATGTCGGCATCATGAGGATAACAGGCTGTTTCATGCTTAAACAAGCACGTTTAAAAAAAACATGAATTTATATACAAGCATTTATTTTATAATTAAACACAAATCTGGCAAACATTCAATAATGCAATCATAGCACTATAATATTTAGTAATAATTTATTAGAAACATGTTTACTATTAAAATTTAAAAAGATAACTTGAATGAAAAATAATTTATCTGCAATGCTTGTAGGCCATACAACGTCTTGTGCTTCATCTACAGTTAGGCCATTTGCGATACATTGACGCCAAAGTGTAATATTTGTTCATTTAAGCAAACGTGATGGAAAATATCAGTGAATAGAGAACATATATCATTGTTATTTAAAATATATATGTATCTATGGAGTATTGGCGGAGCTGGCTGCGGGCTGCGAACCTGCGCCCGCGCAGTCCAGCTGCTCTCCTTCTAGGGGGCTCCGTTAACAGATCCTTTCCATTGTATCAAACGAGCCAAAATAATACGAACCATTAAGTTTACACTTAACAATCTTTTTTATTGTCAACATTTATTGTAGAATTAAGTAATCATAATGTTTAATAATAATGTACGCTTTTTCGCTCTATTAGTCCATGTTTTATGTCCAATCATTTTTATTAAATGTGGTACGGTACTGGAATCGTACAAATGAATTTTTGAATAGCCAGATTATATTAACAATCCGTAGCGAAAACATGAGAGCGAATGCCAAGGTTCCTCGGTACGGAAAGACGCGGCAATTAACTGTGTTATTAGTAGGGATAGTGTTTCTTATTTGCGTTGTGATCTCATCTACTATTTTGGCACTACGCGACATTCGTTGGCCTTTCCAATATCACATATAAGAAAAGAAAATTGTGCAGTTATTGTTAAGAAGTAACGCATTACTACATCTACTAGTATTACCTAACTATAGTGTTTATATCAATATATATAAAAGTGAACAAGAGGCACTCTATAGGTTTACATACGCAGGTTAAAATAAGCGTAGTTCGTGAACATCGAACGTGAACTAGACATGAATACTGACACTATTTTACAATTACTAACACCAGCGAATATAGATTACACCATCTTTGTAAATACAGAAATAGATTTTGTATACGCGTCGCCTAGTCACAAACAGAAGTCAACGGAAATATGAAGTAGACCTAGGTAAAGTTATATTAAGTTTTTACTGTATCATAGGGTATCGTCTTCCACAACATTGTTTTTATTTTTGAAACATGAATCACGTACGAATCCGTACATGGTAGCCACTGTTTTTCGTAAACTGACCGGGAGTTTCAAGAGCAACGTTTAAAAGTACAGGTCTCTCAGCAAATATATTCATATGAATTCTTTATCAGTTTCAGTAAAAAACCGTGGCATGTTCAATAAAAATAAAAGAAAACTATTAGCGAACAACAACGAGTTCCTAGATTAAAGACTAACACCCATACCTTATTCACATTAAAGAATTGTAATATTAATCAAATTCTAGAATGTAGCTTTCGCGAGAGTTCATTTTTTAGAGTTAAGATTGACTATATTGTACTAGTAAATATTATCTTAAATCTTGAACGAATTGTAAAGATTCTTCTAATAAATTGTTTATACCAATATTCGAAAGCTGAACTGCTGGGCACTACAATCTCTACACTAGACGTATCGACGTTAAGATACTTATTTTGTATGTTCTAATACAATCAATATACTACGCACTGTACATTTGACGTGTCATTCATTGTACACACACACGCCTTGTTACTTGCTTTAGTTTGTAATACCGCACCCGCCGGTCCTCTAGTCAATATTTCATATCTCGATGTAACTTTCAAGCCCCGCGTCTTAAAATAATTATTTATATCCTATATAGTATTTATAATCGTCTTCTTATATTATTCGTCTGATTCCGTGTATCAGGAACCCAATTGAGATTTAACTTTACTGGCATGTTTACTCATGTTTGCTTCGTGTCCGTAACATTCATCGAACCATACAAGACGTACAACTTTCTAATATTGGTCCGCTACAGAGTTGTGAAATGATCTAGCTTATCTTTTACTTATTCTCTAAGCCTAGACTGAACTTAAAAATATTACTATGCCTTGCGTGATATGTATTGCAATTATAGAGGCGCATTAAAGCTAAATATTTATTTTTTATTTCTTCTAAGTCTTTCTAAACATCGCACAACACCTATACCTTCATTGATGTATCCCAAACTTTACAATGCGAAAAAACACCTCTACATTTAAGTAGGCTTAGACTAGTCAAGACAAAGATCTGTGTATAGGTTCAGTTATTAGCATTTGTCTCTGGCCTATATATATATTCAAACAAATATGGCTCTACACATAGGATATGTAAAGACTTAGAACTATGACAAAATTACGACTAGATACGTACGTAACTCTATAATTAATTATTAACAAGTGATATGTTGATGGAGACATCACTCCTCTTATATTACTTCATAACATTTATCCATAAACAGTATTCTTGACGACTACATTTACTATTTCAACTTAATTATACAAAGTACTTAACTAACAAAATATATAATGGACAGCGCAATTTAACATTTCACATGGCTTAAAACTAAAGTTAGCTTAAACTTTAACGTTTCAGGGTAAAACGCATTACAAAAATAATTTCATAAGAAAATACTTGTGATGTAAACCTGGGGACGTGATCGCCCGACAGCGGCCAGCGCGTCGTCGGCCGACTACGTTTCTCCCTGAGCGATGTTGGGCAGTATTTGATTTGATAGTAAGTAATTCAGAACAAATTAACAATGACAACATTAGAGAAGCTTTTAGTTTATGAAAAATATATTGTTACGAAAATATTAGAATTCTTCAATTATTTATTAGACAATCATACGTAACTAAATAAGCTAATCATTGAGAGTTGGTATTTTATACGAAAGCCCTCTGAAGCATAACAAAACTGGCTTGCTTGCGCCCTTCTCTCATCAGAAGTCTCATCAGTAGAAACTATATAATCAAAATGAATATCAGGCACCCGTGTCATTATTTGTCATATCCCTATATCTGGTAAGTGACCGCGTTTGTTTAGCCCGTCTAGCACAACTATGCTTCGCGACTCTTATCGCGCAACATAGCGCTACCCGTCACTCTCTCACATTACTGCACAGAAAGAGACAGGCAATTATCTCGCGCGAGAAACAGTCGCTTGTGACAGTTGTGCTAGAGGTCCGCACAGTCAAGTTCGCCCCAGTACAGCCGAAAGGCTCGGGCCAATTATTATTAAAAAAAAAAAAAAAAAAAAATTGTGCTAGAGGTGCTGGCTGCTGGAGTCTCGTTAGAGCCATGTGGCAAGGCTGCCAGTGAGGTAGGGAAGCATAAGCAAACGTGTTATTAAACATCTCAATTTTAATCTAGGTTATTATGGATTCTGTGATTGTCATTACATCTCTTAAGTAACTGTAACTTTTTTTTTTCAAGTAGTGATTTTTGATGAAGTAAGTACCAGCTTATATGGGCTAAAGTATTTTAAACTGAGGTCATAAACAGAGTAAAGTAAGTGATTTCTCTATTTAACATACCACAAAGTAATATATTACGATATTAAAAGAAATTAAATCAATTGTAATTCACTATTTATGCAAAATATTATACGGAGATATTCCGAGATCGCAAATTCGCACTTGCAAACATACAATAGGTATTATAATTAATATAATCTCACAATCGCTAAACGCAATGTTAAACATCTGAATCTGAACAATCGCACCACACGCATGTGTATCGCTTATGGGAAAATATTACAAAAACAAAATAGGATTAAATAATAAACCAAGAATAAATATATCTATAAAGAATCGCTCGCTATAAAATCTACATTATAATAAATGTTCACTACTGTATGTTTGTTAAACATTAAATAATAAAGGCTTGTAGTATTGTATAGTCTAGTATTGACGAAACTTAAATGTACTCCAGCCTACTAATTATGCCCAACACTGCTTTAGTTAACATTTTATCAGCAGAGAAATTGCTATCAGGCCAGAGCAAATAAATCATACAGTATTGATATATTCTAATCAATGATCGCGAACATCGATACAAAATATCTGAACAACATGTGCTGCGTGAGGCCCGCGGCGGCCACGCCCAGGGCGAGCACGCTGACCGATGGCCGAGGTATGAAGCCACTGCCGGTGCAATTTCGAGGAGGATCCGTTTTTTCTGTAATTCAAATAAGAAAAACACTTAATTGTTGAAAAAAAAACAACATTAATTCCCGCCTCCCGTAAATAGATGTTTAATTTTCGAATTTCCTGAATAGTATTTATTTATACGTACATATACACCGGTACCCTACCCCATTTAATTATGAGAATTGTAAGCTGTATACTTAATGATTCTGTTTGTACTATTTTATTGAATACTTCAACTGATTTAGTACATTATGATACGAGTGTAACTAGTCCTTATGTTGGTAATTATCATTAAATTACACACGAGGCTATATTGCCTAATAGTCCATTGAATAAAAAGTTCTAGAGTGCGTGAGTTAGTAACGTAAGATGTTTCTTCGGAAACATGTCAAGAGTCCCTAGGTAATAAACATACTAAAACCCCGGGACACTAGGAGGAGCCCCGGAGTGGGGGGAGGGGGGGAAAGGGTCCATTTTTTCATTTTTCGCTTAAATCTCAAAAACGGTACATGTTAGAGAAAAACTTTCAAGGAAAAGTTGAAAGGCCATAAAATTATCTACAAGTTGTACCTAAATATTTTTTTCCTATATCCTACCGTTTCTGAGTTACACGCAGTAAAAAATGATTTTGGCTCAAACAATTTCCCCATACTACATACCCATGTTTATCACATCAATCGATCAAAAAATATTTCTTTCTTCCAAAAAACTCAAATGTGCAACTTGTGACCGGTACTGATAGATTGCTCTTAATTAGGTCTATAATTGGTAAAGTAAACACATTCCTCCATGGAAGCCTTTAGGAGGAATCGATTGTCAAAATATTATATTAGGGTAGTTTGAGTTACTGAACTTGATCTTTTTATTTGTTCTTCCAAAAAAACTCAAAAGTGCAACTTGTGACCGGTACAGATAGATTGCTCATAATTAGGTCTATCATTGATAAAAATACCAGATTCCACCACGGAGGCGTTTACGGGGAATTGAATTTTATTAGGGTAGTTACGATACTTGAACTTTTTATTTTTTTTTCTTCCAAAAAGCTCAAAAGTGCAACTTGTGACCGGTACTGATAGATTGCTCTTAATTAGGTCAATCATTGGTAAAAAAAACACATTCCTCCATGGAAGCCTTTAGGAGGAATCGATTGTCAAAATATTATATAATGGTAGTTTTCGAATTTTTCACCTTTCATGGGATGTAGCTCGAAAACGGCTGCGAATAGAAAAAAAATATTTAGGTACAACTTGTAGATAATTTTATGGCCTTTCAACTTTTCCTTAAAAGTTTTTCTCTAACATGTACCGTTTTTGAGATTTAAGCGAAAAATGAAAAAATGGACCCTTTCCCCCCCTCCCCCCACTCCGGGGCTCCTCCTAGTGTCCCGGGGTTTTAGTATGTTTATTACCTAGGGACTCTTGACATGTTTCCGAAGAAACATCTTACGTTACTAACTCACGCACTCTAGACCCCCCTTGGAGGGACTCATTCAATGGACTATAAGTCTTGTAATGGCGAGGGCTGTATGTGCTGAGTGTGTAATGATCGACTCACACGAGTTTCATATAGTACACCAACACGCTTGCGACCAAAAACTAACATAATTATAGTTTACTTTCCACAAATAACATTCTGTCCAGATTACACTCGTGTCCACCACCATGTCCACCATACAGTAAGTTCTACACTGATTCGTTATATTGACATACACACCTATCATTCTTAGTTTCGTGAATGTTAACATTTCGTAAATTTATCACATCACGAAACAATAATATTGACAAAATATGACATCACTTGCGCATATTAATGCATGCGGAGTTATTGGGCCAAGTATTTCACTAGCCAAATAAAAAAAAAATATATATATATGAGGTGCTCCGAAATAAGAGCCAATACTTTTAGAGCTACTCGCCTGAGAGTTTTAAGTTTTACTCCCAGAATTTAAGTTTAAAAGTTCATGTAAATTTTTAGGGCTTTAATTAAAACGATGTTAATTGATTCCTTTGAGTGACGAAAGTTACCCATACATTTTGTATGACTAACTTTCGTCACACAAAGGAAGCGATCGTATTTTATGTTAACTAAGCTTTTAACTATGTACAGTTTTTTTGCAATCGACCGAATTAGGGAAACACCTTTGGTTTGTAAATACCTGTTAATAAGTAAATCAACAGTCAATGATTAAGGCCCTGTTTGATTTTATAACCTACGGAACCGCTTGACTGTCACTTTAACAGGCCACTTCACTTAAATAAATAACGGGGTTCATTTATGATTATTATTGTTAATAATTGTTGAGGATAAAAGTGACTCCTATAACTATCATGTTAAGGTTTTAACTTGCTAATACTTATTGATAACGAACAAAGGCTGGGTTATTAATTTACATCCAATAACAGTTTTCCCGTCATTTTATGACATGCAACGATTTTCGCGTGACAGAAACCTTTATAGTACTTAGTGCGACAAAATTATCTGTGAAATGGCGAAATTACGTCGCAATTGGGAACTACGACTATCATGCTGAAATGTCTTTGCGTTCGGGTACTCTAAGGTTTTATTAATTACTAGAAGGTGCCTCCGAACTTCGTACGCGTATTTTTCTTATACCGTAGGTCTGGTAAAAAGTATCCTATAAACATTTTCGGATGTCCAGCTATCCCTGTACCAAAATTGGTTAAAATCTGTCCAGCCGTTTCGGCGTGATGAGAGGACAATGGAAATTATGACCAATAGATGGCGCCAGGCTGGCATGGCGCCGCGCGCTCATACAAAACAAATAACGATCCTGCATCACGCTATTGAGATTCTTCCTGATATCAAGACCTCTCCCCATAGAAAACTGATTTTCAATACAAATCTAGAATTTTATAACAGTATAGACGATAATTTTGAATTTTGAAAGTTAAAATACCTACGCGGTAATTAATAAAAGAGCTGCGCCGGAGCGCCTAGCTCTCTTGTCCGTGGCATCGAGGTGTGCGTGTGTGTGTGCATAATAATTGTATTTCTTTGTAATGCTTTGTTTGTTTCTTGTATAGTTTTAATAAAGACAGTATAATAATTTGACCGAATATCAAGGGTGCCTTTCTGATCGCTTACATTCTCCACTAGCGATATTTTTTTATAAAAAAATAATAAATCTAACATGTAGGTATAAATAAATAAATAGAATAAAAATAAATAAATATAAAAGGGGGGACAATCTTACACAAATCGACCTAGTCCCAAACTAAGCAAAGTTTGTACTATGGGGACTAGACGACTATATACATAATATATAAATACATATATAAATAACATCCATGACCCAGGAACAAATATTCGAGTTCATCACACAAATATTTGCCCTGGCCGGGATTCGAACCCAGGACCGGCGGCTCAGTAGGCAGCTGCACTACAAACCGAGCCAACTGCGTCGTCAATATTAAGATAAAATTAAAATAATAAAAAATGTCTGACTGCAAAAAAAAGGGTTCTGAAAAAATTACAATAAGATATAATAATGTAGATAAAGAGGGTACTGTTTTGTTTAATAAACAATTAAAACTAATAACATAATATGTATAACCTAACCATGAATTAAACACGGGCTCCAGATCGGTGCCGAGCGGGAGGGTGCTCAGGCGGCGGGCCGCATTACCACGCTGAATAGCTAGGGCTATTCTTTGGCAGCCCTCTGGTCACCCTTCGCATCGACGAGTCTCTTCGCCAGTTTTTGGAATATTTCTTGGGCACTTTGTCCCCATGGCCCGAGAATAATCAGAATTATACAGCTGGCTCATCCGACTGCCGTACGTAGTAGTAGGGTAATTTTGGAGTTTCAAGTTGGTACTGCGAATGTTTTTACTGCGGTACTTTTTCCCAATACGTCAACTCTCTCGATTATGAATCTTACTGCGTTAAGTAAGACACAAAAGTGGGATAAACTACTCGCACACTTGGTATACCTAAGCTATATTAATGTACTTTATTGGTAGTGTCTAATTTATTTGGGTTACGTTGATTGTTTCTACCCCAAATGGCTCTAACATAACTATAGCCCCTGTCGATGGCTGCATACTCGTATTTGCGCTGCTTGGGGTGTTCGGCCGCGTCCGCAGCAGCCCCGGCTTTGGTGGTGGTCACTGGAAGGTGGGAGGGCGCTAATGTATCCACGTACGTAGTGTCCCACACCAACGGCCGTCCCAACTTCCAGGGGACGTGGGTCATGTCGGCCAGCCTCTTTCCGTCGTCCCTCGCCTGGCCTGTCGGTTCTAAGACGGCCGGTGCTCCTACACTTGCGAGCACTCGACACAAACTTTTGTTAAGGCTAACATGCCGCGAAATGCGCCCCGCGCTCTTCGTACAGTATAGGCCATGGAGACCCGTTGGAGAGACATTAGTGCCGCATCGGCACCGATGCAGGGCAACACATGCCGCTCTCAGCCGCAGTGATACTGCGAGCGTAAAAGTATTATTTATTACTCAGGAGCGTTCCTAAACTCTTAGACGGTAGAGCCTGTAGCCACGCGCTTGGCTCTCATCGGGAACTAGCAAGGAGACGAGCTCGCTCTGCGGGGCTGGTTGACGTTCCAATTACGCTACGGGGATTACGCTGAGGCACCGTTCGAAGAGTCCGCGGCGACCATCGCTTGGATGATTTCCGTGATCTCATCGTCCGGGTCAGATAGTAAATGCTTCGGACGTCGGGTAAACCGACCTCTTTGCAATGACCTGTGAGGTGGATCCACAGAGGGATCGGGAGCTCAAGGAAGGTAGTCGGCTACTTTCCAAATAAGGGTGGGTTTTTGAAAAAACCAAACATGGTGGGAAGTTCCATGTCTTGGTGAAGGTTGAGGATGGTCATATACCACGGGGCGCAAGAACTTATTCTGAACGACCTGAAGGGGCTTGTGACGAGACATAGGCACGTGAGCAAAAACTACACTAGCGTAAGTCATGATAAGACGAATACAAGTTTTGTAAAGCGTTAACTTATTTCTAAGTTACATTTTACTCCGCTTGTTAGTCATCGGACTAAGCCTACTCATAATGTGAATGGCGTGGCCGCGAACACGCTTGATATGGGGATGGAAGGTCTGTTTCTGATCGAGGGTAACGCCAAGATATTGCACCTTATCCACCCAGGGGATGGGCCGGTCAAATAACCTAACTGGTTCCAACCTACGTGCACATGTTGTGTTCGTAGGATGGAAGAAAATTGCAGCGCTCTTTTCGGGATTGACCTCGATACGCCAGCGAGAGAACCATTGGCCATGCCCGCTGATATGGTGATCCTGGAGATATATGGCCTAATAAGAGTAGGCTTACAATGAGGCGTATAGAGGGGAAAAGAATTTACGGCATCAGAAAAAAAGGGATATCAAATGAGTGGTGGTTTCTTTTAGAATTTTGAGTACTATTAACGGAAGAAAGGAATGTGGGTAATATAAGACAACACTAGAAATTTTCCGAATCCAAAGTCAAGTCTGTTATAATAATATATATATTTTTTTGATAATTATGTATTTTTTCAATAATTGTATCACTCGCTGAATGGTCCCGATTTTTGTAAATTTTCAACTTACACTGCGAAGATTGTGGCGACCCCCTACAGTTCACAGATAAGTTACGGGGCTAGCATATCTTGAGGCGACTTCGCTTGGCACGCGACTTAGCGTCACCGGTCTTGCTCGTACAGTATTTATTGTCAGGAAAGTGACAGGTAGTAATGTCGCGCGACAAAGAGTCGCGTGTCACAGTATTGCATGTAAGTTAAATGCGCAGGATGATAATGTTTGAAAATTAAAACAAAAATGTTACATAAAAAGTTTTCTAATCCTATTAAGCCGGCTAAATTAAACTAAATTGAAGTAAGTGAACTTCTCTTAAAGTATTGGCATTTAATTTGTAAGCACCTGATTTATTTTTACCCAAAAGAAAATAAAATATTTATTTAATAGGAAATGTCACTGTTCCTTTTCCCATACGATCAGTCTACGTCAAGTTTGTACCTGGTAACTTGGCGCTTTTAAAGATACATTTATATAATTCTATTAAGAGGCCTTATTCCTTTTAAATTTATTTTTCTCATATTATGACAAATAGCAATGGAACAATATAGGCTCTTAATAATAATAATAATAACCCTAGGTTAGGTTTTTTATAATGTATTTATATTTTGTAATTACTTTATTGTATTTTACTTTTTATATAAATTTATTGTTAAAAACCTAGCCTAAGAAGAAAGATTAATAAAGGAGATAATAATGACAAATATATTTATAATTTCAACCAACTTTATATTATATTATATTGTATGTGTTTATTTTAATATAAACTTTTTAACACTTTAAGTATAAAAAAGTGAATAATATTTTTCTCCGAGTTCTAGGTAGCAACATAGCTATTTCATGCTTTAATTGCGTGCAGTTGAAAAAAAATTAAAAAAAAAATGAAAATTCCGCATACATCTTGTTAATTTCGAGTAGTTTTGAAACAAAAATTTTCAATGAAAAGTTCAAACAGTAGATTTCAAATATATTCCAATAAATCTCAATAGCCCTGTTCTAGGTAGTAACGTCAATAATATGTTAAGAAACATGTTTTATCATAGAGAAAAATGTCTAAAACCATCAGCATTTTTAAAGGAATAAGGCCTCTTAAGGTGAGAGCACCGATCATGGACATATATTAAGCACAATAGTACCCAGTTATGGACAGCAAAGGTGTAATTGCCAATTTGAGTTTACGGAAAATATATGTCCATAATTGGTTTTTGTCCATTACTGGTGCCGTCACCCTAGGAAAACCTATAGTTGCAAAGAGCTATAAAAAGTTCCATATATAAAATTGTGATGTTGTCACGAGAAAAAAGTATATGTACTTATGTAATATACATTTATTTAAAAATGCCATATGGTACCCAAAAAGATAGACTTGTAAATTCTAGACTAATTAATATTATTAAATAAAATATTCCTTAATTTGTAATTATACCACATTGAATTAGTGATGAATAAGATTGTTAAGGTAGTATCTCAGTTTCTATATATTAATGTTAATTAATGTGTCAAGAAAGAAACTTACTTGTAGCCGATATTAATTGAGGGAGGTATTTTTGCCAGAAAGCACATTGTTTAACTCGTAGGCCGTGCCCCACGGCACTGGAGTTGACGGCTAACGATAGATATTCTCTGCCGAACGCGGTATGAACCGGCCAGTGAACTTTGGTCATTTCGCCGTTAGGGCTCAGGGAAGGATTTCTGAAATACAACAAAGATTAATACGATTAATAATAATTAAGATTGTAAATACATTAGTTCTATAATGCAATTATGAAAGAGCAATAAGTATTACGCACCCAGTTTTAGCAAAATTCGCCCAGTATCTCATCATTCGTTTGCTGAATTCCACTTCCTCTGGTGAATAATTTTTTCCAGGATTCAAGGGCTCACCAAATACATAATTAATTTCATCGGCATGCATGACACCAGTCCACGATGGCCAAGGGTTATTCTTACTGCGGTGTTTGTAATAGTATGTATATACATTATTGCCAGTTTCTGCGTAACGGTGAGCCAACTCATTCACACCGCAAGTGAAATGGTAATCTCCTACCATCTTGTCCAATGCATTGCGATTCTTAATGGGATCATCAGGGTTTAACCAATCGGTATACTCAAAAACTATTGCTTGACGAGCTACATCAGTCACATATGGATTCAATTCCCGTACGGCTTGTAGGTACTGTTCTCTGGTAATGCCCACATTCTCTTCCTTTGGAAATAATTCGGTTAAATAATATAAAATAAAATAATAACCTTCTTCAGTGTTTGACCCCATGAGAAGATTCGTTTTTTTGAAGTTCTGATGCGCTAAAGATCGTATAGGCATTTCGTCCAAAAAGGAACCGTCTATAATAGGAACGAACGGAAATTCACAAATGCCTAATGTTCCCCACTCGTTATTTACTAATTCATCGGCATTTTTCTTTCGCAGGCATTCAATCATAGGTCCCATATCTGTTCTTGAATGAGGACAGTGCACGGCTTCTGCTAATCGAATACCTCGTAAAATACTCTCTTCTCTTGATATGATGGCCCACGGCGCTGTTGCGGCTCCAGATTGCATAATGGCTTGGGAAAACAAGTTTCTAGAAAGGGGAGATAGCAAATGCAGAGATACAGATACTGCCCCCGCTGATTCTCCAAATAATGTTACGTTGTGAGGATTTCCACCGAAGTAGGCTATATTGTCTTTTACCCATTGTAAAGCCATTATTTGATCAAAAAGCCCTGCGTTTCCCGGTACATCAGGTGTGTCAAAAAATAGGAAACCGAGTGAGGCGACGCGATATTGCATCGAGACGTAGACAACTTTTTCCTCAGAAACGAGGATTTTAGGGTCATACACATCTAAAGTGGCAGTGCCAGAATAAAATCCTCCACCAAAAACCCAGAGCATAACCGCTGCATTCGTGGGCCTGGGTCTAGGAGTGACTATATTAATATAAAGACAATCCTCCTGCATATCTGTGTTAGGATTCCACATCATAGCACCAGGAAAATCCCCGAACACTGTATCTACTATTTGAACGCATGAATGTGGCAGTGTCGTTGTATTTAAGATTTCGTCCCCCCAACTCTCAACTGGTCTGGGATGTCTGAATCTTAGGTCACCGAGAGGTTTTTGAGCATAAGGTATTCCAAACCAAGCGTCAACTTTCTTTCCTGTCGCAGCTGTGAGAGTGATACCCCTGACTCTGCCCTTACGAGTACGTACGACTAACGGATCATCTTCTTCGGGTCCCATTTGAGGTTCATCTGCCATGAGAACTTCCTCAACTCGTTCATGATTAGAAAAGTATTTTTCTTCTCTTTTAGATGAGGATTCAGCATCTTCTAGTCTGGCGCGTTTTGAAGACGTTTCATGCTCGTCAATGCGGGGTAAAATTGTGTCTAATTCAGGGTTATAACGAACTGCTTCCCCATGGCCTCTGTATGGCTGTGGAGGCGCTGGCGCCGAAAAGTGAAGAGGGTGCTCTGGCGCATGGTGCCGCGCGCGGTGTTCGTGTGGGCTGCCCAGCGCACGCGCGGCGAGCGCCGCTAGCGCTGCTAATACCACGCGCATTCCGCCGTTACCACACGCCCCACAATCACCCCACCTGAAAAGAAATTGATTATGGTTCAAAGCAATACTGTTACAGTAATATTAACTCTAATTTATGGTGTTGTTGGTGTGCAATAAAGTATTGTTGTATTGTATTGTATTGTATTTAAACAATAGCGTTATTTTTATGAAAGCCTCGCCACATTTTATACACTTTTAACTGTTTAGCAGGGTTTGAGATGAATGTTAATGGGACAGCCAATCGTGCATTTCTGTAGAATTGAGCGAGCGAAGTATCCTTTTCAGCTTGGCTAAAATTATTTCGTATGCCTAGATATTCGGATGTTCGGCTGTTTCTGCTTGTAGGTCGCAATTCTCTACCGATTTTCATGAAAATTTCTAAGTAAGTTCGATAATTTTATAGTTTTCTTTTAATCAAATCAGTTATTTTATTAATTTTTTTATGGACATTTGGGGGTTTCGAATGTCTGATTTCGGCTATATTTTTGTATGATATTACAAACTCATAGATTTAACTATGACGATGTCAAGCATTTTCTTGTCATAACTGGATATTCGATCAATATAGAATCCAATTTGCTCCAGGGAGCATGAAAAAAGTAGCAAATATTTACGTATTTTATGATGACGGAAAAAACAATGCCTACACAAGTCAGGTCTTTGTATATTCTTCTGACGTGTTATTCTTCTGAAATTTTAGCGCCAACAGCATCTTCACGAACAAATTAAATTTGGCAACAAATATTTTAAACCAAAAAAAAGGGACCCTAAACCAGTATCACCTATAAATCATATAAAATACCAAAAAAACACTTGCACCAAAATAAGATAGCCCTTAAATTACAATGCTTCTAATTCTTTTAGCCATGACTGCACTTCTAATTGCTTTCGACCAAATGATTGAAATATTAGCACCTAAATTATGCCACTATGATTGATTTAAAATGTAGGCACCAAATATAATATATTAGCGCCAAATTAAGTCTCGGGCTCTCCCCGCTCCCCCGGTCTACACACCGCGCGCGCACACGTCGTGATTCCCAAATGAGCGAAGCGCCAGAACCGAACTCCTACCACTTACCAATAAATGCCTAAGCGAACCGCTCTTTCTTGATGTTAGGAATTCGGATGATGACCTGACAGAGCTTTCAGTTTCAGGCAATAGCAATATACCCAGAAATAGTATAAAGAATGCTCACTTAATAAATATTTTGGGTTTTTAATTTAATTTTTTAAGTTACAAAATGATTTATTTGAATGTTATTACATATTACTTTAAACTTTTAACGTTAACTTTTTTTGGGTAAAAAAATATTAATGTGGAGTTATTTGCTCAATAGGATAGCAAATTGGAATATTTATAATTTTACATAAAATTGGTGTTCCAAATTTGGTGCTAATTTACTATTTTTGGTGGTATAAAGTGTTTTTTTTGCCAATAAATTTTACTCTATCCGGTGATCAGTTATAAAACTTTTGGTTATCATTTTAAATTAATTTGGGGATAAATTTTGGTGCTCATTTTTTATAGTAAAAAGTGTTTTTTAGGGTTCAGTAGTCAACTAGGAACCCTTATAGTTTCGCCATGTCCGTCTGTCCGTCCGTCCGTCCGTCCGCGGCTTAGCTCCGTGATCCGTGAATTAGTAGGTACTAGAAAGCTGAAATTTGGTATGAGTGTGTATGTATCACACCGACAAAATGGTAAAAAAAAACTTTTTTCGGGTACCTCTCGAACACCAAAAGTGGGGGAGACATTTTTTTTTCGATTCAACACTAGTGTGTGGAGTGTCGTTGAATAGGTCTTTTAAAAATAATAGGGGTCTCCAAATATTATTTAATGATAAATTCAGCAGTTTTGTAAATATTCGCTCCAAAAATAGAAAAAATAGCGTCCCCCCCCCCACCCCTCTAACTTTTCAACCTCGGTTAAAAAAATTATGGAAAAATTCATAAAAATTAGGCCTTATATGTACTTTCAATGAAAACTAGGTATATTGAATAAAATCGGCCAAGCCGTTTTTGAGTTATCGCAAAATTTCATAATTTTCTTTAAACTGACGTAAGTGCCGTGCGCTGTCCTTATATTTCAAACGTAACACATACGAGTATTAGTGAAGTGCCTCTGATACTGCATTAAAATATTCCGCTCAATTTGGCGAGTATAATCGATAACATCCAGAAGGTAATAAGTAAGTACAGTTACTTGACGTTTACGACCTTTTTTATAAAGTTATAAAAAACGGTTTTATCCCACGTAAAAATTGTCAGGAACGGCCCGACATGTTACGAACTCATTTGGAGCTCTTCATCAGGGGTATTAGCTATCCGTGCTGCTACGCGACTCGCGACCCACTGATAGTTTTAATAACAATATTTTTTATAAAGCTTGAAATCTCTTCCGTAATTTAAACCTCGGGCTTAAAACCGCTGTTTTAAGCCCGTCTGTTGTGAAGGATGGGCAACTACGGAACCCTACACTGAGCGTGGCCCAACATGATCTTGGCCGGTCTTTTGCTGCTACATTCTATATCTGGTGATCCATTAAACATAAGCTATTATTAAATTTATTGTGTAAGTAGGCCACCAGGGCACTTTTACAGCTCTGAGTCTACCGGCATTTTACAAGAGGTGACTACCGTTGAGATAAAACTTAACCCAATATGTACCTATCTTAAGAATTTAGGCTTATACGTAGTCCTCAAAGAAAATATATTAAAAGTGTACACTGTACCTATTCAATATCTCTTAAGAGGCCTTATTCCTTTAAAAATGCTGATTGTTTAGATTTCTATGATCTAATGTTATGTTCTCTATGATCAAACATGTTTCTTAACATATTATTGATGTTACTACCTAGAACAGGGCTATCGGGATTTATTGGTATATATTTGAAACCTACAGTTTGAAATTTTCATTGATAATTTTTGATTCAAAAACTACTCGAAATTGACAAAATTCACGCGGAAAATTCGTTTTTTCAACTTATTTTCGACTGCACGCAATGAAAGCATGAAATAGCTATGTTAATACCTAGAACTCGGGGAAAAGTATTATTCACTTCAAAAAGTTTGTTAAAATTATCAATGTATTTGTCGTAATATGAAAAAAATAAATTTTAAAAGGAATAAGTCCTCTTAAGAGGCTTAGTTCGGTGAATAGACACTAAACAACTATGGGTGACCTTACAAACGGTCCGGTAGTTTTGAATTTTTGATATGTTGTCTAGGATGGTTAGTCAGTGTTTAAAATGCAAAATGCACAATCCCCCCCCCTATTGAAAAAACCGGCACTTTCTTCATATTTTTGCTCATATCTTTCTTTAGGAGCATTCTAGCTAGAAGAAAGCTGCGACAATGTTATAGAAAGTTAAATTTACTACATTCTTCATTTTATATTTTGTTTCTAGGACAGATAGTTACGGAGATATGTAAAAAATAAAGTCACATTTTCCGAAAATGTATGTAAAAATGGGCATGAGTTTTAAAGCTTTCTTCTAGCTAGAATGCTCCTAAAGGAAGATATGAGCAAAAATATGAAGAAAGTGCCGGTTTTTTCAATATGACGGCGGGCGCGGAGTGGGGGAATTTTACATTTTGAACACTGACTAACCATCCTAGACAACATATCAAAAATTCAAAACTACCGGACTGTTTGTAAGGTCAAATTCCTTTATTCACTGGATTAGATGGTTTTAGACATTTTTCTCTATGATCAAACATGTTTCTTAACACTTTGCACGCCGTAAGTTATAATCGGTACCGCGCTCCAACGCCTCCAACAGCTGATCACGAGCACCACTCGTGATGCTCTTTTTCCCAAGAACGCCGCGCATTTTTTAAGGCGCCACCTATGGTTCGCCGGCGATTTTCGGTGATATTGTAAGATTTATAAAATAATAATTAGCGTAGATACAGGAATAATTTATTTTTTATTTAAGAGGTGTGTTAGTATTTTATAATTATAAAAATAAAACAGTGTGTTTATAATATTTATTTTATTTTAAAACTGTCGCTGAAAAGAACTCGTTTTATGAAAAAATAAAAACTCTAACATGGATTTGTTAGGTAGCCCGCGCAGCGCACTGACGAGGCAGCGCGGGCGACGCATCGTCATGCCGTTCCCCCAACCCTCACGTCAATAAATTGTATGTGTGTGGGTAGCTTAAACGTTCTTCTACACGTTGCTATTAAGCGGATCACGAACTGTGTTCGATATTTTAATGCAAACAGTATGAAATCTGATCACGAGTACTATTCGTTATCCGCGACTCTAAGAAAAAAGGTGTCACGAGTGGTACTCGTCATCGGCGAGCTAGACATGGCAGTTATTAAAATGGCCGGCGAATTAGAGAAAAAATGCGTACCGAGTGGTTCTCGTGATCGGCGTGCAAAGTGTTAACATATTATTGTTGTTACTACGTAGAACAGGGCTATTAGGATTTATTGGTATATATTAGAAACCTAAAAACACAAAACACTATCAAGAAATAGGGAAGAGTGGCGATTTCGCCACCGACAAGAGCGAAGCTCTTAAATAATGAATGAATGAAGTAGAAACCTACAGTTTGAATATTTCATTGATAATTTTTGTTTTAAAAACTACTCCAAAATAACAAAATTCACGGGGACAATTAGTTTTTTTCAACTTATTTTCGACTGCACGCAATGAAAGCATGAAATAAAAAATTAAAAGGAATAAGGCCTCTTAAGAACACAGGCCTCTCACGGGAACTCAAGTTACACATAGATCGAATGGCTCGTTTGATAGCACTATTTGTAGGCTGAATATCAGCTACTTCGCCCCAAACCAGAATACCTACCATTTGACATGACCCAAACCTTGGCGCTTATCGTTCAACGACACCGCACTGGCATCATATTATTCTTCATTTACTGTCAAGCCGCGACTTCGCTTGTCGCGCCATTCAGCGTCACCCGTCTTGCTCGCACGGCATTGAAAGGATAGTGAAAGGTAGTAATTGTCGCGCGACAAAGAATCGCGTGTCACAGTTATGGCCGACATGCAGGCAAAACGACCCCGGAATGATCTCCCACTTCCTATTAGACGCATATAACAAAACCTACTTTCAAACGCAAACATCTTTCTGATCTAACACTTCTTCAAAGATTAATGATGTTTTCATCATGTACCTAGACATGAATTTATACGAGTACCTATATATGTAGTTTATTATAATTTTATGATGTATTCGTAAGTGTAAGTAAATATAAATAAATAAATATGAAATATAGATGAATGTACTAGATTGATCTGTGCAGTAAAGCGTAAAAACAGTAACCTATTTAGGTCCTACTTTGGGTCTATTATTGACTAGTACCTATAAAGTTAAAGTGTACATGTTTTCAGCCCATAGTTTTTTTTTATGTAATTATCTTTAATGACACTGTCGAAAGTCATATTTTCAGTAGACATAATTTTCATATAACTATTTTTGCTATTTCATTCATTATATCTTTTTGGCATCGTTCTGAAATGAAACCCAGTTAAGGTTGCCAAATTACCTATATTATATTCAGGTGCCAAAAGTTGCGCTTGACTCGTGCTTTGCCGACACGACTCGTACGTGTAGGTAGCTTTTCCAAGTTATTCATGGATTTTATGGCGTCTAAACTTGTAAGTCATCTAAATCTTGACAGACCTTGATACCCAAAAACTCATCGTATGAAGTGAATGAAGAACCGGCCAAGAATCAGGCCATGCTCAGTGAAAAAAAAGGCTTTATAATTTTCTGGTATGACGCGCGATTTTGTCGCCTCCAGATGGAAAACGAATTAACATATAAATACTTCCTCGCTTTAGTTTTCCTCTTAAAGCTGCCATTTATGCCTGCTGCGGCATTTTCGACTAAATATGTTTCGCCAAATATTATTTTATTTCCAACTAAAGTATTGCAGATTCTTCATTTGGCAAACTAATCATTAGCACACTTAACTATATCTCGCATTGTTTTGATTTGATCAAATTATCATTATAGCAACATATTATTACACCAAATAAAAAAAAAAAAAATCATAGTAAACGTGTTATTTTATCTATTCTAATGAAGTTAACTGCTGCCACTAAAGTAGCTTAGGTTAGAGCAGCGACCACAAGAGCAGAGCGTGCGAGCACAATGAGCGAAGTGAGAGGGAGCGGCCGGCGAAGCGCCAGACCCGAACCAGTAAATAAAACTAAATCCAAGATACCAAAAATTGGTGAGAAACAAAAAACAAGCAATGTGCAAAGAAGACACGTACTAATGAACGAATACAGTACCTATATTATCCACATAATGAAATCTAATTACTTACTAACGAAAAGTAATTTGAGCCGTATACCTACATTACGGCATCTTCTATCTTCTATATATATAAAACTCAAAGGTGACTGACTGACTGACATAGTGATCTATCAACGCACAGCCCAAACCACTGGACGGATCGGGCTAAAATTTGGCATGCAGGTAGATGTTATGACGTAGGCATCCGCTGAGAAAGGATTTTTCAAAACTCACCTCCTAAAGGGGTGAAATGGGGTTCCAAAGTTTGTATGGGGAAACAAGATTAGTTAGACTATTTTATTCGAAACTTCACAGGAGTATTCCTAACGATAAATGAGTAAACACGTATTTCAGGTTTTTTGAAAATTTAACCCCTAAAAGGGAGAAATGTGGTGACAAAGTCTGAAAATCAGCATGGGTATTGTTTTTATGGTTTATCGGGTCGCTGATTACAAAAACCGCAACGATTTTAAAATCCAACGTGGCGGACGTGAGTTACCATCTCCCCTGTTGGGGTGAAATGGGGTTGAAATGTCTAAATACTAAACCGCTGGTTCTAGAGAGTTCAAATTTGGCACGTAGGTTCCTTATAAGGTGTAGGGGTGCACTAAGAAAGGATTTTTCAAAATTTCAGGTTTTTTGAAAATTCAACCCCTAAAAGGGAGAAATGTGGTGACAAAGTCTGAAAATCAGCATGGGTATTGTTTTTATGGTTTATCGGGTCGCTGATTACAAAAACCGCAACGATTTTAAAATCCAACGTGGCGGACGTGAGTTACCATCTCCCCTGTTGGGGTGAAATGGGGTTGAAATGTCTAAATACTAAACCGCTGGTTCTAGAGAGTTCAAATTTGGCACGTAGGTTCCTTATAAGGTGTAGGGGTGCACGAAGAAAGGATTTTTCAAAATTTACCCCCTAAAGGGGTGAAATGGGGGTCAAAAGTTTGTATGGGGAAAGAAGATTAGTTAGACTATTTTATTCGAAACTTTACAGGAGTATTTCTAACGATAAATGAGTAAACACGTGTTTCAGGTTTTTTGAAAATTCAACCCCTATAAGGGAGAAATGTGGTGACAAAGTCTGAAAATCAGCATGGGTATTATTTTTATGGTTTATCAGGTCGCTGATTACGAAAACCACAACGATTTTAAAATCCAACGTGAGTTACCATCTCCCCTGTAGGGGTGAAATGGGATTGAAATGTATAAATACTAAACCGCTGGTTCTAGAGAGTTCAAATTTGGCACGTAGGTTCCTTATAAGGTGAAGCGGTGCACTAAGAAAGGATTTTTCAAAACTTACCCCCTAAAGGGGTGAAATGGGGTTCCAGAGTTTGTATGGGGAAACAAGATTAGTTAGACTATTTTATTCGAAACTTCACAGGAGTATTTCTAACAATAAATGAGTAAACACGTGTTTCAGGTTTTTTTTAATTCAACCCCTAAAAGGGAGAAATGTGGCGACAAAGTCTGAAAATCCATTGGTAATGCTTTTATGGTTTATCGGGTCGGGTCGCCTGTTGGGGTGCGATGGGGTTGAAATGACTAAATATGAGTACGGGTGTAATTTTTATGGTTTGTTGGGACGTTAATTACGAAAATGCCACCGATTTTGAAATTTTATTTGTGGTCATGAAAATTCTTGAAAGCATTTGCGCCAAATTGCAATTTAATCGGTCCAGTAGTTTTGCAGCAAATCGATTGTAACAGACGGACTGAAAGACAGCTACACGTGATCCTATAAGGGGGTTCTTTTTTTGCTTTTGAGGTATGGATAGAGACCCGCGTTATCCTAATAGATTAAAAAAATAGTATTTGGTGGCATCTCGATCGTCCTCAATCGGTACCTATAGGCGGGCGGCGCGTTGGGACGGGATACCTGCATCCGTAATAAATACATTCAAGCTTTTCAATAATAAGTCATTTCAGAATTCTGAATTACGTTTATCTGGCTCAGAATAATACATTTTTTATTCAGCAACGAAGAGAACCTCAATATCTTACAATAGAACATGACGTAACTTAGAACATGGCTTAGAATCATTAAACCAATCTCGAATATCCCAAATCGATAAGCGGAGGCTCGGGACATTATAAAAGCTTTATACAAATAAAATGCACACATATCCCGTGTGCATTTTATTTGTATAAAGTGTCTTAGCTTCACTTCGAGTTATAAATTTTGAAGTGAACTTTATTTGGTACAGTAAAAGCTGAGATCGCTTGATTTGAGTGCTTGAGTTTTCGGTTTGATTTGATAAAGTGGAGTTATGATAAAATAAAAAGTATTTCCCAGTAATATTAGAAAAGCAAAAGTCTGTGTCATGTTTTGTTACTTCTTCACGCTAAAACGGCTGGACGGATATGCATGAGGAAAATGCAGATTGCAGATTATACCGTAACTTAACAAATAGCCTACTTTTAATCCTGAAAAAAAGAGCATTGTTCCCGTAGGATGATGTATATTATATAGGCACGCGAGCGAAGCCGCGGGTTAATGCTAGTTAGATTATAAAAACGTATTCTATGATAGGTCTATTCTGGGAAAAACATGGTATGCCAAAGCCCAAACGATACATTTGGCGTAATGAAAATGACCAAGTGATAAATATTTAAACGATAAATTACCAAACGAATATTTTTAAACTGAAAAAAGAATGCGAAATCATATGCCTATAGCCGCAATGATAATTTCGATTTTTATACTTTGCGAAAAAATGACAGGCGAGAAAGCAGCCAATCATTTTTAATGTATTATATAGAGTAGTAGTAGATATTTAGTATTTGTATAAGACTAAGCAAATAAAAATCTATAATTTAATATATAAAATCAACTATTTGGAGGAGATACTTATTATTAAGATTACGAAGAAACAAGAAAAGATGGTTTGGGTTCTCCTGGTGCAGACGAAGTTAGTTCTAGTAATAATTAACAGACAGATATTGATATTCAAATGTTATTTTAAGGAAGAAGGAGGTTTTTTAATGGAACTTCGGGTTGCGACACTTGATGCTGAATTATAAAAGCCAGTCAAGTGCGAGTCGGACTCGCGCATCGAGGGTTCTGTACGAACTATGACAGTACTACATATTGCTCTAACGAAAAGATAAACTGTACTGATCCGCTTGTGGAAACTTTTCTATGTTGCGAAATGTTCTCAAGAGAAACTTTCAGTAACATTCTCCAGACCTAGAAACAATGGAAATTTATAGGAAATGAATCTGCAAACAAATATCAGTATAAATTGTGAGTAACTTAACATATTTTCATATATGTATTTGTCATTTCATTTCCGCAAGGAATGAGTAATGAATCATGATAATATAATATTCTCGCGAAAACCACGGAATATTAATATTGATCAGGAAGCCAAAAGGTTTCGTGCATAGTTATTTTATTGATAAATCTGTATCTAAAAAGTTACAATTCGAGCGGGACATCATATAAATGTCAAAATGCGACAATAGTACGGGAACATAGGTTGAAATATAAAAGTTGTCCGTTGGACATAAAAAAAAAACTTGTATATAAACCACAAAATAATGATACATCTACACGGACGTTTAGAAAGAAGCCCAGCGAAAAGAAATTACGGCTATGTTAGTCTCAATGTATCCATTCTACTAATAATATTAATTAATAATAATAATCTACAGTATGGTATAACGGTTTAGGGTAGCGCCCCAAAAAAGTACTCTGCTACTGCTGGAAAGGGCACAGCGCGCGGTCATAAAAGTAATGCTTCGAAAACCTATTATTTTCCCAACAGACCTTCTATACCGTGAGTCCAACCTGTTGAGCTTGAGGTGGCTATTTGTTTTAAAAGCAGCTGCTCGTGCGCATGTGGTAGTCCTTAACTTACCTATCTTCTCGCAACTCCTGGCCAAACGTTTGTTTAGAGTTCCCCTACCTGGTCACAGAACAGGCTTTGCTAAGCGCTCACCAGAATATATGCTTCTGCACATATATAACAACCCGTCCAAAGAAAATGACATTCAACAGTGCACACTTGGCAAAATGAAAGTGATTATTAAGAAGTGGCTACTATGACGACACCGAGGCTTTACTTCTTGCAAGTTCATTCTAGCTACACACACACACACACACACACACACGAAATCTATGTTGTATGTTTATAAACTTATACCTCACTGTTGTACATATTGCACTCCAGGACCCCAAGATACAGGCTCAGCCTAGTTTGGGATCCGCTAGACGCATACTTTATACATACTTTATGTAGGTACTTGTATATTGGTAAGCAAATAAATTATTATATTATTAAATTATTATTATATTAATTAATATTATAAGGTATACATTACCTAGATGAAAAGGACTTTTCCGGGTATGAGACCTACCTAGATCTATTCCTCCCCAATAAACCCTTCCATCGAAAATCTAATTGGCCCACTTACAAATATTTTTCGTTTAATCGTAAATATTTGATAATTTGAATATAATTTGTTACAGAACTATAAACTGTTTAAATTGCCTGTGCTGTTCATGTGACTGCAATGCCTCCTACAACTTTAGAGCATCCATTGTGGCATTAAAGTGTTTGACACTACGTCCAGGTCCACCACCGACAAGGAAACAATTATCAACATCGTTATTAAATATTTAATATGAGGCAATGACAAAAGAAGTCGAAGAAATATTTAAAAACTCTAGCTTATAAGAGGCCTTATTCCTTTAAAAAATTTTTTTTTTCATATTATGACAAATATATTGATAATTTCAACGAACTTTTTGTAGTGAACAATACTTTTCCCCGAGTTCTAGGTAGTAACACAGAACACAGCTATTTCATGCTTTCATTGCGTGTAGTCGAAAATAAGTTTAAAAACTAATTTTCAGCGTGAATTTTGTCAATTTCGAGTAGTTTTTGAAACAAAAATTATGCGAAAGAAAAGAGAAAGAGAGGTAATGCAACGAGAGGTATGATCTTGTATGGAGCCCTCAGTAGGCGAGTCCGGGTTTTAATGACTTGCAAAAATCGATATTTGGTTGATTTATTTCACTGCAAATTGATCCATTATCATAAGTATGTGGGTATGACATTATATCGGATTCTATTTTATTTAGAGAAGGTGTCCGCAGCTTCAGCTATAATGAGCTATGATGAATGATGTAGAGGACATAGCTAGAAAACTGATTGTCAATAAGTACCTACAATTTTAGAATTTTATAGTAGTATGACAAAAAGTCAAATGTTATCAACTAAACATTGGACTTCCGGTTTGTGACTTAAGATGGCCGCATGCCTTTAAGTTTAGTTATTCGTTATTTATTCATTTTGGTTGTTCAATGTGTAGTATTGATAGCCTATTGTGCAGTGAACTAACGTATGAGTGAATGGTTAATGAAGAATTCAACTTGAAGCGTACATAGCCCTTCTTGGGTCAAGGCCCGGTAGACCGCGTGGTTTTTTTGTAAATCGCTATCAATTTACAAAAAGGCACCTCACCGTACAACGTGATATAAATCCTCAATCTTGTCGCCGTGTGCGATTCGAAACGAGTCATTGGCAAAATACCACTTGCTCAGCAAGAAGGTCAAAGCCACATTAATAAAAAAAAAAAAAAAAAAACTAAACATTTAAAATAGAGTTTATTATATGATGGTTATTCTTTACTTAACTTTTTACGGTGAGTTTAAAGTTCAGTTATTATTAATATGAAAAAGGAACAGCAGCATAACATTCACGTGTCACCGCTGTTATACGAATCTCATTCTCAGTGATCACGGACTGAATATTGTTTGTAGTATTTGTATGTATATTAGAGTATATACGTATGTATTTGCGATATTTGTATGCCGAAATACCTAGACCGATTCCAACTCCACTATGGACCAACTCCTATGCCGGTTAATCAAAAACGAAGCGTTATAACTTTTTAAACGTGGTTGAGGACGATTCTAATATTTCTTATGTATACATATTTAATTTTCTGTTCTAGGGCTTATCTCCGAGCGTCTGATCCTCGCGGTTTTATTTTCCTCATTATAGGCTTATGATTATTACCACGTTATTACCACAGTGGATGAAGAATATTAGAACAGTGATGTGATCAAACTAGGATAAGACTCCGGAGTGTCTTACGGATTCATACATAAGTAAAATGTTTAACATCGCTCTAACGAGCTTATGGCACAATATTGGTTGAGATAAAGTCGAAAATAACGCCGTAAAAACACTGAAGATTCACCCTGGAATCCAAAAAAACTCAGAATACGTACAGAATATCTTGAACCAAAATATGAGTAGGCAAGTAAACCTATGTAAATAGAGACAATGTTCTGCCCGGATGCTGGCGCCGAATCAAATATTTAATCCAAGCAACCCCTGTTTACATTGGCAGAAGTAAATCAAACACTTCCAATATTACGGTGCTCTGGATATTTGGTGTAAGCGAACAAATATAGAGAGAACCACCTCTGTGTTAGGTTGGTCATCAACTTTTAATTATATGCAAACTAATTTATACATTTTGCCTACAACTAAGAAACTGATTACCTACCGATTTTACTATGATTGTTCTACTCACCAATGGCTAATTTAATGACAAAGTAATAAACAAAAATAAATAGATCAATGGACACACTCCTATAGGCTAAAAAAATAGATCAGCTCATAGCCGTCGTAGCGCCATTGTCCAGGGCAATACCTAAAGTAGGTATAATCCAGTCGGAGTCAGTGTTTCCACATTGGAGGGGTGCCAATAATGGAGTTATTTATATGTAGTAATTTAGTGAAGGACGCGTCCGTTCATATCGTATAACTGTTGCAAGGTCAGGAACTGATAGAAATTTTCAAAATAATTGCTTTGATGGATGCAATAACTTATTGACGAGGTTTTTAATGAGTTGCAAACAAAATCTCAAACTATTCGCAGAGATGGCAACGATTCAGTAACTTGTCGCATTGCTGCCATTCAAGGACTGCCTTTGAAATGCAAATGGCTGGCATATCTGCACCGACCTGTGACCTTCGCGCACGCGACGCGACCCCGCTGTATCGTGACTCTAACAGCAATTTTGAATTTTTAAATCTATTCGCTATATTTTATTCAGGATATAAAATATTTTGATTTGGTATTAACAGCTTTATGATGCAAAGTGTCAAGGTAAAACCGTTGTTGCCGTAATGGTTACATAATCTATATATATAAAAGAAGAAGTCCTGACTGACTCATCAACGCACAGCCGAAACTACTAATTTTAGAGAGTTGATTTTTGCACAGTAGGTTACTTTTATAACGTGGGCTAGGGATAAGAAGCGATTTTGAAATATTCAACCCCTAAGGGGGTTAAAAAGGGGATGAAAGGTTGTATGGGGTACAAGTTTTTTTTTAAGCTATGAACTTGAAACTTTGTAAAAAGGTATTAAAATAAAATGGAAGAAAACTAATTACAGCGTTTTTGAAAATTCATCCCCTAAGGTGGTAAAAAGGGGTTGAAACTTTGTATGGAGATCAAATATTTTATTGAGCGCGGGACCTGAATCTTTGTGTAAAGGCATACTATTAAAATACAAGAAAAGTGATTTCAGCGTTTTCAAAAATTCGTCCCCTAAAAGGGTTAAAAAGGGGTTGAAAGTTTGAATCCATTACAAATTCTTTGAAACTTCTTATTAAGGCATATATAATAATAACAAAATAACATTAATTTAACGTTATTAAAAATTAAACCGCTAAGAGGGTTAAAAGGGGGATGAAAGTTTGTCTCAGGGTTCAATTTTAATTTTAAGCTAGGAACTTGAAACTTCGTAAAAAGGTATTAAAATAAAATGGATGAAAATTAATTTCAGCGTTTTTGAAAATTCATCCCTGAAAGTGGTAAAAAAGGGGTTGAAAGTTTGTATGAAGATCAAATCTTTTTCTGAGCGCGGGACTTTGAATTTTGTATAAAGGCATATAATTAGAATACAAGAAAAGCCATTTCAGCGTTTTTGAAAATTCAGCCCTGAAGGTGTTGAAAAATGGGTTGAAAGTTTGTTTGGAGATCAAACCTTTTTTTGAGCGCCGGACTTGAAACTTTGTATAAAGGCATATAATTAGAATTCAAGAAAAAGTGATTTCAGCGTTTTTGAAAATTCAACCCTTAAGGGCATTAAAAAGAGGATGAAAGGTTGTAAAGGGTATAAGTTTTATTTTAAGTTAGGAATTAGAAACTTAGTAAAAAGGTATTTTATTAAAAAATAAGAAAACTAATTTCAGCGTTTTTGAAAATTAATGCCCTAAGGCGGTGAAAAAGGGGTTGGAAGTTTGTATTGAGATCAAACATTTTTTTTGAGCGCGGGACTTGAAACTTTGTATAAGGGCATATTATTAGAATACAAGAAAAATAATTTCAGCATTTTTTTAAATTCAACCCCTAACGGGGTAAAAAAGAGGATGAAATGTTGTATAGGGTATAAGTTTTATTTTAAGTTAGGAATTGAGAAACTTAGTAAAAATGTATTTTATCAAAAAATAAGAAAACTAATTTCAGCGTTTTTAAAAATTCATCCTCGAAGGAGGCCGTGAAAAGGGGGTTGATAAGGGGTCATCCATAAATTACGTCACACGTTAAGGGGGAGGGGGGGGTCATACCAAACGTGACAGTACATGTTAAAGGTATAGCAAAAAAGCGTGATATAGGGGGGGGAGGATGAAATGTTGTATTGGGTATGTTTTACCTTTAAGTTAGGAATTAGAAACTTAGTAAAAAGGCATTTTATAAAAAAATAAGAAACTAATTTCAGCGTTTTTGAAAATTCAGCCCTGAAGATGGTGAAAAAGGGGTTGAAAGTTTGTATGAAAATCAAACATTTTTTTGAGTTTAGAGAGAGCGGGACTTGAAACCTGATTTCATAATGATTCCGCGTAATTAGAGCAATTTAGCCGAAAACAAACTAAAAATAGGCCAAGAGCGAGTCGGACTAGCGTACGAAGGGTTCAGTACCATTACGTAAAAAATGGCAAAAAAATCACGTTTGTTGTATGGGAGCAGCACTATTTATTATTTGTTGAATTACAGTAACCAACATCAAAATCCACTTGACTTAAATCTCATACAACTTGCAAAAAAAGAAAAGTAATTTCAACATTGCTTAGATCTAAAAATAATATAATAAAGATGTAAAATGTTCAAGATAAGATTCCACGCGGACGAAGTCGCGGGCAACACAGCTAGTTATACATATAATGTCAATGTTTTCTACGATAATTCTCATTTTTAGGGTTCCGTAGCCAAATGGCAAAAAACGGAACCCTTATAGATTCGTCATGTCTGTCTGTCTGTCTGTCCGTCCGTATGTCACAGCCATTTTTTTCCGAAACTATAAGAGCTATACTGTTGAAACTTGGTAGGTAGATGTATTCTGTGAACCGCATTAAGATTTTGATGCAAAAATAAAAAAATAATAATAAATATTGGGGGCTCCCCATACTTAGAACAGAAACTCAAAATTTTTTTTTTCATCAAACACATACGTGTGGGGTATTTATGGATAGGTCTTCAAAAATGATATCGAGGTTTCTAAAACATTTTTTTTCTAAACCGAATAGTTTGCGTGACAGACGCTTCCAAAGTGGAAAAAAGTTGGTCCCCCCCCCCTCTAACTTCTAAAATAAGAAAATGAAAAATCTAAAAAAAACATATGATGTACATTACTATAAAAACTACCAACGAAAATTGTTTTGAACGAGATCTAGTAAGTAGTTTTTTTTTAATACCTATTAATACCTAACTTTGCACCTAATTTATATGGGGCGCTATACATACCAGGTGCAAACTTAACTTAACCACCTAGGGATGGAAAGTGTTTGTACGGAACCCTCGGTGCGCGAGTTCGACTCGCACTTGGCCGGTTTTTTTTTAGGAGGTTCAAATATTTAATATACGCTATATGAATAAATAAAAAATAAAATAAATAAATAAATATTAAGGGACAATCATACACAAATCGACCTAGTCCCAAACTAAGCAAAGCTTGTACTATGGGTACTAGACGACGATATACAGTATAATATATAAATAACATCCATGACACAAGAACAAATATTTGCACAAATATTTGCCCCGGCCGGGATTCGAACCCGGGACCGCCGTCTCAGTAGGCAGGTGTCTACAAACCGAGCCAGACGCGTCGTCAAATAATCAATTTTATTTAAATCTTAGGACAAGTTTAGCTTCATTTTTATGTAGGTAGACCGTGCCATATCTGTTTTGGCTCGTATTGAACTCGCACACCGAAGGATGCGTACAGTACAAAATATGAATACTATCACAATAATGTACCTATGTATATAACATTTCAATGCTCAGCGAAGGCTATCAGAATTTGACCAATAAAAACGAAATGCAATCCCTTCTATTTATTCCGCCTTCAAAGCCACAACAATTTATATAGCTAGACAGAACAGCGTAGTTAATTTATACCAAAGATCCTCAGAAACCAGTTGTAGTAGCGAATTATCATGCGAGGCTTAAACTGATCGTTGAATTTGTAATAGTATATTACTACAGAGGCCGGGAAAATGGGGATTGCCTGCTGAGTAGGTATAGCCGGCCGAGAAATGCGAGGCTGGCAATCCTTTTTCACGTATGTATTAATGCTATTCTCAAATATGCAATGATCGAATAATAAATTCAAATCATAACATGAAACATTTGCAATCTGACCATCAAAAGTCAAAATTTGTTATTAATATACTGTAACGCTTTTTTTTTTTTTACTGAACGCTGTGATGTTGCTTTAAAGATTGATACTGAAACAACGGTACGGTTGCAAAAACTACATATTTTGTAGAAAAATATTTTTATCTTATGTAACCTTTATAACTATTAATATTATGTCTTAAAATATTGTTCTATCGGGTGTTCCAGAAAGTATAAGCACGAGTTCTATATAGAATTAAACGAAGCAATATTAATTTTTAACCATTTTTTTATAATGAATCATGCAATAAACATATTGTGTAACCAATCAAATAAAAAAAAACAACATCATTAATTGTAAGCCAAAGACCGGACCTTGGACCTGACACTAGACATAAGCTTCAGCACAGACTTGTTAGCGACGACTTTGGAGGTTTTCAACCAGTTTCTTTTGAAAGCCTCAATGGAATCCGCAGGCTTGGTGTTTTTCCGGAGATATGCTTTGGTAAGTGCCCAAAAAGTCTCAATAGGCGTGGCTTCCGGGCAGTTCGGAGGATTCTTATCCTTAGGCACGTATTCGACTTTGTTATCTTTATACCAAGCTAACGTGTTCTTCGAGTAGTGCACGGATGCCAAATCCGGCCAAAATAACACAGGTCCATCATGCTCGCGGATCATAGGCAGTAAGCGACGATTTAAGCACTAGGTGATGTAGGTATTGGACTTCATTGTTTGCGTAGTCACAAATGGCTTAGATAATTTACCGCACTCACAAATAGCTTGCCAAACCATTGCTTTTTTACTGAATTTTTCCGTGAAGTTGGATTTGTTGGCATCACTGATATCCTGGCCCTCTCGTACGGTATAAAATTGATCACCTGGGAGCATTTTATAATCAAATTTTATGTAAGTCTCGTCATCCATAATAATACATGCTGATTTTCGGCACAACAGAGTATCATAAAATTTTCGAGCTCTTGGCTTTACACTTGCGGCCTGCTTGCTGCTTCGTTTTGGTTTTTTCTGTTTTTTAAATGTTTTAAGACCAATTCTTGCTTTGGCTCGATGAACATTGCTTGCCGATGTCTGTAGTTTTTTGGCCACATCCCTAACAGATAGATCGGGTTTTCTGCTGAATGCTTGAGCGATTTTCCGGTCTAAATTTCGGTTTGCAGGTCCCGGTTTTTGGCCGCTTTTGGGTGCATCGCAAAAAGAGTATTCTTCGCCGTACTTTCGTATACCTAGCTGTACGTACGGCTCCGATGCTGACTCCCTCCGTTTTCGCCAACTGTTTTAACGTTATGTTAGGGTCTGTACACCATTTGTGCACGATAGTTTTACGTTTTTCTGGAGAAATGCCTCGCATTTTGAGAATTTAACAGAAAGGCACTTCAAATAATAACCGTATTTGTTGGTTACCATGGAAACAGAAAACCTACATTTAAACTTTTTTCTTATCGTTATTCAGAAAAAAATAGTAGCACTTTAAATATGTGCTTATACTTTCTGGAACACCCGATATTTTTTTATGATAGGTACACAGAAACTACCGCTTTCGGTATTTTTTACATGTAACCATTTTCAATTCGGGTATTGAAATATTTTTAATTTCACGGCTGTTCAATAAATAATAATAAATAAATACCGGACCACCTCACACAAATCGATCTAGTCCTAAATTAAGCTCTAGAAGGCTTGTGCTATGGGTACTAGACTACGATATACCTTATATAGATAAATATATACTTAAATACATAGAACAACCAATACAATTACTAGCATAGAGGCATTCTATCTTCGTCCTCCGGGTAGGCAAACACTTGTGACTCCTCTGGTGTTGCAGGTGTTTATGGGCGACGGTAATCTCTTTCCATCAGGCGATACGTTTGCTCGTTTGCCCCCTATGACATAAAAAAATAAATAAATAAATAAACAACCATGACCCAAGCACAAATATTCGAGTTCATCACACAAATATTTGCCCTGTCCGGGATACGAACCCGGGACCGCCGGCTCAGTAGGCAGGTGTCTACAAACCGAGCCAAACGCATCGTCAAGTTTAAATGCATCTTACTGTTCATATTTATATGTAATACTAATAAATGGAAATCCAACTAAAAAGACGACGCACTAAGAATTAAGATAATTTTGGATAGTAATGTTATCACACTAAGCCCTTATGAACATATTAGATTATACTATCATTGTATGATGTTATAATAAGAACAAATATATTTACTCTTAGAATTAAGCCGTTAAATAAGTAAAGCACTTATAATTGCAATATAAACTATGGTTTACTAGAGAACGTATTCTGAAGGGCATTAACAACTTTTCACGTCTTAAGACTGCGCCGAGCGTTAGCGACTGAACCATAGAGCGCGGGCCCGCGGGGATTGCGTATTTAGATCGGCGCGCGGCCGCCATAGTAAAATGTAACTATGGAGAATTAAAAGCACTTTTTGATAAATCTGGACCTTTAATACCAAACAATAAATTTTAATATTTGATGCGAACAAATTGTAATGTATCAGTCATCTTTTTTTTTAACTGAAAATCATAATAGATTTCCATTGTTAAAGTATAAAAAAACACTTAACGCCTGCTTACGATTTTACAATTTTCGTCCAACTTTACTTAGTTTTCTAGGGTAAAATATTAATAGTCTTATAATTTTTCCACGGAGAAGTTGTTAACACATTTTTCGAAATGTGCTACCATACAAACAGTGTTGACGTTGTCTACTTAACGGCAACTGCCTATTTTTCACATTTCGCTCGGTGCTCTTAAAATTTGCATTTAATTTGGACCAACAAACGATTAGAAGTTTAAGTATAAAAACAGATGTTACAAGGCCAAAAAAATGTCGTATTATAATGCTATTAAATGTTAGCAAGCAAGGAAAGAAATATTGAAAACATTAAGAGAGAGTTTTTAAGCCTGTAAAATATGCACACTGGAATAATTTTGTTACTCGTGAGCTTAAATGAACGTTCATGAAATTAGGTAGAATGATCGACACATCATCATAACTCGCCGGTACGCCCGTCCCTATCACGAACTCCATAAAGTCACCGCACGCTTGTCTACGTGCCGCCACATACAAACGACTTAATTATATTTTCCTCTATACTCATTCGTGCCACCCGCTCCGCCGTCGAGTAGAACATGTGAAGATGCGGTTTCATGTCGTTACGTACACCCGTATTCCTGTTATTGGTGCCACGCCTTAGTATAGATATTAGTTAGACGAATATCAGTTCCATATTTATTATTTATTTAGGTAAGTCAGTATCGCCAATACAATTGTAATTGATGACAATGTGTCTTGCCATTAAACAAAATTGTACCTACAGTCCTACAGTCAAAGTAACATATCGCACGCCTAGATCTAAACAGTATCAACTCAAAAAAGCATTTTTTTCAGAAATCACAAAAAACTAATTTTGGCGTTTATGCATGATTTAGGAATCTGATTTTTAGAAAACTGACTCATAGATTCATGTCCGAGGCGATCGCTATCAAATATGTTGTTGTTAATGAATAATTACTAGATATAAATGATGATTTTCAAGTTGATTCGGTTTAGTGTGCTAATTTCTATATTATTTTGTGTATCATTTTGAGTTGAAACCCTTTTGTCGGTTCTTTTTAAGTTGTTAAATCTTATGTATTTGATCATAGTACTTATTGATTCAATAAAAGTGTATTTTCATTCTCTTCTTTTAGGTTGAATTCATACGACATAATAATTGTTTAGTAGAGTTTTGAACAACCAGACTCTGCATTTGGTAGGTTCTGTTTTACCGCAATAGAAACTGGATTTTGACACACTTTAAAATCACTAATATCTCTAGCTGTTTTTATTATTTTTATTGGCATTGGCTTGATTCGTTTTGATCAAAAGAAAATCAATTATCACCAACATCTGAATCAGAAATATCACTTTCATCAGAGCCTGGCACTAGTCAATGTTTTTGATTCACTGCATCATAGGAAAGAAAAAGTCGGGTCAGCAATCGAATCATCAACATCACTTTCATCGCTACGAACAGGTGATACATAGTATTCAATTCGCTTATTTGTGTGATATTGCGTAAAAAATCGATAAAAAAAATTATCATTGCTTTTTATTTCTTAATTTGATACTAATGACTGAATCACGTATGCGTCCACATGGTCACGTACACGTGGTGCGGTATTATTATCTTTTCTTTTTAGTAAGTTTACTTATAGTTTTCCACGCCGCTTCATAGTTCTTAAAAAAAAAAGCAAACGATAAGAGTACAGAAATATCGATTATGTGGGTAGGTACCATAAAAACTGTATTAACTCGAAAATATGTAAAATTAAGCGTAACTAGCGATATAGTTCGTTACCCATATTCCATTATTATTAAGATATACAATAATCCGCTACTTTTCGAATTAATAATCCAATACGCTTTATTTCCGAAGAAATAAACCTGATATTTGGATGATTCAAGAAAACAGAAGTAATTAAAAAGTAAGAATTATTTTCATCAAAAGAGAATTAAATCCAAATATATCACAAAATATTTCTTGACCTAGTATTCTAAACTGTTTTAACTAGAAATACAACAAGAAGTATTTGTGAAATGATCGACATCTAACCATTAAAAGCGTATCAATTCAAAATAATCAACATCAAGTCATTTTTATAAGTCAACTAAACTTTAGCAACTCGAAATAACACTATATTGCTGAATTGATTTACGTGCACAATGCCCAGTGTCCGCCCAGCAACTAACAATACTGCGGTTTAGATGGCACTGACGAGATGCAAAATAAATCAGTAAAAGGTACTTAAAGTGCTGTCATTCGGTGTGCGCTTAAGATATTGTTGCGCCGGTTTTTGTGGCTTATGCGGCTTGATTTGCAGAATCAGAATATGCAACTAACTAAAAAATGAACTTTTTTGAGTTAATACTGTTTAGATCTAGGCGTGCGATATCGTAACTTACTGCTATGGTAATAAATATCCATTCCTAAATTTGATTTGACGCTGACTAAAACAGAGGCTCTTAAATTATCAGAATAAAGCTCAGCGGTTCGGCAGCGAAACACGCAGTCGAGGCGCATGTTTGGAGATGCTTCTCAAAACAGGGTTTTGGTCATTTGTACTTATTCACGGGCGCATAAGACACCCAAAGTGAACTCCACCCAATTAATCAACGGCGTTGTTACCTTCCAAGGTATTCAATCAGTGCGTCCTGCCGGTCATGACATACGGAGCCGAGACGTGGAACCTGACAGTGAAACTAGCCCACCGACTACACGTCACACAGCGAGCTATGGAAAGGGGTATGCTCGGAATCTCGTTAAGGGACAAAGTCCGGAACGAGATTATCCGACAAAAAACCAAAGTCACTGACGTAGTTCAGAAGTGTAGCAGACTGAAGTGGCAGTGGGCTGGTCACATCTGTCGCAGAACCGATGATCGGTGGAGTAGACGGGTTCTCGAGTGGAGACCACGACTCGGCAAGCGTAGTGTAAGACGCCCTCCGGCCAGATGGACCGACGACCTGAAAAAAGTGGCTGGTGGTGACTGGATGGCGAAAACGGGAGATCGGGCCATGTGGCGAACGCTGGGGGAGGCTTACGTCCAGCAGTGGACTGCAATAGGCTGAAATGATGATGATGATGATGTTGTTACCTTCCGCTATGAAGATTTTTTTAGGGCATAATACATCGTGGACCTTGACAAACATAAGATAATATGATAATGACTAACACCAAAGTCAGGACTGCCCCGCGTAGAAGGCCAAAAATAACATCGATATTTTGAATTCACCCCACAATCACCCGACCCCAATGCAGTTGAAAATGTGTTGGCGCCGATGAAGCTCAAATTAGAGATAGGAATCTTGAGAAGTGAGGTCACTGTGGAACGTGGAAGTTTTTACCTCGTAATCACAAATAAGATATGATGTAATATCTTCAAAGATGCCTAAGTATAGTAGGTAATTTAAGAGACTGCATGTTTTATACAAAATATAGCACCTTCTTCGTGTAAAGGGATCAACATTTCTTAGGCTAAATGTTAAAAAGCCAACATATTAGAGTGAAGACGTGGTGAAGACCAAGAAAAAAGTTTGCTACCTCAACTTATTTAATTAAAATTTGTATCAATTTTTCCATTATACGACGACAAATTAACCATCGAATAACTTAAGAATAAGAATGATTTATTTTGCAAAACATAGGTAGCTACATAGGTGTCTTATTTATGAATGAATCAGGATCACTATGTTTTGAGGTTAGTTAGCCTTCGAAAAAAGCGATCGGGAAAAGTTCCGTTGTGCGACAAAAATTAACGACACAATAATGAACCTCAAAACAGTACCTTAAGGTACATTATTCGATGGTAAATTTTTCGTCGTACAATGGGAAAATTGATACAAATTTTAATTAAATGAGTTAAGGTAGCAAACTTTTTGGTCTTCACCCATTATGCATTATCAGGCGTGAAACCAAGTGCTGCGCACCGTAGAAAACTTAGTTTAAATGCAAAAAAATATAAAGACATAAATAGAAATTTAAGTATTTGAAGTATTTATTTTTACCGGTCACACTCCGTTCATATTTTATGCATCGTAATTTTATACAAAAGTAAAGTATTTTTGTAAAGAAAAGTCCGAAACCAACCTACTATTTAGTAATATACTCTCGCCGACTTCGCTCCTTGGTTGCTTTGCTTCTACTAAAACGTAGCTTTTTTGGCCTTCTTCCTCTGTACCCAACTTAAAAGCTTAGCAGGGACGTTGTTGCAGCTTGTAAGTGATATTGGATTGGCTTACACAAGAAAATGTTAACTTAAAACAAATTTAAGTTTTATTTTTTATGACTTCTATGAAAAATCTTGTGATTATTTTACACCACATCTGCAATGTCATCATAACTGAGGCTTGTTTATGTTCAACGAGGTTTAATTGCTTTGTATTGATTGGGATAACAGAATCACCAAACAGTATCATAATCCAATTTGAATGTTAAATTTAGACTTAATCTTCAGCTTGATTGAAACGAAGTCTATTTGAGACTAAGAATAAAATAAATAAAATATATATATTGTAAGTACACGTTCTCTGCGGCAATTAAATTAACTTGTAATTAGCCAGACCTGTGTCGGGTCATAAAGACACCTAAGACCTATACAGCACCTTTCTTGACTTATTTTAGTTGTAGTTAACAATAGTATAAACCTAGAACCAGTGGTTATTTGAATTTAAAAATATTATATTTATATAACAACGTATTTTTATGATAGGCCAATGAACAGACGGATCGTTTGACGGTAAGCGATTACCTTCACCCATGGGCACCTGCAACACCAGAGGAGTTTAACAAGTGCGCTGCTGGCTCTTTCCTTGTAGATGTGACGGTCGTATCAGTCCGAAAATACCACGAGCGACAGTTCATTCTACAATTTACCTGTGCCAGGCAGGAAAATTCTGGAGAAACACAGAGTTCTTCACTACCAAACATACAAGTGTTGAGGACGATAATGTTGTCGCGTAGAGCGACAGCGAAAAGTAGCAGCAGGGATTACCTAATTCGAGCCAATCCTCGGAGCACTCCCCGTTACACATGTGATAGAATATGCAGAGCGAGGCTACATCTCTATTCTACACAGAGCCAAATAATGAAGCCTATCTGAAATACCTACGCTGGCCACTGGCTATGTTACACATAAGACATAGCTTGTTTCGTATACTGAACATTAATTATAATCAACATTTAAAAGAAATATCAAAATGATTAAGATCCTGTTGATAGAAAGTTAAATAGGTTTCCGTATCCGTTTCCTGCGCTGTGGGAACGGCAGTCCCTGCACCCTGGCCTGAGAGAAGGCGGCGCCTATATTCGCCCCTCACCGATCTCTTGCTGCCTGCTCTCCCTCAGGTTTTTTTATTTACCGACACTCTTAGGGTAGGACATGCAAGACTACGTGGGTTCAGGATAGCCAAATTGAGTTCTAAGGCAGACAAGGACTAAAATGCATTGTATTTTAAACGTGTATCGATTTATTGTTATTAGAATTAAGTTTTTTGTAATGATGCTTAATACGAAATAAACTTATTAAGGAGCATTACAAGAAAGACCGTGCACATCCGAATAAGACATACCTACCCTGCATAGACGGGGTATCGGTACCTTCTTTCTAAGATCACGCAATTTCTGTAAGCAAGGCATTCGTAGAGAAAGTACCTGTTACCTGGCACTATCTGCGGAACGTCATGGCCGGCGGGCGCGCGCGTGTTCCCACCACTTCACATTATCTTCGCAGACTACCTGCGGAAAAAAGCAATACATTCTCATTCATATTGAATTAAATAAGCTGTAAAGTCACTTCTCAAAAAAAAAAGAAGTTTCAAATCTCAATTTTTCCAATTTGTGCTTATAAATACTGTGCTTACAATGACTCATTCGTGATTTTCCAACAAATTTTACTTATAGAGTACTTGACGTTCAGGCCCAGGCTATAGATAAAACACTTCTTCAGTACAACTACGGATTTATTTTGTAACTGACACTAGATAAAGTCCTCTTAGTCCACGTGTACTCACACTGACCTACATTGCTCAGTTCGGCGAGTACTCACCCATGACACTTCACTTTCCACCGTTCCTCTTCTTGTTCCTCTTCCAGTACATACTAACTATGTAACGCATTCTGAGTTTCTAGAACCTTTCATGCATATACGCATTTTGAAAGCTTATCGCTACGATTTTTAGAACATCGTATAAAAAGCAGTCGGTTAGGATTCGACAGCTGAGACCTGACAGAAAATTCCAAGGCGGTAACTGTTGGGAAGGAGTAAACATAGTTACTCCTTGCTAGAATCAGTGGCCGCTGCGGTATACGTCATAAATAGATCGCCGTCACGGGTTCTATCTGAAAAAACACCGTTTGAAATGTGAACAGGGAGGAAACTTAACATTTCTAATATGAAGATATTTGGCTCGAAAGCCATGGTCCACGTTCCGAAGCAGAAGCGCTTGAAATGGGGCCTGAAATCACGTACATAAACTAATATTCGTGGGATATTGCGAAAATACGAAGGGTTACAGGCTGTACGACTTGAAGGCCAAACAAGTAGTGGTCAGTAGGGATGTGATTTTTATGGAGGATTGCGAGAATGCAGAGAAAATCACACCGCACCCTACCGCAGTATCACGGTTTGTCACCATATCCCTGACCTCACAGACTGAGACCACCGGTACACAGGAATGTGCTGAAGGAAGGGAGGAGATTAATATCCCACAGATTGAAATACAGGATATACCGTTATTACCATATATCCTTATCGCGGGAGCAAATATATATCCACTAGCTGTGTTGCCCGCGACTTCGTCCGCGTGGAATCTTATCTTGAACATTTTACATCTTTATTATATTATTTTTAGATCTAAGCAATGTTGAAATTACTTTTCTTTTTTTGCAAGTTGTATGAGATTTAAGTCAAGTGGATTTTGATGTTGGTTACTGTAATTCAACAAATAATAAATAGTGCTGCTCCCATACAACAAACGTGATTTTTTTGCCATTTTTTACGTAATGGTACTGAACCCTTCGTACGCTAGTCCGACTCGCTCTTGGCCTATTTTTAGTTTGTTTTCGGCTAAATTGCTCTAATTACGCGGAATCATTATGAAATCAGGTTTCAAGTCCCGCTCTCTCTAAACTCAAAAAAATGTTTGATTTTCATACAAACTTTCAACCCCTTTTTCACCATCTTCAGGGCTGAATTTTCAAAAACGCTGAAATTAGTTTCTTATTTTTTTATAAAATGCCTTTTTACTAAGTTTCTAATTCCTAACTTAAAGGTAAAACATACCCAATACAACATTTCATCCTCCCCCCCCTATATCACGCTTTTTTGCTATACCTTTAACATGTACTGTCACGTTTGGTATGACCCCCCCCTCCCCCTTAACGTGTGACGTAATTTATGGATGACCCCTTATCAACCCCCTTTTCACGGCCTCCTTCGAGGATGAATTTTTAAAAACGCTGAAATTAGTTTTCTTATTTTTTGATAAAATACATTTTTACTAAGTTTCTCAATTCCTAACTTAAAATAAAACTTATACCCTATACAACATTTCATCCTCTTTTTTACCCCGTTAGGGGTTGAATTTAAAAAAATGCTGAAATTATTTTTCTTGTATTCTAATAATATGCCCTTATACAAAGTTTCAAGTCCCGCGCTCAAAAAAAATGTTTGATCTCAATACAAACTTCCAACCCCTTTTTCACCGCCTTAGGGCATTAATTTTCAAAAACGCTGAAATTAGTTTTCTTATTTTTTAATAAAATACCTTTTTACTAAGTTTCTAATTCCTAACTTAAAATAAAACTTATACCCTTTACAACCTTTCATCCTCTTTTTAATGCCCTTAAGGGTTGAATTTTCAAAAACGCTGAAATCACTTTTTCTTGAATTCTAATTATATGCCTTTATACAAAGTTTCAAGTCCGGCGCTCAAAAAAAGGTTTGATCTCCAAACAAACTTTCAACCCATTTTTCAACACCTTCAGGGCTGAATTTTCAAAAACGCTGAAATGGCTTTTCTTGTATTCTAATTATATGCCTTTATACAAAATTCAAAGTCCCGCGCTCAGAAAAAGGTTTGATCTTCATACAAACTTTCAACCCCTTTTTTACCACTTTCAGGGATGAATTTTCAAAAACGCTGAAATTAATTTTCATCCATTTTATTTTAATACCTTTTTACGAAGTTTCAAGTTCCTAGCTTAAAATTAAAATTGAACCCTGAGACAAACTTTCATCCCCCTTTTAACCCTCTTAGCGGTTTAATTTTTAATAACGTTAAATTAATGTTATTTTGTTATTATTATATATGCCTTAATAAGAAGTTTCAAAGAATTTGTAATGGATTCAAACTTTCAACCCCTTTTTAACCCTTTTAGGGGACGAATTTTTGAAAACGCTGAAATCACTTTTCTTGTATTTTAATAGTATGCCTTTACACAAAGATTCAGGTCCCGCGCTCAATAAAATATTTGATCTCCATACAAAGTTTCAACCCCTTTTTACCACCTTAGGGGATGAATTTTCAAAAACGCTGTAATTAGTTTTCTTCCATTTTATTTTAATACCTTTTTACAAAGTTTCAAGTTCATAGCTTAAAAAAAAACTTGTACCCCATACAACCTTTCATCCCCTTTTTAACCCCCTTAGGGGTTGAATATTTCAAAATCGCTTCTTATCCCTAGCCCACGTTATAAAAGTAACCTACTGTGCAAAAATCAACTCTCTAAAATTAGTAGTTTCGGCTGTGCGTTGATGAGTCAGTCAGGACTTCTTCTTTTATATATATAGATTATTAAATAAATATCCATGTTTTAATTTATAACTTTATTTACTTTTGTGTTGATCTTAAGTGATTTTCGTAATAGACGACAAAAAATTTCTCTACGATTTCTACTATTAATCTGCGGCGTCGTGCAGTAAATATCCACTTTAACTGGCTAAAAGATCTTTCGACTGCAACTGTTGTAATTGGTGCATATTTAAAACGACGGAAGTAATCAAATGTAGATGTAGAGATTAAATGTACTATGGTCAAACTTTCACTAAGAGATAGATTTTGGCACTGCAGTTTATTTATATCATCTGGAATTACTTGAAGATACTGTGCTATAAAATTTAAGTCTTTTCGAACTTTTGAACTGAGTAAAGATTTTTTTGCTTTGACGATACACTGTGCGTCTGAATTACGAAATGTGTCTATAACGCTTTTTATTTCATGAAAATACTTGTTATAGTAAGTGGCAGCCTCGATCCATGTTCCCCAACGAATAATTGTTGGGTTTGGAGGCAAAGGAATTCCTTTAAACATCTCTCTTAATGCTCTTACTCTTTTCGGAGATTTGCGAAATACTTTCTTTACATTTGAAATTAATCGGTTAACTTCTGGAAAAAGAACACGAACTCGATCAGCAACTCTGTTAATAGCATGGGCTAAACATCTAACATGGACAATGTTTGGAAAAATTGCTTTCAAATTTCTTCCAGCTTTTAACATATACCCCACACCATCAGTCAATAACAACAACACCTTATCATGCTTATTGTGGCCAGGGCCCCACAAATCATCCAGAGCACATTTTACAGTGTTAGTTATACTGATATTGTTTGTTTCTTTCAAACCTTTGCTTGACAGCACGTGTGGAGTTCCAACATCATCTTCATGCATTGCACCTACTATCACATTAGCGATTTGGCGACCTCTAGCATCTGTGGTTTCATCAACACTTACATATATATACGCGTCTTTTAATTCGTCTCTAATTTTTTCCATCTCTTCGTTGTATAATTCATTTACGTAAGTCTGCCTCAACAAACATTCTGAAGGGACCTCAGCAGTTTTTACAAATTTTCCAGATACGCAATCTTCAATAAAAATTTTAAATACAGGATTCTCTATCTGAGACCACGGTATGTTACAGCTTACTAGAAATTTTGACAGTTCCAACCTAAAATCTTTTTTGAGAGAAGTGTGTCTTTCCGAGTTAAAGTGGCGTTTCACGGAAGATTTTGTTTTACAAAAACTAACATTGCACTTCGAGCAAAATAGTTTTGTATCGCGAGCCTCTAACTCGGGATAATCCTGTATGAACAACTCCACAAATTCATCACATGCTATTTTCCTTCGAAACATTTTAAAAAGCACTACTTCTATTTCAATTCAATTCAATTTTTATATTAAAAAAAATGGCTACTGCCCATTAGGTCAATTCTGCCAGTGTCAAAGTTGACGAACGTTGTACGGTGAGATGAGCTTTTTGTAAAGTGAAAGCGATTTACAAAAAACCACACGGACTATCGGGCCTTGACCCAGGAAGGGCTATGAACGCTTCAAGTTGAATCCTTCATTAGCTATTCACTCATACGTTAGATCACTGCACAATACGCTATCAATACTACACAATGAACAACAAAAATGAATAAATAATGAACAACGAAACTTAAACGCATGCGGCCATCTTGAGACACGAACCGACATCCTACTTCTATTTAATTATGGTATTACAAATACAAATCAATCAAGACTGACAAATGTCTAAAGTGACTGATGAGGTTGCGTACCTAATAGATAATATTTTAAAGTACTAATCAAGTACGGAGGTAAGATAAGGTAAATAAGGTAAATTCAATAAAATAATATACATTTTAAAGTCGTAGGTATAAAAGTTTCTCTATACGAATGTCATTTCTGTTTTTGACTGTTTTTCATAATCTTTTAGTACTGTCAAATCGTATTTGCTCCCGCGATAACGATATATGGTTATTACCACCGATTGCTAATGCTGACACCGATAATGCATCGAATAAGACGCAAGATGTCATGTTGTCATCCCCGAGTGCTGACACTTCGTTCGACAGTTGTGTGAACAGACATAGCGATGATGAAACTTACGTTCCTGGTACGAGTGAGGACTATGACAGAAACGAAAGTTTCACTGGACCCACTATGACGTTGAGATCGCATCAGGGAGGGAATAATTTCATGTGCGTTAAAGAAATTACAGACCCGCTTACTGTAAAAGAGACTCTGACGAGCACTTCTTCCAAGAATTGGAAGGACGGGAATGACGGGATAGACGAGAAGAACGAGTCATTAATGTCAAACGGGAAGGGAAATGAAGCTACGACATTTTCTGCTAATCGTTTTACCTTACAAGCGGGTTTTGAAAAAAATCATGAGAAGGGTGACGTGGTTAAGTTTAAAGGATGTCTGGCCAGGCGGCGACACTAAGGCTACGTCACAGCCCGAAAATAGAAGAACCCAACTTCTGTGCGAAGATGTTGGAGTTATGTTTAAGGGAGGATGTTGGGAAGAAGTAAACATACTCTTTGCTAGACATTAGCTATCACTAGCGTCACGTATGAAAAAATAACTCTGTGTCTATTGTCGTTCCGAACCCTTTACATGTATTTCTGATCCTTAATATTCCTTCTATAATATTATATTCCCGTTAATCTACTAACTGGTATTATTTCCCTCAGTAACGATAACCGGCCTAAACCAGGGAGATGCACTGTTGCCTATGTATCCAGCATAAAGGCTCGTATTTTTTGATTGCTTTGATTTAGAAGTTTGTTTTTTACACGGCTCCAAGGTGTAGAGGGCTGAGTATTCGATATTCATTTCAGCTTGATACCTCTAAGCGTTCTTGAGAAACATATGTTGGCAGAAGGACAATAAACAGGTTCTATAAGGGTAAAAGGAAGCTGGATATCCAAAGATGATTATAACACACTTCATACCCGTCATCGTCAACGGTAAATAATAAAATACACGGACGAAGTTGGGAGCACCTCCTAGTATTCTTAGAACGATGAAATAAACACGCCTATACATAAATAGCGTTTGTACATCAACAATATTGGCACAAAAAATCAACAAAGGCAAAAACAACCAACCCTGGTCTCCCCTATTATTTAGGTTCGGAAGGAAGATAAACATCCTTATTCCTTCCTGCCTTCACGTTGAACTGAACTATATGTACTAAATACCGTAGTAATTAATAGCCCCTCATCAATCGCGACTAGGTCGAACTAGTTAGCATGGCCTCAATCCTGAATGTTGGCACTTACCGATAAACCAAGCTTCTATGTGCATAATATTCCAGCATTACGGTACTTACATAAAAACTACTAATTTTAGCTGCAAATACGAAGCAGTAGCTCGCAAAAATTAATCTTTAACACTTTGAACACCAGGAACCCGCTCCGTGGGCACTGTGCTCGTAGCGAGTTTTCGCTAAATACGCATTTCCCCGTGCTATCAGCTAGTTACACGCGTAGCGCTACGAATCAAAAATCGCACAGTGCCATTATTTACTGTTTTTCTAAAAATAGTACATTATGAGATTTATGAGTATTAAATTAATATTGTTACGCCGGTAGGTTAGGTCTAAAACTTTGAACGTCAATTTCAGTGCATTAGAAGCGTTTTCAGCAGGCTGAAAAGTAATTTCAGGCCGTTTCAGGAGTTGCTCTATCACATATCAAATGATCAAAATTTCACCCAAGTTGCCGTCGTTTTCAGGCGCCTGAAACATGTTTTCAGTCCGTTTCAGGGCACCCTCTATCAGATGACGCCATAACCTGAAACCCCGTTTTATTAGTAGCGCTTAACGTTTTAAGTACAGTTCGTGTGAATTGTGAGTGCGTAATTTTTGTGATGAAGTGTGTGCAGTGATAAATGGATTTTAAGTACAGTGCGTGTGAATTGTGTGTGCGTAATTATTGTAATAAAGCGTGTGTCTTAATTAGTGGATTAATTTGTGCCTTTTCTATCGAATACGAACCCCTCGCTCATAACAATATAAAGGTACTGAGTGGCTATTATATTGTTAGTTACTCGTAATTATGTAATTACAAATTATTTCTTTATTTAAACTTTATTGCACAAAATGCAAAAGTAAAATTACAAATTGCGGACTTAATGTCATAAGGCATTATGCAAACTTGACTATATATTGGGGTTCCACAAGGAAGTATACTAGGCTCTACACTGTTTTTAATCTATATTAATGATCTATGTTATTTGAAGGTGGATAACGGCAAAATGATTTCCTACGCGGATGACACTGTTCTGTTTTTTTTCTGCTAAATCAATAGAGGAAGTTTACACAAATGCGCAACGAGGCTTGAATACTGGTAATAACTGACTGCAACAGCATCTGCTTGCACTTAACTCGGACAAAACTAACTACATAAAGTTTCAAATGACCCTTAGCTGTATTAGCACAACTCTAAGTACCACAATAAAAATCAATGCAAATGTCCAGAGACAGCCGCGTTTACCAAAATTAAGTATTTAGGAATAATAATTGACGATATTCTCTCTTTTAAATATCATATCAAAGTTTTATGCAATAGAGTTCGAAAGTTGATATTTGTTTTAAGAATACTGCGTTCGTTTGCGGACTCATACTCGTATCTAATCAAATGAGTAAACTTTGCCTTATGTCAATCGATATTAAGTTACTACATTTCTTCTCATGGGACCTTCTGGCTAAAACTTCATTACTAAACTTAGAAAGAGCTAAAAGAGCGATTCTAAAGGTGTCTACTTCTCGTCCTTTCCTCTACCCTACTAACCTTCTTTTTAAGTCTTGTGAAGTTCTAACTGTTCGACAATTATTTAAACCTACTAATTTTTATGTATTCATTCAGATTTAATATTATTGTATCCGATATACTAATTTATAAAACTATTTAATAAGAACTTTATTATTGTAATAATGTGTTTATGATGTTTTTTTAAAGTTAATGTCAATAAGTTAGTCCTTTATGCCTGAAATACAGGGAATCCTAGTTCAGGCGCGCGTCATATTTTGTCAAGTAGGATGTATCAGTCTATCTCTATCGACTCTTTAACCATATCGTAATTTGTTTTTTACACTCTCCATATGTTTTGTTGTAAATTTTAGTTGTTCTGTTAATTTTATTGCATGGGTGAGGATGCTAGACTAAATTGTCATTTTGCAAAAGAAGATCTACCTATATTTGGCAGCTTAATTACCGAATAAGGATTACGTTTATTTATTATGCTATTATTTGAATTAATGTTTTTATAAAAACATAAATAAATAAATATCGGACAAACTCACACAAATCGATCTAGTCCCAAATTAAGCTCGTAAAAGCTTGTGTTATGGGTACTAGACGACGATATACGTACTTATATAGATAAATATATACTTAAATACATAGAACAACCATGACCCAAGCACAAATATTCGAGTTCATCTCACAAATATTTGCCCTGGCCGGGATTCGAACCCGGGACCGACAGTTCAGTAGGCAGGTGTCTACAAACTGCGCCAAACGTAATAGCCCTCATTTTTACAACAATGAAGCTGCAACAAAGCGCCGAGTTTAATGACCAATATAAAATACTCGTATTTTAATGTATTTCCTCGCAGTAGTTGTGAAAAGCAGAAAATTTATTCATCTATTGCTTACTTTACAGCCTCTACAACAATGTACTATATATTCTGGTGAACCCTCGCAGGCGTTATGAAGCTCTGGGGCTATGTAAAATACACTAGAATAGCTGCGTTAATGAGTGCGGTGGACTCGTACGAGCGCAGCAGCACACATTAGAAGCATTGCACTTTCAGCTGAAAGCGCTGAAAGGTCTTCCCTTTTAACCGATACAATTTTACGAGTAGAAAGGCATGAGTAGAGTCGAGCTGCTACGAGCTTTCACGGGTTTTGCTCGACTCACGACAGCGCTCCGCACCTCTCACTTAAATGTTTTCCTTTATTGTATTGGTATAGGATGCGAAACGAAAGTGCACTAGCTTTAACCCCTTTCCAAAGCTTTTCTTTGTTAGTATTAATTTTACTTAACTATACATACGTTATTTGAATCGAATAAAGCCAATTTTGTTGTAATATTGGTTATAATAATATTATGTAAGTTGATTTTCACCCATTTTTTTATGGTCGAATTGATTTGAAAGCGTAAGTAGGTTTATGACATTCTTATGATAGATATTTTCGTAAAATAGTGATTGGTAATAATAATGATCATGATGGTGGTGATGGTGATGATGATGATGATGAATATGGTGGTGACTGGTGGTGATGATGATGATGATGATGATGATGAATATGGTGGTGATGGTGGTGGTGATGGTGATGATGATGTTGATGAAAGTGATGATGGTGACTAATGTGATGATGATGATGAATATGGTGGTGACTGGTGGTGGTATTGGTGATGATGATCATGACAATGATGGTGATGATAATGGTGATTAGGTATGATGATGGCGGTGCTGATTCTGATGGTGATGGTCATGTTGGTGCATAATGATAATGATTTATTTATTTATTTGCATTAATAAATTTACCAGCATTACAGCTGTACGCCAAGGTACTGGCAAACTTAGGTTCTAAATTTAACTAACATAACAAAATATCGACATAAAACTACTTTTATAACAGTACAAAAACAATAACAGACCTAACATAACGCAGACAATATAATACTCGTAGATGGAATAAAAATAATAATAAGAACAGGGAACATAATATAAAGTGTGGGCATGAATTATACATATCTTTCACAATAACGCATCACTGCAAAGTGAAGTTCGCTCCATTTATCCGTATACAAATCGCAACCTGGTTCGGAGGATAGCAATTGGTTCAGAGGTGTCCGTCCACAGACAATTCGCGAATGCTTGCGAGCTACCGTGCGTGCCTCTTCCTGCTGCCAGGAGGCGGTGGCTACGGCCTCTGAGATAGTTGTCGGGAACAAATAGCCTACACATCCTCGTGGCCAAATCAGAGCAATCCGACTCACCTCTCATAAAACGACTCATGGTATCCGAAAGTTCGGCACTACTACGTCTGACCTGCAAAGAATTCCTAGCAAATATTGGGTAGGGTAAAGAAATGGATCCATACAGTTTCTTATAGAGAAAGCGGAGAAAAGCTTTTGGAATCTTTTCTAAGAGAAGTATGTATGATTTCTCATGTGGGTTCCAAATTATCGAGGCAGATTCAATTTTACTTCTAACCAGCGCCGTGTATAATAATTGCGCTACCCTTAGGATCCCGAATCATTTTTGCGTTGCGCATAATAAAACCGAGTCTCTTGTAACAATCTCCCGCAAGTGATGTGATGTGCTGGTTAAAAGTAAGTTTTGGATCAAAAGTGACTCCAAGGTCTTTAACGGAGTTCACACGAGAGATGACAGCTATCTAACAGGTAGGTTTTATTGAGAGGAAAAAGTGCACGGGTGAAAGTCATCATGCAGCACTTTTATGTATAAAAGAGTAGCTTATTCTTTAATGATTGTAATGACGATGCCGGTGGTGATGCCGATGACCAAAAAATCACCATCATCACCACAATCATAATCAGCATCATCATCATCATTACTATCACCGTCACCGTTCCCACCATCATCACTCCATTCATCACCCCCACCACGATTACAACCATAATCACAACCACCACCGCAACAACCTCCAACATCATCACCACCACCACCACCGCCACCACCACCAACTTATGTGAACCTAAAGTACCAACTAGTTGTAGCAAGGCGTCTGAGACAGCCCTGTGCGTCTTACACCCACACATTGACACTGACATTCAAGATTCAGTTTATAGTAGGCAATGTCAGCCCTGTGACAAGAGACTGCTAGTATTAACAATGTCATATTTTCTCTGGGCAACTCAACTTTAAGATAATAATGTATCTTAGCTAAATGGTATTGTTTTATTTTTACAGTGAATTTATATTTTATTTCCAATAATTAAAAAAAAACTTACATATTTGGGATATTTTTAAAGTAGTGATCAAAATCTTACTGTGCGACGGCCAAAATTACGAGATCATGAATATTCGTATAATTAATCTGGATGAAGATTAATAATTGGCAAGAGTTGTGACTGAAGTAAATGAGATCATTTGGAATTCAAACTTTAGAAGACAAGAAATGTGTAAAATTGCTATTGTCTACCAAATGCTGTTCCGAGGTCGCGGCTGGGTTTCCGCTCGCGACCTTGAAAACGAGAGGTCAAGGACGAAACCGTTGCCACGTATAACGTGCCATTCGGAACACGCTCCAAGCCCCTTGTTCTCGTATTAATACCACCTAATCAAAATCAATGTCTACGTTCCACAGCTTTAGACGATGAATTCAAATGACCACCTGCCTACCCCTGAGCAGATAGAACCATTTATTTCAACGATCACATTGAAGAGTAGAATGTAAAAGTGTAATTGGGTAAGAGGACACAAGGCTACAACATAACACGGCAAAATCTTCGTACCTCCTTGTCCCGACTCCCGACCGCCCGCGCCTAGCGGGGCCTCGCCGCCGATGTTTAAGCCGCACTAACCTACAAATTTACTTTCCACTTAACGAAGCCAACTCGCTTAATTTCCGTTTCAATAAAAATTTGCATTTTTCCTTTCGTTCCAATACAAATTCCACAATTTTCTTAATGACTTTTAAGGCTGAGGCGTTATCAATAGGTCAGTATAAAAACGACTTTAAAGTCTTTAATATTTTTCACTAAAAATACGTTGTATTCTAATCTGCATGTCCGAAACCATGTACACGCGAGTGCAAAGATATGGCCGCATCACTTTAAACCCGGGCGATATATTATGGCGTGTATGGGATTCTGTTTATTTTTTGTTCTATAAGGGCTTTGTGAGCTGAGTCCAAATATATTCCACATTATTGCCTTAAAACTACTTGGTTAAATAACAAGGAAACATATATTCAGAACATACCAAGTATGAGCTCTTATGAACAGAAACGATTATGCAAAAAGTGTATTTTTTTGCATCACAGTATTGGAGTACAATGTACGCTTTCATTAGGGTCTAGATTTGTAATATCTTTTTGTACATGTTTCTAATGGAGATTTCGCACTAGTGTTTTTATCATCAGAGGGGTTTGGCAGTAAAAAATGCTGGAACAACGAGTTTCGAGTTTAAAAGGGCAACGGGAGGTAAAATTTGTGGCATTACCGCGAGTATGGGGGCCCGCGAGGGGGTTTGTCCTGAGGTTATGTCACCCGAGAGCAGATTGGCAGTCGATAGCTAAAGAAACGGTATTCAAGTTTTAATTTTTTTTTAAGAGGTTGAAATAAGTACGAATTTGCACGCAGGTGTGTTTGCTTAGGAAGGGATGGAGGGTGCCAGTGTCTTTCTTCCCTTCTTTTTAATTGATTGAGTAAATAACCAGAAAAGTTCATTTATCTATCAACCAAGCACAAAATACCAGAGTCTATTAAAAACCTATTTCTGAAAGGATTTAACGCAAGGCTGCTTAATAGCGAAGGCGGCCCAGACACAATTTGGAGAGAACGCTGGAGAAAAAATATTAATTTGCGCAATAAACAGTACAGCACTCCGCAAGGAAATGTAGGCAGACAATTAACTACTCGTACACTCCTTGCCAAAGAAATAAAAGAACTTGCAAATAGGCTGCTCGGAGAAGGACACTGAGAAAATATTTACTCTAGTAGTTATACTTTAAAGAGATCCGATAGTCAAATCAGATCATGATATCAGAAGAACGCTTCTGATATCATGACCTGATTTGAACGCTCTGCAATTCAAAATATACATCAAATAACAAACAGAAACAGGACGAAGACCATATTGTCAGAGAAAAATCAGACAAGCAAATAGATAGCGGAATTTTAGATCCGTAGGTATGAAAAAATATGAAATAAAACAGTACACCAAATATTCAAAGAAAAACATCCAGACCAAACGACACCAGCATTAACTGACTTTTTAGGTTACCCTGAACTTCTTTCTTTAGATATTACCTCAAAGAAAATTGTCTGATGGAGCAGGACCGAGCGGCAAGGATTCTAAACAATGGAAATCACTTCTTCTTCGTTTTGGTAATCACAGCTCCGACTTACGGGAATCAATCGCAGCCCTAACAACAAAAATAGCAGTGAAGTCGTGGAATTGGGACTGTATCAGAGCACCGCTGGCAAGAAGTGGAATTGCTCTAAACAAATGCCCAGGCGTTCGTCCAATCGGGATCGGTGAAATATTACAACGCATAATCGCAATAGCGATGGCCACTGCAACTGGACTAGACGTTCAACAAGCATGCGGCTCAGATCAGCTCTGTGCTGGAATGAAATCAGGCACAGGGTGAAATTCACGCATTGACCCAATGCTTTAATGATGGCGAAGAGGACGAATGTCTGCTTTTAATAGACGTAGCAAATCCCTTCAACGCACTAAGCCGCTCAATCGCCCTCTGTCGCGAACTATCGCGAATGTACATGTAAATGTCAGCGCTTCTCGCAGAGAGGGCTCTAGCATCTACGGGAGTGACGTTAACATGACAAGGAAAATATGGTGGGCAGTTTTTGAGAGGAAACGAAACGAGGTGGAAGGACGCTGCGAGTGATTGATGAATTAGTTATTGTAATACCAGCAATTATGTCATGAAGTTAAGGTAACATTGACCGGCAGTTCGGGGTCATTTACACAGATCAGTTAGTAACTTGTTTAATAGAATAGGAAAGGGAATCGCTATCGCGAGTGGTTGGCGAGACTGCTCAGGCCTCAGCTCAGACTTTTCAGACTGTCAACACAGAAGCGTTATTTCTCAGTTATGGTTCAGTTCAGACATCTCAGATCATTAGTAAGAAGCGTTATGGCTCAGCTCAGATATCTCAGATCATTATTAAGAAGCGTTATGGCTCAGTTCATACATCTCATATCATCACTAAGAAGCGTTGTGGCTCAGCTCAGAATCCTCAGACCATCAGCGTAGAAGAGTAACTCCTCAGCTCAGAACTCTCATGCATCAACTCAGTTTCAGTACCTGTAGCGCAAAGATTCTTCGTCAGCGGGCCTCGGGTACCGGTGCGGACGATTCCAGCTGCCTACAGAAACAGTACCTCTCCCTGACAACCGAGGTCAGTGAACTAGGTATACTTTGTCTATTCAGTAATTCTGTACCAGTCCATCATTATGTAAACATAATCACCTCGTGAATTGCCAAGCGTCCCTTACATTCAATCTAATTTATTCATTTAAAGATTGTACTATACCGAGCGTGACGACACCCTCTGGAATGCTACAATTGACTGGCCCCCTTGCGCAATATTTATTTTTAATACCTATAGAGGATACGCTGTCATCTGCAAGATCTAATGATTTTATCTTTAGCGAGGAAGGAACAATACAAGGCGACCCATTGGCCATGTAATGTGTGCAGTCGGAATTTTGCCACTTATTCAAAGCTGCAAATATATACCAAATTGATACGCTGATGACTCGGCTTGCTTAGGTAAACTTAAAAATATCAGAGATTGGCTAGAAAAACTCATGAAAATGGGACCAAAATACGGTTACTTCCCGGAACCCTCAAAACCTCCAACAGCTTTCCTGGCCAACACGGGAGATACCGGACTATATTGGTCCAAATTCAATAATGATTTGGTCCAAGTTTCACATGTATATTGGTCTAAATTCAATGGCCCTCGCAAAGGTTTAGTGGTCCAATAGGTAGGACGCCCGTGTTGGCTCGGAAAGCCGTCGGAGACGTGGGTTCGAAGCCCACCTGAAACATTACATTTTTCGCTTCAATATAAATAAACAAAACAATATAATGAATTTATCTAATTTTTTTTATGTGGGAACACCACAATTATAAGTATCACAGGCTTCTTTGCATCAATGGTATTAAGTTTTTGAATGGCATAATATATTTCAGTTCTAGATTGTTACATTTTTTTTTTGTATAAATAATGCTTCTCAAAATTTACAATTCATTTTCAGCCTTGGTTTAGGAAATATTTCAAGAAAAACAGTTATTCGAGCAAATTAGCTACGAAGCGTTTTAAAATGCTGGTAGGCCCTTACCGTGCGAGCCAATAATGAGTACTTGAGCTGTTTTCAAGCACTTTCCGTCCGAGTCGAGCGCGGTCGAGCACCTTTGCAGAGTAAATGTTACGCTGACCTAATAGCACTTGAGATTTTACCTTCACCACTCAAACTCAATATTTTTATTAATATTATGAATTTAATGGATCATTTGAACTGTCGCAATTTTTAAAGCGAAATTAATCACTATTTCTTGTATATACAAAGATCTATCTTTGTAGCAGTGAATTTTTTTTAGACCCTGACCATGTTTGAACCTGGCACCTTATGACATGACGGGGCGATACGCTTTGACCAACTAAGCTACAGAGCCTGGGTTAATAACAGTCAAAACACTCATTCTACTGCCTAGACAAACTAGATACATTTTGATATTCAGAGTTTTGTCATGGTCATCTGTCTGTCTGAATGTATGCCTGTCCGTCCGACTTTGTACTAGCAAGCAAGCTGTAACTTGGCGTGAGTATACAGCACGCTGACGAGGTCGCAGTGGATGCAGGTCACGGATATAGCAGGAGTTCGTTTGCGACAAATCAAATAAAATCAACTGAATGAAATTTTCGATAGGCGCCTTCCAACATCAATTAGCATCATGTTTGAAAGTATCTATGATAGTCAAGAAATATCTCAAAACACCTGTGATAGTTTAGTAGATTTTTTTATCGAACCAATTAATTACCTGAGACCGAAATACTCAAACCATAAAGAAGAGCATAAATTGGAATAACATGTTAAATCACGCTGTGTTGAAAACATGGCGTTAATTCATTCATTGGCACATCAATCACATCATAGCAGCATCGGGTTGAGAGAATCCAGCAGCATCAGGTTAGTGGCGTCCTTGCCAGACAAATTATTCAAAAATATTTGAGTAAATAGTAGAGTTTCTGATCCAGCGATTTTTTTTATTAGTGTATAAATTCACTGTGTGTTGACACCCAATACGTTAAGTACGATTTCTGTGAAAAACTAAGTTGTCGTATTGAAATAGTTTTGGAAATATAATTAAATGCAGAACCACTTTATTCAACAAGTTTTTTTTGTTGCTCTTCACTTTTCTGGGCCTTTTATACATATATTTTATAGAGGTACCTATATAAACAATTCTATTTTGACATGGTCCGTAAACACCTATTTTAATACTTACTCCAATGTAAAAATTGTATTCTGTTTTGTTGTTCTTTTATTAAAACCAATATGTCCAATATATACGCAAATGTTATCCGGCAAATTATACGATCCTATTTAAAGTGCAGTACTCTAAGATGTTTTAGGCAGGGACTTAAGAATTACTAAATAAATCTTATTTTTCCTTAAATATTAATCGAAAAAAAATTAATCAAATTAACTAATCGATTAAAAATTGTATCTCTAAAAATTAATCGACGATTAACTTAATCGAGATTAAATTAATCGGAACTCGTACGATTAGATTAACTAATCGTGAATTATAATCGTTAATCGAGATTAAAAAAGTTAATCTAAATCGTTAATCGATTAAATTTTGCCCATCTCTGGTCCTTACCACATGTCCTGCAACATTTAGGTATAGAAATCATCTCAACAGTCTCAACTCCATCACTCTCTCACCAGTACACGATTTGATTACATTAAGAGTAGGTCACCCATAAAACCTGAGCCCCGACAGCGGCCGACATAAAGCGCGGTAACCTTTACATTTAAAAATCTATATCAAGACACACAATCCGACCTTGGGTTTTCGTGCTTAGTTCACTTAACTCTTGACAGCGGAACTTACGGATAAGGTGAAATTCATGTATACGATTACAACAATCTGTTAAATCTGCTTTGTTGTGTTTTTACGCTAAACAGAACATATTTATTGTTTTTACACATTTTCCCATGGGTGTTTAATTGATTATTTATAACATTGTAACTTAAACATTTTATTTAAGACTCCACCGAGCAAAATGTGAAAAATAGGCAGTTGCCGTTAAGTAGACAACGTCAACACTAGTTGTTTAATCCACTTCTAAACTCTATATTTAGCACTTCGAAGAATGTGTTAACAACTTCTCCGTGGAAAAATTATAAGATTATTAATATTTTACCCTAGAAAACTAAGTAAAGTTGGACGAAAATTGTAAAATCGTAAGCAGGCGTTAAGTGTTTTTTTTTATACTTTAACAATGGAAATCTATTATGATTTTCAGTTCAAAAAAAAAGATGAATGATACATTACAATTTGTTCGCATCAAATATTAAAATTTATTGTTTGGTATTAGAGGTCCAGATTTATCAAAAAGTGCTTTTAATTCTCCATACATTTTTACTATGGCGGCCACGCGCTGATCTCAATACGCATTCCCCGCGCTCTATGGTTATAAGCGCATTAACGGCTAACGCTCGGCGCCGTCTTAACTGATTTGATTCTATGTTTATTGGGTTTTAAAAACATATATTTAATACGGATTATATTTGCTTCTTAGTTGTAGAGCTGTTTATTTGGTTTCTGTGGTTTTGCGGCTAGACCTTAAAATCAGGTTTCATAGAACGTCCCACAGGCTTCGGCTAAAGATGATTTTTATCTATTTTGCTCGTTAGCTAAAGTTGCCCCCAGTTCAGTATAGCGCTGAAATAGATGTTGCATTGAAATGTAGTAAGAGTGCTAAGTAATGTTCAAAAATACAACCAGATTTAACCATCCAAACTCGACTATGGATCACACCTCGAGCAAACTTAGTAATAAATAAAACGAGTATGAGACTGAAATGAATCCAGAATGAAGCGTAATCGGTACGGCCCCAACCAACCAGACGTGGCTAATGCAACATCCGGGTACAAGTGACATCTTTATGGGCCATTCAGCTGCTGACATGCGAGTCGCTACTAAATCGATACTATCCTGATAGGCAGGTCGCACGCTGCTTTCAATCGTACGTTGGCTGCCACAACACAATGATTTTTTTTTAATATATGTAATGTATTTAGAATTTTAGTCGGCGCGGTGTGTTAACTCCCACTACTGCGGAAACTACACAAGAATAGGTACGATCAAATTTTTCATGGGGCTTAATTTCTATAGGGTGTAACTACGAGTCATATTTTATGAAAGTTAATGTTCAAGATTCTTATGCAACGCAAAAGAACACGCATGATAAAAAAGTACTCATGCTTAAGCCTGACCACCAATATCCATAATATGAATCCAAATAATTCTCCATTTTTGTTTAGCGTGGATTATTAAGAAAAAAACTAAATTAATCGAACAGGGGCCTATTTATTTATCTTAATAATGTATCGGTTAGTAAATGTATACAATCGTTCAAACTGCTTAAAACACGTGAATAAACTTGATGTTACCAGTTGTTTTGAGAAATAGCACATTGTTGTAGAGGCTATATAGTAGTATAGTGAGCAATAGTATTTTATGTACTTGGGGTCTAAAAACGCGAGTGGCATGGGTTCGCTACGTTCACATCGTGAGAAGATGCCACGAGCAGTTTTCGACTTGATTATACAACGTTGTATACAATATTTTTTCAACGACTTGGTATTTTTAAATAAAATGCAAATAAACAACAAAGACAATATTTATATGTTCACGCTCGGAACCATCAAAACTAATCTAGTCTATGATAAACTTTTTTTTTATTGACGTCCATCTGCCAATGAAATATGAACTTAAACCTAAAGGTATCCCCGTTAACTATATAAGACATACATGCACAGCAAATATAATTTTATTTTTTAAGTTGGCAGCAATGCGATTAGTCCAATATATATATATATTTATTATTGAGAACTGTGTTAATGCAGCTGTTTTTGAAGTTGATAACACGAAGTATTTACTTAAGGTTTGTAATCTGTGGAACCAATGGAATGCTTTTTTGGAGACATTATATTATAACATCGTTTAGCTGTGCTTTTTTGGGCAGTAGACTATAGATTTTTCCAGACTTCAGTTATGTATGTCTTTATATTAGAGTCGGTAACTATATAAATAACAGAAAAAAGTACCTACTGCAGTAGAAAAAAAAAACATTTTGGAGGTAGCACGTTACGGTAACAGTTCGTATCTACCTATACATGGATTTCATATGAAAATGCGACTTTTTAGGGTTCCGTAGTCAACTAGGAACCCTTATAGTTTCGCCATGTCCGTCTGTCCGTCCGTCCGCGGCTAAGCTCCGTGATCATTAGTACTAGAAAGCTGAAATTTGGTACGAGTATGTGTATGTATTACGCCGACAAAACTGTAAAATAAAAAACTTTTTTTCGGTTACCTCTCGAACACATAAAGTGGGGTGAATTTTTTTTTTCGTTTCAACACTAGTGTGTCGGATGTCATTGAATAGGTCTTTGGAAAATAATAGGGGTCTCCAAACATTACTTCTTGATAAAGTCAGCAGTTTTTTAAATATTCGCTCAGAAAATAAAAAAATAGCGTCCCCTCCCCTCTAACTTTCAACCACGGGTCAAAAAAAAATCGAAAAATTCATGAAAATGAGACCTTGTAAGTACTTTCAATGAAAACTATATTGAATAAAATCGGTCGAGCCGTTTTTGAGGTATCGCAAAATTTCCTAATTTTCTTTCAAATGACGTAGGTAAGTGCCTCGCGGTGTCCTTATACTTCGAACGTTACGCATATTAGTTAAGTGCCATACTGCATTAAAACATTCCGCTCAATCTGGCCCGATCAAATAATAGTTTAGCGTAACTAATACAAGTAGCTAGTACAGTAGCTTAGACCGTTCATATGCGGCGTCTTTGTGCAGGAAATAATCACTTCGGCAACTAAATGATCTTTCGTCGTCGATAGGTATAAACGAACTATCTTGCGTTTGGATAGTCTCTTCTGTTTTTTTATAGTCTTTGGGAGCTGTCACATCGTTATTGCTCTCGCGATAACGACGTATGTATTATATGTTACACTACCATTATCCTGCGAAACCAAAATGTTTGCAGGACAGATGTATATGTAAGCGTAATTATATTATCCTACTTACTTTCTGCTGCATTTTGTTGACGCTGGCAAGGAATCAAAACCTATAGGGTATTTCCCCTTGACCTAGACTCCTAGAATCATGAAATTTGGCAAGAAGCAACATCATGTAACACAAGTAATAAATAAAAACGTCCGAATACCGTTAGTAAATTTGTAGTTCAATATATTATATTTTTGTAATTACAAACTTATTTGCAGTTGATAAGCTAACTGCAACCTATGTCAATGTATCGGGACAGCCGTTTTGAAACGGCAAAGTTAAGTTTGCGTCTTAGTACAATTTTATCTTTTTCGAACTTCGAACAATATTCAGTGATTTCATCGTTTGTACGGAACCCTCGGTACGCGAGTCCTTTTTATGTGTTCGACATGATTTCCTCATTGTAGGTACTAACTTTTATATTAGGGAATCATTCGTATAGTGAATGTTATCGTCATGATCTCACCCGAATGACGTCCGCTGCAGGCATCCCCAAGAATCTCCTCGTTAAACGATCCTTCGACAACCGTATCAAACAGCTTCACAAGGCCCTCCAGTCCCTCCACAAGACATTATTCCTAAATAAACGTCATTTTAATCAATTCTATGGAACAGACTATTGCGCAAAGCACGTAGGCCATATTTTACAGCAGTCTTATTATTTAAAACGACGTCATAAATCTGGAGGGTGTGTAATGACTTGCATAAAAACAATTAGCGAATTTTAATTTTACATAATACGAATATCATAATTTTAATCTAGGTATATAAATAGTGATATTACATTTTGTTTTTAAACAAAATTAATAAAGACGAATAATTGCATCATTTCGAAAGTATCAATAGTCAAGTTGCATGATTTGTAATTGCATAATAAACAAATATAATAATAATATAATATAATATGTACTTTTCATAATCATTATGTACTTTTCTTTTAAAAACTTAAGGGTAGCATCTGCTGAAGATCACAATACAAACCTAACTTTGCCCACATTTCTGATATCAGTTTGTCGGTGTGTTGGGTTCATAATAATAAAGTAACCTTACTGTTTTCACTGTGAGCAAGTCGACGAAACCCCGCTTCTCGGCGCTTCTATTTATATATCTGAGGAACGCAAGGTACTTAACGAACCTACCCAGGATAGACTAGACAATGTGTGACGTTTCTTTTTTGTATGCGGGGGCTTCGCCCCCCAAGTCTCCCATCTGGAGAGCTTTGCCCCCCTCCCACTTTTGTTTTGCTATCTTACGTCATATGTAACTTGTTGGAAGTATTTGTATAATTATTATTCTAATTAATACCAGCCAACGAATAAAACTTAGAAAACAAGCTTTATACAAATTTACCATCAAAAACGAGCCCAATAGTCGAAATGCGCATTCTCGCTAGGATACCAATCACAGCCGGTGACATATTTTCAATTACGCGTGACAAATAAATGTGATTTCAGAATGGCCTACTGTGATTCGACTTAGCGCATGACATTTGTCAAAGGTAACGTAGCGGTGATATTGAGAACCCATAATTGGTGATTCGTTACTTGCAATAAAGGGCCATCTTTGTTTATTTCATTATGTTTAGGATATTGCTTATTTTAACACTAGCTTTTGCCCGCGACTACGTACGCGTGGAACTTGATAAAAGGGAATCTTAAAAGCGTCTAAGCAAATGTAAGAGCAATTGTGCTTTTGGTCTAATAATTTCATTTCCTGCAGGGTCACCGCACCCCAAGAGAAATGGTCACTCACTTTTCAATCTTTTTAGGTATAATTTCCAGGATGAAAACTATCCTATGTCCTTCCTCGGATCATAAACTATCTCTATGCCAAATTTGATCAAAATCGATTCAGCGGTTTAAGCGTGAAGAGGTAACAGACAGACAGACACACTTTCGCATTTATAATATTAGTATATATAAAATTATGCATTTCTTAAAAGATACTTCAGTTAAAGAATTCTTGTTTTTTTCCCTTGATTTACCAATGCTGTTAATGATTATTATTGATGGTATTGCTATTTTTTTGTAATAATTAAAGCCTAACAAGTTGGAGTTTTGCCCTGCTCTGAGAAAGAGGCGCTTTGTCATCAACCAAACATTGTTTACCGGAAAGCTGCTCAATCCTTCGTACTTATTCCGAAATACATACTCAATCGTATTGAAAAATAAACTTGACTTTCATCACTGCGAATAGTTTTTGCTTTATTATGCAAAAATTACTTGAAATTTGCGGAATATTTAGTACTGTTTCCTCTTTATATAGATTTAAACTTACACGATTTTTACACATTACATAAATGTTTCGATCGTAATTTATTTATTTATTTATTGAATCACATAAAATGTAACATGACAGTTCATACACCAAAGCGTTACACGGATTCGGTAATGTTACAGTCCCTTCGATACCATGAACGTAACATCACGGTCGAAACGTCGAGGTAAATAAACACTTTTTTTAACGCGATTAAGTCCCGTTTTGTTACAATAATGTTTCCTCTTTGTTTCCATATTTCTCTGACATGACTATCTTTCTGCTTCTGGGCAGACTTCTATAAAAGTTATTATAGAAAGGTTGAATTTGTTTAAAATCATTTATATTTTTATACCTTAGCAAATCATTTTAGTATTTAGGTACAATTAGCAACATTTCTTAAGATACGATTTGATATATAAGTTCAATTAGAGGCCCAGAACAGTGTTGCACGAAGCTAACACCGTATTCCAAAACTGTGTTAAAACTTGAAAAAAAAAATTGCATCACCTTTTTTGAACATCGTGTGTTAATAAGTCATGTGGCATAACACCATCCCTATACAAAAATATGTTCCGTAAAATAAATTAGATAAATATGTTTAACGCTTTACTTACGTATGGAAACTATAACCATACATTTATTGTATTTTTAGAGTGTTTCATTTCACCGAACAGTAAGGCATGTTTTGTTACTTTGCAAATTGATACAATTCACAAAATGCAACTGTTACGAGTAGGCTGCGTCGCCATGTGCTATTAGGACAGCTGTTTGACACAAAATTTACGCCCACCTTTCCTGACACAAAGTCGGTGGGGCCATTTACCGACGCTAGTTAGGCTTCTATGTTTTATTCGTTCGCTGATTCAGATAATAATTATTGCTCGTATAGCATCTGATTATTCTCTCAAATGTCGTTATGAACTTTAATAATAAGACCAAAGTATAACACGGTCATATCATTCCCTATGACCATTATAACTAAATTTATTATGATATATATGATATATGATGCTATAAATAAACACAGGACTACTTGGCTTCATAGAAGGGAGTAAGTCTGTAGATTAGAAGTAATGTCGTGAAGATAAGTGTCCGCCGAAGGTTGGCGATTAGTTATGTGTGTGCGGTGTGCGCGATTGTATCGCGGTAGACGCGTCGTGTGTACCGCAGTGCGGCGGGCTGCGCCATGCGCCAGGGTTCCGCTAAACTTACCCTATATTTTGGCAAGAATGGATAACTTCTCTACTAGCTAGCGATAGCTGCATTCATAATTAGTTTCAGTTTTGAATTTTATTATTGTGAACTTTATTCGCAAATGCACATAAAGGAAGAAAAGGTACAGTTTATTTATAAGGAATCAAGAACGTAACGTCATGCATGTATTAATAATATAGCAAAAACTGGCTAAGGGCGAGTCTGACTCGCGCACTGAGGTTTTCGTACAAACACTTATCCCATCTTAACTGGCCGATTTAAGTTAAGGTGTGTGATACTTCCTGGCACGACCACGGCGGATTTGTTATTTCTATCACGGAAAAAATTCATTAATATAATTGTACGCTATTGCACTATTACTTAAAATGTATATAGTTTATAGGCATGACGATTTTTTTTTAGAGGATGTGTATCGATTGTATTTATAATTGGGATCAAATAAGGGATAACAATATGGGACTAACTGCACTTAGACTGCTCTAAAAGTCAGAAATGACTGCCAAAGTTCAACAATTCTATGGAACGCTCAAAACGCTCCATACAAATGGCCACCATCGTCCTCCAGTCCATACAATGAATTTGTACAGTAACATATATAAAAAAATCCTCCGTGGTATCTAGATACCTTTTAATTGTAATTTTTTCCAGTGCTACTACAATAATCGATGTTTTTATGTGAGTACGTTTATTTTTTGTTTGTACCTGTTATAATTGATATTTCAACCTTCTTGGACTTCAAATCTTGCGTGGTCATGCCAGGACATGTCTAGCACGACCACAGCCAGCGACTGCGCTGAATTGGCGAAACTAAGGTTATTTTTTTTTCTAATAGGTACTTCCTGAACTCTTATTTGCAATATAATAAAGTACAATTGAATTTATATCGTGATAGAAATAAAAAATATATTACTTAACCCGGCCAGTTAAGATGGGATAATTGTTTGTACGGAACCCTCGGTGCTCGAGTCAGACTCGCACTTGGCCAGTTTTTTGCTATATTATTACGTAAGCCATACTGCCATCAAAGAATTTAACAACCACAATCTTCTGTGCTGTAAAATTTTGCAAACATGACTTACCCATTTCTCCCCTTTGGCCCTTCACTAACTACGAACAAAGTTTGATGTGTGTATCATTCGCAAGTTACACATTAGATTGCTAATATTTTAACTGTATGTAAGAGCACAATTTTTTTTTTTTTTTTGAGTAATTACATTTCTCAATAATTAAGGGCTTTATGGTAATCTGCGGTACAACTGCCATCCAGTACCTTATCATTGTAATAAGTTTTTGTTTGTACAAAATATTGAGTAAATTTTTATGGTAAAGTTGTTTTACAAATTCATGATGGTACGAGTACACCTGTCATTCTGACCTGACTGTCACATGAATATATAATAGAATATATAATAGAGTCATGCTGATATTACGACGGGGAAAAGTATTAAAATTACCTAAGCAGATTAACGGCCACCAACTGGGGACCTGGGTATTTGTTGCGCAAGGCGGTATTGAACTAAGTAAGAGAGCGATTAATCTAACCTCGCGGGCCCCCGACCCCCGCACCCGCGGCGGTGCCTCGACCGGCAAAGATTTTATTCGTGAGTTTGTTTGTATTTTCTACAACGCAGGATATTAACTATATCTAATGTTGATCAGTTTAATAATGTATTTTTATGCTTCAGTTTAAAAGGCACTGAATAATAGCGCATGAAATAGTACTTATATAGATCAGACTGTGGTGGTCATTGCTCGCGAATAAGAGGAGAATGTAGGAAATAAATGCAAGTAAAGTTACATCTTAGAGCATACACTACTGGACACGCTTTTCGTACTATATCCTAGAGTTACATGGATATGCATTCAAAATAATGAGGTACAATAAATTAATAAGTTTTCCTACTAAAATATTATATACAGTAGCGGGAAATGTCTACCATTCTCCTTTTAAATAATAAATAAATATTAAAGAACAATCTACAAATCGATCAAGTCCCAAACTAAGCAATGCTTGTTCTATGGGTAATATACATAACATACTAGGCTCCATAAAATAAGAAAATCATTCATGGGTTGGTAACTGTGTAAGATTTTATAATAAACTTCCTAGAAGCGTAACTGACTTGTCTGTTGGAAAATTCAAGAACTATGTTAAACTTATTTCTAAAGCTTATTATAGCACACAAGACTACATGAATGATAACGTGTCGTGGGGTTAGTCAAAATCAAAGCAATCTTGTGTGTAATTATTTTAACGAGTACCTATCAAGGTACTGATATTTTAATTTTTTATTATTATAATTTTTGACATTTAGAATTTTATTCTAGAAACATTCTAGCCTCCGTTTTTTATTTTTTTATAATTTTTTCTTTGTTGACGATCCTTTTTGGGATTTTCTTTTTTAGGGTTCCGTAGTCAACTAGGAACCCTTATAGTTTCGCCATGTCCGTCTGTCCGTCCGTCCGTCCGTCCGCGGCTTAGCGCCGTGATCATTAGTACTAGAAAGCTGAAATTTGGTATGAGTATGTGTATATATAACGCCGACAGAACGGTAAAATAAAAATTAAAAAAAAATTTTTTTTCGGGTACCTCTCGAACACCTAAAGTGGCGGTGATTTTTTTTTTTCTTTTCAACACTGGTGTGTGGGATGTCGTTGAATAGGTCTTGTAAAAATAATAGGGGTCTTCTAACATTATTTTTTGATAAAGTCAGCAGTTTTGTAAATATTCGCTCCAAAAACAAAAAAAAATGTTTCCCCCCCCTCTAACTTTTCAATCACGGGTCAAAAAAAATCGGAAAAATTCATGTTAATGAAGCCTTATAAGTACTTTCAATGAAAACTATATTGAACAAAATCGGTCGAGCCGTTTTTGAGTTATCGCCAAATTTCATATTTTTTCTTTAAAAGGTCGTAAGTTGACTTCCGGAAGGTAATAAGTGATTACAGTTTCTAGGGCGTTTACGACCTTTTTATAGAGCTTTAAATCTTTCTTAACGTAAACCTCGGGCTTAAAAAAGCAGTTTATTGAAAAGGATGAGCAACTACGGAACCCTACACTGAGCGTGGCCCGACATGCTCTTGGCCGGTTTTTATTTCTACAATGTTGTTTTTTTATGTTTTTTATGTTATTTTTAGTAATATTTCTATCAATAAATTGCTCTGCTCTCTGTAACTGACGATTCGAAAGTGCTTGTAGCTAGGCCTACTTGAATAAAGAATTTATACTTTGACTTTGACATATGAATAAATATATATATATATATATATATATATGTATATATATACTATATAGATAAGGCTTATTATTTTCGCGGCGACAGAAAAATTAAAGAGCAGCAAACTATTTGCAACTAAAATAATAACTTGTCAGCGATTAAATATTTTGGCAATCATTTATATTAAATGAGCTTTAAACTAAGGATATTTTAAAATTCAAATAATGGCAGCTACTTTAAGGTAGCAGAAATAATAAACAAGATTACTGAAATCATAGGCGAGGTACTATAAATAATGACTTGGCGACTAATATTAGCAGAAGATCCGACTCGGCCGGGTTAGGTTAGGTTGGCTTTTTTTATATCCCTAAAAAGCGCTCCTTTTATTTTTTTATGACCTTGATTTATTTTATATGCAATCTCCATTGAACAATTAGAGTAGGCCATTTTCAACTTTTTATCCGCTGTCATGTTTCCGCTTAATTAGTTAATTCAGTCGCCATAACTCGATGCTAGTTTATATTGAAACAAAGCCGAAAATTGATTACTTAGCTGCTACTTTTTACTTTATTAGTCTCCGCAATTAGTCGCCAACTTATTATTTTTGCTACCCCCTTTAATTTTTTATAAATCCCTAAATCAGATTAATTTGTCGCCGCGTTAAATACATGCCTATAGATAACATCCATGGGTAGGAACAATTATTCGAGTTCAACACACAAATATTTGCTCTTGCCGGGATTCGAACCCATGACTGCCAGCTCAGTAGGCAGCTGCATTACAAACTGCGCCAGCCGCGTTGTCAAACGCGCGATTTCATTCTTCGATCTCCTTTTCATTAAAATATTTGTGGTTATCATGGTGCCATTATTTCATAAACATATATAACGACATGACGTATCACGCTGCCAAGGCAAGGAAGGGCTCAGGGAAGAGAGACATGGCAATTGTTCTACCCACAAGAGCTTACCTCTCTAAGTGTATGCTGATGATGATGAACAACATACATACAAACAACCTCAACGCATATATCGCCTGCTGACAACCAAAACTCACTAACATTTCTAAAAGCTCTTAAAAACCTCGTACATATGTAGTAAGTAGATTGACACTGAAATACGAGCTTTGTTTTAAGAAGGTATTTGTTACTAGTGAGAACAGACGATAATATACATATATAAATTGAATATTTTGTTACGTGGTTTTTCGGAATTATTAATTTGTTTTTGTATATAATTGTATACATATTCAAAACGGCGTTTGTAAATCGGGTTTACAGTTTTTATTAAAGATTTCATTTCATTAAAGAAACCTAGATATCGAGACGGTAATCAATACTTGAAAAGTAAAATAGACTGTAAATTATATTGGCATGGCAATATATTCCCATTGTGGTACTTAAATGGCTGTTGTTGTTCTGAAAGCGAAATTAGTAAAGATGAGATTGTGAACGCTATGCAATAGGATAGGGCTGCAGGATACATCAATGTTCGCATTGATAAGATAGCCGGTGAAATTACTAGCATAGAGGCATTCTATCTTCGTCCTCCGGGTAGGCAAGCACTTGTGACTCCTCTGGTGTTGCAGGTGTTTATGGGCGACGGTAATCGCTTTCCATCTGGCGATACGTTTGCTCGTTTGCCCCCTGACATAAAAAAAAAAGAGTTTCTATCGAAATTCTGAAGTTTAAAGGTGAGGAAACTGCACCGTCTTTTCAACTCGTGTTGGAGGAACGGCCGATTCCAGATGACGGGTACAACGTACAGCTGCGGTAGTGCCGCATTTACAAGGATAAAGAGTCGTAGCAAAACTGCAATAACTATCGTGGCTTCGGCCTTCGTTCTCGGAAAACAGTACGCAAAAGAGCTGATTGGCAGAGTTGTGATAAACGGATATGGAATGTGCCATTTGAATTTTGAATTGAATTAATTGTGTTCGGCATTTTATGATTTGGGTGAGCGAAATTTTGGTTCGAACACTGAAATATCTATAGTTAAATATGTAATTTTGAGCACTTGTGTCAGGGTTAAAGGCAGCGGCGTGCATAGGGTTTTTACAGAGATGCCGCGACTTTGTGCGACCAGCGGCGCAGCCAGCGGTTGAGCGAGAGATCCGAGCGCGGCGGCCATACGAATGAGCGAGACACACGTAGGGAATGCAAACCGATAAAATTGTCCATGGAAATTCGGTAATTCCCTCACAAATATTTTTACCAGTTTGCATTCCCTAGACACACGTACCGTGCACCGCTGCCGCTGCCGCGCAAAGTCGTGGCATCTCCGTAACGTTATCAGTTTGTTAAAGAAACAAAAGAATTCGCGGTTTGTTTAACTTATACATAGTGCAAGATGGAGAAAACTGTTTTAAGACTTCTAAACATTAGAAAGATGCTCTTTCTGATAAGAAACGATTATTTACTATAGAAAACCTGTGATTGTCTTTTTGTTTTCTATACTTACATAGTATATCTACGAGTATAATATCAGCGGTTGAAAAAGTACCAGCCGTCGCGTCGAGTTAATATCGCGCATCGACGCAACTTTGACGTAGTTTTGCTGGCCTAGTTTTATAAGAGGCGAAGTTTTAATTGGACATAGCATGTTGCATCTCTATTGGATTTTGTATTTTTATTTGTTATTGGTGTATTTTTTTACAAGCGTTTAAATAACTTGCAATGTGTGTACGTAACTGTTTTTGTTCGGGTGGAATCTTGCAACTCAATTTTGAAGCAGATATCTTCAACTGATTGAGCTGAAATTTTGCATACCTTCTAAACTTTGATGACAATACAATACATAGGGCTGGTCTTATGATGGTGCCGGAAGGTGGCCGTAGAAAGTCTGTAATAGATAAAGCAATGCTACCGAGTTTGGGGTCTTTGGAATCGTCTCAGTGACCAATTGATGGATGTTCAAAGAAATGTTTAGTTGGGTATAAACGCTTGTCACAAACTTGTTAAGGTGTGAGCGCGATTACTCGAAGCCGACTGAACCGTTTTTTTGTTTTTTTTTTTGTTGAAAGGGTCTACTTTCTTGTTGTTCCCATTTGTTATGATGAGATTTGAATCTGATGGAGAAATTTGAGGGAACTCCACAAAAATTATATGCGGGCAGGTTTTTGTATATTCAAGTAAATCTATAAGAAACAAAGTTTTTACAAATTTGGTGTTCCGGGATGTAGATACAGTATCTCTTCACACAGTGCAGCCAGCGATAACCTCGAAGGAGAATGGACACTCCCGCGAAACTTTGCGTCAAAGTTCACTCACACTGTCAAACTTGGAGAACGGTAACTTCTCCCTAATTAATTGATGCGATAACTTTGAATTGATTTTAATCTGTAACTTACTTGTTTAGATATCGGTTTGACTAATTAACTAACTGCGCTGGCTTAGCGACCCAAAATGAGTCTTGGCCTCCGAAACAAGAGCTCGCCACTTTACCCGATCCTGCGCAATCTCTCGCCAGTTTGTGGCTCCGAGCTCACGCAGATCCTTCTCTACCAGATCAATCCAACGGTACTTTGGCCGACCGACCGGACGACGCCCAGTCGGTCGCCCAAGGTATGCTCTCTTCACCTGCCGATCCTCTCCCATTCGCTCAAGGTGGCCGAGCCAGCGAAGACGGTGTGCCTTGGTCTCACCAATGATATTCGGTTCGGCTACTAGTTCCTGTATGTCGGCCTCCTATTACCGTCGTCCGTTTTGACCGGTCCCACAATTTTTCTTAAAACCTTGCGCTCCGCTACTAAAAGGCTATACTCCTCCTTAAGCGTTATCGTCCAAGCTTCGCACCCATACATTAGAATGGGACGAATAATGGTCTTATATATCCGAAGCTTTGTAGATCTGCTGAGAAGCTTGGACGCCAAGACCTTGTGGAGAGCAGCGCTGCATCGCAAGGTGTTCTGGATGCGGATGTTGACTTCGTCCTCTCTTGTATGCGTATCAGGGACAGTGCACCCGAGGTATTTAAATTTGTCCACACCCTTGTAAGAGCTTCGCCCTACAAGTAGGTCACTTCGTTTAGCACGACTATTCCGGTAGCGCTTCATGTGGAGGTATTCCGACTTCCCATGGTTAATCCTAAGACCTACCTTTGTTGCTTCTTCCTCCAAAATTCCGATCGATACTGCCACTCTTTTACGGTTTCCCCAAGTAGAGCTAAGTTGTCTGCGTACCCTATCACCCTATGTCTTCCATTCAGCTCTATTCCGGAATCCAGTGTCAGTAATTTCCGGACAACATATTCCAGAACTAAATTGAAGAGCATAGTGGACAGAGCATCGCCTTGTTTCAGTCCGATACTCACTGTGAACTCTGCTGTCAGCTCATTGCCCACTCTAACCAGCATCCGGCTTTCGCTGGTCGCAACTTGGATCATATCAACCAGTTTTTTTGGGGATATTAAAGCTTCTTAGAATGGAATACAGGGCGCCCCGGTCGATGCTATCGTATGCTTTTGTGAAGTCCACAAATAGCGAGTGAATGCTCTGCGCGTATTCCCATCTTTTTTCCATCAGCTGTTTTAGTAGAAAGATCTGGTCAATGGTACTGCGATTCTTGCAAAAGCCACCCTGGTAATCGCTTAGGATTTCTTCTGTGAACGGTTCCAGCTTTTTGAGCAGCACATATGACAAAACCTTGTACGCTGTCGGCAGCAGAGCAATTTCCCGGTAATTGAAACACCTCTTTTTGCAGCCTTTCTTATGCACCGGGCAGATGATACCTATATTCCATTCTTGAGGCTGTCGTTCGAGCTCCCAGGTTTTCAATACTCTGGCTCGTACAGTTTGGACTGAGCCGATCCACCACCATACTTCCAAGCCTCGGAAGGCAACGCATCAAGACCTGCAGCTTTGTTATTTTCAGCCTCATGATACGGGAGCGGACCTCATAAAACGAAGGAGGTTCTACATACAGGTCATTGTCGCGTACCTCCACCGTGATTTGTTCCTCAACAGGGGGGCAATTGAGCAAGCGATCAAAGTAGTCACGCCACATTATTTTAATTTCCTCAGACGACGTCTACAAGGTTTCCATGATCATCTGTTAGCATTGGAGAGGACGGTTGGTATCCTTTCTTGAACGTCCTCACCTCTTGAAAGAATTTTCTGTATTTTCGGCCTTTCATGAGTCCTTCAATGCCCTTCACGACATTTTCCAGAAGACATCGGGTTGCTAATACGTAAATCATTTTCTGAAAATGTATATCTTAAGTAATTAAATGAATCCTGTTTTGATAAATTCTGTAATAATAATAAGGTCTTCTGTGTTCGATATGTTCACCATAAAGTTTGTGTGTGTATTTTCTTAATTACTTTTAGCGGTATCTCGTATTTTTATTATGCGCTCACTGCTTTCTCGAAGTTTGTTCGATATTTAGATTTCTTCTTCTATGTAACTCCCTTACTCCCTTTCTGTGCGACATATTTTAAGACATCTTCATTATAAGGACATTTTGACATTGTCAAGTGCTTGCCTATCGCCTATATCTAATCTGAAAATTACAATAATTTATATGGAGGAGTAGTTCAGTCTTATCGATTAAGTAATGAAATAATTATGCATTTTTCTTGACTCTAATGTGATGCCTTGCCCCATACCCGGAACTTCTTCTTCGGAAAATAAATCGGGTATTGAGTTCATTCCAACGAGCCGAGGAGGAATTAAACAGTTTGAAGTTTTATAAACTGAAAACGTATACCAATAATAAAGAAACGTTCTGGATTTGTGTAAAACCTGATTGTGATGGTAATGTCACATTATCATCTGATAAGGAGTTTATTCTCAAGGAAAAAACGCATTTCAATAATTGTATTCCTAATCCTGCGAGGCAAATGATGAAAAATATAGCAAAATGAAAAAATTAAATATTGCTGACAAGACTAAATATCGGCACTTTTTTGCAGACGGCACATTTAAATCTTGTCCTCAGCCTTTCTTGCAAATATACATCATACATGCCCTGGACAGTGCGTCAAACTTCATTATGCCATTATTTTACGCATTTCTGCACAAGAAAGGTGTAAAGACTTACGAAACTCTGTTATTTTTAATAAAATTTCAAATAAATACAGTCATGGAACCCCGAAAAAAATACAGTGGATTTGAATGTTCCGCTATAATGGCGTTCCGACACATTTTCCCAAAAATCAATATCAAAGGTTATTTCTATCATTGTGGAAGAAGGCACGTGTACTAAAAATCAAATACAGAGCAGGACGAAGGCAAATTGCACGCTATGCTGCTCTAGCTTTGCTTCGGTTGGAATCAGTACCAGCTTGTTATCGGTACGTCGTAAATAAGTCGAGTGATATTGAAGACGATTCAAAATTTAACTCATTTTTTTCAAAACAATGGGTAAGACGTGCCATTATCAAAATATGGTGGTGCGGAGATAAACCGACCCGGACAAATAACAAGCCTGAATGCTGGCACAACACACAACATGCGAATTTTGCCAAAATTGTTACAAGTATTGCAAAATGAATCAACATTCTACAGTATCTCAAAAGCACCTAACAGAACAGCATTTCATTTGACCAAAAAGAATAAGACTACTACAAATGAAGTTCAAGCTACAATTGAAGAATTACGGAACAATAAAATCAGCCTCGGTCACTGCATCGAAATAATTGCACCTTTTCAGTTTAACTTTAATGTTTAGTTTGATTTTAAAGCGTTTATTTTACGGTTATAATTAAAAGCGAGTTTTATTTGCTCTAAGGTACGAGTAAATTGTTTTATTCAAGTATAACAGCAAAAACAAAATACACTACACGTGCTTTGTCGGTAGTCTGATGTTATTAAAATGAAACTAACTCTATACGTATAAGTAGCGAAGTCGAGGGCCAAAGCAAATATACATATATTCAATACTAGGCTTTACCCCTGTGGGTTTTTTTAACCTTAGCAAACCTACCCTCAATTGACAGATTGAAATACACAAAACTTAGAAATATTTCACAGAATATTTTTTTAATACTTTTCTACAAAACGGGACGTGACATTTCCCATTTGATAATCAGCTACAAGATGGGAAGTACATTTTCCATTTCGAATCCAGCTACCAAGTCTGGCTATGAGACGGGACTAAAGACACGTAGGCTTTTCTGTAACTATTCTTCAAAACGAATGGGTTGGGTACGTCACAAATTTTAAATCTGATCGTAAATTTTGGGTAAACTTACAATATATATTTAATAATAAAAAAATTGCGGCAGTTTTGTAGGTATTTGTTATCTTATCACCCCTTGCCGGCAGCGCACCGGAGCAACCCGAGCGCCCAACCGCCCACGTTGCATTGCAAACTATTGCGTTACGAGTACAGTTTGTACCTGACCTATATTAGCGTAGCTGCCAATGCCAATGTTGTCATTAAAAACTATTCAGCTGCTCATAATGAGTTTTTCTTAGTAGTGCCTACAGAGCACATTTATTACAGAACACGAGAAACACGTCCCTACACATAGAAACACATCAAGCGGTACCAGGAAAAAAAAAATACGAAGTGAGAGAGTAAAGACTAAAGAGGTTAATGCTGTCAGTAATGGTAGGTATACCTACCATGGAACAGTTGTAGTTGTCTATTGTTTTTGGTGTTTAGGGTTGCACACTTTGTCGTTTTTTAGCATAGAGATTGCATATTAAGTGCAAGAAAAGGTTTTACTTCTTGATGATAGAGAGGTGACTTATGTATGTACTATATTCCTATCTTACTCGTCACTATAATACTAAGACTGTGAAACGTTATTATATTAATTAAACTCTTAAAAAATACTGCAAGATTCTTTATCTTCTACGCTTCACAAAATAATAAGTGGTTATGGGCCCAGCTCCAGCACGCTTCCAAGCTGGGGAGACGATGTTATTGACAGAAAGTCAACATCGGGTTTTTGTCTGCAGGTTTATGGTAATTTAGTGTCTTGGACTTCAAAAAAACAGGCCACAGTTGCGTTATCGTCATGTGAGGCTGAATATGTAGCTCTTACATATTGCATTAGCGAAGTCTGTTGGTTAAGGAACCTGCTAGCAGAACTAAAGGTTCATGATAACAAAACTGTAATCGTTTATGAGGATAACCAATCCGTAATTAAAGCGTGTAACTCGCATGAACAATTGAAAAGAATGAAACACATTGAAATAAAGTACCATTTCGTAAAGGAAAAAATTACTCAAGGTGTCGTTCACATTCAATATGTTTATACGAGTGAACAGATTGCTGATATTCTAACTAAATCTTTGCCTCGACAATCTTTCGAGAAGTTGAGAGAACTTTTAGGGTTAGTTTGATGTCTGCTAGCATATATAGTAGTATTTTTTATGTCTTTTGATTGAGGGTGGGATTACGTAGACCAGTAATCAAAAGATGGGTGTCATTTATTATAATTTATGTTTTTATGTAAAGCGAATAGTTATGTTATTCTATTACGATGTAACCAATGAAGATTATACTCGTAATTTTGAAGCTTTGCCCTATCGGTAATTTTTTTAATTGTTTAAACGGTAGTATCTTAATATTTATTGAGTACTTAATATTTTATTTTTAATATTAGGGACCTTTTCTTGAGGGTGGGTGTCGTTTTTTAGCATAGAGATTGCATATTAAGTGCAAGAAAAGGTTTTACTTCTTGATGATAGAGAGGTGACTTATCTATGTACTATATTCCTATCTCACTCGTCACTATAATACTAAGACTGTGAAACGTTATTATATTAATTAAACTCTTAAAAAATACTGCAAGATTCTTTATCTTCTACGCTTCACAAAATAATAAGTCACTTCACTCGGTTGTGGTCGAGAATCTTCGTTATAAGATCGCTCGCCAAAACAAACATCTGGGCAAATATCGACGAATCAACATCCCATTCCACATCACGTTCATCTTGAGACCCAAATTAAGGCACCTGCTAAGTTTGTCCTTCTCGGCCTCTGAGAGGTATCCAGGATAGTGATGTCGACGAGTACACCCAGCGCCGGGATCGATCTACCAGCAACACGATATCAGGCTTATTGGCTGACCATCATCTCAATTTAATTGTAGTCCTGATAAATAAATAATCTCATCATCGTCATTTACCTAAGCCTATAGACGTTCAGTGTCCACTGCTAAACAAACGCCACCCCAAAAAATAATGTACTCGTATGTATTAATTTAAATAAATAATCTCGAATCGTAATGAAAAAATATTTTCACGACACTGCTCGAAAATGTGGTTATAGATTACCTGAATCCAGTAAACAAAACTACTTAAATGTTCATTTGTAAACTGTATATCTATGTTAGCTTCCATCAGGACAACAATGTAGCACGTTACGGTAACAGTTCGTAGATCTACACATGAATTTCATAATAAGATACGACTTTTTAGAAAATATTTCAGAGTAATTTTCTCGGCCGGCTTAAACGGCAATTTAACCAATCAAAACTTGATCGTCTGCTGCATGTACAATTAAATTGACCAATGATAATGCGTCATTTATGAGGTGTATTTTTCTTTAACTTATAATACGAGTTTACTTCCGTAAGTAAGATAACGCCTCAGGTTTACTTTTTAATAAGTTTTCGTCAAAAGGTTTTACCCTGAAAGTCTTGAACATTTATATTTTAAAGTTCATTATGGGGCGTAAAACAATTTCCTAATTTCAATTATTACTTATTTTAAACAAATAAACATTTTAAATTATATACATTTACTTCATAAAAAAAAATATTTGGCTGAAAAGCCATGACTCCATTGTGTGAAATGCACGCATACGCTACGGGGCAGCCCGCCATATTTAAAAAAGCAAATGTATTGTTTAAGTAAATATTAAATATTGGTTTTGTGATGTGATTAATTTAATAATGTTCACATTGACTCACGAAATAAATAATATTAGGTACCTACGTATGTTGATAGTACGTACCGTTACAATGACCTTTCAGTGTAGATGTAGAATGTATCGTAGGGTTTTTTAGCTAAGTGAAACCTAGACTAAATGTTATTTTGTTGAAAGTGAGGCAAGTTTGAATATTTTTGTTATTTCTTCATAACGGGGTTGAAAATCGCCATTACGTCGTTTAAATCTGGGAGCACGATAAGCTTTATGTATAATAATATAATAGCTCTAATTTTTACAACAATGAGGCTGAGACTTTTTACAACAAGGCGCGGAGTTTAATGGCCAATACAAAATACTCGTATTTTACTGTATTTCCTCGCAGTAGTCGTGAAAAGCACTCTGTTCAGTCTCGGCTGAAAGCCTTCGAAATTTACTCGTTCATCTATTGCTTACTTTACAGCCCCTACAACAATGTACTAATATGGAGAGGGGAATTCTAGGAAAATGATGCAGGATTTATACGGGCGCGTGGCGCAACCCAGCGCTCTCTGTTGGTTAAACATTATTTATCCACTCATCACGCCAAAATCGGTGGATGGATTATTACCAATTTTGGTACAAGGATATTTGGGCATTCAAAAATGGTTATAGGATACTTTTTACCCGACTACATACATAAGTATCGGAGACCAACACAAATCCACCTTAAATAGTATTAAATTGAGCTCTAGTAAGCTTTGCGTTAAGGGCACTAGACAACAATATGTATATCTATATTAGTATGTATACATACGTATAAACATAAATAAAATATACGTATATACATAGAAAACATCCATGATCACGAAACAAATATTCGAGTACATCACACAAATGTTCGGCAGAACCGCCGGCTAAATAGGCACCTGCAATACTACCACCACTCTTCAGAACTGGCATCGTTACGTAATACGTTACGTAGTACGGGACCTGATGAGCAAGTTGTTGGTGAAAGATTAGTAATTACAAAATTATTATTAGTAATATTAATCATAATTCATTTATAATGCCATTTCAGTCATTATTGGCACCGTTCGCACCGGTGTCTCGTATGAGCATATTTTATTTATGTCCCGCTTTTCCACAGATGTTAGTTTCAGTGATTTTAAAAGAAAACATTGTTGTGTCATCAAGCGACACAGACGAGAAGATGTGCTAGGCTAGGCCGAGGTACGCATGCAATAATCAATCCACGAGGGACCGCAACACGCGCTGGAAGTGGCCTCATGACCCCACAGCGCAATGACACGCTTATGCTTATTGATCAATCGATATTACTACAAACTGTCACGGCAGCTACCTTTGTTAGATTTTTTTGATTTATTTTCTTCTTTGTAATTATTTTTTAACTTTGCCGAACCTTGATCAGAGTCTGACTACCAAAAGAATAATGGAAAATAAGAATTAAAATATAACAATAGATAAAATGTTTAATACACCTGAATATGTCAACTTTGACAGCCAAGGTTTGTTTACATTTAGTTAAGTACCTACCCGGATCTGGGGGCATGGTAGTGCCCCCGCCAAGACGAGCAAAAAAGAAGCGGGGCACTAGGATTACTAATGTTTGGCAAAAAACGTTCCCCAAAGTATCACATCGCAAACTTTGTTTCCCAAATTTTCATTTGGCAAAAACTCAATTGTCAAAACTACTTATCGCAAATTTTACAGTCGGCAAACCTCTTTTTTGGCAAATGATTGTTTAGCAAATAATTACATGGTCATGTTCTATTTTCCCAAATTTTAGCAAATGTATCGTTTGGCATAACATACCAATCCCCTAGGATTTTTTGATAAAATTTATTATTATAAGAGATAAGTTATAAGAAATTTTATCAGAAAATCCTTTGTCTCTAATTATCATTAAGTCGCTAACTGGGAGGTACATTTTGGGTACATTTATTTGACACTGAATAAGTTAACATAAATGGTAAAATAAGCTTTATGGTCGGTACAGAACGTGTTCGTTCGTTCCATACCGCCCAACTTTGAACAAGAATAATAATTGATCTAAACATTACATGGTAATTATGGTACCCGAATCATGAGGTACATAATGAGTACATTTTCCTGTGTTATACCTGGTGTTCAAATTCGTATTGTAAACCACTGGCCCGTACGAGACGAGTACGTTGCGTACCGACCAATTTAATCTAATTATTTCTTCTGTTGTATAAAGGTACATTTTTTTTTATACTGGGTACAAAATAGTACAATTTCAGTACGTTGCTATCCAATAACGTATTTTTAAAATAAACGTTTCGTCGGTACCCAACGTACTACACCGCATAATGACAGATTCTGACTACGCAAAATGACACGCAAACCCTCACACCTTATACTCGCAGCAACAACTCTTGAGGGTTGACATCACCGAATCAATCGAAAAATGGTAAAGCATCCGAGATTATATGAGTTCATCAAAAAACTGCACACGGAAGCTACATTCCATGATTACGGAATTCAAATGATTGAATACAACAAAAGATAAAACTTTTCATAAAGCTTTAACTTTTGTTTGGAATTATCCCCCACATTCCCAGAAAAAAGTAACCGTTAACATTAAAAAGAAAATGTTTTTTTCCCGCCTTATACGGACCGACCTTACACGGATTCCGTCCGGTTACAACAGACCTGTAATATAAATTGTGATTACATAGCTACTGAGACTAGTCGAGTGACTTGGCAGAGGTGCTGTCGTGCTCCTACATAATATATCTATTAAGGTAGTATAATTGAGGAAGATTGTTTGAACAATAGAAGTAGTTTTCTAGAAGTAAGTACATTCGATACATGAAATACGAGCAAAGATAGATGTTGCTGATAGATTTCAGCGGATTAGAAATCAAACGAGCTGGTTCAGGATATTAAGGTATAATGACAACTAAAAGTCATACATCAAACAAAAGCTTACAAAAATATAATAATTATAAAAAGTATAAATCTATAAAAAGAGGTGCGTCGTGCACAATAGACATAGAGTACTTCTTGAAGTAAATTGCAAACAATCAGTTTGTATTAACACATACCCTTGCTTTCAACGACAGACAACAGAACTAGAGGTGGTGCGGCACGGCCGAGCGCGCACCGTGCTTCCTGCTGCGTGACAAATTGTTTGCAGAGTACTTTTAGTTCGTGTTGTCGACTAGTTCGTGCAATGTAAACGAACACTAGTAGTGATGATGGTAACGCGTTCATATGACCTATTTCCGATAACTTATCTGTCTTAAGCATTCGAGCACGGTATTCTAATAATAATAATAGGTGCAGAGCAAAATATGCAAAAAATATTTTTTGGACAGAAACTTATTGATTTTACGATTAAAAAACGCATAAACGAAAGTGTTTTAAATGATAATAAGATTATTGAATTTCAGACGCAAGTGTTGAATGGTGATTTAAAACCAGGTCAATTCCTAGAAATATTGAAATAATAATCGTTTTTTAGGGTTCCGTAGTCAACTAGGAACCCTTATAGTTTCGCCATGTCCGTCTGTCCGTCCGCGGCTTCGCTCCGTGATCATTAGTACTAGAAAGCTGAAATTTGGTATGAGTATGTACGCGGGTTGTTTGATAAATACCCGTGTTTAGAAAAAAACAACAAAGGTTTGTATATAAAATAAATATACACGATATTTATTTTTCTACATAGTCACCTTCCAACTCTATACACTTGTTCCAACGTTCTAGCTTTAATAAGCCGTCTAAAAAATAAGATTTCGGAAAGTCGTGAAAATAGGCCTCCGTGGCGGCAATGACCTCTTCATTGGACGAAAATTTCTTTCCACCGAGCCATTTTTTTAAATTTGGGAATAGGAAGAAGTCACTGGGAGCCAGGTCTGGGGAATAGGGCGGATGAGGCAGCAATTCATAATGTAATTGCTTTAATTTGGAGTCTGCGATTCTTGAGGAGTGAGCTGGTGCATTATCATGATGAAAGAGAACTTTTTTCTTATTTAGATGTGGTCTCTTTTTTTTCAAAATGGTATCAAATTCTTGCAATAAATTAGCGTAATATGGCCCGGTTATCGTTCTTCCTTTTTGTGAATAATCAGTATGGATGATTCCCTGCGAGTCCCAAAAAACAGTCGCCATGACCTTTCCGGCCGATGGAACGGTCTTCGCCTTCTTTGGAGCTGATTCCCCCGGCAAAATCCACTGTTTAGACTGTTCTTTACTTTCTGGGGTATAGTGGTGTATCCACGTTTCATCAACAGTCACAAAACGCCGAAGGAACTCACCCGGACTACTTTCGTACTTATCTAAACAGTGCCTTGAAATTTGCTTCCGGGTGAGCTTTTGTTCCTCGGTGAGTAAACGCGGCACCCACCTCGCCGAAACCTTCTTAATGCTTATTTGTGTTCTAAAATGTGCTGCACGCGTTCAATCGAAACATTTACAATGTCGACAATTTCTCTAAGTTTTATTCGGCGATCGCTTAATACAATATTCTCAATTTTTTTTACCATATCACCTGTGGTCACCTCAACAGGACGTCCTGGGCGATCTTCATCAAAGATGGACGTTCTGCCTCGTTTAAATTCATTGTACCAATATCTAATGGTTGTCATAGAAGGAGTATGATCATTGTAAACAGCTTGCATGCGTACTTTTATTTCATCACAAGAATTTCCTTCCAAAAACAGAAAACGAATTACAGAACGATACTGCTCTTTCTCCATTATTGCAATAACAACGCGAACTCCGTCGTAAAAAACCGTTAAAAGAAAAAAAAACAAAAGAACGCTGTATTTTTTTTTTAATTTTCTAGTCCATAAAGGATGCCTAAAAAGTTCGTATACATAATTTCAGCCAGTAACAAGAATAACTTTTTAAAACGTGTATTTATCAAACAACCCTCGTATTACGCCGACAAAACGGTAAAATAAAAAATGAAAATATTTTTTTGATTATTTTTTTCGTTCCAACACTAGTGTGTGGGGTGTCGATGACTAGGTCTTTTAAAAATAATAGAGGTCTTTGAACATCATTATTTGATAAAGTCAGCAGTTTTGAAAATATTCGCTCCAGAAATCCAAAAAATAGTGTCCCCCCCCCCCTCTAACTTTTTAACCACGGGTCAAAAAATTATGGAAAAATTCATTAAAATGAGGCCTTATAAATACTTTCAATGAAAACTATATTGAATAAAATCGGTTGAGCTGTTTTTGAATTAATAAATAATTCATAATTTTCTTTAGAATGACGTAAGTGCCGCGCGGTGTCCTTATACTTCGAACGTTACACATATTAGTTAAGTGCGATATTGTATTAAAACATTTCCCTCAATCTGGCGCGTATAATCGATAACTTCCGGAAGGTAATAAGTAATTACTTTGGCGTTTACGACCTTTTTATAGAGGTTGAAATCTTTCTCGTAATGTTTTAAGCCCGTCTTTTGTAAAGGATGGGCAACTACGGAACTCTACACTGAGCGTGGCCCGACATGCTCTTCCGGCCGGTTTTTTTGTGATCGAATTTATATTCTTTGTATAAAATAATTTTCATAATTAAAATAACCTATTTTTTTTTCATTTCAATATCGTCTGCTGACAAGCAAAAGTCACTAAGTAACAAATACCAACTTAAAGCAAAGCTCCTATCTCAGTATTGATTAACTAATTAGATACGACCTTTTGAAGAGCAGTGACAGAAGTTTTAGTGAATTTTGATTATCACCAGGCGATATGTTTTCCTTCTTAAGTTTTCTTCGTCTGTCTGTTTCTTATATGCACATTCAATGTAAATAAATAAATAATTAATAAAATTTTGCTATTTTGAATAGTAAAACCGTTTCTATTTATTTCATAGTTTCATTTCCTATTTATTTCATTAACTAGTAGAGCAATTTGGAGAGGAAAAGTTAGGTTTGCTCTACTTTCTCAACTAATAGGGTAAATCGAACTGTTTTCCTCCAATTTGCTCTATCGCTAGAACTAGTATAGCAAATTGGAAAAACAGTTTAATTTGCTCTATCGATAACACTCGTAGAGCAAACTGGACGAAAATGTCTAATTTGCTCTATTAGTAGATACAAATAGTAGAGCATAGTGGATATAATCTATGAGACGTCATAAACGAAAAGTGTGTTTTTTACTTAATCGTCATTTAAATAATACTTATATCCCGGCCGAGGCCAATAATATATCTGGGGGCACGGTAGTGCCCCCGCCAAGACGAACAAAAAAGAAGGGGGCACTACCTACCTTTTCTCGAACCGTTTCGTCTCATATTCAAACCCTCATAGTTTCGTCCCAGTTAACACTAGAGCGCCCAAATTCTCAGGTTAAGATGCAGTTAGCAAACATATACAATGTACTAAATTTAATTGATCTAGCTTTTATACTTTAGGTTTTATAGGTACCTAAAATACGCCGATTTTGCCACTCACTCACTGACGTATCAAAACCTCTGGGGTACTTCTCGATGACCTAGAAAGCTGAAATTTGGTATGTAAGCTAGTATTAGTACATAAACAACAAAATAATTCTAAAACTTGGAACTTTTACCCCCCAACCCCTTAAACTAGGGGATGGAAGTTTGTATGAAACTTCCGCAAATTTTGATACTAGAGGTCTGAAAATTGAAACCTATAGGGACTCATTGTTATAAATCAAATACATATTGTAGGACTTTTAAAAAATCACCCCCCACCCTTTAAATAAGGGGATGGAAGTTTGTATGGGTTTCCCATAATAGGGGATAAAAGTGTATATATATGGGGCTAAACTTAAGTATTTCTTAAATACACAATTGTCTACTTCAGTTGACGCTCAAGAAACCCTACAGCCCAAAAAAATTAAAAAAACTAGGGCACTTTACAAAAAGAAATGAGATCCCACCAAAAACATTTCATGTAAAATTGACGGCCAAGACTCACATTCTCATAACGCTTTCGCTGTAAAAAAGTTATCAGATCCCAGGAAAAGCCAAGCCCCTAAGCCCCGACTTTACTAACCCCACCACCTTGGTTTAAAAAGTATGGCATCAACTGGCTTCAAGCCCCTAAACCCGGAGTTTACTAACCACACCTTTGTTTCAAAAGTATGGCTTGGCCGTTTCATAGAGTACCGTAAATAAGTCTAGCGGACTGTCCGGCCCATACGGTAAGGAATTAAGTTTATAAGTATATATTACCCACCAAAAACTTTTCATGTAAAATTGGCGGCCAAGACTCACATGCTCATAACGCTTTCGCTGTAAAAAAGTGGTCAGATCCCTCGAAAAGCCAAGCCCCTAAGCCCTGAGTTTACTAATCCTACACCTTGGCTTCAAAAGTATGGCTTGGCCGTTTCATAGAGTAACGTAAATAAGTCCAACAAATCGTCTGGCCCATACGGTATCAAGACATTAAGTTTATGTCTTCATGATAAAATATATTAAACTTAATTCCTTACCATATAGGCCGGACAGTCCGTTAAACTTATTTACGGTACTTTATGAAACGGCCAAGCCATACTTTTGAAGCCAAGGTGTAGGATTAGTAAACTCAGGGCTTAGGGGCTTGGCATTTCGAGGGATCTGACCACTTTTTTTACAGCGAAAGCGTTATGAGCATGTGAGTCTTGGCCGCCAATTTTACATGAAATGTTTTTGGTGGGATCTCATTTCTTTTTGTAAGGTAATTTTTAATTCATATGTTTTTTTTTTGTGCTGAAGTGTTTCTAAGTAAGTAGTAATGATAATTGTGTATTTAAGAAATACTTACGTTTAGACCCATATTTATATACACTTTTATCCCCATTATGGAAAGCCCATACAAACTTTCATCCCCATTTTAAGGGTGGGGGGTGATTTTCTAAAAATCCTAGAATGTGTATTTTATTTATAACAATGAGCCCAATAGGTATACATTTTCAGACCTCTAGTATCAAAATTTGCGAGTCTCATACAAACTTTCATCCCCTAGTTTAAGGGGTTGGGGGGTAAATGATCCAAGTTTCAGAATTATTCTATTGTTTGTGTACTAAACCTAGCTTACATACCAAATTTCAGCTTTCTAGGTCATCGGGAAGTACCCCAGAGGTTTTGATACGTCAGTGAGTGAGTGGCAAAATCGGCATATTTTAGGTACCAATAAAACCTAAAGTATAAAAGCTAGATCAATGAAATTTAGTGCATTTCATATGTTCCCTAACTGCATCTTAACCTGTGAATTTGGGCGCTTTGATGTTAACTGGGACGAAACTATGAGGGTTTGAAAATGAGACGAAACGGTTCGAGAAAAGGTAGGTAGTGCCCCGCCTCTTTTTTTTTTCGTCTTGGCGGGGGCACTGCCGTGCCCCCCAGATCAAAGACATAAACTTAATTTCTTGATACCATATGGGCCAGACGGTCCGTTGGACTTATTTACGGTACTCTAGGAAACGGCCAAGCCATACTTTTGAAACAAAGGTGAAAAGGTGTAGGGTTAGTAAACTCCGGGTTTAGGGGCTTGAAGCCAGTTGATGCCATACTTTATAAACCAAGGTGGTGGGGTTAGTAAAGTCGGACCTTAGGGGCTTGGCTTTTCCTGGGATCTGATAACTTTTTTACAGCGAAAGCGTTATGAGAATGTGAGTCTTGGCCGTCAATTTTACATGAAATGTTTTTGGTGGGATATATTTTTCAATGGCATGTATTTAAATCGATATCTGTATATTCCCTTTTTTCGATCAAAATATTTGAAAGTTTCACCAAAAATACTGACTTGCACACTAATTATGCACACTAAATAATGCGAATTAAATATACTATTTAAAGGTATTTTCAAAACTGTTTTACTGGATATAAAAAAAAAACTAACCTAACCTAACACGGCCGAGTCGGATCTTAGTGCGCAGTGCGAGGATAATTAGTGTTCAAGTCAGTATTTTTGGTGAAACTTTCAAATATATCCGATGTACGAACCATATTTTTGTTGTGAATTCGGTTAAAAAGGTCATCTCGTTTTGTATGATGTTTAAGTTTTTTTTGTAGGACATGTTCAGTTAATCAATTGTTTTTTTTGCACAGCATTAGTTTTTCTGGTATGCATTCAGTTAATTAGTGGAGTTACCTAGTGCGCTGAAAAATTATAGGTACAGATGTGCATTGAATAATATCCCTTTTTCAATTAGTATTAACGCCTTATAAAAATTACGAACGATTTCTCGGTCCTTAAATTTTTTCAAAGACTGGTAAGTCACCATACAGCTAATTGTCTAATAGCCAAGTATCAAAAACTGAATTAAAAAAATAAGAACTAATAACTTTTTAGTTGTTCTCTGCGTTTAGTTCTCGCACTGAATATTTCTCTGCTGTGCTATACTTACTGTCACTGTATTTTAAATGTCGACAAATTTCGAATAACGGACAAACAATATAAATAATCATTTTAAAGGCGGTTAATTTATTTTTATTAGTTAATTTATAATCTCTGAATTTTTTGTTTTTGTTTGTACTACTACTTTGTTCGTGTGTTTGCAAATAAATATTTTTTTCCTTTTTTTTTCTTTCTTTCTTTCTTATTTTCATAATTCTTAGTTATTTATTAGAGATTTCTCACGAAAGGTTTAATTTTAATAATATGATGGTATTTAATGAGTGAATTGAAAATTAATAAGTGTACCAAACGTAAACAAATAAAAAATAAAGCAGAAATTATTGTGTCCAAATCAATAAAAAAGTTATTTTGAACTTGTATACGATCTTCTCCGAATGATAAATATGGTATGTTTTCTAAAAAAAAATCGTGCGTTTAGAAGTTGTTGATTTAACCTAAATTAATAATTATGTTCATATTTTTTATTATTGTGTTTTCATATAATTTTAATTCTTGATAATATTTTTTGTTTTAAATCAAACATATGATTCGGACCCGAATTTTTTTCCTATTCCTAAAGAAATAAGTGCTAAGTGAACTTCATGGCACTGATATATTAAATTCAAAATGTAGATTGGTGATTATTTCCAAGCATATTTTGAGAAAAGCACTATACAGGCCTCGGCGCCCTCGGCGGGAATGTCAGTTCGCAGATTCGTATTATTGAAGATCATACTCATCCACGAACTGACTTTTCCCTGCCTCTGCAGTAATGTACTATTACTCCGCACACGATAATTAATAAAACACTGTTTATGCCAGTAATGTCCTATTTGTGTGTGCTTTTATGGAATACACATTTTTCTTTCTTAATATCTTTAATTTGTTTCCATGATATGTAATGATTATGAATGATAACAGAGACAAAGGAGGGAAGTTACATCATTGAGCCTATGCAATATGCTCGTAACAATTGTTTTTCATTATAGGGAACCCGGTACCTATTGCTTTTAAGGACAGTGAAAATATAAAATATGTTTTTACTATCTATGGTAGGTAGGTATAATATTTACGCCTATCACTTTCATGTGTTTTATTGCAAAAACAACCTTATTATTATTTATTGAAGCCACTAATAATCCAACACGATAACGTACACGGTAATATTTGGTATTAAGCTGTAATTATACAATCGTCTGTTGACAACCAAAACTAAGTAACAAATACCTACTTAAAACAAAGCTCGTATCTCTCGTCAATGTACTTACTAGATACGAGATTTTGAAGAGTAGTGACAGATGTTTTAGTTGTCACCAGGCGAAATTATGTTGAGTTATCAACCGAATTTAGGGACTTCCGGTTCGTGACTTAAGATGGCCGCATGCGTTTAAGTTTCGTTGTTCATTATTTATTCATTTTCGTTGTTCAATGTGTAGTATTGATAGCGTATTGTGCAGTGATCTAACGTAGGAGTGAATAGCTAATGAAGAATTCAACTTGAAGCGTTCATAGCCCTTCCTGGGTCAAGGCCCGATAGTCCGCGTGGTTTTTTGTAAATCGCTATCACTTTACAAAAAGCAAAACCTCACCGAACAACGGCATGCTCTACGAGCAAACTTGAAATTGGCGAAATCATCATTAACTATGAAGGAAGCCATATTTTAAAATTAGAATTAGAATTAGAACCGAATTTAGTGAATACCTCCTGTTAGAATAATATAACATTAATCGATGTACATGTTGTGCGCGAGGGAATGGGCTATCCGCGAACCATGCAGTGCTGCACACCTGCCCTGAAGGTCAGACTCACGTGGCCTCGGGCCACACTACGTAGACATTAAACGCTCACTGACGTCTCTTGAAAAGGTTATCTAATAATCGTTCAAGGAATATAATCGTAAAATGGGTCAGCTTACCATTTATTATTACTTATTGACGGAACACAATTAAACCGCTCCTATATGTATGTAAAATATGTTACTAAACCATTATCAATAGATACGCATTATTCCGTGCGACAGAAAAACCAGTGACAAATAGCGAAGCGGTGTAGTAAGAAACAAGGTCGAGGCTTTCAGAACAATTACAGTGGAATGTGAGAGTTCGGTCTCGCCGTGCTCGCTCGCACGGGCGGCGTGAGGCACGCATTGCCTCCATTACCCCAGTTACCGCCGGCCCGGCCGCGGCCGCCTCGCGCACGCCTGGGGCGGCCTGCCGCCTCCGCCACTCGTCAACAACGTGCGCTTACTACCCTCCGCTCCTCTACCGTGAGCATCTCGTCTTAACGACGCCGTTCGCCCTGAATGCTCCTTCACAATAATAAACCACTGTTTATACGTATATGGGATATTAAATAAACAATGGTTTACGTAATCGGGACGTGGCGTTGAAGACTAGAACTTGTCACCATATTATTGCCCGACCTACGTTATTCGTTGCGGTATCAATAGACAGGTGTAAAAAAGGTAGCCTTACGTAATAAATTATTAACTGCACTTTACATAATAAAAATATCGGATACGAGTATAAAAATAATAATATTATCTTGAAATAATTTCGCAATATGTAATACCACACAGCATAACTTAGTAAATAACACTTACACTAGTCAATTTAGCAGAATAACATAAAATTAAACCGATAGCGCTTTCAAAGATTTCGGAGCAAGATAACGATAATGGATGTCTGCTTTCAAAGGACGATCTACGCTGACAAGTAGTGCTAGGGTTAGCTGGAATCCGAGCCATTTTTATCTCTATCCATGTTATTAAACATTTTTCAATCGTGAGAAATCGGAGTGTTAATCACCTATTTCGTCTTGGCCGTCGATAAAGTCAGAGAAGCCGAGACGCAGACGAAAGTCGAGCAAGAATATTAGGATCGCATAGCATTCAAATTTAAATAAAAAGAACCAACCTTATATCGACGTCTCGTTCTCTCGAATTGAAGGTCGGAGTGTCAGTTTGTAGTGCGGACAGGAAGGGCGCGCGGCGAGGGCACCGTGGCGGCTGCAGCTGGCGACGGCGGAGAGAGACTGACTGGGCCCGGGCGAGCCCCGCCGCCCGCGCGTCCCACCGCGCCCCAGCGGATAAACAACTTGCATTGTGGCCCGGCGCTACAGACTCTACTCCACTCCACGCCACGCTGCCGCACGCCACACGCCACACGCCGCGCCGTATCATCGTGGGTCACACGCCCTCACGTCTCATCATCATCGTCACGAACCGATCTTCTCAAATCTGCACATACATTCATAAAATCATCAATGTCATTACATCCGCTCATTCACGAGTCTGCCCTAGTGCCTGCACTAAGTGATTACAGGAAATATCTCCCAGTAAAGGACAATAGTCGTTGCAACAAAAGAACTCACTGCTCCCTGTGTTATATTGCCACAACTTGGATAGTAAAAATACAAAACATTCATTTTAATTTCATATATTCCACCCTAATGGTCTGGGAGAGATAATGTTTTAATTGAAGATGGTAAATTGTCAAATATATTTGGTTTGCAACGACAGATGTCGGATTCATAGTTTTCAACAACTACTTTTTTGATGACGCGGTTGGCGCGGTAGTAGTGCAGATGTCTACTGAGCCGACGGTCCTGGGTTCAAAAGTTCAAATACCGACAAGGGCAAATATGTGAATGATGAACTCGAATATTTGTTCCTGGGTCTTGGTTGTTTGCTATGTATTTGATTAGATATTTATTTGTTATGTATATCATCGTCTAATGCACATAATAGCCCAAGCCTACTAGAGCTTTACTAAGCGACTATGGGGGATATTTATTGATTACTACTTTGTCACTTTTTTTTGCGCAGTTTGTAGACACCTGCCTACTAAGCCGGCGGTCCCGGGTTCGAATCCCGGCCGGGGCAAATATTTGTGTGATGAACTCAAATATTTGTTCCTGGGTCATAGATGTTATCTATGTATGTATTTATATATTATGTATATCGTCGTCTAGTACCCCACGAACAAGCTTTGCTTACATAGTTTGGGACTAGGTCGATTTGTGTATGATTTGTCTCTTAGTATTTATTTATTTATTGGAGAAGTGTAGATCGATATAATTATAAGCAGTTTTCATAAAACGTGTACGTAGTTAAGAGCTTAATAAAAACAAAACTACGATCGCGTCCTTTGTGTACCGAAGGTTAGTCATACTTTCTCACTAGAACTTTTGCTTCCGGGCGGGGTTTTCTTGTGATTCTCACCTTTACTGCTTTTTATAAGGGCTCGTGTCCGAACGGTGCCTGCTCTTCCAGATCTTTTGCGGTCATTAAAAAATTATACCTAATAATATACTAAGATTAAATGTTTTTCTTTTTCAATTTTCAAATTTAAAATCATGTTTGGCGGGTGTCCACATTTGTGCAACGCATTTACAGCAACATGATTATCTGTAAGCTCCTAATTTTAGTTAATACGACAAGTTATGGTACCTATGTAATTATAACTCACAAATCCCACTTTTATATTATATATTTACTTGGGCCAGATAGTTTCTTTCAGCAACAGACAAGATAAGGAAGTCGAAAGACGAGTCTCAAACGCTTGGAAGAGCTACTGGTCCATGAAAGCGATGATGAAGGGAACCCTTCCATTAACTTAAGCGCAAACTCGTCGACATGTGCATTCTGCTTATCTTAACCTACGGTGCTCAGACATGGTCACTCACGGAGAGTCAGAAGTCCAAGTTGAAGGTTTGCCAACGCGCCATGGAGTCCTAGGTGTTAAAAGGACAGATCGCGTACGGATCACGACGCTGCGCTCCAATACACGCATAGCTGATGTTGGAGCAAAAACCGCCAAACTCAAGTGGGACTGGGCTGGCCACGTTAGCCTCGATAAGTTATGGACAGGTAGGCTTACATAGTCACCAAGTGGGTGCCGCAAGATGGGCGGCGGAGATGGCGGGACGATTTAGATGCATTCCTAGGCAACTGGCTGGAAGCAGCAGCCAATAGGAAGTTGTGGAAATCTAACAGAAAGGCCTTTGCCCAGCAGTGGAACACTCAACTCGGGCTGACTAAAAAAAATCCACATAATATGTCATTTTTATTTTTTAGTAGCAATTGTTATAACATAGAAGAGGTTACGCACTGAGTAACAGAACTTAGTAAATTGTCAAAATTACTCGTATAATCATAGTAAAATAGTTTTAATATCTTATATTTATATCAATACAAGTATAGTAGCAGGAACCAAATAAGTACACCAGTAAGTAATGCACGATGAAAATTGCCATTTTGGCACAGTTTTATGATAATTGTTCGGTTATTTTTGCAAAATTTATTTGATATTTAACTTTGTATATCCGTCAGCGTTGTCAGCAACTGAGAAAAAAAGCTGATTATCTTAGAAATTCAACAAAATTGTACCGCCCACTTATATAACTCAATCAGGTGAAATAACAAAAAAGTGTAGATTTGGCATTTTATCGCAATAATCAGCAGGTTACACTTGAGGACTTTTCGGTAAAGTTAACTCTTACCTTCCAAATTGTTGTACGGGTCAGTGCGCCCGCACTGTCACGGTGGATATAAGGTCAGATGCAGAACAATAATAAAAGATTGTGGGATGCTCTAAATATAAACATATAACAAAGGCTCGACCATATCGCTGCTCATAAAACGCCGACAAAAGAGAACGTCACACGTCTAGATGGTCTCACACATTTGGTTCTTTTTTCGGTGCGCCAGCGTATTTTAAATAACAGTGTTTTAAACGACAGAGCTTGCGCTATGATGCGACATGTCTATGTCGCGCATGTAAACGCACCGTCCCCGTATTTGAGCAGCGCTTTGGTCGCACCTCTAACAAACATAATATTAAAATTGGCGTTAAGGGTATCCGTTAAAAAATGCTGATTGTTTTGGACATTTTTCTGTATGATTAATGATTATGATCAAACATGTTTCTACCTAGAACAGGGCTCTGGCGATTTATTGGTATAAGTATATTTGAAACGTACAGTTTGAATTTTTCATGAATGATTTTTGTTTTAAAAACTACTTGAAATTGACAAATTTCACGCAGAAAAATTGTTTTTTGAACTTATTTTCGGCTGCACACAATGAAAGCATGAAATAGCTATGTTATTTTTCTTGAACCCGGGGAAAAGTATTATTTAGTTCATAAAGTTACTTGAAATTATCAATACCTATTAGTCATAATGTGAAAAAAACTTATAGGAATAATGAAGCCTCTTAATCATGGTTTATATTGCGTGATCTATACTATTCTATTGAAAACAATAGTTATATCTACTAACGTCCGTCCATCGGCTTTTCCATGAATATGATTAAAAAGTGACATCGAAATGTAAAATTTCTGTCTATTAGTGTCTACTCGTAATATGCACTTTTCACTTTCAGTTTTCAATTAGATCGGAAGTGTTTAAAGGGTTGACCATGTAGATCGGTCAGTGTGGTGTTGGCAAGTCTAGCTATAAGACATACAAATATCTGTTCTTAGAAATCATGTAAACAATTTTAGTGACTAACTTGTAATCAATGGGAATCGAACCCGGACTTTGAATTTAGAAATATATCGTAAGTACATCCATTAAGTAGGATCGATTGTAGAAGTCATATAAACAGTAAATGTTACTATGAAACATTTTATCTAGAAAATGACTAAATTGCATTGTTTTTCATATCCTCTCTGGTCTCTGGTAATACATTTTACTCGGGTTCGATTCCCGAACTGAGTACAAGTTATTAATTGAATCTACATTCAAATGTGACTAAAATTAGTTCAATCAATGACATGGATCCTAATATTTTCGTAATGTCTTATAGTTTCAAACTTGACCACTGACCCTATATGCATAAGTAGCTTCATACACCCTATATATCAGTAAGTGAGGGATTGTTTTTTCATTTCGCAATGTTGCGATATAGTCACTAAGAGTAGACTTATTGACTATCTCGCAACACTAAAAGTCTACTCTTAGTGTTGCGAAATAGTCACTAAGAGTCTACTCTTAGTGACTATTTCGCAACATTAATAAAATAATAAAAAAAGTGTTGTCATATCCTCATATTAATCTCATATAATAAAGATATTATATGTTGAACTTTGTAATATTGAATCTTACGTTAATAACTATACTAATTAGATCATCTTTATTATATTGTGAAATAAGTAAATAAATATATATAAGGGGAAAAGAAAAATATGCAGAATAGATAATTATCATTATGCCTATTCTGTCTACTCTGCACCTACGTAAGAAACATATCTTCAAAATCCTCAAAGGATTAAAACCAAATGAAGTTATGTTCTTGATTATACAAATATGATTATACTTATTTGAATGCGAGCAATGTGCCACGAATGAGCCCGCAGCGGAATATATTGATTTTTCAGGATAACAATCTATCTTGACTATATCATGCTGATCTTCAAGACACAGACTGTACATACTATTTAAGTTTCATACTGCAATATATATATCCGATAGATTAAACCAAATAATTGACCTTTAAAAAGATACCCTTGTGTAAGGCAGTGGGGCACATTTATTCAAACATTAGCGTAGACAAGACTGCGATAAAAGCGGGCTAGAATGTTTTTGATCACGAAAGCTCCCAAGACAAAAAGGAAATATTTAGTTTATAGAAAGGATCTATTAGGTACCTACATTATCACAGATAGTGTAAAAGTAAAGAGATTTTTTAGAGAATGGTATCTAATACTCATATTATCAAAAACGAAAGTTAGTGTGTATGTCACAGATTTTGTGTATGTTACTTCTTCACGCCTTAACGGCTCGACGCATTTTTGGAGCAGTGATAGTTTATACCCCAACTCAGCACATCAGCTACTCCTTATTCCGAAAATAAAAATGGTTCCCGTAGGATAGTGTATATATGTATTTCAACGCTCGCGAAGTACACACGAAACACGAAGACACAGTTAACTATACACCCGTAGACCTTAACACGTTGCAATAAGGTTTATAACTGTTTACAAATGTTTAGTTAACAGTGTTACGATAGTGCGCAGGTAAAAGAGCTACTAATTAATAATAAGAAAATTCAACTGCAATACAATTCAGGTGACTTTTCATACCTATATTTTATATAAGTAAAGCTACAAGTAAAGCACCGAAAAAACTATTAATTCGAAAAGGGCGTACGATGCATGATAAAAGTCTTCAATACGAACAGAGGATATGTAATATGAAGTTCTAATAAAGAAAAACGGTTTGTCGAAATTCAGTGAACTTGTTAATTTTTAGCTCGGTTGAATTGCGGTTGAATATGTAGGCATCAATAAATTATGGTTCAGGGTTATATATAACTTGATAAATACAACAAACGAATGTGACTCCCTGTTAACATTGTTGATAAAGTACAAAGAAGCTGGTCCGCAGCCAGGGCGGTCGGCAAGTGTTGCTCACAGACGCGAGACGCCCAATACGCACAAGTCGCATTTATCCTTCAATTGGAGCGACCAGGTAATGGGGCCATGCATAATTGCGCAGCGGGGACTGGCCGCCACAGCCCCTACATCCTATTTTAGCTACTGTTTCACCCGCCTTAAAATAATATTCGAGGTCCTTATAAATAAAAAAATACTGAATTTAGAATTCCATCTTCACTTATAAACACGATGTCTTAAGGAAATAATGTAATAATAACTCCTCTACAAAATATATATGATTTAATTGAAGTTTTTTTCAAGAGTACAAAACGATATAGCTCCTCGCGTAAGACATGTACATACACATACATAAATCAATTCATGTTAGTTAAGATAAAAGGAATGATGTTGTATAATGGCGTCGTCATCGCTGGCCATTATTGATACAATTGCTGTTTATGACTGCATTTTGTAACAGCACGTACCCTTCTCACTTTTCTCAGCTAGACAGCATTACTCTATCAATTTACACTTTAGTTGACCTAAATTATTATCATGTGACAGAAAGATAACGGACACATACAGACTGGTTTACAGATACACACTTTATAGATATTAGAATTAGGGGACCGCTCGTCACGCGAAATAAGTTCTATTTGGTCACACTTAATTTGTAGAGATAATTAGCTTCATTCCGTCACGACCTGCTTTCGCTATTGGTTCCGTAAACCGGGGTTACTTTGATAATACTTGTTTTACCGAGGTGAAAAGTGCAATTGGGTGATTCTCATATAGTTTTAAAATATTAACATTTTTTTTTATTTTTTTTTCTGTGATATATTGCGGTGTATATTAAGAGTACATACCAAAGGCTAATTTTTGGTGCAGATGGACAAGCTTAATACCCTCTGCAAGTGATTAAAGTAATGCATGTGTACACGGCTGTGACATCCCTAAGCATAGTTGTGAGATTGTATAACATGGGTGTGACAATTTCATCGAAAATCAAGTAATTGTGTCAAATAACAAGTAACCAAGTAGCCAGGATCATTCACCAGCAACTTGCTCTTCGATACGGTCTTGTGGGGTCTGAGGTGCCGTACTATAAGTACGCACCGATGCCAGTTCTTGAGAATGGTCGTGCCACGCTCTATTGTGATCGATCTATCATCACGGACAGGACTATTGTAGCCAATAAGCCTGATATCGTTTTGGTAGATCGATCCAAGCGCCAGGCAGTGCTCGTCGACATCACCATCCCCTATGACGAGAACCTCGTGAAGGCCGAGAAGGACAAACTCAGCAAGTACCTTACTTGGCTCACGAGGTGACCGCCATGTGGGATGTTGACTCGACGATCATTGTCCGGATAGTCGTTTCGGCGAACGGTCTTATAGCGAAGAGTCACGACAAACATCTTAAGAGACTCTCGCTAGATGGCTGATTTAATTTATTTTTCTTTGGTGACATCTGCGGAAAAAATACAACAAATTGATAACCCAACTTAGCAAACAAAATCATCAAATTATTCAAATATACTACAAGAATGTCACAACCAAGCATTACATGTCACAACCGAGGTTTGAAAAATTCCGTGGTCGTGACATTTAGATCTATCTATGGTCGTGACAAATTTTGAACATGTGCGACATAATGGAACAATTTGCTTTGTCTCGCCAATTTTAAACAATCACCTTATTCGGTTATTTCTGAGGTACAATTTATATAAGTATCAATAACATAACAGTAGAACTTACATTTAAAACTCATTCCACGGTGGTGACGTACTAAGGTTGTCCTTTTCTTTAATAAATACAAGAAAATATTTTTGCTATACATTCACCGCACTTTGTCATAAGCAGAACCGACAAGAAGGTAGTTTTTCCGTTCTTAAAAAGCATAAATAGGGCTGCTAGCTTCAAATATAATTGTCTACCAAGTTACACGTATTTAAACAAACACACATGGCTGTGACAAAAAAATTGATCACAAACTTTATGATGTTCTGAATCAGAAACTGTTACATTATACTTTTACAACTTTTTAATAATGTTATCAGACATTTATTAGCTTTGCGTCATTCGTATAACATTAGTCAAAATTACTTGATATTGTAGCAGAAAAAAATATTTTATTAGAAAATCGGGAGATATCACACGGCATGGACGTGACATTTTGGGCAAACATTCTTTTTTTTATATATATTTCTGAATATATTAAGGTTAATGTGTTTATAAAAAATAAGTAGAGGATATTTGCTCAACAAAGGCATAAATAGATTTTTGATTTAAACAAAATAAACATGTGATTCTTACAAATCACAAAAAAATGCATGAGAATAAGAATCACCCAATTAGCAGTTTTTATTTCTTTATTGGTAACAGTGATAGTTGCTTTACCACATAGGGAACGGGTGCGCATGTAAATACTATTATTTCGTCGAGAAAAAAAATATTAATTGTGAGTACGCTTTTTTTCCTGATTTTATTAGTTGAAAAACTTTGACTGTACTTGTGTCAATAATAAATACATGTGATTTTTATGGTGTCTTAAGTTAATCAATCCATATTCGTGAGTTTAAATTTAAAGAAAAAACTAATTTCGACAACCAACACATGCGCATGTTGGCGGGGAATCCATGGGTCGGGGTGTCTTTGACCACTTATATGTGGTAAAATTGATCAAAATTATCAATTCAAATGTACCCCATATTGCCTCCACAGTGACACCAACGGATAGATCTACACCATTAGACGATAGTCTGGATTGTCATGAGCCTGCATCGAGAGAAGATGTTGACTGAAAAATTTCATTGGGGTGATATGTTTTAGCTAAAGTATGTTTGCCGCATTATAGAAACATTTCCTTTGGTAGCAGAAGAATTAAAGTCGTGGCAAACCAAGACAAAGTTTAAGAGAGTAATAGAAGACATATTAGAAATTGATGGGAATGACATAAAATAATTGCATTTTTGACAAGACAAACAAATAATTGTATTTTTGACAATTAGGATGATGAAGATGTCGAAACTGTTGAATTCCATTACGACGTCGACATTTTAGAAATTTAGTTTAAAATTTGATTAGAGTTTAAAATACGATCTTAGGTTGTTGATTTTTTGTATCTTATCTATAAAGGGTGGGCCCTGTAACAGGAGCAAAAAATTAAAACATAGATTCGTCCCTTGAAACTAAACAACATTTGTTAAGCAACTTCTGAAAATAACGTGTATTAAATGACATTTTGTAAAATAAAGTTTGTATAGGGTATCTAATTTAAATAAATCAAAAGTGTAGTAAAGCACACACTATTATTATTATTATCTCCTTTATTTTTTTTATTCTTAGGCTAGGTTTTTACAATATATGTATATAAAAAGTAAAATACAATAAAGAAATTCCAAAATATATATAAACACATTATAAAAAACCTAACCTAGGGTGCCGCCGGCAGCGGGGCAGGACCCAAGCTACCGGTGGTTAGGGCTGCAGAGAGAGGAACCTCCTGACGATGCGCGCCGTGTCCAGGAGTACCGCCTTCTGTATCTGGCCCTTGATCCAGCCATCTAGCGAGAGTCTCTTAAGATGTTTGTCGAGACTCTTCGCTATAAGACCGTTGGCCGAAACAACTATCGGGACAGTGATCGTCAAGTCAACATTATTATTATTATTATTATTTAAGAGCCTTTATATTGTCCCACTGCTGGGCAAAGGCCTCCCTCTCATACGCACACACTAAAGAAACTAATTTTTATTTTTTATTTTGTTACAAGATGATTTTTATAAAAGGATGATTATGTCTCTCAATAAAAGGTATTACAAGGTAAAGATGTTTTTATACACGTATAGTAACGAAGTTAAAGTTATTCATTAGTATCATTTGATATGTTATCAAAGTTACCCCACACATTAAAAAGATATATATATATATAACTTAAGAAGTACTTATCCGATATACCTACTTCCGATAGTTTTTAGCGGGTTTACTTTAGATTTCCTTTAAAAAAGTAGTGGTTTCAAGGTACTAAGATTTAGTACTACATTCTCAATATACTTTTGATCGCGTTGTTTTGATTTTTATTTGTTTTAAATAGGTATAAGTTCTTATTTTTTATATCAAAACCGATTCTTACATTTTAATCTGGGGGCACGGTAGTGCCCCACTACCTACCTTTTCTCGAACCGTTTCGTCTCATATTCAAACCCTCATAGTTTCGTCCCAGTTAACACTAGAGCGCCCAAATTCTCAGGTTAAGATGCAGTTAGCAAACATATACAATGTACTAAATTTAATTGATCTAGCTTTTATACTTTAGGTTTTATAGGTACCTAAAATACGCCGATTTTGCCACTCACTCACTGACGTATCAAAACCTCTGGGGTACTTCTCGATGACCTAGAAAGCTGAAATTTGGTATGTAAGCTAGTATTAGTACATAAACAACAAAATAATTCTAAAACTTGGAACTTTTACCCCCCAACCCCTTAAACTAGGGGATGGAAGTTTGTATGAAACTTCCGCAAATTTTGATACTAGAGGTCTGAAAATTGAAACCTATAGGGACTCATTGTTATAAATCAAATACATATTGTAGGACTTTTAAAAAATCACCCCCCACCCTTTAAATAAGGGGATGGAAGTTTGTATGGGTTTCCCATAATAGGGGATAAAAGTGTATATATATGGGGCTAAACTTAAGTATTTCTTAAATACACAATTGTCTACTTCAGTTGACGCTCAAGAAACCCTACAGCCCAAAAAAATTAAAAAAACTAGGGCACTTTACAAAAAGAAATGAGATCCCACCAAAAACATTTCATGTAAAATTGACGGCCAAGACTCACATTCTCATAACGCTTTCGCTGTAAAAAAGTTATCAGATCCCAGGAAAAGCCAAGCCCCTAAGCCCCGACTTTACTAACCCCACCACCTTGGTTTAAAAAGTATGGCATCAACTGGCTTCAAGCCCCTAAACCCGGAGTTTACTAACCACACCTTTGTTTCAAAAGTATGGCTTGGCCGTTTCATAGAGTACCGTAAATAAGTCTAGCGGACTGTCCGGCCCATACGGTAAGGAATTAAGTTTATAAGTATATATTACCCACCAAAAACTTTTCATGTAAAATTGGCGGCCAAGACTCACATGCTCATAACGCTTTCGCTGTAAAAAAGTGGTCAGATCCCTCGAAAAGCCAAGCCCCTAAGCCCTGAGTTTACTAATCCTACACCTTGGCTTCAAAAGTATGGCTTGGCCGTTTCATAGAGTAACGTAAATAAGTCCAACAAATCGTCTGGCCCATACGGTATCAAGACATTAAGTTTATGTCTTCATGATAAAATATATTAAACTTAATTCCTTACCATATAGGCCGGACAGTCCGTTAAACTTATTTACGGTACTTTATGAAACGGCCAAGCCATACTTTTGAAGCCAAGGTGTAGGATTAGTAAACTCAGGGCTTAGGGGCTTGGCATTTCGAGGGATCTGACCACTTTTTTTACAGCGAAAGCGTTATGAGCATGTGAGTCTTGGCCGCCAATTTTACATGAAATGTTTTTGGTGGGATTTCATATTTTACGTATAGTTATTAGGATCGTCAAAAAATGGTGTCAAAGACTAAAATTGATCAATGTAACCCCGGTTTACGGTACTTTAACATCTGAACTGACCAACAAATAACAGTCCTTTTTTTTTACAAATATTGACTGGCCGAAAATCTTTTCATTTTCTTTCATAAAAAAGGAACCAATCATTGACTGATATTCTTGATGACGAATGGTTTTAATTTTCTTAACGCAGAGACGGCACTACCCAACTATCAAGTACACAGTTGGTCGACATGACACTTCCAGTCTAAGTTTGAGTCTATCATGAAGCCGACGACATAAAGATAGTCATTAAATAGTTAGGTTTTAAGTTGAATGTACAAGTCTCATGACACAATTATTTATTCAGATAGACGGAATTTTACGAGCTCCCAAAGTTGCAATAACCGTGCGTAGCGGACTCGTAGCGGACCGGGCGTAGCGCGGCGCTACGAGCCGTAGCACGTTTTGACGATATTCCGACGATATTTAATAACAATCTTGTTATAGTTAAATGTTGTTTTAAATATTATATAGGATTTATACACTGTCAGATTCTTATCAAGCTACTTCATTAATATATGTTTTGTTTAGTGGGATACAACAAATCGTACCAATGATAAATTAATAAAACATGTAATAGAGTATTTTTGTGGCAAACTAGCTCCTAGATTCGTTAAGTGTCGTGTTGTTCGTGCTGTATCCCAGCAGGTCTACGAATTAGCTAATTGCGACTCTCCTCACATTGGGATTTATCATATCAAAGATATTTTGAAATAATTTTGGGTAAGTGTCCACAATAGTTCATTTACCTTATTTCTATTTGGTTTCATAGCTTAAACCTCTATAAATATTGTGTATATTTCATTTCCATTCGGTTCCAATAAATTCGTTTAGCATCTATCCGTTTCGTGTGTCTTTAATTCGAAACACTCCGGTTATGTTCAATTCCCTGCGATTAATCGCTTCGATTCAATTTTATCGAATAATTTCTACTTGTTCAGTTCAATCTATTAATAATATCATTTTCCTTTGGGGTTCTTTGTTAGGACCGTTTACCCTATGTATTGTTTTGAGGTTGTCATAATTGTCATAATTGTTTAAATGAGTTCGTAGCATGTGACACTCTCATGTGGCTTCCGGTTCGTGACTTAAGATGGCCCAATGCGTTTAAGTTTCGCTCTTCATTATTTATTCATTTTTGTTGTTCAATGTGTAGTATTGATAGCGTATTGTGCAGTGATCTAACGTATGAGTGAATAGCTAATGAAGAATTCAACTTGAAGCGTTCATAGCCCTTCCTGGGTCAAGGCCCGATAGTCCGTGTGGTTTTTTGTAAATCGCTATCACTTTACAAAAAGCTCAAGTCACCGTACAACGTTCTTACAACCTTGACATTGGCAAAATTGTTCCAATGGACAGACGCCATTTTTTTTTTTATAAAAATAGAATAGAATGTGACACTGTCAAACTTTGTAAATAATATAAAAATAAACTCCTTAGTAATAAAACAAAGAGTCTATCGCATACGTGGCGAGTAAACTCCTTAGGTTAGTTAGGTTATTAGACACTATGGTTATAACGCACGTTACCTTTATTTGACAATTTGTCAACTTTGACATTCCTCTATTTACGTCTGAGCTACGTTATTATTTTTATTATAAATTAGCATATTACGCGTGTAAATAAATAATTAAAGAAGCTGGAAGTGTAAATAATGTTTAGGTTATTTAGGCTAGTGTCGGATCCTGGAACTCGCGAGTGTAACCTCGATAGCAGTTAGACGAAGAGCGCGCACGACGTCTAATTTCTTTTGATGGTAGCTGGTAAGTAGAAAGGGCCGGTAATTTAAAAGTTTCTTAGGATTATTAGTAGTTATAGTTTAGTACATTTTACAACTAGTGTGAAAAGAATGTCTTTTTACCACTAGTACCGAGGTATCTTGCCACGAGCTGAAAGCGAGTGGCAAGACTCGGTACGAGTAGTAAAAAGACATTTCACACGTGTTGTAAACGACGTTTTTTAATGCAATTGCGAAAAAATAATAAATTAATATATTGTTACGCCGGTAGGTTAGGTCAAAAACTTCAAACGTCAATTTCAGTGCTTTAGAGGCGTTTTCAGCAGGCTGAAAAGTCATTTCAGACCGTTTCAGGAGTTGCTCTATCACATATCAAAAGATCAAAATTTCACCCAAGTTGCCGTCGTTTTCAGGCGCCTGAAACATGTTTTCAGTCCGTTTCAGGGCACCCTCTATCAGATGACGCCATAACCTGAAAACCCGTTTTCAGGCGTTTTCAGGACCCCTTATGGGCCTCTGAAGCACAAATCGTTATATGGCGAAATATCCGGTAGGAGTGACAGAGATAGCACTACTAGAAAGAGATAGCTATACTCGGAACATTCGAGAAGTGTGTGACAGAGATAGGACTACTAGACAGAGATAGCTATACTCGGAACATTCGAGAAGGGAGTGACAGAGAGTGCACCATTAGAAAGAGACATATATGGCCTCGAATGTTCTCGGCCCTCGCGCTGGACCCTACTAGAATATTCGCGATTAATGTAGACAACGCATCGAGAAAGCGGTTCCGCGGGATATAAAAAGGCACCGGTGGCCGGCGTGAGTTAGTTACATTTTAACTGCGATACAGTGCGAGTAAAAGGATATTCGGAAAGAGACTCTTAAGTGATTAGTGCGCTTTAAGTACAGTTTGCGTGAATTGTAAGTGCGTAATTTTGGTAATAAAGTGTGTGCTTTCATTTGTGGATTAATTTGTGCTTTTCTATCAAAGACGAACCCCACGCTCGTAACATTTGGTGTCAGAAGTGCGGATAGAAAATGCCGTTAACGCCACGAGAAACAGAGCCGAAGGGAGTGACGACGCGAAGCCAAACATCTGGATCTGGAGACTCGACGCCTGGTACGTCGGAATCACCTGCTCCAGCTGCACAAGGAGTGGACCTTAACGCCATCTTCGTCCTCCTAAAGGATCAGGCGAGAGAACTAAAGGAACAGTCAAGAAAACAGGAGGAACAGTCCCGAATCCTTCGGGAACAAAAGGATCACCAGGAGGTACAGGCACGAATGCTTCGTGAGGTACACGAGTCCACGACTGAATGGAAGAAGGAGCTTTTCGAGGTCCAAGAAAAACTGGCTGATATGGATGAAAAACTAGAGAGCCGAGTCCATGAGGTCGATAAAAAAATTGAGACTTGTGAGAACCGCCTCCAAAAACTAGAAATAAAAGTGGCTAGTGGTACGAGCACCTGTGTACCCGTCGAATCGGTGGCTGGAGGTGGCAGGTTTAAAGTGCCCCCCTTTGATGGTACTTCATCGTGGACCGCCTATAAGCTGCAGTTTGAGTCTGTTTCCCAGGCTAATGGCTGGAGTAAGGAGCAAGCCAGGACAGCACTGACGTTGGCGCTGCGCGATGAGGCCCTTACTATACTCGAAGCTCTGGGAAACGACCGGACATACGACCGCCTTCTAGAAGCCTTGGAGGCACGATACGGCGACAGTCACCTGGAGCACGTATACCGAGCTCAGTTAAAGGACAGGACACAAGGACGTAACGAGTCCTTACAACAGTGGGCCCTGGAAATCGAGAAATTGGTCAGAAAGGCGTATCAACGCACGTCAGCATCGTTCGTGGACATCATGCTGGTGCAGGCCTTTATCGATGGGATCCGGGATCTGGAAGTGAGGGCAGCCGTGAGATTGGGTCACCATGGGAGCCTGAAAGATGCAGTAGCCCACGCTCTCGAAGTAGAGGCGGTACGGCACGACTCATTTAGGCTTCATAGGGTGCAAGAGGTGTCGGCTGGGAAACCGATAGATCCCCGCCGTGAATTCGGGCCACGTTGTTACCAATGTGGAGAACGTGGACACATACAGTCAGGCTGCCCGAAAAGGAATAGGCGAGGAATGTCGATTGGGAAGTCGGTATCTCCCCAGCGCGAATTTGGACCACGTTGTTATCAATGTGGAGAACGTGGACATATACAGTTAAGCTGTCCGAGAAGGAATAGACGAGGCGTGTTGACTAGGAAGCCGGTAGCTCCTCGCGGCGAATCCGGACCACGTTGTTACCAATGTGGAGAACGTGGACACATGCAGTCAAGTTGTCCGAATAGGAATAGGAGGGACAGGGATCCAGCTTCAATAGTAAAGGCAATGGGCCCCTTGGGGTCAGTACCACAACGGGTAAAAGCTGACGCTGTATCACGAAGACCTTGTGTGGATAACGATGTAAATTGCTTAAGACGAGATGACAAGGAATGTGTTCGAATTAGAATGTTAAGAACTGTTACCGGCAGCGATGAGTGGAGTGATGAAATCATGCAGAAAGCGCAACAAGACGATTCTGACGTGAGACCCATTTTACATTGGATTAGTACGGGTCTGCCTAAGCCAAGATGGTGTGATGTGGCTCCGATGAGTGCGGTAACAAGAAGTTACTGGGCACAATGGGATAACTTGGTTATGCATAATGGTGTGTTGTGCAGGATGTGGGAATCAGCAAATGGGAAGGATGTTCATTTGCAAGTCGTTGTCCCAAGGAAAAGAGTGAGAGATGTTTTAAGATGCTTTCAAAACGGAGCGTCTGGTGGACACCTTGGAGTCAAGAGGACCCTAATGATAATTCGGCAACGTTTCTATTGGATGAACTTCCGAGAAGATGTTGAAAACTGGTGCAGGAGATGCACTAAGTGTGCATCAGACAAGGGACCGCATACCCGTAGCAGAGAAACTCGACATGACTGGAAGCCTTTCCAAGAGGGTTTTAAGGAAGCATCGTTGGTGAGGGTACATAACCCTATGCGACGAGTAGGAAAGTCGCGGAAACTGTCTCCGAATTGGGAGGGGCCTTGCAAGGTAGCCACTAAAATAAACGACGTCACGTATCGAGTTCAGCGGAATCCTCGTAGTCCCAGCAAGATCGTTCACTATGACCGGCTGGCCAGATACCACGGAAATAATGATGCTCGGGACGAGCATGTCTTAGGAGGGGGTAGTGTTACGCCGGTAGGTTAGGTCAAAAACTTCAAACGTCAATTTCAGTGCTTTAGAGGCGTTTTCAGCAGGCTGAAAAGTCATTTCAGACCGTTTCAGGAGTTGCTCTATCACATATCAAAAGATCAACATTTCACCCAAGTTGCCGTCGTTTTCAGGCGCCTGAAACATGTTTTCAGTCCGTTTCAGGGCACCCTCTATCAGATGACGCCATAACCTGAAAACCCGTTTTCAGGCGTTTTCAGGACCCCTTATGGGCCTCTGAAGCACAAATCGTTATATGGCGAAATATCATTGACTATGATAAGGAAAACAAAATATTGGATTGCACTCAATCAGGCTTTGAAGTTTCCAATATGGGAGTACCCCAAGGTAGTGTGTTAGGACCTCTTTTATTTCTGGTCTATGTTAATGAACTTCCAAAAATTGTTAATGAGTTATGTGTGTTATTTGCTGATGATGCCACTATACTTTTCGCAGGGCATAGGTCAGATATTAATTCTATGGAGCAGAATATAAATGACTGTCTAAATAAAGTGGTTAGGTGGCTAAAAACCTTAAATCTAAAAGTAAACTTAACTAAGACAAAATTAGTACAATTCAGAAATTATAAAAGTGCCCCTGCGATTTTGAATGTAGCAGAAGCTGAAACGCCTATACAAGAAGTCGACAATATACGCTTTCTAGGTGTCACCATTGATTCTTTCTTGAACTGGAAAGCACATATAGCAAAAGTAAATAAAATTATTTCCAGTCAGTGTTATGCACTGTCAATACTCTCGGGAACCTGCTCTGAAAGTGTCGTCAGAAGTTCCTATTACGGTAATGTGCATCCACAGCTCACCTATGGAATAATTTTTTGGGGGAACTCAGTGGATGTCCAGAGCACATTTGTTCTTCAGAAGAGATGTATACGAACAATATATCGCATGACTAAGGAACAATCCCTTCGAAATATATTTAAGGAAAAACGCTTCTTAACACTCACTGGGATATATATTCTGGAGCTTTGTCTTTTTGTTAAGAAAAATAGTAGCTATTTCACTAAAAAAGCACAATATAAAGATAATCTGAGGGAGAAATACAAATATAATTTGCTTTGTCCTAAAACCAACAACTCACAATATGCAAAAAGCGCATTCATTACTGCAATACGTGTCTTTAACGCCTTACCAAATGAAATTAAAATGTTAGAGGGAACCCGTTTTAAATTAAAGTTAAAAAATTGGTTGATTGAAAATGTTTTTTATAATTTAAACGAATTCTTCAATAAATGTAACATGAATTAAATGTATGCGAATATACGCTTATGTTATATTATGTAGTGTTATGTAGTCATAAGAACAAAAATTGTATGCCCGAAACGGGCGGCTGTTGATACTCTGCATTTTGCTGTATACCATCCTTTATACACAGTTCACAATAAATGAGTACTTTACTTTACTTTACTTTATCCGGTAGGAGTGACAGAGATAGCACTACTAGAAAGAGATAGCTATACTCGGAACATTCGAGAAGTGTGTGACAGAGATAGGACTACTAGACAGAGATAGCTATACTCGGAACATTCGAGAAGGGAGTGACAGAGAGTGCACCATTAGAAAGAGACATATATGGCCTCGAATGTTCTCGGCCCTCGCGCTGGACCCTACTAGAATATTCGCGATTAATGTAGACAACGCATCGAGAAAGCGGTTCCGCGGGATATAAAAAGGCACCGGTGGCCGGCGTGAGTTAGTTACATTTTAACTGCGATACAGTGCGAGTAAAAGGATATTCGGAAAGAGACTCTTAAGTGATTAGTGCGCTTTAAGTACAGTTTGCGTGAATAGTGAGTGCGTAATTTGTGTAATAGTGTGCGTGTTTTAATTAGTGGATTTTAAGTACAGTTCGTGTGAATTGTAAGTGCGTAATTTTGGTAATAAAGTGTGTGCTTTCATTTGTGGATTAATTTGTGCTTTTCTATCAAAGACGAACCCCACGCTCGTAACAATATCATTGCGATAAAATATGCTTGCTTCGAAGGTATTTTTGAACGAACCCATACTTTTTAAATGACACTGACAGTGACAACATACTATTGGAATCAGCGCCATCGGCCTCGAGTTGAGAAACTAAATTGACACTTGGCAGTTGACACTGACAGTATTTATAAGGATAATATTTAGCTTGCCACAGCCCAATGCAGATAATTATAATACTGAAACGACATTAATTAGAACCTTTAACATTATCAAAACAGAAGTACAAGACATTAGAGTATCAACAAACAGAAACAGATCATGCAACAAGAGTTTTAGTGCCAAATTTGTGATCTGCGACATGTGACCAAGGACACGTTTACAACTAAAATATCATGAATTGTTTGAATATTTGAAGACTATCAAGGATAATTAGAGGTAAAAGAAACATTAAATCACATTATTAGTTATGTTTAAGGTTATTTTTTTGAACAAGAAGCTGGTGAAATCTATAAATGTTACTAAATTATTAACATTTTGCAGGTCCCTAACAAATTGGCGGAAGGATAATATTCACTCAAAGCGGCTCCTAGGAAGTCAACCAGTCAATTACTATGTACCTACAACTGCTGCTCAAGTGCCACGTTGATGACCATGTTTAGAAGAAATGATGATTATATTTAACATTACGAAAAGACAACTATATCAAATGAGGTCTAAGAAGAATTACTTGCTTTTGTGATTAAATGAGAATAAAAAAAAAATATATTTGTATTAAAACAAGGTTGATATCAGAAATATTTTATTTTCAGTAATAATTATAGAAAAACGAACCACGAAGATGAAGCTAACAGACGAATTACATCCAGCTGGAATAAGTACTGGGCGCACAAGGAAATATTAAAGGGAAACTACGACTTACATATTAAAAAGACTGTAATGGATACTTGTATACTGCCCTGCCTGACGTACGGCTCCCAAACATGGACCTTTACCAACAAAATTAAAAACAAAATAATGACATGTCAGAGGGCCATGGAAAGGAGTCTTTTAAACCTAAGGAAAATCCAAAAAGTTAAAAGTCAAGAAATACGCAGCAAAACTAAACTAACGGATGCGCTCCGACAAGCCCTAAAACTAAAATGGCAATGGGCCGGGCATGTGGCAAGATATACCGACCAACGCTGGACCCTTGCGACTACAAAATGGGGCGGTCCACACGGGAAAAGAAGCGTAGGACGGCCTCGTAAACGATGGGCAGATGAAATTATAAAGCTTGCGGGAAGTAACTGGGTTGAAATAGCTCAGGACAGAAAGAAGTGGAAGAATTTGGAGGAGGCCTATACCCTGCAATAGGGGTTCCTATAACATAGCTATATATATATTTTAATTAAGTAACATTATCATTATTTTTTTTTGAAAGTTTTATTTGATATTTTAATAAGTTATCATAATTTTATCAACTTGTAAAAATGGTTATGGGAAATAAAAAGGCTTTATTATTATCAGTCGCGCGCGCGCATCTGTTGATGGCGAGCGTGTCCGTACGTTTACGACGAGTTAACTCGTATCGTGATGATAAAAATGTCGAAAGTGTTAAAGTGTAATGTGTGTAATATCGTCATCGACGAATTGCTGTCATACTTGCAGAACACAGCATCCTCGATCGATGATATAACGTTAAAACGTATAGTTTTGTCATCGTTCACCAGTGAAGAAATCAAAATGTCAAAGTCATTGTTGTTCGAATCGATTCCTACGGATATGCGTCAAATCCTACGAAAAAACCTAGGGAAAGAAGAGAGAGATCTGGCGGATATAGTGAACCTGTTTAAATCTGCGGACCCTGACGTGATGCCTGTGTTCGTGGCGCGTCAGCTTAGAAAACTGCCTCCAATTATGTTCGACCATCTGGATTGCACAAAATTATTACGTGATTTAACTCGCATACAAAATGAGCTAGACGAAGTTAAGGCCACCTATGCTAAGCTTGACCAGCTCAAGGAGATGAAAGATGAGTTCTTGCAGATGAAAGACGAGTTCTTGCAGATGAAAGACGAGTTCTTGCAGGTTAATAACAACTCAATTATTTCTCCCTCGGTGTGCAAAGTTAATACAAAGCGGGGAGCTTGGATAACTAATACCTTAGATAGTGGACCTATGGGTCTAGTTCTTAATTCTACCGCGGACGAATCCCACTCAAAATCTCTGCAACTCGAATACAGGAACATATCGCAGGTAGATGAGAAAAATCCCAATCCCGAACCGCAGCAGCAACGGTCAACGGGCCGGCCAGTGCCGGCTAACGACAGCCCGATGAGTCATGAGGAGGGTCGGCACGCCGAGCGCTCGGAGCAGGCCGCGCGCAAGGCGGCTGCGCCTCAGCTGACTGATAACGTAAACAATGGGTCACCGCTCGCAAACAATGAGGAAGAAGATTGGCAAACGGTGTCAAGACGTAAAAAACAGAAATATCGATTCCAGGGCAAGTCTGGTGTAGCCAGAGATATGCAGTGTAAATTTAAAGCGGCTGAAAGAAAGATACCCTTATTAATTACCAATGTCCATAAGGATACTACGCACCAGGATGTAATTGAATACATTTTTAATAGGACGCAAGAGACGTTGGTCCCACAGAAAATAAACATAAAAAAGGAACGGAACTACAACGCATATAAAATATTCGTATCAGATAAGAAGCTACATTTATATCTGGATGAGAAATTATGGCCACAAGGTATAATTTTTAGACGATTTGTGAATTTTAGATACTCGAACAGAGCTAACTCTGTAAATGGCGCTTCTACAGTAAATAATGGCTAGTTGTTGTTATAAATTCGCAAGTTTTAATTGCAAGAGTGTTAAGCGCTCTGTGGACGGTATCAGAGAATTATGCCGGACATGTGATTTGATTGCCTTACAGGAGACATGGCTTTTGCCTGATGATATACCATTTTTGAGCACGATTGATACAGGCTTTGGGTATACAGGAACGTCAGCGGTGGATACGTCAGTAGAAATACTGCGCGGGAGATCGTATGGTGGGGTTTCTCTTTTGTGGAAAAGTAGTGTGTTTCAAAATGTGTCCGTTATAGAATGCTATAACAGTCGAGTATGTGCGATAAAAATAGAAACTAGTGAACGGTCAGTGATAGTGGTGAGCGTTTATATGCCTACTAACGCGACGGCCAACTTGCCGGAATTCACGGACTGCCTCGGGTCGGTGAGTGCTATAATAGACGAATACGGTATAGAATCAGTTTTTGTACTGGGTGATTTTAACGCTAATCCTCAAGGATTATTTTTTGGTGAACTTATGACATTTTGTAAGGAACAGTGCTGGTCGTGTATAGACATTGATAAGTTAGGCATTTCATCTGATACCTACACTTTTATTAGCGAAGTGCATGGTACGTGTAGCTGGCTAGACCATTGTATTGTGACCTTATCAGCCGCGCAATCTGTGCAGAATGTGTATGTGAAATGTGATGTTTCGTGGTCTGATCACTTTCCTCTAATTATCGAGTGTAACTTGAAACTCATAATACCTAAGCTACCAACCGTAATAACGACGGATAAAGGGATAGTGTGGGGGGAGAGGTCAGACGGACAGGTATCACGTTTTACGCATGAGTGTAATAAAAGATTGCGCCGTCTAGAGTTTAATGACGAATTTAGGTACTGTGCCGATAGTCATTGTGATAACCTGAGCCACAGGGGCATTATTGATGACTTATACACTGACATTGTTACCGCCCTTAGTGATGCGGCCAAGGTCAGTAGGGGAAGCGTGGGTAAAAGGGCTAAGGCTCCACAGGTGATGGGATGGAACAGACACGTCGGTGATGCACATAGGGTTGCTAGGTCTAATTTTTTACAATGGGTATCCTTTGGTAAACCGTCGTCTGGTAATGTTTATGACGAGATGTGTAATAGCAGGCGGATATTCAAATCACGACTAAAATGGTGCCAAGACCACCAGGACCAGATAAGAATGGATGCCCTGGCCGAACAGCATGCTAGCGGAAATTTTCGTGGTTTTTGGCAGGGGACCAACAGAGTGAACGTTAGACCTGGTATCCCAGTGAGTGTCGCGGGTGTGAGTGAGCCAAAGGCCATTGCGGACATATTTAGGGAGCACTTTCATGTCAAATCCACTACTGTGGAGCCACAGAGGGCGGTGCTGGGTGCTGGGACTGAAAATGGCACAGGGGTAACGAAATTTGTTGCCAAGGATGTGGCAAAAGCTATTAAGGCTATGTCAAGAGGTAAATCCCCTGGTCACGACGGTCTCAGCATCGAGCATCTCCAGCACGCGGGGCCGCATATATCGAGAGTTCTGGCAATGCTATTTTCTCTGTGTATGAGCCACTCATATATGCCCAACGATCTAATGCGAACTATTGTAGTGCCGGTGATAAAAAACAAGACTGGAACTGTTAGCGACACGAGTAATTATCGACCTATTTCCCTCGCTACGATTATTGCTAAAGTGTTTGACGCCATGCTTAATACACAATTAGGTAAATACATGAACTTGCACGATAATCAGTTTGGGTTTCGGCCTGGACTGTCCACAGAAAGTGCTATATTGTGTCTTAAGCATGCCGTCAGATATTACACCGATCGTGATACTCCAGTTTACGCATGCTTCCTCGATTTGTCCAAGGCCTTTGACCTGGTGTCTTACGAAGTGTTATGGGAAAAGCTCGAGGGTATTAAGTTGCCGGCAGAAGTCATTAACATTTTTAAATACTGGTATGGACATCAGGTTAACATTGTCAGATGGGCGGGGGCAACGTCGGAGCCATACCGGCTGGAGTGCGGAGTAAGACAGGGGGGGCTGACTTCTCCCGCGCTCTTCAACCTCTACGTGAATGCACTCATCGTCGCGCTCAGCAGCCAGCATGTCGGATGTCATGTGGACGGAGTGTGCGTCAACAACATGAGTTACGCAGATGACATGGTGCTGCTGAGTGCATCGGTATGTGGGCTCAGGAGGTTGATTAGTATATGTGAAGAGTATGCTCTGGATCATGGCTTGAGGTATAACGTGACCAAAAGTCAATACATGGTTTTTGAGGCTGGTGGGAAACGACCGTTTAGTGTTCCACCTATTAGGTTAAACGGTACTCCTCTAGAAAGAGTGACACAGTTTAAATATCTGGGTCATATCTTAACGGTCGACCTCAAGGACGATGCGGACTTGGAAAGGGAACGGAGGGCTATGTGCGTGCGAGCTAATATGATAGCTCGTAGGTTTGCACGGTGTTCAATGAGTGTAAAAGTGACTTTATTTAAAGCGTACTGTACGTCACTATACACGTGCAGCCTGTGGGCGAACTACACGCAGCGAGCGTACAACGCCCTCCGCGTCCAGTTCAACAATGCGTTCAGGGCGGTGATGGGGCTTCCCCGCTACTGCAGCGCGTCGGGTATGTTCGCGGAGGCGCGTACGGCGTGCTTCCACGCGACCATACGCCTGCGCGCTGCGTCCCTAGTGCGCAGGGTCCGGGCCAGCCCCATCACCGTCCTGGCGATGATAGCCGATAGGCTGGACTGCCCGTACATTCAGCATTGCTGTATGAGGCATATTAGAATAAGTTAATGTTATTTTATAATTATTAGTATTATTATTTTTATTTAAGTAAATAATTGTATAACTATGAGTCGAAATGTTACTTGAAATAAATGGATTTTAATTTAAAAAAAAAAAAAATTATTATTATTAATGATTATAGTTAATGGTACAATTAGTGCAGTTCATAGTTATGTTGTGAGTTCTTCCATGTAAATTAAGTGTCTGACTAGTCAGGCATGGTGTATTTTCAGGTTCCTGCTGTTGTGATAATTCCTGTGGGTCAAAGTTAGAGGGGCTATGTGTAATCCAAGTGTTGTTGGCACGTGACGGTCCTGGTTGGTTAACAGGGCTGGGTGTAACCAAAGTGTTGTTAGCATGTGACGGTCCTGGTTGAGGTTCAGTATTAACAGGTACATTAAGACCAGATTGGAATGTGGATGACGAAAATTCTGTGGACTCTTGCGACTTTACATTAATTGATTTTGCAATTTGTTTTCCAATTTTTTATTTGTTATCAATGGAGTTTTCTATGTATCCTTCTGCTACATTACTTGACCGCCAACCTCCATGCCTCTTCAAAGTTGTTATGTCAGCTCCTGAGTCGGCAAGTAATGTAGCAGAGGTTCTCCTAAATGCATTTCCGGTGTAAAGATTTGCATCAGGCAAATTTAAGTACTGAGCGATATCTCTCGGCATATTCCCAAACTTGTTTAAGCCTATTACCTGGGCAGTGCACTTTCCTCTTTGAAAATTCTGAAAGAATCGGTCACTTTTGCCCTTAGAAGAACGCAGACTCTGATATTTCTTGACTATTTCTGCAAATGGGCCGTCAATAGTGAGGGACCTGGGAATTTTATTTTTTGTATTTGGTATTTTGACAAGAAGTATGTCCCCATGTGTTTCTATATCTTTTACTGATACATTTGTGAGCTCTTCGCGTCTGCATGCGCCACAGACTCCAAATATAAGAGCAACCTATGAACAAAGTTACATATTTATTATATATTGTAAGACAATTGTTTATTTCATTCTATTTTTTTTAACTTCCTACTTTATTTTTAGAGTTAATTTACTTAAATTGTGTACATATTTTATTAGATTTATATTTAAGTTTATACCTTTGTAGCTAGATGTTGCTGATCTGGAGCTTCATTAATAAACGTCTCAATTTGTTCAGCTGTTAGTACCTTCGATTTTTTACTCTGAAATCCTGCAGTTTGCCTTTTTAAGAAAGCAGTCAATCTGGTGTAAGTTTTTATATCTATGTCATGTTTTAACTTTATAACAGCTTTCAACATAGAATATTTTGACCATAATGTTGATGGCCGATAGGTTTCAGACAGCTCTTGAAAATAGGCCATCAAAACAGTCTCTGAAAAAGACTTTGCGTTATATAAGGTTTTCCACTCGATAAATTTTACATAGACGGCATTATATTGGTTTTTAGATTTTTCTGGAATAACACAGTCATTGGCAATTGCTGCTCTAGCACGAATGTCTGGTGGTGTCATATCAATGTTTGAATCACTCATTTTCAATATTTTTTTATAACTTCTCGTAGTACCAAATTATATATTTATATGCGTTAATGTGTTTAAATAATGTTAGAAGTTATTTCAAAAGGGCGGGCTGATTTGCTTTTAAACTTTTTTTTTCTAGGCATATGCTTGTATCATTCAGCCAAATCAAAGAACGATTTTTAGGAAAGTAAATATTTCATACATAGATACCTAAGACAGAGTAGGCTATAAAATGCAAATTCTTAATATTTTTTCGTCATTAATATATTAATGAATACTTTAAATAAATACTCCTAGTATTCGTAAGCGTTTTTAATTTCATAATTTCCAAGTAAAAAATCTAATATAAAATTACTGCGTTTCGAAAGTATAGTTTGGAACTAAAAAGTAAAAAGCACTAGTTCGAGAAATTGAGCTTCTCGCACGCTACGCAGCCACAAAAAGTACCACTTTTTGAGCAACTGTATTAAAATAGTATGTTTTAGTAGTTAAATATGGACATGCGCGGTTTCTTTTCACGTCGCTGTTTTCCGTGTTTTAATCGCATTCCTTTTTAAGCGGTTTATTGATTTTTGTGACGTTTGTTTCCAAAATTTATAAGTACTACAGTACTTTGATTTAATGTAATCCAGGGGAGCTCAACTTTTTCTCATTATTAAGTTTTTTTGCACTTTGATTTTATGTAATCCAGGGGAGCTCAACCTTTTCTCATTATTTAAGATTTTTTTTTGTATTTCTTTATTCTGTAATGATGACAATAATTTCTTTCTTTCTACTTGGTGGATGCTAAAGTAAAACTGCAATGTATATTTTTAAATTTTGGTGTTCATTTTTAACTGTAATTTTTACCATAAGTTTTAATACCAGTTATACACTTTTTGTGAATTGGTATCAGGCCATCGAAATTTGATGAAACGAAATTGACAAATCGAAGATTAAAGATTGATGGTTGAAAAAAGAAAGAAAAAATTGATGTTTGGAAGGGAACGTCAGTGAGAAGACGTCTGTGAACTGAAAAAGATTTTTAAATGTTTATTTTGCGAGATCTACAAATTTCTTAAGATCCAGACAGTTTTATGATTGAGAAATATTAAAGTTAATATTAAAAATTAATGATAAGTATTATTATATTAGTAAAGCTACGAGTACTTCATTGGTTCCAAGTTCCAAATAATTTTTTAATTTATTAACCGCATAAAGGATACATAATTTATAATTCATTGTACCTATGATGTAAACATGATCGATTGTAAAATAAAAGTAAATACCTAAAATGACAAAAAATCTTAACATTGCTCTCACGGCGTTTGATACGAGTATAGGTATGTTATTAGTTATTTGTCAAAAAAATCTAAAATTGTATAAATAATCAGTTTTCTATGGAGAGGGCTCAATATTTTCGGCATGATCCTAAATGGCAATTGTAAGAAGCACGTTGATACTGTAGTAACAAAGGGTCTAGCCGCAATTCTATTATTTATTTGTTTTTATCCATACTAATATTATAAATGCGAAAGTGTGTCCGTCTGTCTGTCTGTCTGCCTGTTACCTCTTCACGCTTCAACCGCTGGACCGACTTAGATGAAATTTGGTATGGAGATAGTTTGAGACCCGGGAAAGGACATAGGATACTTTTCATCCCGAATAAATTTAGTGTCCCCGTGGGATGAGCGGGTAACACCGCGGGGCACAGCTAGTTATAAGATATATTTTTTTCCAAATTTCAAGCCTAGAATCCTCCTGGTTCAGTTAAAAATAGAAAAAACACTTTTTTTTTAGCTCTTAACTAATGGCTCGATTTCTTTGAAGTTTGTAGGTTGCATATAACTAATAGTAATTCATTTTGCAAAAAAAAGTCAAGTGCCCAACTTGTATCATTGATTCTTTAGTTTTTTTTTTATTATTAGATTGGACAACGGGTCAAAATGTTTCACTAATGCATACAGGCCGTCCCACTGTGGAAAGAAAATCGGCTCTCACAAACATAGACAAATCGAAGTTCTCGTTTTTGCTAATCGTTATTAATTATTATGCTATAATATTATTAGGGCACGATTTAGTGTGTAAACCGATGAGTTATACTTACGCTGTTATTATTACGACTAATAAGCTATTATTTTCTTAATTATCTGCTATTTGTTATAAGTTTAATATTTCCTCATTTTTTTTGAGAAAAGCAATGCATTTCCGGTGTAAAGATTTGCATCAGGCAAATTTAAGTACTGAGCGATATCTCTCGGCATATTCCCAAACTTGTTTAAGCCTATTACCTGGGCAGTGCACTTTCCTCTTTGAAAATTCTGAAAGAATCGGTCACTTTTGCCCTTAGAAGAACGCAGACTCTGATATTTCTTGACTATTTCTGCAAATGGGCCGTCAATAGTGAGGGACCTGGGAATTTTATTTTTTGTATTTGGTATTTTGACAAGAAGTATGTCCCCATGTGTTTCTATATCTTTTACTGATACATTTGTGAGCTCTTCGCGTCTGCATGCGCCACAGACTCCAAATATAAGAGCAACCTATGAACAAAGTTACATATTTATTATATATTGTAAGACAATTGTTTATTTCATTCTATTTTTTTTAACTTCCTACTTTATTTTTAGAGTTAATTTACTTAAATTGTGTACATATTTTATTAGATTTATATTTAAGTTTATACCTTTGTAGCTAGATGTTGCTGATCTGGAGCTTCATTAATAAACGTCTCAATTTGTTCAGCTGTTAGTACCTTCGATTTTTTACTCTGAAATCCTGCAGTTTGCCTTTTTAAGAAAGCAGTCAATCTGGTGTAAGTTTTTATATCTATGTCATGTTTTAACTTTATAACAGCTTTCAACATAGAATATTTTGACCATAATGTTGATGGCCGATAGGTTTCAGACAGCTCTTGAAAATAGGCCATCAAAACAGTCTCTGAAAAAGACTTTGCGTTATATAAGGTTTTCCACTCGATAAATTTTACATAGACGGCATTATATTGGTTTTTAGATTTTTCTGGAATAACACAGTCATTGGCAATTGCTGCTCTAGCACGAATGTCTGGTGGTGTCATATCAATGTTTGAATCACTCATTTTCAATATTTTTTTATAACTTCTCGTAGTACCAAATTATATATTTATATGCGTTAATGTGTTTAAATAATGTTAGAAGTTATTTCAAAAGGGCGGGCTGATTTGCTTTTAAACTTTTTTTTTCTAGGCATATGCTTGTATCATTCAGCCAAATCAAAGAACGATTTTTAGGAAAGTAAATATTTCATACATAGATACCTAAGACAGAGTAGGCTATAAAATGCAAATTCTTAATATTTTTTCGTCATTAATATATTAATGAATACTTTAAATAAATACTCCTAGTATTCGTAAGCGTTTTTAATTTCATAATTTCCAAGTAAAAAATCTAATATAAAATTACTGCGTTTCGAAAGTATAGTTTGGAACTAAAAAGTAAAAAGCACTAGTTCGAGAAATTGAGCTTCTCGCACGCTACGCAGCCACAAAAAGTACCACTTTTTGAGCAACTGTATTAAAATAGTATGTTTTAGTAGTTAAATATGGACATGCGCGGTTTCTTTTCACGTCGCTGTTTTCCGTGTTTTAATCGCATTCCTTTTTAAGCGGTTTATTGATTTTTGTGACGTTTGTTTCCAAAATTTATAAGTACTACAGTACTTTGATTTAATGTAATCCAGGGGAGCTCAACTTTTTCTCATTATTAAGTTTTTTTGCACTTTGATTTTATGTAATCCAGGGGAGCTCAACCTTTTCTCATTATTTAAGATTTTTTTTTGTATTTCTTTATTCTGTAATGATGACAATAATTTCTTTCTTTCTACTTGGTGGATGCTAAAGTAAAACTGCAATGTATATTTTTAAATTTTGGTGTTCATTTTTAACTGTAATTTTTACCATAAGTTTTAATACCAGTTATACACTTTTTGTGAATTGGTATCAGGCCATCGAAATTTGATGAAACGAAATTGACAAATCGAAGATTAAAGATTGATGGTTGAAAAAAGAAAGAAAAAATTGATGTTTGGAAGGGAACGTCAGTGAGAAGACGTCTGTGAACTGAAAAAGATTTTTAAATGTTTATTTTGCGAGATCTACAAATTTCTTAAGATCCAGACAGTTTTATGATTGAGAAATATTAAAGTTAATATTAAAAATTAATGATAAGTATTATTATATTAGTAAAGCTACGAGTACTTCATTGGTTCCAAGTTCCAAATAATTTTTTAATTTATTAACCGCATAAAGGATACATAATTTATAATTCATTGTACCTATGATGTAAACATGATCGATTGTAAAATAAAAGTAAATACCTAAAATGACAAAAAATCTTAACATTGCTCTCACGGCGTTTGATACGAGTATAGGTATGTTATTAGTTATTTGTCAAAAAAATCTAAAATTGTATAAATAATCAGTTTTCTATGGAGAGGGCTCAATATTTTCGGCATGATCCTAAATGGCAATTGTAAGAAGCACGTTGATACTGTAGTAACAAAGGGTCTAGCCGCAATTCTATTATTTATTTGTTTTTATCCATACTAATATTATAAATGCGAAAGTGTGTCCGTCTGTCTGTCTGTCTGCCTGTTACCTCTTCACGCTTCAACCGCTGGACCGACTTAGATGAAATTTGGTATGGAGATAGTTTGAGACCCGGGAAAGGACATAGGATACTTTTCATCCCGAATAAATTTAGTGTCCCCGTGGGATGAGCGGGTAACACCGCGGGGCACAGCTAGTTATAAGATATATTTTTTTCCAAATTTCAAGCCTAGAATCCTCCTGGTTCAGTTAAAAATAGAAAAAACACTTTTTTTTTAGCTCTTAACTAATGGCTCGATTTCTTTGAAGTTTGTAGGTTGCATATAACTAATAGTAATTCATTTTGCAAAAAAAAGTCAAGTGCCCAACTTGTATCATTGATTCTTTAGTTTTTTTTTTATTATTAGATTGGACAACGGGTCAAAATGTTTCACTAATGCATACAGGCCGTCCCACTGTGGAAAGAAAATCGGCTCTCACAAACATAGACAAATCGAAGTTCTCGTTTTTGCTAATCGTTATTAATTATTATGCTATAATATTATTAGGGCACGATTTAGTGTGTAAACCGATGAGTTATACTTACGCTGTTATTATTACGACTAATAAGCTATTATTTTCTTAATTATCTGCTATTTGTTATAAGTTTAATATTTCCTCATTTTTTTTGAGAAAAGCACTATACAGGCCTCGGCCGGAACAGGGATTGCAGGACCTCTTTTTAGACTGCCTGGTCTACGACTCAGTCGTTTATCCCAAAGTCGTCCAGCAACCCCTTAGTTCGTGGCCTCTGCAGTAGTGTACTAATCAATATATTGAAATATTCATTCTAGAGAGATACATTACTATAAGGGATAAAGATGTAAAAAACCTATTTCATTGCAAAGTCATAGCGTCGTGCCACCTCACGCAACCTAATAGGTGGCGAACGTAGCAGTTCGTTTAGATTGTGATAGATGGCGCTATACATTCGAATGTGGGAAAGTCAGACCCTTCTCCGTTCACCCCGACATTAAGGGTGTTTAAAATTAAATCCGTACAGTTTTATTTAAACGACTATAGCGAAGTGTAACCTTGTAGATACAAAAAACATACTTAATATTGTCTTTGGTTTCCGCGACTGTCACATATTTAAATAAAACAGCAGGCAACCTGGGAGTTTTCTTTCGGCGGTTCTTTCTCCCCAGTTGGCCTTATAGTGAACCGCTGGTCTATTTTTAAAATAAATTATTTAATGCCCTTCTGGCGCATATGTTACTATCTTTACACATTACTATCCGGAATGCAGTTACACATTTTTTATTTTTAATACATGTCGCATCATGGACAGCCGGGGCGGGAGACTGGGCGTTTTCAGGGGCATCGGACATAGCGATAGGTTATTTGACCACGAGAAGAAAGAAACACTATTCGCGCAATCACTGTCTTTTATTTACAACCATCACTGTACATTATTGTAATTCACGATAAGCACAATAAAGTTTAAACTTAATTAGCGTAACGGCCTACTTAATAATTGTGAGCTAAAAATAACTTATGGCAGCACGGAAACAGACAAGTCTCTTGGCGGAGATGTTTACTCGATCACGAACCAAAGTAAAGTGTGTATAAAAACTAAATCAACTCGACCACGTGGAGTACAATTCCCGCCAAGGGCCATGTCCAAGCGAGGGGGAAAAGCTGTCAACCAATCGCTTGCGTTTCCAGTCTACCAACCTAACAAATTAAATTACAACCAATCACAAAAATAGAACGAACGGAAATCATACAGGTTGGCCAACATAATCAATTAAATGTTACCAGGAATAAAAATCGAATCAATTTAATTAAGTGTCACATGGTGTCGCCATCTGTTGGCAGCTTTAACAAGAAATAAAGAGAATTTCCATGTACGGTGATACCCGCATTAAAAAAAATAATAATCAAAGTATTGAATCGTTGCCGACTGGTGGCGCCGCCCTCACAATTCGACACGGCCGTCTTGACCTTCACCCGTCCTCGGGTGTGTTATCTGTGGACAAAGAAAAAATCGAAAGGTAATCCGTTCGGCTAACCTGACATAAACTCTATGAAATAATCAGTAACAAAAAAAAAACATTACAATTTCAGCCATCAAATTAGATCATGATCATGCCATGTGGGTACTAAAACACGTTAGCCATCAACAAATCATAAGGAGAAAATGTATCCCATGTGTGGAATCATTCTTCACAACAGTAAAAAAATTGCCAGTCCATCGGCAGGTGATAACGTAAGATGTGCCAGTCCATCGGCACGAGCCAGTCCATCGGCAAATGTTAAATTAACAGTGAACCCATCGTCAGAAGGTAACCATCACAGCCGCGTAAGTGCTACTCCTCGCAAAGAGTATACTGCACAGAAAAAGCAGTCAACGTGCACCTCTTACATGCTCCGGCACTTCTGATGCGGCCACAACAATACCCAGTCCATCGGGTGTGCTTTCGGTCCATTGAAAACATAGTACTTGTGAACAGTGAATCCATTAAAATCAAAACAATGATTATCATAATTACTCACACAACTAACTCGAAACAGTGGCATTATCATCATCGTCATCGTCACATACAATATCTAATTCAGTGGGAACTTGTTGTTCAGGAATTTTTCTGATTCTATCATGGGGATATTTGTATGTTCTATTCGATGTAAGTGACTTTAGCACGTACCTATCTCCATCTAACACCTCAATAACTTTAAACGGTCCTTTGAATTTTGGATCCAATTTTAATTGATTTCTCTCCTCATTTTCTATTAAAACATAATCACCTACTACACAACTTTGAATCCTAGCTTTTGTACTGTCAAACCGACTTTTGTCATATTCGGAACTTTCAACTATATTCCGTGATGCCTGCTCTCTCATTGCATCCAAATCAATTTCGTCATTGTCATCAATAGTCATTAAATTTAAAGGTCTGGCCACCTTACCGACTAACAATTCGAGAGGACTCGCTTTAGTGACACGGTTAATGGTAGAATTCATGGCCAACTGAATGTCACCTAATGCATCTTGCCAGGAGCGATCTTTACTGGTCTCTACTGACGTCAACATACTTTTTAGGGTACCCATGACTCTTTCGACCTGGCCATTAGCACGACTAGCACCGGTAGCGATAAGATGCAATTCGATATTGTGACTACTACAAAAGCTCGCGAATTCCTTACTGGAAAAACAACGACCTTGATCTGCAATAACCCTTTGCGGAGCACCGAACAATGAAATTGCACTTCTAAGAGCCCTAATACTATTAACGCTGTCGATGTTCTTGGAGTGGTTCAAAAGAACAAACTTTGTAAATGCGTCTATTATAACGAAGACGTATTCTTTGACATTATTCTTGCCGCTAAGTTTGCCAGAGGCGTCTATATGAATGGTGTGCCAAGGAATCGCGATCTTAGGAATTGGATGCATTTCAGCTTGGACTCGACCAGTGTGGGGTTTTGACACTTTGCACGTGATGCAGCTGTCAACAAACTTGCGCACGTATTTCGACATGCCTGGGAACCAATAATGGTCATACACTTTTTCGAGCGTTTTTTCCCACCCAAGATGCATGATTGATTCGTGAACGTTGTTGATAACTGCCCAACGAAAGGCACGAGGAACCATTGGGATACACCGAGTACGTCCATTGCGCTGTACCTTGCGATGGAGAATATTTGAACGAACCTCATACGTTTGCCTAATATCCTCGGACAAGCACTCATTCTGCAAATCAGACACGATCTTGCGAATTTCCTCATCCTTCTCTTGTTCAGCCTGCAGCCAAGTACTAGACAGAGATGCTAAATCGACACGCTTCTGCTCTTGACGCTTCATTGGAGGTGGGGATTTAGCAGGAATGGGATTTCGAGACAGACAATCAACGTGGGACATTCTGGCGCCTTCCCGATGTTCAATGCTGAAGTCAAACGATTGGAGGTATGCCCACCAGCGATGTACTCGTGGGGACAAATCGACCTTTGTTTTGGAGGCCTTGACAGAGTTGCAATCGGTTACAATCTTGAATTTACGACCTTGAAGGTAATGTTTGAAATATTTGATCGCATTGACGACCGCCAAGGTCTCCAACTCATACGAGTGATACCTTGATTCAGCTGGAGAAGTACGACGACTGTAATAAGCTACCACATGCTGTTTGTTGTCTACTTTTTGAAGCAGCATAGCACCATAACCGTCTGCACTCGCATCGGTGTGCACCTCAATTGGGAGATCGGGATTGAAGATCATCAACACAGGCTCGCTAGTCAACTGCGCTATAATCTTTTGACGGATATCTTCATTTTCGGGCTGCCAATTAAGAGACTTGTTCTTGCTACTAGTGAGTTTATACAAGGGAGTCATAATCTTTGAGAAATCGCGTATGAATTGCCGAAAGTATGAGGCAAGGCCAATAAATTGGCGAAGTTGTGTGATAGTGGTCGGGGGAGGGAGCTTAGTTAGCGCTTCAACTTTACCCGGATTGGGTTGCACACGACCATCCTCAATAACAAATCCTAGATACTCGATTCGTTTCTTTAGAAAGGCACATTTTGACAAGTTTAGTGAAAAACCCGCTTTAGTCAAGACATCTAGTACAAGACAAAGACGCTCGAGGCCTTCTTCAACTGTAGAGGACAGGATCAGCACATCATCTATGTAGACCACAACAAAAGAATATGCAAGATCACCTAGCGCCTTCATGATTGCCCTCTGATAGACCGAACTTGCATTTTTCAAACCAAAAGGCATTGTGAGGTACTCCCATTGTCCTTCTGGTGTGACAAATGCAGTCTTTTCAATAGACTCAGGTGCAACCGGAATCTGATGATAACCACTTAGCATATCAAGAGCTGTGAACCACTTCGCATTACCTAACCTGGCCACTTGATCACTGATAAGCGGAAGAGGATACCTATCGTCAACTGTGTTATCGTTGAGCTCTCTGTAATCCACACACATGCGCTCCGAACCATCCTTCTTTTTGACGAGCAGCACCGGACTAGAGAATGGAGAGCAACTTGGCCTGATGACCTCCGCCTTCAACAGCTCGTTCACCTTGTCACGAACAATAGCCCTTTCCTCCACACCTAACCTATAGGGTCGCCTTTGAACAGTTCGATTAGGATCTACAAGACGAATATCTAACTGTCCCGTGGTGACTCGAGTAGTAGCTATCCCCGTCGAGAACGAAGCCCTGAACTGTTCCAGGGTGTCAACTAATTGCCCTCTATTCGCGGAAGGTATATCAGTAACAATGTCATCAAAAGAGATTGCCTCAGGATGGGACTTGTCCAATGAGCATGCATTTACTTCAACACTACGAGAAAAGGTCAGCTTGTCACGAGTCATGTTTACATTTAAACCCTGTGTTAAAATCTCACGACCTATCATTATGTCACTGTTAAGAAAGGAATCGGGTATGACGTGAAAACGAATTTCTAAATTCAGGCCATCAATTTCTACTTGACAATCTATTTGCATCAAACTATGAATACTCGATTGGCCAATGCCAGTTAATGTCACAGTGTTGTTCAACCGTTTACCGGGAAATTTGGAAGCAATGGATTCTTTAATGAGAGAGCACTCAGCACCGGAATCATAGTGAAAAGAAAACGACTCACCAGCAACTTTCAATAGTCCAGTAGGGTTGCTGATTGTGCACAGTTCCACCCGCCGCTGGTTGTTGCTACTGCTGGCTGCTGCGGCGCCGGGATTGCTGCTGTTGCTTGCACCGCCATTGCCAGGAGCGGTTTTGCCCGGGGTGGAGTGTGGTGCACGAGGACACTTGTTGGCGAAGTGACCCGCTAGTCCGCATCTGTAACATGTGACGCCAGACACATTGGGTTGCTGTTTGGTTGAAGAAGTAACTTTATTAAAAGTGGAACGATCACATGACCTTTTGGGATCCTTGGAGCGGCAGTCGATGCTACGATGTCCCAACTTCCCACACGAGAAGCAACGTACAGGTCCAGCAGGTGCAGCAGGAGCAGGTCGCGGTCGCTTATGGTAGGATGCATCGTTTGAATAGTCGCTATTCTTCCTCTTCATGTAGCAGCTGGCTTGCAGTTCACGTTGCATTTGCTCTCTGGTCTTTACTTCAGTGGTAAAAGCCGTGCGTTGAAGTCTTCCATCAAATTGAGACACGTGAGCCAGTACCATGGCTAAGGTTATTTGCTCCGTCGTCATGTCTTTAAATCGAGCCATCAATGTCGTTGACAGTCGCGCAGCATACGACGCCATGTTTTCATCATCCTTGGGTTTGCTATTGTGCATGTTGATGAGGGTAGCAGCAGGGGTTTCAATCAATCCATATCGTGCCAGAAATAAATCTTTAAACTGGAGCCATGTCATACCAGCAAAGGAAATCTGGGATAACCATTGTGAAGCGTTTCCCTTTAATGCTCCACTGAGTGCCAGAATCAGTGCACTTCCCTGTTGTTCACTTTCAGTGAGGCACAAATCCACTGTGGTACACCATGCACGAGCATCAACATCGGCCTTGTCGGGGTCAAAATCCGGTAAAATAATTTTTCGGTTACTCACAGGTCGTATGGAGTCAATCAGAGCCATCATGTTCTTGTTTTGCACTTCCAGTAATGTACGCAGAAAATTTTCGTCAAAACGTCCATCGCTTTGTGTCCGATTGAATCCCACTTCTTCTGATGTCGCATCATGGACAGCCGGGGCGGGAGACTGGGCGTTTTCAGGGGCATCGGACATAGCGATAGGTTATTTGACCACGAGAAGAAAGAAACACTATTCGCGCAATCACTGTCTTTTATTTACAACCATCACTGTACATTATTGTAATTCACGATAAGCACAATAAAGTTTAAACTTAATTAGCGTAACGGCCTACTTAATAATTGTGAGCTAAAAATAACTTATGGCAGCACGGAAACAGACAAGTCTCTTGGCGGAGATGTTTACTCGATCACGAACCAAAGTAAAGTGTGTATAAAAACTAAATCAACTCGACCACGTGGAGTACAATTCCCGCCAAGGGCCATGTCCAAGCGAGGGGGAAAAGCTGTCAACCAATCGCTTGCGTTTCCAGTCTACCAACCTAACAAATTAAATTACAACCAATCACAAAAATAGAACGAACGGAAATCATACAGGTTGGCCAACATAATCAATTAAATGTTACCAGGAATAAAAATCGAATCAATTTAATTAAGTGTCACATGGTGTCGCCATCTGTTGGCAGCTTTAACAAGAAATAAAGAGAATTTCCATGTACGGTGATACCCGCATTAAAAAAAATAATAATCAAAGTATTGAATCGTTGCCGACTGGTGGCGCCGCCCTCACAATTCGACATACATATGTATAAAAAGGGGAGTCTGCATAATCATAACTTTGACATTGAAAAATTGTGTTTCTCTCAGTTAACGTTTGACAACGATAACTAATTGTAAAGTTGCCGAAACGTCAGGGGGCTCAAATAATGTCATAATTCGTTTAAATTATTTTATACTAAACATACTTTTAACAAGTGTTAAATTTCCAAGCTATAAAAGCAATTGTGAGCACGGTTGCAATTGCAAGCAAAGTCGTGAACTTTTTTGTGTGATTTAATAAAGCTCACTGGAGAGGAGAAGACCTCGATACGATGCAGGAAAATTGGATCGCGTCCGGTGTTTTCCACGTGACTGCACCAACCACTCGGCGCAGAGCCCAACCGTATGGGCGGGCACGCCTGCCGCACTCGACCCCGCGGGTCCCGCTGTGTTGGACCGCTGCCTCTGACAGCACGATGCCGTTGCCCGTTTTCCCGCATTGTCCAGCCTAATTGACTAGGTTATCATAATGAATGAATAGATTATTCCGACTATGACTTATTTCACCTATCGCAGTGTGGGTATTGAAATCGAACAAAGCCAATGTCGGCAGCAGTATAAAAATTTAATTTACTTACTAGGTAGGTAAGCTATTTATTTGTGCAAGTCCCGCAATGTTACTATGATACAAACCATTTAATTTGTAACATCGTTTTTAGATACATCAATGTTTAATATGGCCACTATGTATATATATGTAGTTTTTAAGTCAGTTATCAGTTTATTTATTGCTTTCATAGGTTACATAGATGGACGATACAGAATTTTATTTCGCTATGAAACCCTGCAGGGCACTGCAACTATTAATAAATAAGTTTACAAATTTAACAGAACATCTAACTAAGTACATAAATATACACTTTGTTTCTCTTCTCTCAAGTATAGTGTCCCACCAAAAACATTTCATGTAAAATTGGCGGTTAAGACTCACATGCTCATAGCGCTTTCTCTGTAAAAAAGTTATCAGATCCCTGGAAAAGGCAAGGCCCTAAGCCCTGAGTTTACTAACCTTACACCTTGGCTTCAAAAGTATGGCTTGGCCGTTTCATGGAGTATCGTAAATAAGTCAAACGAACTGTCTGGCCCATACGGTATCAAGTAATTAAGTTTATTTACGCACATATCATTAGTGCTCTAAAATGCGTTCAGAAATCGTAGGAAATTACCAGCATTATTACAACCAATTTTACTATGAGATTTTTTTTTGTCTGTGGTAGTAGGTAAAATCTGTACTGTAATGTTATTACAGTACCGATTTTTGTAAGGTTACGAGTTTAAATTAGGAACAGCTGTCAAAACACAAGTTGGTCTCTATTCTAGTATCCATAGATATTGTAGTGTTCACTAGGGTTTCCTATTGGGATACTTCAATAAACACATTAATCGGGCAGAATTTGTACGTCATTTAAAAAAAAGTACGATAAAGGTTTTGGAGATTTTGAACAAAATTAGTGGCTTGGGCAGAAAGTATGGTTCCTAGCCACGCCACCTAAAATAGCGCAGTAGGACTGTTGATTCTTATTTTTATAGTGTTAAATAATTGTACGAAAATTGTTCGTCCTGAATATAAACAACCCGCCGTCCAACCGTCCGTCCGTCCGTCACCAGACTGTATCTCATGAACAACATGTATCAAGTCATAGCTAGAGAGTTGAAATTTTCACAGGGGGTGTATTTCTGTTGCCGCTATACGACAAACACTAAAACATAATAAAAGTAATATTTAAGGGGGCTCCCATACAACAAACATGATTTTTGGCCGTTTTTGGTACGGAACCCTTCGTGCACGAGTTCGCTCGCACGGCTCGCACTCGGACGGTTTTTTTTTATATACATCAAATCTTTTTTTGTGCGACAAAGCAAGGTCGATTTAAGATTTTATAGAATAATTTTACGAATATTGTTCGCCTTGAAAACAAACAAAATAATACGTAAATAGGTGTACAAAATAAAATATAAATATTTGATTTTAATTAATTTAATTAACAAAATAAATTCGGATCCTCTCCGTTAGCCCGAAAAACTTTCTTCCTAATTATTCATTAGCTGTAATTTTACAATTCCGGATTTTCATAATCCTTTATATCATAAAACCGAATTCACAGTAGCCCTAATATAACATGAAATTTAGTATCAGTAATGATTAGGTTTAATTATAATTAGGAATAATAATAATTTGTTTATTTCATATTATTGTACTTGATATTTAGTTCATGTAAATATTAGAGCATTTGACATTTAGGTGTAACAATATTACATCTAATGAAAATTATACCTAACGTTGTTAGTTGTAGTAAAGTTAGCACTAACGTTATCAGGGCAAATCAAAAATTTATTTCTGCATATACGGAATTTCGGAGTCCGCTATTAAGAGGAAAGCCGAAAGAAACTCAACAGTAAGCATTTTTTTCTTAAATAAACTTAAAACATTTTCTATAAGCAAATTACAGTAATTCAAAATTTTAAGTATAATTTTTCTTAGAGATTATTAAAGATTTCTGAAATGGCAAGTGGGGAATACCCATAAATTCACACGTGAATTCGTGACGCCATAAATAAACGTCATGAGTAGTAAGACTAGTGTCGTCACACATGATGATTAACGTAGGTACATTAATAAGTGAGCGCGTATAACGACATCAGTCTTACTATTTATGACGTTTGTTGCCAAATCATCAAAGCATTTCCAGGTTTCCTTTATAGGCCGGCAATGTGCTTTATAATGACCCACACCAGTACATGACAAGGGAGGAATGAATTCAATCACTGCACTCAATGAAAACACTTTGTCACATAATAATATTTCGGTTGGGATGTCATTCAACGTAAGATCAATATCCAATTCAAAAAAAATTAAATGATCAGACAGCTGATAATTAATGATCAGTTTTCCCTGGCATGTATCATTTTGACAATCACTTTGACTTGTTTCAATCATAGATGAAGCTGCATCAGCTAAAGCGGATAAGCCACGCTCAGACAAGATCAGCAAATTTAAAGGAATTATGGAAATTATTCTTGTTATCACTCGATCACATTTTGAACATAATTTTGTATATTTACCACTAAATATATCATTATACAATATTTTCTCCAATATATAAGTAACATTACAGCTGCAGTCTATCGATTCAACGGTGCCATGAAATGTAGAGGCGAAAAATGATTTCAGTAGCTCTGTCCTTTTTTTATATACATCAATAACGTAATCTTTGTGCTTCAAAGCAAGGACAATTTGAGAAAATGTATTTTCCAGGGAATTGACAAATAAGCTGATTTCTAAATGTTCAACGCAAGCAACTACAATTGCTTGAATCAAAGCATCAAATGCACATGTATTTGAAACTATAACATGTTTGATTCCAGAGTTTGACATATTACCATTGGTAAGAAAATCAATTTGATCCCGACATTTTTTTGGTTTTATAACATCTCTCAATGGCACTGACTTCTGTGTTTCCCCTTTGTTACGCCAATTTTCTATCAGTGTTGGTTCCTTTCTAAATACAGATTCCTTATAAAAGCTTTCTTCGGCCTTTTCAATTTTACTAATAGATTTTTTAACTTTTGTGACTTTTTTGTTGTCTTCGTCATTTTTAAATACATCCCGGTAAAGACACCGTGCCGATTTAATTTCCCCAGTTAAGAACTCTGTATGCTGTGTTATAAAATCCATTTCACTCGTGTCAGTCCATTTTTTTACGTATAACTAATTTCTTCAAAGTTTTGAAGTAGCTTTCTACGTTACTGCTACTAGCTACATCAACAGGTACTATTTTAAAAAAAGGAACCATCAAATTCGACCAAAGAGGCAATTTTGTCAGTAACTTCCTTAAACTGTCTACAAATCCAGGTAAATAAAATATGTTGTCATATGGTGTGTCTTCACATAATTCACTATGTACTTTTTCAGAAAAAACAATTTTGTCATACCAAGTAACTATTGAGATGTGCCCCAAATCTTCATCGACGATTGTACTCTCATTATTTGGCAACTGAAAAATGTCCTTTTCGGAATAGTCTGTAATGTTTTCTGAACTCTCTTTATGCTGTTTAAGTTTTTGTTTAGCATCTTCGCATTTGCTGATGGTACCGTCATCATGTAATCGATCAAATTTATGTAACGCAATAACGACTAATTGATGGATCTTTTGCTTTTTTAAAACATGTGCACGATTTTAAGCATAACAGGTGCAGAACATAAAATCGCTTAACGCGTTTGTCCACAAATTTGAAGCAAACTAGGGCATACAATAATTTCACAAAATGCGACGTGTCTAAACGAACGAAACATTCCGGCAAGGTTGTCTCAGTATATTCCAATATTTTGAAACAGTGATTAATGTATTCTTTAGTTGAATTAAATCTTGTGAATGTTTTAACAATTCTCCTATAAGGGCAGCAGAGTCATCGCACATCACTTCGTTAGGTTTTCTTATTGCTCCTGCCCAACTACACAGCCAATGATGTATAGTTGCTAACGTTTGGCTGCTTGATATCATTTGTGTCAGGGGGACTGAAGTTGATTTTATTTTAAGCATAACGACATACAGAAATAAATGATTTGACTTATAACAGTTTGTGAAATCATTGGGCGGATAAACCTTTTTGAATATCGATCCTGTCGCATCTATACTCAATTTAGTATGAATAACCTTTGAAATTGTATTAAAAAATATTTTTTGCATGACAAAAAAAGGTACGACCGACACAGATTTGATAATACTATCGTACGGGTTTGTAAAGGACATTATCCATAAAGCTATAATAACGATTTTGTGATAATACTTCGAACGATTTCGTAAGTTTTGAAATGATTTCAGGGTAGGTATGAAAGGTGGTTCCTGCACATCATCATCTTTCATATGTTCATGAAGCATTTTATTTCGCAAGACGACTGGATATTGGTTTTCCAATTTTTGTGTTAAATTCTGCTTTTGAAAAGAAGTCAATTTATTTTTTCTTGAACTGTGAATTAATTTTTTGTCCACATTTACAAAAGTACATTCAATTTTGACTGCAGAACCACTTTTTTGGGTTAATACCACAATGGTTGCGTTACAATCCTTACAAGTGCCTGTACATTTAACATTATAATCGTCACTAACACTGTTGTGTCTAAAGTTCCAAATGCAACGATTATTCGTATTCTTCCAAATCCATTCACAATAAAAATTTGTCCATTTTGATTTAGGTAGTATCTTTCTAGTATGGCAACGAACTGTTGGCTTTGCGGGGTCATTCCTTTTATATACCGCAATTTCTGGTCGAACATTTTGCCAATTTTCTAGACTGACATTAAAAGACACAACTTCTTGACTAGGATCTTCATCTGTGCTACTTTGATAAGCTTCAGTACTTACTGATGAATCATCGTTGATACTAGTGCTAGGCGTTTTTATTGAATCTGGTTCTAAAGGTTTTTACTTACATCTTTGTAAACATTACTTTCACTTGTTGGTAGTTTGTCAATATTTGAAAATTGATCCTTATAAACAAGGAAGGCCGCTTTCTGCTCTTCAAGACTTACAGATAATCGTTTTCCGCGTTTCATATTTGCATAGGACTATTATACGCCGCAATTAATATATATTTTTATCACTAACACGTACTTGTGCACTATTTCGCATTAACGACAGAAACAAACTACGAACTAATTTACTGCAGTTCTTAGTAAACTATTACGTCGGTCCAGGGTACTTAAAAAAAATGGAAGCATGCGTGTAAGTGTGCGTGTTGTATATCTGGTAAGTACCTCCTTTAAGCAGAATTATATTCTATTAGTATGGTACCCTAAAAAAGTGCCTTGTAGTGATTTACTACCATCAACTGGGGAATGACTAGCCATATTAATAGAATATAACGCTGCTTAAACGAGGTACTTACCAGTTAAACAACGCGGAAAACAGAAGTATAAATAACAAATCCATTGCAACACAATACTAATTTGCCTATTACACAGCAATAACAAACCAAAAACATCAATTCAAGTTACTTTACCGCCTTTTTATTTTTTAAACATAATACGCAGGACATAATAAGCATATTCGAGCTACATGTTTTACCGCACCAAATCTTATACCATAAACTAATTTTCTTTTTAGTTTCGTAATTTTGCTTACACAATCTAAAATATAGTTGGCTGTATGCAGTTTTTCCTTGGTCCATTGAATGTTAGTAAGCAAATTTAAAAAGTTGAATTTAAAAATTATTTACGTTAGTAAATGCTTTTCATTGTGTGGACACCCTAATAAGCACTCTGCTAAGGAAATATTAAGGTGGTTGCAGAGGAAACAAAACTAGACATTCCACGCTAGATGGCGCTGGGAAGCAAGATTTGTAGTTTTTGTGTATTATTTCGCATGTTACTCTAGTTTGAAGTAAAATTTGTATCTTGGGCAGTCCGCGTATTTGTCTTTTATTCATGTAGTATTAGTAGCACGTCATAAATTGTCGTATTCTCCCATGTGTTGGCAATTTGTGAAAAATCAGCAAGTACTCACACTAATAGACACTAATTGTGAGTGTGTGCGGGTGATTCATTCATTAAAGGGTCGCGTATCATCTGTCAGTTTGATAGTAAGCGCAGAATAAATAAGCAGGCATGATATTTTGATTTTGATGATGAAGTAAAGATGCACCTCTAGCACAACTGTGACACGCAACTCTTTCTCGCGCGAATAATATTTCCTATCTCTTTCTTTGCGGTACTGTAGGAGACTGACGGGCGATGCTATGTCGCGCGACAAGAAACGTGAAGCCTAGTTGTATTAGACGGGCTGGATTGTCAAAATAAATAATACGAAGAAATTAAAAATCTTTGGCAGTTCTACATTTTTTAAGTATGTGGTGAAATTAAATAAGTATTTTTGTTGGGTTTCTGTTCTGATATATTGTGATTCTGATTTGTGATGTTATTGAGTTTGTCCTAAGTTTTTCTAAATGACAGATTGGGGTATAGCAAAAACGGCCCAATTTTAGGACACAAATTTTGTTGAGAAATATTTTTCTCATTTTTGTTACTTTTTTGATTAGAACTAAAGAATACATTCAAATAAGCCTGGGACTACACTTGTACTATCATCTATTCTGTGCTGGGACTTAAAAAATTACGATGAAAAAAATCACAAGTATACCTCTGTTTTTTATTACTTATTGACAAGTACGGGCCCTTTTTGCTATACTCTGACCTGATATAGAAAAACCCGACATCAAGAATAGTACTGATTAGGGTTGGGATTTTCGTGGTTCCATGGAGTCTCTAATTGTAAAAATGTTCAGTCTAAAAATATACCTACTAGAACTACTACTAACTGAGCGCATCACCAGTTGTTTGCGCCACGCTTCAAGATCCCGAGCTAGCTCGCGCCATATAAAAATATATGACAATATATTGTTATTATACATATATGGATTTTAGAACCACCAACCACTAAATAAAATAAAACAATTTTTGTTACGTGTTGGTTTTATTATAATACTAGTGTTCGTGTGAGTTGTAGACGTCGCTTTAATTCGAAATGGTGGATTATTTCTCTTTTTAACCCCCAGATCTTCGCCGTTTTCAATTTTTTCGTTAAAACTAGATCTATTACGTAGGCTTCTTTCTGTTTAGTGCTGTTTAGTTGTTAGTACGGCTGCCTGAAAACGAAGGTTTATATTTACATATGTGGTTTGCAGGTACATACGTTGTAATATTATTGTTTTGTAGAAAATTATAAGTTTCTGCAGCTTTTCTTGGATGAAGTCTTCATCTGCATTGTAGTGTTCACTAGGGTTTCCTATTGGGATACTTCAATAAACACATTAATCGGGCTTTCAGTAAACCTGCAGTGCGTCCGCCACCGGTGACGTCTGTCAATGTAATGACCGATAGCTGGCGGATCGAGGCTACATTTATTATCTATAAATGTCTATATACTACATCTCTCCCTTTTTACCAATTAGAAATTGCTTGGAATTAGGTAGTTACAAGTATTACAAGCCTTTAGTAGACTTACTCACTGTCCCGCCCAAGTGTCAACTAATTCTGTTTAGGGTCCACTTCCAGGCGCCCTACACCACACAGCTATGACAAACACCAACACACGAAATGCTCGCTCAAAGATCTCGAAGACCAACAACACAACGCTCTTTACACTATGTCGATTACGACGTCTCGTTAAGAACCCGAGCTGTTTTGTATTATGATTTTATAATCCTCTTTGTAGTTAGTTTTCTTCAAGTTAATACAATTAGTAGTCAACATGAACAATTTGGTCTTCTACTTATTTATTTTAATCATACCCACTTTTTTCCTTTATCCCATGGAAACTTCTATGCCGCCCTCCATATCCCGTTGACAACTTTTTTTTTTGCTTTATTTTTTTATCTTTATTTCAGTTCGTTTCTATTTTATTATTTATTTCCAATTTGTTATTACTTTTATTAACTATTCAGTAAATTTATATTTTTTTACCATCTCATACCTACTAAATGTTTCTAAGATATTTATTAAGTATTTACTCATGCGGTAGCTAGAAAGCTATTTATTTATATTTGAAAGTTTATAATATCTACCGGCGCTTCTAAACAAGGCTTGCGTGATAAAGAAGCGCCGCAATAAAACTCACAGATTGCATTTTTAATATAATTCTATCAAGCCTGTCAGCAAAATATATAAATTAGTTCAAAGATTTTAATGAAGATTTTTTCCGAGCTTACTTTCCTTATCGTAAAATGCCGTAAGTATATTCACTTCTAAGCCAGTGATAGTTCTCGACATTAGTGACTTGAAACAACATTCCTGATACTTGAAAACAATATTCTGAAATCAAAGCAAATTTAAAATTTAATTCGTTTCACACAACCCATTAGAACTAGTTCTGCAATATAAACTTGCCCTGAACCTTGTTTGACACAACGCTTTAGAGGATACATCGAGGATACACAAAGGATACCGTTTCGAAGTCGCGACAGCGTGCAATATGCTGTAGTCGCCGATCAGTCTGTCGCGGTCGCGGCTAACCGGTCCCCGTACGCGTTCGCGATAAGGAAAAGTTCTCCCACACCAATGTGGGTAGGGAGGGAGTCACACTGGTGGAAAGGAAGAGCAAGACGCGCATGGTGCCCCACAACACTAAGTGGCACAGACACCGTGTCCAACGAGAGAACATGAAGGTGTACCACTTCAGACCTGTCACTACGTGCAATTCAGCTCGTTAGAGCTACGCGTGTCCCAGCAGCTACAGGCTGCTACTACCTGCCTAATCCTGCCAGCCTGTCCAGCACAACTATGCCTCGCGACTTAGCGTTAGCCGTCACTCCTTCACATTACTGCACAGCAAGAGACAGGCAAATATCTCGCGCGAGAAATAGTCGCATGTGACAGTTATGCCAGAGCTGCGGGTCAAACAACGCAACGGAGCCACGCTGTTATGTCGCTTAAGCCATTAAGGCGCTTATTAAATTAAATCTAACTAGATTTAAGTTTGGTCTGCATGTAGTTTTGTAGTTCCAAAGCATGTAGGGTTAATTACTGTAATATCGTGTAACTTATTTGAAAAATAAATGAATTATTAAAACAAAGGTCTATACACTTGATACCAGAATTTTTAAGAATTGCGACATGTAGCCTTATCTGGATAATTATTTCACAACAACCATCTTGTCAAGCGCTTAAGAACTAGTGCTTGCTCTTTTCCCCCTTTTACCATCAATTATTATCTTCATTATTATTTATCTTCAATTATTTAAAATGAAACTGAAGCTGAAAGTAGCTAACTTGCTTAATACGTCATCATGTACTCTCGTTCAATATTCTCACTAAGGCCATCATTATAATTTGTCATCTAAAATTCCGATATACCATTCAAAAGAATATGAGAATCCAAATTTTCGAAATTGCAACTAAAGTCCAATTGAATTGAGATGTTGAAATCGCGTCTTTTCGTATAGGATCTAGATTTTAAATCACAGATAAACAAAATCCAATTTTATTGCGGCATTCATTTAGAATACCAGACCATTCTCAATGTAAGGTTGATAACCAATTCCAGTTTAATGGAGCCATTCATTTGAAATACAGGACTATTGACAATTTAATTAATGTTTTCAAACGATTCCTATTTAATGAAGGCACTTATTTGGATTCCTAAACTAAATTGCAACTATAAGATCCAATTGAATTAAGATCTTGAAACCGCAACATTTCTAATTGGATCGAGGTTTTAAATTACAGTGATATACTAATTCCAATTTAATTCCGGCTTCCATCTGTAATACCAGACCATTCTCAATTGAAGGTTGATAAACAATTTCCATTTAATGGAGGCATTCGTTTGAAATACCGGACTATTGTCAATTTAATTAATGTTTCCAACGATTCGAACTCAATGGAAGCTCTTATTCTAAATACTAAACTATTGTCATTATAATGGAGGTTGTTAAACAATTCCAACCTAATAGGTTAGGCATTCGTTTGAAATACCGGACTAATGTCAATTTAATTAATGTTTTCAAACAATTCGAACTTAATGTAAGCTCTTATTCAAAATTCTAACTTTTGTCAATATAATGTAGGTTGTTAAACAATCCCAACCTAATATAGGCATTCATTTTAAATGCCAAACTTTTGTCAATTAATTCCAATTTACTGAAGGCTTTCAGATCTCTAGTATCCCAATTGAATGGTAGTCAAAACCAAGTCATATTCCCATGTTACGGACCCTCTGAAACCTCAGATATTCCAATTTAATGAAAGTCTTAAAAAAACAGCCGTTTTCAATTGAATGAAAGATTTAAAGCACATCATATTTCAATTTAATCGACGCGTCGAAGCCACCGATATTCAAATTATAATAGAAGTCTCAAAAGCACATACTCCCCAGTTTATGAACGCTTTGAGACCTTAGATTCAGGTTCATTACAAATTTGAATTTAATATCTGCTGGTATGTAATTACTGATTTTGTTATACCAAATTGATTACATGTGACATATGCACCTATGTGTGTCATGTGTACTAATACATGACCCTTGAGCTGGATGTTCATACGGTTTATCAGCTATACAAGATACTCTGGATAATTATTCCAAAAAACATTTTCAACGTAAGACAAGTAAGCTTATCACACTATAATATTTAACCCGTCAATATATTTTGGAATTCAGAACAATCAAGCCCACTCCATAGGATAGTATTAAGTAGCGTATTCAATTAAGTACGCACGCACAAATTAACAGTCGTATAAATTAAATAGACGCCTAGCAGTCCAATCGTTTTCCCAATCTGTTCATAATTATAATATTGTGATTCGTCATCCACTGCGCCACTGCGCAGTCGAAGATTAGTAACACGACCAATTCGAGAATTACGCTAAACTGCTAAATATTTATATTCCTCGAGTGCACAACTACAAATTAATATTCAAAATAATACACTTCGCCTGTGTTCCTATTTATTTAACTTTCCACAAGGTGGTGCTTTGTGGGTAGGCCTCAGCCTCATGTCGTGGGTAGGCCTCAGCACGAATTCCGTGACTAATATACACTACCCAAAATAAAATTATCCTACATTTAGCAACCGAAAACTTGTGTTAATAGTCTTATCACCCCAAAGAAACCGCATCTACTTTTCCAATGCCCTTGTCGTCCCTTTTTATTTTCCAAGAAAATACTGTCAACGACGTCGGTAATTACGTCAATGATTTTTAAGTCAAATTTAACTCACGCTTTTATTCCGTTGCTTTATACTCGTCGCCATTGTAGTGTTCACTAGGGTTTCCTATTGGGATACTTCAATAAACACATTAATCGGGCTTTCAGTAAACCTGCAGTGCGTCCGCCACCGGTGACGTCTGTCAATGTAATGACCGATAGCTGGCGGATCGAGGCTACATTTATTATCTATAAATGTCTATATACTACATGCATGAACTTTAATTGACATTATTTTTGTTGATAAATCAATGAAGGAAATCATCTTGTAGTAATCCCTTTTGATGAAGCTCTAAGCTGGCCTTGAATCTGTAAAGAAATTATTTATTACGTCACAAAAATGCCAGCAATGGAAATCGCCCGCTGTATGCAGTACCTATTATGTGATTATCTAACAGGGTGTTAGGGTAATTAATGTTATTACAGTTATCCTTCAAGGAGGAAACTTAGTTACTGAATCGATAATTCCAAAAGGATTTGGTTTCCCACACCTATTGAAAAACATGGGTAGGTCTTGGTATCAATTCAGTCAGAGAGAAGAAACTACCTATATGAACCCACTATGAACAGCTTTGTTTTTTTTTCATCACCCAAAGCGAGCGATTGCGTTCAGTTTTTGTGGTTGGCTACGGTTGTCATCACACCATGCTTGTCTTCGCCTAAAAAGAAAATAGCGCGAGACACCTCTTTCACGGCAGGACGCTTCGATTTGACCTAATGTTTACAAACACAATACTTTCCCCGCAATTTCTGACCCATGATATCGCAATATCGTTTAGGGATCACTATGTCCTGAGTACACATGTTTATTATATGCACGTTTCATTATTCACACTTTACATAAAGTAAAACTCACGAAACGAAAAAAATGTAAACCAAACATGATTCATTTTTATACGAATTTCCACAATTGACAGTATTGAATTGACACAATTCATTATTTCATTCACAAGATTAAGTGCGTTCGAAATCTGTTCCACTTTATTGTTATGAGCAAATAAACCTATTGTTATCTTTAAAAACCAAATGTTTCCAATTATTTGTTACATGTTTAATGAAAGCTGTAATCATTTAAAAATAAACTGTTATGCATTCATATCGAAACATCAATTTAAATTTATTATCCTAAATCATAAGTTAAGTAGTATTATATTTCAGAACGCACTGTTCATGCTTTCGTCATCAGCTTTACGTGCGCTTACGTTTGTATGTGTGTAAAAGCAACGCACACATACATATATGGACAATATATCAACGGGTTTTAAAGCTTTAATAACTTTGTAATTGTATGATTTATAGCAAAACTGATTTCCTTGGCGAATATATGATCGCTTAAAGATTTTTTTAAGAATGTTTAATAACCTAAAGCCATAACCGACTAAGTGTGTATTGATCAAACGATTTGTATGAAAGTGACATCTCTGCAACCACCTTAAAAAGCAATGTATCCTATATTATACGCCATCAATCCACTTTAAAAAAATAAATATATGTAGTCAAACTTTTTAACTAAACCTCAGTACGATAAACCTTTCCATAATGTAGGATATTTTTATTACTTTATCTACGCACATATCATAAGTGCTCTAAAATGCGTTCAGAAACCGTAGGAAATGACCAGCATTACTACAACCAATTTTACTATGAGAACTTTCTTATCTGTGGCAGTAGGTAAAATCTGTACTGTAATGTTATGACAGTATCAATTTTTGTAAGGTTATGAGTTTAAATTTGGAACAGCTGCCAAAACTAAAGTAGGTCTCTATTCTAGTATCCATAGATATTAATATTGTTATCGATACGAAACGTCAAATCAGTATGTTTTTTTATAAAAACCGCACGACATTTGATCTCGAGTGACATGAGAATATGGATACATTCGTTTGTATATGATTTAGAAAAAAAAACATTCGTCTTGACGGAGGTTCGAATTGCCGCCATTATTGTTGTCATTTTCTTTGCTGTTACGAAAGTATAATTGTGATAAGTTTATTGTAATTCACATTTTAGTTGAAAATATTGTTTCAATGTAAATGTAAATTACAACTATTACAATAAATAATCTGTTTATGTATTTGTTCAGTTTTATTTCTTACTGCATCAGTATATGTCGTTTTTAGATATTTTACAGGTAGCACTAGTGGTGCCGGTCATTTCCTTATGGCTTCTGAACCCATCTTAGAGTACTTATGATATGTGTTTAGATAAAGTAGTGTATACAACTGTACATAATTAGGCCTTAAAACACTCGTGTGATCCTATTATGAAACTCGCTGACGCTCGTTTCATAAAACCACACTCGTGTTTTAATGCCTCTCATTATGTATCAGTTGCATAAACGACTATTATTATTCATAGTGTGTGGACTGAGGGGCCACAAACAAATATAAATTTGACAAAATTGTTTAATAGTTGTGGTTTTGTTTAAATTTTAAAATCTTCCTTGCGATTTTTACTAATGTTTGCAAAGAAAAATGCATTTTTTTACAAATGTACGGATTTATTCGTTATTTTATGTGGTCTCAAACCAGGAACCTGGGACCACAGAAGGAAGACTGTGACACCTCCTGTGAAAATTTTAACTCTCTAGCTATCACCGTTCATGAGATACAGTCTGGTGACGGCCGGACGGACGGTTGGACGGCGGGTTGTTTACATTCAGGACGAACAATTTTCGTACAATTATTTAACACTATAAAAATAACAATCAACAGTCCTACTGCGCTATTTTAGGTGGCGTGGCTAGGAACCATACTTTCTGCCCACGCCACTAATTTTGTTCAAAATCTCCAAAACCTTTATCGTACTTTTTTTTTAAATGACGTACAAATTATGTACATATCTTGAACATTTGTTTACAATAATCTGGATTCAAATTGCGTCTGTGGCGTGGGCAGGAAGCATCACATGGCGGATCGAGGGTACATTTATAATCTATAAATGTCTATATACCACAGATATGTCCCCCGGTCAGAATGTACGTAAGCCGGATTACCAAACATCGTAAAAATAGTATCTAGATGCTTTATGACAGTTTTCGCACTAATGTCAGAGCACGGGAAAGCAAAAGGGAACCGTGAGTACTCGTCAATGATTGTTAAAATAAATCTATTATTCGATTTTGATGGTACGGGTCCTTTAAAATCGATGCTCAGTTTTTCAAACGGCGCTATAGCTTTGATCAGTTTGTTTTGCTGGTCAGACTTAAGGAACCGAGGCTTGACTTCAGAGCAGATGCGGCATTCGCTAGTTATGCGTCTTATTTCCTCGATGGTATAAGCCAAATTCCTAGAGCGAACCCAATGCGCCATTCTGGTCACTCCAGGGTGACAGAGGGCTTCGTGGAGCACTCGTAGCTTCGAAGGCGTCGTGACGATAGCGCAAACCCCAGATAGAGCATCTGCTACATGGTTCTGTGCCCCAGGCCTGTATATGATGTCGTATTTATATGCAGATAGTTCTAATCGCCAGCGCTGAATCTTCTCGTTTTTAATTTTGCTAGAGTGCTTCACATCGAACATGAAAGAGACAGATCGTTGATCAGTGATTAGCAGAAATGCTTTTCCTATGAGAAAATGTAGCCACTTCTTCAACGATTCTCCAATTGCGTAAGCTTCCTTCTCAATAGCAGAATGATTCTGCTCGCTTTGATTGAGTTTCCTCGAATAGAATGCCCTGCCTGCTTGAGAAAGAGTCGCTGCAATTGAGTGTTCAGACGCATCGGTTTCTACGGTGAATGGCACGTTATCATCAATCGCGTGAACGCAAGATTTGACAACGTCATTTTTAAGTTTTTGAAAATCTTCGATCAATGCGTTGTTCAATGGGAATGTTTTAGTTTTGGATAGCTCGTTTACCTTTTCAGAGAAGTTTGGTATCCACTTTGAATAGTGGGCGAACATGCCCAGGGCTCTCCGCATACTAGGCAAATCGTGAGGTGGCGGTAAATTTAGAAGTCGTTCTAATCTGTCATTATCGGGTTTTATTATAAAGGGTGAGTACTATTAAATTGTCGCCATTTGACTTTTAGTTTACAAAATGAAATAATATCGTAAAAACTCAAAATGATTTATTTACAAGAAAGGGCATGATAAAATAAATCAGTTAACCCAATTTTATGGTTTCTCCAGGTTACGACGAGAGAATTCTCGGACTTTACTCTTGACGCGTTTCATAGAATTTTGCACGGATTCAGTCTTGATCAGTTTAGTACATTTTATCCATTTCCTTTTGAAATCGGGTAATGATGTAGCCGGTTGGCATGTTTTCCGCAATTTTGTTTTAATATTGGCCCAGTATTTTTCAATTGGCCGCAGTTCTGGGCAATTTGGCGGATTCATATTTTTCGGTACCACATCGACAGAATTCTGTTTATACCAGTTCAAAGTGCCAGCTGAATAATGACAACTTGCTAAATCTGGCCAGAACAATGTCGAAACAGTGTGTTTTCTTATGAGTGGTAACAACCTTTTTTTTAAGCATTCGGATTTATAAATATCCGTCTTAATAGTGCCTGTACAAAAGGCGAACTTCTCATGCCGCACTGGCATATTGCTTGCCACACGAGGTACTTTTTGGCGAATTTCTCCACTAGAATCACTCTTTCTGATTCATGCAGACTTGATATGTCGCGAGAAGAAAAGTATTGGTTTCCTGGTATTGATTTGAAATCAGCCTTGACGTATGTTTCGTCATCAATAATTAAGCAACCTGTTTTTTGAACCAACAGGGTGTACAATAATCTAGACCGTCTCACTGCTCGATTATATTGGTCTAACGTTCTTTTCGGGCTTTCTGCTTTTTGTAAGTAGATATACCGCACTTTTTTTAATTTTTTGTACTTTTGTCTGACTTGTACCAACTTTTTTGGACACATCTCGGGATGATATAGCCGGATTCTGATCAAACAGCTTACACACCTTTGACTCCAGTTTTTTGTTCCGTTTTCTTGTTGGATGACCCTGTCGCTGTTTTCTCTCAACAGTCCCACCTTGTTTTAGTTTTTTGAGAGTCCTTTGCAATGTTCTTCGACTTGTATTGCACGATTTTGCAAGCTCCGAAGTGGATACATTAGGATTTATAAAAAAATCTCGCAAAATTAATTCACGAACGCTTTTTTCTTTTGATGACATCTTGACAGATAAAAACAAAAGAACGTTTTTTTTTAAGACTAAAACATGCAAATACATTATTAATTATTATTAAATTTTAAATCTGATAAGTTTAACCAAAGAAGGTTGCGAATCCAGAGAAAAAAAAAAGAAAAATGTTGGCGACAATTTAATAGTACTCACCCTTTGTTATTCGAGATTGTATACCCGAGTATGTTTATTAAAGTTTGTTTGAATATGGATTTAGTTTCATTAAGTGTTAGGATATACTTTTTAGCGCACGTAAGGAAATTTTGCAAATTTCTGTCGTGTTCTTCCGGACTCTTTCCGCAAATCGTTATATCATCTAGATAAGCGAATGTACCTTCAAGCTTCTCCGTACGAATAAGCCAATCAATCGTTCTTCGAAAACTGGCAACCCCATTGGTCACGCCAAAAGGAATACGACGGAACTGATATAAATTTCCAGCGGCTTCGAATGCAGTGTACGGTTTTTCTTCCGGCAAGATTGGAACTTGATGATATGCACTTTTCAGGTCAATGGCGCTAAAAACAGAATATTTGGCTACTTTTGAAATCAATTCCTCTATTTTGGGAAGTGGATATGCATCTAGTTCAGTGAATTGATTTATTGTTCTTGAATAACGATAACAAGGCGTTTCTTGTGGTTGGCGTTCTTTGTAATGAGCACCTGTGCTCGCCATGGTGACCTGCTCTTTTCGATGATGCCTTCGTTTCGGAGATTCTTCACCTCTTCCTCAACAAAGCGTCCGTCGTCATCAGTGTATCTTCGAGACTTGATAGCGATTGGTCTGCATTCAGGAGTTAAGTTGGTGAAAAGAGGCACAGCAGGAACGGAAGCTTCAGCCACATTACAGACGACGAGAGGTTCTTTTGGACCACCGAATGCGAATTCAAGGGAAGAATGCTTTTCTAGTACGTCGTGTCCTATGATCATATCGGAGCACAGGTTATCTACTACAATTAGTTGGATGTTTTCGTACGTGTGTTTACCCAGGGTAAGTGAGAGGCAGGTTTCTCCTTTGACTGATGATGTATGGTTAAGAGAGGCCATGGATATTGTCTGTTGACTGGGTTTTAGCTTCAATGAGCATAAATTGGAAAATTCAAAATTGCGGTGAGGTGATGCGGCAATGATACAAGCGTGAACGATCTCCTGATCTGTCATAGCAGCGCTGATAAGGTTTTTACTCCGGCAGACATTTGCGAAATGCCCTTTCTTACTGCATATCTGGCACGTAGTATCGAAGGCAGGACACGTTTTGCGTGGATGCGCCCGACCCCCACAAAAGAAGCATTTACGGTTTGATCGGTTCAGAAAGGTCGGCGTGGCGGCAGAAGCATTTCCGCTGGGCACAGAATTAATGTTTTCGTTGATTGCGTTCACAGGTATGGTGTCGTACTGAAGTGTGTTAACTTCAGCCATTTCTAAGGAACGTGCCTGGTTATGCGCTTCATCTAATGTTAAGTTGAGATTTTCCAGGAGTCGCTCTCTTATTTTAGTCGAAGAGATGCCAGCTATAAAAGCATCACGAATGTTATCGTCTCGATTTGTCTTACGGTCCACATCTGTCGCCGCCTCTCCCCTCGCCGCCTTCGGTACATACACAAGACCGATAAAGGGGGGAAACGGTGACATACGTATATATGTATATTCAGAATGCATCGCATACCTTTCATATCCAGTTAGAGGTTCTCTGTGTTCTGCCTATTCTTTTCCTACGGGTCAGAGGAACCGTCACTCTGCTTCGCGGGCGTTAGTTTGGCGGCTGTAACCGGCATGTAAGGATCTGTGGGAAATTTAGCTCTATGAACATGGCTTCTCTACACAATCAACCCCTCACACTCAACTTGATATAATTACTGTACTCGTTTACTTGGGGTGACACATCTCGCAGGGTCGGAGGAGGAGTCCAGCTCAAACTTATGTAATTAGAGATATTCGCCGTCCGAAAACAGGAGTACCTCTACCCTCTATGAGAATGCGTGCCATGTCGAGCTACTCGACTTAGGGGCCACCACATCTCAACACAGATATCCGTGTGCCTCTGCGAGATTGCGCTACACGGGGATAACGCATCTCGTATGGAGTACCTTTCCGCCCTTATGATTACGAGATGGTTTCTTACTATAACAACTTTAATGGCCTCCATAGCGCACCCGCCATGGCAAGCTAAAATCAATACAAAGTCAACTGCACAGAGAATCCATAAACCACTGTGAGCTTTCACCAAGAGAATTAAAATCACTTAGCTTTAGATAACTCCGGATAGCTTCAGACTCTTCACCTTCAATCACACTATCACTACTTTAAGAACTTGCACGCTTTCGCGCCACATTGGAACTGACTAGTCTACTTAACGGAAACTGATTTGATTTACTCCCTACGGCCCCCTCCAGGTGGCGCTGTTCAGTGTTGCTGTAGGGAAAGGATATTTGAGTGTCAGGTTTTCGCGTCCGTCGCGACGTGGTCGCGACACTCCCCACAGAGGACAAAAGTATGACTACTAAAGAGATGTGCTACTCTCTTATCTTTCCATGGCCAATCTGTAGGACACTAAACACAAGTTTCGGCGCTGTAGGGAAAAGATATTTGAGTGTCAGATTTTCGCGTTCGTCGCGACAACATCGGTGAAATTACAGTCTTTGGACAATTGTTTTAATGCCTGAATGTATGTGTCAATAGTCTCGTGGCTATGCTGCCTTCGCGTGGCAAGAGCATGACGTGCGTAGAGAATATTGTTAGGTTTTACATACAGTCGGTTCAAGAGGCTTAAAGCCTGTTCATATGTTTGACAATCGCTTACGTTACTATAAACATTTGGAGAGATGTGGTTAATCAGTATCGTCAGCTTGACCCCGTCTGTGGTGGCCGGATCCTGCGCCGCGAGAAAATTTGTGAAGGTATTTTTCTAGTGCGACCACTCTGCGGCCGCCGAGCTTTGCGACGGGTCGCCGTCGAACCGCTCCGGTCGTAGATACTTGTCCATGCGATATTAGTCGATAAGTTTGCATATTAAATTGAAATAAAGGCCAAAACCTGACTGCAGGTTTTAATTTGCAAAACTTGACATAAGGATATGACATATATCAATTATAAAAATAAAAATGTACAAAGAGGATCACTACGACGGAGATATGCACATTTAAAAAAACGTAAAAATCGCAATTTCCAACTCAAAAACAAACTTCTGGATTATATCTTCGTTTAAGAGCATTTTAGCTAGAACAGTGCTTGACCAATGTTGTAGAGAATTAAATTTGCTATAATTTACATTTCAGATTTTGTTTCTAGGACAGATAATAACGGAGATATGTAAAAACTAAAGTCACATTTTCCGAAAATTTATGTAAAAATGGACATGAGTTTTATAAGCAACTAGCTGTTGCCCGCGACTTCGTCCGCGTGGAATCTTATCTTGAACAGTTTACATCTTTATTATATTATTTTCAGATCTAAACAATGTTGAAATTACTTTTCTTTTTTTGCAAGTTGATGATTTTGATGTTGGTTACTGTAATTCAACAAAAAATAAATAATAATAAATATTGAAGTGCTGCTCCCATACAATAAACGTGTTTTTTTTTTGCCATTTTATACGTAATGGTACCGAACTTCGTACGCGAGTTCAACTCGCTCTTGGCCTCTTTTTAGTTTTTTTTTCGGCTAAATTGCTCTAATTACGCGGAATCATTATGAACTCAGGTTTCAAGTCCCGCACTCAAAATAAATATTTGATCTTCAAACAAATTTTCAACCCCTTTTTCACCACCTTCTGGGCTGAATTTTCAAAAACGAATTCACTTTTCTTGTATTCTGATAATATGCCCTTGTACAAAGTTTCAAGTCCTGCGCTCAAAAAAATGTTTGATCTCAATACAAACTATCAACCTCCTTTTTACCGCCTCAGGGGTTGAATTTTCAAAAACTCTGAAATTACTTTTTTTGATTTCTAATTATATGCCTTTATACAAAGTTTCAAGTCCGGCGCTCAAAAAAAGGTTTGATCTCCATTCCATTCCAAACATTCAACCCCTTTTTAGGGTTCCGTACCCAAAGGGTAAAAACGGGACCCTATTACTGAGACTTCGCTGTCCGTCCGTCCGTCCATCCGTCTGTCACCAGGCTGTATCTCAAGAACGGTGATAGCTAGACAGTTGAAATTTTCACAGATGATGTATTTCTATTGCCGCTATAACAACAAATACTAAAAATAAAATAAAATAAATATTTAAGGGGGGCTCCCATACAACAAACTTGTTGTAGATATATATATATAGGTACGGAACCCTTCATGCGCGAGTCGGACTCGCACTTGCCCAAACTTTCACCATCTTCAGGGCTACATATATTTTCAAAAACGCTGAATCACTTTTTTTGTATTCTAATAATACGCCTCTATTTAAAGTTTAAAGTCCCGCGCTCAGAAAAAGGTTTGATCTCCATTCAAAGTTTCAACCCCTTATTTACCAGTTTCAGGGATGAATTTTCAAAAATACTTAAATCAGTTTTCTTTTATTTTATTTTAATACCTATTTACAAAGTTTCAAGTTCCTAGCTTAAAATTAAAATTTAACCCCCATACAAACTTTACACCCCTATTTAACCATCTTAGGGGAGGTATTTCCAAAAATCCCTTCTTATCCCTAGCCCACGTTATAAAAGTAACCTACTGTGCAAAAATCAACTCTCTAACATTAGTAGTTTCGGCTGTGCGTTGATGAGTCAGTCAGGACTTCTTCTTTTATATACATATATAGATTATATTTCCAACATGTTTTAATTTGTTCTAGACTAGTCCGTAACTGAATGACAGCGTTCTAAACCAAGAATTTTTAGAAATTTCTTGAAAATTCGACTTTTCCAGTTTTTTTAATGTGCATATCTCCGTAACTAACCGTCCTTGAAACAAAATTTGAAATGTAAATACAACATTGCCGAAGCACTGTTCTAGCTAAAATGCTCCTAAACGAAGATATAATCCAGAAGTTTGTTTTTGAGTTGGAAATTGCGATTCTTACGTTTATTTAAATGTGCATATCTCCGTAACTATCTGTCCTAGAAACAAAATATAAAATGGAGAATGTAGTAAATTTAACTCTCTATAACATTTTCACAGCTTTCTTCTACCTAAAATGCTCCTAAAGGAAGATATGAGCAAGAATATGAAGAACGTGCCGGTTTTTTCCACGGAAGAAAGAACCTATGGAATTGGCATGTAGCTTAAATCGTTCGAAAACCGCTTTCGCCAAACTCATACAAACAAAGCCAAATCGTTACACATCACACTATTACAAATATTTTATTATTGGTTTAAAGTTACAGCATTATCAACTACAAAATGTTGCTTAAGTTACGTCAGTTCTAGACTAAAAGCAACTTTACCTTAGTAATTTGCGATGTAAATTACAAGGTTCGAAAATTGTAACATACGTCTATTTAAAAAACGGTCGGAAGTAACCATAATTCTGCTACTCGACAACAGGTGACACTGTGGTCAATCATATTTTTAGGAGAAATAGTGATGGTAAGATTAAGTATGTATTATCGATAGTTTTGTTCCAGTCAAAAAAAATATAAAATTCCATTTATAACTAAAATTTGTGGCTAAATTCGAACAAATTACAGTAGCTCTGTGACATATTTTCCGTCATAATTTTATACTTTCTTTGGGAACGAAAAAATAACATTTCTAATAAGCTTTTTAAAAACTGATTTGCCAAATTAGTTGTTTGTTGTTATATCTATATCAACTTGCCTGTCATCCGTGTAAAGCACAGGACCGGTTACTGTTCCTTTATGCTAATAGGCAATGATCAGAAAAGACAGTGCTAATTAACCTGTAGTTTGTCCAAGGGCGTCACATATATGAAGGTTTAAATAGTTTCTCAATAAAACCACACTTCATAACAAAACGTTTATCAAAAATGTACAAAATATTTACATATTTACTATAATACATATTTACAACTAAATAAGTAACTTATTAAAGGTTAATGGGTTCAGGCATACTTTGCGGAATCCCACATTAAATAGTAGATAATAGTTTCTTTGCTATTTCGCAAAAAGTGGCGTGGTCTAATGTTAAAACAAATTGTGCTTACTTACACCTTCAATGCAAGTTTATAATCAAGGTCCGGAATTTTTCATAGCAAATGTCAAACTTTGAGAGGGTTCGACCAAAGTGTTTTATCGACTATCGATAAATAATTTTCACTTAACGAAACATCGTTAAAGTAATGAAATCAGGTTTTTGGATATATACAGTGGCGTTCAGCATAAAAAAATACACGGACGAAGTTGCGGGCACCTCCTAGTTAATAATAAAATTGGTCAACCGCATCTTACGTTGTTCATAGAATTTCTAAAGTCATATTTTATATGCCGTTGTATGGAATAAAATAATGATGTCCCTAATTAGCTGACCGCGACTGTATATTAGCATTTATAGTAAGGAATAAAACAGAAAATACTTTCATTTTACAATTTTAATAATATGGAACTTAACATGAAAAGTTTAAACAAATATTACTAAGAGTAAACTAACCTTCATTCAAAATAACAGAGTCGAAATCTATATCTGTACTAATTAGGTTATCTTCATCTTCCCGGTAGTAAAAGAAAATTGTCATTATTTTCTCAACATTTTCACCTTTTAAATTGGTCCTATTTTCATTGTAGATCCATTTATACGATGAAAAAGAGCGTTCTACCTCAGTGGACGTAACAGGAGCATATTTGTAGTACTCGATAACGCTGTTTTGGCTGTAATCACTTTTTACTATAAAATCGGCATAATTGCGTATTATGTCATAGTCCGGAATTCTATCTAGTATTTTTTCAAGTTTCAATTGCACTGTGTGAGATCCACACCAATTTATGATAGTTCTCACCTGGTCTAGTATTAGAAGAGAGTCTTCTAAGGATAAACAGGATTTTTGTAATTTGATTATTGCTTCACATAAAATTCCATAACTTTCTTTTATGTAAAACAGATCATTTCTCAAATTATTGCACTTAAGTACTCTTTTTGCTTCTCTTATTGCAGCCGACTCTTTTGAATTTAAGTTTGAAATTACTTCTTTGATACATTCCAAATTTTCTGCATAATATATAGCTGCATTAAGCCATGTGCCCCACCTAGTTATAATAGGTTTTGGAGGCAATGGTACGGCGGATGGACATATTTGTTTGAATATTCTGACTCTATGTGGCGACTTTAAAAATATTTTTTTTACGTTGGATATCAAGGCATCAACACTCTTATATTGAGATCTTATATGCTCACAGACTCTATGTAATCCATGAGCCAGACATGTAACATGTAGTAAATTTGGAAAAGTAGCTTTTAAGATTTTACCAGCCTTCAGCATGTACGCGGCACTATCAGTACTCAAAACAAGGACATTTCTAACATGCTCATTGTATGAATTGTGCCAAAGAAACTGCAATTGCTTTTTTATGTATTCAGCCATTGAGTTACCGTCGACTTTTTCAAAAATTTTACTTCCAATTAAGTAAGATTTACAACATGAATTTTTCTTTAGTTCTCTTACAATCACATTAGTGACACTTTTTCCCATCCTATTTAATGTTTCGTCGATTGTTATCCATATATATTTTCCTAACATGTTCTTGCGTATTTCTTCAATGGTTTGTTTGTATAGAATATCTAAATATACTTTTCTTAGCAAAGATTCGTCGGGAAGTGATTTTGATGTACAGGAACAACAAATATATTTTTCGAAAAATATTCTAAACTGTGGGTTGTTAATTTTATTCCATGGAATATTGCATGATATTAAAAATATTATTAAATCTAGATAGAATGTGTCACTGGTTTTTTTGGAGCATTTTGACGCATGAGTTTTACTCACTAGGTGACTTTCAACGCTATGTTTCTTTAGCTGCTTTAAATGAACGTCACATTTAGAGCAATATATTGTGGAAGAATCTTCTTTGTAAGTAAGAGAAGAATCTTTGTTTATCCATTTGTTAATTGTTTTTCTTTTAGGATTAACCATTTTAGTAGATAACACGGCACGGGAATTACTTATGAAAACTCAAACGACGCAAATGTCATATGTGACGTTGACATGATTTATTTTAATATGGAGATGCAAGTTACTTATCAAAAAGTTCAAATGTTACAGAATAATCTTATAAGTCGGTAATGTGCGATAATATTTCGTAACATCGATAAGTAGAATTTTCGATAAAACTCTTTGGTTGAACCCTCTCATAGTTTGATTTTTGCTATGAAGTTTTCCGGACCTTGTTTATAATAACGTATGCCATACAAATACAATACACCACCACCAATTAGAATCGATTGTATTTACTTGCATGTTTCTTTGTGTAGGTTAGCACAACTTGTTGTCAAATTAAACCACAACGCTTTTCGCGGAATAGCAAAGAAGCTTTTATCTAGTATTTAGGTAATAACAACTACAAACAAAATATTTTCTCAACGCTTTACCGGCGGCGTGACGTGTCTATTGGCCCTGAAATAATACGTATTTATTAAGTAATTGTCTTTTGGACAATTTAACTTTTTGTTTCAGCAAATGATGTATACGTTTATTGACGTATTTTTCTATTATAGCTTAATACTTTCAAACCAACAATATGTTGTAATATTTTGTTAAGTACCACTTCTTTTTTAAGCGTTCTTGCTTCTTTAAAGAAGAAATCGTAGTGTTCACGTTTTATGACCATTTCGGATACACGGCATATCAATACAACATCTGGTGCTGGATATGTTAATCCTCCTCTGTTTTTGAACACGATAAAATTGTGATCAGAGAGCTCGTCAGTACCAGAAAGAGCTTGAATACAAACACCGCAATGATTTTTTTTTATCAACGACCTTACAATGTATCCCGCAATGTATGCCATGGCATGTTTACTAAAATCCGAAAAGTTATCTAACCCGGATTCTAATTCCTCGTCAATTTGATCGTCTAAGTCCGCTTCTTTAGGGGTACTTTTATTAATGCGCTGCACTGCGGACTAACAATTTAGTATGGATAATTGCTCTAATGCAGAACAGTTCCCTCTGTTGGAATCTTTTAATTGCACATGTACTATCATTTTTTTTATATGCGGACACAAACTGCCATGCCGTTGGATTATTGTTGCTTCCACCGTGTGCTCTTATATTGCAGAAAAAATGTTCTAAATGATCTTAACTCAGTTTATAAAAGGGCAAGCATACCAGTATTTTTGTTTTTATTAGAGTCGCATACAAATATTTTAATGCTTCAATACAGCCCAAGAATCCCAAGAACCCTGTTTTTCTTAGACTAGTAACCAATAAAGTTCCATTTTCCATTCTTAATTTGGACAAATATCCGGCCGCATGTCCTAAAAACTCGAATATTTCATTAGCGTTGCCTTCATTCAGAGCTTTTTTTATAACCAAAAAAGTGAAGGTTTCGTGAGTTAAAAATATCGAAGATGTTGTTGCATGTCAACACGAATTTTTCTGTAGCCTCACTATTTTGGAAGCTGTCTAATTTAAGTTCTGTTCGGCAATATTGAATAGCTTCTGCAACGCTCTGGCTAAACAATTGCGTGGCCAACTTCACTTTCATTTTTTCATTTTTAAAATTTAAATGCCGATCTCTTAGTTTGTTCGATAGATGAAAACCTTCCTTATATTGCAAATCATTGAGCTCGGAAAGGAACTGCCATTGTATTTTTCTCCCGTCCTCGTCAATCAAAGTTTTATAGCATTCAAAGGTGTTCCTCAGTAGTTTTATCATGTGGCTAGGATCTAAAACAGCTACTATAAAGTCCTTCGTAATAGGGTGTTCCAATTGTATATTATTCTTTTGAAAACAGCACCCTAGATTTGCTGCCATAGATACATTTGCAGAACAACCATCGAAGGTTAGAGCAACGATCTTGATTCCAGCCTCATGAGTCATTTCTAGGCATTGTTTCACCAGTTCAGCACGTTGTAATCCCGTAACTCCATCTACTAGAAAGTAACCTACTGGTACTTTAAAGTTGGCATTAATGGCAGTCACCATCACCAAAAAAACTAAGGCTTCCTTAGCTTCTTCTAAGTGATCGCCTTCTATACCTGTCCCCATATCCACGTAACCGTGCAGCTTTTGCCCATCCCATTCTATACGCCGGCGGATGCTCATTTCATCGACAACTAATGTCGCTATAATTGGCTTATCTGAGGAATCGGCTTTCATTTTTAAAGCATTGAATGATTCTTGGGTGAAACCAGGTTCACCGACAATATGGGAGTACCATTTTTTAAGAGTGCGAGGATGCGGGAGACTGGAACTGAAAGTATTTCTGACATACTCGTACGCTCTAGGAGAGTAAAAATGAAGCGTTAGGGCGAAACTTCGAAGTGCTGGTGAGTATTGTTTCGTAGACACGGCGCCTGCCTCAGCATTGCACGCTTGTCGCATGATTAACTCCTTGACCTGTTAAGATATATTTTTTATTAATCTTTTCAGAAGGACTTATTTTTTTCTAGATATGGCATATAAAAGTAAGCCATTATAAAACGAAACTGCTCATATGGAATATGGATATAGGTATGTAGTTACAATATTTCTAAGATGTTGAATGTTTTTTTTCATACAAAATAATTGAGCACGCAATGTATTTGCATCCACATTAATTAATGTCCCGTAACGTCATGATTTACCATGTCAGCGTTCATTTGTTTACTATATTAATTAAAGTAACAAATCAAAGCCAAACGCCATCTCGTGAGGGAAACTGCGTGATATTATGCAATAAAAGTCGAAAATAATTACTCATTACTTTATTACATAGGTTATGTTATTAGTTTGGTTAGGTATTACTTTATTCCTTAACTAATCACGTTGATTGCCGAAATTACCGATTGAAATTACCGTCAATGAATACATCTCCGTGTATGGCCCCCCAAACGTTAACTGTCTTTTCAAGATTTTGTAGACAATCTTGTGATTCACATCAAACCAACGTCTCGCTTTCTCTGGTGCTGCTCTCCGGGTACAAAACAAAATGTTGCAAAATGTTTTCCTCTACTCGTCCTGGTAGACGGTCACCATTTCCCTCTCCATTTGATTTCCAATGATAGGCAGACCATCACAAAAACCCTGAAGAGCTTTTTACTGATTACTCGTGAGTTTTGCGGAGTTCGCATGAGGAGTAGACATGACAGCACGAAAAATCTAATGAAGCAGTTTAAAACCACGCCAAGTTAGTACTTACACGGCTCACACACGCAAATACAATCAAAACCACGCCAACTGCTCCTCAGTACGCGGCGCGCTGCGGTGACGTTGACATGGTTAATTCCTGAAGAAAAAATGGTCTCCTGCGTTGTAAAAGGGTGTTTCAAACACAGTGCGTCAACCAAAAAGTCGGACGGAGTAAATTTTCACTTGTAAGTGTCAAAATAATATCTTAAAAACATTTTTAATAAACGGTCAAGACCATGGAAGAAAGAGACTAATGGAAGTGGCAAGTGGGCGTTCCCGTGTTTCCAAGGATAGGTGCTAGAGCACCTATGTCTTCGCTTGTCAATCGGAGACTACGTTTGACGTGAGACGTTGTAATAGAAAATAATTATTTTAAATTCATCATGCCCTATTGTGCAGTAGCAAGCTGCCGAAATTCTACCAAAACAAAAACTCTGTCTGAAGGAGGCATCTGGTATCATCGGTAAGTATTATTTAAATAATAATTAAATTATTCCTTGTTTTCAATTTGATTGGTCGTTATTTGAGTTAGTAGAATCCGACTCTATTCCTTAAGAAATACAGTTCATTATCGTTTGTTATCTACATTAAACAATAATCTAGAAAGATCGCTATTCAAGATGTCTAAGTGAACGCTACTCAAGTGGGTCATTGTCAGATTTAGGTGCGCGTCTTTCCGGTGGACATTTGCGAAATTAAGGATTCCAGAGCCTAATTTTCTGATTCAATGCCTGTGAGAATAAAGAACGTTCCCTGTTCTATAATCCAATGTAATAGCAACATAACCTAGATTCATACAAGCTCTTAACTTTGCCCACCGAAGGGACAAATTTTGTTTTTTGAACTGACAATGACCCAAGTAGAGATGCGGCTATGCTAATATCGATATCAATTTCGAATTTGATAACTGAAATTAAATAATTGAATGCTTCTTACTAGACTTGAATTACACTGGGTGTATGTTTATCTATCATCAAATCTTACAAGTTAAAAGTTTGCTGACGATGTAAAGTCACGGTATCATCGTGCGGGCCTGTAGAAAGTAACGCCAGGTGGGTTCAACAAGCCGTTGAAGATTTGTAAAAAAGAGTAAAGTCACCCATAAAATTTTGTGTCAAAAATTAAATTTTTGACATGATTAATATAAAGATTTGTTATTATAAAATATAGGTTAATTATTTATTAGTAGCGAGCTTTAAATAATCAGAAGACCCTTTCAGTTTTCCAAAAGATCCTTTAAGAAAGGAAGAATAGATACAAGAAACTGGGTTCGAAGACTGGTTTCCGCAGCCCTACAGCACAATATGTTCTGCTCACTTTGTGGAGTCAGACTTTGAGACAGCAAAAAACGGAAGACGATTGCTTAAGGGGTCTGCTATTCCCACGCAAAAAGTACTAGCGTAAGTATCAAATTTACCGCCTGTTCCATCTGTCCCTACCGCCATATCCCCCCTAATTGAGATAGGTGGAATAGTTTTCCTTTCTGCCCCACCAGTAGGGATATGTTTCCATTTATCCCTACTAAAATCCAATGTAGTAGGGACTCGGGGAATTATTTCCAACCATCCATACCAGTTTGCCCCCTGGTAGGGACTCGTGGAATCACTTCCAACCATCCATATAAAGTGGCCCCCTGGTAGGGACTCGTGGAATTATTTCCAACCATCCATATAAAGTGGCCCCCTGGTAGGGACTCGTGGAATCATTTCCAACCATCCATACAAACTGGGCCGCCTGGTAGGGACTCGTGGAATAATTTCCAACCATCCATCCACACCGCAGCCTATAAGCCGTTAGTAACATCACACTGTGTTCCGGTTTGAAGAGTGCGTCTCGTCTTTTTCTGGAAATTTTTTTTGGAAATTGCCATATAAGTGTTTTTATTTACGAAAGAATTTTTGTATAATTTTTTCACAACGGAATATTTAAACCAATTTTTCTATTATTTTTATCGTTTATTTTAAAGTGTAGTTATTAATTCTATGTCTCAATCTGAATACGCACCACTGTGCTACGAAATCGTAATTTTTTTGCAAAAATTCTGTGAAATATTTTTTTAATTCTCCCATTTTTAGTTCATTCCTCATTTGTGATTCATTGTACGACCACCCTTCTTTAATTTTGTGAAAGGGCAGCAATGGTAATACTGCTGATAGTGATAATATACGTCGCATTTCTCTACTTTTTGTTAATTTTAGCTGCCTGCCCTTTTTCCACATGTCTTTCGTGAAATGATAATAGCAACCGCCTATTGTAACGCCTGGAAATACGGACCGCATAGCCTTGGCAATAGCTAGTTCGAAATCTACCATCATGTGAGTGGGATTCCATTGTGGGATCGCACATTTGAGAAGTTGAAACATGGTTTTATATGTTTTTGGTGTCTTATCCGGCAATGAAGCATATACCGTCGGAATTATGACTGTTGACTCTGTAGAACTTCCAAGATCGCAATGCAATGTAACCAATTGGGTAAATGGTTTTGGGCATATTTTGTTTTTTTTTTTTTTTTTTTTATGTCATAGGGGGCAAACGAGCAAACGTATCGCCTGATGGAAAGCGATTACCGTCGCCCATAAACACCTGCAACACCAGAGGAGTCACAAGTGCTTGCCTACCCGGAGGACGAAGATAGAATGCCTCTATGCTAGTAATTTCACCGGCTATCTTACCCCCACACCGGAACACAACAATGCGAACATTGCTGTTTGGCGGTGGGTTAGTAGGCAAGACGGTAGTAACAATCCGGACGGACCCTACACGAGGCCCTACTACTACCAAACCTACGTACCGTCTAGAAAAAAAAATCCCGCAGCCAGTAAAAGTTTCACCCAGTCACTCCCAAATATAATTATTCGTACGCCATTATGATTGTAATCCGCAATCAGGAATTCGTAATATTCAGGTGGTATTTCTAATTCTTCCAAATTGTTGAAAAACATTTTTTAATACAGTTGCTCAAAAAGTGGTACTTTTCGTAGTTGCAAATCGTGCGAAAAGTTGGGTATTTCGAACTAGTGCTTTTTACTTTTCAATTTTGACGTGACAACGTCTTAAATTAGGTTGCGGCTCGGAGTCACTCATGAAAAAGTGTAACGCCCGCTCACGTCTGTTACGAGGGCCGGTTGTCCCGCTAAAACTCGAAAACGGCTGAACCGATTTGGCTAATTTTAGTATTGAAATATTCGTGGAAGTCAAGGGAAGGTTTAAACGGTGAGAAAATATTGAATAAATGAGTGGAAAATAATAAAAACGATAATTTTATATTCCCATACAAATACAAACTGTTCGTACTGGTACCTGTCAAACATATGATGTTTGTTCCGTCGTTTCGGTATTTTTAGAATAATTACATGTAGATCTAGACTAAATAAGGGTTTGGAATCGACAACATACATGCATAATAGTCTGATTATCGCATATTAAGATTTAAAACATGTAAAATAATGACACTATAATGACATTAATGACACATGTGATGGGTGCGTTCAGAAAGTAACACTTAAATGTTGTTAGGGAAATTGTGAATGGATATGATACAAATAAATATTCTACCGAGAAAAAGTTGTCACGTAAAATCTTCCTTCGCCCGTAAAACCGACTTTACAGGCAACCATTTTTTTTTTAATTTTCTGTTGTTCTAAAACGTCATGTCTCATACATCCAAACAAAGGTCAATCACTTTCCGACTTTATTTAGTACGTCATACAGCATTATTTGCAAGTGTATATCTTATAATTATGCTTCAAATATTTAAATTCCATATTGGATCAATCAAAGGGTTATCTATTAAAAATACTCAAAAATGGTTTTAATAATTTGTCTGAGTGACTCTTATTTAATGAGCAAATGAGTATTATGTGTAACCTAAAAAAATTAAAAAGAAAAGTATTGTCACAGATAAGAAAATACAGTATTAAGCGTGACCCACGCTGCTTTATAAATTCATAATAATTATGAATAATCGCTATTTTTGTGTATTAAATTAGTACATTATGATACAAGTGTGCTAAGTTGGTCATTACAGTCGAGGCGGATTTGCAGCCCAAGCCGTAGGCGAGGGCGTAATAGAGCCGAGAGTGTAATGACCAAATGCACACGAAGTTCATACGACGTTTTTCAACACACTTGCGAGGAAAAAAACACTCGTTTATAACTAAAATATTTAATTATTACAAACAAATTGTGAAAGTACAATTATTCAAATGATACACAGTGGATTTCGATCGCATTTGTACAGTATGTTTTTGCCTTCGTCGAATGTAAAATTTCGTTTTTTTTTAACTATGAATGTGAATTGTGAATGGTCGTGGTATTTTGTTATTAGTGTTAGTAATTTTTACTAACAGCATTTTGCCGTGATTTTCTGTCTTTTGTAGCAATATTACTCAGTTCCTGACGTCTACATGCTCCAGTAATACCGTATATTAACGAGACCTGAAAGTAAATAAAATACATATTTATTTAGTTATTACTGCCTGCAAATTAAGCATGTCTGGGCGGATGTCCAGCTATTTTTGTAACAAAAATAATTGAAATCAGTGTCGTTTAGATTTGATATGACTGCCAAACAATACATACACACTTACCTACATATTTATAAATATAAAACATAATTATATAAAATAGTTGAGTAGATGAGTAGCCTCATGAGTAGTTGTTTTAATTTTTTATAAACATAATCATTCAGTGTACAGAAATTTCATATTTAAATAAAATAACAATTTCAACTGACCTTTGTTGCTAGGTACTGGCTATCCGGTTCTTCTTTCAGAAACTTTTCGATGTCCTTTGAGGACAATACTTTTGATTTTTTACTTCTGTAACCATCTGAGCGCCTCTTCAAGAACGCAATCAGATTGGAATATGTTTTTATGTCAATACCATTTTTGTTCCGAACAGTGCTTTTTAACATGGAGCAGATACACAGCGAGGTAGGCTTATATTTTTAACATGGAGCAGATACGCAGCGAGGTAGGCTTATATTTTTTTGTTAGCTCATGAAAATAAGCTAAAAGTTTTCCGAAAACAAATGGGCTTTTTTGCTGGATTTCCAATGAATAAAATTTTCATAGGCTATTGGATACTTTTCTTTAAATTTCAATGGCAGCAGGCTGTCAGTAGCATTTTTGCATCATTAAGTATTTCCGGAGGCATCAATTGCACATCTAAATCTTCTGCATTACTAGAACTCGACATTTTTGTAAATCTAATCAGTCACGAACTAAGTGCAGCGATAAAGTCAAATAAACAAATTTTATGCAAAGCAAAATGGCGCGGAGATTATTTTTTTACGCGCCTTGCATTGGTTGAATTAGTTAATGCGCGCGCAGGTGCAAAATGGAAGCAATGACGAAACCGTCAAACAGCCAAATATTAAAAATATTATAATATATATAGGTATATTTAACTATACCTGATGCAAATTATTGTGAATTACATGACAAAATTAAATAACTTGATGAAAATAATTGTTTAATTATTGCGTTTAATGCATCACAATTACTTTTTCACAATAATTTTGATTATTAAATAAAAGTAAAAACTCTTTTCATCTCTCCTGTTCGGAAAGTGTCATTTTCATGAGTAGATAACCGGGTGGAAAATAGCTTTTCCATCCCTAGGGTGGAAAGTAATTTTTTTTTAATTGCCACGGAGTCAAAGACAATTGCCATCTAGATGCACGTCATGACCAACTCATTTAGGTACAATCTAGTCGGCCGTGGTAAGTGGCCATTAAAAAAAATCTCCAAAGGTTAGATATATTTATTTATATCCAATTATTATTAAATATAAATATGTATTATTATATTTATAATACATAAATATAATTCTGTCCCTCGTTTTATTGATAGAATCATACATTTATATAGAAAACAAAATTGATTTTTTTTTTCTATTAAAAATAATTAAAATGAAAGTTGGCAATAGAAAAAGCGGGAACACGAGATTAAATATAAATACCATGTCTTTTATTGATTCTTGGTTAAAAATAACATGGACATTATTATACTAAGGACATATTAAGTGTAGTATTTTATTTTCCTCGCAGTCGAAATGAAAAGTAGAGTGTTTAACTCGGGTGAAATTACCCATTTCACCCTCGAACTATTGGCGCTCTCACTTCGTTCGAGCGCCAGAAATATCTCGGGTGCAATGGGTAACTTTCTACCCTTGGTTAACAATCTACTATTGTTGAAATTTAAAAAAAAAACTGTAAAGTAAAGACACTAGTGCGTAATAGAAAAGTCAAAAGCACGCGTGTTTTATAGGATAATTTATACGGCTATAAAAGCAGTTTAATATGGACCACTTTACGAGCAAGTGTGTTGAAAAATATATTTATTTACAATTATATGAAATGTAAAGAACTAAAAACAGATTCACGCTGTTTATTGTCTGGAATCAATTAAATTACTGTGTAACATTATCTCGTCTGAAATATTAAAACTATTTCTTTTGATTTGGCTGAATGATGACAGCCGACGCCATCTTGAAAAAAAAAATATTACAATTAAAAATAAAACTTTCTTTTTCATTCAAGATTGTTTTGCACATATCTTATCTGTGGTTAATGGCGGCAAGACGTGTTTGAAAAAGTTGCGAGATTTAATAATTATTTTAAATATTTTAAGCGAGTTAATCACTTATATTGTGCTTCAAAATAGTTTTTGAATATTGTAGCATTGTTTTTTGATATCAATAAAGGGATCCCGACTGGCTCAGCCGGGATCCGAGCAAAATGTCTCATGCTCCCGGTAATAGCGGCAGTTCTATTGAGGTTCAGTTTTCCGATGCCGTAATCGAACAAGGACGCGATGATGAAAATTCTGTATGTAGTGAAATCTCAAATTTAAATGTTGCGGATATGATAGATGACGGACTAAATAATAAGAGAAAAGTCGGCGACGATAATTCTTCTGAGGAGGAGTGGCAAAGAGTTTCTCGCCAGCGTAAGGTTCGCAGATATACTCAACAAGCTGATGTCGGAGTGAGCTCTATGGTGTCCGTGATTTGTACTGATGCTTTACCTAAGCAATTTGCATTAGCTCGCCTGTTCAAAGACAATAATATAAAAGGGGTAAGTCGAGTGAAGTATGTTCATAATCATAAGATACTCGTAACTTTCGACGGAGAGGCGGATGCCGATTTCTTTATACAATGCAAGGCGTTGAATGAACTTGGATGGCGCTGTCAAAAGACATCTGAAGTCGGTATTTCTTATGGAGTGATTAATAACATCGAATTATCGTTATCTGATGAGTACATATTTGAAAACTTAATGTGCGACGGCATTGCGAAATTAGTTTCAGCGAAAAGATTGAACAGAAGAGCGGGTGATGACGTCGAGTCCACTACGGGCTGGGTGAAGAGTGAATGCGTTCGTCTAGCATTTCAAGGTTCGTTTTTACCACCCCATGTTTTCATTGATAATTTGAGAGTGAAAGTTGAGCGTTATATCTTTCCTGTGACGCAATGCTCTCGATGCTGGAAATACGGCCATGTTCGTTTGTTATGCCCTGCAAAACGACCCGTTTGCCCAAAATGTACAAAAAACCATGAAAACTGCGAGGCGACTACATTCCGCTGTGTCAACTGCACTGGAGATCATCTAGCCCTTCAAAAGATATGTCCCGTATACAAGAAAGAGAGGAAAGTACGAGAATTAATGGCAGAGTTCAACTGTACATATAGACGGGCACTTACTCTCTATGTTCCGCCTTCTCCAACTCCCTCGAGAGCTGTATTGCCATCTCCAGTATGTTATGCTACTGCGCCGCCTAAAACAACACGTACAGCACCTGTTCCACGCGACCCTGCATGACGGATGAAGCTGCTCTTCCTCCCAAAGGTAAATTACTGATGTCACAACTATTTTCATCAAATTCAAATACAGTTCAACAGCCAGTTCAAAAACCAGTACCAAAGCCTAAAAAACAGAATAACAAACCTAAAGCTCCCAGTCCTCCGTCGCCTGTGCTTTCTCATACAGAGTTTGATTGGATTAATGAGATGTCGCTATCAGAGTGCTCAGATGATTACAATCGAGATAGGAACGAATCCGACAAAAATCCGAAAGAAACAAAATCAAAGAAAGATTTTGGTTTTGTTCGTTTATTAATGAAGCTTAATAGTGTTATCGCAAGTGAAGTGTGTTTAGAGGTTAAAATTCAACAGGCTGTGTCAATTTGTGTGGAGTGGTTAATATCTATACTAGTTGGCAGTTTCTCAATCGGATCTTGGCTAAATAACTTTATGTCTAATAATGGCCAATAATTATAACAAAAATGTAGATGTCATTATTATACAGTGGAATTGTCAAAGTTTGCGGCCCAAATTCCTATCTCTAGAAGCGCTGTTATCTCAAGAAAAGGTTCACTTAGCGGTCTTAAGTGAAACTTGGCTTGAACCTGAGAGTTATTTTAAATTAAATGGATATAATACCTTTCGTTTGGACAGGTTGGATGCTTATGGTGGAGTAGCTATTTTAGTGCACAGTTAATTCCAAGCTAAAGTTTGTTCGTCAGGTTGTCCTAACGCAGGTATAGAACTCTTACATGTCACTCAACTGTCGGCATATTGAGAACATTATTTCTATTTACTGTCCTTCTACTGTTAACACTACTCAAAATGATTGGGATTACGTATTTTCACTTGTGAATTCTAAATCGTTAATTTTGGGAGATTTTAATGCCCATCACACTAATTGGTCATACAAAACGGATCGTAGAGGCGAACAAATTTTTGATAGTATGTAAGATCATAATATAGTTTATTTAAACGAAGGCGATCCTACCAGAGTTCGGCTAGTAAATGGTAAGTTACAACAATCAGCTCCTGATATCTCATTCGTAACGTCCGATTTAGTTACACTTTTTCCTGGAAAGTTACCAATGAAACTCTAGGCAGCGATCACCGTATTATTGAATTATGTATAACGATAGATTTATATCGCGACTTTATTCACAAACGTAATTTTAAGAAAAATGACTGGGAAGGTTACTCCTCATTCATTGCAGAATCATTTTCCAATTTTAATATTCCTATTGACCCTCAAGATTTTTACGACAGGTTTGAATTTACGTTACAGTCAGCTGCCGACAGGTTCATTCCGTATACTAAAATCCCTCAACATATCTGCAATAAATTTAAACCTAAGCCATATTGGTCTCCTGAATTATCCAAAGTGGTAGCCGAGCGCCGTCTTGCTTTGGCTAATTTAAGAAGATGTCCGTCTCCGGCTAATTTGGAAATATTACAAGAGAAAATTCGTAATGCCCAGAGAACCATCCGGGCGGCCCGCAGTAAGTCTTGGCATGACTTTTGCTCCTCTGTTGATGAAGCTACTTCAGCTTCAGATATGTGGCGTAAAATGAAGTGGGCTAAGGGATATCATTCGGCCACCTCTAATCGGTGTGTTGACGGTGATAAAGCCGAACAACTTTTAAACAATCTTACCCCTGATTTCACGTGTCCTCCCCAGCCTATTTTTAACTCGTCTAATTCTAAGTTGGAGTCTGAAATAACTTTACATGAACTATTGAACTCTATAAAAAAAAGTGACACTGCTCCGGGCAGTGACGACATATCTTTTTCCATGATTAATCATTTACCATTACCAGGCAAACTCCTTTTAGTAAAATTGTATAATATTTGTTTATTTACCGGATTTGTGCCCTCGCAGTGGCGAGATGTTAAGATAATTCCCATCCCAAAACCAGGTAGAGATCCAAATTCGTCTTCAGCCCTTCGTCCAATAGCTCTCTTATCATGTCTCTGTAAGATTTTTCATTCTATTCTCAACAAACGTTTAGAGTGGTATATTGAAAAACAATTAATGTTCTCTGATGATATGGTAGGTTTTCGAAAGTCAAGATCTTCTCTCGATAACCTTACACGATTGGTTTCTCATATCCAACTGGGTTTCTCTAAAAATCTACTTACAGTCGCATGTTTTGTTGATATTGATAACGCCTATAACACCGTGGATGTAACCTGTCTATTAAGTATACTAGATCAACTGGGCGCTGGCTCTAAAATCTGTACATATCTTTGGTCTTATTTAAATAATAGAAAACTGAAAATTACTGCCGCTGACTATAATGGCACAAGAAGCACAAGTAGAGGATTGGCTCAAGGGGATCCTTTATCTCCGTTGCTATTTAATATTGCTACCATTAATATTTGTAAAAATATACAAAATGTAAAGATATCTCAATATGCCGATGATTTCGTTTTATATATATCTAAAGCGAATGTGATACCTGCACTTTTAGAGCTTGAACTAGCTTGTAACGATTTAAATTCCTTATTGAATAATTTAGGTTTAGTTATATCAACATCTAAATGTAAATTTTGTGTTTTTAAAAAAGGTAGTACTCGAAATTTGGCTCACCTGAGTCTAAGGATTTGTGACAGTTCTTTGCCGATGGTTAGTCATGTAAAGTACCTAGGATTATGGCTGGATAGTTCATTAAGATGGGGAAAACATATCAGTGAAACAATTCAGAAAGTGTTAAGATTTATGAACCTTTTAAAAGTATTAGCTGGACCAGGGTGGGGTATTCATCAGAAGCATTTGAGACGATTGTATATTTCCATCATCCGCAGTAGAATTGATTATGCTAGTTTCTTTTACGATAATAGTGCTCAGTCAAATTTGTTAAAATTGGATAGGTTACAAAATCAGGCTTTGCGAGTCATAGGTGGTTACATCCGTTCTACACCGCTTCACGTCATGGAGAGTGAGTTGTCTCTCGCTCCTCTTCAATTTCGTAGGAAATATTTAGCTGGCAAGTTCTGGTTAAAGGCTAAATCATTTCTTGATAGTAGCACCATCAATATATTAGATTTACTCTCCTCGACAAGCAATTCCCGTTTTTGGTCCAATAAAAGAAATCCTTTACTCATGTCTGTTCATAGCTATTTAGATTTATTGCCTATGCATAGAAGTGTCCAGCTTGAGATGTATTCTTTAGACACATGGGTTAGTAATATTAACATACATGATGTAGTCGTCGATTCCATTCCACTCGTTGAACACTCAAAACGATTTTATACCTCTAATAAACTTAAATCTATTTGTATCGATTACATTGAAAAAGAGTATATATCATGGTATAAAATCTTCACTGATGGATCAAAAGATAAGTCGGGTGGTGGTGCAGCCTTTTTAGATCCTTCTCTTCAATGTAATTCCAAACTAAGAATTGATTCTGATATCTGTATTATGCATATTGAATTGATTGCCATAGCTGAATCTCTTTCATATATCGAATCTGTACAATACAATAAATTTGTTATTTTGACTGATTCCAAAAGCGCCCTACAGCACCTTGTTCGATCTACCTCTCACGTTAGAGCGACACCAATTGCATATCGTATTTTGGAATCATTTTTGAGACTGCAATCTTTGAATATAGAGGTTAAACTGCAATGGATCCCCGCCCATGTTCAAATAAAATACAACGAGGATGTGGATTTACTAGCCAAAGAAGCTGTAGAGGACGGTGTTCCATTCACAGTTTTTCCACTTTACACAGACCAACTAAAAATTGTTAAAAAAACGTGCTTTATGGATTGGCAGGAGTATTTCGATTTACGCTCTAGAGAAAAAGGCATTTGGTTCCGAACTATCCAGCCTCAAGTGAAACATTGTCCTTGGATTGACCATTAGAATAAACTTAAAACTGCTCTCAGGTTGCGATCTGGTCACATTCCATCTAAATTGTTCTCATTTTTGATGAAAAAAGTTCCTTCGCCACTGTGCGATGATTGTGGAGTGGTTAAAGATGTTCTACATGGAGTGTATTCGGAACGATCCGGTGAGATCCAAATATTTTAATAATAATTCCCGTGAAGTCGGTCTTGTGAACAGCATTTTGGCTTCACCCATATCGGACGACGCTGAAATGCTGTACAATCTAGCCGATTTAGCGTTAGTGTTTCCTAAGTGATTTATTTGTTTCCTTTTTGTATTTTGTTTGTAAACTGTTTTTACGGGGCGATGTGGTCGCTTAGCGACAAAGCCCTTTCAATAAATAAAAAAAAAAAAAAAAGATTGTTTTGATGATTATGTGTAAATGACATGTAAGATTTATAAAATAAGAGTTTTTGATAGAAAATGATGGATTCTGATGTTACCAGAATAGATTTAACACCGCCCTATATACGAGCCAAGGCAAAAATTGCAAGTGAGAGTTTACCCGCAAAATCGAAAGAAAAATTACATTGCCGTCTATGAACATTTTATTGGCTGTAAACGAGAAAAAGAGAATTATTAACAACTTGAATAAAACTTTAAACTTACCAGCAAAGGCCTTAAAACGCGACCCTTCACAATTGCTCTAAAAATTGTAGGTACTCTTAATTTTTATCAGACAGAAATAAATATAATTGCCCCTTTCAATTACTGTTTTAAATTTGTATTATTGCAATTTTTCGCAAATGTAATAAAAAACGTTGTTTGGTACACGTGTGGTGTAATACTTTCCACACTTGTATCAAAAACTACTATTGCGTGTTCCTGCAGTTTTGTTTCTGTCGGTTATACATTCCTGATTTAACACTTTGGGTTTGCGGAATATTGTCTACCAAGTCTAACCCATCATATTCGATCCCCGCGACGACCCTTTCGAATATTGCCGGAACCGGAATGTCAAGGTTTGCAGCAATTTCTCTTTTGCAATTGCATAGGCGTATGTCAATTTCATTCTTAGCTAAGTACGTCTTTTAAATACCATGACGAATGAGGTACTTCTTTTAAAATAGTCTCGATACCTCCTACGTATACTGATGCAACTGACATTTTTTTAGGATCAAAATACTTATATCTACATGTTATAAAATTTTCATGACAAAATTACTGCTAGTTTTCGAAATAAAGTGACGTATACTGATACAACTAACACCGTTTTTTAATTTAGAACATCGTATACTGAGATAAGTCGCTTGTACCACTATACGCAGTACACCTATCGGGGAAGGGCGGCGCGGGCGTGGCACAAGTGGCAGTTACCTCAGTATGCGTGCTCGTCGTCGTTGCGGACGTAAGATGTCCAGTGGGCGCATAGTGATGCGCGACGGATAGTCGATGCGGCCTACGTCTTTTCTACCTACTACGTATCAAATTAGGCTTACTTTTGGTTATGATCTAGACACGCGGCAGCGTGTCCAGCCAAGTTCACCGCAGGAACTGGCGAGCAGCAGCCGTGTGTTATATTACACGAACCGTTTGGAGCCACTTTTGACCCCCCCATAACTCCAAATCTATTTAACATAAAAAAATGAAATTTGGCTTATGTATTAAGATCCTTTAGAACAAGTAGAACCCCAAATTTCATTAATATAGATTAAATAGTTATTGAGATATTAAAGTCCAAAAAACGGTATTTTTATCACTGACTGACTGACTCACTAGTAATCAAAAACCTAACCCACTTCCAGGTGACCTAGAAAGGTGAAATTTGGCATCCAGCTTAGTAATTGTGTGTGTATACATATAAAAATCTAAAACAGTGATTTTTTAATTTTTTTTATTATTATTATTATTGATGGTTGTTGCCTCAGAACTCTGTCATTTATAAACCGATTTGGAAAATTCTTTTTTTGTTTGAAAGATATACTAGAATAGCATACCTATACACTCACACGCACACACACATACATGCACATAAAAATCCAATACGTACTAACCGTTTTGGAAAATTCTTTGTTTATTCAAAACTTTCAAAAGATGTACTAGAATAGCACACAGAACTAATTAACAAATAATAATTAAGTAATTTACACATCATAATAATTTCTGTACAAAAAGTAATGATATCCCATCAAAAACATAAATGTAAAATGAGAGCCAAGTTCAATATCGCGTGCACTTCGCCGACAAAAGAATTGAGATCTGCAAGGGCGCCAAGTTCTTTGCCCTAAAATTTTAAGATACAAGGACATGCGACATACTCGATGCATTTATTTTACTTGGGGTGTAATTCAATATCAAGACTTGACTTGGCTAGTTTTAAAATATAAATTTATATTATAAATCAAAATCAATCAAATCATTAACCTATTTTCGTAAAGGTAAGTACGCAAGTTAGTGTACGTCTTGTTACTTATACCTACTGTTAGCTTGATAATGAACTATGACTATGTTTCTTTTATAAAATTTAGTTAGTTTGTGAAAACTAGCCAAGTCAAATCTTGATATTGAATTACACCCCAAGTAAAATAAATGCATCGAGTATGTCGCATGTCCTTGTATCTTAAAATTTTAGGGCAAAGAACTTGGCGCCCTTGCAGATCTCAATTCTTTTGTCGGCGAAGTGCACGCGATATTGAACTTGGCTCTCATTTTACATTTATGTTTTTGATGGGTACAGTTTTCTCCAATCAGTACCGATGGTTGTTTGGAGTACAATAATAGCTATATGTCGCCATTACATACGGATAAACCAGAGTCACCACTAGCGCTGACATCCGTCTGGGTTTCCCCGGATTTGTCCTAGTTTGAGGCCGTCCGGGGGAAAATAAAGCAATTATTTTATTTTATTTTATTATTTTCGGGGACAATGCGATTTACGCCAAATGTCCGGGTTTTTAAGTCTTTGTCCATGTTTGGCGAATTAAGAGATGGCAGCTGCTTAGTTGGCACGACAGGCAATCGTAAAATAAAATAGCAAAAAAGATGTCGGTAACTTACGTGTAATTTAAATAATATGTGGATCAACGAACAAAGAGAATAAAAATCTAATCATGAGTTTAAATAAAATAAAAATACGAGAAAAACAAGCCAAGAAAACAAATAATAAACATGTAAGACAAAAATTACGTGAAATTTTAGTGTGAACGGTTTTTTTTTAATAATAAATAAATATTAAGGGACCATCTTACACAAATCGACCCAGTGTCCCAAGCAAAGTAAAGCTTGTACTATGGGTACTAGACGACGATATATACATAATTTATAAAGTACATGTAGAGATAACCTCCATGACCAGGAATAAATATTCAAGTTCGTAACACACATTTTTGCTGGCGGAAGTTTGAATTTCATTGAAATATATAATTTGTACAAGGAGTGGTTTAATTCTACCAAATACGAAGCGCAAGCTTATTCTGTTCGACAATACCGTGATATTTTCAGTCAAAATATTAAGTTGTCGCTTGTCACATTTACGAGAATTTGAAAACACCTACTGAAAAACAAACAACCAAACACATTGGCACATGGAGGAAAGAGACTTGAAATAAATAGGAAAAAAAACTCAAACTTAATAAAAAAATGCGAGTGCTGTATTCGACCTTCCAAAACCTTGTCATCTCCTCACGGTAATATTAAGCGTGTTTTATTACAAAAAAAAACTTAAACTGTATAATTTCACAGCATTTGGTTTGGGAATGCTACTTGTTAGGTAAGGTGGAAGTTCTAGTACTCAACATTGCAAGGGATATTTATTTTATGTTTCGTCATAGTACGTTAATTTACACGTCTATCGCAAATTTATTCATCCCTTATGAGAGGTATGACTTTTACCTTTATTAAATGATATTTTTTATCATATGATGATCATATAAAAAAATCTCGTAATGTAATGAAATGTAAGTCAATAGGATTGTCCCAGTAATGTCACGTGCTTTTGCAGGCAGTCAGGATGTATATTTTATTATTTTGCGTGTGAAATTCGATAGCTACAAACATTTCTCATGTATTCATTCTATTTGCTATGAAAGTAACGGTAATCTTATCTTAGTTATCGCAGTTGAAAGTATGGTGACTTCCATCTTACTGTTGACATGACTAAATGACACATTATTTGACTTAATTAAATTAATACTTCAAGATGATGTAGATGAATTCAGGTTTTGGTCTGACAATTGTGATGGACAAAATAGGAACTGGAATCTACTATATATAAATGATAAAACAGTAATAATGTTGATAATACCGCTGTAACAAAGACAAAAAACACCATTCCCTAAATGCGGGCTGTGTTTTTAATTACCTTTTAAATAAACGTAATTTTAGTGTAAATTTGCTTTATTTATTGTCTTTCAAAAGTAATTTGTTTAAATATCCTAAATACCTTTTTCTGAACTTACTATATTGGACATAACATACAAAATAACCTTAACAGTATACTGGTACATAACGGATTCATTCAGGAGTATACTGGTACAAGTGACAAATCAGATGAAACTAACCGATCAGATCCATCCAAACACGAGCTTTTAGTTTGTTTATATATCTAATAAATGGTACATGTCGCATAATAGGCATAGTAATAATATAATTATCCATATTCATCTAATCATAGTTTACGACGTATACTGGATCAAGTGGTAGTTGTCTCAGTATACCCGAAAACTAGAACTCGTAAATTTCACGTATACTGGTATAACTACCTTTTTTTCTAAAAGTACAATTAATTTTGAAATAGTAAATATGTAGATTTAAGGAAAATATATTCATTAAAATTATTTGAAAATTTCATTACATTATTTCAACGTATGAGTTAGTTATGGCACTTTATACCTTTGAACAGCCCTCCTGTAAAATCGTGATTTTGCACTTGTATCAGTATACGTAGGAGGTGTCGGTCTGGTCCTATAACAAAAAGTTAATACTTAATACTTTAATTGAGCTGAAGTCAAGCAGACAAATAATAGAAATAATAAAAAATTACAACAGAATACGATAAAACGAAGTCAGTTATATTATAACTTACTTTGATTGTTATCGACACATTTCGTACTTTTAGTCTTCACACACTTCCAATATTCTCCGTTTTTGTAGTTTTTTTCCGATGATATTTATCCTAAGGTAAAGTTGCTTTTAGTCTAGAACTGACGTAACTTAAGCAACATTTTGTTGTTGTAAACTTTAAACCAATAATAAAAGATTTGTAATAGTGTGACGTGTAATGATTTGGCTTTGTTTGTATGAGTTTAGCGACAGCGGTTTTCGAACGATTTAAGCTACATGCCAATTCCATAGTTTCTTTCTTCCATGCTCAAAACCTCAACAGTCTATCAAAGTGACAAAGCATGAGTTTTTTTTTTTAGACGGAGATATATGTCGTAGGGGGCAAACGAGCAAACGTATCGCCTGATGGAAAGCGATTACCGTCGCCCATAAACACCTGCAACACCAGAGGAGTCACAAGTGCTTGCCTACCCGGAGGACGAAGATAGAATGCCTCTATATGCTAGTTTCACCGGCTATCTTACCCCCCACACCGGAACACAACAATGCGAACATTGCTGTTTGGCGGTGGGTTAGCAGGCAAGACGGTAGGTAGTAATAATCCGGACGGACCCTGCACGAGGCCCTACTACTCCAAAAATGAGTGCTACCAGAGTAAGATTTCTAATCACCCCAAACGGTTATGATAAGAAAAATAATAACAGAGAATGTTATTCTGGTAAAGGACAATTAGCACAAGTATATAGTTACAAAAATTTAAAAAGAAATTGTAGGTAATGACAATGTTTTAAAAATCTAGACATTGCTCACGATTTTGCAGGTAATTAACATAGAGCCGTTTTTTTTTAAATGTATAATTGAAAAATATTTAAACATAAGATTCACCACATCTCTAAACGGGAAACTGTATCACGGACATAAAGCTAAACGGCAACAATTAAAAAAAATTACACAACATCAAGAATTTTTATGTGTATCGATTTGCGGTGATTTGTTAGATGTGCTAAAGATTTTTTTTTTATAAAGCATAGATGAAAAAGTCGATGTATGAATATTTTTTTATTAAAATACTAGTTTGCCTTTTTATTTCCTCCAGGGTTGACAACAGGGTTAGCAAAGAGTTGTAAATAAATATATAAAAAAAAACATAAATATACATCAATCAATTTAGTCCCAAACTAAGCTAGGCTTGTTGTAGAATTGGTCTTTTAAAAATAATAGGGGTCTCCAAACATAATTAAATCGCTCCGAAAATCCAAACAAAAATCCCCCCACCCCCTCTAACTTTTCAACCACGGGTCAAAAAATAATGTAAACATTCATGAAAATGAGGCCTTATAAGTACTTTCAATGAAAACTATATTGAATAAAATCGGTCTAACCGTTTCCCTTCGGCCGTCGACGAAACCGGAGTTTCGAAACTGGCATCGATCGAGGCTTTTGTAGTACTTGTACGTAACTGGCTTCGATCAAGTATTTTTTTTACTTGTACGCAATTAGTTTCGATCGAGGCTTTTGCTGTGCTTGTAGGTAACCGACTGCGATTACTTCATAAAGTGATTTGTAGGTATAGGTCGATTCACTAAAGCTGGCGCGAATGGATTGAATGAAAGTTATGTCACTTGTCACTTTGAGTGTTAGTGTGAGTGCCATTCTTATACAGGGGCCTCCTAATATTTTGTAAACAACAACAAAATGGGTTTTTGTTATTCAAGAAAAATAAAAATTATTAGGTATAATATAAGCATAATCCGCACAATATTTATACTAAACAAGTAATATATATGTCCGAAAGGTATATTTAACTGTTTGATACAAAAATATTTTACTATCATGGTGTTTTATGAAGACGCTTGTTTTTTGACATACTTTATTTTGACTGTTGTAAGGCAGTGTAATAAAATTGTACATATTGCTTAATATTCATGCAATCTGTGTATGACCAGAATTAGGATGTGGGATGATACTATTCCATTGTCTCGTATGAGTTTAACCATGTGGGACTATGCAATGGTATTAACGTAACCCACATTTTCTTCTTGTCTTCGCGGCCTGGTAAATGGTTAATGTCAAGAATTAATAGGTGACGGACGACTAGTTCAAATAATAAAAAACCGGCCAAGAGCATGTCGGGCCACGCTCACTGCTCAGTGTAGGGTCCCGTAGTTGCCCGTCCTTCACAATAGACGAAAATTACGAGAAAGATTTCAAGCCCTATAAAAAGGTCGTACACGCCAAGAAACAGTAATTACTTATTATCTTTTGGAAGTTATCTATAATACGTGACAGATTGAGCGAAATGTTTTAATATAGTTTGGCACTTAACCAATATGTGTAGCGTTCGAAGTGTAGGGACACCGCGCGGCACTTACGTCATTTTAAAGAAAGGTATGAAATTTTGCAATAACTCAAAAACGGCTCGACCGATTTTATTCAATATAGTGTTCATTGAAAGTACTAGTATCCGAGGCTAAGACCCACTCGATTCAATAAGTTATGCTCAGAAATGGCTCGGCCCTCCGTCAAGCTAAGATTACTAAATTTTGTTTGTCCGATGTTATCCGAAGTTGACCGAATATTCAAAATCCGATTTCATATTCTGAGTCGGAGGACCCAAAAGCCCCCCAATACCGAGTTTCAGCCCCCTCGGACCAATTTGAAATTTTCGAAAAAAAAAAGTCGCCATTTTGTTTTTTTTTTCCACGACTGTACTCGAGTGGGGGTCCCCTATGATATTTGTTTGAGCATCCCCCTACCCATCTCCAGCCGTTTACGAGATACGGGACTCCAAAAAAAAAAATTCCATACAAATATTGTTTTTTTCGATATTTTCCGACTTTGACCGAATTTTCGGACACCGATTTCAGATTCATATTTGTGAGCCCCAAATTCCTCCCGATACCGAGTTTCAGCTTCCTAGCACCTATTTGAAATTTTGAAAAAAAAAAGCCATTCATCATTTGGAATTTAATTTGGTTCGATAATTTTCACATTCATAATCACTTATTGTATCAACCTGTATGTAATCATTTTGTGACGCACACATAAATATTATCGTTCACTCATTCATTCCATTCGTGCCAGCTTTAGTGAATCGACCTATAACTGATTCCGATTATTTTATATGTACCTATACTATTTATACCTACATATGTTACTTATTAAAATCGCAACAAATTCAAGATTAAGAACTCCTTTGTTATTTTTGTCTTATTCTTTTCGGATGTACTGGCCTGTTATAATAATTATGTTTTAAATACAAACAAGATATCATCCATCAACATCGGCTACGACGCATTATGACATGATAAAAAGTGCATTAGGTCAGGGAATTTACGTTGCTTATAAGTTCATTCAGTGAGAAGCGGTAATGGACTTTAGAATATGTCTTTGAAAGAAATTGAATTCATCTCGACGCGGAGGGGAGGTGTTGCCCTTTTGTATGAAGGGCACAAATATCATCGAAAAAAGATATACCAGAACGAAAATTCGATTTGGTTGTGTGATAATTATGATAGCGGTTGCAGAGGCTGTGTTACTTTAAGCAAGAAAAACCGGCCAAGTGCGAGTCGGACTCGCGCACCGAGGGTTCCGTACAAACACTTTCCATCCCTAGGTGGTTAAGTTAAGTTTGCACCTGGTATGTATAGCGCCCCATATAAATTAGGTGCAAAGTTAGGTATTAATAGGTATTAAAAAAAAACTACTTACTATATCTCGTTCAAAACAATTTTCGTTGGTAGTTTTTATAGTAATGTACATCATATGTTTTTTTTAGATTTTTCATTTTCTTATTTTAGAAGTTAGAGGGGGGGGACCAACTTTTTTCCACTTTGGAAGCGTCTGTCACGCAAACTATTCGGTTTAGAAAAAATATATTTTAGAAACCTCGATATCATTTTTGAAGACCTATCCATAGATACCTCACACGTATGTGTTAGATGAAAAAAAAAAATTTGAGTTTCTATTCTAAGTATGGGGAGCCCCCACTATTTATTATTATTTTTTTATTTTTGCATCAAAATCTTAATGCGGTTTACAGAATACATCTACCTACCAAGTTTCAACAGTATAGCTCTTATAGTTTCGGAAAAAAATGGCTGTGACATACGGACGGACAGACAGACGGACAGACAGACAGACATGACGAATCTATAAGGGTTCCGTTTTTTGCCATTTGGCTACGGAAAAGGGTTCCGTTTTTTGCCATTTGGCTACGGAACCCTAAAAAATAGTCGAAGAAAAAACCAAACCACATATTGTTGATCCAAACCAGTCACAAAATAAAGTATGTATTAAAGGAATTAGACAACCGCAAAGACAAAACAGGGTCAAATTTTGACTCTATCCAAAAACAGTATGATTCAATGTTATATTACCTGGAAAATGAGGGCGTTCACTTGATGGCGAATAAATATACCGCATTTCAAAAATATAAAAACCGTGCTGAATAATAATCGGAATAGAATATTGGGCGTACCTAAGGTATGTTTTTCTTCATCTTGCGAAGTACAAGTGCCAAAAAAGTTTCTCAAAGATTTTCTGCTACCGGATTACGTAGGTGAAGGATGTGATGGAGAAAGAATACTTATATTCTGCCGTTAAAAATGTACGACCCCTCATAAAAACCTATAACCATATTATATTGCGAAAGGACATTTAAAACCTTCGTCTTGCCCAAAAATGTTCAAACAATTATATTCCATACATGGTTATAATTATAATCAAAACAGCAAATCTGTTATTCCCATTATTTTCCCTTTAGGCGGAGCATGACAGATTCGTACTAAGTCAATTGAACTTTAGGCCAAAATCTGAGAAGGTATTACTCTGAGGTTGCCATTTTATTTTTATTTCGGATTCTAAGTGGGTGAGATTATAAATAGGGCAATATCTAAGTTATTTAAAATTCTTTAAACGTACAATTAGTAAGATGTCAAATTCGTAGCACTTCAGATTCTTACAATGCCGGATTCTGAGTAGGTCAGAAAATCACATATCCAGAATCTTAGTATGTGTGATTCCAAGTAGGTACGACCTATTAGACGTTGATTCGATTCAGTTTAGGCTTTATTCTGAGAAGGTCAGATAATACGTCAGTCAATTTCTAGGTACGTCATGCAAATGTACAGTCAAATTGATAAATATGTGAGCATTTCTAGGGCAACAAAAATAAATGTACATACTAGAGAAATAGTACTGTCAGCGAAATGAGCACACTTTTAAATAATATGTACTCAACTAAAACCAAAAATATCTGAGCTAAAGTTTTTCAATTTTAAGCGAGCAAATGAAAGTCAAAGGAAAAATAAAATATTATCATATTAGTAAAATCATATATTTTTTCAAATATTGTTACCAGTAGGCAGTAGGCCTTATAAAAAAAATTAACATACTACTTGTGTATATAACTCACCGCAGCTTATGGCCCTAATTAGACTATCATAGAGATATGATATGGGAGTCATCATATTAACCTGTGACAGTATAACAACAAAATATGATTCTGTTTGACTCAATGATATTATACCGTCATAGGTTCTTCATATTTAAATGATTTGTATATCTACGATCATATTTTTATGATAGTCTAATTAGTGCATTTGCGTATTAATCCGTCAGAACAATTGAAATTATGTTGAGATGACATCTATTATAATCATAATAAAATTATGCCTTTAGGTATTAATTGTAATATTTTTGTAGATTACTAATACAAACCAGTACAACTTAACTAAAATCTCCTATAACTTATAAAATACTAACACCATAATAAAGAAAACAATCATTCTGAATCACTTGAACAATCACTGGAAGTGGTATCACTAGACTCAGGCTCATTTTTGTCGTCCCCAAATAAATCTCTCTTTACGTGTCTTTCATAGCTTAAAGTTGACGCTGCATTGAGAAAATCTAGCAACCCGATAGATTTCTCTTTCACATCTGTGATTAAATTTCTCAGGTGCTTGTCAAAAATGAGGTCAACTTTTCTGGATTTTATAATCTCCCGGCGAGCACAGGCTTGTCTGATGCACACATCGTAATGTTTACCCTCCCTTTTTAGGGCAAACATAAATTTAAATATATTTGCCTGTTTACATAGCTTTTTGTTGAACCTGTTATGCCAACCTTCTAGATTATTTGTTGTACGATATTTTTCCTCAGAACAACCAAACATTTCCGGAGTTACTATTATTGACAGCCAATAGCTCTCAAAATATTTTACAAATCGGTGGATATTTTGCACATGAGGAAAGGTTGCAAGCAACAAGACAAGCCCACGCTTCACGGATATATTCATTCGGTAAAAGTGGCAGACACGTTAGTAACCTTAAGAATTCTTTCCCGTCATTATCGCAGAGATTTAGTGCCTTTGATTTTCTCCAAATATAACGCCTGTTACAGTGGGTAGTTTAGTTTATAGAGAGCTGAGCATACTTTGTAGGCGACCAGTCCTTGTTAGGAGCCACTTCCCTGCACACGTCGTCTTCGTCGCAGCAGGCTAGGTTCGGGCTAGGTTAGCTCTAGCCGTTCTGGAGTCTGGGTAGGGCAGACTAGCTCCAGACTGATGATCTCGATGTAGTCCTGGGCAAGCCCCAGGCTTAGTCTTGGTAGCGTCAGGATCAGAAACCGGGATCGCGGCTCTAGGTTAGGTTTTCCGGCCCCGGGGTAGGTTCGGTGGCCCTAGGGTTGCTCTTGCAATCCCCGGGATAGGTCCCCGTATTGGGGAAAAAAACAGCAATATATTTACAAATGTACAGACATACTAACGAAACTGTACATAAAAGTATTATTTACACATCGGTGGCAATTTATTTACACAATATTTATAGATGTATACAAGTAATACAATTTAATTTCTTAATAGTTAATAAATTTACATCGACTATTACAATGCCAGCCATGCCGTGTTCTTTTTTTCACGATCGTCTATTGTTTTCTTTTCACGAGTTCTTTTTCGGCCAGTACGTAGTTATTCAGCCAGTGCTGAATAAAGAGGTTTAATTTATTACAGATGCAAATAGTTTATAATCAGTATAACATAATATCAGTGAACGATTAGATTTAAGTTTTTAATTAAGGTTAGTGTTTGTAGTAAATAATATTGTAGATTTAGTTTTATAAGTAAAATCGTTACAGTAATGCAAGTAGCATCCCGATTTATTTACTGATGGATAGACTTTTGATACAGCATTCAAGGCAGGTAACTCATAGTCAGCCTTGAAATGTTCGATTTCTACATTCAGAATGCTTTTGAGGGTTTGGAACAGTCTGACATATGTTTGCTCCTGCTTGTTAGGCAGGAGAGCATATGTTACTGGCACTATGGTGCGGCAGCTATCGGATTCATAATTTAACATGGCGTGTATAGTGTACAGCTGGTAGAATGGCTTCGGTACAACTTTAAACGTGCCGTCTCCGAGGAATCTAGTAGTCTTTTTTATTACTTGTTTTGCCAAATCAGTGCCGAAAATAAAAATTTTATCATCATCATCACCTATTTCGCAAATAAAAAAAATTCTGCTTACAATTTCTGGTATTTGCACCTCCTTAGGACTGTCAAATTTTAACAATTCGGTACCCAACGCCCGCTTCTTCCAGGCATACAAGGCGTCTTTTTTGGAGGAAAAGGTAGGCAGAAGTATCGAATTGTGTAAATGTTTGAGATCTTGCAAGGTGTCCTCAAAAATGTCCTCAAATGACTTTGCTACCTTTTCTTTACAGCCGAACATCGCCCATTCAATGGAATTTTTGTCGAAATCCGGTAGACACGTGTGTTCACTTTGCCGAATTATGGTGGTCAACGGCTCATCCATTGTTATAGAAGCACTACACGAATCTCTGTTATTGCATCTAAAGTATAATGTACCTGACTTTTTGTTTTTGACGTTGAAGCAATATTTATGCCCATTTAATAGAATGCAGGGCCGATCTTTGGCGGTTTTAATTGTTTTAATTTCCGTATGTTCCATCTCGATATAACAGCAAAATTTCTATGACATACGGTACAGACATTAATATGACATTTTCTGCAATTAACTTCAACGTTTTATCGTGTTTTAATCTTTAAGTGGCCAGCGTCTCAGATATCTGCTTAAATGTATAAATAGTATATATGTATTGAATATTTATACTTTGTAGTCTTTTTTCTTGCCCATTGTACCTCGCCTTTTTGGAATAAGATATACATAAAATCTGACCTAATAAGAAAGCGATATTTTAGGAATCCATAATTAAATAGTAGATTGTACAACAAGCGCATAAAACGCACCATTTTATGGACGAGTTGCACACTCTACTTTTCACTTCGATTGCGAGAAAATTAAACTACATCATGTAAATATTATATCCCATCAAAAACATAAATGTAAAATGAGAGCCAAGTTCAATATCGCGTGCACTTCGCCGACAAAAGAATTGAGATCGGCAAGGGCGCCAAGTTCTTTGCCCTAAATTTTTTAGATACAAGGACATGCGACATACTCAATGCATTTATTTTACTTGGGGAGTAATTCAATATCAAGACTTGACTTGGCTAGTTTTCACAAACTAACTAAATTTTATAAAAGTAACATAGTCATAGTCATAGTCATAGTTCATTATCAAGCTAACAGTATAAGTAACAAGACGTACACTAACTTGCGTACTTACCTTTACGAAAATAGGTTAATGATTTGATTGATTTTGATTTATAAAAATTTATTTTTTAAAACTAGCCAAGTCACGTCTTGATATTGAATTACACCCCAAGTAAAATAAATGCATTGAGTATGTCGCATGTCCTTGTATCTAAAAAATTTAGGGCAAAGAACTTGGCGCCCTTGCCGATCTCAATTCTTTTGTCGGCGAAGTGCACGCGATATTGAACTTGGCTCTCATTTTACATTTATGTTTTTGATGGGATATCATTACTTTTTGTACAGAAATTATTATGATGTGTAAATTACTTAATTATTATTTGTTAATTAGTTCCGTGTGCTATTCTAGTACATTTTTTGAAAGTTTTGAACAAACAAAGAATTTTCCAAAACGGTTAGTACGTATTGGATTTTTATGTGCATGTATGTGTAAGTGTGTGCGTGTGAGTGTATATGCTATTCTAGTATATCTTTCAAACAAAAAAAGAATTTTCCAAATCAGTTTATAAATGACAGACTTCTGAGGCAACAACCAACAATAATAATAATAATAAAAAAACATAAAAAATCACTGTTTTAGATTTTTATATGTATACACACACAATTACTAAGCTGGATGCCAAATTTCACCTTTCTAGGTCACCTGGAAGTGGGTTAGGTTTTTGATTACTAGTCAGTCAGTCAGTCAGTCAGTCAGTCAGTCAGTCAGTGATAAAAATACCGTTTTTTGGACTTTAATATCTCAATAACTATTTAACCTATATTAATGAAATTTGGGGTTCTACTTGTTCTAAAGGATCTTAATACATAAGCCAAATTTCATTTTTTTATGTTAAATAGATTTGGAGTTATGTGGGGGTCAAAAGTGGCTCCAAACGGTTCGTGTAATATTACACACGGCTGCTGCTCGCCAGTTCCTGCGGTGAACTTGGCTGGACACGCTGCCGCGTGTCTAGATACTTAAAAACAAATTTAATTAAAATTTTAAAACATTTATATCTACGATAAATTATTGTTGTAGTTTAAATAAATAGTATATTGATTTACTAAAATAAAATAAAATAAAAAAGTAATAAATGATAGTAAATAAAAATTACAAGTTTATTTCAAGAAGTTTGCTGTGTACTTTGGCTGTTGGTATGTTTGCCTTTGTCTTAGAATACTAACGAAACGAAAAAAAATAAAGCGTTTATTCTATGAAGTTTTGTTTTTTTCGTGTGGCTGTTGAACCGATCGCCTTGGTCTTCGACGACGATTTTACTTTATGCTCTAGAGCATAAAAAGCGATTTTATGTCGCCTACGCACAGCATAAAGTCGAACTTTTAGAGCATGAGAAGTGAAAATAATATATTAAACTCCGTTAAAGAATCGGTGCTAATCGGACGAAATAAGAAACTACATTAGTCCGAATCCATCTTATTGCTAATCCGAAGTAGTACTGTCAGCTGATGTCACGGTACATTATGCGATTCTGACCTACTCGGAAATTGGATTAAAGAGAAAATGACTTTCATATCATAAGTCGCACGTCGAAACTGTGTTGTTCAGAAACTGACCTATGGCAAATCTGACCTTAACAGAGTCATAACTGCTCAGATTTTGGCCTAAAGCTCAATTGACTTAGTACGAATCTGTCATGCTCCGCCTAAAGGTTATTTTCGGCCTATTACCCAACAAAAAACGGGAAACATACAAAATATTTATTCAGCTTATAAAATCTATCTTTGAGGACTGGACGCCATCAAAAATAACTATGGACTACGAAGAGGCAGCAATGAAAGCCGTTGCACAAGTATACAGGGTGGAACGTGACGAGGATCCTTTGCGGAACTGGCAGATAGTTCAACCTTAGCACTATATTTCCCCCATAGAAACTATGGAAATATATGTTACCGTATAGCCTTTGAAACATTCATACCAAAAACTACTTTGTGCCAACCCTAATCAGGTGGCTGGGTCAATGAACTTACTTGTAAACAATCCTTAGACGTTAGGACATTACGTTAATATGTTGTTTTTTTCCATTCTTAGGTCTGCGTGAAACGCTAAAAAAATCATTGCAGGATTTGCAGAGGTGATTGTCTCTGTTATTCTACTTATAAAATTTTCTAGTGGAGTATTTATGTAATTTGTTAGTTAATAATTTTAATCCCAACAAATAAGTCACATGACATCATGACTTGACACTGACAACCACTCGAATGTACTCAAATCATCATAAACAATTAAAGATGTTGTAAGTTACAACTTGTAACCTCTTTCATCGTAAATAATACGTCTCTGTTTACCTACCTAAACTGATAATAAAAAGGTTTTAGTTCGTTAACATGCTTTATAAAATTATTTTCGAGTAAATTGAAATTGTTCCCTGTTTGATCTGCAATTCATACAATAAGCCGTCGTTGATATTTATTTTATTTTGGTTATCGTCAAATATCGTCGTTTGGATATTGCACTAAAGTAACACGGCTCTTCATTCGCCGACGCAAGATAGAATTAACGCATTTTTTACAACTATCGAACCTCTTTGCACGATTTAACATCGATCGCAAATATGATGTTTGAAATGAAATTGACTATTAAGTTAATTTCAATTTGATTAACCTTTAAATGAAATCGGGGATGACAGCGAGCGCTAGCGGAACGTCATTTGGTTATCGGTTTTAAATTATTTATTTTTGCCTGATTAGTCTTGAATTTCTTATTTAGTTAGTACTAGAGCTTTCTTTATTGGGTTATATTTTTATTTATTTTTTCTTTTATTGGTTTATTTATATATATTTTAATATTTGGTTTATCTTTTTGTTAGGTCTGCCCTTAGGGGCTACAATGGGGGATCATTCCCCCGGGGACCCTGGGGGGTCAGATAACCTGCCCCCCCCCCCTTCTCCGGGAGCATTCATTACAATTTCTGATGACAAGCGGGACATTGCGGCGCGAGGTCACAGAAGTGGAGCAATATACGTTTCCTACAATTCAATGCTATCGTTGGTGCAGATTCGGGCACACGAAGGTTAAATGTAGGTCGAACCCTCGCTGTTTCCGTTGTGGGGCCAATCATTCTGGCGATTCTTGCGAGGAAGAGTCGCCTCGTTGCATAAATTGCAAGTGTGAGGAGGGTCGCCAGCCACTAGTAAGTCCTGTCCCGAGCTCCTACGCCAATGCAATATTAAAAAGTATATGGACTCGAGCAATATTTCCTATGCTGAAGCGAGCAAGCTTCTCCCAGTGTATGGGAAATCGTATGCGAATAAAGTGGCGTCTGCTCCAGCGGTAGCGAGCCACTCTTATAAAAAAACAATATTGAAGAAGCCTCGCTCTCCTGCTCCTCCTCGGAGTGGTTATGATAAGGCGGCCCATATGGGTATTTTTGATGAAAATACTCTGCAGGCTGGGAACGGTACTGCGTTAAATAATACTCATTCATCTTCGGTGTCTGAGATCTCTGTCGCTGTTCTTCTTAAGCTGATCTCTCAAATTCTTTCAAAAGTTTTTCCTCCTTCTCATAATCATTTGATGTCGCACGTTGCCCCTCTTATTTCTTCTTTGGACCATGGGTCAGTTAATCCTTCAGTGGAATTGCCGTAGCTTCATTAACAAAACATCTGACATAATATACCTAATCAACAAGTATAGTCCTAAATTATTTGCTTTATCTGAATCGTGGCTTAAGCCTGATTATATCCTTCGACTTCCAGGATATATCTCTGTAAGAGATGATAGGCCTGATGGATATGCAGGCTGTGCATTTCTTATTAAATTTGTAATGTTTCTATTTACGTCCCTCATCCTTCTAAATCTGTGTTAATACATTTGACGTCTATTCTATCCTTCAATCTCTTCCCCGAACATTGCTTGTCTTAGGGGATTTCAATTGTCACCATCGTGTATGAGGCTGTGGTAAAAATGACCTTGTAGGATCTATATGGCTCGAATTATTGGACACCCTTAACCTGTGCATTTTAAACACGGGGTCGGCTACAAGGCGTACTCGCCCAGGCCAATCAACGAGTGCGATTGATCTATCATTGTGTTCCCTTGATCTGGCTCCCCAAATTTCCTGGGAAACCCTGAATTCTTCATTTGGGAGTGATAATTTTCCTATTTTAATTGATTTCCCTCACTTCTCTGTTAAAAATCAAATCCCGATTCCCCCCCTTCTTAAGATTAATTTATTAAATGCGGAGTGGGAGGACTTTCAGAATGAGTTAGAAAAGTCAATTTCTGGCTTGCCATTGGTCTCTACTGCGAATATTCATGATTGTAGTAAGGCGTTTGCAGTCGCCATCATTCAATGTGCTGAGGAGGTGTTCCCTATCAAGAATGCAGCTTCCCCTCGCCCCCATGGTGGGATTCTCAGTGCACTATGGCTATAAGGAACAGGAAAGAGGCTGAAAATGCTTAAGTTTAATGCCCTTAGTAAGTGTATTGCTGAAACTAAACTTCTACTAAGGACAAAAAAGAGAGATGGGTGGAGGACCTTTCGCACTTCTTCTTCTTTCTTAAATAGTTGGCAGTCCACAACTGTGCGCTTTTCTAGAAATTTCCTGCCTCGCACGATGCATTGTGGAAAGAATTGTCGCTTGCGGTATTTCCGGACCGATACGACCTTCAAACCTTCAAGAAAAGAGCGTATTCCCACCTGAAAGGCCAGCAACGCACTTCTGACTCCTCTGGTGTTGCAGGTGTCTATCGGCGACGGTAATCGCTTTCCATCAGGCGATTCGTTTGCTCGTTTGCCCTCTATGACATATATCTTCGTCTACTCCTGCTCGTTTTTTGTGGATGAATATTCGTAGATTTAGAGGCTCTAAACAGGTGTCCTCGCGGTCGCATCCCTTATTACGTGAATGGGCAGAAGCGTTCATGGACTCCCTTGCTCCGCAATATGTTCCTAGCCTTCTCGAAGCTAATACCGAGTATTTCTCCCATTCTTCTGATCCCCTTGATTCTCATTTTTCAATGCTCGAGCTGCAGATTGTTCTTAGTTCTCTTAAAGATTCCGCTCGTGGACATGATGATATTCCCTATTCCTTCATTTGCAATGCAAGTTCCGGCTTTCTCTGTTATTATTTAAATTTGATTAATTGTATCTTTGATTCAGGTACTATCCCGCTGTCTTGGAAAATTCAGCTGATAATCCCAATCCTTAAACCTAATAAAGACCCAGTGGATCCTTGCTCTTTCCTGCCCATTGCTCTTTCTTCGGTTCTCCTAATAAATCTTGAGCACCTAATCAAGAATAGGTTGGAATGGTTCGTTGAGTCCAAGGGTTTACTGTCTAGCTCCCAGTTTGGCTTCAGGAAAGGAAGAAGTACTACTGATAGCCTGGCGTTATTCACGACAGATATTCGTGTTGCGTTTTCCAATAATAAATCTGTTGTTGCTGCTTTTTTGGACGTCAAAGCAGCTTATGATAATGTCCAACTCCCATTCCTCTGGGAAAAGCTTCTCCAATTACAGGTACTGAAAAAGTTAAGTAGTTTGGTAATGAAGATTTTATCAGGGCGTCGTATTACGTTTCGGGGTTGTGAAGATTTAGTTGCTCCTTCTCGCTTCATCTGGAAGGGACTCCCACAAGGGTCAGTTTTGAGTCCATTACTGTTCAATATTTATTCATCGGACCTGCACACCTCAATAGCTCCTGATTGCAGTGTCCTACAATATGCGGATGATTTGCTGGTTTATTCAATCAGTCATAGCATTACAATTGCCGTGGAATGTATTTCTTCCTCCTTGGCATCCTTGAACTCATGGTTGGAGAATCACAGGCTTCAATTGTCTCCTTCCAAAAGTAACGTAGTTGTTTTTTTTTTCAAGGAAAAGATCTCTTAGAAGAATAAATATAATAGGATCTCAAAACTTAAACCAGAATATTGTATATCATAATTATTATTTCAGATCAGCTTCGCGTACGTCAGTGAATGAGTGCCGTATAGCCCACTTTTAATATCTTTTTTGTTAAAAAAGTGCATTATTTTTGTTAAAAAAAAATAGATTCATCATCCTTCATTTAACCGAATATTATAAATCACATCCCTATTATGTATACGAGTAGTTTTAGAGAAATGTTGCTTAACACAGTACCTAAACCCTACTTCACGGACGATCATGCATTGAGATCGCCCTGACTTACGCTTGATATTATTTATTATCTCCCATGTATCAACAGATATATATAATAAACTATATATTTTTAGAAACTAAATAAGTTTAACTTTATGTTTATATTATTTGTTTTGAGATTTCTGTTATACTTTTAAAATGATTGGAAAGTATGTAAAAAACACAAATATCATTTTTCAGTTTAGCCCACTTTTTAATATATGTTTTGATAAAAAGTGCATTATTTTTGTTAAAAAAATAAATTCCTTATCCTTCATTTAACCGAAAATTATAAATCACACGCCCTGTTGTGTATAGTTTTAGAGAAATGTTGCTTAACACAGTACCTAAACCCTACTTCACGGACGATCATGCATTGAGATCGCCCTGACTTACGCTTGATATTATTTATTATCTCCCATGGATCAACAGATATACATAATAAACTATATATTTTTAAAAACTGCATAAGTCTAGCTTTACGACTATATTTTTTGTTTTGAGATTACTGTTATATTTTTAAAATAATTGGCAAATATATAAAAAAACACCAATTACGTTTTTCAGTTTTTTCTACTTTTTCAATGTTTTTTGTTAGAAAGTGCATTACTTTTGTCAAAAAAATAGATTGCTCATCCTTAATTTATCCGAAAATGATATATCACATGCCATATTATGTATAGTTTTAGAGAAATGTTGCATTAATTAAAGCGCGGCAGCGTCGAACTTCCCCCCTCCCCCCCACTAAACGCGCGGTGGTTCTCGACGTCTACCGGTCTGAATTCACTCAAGGCCACCTAAGGATCAACTGTGCCAAGTTTCAGCGCATAGTCACAAAGTGCAAGGTTCCCATACAACAGCGTGCATTATTAACCCAGCTACAATTAAATCTGGCCTGCACTGCTTAGACTTCGTTTAATTTCAGGAGCTATGAATTCAAGTCCAATTAATGCTTTGCAAGTTGGGTGCACGGAGGCCCCGTTGGATCTTCGTCGTCAATTCTTGGCTGACCGGTATTTATTTCGTGCCCTTCAATTTTCTTTTCATCCTATCTTCCCTAGACCTCCTTTGTCGCAACTCTGCCTTCTGGATAAATAAAACTCTTCCTTGTTTAGTTTTAAGTTTTAATAGGTTTAAATCTATAAAGGATCCGATGTTTCATTCTGTTAATCTTCCAATGTTTCAGTTTCCTTTTGAAATTACCATTCTTCAACCTAGAGTCATTTTGAATTTTGAAATTGCAAAAGGGAATTTATTCGCCAATGAGCACTTCCGTGGCCTCCTGGGCAACGATTGGAATGGTTGGCACTCATTATTTTCAGACGCATCTAAATTGTCCCCTGTGGGCTGCGTAGGAGTTGGTACTTATCACACTCAGTACAATATAGTTCAAAAGTGCAAATGCCCTCCTGAGTATTCTGTTTTTTCAGGGGAATGCCTTGGCATTTTAAAATGTTTAGAATATGTATTGGTGGCCAAACTAAAGCGTGCTATTATTTTTTCAGATTCCCGGAGTGCTCTGGAGTCTCTTTTAGCAAGTCCTTTTTCCTCAAAACTTCATAGCCCTTTCTTGTTTTTGATTAAGGGAGCTGTCCATCGCTGTAATCTCAGGAATTATGAAGTTGTGCTAGCGTGGGTTCCTGGGCACTCTGGTATTGGTCGAAATGAGGTCGCGGATAAGTATGCAGAAGCAATATCCTGCGGCGACAAAGTACCATTTAAGAACTGCTGCAGTGATCTGTTGCTGCTTCCTAAATTCAACATCTTGAAGGCTTGGGGTTCTCGGTGGCGTAGTGCATGCAGAAGTAGAGGCTCATATTTTGCATCAATACAGCCAAATATTCCTTCAAAACCTTGGTTTTCAAAAATTTTACTGGACAAAACATCTGTTTCTTCAATCATTCGAATGAGGTTAGGTCATTGTCGATCAATGGTGCATCTTGCGAGGCTAAGGATTCGTGACTCTTCGCTTTGCGAATGTGGCCTTGATGAAGGGTCCCTTAATCATATGTTTTTTAGTTGCCCCCTGTTTAATCATACGGAATTCTTGGAAGGCTTGGTTCTTCAAGGGATTCCTTTCCCTTCATGTATTGTTTCCCCTTTGCAACCTTGTCCGGTAGTTTTCCGCTTAATTTCTAAATTTTTGGCTTCCAATGAAATTAATTTATAACGCTGTACTTTTTTCTGGTATTTTTTAGTTTTTGTGTCTTTCTCTAGTTTGTTTCTTTTCCTTTTAAAGTTATCTCTAGTACCTAATTTTTCTTTCATCGTTCTATTTTTTTCCTTTTTTTAATGACGTGATGCTGGCAAAAATGTCTTCACGACGACTGCCATAAAAAAAAAATTAAAATGCCTTTGTTAATAGCACGTGGATATTTATATTTGCTCATGTTATGCGCGAGGTACAATTATAATGCGGCTGAAGCTTTACGACGATACAGTGAAACATGTCCACCACCACACACAACAGGTCGTTGCACAATTTTACGTGCTTTTGATCGTGTCGCCAACAATCAGCCCGTTGTACATCGAACAACTTAGAACGACCTTTATTTCCTAGAGACTGCCATCCGTGAAGCTTACTGCCGGTGGCTATTGCAAAAAACAGTGGAAGAACGTGACTTTATCAGGCATGTTATTTGAAGCGATGAAAGCTTGTTTACTCGCACCGGTATGTGTTGTGGAATAGACGGAAGGAACATGTGTATTTGCCGAAGACAATCGTGTCGCCTACCGATTTACAGCACACCAGTATCGTTGGTCATTCACGGGGAAACAATTATAGGACCAGTGTTTCTGCCTCCAACTCAAAACAGAAGCAGCGTGCTGCAGCGTGTATTGTGAGACACGGAGGAACATTTGAACACCGTATGTAACAATTGAAATAAAGTAACTGATATTCATATTTTCGCATTTTATTTGGTTCATTTGTCATTCTTACATCAGTAGGTACGATGACAACAACTCACGGAAATAAACGTAATATCTCGAGTTTATAAATGGACTGTGTATCACCTAAATGATGATATATTTCCGCAAAGGACCCTCGTGCCAATCCACCCGGTATACTGGGATTCAAATTAAAGAATGATATTATCATTATAAATTATAATAGATGCGTAATTAGAAAGTCGAAGAAATTAAAAATTTCAACTCCTGTAAAGAAGCGTCACGTGTCTAGATGTGCTGGAATTGCACGATTACCATCAGAATTCACTAAAAGTGGCATTGAATACCTATGTCATGCGTAAGAGCCCACAGGGTATAGATATAGTCAAATTTAACAAGTATTTCAAAACCCAATGGCTAGAAAAAACGAACTTTAACAGAACATGTTGTTGTAGTAAAGAACAAATTAGAACAACAAACAATTTGAAAGGGTGGCATAGCCGAATAAGGCCATAGGCCAATGAAACGATTCATTGGCCAAACAAATAATACTGTTGCTAATTTACTGGAGTATCTAATTAAAGAAACGAAAATTAGTGACATATTCAAATCCAATACCAAAAAGTCTAAACGCTATCTTGAAATTGATAACGAAATTGGAAGTGCAGTAAATGATTTAAAAGACGGACAAATAACAGTTGGACACTGCATCGAAATAATTGCCCCTTATTCTTTTTTAGTTTTTAACACTTAAAACGCGAAGTTATATTTCTGTTTTACATAGAAAACTATCGTGAGTCTCAGACATATTAAAATACTTAAACGGGTTTACTCACGTCGTAGAAGTCGAATAACGCTCGACATGTTTCGAATCGGTACGCGATTCATCATCAGGAGAGACGATCAGTCGCGGCGGCGGCCAATCGAACACATTCGATTCAATTCGAAACATGTCGAGCGTTATTCGACTTCTACGACGTGAGTAAACCCGTTTAAGTATTTTAATATATTTCTGTTGCATCAAATAGTGAATTTGTTGTTGTTTAGAATCGTTTTCTTTTTGTAGAATGGATTGAACACCGGTATGTTGCAGAATAGTTAGTTATTTAAAAAAAAAAACGAGCTTTTGTTGTTTTTAACCCGGATCTGGGGGCACGGCAGTGCCCCCGCCAAGTCGAGAAAACGCGCTTGCCGGCACGCCGTAACATCCTTTTCTCGAAGCCATTCAGACCATTTTCAAACTCCCAGTATTTCATTATGGACAAAGCTAGAAGCCTGAATTTTTAATGACCAGGAGAGCATGATATAACCTACGCATATTCCAAATTGCATTCCATTTGAAGAAATTATTGCCAGTCAAAGTTCCTTAATTTTGTCACTCACTGATTCACTGACTCACTTACATATGATCATGCGAATTCTAAGTTACTTCTAGCAGATACACAAGCTTGAAATTTCGTGCTCTATTACGGTTTGGTGTACAAATTATTAAAAAACCTAAACATTACAAAATTTCCGTGTAGTTTTCCAGTTATGCGAGCTGCATAGATAAATTTGTTTTCCTTATAAAAAATACGCGATTACAAAGTTAACTTTGCGGTTCATATAACCTTCGGTTTAGATACTAAGACCTCAGGCACAGAATACTTATTACCTAATACATACAGAATGGACACGCTCATCGCCGTACCGAATTGAGTTACCTCACCCCGCAGGGGCAGTGAGTTGGAATCGTGATGGTAGCGATGATGATGATGATGATGAAGCTGGGGACTGGTGTTGGTAATGAGGATGTTGGATTGTTCAGATGATGATGGTGACTGGTGGTGGCGATGGGCGTATTGGTGATGATAATTATGATGGTGGTGGTGGTGACTGATTCTGATGAAGGTGGTATTGGTGATGATGATGATTATGATGACGACGATGGTTGTGACTGTTGGTGATGATGATGATGGTGGAGTGGAGGTGACCGGTGGTGATGATGGGGGTATTGATGGTAATGAAGATCGTGGTGACTGGTGGTGGTGAGGGAGGTGTTGGTAATGATGATGATGATGATGGTGGTGAATGGTGATGATGATAATTATGATGACGACGATGGTGGTGACTGTTGGTGATGATGGTGGAGTGGAGGTGACCGGTGGTGATGATGGGGGTATTGATAGTAATGAAGATGGTGGTGACTGGTGGTGGTGAGGGAGGTGTTGGTAATGATGATGATGATGATGGTGGTGATTGGTGATGATGATGATGATGGTGTTCTTGTAGATGATTAATGATGATAATGATGATGACGATGACGATGATGATGCAGATGATGGTGATTAGGTATGATGATGGGGGTGTTGATTCAGATGGTGATGGTCATAGTGGTGATGGATGATGACGATTGTGATGGTAATGCTTGTGGTGATGGTGATGACGATGGTTATAAAATCAACATCCTCACCACATTACCACCACGACCATTACCACAACCACATCCCCAACACAACAACACTACAACCATCATCGCCGCCATCATCACCACCCTCATCATCACCATCGTCATGAGAGGAATCATGAGAAGGATCATTATCTATAATGAGAGGGGTCATTATGGAAGTCTGTGTGGTTTACATTTAGTTAATGTCAACTTCGGTAGTGTTAAAGTGCAAAACTCCGCAATTTCGGAGTATAATAGACTAAGACGTAATTTTTTTTTTTTTTTTTTTTTTTTTTTTTTTTTTTTTTTTTAATTAATATATATTATTTCTTGTTGCAGTAGGTATACAATACAAAAATAATTTATTAACATAAAACAGCTTTATACATTTTAAGAGTATCCATCAGTGACCAAACTAGGCTGAGCCTGTATCTTGGCCATCTGCGAGTGCGGTTAACAAGAGAGAATTATAAAACAAAGAAATTATAAATTACAAAAGTTTGACATAGGACGTTCGATATTGAATAAAAGTTTAAAATTCGCGGCTTTTACTTATTCTAAAATATTATTATATTGAAAAGTACAATACAATGCACGGAAACAAACGAATGTGTTTGTGTGTGTGTGTGTGTGTGTGTGTGTGTGTGTGTGTGTGTGTGTGTGTGTGTGTGTGTGTGTGTGTGTATGTGCGTGTGTGTGTGTGTGTGTGTAAATGTGAGTAATATGTGTGTATAGGATACCACTGGTTATAATAAAACCCTGGTGGACGTAACATGGTTTACTTAATTCTTGTGCAATTCAAGATCTCTTCGGTAGCACTGTAAGTCAACGTGAATAACCAATGTTTTACTAACATTTTGGCTCTCGGGACTGAAAGAAGTTTAATATCGCAGTAGTTGCAAATATAGTTATATATGCAGCGATGCGCGTAGGCTGGTGACCGCCTAGCGAGAGCGGACCTGCATGGAGGGAGCGGAACCTTGTAGGTGCGCTTTCGCAGCATTTCCTTGTGCCCATCGGAATTGAGTACGGCGCCATGAGTTCGAATCACTGCCTTAATGATGAAAAGCTGCCTCACACTCAGTAGATTTGTCTCACTGTACAGCAAGTCAGTAGGGTACCGAAACGGCTTTTTTAGCATCACCTTTAATACTGCTCTCTGAGCACGTTCAAGAGGCAGCAGGTAGGTCTTTGCCGCGCATCCCCAGACAGCCGCCCCGTAGTCTAGGATAGACTGAGCTAGTGCCTGATAGACCAGGCGCAGTGTATTAAGATTGGCACAGTTCCGAAGTCTCTTCATCACAAATATAAGCTTCCTTACTCTTGAGGCAAGAGTCGTGATATGCTGTGCAAAGGAGAGATGCTGGTCGAATAATATTCCCAGGTACTTAACAAAGTTTTGCCTCCGAATTACCTGACAAGAGCAAGCAGAGACTGAGCCAGTCTGCTCCAAACGACCCCTATATGCGCAGGTGTGAAATTTGATGTTTTTTTCTACTAAAGGTGATGTTGCTGACGTTTTGGAAAAGGCTACAAAGCTGGTTTTGTCAACGTTAAGTGTAAGCAGATTATTATTTAGCCAAGAGCCCACCCTTGCCAGCGCATCCTCAGCTCCAGAAAAGGTGTCATCCCACGTCTTGCCATTCACAAGTATCACGGTATCGTCTGCATAGCAGATGAGACTTGCATTCGGTATGGTAATGTCAAAAATATCATTTATATACAGAGTGAACAGCGAAGGGCCAAGCACACTCCCCTGAGGAACACCAAAACTGACCGGAAGCTGATCGCTAACCAGATCACCTATTTTGACTGTTTGGGTACGATCAGTCAGGTAGCTCGCAAACCAGTCAAGAGTTACCCCTCTAACCCCCATATGCTCTAGTTTTCTCAGCAGTATGGGAACCGAGACGGTGTCAAATGCCTTAGCAAGATCAAGAAAAATACCAATGCACCTATTGCCACCGTCCAGGTGACCAGAGACGAGATCGGTAAGAAGGATAGCTGCATCTTTCGTTGACCTACCCGCCCTGAAGCCGAACTGGTGGTCCGAGATAAGTTAATGAAATGAAACTAGCCAGTCTGACCTTTACGATTCTTTCAAGAATTTTCGCAAATACAGATAGAAGAGATATTGGTCTAAAGTTCGTTGCAGTGTTTTTGGGGCCGTTTTTATGTATAGGTGAGACAGTAGCCACTTTCCAGCAATCAGGAAAACAGCCGGACTGCATACTAAAGTTGCATATAAAGGTCAGTGGTTCTAAAATAATCTTTCTTATTTGTTTAACCAATAGCGGCCTCACTTTGTCTGGGTCAGGTGCACTATCGAGCTTGAGCTGGGTTATAATATTGTCCACTTCGTGGCCATCTGTCGGATGCATGTAGAACGAGTTTGGGACCGTCCGATAGGGTTTGTATTTTGCGGCCAAGGTAGTCTGTGTTTCCGATAATCTAGTCAAAATGCTATCCGCAAGGTTCTTCCCATTTGTGGCAAAATATTTGTTGCAATCGTTTAGCGTTACTAGTACAGGTTTATTATTGACGGAGAGAAGTTCCTCTGCAGCATTCTTTGTAGTAGGGTTTTGACAAATACTTTTGATCGACTGCCAGAGTTTACTCGGATTATTTTTATTGTCGGTTAACTGCTTGTTTTGGTATTGATTTTTCAGATTATATAATAAGTTATCAAAAAAGTTTCTATACCTAGTGTAAGTAAGACGTAGTATTGGATTATTTGGCGAGGCTCTCACTTGCAGGTGTAACTTATCCCTGTGTTTCATACATCTTATCAAACCCGGAGTAATCCATGGCTTAATATTAAACTTGGAACGACTAACTTTAACTGTACGTGTATTGTGGTCAACGGCCTGAGTTAGTAACCGATTGAAATTTACTGCTGCCTCGGTTACGTTGCTAGCGCTAGTGACAGCTGACCAATCGGCTGTTTCCAGCTCCTTCGCGACCTTGTCGTAATTGGTTTTAAGGACGTACCGCTTACGTTTCTCAGATTTGTAGTCCGCTAGACCGGCCATGACAAGGTCGTGATCTGAGATAGAGCTTGAACACACTGCACCAACGGACGCTTTGTTATATTGAATAAATATATGGTCGAGACATGCGTCATTTCTAGTAGGGATCGTAATCGAGGGAAGAAGCCCATGTGAAGCAAGCAGACAAATGTATTCCGATTCCTTGTGAATTGAATGGCGCAATAGGTCTATATTGATGTCCCCGGCTATGATTATTTGGTGATTGGTACTTACTTGCCTTAAGATAAGATCTAGAGAAGTTAAGAATTTGTCAATATTCGTGAAGGAAGGCGAACGATAGATACCATAGAGTATTATTTCGTCGGAAATTGTAACAGAGAGGCAATTGGCATCTTCGATCGGTGGTTCTACCGCTGTAGCATTAAGACTCTCCCTAACATAAACAACAACGCCGCCGTTTTTATTTATCGTTTTGGTTGTGTTAAACGAGTTATATCCTGGAAGTTGGTCAATAATAGAGCCCTCACTGAGCCAGCACTCGGTGAGAACTATGGCATCATACTCGATGTTAATACTTTTTAAGGCTACAACGAAGGTGTCAAAGTTACACTGTAAACTTCTTATATTTAGAGTCAGTAACTTAAATTTGTGATGAGAGGTAAGGACGTTTTTGCATTGGTCAAGTGTGTTTAATTTATGACAGTCGATCACAAAAGATTGATCTATGCTATCTGCAAGGTCAAGTGATGCCATCATCGTAGCAATAGGATGGAACTGTATTTTCTAGATGAGTTATGATCGTGACTATCAAATAATGAATATTAACAATTCTGTCCAATAAAGTTTTATTAACAGTGGGGAACCCTATTTTTGTAAGATGAGTAGGTGTGTCTTGTGATGTGTTTGGTCCGTTTGTGTGCATGTATATTGATTGATTGCGAAAATATTTTATTAAAGTTACACAAACTAAACATAAAAATAAAAGAAATTTCAGTACTACATAGGGACAAAACGACGACTCTTCATTCAGCGGTGTCTCGCTCCTGAACCACGCTTTCATCGGGGGCCATGGACTGCTCATCGGGGATGGGTACAACAGAGTTCGCTTCGAGGCACTGGGCAAGGTCTGCCATGCTCCTGATGATGATTTCTGGGCAGCCTGTCCTCTTACGAATGAGGATGGTGCCATTCCTTGTCCAACAGTACTTGAATCCGGCGTTGTTCGACTGTATCCTAGCCTCTCGAAATAACTGGCGGTTTGACTTCGTCAATCTTTCATTAAAATACAGTTTTCTGGAGGGGCCGTCGACATCGATTGTCGTTGTAGTTAAATTTCGCCTGCTCTTGGCCGCTTTCAGGAACTCGTTTCTCTTGGCGCGCCGAACAAACTTAACAACCAGAGGACGAGGCATTCTGCCCTCACCTGAAGACACGGAGCCTTTGGGACCAGCTCTGGTGACGTGGTCTAGGTCTGCATCCGTCAGTGTGATACCCATCTTTAGCGCTGCTGTGAGCACTATGTGTATTTTGCTCTCGTTGGGGCATTCATTTACGCCCACGATCTCCATCTCATTGCTCAGCCTGCTTTGTGCTTGAATATTGAGCTCCTCCTCTAGCTGACTTACTTTTTTACGTAGCTCCTGATTTTCGATTTCGCGGTCTTCTAGTACCCGAATCCGTTTAGCGAGAGTGGTGAAACGGGTCTCGCATTCATCTAGGCGCGCGTTGCACTGCGTGAAGGATGTGGAGAGAGTTTGCAGGTGCTCACTAATTTTGCACATATCTTGTCGCATTAATTTAATCTCTGTTGTGAGCGATGCAAGAGCTTCCGGATCAGTACTTACTTCCTGGGACACCAGTGGCGAGGAGACCTTGCGATTCTGGGCGCGCAGAGTTACATTAGCGTTTGCATTTGTCGTAGAGTCGCCGGTCGGAGCGGACGGCCGCACCGGGGTGTTTGAATTACCTTTCTTCGGCAATTTGCTTTGGCAGGCGGGACAAATCCAATCCTTTTTAGCGCCGTCAGTTAGCTTACGGGGGTCGGAGATATTGACGCAAATATAGTGATACGCACTATCACATTTAGTGCATTGCATGCGTTGAGCTGTAGTCATTTCTTTGCAGCAACCCGCACAGATTAGTGACATTTTGTATCAACAACTTTTGAGCGTTATTGTATTCCAAAAAATAATAAACAAAGTGGGTATAGTAATTACCGTCTTGGCTTGTCAAAAATCACTTCATCAAAACTTTCGAGAAAAGCCCACAGAGACAGAGAGTGGGCTTTAAGAAAGTTAGTTGCGGATACACAGCTAGTAGTCCTTAAAGGAAAAATAAGGAGGACCACTTACAAAAAGAAATGAGATCCCATCTAAAACATTACATGTAAAAAATTGCAAGTCTCGCAACCTTCTACCGAAAAAAGTTGTGAGATACAATATAAAACCAAGTCGGTTAATTTATTCAGTACCTAACAAAGTGACCCTTCGCCTATATGACAACTTTGACATACATTTTCACCGGATTACATAACTAAAAACATATTACCATGACCGTGTTAGATTAATATTAAACATATTTATCTTTATCTTAAATTTGGGGCTTTTATGTAATTTTATATAAAAAATCGAGTAAGGGGGGAGTAAGGGGTGAACGGACACAACATCTTATCCGACCCAATAGTCAACCTCACCTGCACGCGCTGTACATTGGCGGCGGCGGCCAAACGGCTGCCGTGGTGCTCCCTGCTAGAGAACAGACGAGGCAATGGCGACCGAGCAAAGGCGGTATAACCTTCAACCCGTCTGTGGATGGAAGAGGCTCCAATGGCCTTGAGGTGTAAATAACCTCTAAAAGTATTGACAGTGGAAAGCAACGGGAAACTACCACTGAATTATAAATTCCCTAGTTGGTCGGCTACAACGACTAAAAAATCATGAACAGTACAACACAAACAACGGCCCCAAGTCCCCAGCGTCCCTTAGATGGAACAGGGGTGCTAAGAATCCCTGGGAGGAAACACAAAAAAGACACATTTAGAGTAGGAACATGGAATGTAAGAGGGATGAGAAGAGATGGGAAAATGGAGAATATTGCCATGGAGATGGCTCGTTTAAAGATTGATATCCTGGGCATTAGCGACACGAAGATTCCGGGCACTGGAAAAATCCATATTGGGAAGGATAGTACTGCGAAGGATAGAACTGTGTATTATTCCGGCAGTGACTGTTCTAAGGAAGGCTACGGTGTGGCCATTGCGGTGAGCCGGCGCATAGAATCAGCCATTACAAATGTTATACCACTGTCTAATAGAGCCATGATGATACAAATTAACACCAAGCCGAGGAAGTTAAACATTATACAGGTTTATGCACCAACTGCGGACAAAGAGGTTTCTGTTGTCGATGATTTCTATGCGAATGTTAACAAGCTCTATCAGCTGACGAAAAAACAAGACATAAATGTTGTGATGGGGGATTTAAATGCGAAAGTTGGGTCAGGAGAAATTCCTGGCACGGTCGGAAAATTTGGAATGGGTGCTAGAAATGAGAGGGGAGACCTCCTGGTGCAGTTTTGCCAAGAAAAAGAAATAGTCATCGCCAATACTTTGTTTAAACTGCCGCCCCGTCGTTTATATACGTGGACTTCACCGGCGCATACGAAAGATAACATTGTTAGAAATCAGATAGATTATGTGATGTTGAACAGCAGATTTAGAAATAGTATTAATAATGCAAAGACTTACCCTGGAGCCGACGTCGGCTCTGACCACAACCCAGTAATTGTCAACCTTTCATGTAATTTAAAATATATTTTCAAAAAGAAATCCCAATCTGGAGGTATAGATGTTCAAAAGTTAAAGGAACCTAATGTACGGGTTCAAGTTCACAATGAAATAAACGAATGGGCGGTTGTGAATAAAAATACCCGTGACCCGCAAGAAATTTGGACAAGTTTGAAATCTAAAATGCTCACTATAAACCACGACATCATAGGCCGATCTGGCGTCAGGAAGAAACAAGTCTGGATGACAGACGAGATTATTGAGCTGATTGAGGAACGTAGATTACACAAAACTACCAATGAAACTAAGTACAAAGAACTTGATCGTCAGATCCGCAGCAAATGTCGTGCTTCAAGACTGCAATGGTACGAAAGTCGATGTGAAAAGGTAGAGCTCCTTATGAAGCGACATGATTCATTTCAATTGCATAAAGAGATAAAAGACATGGCAGCTTTGCATAAGAAAAGACATCAGACATGTTTAACTGACGACAAGGGTAATGTAATTCTTGATCCCCAACTGAGGAAGAAACGCTGGGAGGAGTATGTTGAGGAGATGTTCTCAGATAGCACACGATGTGTAATGGAACAGTTTAATCCAACAATAGGACCAAGTATATTGAAGTCTGAGGTACAGCATGCGTTACGTAAAGCAAAAACTGGGAAAGCGTTTGGACCAGATGAGATTACTTGTGATGTCCTGAAGTTACTGGAAAATGATAACATCGATACAATGACCAGTATGTTTAACTTCATTTACGATTCCGGTGAATTGCCCGACGATTGGTTGAAATCTGTTTTTATCGCCTTGCCCAAAAAGACCAATGCCAGGAAGTGTTCAGATTTTAGAACCATTAGCCTCATGAGTCATGTATTAAAGTTATTCCTCTCAATAATACATAATCGCATAAGAACTAAATGCGATCTCCAACTCGGGGCAAGCCAGTTTGGCTTCCGTTCTGGTATGGGAACGAGGGAGGCGCAGTTTGCACTAAACGTTCTGGTCCAAAAATGCCGTGATAAGCAACAAAATGTATATCTTTGTTTTATAGACTATGAAAAAGCCTTTGACCGTGTCAAACACGTGGAACTAATGAAGATGTTGGAAAATATAGGTCTAGACGACAAAGATTTGCGTATAATCCGGAATTTGTATTGGAATCAGAGTGCGACAGTAAGGGTGGATAGTGAGCAGACGAAGCCGGTCGCCATACAGAGGGGCGTACGACAAGGTTGTATTATGTCTCCAATTCTGTTCAACAGTTACTCGGAAGTGATTATTAAAGAAGCGCTTGAAAACGTGGAGCACGGTGTTGTAATCAACGGGCAATTTATAAATAATTTACGCTATGCTGACGACACCGTTCTTATAGCAAGCACAGAGGAAGGCCTTCGCGAGATAGTTAACCGGGTTTCTCTACACAGCAGAAAAGTCGGCTTGAATATGAACGTCTCGAAAACTAAGGTCATGGTAATATCACACTCGCAGAAAATCCGTGCAAACATCCAGGTCGACGGCAACACACTGGAGAACGTTGACAAGTATAAGTATTTAGGCTCGTGGCTTACTGACACTTGGGAGAGCGATACTGAAATTCGTGCTCGTATCGAAATAGCCCGTGCTTCATTTACTAGCATGCAGAAAGTCTTGTGCAGTCGACATCTCTCCATCGAATTGAGAACCAGGCTCCTTCAATGCTACATCTGGCCCGTTGTTCTGTATGGATGTGAAGCGTGGACCATGAAAGCAGAGCTCCGTAAAAAATTAGAAGCTTTTGAAATGTGGTCATACCGTCGCATGCTTCGTATCAGCTGGACGGATAAAGTTACAAACGTAGAAGTGTTACGCCGTATGGGAAAAAACGTCGAACTTATCCGGACTGTAAAACAGAGAAAGGTCGCCTACCTCGGACATGTACTGCGGCATGATCGGTATGCCCTCCTGCAGACTATCATGATGGGAAATGTGCCCGGGAAGCGGAAAGCAGGTAGACGCAAGATGTCTTGGCTCCGAAATATCAGGGAGTGGACAGGGATTATTAAGACCGTCGAGCAGCTGTTCAGATTGGCGCTTGACAAGGACAATTTTAAGAAGCTGACTGCCAACCTTCAGTAGTGGAGAGGCACTTGAAGAAGAAGAGATATAAAAAATCAATCAATTTTTATATAAAAAGTCAATGTGGCACGGCTGTTCTAGAAGCGGACTTAATAGTTGGCGTAAGTCTTCAGCGGTAGCGGAAGGAGGAAACTGGACAGAGCGAAGTTTGAGCTCGTACAGCAGTTCGGGTTTATTTAGAAGAGCCGGCTGCATTGTGATGAAGATGAATAACTAATAGTGAACCTATTGTGCAGTGATAATTATGAGTGAAAGTGATTGTAATTTTAAAATCTGATTAAATGATTTAAAAGCGTAAGTTTTATTTATTCAGTAGTAAAGGGTATAGGTAGGCTGATAGGGCATAGGGTATAAATAGGTAGGTTGGATTTTGGTTTAAATTATGATCCTAAACGAATAAAAGTGATAAGAATAATAAGCGGTAAATAGTTTTGAAACTGTTCGTAATTATTAATGGATTAAATGATTTTATAGCGTAAAGCTTGATTAAATATTTAAGTATATTAGAGTTTAATTTAAATATTATCTTAAGTGTGCTTGTTAATAAGTGTGTGTTATACCATCGACCAGTCTGGAGACCACTAGATAAGCGACCTCGAAGGTCCTAGGAAGGTTTCTTTTCTGGTGTAGGTATTATGTTGGATACACTGAGGGTATTCCCCAACAGATTAAATGATTTTATAGCGTAAAGCTTGATTAAATATTTAAGTATATTACGGTTTAATTTAAATATTATCTTAAGTGTGCTTTTTAATAAGTGTGTGTTATACCATCGACCAGTCTGGAGACCTCTAGATAAGCGACCTCGAAGGTCCTAGGAAGGTTTCTTTTCTGGTGTAGGTATTATGTTGTATACACTGAGGGTATTCCCCAACAGCACTGCCGTAGGTGGTTAATGGCACATCTCCAGATGACTCGAGACGAGTTTTAAAAACAACCGAATTTGTGACAAGATATGATGGTTCCTATGGAAACCGCAGATAGCGTAAATGTCTGTAAATGTATTGAGTATTTTTTTGTAATATGTATTGTAAGTGTAGTGAGACTAACTGGACGACGATACGTTAGTGGTTTAATTATTAAGGGCTCAAGAGCAGGTTAAGTAGAAAGAAAGTATGAAAGATATATGAGGAAGTTCAAAATAGGTAATTGCAATTTGGAAGGTTAAGGTTAAAGAATAATAGTAGTGAATTTAAGCCAAAATAAGCGATCGAATCAGGAAGTAGGGTGATAGAACCTTTCAGAATTTGGAAAAAGACTTATAAACGACTTAAAATATAATACTCAATAAAAAATAATAAATAAAATCTTGTTGTAGAAGGGTGGATTCGATCTTGAAGAGGTGGTTCCGGGCTTGATGGGTTTCAAGGTATCCGGGGGGCAGGGTTCATCCACGTTGGTGCGCCAATTGTCACGTTGAGGACCGGAGGTAGGTAAAGTAGGAAGGCAGGAACGGAAGAAGAGACAGGAGACAGGGCAGAAGAAGGTATTTATTATATAAATTAATAAAGGCACCTGCGAACAAGCAGATTCATACTTAAGTTCCTAGATTTAAATTAAGAGATATTGACATTATAACGGTTATGAAATACATGGGAAACTTACATTTACGTGCCTTGTCTTTAATTTAATTATATATTTGTATCCGACAGAATCCAGCAACTTCAGATATCACAGCACATTAGCACAGTTAAACTTTGGATATATAGAACACTCTTGTGAGGTAAAGGTAAATTATAGACTGATGCTTAAGTAATTGAGGATGAGCAGGATTAAAAATCGACTTGTAGGTATCTGATCAGCTCGAAAGCTCTGAATAGAATGAAGCTTTTAGACATGGAACGGACAAGTGTGGAATTTAGAATAATTTTGAATTTGAATGTCAATTTTTAAGATCGAGTGTGTAACCAGACCGTCCAAAAAGTTATCTAGAACGAGTTGTAACACAACACGTTACACGGTAACATGTCTAAAAAGCTGCTAGTCTAAAACGCATCTCGTCTAAACTGCAACTGGTCTAAGTAGCTACCAGTCTACGTCGCTACTGGTCTAAGAAGTAGGTGGTCTAAAACACAGCTCGCCTAAGAGTACGTATTCTAAGCCTTAGCCACAACTGACCTAAGTAGTGTCTCGTCTAAAATTCAGTTGGTTTAAGTAGTCATTTGACTAAACAATTGCTGTTTTCTAAAGCAGGAAGTAGTCTAAAACTCGACTGACCTAAGTAGTAACTTATACATATTGGACATAAGTAATATGCGACTTGTCGTTGAAACCCCGTGACTTTTAAGTTAATTATTGTATAAACAGCTAAATCTAGCGATACATAAATTCGGCAATATTTGGTGTGCACTACAGAGAAGTAGGAATTTACTTTCCTCTAGTTCCTTCAATCTACTTCCTTTATATCTTATAGATACGGGTTTGGTTACTGCAACTGGCCACTTAGGATAGAGTTTGATTAATGTCAATTTCGTTAGTAATCAGTCTACAATATTGGTTTTGTTTGATTGCAGTGGATGGTGGATAAAATATTTTGAAACACGATTAAAATAATTATTACTGATCGTTATAGACGCTGTACCGGGTCCAAGTATTGGTGCACCACCAAAACGACAGGAGCTAATATTTATAAAGACACAAAGGGGACATCCGACTCTTTTGTACAACGGTTATAGGTACAATTTAAATAAGACTAACAAGTCTACAAATGCAACACTTTGGCGTTGTGTAAATCGGGGTGAGTGCAGTGCCTCAAATAAATTAAACCCTCAAAGAGATACGCCTTCAACCAACCATGTTTGCAGAAGGAATAAATTTCGGAATGAGGTCGATAAATTATTCGATTCTTGTAAAAAGGAAGTTGGTCACAATTTTGCTCCAGTAAAGAAAATCTTTGAAGAAAAAGTATCCGAACTATATGTACGACCGAAACGAATAATCATGAAAATAGACATGTTTACGTCAAAAAAAGATACTCTTTCTAGAAAGAGAAAAACTTTTTTGGATGTATCGCGAACGGAGTGACAAAACCTAAATGAAGTAAAAGTACCCGTTTTTGTTCGAGATTTTCTAGTATGAGTTGATGGCAAAATAACAAAAAAATATTGTTTACTTCGGTTTGACGTCATAACCGAACTAATGGGAACAAAAGTGTGGCAGTAGTTCGGCCCAGGACTAATTAACCGAACTACTGAAACTAGAGGATTTTTGTACAAAAGAGTGCGAAACAAAGGGGCAGTTTTGTGGTGATTCTACTTTTAAAAGTGTCCCCAAGCCGTTTTTCCAATTATTCAGTCTTCATCTAGATGTTGGGATTGATGAAGATCACACAAACATGGTGCCAATTATATACGCTCTTCTCCCCAACAAACAGAAAAACACATACATTCGATAAAAACAAAACACAGTACAAATAGATTTATACAAGTGTGATTATGAGGTCAGCTCACTGGGCGTTACTTCCACTTCAACAAGTCCGTTTGGAAGAAAGGAAATGATTTAAATTTAACCACAACACGAGAAGAAAGTTATGCTGTCAGACTAACGGCAAATCTTCCATTGCCATCGACAAAACACATCTCTGGAGCCTCACACTTACGTCAATTTGTGCCAATGAGAAGCACCGCACAACTAACAACGTTGAGGCATGGCGTCGGAGGTTAAACAGCCGCGTGTCTGCAAAGCCCAGTTTCATTTATTTTCTGGAGACTGCGAAAAGCGAGCTTGACTTCAGGACATGAGATTGACGAAAAATTTATTTAACGTGAACAACAGAAAACGAGTCGATTCAAAGCGAAATACTTGAAACTTGTCTGACCTGCAAGGGGGGTTGGGGGTATCCAAGCCGGTGTCAAGTTGGTAAGGAATAGCAATTTCACATGCTTCTTGCCACCAACTTCAATATATTTCATGTATCTATTTATTAGGCAGCAAAAAGGCTATTCCTAGGATCGGTCAGTTGAAACCCCTGTAGCCCGGCTAGTAGTAGAAACAAAATAATTTAATAAACAAAAAAAACTATATACAATATTAAAACAATAAACAAAAACGGTATTCAGTCAGGAAATAGGCACTATCGGAAAACACTGGCCTTAATGCAGCGGGATAGGATGGTAGGAAAGGCAGGGTTTCAAGCGTCCGCGTATCTCCAGCTTCCACCCACATCAGGCAGGAACAACCGCCGGTCGAGGTGCGTTTACAACAGCACGCAAACTTCCGTCAAGTAAAAAGGGCTGGAACAATATTCCACTTAGTACTGGACACCAAACCAATCCATGCCTTATTTCGGCATGGTTAAGACCAGTAAGAACGAAATAAGACTTGGATTGAGTTTAACAATATAAATAAAAAGAAAACAGAGAATGTATACAGCATAAGCAGAATTACATTTTTTTTAAATATATAAGTAATAGCCATTCAGACTCTAGTTCCTTCAGCACAAGTCCAAGCGTGTCTGAGAAAAAAGACAAAAGACGAACGTGGAACGCCTGTCTTTTTTAATGGCGTTTGTCGGCGGCCAGTGCTGAACCATGGAGGTTTGCCGCGTTACCGTACCCCGCGCGCCCAGGAGAATTTTCCAAAAGAGAAAACGCAGGAAAATTCCAACAAAAACAACAAGACAAAAAATATATATATACAACTTGCTTAAAGTTCTAACCTATATTTACAATTTTAAATCATTAATGTGCTATTTACTAATGGCACGGCCATGGTCATCTGCCAGTTCGTACACGAGAGGTGACACTCTCTTCAATACTGTACACTTTACAAATTTAGGTGCTAGTTTTGCGGTAAAATATTTACCGACGTCGCTTAATTGGTAATTGCGACGCCATACAATATCATCTTCATTAAACGGCCTGTTTACGCCATAAGTTATAATATTTTCAATGTTTTACATGAGCATCCCAAATTGCAGCCTGCACTTTATCTAAAATAGGCGACAAGTGGCCTAAGTTTTCAGCGTGAATATAACGTGGCGCAAATATAAGGTCGTCATAATCGACATCATTAGAGTCAGCGGCACCATAGAACGACCCGCACGGAACGAGTTCTCTGCCAAAAACAGCAGGGCTAAACCCCGTCACTTCATTAACGCTGGTATTTATGGCGAACTGGATCTGCGGAATATTGAGATCCCAATTTCTATGGTCGTTTTCAACAAACGAGCTAGCCGGGTCCTGGCTGAGCGAGCAGCCTCGCGAGGCCGCCTCGGACGTTTGCCGCGCAAAGTTTACTGCTCGAGGCAGGCTCGTGTTGTAACGATATTTATAAATAAGTGCCGCGCGAGGAAAGGCCGAGCCAGTTTGCTCAAGAATGCCATGAGGCCGCACGTCCGGAAAGTTGTCGCCACCATTGCCTTTCTAATAATTCTACGGCTTGTAAAAAAAAGAAAGCGGAGACCTAAAGATTTTTGGATGAATATGTTATTTAAAAACATATTACATACTGGGAACAGATTGTTCTGTATTGAATTTGTAAAGTTTTTTGGTGTGCAATAAAGCATTTTTGTATTGTATTGTATTGTTTGAAGACTTGTGCTTCGATAACGCAGATTTTTTTTTACTAGAATGAGTAAAATTGAATTTGAAAATCTGTACTCTCTTATAAACGCCAAAATAAGGAAGAAGGACACAAATCTTCGAGAAGCAATATCCGCGAGAGAAAGACACTGTTCATTCGGCTGCATGACGCTAACACGCGCGCGACGATCAAGCGAGGCAAAACACAACCGACTTGAGTGAGCGTGGCAAACGTACTGAGGCGCCTTTGATTGAGCATGGACAAAAACCGACAACGCTCGGCTCGGGCCGTGGCACGCTCGCCTGAGGCCAGACATGCATTTGCCTCCGGCGAGGCACGTCCTGACTGCCGAGGATTTGCCGCGCGAGGTTGCTCGCTCAGTCAGTACGCGGCTAATGCAGTCATAATAGTACGGTTGTAGCGCTCGACAGAGTTTACTTGCGGGCAATATTTGGGATTAAATTGTACCTGAGGGATCTGATATTTAGTAAAAAGTTCCTGTAATTCGTTGCTTATGAACTGCGTACCGTTATCCATTATAATCGTTCTTGGAAAGCCATGTACCAAGAATATGAAGTCTTCTAGGAACTTACATATTATATAAGAAGTCGCCTTTTTTATGGGAAATATCAGGCAGTACTTAGAGAAACAACAGTTGACGACTAATATATACCGGTTATGTTTAATAATAGGTAATGTGCCAACGAGATCGATTGAAATACACTGAAATGGCCTAGAACATTCCTTACGTTTACCCATTACTCCTAGGGTTTGATGATTTTGATACTTGTCTCGCAATTAGCTATATATTTACAAACGTCCCTGTAGATACCCGGCCAAAAATAGCGCAAAGCTATTCTTTTGTGAGTTTTAAATATGCCATACATTTTGGCATCTTTTCTCTCATTTCCTTTGGCATTACAAGTTTCCAATCATAATCAGAAGTAAGAAAAGAACTAGTTCTTTTAAGTCTATACAAGTTATTATTTACAATTTTACAGTCAGGAAATGATGCAAGATTATCTTCTTGGCAGCCTTTAAATATGTTGTGAAACCAATCATCATCAGAATCGACATAAATATGGTCTACTGGTACCGAACGTGACAAGATATCCGGTACAACGTGGTTCTTGGCTCGTTTATGTCTAATTTCGAAGTTGAACGCGGACAAACGAACACTCCACCGAGCTAATCGGCCTGTCGGGTTATCCAAATTTAAAAACCACTTGATGCCCGCGTGGTCGGTATATACAATAAATTTTTGGCCATTGTCTAAGTAGCATTGCCAATGTTCCAAGGAGACAATGAGACTTAATAGTTCACGTTCAGTAATCGAGTAATGTTGCTGCTGTTTAGATAAAGAACGGCTAAATAGGCAATAGGTCGTTCCAAACCGTTCTCTTCTTGGGTTAACATAGCCCCGATTCCAAAATTAGATGCATCGCAATGCACTGGAAAGGTTTTTGAAAAATCCGGACAAGTTAAAACAGGACTACTTACAAGCGTTTCCTTTATTTTATTAAACTCAACGTCAGCATCCTCGTTCCACTTGAATGGAGGAGCCTTCTTACCAGTAGACGTTAAAGAATTAAGTGGCGCGGCTAATGTACTAAAGTTAGGTACAAAACGTCTGTACCAGCTAGCTGTACCTAGAAATCTTTTTAGCTCACGTCTAGTAGTTGGCAAAGGAATGTCAAGTATAGCTTGAACCTTATCGGGATATGTGCGCAAGCCTTGATGATCTACAATAAAAGAAAATGTATTTGAAATATGTGGCATCAAAATAAGCAAGTTGAAAACCATATTAGTATGTTTATATCGGACTCCCGACTCAGATATTCAGATGTTTTTCCAGCTACTTGACAAGCTGCTTGCATCCTTAAGTCGTTACAGCGGCAAGATCGTAATAGCAGGAGACTTTAATAAAGTTTTTTTAAGTAAATCTACGAGGGTTGTTTGATAAATACCCGTGTTTAGAAAAAAACAACAAAGGTTTGTATACGTGTATATTTATTTTTCTACATAGTCACCTTCCAACTCTATACACTTGTTCCAACGGTGTTCTAGCCTTAATAAGCCGTCTAAAAAATAAGATTTCGGAAAGTCGTGAAAATAGGCCACCGTGGCGGCAATGACCTCTTCATTGGACGAAAATTTCTTTCCACCGAGCCATTTTTTTTAATTTGGGAATAGGAAGAAGTCACAGGGAGCCAGGTCTGGGGAATAGGGCGGATGAGGCAGCAATTCATAATGTAATTGCTTTAATTTGGAGTCTGCGATTCTTGAGGAGTGAGCTGGTGCATTATCATGATGAAAGAGAACTTTTTTCTTATTTAGATGTGGTCTCTTTTTTTTCAAAATGGTATCAAATTCTTGCAATAAATTAGCGTAATATTGCCCGGTTATCGTTCTTCCTTTTTGTAAATAATCAGTATGGATGATTCCCTGCGAGTCCCAAAAAACAGTCGCCATGACCTTTCCGGCCGATGGAACGGTCTTCGCCTTCTTTGGAGCTGATTCCCCGGCAAAATCCACTGTTTAAACTGTTCTTTACTTTCTGGGGTATAGTGGTGTATCCACGTTTCATCAACAGTCACAAAACGCCGAAGGAACTCACCCGGACTACTTTCGTACTTATCTAAACAGTGCCTTGAAATTTGCTTCCGGGTGAGCTTTTGTTCCTCGGTGAGCAAACGCGGCACCCACCTCGCCGGAACCTTCTTCATGCCTAATTTGTGTTCTAAAATGTGCTGCACGCGTTCAATCGAAACATTTACAAAGTCGACAATTTCTCTAAGTTTTATTCGGCGATCGCTTAATACAATATTCTCGATTTTTTTTACCATATCACCTATGGTCACCTCAACAGGACGTCCTTAACGATCTTCATCAAAGATGGACGTTCTGCCTCGAATAAATTCATTGTACCAATATCTAATGGTTGTCATAGAAGGTATGATCATTGTAAACAGCTTGCATGCGTACTTTTATTTCATCACAAGAATTTCCTTCCAAAAACAGAAAACGAATTACAGAACAATACTGCTCTTTCTCCATTATTGCAATAACAACGCGAACTCCGTCGTAAAAAGCCGTTAAAAGAAAAAAAAACAAAAGAACGCTGTATTTTTTTTTTCTAGTCCATAAAGGATGCCTAAAAAGTTCGTATACATAATTTCAGCCAGTAACAAGAATAACTTTTTAAAACGTGTATTTATCAAACAACCCTCGTAAGGATAAGTCACGACTCACTGAATTGCTTTCCAATTACCATTTTAAATTCCATATTTCTCAGCCCACACGCCAAAAAACGTGTATCGATAATATTTTGAGCAATTTTAAGGAAGCTACTGGAAAAACACATAAACTAGGTCTATCAGACCACGACACTGCTCAAACTATTTCTTTTGTTTTAAATTCCCCGTCACGAAAAAGAGATTCCGTAGTTTTTTTACAAAAGAGACTTTTGTGAAGAAAATGTAAGCAAATTTCAAAAATACATAGCATGCTTAAGTTTTAGCGATGTAATGGCAATAACAATTGCTGAAGATGCTTTTAAAGTATTTCATGATACAATTACACTGTTTTTTAAGTTATGTTTTCCGGTAATAAAAATTCGTAAGTCGAAGAACAAAAAAAGAATACCATGGGTTACAAAAGGCCTGCGGAAAAGTGGCAAAACTAAATGCTCGTTACGGCTGCGGTATTATAAAAATATAAAAAGATCTGAGTACAAGACACAGTTTAAAAAATACTCCAGGCACTTAAGAAATTGTTTTAATACCGCGAAAAAAAATCATTATAAGAATATTTTGCAAAAAGCTGACAATAAAGGGAAAGCTACTTGGGAAATAATAAAAGCAAACACTGGGCAAAACAATATACCGTCGGCAATTTGTGCTATTGATCTAAATAATGTACTATTAACGGAACCTCGGGAAATTGCCAATGCTTTCAATGATTTTTTCATTAATATTACCCAAAATAGGAGTAGTTCTTATACCTGTACCGTAGTTGGTCAGGATAAAACCATTTTTCTAGAACCCACGGACCCCTATGAAATTGACAAAATAATAAAGTCCCTGCGGAACTTTAACGCCACACGTATTGATGAATTAAATGTAAAAATACTTAAGGCAGTTGCTAAGAACATAGCTCTGCCTCCAGCTCATGTGGTAAATTTGTCATTGGAGCAAGGCCATTTCCCAGAGGCCTTAAAATTCTCTATTATTAAACCGTTATTTAAGAAAGGGAAAAGAACGGACACAGGTAATTATAGACCGATCGCACTTCTACCCGTCATTTCAAAAGTGTTTGAAAGGGTAATGTACTCGCGAATTTTAAATTTTTTAAATAAAAATAGCATCCTGTGTCCTGAGCAGAATGGTTTTCGTAGAGGGAAGTCAACCACTCATGCCGGTTTTGACTTGGTTCGGAGTATAACTGATGTATTGGAGGATAATGATATGGCGGTAGGACTATTCCTGGATCTAAGTAAAGCATTCGATTTTGTTAATCACCTGGTCCTCTTAATAAAGCTAGAAAAATATGGTATACGAGGGCCGGCATACATGTGGTTAGAGAGTTATTTAGCGGACCAAAGGCAAATAACGCGAATAACTCAAACATGTACGATAAAAAATACCACTTCAAACGTCGACTCTACTCCGCGAGTAAACCCTCGTAGGGTACCCCAGGGCAGTATTTTGGGACCTCTCTTATTCTTACTATATATCAACGATCTTCCTAACTTTATTACCCATCGTTGTCTTCTGTTTGCCGATGACACAACTGTCATCATAAGAGCGAAAAACGATATGGAGTTAAAGGAAAACATCCAGTTGACTTAGTTTCCGCAAAAATAAACAAATCTGTATACGCTCTAAAGAAACTAAGATCTATAACTTCTGAAAGCACTGGTCTACTAGTATATCATAGTTATGTCTGTTCTGCATTGCGCTACGGAGTGGTATTATGGGGTAATGCCACAGACATACAAAGAATCTTTATAGCGCAGAAAAAGTGCATCAGGGCTTTAAGCGGGATAAAACAGTCGGATACTTGTAAACCATTCTTTAAAAAATTCGGGATCCTGACTGTTCCCAGTCTAAATATTCTAGAAATTTGTAAATTTGTAAGAAATAATATGGAACTCTTTAACATGAAATGCAACAAGGGAAAACGAAAAGTCACACACAAATCATTGATTATTCCTAAAAGCCGTCTACAATTAAATAAAAAGAATTGCTACCATATGGCAATAAAAATATCAGGTACCAACTTTTCTAACTCAGTAAATGATGGCGGTCACGTTGAAGTCGAAATTACATGAAAACAAACTTTTATTTTTCTATGATAATTTTTATTTAAAATACCAATTTTGTCTTAAATTCCTTGTCACCCTACTAATCTGTATCTGTAAGCTTACAACCTTTTTAATAATATAATGGCAATGACAATTTATGAGTAATAACTTGTCATTGTCATTGTCATTACCTATACAAAGTCGTAGGAAATTTCGTAAAATTTCCCGCCAAAGCGATGACACTTGACGTAGGTATCGTACTTTAATAAATTTATGTAGGATGACCGTGTATCTAGTGGTTGTTAGTTTTAATTATGTTTCAACTTTTAATTAAATAAACAGTGAGGTAATTGCATGAGACCTCGCCTATTAGGTTTAATGTTAGCTGGATATTAATATTTTTCTACTCCTGATCACCGATTAAAAATCATCGTGTATAATGCAATCTCTATTTCATGGACAGAACTTCCAAATAGAATTTTCTTCTCAAAATTAAAAAAAATGCTACTTGAGGAATGTTTTTATTTAATAAATGATTATTTTATTAAAATGGCAAACATTGTAAGGGACATTTAAATAGATAATTTTTATTAGTTAATTTATATAGATTATATTATTAATAATAGGTATATGGATTTTTGTGATAATTGGACTTATTTATATTTATATTATTGTAAGAGACAGGATTATTTGTTTTCTGGAAATGTAAAGTAATTAAAATGTATATTGTAGACTTTAAAATCACCGTCGCTGACATATATTATTATTGTATACCGTTAACCGGTTTATTGTGACACTCTCCCATGTTCTTATTCAACAGCTTCTGTATATGCACAATCGAACAATAAATGATTTCTTTCTTCTTTCTTTCTTTCTTTAATATAACCGAGGTACATTAGTTCGCGTCGGAAAAAAGTTGATTTTTCGAAGTTAATGGCAAGATGCGCGTATTTCCGTTTTTCCAGTACTCTAGATAACAAACTGATGTGATCTTCAAACTTACTTGATATCACTATTATATCGTTTAAGTACCAAAAACACGGTTTTTAAATTCAGGTGTAAAGAATACGTCCATTAAACGCTGCTGCGTGGCCGGTGCGTTGGTCAAACCAAATGGGGTCACTTTAAATCTTAGCATTCCACGTCCTGGAACGTGAAAAGCGGTTTTGTCCCTGTTTTCCTCACACAAAGGACAAAGGTGTATTTCCCAAAATGCCTTAGCGATGTCAATACTAGACAAGAACTTAGCATCACGCAAATTGTCAAGGATCTCATTTATGTAAGGTAATTTATAAGCGTTAGTGACAGAATTAAGCTTCCTACTATCCAAACAGAATCTCCAAGTACCGTCTTTTTTGGGAGTAACGAGAACAGGACTCAACCACGGACTTTCGCATGGCCCTATGATGTCTAAAGCAAGCATTTTGTCTACCTCTTCCACCAACACCTTTTGTTTTTCAGGAGAGGTTGCCTAATAGGTGCATGGTCACCGGTGTCAATACGATGCTCGACCAAGTGTGTGCGACCAAGAGGACTATATATTCCGTGGAAGCCTCGTGAAACCGAGATATAATATTATGGGCCTGAGGTCTGTTATTCCGCGGACAAGTCCTCAAAAGGAAGAACTTATTTTATACGTGTTTGTACATAGGTTGTTAAATTTTCTGTTATTTTGGTTTTATTGTGTTATTTTTTCTTGTGTACAGGTAAAAGTTAGGTTAGATCTGTTTTACTTGATAGGTAGCAAGGATGGTAGGAAAGGCAGGGTTTCAAGCATCCGCGTATCTCCAGCTTCCACGCACATCAGGCAGGAACAACCGCCGGTCGAGGTGCGTTTACAACAGCACGCAAACTTCCGTCAAGTAAAAAGGGCTGGAACAATATCCCACTTAGCACTCGACACCAAACCAATCCATGCCTTATGGATTGAGTTTAACAATATAAATAAAAAGAAAACAGAGAAAAATAAGTTTATATGCAAATATTACCTGCAAAGCGGCAGCCCTTACAAGTATTTGAGTATTATATACAGTTTATTACACAGCGTCGTATATACAGTTTGACGTACACTTACGGTTAACTTGTAACACCACATAAGCAGAATTACATTTCAATTTTTTTTATATATAAGTAATAGCCATTCAGACTCCAGTTCGTTCAGCACAAGTCCAAGCGTGTCTGAGAAAAAAGACGAACGTGGAACGCCTGTCTTTTTTAATGGCGTTTCTCAGCGGCCAGTGCTGAACCATGGAGGTTTGCCGCGTTACACCCCTTTGAGTGGGTTTTTTTAAAGCGGCTTTAAAACTTACACATACATGAAACAAAAATTACATTCTATAAAACTCGGTACAAAATAGAAAAAGAGAAAATATGCTGCAATGAAAATTTTTCAATGTTTTTCTTATTCCTTTTTTTATCTTTGAAGGGAAGAGCGTTTTTTAATCTATTATTGGAGCTCCCATGGATCGACTCGAATGGACTTTGTGACAATGCGCAGATTTCAGCGAGTTCTCAACCGATTTTAGAAATTTTTGTTTTAAAATGCACAAATTAAATTTCGCTAGGTCGTGACGAAGAGAAAATTTCGAAAAAAAAAAAACTCCGCTTCAATCTATGGTGCAAGCTTAGCCGGTGGCTGACTCTGCATCGACCTAGTAATATTTTACAACTGCTTCTTTTTTTAGTCAAAGGATGGATTGAAAGCGTAGGTTTCGCGGGAAATTTTAAATTGATTCTATGGCATTAGTAGATTTATTTTTGTGACCGTAGCAACTAAATATTTCACTGGTCATTTTCAAGATCCACTGATTGTCGAAATATTATTTGAATCTGTTAAATGTTTCATTGCGCGGAAATTTTGTAACAATTGACAAATACGCCTATGGAATTGGGTTTGCCGGTAGTAATGCTAAAATTGTCAAGAGGTGTGTTAAATCGCGGCCGTCTGCTGGTGCAATTATCTAGAGTTTTTTCTCAACTATCCACACAGCGTTAAGGAAATAATAATAGCATCCCTTGATTGTAGTCTTTGCATAAACTTTTTTTACGGATTGTTGTTCTGCAATTTCATAATCACATTTAAATAAAACAATGCTCATTCCAAATTGCCCTTTCAATATGGTGAATAACCGCTCGTAGGTTTCTTGACGTTTATTGGGTAGTGAGCATATAATAACTGCACGAATGTGACGGCATCATGATCATAAGCCAAATCTACATGTCAGGTATACATAAATTTGGCAGAATGGCCTTAGTGGCCACGGTGAAAAGTGCCGTCCCCATAAAATATTTCTTTGTTTCGTTTTAGTTCCCTTGCTCGTCGTCGTACACCAAAAAATCAGATACGAAGCTGTCGGGCAATCGAATATCTCTTAAATTGATATAGGTTGTACGATCGATACCTAAATATTTGTCTGTTTGTAGCTCCATATAGAATGCTAGCTCTGCTTGGGAACGACGGTATTTCGTGTTCGCATGCGCATGTCGCAAACTTAGCTCTGTTCTTCTCGAAACAGTTTTCAAAATTTTTAGGTATCGGTCCAAAGTTCTGACAGACTTCTTTTTTACATTCACACATTGTCGCGGTCACTATGTTTTGAACTCTGTCTGGAACACATATATGCCTCCTTTCTTTTAATACTGTTTTATTTACACCCAATGTGGATGTATTGCACTCCTTTTGGTTGTGGCATCGCCAATTTGGTGTATCCGCTTTGTTTTTATAAAATTATAATGGTTACCCTTGTATAAAATAACGTGTTTTCCTTTATGACTTTCTTTAAAAAATCATGTTATTTTCCATTTTTATTACTATTACTATTTTTTTATTTGTAGCAAAACACTAGAAACATATTTGGCTATGGATTAAGAGCGAGCAAGCCATGTAAATCGGGACAATACATACCAAAAAGCATTTCCACGTGATATTCTCTCTGGTTTCCGCGACTGTCACTCATTTAACCCTTTGACCGCCAAAGACGGCAAATCACGTCATCGGGAATTCGTGCCACTGACGCCAACGACGTCTATTGACGTCAAAATTTCAGTGGTCAAAAACATGCTAATTCAAACCACTATCTGTGTTTCTTAATCTCTGTTGATTTTGGAGCACTTTTTTTTTTTGGGTTTGGCGTCAGTGGCACGGTGAATTGCTTTGCCGCTCGGCGCTCAAAGGGTTAAATGAAACAATTTAAGCGGATTGTATCGCGACACAGATCACCACCACCCTCCACTAGATAGCTAATGTTGATAGTTTTCTTCGCGATACATTTCACCGCGCGGCGGGTCAAGATGTGGGGAGCGGGTAGGCGGTACCTACATCTTGAGTGGCCGATTCCTAAAACGCGCGTACGCATAGGGATGGGACGTTTAATCATTATAAAAACAGTTTAAACTCACGTTAAAAATTGTCATGAACGGCCCGACATGTTTCGAACTCATTTGGAGCTAATGATGTGCAAAATGCGGAAATTTTCAAAAATGTAGGAAAATTTCCATCGAAACTTTCGAGAACATTTCAAAAACCGGAAATTTACAGTATATTTTAAAACCGAAAATAACAACGTCACGTTTCATGGAAATTTATATTTTCAACTAGCTACTACATGCAATAATGTACAATGTAATGTTTTGTGTCGTTCATTAGAAAAGTTTTCGAATAAATTTCTTAAATTTCCGAAAGTTTCACAGTTAAGTTCTAGGGAAATTTTCATGTTCGGAATATTACGAGAACTTAAAGTAAACTTCATGGAATAATTCTCGAAAATATATTATACAACTTCAAATAAAAAAATTACAACTGAAAACATTGTGCACTTCTTTAGTAAAAATAAACAAACGATAAATTATTTTTAAATTTAAGGCTTCGGTTTCAAGACTCTGACGAACTGGTAAGTAAACGCTGTTCAAATTCATCCAATGAGATGTCACTGGAGACGCTTCGTGATGTGTAACTCACAGTTGAAGGACTTGTCGAGAACGATGAACTTGTAGAGTCATCAGAAACAGTTACAGACTGTCTTTCTTGAACTGTGTTGTCAGAAGTGTCCGGAGACTCCAGAGAGCAATCGTTAGCTACAACATCTTTATTTAATATTTTCCAGTTATGAGCAATAAAAGTAATTTTACCAGCTCTTTCGGTTAAAAGTCTATTTCTTTTCTTGGTGTGAATGCCTCCAAATGTCGAAAAAGACCTTTCCACGGCGGCTGATGTAGCAGGGACAGTCAATATTCTATTAGCAACTATTCCTAGTTGCGTTTCAGGAAAAAAGGTATTCCACCATGCTGCGGGCCCTATTTTATCAGACACTTCGTATAGAAATGACTTCGCCCATATCCCACATTTGTTTTTATACTTTGAAAGTTCATCTAAAATGTCACTGCTTTGGTCAAAGGTTTGACTAGCAAACGTTGTCAACAATTCGCAGCCGTCTATATATTCTTCTTCGTTCAAGATTCGACCTTTGTCATTTGGATTCAGAATGCAAGCAGCAAAATGAATAGGTTTTAGCACAGTTTTCTGCCTGAAATGAAATTTTTCCTTTAGGGCTTCAATGGACAACTGATCCAATATATTACCGATGAAATTTTCTGTTAGGCTTTGGTTGACCTCCTTGACACAATGATATACATTATGTAAGGACCCATAATCCCCTTCTAATTTCGAAATCCAGGTCGTAATTGGATTTAAAAAATCTCTTACCCATATAGTTCGTTGCCAGTAATCTTCATCTAATATATTTCGTTTTTGTTCTCTTGATAAATTTTTGTTCACACTTTCATTGATGCATAAATTCTGTAACACGATATTAGAAACCAAAAAACTTTGTAAACATTGGCTATAACTACCCCATCTTGTTTTTACGGGGAGATGTAGGGATACTGTTACCTTTTTCTCTTCACAAATTGCTTTAAATGCTGCTTTCATTATATGCGAATATTTGACAGCCTTGATTATGCCTATGACATCTGTGAAAAAATTAGCTATATCTTTTATTTTCAATATGTCGGATATATGCAGGTGCAGAGTATGTGCCATACAGCCACTCCACAGAATGTGAGTATATTTTTCCTCTAAAAGTTTACCACATTTAACCATATTCGCAGCATTATCAGAAACCACTGCAGTAAATTTTTTTTCACCAAGTTTGTCTATAATGCATGATATTTTCTCCAACAAATACTCTGCGGTGTGTCTGTTTTGCTTGGTCTCGATGAATGTATAAAAGAGTGGCTTCGGTGTATAAATCACCAAATTTATTACACTATCGTTATTTACATTAGACCACCCGTCTGCAGCTAGATGTAAACAGTTAGAATTTTTAAAAATATCCTCGACTTCTTTTTTCATTGACTCGTATTCCAAATCTAATAACGATGTCGCTAATTGTTTCCTCGTCGGTGGAGCATAACCTGGACGTAGTGTCTTAAAAACTTTTTGCCATAATGGATGCTCTAAGGTTGCAAGAGGCATAGCAGTCACATAAACAGCACGGGCGATTAAACTGTTTATAGATTTCTGTAACAAATTATAATCGAATTATAGCATACCTACGCAATAGCAATTGTAGCAATACTGTAACCGTATATTCTCTCTAGATAGATAAACAAGAAACAAGAAGCACTTACCCGTAATTTCTTTTCGCTGTTATTTTTATTAATCATTCTTGTAGGTTCTGGTTGAGGTAAATTTGAATATCCAAACTTTTTTTTTATGTTTATCGGACACTGAGAACATTTCAATATATGTTCCTTCATCCTTGTCGCATTTCGCTGTTTATAGGACGTCCCGCAATATAAGCACTCATATTGTATTTTGTCCGAAACGTACTTTTCTATAAAATAATTATGTATTTCGCCTTTAGGCTTCATGTTTGAATTGCGTAAGGGGAATGACAAATATATGACAAGTTAATTATTTTTGTTATCGATGACCGTTCTTGAAGTGGCCATATGTCTGGTAGCTGTAAATAGTTTGTCTTTATGAAATCAACTCTATTAGATGTATAATTAAAAGTATAAGAGTAGATTTAGCAATTTTTTGAACAATTATTACTACGAAATATTGCAAGATGTTTCAAAAAGGAAACATTCTATGAAATATTTCGAAATATTCTTCCCAGAATTTATTGAAATTTATGAATTTTATGAATTCTCGGTTAAATCTATAACAACCTGTTGTAATCAATACCGGTATGGTACCGTATGACTATACTCACTACTTACTCTGATACGGTCTGCGTGGGTAGGAATTCATAACCTATAAATTTCCATTGTTTCTAGGTGTGGAGAAAGTTACAGGAAATTTCACGAAAATTTCTCTTGGGAACATTCCGCAACATAGGAAAATTTCCATAGGCACATCATTATTTGGAGCTCTTCATAAGGGGTAGCTATCAGTGGGTAATAGTGAAAATGCAGTGACAGACAGTCCCGTAGTGACAGTGCAAAGAGCCCTTCCCTCCTCCCGCCGCGCTATCGGCGCGTGCGCAGAGGGCGGCGAGGAGAGCGGTTAAAAGTGCAGTGGGTCGCGAGTCGCGTACCAACACGGATAACTACCGGACGGACGGAACGAAACGAAACTTGTTACTTTGTAAAAACTTTGTTAGTCAACCTTTGACAATGGTAACTGGAAAATTTCCGAAACGTCAAGGATGCTCAAATAATGAATACACACGTATAAGCCGTTTGTTTTATTTGAAAGACTTTAAATTAATTTAACCTAATTTTATCAGGATTTACATCTATCTAGGAGTCTTACTTGTCATATTTAAAGAAGAAAATGTTAAAATGTTCTTATGCTGTTGCGATGTGATCACTGTTGCTGTCCGTGTAGGCCAAAGTAACTTTCTGATAAATTCATCATATAAGTACCAAAACACTGTGACTCAGTGGTAGGACCTGTATGGCATACAAAACCGATGGTCTTTGGTTCTAAATCCCACATCTTGCATACAATTTTTTAAAAATCTAAGGGATAAGTATTCAAAACGGGCGGTGGCATGGAAGGTTAAAAGAAAGTTTTTGTAAGGTTTGTAAAAGCAAAATCCAACTCCGAAATATTTCGCATTTACTCCAAGTCCATCATCAGCAGTCGTCGGATAGGTTATCGCGGGCTAGTTTTCCGCAACTCGACGTCTTACAATGCGCCTATTTTGCGTAAAGAAAAGTCGTCGTCGTCGGATATTCAGATGCTTTTATACCTACACTTCGCGGTCGGCGTTGATGTTGAGTTGTATGGAAGCAGACCCTATTTCTTTAACTTTATTATTAATACTACCCATTCATTTTAGTGTTACTGTATCTTTTTGAAGCATCCGATTTAACAGATTGGCTAATTAGTTATTATTTTATTTTATATTAAAGATAAAAACATTTCGTAATAGTTGAATTCATTGCACGTTAATTAAACAACATTTAGTAGATCAAAACCTTTAAAGCACCTTTAATTAGTCAATTTCATAACTAATAATAAATTATTGTCTCGACCAGGAGTTATTCCCAACAAAGCCTCAAAATCATAGGTATCCCACCCACTCACTTTTATTGCCCTCCAAAAGGCAGCTATTTTGAATACCTGATAGAATACCTTTAGATGATAATAATGGTAATAACACCAAATATCAAACTCGAAAATGCCATTCCGTTTGGCGAAAAGCCCGCGGATACGGTAATAAAGTTACCTCCAGTTGGAGAGAACAAAACAAATAATAATAAATAAAAATCGTCGACATCACCATCCCGCATGACGAGAACCTCGTGAAGGCCAAGAAGGACATCATCATATATTTAAGAGCTAAGCTCTTGTCGGTGGAGTAATTTCCAGCTTATTCTACATTCCGCCTTCTCTTTTACATCTTTATACAATGAAAACATTTATTTTTTCCTTTATTTGCTCCATATATGTCCTTCTCGGTCTTCCCCTCTTCCTTTTCCCTTCTATTTTTCCTTCTATAATAGTCTTCATGTAATTATCGTGACGCAAGAGATGACCTAACATTTTTCCTCTCCTGTTCTCAATTATTTTCAATAAAGATCTTTCTTCGTTAACTATATTTAAAACTTCCAGATTACTTTTCTTTTCTGTCCAACTGATCTTTTCCATCCTCCTCCAACACCACATTTCGAACGCTTCCAATCTCTCTCTGTCTCTTTGGGTCATGGTCCACGTTTCGCAGCCGTAGAGGGCTATACTCCAGATGTAGACCTTCACCAGTTTCTTCCTGACGGAGCTTGATATTTTAGCTGTAAGTAGGCTTCTTTTAGTGTTAAATACCTTTTTTGCCAGGGCTATCCTGATTATAATATCTGGTGTACATGTCCAGTCCTCTCCTCTGTAATAATGCTGCCAAGGTATCTAAACGACTTCACTTGATCTATTTTTGTGTTTTCCAATATAATTGTACTGTCAACTATTCTTTTTGAGACAACTAAAGTTTTGGTTTTGCTTTTATTAATTTTGAGACCCCTTTCCAAAAATACTTCATTCATTTCTAGCAGCAATGCCTGAAGTTCTCTACTCTTTTTTGCAACTGCTGCTATATCGTCTGCAAAACGTACAAATTTAATCCTTTCCCCATGAATTATGACCCCTCCCGTGGATGTTTTCCAAGAAGGACAACTTCAGCAAATACCTTGACTTGGCTCACGAGGTGACCGCCATGTGGGATGTTGATTCGACGACCTGATAGTCGTTTCGGTGAACGGTCTTATAGCGAAGAGTCTTATATTTTATAATTTCTTTATTGTATTTTACTTTTGATATAACTTTATTGTAAAAAACTTAATCTAAGCTTTAAAATAAATAAAGGAAATAATAATAATACTCTTTATTGTGAACCACTAAATATAAATAAATTATTATTATTTATATAAATAAATAAAGACTACACAAAGAAATTGCGAAAAACAATACAGTTGGTAACAACAGGCGGTCTTATCGGTAAAAAGCGATCTCTTCCAAACAACCTTAGGGTAGTGAGAAAACAAAAATAATTATGAAGTTGGTAGTGCAATATTCATGATAACGACTAATTTAGATTTTAAACTAATATGCTGAATACTATACGAAATAAACATTAGTTTCCTTCATTTTGACATGAGTCAACTAGCCTATTCATGAACACTTAGTTAAAGTTATGAGAAGTCAATAGTAATAATCATTTCTCATTATTAATACAATAAGTTAATTATAATTTGTGAAGCATGCCTAGTAATCCCCTAATTCCCGGATAAAATATAACATATTAAATATTTTAACTGAACAAAATAGGACATTTAGAAAAAATACCTGGTTTATGCCAAACAAAAGACTGAAATGAAATGAAATAATTTATTCAGTAAGTAGGCCACAAGGACACTTTTACAAGTCAGATTGTGAATCTACCGGCATTTCGCGAGAGGAGACCGCTGTTGAGAAGAAAGCCGAAAGAAACTCAACAGTAAGTCATTTTTTCGTAAATAATACTTAGAACAATTAAATTTCATTAGTGTTATAACTAATTATTACATGCGTACACGTATAGGAGATATATATACATAGATACTCATAATCAATATTAGGTAGGAATATTAAAATAAAATTATAACGATCAATTAAAAATATTAAATATAACCAGACATGTATAAAGTCTCTAGGTGTCACAACATGCAATAAAATACAATAACTTAATTAATTTAATCCCACAAAGACGTATAAGGTCTCTAGGTGTCAACGTGAATAATTTACAAAAGAAAATAATTATAAAACCTAAATTTCTTGGAGATGTATAAGGTCTCTAGGCGTCACAATATAAAAAAAAGAAAGAAAATAAATAAATAATGATAATAATAAAAAAGGTTTCATTTAATTTAGGTACCAATATATAAACGCCAATTATCTGCTCGCAAAATACGATGCTTTTTATTCACTATATTCCAATTTACATGTTTTCAATGTTACCTCGTACTTTTTTCAGGGCAATGATATCAGAAAAAAGAAAGCTCATTCGTGTGTTCCAGACCTATCTAAAAACTTGGTCTTAAAAGAGTTCGAACATTTGAAAGAAACGGTTGCGAATACAATTGAACCCTTGAAAATAGTGGCCTAGACTTGGTAACTAACGTTCCTTCTCTATCCTCTGTTCAGCATAAGTTGTACGAGATACGAAATAAGGAATTAGGTGTTAAAAAAACTGTATACAACAAATTCAAAGATGTCGAAGTGCCAATAAAATTAAAAAGTCCATTTTGGCAGACTATTACGATGAAGTTTCGCGTATTTTAGTATTTTGTAGCCCTGAAGCAAAAAAAAATAATGCCTGCAGTTGAAGAGTGCTTTGGTGATGCAACCTTTGCCAGCTGTCCCGCCCCCTTTTATCAGCTCTATATAATACATGGCGAGATAGGAAGTTCTATTACTCATACAAGAACTGTGCCTCTAATTTATGCACTTATGCCTGATAAAAAGCAAACTACATATTCTATTATGTTTGAACTAATAAAACGTCAGCTACCACAATTTAGTCCAAAAAAATGCACAGTGACTTTGAAAAAGGTGCAATGAATGGTATAAGAGCTGTATATCCGGGAATACAGTTAAAAGGGTGTTATTACCACTGGAATAGAGCTTTGTGGAGGAAGGGTAAAAAACTGGGCTTAAAATCTAAATCAGACAAAAGAATAATTGGACTGGCTGCGGCTTTACCTTTACTACCGCCACAAAACATCGAGCAGGGATTGGAATATATCAAATCACAATGCCTCAATAAACTAAAGAGAGTCCGATTTTGCAAATACATCAAAAAGTTTTGGTTAACTAAAAATTTTACGCGTATTTTCATTAGACTCACATGCTCATAACGCTTTCGCTGTAAAAAAGTTGTACGATCCCTCGAAAAGCCAAGCCCCTAAGCCCTGAGTTTACTAATCCTACACCTTGGCTTCAAAAGTATGGCTTGGCCGTTTCATAAAGTACCGTAAAGAAGTCTAACGGACTGTCCGGCCTATATGGTAAGGAATTAAGTTTATATATTTTATCATGAAGACATAAACTTAATTTTTAACATTGGAAATGTTTTTTCGATCGCGTTGGTAGGGGACCGTTTTCAGCGAAAGTGCGACATCGCTCTGGCGTCGTCAATTTTGGGGCTACGCGGGTCAATGGGGTATCAAAAGACGTGTCTTGACGAGATCTACAAGATGGTGTAAAAAAAAATTGAAAAAGTTAAAAACTTTTTCGAAAAAGTGCAAAAATATCGAAAAATTACGTGATTATTTTGCGACTTCTCAACTTAAATCGACGATATCTCAAAAACGAAAAGCGATACCGAAAAAATTAAAAAAAGCACTCGGGGTATTGAGTTGGGCTACAGTTTGCAAAAAACGGAACTTTACTATCTGTAATGGAGTTGGAGAAAGCTTTACCTTTATGTGGCCGAGTTTTCGCGGCGTGCGGCGCGCGCGTATATTAGTGAGTTTCGTGTACTAGTAAGTTTAATATTTTTTTAGTTAAGTTGTAAACCTTGATGTTTTTAGATGTTTGTAATAAAGTAAGTAAAAAAATATATATAATGTATACAATAAAATACTTTTATGTAATATTTTTTTATTTCTTTGGTTCTCTATTTGCTATATACAATCTACTACCTATGTATCATACAATCTCGTGCCCTTCTAGTACTTTGAAAATGAATCGTATAAATTAAACAAATAGTACATTACATCAGAGGCCGGGAAAATTAGTAGGTATATACGGCCGAGCGAGCGTGCGAGCGAGGCCGGATAGTGATACGAGGCCGGGAATCCATTTTCACGACGAGGCATGTATAGTGGTTTTCTCAAACATACAATTAAATAAAAAATATACTTCAAAGAACAACATTTTATTAATTGACAAATAGGACATTTTAGTCCAGCAACCAACCTTTAAAAACAAAACCTGCTTTTTGTCAAACCAGCCAGCTGTGTGAATGACCTTGTTGTTAAAACCAAAAAAAAGTTACTTTGCAGGCCTAGGCCTGAAAAGCAGTATGAAATTCCTTTACAGTCCCCTCGAGTTGTTGCGCCCAAAAAGCGATACTTCCGAGCCTATTATAAGGAACGTAAAGACAATATTTCATTGCATGTTTGAGAAAACAAAATTTACTCTGCCTACTACGTGTGATGAAGCAAATATTAATTTTCAACTTATTTTATTATTACTGTGACACGTGCGACAGGCTCTGTACCACCCTTTTCATAGTAAATTTTTTGTATTATTGCTCGTAAGCGGCCCTATCCACTCACTTTCTTCGAATTTTGAGTTGAACTCTATTTATATAATAAAATAAAAGCGTTGACAGGTAGCCGTAGCTACCAAAAGCAATTGAGTGGCTATAAACAATGAAGTCCTATTTTTTTCATGGTCTCAACTTATTTTAACAAAATAATTACTATTGCTTTATGACTCCACTATCCTTTATCTTATTTTATACGTAGAGAACGAGAACTTACCTATAGACTGTTTTTTTCATTTTTTACAAGATAAATTGTTTGACACATGAAGTAGAAAGTTCCTTCAACTAAAAAATTATGATTATTATTTCTATACTTCGTCTTCTCGAACGTAGGAATAGCGTGGCTTGGGTAATGCTGATGATTCCACATCTGGCGGACGAAAGCGTGTGTGCAAAAGGCGAAAAAAAGGCTGAGCTTTGTTAAAGGGCGTAGTTCGTTTATAAAAAATAACGGTACTCGCCGGTACCTGCTTCTAACCCTTGTGTTTCTCTTGCGCAAAGAGTTGTTTCCATTATAGTTTGCCCTATCTAAGTGCATTTCCAATGTACCAGAAGGTCGTGAAAGGCACGAGATCTGTGAATTTTTTGATACCGTATGGGCCAGACGGTCCGTTGGACTTATTTACGTTACTCTATGAAACGGCCAAGCCATACTTTTCAAGCCAAGGTGTAGGATTAGTAAATCAGGGCTTAGGGGCTTGGCTTTTCGAGGGATCTTACAACTTTTTTACAGCGAAAACGTTATGAGCATGTGAGTCTTGGCCGCCAATTTTACATGAAATGTTTTTGGTGGGATTAAATATTTCAGTTATAAACGGGTGTTTTTTTTCCTCGCAAGTGTGTTGAAAAACGTCGTATGAAACTCGTGTGCATTTGGTCATTACACTATGAATGACACGCATGTCAGTCACAATACCACGCTATATATTCATTATATACGTCATTATTAATATATTTTGTAGAAAGTGCTCGGCATCGTTTTTTTAACACATTTATTGGCAGCACACACATGAAAATGTTTGTTACACGACACGCAAATAATTCAAGGAAAAGAGCACTCGTGTCTGCCTAATTACGAAAAATGAAGTATTAGGCTCTTATGGATTTGAAAAATGAAGCATCAAGCACATATATACCAATGCCACAACTCTACAAAAAACACGAGGCAAAATTAAATGAATATTTCGGCGATATGGAACGTTTAAAAGTTGCCCGAGTCCATTAGTACAATTATTTACCTTGCATAGTGACATTGGAAGTTACAACGGAACTACAAATGTTATTCCTTTAATACGAGTTACTAATAAAACAAAAGACACGTATGTGACAGTGATTAATATGATCTAGTCAGCACTTTCAACATGGCAGCTTAAAAAAATACTATCAACGCATTGTTAGAAGTTTTCCCGAACGTTGACATAAAAGGCTGCTACAAGCATTTTTCCGAAAATATATGGAAAACCGCTAAGCAATTAGGACATAACAAGTCCAAACCAGAAAAAAGAATTGTAAGAATGTGTGCCGTACTGCTACTTCTTCCAGCTGAAAATATAACTGAGGCCTGGGAACACATAAAAATTGAATTAGTTTTTGAAAATGGAGAAAAATTACAAATATATGAAACGCGTTTGGTTGAACAAAAGAATAATAAAGGCATTGAATAAAGGTTATAACCGTTTTAAGAGAACGCCATAGAACGAATAATGTGGCCGAATCTTTTCATGGCATTTTAAACAAAATGGTTAACAAAAACACTATTAACTTGTCAAGGCTGTTAAATGCTCTAAATGCGCAATTTATCAAAGAGAATCTAGCGGAACGGAAGAAGCGAATTGGTGAAAAAGAAGGTTACAATAAATAGTGACTGACGATTATATTAGACATGTACAATTGGAATTAATGAATTGACATATTACTGTTGGCAACGCCGTTGCCAAATTAAGATAAACAGATGTTTAACACCAAAGTTTTTTTTTTGCAGAGGTGTAATTTAATTTTGTTTACCTATTCAAATGCAATAAATTGTCCCTCCGGCCGTTTTGGCAACCAAGTTTCACAACCAGTTGTTAAAAAAGAAGTAATCATCTTGTTACGCAACTAGTTGCTCAATAAGAAAATCTATTCCTGAATCAAAACTAGGGTAGATGACAGTGGAGTTTTGCAACCAGTTGACGAAAAGGAAATAAATGTATTTGTTTACAACTGGTTACCAAAAGACTTTCATTTTTCATTTCACAGCTAGCAAAGCGATATCACGTGACATCTAGAATATGCTTAAATCAAACTGACTTTTTAATAAATCCTATGTACAAAAGTTTAAAGGTGTTATTTTAAAATATGAATGTTTAGTTGACAACTTTGACATCTATTCCTAATACATATAATTATACTCGTTTTATTATGCAGTGATGCACATAAGGATATCTAGTCTTTATTGCGATTACGAGCGACTACCAACTCTTCCAGTGGTGGTTAGATTGATCAAGTATCCAGTGATCACACCATTATACCTCGGCGGGTATTCATAATGAAGATATCAAATGTATATCCTACAAGTGATTCATTAGTACATAAAGGGGCGGAGTGTCAATGTGTGGAAATGTTTCACAACAGAAGGATGCAAAGGTAATATAACCTTAAATTGTCGTAACGAAATTGTGGGGTGTTTTGGTGAAATAAGTAAAAATATTATTTTAAAAAAAATGGATGATCTCAAACAGAAAACAAGCTGCAATTTTGAGTCAATTCCAAAACAATATAATAACATGATCCGTGATTTAATAAATGATGGATTTGAGTTAATAGCTCAGATACCAAAGTTTAACAATGTGAAAAGTGGGCTATATGGTGGAAGGAATAAAGTAGTTAGTGCTAAGAGATTGCGGTTTACACGTGCACTTGACGTAACAGTGCCAAAGAAGTTCGAAAAAATTATATTTTGGGACTATATTGACGAAAGTATAGAATTTAGAATGATTATTTTCCGTAATAATGATATGAAAATGAAAATAATACCATTAGTCACTTTTTTGCTGGTGGCACTTTTAAGAGTTGCCCAAAAGGGTTCGATCAATTGTATACAATACAGGGCTATGATGATCAAAATCACATAATTACTCCTACATTTTATGGCCTTTACCCAATAAGAGAACAACAACATACAAATTGTTACTAAAGTTGATTTAGAAGCAGATTTCTGATTGGAAGCCAGAAGCTATAAATGCCTTTAAGCAAACATTTTCTAAAATAATATTTAAAGGCTGCTACTACCATTTTTAATCGCTGCTTATGGAAAAGGCAAAATCACTAAACATAAATCACTGATAATAAACATATTATTAATCTACATAAAATGTTATAAAACCATGTGAATTCATTTTTAAATTAGGCCATGCAATTTTGCAGCTCATTAGTACATGAAATGGTTGAAAAGGACGCGATGGTGTAATATGTGTTGTGGAACTACCATTTCGGTATATTGACTGCTAATTCCATGGGCTATAAGATTTATTTTTGAGATGCTATAGGAGTGACTGTCAAAATATAAATCACTATTCAATCATTGCAGCATCAAACCATTGCGTTCTTAACGCAATTACCAACGTTTGACCATGGTGTAACACGCGTTTTATAATAATATTATGCTACTACATACTTTTATATCACACTAGCTGTTGCCCGCGACTTCGTCCGCGTGGAATCTTATCTTGAACAGTTTACATCTTTATTATATTATTTTCAGATCTAAACAATGTTGAAATTACTTTTCTTTTTTTGCAAGTTGATGATTTTGATGTTGGTTACTGTAATTCAACAAAAAATAAATAATAATAAATATTGAAGTGCTGCTCCCATACAATAAACGTGTTTTTTTTTGCCATTTTATACGTAATGGTACCGAACTTCGTACGCGAGTTCGACTCGCTCTTGGCCTCTTTTTAGTTTTTTTTTCGGCTAAATTGCTCTAATTACGCGGAATCATTATGAACTCAGGTTTCAAGTCCCGCACTCAAAATAAATATTTGATCTTCAAACAAACTTTCAACCCCTTTTCACCACCTTCAGGGCTGAATTTTCAAAAACGCTGAAATTTCTTTTCTTGTATTCTAATTATATGCACTAATACAAAGTTTAAAGTCCCGCGCTCAGAAAAAGGTTTGATCTCCATTCAAAGTTTCAACCCCTTATTTACCAGTTTCAAAAACACTTAAATCAGTTTTCTTTTATTTTATTGTAATACCTATTTACAAAGTTTCAAGTTCCTAGCTTAAAATTAAAATTTAACCCCGAGACAAACTTTCATCCCCATTTAAACCCTCTTAGAGGTTGAATTTATAATGACGTTAAATTAATGTTATTTTGTTATTATTATATATGCCTTATAGTCAAAGAATTTGTAATGGAATCAAACTTTCAACCCTTTTAACCATTTTAGGGGACGAATGATTGAAAACGCTGAAATTACTTTCCTTGTATTTTAATTATATGCCTTTATACAAAGTTTAAAGTCCCACGCTCAAGAAAAGGTTTGATCTCCATACAAACTTTCAACCCCTTTTTTACCACCTTAGGGGATGAATTTTCAAAAACGCTGAAATTAGTTTTCTTTTATTTTATTTTAATATCTTCTAACAAAGTTTCAAGTTCCTAGCTTTAAAAAAAACTTGTATGCCATACAAACTTTGCACCACTTTTTAACACCCTTAGGGATTGAATTTTTCAAAATCGCTTCTTATCTCTAGCCCACGTTATAAAAGTAACCTACTGTGCAAAAATCAACTCTCTTACATTAGTAGTTTTGGCTGTGCGTTGATGAGTCATTAAGGACTTCTTCTTTTATATATATAGATTAACCCCTTAAGGGGTGGAATTTTCTAAAACGCTGAAAGTACTTTTTGTGTTTTTTAATAAGTAATCAATCTACAAAGTTTCAAGTCTTTAGCTGAAAAAAAAATTCCCCCCATACAAACTTTTAACCCCTTTTTAACCCTTTTAAAGGACGAATTTTTGAAAACGCTAAAATCACTTTTCTTGTATTCAAATAGTGTACCTTTAAACAAAAATTCAAGTCCCGCGCTCAACATAATACTTAATCTCCATACAAACTTTTAACCCATTTTTTACCACCTTAGGGGGTGAATTTTCAAAAACGCTGAAATTAGTTTTCTTTTATTTTATTTTAATACCTTTTTACAAAGTTTCAAGACTCTAGCTCAAAAAAAAAAGTTTCCCCCATACAAACTTTGCACCCCTTTTTAACACCCTTAGGGATTGAATTTTTCAAAATCGCTTCTTATCTCTAGCCCACGTTATAATAGTAACCTACTGTGCAAAAATCAACTCTCTTACATTAGTAGTTTTGGCTGTGCGTTGATGAGTCATTAAGGACTTCTTCTTTTATATATATAGATAAATATAAGCTTACATTACGAAACTAGCTGATACTTCATTTAGAATCTCACATTCCGTCCATTTTTGTTTTGTTATTTAGCTATAAATTTTATTGTATCAAGATTTATTTAATATATGTACAGTATGTAACTGCAAAAAAAAAGTATAGCCGCCAATGGCGTCACGAACGTCGCTGGCCCATTGAAAGCACTAAATTTTCACAGTAGTTTATTCCACGGTAGTACTCCCAGAGCTCGTGCTCACTGCTCATGTGCCCTTAAATTTTGTTTATTTTTTACTCTCGATGAGTCTCAGTTCTGGACCATAAGACCCCACATGTTTTCAATAACATTCATATGTTTGAATGTTAGCCTAATTCGTTAATGTAGAAATAATTATTATCATATTGAAGAGAAACTTCTAGAATGCGACTTCCACCAAGGTTGCGTTAAACGTTTAACGCTGCCGTGGAGGGGGTAGGAAAGCACTGTTGCGTTAAACGTTCAACGCAACAATCCCACGGACGATGCGACGGATGTAAGGTTATGTCAAGGTACGTCTCTTGTGAATATCAATTGATTGTTAGGTTTTCTCTTTTGAAATTACAATTTCTACCCTTTCCTATTTTCATTTCCACATTACGAAGTTTCACTTCTTCCGCAGTTTCACTTTCAATGGAAAGCATTTCCACTGTGCACCTCTATAAAACCATATGTACTCGTATGTATACAAATTCGAAATCATAAGTATCTCAAAACGCACCAGTACGGGGATACGGTGGTAGGTGTAGGTGGAATAAGCGAAAAAAACACAAATATCAGTGTTAAACCCATTCATTACAAACTTACCATAATAATTATGTTTCCGCTACATTTGTTTTTTTTATAGGTACAATGCACACCTCCACATGATTGCACCATTTTTAAAAGATTTCACTTTATAGTACTGATACTCTTCATTTAACAGCACTGTTGCACCTTTGTTTTTAATATAACTTAATTCATGCGACATGTTTGTTGAAAACGCATACTTATCATCTATTTCCAATAGGTATTTCAAGAATTGATTGAAGTCGTTGTCAGTGTCAATTAGATGATTTTAAGATAATGCAAGTGAAGTGCTAATACTGAATACATGAAAGAAGGTCTTTTAGCAAAGTTTACATAGGTGTACCACGGGTAAAAAAAAATGCCCGTCGTTCACCTAAGTCCACCTAGGTGGACCACGGGTAGAAAAAACTTCCCGTGGTCCACCCAGGTGAACAGATTAGGTGGACCACGGGCAAGGAGGGGTTAGCGATAATAATTTTTACTGACAGCATTTTGCCGTGATTTTCTATGTCTTTTGTAGCAATATTACTCAGTTCCTGACGTCTACATGCTCCAGTAATACCGAATATTAAATAAAATACATATTTAGTTACTACTTCCTGCAAATTAAGCATGTCTGGGCGGATGTCCAGTAATATTTGTAACAAAAATATTTGAAATCAGTAGTCGTTTAGATTTGATATGGCTGCCAAACAATACATATTTACACACTTACTTACATAGATATAAATATAAAACAAATATAAAATAGTTGAGTAGATGAGTAGCCTCATGAGTAGTCGTTTTAATTTTTTATAAACATAATCATTCAGTGTACAGAAATTTCATATTTAAATAAAATAACAATTTCAACTGACCTTTGTTGCTAGGTACTGGCTATCCGGTTCTTCTTTTAGAAACTTTTCGATGTCCTTTGAGGACAATACTTTAGATTTTTTACTTCTGTAACCATCTGAGCGCCTCTTCAAGAACGCAATCAGATTGCAATGGAATTTTCATAGGCTTTTGGATACTTTCGTTAGATTTCATTGGCAACAGGCTGTCAGTAGCATTTTTTACATCATTTAGTATTTCCGGAGGCATCAATTCCACATCTAAATTTTCTTTATTACTAGAACTCGACGTTTTTGTAAATCTAATCAGTCACAAACTAAGTCTATAAACGATAAACTCGAATAAACAAATGGTTGAATTAGTTAATGCGCGCGCAGGTGCAAAATGGAAGCAATGACGAAACCGTCAAACAGCCAAATATTAAAAATGTAATAATATATATATTTAATTATACCTGATGCAAATTAGTGTGAATTACAAGACAAAATTAAATAATTTGATGAAAAGAATTGTTTAATTATAATGGTTTAATGCATACCAATTACTTTATTCACAAAAAAATTGCTTATTATATAAAAGTAGAAACGCTTTGTTGAAATTAAAAAAAAAACTGTAAAGACACTAGTGCGTAATAGAAAAGTGAAAAGCACGCGTGTTTTATAGGATCACAGACAACTTAAAGGATACTTTACGGCCATAAAAACAGTTTAATATGAACCACTTTACGAGCAAGTGTGTTGAAAAGTAATTTTATCTACGCACATATCATTAGTGCTCTAAAATGCGTTCAGAGACCGTAGGAAATGACCAGCATTACTACAACCAATTTTACTATGAGAACTTTCTTATCTATGGCAGTAGGTAAAATCTGTACGAAAAAGGGCGGGAACGTTGAAGTGCAAAGGCGCGTTTTTTCAACTTATTTTTAAAACATTTTAATTCAGCCCTTTTTAATTTGATTTTCGTTTATTTTTTTGCTGTTGACTGTAAGAGTTACCTAAATATAACATATCGGACCTTTCGTACATGGATGATGAAGATGGGGGTGCGGGAAACTGCTCCCCCATAAAAAGTTCAGCCATCAAGAGGAAAATGGCCGAAACAGGAGAGAGCCCGAGTTCCAAATTAAAAATGAGCTACCTACGCAGTAAACGAGGTCTTTTTAAAGACCACCTTGCTCTTTACGAAGACCTGACTAAAAAAGAGTATCCGGTCCTCCTAGTAAATGACTCTCCGCAGCCAAATATAAGGATCCCTATGGACTTACTAAAAATAAACAAAGTTCTCAAAAATGTTCAAGGTGTGCAGTATGTTAAGGCCGCCGGCAGTTACTTCACTAAAGTTTATTTTGGATGTGCAAAAGATGCAAATGCATTTTTAACTAATAAAAACCTGATGGTAGCAAACAATTGGTCATCCAAAATTCCTTACGACAGTATAGAGAGCCAAGGAATTATTCGAGCTCCAACAGAACTTAGCGAGGAGTCTCTTTTGGAGAATCTGAAAGCATCGTGTACAGTCTTGGGAGTGAAAAGATTCATAAAGAGACAAGAAGACGGGTCAGAGAAGCCTCTGCAGACGGTCCTCGTTACTTTCTTGTCATCTAGCCGTCCGGATCATGTAACGTTTGAACACATTTGGATGCCTGTATCTGATTATGTAAGGCCTTTGCTTCAGTGTTTTAAGTGTTATAAGTTTGGCCATGGAAGTGGTGCGTGCAAGAGCATGCAGGTATGCTCCATCTGCTCTGCAGCACATTTTTTTAAGAACTGTCCAAATCCCACAAACCTCAAATGCTCCAACTGCAGCGGGCCACACTCTGCAGTGTCATATTCATGTACGGTGAAGGCAGCCAAGCTTGTCGAAGTTAAAAATAGGATAGCTGGAAAACACACTTATGCAGCCGCAGTAAGTGGAGGTCAGTCTCAGGTTCCCCAACAAACAAACAAAAAAGCAACATTAAATCAACTGGGCTCTACAAAAACACCCCAGGGTAGAGCTTTAGTAGCAGATATAATTAACTCTGAAATTGTTCTTTGTGCTATAACAAAGACTATAATTGAAATATTAAAAAAAAGGATTCAAAAAGCCCTTCTGGCCCTGTATCCACTTAGCTAATAAAAGAAATGCTTGTAACTAATTTTTCCACATAAATTATGGATAGTAAAGTTCAATGTAGTATGTATGATTCTGTAGGACAATTTAACATCATCCACTTGAATGCTAGAAGTTTATTACCTAAAATAGATCAACTCAAACATTTTATGAATAAATTAGACAAGAGTATTGATATGATTTTATTCAATGAAACATGGTTAAGCATAAATAAAAAATTTAAACTGCCTGGTTATACTATTATTAGAAGAGATTCTGACCACCCTCATGGTGGAGTCGCCATTGCAATCCAGTCTAAACATAAATTTAAAATAATTAAAACAAACTCTGTATATCATTTCCAAAATATTTTAATAACGGTTTATTTTAGCAGCTTCTCTTTTGATATTTTGTGCGTTTATATTCCTCCACCTCCAAATGGCAAATTTACTATCAATTTACTAAAGGATGCATGTTCAAAATTTGTTTCTAGCAATTATTTAATAATAGGTGATTTTAATGCACATCACACCTCCTGGAGTTCGAGAGCTAATGATGGAAGAGGAAATGCTCTTCATGCCTTTGTGGAGAGCTCCAACTTAGTCTGCTTAAATGACGCCACAATCACAACCTTCGCTCCCTTTGGTCAACAAGGTAATGTATTGGACCTAGTATTCGCATCACAAAATCTTAGTTCTAGCTGCTCAGTTTCTGTCCATGACGACTTGCTCAGTAGTAATCACTATCCGTTATTTATAAATGTTTTAAATGACGCCTTTTTGTATATTTCCAATTCTAATACCTCGTCATCGTCAGGTAACGAAGATAATACGGTAAAGTCAGATGATGGTAACTCTTTAGCTGAGATAAATTAAAAAAAAATAGACTGGAAAACATTTAAAGATTTATGTGAAATCGAATTTGCAAATTTTAAGTACATAAATAATCCTCTAGAAAGCTATATGAAGTACATAAGCATTCTATAATATGTCATGATTAATTTCATTTGCTAAAAAGAGTTGCAATCCTAAAAAAACATTCTATCCTAAAATTGTTCCTTGGTGGAACGCTGATTGTGACCGTGTAGTTCTACAATCTAAAATCGCTTTATTGTCGTTATCCAACATCAGAAAATTACATTATTTTTAAAAAATTAGATGCTCTAAAAAAAAGAACATTATTCGAAACGAAGCGCTTAAGCTGGATGAATCTTTGCCATTCATTTAATCGTATGACTTCGAGCAAAGTAATTTGGGATCATATTCGTAGATTTAAACACGCTAAACTTAATAATTCTTTTTCTTCCTCGGGTTTTTTTGAAAGCCCAGAAAACGCTGCTCTTTTTTTAAATACAATAGCGTCTCATAGTAATGAAGAGTCTAATAGTCTACAAGAATTATTTGACAGTCATGGTAGTCCAGAGGCACAATGGTTGTTAGATGCATATTCTATGAGCGAATTTCAGGCTGCCCTAGAAAGTAAAAAAGACACTTCCCCAGGTCCGGATTTTATCACGTACCAAGTGATTAAAAACCTTCCTTTACTTGCTAAGGAAATTTTACATAATATATTCAATGACCTTTGGCACAATAATACCATTCCTCCTATTTGGAAAACTCAACACGTAGTTCCAATCTTAAAACCTTACAAAGATCCTAAGATCCTAACTGTATTAGCTCTTTTAGACCCATTTCACTAACATCTTGCTTCTCAAAACTTTTTGAAACTATGTTAAAAAATAGATTAGAATGGTACACTGAAAACAATAACTTCATACCAGATGCTCAATTTGGATTTCGTAAAGGCAAAAGTACAATAGACAATTTAAGCTGTTTAATCGGTGATATTAAAAATAACTTCCGCAATAACCAGTATACATTAGCAGTGTTTTTGGATATAAAAGGAGCATTTGATAATATAGATCACACATATCTCATTAAAAGTCTGCATTCTTTAGGTTTTCCGGGACATATACTGTTCTGGTTGTTTAACTTTCTAAACAAACGTTCGTTATCTTTAAAAGTTAAATCTTCTTTAATTGGTTCCAAAATGTCTACTAAGGTTACCCCCCAAGGTTCTGTTTTATCTCCTTTAATCTTTGTATTGAGCTTAGTTTGTTTCATGAAGCAAATTCCAACTTCTGTAAAGCATTTATTTTTTGCTGATGATCTAGTTTTATATGTGAACTGTAATAATATTAGAAATGGTGAATCAGTAATGAATAGTTGTCTGTGTAATATACATCAATTGCTAACAAATGTACTGAAACTTCAGGTTAATGTCTCCAAAAGTTCTGTAATTTTATTTTCTCAAAATGGATTATTACATCCTGAAGTTGTATATAATTCAGTTGTTATTCCTGCCCAGTCTTTTGTGAAATATGTTTGTCTTTTTCTTGATTTCGATCTCTCTTGGAAAACACATATAGATGCCATTTGTAAAAGAGCTGAAAATTAGGCTTGAACATTTTGAAATCACTAGCTGGTTTAAAATGGGGAGCAGATCCTAAGGTCTTAAAAACGATTTATATTGCTTCAATTAGAAGTCACTTCGATTACGGTTGTATGTTCTTTGAGGATGCTAACAGTTTTCTGCTAAGAAAACTGGATATTATACAAAAGAGAGCGTTACGAATAATAACTGGTGCAATGATGTCTTCTCCAATTAATTCCTTGGAAGTCGAGGCGGGTATTGTACCGCTGTTTATACGTAGGAGTTATATAACAGACAAGTATGGGCTTAAATTAATCAGTCGCGACAATCAGATAACCCATAGATACCTGGAATATGCAGATATTCCAAATTACAATTCAATTCCACTCCCTAGTTCTTCGTCTATAAGCGGAGCCATAACTTATTTGAACTTTGAATTTCAGGATACAGTATTTTGGTCTGCTTTACTACCATGTTTTGAATATAAATTTCATGTTATGTTGAGTGATGTTGAAGTAAATTTGATAAAATTTGAATCCAAATTTGCATTTTTGGAATTTCTTGAAAATAAAGTGGATTATGTTAAATTGTACACAGATGGTTCTAAAACCAAAGATAGGACTAGTTTTGCATTTTATGATTCATTCATGAATATTGGAAAAGTGTATAAATGTAGCAATTACTTTTCAGTATTTTCAGCTGAAGTGCTAGGTGTATCATATATGCCTTAAAACACACTCTTGATAAGTATTCCTCTGGGAATAAAATTTTAGTTGAGTAGGGCTTATTCCACCAAATTTCCATAATGCCTTATTCATTAATCTCCCTAAATTTCAAATTACCATGGACTCATAATATCTAAAAATCAAACTGCCTCATTCCTAAAATGTACAAATGTCACAATGACTTCGACCTAAAATTTCTTATGTTCTAAATGCCTCAGTCTCGAAATGTACATTTCCTTAAAATGCCGAATTACAGATACGGCCAAATTTCAAAATATCTTAAATTGAAAACTCCAGAATAGCAAAATGTCATAGGTTCAAAATGCCTAATTTTTTTTTTTTTCAATTTAATGAGGAAAGCTTTTATATGCGCTTATAAAACTTTAGATTTTTAGCAGCTTTTATTTAATTTTATCTGTCTGATTTGTACAATCAAATATTCGAAGTACACGACCCGAGAACAGTCAATAAAATTAAATACATTAGAAGCATAGGTACAAATGATTTGTACTAAATACACACGAACAATAACACAAAAGTTGGGGTACGTTTTTAGATAGAAAATGGTCATATTTGCTTCTTGGAAACGGTTGCACGGATTTGGACGAAATTTGGTAGGCATATAGATGTAGTTTATCTTCCGAATTGATGTAGATCAGTGTTATTACAGAGCGCAGATCTGTCGCCTAGATATAATCTTAATATTGATACTTCATCGTAAGTGGCCAGTACTAAAGAAGATAGTAAAGAAAATTTTACACGAAGGTTATCTATTTGAAATTTAGGTATTCTGGCACTTGGTTGTTTTGAACATACGGTATTCTGCGATAAAGGTGTTGTGATATTTGTCTATTATGAGACTGAGACATTTTAAAATTCAGTCATATTAGGTTTATGGTACAATGAAAAAAAAAGTTAGGCATTCTGAAATTTAGGTATTTTGACAATAAGTCATTTTGAGTTCTAGGAGTATTGGTAAAAGGAAAAAATGAAATCAAGACATAATGAGCCCAACTCTTTTAGTTTTATCAGATTCAATGAGCGCCTTACAAGCTCTTAAGAATAAATCCATAAGTGCTTCTGTAAATTATTTAATTTATAAGTTAAGAAGTTGTTTGACTTAATAATTGAGTTTTATCAGAGGGAAAAGAAGAAAAAAAGAGTTAGTAGGAGCACAATCTTATTGACAGGCAAAAAGCGAGTGACATAAGTCTATATAAAAATACATGAATACAAATGACAGTGTTCTTATTACAAATGCAATAACCATAAAGGTTTAACACCCCCCTGTAATATGAACACCCTGTATAAAAGTATAAAGTGACATATCAAAGTAAACTATACACACAAAATAAAATATTAGCACAAAGAATATAACACCCTGTATATACACCAACCTATCACTAACTATACACACCCTATACCTACTATGAACACCTTAACCTAACCTAAGCCTAACAAATTTGTACATTTACAATGTTTAATTTTAGCTAAAGGTTTGGTAAGAACGTCGGCGATCATATCGTGAGTAGGTATGAATTTGACATGAAGATCATGGTGTGCAAGTGCGTCTCGAATGAAATGGTGCTTGATATCGATATGTTTAGTGCGGGCGTGATATGTGCTGTTGTGTGAAAGTTTGATGGAACTTTGATTGTCGGAATGAATGATTATGGGATGAGTGACTGCGAATACTTCCGAGATTAGGGCTTTTAAGTAAATGGCCTCCTTACAGGCTTCTGCAAGTGCCATATACTCTGCCTCAGTGGTAGAGAGCGCGACTGTGCGCTGCTTGCGCGCTTCCCACGAGACAGGTCCACCGCTCATCATAAATACGTATCCCGTGAAGGATCTTCGGTCGATGATGCTGTTGCCGAAGTCCGCGTCAGCATATCCCGTTGGAACAGGTTGGCCTTTACGGAATTGAAGTTTCAGGAGAACTCGTTTTGCCGCCTTCCAGTGTACCCCCCCGTAATGTGCTGCGAATTGGGATAAGTACGACACTGTATGGGCAATATCGGGTCTCGTCCCAATAGCAAGGTACATTAGAGAGCCAATGAGTTCTCTGTATGGAACTTCAACTTGATCTTCCTTTTCGGGTAGTGATAGCTTCAGGCCAGGTTCCATAGGTGTAGTGACAGATATGCAATCTGTCATGTTATATTGTTCGATGAGTTTTTCTATGTAGTTGGTCTGGTCAAGAGTTACGCGCCCTTGGCTTTGAGTAACTCTCATACCGAGACAATCCTTAACAGGTCCTAGATCTTTGACATTAAATATCTTCTCAAGTTGATTTTTGAATTCCGATTTCAAAGTGTTGCTGTTTGACAAGACAAAAAAGTCGTCAACAAAGACTGCTACAACAATAGAAATAGAAATAGAAATATATTTATTTGCCATAAATGTGGTACAAAAGTGGTGTTACACAATAGATTACAGATCTACACATTTAGACTTTAAAAAGCCATGCAAATTATTATAAGATAGTCACTTAAATTACAAATTATGATTACTGGCGATTACGAAATTGATTACAATTATAAATTTAAAATTATATTAAAAAGTCAAGTTAATTAATTACCATTTAAAAATTCATTTAGATTGTAGTAACACTTTTCTACAAGAAAAGCATACAGCTTGTTTTTAAATCTATTGAGCGGCAGTTTTTTAAGGTCGTCAGGTAAACAGTTAAATATTTTGATGCACATTGCGTAACAACTTTTGCTTTTCATGACGGTATGCATCTTAGGGAGTACCAATCTATCTGGGTATCTAGTGTTAAAGCGTGTTGTATCCCTTTTTGTCAAAAACCTATCGGGGTGCTGTTTAACAAATATACACACTTCATAGATATAAATTGAGTGCACCGTCAGTAACCTCATTTCAATGAAATAATGTTTACATGAAGTTCTTCTAGATATGTTTAACATTGCTCGAATACATTGTTTCTGCGCTATAAATGTGCGGTTTACATGTGAAGAATTTCCCCATATCAAGATACCGTACCTTAAGTTAGACACAACAAAGGCATGATATGCTTTGAGAGCAGTTTCCAAATCAGTTATTCGTGTCAATCGCCATAAAACATAAGCATACCTATTAATTTTGGAGCAAACTTTGTCCACATGTATCTTCCAAGTACACCGGTCATCAAGCACAAACCCCAAAAATGTGGAAGTATCACATTCTACTAAAGTCTGACCATTATGAGCAATTTGTAGTTCCTCTTTCTTTCCTCTTCTATTAATAAACTGAATGTATTTAGTTTTCGCTAGATTGACTTGTAAATTATTATCATTTAACCATTTAATTATGTCCGCAATAGCATTATTAATAATATTTTCATAATTTTGATTGTTCATGTCAGAAACAATAATTGATATATCGTCTGCAAATAAGGTACAACTGTGATTTATGTTTAATGGTAAGTCATTAATGTACAACAAGAATAATAAAGGGCCAAGGATGGTCCCTTGTGGTACTCCAACTTTATTACATAGCATATTTGATTTGTAATTCTGTTGTATTTTGTCAATTCCTGAACCTACCACTTCTACTATTTGGCGTCGATCGCTGAGGTAGCTCTCTAGCCACAAATGTACCAGTCCTCTCATTCCATAAGTTTCGCATTTATTGAGTAATAAGCTATGAGAGACATGGTCAAACGCCTTGCTCATATCGAAAAAAATTGCAACAGTCTTATGTCCTTCATCTACATTTTCGACAATTTTTTTAATTAAGTTGAATGTTGCTAATGTGGTGGATTTACCTTTCTGAAAGCCATTCTGGTGGTCACTTATTATTCCACATTTATTAATAAAAGACATCAACCTTGCGTGCATTGCTTTTTCTAAGATTTTAGCAAATATTGGTATGAGTGTAATGGGTCTATAGTTTCCAGGAGAGTTTTTGTCCCCCGATTTAAAAATAGGTTTAACAATTGACACTTTTAACTTTTCAGGAAACACGCCCTGTTGAAAGCTCAAGTTTATTAAGTGCGAAAGTACTGGGGCAATAATATCACTTGTAGACTTAACTATATGTGTGGGGATATCGTCATAACCAACCGACTGAGTTTTACTAAGGCTTTCTATTATTTTATGTACTTCAATTGGGTCAGTAGGCAAAATAAACATGTTTAAATAATTTAGTTTTAGGGAATGGTCATATTGTTTTACATTATTATTAAAATTATTATGAGTTGTATTGATGAAGAAGTCATTAAACACATTTGCAATATCTCCTGGTTTGTCTACAATGTGATCGTTACAAATAATTTTATCAATCAAGTTATTTTTGCTATTCTTCTTGCCTATATTTTTATTTATTATATCCCAACTAGTTTTCGAGATATTTGTTGCATTGTGTAACCTAACTTTATTGTCCAATTTTCTAGATGTCAGCATAAATTTTCTTAATAACTTATTGTACCTATTATAATTTTGTTTACTCTCAGATGTCTTATTTCTATAGTAAATATATCTCAATTGTCGTTTAGTTTTTAAGGCATTTCTCAAACCCTTAGTTATCCATTTGTTACAGTTTCGTGTTTTTTTTACTCTTAGTTTATTAATAGGAAAACACAAATTAAAGAACAGCGTGTACAAATCATGGAAATTATTAAAAGCAATATTTGCGTCTAGCTCCGAGTATACTTCATTCCACGATAGGCATGTTAGGGCGTCACGAAACTTTTCGACAAGTTTTTTGCTAAAGTCTCTCCTCTTAAGATATTGATATGGGGAGGGAATATATTTTCCAGGCTTCGATATTCGAAGCGTTTGCCCTGTTTCATGATCAGAGAGACCTAATGGAAGCACTTCACCAACTGCATCTGGGACATTTGATAATATCTGATCGATACAGGCATTTAATCTTGTCGGTTCAGTGATGTGCACTTGGAAATTTTGATTCTGAACAATTTTTTTAAATTTATCTAATTGATGGGACGGTTTCAGTAAATCAATATTAAAATCACCTGCCACAACGACATGTTTTTTTGTTTTTGCTTTAACAATTATTAACAGTTTTTCTAATTTATTTAAAAATATACCATAACTGTGGTTTGGAATTCTATATATACAAAGAACTATGCAATTTAAATGTTTTATTTCTATACCACAAATTTCAAAGTTGAATTCTGTTTTTAATTCATCAAGAAAATTAAGAGGCTTTGTTTCCAAATGATCTCGACATAAAATACATGTTCCTCCTCTTTTTTTTGATCTTGAAAAACATGCTGCCAGTTTGAAACCGTTAATTGCAATATTAACCTCATGCCCTATGTGAACAAATGTCTCAGATAAACATATTACGTCTACATATTTACCATCACTGTCAAACAGATCTTTTAAAGTTACTTCAAGCAAATCTTTTTTGCCTAATAAGCCTGCAATGTTTTGGTGAAGTATCAGAACGGTATTAAACTTATAATCGAGTATCTTCGAGTCTAGACCTTGAGCCAAGAAAAAAATCATTCTCAGTTTGAGTACTAGCAGTTGCGTGGGCATTGTTATGAGTATGCATTTCATAATTCCAATTTATTTCTAAAAGTTTTTCCTTCAAGTCCTTAAAAATAACTTTTGTTGCCGTGTTATTTATTGCACCTGTATATCTGTTGAACATTTTGTAGGTATAATCTAGATTTTTATTGCTATCTAGCAAGTAAGCATATTCATAGTTACAATTATCTTTAAACAAAATATTGTTAAATAACTCTATTCGTTTGTTGAATATTCCGGCATTATGCAATCGGAAATTCGGTAAGCAAATGATAACATTTGTATGTTGAATTTTACCTAGTTTGGATCTTATATAACTAACGGCTGCATAGTAGTCCCTCGTGTTTTCAAAATCGGCATCACCAATAAGTACGACGCAGAAGTCTTCCATCGATAAGTCTTGCGTTTTTATTTCAACGTCCTTCAGTAGCTGATATATGCCAGCATTCGTTTTGATGTAGTGACAAATTTTGTAGTTTTCAAATAGTGTGAGCGCAGTTTCTAGAAATGTGTTAGCATTGTTACTGCTTAAAATACACAACTTCTTTTTATGTATTTCAGAAGCATTGGTTTTGTTGTCTGTGTCAATTCTTATGATTCCTTCAGTATGGCTGTTTGTTATGTTTTTTTCGTGGAGTGACGATTTAGATTCTAATGTTTCAATAACGTTTGTGTTCTGATCAGTGGAGTTTATTTGATCGTCAAACGGGGCAGGTGCTGGTGAAAGACATTGCGGAGTATCATCATCACTATCGATGATATCCACATTGTTGTTTTTTATTAGAAGTTGGACCTTTTTTAGTAAATCGTTTCGTAAATCGTTGTTCTTCCTTTTATAATAAATGCAGTGCTCTGTTGAAGCTTGAGTTAAAGATAATGCGGCCATTGCTTCGCATACCTTTTTATTCCACTGGCGTGGAGCTTGCTTCAAGCCATAGAGTGACTTTTTTAATAAGCACACTTTTTTCTTAGGATCGGTCGAGAATCCTTCCGGTTGCTCCATATAGATCTCCTCTTCTAAATCTCCATTGAGAAAGGCTGTTTCCACGTCAAGATGCTCAATCTGACAGTTCAGCTCTGCTGCAAATGCCATTAAGAGACGAACTGATGATAGCCTCGCCACGGGAGCGAATGTCTCCCCGTAGTCGACTCCAGCTACTTGGGTAAACCCTTTCGCTACTAGTCTAGCTTTGTATTGACTACGTGTCCACTGGTGTCCTTTTTTAATTTGAATACCCACTTGCATTTCGTTGTCTTCCGATCTTTGGGTCTATCAACGATGATCCATGTTCCATGTTTCTGAAGGGATTCATATTCCGCCTGCATAGCTTTCAGCCATTCATCCTTTTCCGGATGGTCAGAAAGCTCTTTGAAAGTGTCCGGTTCCCGATCTGAAGTTAAATGTACCGCACAGACTTGAACGAATCGTTCAGGAGGACGTCTGTCTCTGCTGGGATACCTTCGTTCAGGTACTTGTTCAGGAACGGGTTCTGGGATGACTTCAGGTTCAGGGATTACGTCAGGTTCCGGTAATGCTTCTGCAACTACAGGTTGAGGTTGGTCTGACGTTTCAGGCTGAATGTCGAGTCGCATTTCAAATTGCGGTAATGGAACAGGTTCTTGTATGACGGGTGGTTGGACATGAGGTGTTGGCGGTGGGATAGGGTGAGGAGGAATTGGGGTGGAATCTACCTGTGTTTTATCTTCGACGAAGACAACGTCTCTTGCGACTATAATCGCACGAGGGTTCTGCGGATTCACAAGGCGATAGCCTTTGCTGTCCATCGCGTAGCCTACGAAGATACACTTCTCAGTTTTGGCGTCTAGCTTTGTACGCTTTTCTTTTGGTATGAGTACATGAGCTTCACAACCAAATACTCTTAAGTGTGAGAGATTTACCTTCTTTCCAGACCACACTTCCTCTGGAATTTGGTTTCCCAGTGCTTGAGTAGGTACGTGATTCTTCAGGTAGATAGCTGTATTCACGGCTTCTCCCCAATACGCTCTTGATAGCTGCGAGTCTTGGACCATAGATCGCGCTTTTTCAATTATTGTGCGATTAGCACGTTCGGAGACTCCGTTTTGCTCCGGTGTGTACGGTATAGTAGTCTGGTGAACTATACCGTTTTCTTTTAGAAATGTGGACATATTTCGGTTGACATATTCGCCACCGTTATCAGTTCGCAGGGCTTTAATCTTTTTGTCCGTCTGATTTTCCACAAAATGCTTGAACTCCACGAATTTATTAAAAACTTCATCCTTCGATTTTAAAAGGTACCCAAAAGTCTTGCGGCTGTAGTCATCTGTAAAAGTAAGCAGATATAGAGCTCCGCCAAACGAGTGCGTACTCATAGGGCCGCATAGATCCGAATGAATCAGTTGCAGGATACAACTGGATCTACTCGTCGACTTCGGAAATGGTTTACGTGAAAGTTTTCCCTCCAGACAGGGAATGCACTTGACATTTAAACTTTTGTCGAAGTTTATACCAACGTTTTTATTTTTTAAAACATTTAATGATTGAGCATTTAAATGGCCAAGACGTCTATGCCACAACATAGCAGACTCTTTTCTAGTTGTACACATGGCTTGCGTACTCGAACTTACGTCTAACCTATACATACCTTTATGTACAGAGCCTGTGGCAATGACAGGGTTTGTCACTTGACAGCCACCGTTTGGAAAGATGCTCGCGCCTTCTGATGTAAACAAAACATCGTATCCATTTTTAACTAATTTATGTACAGAAAGCAAATTAGTCGCTAGTCCAGGGATATATAATACGTCACTTATTTTATTTACACGATCGGATATATACATATTAACATTACCTCTGCCGTGGCTCAGCAATTGTTCCTTATTCGCAACAGTTATTGGCATCACATGGGGAACCATATCCGAGAACCAATCTCGTCTGTTGCTCATGTGGGAAGTTGCGCCAGAATCTATGTACCATTCCTGTTGTCCTGTGGGAGGAAGATTAGCGAAACAAGATGAAAGTGTGAATTCGGATGTATTATGAGATTGTATGACCGCCGAACTATTCTTGTTTTGCCTAACTTTTCTACACATTGACACTACATGCCCTAACTTTTTACAATATTTACAAAACATTTTGTTTTTTGAAGTGTTAGCTTGGAGTTGTAGTGCGCTGTCCGTTCCAGGATGGTAGTTGGCTGCACGGTGTTGGGTAGACGTGGAGGAGACAGCTCGTGAATCTTCCTTAAGAAGAGCTGTCACCACGTTTTCCGATGTGATTTTGACGTTTGCGTGTTCCAGCGTCATGACAAGTGGCTTGAATTTTTCTGGCAATCCAGCAAGCATGATGATAGCCAGAAACTCGTCGTCTACTGCGGCTCCTATGCCCTGCAGTTCTTGTTGCGTAGCAAGAGACTGGTTGACATATACTTGCATGTTCCCGGTGTATCTGTTTGACAAGAGCTTCTGCATGAGGGTTAGCCTCCTTGTCAAACCGCTGTCGGCGAACGCTTTCTTCAAGCAGTTGAGGGTTTCGTACGCCGTTTTCGCTGACCGTATAACAGGATACACAGACTCGTCGCAAGTCAAGCCTATTTTGGCTCGCGTTTGCGCGTCCTTCTTTACATCGTCGGGTTTTGATGTGTCAACTGCTTCGGTGCAGACCTCCCAAAGGTCGAGGTATGTCAGCATGCATTCTATACTGAACACCCAGTTATTGAAATTGTTACCCGTTAGCTTGGTGAAGGAAGCCATCGCGTGACTTGATGTCGCCATGGAGTTCGTCACAGAACTCGTAGATCGTGGTACCACCGACGAAGTCGGAGGTGAATCCATAGCACTAAATAGCACTTATACTCTTATATAGTCTTCTCTGCGTTACATAGGGACCATAACCACTTAATAATTGAGTTTTATCAGAGGGAAAAGAAGAAAAAAAGAGTTAGTAGGAGCACAATCTTATTGACAGGCAAAAAGCGAGTGACATAAGTCTATATAAAAATACATGAATACAAATGACAGTGTTCTTATTACAAATGCAATAACCATAAAGGTTGAACAGTTTGAGTATTTTATTTAATAATAAGATATTAGGTGAGTTCTGTTGGGTTCCAGGACATTCTGGTATTATGGACAACGAACTTGTAGATACGCTTGCTAAATCCACAGATGACATCCATGTTTGTAATTTTAAAGTTCCTCAATCAGATTTAGTATCTTTAGTGAAACAAAATATGCTTGATCGTTGGTCTAATTCTTTATCTAAATCTAGACATGTCAAAGGAAAATGGCTAGCCGAAATTGTCCAAGTCCCTAGTACAAAATCCTGGTTTGAAAAAAATTCTAAATACCTAGGTAGGCATTATATAACAACGTTATATGCAACGTTGAATGCATACCAATTACTTTATTCACAAAAAAATTGCTTATTATATAAAAGTAGAAACGCTTTGTTGAAATTAAAAAAAAAACTGTAAAGACACTAGTGCGTAATAGAAAAGTGAAAAGCACGCGTGTTTTATAGGATACTTTACGGCCATAAAAACAGTTTAATATGAACCACTTTACGAGCAAGTGTGTTGAAAAGTAATTTTATCTACGCACATATCATTAGTGCTCTAAAATGCGTTCAGAAACCGTAGGAAATGACCAGCATTACTACAACCAATTTTACTATGAGAACTTTCTTATCTATGGCAGTAGGTAAAATCTGTACGAAAAAGGGCGGGAACGTTGAAATGCAAAGGCGCGTTTTTTCAACTTATTTTTAAAACATTTTAATTTAGCCCTTTTTAATTTGATTTTCGACAGGATATGCGGGAGGCAAAAAGTGGCAATATGATGAAACTGATGACATTATTCTGAATATAATAGGGAAGAACAATCCAGTCTTAGAGGGTTTGCCTGTTCCAGAATCCTCAGGAACTCAAGCGGCTGCGACTGTTCAAATAGAAGATACAAGTCAACCTATTCCACAAAATTCTCAAAATAATGCGAATTCAACTAATATGCACTGTAAATCCGTTATACGTTTAAAAAAGGAAAAATTAGAGGCTGAAATATTGTTGATTAAAGAAAAAACTGAAATTTATAAGAGAGAAAAATACAAATTTGATTTAGAATTATTTAAGTTAGAGAAAGAATTGAACATAACGCAATCTTCTTATACTGAACCTTACCACAAGCAAAATGATGTACAAATAAGGAAACGTTCAACTTCCTAGAGCAAATACAACCTAAAATTATATAATTTCTTATAGTTATCGCTTAATCTTTTCAAACTTAATTTGAACCTTGGATTAATGACTTATTTTCGTTGATTATAATAATATGTCCATTAAAGTTTTCATAACTAAAGATTTGTATTAATCCTCTTAACACTTCAATCGCTTCAGGGTCAATTGCATTATCACCGTTATCTTAATTATCTTCGTCATTGTCACCGTCATCAATGGGTTCGTCATTTGGATAATGATACGGAATATAATATTGCACTCCTAGGCGTTTTTCTAAATTGCGAAGGGTGACACTCGCTAGAAATATATTGCATGCTATCAAAGGTTGCACACGGAGTTGATTAAGACAAGGGAATTTTTCTTTTAATATTCCTAGAGCGTTGTCAACTAATCTTCTCGTACTTTTAAAAGCTCGCAGAAATCGCATAACTGCTTCTGTCATTGGTATTTCAACAGAGATGTTTGAAGTAATGAGCCATTTTTTCATAGCATAAGCACTGTCTCCTAACAAAATTGCATTTGGGAACGGCCTCCAACCATTCGCCCACTGCTGAGCCAAAGTTGAATTACGTAGCACTCTTGCATCATGAACGGAGCCCGGCCATCTAGCACTGGCGTAAAAAAACTCTAAGTTTGGCCCACAAACAACCATTATATTAATCGAATGCTGACCTTTGCGGTCAACATACATGTACTCATGCTGCCGAGGCGAATCAATGGGTATTAAAGACCCATCAATGATTCCGCCAATTCTTGGAATATTTGCAATTTCCCAAAAAAAAACCGGGATAGTATTTGAATAATATGGCCATCGCACTTCGGTCCCAAACATTTCGTTGACAATTTCAGTCGTAACTCGTTTGATACACATGGTAACAAAATAGGAAAATTTTGACTTTAATTTTCTGTCTTAATTGTGTACAAACTTTTTGAGAAATGCTCGTTTTATACTTCTTCGCCTTGGTGATAATATCCATTTTGGCCAACTATCTGATCGTTCTAATTCAACTGTAGTAGTAAAATTTAAATAATACGTAGTATTGATGAATTCCTTCTTTACCTACTTCTGTAGTTCCAATTCTTTTCCAGATATGAAACCCATTTCAAATTTTAAAAGTTGTAATACGATCGTATTTTTTAACACTGATTTTATAATCATAATCACGAAAAACATAGGTCAGAAGGGTATCGATAGAAAAGTCGATATTTAATGAATAACTAGCCAAAAGTGCATTTTTGCTCACGTGGCATGCTTTAGTGGCATTTTAATTTTATTTCAAGGCGGTTTAATTTTTTTCAAATACCTGTGTTTGTTTTTATCTAAATATGAGTCAATCGTAAAGGTTAATCAGGAATAATAATAAAGCTGACATTATTTTAAAATTATTAGTTGTTGCCTTATGAAGTCAGTATTTTTTTGTTAAAAAAGTGTTTAACTATATTTTTAGTATGACGTGTATTTATTTATTTATTACATGCATCCAAATATTTTATCCACAGCGCAGGTTTCGTCATAAATACAAAATGAGCATTCGTAGCAACCATCGTCAAAATCACACATACCTAGATGTTTATCAGCAACAAGCTTCGTCCAAGTGATACAATTATTAATATAATCCGCAACACGTTTTGTCAATAACACATCGAAAATCAAACTCCGGTTTGACGAGTACCTGGCGGAAAATTTCCGAAAATGCTAGCAGCATTTCCCCGCTTTATTGCCAGCGATATTTGCTGAGTTATGACGTATTAGTTGTTTTTAAGTCTAGTTTAGTTTTAGTTAATGTCCATGAATAATAAAATGTTGATTTCTTAGATTTATTTTTTTCATTGTATGATACACATACCGCGGCGTGAAAAGTGGTTGCCAGCCTCACATCGCTGAATACGGCATTTCTAGTATAATTTGTACCTTTTTTGTTGTTTAGAATTGGGATATTTCGGATTATTTCTACTAAGAATTAAGACATTTCGATCTACGTAATTAAAGAAACGCGTCCCTTAATTTTTTGTTCAGTTTAGTAGGTATCGTTTTCAGCTCGTTTTAGTTTGAGGGTTTTTTGGTACACGAGCACTTTTGATACACGATTCAGATATTAGGCTATTTTGAATAAAAGTTTAATTTGAGTTTAGGGATACCTAGTCCATTAATCACATGATGTTTTTAACAACTTTTGTACCCCCTCCCCCTGGTGATATTTAATGAGATTTTGTCTGACCGATGATGACGTCATTAATCGACGATTGATTCAATATTTTTTTTTAGAAATGCTTTAATGACATTTTACAATAATCACAATATTGTACTAGAACGGCATAAATATCTTAGTACCGATACCGACATAACCGACATTACCGACACAGTGGGTTTATGGTATTTATATTTTCTTTGATTCGTTGTAACAGAATTATCAACAGAAGCGGAAATTAAGGTTCCATTTAACTTTTTAGGATTCCGTAACCAAAGGGTAAAAACGGGACCCTATTACTGAGACTTCGCTGTCCATCCGTCGTTTAGTTTAGCTCTCGGGCCCTGGGGGCCCATAAGTGATAGATAGTGGGTGACTCAGCCAACGGGCTCAGCCAACCCATGAGTGTAGATAGTGGTGAACTGAGCACGCGGGCTGAATTGTCCATTTAAGCGGGTCAAGTTGCCCGCCAAGAAATCAAAGTGGTCAACTTAGCCCGCGGGCTCAGTGCCCATATTCGGCTCAGTTGACCATGACAGGCTGAAAACTGTTAAAATGTAAACAGCAAAAGAATTGACATGGCTTTGACGTCACATCTAAACGAATGAGACAGACAGACCATTTGACCGGATGGTATTCTTTTCAATGATTGTCATTACTTGAAATAAGAATGCTGCTTTTGATTGCTAAAATATTTATGTAGCAGGAGATGAATTTAATGGTCAGTTGAACGTAAACATTAGAATGGAGCTTTACATCCAATTTTAATTGGCACATTGAGTGTAACTATTATTCTGTTACTTCTCATGTAATTAAATATTATTCAGAAAATGTGGCAACTTCCACGGATGAAGTAGTGTAAACATATTTTGGGTACATTGAGTGAAAATATAAAAGTGTAATATATCACCTAAACAAGTATTTGTCACATTATATGGTAAGTTATTTAAATGTAAAGTTATTTTTGTAATTTTCATTTGTAAATATATCTTTGACGTCGACTGTACAAACTGTGGCATTCCCACAACTCAATAATGAATACAGCAATGGTGAAATGGACTTACAATATTTATTTTGTCAAGCCTGTGCTGGATATTGCCTTATAAAATGTGGCTGTGGATTTAGCTATAAGAAACTGGATTAAGATACTAGGCATACTGTCATCGAGTAATCAAAACACTACAGTCTGTTTGATATTCAACATCACATATAACAAACATCACAGATAACAAACATTTGAGAGTTCTCTGTTGATGTTTGTAGTGATGTAGCAAAAAACGTAAAGATGAAGTTAATTTTGGATTTATTTATTTCTATAAGGCACGTTGTAACATCGTATCACGATGTCGCGATTGTCGCGTCGTAACACGATGCGAGTTCGTGTCTTGTAATTGTCATCTGATACAATGATCGGTTATGAACGCTTAGAGACACGATTTGCTCAACAAAAAAACGACTCACAAACACCGCAATAACGTACCGCATTAGGTTTTAATTTGCGCAGTTGTGGATGCAATTTGGGGACGCAATGCGACAGCAGCCCCGCGCTCTATTATGCGGCACCCAACGTGCCATGTGATATTCGTACGGTATACCTACATACCTACATTATCCGCCCGAGGAGGACGTGGACGTCCACCTAATCTTGGTTTCGTAGACTTTGACGATGCAGTTGGCGCAGTTTGAAGTGCTGCAGCTGCCTAGGTACTGAGCTGGCAAGGACAAATATTTGTTCCTGGGTCATGGATGTTATTACAGTGCGACCAAAATGAGTAGAAATTAAAAAGTGACAATAATGTAGTGTCTTCCCCGTTTTTTAGGGTTCCGTAGTCAACTAGGAACCCTTATAGTTTCGCCATATCCGTCTGTCCGTCTGTCCGTCCGCGCCTTAGCTCCGTGATCATTAGTACTAGATAGCTAAAATTTGGTATGAGTAGGTATGTGATGTATCACGCCGACAAAATTTTTTTTCGGGTACCTCTCGTACACCTAAAGTGGGGGTGAATTTTTTTTTTTCGTTTCAGCAATAGTGGGTGGGGTGTCGTTGAATAGGTCTTTTAAAAATAATAGGGGTCTCCAAACATTATTTTTTGATAAAGTCAGCAGTTTTGTAAATAGTGTCTCCAAAAAAATAGTGTTAGAGGGGTCTAACTTCTCAACCACGGGTCAAAAAATTATGGGAAAATTCATGAAAATGAGGCCTTATGAGTACTTTCAATGAAAACTATATTGAATGAAATCGGTCGAGCCGTTTTTGAGTTACCTATCGCAAAATTTCATAATTTTCTTTAAAATGACGTAGGTAAGTGCCGCGCGGTGTTCTTATACTTCGAAAGTTACGCATATTAGTTAAGTGCCATACTGTATTAAAACATTTCGCTCAATCTGGCGCGTATAATCGATAACTTCCAGAAGGTAATAAGTAATAACAGTTACTTTGGCGTTTACGACTCCGGAGGTATTCACCCTCAACATAGCGACCTACACAGGAGTCACCATCCCCACAGCAATAGCTGTGCTTCCCGTGGCACCGTGTCACCCAAGGTACAGAAGAGGTGGTAAGGTCGTACACAGCTCACATGGCATATAAATTTGCTGTATGGATGCTCAACCGCAAGGAGCGAGGAGTCATACTATTAGATAATAATCTAGAATGAATAGAGCCGTGTCAGAGGTCAATTTGATAGGACACGGTGGATTGCCAATGTAATAGGCTAAGGCTTTATGTGAGGACTGTGAGGTCAATTTGATAGACCATGCTGGATTGCTAATATGATAGGCTAAGACCTTATGAGAGGTCAATTTGATAGACCTTGCTGGATTGCCGATATTTGCGATAGGCTAAAAGGATTGTTAAAGTAAGTGAAAGGCATTATGAAACGTCTTTTTAATAGACCACGGGAACCAAAATATTCGTATGAAAGATAGTAAGGCTTAGAGGCTAAGCAAATACAATTGCATGGAAGGTCAATTTGATAGACCATACAAATATTGTAAGCGGTATGTAAAGTGCCGCGTTGGTGCTGGAAGGTCATTTTGAAATACCATATTATTAAATTTGAATACTGTATGTATTAAAATGGAGAATGTAGTAAATTAAACTCTCTATAACATTGTAAAAGCTTTTTTCTAGCAAAAATGCTCCTAAAGGAAGATATGAGCATAAATATGAAGAGAGTGCCGGTTACTATATGTATTCAAATGGAGAATGTAGTAAATTAAACTCTCTATAACATTGTAAAAGCTTTTTCTAGCTAAAATGCTCCTAAAGGAAGATATGAGCAAAAATATGAAGAGAGTGCCGGTTTTTTTCAATATAGTGGCGGGCGCGGAGGGGGGGGAATTGTGCATTTTACATTTTAAACGCTGACTAACCATCCTACACAACATATAAAAAATTCAAAACTACCGGACCGCTTGTAAGGTCACACTCATTCACTGTTATAATAGGCTGACATCGTAAAGTGCGAGCAAAATTCATTGAAGTACTAGGGTTGTCACTTATACATACTCGTATGTATGAATATCAGTGTCCATAATTTATCTATGATGTTAAAGTAACCCTATTGGAATTGATATAAATATATTGTTTATAGATCTAGTTATGATTGTTGTTCAATGTGAGTCCGTCAAGTGCTCATTTCGTTTGGCTCGTTTTTGCGTGTGTTATTATATTTTCAAATAGTTTTGTAACAATGATTAATTTAAAATAACTATGGAGCAACTGTTTCAATTTTGGGATTTTTAAATCATTTTTTTTTCCTTTAACTGTTTGTCATACGTCATTTCAATAGATTTTGCTCGCATTTTACGATCCTTGGTAATTTCTTGTCTGGCCGTACAATACGCATTGCACACAATTATTAAGAAATATGTAACTTACTTTGAGGATGATATTTTCAGAACATTTTTTTTTGCGTAAAGAACACCTCCACAATCCACCGCCTACAAATGTTCTGTTTTGCGCTAAACTTGACTGATATGATATAGAATGCCTCCCTCATGGCATTTAGTCCACCTTGTGTACAATAAGATTTGTTTAGTGCAATATTCAATAAATTAGTAATTAAAATTGCAGGATAAATGAAATAAAAAATACAGTGAGAGTATCAAGAAATTCCTGGAAAAGTCTGCTGTCGGGAATTGTAAAGGAACAAAATCTCTAACTTTAGTTGCAGGATGTTCCACCAGTGGCACCAATTTAGAGAAACCCGATGTCTCCGAAGAATCTCATAGCAACGCAGAGACAGCAAACGATGAAACTGACAATAATTTAGTTGATCCACAATATCCACATAATAATGCCATAATGAGCTGTGGGCTTGCGAGTTCTCAGCCCGCGGAAGAATTTGCGAATAACATTAATATTTCAGAAGCCGAAAAAGTGGGTAGGCCTATCATAGAAAAAGTAATACAAGAACACGATATTGGGCTCCTTGAGTTCGACAATATAACAGGAAAATCAATACTGCCGGTTTTTTTTACATAGAGATTTGTAAATTGGGATCAAAATATTTTCAGAACAAAGATGGTCTTTTCCTGCCAACAATAAACCGTTGTATGAACAAAACATGGTTTAAGATGAAGCTGGGAAATGGAAATCGTGCTGAAGAAATTCGGTCGTGGCTTGAATATTCCCCAGCAAAAAAGTCAGCTTATTGCATCTGTCGTATTATGTTTTCGCGATCAAATGTTCAATCGTCATTAGAGCACAAAGGTGGCTTTGTCCAGTGGAAGGCACCTGAGGGGCTCACTGTGCATGAAAATGCGAAGAACCATCGCGAGTGTTTCACCCGGTGGAAAGAAATGGAACGGAATATTGCAGCTATTACGGTTATTATTGACTTTGATCTGCAAAATCAGATAGAAACCGAAAAGCAAAAGTGGCGCAACATCCTTCAAAGAATACTTCACTGCATACAATTTCTCGCCGTTCAAAATCTTGCACTGCGGGGTCACAGGGAGTCACTCGGTGGTCTGAAAGCCGAAACTGAATCTAGTAATGACGGAAATTTTCTAGCTTTAGCGAAACTCTTGGCCACAGTCGACCCCGTAATGGACAACCACGTCACTCATCTCCAAAATAATCCCGGAATCGTATCTTATTTTTCACCTCAAACGCAAAATGAATTTATTCATCTTATGGCTGACACTGTTCGACAAAGTTTATTGCAGAGCATTCACAAAGCAAAATATTATGGCCTGCTATTTAATTCGACCGTTGATCAGGCACATTGTGAGCAGATGTCAGAAGTTGTCAACAAGTCGATTTTGAAAAAAAAACCGTCCAAATCATAGTACTTTCTAGAGCTGGCTAAGGACAGTATGGACCTACGGGACTGCCGTTCACAATGTTATGACATCACTTATGTGATGGCTGGGCACCTAACTGGACTTCAGCAAAGAATAAAAGAAAAGAATAATCTGGCCATGTTTGTAAACTGCTAACAATCATTCACTCAATTTGGTCGGTGTGCATGCAGCCAAACAGGACACTACAATAGGTAGTTCGGTGAATAGAGACTATAGTACTATGGGTGACCTTACAAACAGTCCGGTAGTTTTGAATTTTTAATATGTTGTTTAGGATGGTTAGTCAGTGTTTAAAATGCAAAATGCACAATTCCCCACTCTGCGCCCGCCGCCATATTGAAAAAACTGGCACTTTGTTCATATTTTGGCTCATATCTTCCTTTAGGAGCATTTTAGCTAGAAGAAAGCTTAGACAATGTTATAGAGAGTTTAATTTACTATATTCTCCATTTAATAATACTTGTGTATTTATTATGAAAAAAACTTATAATAATTACAATATTAACGTCGACATAATAACTAACCTAATTACATTAGTCAAACCCGCTCGTTATCGTTTCCGGTGCGAAAGTGCCCATAATGCTCACGGCATTACCCCGCTGGATGGCTATGGACAGCCTCTGCACCAGAAACGATTCGGAGCGGGGGTCCTCTCCCTTTTGTCTAAGTCGACGGCCTATGTCACGCACAAATTGCTTCGCATCAGCACCCCAGCAGCCCGCCGTTTCCACCGCAAAAGGGACGAAAATATACCCCGAGCCCAAAGGAGCATACTTTTGGCGCTTCACCGCCGCCTGCGACTCGGCCGCCGCTCCGCCCGCACGTACTGTGCGACTGATATGAGAGGCGGCGAAGGTGCTGACGCACGTAGCGTCCCAGATCAAGCACCGCCCTCTCTCCCATGGCACCAACGTTAGGCCATCCGGCCGCTTGCCGTCCGTGCGACTAAGACCCGGAGGCTCGAGCACAGACGGAACACCTGCCGACCTGAGCGCCCTCTGGACCACGTCGTTCAAGGCATGGTGACGCGGATGTCCCCCGACGCATCGCCGGCAACTCAATGCATGATGACCGTCAGCTCCCACCATGGAACCACAGATGCATACGTGTGGTTGACATACATCACAGCCCAAGCGGAGAGCGACGGACACCCGCAACGAGTCACCGTCGAGTAACGTGCCCAGTTGAGGGGAGGGTAACGCCTGTAGCCAAGCCCCCGATTCCGCCCGCGACACTGCCAAAAGCCTTGCGCGGTCCACACCCGTAGCGTTTCCAACCAGACCGTCCAAGGTGGCCTTACACCCTACGTCATCCCACGCGCGCTGGAGACCATGACCCCAGAACAAATATTCGAGTTAATCACACAAATATTTGCCTCGGCCGGGATTCGAACCCGGGACCGCCGGCTCAGTAGGCAGGTGTCTGCAAACTGCGCCAACCGTTATTAGGATTTCCTTACGTTATTAGGATTTTGGAATAATATACTCGTTTCCATCCGTGGACCGTGTCCAAAAACGACTCCAAGACCCAAATATGAACTTTCTAAATGCTTAGACATAAAAGGTAAGGTAAAAAAGGAGGAAAGGGAAAATTTGTTAAATGAGGCATTGACAACGGGATTCAGTCTTTGCCAAGAATGGGATGTAGCCACGGAAAAGCGTCGCAGGCGAGTAAAACGTATGGCTGGAGAGAGTGCATCGGAGGACGTGGGTCTTACCATTAAAGAAGAAATTGAAAGAGTAATGAAGGGATCACTTGATCGCATTGTAAGTGAGATGAGTGGGCGGTTTACTCGTTTGCACGATCTGAACAGCAAATTTGGATTTGGACATATGAAAACACTTTGTAATGGTACTAATGATTGCGATCATTTAAAAAAGAAGTGTGAAGAATTTGGAGACCACTATGATATTAGATGTAAGAATGCTTATCGCTTCACGGAAAGATCTGGAAATAACAAAACCTGAAGAATTGCTCCAATTTATTGTGAATTACGGGGATGAGAGCGTATTTCCGAATGTCAGAATTGCTCTGCAAATATTACTTACGATTGCAGTGTCAATCGCAATGCTAAAAACCAATTGGTGGCATTTTCTAGACATGTTAATAAATAATTATTGTTAATTGAATGTTTATTTTGTAAATAAAAAAGTTTTTTTTTCTGTTACTTATTTAATTTAAACTCGTTCTAAAAGTCGATTGGAAAAAAATCCTCGAGTGCCTATCAGGCGGCAAAGTGATTAGACTAGTTGAAAAAAACCATGGCGGCACAAAACCAAGGCGGCAAACTGGCAGGTATGGTTGGAAAAAATCCATGTGTCCCAACCAAAAAGCTACCTAGTAGGGATCAGTGCAAGAAATTCCAATTGTCCCTACTAGGGGGTAAGGAGTTAGATAAAGGTGGCTAGCCTCTCTACCAACTACAAAAAAAAAATTAATGCATATTCACTCACTATATATCTAAACTGGAGAAGAGCCTAAAATCATCGTCCATGAACACAAATGCATGCATAACGCATACATGCACTGTAATTGTATTCCATTCCATTAGATATTGTAAAGCAGCATACCTACCTTGGATTAGTCATCGATGACAAATTTAACTGGGGTCCCCATATAGTCCATGTTTGTAATAAGTTAAGAGCTATACTAAGCAACATAAGTAGGTAAGTATCCTTAAACACAAAATGCCATACAACACACTGCGCTTACTGTATATGGCAATGGCAGACTCAGTTATAAATTATGGCATCTCTAGCTATGGTAGAACATACAAAACTTATCTTGAGCGCATTTATAATATACAGTTGAGAATTTTATTGTACCTCTAAAAATCAAACATCAGCATAGAGAGAATTATAATAACTTGTTTAAACACTGTAGAATATTAAATATTTATGATAAAGTTAAACTGGCTGTGATACTAGAGTAGCTACAGGCATGGACTAGGAGAGCTAACTAGGTATAGGAGACCGACTAACTTAAGAAAACTAGCAAATGAAAAATATTTTATTATACCAAAAAGTACTAACTATTATGGACGAAGGGTTTGGTCAAGCCAGTTGCCTCTTATCCTAAATGGTTTCCCTAGATCTATGGTTGACTCATTAGTTCTTTCCCTGTACTTAGCATACAATCTTTACATAATAAGATTAGCTAAGCAAATATGTAATTCGTACTTATTTTTTAAGAAATTCCAATGGTGTCTACTAAGGGTTGCGGTAGTGGAGCAATGTAGAACAAATTGCATCTACCCCTATCAGCAGGGCCTGGGAGGGATAAATTGACATATTATTTCCATATATCCCTTCTGGTGGAGAAGAAAGGAAAAAAAATCCACCTAGAGATGAGCCATTCTCCAGAACGTTTCCCAATTTGTATGGGGAAAGAACGTTCTCGACTCTCGAGAACATTTCCCCATAACAATCAGGAAACATTCTCGAGAACATTTCCCATAAAGATCTGGAAACGTTCTAGAGAACGGCACATCTCTAATTAGCTGAATTCGCCACCGTATCCAAAAGAAATAACTTTTTATCTTCAGCTAGGAATGTCAACAAAAAACGCCCGAAAGAAGAGAAACTACTCGTACTATACTTCAATGGGCCTACCGGGTCAGAAAATACCGATCTACGTGGATGAGCATGAGCATCTCACACCATCCCAAAAAAAAGCTCCTGTATGATACCCGTCAATGGGACCAGCCAGCCACATAACTTGAAATGCTGATGGCACTTAAACGGGAAAGTCTTTCTAAAAACCGGCGCCGATGCAAATCCTGTACTATATCAAATCAGAAAAATGTCTACCCGGAGTACTAAAAAACGATGACTAGTTATATTTATTTATTTTTTAACTTTAGCTATATGCCTTTACGCTAATTATATACTATTTGCCTTTTCATTTGTTATCATTCATTTGACCAAGTATTTACTTATACTGCCTGTACCTACCATGCTCTTACCATTACCAACGCTGTATTAATTCATAGCTTTGCAGCTTTTTGCCACGTCACGATACCAACAACCGTCATGCTTTGGTTCAGTCTTGATGGTTTCCTTTCCATTAAATATTTTGAATAATATTGTTAATGATATAGATGATATAACCATTTCCAATTCCTTTGTTTGTCCTCCTAAGAAATGTACTGATTTTATGCCATCACAAACAATTGGTATTAAACTTCTTCATGTTAATATAAGGAGCTTAAATAAGAAATTTCCCGAATTTATAACTATGTTAACTACTACAAAGACACTTTTTGCGATTTGCGAATGAATTTTGTATGAAGGCGAACACGCAGCGAGTTCACGAGGCTTATTTGTATAGAAAACTCTACGAAATGATACGACCAAACAATACGACCAAACAATACTTAGAAATGACTCGTCAGGTCGAGATGTGTAATGCCTTGATCACACGTACCGATACGAGAGAGTGGGCGATACAGTGCTCTCGTCCCTAACCTATTGAAAAGTTACGAAAATTCCCCACAAATCAAAAGTTACTTACATGTTACGAGAGAGGGTCAAAAGTTACGAAAAATGTAACAAATGTAACCATCTGGCAACGCTGGCTGGAATTGTAATGAAAAGGGGGCACAAAGCAATATATTGCCACAAAAATATTCATAACAGGCCTACAAGCAGGAAACTGGGAGGAGATTGCTCAAGTCAGAGCGCGCTGGCCTCATTTCGTATCGGAGGCCAAGATCCACTTCGGGTCGCTGCGCCAGCGGAGTAAGTAAGTAAGTATACACCATTTTTGACAAATATAAAAACCTTAGCACATTCCGTACAAATTAACACAGCTAATGGTGAAAAATTGATTGCATATCAAAGTGGCAGTTTACCGATTAAATGTGGTAATGTTAAGTTTACTGTCGAAGGAGTTATAGTAGCAAAGTTAGCATATAATCTTCTATCTGTACGGAAACTGCTACAAAAACCAAATGAAATCATTTTTAGGAATGAATACGCAAAAAATGTTTTTTTTTATTGAGCCCATTATATGGGTATATAATGATGGCAAACTTTATGTTTTGCAGGGTAAAAAATATAACGGAGGTAGTAGTCGCGGCTATACATTCAGCAGATGGCATGTTGTAGCACAGACGTTTAGGACACATCAGCTCTAAAACTTTACAAAGGCTACAGCCACCACTAAACAACAACGTATGTAACGCGTGTATGAAAGGCTAGGCAACACGGCTACCATTCAAAAGATTAGAGCAACCTAGGTCACGTCAGGTTTTAGAACTGTTACACAGTGATATAGCGGGCCCATCCAACATTCCAACAATTGAGGGTGGTGAAGTCTATTTTCAAACCATCATAGATGATATTTCACACTTTTTTGTGGTTTTCTTGCTAAAACGAAAATCAAAGGCAGTTGAAAATATTATAACGAAAACGAATTAGAGAAAACGGGTAAAAGGATAAGATGTGATAATGGAGGTGAATACACTTGCAATAAACTATGTCATTTTTGTGATCAGAAAGGAATAGCTTTGGAATATAGTTTACAGGATGTAGTTTATGGGATCCTAAAAATAACAAAATAATTGTCAGGAGATGTGAGATTCGATGAAAATGATATTATTTACAACGATTGTAAAAAAACTGATAACGAACGTGAGTGGCTAAGAGTAAGTATTTCAGAATTGAATCCTGCACACACTGATGGGATTACATGAAATAGAGAAGAGGTCATCGTTGATAATAAGACTAGTGATGAACAAATTGTGGAACCAGAAGAAATGTTTGAAGACTGTGCTGAAGACATCATGCATGAGGGTAGGGATGTTACAAATGAACATATCATAAGAACAAGAAGTGGCAGAATTGTTAAACCTCCGAAAAGATTGGAAGATTATGAAACACATGTAGCCTACTGTTTGTGTACGGGTGATCCAGGTTCTTACAAAGAAGCCATTGAAAGAGGTAAAGAGTGGCGAGATGCTATAGAAAAAGAATTAAATTCTTTGAAATCTTTGGATACCTGGGAAGAATCAGAATTGCCAAAAAAACGGCTATAGATACCAATTGGGTATTTAACTACTAAAAAAGGCCCGTCTAGTGGCGAAAGGATTTCAAGAAGAAACTTTATTTAATGTGTATTCACCAGTAGCTTACGATGCTCCGCCAAGCTATACAAAATGATATGTATATGAAACAATTAGATGTTCCAACGGCCTTTTTAAATGGTTTCTTAAAGGAAGAAGTTTATATAAAACCACCGTTAGGAGTAAAAGTTGAAAAAGGCATGATTTTAAATTAAAAAGATCTCTGTATGGGTTAAAACAGGCACCTAAATGCTGGAATGAAAGACTTCATGGTTTTTTAGTTGATAAAGGATTTGTACATTTAAAACACGATTTTTGTTTATATATTTTGGAAGATGTATTTTTATTAGTGTATGTTGATGATATAATATAATGTCTAAAAGTGCAACAAACCTAAATAAAGATCATTTGAACGATTCGGAATGCAGGATTGTAAAGCAGCTGTGACACCGATAGTAAAGGGTATCCTTTACTATCGGTGTCACCGTGTCACAGCTGCTTCCACGAAGTATGCTGAAGCCCAGAACTTTCTATCGTCAAGCTGTTGGTGCACTATCTTACTTAATGGTTGGCACCAGACCTGATATTTCGTACGCCGTTGGAGTTATTTCACGTAAACTCGACAGTCCAACACCTGAAGACGTAGCGAGGGTGAAAAGAATCTTGCGTTATGTCAAGGGTACACTGACGTACGGAATAGCGTTTAAGACTTCCACTGCACTTGAAGGTTTGAGGTACTACAGTGACGCAGTTCATGGAGGTGACGGTCCTACTGGACGCTCCACGAGCGGCATGATTATGCATTTACGCGAATGGCGCAATAGCATGCATGGCAGAGTAAGCGACAGTGTTCTGTAGCTATATCCTCTACGGAAGCAGAAATTATTGCTGCTAGCGAGGCTGCCAGAGAAATCATATGGCTCACTCGGATCATTAATTTTATGAAGAGTGATATACAGAAAACGATCACCCCATTATACGTGGACAGTGGATTGGCCATAAGATTGGCTCAGGATCTACCTTACGAGATACACCAGCGAACAAAGCACATAAAGCTGAGGCACTTCTTTGTAAGGCAGTGTGTCCTAGAAAAGGACTTAACAGTTAATAAGATCGCCACTAAGGATCAGCTGGCCGACTTCCTTACTAAGCCTCTATTTAAACCTCGGCTAGAAGACTTACTGAAGTTAGCAGGAGTCTCATAAACTAACAGTCGCTTCAGAGGAGACGGGATGTTAAGAAGAAGGTTGATATCGTGAGCATGGACTCATTGTTTATGCTGTACTTCTTTTTATATTTTTGTATTTGTTTCCTAGCAACTGCTGTTTATATAATTTATCTTTACATTAAATATGTCATCGTGAACGGATCACACGTTTTTCCGGTTAGGGCTCATAATGTCCCACTCGCAAAATGTCCCTTTGTCCCTTTCGCAAAAGGTCCCTTTTATAAATGTCCCATTCTCAAAACGACCTCTCTGCAAAATGTCCCGTTCTCAAAATGTCCCGTCACATAAATTACGTCCCGTTCACAAAACGTCCCTTTCTCAAAACGTCCCGTTCGCAAAACGTCCCTTTCGCAAAATGTCCCGTTCGCAAAACGTCCCTTCCGCAAAATGTCCCGTATAAACTAGGTTTTACGATAAAATCATGGTCAAATCTTATTTAACTCTTTAGTCTACGTTTACTTCTGCTGTCTATTCCTAGTTGTGGCGATTAACGGCAGAAAAATCGTATGTGTACTCACTAATTAAGAAAAAATGTTGCTATGGCTTCGATGGAAAACCTAACTTCCTTCAGGTTTGTTGAGCATCGTAAATAAAAAACAACAATTAACGTTACTTTAGACATTTATTACTTAACTTATGGATTCCAATTAAAATTAACTTATGAAATATTCTTAGCATAACTTCACCACCGACGTTCCACCATCAGCTCCTCAAATTTAAATAAAATCTTTGTAACCAAAATGTCCTTACACGAGCACGTTCATAACTTTATGAGTTTTGATTTTGTTGCATAAAACTTATTGTTATCATGAATTCCCTAACAGTTATTTCGCCTCTTCGCAGTTTCTTGCCCAATTTTTTATATTCTTTGTTGAAGTGAATGTCCCGATTTCTTCGGTTATTTTTTAAGTGTGCTGAATAAACCTTTTTTTATTTTTCTGTCTGAACGCTCTGCTTCATTTAAAAATTTCTGTATAACCCAAAATAAACATGGATGTTTTGTTAGTTTTTATTAAATCGGCTATTCCATCCTTCCACTGGATTTGTAGTGCGGTGTATTTGGGCGTAACACGACAAAACTGACGGGCTGTATCTAGGATACCAATATCTTTGAAAATATTAAATACAGAAAAGTTCTTATTTCAGCTGTGTCTGGCATATTTTGTCGTATAAATGTCCACGCACGCTTCGGCTATATATTCTGCAGGAACTAGTGGAAGAGCAGCACACCATCTTGTAATCTTCCTCCCTGGTCCTGTCAAAGTGACATTTAACGCCGCTGATTTTTTCCAAATAGCGGCATTTAAATGTCTGTAACATCCGCTGACTTCCACTTCTGGGAAAACTCTTGTAATCGCATTCATTGGAGCAATTTCGAAGTCGCACTTGTAGTATTTTATTGTTATATGTAATTTGTTTTTTAATAGTTCGAAAAGTTTGGTATAAGTACCTTCGGTTTTATCAGGAAGTATGGCATAAACAACTGGGACAACGTTCGAAGAAGATCTGGTTGAATTTACATCTAAATGTACAAGGGCTGATTGAAAAGTTCGCGGCCTGACCATTAAAAAAAAACTTTTTCATTTTTTTCTGCCGCCATTTTGAACTGTCATTATTCAGTTGTCATCCCGCGAAATTTCATTGTAAGACAATATTTAAAATAAATTTTACGTCTGATTTAAAAGTACGAGTCAACAGATTTTTCATAATGGACAATTTGGAGCAACGTGCTGCAATTAAATATCTTCATAAAAAAAGATTGATACCGAAACAATTTTTTAAAGATATGCAGTGTACATTGGGGCAATCCTGTCCATCATATATGACGGTAAAAAAGTGGGCAGCTGAATTCAAGCGGGGATGAGTCAGTATCGCAGATGACCCTAGCCCCGGGAGACCAACCACAGCGACCAATCCACATAATGTGGCAATTATATGCCAGATGATAATGAAAGACCGACTATTAAAAGTAAGAGAAATAGCTGACATCGTAGGCATCTCCTATGAAAGAACTCAAAACATTTATAGTAAACGAATTAGGTTTTTCAAAGGTGTCGGCAATATGGGTTCCGAAGCTCCTTTCAGTGGAACAAAAAATCACTCGTCTAACAATTTCACGCGACTGTCTCGACCTGTATGAAGCTGACCCTCAAGACTTTTTGGACAGATATGTTACTATGGATTAAACATGGGTCCACCACTGTGCACACAGTGGGTTCGTGCTGGATCTCCGCCTCCCAAAAAGGCGAAGGCCATTTTGTCGGCGAATAAAGTCATGGCATCAGTCTTCTGGGACGCAAAAGGAGTAATAATGGTTGACCATCTCCACAAAGGTACCACTATTGACTCGGATTACTATTGCGACCTTTTACGCCGATTACGAGAAGATTTGAAAGTAAAAAGACCTGGGTTGTTGACAGAAAAGGTTCTCTTTTACCAGGACAATGCACGTGTGCACACGTCGTAGGGTTCCGTACCTCAAAAGGAAAAAACGGAACCCTTATAGGATCACTTTGTTGTCCGTCTGTCCGTCCGTCCGTCCGTCTGTCAAGACCCTTTTTCTCAGGAACGCGTGGAGGTATGAAGCTGAAATTTATATCAATTACTCAGGTCTACTGTCCCTTGAAGCTGTGAAAAAATCAAACTTCTAAGCCAACGCAATCAAAAGATACAGCCGTTTATGCCGCAAATTTTCGACACTTGCAAGGGAATCAAAACCTACAGGGTGCTTCCCGTGAACTCAGAATCTTGAAATTTGGTACGAAGCAACGTCTTATAGCATAGATAAAGGAATAATTACGAAAACCATAATTTTTTTTTTTAATACCTAACTTTGCACCTAATTTATATGGGGCGCTATACATACCAGGTGCAAACTTAACTTAACCACTTAGGGATGGAAAGTGTTTGTACGGAACCCTCGGTGCGCGAGTCCGACTCGCACTTGGCCGGTTTTTTTTATGACAAAACACAAACATTGTTTTTCCATCTTCAGACTCAGCATCGTCATATATCAAAAAGTCGTTAGCTAAACAATCAAGTATCTGGGTTATGTTGTCTAGAAATCGGTCTGCGTTTAAAAAAAATTTCTTGTATCTGTACAACGCATCTTTTTTTGAACTAAAAGATGGTGCATCTATGTGATTTATGTGTTCCATGTTTCGGTCAAATATATCTTCTACAGGGCCTAAATCATTACACAAATCTGCTTTTGCTTGATTTATTGCCAATAAGATTTCGTTACTAACATAGTCCCTTTGACACGTCGTGTGATCTTCGTCAGTACTTCGTAAAATCGTAGTTTCTGCATCGTTGATAGTTATCGAAGCACTGCAGAGATCTCGATGAACACATCTCCATTGCGTAGTACCGCTTTTATTAATTCTGTTAAAATTGTACCGGTAACCATCTTTTAAGATAGTTTTTTTTTTCCTTTTTGGTTTTTAGGGTTCCGTACCTCAAAAGGAAAAAACGGAACCCTTATAGGATCACTTTGTTGTCCGTCTGTCCGTCCGTCCGTCCGTCTGTCAAGACCCTTTTTCTCAGGAACGCGTGGAGGTATGAAGCTGAAATTTATATCAATTACTCAGGTCTACTGTCCCTTGAAGCTGTGAAAAAATCAAACTTCTAAGCCAACGCAATCAAAAGATACAGCCGTTTATGCCGCAAATTTTCGACACTTGCAAGGGAATCAAAACCTACAGGGTGCTTCCCGTGAACTCAGAATCTTGAAATTTGGTACGAAGCAACGTCTTATAGCATAGATAAAGGAATAATTACGAAAACCATAAATTTTTTTTTTAATACCTAACTTTGCACCTAATTTATATGGGGCGCTATACATACCAGGTGCAAACTTAACTTAACCACTTAGGGATGGAAAGTGTTTGTACGGAACCCTCGGTGCGTGAGTCCGACTCGCACTTGGCCGGTTTTTTGTAAATACAATTGGGATATAGTCACTCATATTTATATTTTTGGTGTAACTAAGAAGCCTGGGTTAATGGCGTTCTGAATTCACCAATGATGTAGGGACTTTGCTCATCTTTTCAATTCATGAGAGAGAGCCTTAATTACAAGCTTTTATTTACTTTCACCTGTCCCGTTGTCGTTATTCAAATCTTGCAAGTTAAATTTGATCCACTTCCCGGTTTCCGATTGAGCTGAAACTTTGCATGCATGTATAAAGCGGATGGCAATGCAATATTATTATGACACTGAGCTGAGCTGATCTGATGATGGAGCTGGAAGGTGGCCATAGTAACTCCGTAAATAAACTACGCAACCCATCGAGTTTGGGCTCATTTGATTCGTCTCAATGAGGTACAGTCGGACATAAAAGCTTGTACCAAAAATGTCATTTTTCACAGAGACTTGTTTCTTTATTTAAACAAAAATTTTGCAGGCGGGACATTTTGTGAAAGGGAAGTTTTGCGAACGGGACACTTTGCTAATGTGAAATTTTGCAGACGGGACATTTTGCGAAAGGGGCTTTTCCAGAAGGGCCATTTTGCGAAAACAATGGGACGTTTTGAAAAAGGGACGTTTAGAGAAAGGGACGTTATGGGATTGGGGTATTTTGCATAAGGGACCATTTGCGAAAGGGACGTAATTTTGATGGTGGGACATTTTGCGAGTGGGACATTATGAGCCCTAACAGTTTTTCCTTTCTAATTTAAAGAGTCATTGTCACACAGAGTGGAAAGCAATTAAAATGGCAGATTACGATATTATATTTACAAAAAAATCATTTGGACATAATTCATTGCCTTGTGATGGTTATTGTTATAACAGAGCGAAATTAAAAACAACGTCGAACTGGAGATGTGTAAATCGAGCTACAAAGTGTAATGCATCCCTTACTTAAGATGAATCGAATAACATTGTAAGAATAAGCCCTCACTTGTGCCAACAAAATATCGAGCGAAATAAGCTTATCCTCCAAACAAGAGGTATGTGAAGACCTTTCTCCTGTATCAAAAATCCTGGAGAAGCATATTACAAAGTACTTGAAGAAAAGGGAGTGACATCCATTCCCACGGTAAAGAATAAACAAGACAGTATGCTCAGGGCTAGGAAAAGATATTTTAGAACAAGTAAGACGAATTCGGGATTGAATTGAAGATGTTCAGACAGAAGTTTTAGCAAAAAAAAATTTGTTGTGTGATGATGGAAACTCAGAAAAGATACTAATATTTTCTTCACCTCATTAGAAAACATTGGGTCTGACGTTTATTTTGGTGATGGAACGTTTCAGAGTGCACCACCTCCATTCACACAACTGTACAGTATACATCTGGATTTAAACAGCACAATAGTTATTTGTGCAACAAGAGAGCAAAGTTGTTTTTTGTTACGAGTGCTAATTTTGAGTCCCGAGCAAGTGAAGGATTCTACGTTTGAATCACGAGCGTAGCGAGTGATTCTATGTTAGAATCCTGAGTGTAGCGAGGGACTCAACAGCACGAGATGCAAAAAACTTTGCCCTCGTGTAGCACACACAACTTTTCACCTCATCAGCGAGAACATATTCGACAATTTGTGCTTTTTCTTCCAACGTATGTTTAAAGTCTTTGTTGCTGATTTCAAGAATATTATAAATCAGAAATAGATAAGTGCTGCTTAAAAAGGCATAAAAATATAATTTAATTGAAATTATAATCAACCAACCAACACGGTTATTGTCATTATTTGATCAAACTGGAAGATTTAGCAGATACATGACGTGTTTATTTATAAATACATATTATATTACGAGATATTGTTTATAAATTGATTAATATTTTTACTCGTAAAACATCAAACAAAATAAATGCAAAAGAAAATAACAATCACAATATGAACTCGATATTTTTTAAGGTACGTTTCGAATATGCAATATATGCATCCATGATAAATGGTGAAATTATAAATTATTATTATATTTACAATAAGTAAAGTTGTAAAATCTTGTTTTATTTGAGCAATGATCTATTGTTTTATATAAAAGGCACAATAATTTTAATATTCGGTCGGTAAATAAAAATATAATAAAGAAAAAAAGGTGTTTTTAATGAATTATTTGGTATAACGCGTATCCGAACTATTCTCAATCGAGGTTGGATTCGAAAATCGAATTTCAAATTGATAAGTTTCTATCTCTCTCTTTTATATACATATGAAAGAAACAGAGTGCATCGAGATTCAAATGATTAGAATTTTATAATTAACCTTGGGCTGAAGAATGACAATTCGTGGTCAGATATTGAAAAAATTAAAAAGCTACTTTCTACTCACGCTCGAAACAAAATCGCATTTTGTTCACTGTTATCTGACAGCAAAATCGCCATGTTTGAGCTGGTGAGGTGAAAATGAAATTACCGACGCCGTTCCCGTTATTTTTGGCCTATTGCCAAACAAAACATTTAAAACTTATTTTCGTTTTTTTACATTATTGAAAAGAAAATTAAAAATAAGTATAAAAGTATTTAAGACAGACTACGATGATGCTGCGATCAAGGTCGTGAAGACAGTTTTTCCGGAAGTTATAATATCTGGCTTTTTCTATTACATAAACTAAGCTATCTGGCGATATGCAAAGAAGAACCACATTAATAAGTCCAAAGATGGCAGGCGAATGATTCGCTTAACAGCCAATTTGCCATTATTGCCGGTAAATAGAATCAAAGAGGGCTGGAAAATGATTAGAAATATTTCACCAGTAACTGAGAGTTAGCAAAAAATTTCAACGTTACGTCGAAATTAGCCGGGTCCACACAGGGCGAGCGGCCTCGCGAGGCAATTGCCGCGCGCGGCATTCGGCGCATGCCTCGGGCATTGGATGAAATGACGCTCACCGAATGCCGCGCGCGGCAAGCCCGAGCCGTCTTGTTCGCCCATTTGACAGATAAAACAATATGGCGCCGCCGCACGCAATCAGTTTTGACTTTAGACTTATTGCTACGTTCATACAAAGAATTTTCCAAAAAAAGCTAATTCAATATTTTTTTTATGTTTAAAACAAACAAATAGCACGTAATATGTAGTTACGGTTATTCCGTTTCGCGTAATACGTAAGTGTCGCACGCCATTTTGTTTTATCTGTCATAATTTGACAGAAGCAAAAACGTGTACGTCCACACTGCGCGCGGCAAACGACCGAGGCACCTTTGAGCACGGACAAAAACCGACAGCGCGCGGCTCGGCCGCGGCAGCGCTCGGCCGAGGCAAAGCGTGCGGGCGCCGCGGGCGAGGCGCGTACACACAGACCGCGCCGCCGCGCGCGGCAATTGCCTCGCGAGGCCGCTCGCCCTGTGTGGACCCGGCTATTCGAAAACCGATGGCTGGATGCCGCCATCGCACTAATAATCCTGTCGAAGGATGGAATCATCGCATTAACACACGTATTGGCAAAAACCCAGGATTCTGTGAATTCGTACAAAAATAAAAAAATGAAAGCAAATATTGTGATCAAAAAATATTCGACTATATTTTCAAAAGAAGCCAAAAATATGTACCACCGAAGAAAAATTGATATTGGTTTAGACAAATTGTACCAAAAATTACTAAAAAAACTTCAGAGAAATAAAATAACTCCGCTTAAGTTATTAAGAAAAATGATTTATGCAAAATTAATAATTAAATAGGCTTGGCGTGCCTGCCATAGTTATTAGTTATGATTTCAAAGTGCGTCATTTAATGAAGGGGAAGGCCTTTTTTTTCGTTGAAGTCGTTTATTTTGTTTAAAACGTGCTTATTCTATAATAAAGTTACGTATATATTATACTTTATTATTATTTCTTACCTACCTATTCCTACCTGATAGAATGTGACTTTTGCTTGTAAATTATTTAATAAAACACGGCGGCACTGGTTCTAAAATGCGAATATATTTTGATACCATAGAAGTATGTTTATGGTATCAAAATATATTGATGCCTTCATAAGGGGTTTCCAGAAATTTTCTGCTGGCGATTCGCGAATCTGGTAAAACGCGTAATTTGATATACACACAATTTGCCAGACTTTTGATGCTGGAAATTTGCGTATCTGGCAACGTGCGTCGAAAGGGAATGCCGGAGGAGGCCGAGGTCAGGGGAGCACCCGGAGGTGCAGTCACGGCGGGCGCGGCGCGGCGGTCGAGGGCTGCGCGCCTCGCGCTCGCGCGTGCTTGTCGGCGGCGGCAGCGGAGGGGGCCGGGGCCGCGTGAAACGTATTCGCGCCGGCGGACGGCGATGGCCTCGCTGATGATGCTCGTCGCTCCTCTTCGCCCATAGTCTTCAATATTTCTAGCATGATATAATAACTCGCCGAATGTAGTGAATTCCTCTCTTCGGAGTCGTTTTCTTATTCGCACGTTTAAAAGGCCGTAAATCATATCTAATTTAACTTTTTCATTTAAATCGTTCGTGGGTAGCCTTGATAGCAGGGCGCGCGCTTCGGCAACGAACACATCGGTATTCTCGTGCTGTTGTTCGATTGCGAATAAGTCACGGTAAATTCTATGGAGTGGCCGGCGGTCGCCCTAGGCGCATCGTAGGTTATGAACGACCTCGTCCCATGTAGTTACTTGATTTTTAATACCCTGCCACTAGCTCGCAGCGTCATGCGTCAGCAACATTGACATACCTTTAATCGCATTATTATCAATCTCGTTAGCACACTCTTTATAGCTTTCTACTGCATCTATAAATCCCTCTATGGACTCGGTGGGTGTGCCGCTAAACACAGCCTTACAACGCGCAAAATTGCCATTTTCGGCGAGCACCGGCGCGGGCGTCGAGGTCACCGCGCGGTGGCTGAGAACACTGTCTAGGATTTCCTTTATCGCGTTTGTTTGCGTTCTTTGTAGGCCTTCTAGGAGCATGGAAACACTGCTGTGAGAATGTTGCGTCAGCATCACTGGGGGCGGGGGGATGGCGGTTAATAATATTCACTCCTGCTGTGTCATCCCCGTAGTCGTCGTTGTGCTGGAACTCCTGGTGTTCGTGCTGCGATGGTGGCACAGAGGAATGGGAAATGCATCATCTCTGTTGCCATGCGAAATTAACTGTTGCTGGGCAGGCATCATTGGCGCGGGGGACACGTTTTCTCGGTCTTCCTCGTCGCTGTGTACTACCAGGTTTCCTTTACTTCTGGTAAAATGCGCCATTATTACTATGCGGATAGTTCGTACCTACGTGCATTACGAACGCACAAGTTTAGGTAGGTACGGAGTCGTACGGAGTTCGATACACACACACAAATCACTCGCGCACGAACTGTGTTATTTTTCTTTTTACCACTAATCCACACTGTTGGGACGCCAGATATAGTCACGTTAGTCGCCAGATATGGTACTGGGACTACTGGAACTACTTAGAATGGGGATGCGCCACTGCCGGCAGGCAGAAAATGAGAACTCAGGGGTGTTTTCGGGACTTAACTTTAATATGAAAAGTTATGGATTAGTGGATAAGTTTATATGTAACACTGAACAGACTAAAGCGAAGAACTAACACGGACGAGACGCTTTGTGGCGAGAGCGTGGTAAGTATCGGCGCGCGAGATGCGCGGTTACTACACGGTAGTGCGGTTCGAGCTCGACTCGACTGGCGACTGGCGTGGCGCCACTGGCGGTCGGCGCGTGAGGCGCGGCGGCCATTAGTGGGGCGCGGGAAAGAGAAGACGCGTGTTACGTTGGCTTCACACTTACGCTAGAGAGTAAATCTGGGGGCACGGTAGTGCCCCCGCCAAGACGAAAAAAAAGAGGCGGGGCACTACCTACCTTTTCTCGAACCGTTTCGTCTCATTTTCAAACCCTCATAGTTTCGTCCCAGTCCCGTCCAGAGCGCCCAAATTCACAGGCTAAGATGCAGTTAGGGAACATATGATATCTACTAAATTTCATTGATCTAGCTTTTATACTTTAGGTTTTATTGGTACCTAAAATACGCCGATTTTGCCACTCACTCACTGATGTATCAAAACCTCTGGGGTACTTCCCGATGACCTAGAAAGCTGAAATTTGGTATGTAAGCTAGGTTTAGTACACAAACAATAGAATAATTCTGAAACTTGGAACTTTTACCCCCCAACCCCTTAAACTAGGGGATGGAAGTTTGTATGAGACTTCTGCAAATTTTGATACTAGAGGTCTGAAAATTGATATAGGGACTCCTTTATTATTTATAAATAATAAAATACATATTCTAGGATTTAAAAAAAATCACCCCCCACCCTTTAAATAAGGGGATGAAAGTTTGTATGGGTTTTCCATAATGGGCGATAAAAGTAGTATATATCGGGCTAAACGTAAGTATTTCTTATACACAATTATTACTACTTCCATATCTACACTTCGACTTCGTATTTTAAATATCTGGGGGCACGGTAGTGCCCCCGCCAAGACGAACAAAAAAGAAGGGGGCACTACCTACCTTTTCTCGAACCGTTTCGTCTCATATTCTTATTAGTTAACACTAGAGCGCCCAAATTCTCAGGTTAAGATGCAGTTAGCAAACATATAAAATGTACAAAATTTAATTGATCTAGCTTTTATACTTTAGGTTTTATAGGTACCTACAATACGCCGATTTTGCCACTCACTCACTGACGTATCAAAACCTCTGGGGTAATTCCCGATGACCTAGAAAGCTGAAATTTGGTATGTAAGCTAGTATTAGTACACAAACAAAAAAATAATTCTAAAACTTGGAACTTTTACCCCCCAACCCCTTAAACTAGGGGATGGAAGTTTGTATGAAACTTCCGCAAATTTTGATACTAGAGGTCTGCAAATTGAAACCTATAGGGACTCATTGTTATAAATCAAATACATATTGTAGGACTTTTAAAAAATCACCCCCCACCCTTTAAATAAGGGGATGGAAGTTTGTATGGGTTTCCCATAATAGGGGATAAAAGTGTATTATATATGGGGCTAGAATTAAGTATTTCTTAAATACACAATTGTCTACTTCAGTTGTCGCTCAAGAAACCCTACAGCCCAAAAAAATTAAAAAAACTAAAGCACCTTACAAAAAGAAATGAGATCCCACCAAAAACATTTCATGTAAAATTGACGGCCAAGACTCACATTCTCATAACGCTTTCGCTGTAAAAAAGTTATCAGATCCCAGGAAAAGCCAAGCCCCTAAGCCCCGACTTTACTAACCCCACCACCTTGGTTTAAAAAGTATGGCATCAACTGGCTTCAAGCCCCTAAACCCGGAGTTTACTAACCCTACACCTTTGTTTCAAAAGTATGGCTTGGCCGTTTCATAGACTACCGTAAATAAGTCTAGCGGACTGTCCGGCCCATATCGTAAGGAATTAAGTTTATAAGTATATATTATCAAAGACATAAACTTAGTTTCTTGATACCATATGGGCCAGACGGTCCGTTGGACTTATTTACGGTACTCTATGAAACGGCCAAGCCATACTTTTGAAACAAAGGTGTAGGGTTAGTAAACTCCGGGTTTAGGGGCTTGAAGCCAGTTGATGCCATACTTTTTAAACCAAGGTGGTGGGGTTAGTAAAGTCGGGGCTTAGGGGCTTGGCTTTTCCTGGGATCTGATAACTTTTTTACAGCGAAAGCGTTATGAGAATGTGAGTCTTGGCCGTCAATTTTACATGAAATGTTTTTGGTGGGATAGTAATCTCGCTGATAGGCGTTCGCGAGTGGCCCGCTGCACATAAGTACTGGTATTTGCCAATTCTAGCGGGACAAAATTATTTTTATGTTTAATTGTACATATGTTATAAAATAAAAACAATGTTTTTAATAATATATATTTATTTTACACTTTTACGTACAAGATGAAAAAAAAAAATTTTTTTTCTTTAACAAATGATAGGAATCCCGTTTTCTATTAAAATCTACAATACAGGTAGCCACCCCACCCTTGAAAAAATGTTTTTTTTAATCTGCATCACCACTTTCTGCTGAAGATGCTGTTATATTTTGGCTATATATTATATATATGCTACATTTATTTTCATTCGATTTGAGGAAAACATCTTCTTTGTAGTGTGGTTTGACCCATCTTTGTTTAAAATCAGCTTTAAAACGAGCAAAACTACGCTTTAAGATAACAATTTGGTCTTCTTTGTAAGGCTCTCCTAACAATAGCTGGTCTCTCAAAAAGTCCAATTTGGCATCCAAATTCGGAAAATTTTCGTTTTTAATGCGATCGTACAAGTATTGTCGGGTCACGACCCTCGCTCCTGAAGCACACGGTGAACCCAAAACAAGCATAATCTATGTAAAACCTACTTTGAACAAAAGCAAAACACAGTTTTTTACCTATTATTCCATTGACAATTTATTTAAAAAAGAAGTGATTGATCCAGATGAATCCGGACATGTTTACAATGAATTCTAATAGAAAATGATACACAGAATAATGTGAAATGAAAATGATAGCCAGGTATTGCCCGGTTCAGAAACAAAAACCCTAGTCAAAAACAATTTCAATGGAAATCAGACCTTAAAACGGAGTGTTTTCATTAATTTAAGGAAAATCGTATACATCAAGTTGATCATTATTCTTTAAACATAATTTTAAAGCCTCTTACCTGCTTTATCAGAATCCATCGCTTTCGCTGCAGAATATGAACAAAGACACAGTAAAAAAAACTCCAAAGTTGATGATTTTTAAGGGCACCGAGAACGTGCACGTTAGAGAACTATCGGATTCCGACCGACGTTGCGGTCGCGGAGCACAGTTAGGGTAGGAAAGCGAACTTGGACATTGTTTGTCGGGTTGTTCTGTCTATGTGCAACATGTTTTTAGGGTAATTATAGCAATTTAGATTTAATTACTTTTTTCCAACTAGAATTGGCAAATACCAGTATGTGCGCTGACAAGCAAGACACGACTAGTTATAGGAATATGTGGAATACGGTTTGCTATAAACTGTGTTATTTGGAATTACAATATCGCAAAGCACTTTGAAACCGGACTGAATTTCCTTTGGGAATGCTAAAGCGGCTAAATGTCTTAATTTAAGAGCGAACTCAATATTTGTACTGTAATCATCAGCGAGCCCAGTTGACTGTATAATGCCGCCATATTATTATGCTTTGTTGGAGATGAGAAAAACAGGCCTTATTGAGTGTGTAAGGAAAAACACGCTGTGCTGCGTTAATGGCAGCCATTTCGAAATCTGTCATAATATAGGTATATATAATTTTTGGACAGTTTCAGGTTAAAATTGTTATAAGCGTTATGAATTCAAGAAAAACGCGGTAGCAGTTTTCGTTTTTGAGTGATAGAAAACCGTAAACTAACGGTACTTTTATTTGAGATGAGCCCTTTCCGACTAAGAAATCCGTGAATGGTATATAGCTGCGAGAATAAATCAGGACAGCACATGAAAGTGCCATCCATCAGCCACATCGATGATTTGTGAAAGTGTCACAGGTTTTCTGGTGTAGCTAAAACAACCACAACAACGTCACCTTCTACATACTTTCCAATTAAGAATGGTTCATACTTAACCACAGCGAATTTTTCAGGAATTTCGAATTCTTTTGGAGATTTGGGTAATTCAGGAGGATTTTTCACTCGAGCTCGATGAACCGTCATGCGCATTGCGTCATCATTTGGAAGGCTGGGAGCACACGCTGAGGGAATATCCTTTATACAATCCTGGATTATTTGTGCGGGAGTATCTATGGAAGTCGTGGCTTTCCTCTTCAACGTAGATCTGAAATTGATGAAATCGTTTGTCGTCGGCTCCGGTTCATGATTATGCCTTTTAATCTCATTGTTTATAATAACATACGAGCCATCCCTTTTTTCGGTACGAATCTACACAGTACAGCATGAACCATTTTTTTTCACAGAACACCAGTACTGTCAAATTATCACGCGTTTTGTTCAAGCAGTATAGGTAACCGTTAACAATTAACATGTCTTTATCGTTTTTGGATTTTACAACTTTACACTGTTATTGTAGCACAGTTTAATAATGAAAGTGGTTTGATAACTTTAGAACTAGAAAATATTTATTTGGATTACTATTGCCCTTCAGTGGATTACTGTTCTTAGGTGGCTTGCCATCTTAAATCCATTTCTGACAATTCTTAACGCGGTGGCCTATTTTTGTACAGTAATTGCACTTTAGCTTTCTAGCCTTGTTCTTCACATTCTGTCTTTGAGCATTCGAACTAGTTATGAGAACTTCTTGATCAGGTACTGAGTTACTTGCCAAGTTCCTTTCAAATGCGCACAGATGGTTGGTCAAACTGTCTACAGTTCGTTCTGCTTTTGGTACTAAGAGCCAGCCACTCTTAAATGAAGTATATTCCTCGCCTAACGTGTCAATAGTATCTTGCAGATCAATAGAAGTTCGGGTAGCTCCTTATCGTCTTTTTTCAAGTTTTGAGTGAGCTCGGACCATATATTCTTTAATTTACTATATGCGTCGCGATGTCATCTTAAGGGTTCCGCTTGAATCCGAAGAAACTCATGCATAAGTTGTAGCTTTTATGTTCACATGATGCCATCGAACAATATGTGTAGTTCCAACCAAACTTCACGGGCGGATCTAAACCGCATGACTTTTTGTAATGTTGCATCCGTCATGTTACTTGTTAATAAAAGAAGAGCAATGCATTCAGCCTTTACGAAGGAAGCAAGCATGGTTTCCTGCTCCTGCCACTGCTGCGGCTTCTGCTCCTTCGTCTAGTTTGGGCCGTACCATTCTACCCTCCACGACGTCTAAAGTATTCGGAATGCTTTGGAGTGCTGTACAAATCTTATACTTCCAGGTCGACCAATTTGCTTCCATTCAAGATTGCCGATAAGCAATTTCGTGGTCAAGTTATCCATTTCAAATCTTGCTTAGCCCGTAACCTGTTATTGTAGCACAGTTTAATAATGAAAGCGCTTTGATAACTTTAGAACTAGAAAATATTTATTTAACAATACATTTATTATTAACAACATTAAAATCGTTAACTACCAGTAATACACTAATCTATGGTTAACTACACCTAATAACATTGAAACACAGGTTGCTAAGTAACGTAGACGAAGGAGTTTCAATATACCTACACTCGGAGATATTAATTTTTTTAAGATTTTTGTAATGCAGAGCAACAAGTGATAATTTAAGAAACTCAACATTGAAAAGTATACATAAGAGGGTACCGCTGTAATCACGAAATATAGAACTACCTTCAAATTGTCGGGTGATAATTAAACAACAAAAAAAATAGTGCGTGGAGGCCCTCCGCGCGGAGAGGTGAAACTTCGTAATGTGGAAATAAAAATAGGAAGGGGTAGAAATTGTAATTTCAAAAGAGAAACCTAACAATCAATTGATATTCACAAGAGACGTACCATGACATAACCTTAAATCGCATTGTCCGTGGGATTGTTGCGTTGAACGTTAAACGCAACAGTGCTTTCCTACCGCCTCCACGGTATATAGTATGTACAGTCGAGTTCATTTACATCTACACACTTACGAGAACAAAAATATCTGAACACGATTTTATGCTCTTGACAATAGGGTCGTGTTCAGATATTTTTGTTCTCGTAAGTGTGTAAATGTAAATGAACTCGACTGTACTATTAAGTATTCTGTGACGGTAGCGTTAAACGTTATACGTCTAACGCAACCTTGTTGGAAGTCGCATAAGAAGTTTCACTTCAATAAAAGTGACAAGCACCAACCTTTGTGTTAAAAAACAAAATTGCCGATTGCGTGATTGATCTCTTGTGGTTCTTGTTGATTTTTGACAAAAAACAACAATGAAAACTAAATAGGTAGTTTTATTTCATGTATGTGTTCAAACATTTCTTGATTTAGATGTTTATTCTCCTGTTGATTTTTGGTTGGATAACCACTGTTAACCAATAAAAAAATAATTATATGGCCGAGTTTTATTTATGCGCCAGTACCCAAGTACTTAATTTGTCATGCTATCAATTTTCGATTTTGACTCCGCAATGAACTGCCATATTTAATCACGAAAAAAAATTAAAAGAATTAAACACGACAAATAGTACATTACGGCAGAGACCAGTAAGTAAGCCATACTGGCCGAGTAGGAATTAGACGGACCGAGCCGTAGGCGAGGTCCGGATATAATACGAGGCCAGGATGGCTCTTACGGTCGAAGCAAGTATAGTGCTTTTCTCAAAAATTAAACAAGAAAATTAGATTAAAATTATATTTTGTAGGTGACATTCATATTCGGCCATTTTCCAATGAATATTTTTGTTATATCCCATTTTTATTATTACACATTGTGATATTCGTCGTCGCAGGCACCATTAACTCCCATGAAAACAACCTGCAAAAATAATTATGAGTTTATACTTGGATAAAAGATACAGTTATATCGTTATCAAATAGTGGCAGCATTTATTTTCCTTCATCGCCAAAATGGTTATCATCTAGAGCTTGATTTAAGAACTTTTCTATATTTTGCTGCTGAATATTTGTGATTTCTTTCCTTTGTAGCCATCCGATTGTCTCAGAAAGATTGTTGAATTATTCTGACCTTATCACACATTATCTGACCAATTATTAACTTGATTTTCTTCCTTCCATTTAATGAATCTCTTGTATTTTTTTATATCTCCTTGGATTTAGTCGGAAGTAAATTATTTTAGCTAACTCTGCCTCCGCTTTTAAGTATGGAGGAGTGCCGTCTATTCGGAATCAGACTCGTCTGAACTCATTTTTGCTGAATTATTGTAATAGATCACACAAACAAATTTGAAAATTTTGTCTTTGAATTTAAATCCCGCCTTAATTTTTTTTTTATAAATACTGCGTTTAATTATTTGCACTGTCTTACAAATCTAAGTCTTAAAGATAAAATTTAATTATTGTTATACATTGTTGTATTTTCTAACTAATTTTCATATCGTAAAGCTTACCTTCAATTTTAACTCCGAGGTTTTTTCTAAACGATACAAAAAAGGAAGGAATTCCGAAATATCATTGTCATTTTACACAGCACAATTATGAACTAAACGCTGCATACAAACTTCCGCACTAAACCTTGTCGCTACTTTTTTTTTTTTAAATATGCATCTTGAGTTACGTTTATACTGCCAATAGTGCTAACCTCTTTTTATTGTACATTTGCTCTTAGTGTAAATTGCAAGTGTATACTGCAATGTCGTCTCTTTCTATTTAATATATGAAAAAGGGACGCCACTTTTTAATTTCTACAATTTGCTGTCGCACTGTACTTATAATTATAACAATTTGTGGAATGCATCCTTTTTACATTTATATACGACCTCATCGCCTTCACATCCTTAGTTTTTTTATAGGTCGGTGACGATGTAAATCGTGTTTCGATATTCAAATATCTTGATACGTAATAGGAATTACATACTTACTTACTGGACAAATATTGATTCCAAATTTTAAATCTCGCTGTTTACTGGACACTTCTAAAAAGTCTTCGGTATGTTCCACTTACTGTAGTCTATCTAGCGATGGTAAGGCAACATTACATGCAATTTTTGAGAAAATGATACTTACTTCGATTGTACTAACGTGCGTCGAACTTTTGGCCATCGGCAAAAAAATTGTCGCAGTAAAGTATTTTCGTAGTACCTATCATTTGTCGCGTTAAAATTCTGTCGCACTAACGTTAATCGCAGATTTATGGTTCGCGGTTCAATTGTGGAGCCGAAACAAAAAATGTGCACGGAATAGGGAGTTATGAACGGTTTTTTAATCTTATCCTCTTATCCTGTTTTCCAACATATCCCAACGCAAGGTCCGTTAATAAATCGGAAATTAAAAAGTGTCATCCCTTTCTAATCAATTTAAGAAAACGGGACGACACTGCAGTATTGCCACTTAATTCTACACTTTCTAGTCGAGTAGCAGCCGCATGGACGAACAACGAAACGATGAGATGGGGACGACGGATCGGTTTCGTCGTTACGTGATCAGCCGATGGAATCGCTCATATCTGAAAGCTATTTAATAAAAACCTGAACAGTGAACGCAACAATCTGCGCTGCGTCAGCTGTCGTCAATGTCAATAATTGTTATTTCGCACTATATCCTTTCCTTATCCTCGTCGAAGCCTGTGGCCTCACTTGTAATAGTAACAATACAAGGCTGCCAAATAGCCAACGTCGTCAAAACTGTGTCGTATCTGATTCTCCATTTGTAAAGGTTAAACAATATTCTATAAACGCTATGGCAGCCATACCGTTAATGTACGCGCAAGAAGATTGCGAGCTCGGTGGAAAAGAATCGATGGAAGTAAGGTTTTAGTTTCTTATTACGACATCCTCATTTGTATGTGAATATGTATTTTGAGCAAGGTATTTTGCTTTTACCAACTTCGTTTTAGATCATATTGTTTTCAATCCTTTACAGTTTAGTTAGTGCTGACTTTATTAGTGTTATTACATTACCCATAGATAGGTCAATCATTAACTTTTTCCAGTAGATTTTCAGTGCGAAAATGTAATTCTAGAGAATTTATTGTATATTTCAGGATGATTTTGCATACCGTAACAATGTTATGAATGCAGACAAGGAAATTCGCTTGGGTTTTATTCGAAAGGTGTATGGACTTCTTGCTGTTCAACTGCTGGCTACACTTGCTATTGCCACTGTCTTCATGCAAGTGTCACCAGTGAAGAGTTTCATACATGAGAAGTAAGTACCACTGATATCCTTTAGTCTCCAGACATAGTTTGCAATGTTTGCATTACTTCTAAGCAACAGGCCTAAAGCCTTAGGGGAACCAAATATTAGGGATCAATCGTAAATCTCCATTAATGATGGAGCATGAAAAGAGGTAGTTGTAACTTCACCTACTTGACCAAGGCGGGACAAACAAGTAATGTATGGATAGATGTGTGTATACAAAGTTTTGGTATTTTTGTTTTGAACAAAACTGTTATTGTATGGGAGCCGGGGTATACTGAGATTACTGAGCAAGTTAAAATGGTGCTAGTTATGGAGCTGACAGTAACATTAAAACAAAGATATTAACCATTCATTGCTTTTATTGCTGCTTATATTAATGCTTTTGCTGTGGTAATTAACTTGACTTGTAAGTAACAATGCACTGATGACCCGGTTGGCGCGGTTCGTAATGCTTACTGGGCCGGCATACAGTGGGATGACAATCAAGTCCCCATAGAAACAGGGACAAACAAGTATTTATATATATATATAAATCCAATCCACTGATCAATTTTAGGAACAAAAATGATTAAGGACCAATTTGGCTAAAAACCCAATGAGTAGGTAATAAAAAAAATTATGAATTTTTTACCAGCACTTATCGCATCTTAATTGGCTGGGTTAAGTTAACTGCACCTGGTATGTATATATATATATATATATATATATATATGGTGCAAAGTTAACGCAACCGATCACGTTTGTTGTAAGGGAGCCCCCTTAAATATTTTATTCTGTTTTTTTAGTATTTGTTGGTATAGTGGCAATAGAAACACATCATCTGCGAAAATTTGATGTTGAACTGTCTCAGTTCATGAGATACAGTCTGGTGACAGACGGATGGCCAATGGAATTTTAGTATTAGGGTCTCGTTTTTTAAGAACCCTAAAAAAGGCCTAACTAACAGCTGAGATAAGATAAACAACAAAAAACCTTTTTTAATTTTTCATTAATTAAGAGGACAACCCTAACGCTCAATTGGCGCGTAGGTATTTATTTCAAAATTGGCCTAGTTTCCATCCTGCTTTAGCTTATATATGTACTGCGGCCATTATGACACTCAGATATATATGTCCTCGGTCACTTCGTTTGCTCGTCCAAATAATCACTTCGTGTCATAATGGCTTATTAGTATTAGCCTCTTGTCAAACAATCTACACATCAAAAATCCACAACTACATCGTGCTTTGCAATTTTAATGTTGATTATTGGTAAAGTTGTGTAAGTATGGCAATGTTTTGTAAGATTTGAAGGAACGTAATATTTTTTGTTATTAGTGATTGGATGGTGTTTATTGCATTCATACTGAGCATTGGTACCCTGCTGGCTCTCATTGTGAAGAGGCGTGATAGCCCTGCCAATCTCTACCTGCTGGCTGCATTTGTGAGTACTCATCAGTTCTAGGAACTGTTTACGTTATAAAAACCAATATACTAAATCGTTTGATATGATAAGAAATATAAGCTGAATTCGTTTTAACATAATTATAATTTATAACAAATGCGTAGGTATTTATTGACCACAACAAATTGTTATTTGCTTTTAATTTAGGTTTATAATCTTATTAAAACTTTCGTGAGACATATTTAGTATTACGCGATTTACACTCGCCCGCTCAAATTGCTCATCAACTGGACAAGCCTATCCAAGCTATAATTCAGGTCAATATTCAAAATATCACATGGTCTCTAAGATACAATAGGCAACCAACATATTTCAAATAAAATAGTTTTAACATTCTCAGATCATAGCTATGTTATGTTATAATAATATAGGTATAGTACAAGTTTTCTAAGCTAAGCTCATCCACTTAAGAACTGAATACCATTGAGTGGTTAACCACAAATTAAGCGAGCTCGTAGTAAAAGCAGATTGTAACCACCTTGGAAGGTTAATATAGATTATCGAGTCTATTTCCTTGGACATTAGACTACAAAAACCACTAACAGAATAATGGTGACCATAACTTTTTTGGAATTTTACAACCCCCCGACTCTCCACAAGAACGTATTCTCTAAGAAAATTGGGCAAGTGCGAGTCCGACTCGCGCATGAAGGGTTCCGTACCATAAAACAAGTTTATGGGAGCCCCCCTTAAATATTTATCATATATTATTTTTAGTATTTGTGAGAATTTCAACTGTCTAGCTATCACCGTTCTTGAGATACAGCCTGGTGACGGACGGACGGACGGACAGCGAAGTCTCAGTAATAGGGTCCCGTTTTTACCCTTTGGGTACGGAACCCTAAAAAAAGATGAACTCTCATCATCAACCATTTTAAACCTATTCAACAAGGAATAAGGTTGAAAATTCAATATCCACGCAATGTAGTTCTAACCTTTTTTTGTAAGTAACTGGTTGGCGGTTACGAAAAAAAAAGCTGATAGGATTGTATTAGACACAATGCCATTGTGAATGCAGGTAAGTGTATGAGCTTAGTTTTAACAAAATTGTACTATATCTTTACGCTTGAATACAGTCAGACTTGGGTTTTTTATTGTATTTAATTTATAACGATACAGTCTTTACATGCATAGCATGAATTCAAAACTGCTATAAAAAGATAAACTGTACAGTAAGATATAGTTCATATCATTATCTTAGTTCACACTCGTACTAACTTTTCGGAAAAAGTTGTTGCAATTAGGACGTTAGTGGTGTGCTGCTCTGTGGCGGCGCCACCATAATGAAAATCAATGAATTATATGGTGAAATGACGTACCTTGAAGGTACACCATGTACGTATTATGTTTTTGGCTGTACCTGCACCAGGGAACGAAATAATGGACATATTTTGTGGCGCCGCTGGGGAGCATACTCTGCAGCGGCGCCACAGAGAACTCATAGATAGAAATGACATTAGCTATTATTTTCTTATAGAAATTGATGTACTAATGCTATTTATTGTGTACGTATTGATAAAAATCATTATTAATAAGTGATTTTATTTATTTTTAATGATTCCGCGTTGACGGCGCGACTTCTAACCTACCACTTCGATAAAATTGTAAACATTCTGAGGTTTATTTTTTTTACAAAACAGGGACCAACGAAAACTAACACGAACAGCCAAGTGAAATAAATTTAATTTAATTGAATCACGAATTAATAATGTCAAATATCCATACGTACACAATAAATAGCACTAGTACATCAATTTCCATAAGAAAATAATAGCTAATGTCATTTCTATCTATGAGTTCTCTGTGGCGCCGCTGCAGAGTATGCTCCCCTGCGGCGCCACAAAAAATGTCCATTATTTCGTTCCCTGGTACAGGTACAGCCAAAAACATGATATGTACGTGGTGTACCTTCAAGGTACATCATTTCACCATATAATTCATTGATTTTCATTATGGTGGCGCCGCCACAGAGCAGCACACCGTTAGTGCACAATTCTACGTGGTTTAAATTTCATTAGCAAAAAAAAAAATTAGTACGAGTGTGAACTAAGGTATCGATATAATACATATGTATATAATGTTTTATATTGCAGACTGTGGTACAATCATACACAGTTGGTGTTATTGTGTCGTACTACGATACGTTTGTGGTGCTGCAAGCATTGGCGCTGACTTTCACTGTGGTTTTCTCTTTGACAATCTTCACACTCAACACCAAACGTGACTTCTCTTTTATGGGATATGGGTATGTATAATTTGTTTGTATCGTATTTCCATACGAATAATATAAGTATTGTAATTTAGAGAAACAAATTATGTTACCTATAAAAAAGCTTTACATTTAAATCTATCCGATATCAAAATATGTGGAGATTGATACTGATCGGTCGACATAACGTGGCCTCAGTATAAAAAACCCGAACTGCAGAACGAAATTGCTGCTGATTTAATTCGAATGTCACGACTATACTATGCCGAAACAAACGAACGGAGTTAACTACTACTTACCTTATAAATAAATATACCTATAATATTATTAAATATAGAAAAATTGTAAAATTTTCGTGGTAACGTTAACATAACATATAGTTATACGTTGTTTATTTCACATTTTAGTCTCGTAGCTGGACTCAGCGTTCTTATTATTGGAGGCCTGCTTCAAATATTCATCCAAAGCTCCGGACTGGAACTCCTATTAGCCTGCGGCGGCGCCATTCTCTTCAGCTTCTTTTTGATCTTCGACACTCAGCAGATGATGACTAACTTGTCGCCAGAGGAATACATTCTGGCAACTATTAATTTGTATATGGATATTATCAATTTGTTTTTGCATATTCTTCGTATTCTTAACGAGTTGAACCGAAACTAAACCACAGAAAGTTGTTTTGACCTTCACAGTATTTGTTTACTTAATCTTTCTTTCCTACTACTGTTTCATTTTGTTAAATAAATTTTTGTACACCAGGTACTGAACGCTTCAATCTTTGCATTCGTGATTCATGATTGTATTATTCTTGGACGACTGAATTTTAATGTAACTAATGAAATGAAACCGCTAATATCCATGATATCAAATACGTGCGATACATCATTACACACATTGGAAATTACAAAATATAGTTCTTTATCTGTATATTTATATATTATGTTATGTTCATCGTCGTCTAGTGCCCATAGTTCAAGCTTTGATAAGTTTGGGACTATGCCGATTTGTGTAAGATTGTGATTTAACATAATATATATTATTATTTGATTACTACAACTAACCTGTGGGTAAGTCGCTAATAGTATTTATTTATGACTGAATATGTATATTGTATAGAGATTTATATTTTAATTTTTATAGTAGTACCTACTGGTAGTACTAACCTATGTAGCTATAAAAAAAATTAACACTAGCACCTTTCCTGGATAATTTATTTGGCACGCCATCCTGGACTATCGGTACAAAGTACCTTATTTTATGTGGCTGTGAATGTTGGAGTGCATTACCTATTTATCTTGTACCTACATCAATTAAAATCGTTATTGTTAATGTGTAATTAAACGATATATTCAATTTATGTAACTCCGTTCTTTACTAAGTTGATTTGACTTCTTTAATGTGACATCTCTTATCACTTCAAATAGTTTTAACCGTAGATTTGTGATTATTATCAAGAAAAGCACAAATATTTGCATCATTCCTGGTGGTTTGAGAGTCAAACAATAGGTATCACTGGACTTGTAAAGATTTCAAAATTAAAATAATTGCATTCACATGATTGGTTTTAATTTTATAACTATCACCTCTATACTTATATAAGGCCAGCTTGAATTATGTACCTACCATCTGCGGACGCTAAAGTATGTATATGTAAGTCAAGTAAGTATGTATTTGTAATTTATAGATATTATGTGTAATGTTAAAGTAGATAATAGAGCAGTACTACCGTGCTTAAGCGACTAGATGTAGATACACAACAAAAACCTCTTAAAGAACTCCCTCGTCACGACAATGACCTGATAAGATAATTTACTTTTATTTAAACAATATTAGATAAGTATATTTTTTCTAGAGATGAAGCAATCTTAATATGACGTTAAAAGACGTAGTCCAATAAATTTAATATAACATCAGGTAATTATCTTTATTTCTTACCCACGTCAGACGAAATGGAACGTAACGGAGGCGTTATATGAGTTTGGTTGGGGTTAAAAGTTGTTGTGATTCAGGCTGGATTCAGGAAAGCTAATGGACCGTCGATGCGTTTTTGCATCATACGGCTATAAATTCACGGCAGGTTCTTAGGTAACTATGTTGTTACAGCACCCAGGATGACTTATATGGTTGAAGCCTTTATCTGATTCCAATGGTGTAATAAAAACGTGTAATGGTGTAATGGGGGAATACCTACCTCCTGTTATATGAAATGTTATGTAAAATGAAATAGTGCTGATTTAAAATAATGATTATTTATTTTTGGCAACAATTATTTGTTATGACCGCACTTGTAATTGTATTTGAAACACCAAATTTAGTAAATGATTACCACATTTTGACCAAATTATTGCGATATGACTCACCACCTAAATTATACCACTGATTGTATGGCTGAGTCATACGGTGTGCCGCAAATCCACGCACACTGACCAATACCTGCAAGCTGGTCCACATCACCATCCAGCACACTTATCGTCAGTAGGTACCTACCGCGGGCGGTCATTGATAGGGCTCTGCGTTTATGCGACCCGCAGTACCTACGTGAATAAAGAGTAGGCGCGTGTACGACAAGTGTTGGAGAGGAATATAAGTGGAGACATAGGCAGGGTGTACCTAGCGAACCCGAGTGCAGCGCAACGACCGCAGACTGTGGAGAGAGCACCTGCGTACTTGCCTTACATTAAAGGGGGCTGACGAATACCATCGGACACATGTTACGCCGCCAATACAGTATTAGAATTAGAACCTGGTTCCGTCCGTTGACTAAGTGCAAGGCCTGAGTGGACGTTCGGCGGGGCGTGCAGCGTGGCGGGCGAGCGTGAGATCGGGCGTCCAGCTAGTGGCCTCAGTGCACGCTCACCGCTCATATGAATCGATCGCATTCACCATGGCATCAACGTCAGATGAAATTCTTCTTTTTTAAAGAGAACGGCTCAAAATGTATTGTTTTTCTTCAAGGTCCTAGTGAAGCAAAGCAGACGGTTTGGAGACTTTCCACTTTATAAGAGACGAGACCTTAAGATGCATTAAGTATTAATTTAGCTTCCATATCCAGTTTTGTTGCTAATATGAAAAGCCATATTTTATTTTTAAACAGTCTATATTTGTATAAAATGTGGGGTGATAAGTATAACCAAAGTGCTGGTTTATTTTGAATTTCTATAATTATTAGTTCGCAAGACATCTTAATTTAATACACGAAACACTGTCTCTCATAAATTACACTATACACGAAATGTTTAATTTAATATATTAACAACAAAACGTATGGCTGGCACGCTCTTCTTGCCGCTTCAAATCTCGTAAGGTACGCGAAGCTGAAGAAATCGGACGGCGCCCGAATTTTAATAAAGATGGCGGTTTAGCTGGGTTGATAATGCACGCTGTTGTATGGGAACCTTGCACTTTGTGACTATGCGCTGAAACTTGGCACAGTTGATCCTTAGGTGGTCTTGAGTGAATTCAGACCGGTAGACGTCGAGAACCACCGCGCGTTTGGTGGGGGGGAGGGGGGGAAGTTCGACGCTGCCGCGCTTTAATTAATGCAACATTTCTCTAAAACTATACATAATATGGCATGTGATATATCATTTTCGGATAAATTAAGGATGAGCAATCTATTTTTTTGACAAAAGTAATGCACTTTCTAACAAAAAACATTGAAAAAGTAGAAAAAACTGAAAAACGTAATCTGTATTTTTTTATATAGTTGCCAATTATTTTAAAAATATAACAGTAATCTCAAAACAAAAAATATGATCGTAAAGCTAGATGTATGTAGTTTTTAAAAATATATAGTTTATTATATATATCTGTTGATCCATGGGAGATAATAAATAATATCAAGCGTAAGTCAGGGCGATCTCAATGCATGATCGTCCGTGAAGTAGGGTTTAGGTACTGTGTTAAGCAACATTTCTCTAAAACTATACATAATAGGGCGTGTGATTTATAATTTTCGGTTAAATGAAGGATGAGGAATCTATTTTTTTAACAAAAATAATGCACTTTTTAACAAAAAAATATATTAGTGGGCTAAACTGAAAAATTACATTTGTGTTTTTTACATACTCTCCAATCATTTTAAAAGTATAACAGAAATCTCAAAACAAATAATATAATCATAAAGTTAAACTTATTTCGTTTCTAAAAATATATAGTTTATTATATACATCTGTTGATACATGGGAGATAATAAATAATATTGAGCGTAGGTCAGGGTGATCTCAATGCATGATCGTCCGTGACGTAGGGTTTAGTTAATGTTTTAGACACACAAAAAGTGCATATATTGTATTGTTTATGTCTCTTAGTATTTTAAATGAAAATACGCAATTGAAATTAATTTATTGCAAGTCTGTCCATGTAGGCTCCCAGTTGTTGTTGACCTTCGTCCAACCTCAAGTAGTTAACCCAAGTGCGTGATAACTGACACCCAAACGCCCTCCTCTTGATAAATGCTGATACAAAGTGGCTTTGGTCGGTGGGAGGTGTTCTATCTGCTGGTCTATCTTGGTAAAAATATATATATGGGGCTCATTCACTGAAGTACATGAAGCTGATCTGAAATAATAAATATGATATACAATATTCTTTTTTAAGTTTTGAGATCCTATTATTCTATTATATCAGTTTTAAAAGCAGAAAAACTTACCTATCATATGATGTTAAGACCTATTTTTCGATGGAAGCCATTACCTCCTCAATGCATCGCTTGATCAATAACTCGAAACCTACAGTAGGTCAAGAAAGGCTTCCATGCTTGGAAAGCACTTCTCTTTCCTTTACCATTGAACCAAGATACCGTATAACATCCTGTGAATGCGTGAAAGAGGGTATCTTAATACTCTTGCTCTCTGTTGCCCTGTAAATAAACAAATATGTATATAACACACGTATTTTCTTAATTTACTATGATCGAGGCTTCACGACTCATAATCCTGTGGATACTGATGTGTTGGTACTGACAGTTACACATAATATGTAAGCTTTAACTCAGCTTGAGGAACTTTGGGTGCATATAGGAACAAGATAACATCACCAATATCCGTGCTATCATGATATCGCCACCACGATAGGTAAAAATGGTATATCTGGTCATAGTAAATTAAGAAAATACAGGTGTTTTATACGTATTTGTTTATTTACAGGGCCACAGAGAGCAAGAGTATTAAGATACCCTCTTTCACGCATTCACAGGATGTGATACGGTATCTTGGTTCAATGGTAAAGGAAAGAGAAGTGCTTTTGAAGCTTGGGAAACCTTTTCTCCATGACCTCTTTCTTCTTCGTTGGTTTCACTCTCGGCAAAGTGGTAGTGGTCATCATTTCAGATATTGGTGATAGGCTTCACAACACGCCGCCATTCTTACCTGATAGCCGCCTTCTTCGTGCATTCGTGTAGTAACGATGATGCATTTATTGCAGCTTTTATTTAGTTTGTCCATAACATAGGTGATCTTCTTCGTGGCCTGGTACCCTCAACCTTTCCGTGGACCAGACGCGCTCAATAGCCTCCGCCCCCCGGCGGCATACGTAGCCAAAGAAGGTGGTACGATACTGTACTAAAGACGATAAACGCTGCTTGATGCCAAGTTTTCGAAGTATAGAAGCGTTGGTACGGAATTCAGTCCATAATACTCCAAGCATTCTCGTCCAACACCACATCTCTAGGGCGTCTATCTTCTTCTCCTTAACTTCCTGCAGGGTCGACGTTTCTGCGGCGTATAAGAATATGGGGAATACAAGTGCCCGAACGAGCTGGTTTTTTGTGTCTTCGTGTTTGTTGCGATTTCTTCATATGGTATAAATATGTAACTTGTTTATTGTTAATTGTGCAATAAAAAAAATCTTATCTATCTTATACATATATTCCAGAACTAACTGCAGGTTTCGAGTCAGCAATCGAGGGCCGTATTGCGGAGGTAATAGCTGTTATCAAAAAATATGTAGTAACATTATCTGATAGGTCAGTTTTTCTGCTTTTGAAAATAATATAATAGGATCTCAAAACTTAAACCAGAATATTGTATATCATAATTATTATTTCAGATCAGCTTCGCGTACGTCAGTGAATGAGTGCCGTATAGCCCACTTTTAATATCTTTTTTGTTAAAAAAGTGCATTATTTTTGTTAAAAAAATAGATTCATCATCCTTCATTTAACCGAAAATTATAAATCACATCCCTATTATGTATAGTTTTAGAGAAATGTTGCTTAACACAGTACCTAAACCCTACTTCACGGACGATCATGCATTGAGATCGCCCTGACTTACGCTTGATATTATTTATTATCTACCATGTATCAACAGATATATATAATAAATATATATTTTTAGAAACTACATAAGTTTAACTTTATGTTTACATTTTTTGTTTTGACATTTCTGTTATACTTTTAAAATGATTGGAAATTATGTAAAAAACACAAATGTCATTTTTCAGTTTAGCCCACATTTTAATACCTTTTTTGTTAAAAAAGTGCATTATTTTTGTTAAAAAAATAGATTTCTCATCCTTCATTTAACCGAAAATTATAAATCACATGCCATATTATGTATAGTTTTAGAGACATGTTGCTTAACACAGTACCTAAACCCTACTTCACGGACGATCATGCATTGAGATCACCCTGACTTACGCTTGATATTATTTATTATCTCCCATGTATCAACAGATATATATAATAAACTATATATTTTTAGAAATTACATAAGTTTAACTTTACGACCATATTTTTTGTTTTGAGATTACTGTTATAGTTTTAAAATAATTGGCAACTATATAAAAAAACACATATAACGTTTTTCAGTTTTTCTACTTTTTCAATTTTTTTAGTTAGAAAAAGCATTATTTTTGTCCAAAAAATAGATTGCTCATCCTTAATTTATCCGAAAATGATATATCACATGCCATATTATGTATAGTTTTAGAGAAATATTGCATTAATTAAAGCGCGGCAGCGTCGAACTTCCCCCCCTCCCCCCCACTAAACGGGCGGTGTCTATCGACGTCTACCGGTCTGAATTCACTCAAGACCACCTAAGGATCAACTGTGCCAAGTTTCAGCGCATAGTCACAAAGTGCAAGGTGTCGTGCACTAACACCCCAGCTAGGTTGGGCCTTACCTACCTCCAGCATGGAAGCCAGGTACTTCTCATGATGACCAAACAGTGACGAACACTGTTTAGATTATATGTTTTGAAAGACATCTACCACCAAGTTCAGGTCATAAACTACAAATTATGGTCCTTCATGTCGTAATCGACACTGTTCAGGTGCGGTTAGATTATTGGTAAAAACATTTTTGAAAGTTATAATATTATTTTATGTGGCAAATAAAAAATAGAAGGCTAGTTTTATTATAAAGCCGGCAGTTCACATTTATACCTAGTACAAACAAACCGTATTATTTATTATCCAATAAAGAAATCGGGATCATTCATAAGACTTTACACGACGATGAAATTGTACTGTATAAACATAATATTTATATAATTATAATATTTATAGATATAAATAGATAACTCTTGACCCTAATTTGGCATTGCCGAAATAATGGAATTTGGAATAATAAATTAGACGAGATAGTTACCGTTTTTCATGGAATGCTCTAAAACCAGATTTTGCGTCTTAAAAAATGTATGTATTTAGGTATATGCGCAGATTCTGAACGCCCCAACCGCTAGATCTCTAACTAAAAGGGCTAGCACAACTGAACAGCAAAACGATTTTCGCGCAATAAATATTTAATCACTTATTTCATTATATAGTCATGCATTACTGTACAAAGGGACGTGTATCAGGTGACAAGTGTTAGCCTTAGCTAGCCGGTAGTTACAAATTTGCTAAGCCAAGGTATAAACCCTTTGGACGCCTAGCACACCTATTGGTGTCGTTCGTCATGCCACCAGACCAACGCAACGCCAAAAAGGTATACTTCGATCATTAATAAAATCTGATTTGAATCGTTTTGTACATTTTTATTGACTCACTTGATACATTAAAATCATGGTGCGTTTTATATAATAATTCATGAGTTTCTTTAGTTCAAATTCCGATAATAATCAGGATTTTTCTACGTTTATAAATTGACGCAATAATGTTATATGTCAAGAAAGCGTCCAAAAGGTTGGCCAGGTCAACTTGACCTACCTACATAATATACCTACAAAATGTGGGTAATTATTTGAGCGTTTTAACCGCCTAATGTGTCCGCAATATCGACGACCTCCGTAGGAACTGAGGGTCTAGTTTTGTTTTAGTTTTGTTTGTCTTGTAGAAGTCGCGGATTTTTATAATTCATATCAAAATGATGTTGATTGCCTTTATGGATTGGCCAATATTGAGGACATATTAATGAGACGGTTAAAACGCTCAAATGATCGCCCTTGTATATTTATATAAAAATAAAGAACACACGGTAAACGTAAAAGAAGAAAAAAGATAAGACTAACAGTGTCTTCGCAGTGCCTATCCTCGCAACTGTTTGAGCATGCTATGCAAGTATGCAGTGTCATCTCTTGAGACAAGGTCACATAAAACAGCATGGCGTAACATTCGCACTAGTGCATTTTTTGCATCAGATGATTCTCAGAACCATATAATTCATTTACACATTATCATTTGAGAAAAATTATTAAGACGGAAGAAAATATAGAAAAGATTATATAGCATTTCATAGTAAGTACTAGTATTTTTTAAAAACCAGACTCACATAAAACAACAATTTTTCGTGTGCTACTTTATTTACAATAGTGGTTTTATTGAGACAATCAATTTTTTTATTTGTATTCTTGCTAGAATTTCCGCTGTTTGCAAAATAACTATAAATATTCAAGATAATCAATGAATTATTATGATTATGAATTATACAATTAATGAATTATTTGTAATCATCTACTCTAGAAGCGTCAATTGCCAGAAAAAGGCCCCTTAGCGCGTTTAGCAGTTCCGCAATCGACACAAGATCGTCGGTCCATTTTGTGAGCGGTTTGTTTTCCACGCTGCGTCTTTCGATTATGGCGGTTACCTATACTCACACGACATTGCTCTGAGAACCATATCATAACTTTTTTAATTACATAATGTTAAAATTTATAAATATCATATCACAATCAAGTATTTCCGATTTACACGCCTACTGAATATACATGGCGTTACAATAATAAATCTGCATTAATATACATGTCAATTTCGAACCAGTCTTTTATACACATTTCATTATCAAATAATTGAAGTCTTCAGTGTGATAAGCATTTTCAGGTTCACATTATTATCAACTGATTGCTTCATTTATCTTCACTGAAAATGCTCTCAAGTGTAGCAGTCTCCATGGCGGGCGCTTCGGGCGGCGGCGGGTCGGGCTGCTCGCCGGCACTGTGGTGGATCTCCTGGTGTATTTTCATGTAATATGCATCACTGAATTTTTCTGTACAAAGGTGACACTGTAGTTGTTCTTTGGGTAAATCTTCGTCATCAAGGGGTTTGTGTTCCTCGGCTATCATCCTGTTCAATAATAATCATTATTAGTAATAAAGATGTGAAGGGTAATCAAAGTAGTTTGACGACGTTATGTATATCCCATCAAAAACATAAATGTTAAATGAGAGCCAAGTTCAATATCGCGCGCACTTCGCCGACAAAAGAATCATATAGATCTCAATTCTTTTGTCGGCGAAGTGCACGCGATATTATTTTGGCTCTCATTTAACATTTATGTTTTTGATGGGATATCATTACTTTTTGTACAGATAATATTATGTGTAAATTACTTAATTGTTAATTACTTATGGTGTGTGCTATTCTGGTACATCTTTTAAACAAACACAGAATTTTCCGAATCGGTTAGTACGTATTGGATTCTTGTGTGTGCGTATGTGTGTGTGTGAGTGAGAGAGAGAGAGAGAGAAAGAGTGTGCTATGCTAGTACATCTTTAAAACAAAGAAAGAATTTTCCAAATCGGTTATAAAATGACGGAGTTCTGACGCAAGGAGCATAAATAATCATTATAATGATTTCCAAGCTGAATGCCAAATTTCACCTTTCTAGGTCACCTGGAAGTGGGTTAGGTTTTTGATTACTAATCAGTCAGTTAGTGATAAAAATACCGTTTTTTGGACTTTAATATCTCAATAACTATTTCACCTATATTTACGAAATTTGCAATTACACGCCAGGGAATTTAAATTGTTTAATTTAAATTTGTGTTTGTGTTACTCATGTATCCTTTCCGGTTGCTTGCTACAGGAATAAAACTCTTAAAGTGACCCACGACTCCGGAAACTGTAACGGGAATTAAACGGCACATTAAATATATTAACTGAGTGAAGTTCAGTTAGCTAACAGTCATCATCATTGCCCCTCTAGCACAACTGTGACATTACTTATCTTTTTCTGTGCAGTTCTGAGAGAGAGAGAGAGAGAGAGAGAGAGAGAGAGAGAGAGAGAGATGGGTCGACGCCACGTGGCGTCGGATATGAGTCGCGACGTGTAGTTGTGCTAGTCAGGCTGGGACAAGCCCAGTGTGTACCGAATTCAATCAATTGTAACAAAACTAACCTTTTAACATCTTCTAATGTCTTAGGCTTGGGCAGATCTTTAGAAGTAATAACTTTACAGCATACTCTATGTTTGGACAGCTCCTCGAACGTGTCGAATTTCTGGTTGCAGGCATAACATGTAGCCTTATTATGACAAGTCTCATGAACCATTAAGTCCGTTGATGTTACAAAACCTGTACAGAACCATTATTTTAAAATCCAGACAGCATTAGGTATACTACAATAATGATGGATTTTTTGTTTGATATTTGATTTTTTCGTTGACAATAACATAGAACGTCGAAATTCCATCACACTAAGAAATAATACATCTTACATCGTCTGCATGTGGCACACATATATTTATCCCTTTTTCTGGAAGGTGATTGGTTTTCGTCCAACTTTCTTTTGACAGTTTTGTAGGAATGCTGAGCTATCACATGGGCCTAAAAGAGAAAAGATAGTTCTGTTACATTCTGAATTGAAGTACAGTTTCCCAATATTAATAAAGCTATTATTACTATTCGTTTCATTCCTATTATTCCTTAAATGATTATGTCTAAGACAGAAGTTAAATAATTACAAACATTCTTTAAAAAAAGCTTGGCCATTTCCATTAAGGTTCTCAATTAAGTGTAGAGATATGGTGATATCAAAGTCTGACCCATCTTCCAATATGAAGCTTATTGGTTTTATTGAAGTACAGTTTCCCAATATTAATATAGGTATTATTACTATTCATTTTATTCCTATTATTCCTTAAATGATTATATCATGTCTAAGACGGAAGTTGAATTACAAAACTTCTTTAAAAAAAGCTTGGCCATTTTCGTTAAGGTTCTCATTAAAGTGTAGAGATATGGTGATATCAAAAAGTCTATGTTAAGACCAATCTTCCAATATGAAGCTTATTGGCTACAGTCCCATTCTGTACTATATGCATCACAACCAGCATGCACATATTAATTTCAGGAACAAGAATGAATGCATAATAATTACCTACTATTATCCTTACCTTCAGCCCAGATACACTGTGGAATGATTTGGCACATAGCATGCACTCTAAAGGAAGATCGCTTGTTACATCTGAATCAATTTCACTAGTTGGTTCCTCCTTCAAAGGTGTATCTAAAAACTGAAAAAAAAAAACAACATCATTATATCAGTGAACAATATGATACATGCTAATTTATAAAAAAACTAGCAACCCGCCCCGGCTTCGCACGGGTGCAATGCTGATAAATTATGCATGTATTATACATATAACGACGCGTTTGGCTCGGTTTGTAGACACCTGCTTACTGACTCGGCGGTCCCGGGTTCGAATCCCGGCCAGGGCAAATATTTGTTCTTGGGTCATGGATGTTATCTATATATATATTTATATATTATGTATATCGTCGTCTAGTACCCATAGTACAAAGCTTTGCTTAGTTTGGGACTAGGTCGATTTGTGTATGATTGTCCCTTAATATTTATTATTTATTTATTTATTATAAACCTTCCTCTTGAATCACTCTATCTATTTAAAAAAAAACCGCATCAAAATCCGTGGCGTAGTTTTAAAGATTTAAGCATACAAAGGGACATAGGGACAGAGAAAGTGACTTTGTTTTATACTATGTAGTGATAAGATACAGATATCATGAGAAGTCTCAGTGTTAAACATAATTGAAACACCATAGAATCAGTGTAACATGCTAATACAAGTTAATAAGAATGTGAGGCACAAGTTCACAACTAATACCTGCATATTTGGAACTTCAATTGAAGGTATAAAGCTAGAATAATGTAAATATTTTTAATTTAACAACTCATTAAAAATACATCAATAATGTATCAATTTTTAATCAAATGTTTGCTATTACTTGAAACTAAACCATACCTCCACTAGCATTTCATTTCCATTTAGGTGTGTAGAATTCTCAGTGTCTTCCTTGTAAGAGAATGTTCCTAAAATAATAATTTATATTTGTAATCATTAATACAAAGTGACAACACTTTCAATTAATAATTTCGAATTTAAACATAACTAACCATTGATTTTTATTGCTTGCGGTCTGATTATTTCTTCAGGCTCTATTTTTATTTCTACATTGTCTGTAAACTCTGTGTACTGTGCTTCAGAACTTCCATTTATGTTCTCCCCATAGTCATTATCAGACAACACCTCTTGTTTGATTTCAATATCCATTGGGGTTTGAAAAACACAACTGTTAATATTTTGGTCTAGTTGGATAGGTTTAGGCCACACTGTACCATCATCTGTGTCAACCTCTTGTGGGAATCTTTGTTTCAGAATCCTGTCACTTTGTTGTACAGCAGCAGCAAAATTACAAGCATTCTGGAGTTTAGTGCAACAAGGGGCACATATAAACTTTGAATGTTTATCCGATGGTGATAGCTATAACATAAAACCACAATTGCTTAATATAAAATTATAGAGGTATTCAAAATACATCACACTGTGTTTGCTTGTAACACATGTCCCAGAGATTAAACATCAGGACTGCACTAGACCATATTCATAGTGTCTAATTATTACAGGACCAACCTTAATATGTCCAATCTTAGCAAGATCTTCAGCTATAGTGTTTTGCATCCCTTCCCAAGGAGTTGTCCAAGCTTGGAACAGATTCACCACACTTGCCTGAGAATCAACCTTCTCTAGACATGCTCGGCACTCCCACTCATCTCCGAAAATAGCATTTGTTTTAGGATCTGTTTCATTAATTAGTTTTGAACTAAAAAATAAAAAATTACAGGTCATGTAACAAAACATGAATTAAACTTGCATTCTGAAATTGGCAATCATTAAAAAATTACATAGTTTGATAGTCAGTGATATGAAACAGTTACATAAATTTTGGTATACACTTCATTGTGGTTGTCTAGTTGGTGGACCATTAACAAATTAAAGGTTAGGTTTAAAATAATACATACACATCAGTTTCATTACTATTGGCGTCTGATGATGCTGTGATTTCCAAGCTGGCATTAGTCTGTGCAAATACAGTTGGCTTATTGATTCTATCTCCATCAATGAAATGGCAACTGCACAGGCAATCCTCCGTGGTTGGTTCCTTTTCATTGCGACTGAAATCAGCATCAGGTTTCAATAATTACATTTAAGTATAAATTTACATCATAAACTTGGCAGGTAATCGAGTAACTTAAAACTGATCTATTATGTATAGTCATATATAATAATCACAGAACAAAGATTACGGGCATAGAGTTTTCCATTCTTCGAACAGCTCTGGATCAGCAGGGAATCGGTAGAAAGTGCAGGTTCCTTTTCTGGCAATATGATCGCACCCGAGCGCATAACAGCAATGCATTTTTATTATTATAAATGCTCAGACACTTGTTTGATCATTATGTTCATACTCATTTAGCCACATCAACACTACCGACACGATCTGTAAACCTACAAAAATAGGAAGCCATTAGGTTAGGAAATTTACAGTATGGAGATTTGTAAATATAAATAATGCCTAAATTTCAATTCACTGACAAATGCGACGCCATTTTTGACAGCAATAGAATAGAGTAGTAGAGCATTAGAGTCGGAAAAAACCATGAGTTGAGAAAAAGAAGCGAACATGCTAGATTTCCAGGTCCCTGATGTTAAATAATATAAAATAATAAATAATCAGGATCAGATGGCTGTTTTGTACCAACCAACCAAACTAAACTACTCGCAACTCAGTGAGACACAATGAAAAAAATATGTCAATTCTGAAATAGTTACTTAATTAACTCTTACCTCGAAATGAAAATGTCTTTAGTTAATAATAGCAGTGGTTTTATTTGGGGATAAAATAAATGATTATTAATTTAACTTTGTACTCGGGAAGAGGATTTTACCCTCAATGAAATCTGCCCTACAGGCCTACACTTCAGTATGTGTCAGTTTATGGTTGATAGAAGTTAGGTAACACTAGGTAACACTGGCAGAGCTGACGGGTATGAAGGGGATGTAGTATTGTGTGACCAGATAAAAAAAATGGTATTTGACGTTTATAATAAAGTTTATATTGTTTATGTCACAGTCGAAAAAAAAAATATAAATCAATGTCACTGACGTCATTGTCAAAATTTTCTTTACATGTGTTTTGAACGTGTATTGACGTGTATTGTGCATTGATCGGCACATGCGCACGTGCAATTTAAAATTATATAGGTCAGGATTCTACAAGATTCAAGAACGTTGGATTTAAGTAAGAAATATAATGGAAGAAAATACACCTACTGTTAGTTTGGTGTCATGTATGCACTTCGTGCGACGAGGAGTGGCTAAAGAGGTTCCTGAAAAGGTAATAATAGGATAATATCACGTATTATGTATATGTTGAAGAACTACGCATTTTATTTACCTTCTTAGAAAAGTGCCGGTTCTATTATACTTGTGAGTATACAATTTGCTTAACATTTATTCATTGTTTTTAACCCTCGTCTTGTAGATGCCTATCTGAATAAAGATTTTTAAATTATAGTTTCAATAATTTGCTTTTATATTTATTTTATTCTTTCTTGATACATTTACAATCCTTAATTTCTATTTGAATTTTGTAGTCTCCCACTAATAATCTTTATTTCGTTTCTGTAGATTGAGCTGACCGAAAAAGAGCTAGAAAAGATCATAAAGCAAACGGCACATGAGTTACGGTAAGGTGTAGTTTTAGTTAAATAAGTTTCTTTCTAAAGTAAGTTGATTGTCGTCCAACAATTTGCAATATGTGTTTATCAGTAAAATGTCTGTAGGAGACTAACTACCTTTAAAATTAGAAATTACCATTAACTTCTGGAATTCCTACAGAGCGCTGAGGACACTATGCAAATGCGTCCAAACCGTAATGTTACTGTCAAGGATATCTGCATTAAAGTACATTTAAAAAAATTTAATAAATAAATAAGCCATTTATTCTGCACCTTAGTTATTTAACAATTTAAAATTTTGTTAGTATTACTGTTCTTGTAACTATTTTCTAGTGTTAGTAATTTACTGTAATTATTATTCTAAGATATGGACCCCGCTTTGGGTATAGGCCTCCTCCAAACCCTTCCATCTTTCCCTATCCATGGACTGCTCCATCCAGTCTCTCCCGACTGCCCGCACCAAGTTGTCCGCCCATCGCTGCCTTGGTCTGCCAACCTTTCTTTTGCCTGATGGTGGCCCTTTCCATTTAGTTGTTTCTATTGTCCATCTTCTGTCTGTGTAGCGTCTGTGACCAGCCCATGGCCACTTTAATGTTAGTGCATGTCTCAGCACATCAGAGATCCTTGTTTTGTTTTGTTGAACTTTGATTCTAAAACATAAACATAACCCGCTTTGCACCGTCCTCCACTTAAAAGACTGCATACTGATATAGATACTATTACAGTGACTAACCCCTCGTATGCGGCGTCAAAAATTTGCTCATCAAATTGAAATTAACTGACATTTAACATAAGGTTCAAATTTTCCGCACGGATCCGTGTCTAAGCAAGCACCTTTGAAAAAAAAAATGGTGGTTTTTTTACGTTAACTTTGATCTTTTCACAGCTTCAAGGGACTGTAGACATGAATATATATATATATATATAATATATTATATTATGGCTTTAATTTCAACTCGATACCTCTTCGCGATTCCGAGATAAAGGGTTTTGAGAGATAGACACTTTGGACAACAAAGTGATCTTATAAGGGTTCTGTTTTTTCTTTTTAACCCTAAAAACTTTTAGAAAATCGCGTTCTTTTTTTGTTGCAATCTAATCTTTTATGTCACTCTTAGCGCCATAGAACTAAAGATTTTTCTACAGCAGCTGGCCAAGTGGGCGGCGAGCGGACTACTCGTACGTACTCGTCTTATCAAAGGGCACCAGGCCTGTTTTAATGCAGCTTTTGCAGCAGGCCATGTGGTCTGCGAACGGGATACGTTGTATGAATCATGGTACGAGCGGGCCACATAGTATTTTTAATATCTATTCAAGCGGCCAAGTGAGCGCGCGCGGGTCACCTTGAAAACTTTACCAGCAGACCTGGCGATACGCCGTGGACCCACAAAATTTACGAAAATATGTTTAAAATGTAAGGGTTTAAACCCTTCTAAATTTGATTGGGCTGTGTCTTCATGAGAGAAAATGCATTTTGTGTATTGTGGTGGCCAGTTTGCGAGCCGACCTCAAACATATGGCGGGATTTTTATATATTTTGAATTGGTACAGTGTTCTCAATATAATATTTACGTAAATATTCAATATTCCCTATGTATACATCATTGGTTTCTTTTTAAAATAGTTCTTGCTAAAAAAGCCTAAGTTTTTTATGTTACTGATAATTTTTGCGCAATAAAACTCATCTCGTAGAGACTTTATCGTCACCCAGAGGTATCGTAGTATACATACCCGTAGACTCCGGGTCATACCCGGAGATGTAGCAGCCCTAGTTGTGACCCATCTGTACATCGCCAGTGGCCAGTGTCGCGCGGTGGCGACAAAGGCCACTGGCAATGACACTAAATACACTATTGTGTACGAGTATGAATTGTATTTTAATGTTAATATCGGCTCCATAGCTCTCTAAAGTGTTACCGTACTATCAGAAGGCTGGTGCCTACTAACGACAAATAAAACAGTTTGACAGAGCAAGGCGAAGACGTATCAGATGACGAAGCTGAAGCCGGACCCAGCACAGCCCGACCACCGCCACAAAATCCCAATGATGAGTTTGATTTTGAAAAATATGATGAAGAAGAACCAAGTAAGTGATGAGATAACAGACATGCTGAATATATGGACTGTGTTTAGAGAGACTGAACGAAGCAATATTTAATGAAACACAAAAACGACATTTTAAATTCTTATCATTAAATCACATTTTCTGTAGCTATCAATGTAATCACTTGATTTATTCTTACATAACAATAAAAGTGAACATTAACACGTTGCTGACAGTAAAATTACATTTTTTTTTAGAACATAACGTTTCTTTAAACCTACATAGGTAACATCCTTACGACTAATGCATTTAAATAAGGCTGATGATTATATTTCTCACAGTATACAGGCTTAATATTTATATATAATACCAATTCCTCAGGTAATCCAATTGGCTTAGGAACTGTGGCCACTGTACCTAATTTGGGTGATTTGGGTGAGAATGTTCAAATTAGGGTAAGTAACAAGGAACGTACTTGTAATAAATAGTCATTATTAAGCAGGCGATTTTCCAATATGACACTATCTGCCAACCAACTTGATTTATATTTTTGTAACTTGTAGGAGCAGTAACAAAGGGTAGGGGTCGGGTTGCATAAAGTTTAAAGGCATACTTTTGATACGCATACGTGTATTCGTCATACTCATCATTACGCATTACTGTAAATAGTCATACATTTATGCGCATAACGTTTTGAATCATAATGTTTAAGAACATACTGTGTAAATGGGCATACAGTTGATGCGCATAAAATGATTTAAGCATACTTTGTCATGGTCATACATTGATTACTCATAAAACAATGTAACCATACTTTATAAACGCATACATTGCAAAACGCATGATCAAGTCGGTTCATCATCGCAAGTCGGATCTAGCCAAGTCGGGTTTCAGGTCATAAAAAAATAACCTAAACCTAACCCAACCAAGTCGGATCTAGCCAAGTCGGGTTTCGGGTCTTAAAAAAAATAACCTAGTCCTAACCTAACCAAGTCGGATTTTGGGTCATAAAAAAAAATAACCTAATCCAACCAAGTCGGATCTGAATCTGACCTATATAATATATTGATTGAAAAGTGTATGACATTTGCAATTATTACTAAAAATAACTATAATTATCAATATTATGACTAAATAAATGTATGACATACGACATTATGGCTAAAACAATTATGACGTACAGAAATTATGACATCGTACTATTTATGCCAAAAAAATATTATGCGTAGCAACTTTATGCGTAAACTGTTATGACAATCGATATTATGACAATAGTTGTTATGCGACCAGAGGGCCCCCAGTGTCCAGACTTAATTAATTCCACACCAAATACAAGTAAAAAAATGCGGTATATTGCGTTTGATGATCATTAAAAATACATAACAAAGGCATATTTTTGATGTATTTAAACAAGCTTAAGAGGTCTTATTCCTTTTGAGATTTAATTTATTCTTATTTTGACAAATTTGATAATTTCAAACAAGTTTTTGAAGTCAGTAATACTTTTTCCAGAGTTTCATGCTTTTCTTGCGTGTAGTCGAAAATAATTTAAAATATATTGCGTGAATTTTGTCAAATTCGAGTAGTTTTTGAAACAAAAATTATCAATGTAAAATTCAAACTGTCGGTTTCAATCATAAATACCAATAAATCGCAATGATCCTGTTCTAAGTAGTAACATTGATAATCTATATATATAAAAGAAGAAGTCCTGACTGACTCATCAACGCACAGCCGAAACTACCAATGTTAGAGAGTTGATTTTTGCACAGTAGGTTACTTTTATAACGTGGGCTAGAGATAAGAAGCGATTTTGAAAAATTCAATCCCTAAGGGTGTTAAAAAGGGGTGCAAAGTTTGTATGGGATACAAGTTTTTTTTAAAGCTAGGAACTTGAAACTTTGTTAAAAGATATTAAAATAAAATAAAAGAAAACTTATTTCAGCGTTTTTGAAAATTCATCCCCTAAGATGGTAAAAAAGGGGTTGAAAGTTTGTATGGAGATCAAGTATTTTTTTGGGCGCGGGACTTGAATTTTTGTTTAAAGGTACACTATCAGAATACAAGAAAAGTAATTTCAGCGTTTTCAAAAATTCGTCCCCTAAAAGGGTTAAAAAGGGGTTGAAAGTTTGTATGAAGATCAAACAGTTTTTTGAGTGCGGGCTTGAAACTTTATATAAAGGCATTTTAGTAGAATATAAGAAAAATTATTTTACCGTTTTTGAAAACTCAGCGCTGAAGGTGGTGAAAAAAGGGTTGAAAATTTGTATGAAGATGAAACATTTTATTGAGACCTGAAACTTTGTATATAAACGCATATTATTCGAATCCAAGAATTTATAAACGTATTATTATTAAACTCATCGAATTTAGTAAGGCTGTTCGTTCGTAGACGTACTTGAGTTCCATAATAATTCCACGTTTAAGGCAATTGAGTATACAACCATTTGAATTATATTAAATATTTTACTATCGTGTTTATATACATACATATGCGGTTATATGCATTATTATTATTATGCGTATTGTTATCAAACTCATCGAATTTAGTAAAGCTATTCGTTCCTAGATGGCACTAGCTGTACTTGATCTCACAATGATTCGCGTAATTAGAGCAATTTAGCCGAAAACATACTAAAAAGCGGCCAAGAGCGAGTTGGACTCGCGTACGAAGGGTTGAAGGGAATGGTACCGTTACGTAAAAATGGCAAAAAAGTCACGTTTATTGTATGAGAGCCGCACTTCAATATTTATTATTTGTTGAATCAGCCTACATCACAACAGCAACCAACATCAAAATCCACTTGACTTAAATCTCATACAACTTGCAAAAATTGAAAAGTAATTTCAACATTGCTTAGATCTGAAATTAATAAAGATGTAAAATGTTCAAGATTAAGATTCCACGCGGACGAAGTCACGGGCAACACAGCTAGGGGGGTTAAATAGGGGTGCAATGTTTATATGGGAGAAACTAAATTTTTTTAACTAGAGACTTGAAACTTTGTAGAAAGCTTACTTAATCAAATACAAAAAAGTGATTTCAGCGTTTTAAAAATTCTGCCCCTAAGGGGGTGAAATAGGGGTGCAAAGTTTGTATGATACTCTTCATTAAACTGCTTCCATCTCTCGATTACCAGTGCTGAGTTTATGATTGTTTTAACAGCCTTACGATATTTAACTTTTTTTTTTAATCTCACTCAAATAACTAAGATCGCCATTTTCTTCAAAGATTAAAAGCATCAGGTAACTGACGGAATAAGTATTAAGCATCCTGCAAACAATTCCCGTACCTAATCTAATTGGAAAATCTTCTAAAATTCTTTAACAATTGCATATCAGTGTCTGCCACTGTTTGAAATGTAATATGTCTAGACCATAACTAAGAATCAAATTCACATACCTATTTTAATATTTTTGTCGTCATCAAAAATCTACGCGGACGAAGTCGCGGGCGGCCGCTAGTCTATATATATAAAAGAAGAAGTCCTTAATGACTCATCAACGCACAGCCGAAACTACTTATGTTAGAGAGTTGATTTTTGCACAGTAGGTAACTTTTATAACGTGGGCTAGAGATAAGAAGCGATTTTGAAAAAGTCAATCCCTAAGGGTGTTAAAAAGGGGTGCAAAGTTTGTATGGGATACAAGTTTTTTTTAAAGCTAGGAACTTGAAACTTCGTCAGAAGATATTAAAATAAAATAAAAGAAAACTGATTTCAGCGTTTTTGAAAATTCATCCCCTAAGGTGGTAAAACAGGGGTTGAAAATTTGTATGGAGATCAAGTATTTTTTTGAGCGCGGGACTTGAATCTTTGTGTAAAAGCATACTATTAAAATACAAGAAAAGTCATTTTAGCGTTTTCAAAAATTCGACCCCTAAAAGGGTAAAAAAGGGGTTTAAAGTTTGTATGGAGCTCAAACCTTTTCTTGAGCGTGGGACTTTAAACTTTGTATAAAGGCACATAATTAAAATACAAGGGAAGTAATTTCAGCGTTTTCAATAATTCGTCCCCTAAAATGGTTAAAAAGGGTTGAAATTTTGATTCCATTACAAATTCTTTGACCAAGGCATATATAATAATAACAAAATAACATTTATTTAACGTCATTATAAATTCAACCTCTAAGAGGGTTAAAAGGGGGATGAAAGTTTGTCTCGGGGTTCAATTTTAATTTTAAGCTAGGAACTTGAAACTTTGTAAATAGGTATTAAAATAAAATAAAAGAAAACTGATTTAAGTGTTTTTGAAAATTCATCCCTGAAACTGGTAAATAATGAGTTGAAACTTCGAATGGAGATCAAACCTTTTTCTGAGCGCGGGACTTTAAACTTTGTATTAGTGCATACAGGAAAAGAAATTTCAGCGTTTTTGAAAATTCAGCCCTGAAGGTGGTGAAAAGGGGTTGAAAGTTTGTATGAAGATTAAAAAAATTTTTGAGTGTGGGACTTGAAACTTTAAATAGAGGCGTATTATTAGAATACAAAAAAAGTGATTCAGCGTTTTTGAAAATGTATGTAGCCCTGAAGATGGTGAAAAATTGGGCAAGTGCGAGTCCGACTCGCGCATGAAGGGTTCCGTACCTATATATATATATATATATATATATATAACAAGTTTGTTGTATGGGAGCCCCCCTTAAATATTTATTTTATTTTATTTTTAGTATTTGCTGTTATAGCGGCATAATACATAATACATCATCTGTGAAAATTTCAACTGTCTAGCTATCACCGTTCTTGAGATACAGCCTGGTGACAGATGGACGGACGGACGGACGGACAGCGAAGTCTCAGTAATAGGGTCCCGTTTTTACCCTTTGGGTACGGAACCCTAAAAAGGGGTTGAATGTTTGGAATGGAATGGAGATCAAACCTTTTCTTGAGCGCCGGACTTGAAACTTTGTATAAAGGCATATAATTAGAAATCAAAAAAAGTAACTTCAGCGTTTTTGAAAATTCAACCCCTGAGGCGGTAAAAAGGAGGTTGATAGTTTGTATTGGGATCAAACATTTTTTTGAGCGCAGGACTTGAAACTTTGTATAAGGGCATATTATCAGAATACAAGAAAAGTGAATTCGTTTTTGAAAATTCAGCCCAGAAGGTGGTCAAAAAGGGTTTGAAAATTTGTTTGAAGATCAAATATTTATTTTGAGTGCGGGACTTGAAACCTGAGTTCATAATGATTCCGCGTAATTAGAGCAATTAAGCCGAAAAAAAAACTAAAAAGAGGCCAAGAGCGAGTCGAACTCGCGTACGAAGTTTGGTACCATTCATTGCGTATAAAATGGCAAAAAAAAACACGTTTATCGTATGGGAGCAGCACTTCAATATTTATTATTATTTATTTTTTGTTGAATTACAGTAACCAACATCAAAATCATCAACTTGCAAAAAAAGAAAAGTAATTTCAACATTGTTTAGATCTGAAAATAATATAATAAAGATGTAAACTGTTCAAGATAAGATTCCACGTGGACGAAGTCGCGGGCAACAGCTATAGTCTATATATATAAAAGAAGAAGTCCTGACTGACTCATCAACGCACAGCCGAAACTGCCGATGTTAGAGAGTTGATTTTTGCACAGTAGGTTACTTTTATAACGTGGGCTAGGGATAAGAAGGGATTTTTGGAAATACCTCCCCTAAGAGGTTTAAATAGGGGTGCAAAGTTTGTATGGGGTAAACTTTGTTTTTGGAGTTAGAGACTTGAAACTTTGTAGAATGATTACTTATTCAAAAACACAAAAAGTACTTTCAGCGTTTTAGAAAACTTCACCCCTAAGGGGGTTAAAAAGGGGTGCAATGTTTATATGGGAGAAACTTTATTTTTTGAACTAGAGACTTGAAACTTTGTAGATAGCTTACTTAATCAAATTCAAAAAAAGTAATTTCAGCGTTTTGGAAAATTTCACCTCTAAGGGGGTTAAAAAGGGGTGCAAAGTTTGTATGGGGAACACCGCTAATGTTGTTTATAAAGAAGTGTGACGCTAACGTTATCAGTTTATGTATTTTTTATTTCCTGTCTACTACCCAGTGACTACGTCCTTTTTTAAAACGAACTTGCACCCCCTTTTCTATGGTTGACTGTCAACAATATTTTCTTAGTGCTGTCTCTTAATTATTGTATTCCAAACTTTATGTGTTCCTATATTTAGTGAGTTGTCTATCAGCACATGAATAATTTATACTTTATATACCTATTCTTACTTTATTTAGCTTCTTGAGAGATATAGAGAACTATAGCACCAGAATATATTGAATCACTCTTCAATCAATACTACTAGCCTATGTAGACCAAAATAGTAATCGCATCATTAAATTCGTTTATGTGCATTTAGTTTTTAATGGTCACATTTCAGCATTTTCTTTAAACACTAGCCTTTTTAATAACTGGGTCTGCTAGACCATTTAGAAACATTTTGGCCAGCCTCGGGAACTCCGCCACACCACTCTTTTCGTTTAATAGGCAGGCCGGCGTGTACAAATACCAGTGCTGCCTTCTTATGAAAAGAGGTCATTATTTATTATTGTTATGAAATAAAGTTTATTATTTATTATTATTGAAAGAGACACTCTTCATTAAACTGCCTCCATCTCTCGATTTCCAGTGCTGAGTTTAAGATTGTTTTAACAGCCTTACGATATTTAACATTTTTTTTTTTATCTCACTCATAATAACTAAGATCCCCATTTTCTAACTCCAAATCCATGCGTCGCTCTATATCTTGCAGTCATTTTTGCCAAAGATTAAAAGCATCAGGTAACAGACGGAGTAAATATTAAGCATCCTGCAAACAATTCCCGTAATCTAATTGGAAAATCTTCAAAAATTCTTTAACAATTGCGTTGTCTAGACCATTTTAACTAAGAATAAAATTCACTTACCTATTTTAATATCTTTGTCATCATCAAAAATCTACGCGGACGAAGTCGCGGGCGGCCGCTAGTATGTTCATAAACATGTTTGATCATAGAGAAAAATGTCTAAAACAATCAGCATTTTTGAAAGGAGAACGAGCCTTTACTTACCCTCTGAAAACTCTAAGAAAGTGTATTTTGTTTTGTATTCCTCCTGAGTAGGGTTACCATACGTCCGGATTTGTCCGGACATGTCCGGACTTTTCGACTCTTGTCCGGACTTTGTCCGGCCCTTTAATTTGTCCGGCTTTTTTCAAATAAGTTGGAATAATGAGAAAACCCCGCCCGCACCCCGCACCTACCCCCTCGCAAATCTCGCAATGCGAGCGTCTACCTACTACCATGCCTACCTATTTTGGTGACTAAAAAGTCCGGACTTTTTTCGATTCGTCCGGCTTTTTGCCAGGACTTTTCAAATTCCTAAATGGTAACCCTACTCCTGAGACACCTTGTATAGAAAGTGTAGGTATGTATCTTTAATGTAACATTACAGACTGATGGTCCTGACAGTGACGAGGAGGATGATATAATCAAACCCAGTGACAACCTCCTGCTAGTAGGCCATGTGGAAAGCGATGCCAGCGTTTTGGAAGTGTACAGTAAGTTCTTATTTTCATAATTATTGTTTAATTGGAGGCTTTCGAGTTCTGTTCCTGCCACTTCCATAGTGCGTGCGCTCCCTTCATTTCACCCCGCTGTCGTGGGCGTCACCCGCACACCATGGGAGAGTCAAGTATACATTTTCTATTTTATTCTATATTAATTAATATTAGTGGCTCGCGATGTCTACAGCTCATTAGCTGTACAAGTCGCGATAATTTCCGAAAGGACTGAAATATGTTTTTTTTTACGTCTGCGACCTCCATAACGCCGCTATTATAAAAATGAAACTAAAAACTGACTTAACAAAAAATCTATATAATTATTAACCTGCTCACATAATTTTACGAGAAACTGTTAAAATATGTACCCACTAAGCGAGAACAGTGGAAAATCCGGAAAAACGGACATTCGAACATAATATACGATTTTTTTTTGGCCAATCTGTAAAAGAGACGTCTCGCTCGCTCGATCAAAAAACAATCACTCGTCACCTCATCAAATCAGCCCGTCTAGCACAACTATGCTTCGCGAAAGCGAATCGTGTCGCGCGAGATAGCGCTACCCGTCACTCTCTCACATTACTGCACAGAAAGAGACGGGTAAATATCTCGCCCGAGAAATGGTCGCGTATGATAGTTATGCTTATGCTAGAAGTACAGACGTCACATTATCCTAATGTCAGAGACAAAGTATGTTTTAAAATGTACGGTAAAGGAGACTGAAACACGCACCTTTTTAAGCTTAAAAGCTTTATTATCTTATCATTGTGACAAGAGCAAACAGCTACGTTTTTCAATTTCCTTGACTGTACCTACACACTTACATTTGAATTTGATGCTGACTTTAATAGGGTAAAACACCATTCTCCGCTGCTGCGGAATAAATAAATAAATATTATGGGACAACCTTACACAAATCGACTTGGTCCCAAAGCAAAGCTTGTATAGTCTAAATGAAGTCATTTTGGCACAAGGTACAAACAACCGTATACATGTAAATTTAAGGTCGTTTCTCACTTGTGCCAGTTTCACATAATTTGATCTTAGAATTCCGAATATGGGTACAAAACGAATAATTATACCTACATAATATATTTTTATATATATAGATATAACATCCACGACCCAGGAACAAGTATTTGAGTTCATCACACAGTTATTTGCCCCGGCCGGGATTGGAACCCAGGACCGCCTTCAGGTGCACTACATATTGCTCCAACCGCGCTGTCATCGTCGATTTAATCTGTTATGCAGGTGCAATGTAACGCGTTATTATGAATGTTTTTGTCCAATATGTTTTCACCACCTTCTTGACAATTGGTTAACGATTAATTTTATTTGTTGCACAGTTTTCAACAAAGAAGAGGATTCATTCTATGTACACCATGATATTGTCTTGCCGTGGTTCCCGCTGTGCATAGAGTGGCTCAGCCATGATCCGTCAGACACAAAACCAGGTACAGCATCTTTTGTATACTTTCATCCTTTGCTATTATCTTTTAACAAAACATGAATTTTAAGTTATAACTTAAAATATATGCCTTATTCCTTTTAAAATTATTATTTTTTCTCATTATGACAATATATTGATAATTTCAGCCAACTTTTTAAAGTGAATAATACTTTTCCCGGAGTTCGAGATAGAGATAGAGTAAAATAGCTATTTCATGCTTTCATTGCGTGCAGTCGAGTTTTATGTCGAGTCGAGAACCAGTTTTATGCGCGACTTTTGTCAATATCGAGTAGTTTTTAAATCAATAATTATCAATGAAAAATTCACACTGGAGGTTTGAGATATATATAACACTAATAGTGAGTAACATTAATAATATGTTAAGAAACATGTTTGTTCATTGAGAAAAATGTCTTACCAATCAGCATTTTTGAACGGGTAAGGAGCCTTATTATTATATAAAAGTATACCCTGCAGCAAAGCAGGGTTCAATTAATTCAATATCGGTTTATATGGTTAAAGTTACATTCGTGACCAGGTAATCTTTGCGCTTTGGGTGGCATGGACCCTGTCATCCAGGTGTGGGACCTAGATATCGAGAACTGCCTCGAACCAGCATTCAAGCTCGGTAAGAAACCCAACAAGAAGAAGAAGTCAAAGAGAGTTGGACACAAAAATGCAGTGTTGGACATGTCCTGGAACCGAAATTTTACGTGAGTACAATTTACTCAACTGATTTGGATTAAACTGATCTTCGTGCAGCCTTGGTGGACTTGGTGATATTTTTCCTTGTTTCAGACATGTGTTGGGAAGCGGTTCTGCAGACAACACAGTGCTGCTCTGGGATCTTGACCAGGGCATTCCGCACACCAAACTGGAATATTTTCAGGACAAAGTGAGTAATCTAGTCTGAATTAACATTAACTCTGATGAATTGAAAGCATTCGATTATTGGATTTCATAGCGGGTTGGTATATTCAATTCGATCAAAGCTCCATAAATAACTCGATGTGAAATTATGGCACTATTCTTTTTAATTTTTGTAGTTAATCAGAGTGTTTTAGTACTACAGCAACTAGTGCTATGACATTTCCGAAATTTATTTAGTTCTGCTCTTGTAACTCGCTGCCAACGTAATGTAATTTTAGGCCGCTAATGCAAAGTTTTACGCGTGGCTAATGTTAATCATTATAAAGAGAAGAGATTACAATTTGAATTTAATCTATACTATTACGAAATTCTAAAATTGTATCGAAAATCAGTTTTCTATGTAGAGTGGTCATTATTAGAAATAATAGCGCGATGCAGAATTTGTCCGGGTGCTCGGTGCCAGCCGTACAGCGCCATTTGTTGCAGATATATTTCGTACTTATCGCGAGGAAACGGCTAGACGGATCTTAACCAATTTTGATACAGGGATAGCTAGAAATCGGAAGATGGATATAGGACAGGTACTTTTACCCCACTACGGTAAAGAAAAAGGTTTTATACGGACTAAATTGCGGGCACCTTCCAGTAATCAATCTATCACTTTGTGAGAAAATGCCAAAAACTAATCACTTGCTGCTGGCAACCCCGAAACCAGAGCCGGGCTATGCCAGGCCAGGCCGCCGGCCGACTGGTAAATGCCAACTTAAATGTATGGTCAGTCCGACGTTATACAGTTAGGTGCTTAATTGAGTCCGAATTCGATTAAATAAACGGCAAACGATATAAAAAATATTTAAATTTAAATGTTTTATTATATACAATATCACTCCTAGAAATGAGCTACTCGTACAAAACTGCCTAACAAATTTTTATCATGTATGTAGTATTTCTTATCATGTATTTTTAGTTTTTATCTATTGAAAACTAAAAAACTGTAGGTACATTTTATGCTTTTCTATTTTCCTAATATGTTTTTTTTACGTATACGTCAAACTAGAAAACTCTTACGAATGAATCTGATTCACCTCTTACGGTATGTTAATCAGATACATTCTAGGTAATTATAGGTGACAAAGAGATCGGTACAAAAGTGAGTCAGTGTAAAGTAAATAAGTATACACACTGATTGGTGGACACCTTTTGCAACACAGTGGAACCCTGCAATAATTACAAAAATATGTGTCTAATTCTGGCAGTTGCGTGCTCATTTTAAAGAAGCCGGAATCACCTATTTTAACCAGTTCAAATTTTTGGGGTTGTCTTATTAAAAAAAACTCCATAAACAAAAACATATAGAGTAGCGGCAAAAGATTTAGTATTATATCTGTGTATTTTGTATGAATGATGCCAGAGTTTCACCATCACAATAGATTTTATAACAAAATGCTAACCTGCCCTTTCACTTTTAACAAATAAACCGTTTATTTTTCTGTCTAAATAGTTATTTCAATCACAGTAGGCGACATTGCGTGCATTTTTTTTAAATATGCGTTTTTATCATTTCACATTCAGTACTATTTAAAAGTTTTAAATATAATAATTGTAAGTTACACTGTTCTTGATAACTGTTTTCGTTTGTCAGTTTTTTCTCTCTTGTGTCGTTGTGTAAAGCAAAGGTGTTACTGTTTTGTTGTTGATCCTCACTGGCGCAGCTGTCTGAATTAATGTTAATTTCTTGGAAATTTCATAAAAAATAACCGATGGATCAGACAAATAGCCATGGAAAAGGGTCGGTGCTTTATTAAATGATAATGTCACCATAGAGATAAAATGCTTGCTTGATTTGAAAATAGATAACGGCAGAATATCCCTACAATGCATGTTAACGAATAATGTTGCAACGTAAACAATTTAATTGAAGATGCATATCAAAGTAGTGGTGTAACTGTGTAGTCAGGAGCACAACTGAGGCAACGGTCACTGTATTACAGTTGCCGAGAAACTTCTTGAGCCTAACCTTGACTGCGCAGTAGCCGATTTACGTACAAATATGCATGCGCAGATCCGCCATTTTGGGTCAAGAAGTTTCTCGGCAATTGTATATGTCGTGCTACAGGTGCAGTCGCTGAGCTTCCACGCGCGCGAGGCGCAGACGCTGGTGTCGGGCGCGTGCGACGGGTTCGCGCGCGTGTCGGACTGCCGCGACTCCGCCGCGCACCGCTCCTGGCACCTCGGCCCGGAGATCGAGCGCGTCGCCTGGGACCCGCACAACCCGTACTGTTTTGCGGTCAGTTCACACTATTTCCCTTGCAACCGACTTATTATAATTAACACTTCTGTTTAGGCCAGTTACCTGTTACCCGTCGAGCCCGTCCGGGCAATTAAAAACGTCTACTGTAACGTAACTCTACTGCAAAACAGACAAGAAACGTTATTACTTCATAGCATTGGTTTGAATGGGATATAGGTATAATGTTCTGTTTTACTTAATCAAGTTCTCGCTAACCTTACATTATTTAAAAACTGAATACCAGTACAGTATCTTGTAAAATTAATGAATATTACCTAAGGTATTTTCGCGTGGCGGCAAAGAAAAAGCTATACTTAAATTTATATGATCCGTTTTGTTTGTTGATGCCTGTGCCTACTGAATGCTAGTTGTTGTTGCAGGCGACCAACAACGAGGGTCGTGTGGCGTACGTGGACGTGCGGAACGACCAGCCCGTGTGGAACTTCCCTGCACACGACAAGGAGATCACAGGTACATACACATACAAGTTTCAACTAATACTAGAAGGTGCGAACTCCGTCCGCTCTTTTTTTGCTTGTCCGTAGTCGGGTAATATGTATCCTATAACCATCTGGAGATGCGCAGCTACCCGTGTACCAAAATAAATTTGAAATCGATGCGTGTGACGGCGTGATGAGACTGTTAAGAGTACTACTAGTATAATTTATTTACAATTTTACGATATTATATATTATAATACGTATGTCCTGTTTATTTGTGCTTTTATGGAAGAAACATTTTTCTTTCCTTCTTTCTTTAATAAGATAATCTCACTGCACTATTATAAATATTCCTTTCAATTAAAAAACACTACATTCAGTGATTTGAGATTTTCTTATCTTCAATTAATCTGCGTTTTACCACTATACATTTTTTGAAACTAGTTTTACTTAATTAAATATAAAAACCCCACTTATGTCCCGTTTTTAGGTCTAATTCTCAGCGAAATTCCCGGCCTAATGGTAACAGTCAGCACGGACGGCAAACTCAAGACCTGGGATATCCAAAGGTATGTGTATTTGTAAAGCGATAAATGGCATTTAAAACATTAGATACCTACTAGAAGGCACTTATTTTGGGCGGTTAGCTTTACGTTTCACTGTAGTCGGGTAATTAATATGTGGGCATGTAGGGGACGTGCACAAGGACCGCGCTGCCGACTGGTGCCGCTAATCTGAATTTCACCTTATTATTTATTACGTGATAAGGGGAATGGATGAAAAAATAAACTAGATTGTTTGTTTATAGGTAGGAATAGCCTAACATTCCTAGGAAAGAGTAACAGATTTTTTTGTAAAAAAAAAAAGACTTAAGTAGTTTTACATAGAAAACTATCGTGAGTCTCAGACATATTAAAATATTGAAACGGGTTTACTCACGTCGTAGAAGTCGAATAACGCGCGCTAACGGTACGCGATTCATCATCAGGAGAGACGATCAGTCGCGGCGGCGGCCAACCGAACACGCTGTGTTCGACTTCTACGACGCGAGTAAACCCGTTTAAATATTTTAATAATGAAGTAGTTATTTGTGCAAAAAGAGAGCAAAATTGTTTTTTGTTGCGAGTGCTCATTTCGAGTCCCGAGCAAGGGAAGGATTCTATGTTTGAATTACGATCGTAGCGAGAACATATTCGATTTTTTGTGCTTGTTCTTCCAACCATTCACGTAGTAGCATGTTTATGGTTTTTGTTGCTGATTTTAATGATATTATTTATTAGAAGAGATACCTGCTGCTTATAAAGGACCAATAATATAATTTAATTGAAATTATACACGTTCCAACACTGTACCAGTCCCTTAGAATCACCACGGTAATCATTATTTGATCAAATTCGAAGATTTAGCAGATACATTACGTGTTTATTTACTATTACGAGATTTTGTTTATGTTTTGATTTAATATTCTTTCTCGTAAAGCACCAAACAAAAAAAAACAAAAGAAAATAATAAGATAACAGTTTGAATTTGAACTCGATAATTTTTAGGGCTCCGTATAGGGTCCTGTTTAGGGCGCCTAGCGTTAGCGACTGAACCATAGAGCGCGGGGAATGCGTATTTAGATCGGCGCGCGGCTGCTATAGTAAAAAAATATGGAAAATTAAAAGCATTTTTTGATAAATCTGGACCTTTAATACCAAACAATAATTGAAATATTTGATGCAGACAAATTGTAATGTAAACATTCATCTTAGAATAGATTTCCATTGTTAAAGTATAAAAAAACAGTTAACGCCTGCTTGCGATTTTACAATTTTCGTCCAACTTTACTTAGTTCTCTAGGGTAAAATATTAATAATCTTATAATTTTTTCACGGAGAAGTTGTTAACACATTCTTTGAAGTGCTAAATATATGGTTTAGAAATGGATTAAACAACTAGTGTTGACGTTATCTACTTAACGGCAACTGCCTATTTTTTCACATTTCGCTCGGCGCAGTCTTAATGGTATCGGAATGTGTTCTTATTTGAAGTCGGATTCGAAAATCCAATTTCTTATCCATATGTTTTCATCCCTCTCTTTTACATATAGATATGAAAGAGGCAGGGTGCAGCGAAGTTCGAATGAACCGAATTGTATAACAAACCGGTGGCTGTTAAATGACAATTCATGGCCAAAAATTAAAAAAAAACTACGAAACAAAATCGCGTTTTGTCTAAACTTGTTTCCCTTTTTTGTAAAGCATTACAGTTGCCGAGAAACTTCTTGAGCCTAACCTTGACTGCGCAGTAGCCGATTTACGTACAAATATGCATGCGCAGATCCGCCATTTTGGGTCAAGAAGTTTCTCGGCAACTGTAATAACCTGGGCACAGGAGCCCGCCGGCGCAGATCAGCGAGCGCGCGAGCCGCGTGGGGCAGGCGCTGTGTGCGGCCGCCTGTCCCGAGGCGCCCTACTCGGTGGCGCTCGGCGGCGACAACAAGGAGTGCTTCATCGAGACCGTCGACCTCGCCGCCAACGAACAAGGTATATTATACACAGAACTCTCGTTTAAGGCTCCTTGTCCGTTCAAAAGATTGCTTTAGACATTTTTCTCTATTCTCAAAAAAAATCTCAATGTTACTATTCCTTAGAACAGAGCTATTGCGATTTGTTGAATATTTGAAACCTACGTTTGAATGTTTCATTGATAATTTTTGTTTCAAAAACTACTCGAAATCGACATTATTCACGCAGACAACTGGTATTTTCAACTTATTTTCGTCTGCACGCAATGGAAGCTATGTTACTATCGGAAAAGATTCACTTCAAAATAATATTAAAAAAAAGGAATTAGGCCTCTTAACTGTATGGTAGTTGTGTACACTATCTTCAAGAAGTGGTAAAATTGCTATACTTATATTATAACGAGGAACTCCCAGTAACTTTTACTACATTCCAAGAAATATTTCGGAGCATGTTGAAGAAAATCGTATTAACTTGTATGTGATGGCTTGCAGTGACGAGTTGCTTTGGCGCGCGCGCTGGCACGAGCGCCGTCGCCTCCGGTGACGCCATGGAGACATAAATCATTAGAGCTATATATTATATGTTTTCGTTGATTACTTGCTTTACTATTATTCATTTACGGTAAATCCTTTTAAGTAATATTGGTATGCAACCTTTTTTCTCTAAACTTTCAATATGGAACTTGCTAATTATACAAATTGATATCACATAGCAGGTTTTTGATACCGAAGCGAAATAATTCGTTAATATTCCGTTATAGTGTTATTGATATTTCAGATATTTGTATTGTACCTTAGGTATAGATGCTAAATAAAATATGGCTAAAATATGACGCATTTAAACGGGTAAATAAATACGCGTCAACTGTGTGATTGCGCCATCGGCGAAAAGTTTTACTGTTGCATTAAGTTTTGTCGTTGTGTTACTTATTGACAGAACGAAATAGAAACACGAAGCATTTAGTGTTAAATGCTGCGTGGCAGTTTTCAGAGTGTAAACATGACTAACAGAGAACCTAAACATTTTGTAGTCGTTATAGGCATATTATGGAATTAGGTATAGGATGGACATTTTATTAAGTACTACGTAAGGATAGTCTTGCAAACTTGTCATATTTATTAACGGTTAAGTAGAAAGTGGTTTTCATACAACTGAGATGAAGCGAAGACTAAAGTTATTTACAACTACATAGACTTAGTGTTCAATCAAGAATTCTGTTATTAGACAAGTTCAGTATAATGTATTAGGGTTACTAGTATTAAGTTGATTACTATCTGATTATACGAGTATATGAATACCGTTCGCCGACCACATGAACGTTTGTCAAATAAGACTGAATGTGACAAAAATAAGTATTGTCGTCATACGTATAAAGTTTGTCTCCCCCTCTCAACGCCAGTCATGTTCATACCCTGACAAATCCCACGTATGCAAATAAGGTATTCGTAATATTGTATTCTTATAGTCCTTGAGACAATTTTACTCAAGCGTTTGTATAACCTTTATGAAAAAATGTTAGTATATTAAGAAGTCTACATAGTAGAGTAACTAGTAAAGATCGAATATATTGATGTTTATATGTATACCCTAGAACAGATTGTTGTAATAAAAGTATTCTCGGCAACGGTTTGTTTTACTGTGTGGTTAAGAATTCGGAGGTCGAATTGTTACGTAAAGTGCTCATTAAGCAATAGCTTAATACCTAATAAGGTACGATGCATTTCCTGCTAGAGTCTATTGTTTTTGAAGTCCCATTTTGGCATACTATGGTTTTGGCATACTACATTGGAGTATACGGCCAAAATATAAAATTTCCATTAACATTTTCGCACCAGGAACTCTCACCGCCAAAAATCATCTTTGCTTTTGCTACATAGCTACAGTCCGTGAGCACTAAGAATGCAATTCGGGGTTTAGAAAGGGACGTAACGTCGATGACACGCTTATGTGATATTGCTGTTCTGATTTCTCAATGGCAGACAAAACTTTTTAAACATACGTTAAAAAGTAAATTAAAGAAGAATCATCGAAGCATTATACTTAAAATTTGATTGATAACTTTGCTGCAAATTGACTTCTTATCATAATCTAAACAAAAATAATCTATAGGTAATATAACTGAATTTCGTCTGCGATTACTCGTATTAGAGGGTGCAGTGTCACAACTTCATTTACCACTTCTGTCAGATATTATGTTGAGCTGATAATACCTATAATGTATTTTATTAAAATATTTACAGTTATTAGTTTTCTAAAAAATAAAATTATCCTCCTCTTGATAGAAATATTTCGTCTGTTGACAACCAAAACTCACTGAGTAACAAATACCTCCTTAAATAAAGCTCGTATCTCGGTGTCAAATTGGTGTCAAACATAGATATAGTATAGTAGTTAGTGTCAAACTACAAACTAGTTACGAGGTTTTGAAGGGTAGTGACAGAAATTTTAGTGTGTTTTGTTTTGGTTGTCACCAGGCGATTAATAAGCACTACATACAATTTCGGGGGGCTTCCGGTTCGTGACTTAAGATGGCCGCATGCGTTTAAGTTTCATTGTTCATTATTTATTCATTTTCGTTGTTCAATGTGTAGTATTGATAGCGTATTGTGCAGTGATCTAACGTATGAGTGAATAGCTAATGAAGAATTCAACTTGAAGCGTTCATAGCCCTTCCTGGGTCAAGGCCCGATAGTCCGCGTGGTTTTTTGTAAATCGCTATCACTTTACAAAAAGCACGATTTTTTCAACTCACCGTACAACGTGGTATCAATCCTCTATCTAGTCGCCTAGTGCGATTGGCAACGAGACATTGGCAGTAATGGTCGCTTAACTGTGACCGGTTGCCATTTAAAAAAAAAATAGAATAGAATACAATTTCGGGTGAATGGCTATTTACAGGAATACCTTTCTTGAGGCGAGTCCCCATGAATACCAATTGTACGAAAATATGAAATTAAATAACACCTAATGGTGGTGGTACTAACTGCTCTATATAATTCAAGGCTTAAAAATGCTTCTGCACTCTTTGGGTGCTATATTGCAACCATTGCAACTAAATCAAAAATAAATTTGTAATTTTTATTACACGATTACGTCCGATTTTACCTGAAACCCGAATTGGATTTTGAGTGCTCAAGACTAAGTACGCATTTTCCTATGTTATTGCATGTAAGCGTAACGCTACGAAATTTTTGTTTGCGAAAGAGTTAAGTTTACCGCGCATCTGTTCAGCTCCAGAGAATTCGTTTTTTGGAAGATGACTTCCAATTTCAAATGAAGCCTTTCTTTTTATTTCTCTATTATGTAAGATTTAGACAAGAAGTAGCATGACACAACAAGATTTTGCAAAAAAGGCAAAAACCATTGTTAGTGTGGGGGCCTCTGTGCGTCGTATTGACAAAATGAGGCACATCAATACACGACATGCGCACTGAATGCACTAGACTAGTCATGCGCTGTGCTGTGCAAGCCCTAGATTTAAAACTCAATAGGCATTGATTGCGGTGCGGTGATGCTGATGACGTTAGGTTAAATTAGGGGAATGATTACATGAATTCTGTTACTGTTATTTCACTTCGTATTTTTTTATCCATTAGAAAATACGCTCTTCGTTAAAAATGTAGATATTCAGTTAAATACTTGTACAATGCACGGACTAATAATGATTGCTTTCTTTGGACACCAGACTAAGAAACAATAACGATAAGCGTATGTCATTGGAATACTATTTTATTAGGGTTTGCTCCCGGTAGGTACTCATTTTCTATACAATTCCAGTACCGGAGCCGAGAGGGGGGTGCCCTATATTTTATGAAAATGCCCGTCTAGCACAACTAGGCTTGGTGTCAATGTTATGCTTAAGGTGTTGTTGTATAAAAAGTACAGGAGTAGAAAAAACTTTGTAAAAAAAAGTTGAGAATATCATAATAATAATAAAAAGGTGAAAGTAGGGTCGTCTAAGAATCAGCACTCAAATGACGTATCCTTTAGAAAAAAATACGGTCGCAACCTACAAAGAGAACAGTGGTACAATTTCCATACTAAATCCGTCTTAATAGACCGACCTTGTCACCTACGCGTTTAAAATGAGGGACTTTTCAAATGAATTTCGAATTATAAATTAGGATACTTTCGAAAAATTAATAATATGGTTATAATAATATTTTTATCCTCTATTTGGTTATGATTGTTTAAAAATACCGAGTCGTAGAAGAAATATTATACGCAACCTTGTATAAGTGAGTCAAAAAATGCTCATGCCACCTTCAGTTAAAATTAAAGCCCATGCCACTGGCATTTTTGCTTCCTTATACAACTGTTGCATAAAATACTCTTGATTTTTTTACGCCGTAAAATACTGATTCATGGACATCAGTTAGTTTTGTTATATGAATAGTATTCATGAATTCGACTGATTTAAATAAACCTAAAGATGCGTTCTGGTTCTGGAGTGACAACCATGCACCTGAGTACGCAGTGTAGTAACGCTCCCCGCAAGGGGGAGTGATGACTCGGTGGAGATCACTGGATGCGGGCGGGGCAGGACTGGTTCCGATGGCATTTATTGGGAGAGGCAGTCCGGCAGTGGATGTCTTGGTTGATGATGATCATGGAAACCATCGGCAATAATAAAAATCTGTGACACGGGAACTTCGCTTGACAGTAACTAGGAAGCGTCAAGGTTGGGACGCACAAGTGATCGGTTTATTTAACCCTTAAGACGGCAAATCACGTCATCGGGAATTCGTGCCACTGACGCCAACGACGCCTATTGACGTCAAAAATTTCAATGGTCAAAAACATGCTAATTCAAACCACTATCTGTGTTTTTCAATCTCTGTTGATTTTGGAGCACTTTTTTTTTTTTGGTTTGGCGTCAGTGGCACAGTGAATTGCTTTGCCGCTTGGCGCTTATCTACAAAAATAAAACGTTTTATTTTAATGAGTATTTTTTATTAACAAATCGATGATGACAATTTACCGTTCATACAAAACAATAAAGCAACAGTAATGTTTAATTGCTACATAAAATGCAACCCTATAAATAACGAAATGTAAAAGCATAAGTCTCACTTTTAAGTGAAACGAGTATAATTCATAGGTAGTTCATCATGTATTAATTCAACAATGTTTTTCGTGCGGTAAGAACACATATTATGACTGTGATTTATTCGGCTGTAAAAATCTATATGCAAAATTTTAATGTATTACTAAATAAATGAACTGGGGGTACTTACTTTCACCAAAGGCAACCAATATGGGAATCGCCCATTATCTATAATTACATTTTGTTCAGTTTTTGATACTATAAATCTAAGTAGGCAAGTGGTTGAAGATAATCAATAACGCTGGTACTCGGTTTGTGGAAGTAGGTATATAACTTGATTTAAACATTACTTAATCATTAATATACAAACATTAAATAATACATAATTAAGGTTTTATAGTTGCGACCATGTTATTAGCACACGCTAAAATAAAAGCATTTAATACTGGTAAAGCTGAATTAATAATGCAATATTGTCTATGTTATAAGATCGCTATGCTGGTGGCTGCGGTTGCAGGCCGCAACAGTGCACTTATATATATATCAAATTTTTACATACCTACTTTAAAAAAAGCTTTTTTAAATATATGAACATGATAATAAAAAACATGCATAAATAAATAATCCTAATCTCACGATAATGTCCATTTGAGATGTTTGAGAACTTATGCTATTATTGCTGCAGTAGCCCTGTACTTCGTACGGGTAGAATTACGACGTGACGTGACTCGTAGAAATAAAACCGAAACAGTAGCAATAATTGCTATTCACGTCTAATGTCCCTAATCTAATGCCCAGTCGATCTTTTTGTAACAATAATATTAAAAATATATAAATATTCAAATCGATGATACCGTTACAATACACACATATACAATTTCCCTAAACAGCATGGCCCTTATTCATAAAACTTACTACAGCTATTTCAGTTATAGTCTCGTTTCTTAATTTCAGAGTAAAAAATTACTAACTTCTATAAAAATTGATAGAAGGAGAAGGTTTACAAATAAATGTAGTGTTTACTGAGCTCACTGGGCTAATGCAAGATTGAATAAAACTTGAAACCACATCATTGGCTGTATTATGCATATTTTTATGTTCCGTAGGTTATTATTATTATTGCACGATTGATTCGTTCCGTCCGCCGAAGAGTTATACATATAATATACAAACATATTAATGGAGGTGGCAGTGCCGTTCTACTACCGCGCAGACAACAGACACTACGCAGACCGTGACACTTACATCAACAACAGAATACAATTATCATATGTGTGTAAAATTCTGCTTGTCACTATCTCAAAGCTAAGTTGGAAGATTTTAGGGTCAGAATTCAGTAAAACCACTCACATAATCATGTGATTTTTTTCGTAAAAAAATACGTTTTGGGAACGTTCAATGTGTACATTTCGGATAAGTGGTTTACTGACCCTAAGGGGCTGAGAACACGGCATAAACATTTACTCTTTAGCGGGGAACTTGACGACGGCGTCGTTGATGGCCTTGGCGACGTACTGCACGTTGGAGGGGTTGAGGCCGCAGATGTTGATGCGGCCGGAGTTGAGCAGGTAGATGTGGTACTCCTGGATGAGGTGGTCCACCTGGCGCGGCGTCAGTCCCGTGTACGAGAACAGCCCGATCTGCTTCACGATGTGCTCCCACGAGCCCGGCGTGCCCAGCCTGCCCAGACACAATTCACGTTATACCAACGACAAGCTAAACAAGCAAAAATAAGTATTTTCGTTACTACTTTATCATCGATTGTTATTGCTAAATGTAACGTATATTACCATAACGTCAATTTTTTTGCGACCTCATATTGTTGATCATAAATCAAAAAGGGCAAGCTAGAACGGTGAATAAATACCTACCTACTAAAAGTTGGACTATTAAAAGAAACTTACTTGATCAGCTCGCCTCTCAGAGCTTCCCTCATCTGCATAACTCTCGACGACATCGTCTTGATGTGGTCCCTCCTGTGAACATACAAAAATTACCAAATTAAATTATTTAGTCACATATTGCAATATGATCTTAATATTATTTTATCTAGATCTACTTAACCTCGGCTCCTAGCACTAGCACGTCTCAACATAATTACCTAAGTCGGAAAGTCCAGGTAAATGTAAAGATCAAACTGGAGTTGCATCAAAGCCAAATCAGTGCCAATGAATAGCACTGATATAAGTACCAAAGATTAATTACTTACTTTATTATTATTTTTACACAAAAAAATAATTTTTTCTCCAACTTGCTTGGAAATGTTCCCATTAATGTAGTAAAACTGGACCGCGAAATCGTTCGTTATATTTAGAAGGCGTTAATAAAAATTAAAAAAATATATATTATTGGCCTTAGCCGGGAAATCAATATTATTTAAATAAGACGATTAAGTAAAAAACACACCTTCCATTTATAACGTCTCATACAAATGAGGGTAATCTTAATTTGGCCGGTCACTGCATTTTTACTTTTAATTTTTTCAAAGACTGATAATTCACCATACAGCCAATTGTCCACTAAATTTAAAAAATAAAAACTATTATAAACTTTTTAATTGTTCTCTGCGTTTAGTTCTTGCACTGAACATTTTTTGCTCTGCTACTGTCAATGTATTTGAAATGTCGACAAATTTCGAATAACGGACAAACAATTTAAATAATAATCTTATATGCGGTTAATTTATTTTCATGATTCTTAGTTATTTATCAGAGATTTCTCACGAAAGTTTTTATTTTAATAATATGATGATATTTAATGAGTGAGTTGAAAATTAATAAGTGTACCAAACGTAAACAAATAAAAAATAAAACAGAAATGATTGTGTCCAAATCAATATAAAAGTTATTTTGAACTTATAATCTTCTCCGAATGATAAATATGTTATGGTTTCTAAAAAACACAGTGTGTTTAGAAGTTGTTAATTTAACTAAAATGTATAATTACCTATGTGCATATTTGTTGTTATTGTGTTTTCATATATATTTAATTCTTATTCATATATTTTGTTTTAAACCAAACATATGATTCGGACCCGAAATTTTATTCCTATTCTTAAAAAAAATAAGTACCAAATGAACTTCATGGTACTGATATATTAAATTAAAATGTAGATTGGTGATAATTTCCAAGCATATTTGGAGAAAAGCACTATACAAGCCTCGGCGGGAATGTCAGTTCGCAGATTCGTATTATTGAAGGACTCGGCTACGCCTCGTCCTTCAAAATCATACTCATCCACGAACTGACTTTTCCCGGCCTCGGCAGTAATATACTATTACAACAAAACTGAAAGTAATCACTTAATCACTAGTATAATCGAAGTACGGTTTGGAACAGAATCAAATATCAGACATTACGGTGAATTATAGAAATTATAATGAGTAAAAATGACTGACCATTCATCGAAGAGTTGCTTATCGGCTAGCACGGTGGCGACGACGCGCGCGCCGTGCGCGGGCGGGTTGGAGTACCCCGAGCGCACCACCCACGTCAGCTGCGACTTCAGCGCCGGCACCAGCGCCGCGTCCGACACCACCACCGCTAGGTTGCCCACGCGCTCGTCTGCCGCACACAACACGTCACTCAACACCACATTCTTTACAAACCTACAATGCTTCCTTAATGCTAATTTGCTTCTTTGCTCCTTTGTCTGAAATTTTGCATGTCTAATTTCAATGAAATAGGTTTCAGGACAATCATAAAATCGAGAGTTAATGAGAACAATTGGGAACAGTTTTGGAACAACACTGGCTACGAAACGGAGGGACAGTGTAGATTTATATTTTATAAGTTATATTTAAGTTAGGTCTAGTTATTATGTTAGATCTAGCATAAATAATTTTCTTTTTCGCCATTTCTTTTGTCTTTAGGTACAGATATAATTTGATGATATGAATGATATGATCAAAAATGTGTGTTTCGAGTTTGAACTGGATTGCTGGCCGTTGGTTAGTTGACAGTTTTGTATGAAGGGCAGTCAGCAATAAATGCATATAGACTTGTAGGAGCGAATTAGTATTTTTGCCTGTCTGCGTTCTTTACATTGAACTTTTTGCATTTTGAGTAACAAATTATGTCGCAAAAATACGAGAGTGATCTGACAAACGCGCCATTTTATAATGTTAATGTTTTAGATTTTATTAAGGTTCCTTTGAATATATATGTTGGTCATTATCATGTATATGTTTGTTCTTCATTCTTTAATATGATGTTACGCCGGTGTCGTTGGAATGGAACGACGTCGCCCTGACGGAAGGACACACAGATGCATATACCTTTATTGAACTGCGGAAGCTATTTAGCTGTTGCACTCACTGTAAAGGCCGAAGTTCTTAGCGTAGGACTGTGCGCAGACGAGTTCGAAGCCACGCTTGACGAAGTAGCGCACGGCCCAAGCGTCGCGGTCCAGGTCGCCCGACGCGAAGCCCTGGTAGGCGCTGTCGAAGAACGGGAACAACTTGCGCTCCTGCAAATATACGTTCCTGTACATACCACTGTTTCGAGGGCTCGGGACACTGGTCGGTAGATGAATGAGGAGTTTGGAGAGACGAATCTACTTGGTACTTTCGGCCGAGACATTAGAATTACAAAACGCTTCCTACTGTGACGAATTAAAAGAAAATTCTAAACTCGTTCCAGTTTCGCCGAGGTTTTTAAATAAGCAATGTAAGTACAATCGGTCGAAGTCTCGCTTGAACCTTTAATGCACATTTAGCTTACATCTTGGGGATATGAATAACAGTCGGCCAATCTGTTTAGAAAGTGGTCAACTCTGGCCTTTGCTGAAAGTAGGTACAATGCTCGTTTAATAAAGTGTAACGAAAATTTAAATAACTAAGAAATACACAATATATTCGTACAAACTCATTATAATGTACGCCTACAGAAGTGGCTTGGCATCAAACAAATATAATAATAAAGTTCAGATAGGTACTAGAGGTAAGGACCTAGATTACTTGGCAGCGACCAAAATCAAAGATGTTACTTCATAACATTACGAAATCTCAGACGTGGTCACCTTTTAAGAGTATCAAATATAATACTCTTAAGATGACCACGCGGACTGACGGGCAGTACTCAGTGTTTCAAATCTTCAAAAAAGAAAATCTATGATAATGCTGATGAATATGTGTGTAGATATGCAAATGTACAAAATTAGGTCCTAAAAGACTCGTGTGATTCTATTACGAAACTCGTCTTCGGCTCGTTTTATAAAACCACGCTTCGGTTTTAAGACATCTCATTACGAGTATGTAATAGTTGCATAAACTACTATAAGGCTCGTGTATTTGTGTGTGGATTACGATACCTCCATGACGTCAGCGATTTTCTCCCACTGCTCGTGCGAGGGGTCGATGCCGGTGGGGTTGTGCGCGCACGCGTGCAGCAGGATGACGGAGTTCTCGGGCGCGGCGCGCAGGTCCTCGATCAGCCCGTCGAAGTCAATGGCGCGCGACTTCGCGTCCCAGTAGCGGTAAGTGCGCGCGTTCTCAAACCCGGCGCGAACAAATACCAGGTGGTGGTTTTCTGTCAACGGGACGCTCTAATAGGGTCATCTTCTCTAAGCTATCGCCCATCTCGAAACCGAATCATGATAGACAATAAGCCATTTGCATTAAATTCAACTTGTGAAATAAATGCCCATCTATTCACTGATAATTCAGTTATTCAAAATAAACTTAGGGCAGAGTAGAAAAATTGTATGAGGTGCGACTATTATTCGACGACTTTTATGTATTGCTGGGAGGCGATATTATTTTGATGACTCGACTAAAATGTCATGTATAACGCTGAGTTTAGCGCCTAGAGTGGTGAGGACGCTAGAAACAAACAAAAAGTATCCTAATGCTATAATAACTAGCAAAAAATTTAAATTTAATGGCGTCTCTTGACACAGTCTCGCTCGACTAAGACCGGCGCATAAAACGTGTATCGATTACATATAAGAATGTAACTATTCGTGAACATGATGTAAAAAATCGATAAATGCATGAAGGAAGAAATATGTTATCTATATCGTACCCCGGCCAGATGGACCGACGACCTGAAAAAGTGGCTGGTGGTGACTGGATGGCGAAAACGGGAGATCGGGCCATGTGGCGAACCCTGGGGGAGGCTTACGTCCAGCAGTGGGCTGCAATAGGCTGAAATGATGAAATGATATCGTACCCCATGTGGGCTGGGAGTAGTAGAAGGTGTTGTACTTGAGGTGTCGCTGGAGGAACTCGGCGCCCACGCGCAGCCCGCCGGTGCCCGACAGCACCTGCACGCCGAAGGTCTGCCGAACAGATCGACATCGTTTATAAACTCAACATGGGATAACGCCACTCCTCATCGCGTCTGACGAACTTCTCGTTTCCGAGTCTCGTCCGCCAGGTTACGCGTTTAAATTTTTCTTTGTGCTTTGTATCAATGGGACTACCTATACCTACTCGTTGTTTTTTGTTGAAGTGAAACTTCTAATGAGACTTCCAACAAGGTTGCGTTAAACGTTTAACGCTACCGTGGAGGGGGTAGGAAAGCACTGTTGCGTTAAACGTTCAACGCAACAATCCCGCGGACAATGCGACGGATTTAAGGTTATGTCAAGGTACGTCTCTTGTGAATATCAATTGATTGTTAGGTTTTCTCTTTTGGAATTACAATTTCTACCCCTTCTTATTTTCATTTCCACATTACGAAGTTTCACTTCTTCCGCGCGGAGGGCCTCCACGCACAATTTTTGTCTAAGACTACTTGTACCGAAAACAGTAGATGGCATTTTGCACGGTAATGCAGCTATTAGTATTACACTCCTAAATTAGTCACTGACGAGAGGGATGCAGCAATATGTGAGACACGTATGGAGATAACTCCCATCTCACTCTTTCGTATTGCTGCATCCCTCTCGTTAGTGACTAATTTAGGAAAGTGTAATAGCTGCGCGAAGTCGCAGCGTAGTCCATGCGTGTTGGTTAAAGCATTTCGTGAAATTTAACATCAGGCAACTTCCCCATTGAAATACTATAGATATTAACTGTCGAATAACGGGTAGTATGTATTCTGGATCTCATTAGATCATATGGTCGCTATTCCTTTCGGTCAGCGAATTTTGATATGATAAGAGAATGACTGAAATGAGTTCTTTGTAGCTTCTAATTTAGACACTTTTTTAAGTTAGTATGTATGGTCAATTAATTAATAACAAATTTCATTATCAAAAAGTAATTAATGTCTTTGGTTCACTGAGAGCTCCTCTGAACCAGCTCGAAGTGCCATTGATTTGATATATCAAAAAGACTAACTGCTAAATAAAAAATGTCAGTATTGTGTTTGACTCACTCGTCCACTAGCAATGACAGGGTTGTCGTCGCCCAGCAGCATGGACACGGACGCGTTGGAGAATTGATCCAAACCTGTACACAAAATTATCAAATTAACAATAAAATCATTCCTTGGGTTAACTAGGCATTTGCCTCAGGAACTTATGTACTGCAATAGAAGATCTTATTTTGGAACGCGAATGCTGTGCTTTTAAACCAACAAAGAATGTTATAATAAAATTGTAACAAATATATCTATTTGCAAGTCTGTTTTTAATATGGAATCATCAGTCAATCTATTAAAGTGTGGGGTTTCTCCCAGTCAGCTTAGTTAGTAAGTAATAACAATAACCTCCTTAATAAAGCTCCTGAAGCTAGGTCCCTATTCACAATATTAGTAGTGAATATTATGTATGTTACACACAGACATTGTTCCCAAATCATATATGTTTTGCATATTTACCATTGAGTTATTATTTATAATACTTACCTACTATTTATAACATATGCCTGTTAGAATCGTCTAATGAACATTTAGATTTTAATTTGATATGTGTAAGATTGTTCACTTATATCTATTTATTGCAACAGTGATGTCGAGTATTTTACAATCGTCTAATCGTAATTAAAATTATGTAACAGCAACAGTTATACTGAAGTGCCTACTTTTTTGTTTATATTTTTCACGACTTTGAACGTATGGTTTTCTTATCTACACAAGTAGGTATATGGTTTTTAAGTAGCTGTATTATCTTCAATTTCCATGGCCAAGCCAATTATTATGTTGCAAAGATAGCTAACGTCTGTATCTCCCATATGTTTTATACTCCTTTGACATTTCACATTATAGATGCTCTTATCAGATAAAAATACCATTGTGGGCATCTAGCGTGACGCAATCTCCACTATCAATCCATTTTCAAACAACTGAACGTTATATACTCCAAGCAATGCAATAGTGCAGGGTTTATTAGGCAGTCTAGTTTTAAGATTAAGGCTCCTTATCCGTTCAAAAATGCTGAGTGTTTGAGAAATTTTTCTCTATATAAAAACATGTTTCTTAACATATTATCAATGTTACTACGTAGGACAGGGCCATTGCGATTTGTTGGTATATATTTGAGGCCTACAGTTTGATATTACATTGATAATTTTTGTTTCAACAACTACTCGCAATTGACGAAATTTATGCAAAAAGCTGGTTTATTTAACTTATTTTCGACGGCACGCAAAAGCATGAAATAGCTATGTAACTTTCTAGAACTCAGGAAAAAGTATTATTCACTTCAAAACGTTTGGTTGAAATTATCAATATATTTGTCATAATATGAATTTTTTTTTTTAAACCGATTAAAGCCTCTTAAGGATAATACACAAGTATAAAGACTAATTAGCCCTATCTTCTAATCTGGAGTCTCTTAATAAATCACTTACAGCATTCAATGCATGGCCAATATTGACATGAATGTGGTGTGTGAATTGATTGATGACTGGCTGTGAAGATTACGAGCTTGTACAGATAACATGGTGGGCATTTTAAATAATTATTCTATATTAAATTAGCTGTTTAAAAAAGCTTTAAAATAATAACCAATATATATTTATTTGGATACACAATTATGTTTTCTGAAAAGAGTTTTTAATAATATATATATTTAATTAAAAAAACTGAACAAATGGGTTGAGAAAAGCTTTTACTGAGATAATCTATTTTAAAATTGTTAACTTTTGCTTGTTTTAAAATTTTTTTTTAAGATATATGAGAGACAGCACATTTGTGATTTTATTTCTAATTGTTATCTATGAATTCTACAATTATTATACCTACTACAATTCCAGTTGTAGTGCTCATGAACTATACCTGTATGACATGTAAAGTATATGTATAATATATCTACTAATCCTCGTCAGGATGAAACTAATTGAGTGTGTTTAGTCACATGTTAATTACAAAAAATTAACACATTACTCACCTAGCACAGGAAGGTACTCATGGAGGAGGGTCTCATCAGCTGCCATCTGCTTCTCTACCTTCCTCACAACCGGAAGGACCCATGGTTTTCCATTCTCATCCCTGTATGCTAAAAACAAAAAAAATATATACACAGTGAATTAAACTCACAATATAGTAAGTATTTATGGATAATGTATCTATAGATAAAATAATAAAAAGGTCACTACTACATACTACTACATTATGTTTTTCTCAATAATGTTTGAAAGAGAATCGCACTAATACCGAATACGTTTAAATATGATTACTTTTTTCTAGTGTAATATTCACTACTTGCGATCAAGAAAGAAAGGATCATGTACTTATTGATAACCGGAATTGCGTAACAGTACACTGTGAAGAAATTGTAATTATATTTATTTAAAAGCTAATCCGTCAGCTTCAAACCATTGATACTCACCACCGACGGTTAAATTGACTTTATTTTGAAACGTGTCGTCAATAAACATTTTATTCTTCTGGAACACTTCAATCGGAGGGCCTTGCTCGACCACTTGGAAGCGGGAAGCCATGTTTCAGATATTAAATTCAAGAATATTTAATTTTACAAGCAGCCTTCGAGTCCGAGAGCTCCGGTGTTACAGTTAGGAAGAACAACTGTCTGTAAATTCACAGCATGTATTGTGTAATTTTTATCAATTGACCTTTATCAATGTCATTTACGTCAAATGGATTGTCAAGATGACTTACGTCAGACCAGCGGGTTCGTAACTAGGTATGTATGCAAATCTCACCCTTTCGCTACACTACTCGCGAAGTTGACCGAAGTTGAGCGATATGATAGTGTGGCGTAGTGTGGGAGTCACTTCGACGCAGAAACTCATACTTCGGCCGACTTTGGGATGGTGTGAACCGGGGTTTGATTTAATTTCATATTAATATACGATCAAAACAAATTTTGACCACCAGGAAATTTTATTCCTCGTAGCCAAACAAGTTTGGAAAATTAGTTTAGCCAGGAGGAAAAGGGAGTTGAGTGGCTTAGGAATTTCAGCACTCCTCTTGGAAATAGGTTTTTGTCACAGAAATAACTCTTGTTACAATTCCAAAGTTAAACTGATTGACGTGCAAAATACCGAAAAAGGAGGTAAACTTTGACTAATATTATTCACCTTACCTACCTAGGTGTACCACGGGGGAATAAACTTGCCCGTGGTTCCCCCAGGTGAACCACGGGTAAGGAGGGAGACGCAACATCCCAATCTTCGCTGATTCTCCGATAATGACCTTTGTATCGCCGTATGCGTTGGCAGTCGTGCACTGATTTATTTACCACATTTGCATTTGCACGTTTGAGCTTTTCGCGTGGCGAGTGTTAAGGTGAATATGCAAACGTAGTATTCCGATGGCCATGTTGACATGGTAAGCGACAAGGCGAATGTGTGCGCAAAACCTTGCATTGCAGTATTCACGTTATTACTGACAGGGTAAATATCTATACTGACTAAATTAAATATCAAAGACAATCACATCATAATTTATTACAAAACACTGCTAACATAACATTAACATTCATAACTGGTGTATACCGGATTTTTTAGACGAAATTCTCTTGGATCACCAGCTCGCACTATAGTATACTGCATTTTGTATTCGGCGTTAGCTCCATCATTTTTAATATAATTATAACAACCAATAACTGCCAGACCCATTCCCACCAATGCGAAAGCCGTTGAACCCATAATTTCGGGTAAATGCCAACACCCTTTTTGAAAAAGACCAAATAATGTTTTTGGAAATCTCACTTGAGGCCCAATTTCCTTAGGCTCAGGCATGTTTTACAGTTTTTAGCTTTAAATTATAATTTAACTAGTAATAGGTAATAGCTGACAATAATATGACACCAATAATCGTCAGATGTTTCTTGACAATATGCTACAACCTTCTTGAATGTAGCTTCTTTTGACTTGAATACATTGAGGTATTATTTAATTTATAATAGAGGCACAGACCCGAACAAAATTGTCGAAAAAAGTTGCACTGCTGTCATATTCAAGTAGACGCCAATATCGCTTATTTATAATTTACAACAACATAATTACTTCGTACAAAATAACTCTTTATTCAAACGTTTAAGTGTCAAATTGGCTTACGTACTTATTACCACAAATATTTTTCGTCTAAATTAACTTTTTTAGCGTATTCTGAGTCATGTCGCTTGTCAAGCTTGGAAAATGGCACGAATGGAGCAGATTTTAATATTTTTACATACTAAAAATATTTTAATTATTATTTTATTTAGGTATTAAATCCATTTTTTGTTCGAACAAAATAAAATCTTCTTGTTATCTGTATATATATTTTTAATGTACAATAAAGAGTGTACTTACATACACACATACAATAAAGTCGTAAATTGTAAATAACGAATTAAGTTACGAATTTATTTAACAACTGCATAAAAGGGTCCCGACACTGCATAGACGGGATCAGTAATAAAGACATTATTTCTCAACACATCTTGTTCCAGTATGTGAAATAAGAGTACAGTCCGACCAAACAGAGTAGAAATTAAAAAGTGGCAATACTGTGGTGTCGTCCCTTTCTAATCAATCTAAGAAAACGGGGACAACACTACAGTTTTGCCACTTTTTAAGGACAAGTTCAAAATATTGTCATTATTATAACCCCTTTAAAGTTTGATTTTATTTGTCGGTGGCGTGGTATGCACGGCAGCACGCGTCGCCGTGTTCTTGGCGTTCAAAGGTTTAAACTGACAGTGTCTAGACTCTGTGACAAAAAAAACAATAACAACGAAGCAATTTTTTATTAATTTATGAATGTCGCCATTTTACGCTTCTTTTGGTTATCATAAAAAATAATTCTTCAATTATTCTTCGCGTCTGTCTCTTGCTAAAGGTGACCTCTATTTTTCACGTTGTTGAGGATCTCGTGGGAATCTTTAACAAATAAAATAGGATAATTATTTATTGCACACCTTTATTTCTTAATATAAAACTATAGCGACTCCTTAGATTTTTGTTCTGTGATGAGGTGCATTTTGTAAGAACAAAATGAATAATTATTTTAATCTAAAATATGCTATGATTTTACATAGGATTCGTTAATTAATTAATAGAACTTACGTAAAAAAGAATATTCCGTCCCTTTTATTTATTTTATAGCTGTTATTTCTGCAATTTTTCACCGAACACTTAAGTCATTTTTGAGACCCGTCACGTGTCATGGTCTAATTTAGACCGTTCTAAACGAGACGGTTCGCCCAAGTAATGCGATTTGTAATTTTTGCATTACTTGGGAGGGTGCCATTTTTTCCGTCGGATTGTGTGTCCATGTAATTAAAGGTGCGTCCACACTTGTATCATTTCGCCGATCCGATCCCCGTTGCGTATCTCCACCGCGTATCGTGCTGTTTGGACGCTCACTGCGGGCACTCCGTATCATTTGCGCCGTCGCGCGAAGAAACGCGTCCACACTTGCCGTATCGTATCCTCGTCGCGTATCGCCGCACCGATCATTTAGGCGTGCAGTAGTTTGGACGCTATCCGTATCGTAGCACCGTATCACCGCCCCGATCATTTTGCCATTTCGTTTTCGCCGAACATTTAATTTCGTTTGTGATCGTTGTTCTGTGCGGAGTTGCGTCCCATTTAAAAATGTCACCCACTGAGATCGCTCACTGAACCTTGGGACAGAAATATTCTTGAGTGGGGGCCGTGTACCGGAAGTCGCAGCGAGGAAGGCCTTCATTTTTGTCATCTGCTCATAGAGATTTAGCACATGACTGTGATCGTTTTATAATACATAATGCGGCAGAAAGGTTCTCGAGTGAAAACCGCGTGCTGGAAGACGCCGCGTGGGGAGGTCTTCGATTAAGGCACCCGCTCACGGAGACATGGGCTTCATGAAAAATTAAATGAAAAATGAAAAATGATTTATTCTTTCCTAAATAGTACATATTTTACATGTGCTGGTGTCCCCTTTTTAAGTAAAAATGATACCTGTGCTAAGGGGCACCGCTCTTCCATATGAAGGTAACAATTAGTACAGTTGTTTACAAATGAAGCGAAAATTGAAAAATTTAATGATTCGGATAGTGTCGCGACGACTCGCGATTATATTCATACTTCTTTGACAACGTCTTGGCTTTCCACGTTACTGACTCTTCTTAGATTGTCTATGGTGAGATATTTGAATTTCTTATTTTTACTATTCAATTATTTTCTTTGACAAGGCAATTTAGTTTGTTTTTGGACCCTTTGAGTGCACACGTACTAATTCTGTAATTGCTCAGCTCGCCTGCTCTATCAGTTAAGTTTGTGGCCTTGTGTTACTTATTGCCAATATAATTACACATTATTTGCAGTTTTATACGCATCGCCCAGTCAGGCGGATGCTTTCCCGGGCATGTGATAGCATTCGTTTTGACCGGGGACGCATTGGGAACGGGTAACTTATGTGGAGAGATATTCTCCTTACTTATCTATTTGTACCTAGTTGTACCTATTTATTTGACCGGAAGATTGACGAATCTGATGGTCCTTATATGCTGGCTTAACATGCTCCTCGTATCCCCTCAACGCTCTGTCGCAGTCGCAGTCGAGTGATTGAAGTTCGTAATGGATGATATCAGGTCCAATCCTCGTAAATGGTGTATTCCTTGAGGACTGTGGGGAACTGACTTCATACTGTACCATATGTTTTAATATATTAACTGCAAGACGTTACACAGAGATAAATAGTCTGGTAATGTCAATTTTATGCTAAGATACAAGGCGCAAACAATACATGACAATGGAAGTCATGTATATACCTTTTCCAGAAAGGAGACGACAATCCTGTGAGAGGAGATTCCTGTGAGATGAAGGAACACAAATAATGATACTACACGGATGTGAGGATAGCAGCAGAGTGGAGCGAGCTTGTAAATTAGCAGGTATGAACTATTGCATTACATCTGACGCATTCCTATTCAACAAATATGGTTGTTATTTCAGTAGCGAAGCGAGTTACAGGTTAGGTTAAATACTATGAACCCGGGCAATGTTAAATTAGTTTGTTGTCGCAGTAACCCCTCATGCTGTGGCGACAAATTCTGGTGAAGAACAGTGCTGGGATTCTGGTGGCACTTTGAGGGAAGTGTTGTTAGAATCACTGGCCGTAGTTTAGAATTCGGTATTGCGATTACTTGATAAATTATGGTATAATTTTCAGCCTAAATGTGTCAGATTGTGGTGTAATAGTTTTCATACAAATCTTTAGTAGCTAGATTGCCTAACCAAAATTATTGCGTATTTGAAAGTAAAGTGGTGAGTCAGACGTTTACTAAAGTATTACAATTCGTATTATACTCAAAATGAGATAATCAAAATCGATTATAGTTCGTGCGGACAAATCACGACGATTCGATAGTTGTGACGAATTCTAGAATGTACGGTGATACTTCAAATCGATACTTGATTTTAATAGATCGATTCGAGGTATGAATACGATGCGTCATATTTGCATCATCGATTGTTTATTCGGATTATTTCAAACGAGTCAAATATGCTATGAACAACGATTTATGCACCGAGTATCGAAACATCGGCGATTTTATTTTATTCACTATATTTTACGTCTTACGATTATTATGCGATGAAGTCAACACCACTTCGTCTATGCTATTTGAAAATAAATAAAGTGTTGTGTTTATTACCCATTTACCACCAAATAAATAACATTTATTGTTCGACGACAAATTTGATCGACTGACAATTCGATTGCAGCGTATAATCGAATATGCCGCTGTTGTACGCAGTCCTAATGTCACTTTTGCCAGTTGTTGAAAAAATGGTTGTTTAACGCCGCCAAATTGTACCTTTCGAAATCTTTTATTCAGATATGGTGATAAATAGTGTTATTTGGTGTATATTCATTGTGATTACGATGAATAAATGTATAAAGTGATGTGTAAAAAGGGTGTTAATATCATTGACTTATTAAATCGTGAACATAAGGTGAGTATTTGTCGTACGAACCAAATATCAAAACAATCATGTTTATCAACATTTATGAGATATTTCTCTGATTTACTTTCTCGTTTTATATATAAAATATGTGCTCTAACTATATTATACTCGATTCTATACCGATCGTATCAAACTAGGTAATAAATTATCTTGTTAAGTATCCAAGTTTATTCTGAAACAAACTCGCTACAATAACAACCATAGGTTATATAAAGTTGAATAGAGATGCGTCAATAAAACAGATTTATTTGAATATATTTCACAACAACGTTATAACTGCATATATTTAGGAAATGTGTATTATTGTCATAGGTTTACATTAAGGAGAGATTTCTACCGGATAATTCCTATGAAGTTATAAACCAACAACAATATTTATGATTCTCATGAACTTCGAGACATCCATAAAACTTATGAATAATATTTAATACAGGTAAGTCAAACCATAATCTCTAGTTTCCAAATTATATGAAAGAGAGAATTTTCATATAATTTTCTGTCCAATTGTTTACTTTCATGTTGCAATATAAATATTACAAATATTATTCCATTCTATAACAATTATAATGCAAGTACAGTCAGCAGCATATGAGACTTATAATTTATGAAATATTTTATTATTTTTGTTTGACATTTCAACAATTTTTTCAACTTACAAATATAATGTAGGGATCTGTTAACAGTTTAAAGAGAACCTTTCTTTCTTTAAATATATGAAAACATTTTATTAATTAATTAAATAACTTACAAAGAATTTTATACTTTCTGCTAGATTATTGATAATGTCAATAACTTAATAATGAACATTGCGACTTTAAATATCATGCATCAATGAATTTGTCAACTAGATACTTAAAATGTTTTCAGAATTGAATAAACATGGAGGGAATTTTACTCAGTCGTCTGAATACCTTTGCGTCAAGCATTTTAGTACTGTCAAAGGAGGCAGAAACATTGTGTGTGAATCGTCCTTGGGATAATGAGAAGCGAGAACAGAGTGCGATCAACGCCTCAAAGCTACAATCAATGCTTAATCGCTTCAATGCTGATCTCTATCAATATTTTAATGTCAGTAGTACACCGAACGCGGACGAGATTTCAAACCTTACTACTTCTCAATTGCAAGGTGAAGAAATGTTAGCGGAACTTAACGCAACCATTCAAGCCGATAAGAACTCACAAGTGAAGGAGCCATCTACCTTCTCGGATAATCGCAGTAAACTGCCTGAATTGACTTTGCAGAAGTTCAAAGGAGACATTATGGGTTGGTTTCCATTTTGGGATCAATTTTATTCGAATATAGGTCAAAGAAACCTACGAGATGTGGACAAGCTTCTATACTTGAAGGCTTCTTTGGATGGAGAGGCAAAAAACATGATTGAAGGCTTGGAGACTACCAACGAGAACTACCAAATAGCGGTGGATACTTTAAAGGGAAGATATGGGAAGCGTGAACATGTCATAGATGCCCACTATGCCACTCTTTACAAAATAAAGCCAGCGGTTAGATTTGAGGATTGTCGAAAGACTCTAGATGAAATTGAGAAACATCTGCGTGTCTTACAATCTATGGGAGAAGATACATCTCATAATCACTTACGATTCTTGATTATGCAGAAATTTCCGGAAGATATAGTGTATGAAATGAGATTAAAATCGGAATCTGAATCTATTGAAGCAATGAGGAAACAACTAAACATCATTATCACGGCAAAGGAAGATGCAAGAGGGTTTAATTATAAAAACGGATCCGAAGAAGTCCGATACACAACTGATGCTCTACATATTAGATCGATGAAGTCCAATAAACGGTTTAATAAAGCAAAGCCCAAGTTTAATAGAACGGAAAATCGTTTCAACAAAGTTGGATCCTTTTTCTCCACATTTGCAAGAACTCCAATGCCAATGAAAAGGAGATTCGAAGGTCAGAGAAATGAAACATTCAATGTTAATCATCAGAAACGAATGAAAGTGTCGTGTGTCTTTTGTCAAGGTGACCATTACAATGATAGATGTCAGGTATATCCTACCTTAGAACAGAGGAAAATGAAACTAAGGAATAAATGTTTTCAATGCCTACGAACTAACCATGGCACAGTTCCATGCGAGATCATAAAGTATTGCCCACATTGCAATTCAAGGGGAAAACATGATAGATCACTGTGCCCTAAGTTGTTCGGTACAAATACCTTATGACTCGTTAATAGTTTACATGTACATAGTGGTGGAAGCACTATCCTTCAGACCGCAGTAGCCAACGTCAAAGATAAAAATGGTATTACCAAGAAATGTCGAATTCTTTTGGACTCTGGTTCACAGAGAAGCTATATAACACAGGATATGGCAAAAGAACTGGACTTAGATATAGAAGAGGAAAATCATTTATTGGTATTTACATTTGGTGCTAAAAGGCCGCGAGAGATTGATAGTCCATTAGTCAAACTCCACTTACAAACCAAGATGAACAAGACTAAGGAAGTTTTTGCTAACGCAGTGCCATCCATTACACATGGTGTTTCATATCCTAAACAAGAGTTAATTAAGGGAATACATAACAAGAAAGTCGTACTAGCCGACGACGGTTCCTTGTCAGATCGTGTTGATATTCTGATAGGAAATGACTACTATCATTCCATAATGTTGGAAGAAAAGATTCAAATTGAAGAAAATCTATATCTCTTAGATTCAATTTTTGGATGGATTTTATCCGGTAAAACCGAGAACACGTCTCATAATGATGACTTGAACGTACTTACATACTTTCAATCTTCTTATGAAAACAAATGGACTAAGCCTGATCCACCTCTTGATAATATTAGCATACAACATTTATGGGATTTAGAATCAATCGGTATTATGGACTCTCCAAGTATGAACAGGGAGGAGGAAGCAATCAAAAACTTCAATGAAACTACGGAGATCAGAGAACCGTTATTATGTCACTTGGCCTTGGAAAGAATATCCTCCTGATTTACCAACTAATTACAACTTAGCTTATGGTCGACTAATTGGTCTAATGAAGAGACTTGACACAGAAACTCTGTCAGCTTACAACAAAACGTTGAATGATCAAATTCAAAAGGGGATCATTGAGTTGGTACCTGAATCAGAACAGATTGATCATCCTATCCATTACCTACCTCATCACGGAGTCTTAGTACCAGGAAAAGCTCTTCGCATTGTATATGAATCATATACAATGCGAAGAGCTTTTCCTGGTACTGCATCATATAATATGATGCATCCGCGAAAACAAAAGATACTAAAAGTCTAAACGAATGTTTATACTGTGGACCAAAAATGTTGGAAGACCTAACAGGACTGCTAATAAGGTTCAGATGTCATACCATAGGATTAACTGCTGATGTAGAAAAAGCTTTTCTTCAAATGGGTTTGAAAGAAAAGGACAGAGATGTCACTAGATTTTTATGGCTAAAAGATACTAATAAACCAGTTACTGTGGACAATCTTTTGCACTATAGATTCACTAGAGTTCCTTTTGGAGTAATTAGTTCGCCGTTTCTATTGAATGCAACCATTAGACATCTATTGCTGAATTCAAATTCAAAACATGCAAAAGATATAGCTAATGACATATATGTCGATAATCTTTTAACTGGTACAGATAGCATCGAAGAAGCAATGAACTTGTATAAGAATGTGAAACAAGTGTTTCAGCAAATTTCAATGAACATACGTGAATGGAGTTCTAACTCAAAGACATTTATGAAACAAATTCCAGACATTGGTGATGATAAAATAGTAAAAACTTTAGGATTAAACTGGAACTTAAAAGAAGATTCACTTCAACTGAGGGTGAAGAATAAAGAAAATCCATACACTAAAAGAGGAATATTGAAATCTGTTGCATCAATTTTTGATCCATGTGGATTTGCTGCACCTATAACTTTACCTGCCAAGATTCTTTTCCAATCTCTATGGAAAGAGAAGAAACTAAATTGGGACACAGCGTTACCAGAACAAACGTCAGTTCAATGGAAGAACATTTTAAAGGACTTTGATTTAATCAAAGAGATCTGTTTACCAAGAAACATATTGAACAACAAAGAAGTTCAACTACATTGTTTTACAGATTCTTCCACTAAGGCTTACGCTGCTGTAGTTTACCTAGTGCAAGACAACAATATACAATTTGTCATGGGAAAATCCAGATTGACACCTTTGAAGGATCTGGAGAATTTGAAGATTCCTCGTTTAGAACTACTAGGAGTTCTCATTGGAACCAGATTGATTCAATTCATCACGAAATACATCAAAGCAAACGTCACACAACTAACCTTGTGGTCAGATAGCCAAATTGCGATAAATTGGTATCAAACTGATAAACTACTGGATACCTTTGTATCACGAAGGGTAGACGAAATAAAAAGAATTAAGTCATTGGTAATCAAATACATACCTTCGATATTTAATCCTGCAGATGTAGCGACAAGACCAATGAAAACCAGTGAAGATCTGAAACGATGGTTATATGGTCCGACATTTCTATCCATGAAGTCAATCAACTGGCCTACAGAACTAACTACGGACGCCATTCTTCTGGCGGGGGAGGTTCTTCCGAATACGTCAGAATTTGAGCTACATTCTGAAAAGGAAGACCATGTTTCAAAGGAAAATAATACAGAAGATGCATGTATGGAAGAGTCTAATGAACTCTTACCTCAAGATAATCTTACAACACCTTCGACTATTCAAACAGGAACGAATTCGGAGATACAGGAAATAATAAATTTACAGAAACAGTTTTTTCCAGATGAATCAAAAGATAAAATAACTAACCTTACTAGAAATCTAGGATTGTTCAAAGATGTGGACGGTGTTATCCGGTGTGATGGTCGTTTAACACATTCAGATTTATCCTATGATGCTAAACATCCTATTCTCTTACCTAAGCAATGTGAGTTCACCAAGGAAATCATCATGAAGACACATATCGAGAACTATCATGTTGGTGTATCACATACCTTAAGCATAATAAGACATAAGTTCTGGATTCCTCAGGGACGAACTCAAGTACAAAGAATCCTAAGCAAATGCCCACAATGTGTGAAGCATGGTGGCGGTCCATACGCTTTACCAGATACACCTGCTTTACCACCAGAAAGGGTGAAATATACTTCAGCATTCACTTACGTAGGAGTGGATTACTTCGGTCCAGTGTTAGTAAAATCAAACAAGGATCAAGAAAAACGTTGGATTTGTCTATTTACGTGCTTAGTAGTTCGAGCTATTCATCTCGAAGTTGTAAAAGACATGACAGCAGAGGAATGCTCTCTCGCATTTCGTCGGTTTATAGCTTCCAGGGGTATTCCTACACTGATATTATCAGATAATGCACTTCAATTCAGATTGCTATCAGAGATACTAACAGTGAGAGAACTCACAGAAAAGGGGATTAGATGGAAATTTATACCTCAACTAGCGCCTTGGCACGGAGGTGTCTATGAACGACTTGTAGGAGTAGTGAAACATTGTCTCAAACGTTCCCTACAGAAACATCTTCTTAACGACAACGAGTTGCTAACTATCATCAAAGAAGTTGAAGCGATAGTCAATACTAGACCGCTAACCTATGTGTCATCTGAGTTGGATCACATACTGAAACCTGTTGATTTCCTAACACCAGGAAAATGCATTAACCTGCAGAACTTGGAAGATAACATAGCTACAGGAACAACATCTACCAAACAGCGACTCATAGAAGGATGGAAACGGGGAGAAATAATAATGAACGAGTACAAGGATATGTTCATAAATCAATACCTATTAAGCTTAAGAGAACGTAGCAGTCATTCACCCAATCAATCGAGAATAAAATCTCACAATGAACCTTGCATTGGTGATACAGTTCAAATCAAAAGTGATAGTAAAAATCGGGGAAATTGGAAAGTAGGTCGTATATGTGAATTACTGCGCAGTACAGACGGATTGTGTAGAGTCGCAAGAGTGAAAGTGGGAGACACAATATTTACAAGATCTATTGGACATTTATACCCACTCGAATTGGATAAGCCCTTGCATGAAGTTAACTCGTCGCATGGTTCTTTAGATACAAGTTCCGAAGTGGAGCATAATGTATCAGTACCATTACTTGAAGATTTACCTCAGCCATCAAAGGACATGGATGTTGAGACAGCTGATATTACTGACACAATTGACCTTTCGAGAGACGCACACACAATAGATATTTCAATGATAGAAAATACTGAAAAGGACAACGCAAACACAACATCTGAAGATGTCGTAATTGATGAAGTCGAATCTACATCTACACTACCTAGAAATGAGAAACTTAAGAGAGCTGCCGCAGTCCAGGCAATGGATAAAATCAAAGAATGGACTCAACACTTAATGACTACACTTACTATTCTTCATTAACTTGCCGCGGCGGGAGTGTCGCGACGACTCGCGATTATATTCATACTTCTTTGACAACGTCTTGGCTTTCCACGTTACTGACTCTTCTTAGATTGTCTATGGTGAGATATTTGAATTTCTTATTTTTACTATTCAATTATTTTCTTTGACAAGGCAATTTAGTTTGTTTTTGGACCCTTTGAGTGCACACGTACTAATTCTGTAATTGCTCAGCTCGCCTGCTCTATCAGTTAAGTTTGTGGCCTTGTGTTACTTATTGCCAATATAATTACACATTATTTGCAGTTTTATACGCATCGCCCAGTCAGGCGGATGCTTTCCCGGGCATGTGATAGCATTCGTTTTGACCGGGGACGCATTGGGAACGGGTAACTTATGTGGAGAGATATTCTCCTTACTTATCTATTTGTACCTAGTTGTACCTATTTATTTGACCGGAAGATTGACGAATCTGATGGTCCTTATATGCTGGCTTAACATGCTCCTCGTATCCCCTCAACGCTCTGTCGCAGTCGCAGTCGAGTGATTGAAGTTCGTAATGGATGATATCAGGTCCAATCCTCGTAAATGGTGTATTCCTTGAGGACTGTGGGGAACTGACTTCATACTGTACCATATGTTTTAATATATTAACTGCAAGACGTTACACAGAGATAAATAGTCTGGTAATGTCAATTTTATGCTAAGATACAAGGCGCAAACAATACATGACAATGGAAGTCATGTATATACCTTTTCCAGAAAGGAGACGACAATCCTGTGAGAGGAGATTCCTGTGAGATGAAGGAACACAAATAATGATACTACACGGATGTGAGGATAGCAGCAGAGTGGAGCGAGCTTGTAAATTAGCAGGTATGAACTATTGCATTACATCTGACGCATTCCTATTCAACAAATATGGTTGTTATTTCAGTAGCGAAGCGAGTTACAGGTTAGGTTAAATACTATGAACCCGGGCAATGTTAAATTAGTTTGTTGTCGCAGTAACCCCTCATGCTGTGGCGACAGATAGTACAGTTGTGTTGGACGAAAGAGGTAAAACAAGGTAATTGGTTAAATTATTTAGTCTAAATCTAGAGTCTAGCTCACCGCGTGTAGGCAAGTGTGTACACATACGTATATGTATACATGTATACACAAATACATACACGCAGCCGCGCATACGCAATATGCAGTCATATGTGCGCTTGTGTGCTTGCCTAAGTGAGATCACATTACATTACATTAATATGACTGTGTTTGTTTTATGGCATGCGGCAGAAAGGTTCTCGAGTGGAAACCACGTGCCGGAAGACGCCGCATGGAAAGGCCTAACAAAGTAGACAGTCCATCAGGGGTATGGTATTTTTTAATTATCGTAAAGATTAAGGATTAAAAACCAATGACCGCAGCGTGGATCGATGACTCAAATAGCGCCTTTGATGATCGGGCAAAAACCCACTCGAGATGGATCACGGCCGATCCTCACCGCGTATCATGAACGGAAGTGTGGACGTCACGCCGTCGCGATCATGCAACACTTTCCTGATCGCGAGTGTGCGGGGTACTGAAGATACGCGTATCAACATGGATTTCGCGCGAGCGTTGCATGATCGCTACGGCGCGACGTCCACACTACCGTTCATGATACGCGGTGAAGATACGCGACGGGGATCGGATCGGCGAAATGATACAAGTGTGGACGGAGCCTTAGTAGTAATGCACACATATTTTGAAAACGACTCATAAAGCTAAATCACTTATGCCGGCTCCACATGCTTGGCAAACAACGGCAAACCTACAGGACGCAGTTATACGTTAGAGTGAGACTAACGGTCGGACCGTTTCTTGGTCTCAAACTGGTTTCAAGAAATAGTGACGTATTGTTTTTTGTTTGACAAATTTTTATTAAGTGGCTAAGAAGGAATTGAAAAGTCTAGTCTAGTCATAGATATAGTATAGTAAGTCTAGTTAAATAATAACACATATTCAGTCTAGTTAAACAAATTACACAGATCGCAAGTATTTTGTATTTCAACATGTTCTCATCAGTTTTACATTTTAAAATTAAGGTATTGATCGTTTCTGAACGCGTTATGTCAGACGAAAAAAAAGATGCTTATCTATGGTCAATTGGTCAAGAATTGTCAATTTACTGTAAGCCTGAAAGGCTATATTTCGCATTTTATTCTCAAAATTTACGATTATAAGGTAAATTGAACAAACGAGATTGATAATGGCTGCTGCTGCTTCCAGGCGTTCCATTGGACAACTTCTTCAGCAGGGATGGAACGAAATTCCCGAAATCTTGGCTTCGACAGGATTGGCCTTAGTTGGTGTGGGCCTGGCTACGATAGGTTGTTATAATTATGTGAAGAACGACGGTGATAATAGAAGATACAAGAGTACCTATGTAATAATGAGACCCGACGACCCTAAAGCTAAGTTAATTCGCAAAGATTGAGTGTATCGATTAACTACGTGAACGCAATAGTGTTGGAGTAGCTGCAATTATGTAATAAATTTGGATTCTGTTAAACCTTGTATTTTTATTGTCTTTTAGTTAGTGACGATACTATATTAACCCTTGTTCCTATTATTGATAACTCATTCTCATAATTAATAGTTCACACACCACAACAGTTCACAATAGAGTTGACATGTACAATGAGCAGCAGAATTCATGGCCCATAGTAGATAGATAAAGGCTTAATAAAAACAAAACTATGATTATCTCCTTTAGCGAAAGATATTACACAAAGTAATCAAAAGTTTAGTGCCTTGGTGCCTGACTGCTTGCATTTATTTACTTGGGTGTAATTTAAAAATTATGATACCTTCCAAGTTATATTGTTGGTGCAATATGCTTTTATAATGTGTATAAAATGTTCAAGGTAACTAACATATTTAATTTGATAATGATTAATGCTGTATCTGTTTAAATAGCTTTTGTAAATACCTCATTATATGTCATTATCTTTTTAGAAGTTATAAGGGATATAGCAAGCTGGCCTTAATATACGATCCAAAAAAAATGTAGGAACCTAACTTTAACTTACAAATTCAGGATGACTTAGATGTTCAGCAGAACATGTAACATAAAAACAATATAGATTATAAATAACTATTTATTTACCAAATGAAAAAAAAAAACAATAGCTTTTGTAAATACCTCATTATATGTCATTATCTTTTTAGAAGTTATAAGGGATATAGCAAGCTGGCCTTAATATACGATCCAAAAAAAATGTAGGAACCTAACTTTAACTTACAAATTCAGGATGACCTAGATGTTCAGCTGAACATGTAACATAAAAACAATATAGATTATAAATAACTATTTATTTACCAAATGAAAAAAAAAAACAACTTTCCAGTCATAAAAAAACATTATTTTGCCAAATGTAAAACCTGCAAAAAAATTTCATTCAGTTCAGACGACGCAGAATAAAATTTCTACCGGTTTACCCTTGAAATGTCGACAAATGTTTCATCAAATTTACATTTCATCGAAAGCATTTTTTTTCTGAAACCATAAAATATTTTTGAATGTTATAACACAAACCTAACCTAATCTACAGGTTATAATTTACAAAATGTCTGAAAAATTTAAGACTTACGAGTAAAAATTTGTTGACGAAATGAAGCATTCGGTGAAACGTTTGTCGACATTTCAAGGGTATCCGATGTCTACCACTATGTGGAGTCACCTTTTGCATCCAAAATAGCTTTGATCGTAAGCAGCATTGAATCTAACATTCTTCAGGGGTTATTTCATTCCAGACAAAGGTAAGTTTCTCTTTAAGATCAGCTTTTGACCTAGAAGCGTCCCGCACAACTTTTTTCTTGTCTGTATCAGTCTGTCCTAGCCAATTTGCTCTGAAACTACTGGACCGATTAAGTTGAAATTTGGTACACATATGTAAATTGATGTCCCAAACATGGACGTGTAACGGACGGGATTTTGGAATTAGAAAAAAAAATTGCAAAGTTTATCGTGTGATATATCAAATGAAAGGGTACATTATGAACATCTCAAATATATATATTTCATAAATTTAAATTAAACGGTTTTGAAGTTATTTACGAAAATTTACGATTTCTCCACACACCCCTTATTTCCTAAAGGCTTGGGTTTAAACGCCTACCAAATATGATTAAACGCCTACCAAATATATTGATAAATTACTACCAATAAATTCTTAATGCTCACCAAAACGGATGAATGCTCACCAAATAGTGTACCCCAAACTATTCTATAAATAAAGCAAATAATTCTTTTTCTTACATCCTTTAAAAATATATGCACACCTAAAAAGTTAATTTCAGACCAAATAATCTAAATTACTGTTAAATGGATGTCACCAATATTTTATATTATTACTTCCATTTTAGTCATTTTTGCTGAGGCAAAAAACTAAATGCTCACCAAAATGGCTTTTTCTCAAACATCCAATGAAATGTCTTTACGTTCCTTAAAATAGGCTCGGAAGTATCGCTTTTTGGGCGCAACAACTCGAGAAGACTGTAAAGGGATTTCATACTGCTTTTCAGGCCTAGGCCTGCAAAGTAACTTTTTTTTGGTTTCAACAACAAGGTCATTCACACAGCTGGCTGGTTTGACAAAAAGCAGGTTTTGTTTTTAATGATTGGTTGTTAGACACTTGTGGAAAAAAAAAATCAAGATGGCGACTTTTTTTTTTTCAAAATTTCAAATTGGTGCTAGGCGGCTAAAACTCGGTATCAGGGGGCTCTCAGGGCTCAAAAATATGAATCTGAAATCTTGTCCGAAAATTCGGTCAAATTCGGAAAATATCGAAAAAAAACGATTCAAAATTTCTAAATTGGTGCTAGGCGGCTAAAACTCGGTATCGGGGGGCTCTCGGGGCTCAAAAATATGAATCAGAAATCTTGTCCGAAAATTCGGTCAAATTCAGAAAATATCGAAAAAAAACGATTTTTTTTCAAAATTTCAAATTGGTGCTAGGCGGCTAAAACTCGGTATCGGGGGGCTCTCGGGGCTCAAAAATATGAATCTGAAATCTTGTCCGAAAATTCGGTCAAATTCGGAAAATATCGAAAAAAAAACGATTTTTTTTTCAAAATTTCAAATTGGTGCTAGGCGGCTAAAACTCGGTATCGGGGGGCTCTTGGGGCTCAAAAATATGAATCTGAAATCTTGTCCGAAAATTCGGTCAAATTCGGAAAATATCGAAAAAAAAACGATTTGTATGGAGAAAATTTCAAATTGATATAGCATAGCTAATAATGACTACCGCACATTATGGAGCGTTTTTTAGGGATATAAAAAAAAAAACTAACCTAACCTAACCCGGCCGAGTCGGATCTGCTCTGAAAGGTGATCACTGATCAGGATTAGATGGATACCTAGCTGAAACACTAATTTATGAAAACAATATTTGGTGAGCAAAACATCCATTTTGGTGAGCAAAACATCCATTTTGGGAAGCAAAAAATCCATTTTGGGAAGCAAAAAGATATTCATTGGTAATCATTTTGATGTTTTATGAAAACAATATTTGGTGAGCAAAAAATCCATTTTGGGAAGCAAAAAGATATTCTGACTCAACATAAAATTATTCTGGTGTAATGTATATCGATTTTGGTATACAAAATGATTTAATTTGGGGAGCACTGTATAGAGTGAATTTATATTAAATGGAGGCAATTCAATTTATTTGGAATTTAGTTTTGGGGGTATAAAAGCCATTTTGGTGAGCATTTAAATTGTATCCTTTCCTAAAATACTGGGCCTAAAAATTAAAAAAAAAATGACAGACAATAGTTCAATACCTAGGGTTTATCCACCTAGTTATACTGCTCAGTATAACTAAATGGATCTGATTAATTTGGGTAGGATTCGTCCATTTTGTTATATTCTTAAATAAACAATCAGTTAATAATATTTATGGGTATTTTACGCTCTTACACATTTGTATTCAAATTAAATGCGTCAGACTACATAAAGACATAGACATAGTTCGGTGAATAGAGACTAAAGTAATAGGGGTGACCTTACAAACGGTCCGGTAGTTTTGAATTTTTGATATGTTGTCTAAGATGGTTAGTGAGCGTTTAAAATGCAAAATGCACAAGTCCTACCCCCTCGGCGCCCGCCGCCTAAAACCCGCTCCAGACCTTCCGATCCGATCCGATTTATCGGAAGAAATCGGATAATGTGTAGTGTTTTAGGTCCTAACTATTGCACTACACATTATCCGATTTCCTAACAATTACGCTACACATTATCCGATAAGTAGGATCGGATCGGGTAGGATCGGAAGGTCTGGAACGGGTTTTATTGAAAAAACCGGCCATTTCTGCAGATTTTTACTTATACCTTCGTTTAGGAGCATTTAGCTAGAAAAGAGCTTAGACAAAGTTGAAGACAGTTTAATTTAGGTACTATCATTTACATTTAAAATTGTGTTTCATGCACAGATAGTTACGGAGATATGCACATCTAAAAAAATGTACAAAATCGCAATTTACCGAAATGAATCAAACTTCTGGCTTATATCTTCGTTTAGGAGCATTTTACCTAGAAAAAAGCTTAGACAATGTTGTAGAGAATTAAATTTGCTATAATTTACATTTAAAATTTTGTTTTTAGGACAGGTAATTACGGAGATATGTAAAAAATAAAGTCACATTTTCCGGAAATTTATGTAAAATACTTATATGCGTTTTATAAGCAATTAAATTTCCTACAAGTTTTATTTTGATACTTGTTTCCCTAGACTAGTCTGTAACTGCATTACAGCGTTCTAAAGCCAGAACTTTGTCAAATTTCCGGAAAATGCGACTTCTACAGTTTTTTAAATGTGTATATACCCGTAACTGATTTTCAGGAGTAAATAAAATTAAACTTTGCTCTATAACCTACATATCCTGATAGATAAAATTAATTTTGCCAAATTTTCAGCTTATTTTATTCAACTAGGTAATAATAATGAGCGGGAGCGACATACATGAATGATAATAATTTTGATATGACCTGTACTGCAAAACGGCAAGGACAAATGAAAGTCCAAAAATAATCATCATCATCATCATCATTTCAGCCTATTGCAGTCCACTGCTGGACGTAAGCCTCCCCCAGGGTTCGCCACATGGCCCGATCTCCCGTTTTCGCCATCCAGTCACCACCAGCCACTTTTTTCAGGTCGTCGGTCCATCTGGCCGGAGGGCGTCCTACACTACGCTTGCCGAGTCGTGGTCTCCACTCGAGAACCCGTCTACTCCACCGATCATCGGTTCTGCGACAGATGTGACCAGCCCACTGCCACTTCAGTCGGCTACACTTCTGAACTACGTCAGTGACTTTGGTTTTTTGTCGGATAATCTCGTTCCGGACTTTGTCCCTTAACGAGATTCCGAGCATACCCCTTTCCATAGCTCGCTGTGTGACGTGTAGTCGGTGGGCTAGTTTCACTGTCAGGTTCCACGTCTCGGCTCCGTATGTCATGACCGGCAGGACGCACCGTTTGAATACCTTGGCTTTTACCAAAAATAATAAATAAATTAAATACCTACGAATAACTTTTCCATGTGTCAGAATGTCATACATATTTTTAATTGTTTATTGCGGTATAATAGCCCTATTACTAAGCATAAACTAAAAAGCATGGTAGGTATACTTATAAGGCCGGTTTACTTTTTAGCAGCCTAATACGTCTCGGGTTCCTTCTTTTTGACTAATAGGTTGGAATCTTTTTTTATTTGAGTAAAGTAACCCGACCTTATTGTACTTACTAGATGCAGTTTTTGATTTAACCGAAGTTGGTTTGAGTAGTGAGGATTAGTTTTAACAATATTAGTTAAATAGTACAAAACATAACCATGATTCAAAAATAAAACCAACATTAGGCACAAAATACTAGTGTATTTTCATATCTTAGCTAAGCACATGAAAACATTAGGTCAAAGTATGGTTTCTAGATTGTATAACTGTTTACGTATAGAACAGATTCTCCTTGCCTTGAGAACTAATCAAGTTTCTCACTTGCAAGAACATAACTAGCAAAAATGACCCACTCTCTCATCAATCACCAATATTTCTTAAACCTTTGTGCACAAAGACGGCAAATTATATAAGTAGGTCTCGAGGATTGGACGAATCCCTTGCTGCACCGCAAGAGCCAATCACAGCTCAGAATCGTACCGTACCGCGCGTGAGCGAACGGTTTGAAATACGTTCCCGCCGCTCCCGCGCAGTCCGACAACCGACGCGATACGATTAGTGTGCCCTATAACTAATACTGTGTTTTCACAAGTGTTATACTGCATAATTTTCTAATAAGTTTCCCATGTGTACTGTGACGTGCAACTACTTATTAAAATAAACTGTTATTCACATCTAATTGTGTTGTATATTCACTTCACATAGCCTAGAACCCATTCATCGAGCTAGCCGGCGCTAGAAAATGGCGCCCAACGTGGGGCGCCATTTTGTGAAGTAAATATACAACACAATTAGATGTGAATAACAGTTTATTCCAATACGTAGTTGCACCTCACAGTACACATGAAAACACAGTAGGACTGCGCGGGAGCGGCGGGAACGTATTTCTAACCGTTCGCTGACGCGCGGTACGGCACGATTCTGAGCCATGAGCTCTTGCGGTGCAGCAAGGGGTTCGTCCAATCCGCGAGTAGCATCCGCCCGGGGTGACGTTTGAGTAGTGCGCGTTATAATTATAATTTCTGGTTCCTGTGAACAACTTTATTTTCAAGGATCTTTTATACTTTCTGCGATAAAATAAACAAATACTACTATTTTATAGCAGCCTGCCATTTGGTTAAGGGCAAGTTCTCCACGCTTCTGTTCAACGTGCGTACGATGATCCTGTTGATTTCGCGGGCGAACGCGGGCTTCAGCTCACGCATTAAATCATTCACGTTCTGGTTTAGAGATTCATTGATCGATTCACCTAAAACAAACAAAAACATCGTTATATTGTCTAAGATACTTTCCATGTAGAGCTTCCTTACTTTCCATTCAAAATGAAGCCTTCGCTCTGTATCTACGTCAAATGTAAATGTTAAATAAATAATACGAACCAACTGCAGAGCCTTTCAACAAATTTTCCAGGTAAAATTTCATTTTTTTGAACGTGAAGTCGGTTTTAGTTTCGGCCAGAACCAGATGGCCGTTTTTAACATTAAATTTGTTCTCCACCATGGCCTCAACATCCGCTGTAACAAATAAATTATTCCTTAAATGAGTAATGGATCCCTACAATACAACATTATCAGTTATCAACTTATCACATAAGTCTATATCTCAATTCGAACCAAGTATTGAAGTGTTTTTTTTATAATTGTAGGTATAACTTATCATCATCATCATTAGCCTTTTACATCTACGTATATAAAAGCTGAATTAAGCAGGGTTTAATAAAGTGCGTCACTTACGAAGATGGCTGGATATAGCCCGTGACCGTGATAATAACTTATAAAGTAAAAGATTATTAAAAGGTGGCATGGCTTTTTTACCTATTTGAAGCATAGCATTAGGTAACTTTTAATCTATTTACACCAATGCCAAGTATAACTACGTAAAAAATTTGAACTGTGTTCCAAACTGAGGCACAGGTAAGTATAGATAAAATCGAGTAAATATACAAAAAAAACCTGCTGCATCAATATATTAATGATAGTGTCACTCACTTAAGTTTGCAGTGAACGGGCCATGATCCTTCAATTCAAGAAACAGCACTTTACCGTCTATGTTGTAGTTTCCTAGCATTTTCAAATCTGCAAATTTCAACTTCATGTCGAAGGAGTACTTAGCGGGATGTGACCTGAAAAATAATATTGATAAATTATGAAAGAGAAATGTAAAGTGATCTACTGTAATGTAAGCAGGACTCGAACCTGCGACCCTACGTTACATTACAATTATATGGCTCGACTCGTTTTCAGGAAGGTATGTACTAAAGGAAACAGAATCGCTAAAATACGAAGGCATGGCCAATAAATCAACTAATATCGTTAGTTTTTTCTTTTACTTTGGCCGCAATAAGAAAAAATAGAAAAAAGTTAAATACTGACACAAAGGGAAATTATGAAAGAAAAATGTAATGTCTCCACTGAAATATAACCTGGACTCGAGCCTGCGATCCTACGTTACATTTTACATGGATCGAATCGTTTTTAGCTACGTAAGTACAGTAACGGAAACTGAATCGCATAACTTTTTGGCCCTTATCATTATTAAGACAACAGCGGGAAATTTCTTAGACTTACATTTTGAACCCATTTTGTCACAATGACATGAGTCCTAAATTAAACTTCTGGACCGCAATGGAAGAAAAATTAAGCAGTGGAAGTTAGTGTAATAATTATAGCCCGACAGGTGTTTCTCAGGCTACTGAAAGTCAGTGAATGCCACTGACGTAAGCAAAGTGGATGCAGGACTAAATATTCCGAAAATTTCAAGTATTATTTGAACAATAAAACCAAACCTATCCACAGTGATGAAAGTCAAGGCCTTTTCAATGGGATTCAGTATTCATTTCGCAAAAAGAACGAATGATTAAGCAGCATTCCGGTATAAAATATTTTGAATTTGATGATGATGGTATCCTGTTATCCCTCATCAGGGACATAGGGCTCTCAGAAGGATTTTCCATTGACGCCGATCCTGCGCTGCTTCCTCGAGTTTCTTCCAGTCGAGGCCGGTTGACGCCGCCTCTTTGTTGACTGTGCGTCTCCAAGTGGTGCGAGGACGACCGAGTCTTCTTCTACCGGACACTTGCCACGTCAGACCTTGTTTGGAAAGATGGTTGTCAGGTCTTCGCAGTACGTGACCTATCCAGCGCCACTTCCGAAGAAGTATTTCCTTAGCGATAGGATTTTGGCCGCTCAGCTCCCATAACCTTATGTTAGAGATGGTCCGTGGCCAGTAGATTCCCAGAATCCTTCGCAAGCATTTGTTAACAAACACCTGGAGTCTATTTGTGATAGCGTTTTTTACGGGCCACGTCTCACATCCATATTTGAATTTGGTTAGTGACAAATCCTTGACAAATCGCTAGTGACGTTTAATAATGCCAATGTATGACGTATGCACATATTTCCAATTCAAAGCTGTTTGTAACGCCTCAATCTCTGGGCAGGACCGATACTCATAATTATAAAAGTCCTTGATTATTTGGTCATTTTCCAAATGCATAGAAATCACAAATGTATAAGTAGCGATTGAAATGTTGTTTGAGTTAAGATAACACTAAAACTTACCGAATGTACTCAATTGAGTAGTCGGATAAACCATACACCCACACAGAATTAAAGTCAGCTTTGAAGTTATTGCCACCTTCATCTTGTGTTATTTTAACCTTTTTCAAATATAAAGGATCAAGTATCGGAATATCCCACAATTTAATACCTGCAAATGAAAAACACCATTTAGCAGACTTCAAAACCTTCGCTGCGGCTATTGCGTGAACTTGTAATTAACCATACTTGATGTAGGGGTTGAAAAGGCCTGATACACAGTAAGTGTTAAAAAACACATGGGAAAGGCAGTGCTGGCAATCACGATTTACAACATACACAAACATTTTATTTTAACAAAAAGTCGACAAGGACCCCACGCTGCACTGCATTTAAATAAATAAAACATCGTAACGATAATCACTATTTAACTACTTATAAATAAAATAACCGCCGTCAACGAAACGAACAACTAGAAAGTATGCTCTTCGAAACGAAAAAGAATTTTTCAAATTGGTACATCTGTTTCCGAGTAATCGGGGAACATACTAAAAAACAACGGACTGAGAACCTGTTCCGTTTTTTGATGACGATTGAAAATGAAAAATCACTAAGTTAACAAAGTTCTACTTACCTAACTTCATGTAAGGTTTGAATAACTCCGATATCTTGACCAGGCCTGCATTCAGCGAGTCTTCATCGTGAATATCGAAGTGATTTATCTCGTACACTGGCGATAATGATAAATATAACCAATTATGGATAGCGGTAACACACGTAGCGGAACTACAAATTAGTTATTTTAAGTGTTTCTATATGATATACATAAATGTTTCCAATATCATTTTAAAGTAATTAAATAGGACTTACGAATGTAATTGATGATGTCATGCTCTTGTTTAGCCGACAACGAAGGTTCGGCAGAAGAGTCTGTAATGAAGAAAGCGGCAAGCAACAAAACGCCGACGCGGTAGTTCATCTCGGACTAAAGTGATAAAGTGCCACTGATCACTTCAATTTTATGTTTACTTGGAATCATTATTATACGAATATGATCATTATGATTCGATTAATTAAGCATAAAAAAACTAGTTTCTGGCCTATGTACCTAAAATGATGTGGTCACATTGATGTCGGTATTTAATTCATTTATAATAGGTCCGTGTTGGTATACGAGATAGGTATATGTATATTCCAGAAATAACCAATTATTTAGTATCTAAAGGCCGTTGATAGTTTCACAGAATATAAAGGTATGAATGAAATTACGAGCGGTGCTAATATTTCTCAATAGCTTAAAATTGCATGATAGTCGATAGATATTATACTGTACGAGTTTCATAGTCATGAAACAAATACGTAGAATCAATGTTATCAAGTAATAAATCTAACTACTACTCGAATAGGTACAACAATATAGCAATACACTTTAGTTTTTTTTAGTAACTTATAATAAAATTTAATATATAATTGTATGGTATTTATTTGGTCATCTATTTTCATAATAAATTTTTTATATGGCTGACGGTATTAAGTTGAATAAAAGACGAATTTCAAGTAAAACTATTTTAATTGATTTCCAGTTAAAGACACATTATTTAAACTAATTCGGTTAAATGATTCGGTCGGACATCACTTTTGTAAAATTTAGTGACGTAGACTCCTTACGTGATTATAGCATTACAGTTTAAACACGGTTATTTTTATAAATGTTTACTGTAAACTGACTTTTTCGCAACCCTCTTTGCAATTCCGCAGTGTTATAGAATAAAGACTCGACATAGATTACCGCGATTTCGCGCGTATTAATCTTTTGGGAACCTTTGGAAAGTATTCGTTGTTCCCCAGGCGTAGGCGTCAAGCAATAAACTAAATGTATAGCACAGCATAGCGGTAAGTAACATAATGGTTGCATGGGACACAATTTCCGTGCCGTATAGCCACGATTTGGCAACGTTATTTTACTCTTTAGAAGGTAATTCACGATCATAATATAATACTTTTAATTCCAAATAATTTATTATCTGGTATACATGATGGTTTGATGGTGATGTAATTAGTGGTCCGTTAAATTTTAATTTGTAGTCACGTCACATTTCAGGAATGTATGGGTTATATACCTAATCTCACGTAAAAAGAGAGCCCGTAGTAATTTATACTGCGCAATGAGTTAGACATAGCTCTGTTCACGTGAGATCAGCCATACACCCGTTATATAGATCAGACATAGACCTGCGCCTTTGATTTTCGCCAAGTAAACAAATAGTGTCAGTCAAACTTGACACATGCTTGACACTTTTTTACTAGTTGCATTAGGGTGGTAGGTGTGCGGTTAAGAATCAAGCATTTAGTATGATTGAATGTTATGCAATGAATATTTCATGTATAAAAATGCGAAACGTAGTAACTTACAACATTGTACGACATGGCGTTTTAATAAATTTGCCCATGAAGGAGAGGAAGACAAGCTCTGCGCAAATAATAGAGAATATGGACAAAGATGCACACTTCATCAAGTTTCCAACATGGGTCTGAGACTCTATTTATTAATTTACTTAGCTTAAACCAAAGACCAAAACTACCTTTCAATGGGAATATGTTTCAATTAAAACATTAAAAATACTCCAATCGCAACAAGCCAATAACCATAATATGTAACACATATATAATTACATGGGAACATTAGATGGGAAGTTTTAAATTGTAATATTACAACTTACAGATGCTCCGCACTTGTAGGGGCATTAGCATTACACTGGCAAATTGGTTAAGTAGTTTACAAAAAATTACGTGTATTTGTGCTTAGTATTTGTAACTTACCTAGTATTTATAAATAAAATGTTGTATTGTCGTAATAAATAACCCATTATCAAATTACAAAACTCTAATTGAATTTTGATAATAATAAAACGAGTATTTGTAACTGATGTGCCTGCATAATGCCCCCCGAGTGTGCAGATAATGATAATTTATAAATTATAAGTAAAAACCTCTTGCACTCGCAATCAGACCATTACATTACGGAGATGTGTCTAGCGAAAAATAAAGCGTTCTTACTATTAACTGTTATATTTTATTTTATTAGAGAAAGTACAATTATGATTATGACTCACTGCTTTACACGGTAAAATATATTTTTAATATAAAATAAAATATTAAAACATACAAATGCAATGATTACTGTAACTTGATTGTTTCGTGTTTTTTTATACATATATTCTGTTTTCCCCATACAATACAACTGTAGCCTCCTAATTTCTTCTGAATAATGGATCTACCTGAACAAAACCTTGTTGTTTAACAATACCTAGACTGATAGTAGACCTGCCTCTTTTTATTATTAAAACAACAATAAACATTTACGCCTAATAAAATGCAGACTTCACCGACATTTCAGAGACCAAGTCTCTTTGAAAAGTTATTACGATAAAACATAACAATATAAGAGCGGCACAGTAGGTCTACTCTCTGTATAAATTTGGATACCAAAAAAATTTGAATCGGCTCAGTTTTGAAACAGAAACTAGGGGAATACGGAACGTCGATCTGGTAAAGTTTTGTAGGTAAAATCGGACCAGGCTGCAGTCCTCTCTATTGCACCTATCATATGGTTCAGTTTATCGGGTGCAGTGCGACGACAATAGTTTGTTAAAATAACCTATTTGACCAGTCTTGGTTAATGTCAATTAATCATGGTACATTACATTAAAGATAAAGCTATTGTTTTACAATACATATAATAGCCTAAGTTATAATAAGTATAGCGTGACAAATAACGGTTTAACCCTGGAATAGCGGCGCTACAAACTAGTGATGTAAGACTCAGGTTCGGCAGTCGCAAGTATGTAGACTCGACTCAGTTCAGAAGCCAGCGCACACTGCGGCTTCTAGTGGCCGCGACAGTACATCTCTCTTTTTCTCACTTCGAGCGTGCAAAAGAGACATATGTACTGTCGCGGCCACAAGAAGCCGTAGTGTGCGGAGCCAGTAATAAGTATAAGGCTCGGCAAACTAGAATACTCCGTGCCCCGAGTCGAGTCGAGCGTGAGTCATCTGTGCATCGACTCGAGTCTTCTCTATAGCTAGAGTCTTCAAAAAGACTTACTTGTCGGCCCAAAACACAAGTGGTCGTAAACAGACTGACAAATTCTGTTTGACAAATCTCCATAGGCTGGGTCATTTCTTTAGACTGAGCTGTCCATAACACATGATATCACAAATGTAAACATATTAACAGAATAACGACCACAATAGCTGGTACACCCAGCCATGCGACGACTTTTATCACAAGGCAAAATAATGTTCCCGATCTCTTTCTATTTACGTAGTACGATCAGCGTCAAAAGTAGTTGATATTTTTGTCACCTTCTGTAGATTCTGACTGTACACAACGAGATAAGCGAGGTGGCGAGAAACGAAGAATTGTTCAAGCAACTTAAACTGAACTCTATTTCTTCTTCCCTTTGCCTTTGCTTGAACTGGGTTTGTCCTTGCTAGAACTAGCTTCTTCCTTCTTAGCAGTAGGTTTCTCATTGTCTTTGCCCTTTTTCTTCTGGAAATTAATTGTAATACATACGATTTAGAACTATTTTAGACAATTCTGCGAAGACAGATCGTGATTGCGTTTTATGTGTGAATACTTAGTTGATAGCAGCATCTGTATTATTTTTTGCATCATTATCACCTATTACCCATAGTTAAATTAAGAATAATGTGATTTTTATCCATAAAAAAAGCTTAGAAGACGTCGTTTAGGCTAGGGTTCCAGGCGCTTACTGTACTGAACGAACATTTGTTCTGAACACTGATTTACGAATTTTGTACATTTAGATTTGGTGTTGGTAGTAAAAGACTACAGTAGTTTTATCATCCAACAGACGTTTCTTCAAACGAAACAAGCGAAATAATATTTATATATATTTCAAACTCTAATACTGTAATTTTCTTCTACACTTGGAAATGCAGGTAATAGGGATGAAATAAGCATGAAATTTTAGGAAGCTATAACTTGATACCTTAGGAATGTACAAAAAAAGAAAGCTGCCCAGGCAATGTCACATTTGCGGGAAAGACCCTCGTTCTGTTGCACCCTATGTATGTAGTCGCTAGATTGTGTAATTCGTCAGATTATGAAAATCCTGTAAAGTATCGGTCATTGGCTAGCGATTGTGTGGAAAAAGGGAAACCTTTGGCCTATTTAACTGACAAACCTAACCAGGCCTAACTATAGGCCTGGTTAGGTTTGTCAGTTACCTTGCGGCCCTAAGAGGGGAAAGAGAACCCTCGCAAAGAGGAGCTATGTCGACTGGCTCTCAGAATTGCAAGGAAAATACCAGTACTTTAGGATGTGCCCAGGAATACGGTATTTGACTATAGTGAAAATTAACACTTTCGACACCAACAACCCGGAGGCCGGGCGCTCGTAAACTTTGTCCAGATGCCAGCCAACCCGGTAGCCGGGTTGATGCTATAAAAGTCGGCTCGGCCGGTTTCTGGGATATGTCTTACTTTTTTGTCAGGTTCCGAAAGTGTTGTCATTGAAATCATACATTCAAAATACACGGAACCAAATAAAGTGTTACATAAAGAGTTTCTGATTTGAGCCATGTCATCAAATAACGTATTCAATTATTTGGCGTATTATACGATCAGGCAGCGCCATAAACATAGGAAATACGAGTGTACCTTGATAAGCAGATCGTTCTCGGGGTCACTGTCGTCGGCCTGGTCGTCGGGCTGGTCGTCGGGCGCCTGGTCGTCGTCGTCGGCGCCGTCGGCGGCGCGCGCGCGCCTCACCGACCCGGGCGCGTAGGGCAGCGCCATCGCCTTCTTGTTGTAGGTGCGCGTCATTGCCGCTTTTATCTGTTCCATATTAATTACAGTCAGCATATTATATAACGCATATTTTGAAACATCGCAATAAATACACGTAACGTAATTAATGCGTTTTTCCTTAAGTACATTATATGAGTATTTGATAGAAGTTAATTCGCATTAGTATCTCTAATTATCTATTGTTGTATATTATCGGGTATATGAAATCTTTATTACCTTCGAATCTATCAAAATCATAGGATTTCGTTGGCCAGGCCATAGCGACATTTCCGTCAAAGATTCCAAGTCTTCTCTTAGTAGATGATATGCCTCGAGCACCTCCAATGACTGCGCGATGCCATCAGATTTGTCCTTAATGAGCGGCGTCACTATAGCGTCGCGTAAATGCGTACAGTAGTCCAGGAAAATAGACGGTTTTGAACCTGATGTGCTAAACATAGAGAAGTCATATTATCGTTACAGCATTAGAAATAAATCAAAGGAAACCTTACAACTATCATAGTATTCAAAACGTCTAGAAATATTATCTGTATCAAATCCTTTTGCCCGGTAAGAGTGAGTGTCGTTGCGTGTAATGGCTATAAGTAAAGAGGCCATTATATAGCTATGAAGATGGCGAATCACAGACCACCCCCACTAGACGGAGCATGTGAGGCACATGTAAGGCGACCCGCGCGCACCGACGATATGGTACGGCAGAACAGTAAAGTATCAACACGGCGGCCACCGTTTAGTTGCGTCCATGTTTATGAGGTCTCTCTACACCACTTAACACTACAATTTACCATGTTATTTATTTAATTTGTTTTTTCGTTGACGTACGCATGGATCATAAACAAGGACGCAACTAACTGGTGGCCGCCGTGTTGATACTTTAATGTTCTGCCGTACCATATCGTTGGTGCGCGCGGGTCGCCTTACATGCTCCGTCTAGTGGGGGTGGTCTGTGTGGCGAATAAATAGTTCCAACACCTGTTTATGATAATTCAGTTTAACTCACCTAAGTCTAGTGTGCGCATGGATTTCTTGACAGAGGCGGTGCATCTTGTTCTTGCGGGAGTTCTTGCCGAGCCAGCCCGGGAACTGGATCTGGCCGGCGACGTGTCCCGACATGGCGTGGCCCGGGATCACCGAGCTGTACATCGCCTGCGCAAACGTACCATGTTCACTACATTGCATAATAACTTGCTAGATAAAGCTTAGCTAAAGTAAAAATAATTACTAATAAATACCGGACAAGCGCGAGTCTGACGCGTTTAAACGGCTTACCGCTTAACTAATCTCTTCGATCGGGTTAATTCGGGTTAGCCCTTACTATTAAAAGCCTCCGAAACGGTTACCGCTTCATGCGTTGATTGTATATGAGCAAGTTATTTTAGACCTTACGTTTACTACCTACATTGTGAAAGTCTGGTGGTACTTTTTACTAAAAGTACTTACTTTACTTTTACTACTTTTAACTTTTTATTTTTTACTTTTTACCTTTTACTCTTTACGTGTACGCGTTGAAGGAATTAGTTTGTTAGAGGTTCATTTAAAATGACGATATATTTGAATGACCGAATATAGACAACAAACATTAGAGGATTCATCAAGTCGATAATCGTGTAGTGATTTTAACTCTTCTTGAAAAACAAACATCTATTCGTATTTTGTGTAACCAAACCGGTTTCTTTGATAAAATGTGGTATGACTCACTTTTTACGATTTATTTTGAAAGAGAATGTAAACGATGCTGTTACTAATCTATGACCAAAAGGAGAAAATTATATGACATTATAAAAAAAGATAGCAATAACAAACGTTACCAGCTCGTCCTAAGGCATGTTTTTACTGGAGAAGCAAATATTAAGTATTTATTATGTATGAAAAAAAATACGTGAATTGGCCTAAGTTCATATAACATTTATTACTCGGTACCTCGGTAGGACCTCAGGAATGCGTGGCTAAAATCCTTCGCAATGCTTACGGGCACCTTGTATATCTATCTATACTATTATCAAATTCTAGATTTGTACCTACTGGAAATTACTTCTGTATGGAGGGGTCCTGATTTCAGAAAAATCTTAATAAAGCGATGCAGTATCGTGTTTTATTTAAATGGACGCGCGGCGCCTTACCAAACAGGGTTAAAGGATACTTTTTACCCATCTTCTATAAAGAAAAAAAAAATACGCGGACGACGTAGCGGGCACCAGAATAAAAATTAAGCGCACAACAGCACATAATATCGAAAGGTACGTTTTGCGTCACTTTCATATGCCGCGGAAATTACCGGCGCATTGTATTGCAGACCTATAAATACATATAAGTTGTAAGAAACTCCTGTGCTAAAGTCACGAGGATACGTATCAAAAGCATATTACGGTAACAAACCTGCATCGGTAAGAGGCTCCACGCTTGGCTGCCGCGTATCCTGGCCTCGACGAGGTCTCCGACGCTGATGCTGTCGGCCGCCCTGCTGAGCCGCTCGAGCACCTCATGCCTGAAAGTTCAGCTCACACGTAACGACTGTCCATTGGGAGGTACTTGCCAATAGGCTATTTGACTGATGTTGAATTTTACAGCGTACTGTAGTTATATGAATAAAATTAGCTAAATATTTCACGAAACAAAGAAAAAAAATCCAGAAACATACATCTTTTTTGGAAATATGTGACTTCAAAGGTACGCAAATTGTATGATATTTTTTTTTAATCCAAAATAAATTTTGAAAATGTTTTCAGAATCCTCATAATTTTACGAAACAATAATTGTATGACAACTATAAACTTAAACGCACTTTTTCACGGTGAAAATGACAAATTTCTTAATTTTTCCATACAATTATTGGTACCTATACCGGCCTGTGACGTCACTAGCCTGACGCGTTTTGTATGGAGCGTTTTTAGCGTTACGTAGGAATGTTGAACTTTGACGGTAATTTCTGACTTTTAGAGCAGTTTAAATGCAGTCAGTCCCATATAGACATTTGATCACAATAAAAAATAGAATCGATTGACATCCTCAAAAAAAATTAGTCAACATGCCTATTTAACAATCGAAGCACTCACTTAGCACAATGTGGGGCGACCTGAAGGTAGTTCTCTTGGACGAATAGCGGTGCAAGACTATAGTCGTAGAAGAACAGATCGCTCTTGTCGTGAATGCTCATAGTCTTGTGTTCTTCCGCCGAAAACACTTTCCGTATCGCCTCCCAGGGGCCCTGGGAACGGAACGGTATTTTGGTTAGTAGATATACAAACATTGTAAGTTTAATAGTATCCAAATGCAACTTGCCAATAGTGTAATAGATAATGTTTTTTTTGTTTAATCTCAATTATCATTATACTTGTAACTTCCAAATAGTACTGAATTAAAGTAGTAAGAAACATAGTTTGGATAGAAAAGTAAACGTTTTATTTGCTAAAACTGAAACGGCGGGTTAGTATTTTGTTGTAAAACCTTTGGAGATTTTAAAAATGTAGTATCATTCATACAACCTACAGAGATATGATATTTTTTTGCAGCTACTGTAGGTTGTATAGTCGGCAACCATAAAGTCATTAAACTTTAGTCATCAAATGATCTAATAATTAATAACTAATAGTGGAGTGCCGTAAGACTTATTAACCTCGGAATCCAGTAATAGCCGATGAATCCTTATAAAAACATTTGACATGCGTTTTAACAGTGTATAGAAAAATAAATTTTTTTTTGGCCCGATCTCGTTTATTTTAATATCAAATAATTTTGTATAGTCGCCAAGCCTCAGTTTTCTAACATAATCAAGAATATCCATGGATTCCTTAAAACAATCAAGTATTCAGTTCGTTATTTTAATTTTAATTCTTACATTATTCCAATTTTAAAATATCCCAACACAATACAGCACTTTTAATTTACTTTCTAAAAATTTGGTTCTTTCTTCCATGAAAAATATAGACCTTCTAAACTACTCGCTTGATTTTGATGAAACAAAATCTAGTGTATTTTAGCATATGGGCTATCCGGAAGTTGCAAGTGATTTAAGGAACACATTGATATTCTTGATTATGTTAGCGACTCTATAACATTATTTCATAATAAAAAACGAGATCGGACAAAAAATATATACATTTTAATTTTTCTATAAACTTTATGTCAAAGTGTTTATGAAGATTCCTTGACTCGACGATATTGCATTCTAGGTATTAGCATTTTCAGGCCTTACGGCACTCGTGCACCCCATTATAGAATGGAACAGAAACACGTCCATATTTATATTAATACTGCATATGTAACAATAATAAATAATGTAAGGTGGGCTGAGAGTAGCAGAGCCTTTTATTATCTTAAAATAATATGTACATACATTCTTAAGTTTTGACAGAAAAGTCGTACAAGTTGTTGGTCGAAACACGCCCTCTTTTTAGTTATTATTTCGTAAAAAATTGTATAATGTCCAATATTTTGCGGTCATTTCTAAATTAGCATTTTATAAACATAACGTTCAGATGCATACTTTACTTTAGGTCTAACCAGAGCATAGCTAGCTAAACACATTCGCCATTCGGTTATTAAAAATAAGTCACACGTATTGTTTTTTTTTTTTTAAGTTTTACTGTATGAGTTACTCAGATACCTATTTACGATAGAAAATGTAGCCAGCAAGTTCTTAAAAAAACGTCTTCTGGTAATACATCTCTCTCCGCTTATTTGATGGACGTGGACACTACTGGACGAAACTCGGATCGAATGCCAACATAATACAGACACTACGTAAAATGAGATAAAAAGTTACTTATGGCCATACTGGGCTAACCCATGAAGATTGTGTTACAAGCATAAAAAAAGTTATGATTATGAGACAGTTGCAGCAGAAACTTTCGTAACGAGTGGGTCAAGATCATCATAAAAAGGTTAAAATTGATTTTCATATAAAATACTCAGGACAGTGTCTCTTCTACGTCTGGTTTCAAATTGAGTCGTACAGTTCCGATAAAAAAAACAAAGCACAGTGTAATAATATGCATAAGCAGCGCCAAATGTTAAGGTAATTAATAATAATAAGCAATTAATGGAGGAAGTACATTTCCAACAGTTAACAATATCAGACGGTATAAAAAACATTCGGCTGCAGTATTGCGCAGTACGTTGTACGTTGGAATTATTTTGAATTTATTTCGATCACAAAGTTATTAATAACTCGGCAACTCGCTTTGCGTTACTTGAAATGATATATATACAGTATAACGTGATATATATATATAACAAACTACAAGAAATGAGGAGCAGTGTGCGTATGCAGCAATAGCATTTGGGTTTGCAAAACTTTTAGATAAATAATGTCTTCGTAGCAGTTAATTAAAACAGGTGTCATTCGCTTCGCTTTGGTCACATCAAAGAGTAGTCCTACATTGGATGTATGGAAATGAAAAGTGATCACCGATAGTGATGCCATCTAGTTTATGGGTAAGGATCAAAAAGTTGGGCGAAATTTAGGCGCAGTTAGCCATGCCGTTTTGAATAAAAGCGATTGGGAAGAGATACAGTCCGCAGCAAAAGTAGCTAAGCATTATAACACGCTTAGAATTATCGGTTCTTATTATCTAGATAATAGGGTCCGTGTGCATATAATTTTGAGAGCACCTGGCGTGCGTAGCAACTTCTGCTGCTGACTGTACAAAGGGTTCTATTTAAAAAAACTGCTTTCTTGATGTTAGATAAGAGCATATTACGTGTTATTTGGCGTATGTTTTATAAAAAATCTTTCAAACGTCTTCTCCCTGTACGAGCCTAAACTTAGTATGCGTCGATAATATATATTTTAGTTTATTTTTCAATAACGTATAATACCTGTAATGTAATAATTCGGTACATATTCGGAATGAACTTATGAAGTCCTTTCATTAAATACTAAACATGATAGGATATATGTAGAACAACAAATGGCAAACTATGACGTCATAACTCACTTCTGCACTAAAAATCAAGATGGTTCTACTTAAAATTCAGGTATCAGAAGGTTCATCTTGCCAAAGGAGAATTTCCGATCATCAAAAGCCTCTAATGATCATTTAATTGATCTATAAAAAATCAAATCAAATCCGCATATGTATCGACTACATATTTCTGCAATGGCAATATGATACGAACAATCTTGCAATAACATTTAGCTCCCAGAGCAGGACTTAAATACTTCGCAAAATAAGCTATTTAAGGTGGTTGCAGAGGAAACAAAACTAGACATTTCACGCTAGATGGCGCTGGGAAGCAAGATTTGTGGTTTTTGTCTATTATTTCGTATGTTACTTTAGTTTGAAATAAAATTTGTATATTGGCGAGTCCGCGTATTTGTCTTTTATTCATGCAGTATTAGTATCACGTCATAAATTCTTTTATTCTCCCATGTGGTGGCAATTTGTGAAAAATCAGCAAGTACGCACACTAATAGACAATAATCGTGAGTGTGTGCGGGCGATTCATTCATTAAAGAGTCGCGTATCACCTGTCAGTTTGATAGTAAGCGCAAAATAAACAAACATGCATATTTGATTTTGATGATGAATTTGAAGATTGCCAACTGACGCGCGACTCATTCTCGCGCGAAAAATATTACCTATCTCTTTCTTTGCGGTACTGTAGGAGACTGACGGGCGATGCTATGTCGCGCGACAAGAACCGTGAAGCCTAGTTGTATTAGACGGGCTGGATTGTCAAAATAAATAATACGAAGAAATTACAAATCTTTAGCAGTTCTACATATAAGTATTTTTTAAGTATGTGGTGAAATTAAATAAGTATTTTTTCACTTCTCATGCTCTTAAAATGTTACTTTAGTCTCTGCATATCGGGACTAAAGCTCCTTATTAATCTCTAGGGACTAAAGTAAAATTGTTTTAATTTACTTTGAAAAACCCCTAAACAGCCAATCACGACGTTTGTGAATGGAGGTTTATAGCCATTTTCAGTGATAGGTATACAAACTTTTTAGTGCGTTAATTTAACCTCAAAATTACAACTGCTCAAAAAAAGTAAAATTGTTTTAATTTACTTTGAAAAACCCCTAAACAGCCAATCACGACGTTTGTGAATGGCGGTTTATAGCCATTTTCAGTGATAGGTATACAAACTTTTTGGTGCGTGAAAATAACCTCAAAATTACAACCGCTCAAAAATTCAAGATTTTATTTAATGAAACACGATTAATTATTACGAATACGAATATAATTTTATCATTCACGGTCCATAAGTTCATATTAGTCTTAAATAAAATAGTTTTCAAGTTTGAATCTGTTGGCTAAATATGCAAGCATTTAAAGCGTCACTTTACAAAAAAAAGAAAAAACCACGGAACATTTCTTTTTTCTATTAGAATTTTGGAATGGAATGAGTAGATGTCTATTACTTGTATTAAGCTTGAATTGTAATCACCAATTAGACCAATTAACTGTGTCACTTTATAAATTACAGACAAAATATGTAATCATCATCTTCCAATGAAGAAGAATAAAGCTGAAGGCTATATAGAGGAGTCAATCCAAAATATACACAATATCTATCGAATGCTATACTATATTGAAGGAATTAAAATATCCTCAAAGCAAAAATCATAACCAACACCCACGCCCATCAACATCGCGGGTTGAGAATGAGCCTAATGAAATGACCATCGGCAACCTTTTTGAGAAAAGGTCTACGTCTCTACTATACCTACTCTCCATTCTCTCCAACTTTTACTTCGACTTCGAGTGAAAATATTGAACATTCTTTTCAATTACAAACCATGCCGACCCAGCTTAGTTTACAGGGGAAAACTATACATTTAAATGTAAAGAATTGTACAAATTGCCCTTTAAATTATTCTGAGGTTAAATTAACGGCTATACTACGTAATTGTAAGAAACTTTGTTATAATAAATATCGTAATTTTATATTGAAATTCGTTTATTTTCCTCGCATTCAAAGTGAAAAGTAGAGTGTTTAACGCGAGACTAAACAACCATAATGACACTCGAACTATTAGCCACCCTCGCTTAGCTCGGGTGGCTAAAACATCTCGTGTCATTATGGCTTGTTTTAGTCCCTTGTTGAACAATCTACTATTGTTGGGTTTCTGTTCTGATATATTGTGATTCTGATTTGTAATGTTATTGAGTTTGTCCTAAGTGTTTCTGAATGATAGATTGGGGTATAGCAAAAAGGGCCCAATTTTAGGACACAATATATTTTGTTGATAAATATTTTTCTCATTTTTGTTACTTTTTTTATTACAACGAATACATTAAAATAAGTATCTATTATAAATTACAATTGTTTGATTAACTTGCCCGTTTAAGAACTAGAGCGGTCCTAAGTTGCCATATAATTACTACGTAGCCTGGGACTACTTGTACAATCATTTATTCTGTGCTGGGACTTAGAAATTTACGATGAAAAAAATCACAAGTATAGCTCTGTTTTTTATTACTTAATGCCAAGATCGGGCCCTTTTTGCTATACTCTGACCTGATATACAAAAACCTGACATCAAGAATAGTAGGTACTGATTAGGGTTGGGATTTTCGTGGTTCTAGATCGTGGTTCCATGGAGTCTCTAATAGTAAAAATGTTCAGTCTAAAAATATATAACTACTAGAACTACTACTAACTGAGCGCAGCACCATATAACAATATATTGTTATTATATATGGATTTTAGAACCACCAACCACTAAATAAAATAAAACAATTTTTGTTACGTGTGGGTTTTATTATAAAACTAATGTTTGTGTGAGTTGTAGACGTCGCTTTAATTCGAAATGGTGGATTATTTTTCTTTTTAACCCCCAGATCTTCGCCATTTTCAATTTTTTCGTTAAACTAGGTGTGTTACTTAGGCTTCTTTCTGTTTAGTGCTGTTTAGTGGATAGTACGGCTACCTGAAAACGAAGGTTGATATTTACATATGTGGTTTGCAGGTATACGTTGTAATATTATTTTAGGCAACACGCATGTTTTGTAGAAAGTTATAAGTTTCTGCAGCTTTTCTTGGATGAAGCCTTCATCTGTATGAACTTTAATTGACATTATTGTTGTTGATAAATCAATGAAGGAAATCATCTTGCAGTTATCCCTTTTGATGAAGGTCTAAGCTGGCCTTGAATCTGTAAAGAAATTATTTATTACGTCACAAGAATGCCTGCAATGGAAACCGCTGTATGCAGTACCTATTATGTGATTTTCTTATAGGGTGTTAGGGTAATTAGTGTTATTACAGTTAACCTTCAAGGAGGAAACTTAGTCACTGAACCGATAATTCCAAAACAATTTTGTTTCCCACACCTATTGATAAACATGGGTATATAGGTCTTGGTATCAATTCAGTCAGAGAGAAGACACTACCTATATGAACCTACTAGAACAGCTTTGTTTTTTTTTCATCACCCAAAGCGAGCGATTGCGTTCAGTTTTTGTGGTTGGTTACACGGTTGTCATCACGCCATGCTTGTCTTCGCCTAAAAAGAAAATAGCACGAGACACCTCTTTCACGGCAGGACGCTTCGATTTGTAATGTTTACAAACACAATACTTTCCCCGCAATTTCTGACCCATGATATCGCAATATCATTTAGGGATCACTATGTCCTGAGTACACATGTTTATTATATGCACGTTTCATTATTCACACTTTACATAAAGTAAAAACTCACGAAACGAAAAAAATGCAAACCAAACATGATTCATTTTTATACGAATTTCCACAATTGACAGTACCTATTGACACAACTCATTACCTATTTCATTCACAAGATTTAGTGCGTTCGAAATCTATTCCACTTTATTGTTATGAGCAAATACACAAAATAGATAGGTATCTTTAAAAACCAAATGTTTCCAATTATTTGTTACATGTTTAATGAAAGCTGTAATCATTAAAAAAAATAAACTGTTATGCATTCATATCGAAACATCAATTAAAATGTATTATCCTAAATCATAAGTTTAGTAGTATTATATTTCAGAGCGCACTGTTCATGAATAGCTTTACGTGTGCTTACGTTTGTATGTTGTGTAAAAGCAACGCACACATACATATATGGACAATATTTCAACGGGTTTTAAAGCGTTAATAACTTTGTAATTGTATGATTTTTAGCAAAACTGATTTCATTGGCGAATATAAGATCGCTTAAAGATTTTTTTAAGAATGTTTAATAACCTAAAGCCATAACCGCCTAAGTGTGTAGTGATCAAACAATTTGTATGAAAGTGACATCTCTGCAACCACCTTAAAACAAATCGTGACAGTCGTTACGTATTATAAGAAGTGGCTTTGCTAAATTATAATTTTATGGCATTGCGCCTTGTTACTTTAGCTTCGTGTGCAAAAGGCCGTATATGAAAAATTACAATGAAAGTGTTATTTCAGATGTTGTATATGGTAAGTTAAGACAGTTAAGTCCGGTCTTTGAATACAATTGTTTAAATCTCTTCCAGTCAAGACAGGCATTTCTTAGAAGTGCGGAACTTTATTTGACTTCAAAATAAGTCTATATCAGATAAAATCGAGGTCAAATGTTTGCATGTCCAGACGTTTGAATGTTCGGTGCCCCGTTGTCCAGATTTCCAGCTGTTATCGCCGACAGGCCGCATTTCTCAACCGATGTTCATGAAATTTCGGGAGCAGGTTCGTTTAATATACAGATTTTTTAGTTGATTCAATGATTTTAGTCATTTCGAAATAAACTCGCGAGTGTTACAGCTCACAAAGCCACTAGTATAATTTAATAAAAAATTACCATTTTTAGTTCGGTATAACAAGGTCTCCTCGTGATTTCAGGAGTAAAATGAAATTATCATGCAGCGCAGAGTTAAACAAAATCGTTAACTAATTTTACATTTCCATGCCAAAAACATCGCGCGAGTCGTTATCATTACATATTTCTATCATATAGGGCTATATCGTGTTATAGACATGCTGCTCCCGCAGTTCGCATTAGAAGCTGACTGATTTGATATATTCTATCGGTTCGCATAAGTGTCTACTCACCAATTTGATATCTTTCTTGGTCTGAGCGGCGTCGCGTTTGAGGCGGTCGGTGTCGGCGAGGTTCTCGTCCACGGACCACATGGACAGAAGGTTGAGCGTCTGGCGCACGTCCTGGTTGGCGGCCACGATCAGCTGCGACAGCACGTCGCCCGGCACCTTGATGCCTTCCTTGCAGCACACCGACATCATCGCTGCCTGGAACGCACAAACTAATGTTAGGCCCCACTAGAGTAGTTTTCACACCACTACCTATAGATTGCTTTAGGACTAACCGATGACGCAAATGCTGCCTTGGTAAACACGCGCAAATAATCGCATTTGGAATAATCCCAAACTATTTTTTGTGTATTTACTTTGAAACAGCTATTGAGAGTTCTACGTTATTATATCACCGTGGGAAGTTTTACCTTTATTTGATCAACTCGAGGTCGATTAAATCTCAGATCATAGCAATAATTCACGAGGGACCTCATTTTCTGACTGTTTCTGTCGTTGCACATGCATATGATCGGTACAGACGCTGACTTTATGAGACTTATTAACTCCTGAAGGCCTCCTAAAAAATCGAACAGAAATAATTTATAAGTTTGAATACAATCTACTAAAGCATAATAATTTTTCAATTTTATAATCTCCATGATCTACCTCTATCCTCGTTGCCAGCCATTCCATCGACTTCGTCCATAACCAAAACATGTTTCTTAGTCACTGCTTGTTTGCCCGTCATTCCTGTCATTAAAATAATACTTTAATGGTACGTTTACACGCTTGCCAATCCTTGGCAAGCCTGCAGGACGCAGTCATATATTAGAGTAAGACGGACCTACATCGTGCTCACTCTAACATATAACTGCGTCCTGTACGCTTGGCAAGCGTGTAAACGTACCATAAAGGACTGCTTACAGCACATTATTTAGTTATTATTAAATGTAAAAGAGTATTTATAATACAATAAATATAAAACTGAGCCTTACCCATAGCATAGCCTGAGAGAGACGTAGTCGTCAACAACTCGCCGATTTGTTCCTTGATTAGGGACTTGTTTCTGGTATCAGAAGCGTTGAATTCCACCATATCGAAACCCAGCTCTTTGCATACCAATGACACCGTCGTAGTTTTACCTTAACAATACGTTTGTATAAATTAACATCGGTGCAACAAAGTCGCACGCATATACGTATCGGAGAGAAGCACAACTAACAAATATAATGTATCACATCGAATTGCCGCTCCACTTGCTGTTACAACTATAGTTACAGTCAAGACTCACCTACACCCGGAGGTCCCGATAGCAGCGCTGCTTTGTAATAACCACCGTCGTCATTTTTGGCCCAAGGACTTGGTTTCGGTAGTTTAGCTTTTCTATTCACATACCACTTTGTAAGCCAGTTGCAAAGTCTAAAAAATATACAAGTGTTAATAAATAAATAAATTACAATAAAATAAGAACATTACTGGGCGTGATATCTAACTTTTTAACATTGCTGGCTTCACCATGTTGACCAATGATCTGTTTGAGTGACTGCGGCTTATACTTCTCCACCCACATCGTCGACAGTTGCGGACTAGAAGCCGGTCGCTTGCTTGCGCTGCCCTGTGAATCTGTGACACACACAATTGCATATTCTATACTTACATATTTCCATTCAACATACACTGGAATGACTTCAAGTCATATAAGGTGGAAGTACTAGTACTCGACGCGGTACTAATACGCGTCACCATACTTTCAACTGCGATAAATAAGATAAGATTACCGTTACTTTCATAGCAAATAGAATGAATACATGAGAAATGTTTGTAGCTATCGAATTTCACACGCAAAATAATAAAATATACAACCTGACTGCCTGCAAAAGCACGTGACATGTACTGGGACAATCCTATTGACTTACATTTCATTACATTACGAGATTTTTTATATGATCATTATATGATATAAATACCATTTAATAAAGGTAAAAGTCATATCTCTCATAAGGGATGAATAAATTTGCGATAGACGTGTAAATTAACGTACTATTACGAAACATAAAATAAATATCCCTTGCAATGTCGAGTACTAATACTTCCACCTTATACTTTTATATAGTAAACAATAACCCAACATATCCATAACTATTTTAAATAAGTTCAGAGCAACTCTACGAAATTCTGTTAGTTAACAACAGAACATAACATAATTTAACCTTTAAACCACCACTACCACTGCATTGACGTCAAAGATTTCGTCGCAAAAATTAAGTAAAATTTTATTACAATAACTCACCAGTTGTACATTTTGATTTCGTATTACAATTAGATTTTGAAGGCGGATTAGATTCTGTTTCATGAATACGTTTCTCGTTTTCATTTCTACCTATTAGTGTATTTTTCAATTTGTCATCAACATACATTTTTTCACTTTTAATTTCCTTTGTACTAAGAGTGATTTTGTCTTTAGAATCAAGAGACTTCGAACTTGCTGCACTTTTATTTAAATTTTTGTTTAATGTATCGTATTTGTCCTTGTTTGATTTAGTACTCTGTACTTTTTCTTTTTTTACTTCATCCTTATTCTTGACTTTCTTGTGTTTCTGCTCTTTGGACATATTAGCAATTAATTCCAAAAACTCGTTTTCATTTATAATCTTTATGCCTAGATCTTGAGCTTTGGCAATTTTAGCTGGACCAGCTTCGTCTCCAGCTAACACATGTGTTACCTAATAAATATATTATACACACATATTAACAAATTATATGTTATACACATTGCTGTTCAATATTACAGGGTTCTATAAAGTTAAAATTTGCCTTTGTGTCACAAAGAATATGTTCAAATTTCAATTTGTCAAAACTGTAATAATAGTGATATCTGATATAAGTACTTCAGCACACACAAATTATGAAATACGGGTTATTTAAATAAAAAATCAAATAATGTATACCTTTTTGCTAATGCCGTTTTTAATAGTCCCACCCAGTTTCGTAATAGCTTCTGCAACCTCATCTCTTTCGAACGAGTCCAGCACGCCAGTTAACAAAAAAGCACAATCTTTCAAGCAATTTTGTGCACCCTGTAAGGAAAAATTAATTTGATGACAGCTCAAATCAGCTACTCTTAGGAAATGTCAAAAACGATCTGTTAGTATGAAGCTTCTAAGATGATACAGGCATATGACAACATAAAAAGCAGTAGTCAAAAAGTCTTCTTTTTAGTTATTGTAGTTAAAAATAGTATTATGTCCAAAAGTTAGTGATAGTTTATTTGGTACCGAGTATTTTTTAATGTGTGTTTAGTGGTTTTAATGCCACAATGTATATTCACTATAGTCAAACACAGTATTGTAAATTGAATGTTTGGTATGTTTATACCTCAGGAATTTGTTTTGTTCCCAAGTGTTTGGGTCCAGACCTATTCAAATACTTTTGGTACAATGCTGCAGAATGTCGTTTCCGCTCGAATCTCTCTTCATCAGATAGAACTATAAAGAAAAAGGATAAGTAAGTATTACAACAACAAGAGCAATAAAAAAAATATCTAGAAAGAATATATATAATAAAGAGAAAGGATCAACTTGTATCATTTTACAATCTTTTATGCAATCCAATGTAACCATGTCTGTTCGGGTGGAATCTTTCAACTCAATTTTAAAGCAAATATCTTCAACTGAATGAGCAGAAAGTTTGCATACCTAGCTAACAAACAATATTAATGACAATACAATAAAATGGTACCATGGGGCTGGTCGGATGATGGGGCCGGAAGGTGGTCCTAGAAATTCTGCAATTATAAAAGCTTGTCACAACAATGATTGCTCACTAATTAATTTTTTTGACAGAAACTCATTTGAAATTTAAATTACCAGGAGGGCAGGATGAACCTACAGAACCCTAAGAACATTTTATAGCCTCGCAAGCGTCAGTCCGATCCAGGGATAGTGGCACTACCAACAGCTTTCATATGGCACAAATGTGTATATTAGGGTGGGTCATTTTTTTTTTTTAATTTCCTGCGGGCACAGTTGAAAAAAGATGCCATTTAGTGCCATTAATACATATTTTTATTTCCATTTTATTGCCTCCAGATTACTCCAGAAAAAAGTTCCTAATGTATGGAGCACTAAAAAAAGAGTGGCCTTGTATATTTTTTTTTATTGTATTTCGTTTGTGATGCCCTACTTATTATACTCAGAATAAAAATACATTAAAATATTGAGCCAAATTTAAAATAATAAAAACCAACTCATTTCTTTACTAACTTAAAAAATAGATCCGGAGGCAAAAGATCAACATCAATATCAATGAAATTTTGGTATTTAATTTATATTTTTATGAGTTATATTTTTTTTGCTATGCCTAAAGAAATAAAAGTATTAATTTTTTTCCCATACAAACGTGACCCACCCTAGTGTATATGTCATATATTTGCTTTATTAAACGTCAATAAATATTTGTCAAGGATTTGTTATTAACCAAATTTAAAACATCGTTTACTGGACTGCTGCTCAATCCTCCGTTCTTCTTGTCAAGTACAAAAATAGTTATAGACATCTTTGTTTATACAATAGGTATTACTCAGACTTACCAGAATCATTCAAACTTTGATCAAGTTTCTTCATTGTTTTTACCACACTGGAATCAAGATCAATACCTGATAATTCTTGAAAATCTTTTTTCTTATTTGATGATGCACTGTCATTATTGTCAGTCTCAGATTTATGCAATGCTTTAATTGATTTGCTAGGTTTGTTATTTTTTGACCCAGACGTTTCATTTGCATCAAGCTCAAGAGGTCTCTTGTTAGTTTTTTTTAAATCAGCTTTAGGATCAAGACTTTCCGAGGACAGTTTTTCAGTTACATTATTGTGTCCATTTACAGTATTAACTTCTGATAATTTAGTTGTTTTTATATCATTACTAAGTTTTGGATCACCATCAGGCCTGTGTTTCTGAGACTTGCTACAAGTGGTTTCCTCTTTGATATGATTTGGAGCTAATTCTTCTGTATTATCAAGATCTAAAAGGCTCTTTTCAAAATCATCATCTGAATGAATACCCGTCTCAGTTTTCTTTTGAACTTTATTCACATTTGGCTTTGTTCGCTTAATTGGAGCACTGCCAAATATATCAACAGCCTTTACTTCTTTCAGTTCTGTTTTTGGAAGGGCTTTGGTTTTTGGCTGTTGTAGTGACTTACTACTATCTTCATTTGTTTTTTTCTTTTTAGTGGAAAATATTTCTTCATCAGAATCACTCAAAACTCTTTTTTTTCTATTTTCCCTTTTCTGAAAGTGGATTATGTTAAATAGTTAATTGATAATAAATATATATTGATGCATAAATCATGGCACATATAAAAAAAAAACAAAAGAATAAGTCTGAAGCTGTAACATGAGTGAATACCTTAATCTTAATTTCAACATCTGGGGATTCTGGTATAACATCGGTATCATCTTCAACTTTCGGTTTCTTCACCTTCTGAGGCTGAAAAAACGATCGGATATCCTGAAACACAAAGAAAAATTACTGGTTAGATACGATTTATCATTAAGGTAATACATAGCTCCTAATAACCTACGGCATACAATCTGTAGGTAAGATTAGCTTACACGAGAAACAGCGCAAATTTGGCACGCATTAATCAAATATTTCACTTACTCTAGACATCTTTGCCTCGCAACTTCTGAAAATATTAACCTCACTAAGCAAACTAGAATTTATTCAAAATTTAGAATTCACAATACATAAAATAAAACAGCAACATCATTTTCGCGCGTCTCGATCTCGCCGTTAAGTTGTTTTTTTTTAGCAGAATGAACTATGAATGAACGAAAACGTATTACGAATGACAATTCTTCAATTGTCAAACTCAAACTGGCTATTTTTTTTTATTCGTACTTCCGGACAGGCTAAGGCTATCGGCCAGACGGCCAAGTAGTTTAAGCTAAGTCAATTTCATCAGTTTCCTTACTCCATGGACCTAGCATAGCCTTACCCTTACTCTAAGGCCTGCTGTCAGATTTTGTTATTATTTTTTTTTCTTCTTTATTCAGTTGCAGTAAGGTTGCAGTGAACTAAATATAACTACTCATGAAGCCATAACATTAAAGGGAAATATAGGCTACTTAATACGTGAATTAATACATTATTGTCGAAGCGCGGGAAGTGGGCAATTGCTGGCTTCGTGTTAATTTTAAACGGACGACCTTGAGAAGGAGGATTTTGCTATATTTTCTATTTTATTAGCATAATTTTTGTAAGGGGTGAGAGGTGAGAGTTAGGTTCTTGCTTTAATAAGTTATCTATCAGTGAACTACCAATTCCATGGTCGTCCTGGAATTAACCTTCAAACACAGCGTATGCCCATGGGTAGGAACACAATCCACAGCAAATTTTGTTACTTTGTGTATAAATAAAATCTTGGATTCTACAATTTGTATCGGACTCCTATTGATATCACACTGGGCAAAAATATTTGCCAATAACGAAACCCATATGTGGGATCATAGTCTACGATATCTATGGATCATAGTATATTTTGAATGGACTCCTTTGGGAGTCGCGATTAGAAATTTTCAAAATTTGATCAGGTGATATTTCCAACCGTCTGGAAACGGTCTGGAACGGATTTACCCCTAATATATTATGTCAAGTCTGCTTTGGTAAAAAACTGTCAATCAAATGCAATCAAAGACTACAATGTAACATTGCTGTCAATCAAGCTTAGCTTAATGCGTGGTGACGCGCAATTTTTAAAATATGTACTTTGGTGTATTTTCATTTAATTCGCCGATCAGTAATTTTGTAACTCATGTTCATTTTTCTGGTTCTCATCGTCGGAATAGTTAAAACTTGTACAACACAGAGTAATACTGGCACTGCAATTTTTTATAATAATCAAATAGGTAGCGACTGCTGGACTAAGGAAGAATTGGCTAAATTGCGTGCTCGAAAGATTTTTAACCAAATAATACCGGAGCGAATATTACCTGACGAAATAAATGTAACCTTTTTGAAGAATGCTTTACGATATTATAGAAGAACCCTGCGCGAAGTGGATAAACAACACAACCCTCTAGGTACGACCGTCCTACGAGACGCATTAGCAGACACGATCGGTGGACATCTGAGAAGTGATGTACTTCCCGCCGCCAGATTAGCGTATTACGCAGGTTATGTTCCATATAAACCAGTTAGAGAACTACACGATTTATATGATACGATAAAGTTGAACTTAAACACCGCTGGTCAAGGTTGGAAGAAGCCTTCTAAGATTCCTCAAATAGCCAACATTACCGTTGTTAAGATTACGATAGGGCCGGGCAAGCTGTTCAATCCATGTAAGCGTTTAATTATAAAAAGGGATTCTAATGCATGTTTACAATTACCGATTCCAAGAGTCGATGACGCAAAAGAGCCCACAGCGGTTGCGTTGCCTTTCAAGAATGGGGGTTTAGTCAGTTTGGTGTCATCCAGCTCGGATAATGCCTTACTTAAATATTATACAACTGCAGCTCGATGTATCCTACGTAGATCACCAGCAAGTTGTCGCCATTCCGATATCGTAAATTTTAACAATGATCTCTGGAGTTGGATGAAGAATGAAGTCTCTCCTCATTTAATGGATGAAAATCTCTATGCAGCGTATGGCGGCGTCTTAAGGATAGCCGCCGCTGTTCAAAATTACGGAAGAGTCTTGTCCAGGCGTAACCTCTTCGAGCATCACAAAGGGACTGACCTGCCATGGGGATCGTGGAGATTGCTAACTCAACCATACCTTTTCATCGACATGAATGAGACTCCCTACTTTTACATCGCACTCGTGGTTCTCGCTGCCGTAGCGATTTGTTTCTTACAAATGTGCTATAATTATGTTTTCGGCAATGATAATTCGTGTTCTTGCGGAGGAAGACAATCACAGACGATATTCTCACAACGGAATGAGAGACAATATCAAGTCTGTAGCTCTTCAAACCAAATAAAATATTTGCCAAAAAGCCCCGTAAAGACAGAGAGAGTATACGATTGCAATGAAAATCTCTTAGACGTTGTCATGAGTGACGCCAAAGACGACTGTGGCAGCTCAGACTGCCATAGCAAATATACAACAGAAAATGAACATAATAAACCTGAGGCTAGCCCGGTGGTGAGGTCGACGAGTCCGCCGAAAATAGAAACTTCTATCGAGCAATTGAAAATCGACAAGGGCCGGGTTAGGTTACAGATGAGGGAGAAGCCGTTATGGACGGAGGCCAGTTCGTCAGGCAGCGAGTCGCCGAGCACCGGCAGCTCCACATCGCGGCCGCGCGACCTGGCGTGGGCGCGCTGCGTGGTGGACTCCACTCTCACGCCCCGCTCCCGCCCGCGCTCCAGATCCTCTCTACACATAGATATCGATAGTTGTACAACCGCATCGCGACGATAGAACATTTTATACGCCATTTTGACGTTGATTATGGTTTATTTTTAGGGAGTAGGTTTATATAAGATAGATATTTTATTTAAGAAATTGTGTTATTGTGTTGTAAGATATTAGATGCAGATCAGGCGTGAATAAAACGACTGCTGACATTCGTGTTCTTTAATACATACCTTTAACGAAATAAGCTTAATTAATAATTGTGATCGTACAAAAATACTTTAATAACATAAAGGTAGAGCTGATTTTCATACATATCCTAAAATGGTGCTACTTCACAAGTTGCTCCAAATTCCATAGGAGAAACTAAAGCAAGTCCGTAAATATGTTTTGGAGATAGGAGCATACCTAGGCAGTTAACCCAGGGGAAGCAAAGTAGGACCAGTTTACGGTACTTGCAAAATGTGAAGAAACAAATAAATTACTGTATACATGGTAGAGTAGAAAAAGAAAGATTTAGAATAGAACTTTATTGATTCCATGAAGTCTTATATTTAGCAGGTCTTCATTTAATAAACTTTAATAAAACTAAGAGACATGTGCTGTTCGGCTTGGCGAATCAAAGTGATAGTGAGCGAGGGTGATGGACGATGGTGATAAATGTTAACGCGAGTTGATAATTCTGTTGCGGGAAGCTGTGGTCACTCATACAAACGATTTTACTCTAGCTACCCCATGTATTAAACGTAACTATACTTTTGAGTCTTTGAACATACATACGTAACGCGACAAGCAACTACGCAGTCTGTTGTACTAGCCTGCCTGGTGCCCGCGGCATAAATATGTACAGATTTGTAATACGAGACTCCAACGCTTCTTATCTTATCTTCGTATAGGGGTAATTATGGATACACTTCGAACCAGTGGGATCTTTTGTGTAGTTACCCCTTGTTGCACCTACTCAAAGGATTGTTAGCTTACTGTGGGGCTAGATCGATTTATGTGAGATTGTCCGATATTTATATATTACTAGCCTTTGCCCGCGACTACGTCCGCGTGGTAACTGGAAGTATGAAAGCAACCTCGTACAACACGATAGATAGTTATCCACCTATCACCTTAATTAATAAAAGGGATTATTTAAAGCGCCTAAGCAAATGTAAGAGCAATTGTGCTTTTGGTCTAATCATTACATTTTCTACAGGGTCATCAATGTCATCATGAATTACTTATTCACTTTTCAATATTTTTTGGGATAATTTTCACGATGAAAACTATCCTATGTCCTTCCATGGATCTTAAACTATCTCCATGCCAAATTTCATCAAAATCGATTTAGCGGTTTAAGCGTGAAGAGGTAACAGACAGACAGACAGACAGACAGACACACTTTCGCATTTATAATATTAGTATGGATATATTTATACACATTGTTCCACCACCTCCATATACCGGATGATAGAACCAATACGGAATTTGACTATAGGGAAAATTAATTATACCATAAAAACCACTAAACATGCATTCAAAAATACACGGAACCAAAAACGACCACTAACTTTTCCACATTTTACTTGGACATTTTTAATTGGACAGAAAACTAATAAAAAGTCGTGTTTTGACATTTCATAAAGAGTAGGTGATTTGAGCTGCCATGCATCAAATACCGTATTGGCAGTGCCTGTAATTCCTTCGGTTCTGTGTATATAGCAAGTATATAGCCAATACCGAATTATTTCATTCTTAGTCTGGCTAGGGCATGAAATCCACACAGTATGTGCTTCATTGTCTCTGTCTCCTCGCCACACTACAATCTGTATTGTGTGACCAGTAAAGACCCCCGTTATGATTCTGAGCTATCTTTTTCTGTATTTCCATAGTTTCGTGATGGAACTGATTTTATTATTTCTATTAATAGCTTTGAGGGTCTCAAGCCTGCCATTTTTCTCCACTGTTGTCGGTGCTGGTTCTTGGCATGATCCTTGATGGCTGTTGTTATGGTTGCCTGCGAGAGACCCACACATGGTTCCGGTCCTATGAAACTTGTCGCAGACCCTTTTCTAGCAAATTCATCTGCAATTTCAGTACCGATGAAGCCTTCATGCCCTGGGAACCATACCAGTTGCACCTTATTGCGCCCTCCAAGCTTGTTCAAAGCTTGGACGATTATACACAAGTCTAGATTCCACTTTGGGCGCAGCTAGCGCTTAAGTGCCGCCTGAATGTCGCTAAGTATGTAGATGTGCTTCCCTCTGGTAAATATCTATGTTCTCCTGGGGACAGGCGATTATAGCATATGTCTCCAATTGGAAGACAGTCGCATAACCTCTCATACTTGTACTTGCATTGAAGTAGTTTGCAAGAATGCCTGCTCCAGTACCTGATCCCATTTTTGATTCATCAGTGTACCAAGCACCATCCGCTATTGGTGGCTCGCGACCCTCGGCCCATTCTGCCATCGTTGAAACTTGCACCCTGCAGTGCCTATTGAATATAAACTTAGACTGCACTAAATCACAGCTCATTATCTGTCAAGAAAAATATTACTTTCCAGACTCCAAGACTTAGTGGCTATAACGTTTTCAACCGACTTCAAAAAGGCTGGAGATTCTAAATTCGACTGTACGTTGGGGTTTTGGTATGTATGTTATACGATTATGAATCGATTTTGATGATTTTTCTTTTGTTTGATAGATCATACTTTAAAGGTGGTCCCATATGAATTTAACCCTTTAGTGGGTAACGGCAAGATATTTGCCGTCATACGACTCAGATATTTTTTTTTTTTCTCAATGAACGTGTTGTTAGTTAATATAACTTTTGGTTCGCATAAGAGAATATACTCGTACTAATTTACGAAAAAAAGAATAGCAGATAAACGTTATTAACCCATGTTAAATGATGATTCTTAGGCCTGAACTTAGATTTTTAACTATTCCTTACAATTGAACAAAAATGTTTGTAAATAAAATTTTGTTTGCTGGATTTATCCGATAGTCACAATTCTCTACTTTCAGAGACAAGATTGGCGATATAAAGTTTAAAGAAAAAAAATCTGTTATTTGATAATTAAAAAAAATGAAGACGGCAATATATTTGCCACTATCCGTTAAGTGTCTGGTGTTTATTGAAGGAAAGGGTGGGTTAGGCTACAATTGTTATTGATTTATATATGGAGCAATAGCTTAATTCAATACTTCAAATTTGTAAAGTCCCACTTTGTGCTGTCCCATGCTTCAGAGATTTTCACGTTTTGTATTAAGGTCGGGCAGCTACGGGACCCTGACTATAAGCATGGCCCGATATGCTCTTGCTCGGTTATTTATTTGAAAGAATTCAGTTTTAAGTTAAATAAAGGTTTTAATTATTTCTTATTATCTATTGGTTTTTAATTTATTTATTTTAGATACGTCGTGCCACCCGTAGTTCCCCCGGCAAACTGACATGACGGTCTTGTCACTTGATGCCCTTGGCTGATAGCGGCAAACATATTGCCGTCTTATAATTCGGAAACCCTGCAATAATATATACATTTCTCTTTCTCAAAAATCATAAAAAAAATCATTCATGCTGTGCGTATCGTTAAAGTTCTCGATTCATTGCTTTAAAAAAATAATGGTCAAAGGGTTAATCAAAAATGATTTAGTCCTTTTTTATAGTAACTCGTTCAGTTGTTCTCAGAAAATGTCTTCTCATTGAAGTCGGTTATTTTTCGTGAAAAAGTAATTAATAACAAAAATTACCGACTTCACCGAGCGAAAGGTATATATTTTGATTTTGGTTGATTTCCTCAAAATGCGCTAAATCAATTTCGATCAAACAAAAAAATATCATCAAAATCGTTTCATAATTGGCGGAATGATCGCGTAACATACATATAAAAAAACATACAGTCGAATTAAGAGCCTCATCCTTTTTTTGAGGTCGGTTGAAAATACTAGAGCGATAACATAATGAACCCACAGTCACATTCAAAAATTGCATTCACTACTATTTATTACATACATCTAATCAAGACATTGCATTGTTCATGCATGATAGGAGGGAGTTTCCGGTTATTTTAATACTTCTAGATAATTTGTGTTTTCAATTGAATATGCTTGCTTTGGTGGCGTCGGAGGAACATCATGAGATTTATTTACTACGGCTTTGTATTAACAGGTGCGCGGATAAAAGTGAAAACTTTTATTTCCTATGTCTCTCTTAGGTTACCGAACCTTACAATTCATCTATTAATATATCACTTGAATACATTTTGTACCTTAATAACTAATATATAATTTAATATAATTACTTTATATTTAGGGTGGCTTGCACGAAAAAGTTAGCCTATTTGGAGACATTAAATTTACAGTGTTATTTCAGTGTGACATGTAATACGGTGAATAGAGACTAAAGTACTATGTGTGACCTTACAAACAGTCCGGTAGTTTTGAATTTTTGATATGTTGTCTAGGATGGTTAGTCAGTGCTTAAAATGCAAAATGCACAATTCCCCCCCCCCCCGCGCCCGCCGCCATTTTGAAAAAACCGGCACTCTCTTCATATTTTGGCTCATATCTTCCTTTAGGAGCATTTTAACTAGAAGAAAGCTTCGACAATGTTATAGAGAGTTAAATTTACTACATTCTACATTTTATATTTTTTTTCTAGGACAGATAGTTACGGAGATATCCACATTTAAAAAAACGTAAAAAATCGCAATTTCCTACTGAAAAACAAACTTCTGGATTATATCTTCGTTTAGGAGCATTTTAGCTACAACAAAGCGTGGGCAATGTTGTAGAGAATTAAATTTACTGTAATTTACACTTCAAATTTTGTTTCAAGGACGGTTAGTTACGGAGATATGCACATTTAAAAAATAGGAAAGGTCGAATTTTCCGAAAATTTCTCAAAATTCTTGGTTTAGAACGCTGTCATTCAGTTATGGACTAGTCTAGGACAAATTAAAACATGTAGGAAATATAATTGCTTATAAAACTCATGTCCATTTTTACATACATTTTCGGAAAACGTGACTTTATTTTTTACATATCTCCGTAATTATCTGTCCTAGAAACAAAATTTGAAATGTAAATTATAGTAAATTTAATTCTCTACAAAATTGCCGAAGCACTGTTCTAGCTAAAATGCTCCTAAACGAAGATATAATCCAGAAGTTGGTTTTTGAGTTGGAAATTGCAATTTCTTAAGTTTGTTTAAATGTGCATATCTCCGTAATTATCTGTCCTAGAAACAAAATATAAAATGGAGAATGTAGTAAATTTAACTCTCTATAATATTGTCGAAGCTTTCTTTTAACTAAAATGCTCCTAAAGGAAGATATGAGCAAAAATATGAAGAGAGTGCCGGTTTTTTTCAATATGGCGGCGGGCGCGGAGGGGGGGGAATTGTGCATTTTGCATTTTAAGCACTGACTAACCATCCTAGACAACATATCAAAAATTCAAAACTACCGGACCGTTTGTAAGGTCAAAATCCTTTATTCACTGAATTAATGGTTATGTGCTCTCAAATTGCATTTATCTTTTCGTACAAGTCACCCTTACATTTCGTATAGGTGGTTGTATAGTCAAAATAAATAAATAATATTATAAATCTCTTATCACTAAGTATAATATTCGCATCACAGTATATTTTGCAATTAATTAAATTAATTTGAATCATATCAATTCACAATGGGATAAATAACATAGATCGACAAAAAGTCACTTCATTTATCTAAATCTTGAGAATTTAACGATTATTTAACAACGCATTAACGGTACACATCAGACAGACGTTTGTAATGAATACTCATAGTTTAAGCTGTTTGATCTTTTCAGAATGATAAATACCACGATTATACTAAATTTAATTTATATGTAATAGTTAAAGCAACGACGCGTCGCTGCCAAGAGGCAGCCGGGTGGCTCGCGGTATTTGAGCTCCCGAGATGTTGTGGAACCGCCCTGTGTAATCCGAACTGAGTTGCAATTCAGTTTTTTCCTAGCTTCCAACTCCGACGGATCGATAACCGACCAGCCGGGCGGATGGCAACACGTTTCCAGTGCATACAGATGTGATGTGAATTATGTGATGAAGAGATTGCCAATTTTATTTCGTCGCTCGCGCACAAGGCGCTCGTCGCACCAGGGGGGATGGCATTACAATTCCATTATATAAACAGCGTATACACTATCAGACATTTTCGATATTTTTTTTTCAATTACAACACTTTAAGAGCTCAAATACCGCGAGTCATTCGGGTGCCTCTAGGTGCTGCCACGACACGTCATTTCTCTGAATATAATAGCGAGTACATTTCGCAGCAGGTTTCTTTTACTCTTAATAGCTACCAAACATTAAACACAAATAGTCTAAATTCTTTGAACCGTAATAACTATTGCGTTATTTATTGTTAGGGCAAAAGTAGCGGTCCTTATGCCCTAACACTCAAAGATCATTTGCGTATATTCCTGTACTGCCGGGTGCTCCACTTGCGGTGCATGAACTTCACGATGTAGAGCGGTAGGCACGAGACAAGAGTTATCGCAGTCACTTTCCACCAGAAGTCCCAATGCTTGATGAAGTCGGCGTCTGCGAAACAACCATATCCATTATGGTTTCTAAAATTATATATAGATAGTTACGAAGATCTTGACCGTAAAATTATAACAGCGGCTGAATGCAAAAACCCAAATGATTAGAGTCTGTAACTGTGTTTATATGACTTGACTCTAGCAAAAAGAGTACTTTATAAATGTATACTCTCTAATTTGGAAAATGGTTTCCACAAACGGGACTTAATTTTGAAAGACCCATTCAAAGATACCTCACACCATGGGATAGATAATACCTAAAGATATACATAACCAGTTTACGTGTAGAGGACGTACAAAAAAAAAAGAGTATTTTCAAGATTTTGTTCTACCACTTTATCAGCGCGCAGCGTGACTAATATGTAAGGCTTGTTCACGAAATAAAGTAGCCACGTAAATTCGGGGTTATATAATTATGTAAATAGTTTTTGATATGGTTTCATGTCATAGTTCAACACATATTCTGGTTTAAGAAAAATATAATATTGGATGGCATTGACTTGATAAGATCTAGATGCCGAACATAAACGAGACATAAGATATCTAAAGATGGTGTATGAAAAATGATACAAAAATTTGGGGAATTTAATACACTAGATGATCTGCCAGGTCAAGTTTGCAGAAAAGGCTGCGTTAAACCGAAATTGGACGAGGCAATAGTTCCGTCGTTTCGTCAAAATCCATCGGCGTCTACGCGAGATATAGCAAAAAAGTTGAAAACTGCGGTTGGGAACGTGCATTACGCAAAAAAAGAAATAATTTACACACTAGGAAGAAACAGAAAATCCCGAAAAAATGGTGCTGGCCTACTTGAAAGAGCGAAATCTCGAGCTAAACTATTTAACAAGTTTTTAATAAAAAATCGCAACAGATGCATACTCATGGATGATGAAACATGCGTTATAAAAGACATGAAAACGTTACCGGGACCCCAGTTTTATACGTGTGAGGCTGGCAAGGATATTCCAGAAGAGTATAAGTGCGTGGCATTTGAAAAATTCGCTCCAAAAGGCTTAAAATTTCCAGCTTTTACACTACGGGTACAATCGGCAGCGATGTCTACCGAAAGGAGTGTCTTAATAAGTTTCTGTCAAAAATAACATTTTAGTGGCAAGCTTTTATAGCCGACTGTACTTTTCTTTGGATATTCATCAAATGCTCACTGAGACGATTCTAAAGAGCCCAAGCTCAGTAGGATTGCTTTTTCTATTATAGAGTTCCTATGGCCACCTTCCGGCTCCATCATCAGATCAGCCCCATGGTACCATATTATTGTATTGTCATCAAAGTTAAGTAAGTATGCAAAATTTCAGCTCAATCGGTTGACGATATCTGCTTCAAAATTGAGTTGCAAGATTTCACCCGAACAAACATACTTTAAACATACCATGCAAGCTAAATAAAAGCTTGTAAAAAGCGAATTCTGCCCGTGTATAGGAAACATGAACATCCCCCAATATTTTGGCTAGATTTCGCTACTGCTCATTACGCTAAGGACACCTTAAAGTTCCTTGATAAGGAAAGTATCAATTATGTTCCGAAAAGAATGAGCCCACTAAATTGCCCAGAACTTCGCCTGATTGAGATATTGGGCAAACATTAAGAGATACCTGCTCAAGAAAGGTGCAGTAGCCGACAGTGAAGCTGACTTCAAAAAGATATGGGACGCAGCTGCTCGTCAGTTCACTTCTAGTTCAATTCGTATACTAATGGCAGGACTTCGAAAAAAGGTCAAGCAGTTGGTTCAGTCTTAGGGGCTCATTAATATTTTATATATTATTTAATTTTTCAAATAATAGGGTACAGATTTAATTTTGTTTGTTTGAAATATTGCGAAAATTACACGATTTATTTGTATTTATCTGTGGCTACTTTATTTCGTGAACAAGCCTTACATCCATGCCAAATTTCAGCTTTCTAGTACGAAAGTCTCTGGGCTAAGTGGCGGACGGACGTACATGGCGAAAATATAAGGGTTCCTTTTTTGAGTACGGAATCCTAAAAACGCAAGGTCACAGTCTGCTCATATCTGGCAGAAGATCAATTTCAAATGCCATAAAAACAAACACTATTTAATATCGTTATAAGGTATAAGATTATACTTATACAGAGTTGAGTTTTGGTTACTACTAATTATACTTTTATTTATTCATCCAAGAGTGACCCACCTTAATATACAGAATTATTACGGGGTTTTTTGCTTTACATAGGACGTAATTTAATTGAATGTCTAGAAAGCGATTATTAAAATTGAATAGTTATCCTTATAATCAACGAAACATTTCTAATAATTTTGCTAATTGATATTATACGCGCACATGCGCACACCTGGAAATAATTGTAGACCAAAAAATTACTTGGCGATTCTACGAGAAAAGAAAACCTTCAACTTGGTTAGGTGTGTTAGTATACCTTGCGTTTTTAAGAGCGGAAGTAGAAGTTACGCGAAAAAATCCCAAAAAGTTGCTAACAAAATACGATACTGTGAATTATACTGCCCGGGCGCCAACATATTTTTTTTTTTATTTATATACCAAAAAATATATACAATATACAATTACATTGTAACTCGCCAAACTGTGACGTTTGATGGCGAGAAGCGCTTAACTTTACACAACTTAACTTAAATATATTTACTTATTAGTAGGTAATAGGTACAGGTAATAATATATTATTGTTATGACACCTTAATTAGCTGACCTTGACCTGTCATCAAGAACAAACTCCTTCAGTTTCGATCTTAACAATGTTTAGCTAATTTTAGTCTTCTGTCTAAGTATACTTATTTTATTAAACATTTTGGGAACTAAATATTTTGAAGTCCTAAACATACATACGTAGACATAGTGTCTGTAAGTACTAACCGAAATAGCTGTTGAATACGAGCAACGTGGTGGCGTACATGAGCAGGCTGGCGAGCTCCGCGACCACCATGAGTCGGTGCCACGTGTCCACAGTCAGCGCCACCATGATGAGCTCCGTGAGGATCAGCGCCGTGTAGCTGATCTCCACGATGTGGATCAGCTGGTCCTCGAACAGCACTAGGGCGCCGTACATTATCACACCACCTGCAAGCGTTTTCTAATCAATACGCTATCTGGTACACTGTATCGGGGATGTAGGGTAATAGTTTAAACAAGTTAAGGCGATATTGTCCGGCCCTACGGCCGAATTGAGGGGGTGAGGTGCGCGGCAAGACGCGGAGCGCCGCCCGCGCGCCCCGACCCCGCTCGCCGAGTTCGCTAACGCGAAATCGCGATGGCAATGTACACTGTAGATGGGTGTCACAATACAGTGATATCAGTCGGCAGTTTTTTAAGTGGCCGGCTAAATATTATTTTTCGTTTTAACTAAATGTTTGTTTTAACTTAATTTATTTTTTATAGTTTTTACTTGCGACTGTGTTCTGTGGAGGAATTACGGAATAAGTAGCCCACCAAAAACATAACACACAACACCGCTAAAAGTTGTGAGATTACAATATAAAACCAAGTTGGTTGATTTATTCAGTCCCTATCAGAGTGACCCTCCGCCTATATGACAACTTTGACATACATTTTCACCGGGTTACATAACTAAAAACATATTACCATGACCGTTGTAGTGTTTGCATTAATATTACACATCTTTATCTTTATAATAAATGTAATGACTTGGCCATCGCACAGCAATATAAGTACATAGGAACACGAGTAAATCTCCTTTTAAAGTGATTATTATATTTTTAGCTTTATCCAATAGTTTACAATTTAGATAGTTTGGCCATTTCGTTCGGTGTTGAGCTGTGCTCCTCCCGTTTTTTCAGCTGTTTTTTTACTATCTCATCTTCCTCTATTATCTTCTTGTCGTCCACTTTTGCCCGTGTGGCCAGGTCCATCTTTTATCTTAGTAAGGACGGCCAAGTTGAAACAATGAGTAGGAATTTACGCATATAAATTAAGCGTGACATTTAAAGCGTTAATAATATTTGGTAGATGTTTTCATTATATCTAGAGTATATTACCGTGTGCGATTGCCAAGTCCTTACATTTTATTATAAAGATAAAAATGTTCAATACATTACATTATTAATGCGGGCACTAAAACGGTTATGGCAATATGTTTTTAGTTATGTAATTCTGTGAAAATGTATGTCAATGTTGTAATATAGGCCGGGGGTCACTTAATAAAAAATTAACAGACTTGGTGTTATATTGTATCTCACAATTTTTTGCGGTAGATGGTTGCGAGACTTGCATGCATGTTATGTTTTTGCTGGGATCTCATTTTTTTTAAGTGGTCCTCCTTTTTTTGACAAGCCAAGATGGTAAATACTTCTTATTCTATTATACTCTGCAATTGCGGAGTCGACGTGAACTAGATGTAAACCGCACAGACTTGTCACTTCCTCTTATGATGATCCATAATGATCTCTCTCAAAATCCGTCATGATCCATATTGATCACTCATGGTCCATAACGATCTCATGGTAAATAATGAGGAAAAATGCATAAATATTGACGTAGTGTGCCTGTCAGAGACATTTATTCAGGCAGGTCTAGAAACCAATTTACAGATGCCCAACTTTAAACTCGCCGCTCAATTCTCACGAACAAAGATAAAAAGAGGAGGCGTCTGTATTCTGGTTCGCCCCTGGATTGATGTTGTAGAGTTAGACCTTAGCAGTATGGCATGTGAAGATACTTTTGAATGTTGTGGTTGCGTAGTTGAGGCTATAAATTGTGTAATAGTATGTTTATATAGAGTACCTCAGTCCAACGAAAAATTGTTCTTAAATTCATTAAACAGTTTTCTTTACTTTATCACAAAGAAGTACAAAAAGAAAAATATTGTAATATGCGGGGACCTTAACATAAATACTCTTAAAGTTACTACGATTTCGAAGTACTACACACAGTTACTAGCTAATTATAATCTGGTCAACCATATAAAACAATCTACTCGTATTACCAGCACAAGTAAGACCTGTATCGATCATATTATTTCTAATATGTCAGGTGTCAAAACTAAAACGTATGATCTGGGGCTGTCAGACCACACCGCTCAATCCTTACATGTTAAGATTAATAAAAATCATAACTGTAAGAAATTACACTTATTTAAAAGGGATTATAACCCAGAAAATCTGTCTAAATTTAAGCAATGCATGGAAAACGTCTGCTACGAGGACGTATATAATAAGCTCGACACAAATAGTGCATTTAATGAATTCCACAGCCTTCTAACTTTGTTTCACTCACTATGTTTTCCTGTTATAAAAGTTACTGTATCTACTAAGCCTAAGCGTGCGAAATGGATCTCAAAGAATCTCAGGACCTGCACCAAACGCAAGCGTTTGTTATATTACAAAACACGTGTAAACCCGACCATTGAAAATAAACAAACATACAAATCCTATTCTAAAACACTACGTAGATGCATCAGAGCTGCTCAAAAATCAAATAACTACCGATACATTTATAAATCAAAAAACAGGTGTCGAGCAACATGGCACATAATAAATAAAAAAGTTGGGAATATCCGGCAATCTAACCAAATTAAAAGTATTTTGAGCAATAACCGAATAATAAGCAACCCAAATGATATTGCAAACTTATTTAATAATTACTTCATAGACATATCAAATAAATTTAATCAAAACTACAGTGCATCTATTCAGGGCTGCACTCGCCATCCGAATACGATGTTCTGTAATCCCACAACCCCAGACGAAATACATAAGATTATTATGAATCTAAAAAATACGAAATCATCGGGGTATGATGAAATAGATTCAACAATTCTTAAACTATGCTCTAAATCGATTTGTGTTCCCCTGTGTTATATTATAAATCTCTCGATCGAGCAAGGTTTATTCCCGGATAATCTTAAAAAGTCTGTAATAAAACCGTTATATAAAAAAGGTAAACGAAATGATGTGGCCAACTACCGACCAATAGCACTTATTCCTGTCCTTTCAAAAATTTTGGAAAAAGTAGTATTTGTAAGACTCAGTAATTTTGCCAATAAATATTCACTCCTAAATGAAAATCAGCATGGCTTTATTAAGAATAAATCCACAACATCTGCTGCATTCTCATTACTTAAAAATATATTCTCCTGCGTAGATAAAGGGCAGGCAGTAAGTGGTCTCTTTTTAGATATGTCCAAGGCCTTTGATTTGGTCTGTCACAAAAGGCTTTTGGACAAATTAGAACTATATGGAGTGAGGGGAAATATACTCAGTTGGTTAAAAACTTTTTTAATTCAGAGGTCACAGTGTACGGAAATCGTAAGAGAAGAGATAAATACTATTGTAAGCTACAGATCCAACTACAAAACAAACAGCTTTGGGGTACCGCAGGGAAGCGTGCTGTCGCCTTTGCTATTTTCCTTTTATATAAACGATCTTCCTAAATTAACTGATTATCCCTCCGTTCTGTTCGCGGACGATATATCAATTGTAATCCCATGTACTCACAACGAATCTTATGAGCATGAAATAAATCGTACATTAGGTGACACAATACAATGGCTAGAAAGTAATAACTTATCAATAAATATTAGTAAAACTCAACATATACAATTCCGTACTCGAAAAGGCAAACACAGAAGTCTAGATATACATTACAATGGTGGTCCCGTAGATAAAGTCAGCAATTGTAAATTTCTAGGCATATATTTAGATGAATTCTGTGATTTTAAATTACAAGTAGAGTGTGTATGCACAAAAATAAATAGATTTATCTATCCTCTACGAAAGCTTCGTGAAACCGTATCGCTGGAAGCAGCTCTTGTAGCATATCATGGGTATGTAATGTCAAATCTCCGCTATGGCCTCGTTATATGGGGAAACTCCATAGATATGACAAGAGCCTTTGTTATGCAAAAAAAATGTATCAGGGCCATATTTTCCTTGGGTCCGCGCGATTCATGTAAACCTATTTTTAAAAGTTACAAACTACTGTCATTACCTTCCCTATATATTTTTGAAATAGCTGTGTTTGTATTAAATAATCCAAAGTATTTTATAAAAAATCGTGACGTAATAACGTATAATAATCGCGTGTCCAGACAGGAAAACCTATTACATGTACCTAAAGCCCGTCTTAAACACACAACTCGCAGCCCTTATTTCATGTGCATTAAGATATTTAATAAACTTCCGAAAGACATAAAAGAACTTCCTATACAAATTTTTAGAAAAAAACTATATGCTTGGCTTAGCGAATTGTGTGTTTACTCCATAAAAGAGTTTTTAAACATTAAAACGCATAATTAATTGTACATAGCTCTCTTTTTATGTGTAAAAATTATTAGGTTAAGAAAGATAACGCTATATTTTGTTACATTTTTAAATATGAACAAAATTTGGCTGAAACTTATTGTTTGCATGCTTAATTAAGCCGAATTTGGAGATGTATGAATATGTTTACCATCTAATTGTACCCATTTTCTGCAAATAAACATATTATTATTATTATTATTAATGACTTAGCGGAGGCACTGTCGTGCCCCTAGATCCTTCTCATGATCCCCCTTAGCATCCATAATGATCTGTCTCTTGATTCCTCTCATGATCACTCTCATGATCCATAATGACCCATCATTACCACAAGGATTGTCATCACAATCATCGTCATTATTCATCATCAGTCATTACCATCTGAATCAACACCGCCATCATCATTCCTAATCACCATCATCGTCATGACCATCATTATCATCAGAATCATCAACAACAACACAATCATCAACAACACCACCACTATCATCATCATAAGCATGACCCACAACACCACCATCATCATTATCATCATTACTATCACCAACAGCATCATTATTTGACGAGTCATCATTATTGTTCTACCTATGCCTGTGCACACGACCATTTCAAAATTATCTACGCAGAAAAAACGATTCCAACTCACTGCCCCTGTGGGGTGAGGTAACTCAATTCGGCACGGGGGTGTGCGTGTCCATTCTGCATGTATAAATTCTGTGCCGGAGGTTTTAGTATCTAAACCGAAGGTTATATGAACAGCAAAATCAACTTTGTAATCGAGTATTTTTTATAGGGTTCATAAGGAAATACAAATTTTCCTATGCAGGTCGCATAACTGTACACTAAACAGTAATAGAGTTCAAAATTTCAAGCTTGTGTGTCTGCTGGAAATAACTTAGAATTCGTATGATCGTGTGTAAATGAGTCAGTGAATTAGTGAGTGACAAAATTAAGGAACTTTGACTCGCAATCATTCTTAACTTACTAGTTCAAATTGAATGTAACTTGGAATATGCCTAGGTTATACTATGCCCACCTAGTTACTGAAAATTCAGGCTTCTAGCTTTGTTCACGACGAAATACAGGGGGTTTGAAAATGGTCTGAATGGGTTCGAAAAAAGGAAAAGGATGTTACGGTGTGCTGGTAAGCGCGTTTTCTCGAGTTGGAGGGGGCAATGGCGTGCCTCTAGATACAATTAATAAAATTATTTGTTTTTTTAGATACTTTTAAATGTGAAATAATCTCAAAGGTGCTATCATACACAAACAGACTGCGCTAAACACATTACCCTCCTTTGCGTCGCGCTGTCGGGTAAAAATATACTACATACCTTACCTAGGAGTCGATTGTTGCTAAAGGCCTTAAGAAAGAACAAGTACTGAGGAGCATTTGTAAAGTACAGTTTTTTTTACTTACCTATATCTAGGTTACATAACATACATAATCATGCCTTTTCCCCAGGCAGGGACTTAAAGTACTGATATATGTTAACTGTGTACTAAATCCATGTTCCAAGTTTGACAAGAGACATAAGTCAGAATACGCTAAAAAACTTAATTTAGATGAAAAATATTTGTGGTAATAAATACGTAAGTCAATTTGACACTTAATGCTTTGAGCAATGAGTTCTTTTCTAGAAAGTAATTATGTTGTTTTAAATTATAAATAAAGCGTTATTAGCATATACTTGAACATGTCAACCGTGCCACTTTTTGACATTTTTGTTCGGTTCTGTGAATTTATTATAAATAAAACATTAACTTACTTTTTGGCATTCCTTGCTCGAGCATTGTCTTTTTTTATTCGTTTTATAATATGAAAAGCTTTTTGTTTACGTTGTGCTGCTTTATTTCTCATTTTTTTGGAACAATAATTCGTAAATGCGATCACGTGGTCGCGCGGAACAAATTGACACAGGTCCATCCCCTTCAAGCGCCGAAGCGCGACTGAAATGGCACCGCGAGCTATCGCCCTCATAGTTTTAGTAGATATTTAGTTCTAGTGATTAAATAAATAATTTTATTCAGAAAATCCCATCCACTTCAACTAGATAATGTTAGTATCTATACATTTACGCAAAAAACGGGTAAAAAAGGTTCGTATTTTAGCCATTCTATAGAAAAGATATTACGAATAGAGGTAACTTTGGGATCGTTTTCTATCGACTGAAATTTTTCCAATCATGTTGCTGAACACGATTTCATATTCAGAAGATCCTTAAGTATGATATATATGTTTTTCATAATCTTCAAACACTGATTAAACGTCTACGACGAGTCTGAAAATGAGTGAGTTCGGCGTCTACTGGGAAAAGATCGCCTTAAGTGGAAAAGGAAAATTTTTTTTTTCTTTATATTAGAAGACCAACAGCTTTGTAACATACAAAAATAATCTACAGATAAGATACATTTTGAGCCTTATCACACTTGCGATTTGCGAGCGAATTTTGTATGGCGGCGATCACGCAGCGAGTTCGCCGCGACGCTTATTTGTATAGAAAACTCGCTCGCAAATCGCAAGTGTGATAAGGCCCTTAGTGTAGCCAATAACAGGTATCTTATGATTAGCAGAGTGGTAGGTGACTATCTATTATTTCAAGGCTATCCAGATAAAAAAGGAATATATAACACAAAAGAATCAGGTAAGGTAAGGGCCAAGTTCGTTTTGATAATTGTTACTACAAAAAAATCTTATCGTTCAGATTTCAGGTAAAAGGCGGTTTACATATAATTTTAATCGTTGGATGCGCCGGGTCGTATAAACAGAGAAAATGACCAGGTAGTATACCCCGCTTTTCCTTTTCCAGCCTGTCTAGCAAAACTATGTTTGGCGACTCTTGTCACGCGACATGGCCTCGCCCGTCACTCTCTCACAGTACAGCGAAGAAAGAGATAGTCACATTTGTGCCACAGTTGTGCTAGAGGTGCAGTTATATTCACATGCTGCGACCGGGAAAGTCCAACAAAATGTCGTTATGTGGTAGGTTTCGGCGAGTAGTGTTTCGGCAGTTTGAAGAACTAAACGAGATTCGTTGTTACCAGAGAAGAAAAACATCGCTTACCTTGATATATTGAGATCCCTGTCCAAATGAAGAAAGTCTTGTACGACAACTGCCTTCCTTTTGTTAATTGTTTATACAGTTGAGGATATTTCAGAGCTGTTGAACTAGGAATATCTTTGTCGAGAACCTAGAAACATCAATTATGTTAATATTTTAATACCTACTAAAATTGACCTTTTGAACCAACTATATACGTATATAAAGAGTTACATTTATTTAAGTTTATTTTTAGGTTCTCAAATCCGTACGACAGAGTTTAAAAAAAAAATGTAACTCTTTTGACAAGCTATACAATCTCATTGAAATTTATAACAGGTTATAGGAGGTGAAGTATGCTGTATTTAACATATAGAGATTTAGGTAATGATTCACGGGCAATCATGAGCAATTTATTATTAGTTTTGCATATAAATTATTTAATTTCAAATATTTGTAAAATTTTCTAATGGATTTACACGTACCAATGAAAATACAGGGAGCATCGTGAACAGCGTGCCATAGCCCACCATCAGGAACCCGGGATAGAGCGATACCGAGGAGAAGTAGAACACCACCGAGAACACCGCCTGGAGGCAAATATAAGTTACTAGCTGTGCCCCGCGGTGTTACCCGCTCATCCCATGGGAACACTACATTTATTCAGGATTAAAAGTATCCTATGTCCTTCCCCGGGTCTCAAACTATCTATATACCAAATTTCATCTAAATCGGTTCAGCGGTTTAAGCGTGAAGAGGTAACAGACAGACAGACAGACAGACACACTTTCGCATTTATAACATTAGTATGGACTAGCGACCCGCCCCGGCTTCGCACGGGTGCAATACTGATAAATTATGCATTTATTATACATATAAACCTTCCTCTTGAATCATTCTATTGTATATAAAAAAAATCGCATCAAAATCCGTAGCGTAGTTTCAAAGATCTAAGCATACATAGGGACAGACAGACAGACAAGAAGCTACTTTGTTTTATACTATGTCATAGATATACTATGTAGTGATGCAGATTATACTGGATTAGACAATCAGTACATTCACTTAACATGAGAAATATTATACACTAGAAAAGTCAGCATAGGATAAATTATATACATTATTATTATTACAGGTAGATTCTTGGTGATTGACATGTGGTCACTCAGTGGGCCTCTTAAGAAGGCTTAAAGTTACTCATGGAAATGGAGTGCTCTATGCTTGTCGTCGACATAGCTCAGAGTTGTCACATGTAAGTGGTAAGTAGTGCATTGCTTGCAGAAAGGATGGCCGTTGGGGCAGAAAGGTTCCGGAGTGGCGACCACGCACCGCATGACGCAAGCCGCCGACGATCTGGTCAGGGGTTTCGGATCGCGGGAAGCCGTGGGATTAGGTCGGCGCACGACCGGTCCTAGTGGACGCTCGCGTCTCCCGCGAAGGCACGCTGCGGTCACGTGCAGCGTGGTCACACTACGTCACCTGCATGGTGGAGACGATGAGCCCGCGGTGCACGATGAACAGCGAGAGCGCGGCGGAGCGCATGACGGCGCGGCGCCCGTGCACGAGCAGCAGCCGCGCCAGCGCCGAGAACGAGCGCACGCTCACGTCTCCCGCGAAGGCACGCTGCGGTCACGTGCAGCGTGGTCACACTACGTCACCTGCATGGTGGAGACGATGAGCCCGCGGTGCACGATGAACAGCGAGAGCGCGGCGGAGCGCATGACGGCGCGGCGCCCGTGCACGAGCAGCAGCCGCGCCAGCGCCGAGAACGAGCGCACGCTCACGTCTCCCGCGAAGGCACGCTGCGGTCACGTGCAGCGTGGTCACACTACGTCACCTGCATGGTGGAGACGATGAGCCCGCGGTGCACGATGAACAGCGAGAGCGCGGCGGAGCGCATGACGGCGCGGCGCCCGTGCACGAGCAGCAGCCGCGCCAGCGCCGAGAACGAGCGCACGCTCACGTCTCCCGCGAGCGACGCCGCGCGACCTTCCGCGCCCTCGATGCCCACGCCTGCAGCAGAGACAATATAATCACTACTACACTACAAATTCCTCCAATGGTGAATTCTAGTGCAAGGGTGCTAGCCGAATTTCGAGCGTGAAGATTGGTAGTCTGGCTAGCCAAATAATGTTGACAGATATTTCCTTGTGGTATCACCAATTGTCTATGATTCAAACAATTAAGTAGGTGGGTCCTCTATAAATAATGTTGATATTCTATGTACTAGTTCTAACATTCCGATCGAGATGAACTTTGGCATAGTACTTATGATATTTTTTTGGTGATGGATTATTTATTTATTATTTATTAGGAGAACCAACAGCTACATACAATACATTGCTCTTAGAAATAGTTAATGGAAAGCCAATTACAGGTTCCCACCGGTAGTGACATTTTAAACAAAAATAAAGTGCTCGCACAATGCACAACATCGCAACTACCTGTGACTACAAACTAAGTGTAATAGAACTAATTTAAATAAAACAACTAATATAATCAATGCACCAGACAGCAGATTCGGTTAAAGCACGCTCACTTAAAAAATTCGTTCGTCATCTTACGCCTTACAGCCGGGATATTACTGTTGAAGATGTCGATATCCAGCTCTTTTGCTACTTTATTAAGACTTTTACCAGCACGCAACAGAAAACTATTCTTCCTATAGTTACGCGAGGAAAAGGGAACTGAGAGGGGAGGGTAGTGTCTTTTAAGCCTGGATGGAGTATTGAAAGAAAGTTCAGCAAGCAGTTCAGGGCAGTCAACATTGTTGTTTATAACCTTTAAAATATAAGTTATGTCCGCGATTTCTCTTCGAATGTGCAACGGAATGAGATGATGTTTCTTACACATATCGACATAATTCGTCGTCTTGTAAGGTGTTTTTGATTTATAACAGAGGTATTTGACGAATCTTTTCTGGACGCGTTCTATTCGGTCTATATAAGTATTATAACATGGATTCCAAATTTGAGACGTATACTCAAGTTTGCTTCTTACATATGTACAAAAAGAATTTTGATAGTTTTTACTCGAGTAAAATTTAATGAGTTACGCATAATGAATCCTAATGATTTGGTGGCGCTAGCAACAATGTTATTGATGTGGGTATCAAACAGAAGCTTACTGTCATGTGTGACACCTAGGTCTTTCATAGCTGATACCTTTTTCAGTAACTGGTCCCTTAGTTTATATGCAGTTGGTATTGGGCAACGCTGTCTTGTAAAGGTAACTGTAAAACATTTCGACGGGTTCAGATCCAGTTTGTTTAATTGACAATAAGCATCAAGCCGCAAAAGGTCATTTTGGATGAGATCGGAATCCTTCAAAGTTTTCACTGTGGAAAAAATCTTCATATCATCAGCGAAGCAGAGTAATTTAGAAAAGACAAAGCAGTCACTTATGTCATTAATAAAAATAGTAAAAAGCAGCGGCCCGAGCAACGATCCTTGAGGGACACCACTCGGAACAGTTACCCAACCAGACATATAATTATTAATGACAACTGCCTGTGACCTATTGTCGATGTATGAAGAGAACCACCGAAGCAGGTCGCCCTGAATTCCCATATTATATAATTTAGAAATTAGCAGATGGTGATCAATTCGATCGAATGCCTTACTGTAGTCCGTATAAACAACGTCTACCTGACCGCCCCCGGCCATCGCTCGCGTAATATAATCATTAAAAAGAGTCAAGTTGGAGACCGTCGATTTCCGTTGTAAAAAACCATGTTGATTGGGACTAATATAGCTCTTGATTGCTTCATATACTTGAGTATAGACAAGTTTTTCTAATACTTTAGAAACAATACAGAGTTTAGAAATTGGCCTATAGTTAGTAACTAGAGACCCGTTGCGGCGTCGAACCGCCGCTAGAATATGGAAATCCGGTAGTGTTACAGAAAATAACTACTTTATCGATAAGAAGTTTTTGGGGAATGAAGAATAAATTAATACTGTAAAAAAACACATTAAAATTATGTTTTAAAAACGTTAAAACATGCCAGGCTAGAGGCAGGCCTGATAGCCAACTGCCAGCTTCATCGTGACAATTTATTCAACTCTTTTGTAAAAATAACTTGTGCATGACATGTGATCTGCTGATCTGTTTCACAAATAAAATGCATATTATTCGATTTATGGAAAAATATATTCATGACAATAGTCCCATATTTTAAAAATATAATTGACATATTTTCATAGGACCGAACATAAGATTGGTAGAATTTTAATTTGTTGTTCTTTCTTCAGGACATAAATTTATCGATTTGATCGATTTCTATCAATTTCCAGAAATAGCACATGAATCGAAACGACAGATTTGAGGAAACAGGAAATCATGGAGTGCGTAACTGTTTATGTATTCATTTATAATCGTAAATATTTCACAATATTAATAATAAAAAATGTTACAAAAACTCAATTGTATGAAATAGAGAGTAAAAAACGTTTATAGATACACGAAAAACCACTATTATCAATGCTTGTTTTTTTTTATGAAATTCATTAGATCGTGCAAGTTTTCTTAATATGGGTGCTGCCATGTCATCATCATCAATCATTTATTCAATAACAATTACACATTGTGTTTGAAATTCTTACGCTAGTTATACTTAATCAAACCCTACTTACTAATCTAAATAAATTACTGACCAACAATACTCCACCATAAAAAAAAGAATGTGTCAAATATGTGTAATAAGAAAAAACAATATATAAAACAGCTAAACATGTTTGAAAAAAGAATAATTCAAACTTTCGTGTCTTTCCTCTCATTGAAATTGTGTCTGACAGAAGAGTGAGGGAGATGCTAAAGACTCTCAAGCCTATAATATAAACCTAATTTTAGGGTTCCTTACCATATTCGGTAAAAACGGAAACCTTATAAAATCAATTTGTTTTGTTGACCGCAGAATTTGTCAATTTTTATTTTGAATGAGAATAAGAATGATCAGCCAGACGTCATTAATTCAAATATGATTTATTCTTGAGCGCGTCGATTTTTTGAAATTTGCATCATATGTAGGTTATTTCTCCATCAAGTTTCGCATGTTAGCGTAACATGTTAATTATTCCACATTGCCAACTCGTCCACAATGTCAGCTCGTCTATATTCCCATCTGGGTCACAATGCCAACTTGTCCATACACCCAACACGTCTACATTGCCAACTCGTTCATACACCCAACTCATCTGCATTGCAAACTCGTCTATATTACCAATTCGTCTCCATTGGCAACTCGTCCATATTCCCAATTCGTCCATAATGCCACCTCGTCCATATTACCAACTCGTCCACAATTCCAACGCGTCCATATTGCTTACTCGTCCACAATGCCAACTCGTCCACAAATACAACTCGTCCACATTCTCAACTCGTACACAATGCCAAATCGTTCATATTGCCCACTCGCCCATACACCCAACTCATCTACATTGCCAACTCGTTCATATTACCAACTCGTCTTTATTGCCAACTCATCTATATTCCCAACTCGTCCACAATGCCAACTCATCCATATTGCTAACTCGTCCACATTTCCAACTCGTCCATACACCCAACTCGTCTACAATACCAACTCGTCCTTATTATTAACTCATCTTTATTGCCAATCTCGTCCATATTATTAACTCGTCCGTATTAGCAACTCGTCTTCATTGCCAACTCGTTTATATTCCCAACTCATCCACAATGCCAACGCGTCCATATTACTTGCTCGTCCACAATGCCAACTCGTCCACAAATACAACTCGTCCACATTTCCAACTCGTCCATATTCCCACCTCGTCCACAATTCCAAGTCGTCCACATTGCCAACTCATCCACATTTCTAACTCGTCCATATTCCCAACTCGATGATACACCCAACTCGTCTACAATACAAACTCGTCCTTATTATCAGCTCGTCTTTATTGCCAACTCGTCCATATTCCCAACTTGTTCATTTTGCCAACTCATCCACATTTCCAACTCGTCCATATTCTTAACTTGTCCACGTTGACAACTCGTCCGTATTACCAAGTCGTCTTCATTGCCCACTCGTCCGTGTTCCCAACTTGTTCATGCCAACTCATCCACATTCCCAACTCGTCCATATTCACAACTCGTCCATAATACCAACTTGTCCGTATTACCAACTCGTCTTCATTGCCAACTCGTCCATAATACGAACTCGTCCACATTGCCCCCTTGTCCATGTTCTCAACTTGTCAATTTTACCAACTCATTCATATTGCCAACTCATCCACATTTCCAACTCGTCCATATTCCCAACTCGACGATACACCCAACTTGTCTACAATACCAACTTGTCCTTATTATCAGCTCGTCTTTATTGCCAAATCTTCCATATCACCAACTCGTCCGTATTACCAAGTCGTCTTCATTGCCAACTTATCCGTATTACCAACTCGTCTTCACTGCCAACTCGTCCATAATGCGAACTCGTCCATAGTGCCCACTTGTCCATTTTCCCAACTTGTCAATTTTACCAACTCATCCACATTGCCAATTCATCCCCATTTCCAACTCGTCCATATTCCCAACTCGACGATACACCCAACTCGTCTACAATACCAACTTGTCCTTTTTATCAGCTCGTCTTTATTGCGAAATCTTCCATATCTACAACTCGTCCGTATTACCAAGTCGTCTTCATTGCCAACTCGTCCATATTCTCAACTCGTCCACATTGCCCACTCGTCCGTGTTCCCAACTTGTTTATTTTGCCAACTCATCCACATTGCCCACTCGTCCGTATTCCCAACTTGTTTACTTTGCCCACTCATCCACATTCCCAACTCGTCCATATTCCCAACTCGTCCATATTCCCAACTCGTCCACATTTCCAACTCGTCCATTTTACCAACTCATCCATATTACCAATGAAGATACATTCCCAACTTATCTACATTGTCAAGTCGTCCATATTCTCAACTCGGCCACATTTCCCATCCCGTCGACATGCAAGCGGAAGGACTAAGTTTCTTCTTGTAAAATACCATTTAATTTACCATAACTCATGCCATTTTCCTTGGAATTATTTTTTTGATGGACTTATATATTCATATTTATAATAATCTACCATAAATTTACATATTTGAATGACGTTTAAATTAGTTTTACTATTTTTTTTCTGCTTTGATTTAGATTTAGTAAAACTCGCCTATAGAAATAATCTATTCTTGAATGACGGTCAGTTTTTCTAGTCTTTCGAGCACCAGTCCAACTCACACTTGACCGGCTTTTTTCTCCACATTTTTAACAGGTATGCGAAATAAGTTTCCATATCAACATTTAAAAAAAAAAAACAACCTGGCAATTTAGAGCATTGACATAATAGCCCCCAATAAAAAAGACATTAAAAGTTGTCAGAATATGGCTACTGTCATTCATTGTCAACAAACTGTAAAATTATTTTTGCATATTTGTACATGTTTTAAGTGTTGCGGATATTATGTTGCCGACTCAAAAATAATATTTCATCATGCTGAACAACTTACTACAGGTTTGTGAGCAAATCATGCTTATTATTATTTGGTCATCTTATGTCAAAATAGGGATCACAGGTCACGTGGTCAAAGTCACGTGGTTAGCGCACAGTAGTTTTTTCAAATCCATTTTTCAGTACCTTTTCAGGAAAAAATTAAAATTCCAAGAGTTTTATGCACCTCTCCAGCATGAGACGAATCTAATGACATATCATTTATCAAAATCGGACCATAACTGTAGATCTGATGGGATGTACAAAAATCGGCCTCGCGTAATATATATATAGATGTCGGTTTTGGAACCTTTTTTATGAACAGGAGTAATGAAGGCAGATTTCCATGTCGACGGTACTGTGCATTCCGAGAAAGAGCGTTTAAATAACAAAGCTAGAGGTTTAGCAATCGTTTTAGCACAGTTAATCAAAAATTGAGCTGGCAGACCGTCTGGTCCAGCTGATTTGGACGGATCTAACTTTAATAAAAGTTTGACAATGATTTCTGGGTTTATTTCGATGTTAGTTATGTGAGAAAACGAAGTAGAAGTAGAAGTGGTGGAGTTGATCGGCGTTGTTCGGCTAGTGCTCGGTGCAGAGAATGTTGAGAGGAAATATTCCGAAAAAGCATCGCATATATCGGTAGCTGTGTTAACCGTTCCATTGCCATACTTCAAGCAGCTTGGCATAACGTGCGAGTTAGTACGAGACTTCATGTAGGACCAGAACTGCTTCGGGTCCTTGGCAATATTATCCTCAACGCGACGGATATATGCATCATGACACTCCTGTTCAAGCTTTTTAACCCTATCCCTCAATACATTAAATGAGATTAAGTCAGATTTATTGCCATAAATTCTAAATTTTCGTAGGTATTTTGATTTCTCTTTAATAGCCTTTTTTAGCGCTGGTGAATACCATTTTGGAAATGAGTCAATAGTAAGTTTTTTATTGGGAATATATTTCGTTCTAAGTTTATTAAAAGTTGAATAAAAAAACTCAAGCGAGTCATCAAGTGAGCGACATGCAAATTCCTCCTCCCAGTTAGTCAGGGTTAGCTCGTTATTAATCGAATTGTAATCGCCTTTATTATAGAAATACTTGACTGTCGGGGCGGATTTGAGACTACTGATTATTGCGAATTGAATCGAAATTAAAAGTGCTTTATGATATGGATCGATGGGTACCAGGGGGTCCGTACATTCGGCTACGCAGACATCATCGTTCGACAGTACGAGATCTAATAACTTATCTTGTTGGTTTAGAACGCCGTTGTATTGGTTTAAATTATTCATACTCAACTCATCAATAAAGCTGCACTCGTCATCTGTAATGTAGTTAGACGGTTTTAACACTAAATTTATGGGTGTCCAATCAATATTGCTCATGTTAAAATCACCTATTATTAAGAATTTATCATCACGATTACATAGAATTGCATCACTCAGTTTATGTAAGAAATTAGAGAGCTGCTGCGAGAATGAAAAACCATTATTTTGTTTACACAGGTATAAAACACACATATGTAATTTAATTGGCGTATTAAGGCAACTCCTAATAGATACGGTAACCCAGAGATCCTCAGCCGATGACTGGTAGGTAGGTTGCGGGATGACGGACAATTCCCTGCAAGTAGCAATAATAACTCCGCCGCCACGATTTTGGCCAGTTAAAATCAGATCACGATCCCGCCGCCACACGACATAACGATCGTCGAACAATTCCGTATCCAATACCCCATCCAATAGCCACGTCTCTGTTAGAAATATTATGTCATATGAGACAGATTTTAAGTTACGATAGAATGTAGACGTTTTTGTGCGAAGTCCCCTGACGTTCTGGTAGTAAATTAATGGGTAACTGTACTCATTTCCCTTATCAATATCACTTAAAGCCATTTATATATAAAGTAAGAATAAATATAAAATAAATGCGGTATAAATAAGTAAAGAAGGCGTGGAATGTAATATTCTGGTACGAAGCTGGTGGTAGTTAAATAAACGTAAGTTATAATGAACGATGAGCTACTTTCCGTCAGTGCGACTAGGAAAGTAAATAGACATTTGATTAATATGGTATTATCGCCTTGTATATAGTTAAAAAAGTGTTAACATATGTGTTTGTCGTTGACTGTAATGTACATAGTGGTAGAAATTATGTGAGCTAACTTTAACGTGCGTTTGCACGTCAACATATATTTAACTTATTTCTTTAGCGGTACCTTACATGTGCATAATAAATCAAAAATATGTTCTACTATCAAAACTATAATTCCTACTACACAAAGTGTGACCAGCCGCAGATTTTTATTTCCCGCCAAAACTAGGAGTAATATTTCATCAGCCAGACTATTATATTAATGTGAATAGCACACGCACCGATGTCGGCCTCCTGGATCATGGCGACGTCGTTCCCGCCGTCGCCGACGGCCGCCACGACGCGGCCGCGGGCCCGCAGCAGCCGCGCCACGCGCGCCTTCTGCGTGGGCGAGCAGCGCGCCACCACCACGCCCGAACACCGGCAGAGCACCTCCACAAACTCCTCCTCGTACGATTGTAGGCACACCTAACCAACAAAAACAACTAACATAAAAGGGTGAATCAACTTTTAAGTGCATCTTGTTGCTGTGGTTACGTACAATTTATCCCTCGGACAACCTAAGCATTTTTCTATGAAACAGTATGAAGATGTCACTTGGACAACGGGGACAGAGTAAACAACACGAAAAAGTTGATTCACCCAAAAACACATGCTCTAAAGTCTAAATAGCTTTTATATACCCAACCAAACATAGATAAGAACCATCTCGACAGACAAAGCTTGCGATAAAAAAATAACCGCATTCAAATCGAACCATCCGTTTGGGAGCTAAATACACAGATGCACAGATACACATGTTAAACAACATTCATATGTTATACCAACATTGGTCTACAAGAAATCAGTATAGAATTATAAGTCACGTCTCACTGGCCATTAAGAGGCCTTATTCGTTTTAAAATGCTGATTGTTTTAGATTTTTTCTCTATAATCAAACATGTTTCTAAACATATTATTGATGATACTACCTAAAACAGGGCTATTGGGATTTATTGGTATATATTTGAAACCTACAGTTTGAATTTTTCATTGATAATTTTTGTTTCAAAAACTACTCGACTTGACAAAATTCACGCGTAAAGTTTGTTTTTTCAACTTATTTTCGACTGCACGCAATGAAAGCATGAAATAGCTATGTTACTTCCTAGAACTCGGGAAAAAGTATTATTCACTTCAAAAAGTCGGTTGAAATTATCAATAGGTAATTTGTCATAATATGGGAAAAATAAATTTTAAAAGGACTCGGCCTCTTAAATGTCTTTTCTGATAATACACACACATTTATGTAGACTTTTTTATTCATGGACATATGCAACTATTTCTTCGTTTATCTCTGACCACAGACAACCCCCACTAGACGGAGCATGTAAGGCGACCCGCGCGCACCAACGATATGGTACGGCAGAACATTAAAGTATCAACACGGCGGCCACCGGTTAGTTGCGTCCATGTTTATGATCCATGCGTACGTCAACGAAAAAAGAAAATTAAATAAATAACATGGTAAATCGTAGTGTTAAGTGGTGTAGAGAGACCTCATAAACATGGACGCAACTAAACGGTGGCCGACGTGTTGGTACTTTAATGTTCTGCCGTACCATATCGTCGGTGCGCGCGGGTCGCCTTACATGTGCCTTACATGCTCCGTCTAGTGGGGGTGGTCTGTGTCTCTGACCAACGTTCTGTACTGTTGGTCTCGTCTGAGTCTGATCTTCGACATGTTCATATTGTTCATCATTATTCCAACTTCGAGGCCTGCCTTGCTTAGCTCTTTAAGCATAAGTTGTAGCTCGGCGGCAGTTGAGGAAAAAAGGATAGTGTCATCAGTGAAACGAAGATTAGTTTATCTTCGGTCTCCCAAGACCAGTCCCCTTTCCTCCCAACTCGGCGCAAGTTTTCTAAAAACGTGTTCTAGTGTGCTGGTGAAGCTTCTCGGCGATAGCGGGTCTCCCTGCTTGACTCCTCTCTCTACCTCAAAGAACGGGCCAGGCGACTGGAGTTTGATAGCGGTAGTAGCTGTTGGAGTATATTGAACTCAGGAGTTGTACATAAGCTGGCTCTCTCCCTTGGTCAACCAAAGCTGTAAATATGGAGTTGATGACATCAAACGCCTTTGAATAATAAGCTGAATATGTCAACAAATAAATAAAAAGATAAAACGGTTTTGAAATATGTGACTTTAAAGATAAAGGCGGCGCGGATAGCACTCGGGCGCGATGAACAGCCACGCGTGTACACACCTCGAGCGTCTCGCCCTCGACGATGAGGTCGCGGCTGTCGTCCGCGCCCGCGAGCTCGCGCAGTAGCGCGTACGCGTCGCGGCGCGAGGAGCACTCGGGCGCGATGAACAGCCACGCGTGTACACACCTCGAGCGTCTCGCCCTCGACGATGAGGTCGCGGCTGTCGTCCGCGCCCGCGAGCTCGCGCAGTAGCGCGTACGCGTCGCGGCGCGAGGAGCACTCGGGCGCGATGAACAGCCACGCGTGTACACACCTCGAGCGTCTCGCCCTCGACGATGAGGTCGCGGCTGTCGTCCGCGCCCGCGAGCTCGCGCAGTAGCGCGTACGCGTCGCGGCGCGAGGAGCACTCGGGCGCGATGAACAGCCACGCGTGTACACACCTCGAGCGTCTCGCCCTCGACGATGAGGTCGCGGCTGTCGTCCGCGCCCGCGAGCTCGCGCAGTAGCGCGTACGCGTCGCGGCGCGAGGAGCACTCGGGCGCGATGAACAGCCACGCGTGTACACACCTCGAGCGTCTCGCCCTCGACGATGAGGTCGCGGCTGTCGTCCGCGCCCGCGAGCTCGCGCAGTAGCGCGTACGCGTCGCGGCGCGAGGAGCACTCGGGCGCGATGAACAGCCACGCGTGTACACACCTCGAGCGTCTCGCCCTCGACGATGAGGTCGCGGCTGTCGTCCGCGCCCGCGAGCTCGCGCAGTAGCGCGTACGCGTCGCGGCGCGAGGAGCACTCGGGCGCGATGAACAGCCACGCGTGTACACACCTCGAGCGTCTCGCCCTCGACGATGAGGTCGCGGCTGTCGTCCGCGCCCGCGAGCTCGCGCAGTAGCGCGTACGCGTCGCGGCGCGAGGAGCACTCGGGCGCGATGAACAGCCACGCGTGTACACACCTCGAGCGTCTCGCCCTCGACGATGAGGTCGCGGCTGTCGTCCGCGCCCGCGAGCTCGCGCAGTAGCGCGTACGCGTCGCGGCGCGAGGAGCACTCGGGCGCGATGAACAGCCACGCGTGTACACACCTCGAGCGTCTCGCCCTCGACGATGAGGTCGCGGCTGTCGTCCGCGCCCGCGAGCTCGCGCAGTAGCGCGTACGCGTCGCGGCGCGAGGAGCACTCGGGCGCGATGAACAGCCACGCGTGTACACACCTCGAGCGTCTCGCCCTCGACGATGAGGTCGCGGCTGTCGTCCGCGCCCGCGAGCTCGCGCAGTAGCGCGTACGCGTCGCGGCGCGAGGAGCACTCGGGCGCGATGAACAGCCACGCGTGTACACACCTCGAGCGTCTCGCCCTCGACGATGAGGTCGCGGCTGTCGTCCGCGCCCGCGAGCTCGCGCAGTAGCGCGTACGCGTCGCGGCGCGAGGAGCACTCGGGCGCGATGAACAGCCACGCGTGTACACACCTCGAGCGTCTCGCCCTCGACGATGAGGTCGCGGCTGTCGTCCGCGCCCGCGAGCTCGCGCAGTAGCGCGTACGCGTCGCGGCGCGAGGAGCACTCGGGCGCGATGAACAGCCACGCGTGTACACACCTCGAGCGTCTCGCCCTCGACGATGAGGTCGCGGCTGTCGTCCGCGCCCGCGAGCTCGCGCAGTAGCGCGTACGCGTCGCGGCGCGAGGAGCACTCGGGCGCGATGAACAGCCACGCGTGTACACACCTCGAGCGTCTCGCCCTCGACGATGAGGTCGCGGCTGTCGTCCGCGCCCGCGAGCTCGCGCAGTAGCGCGTACGCGTCGCGGCGCGAGGAGCACTCGGGCGCGATGAACAGCCACGCGTGTACACACCTCGAGCGTCTCGCCCTCGACGATGAGGTCGCGGCTGTCGTCCGCGCCCGCGAGCTCGCGCAGTAGCGCGTACGCGTCGCGGCGCGAGGAGCACTCGGGCGCGATGAACCAGGCGCTGCCACCGCCCAGGTGCAGGGAGCGCGCGATGCACAACGCCGTCTCCAGCTTGTCGCCGGTCAGCATCCATATCTAAAACAGGATACATACTTTCCTATAATACAATTGACAACATTTCATATTTCACACCAATATCTTTTATTATGCAGTTCTAAAGAGGGCAAAATTTTAAGTTACACTTATTTTTTATTTTCCTCGAAAGCCTTCGGTACGAAGCAAAAATTTCAATTTAAGTGTTACTCATTCTAAAGAAGCGTAACCGCAAAATGACGTCATTTAGTGGATAAATGTTGCCAACGAAAAAACAATTACGAGGCAGTTCAGTCTTTTCATGGAGGTTTTAAAGTTTATTTAAAACTGCCCTACACGCATACGATTCTCGTAACTATTTTGATGTAGGTAAAGCTACGCAGACCAAAATTCCTGAGGGCAAAGGAATGTGAGAAAGTAATAATAATGGCATTAAGAAATCCTAAAAGTTATAGGCGAAATAATCGCATATAGAGCGACACACCGCTCAGTCAACATACCAAGTAAGCGAGAGGCCGCGATTGCGAGAGGTCCGGTTTAATAATTTATGATTCAACCCACACATTCATTTGAGTCCCACACTAGTATTCCCTCAAGGACAGACAAAAATAACATGACAATTGTAATACAAAAAAAATATTTTCACTTCTCATGCTCTAAAAGTTCAACTTTATGCTGTGCGTAGGCGACATAAAGTCGCTTTTTATGCTCTAGAGCATAAAGTAAAATCGTCGTCGAAGACCAAGGCGATCGGTCCAACAGCCACACGAAAAAAATAAAACTTTATAGAATAAACTCTTAGTTTTTTTTCGTTTCAACAACACCAACAGCCAAAGTACACAGCAAACTTCTTGAAATAAACTTGTAATTTTTATTTACTATATCATTTATTACTTTTTTAATTTATTTTTATTTTAGTAAATCAATATACTATTTATTTAAACTACAACAATAATTTATCGTAGATATCAAAGACTATATACCCCCTAGACATATGTTCTCATACAAAAAAACGTAACTCTGAAAAAGCTCAAAATTCGGTATAAAAACTAGATGGCGCTGCTTCGTAGCCTGGAAGTGACAAAAATGTTATTTTTCACCAACATTTTTAAGTGATTTTTGATTTTTGGAAATCAAACGCATTACTGCTTTATTTTAATACGATAATATAACTTAAATACACAATTTTTAAGGATTATATTTTTTACTCTTCAAAAACGTGGTTTGATCGTATTAAATAGATGGCACTACCTCTGGATAGCTCAAGGTTGCTTGCGGGCTCGCCAATTTTTGCTACACAAAATAGCTAGATGGCGTTGGTGCACTGATGTAATGGACAAAATAAGTTACGCCCGAATAGGCATGATGACAATAATTGAAAAATGGACCTATAATGTCCAGAAATATATACTATTTGCAATGAATAAGATATTTCTGCAGAAATTTAAAGTTTAGTAGGAAAAAAATGCAATTTTAAAATAATAATTTAAATTTCCCGCTAAAACGCTTGTTAGTGTCATGGCGTCGCTAGTGACGTCACGTTTGAGTAATCAAAACGTAAACGCGCTGCGCTCGTGCAAGAATTTAGTTATTTTGTGTTATTAAATATGAATTCGAAAGTGTATAGGTGGTGTGGGGTCCCCCAGTGTGAGAATACATCCATAAAAACTCCTAATAAGCTATTTGTGTTCGTTCCTCAAAATAAAACAATACGAAACAAGTGGCTTAAACTTGCAAGGCGAGATTCAAAAGGAATATTGCCCAGTACTCACCTTTATTTTTGTGAAGATCACTTTGACGTAAGTTTTTACATACTTTTGTAGATTCTAGTATATAGTATTTGGTAATAATATTTTGTACGAGGTCTAAATGTAAAAATATAAACAATCTATTTCGAGGTTAGGTTTCATCTCTCATTGCTTTGATATGTATTACGTATTTTATTCATATTTCAGTTACCTAATGATATGGATAATTATATGGAATATTATTTGATGGGATCGGTGTCACAGATCCGCATGAAACCGGGGTGTATGCCCACCAAATTTCAATGTCAATCAGATAGAAGAAAACGAACATCAGATGCTACAGAAAGACCATATATTCTCAAAAAACAAAGAAAGACATTGATAGAAGAATGTCAGAAAGATTTAGAAGAAAGAACTACAAAACAAGTGGAACTTGAAGAGATGCCATGTGGAAGTTCAGGTACTTATTTCTACCCATTGCCATTTCACCAAAAATATATATATTTCTAATACAAATTTATTCCATTCATTAGGAATTATGCATAACCAATTATGAAATAAATAAAACCAATAATATGACAAACCTGTATCTTGTAAACAATATTATACAAGACTTTTAAATACTTTGCCTGTAGAAGTTTCATATTAATGTAAAATTAATATTTGATTTTTGTTTGTGTTGTTTTTGCTTTTAAAATATACATACTTATCTTGAAATCTTGGCAATTTTTTTAGGTAATATTTTATATTAAAAGGTAATATTTTATAAACTTGATTATTTTTTCTTTTTCAGCTTCACAAGCATCCATAAACGATATTTCACAAGAAAATGCACATAAGACAGCGGATAAATCAATTCAAGCGCACATGACATATAAGTTTAGAAGCAAAGCCATCCAAACGGAAACTAATTTAGTAAACCAAATAACATCACCTTTGAAACCTACACAACAATCTGTTTCTACATCACCTTTTAAAATTAAAAGTAACATTGCTGCTAAACCATCAGTGTCCTATGTACAGAAATTGCTCAAGATTGAGGAAGAATTTGATAGTGATATTTCTTATACATTATCTGTAACACATAGAGAATCGTCACCATCCACAATATCTCTACAAATGAAATCTACTTCAGACTGCAGCGAATTGATTGAAGAAGTTAAAAAACAAGAGAAATCAAAAATTCTGGAATGTACATTGATAAAAATAATTAATAATCCACGTGCTTACATTGGAGTTCCTAAAAACTGTTACTACTTAATAGATTTAATTGAAGAAAAATTAAGTATTCCTGCAAACCATATACTTCTGTGTTTAAGAAAAATTAGATTAAATAATCCATTCAGAGAGCTTGCTGATGATTTTTCAATGACTCCGACATATGCTAGCAAAATATTTCTAAAAAGTATACCATTAATAGCTAGTATAATCCGACCTTTTATTGTAAAATTAGATAAGCATTCTACTAAAATAAATTTACCCATGGCTTTTAGGCACAAATACCATAATGTAAGTTGCATCATAGACTGCTTAGAAATAGAGGTGCAAAAGCCTTCTAAAGCTATAAACCAATCCCTCTCATGGTCAGAATACAAAAAAGCTAATACCATTAAATATCTTGTGTCCTGTACACCTAATGGTTTAGTAAATTATATTTCACCAGGTTACGGGGGAAGAATAACAGATACATGTTTGGTCGAATCTTGTGATTTTATAAAGCATTTGCAACCTGGTATGTGTGTGATGGCTGACAGAGGATTTAAACATGTAGAACAATATTTACGACAAGAGGGAGTGCAGTTAGTACGGCCTCCAAGTGTTACAACTGGGTCTAAATTATCAAAAAATGAGGCAAGGGAAACAAAAAAAATTGCTAGTCTAAGAATACATGTGGAGAGAGTAATTCGACGCCTACGTGAATTTAATATGGTAAAACCACATGCATGTGTAAATCATAATTTAATTTAAGTACTTGATGATGTCATCACTATTGCCTGTGGTTTAATAAACTTACAGGATTCATTAATTAAATAAAACTGTTTTTCTTTTAATGTTGCATTTTATTTACATAACAATTATAAAGTACTTTGGTATAGTAAGGGATATACATTATCTTTCCATGAAGAGACTATAACATTTAGAAAATCTGATACATACTTTTCATCATATGAAACACATATTATTTCCACACTTTTATTTGCATTATAGTTGCAATCAGCTACACAAAAGTAGCCTCTTTTAAGTCCTGTTAGGTACATTTGGAGCTGCATCTGCACATAAAACTTAGGTGTTGGTTTACCATTGACTATATAATTTTTGAACGTTTTAGCACTCATGGGACACTTAATTTCAATAATACTGTCTTCACAGATCCCATCAGGTGATCCTGCTATCATAGGGTAGTTTAGTAATTTTTTTTTCTAGTTTGGCACTTACTGTTTTCCTAACTTCATCTTCCAATATTCTACCACGCTTCATGGCCGGTGTGTCAGGAAGCTTTCCACCCATTATTAATGACATAAGAGTGCCATCACTAGTTTTGCAACGACTAAACTCAAATGCTCGTGAAGCTGTTACCCTGCCATATCTCAACTCATGCCAAAGGGTGCTTTCATGTTGGCCTTTTGTCTCTTTTTCAATGCCATCAATAACAGCATCAGTCAATGCAACTTTTTCCAAAAAATTATCACAAGATGCCTCTTTATATTTCAGCACTAACTTATGTAAAGACAAACTTTCTTTTTGGTCAAAAACATAGTCACATTGATATTTAATTAACTCGCAGTTGTTAAGTTTTCTTTTCTTCCCTTCCTCTAAAAACTTTGTGAATACTTCTTCATCTGATGGCACGCTGGGACTGCCACTGGATAATTCTTTGGATGTTATAAATTTTATGGTAGAACCAACCCTCGAAAGTTTGGATTTCATCCAATAGCATTGAATGGATGTGCAGGATGGCTCCTCACTCCTGCGATGGACCCACATTAGGAAGGCTATGGCGTGTTTACAACCTCCTTGGGAAGCCACACAATCGTTACATGCTATTGACTTCACTACCTCTTCCTGTTCATCTACTATTAATGTTACTCCATACAACTTCGCATGGACTTTATGTTCTGGGCACACTTTACATTTTACTACACACAAATTTCCTTCACGTTTCAGCTGTACATAACTCACAGCGTCATCGCCATAGGATGGCCTGGAGGACCTAAAAGAAAAATCAATTTATAAATAAAGGGTAAAAGCATTATAAAAATAGATTTCAATAACATAACCTTAAAAATAACTTGATAAGTAATACATCGTCAAAAGTATATTTTAGGGAATTATTTTATAACTCAAATTATAACTATTTGTCATAAGGTTAAAATTAAATTGACAAATTATGAATGCTGGTCGTCAGGAGGATAAAGTTTTTAATTATTATTAAGAATACTTACATAGAAGTTTTAACATTTCTAAATTCTGCTGAACAAAAGTCTTTATTTGATGACAAAAACTCTCCCAGCATTATTATGTCGATTCTAGGCAAATTAGCGCTGTTTGCCTTAGTAAATCCTTGATCCATGATTCGTGTTATTTTATATTGGAATTTATAATATTCACACTCAAATAGTACTCGGTATAAACGAAAATAATAAAAACACAAGATGTTCGTGCGTGTTGCGTATGTGTTTACTCAAGCGTGACGTCATGCGCTCTGATTGGTGTTCAAGATATCATGGCGGATTGCCTTATTTTGTAGTTTTATTTTATAAAAATAAATATTAATCACACTTATAATAAAAAAAACAATGCGTTTTTTATATTCCAAGCTTCAAGTTGTATTCAATAAATATAGTATTTTAGTAGTTTTTAATTACTGTCATCATGCCTATTGTCATGCGACATTTCCCACTAACAAACAGTCAGTAACGTAATATTTGTTAGATAAGTTTTGTACAGTCAAGGAATTTCATTTCCTACCCATTTCGTTACAATGTCGTTAGACATTCGCAATGCATTAAGGTCGAAAATTATATTTCAATAATAGTATTGAAATGTCAATATTATTATTTGTCACTTCATTTTACAAAAAACCTCCTCGCGAAAGGTTATCATTTGCTTTTAATTTCTAATTAGGAACATATGTCAGTGTCAATCGAGAAAATCGTAAAATAATTTTCAGCAACGTTATTAATATGAAAAATAAAATGCTTGCCGCTAACCGTGAACTATTAAAAGATAATGATAATGACTGAAAACAATGAAGAGCTCAAAGAGTGGAGTTACACCAGGAAGGAATACGGATTTATGAGATCACGCGTCGGCTCAATGCTAGCAGGGACACAGTTTGACGTTGGGTACGGCGATATAATGTTGAAGGAAACCTTATTGATCTACTGCAAAGCAAAGTAACCATTGCATCGTCCGTTTGCCATGGCCCAAGACCAACGCCGACGACAAAACGGCTTTACGCCAAAGGGACGATTTGCGGAAATGTTTGACATTTACCCTAGAACAATTAGAAATTGCCTACATGCAGGCGGCCTGCGAAAATATATTCGTTCGTTTTGTTTTTGTTAAAAGTAATATAAAAAAAACGTTTATAAAATTGTGGTTTTATTGAATTATCACTGTCGTTAGTTCTGTTAGTTTTTGTATAGATAAATTTCGGGTGCCTGTCGTATCGCATAACGTTTTTTGTCCTAAAAATGTTTGGCCGAGAAAGTTTGGCATACTGTTGAATGGCATACTACTCGACTACTCGTTTGTCCTAATAATTTTTGCGCATACTCTCTTAAAGTCCTAAATCAAGTTTGTCCTAATATTGATAACTAAAATCTAATTACCTAAAGCATAATATTCCTAACATGAATTGCCCTAAGAATTATTTTGCCTATTATCAAATTGGCTAAAATTACAGCACCTAAACTAAACTATGGTAGGCGTGAAGTCAGAATCGTTACGTATTCTACCTTCAGGCAGGTAAGGTAAGGTACATAACTCGAAAGTTTCATCATAATACGTCCAGTAGTTTTTTGAGATTAAGTGAAACGTACATACATACATCCATCCAAACTTTCACGTTTATAATATTATTAGGATTAGGATGTAAGTAATTTTTATGTTTAAATAAAACATACACAAATAGTGAAATGAGACGAAAAGTGAAATGAGACGAAACGGAACGTAGTAAACAAACATCGCACCTAACGTCATCTATTCACTTTTTACTGTCACTTGGAAGTTGGAATGTCGTTGAACGCTTGACGACTGTGTTACTTCACGCTTGCGCGTACCGTACAGTAGAAATTGAAAAATGTCGACTTTTGAATGAATTGATACCCTTAGCGGCATCTAGCGATGTAGAACGATAGTAACAAACGGAGTACGGTGCGTAGTATGAAGAATATCGGTCTAGGGGGTATATAGTCTTTGTAGATATAAATGTTTTTAAATTTTAATTAAATTGGTTTTGAAGTATAATATTTACATGATGTAGTTTAATTTTCTCGCAATCGAAGTGAAAAGTAGAGTGTGCAACTCGTCCATAAAACGCATTTTACACTCGACTTTATATTCATCCTCGCTCGCAAGCTCGCTCGGATGGATAAACGTCTCGTATAAAATGGTGCGTTTTATGCACTTGTTGTACAATCTACTATTTCATGCGACTGGTGTTGATTTCTTCTTTCCTTACAATTATTTTGTTACCATAAAGCGTCAACTAATCAGTGACGTAGAAAGGCTGCCTTACCGTGCGTGATATGGAACTTGTCGCGCTCACCTTGACGCCGGCGGTCCGCAGCATGGACATGGTAGCGGGCACGGCATCGGCCAAGCGGTCTTCCACGCCGGTCAGCCCTAGCAACTCCAGGTCGCACTGCAGCTTGGACATGGCCGCGATCGTCTTCTCTGTGCGATTGGTCAAGCTCAGCCTGGCCTCCTTGTATTCTCTCTGCCACATAATATGTCATTGAACATAAAAAGAGGCAGAAACAGTTATGGTTGAAATTTCCCTATCTTATTTATGTTCCAATTGATGATTTTCACGGAGTAAGTTGTCTCTGAACCCGTGACTGGCGCCGAAACTTTAAGCAATTTAATAAAATAAATCTAACCTTCAGCACATTGTAAACGATTTAAAAACAAATTCCGTTAATCTTACTTCAAATTCCGGAAATGTTATTGCTCAGTCATGAAACGTATTAATTTATTATGACACGATACACTTTTTTTTTGATGTATTAAGCATAACGCATGTGTGTGCCTGTGCCTGATTGTGGATATTTTTTACTTGCTCACGCTGAAACGGATGAACGGATTTACATGAAATTTGGAATATATATATATATATATATATATATATATATATCTAGTTATTAGCTTTTATTTATTTATTTTTATTAAAGCAGTAACGTCTGCTAACGTAAACCAAATTTCCCGTGTTGGCCCGGAAAGCCGTTGGAAACGCAGGTTCGAATCCTGTCCGAATCATTAAATTTTTCAATTTTCGCTTCATTTGTAAACATTTGGTTTACGTTAGCAGACGTTACTGCTTTAATAAAAATAAATAATTCGGGTGTAGCACATCGTTACTATCGATTCTCAACAAATTTGAGACGATGGTGCCGACGATAAAGTCTCAATCTTTACGGTAGATGGCGCTACGATGCCACCCTAAGGCATGTCGAAGCAACTGGTTGAAAAATTCAATGGCTCTGACAGCTGATTCGGTGGTCCAATTGGGAGGACGCCCGTGTTGGCCCGGAAAGCCGTTGGAAACGCAGGTTCGAATCCTGTCCGAATCATTAAATTTTTCAATTTTCGCTTCATTTGTAAGCTTTTATTTAACTTGCAATGAAACTATGTTTGTTCGGGTGGAATCTTGCAACTAAATTTTGAAGCAGATATCTTCAACCGATTGAGCTGAAATACAATTTTGCATACCTACTTAATTTTTAAGACAAAACAATAATATGGTACCAAAATGGGGCTGGTCTGAGAATGGTCCTAGAAACTCTGTTATTACAGCGCGATCCTACTGGGTTGGGGGTCTTTAAAATCGTCTCAGTAAGCAATTGATGGACGTTTAGTACAGTCGGCTATAAAAACTTGTCACAAAAATGATATTTGAAGGTGTTTTTAGGGTTGCGTACCCAAAGGGTAAATACGGGACCCTATTACTGAGACTTCGCTATCCGTCCGTCCGTCCGTTTGTCCGTCTGTCACCAGGCTGTATCTCAAGAACGGTGATAGCTAGACAGTTGAAATTTTCACAGATGATGTATTTCTATTGCCGCTGTAACAACAAATAATAAAAATAAAATAAAATAAATATTTAAGGGGGGCTCCCATACAACAAACTTGTTATAGATTATGGTACGGAACCCTTCATGCGCGAGTCGGACTCGCACTTCCCATTTTTTTTTCTCTAGTATGGGATTTGTTTAATGTATCATTGATTATTATCGTAAATCCTGAACTATAACAGTTTATGAGCGCTCCTTATACCGTAATAAACACAGGTAAATTACTGTTAAACTAATTGTGCATAACAGTACTGTTTTCCATTTCATGTCTGTAGTTTAATGTATGGAGTGTAGAAGGCGAGGAGAAGCATCTTCATATATCCGAAAGTGTCCGCTGAAAGGTGTTAAATTGTTGGCGCTAGTGTTGCAAGAGAGCTAGACTAATTTCCTGTTCCTGACAGATCAAATCAGCTACCTTTTATGAAAATCAAAACGCTGCAATAGTTAGCAAGATTTTCGCCATTTTCTTATATTTTAAACATTTCGTAATCACACAATAATCAATCACGAGTTTCCATTGTTTTGGCAACGCAAAGCAAAGATTTGGAATACCTCTACCCTCCATAAGTGCATTTTATGGTCGGTAGACAGTTTCGGTTTTTCTCATATGATATATGCTACTTCTTCCCTTTACACTCCATAGACTCCGAGTAAGTGTACCAGATCAAAAATGGATGGCTTGAAGCACTGACACTTGCAGCAGTGTTGCCATGGTGCGTGCTCAGAGTACAATTCATTCATGCCGTATTTAATGTCATGCGCCTTGTAATGTTTGTTGCTTTTGTTTACAAATTTAAAATTTAAATACATGGACATTTGTTTTCCTTATCTATTAATATTTGACACGGTTTTAGTAGGAAGATGCTATTAGTATAGCCTCGCAAGCGTTGCTCCGACCCAGGGATAGTGGCGCTAAAAACAGCTTTCATATGGCAATAATTTGCATACGTCATATTTGCATTATTAAACGTCAGTCAAGGATTTGTCATTAACAAAATTCAAAACATTGTTTACCGGAATGCTGCTCAATCCTTCGTTATTCTGGCGGAATAAATACTGAATCCTATTAAAAAAACTTGACTTTCATCACTGTGGATAGTTTTGGCTTTATTATGCAAAAAATACTTGAAATTTGCGGCATATTTAGTCCTGTTTCCTCTTTGTTTACATCAGTGACATTCACCGACTTTCAACGTCAGTTACCAAAAATTTGTCGTTGTCAGTAAAATAATTTAGTACCTCTGAAAATCCGCAACATGGCGTGGGTTGTAAAACCCCTTGCAGGGCTATTATATTATTGTCGTCATATAACTACGTTTATGTATGAAAGAAACTAATAATTGAATGTGTTCAATTTTAAATAATACTGATATTAGGTACTCATGAATGTAATTTTTTTTTATAACAGCTTTACAAAATGCAAAAGTTTATAGTACTAAGTCTAATTTATAACGATCGTGTTAACTTTTAACGATGCGAAAGTGATACTTGTGATCCTTTTAGATTGAATGTACTTTTTATTATTTTTATCTAATGAAATATCGCTTACGAGTGACAATATTGTCGATATTGTACATGGTTCGACACGTACCTCAAAATCAGCATATTCTTTATCAGTAAGGAGTTTCTTAGCCACCACCAGCGTCCGCAGGCCGTCGGCCGCCAGTCGCTTGCACTCTTCGCTGAGCCACGGCGAGTCCAGCAGGCGGGCGAGGGCCACGTCCGCACCTTTCACGTAATATGTTATTTCCTTTGACACCTCCTCCTGAAAATATAACAATACAGTGAGAAATAGTACATTATTGCCGAGGCCCGGTAAGTAGGGGATTGCCTGACGAGGTGGTTTGCAAGCCGAGCATCGCGAGGCTTCCAAAAGATGCGAGTCAGGCAATCCCCGTTTCCGCCGAGGTTTATATAGTGCTTTTCTCAAACTATGTGAGGAAATAATAAAAATACACTTGCAAAATAACAAGTAATTTAATAGGATTAACAAGAAAAACGAACAACAATCATTTAAGTACACAAAGTAGAGGTATGTTTGTTTTATTCTTTCCAATAGGCTGCCGCGTACACTTTCCCTCCTTATAAATTAAGAAAAATCGATTTATATACTAGTGTTTGGGGTACGAAGTTCTATGTATATATTTTCGAACGATATTGAGGTATTCACCGCGGATGACAAATACTCGGTAAAGTTTTGTTTTAGTGTCGCACAATTTGACAATCATAGATTGGTCGTGGCTTTCGATGTCTTCCATGGTAATATTTGTAAATTGTTAACTGCGGCTCGCTCCGTTTAGTCCCATGATAAGGGCAACCTGTAAAGAAAATATATTGAATTACAGTAAAGCACACACTTAACTAAAACAAAAATAACCAGTTCAAAATAGGTACATTTTATGATAAAAGTTTTACCTTAACAGCCAAGTAGCGTCTGGTGCTCCCTTTAAAAAATTGACAACATTTTCTCCAGTCAAAACCTTAAATTTCTTGCTTTTATAACCATCGGATTGTCTTTTCAAAATGTTGTCAGGTTCGTGTAGAAAACGAATTTGCATGTTTGCTTTCTTTCCATAACATAAATTGGTCGTACACTTGATAATATTTATCTCTTAATTTAGTAGGTAGCATTATTTATTTACTCGAAAATCATTTACGCGCATACGCTCAATAGCAATTAAATAAAATTGTAATTTTACCGCCTAAACTTACTTTTTTCTTCTGACATCTAAAAAAAAACATAACTTGACGAACTGTTAAACATACTTTACACGTTCCTGATTCCACCAGCTGACTATTCGCCAAAGAATATAATACATTCGCCCGCTCGAATGGCGTTGGATGTAGTCGGGCGCCAATTAGAAACAAAGTCCAATCTGATCAGCTTGCCAAAGTTTGCGAATGTGTGAATGCTACTTAATGTTAAACGTGTGGTTGTCATGGCTGTATGAGATTTGTTCTACGCCGATTTCAATTTATGTACAGTACCTATGAAATTTTAAAAAGTTATGGAAGCGGGTGAAAATGGGTTTTCATACATTTATTTTTCCCCGAGGGAGCGAATATTCTTTTTTTTTATTTCATTAGTAAAAATGAGGCTCTGCGTATTCTATTTTCAAATGGGAAGTGAAACATTTCCGAGCATGTTTGAGAAAATGTTACTTTCGTTATAGCTAGGGTAGGGTTAATGTGCAAGTATAATTTACAAATTAGGATATACCATTTTTGAACGACCTATGTTAATTCAGAAGCCGTTTCTGGAAAAACAGTACAAATTTGGACCCAGCCTTTGCTTTGACTGGCGTCTAAATTAATATTTTTTTGTACGAACCTGCACAATAATACCCATCATTTTGCTTTCACTGGTGAAGTGGAATATCTGTAGTATTGAGAACTGCATAATTTCATTCGTCGCTCGGAGTTTCAATGATATATTGTTGTAATCTCTTCGGTACAGGGATACTCCCATCTGAAATTAAAATCATAATATGATGTTTATAACGATCAACTCCGTAATTAACTGAAAGAATATCTTTACACTAACCACTAAAAAAACAAGATGCAGGGAGCAATAAGACCCGCCAATTATGAACTTAAACCTACATATTTCTAATTAGACGACGCCCAAATGGAGGAGAGTAAATTATTTGGCATAATTCGCAAATTGTGTGAAATCACAAGTATGTATCTTCCGACAAACATCATATTAAGGTTTCATTTTTTGATAGAATATAGCTACTAATACACCCGTCATCAAATACGGTATTAGCAAATAATATTTCTTTATCAATAATATTTTGCATTTTTTTTCTAAAAGGTTAACATAGTTAGGTTCCCTTTTGTATACCTACAGAGGGCCGTTGACCGCTTTTGGCATGCTTACTGGCGAAGGTATACTAATTACCATGTCGGTCCATTTGACGAGTGCCACCTCGTCGGGGCTGGACGCCTGATAGTCGCATAGTTCTTGCTGGGGGACGGCGCCGCCACAGCTCTCCGACATCATCGAACTTCCCATGTCTGGTGACAAACTCAAATGGATTGAGCGATAGTTATTTTGTGCAACAAGAGAGCAAAGTTGTTTTTGTTGCAAGTGCTGATTTTAAGTCCCGAGCAAGCAAAAGATACTATGTTTGAATCATGAGCGTACCTAGTGAGAGTTTAGCACAAGATAGAAAAAGCACACACCAATTTTCACCTCAACAGCGAGAATATATTCGATTCTTTGTACTTGTTCTTCCGAGCATTCAAGAGTAGGTATGTTTATAGTCGTTGTTGCTGATTTAAATTATATTATTAATTAGAAAATAGATAGAATAACAATATCATTTAATTTAAATTAATATATTCCAATACTGTACCAGTCCCTCACAACCATTAAAAGATTTATTTAACAGATACTCAAAAAAGTTCATGTTTTTCAGGAGTTGTTGGGAGCCCCTATGTGAGATTGGAGGCCCTAGTGAGACTGGGGGCCCTGGGCACGTGCCCAAAGTGCCCAGTGGGAAGGAGGGGCCGATATGAAAGAACTTACAATCGAGAATTGCATCTCAATTTTCAATTTTCTATAATTATTATTTCTTTTTAATACAATGTCGCTTGTGGGTTATTGTCAGTTCAAAAAACATAAGTTGTCTCTTCGGTGGCCAATAGTTTACAGCGTATGTGCATAGAAGTTATGTTTTTAACACGCAAGCCCATAGAAATGGAAACGTCGTTTATGCTAATTTAATTTTGATCGGAAAGCTAGGCCTTAAGTCCTTAATATTGTACGTGTCCACCGAAAAGATGCGAACCTAAATCTGACAATGACCCTTGTAGTATACGATTCTTGCTTCTTTAATCTATCCACCCTGTCAAGTTAAACATAAAAAGTCAGTATTACCAGACTGTGCTTCGTCAGCTCTCTGATCGTCGACCTCGTAGACCGGCGTGACGTTGTGGCAGAGTGCCAGCGCCAACACCACCTTCCACACCTGCTGCGGCGTCGGCGGCGGCAGCTCGCCGTCCAGGATAATCGGCGACGCGGGCGCCGAGTGCGATTCGTTCGTTAGATATTGCGTCAGGAGGCCCTCCACCTACATAATTTAGCAAATATACTGTAGTAGCAATTTGCTACATAATTTAGCAAATATACTGCAGTAGCAATTTGCTACATAATTTAGAAAATATACTGTAGTAGCAGTGGGACATCATGGGCTCACTGTAATAAGTAACATTATTTGCGGAATAAACGGCCGTATCTTTTTTTTTCACTTAGTATTTTGATTTTCAGAGCTTCAAGGAACTGTAGACTTGAGTACGAGTACATGGTTTTAATTTCAACTCGATACCTCCACGCGTTACCGAGATAAAGGGTCTTGACAGACAGACAGGTGGACGGAGGGGCGGACAGCAAATTAATCCTATAAGTGTTCCGTTTTTTCCTTTTGAGGTACGGAACCCTAAAAATAGTTAACGGCAAATTTATAACATTGGAAACCCAAAAAAAGCTACGGTGCATTGACAGAAGGTCAATAGAAACTAAAAACTATAATGTCCAATATAAAATTAAAACACTTACCTCAAAAAACAGGTTTTTATCATACAAAGCATTCCCTAAATGCAGCTTTTGGAACACCATTTCATTCTTGGTCAGTGTTCCAGTTTTATCAGCCAGCAGGTACTGTATCCTGCCCAGTTCCTCTGGTATGGTTGTAGAACGCATCACTGTGCCTTCTATTTTTTTGTCTCTCTGAATAGTCCAAGAGTAGAAAGCTTTGCCCATATCCAAGTTCACCCTTAAACTGTAAACAGACACATGATTAAAAGAAGAATAGGTTTAAGTTTTAAGGCTTTACTACCATTCCATACATAACGTTATTCTTGTTTATCGGAAACCTCCAGTAGTCATCGACTTACCTAATTGGAATGATGTAAGAGAACAGCAGTACAAATCTGAACAGGAATCCAAACCAAGGTCCATTGAAGCCTTTCAGCACAATCATCAAAAAGGAAGTGAGGAGAGTGGCCGCGAACAGGAGCTTTGTGAAGTCGTTTACTTGTAACTCGAGACGGCCCACTTTGGACCGCGGTGTAGAGTTGTTCATCACGCTGCGCGTTTGGCTGCCTGCGCTCACGAGATAAAATAAAAACATTTTATAACGCAACAAAATCGTGTCAAGCGAAATCTTATTCATCGCGAAATTACAGCGAGCATGCGACCGCATAGCAACTACAGTACCTAAAGGTGGTTTTCCGCTGGCGAGGCGAGGCGGGGCGTGGTGGGGCGAGAATTGAAATTAGTACGGCAAATTTTCAATCCCCGCCTAGCGCATCTTCGGTGGAAATAGTAAGAATTGACGAGGATGTGCGGGACTTGACTTGAATAGAAAAGCGGAAGGTAAGTCGTAAATTACGCCCTAGGGCGGTAAGTAACCTCTATCACACTTTAAGGGATTACATGCTAGAAACACGGGCGGTAAATCGTATATTACGCCCTAGGGCGGTAAGTCGGATATTACGCCCTAGGGCAGTAAGTAATTTTGACTACTATTTATTACTTTTGTTTTATTTCCTCCAAAGTGTGATGAAAAACGTCGTACGTGACTCTGGTGGTGGTAAAGCCGGTAAAGGAATTCCAAACTCATTGTCATTAAAGCCCTCTCCTTCGGCTTCGGGCTTCTAATAGACACTCGTTTGTCATTTCTCGTTTACCACCCTTGTTACGTAATGTACTATTATAAACAAACGGTGAGTTCGTGTTCTTGAAAGCACTATGAGATTATTTCATGTTGCATTATCTTCATCCGATTCTTCTTCCATTAACATATTTTATAATACTAATTCACGAGACATGATACAGTAATCACGTGTGTATTTCACTGCGAACTTAACAGCACTATTACATCTACGTCCAAGCCTACAATCTACGGCGCGGCGGTCGCGCGATGAAGTCAACCGCGAGCTCGGGCAGGCACGTGAGGGCTCGCGATAGCTATTAATGACAATTTTTAGTGGAAAAGGGCCAGCGCGATTTCAATTCTCGCCCCGCCACGCCCCGCCTCTCCTCGCCAGTGGAAAACCACCTTAAGTGTATATCTTATTGAAATGATCTTTGCGTATTTTTGATATTTTTTTACACACGGAACATCAAATAACAAAATAAATAGCAGTGCCTGAAACTCTCCTAATGGATCAGCGGTTCACAAACTGGCATTAAATAAACTACGTGTATTATGACGTGTATAATATATTGAACCTGATCGAAATGAATGTCTGCAAATGTTTGCTACCTGTGTAAATGACCAGTCCGGTCGCTTGGCCGGACGCCACTACGCAGCCGCTCCACAAAGTGTTCTCAATATCCAACGAGTCAATCTCTTCCTCGTCTAGTCTTGTGCAAGTTCCAATGAAGGAATGTATATCTTTTTCAGGTTTCTCCACGAATATCTTTGCATTTATGTCAAGAAGATGAGCATCTGTCGGTAATTTTTGTGTAGATGATAGAGGTATTCTGAAAAAAAAATTATATTTTTAAGCTAAAATTGCCTGGATCATTATTTTTTTATTTTAAATTACGCAGAGAAATGGTCCTGTTTCGCTTGATGCGAAGAAACCGGAACTGTCAGCACGGCGCACAAACATAAGTATTTTAATCCATTTTAACACCTGAACCAGGAACGGCAAACCGTTGCACAATTAATAGTCATGTGTTACATTCGTAGGAGAGGCTTATTTGCAAACCAAATTTTATTCAAATCGTGGGATATGTTTCGAGAAACCAGTAACATACGGCAAGGGCACTGAGTGGAAGCTAAACAATTGCATAAGGGAAAAAGAGATGAGATATGCCAATGACAAATCGGATAAGGAAAGTTAATCTCATCAGCATCACAATAACACATCATTTTGAAATTTGTCAAGACCGATTTTGCTTGTTACTAATAACACAACGACATATAGACTATGAATTCGCCATTAATTAAGTGAAGAAAGGATTTTGACCTTACAAACGGTCCGGTAGTTTTGAATTTTTGATATGTTGTCTAGGATGGTTAGTCAGTATTTAAAATGCAAAATGCACAATTCCCCCCCTCCGCGCCCGCCGCCATATTGAAAAAACCGGCACTCTCTTCATATTTTTGCTCATATCTTCCTTTAGGAGCATTTTAGCTAGAAGAAAGCTTCGACAATGTTATAGAGAGTTAAATTTACTACATTTTCCATTTTATATTTTGTTTATAGGACAGATAGTTACGGAGATATGCACATTTAAATAAACTTAAGAAATTGCAATTTCCAACTCAAAAACAAACTTCTGGATTATATCTTCGTTTAGGAGCATTTTAGCTAGAACAGTACTTGGGCAATTTTGTAGAGAATTAAATTTACTATAATTTACATTTCAAATTTTGTTTCTAGGACAGATAATTACGGAGATATGTAAAAAATAAAGTCACATTTTCCGAAAATGTATGTAAAAATGGACATGAGTTTTATAAGCAATTATATTTCCTACATGTTTTAATTTGTCCTAGACTAGTCCGTCACTGAATGACAGCGTTCTAAACCAAGAATTTTGAGAAATTTTCGGAAAATTTGACTTTTCCTGTTTCTTAAATGTGCATATCCCCGTAACTAAACGTCCTTGAAACAAAATTTGAAGTGTAAATTATAGTAAATTTAATTCTCTACAACATTGCCCAAGCTTTGTTGTAGCTAAAATGGTCCTAAACGAAGATATAATCCAGAAGTTTGTTTTTCAGTAGGAATTTGCGATTTTGTACGTTTTTTTAAATGTGGATATCTCCGTAACTATCTGTCCTAGAAAAAAAAATATAAAATGAAGAATGTAGTAAATTTAACTCTCTATAACATTGTCGAAGCTTTCTTCTAGCTAAAATGCTCCTAAAGGAAGATATGAGCAAAAATATGAAGAAAGTGCCGGTTTTTTCAATATGGCGGCGGGCGCGGAGGGGGGGGGGGAATTGTGCATTTTGCATTTTAAACACTGACTAACCATCCTAGACAACATATCAAAAATTCAAAACTACCGGACCGTTTGTAAGGTCACACATAGTACTTTAGTCTCTATTCACCGTATTACATGTACATAATGTCATATTTGTTCATTAAAAAAATACATGTTTTATAACTTAGAATGCAAGTTAACTTAATGGGGAATGGATACAATTAAAAAAAAGAACTTGTTCTTTTTGGGAATAAAAAATTATCACATCGGACCTCGGTTAGGTTACCGTACGATGCCCGTACAAGGCGCGAAAAAACAATTTCATATTTTTTAAGATTCAGATTAATCTGTATTTTTCTTCTCAGAATTAAGGTGTTTATTCGTACATTTAACAAACGTTCATGATTTTATTTAAGTTATCATCATAATATCCCCATTATCGTAGCGAAAGTGTTAAAATGTTTTAATACTTGCTGTAAATGAGTACTTAAAAAATACAAACACAGAAAAGGCAATAATTTACAATAGCAGAGCTGAGCTGAGAAATGTATGTTAACAACACAAAGCGTAATCTAAATAAAATAAGACAGTCAAATTAATTTAAATCCATTTGTTAAGTAATTATTTTATTAGTAATTATATTAACTTAACAAATAACTTGTAGTGATATATTTTTCACATTTAGTAATGAATAGTATCAGTACTAATACAAAGTGAATGTAATATTTAATTTTACATTCACTTTGTATTAGTACTGAACATAATGTTGTCATTGACTCAGTAATCTAACGCGGTTGTAATAACATACAAACAATTGGTCTAATTCAGTAAACAAGGTACCTATTACAATCTCCATACAAACAAATATTATTTCTTATTTAAAAACAGGCTCGTTATAGTATATAGTTGCTTAAAAATGATAGTAGATAAACATCAAAATGTATCCAGGGTGATGTTTTAATAAGAACTAAAAGTAGAACTCATTTCTGAGGAGTCATTGCAACCAACCTGGCAAATCTCAATAATCTGTATATTACTGACACTTTAACAAACACGATGCACTAATAAAAATAGAAGTTACATTTACATAGGCTAATTAACCTTTTTGAGGTTTTCTTTCCAGTTCACCCTTGAAGCTATCAGAAAAATAAATTATAAAAAACACTTACTTTAAACTTCGCAGATAAAGCAGTCATAAATTAAAAGACATATAAATTTAATACATATTGAAGCTTTGCTGTATCATATTTTCTGAATATTGTGAGCAAGAAAGTAAGGCAATGGGCAGTATAATAAATAGCTAAAAAAAGAAAGGAATTAATTAAACGTAACTAAATTAAACTCACACACACTCACACACACTTTTGTAAATTATAGTATCAAAATGCATAAATAAGATATTACTATATCTATCTATCTGATTTAACAGATTTAGATTAAAACATTTATTTCTAATACAAAAACCATGTCATTATGGAAGAGTGGAGATTCCTGATACAGGAAATACAACTTAAAAGGATGCTCCAACCACCTTATCAGATACACAACTGTTTATTTACTGGAAATAAAGATTTTCATTACATTTTCATACTATAGTAGTCATTAGCTTATTAGTTTCACTGCATTGATTTGCTTTAAATTTTTGCAATGTTCATCTACTTGTAGTGGTTGCTTATGTATGCTTAAAATAATGCTGGCTGATGGCGCAAAAAAAACTTTAATTTTTCTACCAAAGATATTGTCTGGTTTCATTAACACTTTCGACACCAACAACCCGGAGGCTGGGCGTTCGTAAACTTTGTTCAGATGCCGGCCAACCCGGTAGCCGGGGTTGATGCTATAAAAGTCGGCTCGGCCAGTTTCTGGGATTTGTCTTACTTTTTTGTATGGTTGCAAAGGTGTTAATAAAATGGTAGCAATCATCATACCTTAATTTCCAATCAATTTCTCCATCTAATTGATCAGTTCTAATAAACACAGTGCCCATTGTTTCATTGGTCCTCAGTAGAATCATATCTGCTGGCACTCGTTGTCCTTTGTGTAGCATTACTATGTCACCAACTCTCAATGCGGAAGCTGGCACATATTCTGTTACAAATGGCCTGTAATCACTTATACCCTGGTCCAAGACCACACGTTCATAGCGTTGCTTGTTCACTTCTTTGTCTCTTCTGCAATAAGCAATTATTTTTTTACATATGGACAAGAACAGATAATGATTGAAAATCAAATACAGTACTGTATACTTGTTAGATTTTCTTACCTATATCTCCTGAAGTCGTCAACAGCCTCTCTGAACAATGTCACAGCCAAGACAAAACACAGGGGACCCCAGTATGTGTACAAGTATCCAATACGGATGCTTGCTATAAATTGGCTTAGTGCCATGACCAAAAAGTATAAATTTAAAAAATAGCGGAATTGGTCATACAGTACCAGTGGAAGGAATGTCACAATGTTAAATTTCTGAAAAGGAGAGTGATAAATAAATATAGATAAGGGTAAAGTTGTGGAGCTTTTGACCACCGTCTTGCTTAAATTGCCACATATTCATATGTGTGAGAAAAATGCTTTAACTTTTATGAAATATCGATTTTATATAAAGCACTTGGTATCATATTATGAATATTTGGGAACACATGATGACATGGCTGGAACAGCTGCATAGTCTTACCCATAAGAGTTACTAGCAAAAATGCTATTTTAAAATAATTGAATACTTTAATGAGTCATTTTCAAAATACATGTACATAGTTAAGGGCTTTAATTAAAACAAAAATTAATTGATTCCTTTGTGTGACGATAGTTACCCATATCTTTTGTATGAGTAACTTTCATAACACAAAAGAAGCAATTGCAATTTTGTTTTTATTAAGCCTTTAACTATGTACACTTTTTTGAAAATGACTAATAACAATATTTCAATGAAAAAAGAAACTATCATTTGTTAATATGTATAACTACTTATGCATTCAACTTCTGAGTCATATACTATGAAGGAATGTTAGATGTCCTTTAATACTCATTGAATACAAACAGGATCAAATCCCAAATGGTGATTACCACTGAGGACAACTATGAAGAAATCATTTTTGTCAGTTTACTATATAATAGTATTATATTTATTACTTGCAAATAAGTAAGTCTCATTCATCCTGCTATTATAACACATTTCAAAAATAATACTATCTTTAATATTTTATGGTCTAAGAATCATTCCAAACTAAAAAAGCTACTCAGAAACTAGTCGCTATTATTATAATAATCATACTTACTTGATTACATATAAAGTTTGGTGGATAATCTTCATCAGGCAGTTGCCCCAGATAGATTACTCTAGACGTCAACTCTTTTTTACGGAAACTAAACCTGTAATTAAGACAAAAGTACCGATTTGAAGAACTAAATTAGTGTGAAACCATAACAAAGGATCTATCCTTGATAAAAACCGATTTCCTTACCTAGACCAGAAGGATTTCCTCTTAGGCCTGGTTAGCAATGGTGTAGTTTCCATATTTGCAATATATTGTAATATAATAGATTACGAGAACATTTTAAGAACAATTCGAGCTTTGTAAAGAATTACCAAGCTATGTTAGATTAGTTTCGTTACTGGTACTATCATTTTTATTGCTTGTTTATCGTACCTTCAATAATAATGACATTAAGTGACGTATACTATACTATTTTTTTTAAATACTTTTGGCTATTCACGTTCAGACATTGATACCTATCCATAGACATATTTTCGGGAAAATACATCGGGGACTATACCGATTTATTTTATATGTTTGGCGGGAAATTTGAAAAATCTGCGGCTGGTCACACTTTGTGTAGTAGGAATTATAGTTTTGATACTAGAAAATATTTTTGATTTTCTATGCACACGTAAGGTACCTGAGGAAACAAGTTAAATATGTTGACGTGCACTCATAGTCAGCTTACATAATTTCTACCACTATGTACAGTACAGTCAACGACAAACACATATGTTTACACTTTCAAACCATATACAAGGCGAATAATTAAATGCAGTGTAAATAAGTCCTAGCTCGATAATATAAATAATATAAATCCATCACCAAAAAAATTACATAAGTAGGTACTATGCCAAATTTTAACTTAATCGGTGTTAGAATTAGTACGTGTATTTAATGGCTTTATATCTACCGCACGTTGTTTTGTTCCGTAGTATAGAGTACTCGCACTACAAATAAACTTCTCAAATTAGCCAGGGATTTTTGGGTTCGTGTCCCAAGATGGCCGCATGCGTTTAAGTTTAGTTGTTCATTATTTATTCATTTTAGTTGTTCAATGTGTAGTATTGATAGCGTATTGTGCAGTGATCTAACGTATGAGTGAATAGCTAATGAAAAATTCAACTTGAAGCGTTCATAGCCCTTCCTGGGTCAAGGCCCGATAGTCCGCGTGGTTTTTTGTAAATCGCTATCACTTTACAAAAAGCACGATTTTTTCAACTCACCGTACAACGTGGTATCAATCCTCTATCTAGTCGCCTAGTGCGATTGGCAACGAGACATTGGCAGTAATGGTCGCAAAACTGTGACCGGTTGCCATTTTTTAAAAAATAGAATAGAATAGAACAAATTAGCCTGTATAATTAATGTACTTATTCTGATAATACTCGTGTATAAAATAAAATAAGTATTCAAAATTGGTTATGCAAATATGTAGGTACTTACTTGAATAAATTACTTAAAAAAAAAAAATTAAAAATTTGAACTGTTTATTTCAATAAAACGGACATAAAATTACAGCTTAGGCTCTAATCTTAATTTTTTAAGATTATATCGAACCTAAGTAGAGGAAAATATAGTATATTGTCAAATTTGCTTATATTGTAATTGAGCGAACTTGTGCCTACAGAAATACTACCGTAAAGTAAAACTACCCAACTACCCAATCATCCGACTATAGTCCAAAATAAAACACGTTTATTTTTTATCAAATCCATATTCTATCAGTGATTTGATTTTATATGTTTTTATTTAAGTTTGTTTAATTATGTTGTTCACCTTTAGAGTTTATTCGTAATAATTGTCGTATTAACGAGTAATTTTCTCATTAAATTGGACCATAGTTGTGTGGACTGGACTATAGTTGCGTAGTTTAACGTACCCGAGTAAACACAAAGAATAAGATCGAGATTAAATAATTAGCCAGTATAGTATAAGTAGCGTAAATTTTATTCATATTCTAGTTGTGACGGTGGAGTGGAGCTAATCCGAATTGAGCAATGATTTTGCACAATTATTTTGTTTGATTGAAGAGTTGCTTTGATATTACAAATTTTCTAATGGCAACATCTTATAAAGTAAATAAATATGGCGAGTCGTAGTCCTAAACGTAAAAATTTGTGAAGTTGATACCTTATTGCGTATATATTTTGTCAAAATCTGATTTTTGTAATTAGTTCCTCTGTGCTATGTTAATTATTTGGAAAACTAACACTTTAGGAGAGTTAAGTTCCGTTAAAAAAAATTATGCTACTGCATCACGTGACCAATTAGATCAATGACTTGAGCTTGAGCCGTAGTGGTAAGTCGGGAGCCGGGAGTTGCGTCTGACCTCTCTTTCATTTGCCGGTGTTAGAAAGTAAGGAAAGATACATCCTAGTCCTTTAACAGGAGGCTTTAGTAGTATATCTATATGGTGGTTAGGTAGAGGTGTAGGGATCCATGTAAATAATTGAATAATTAGTTGTGTGTGGATTGTAGTTTCTAGGCAGCAGTCGTAATTAAATTTGCAAGGGTCTTATTAGATTGTCATGCGCTGCGGCCTCTGGGCGGTGACGGGTAGCGCGGCGCCGCTCGCATCTAGGCGGAGGTGGAGGCAGCGGCAGTCAGTACGTCTGCTGTCTCTGTCGGAGTGACCGGACACACCTCTGTTGACCTATTTTCTGATTATTGCATTGAAACTAACTATTTATATCTAGGGGTGTAAGAGGGCGACGCCAGTTTGTGCTCTTGAGTGCAATTTCAAAAAATTATATCCTCTGAATTGAACCATTTCTCTTTGACGAACAGTGTATGTGCTTTTGTTTATTGCTTGGAATAGTCAAAATCTTCATTATGATTTGAAACAGGTAACTGTTGAAACTTGCAAATGCTTAACATCTTCAAAATGTAGTTAACTTTCCCTGTGAGTGTTTTATGACCATTAGTTAATCACTGCATTAGCCACAGGGTAGATAAGTAAACTGCAGATAAGTTAGTAGTTGTTTTAATTGTAAATATATCACAGGCAGTTTGAACATCAAACCACTTTGATACACATATCACTGATATGCCAATAATATAATTCCAGGTATAACAATCTAATAATAGACATACTTGATGTACCTAGTCAACATTTCTGAGGTGGTTCTCAAAGGCCATACTCATATGTTTGCAAAATAATATATCATGATATTTTTATGTACTGTTTCTGCTATGTTATTGCCAGGAATCAGATATTTGGGAGTGGCAAGTAGGGAGTTGTTGTTATCAATAAAATCACTTATCAACGCTTTTCCCATTCCTAAGATACTAGTGATTGCTCCTAGCATCTTTTGTAAGTGTGTGTTTCTTTTGGAAGTATTACTTTGAAGATAATAACTTATTTTAAAATAGTAGTTATTTCTTTTTTCATAGTTTGAATGATAATTATATTTATACATACATACAAAACTAGTATAGTAGTAAAGCATAAATAATAGTTATGAAAATCCCTACCTGTTACTCTCTATATTCTGATGTCTTGTTATTACCAGGGGTCGGACTTTCTTTCGCAAGGTAATACTAATGCAGAACTATGGAGACGATATTAACATTAAAATACTATTCATACTCATACTCATAAGTGTATTTCATTCGCAATTTTAATTTTATAGTCAAGGACTAAGTCAGAAGAATATACAAAGACCTGATTTGTGTAGGCATTGTTTTTTTCGCCACCATAAAATACATTAAATATTTGCAACTTTATCCATGTTTTCTGGAGTAAATTGGGCTATATTGATCGAATATCCATTTATGACTAGAAAGTTCATGATATTGACAATAAATTGAGTTAAATTAGTAGTTTTAAATGGCTTATTATTTTCGCGGCGACAGATAAATTAAAGAGCAGCAAACTATTTGCAACTAAAATAATAACTTGTCAGCGATTAAATATTTTGGCAATCATTTATATTAAATGAGCTTTAAACTAAGGATATTTTAAAATTCAAATAATGGCAGCTACTTTAAGGTAGCAGAAATAATAAACAAGATTACTGAAATCATAGGCAAGGTACTATAAATAATGACTTGGCGACTAATATTAGCAGAAGATCCGACTCGGCCGGGTTAGGTTAGGTTGGTTTTTTAGGGTTCCGTAGCCAAATGGCAAAAAACGGAACCCTTATAGATTCGTCATGTCTGTATGTCCGTCTGTCCGTCCGTATGTCACAGCCATTTTTTTCCGAAACTATAAGAGCTATACTGTTGAAACTTGGTAGGTAGATGTATTCTGTGAACCGCATTAAGATTTTGATGCAAAAATAAAAAAAAAATAATAAATATTGGGGGCTCCCCATACTTAGAACTGAAACTCAAATTTTTTTTTTTCATCAAACACATACGTGTGGGATATCTATGGATAGGTCTTTAAAAATGATATCGAGGTTTCTGAAATATTTTTTTTCTAAACCGAATAGTTTGCGTGACAGACGCTTCCAAAGTGGAAAAAAGTTGGTCCCCCCCCCTCTAACTTCTAAAATAAGAAAATGAAAAATCTAAAAAAAACATATGATGTACATTACTATAAAAACTACCAACGAAAATTGTTTTGAACGAGATCTAGTAAGTAGTTTTTTTTTAATACCTATTAATACCTAACTTTGCACCTAATTTATATGGGGCGCCATACATACCAGGTGCAAACTTAACTTAACCACTTAGGGATGGAAAGTGTTTGTACGGAACCCTCGGTGCGCGAGTCCGACTCGCACTTGGCCGGTTTTATTATTTTTTATATCCCTAAAAAGCGCTCCTTTTATTTTTTTTATGACCTTGATTTATTTTATATGCAATCTCCATTGAACAATTAGAGTAGGCCATTTTCAACTTTTTATCCGCTGTCATGTTTCCGCTTAATTAGTTAATTCAGTCGCCATAACTCGATGCTAGTTTATATTGAAACAAAGCCGAAAATTGATTACTTAGCTGCTACTTTTTACTTTATACTAGTCTCCGCAATTAGTCGCCAACTTATTATTTTTGCTACCCCCTTTAATTTTTTATAAATCCCTAAATCAGATTAATTTGTCGCCGCGTTAAATACATGCCGTTTTAAATGTTGTAAAAAAATAGTTTATTCATAATTTTAGTCATTTAATGCTTGGGATTGTTAACCATAATAACCACAGAGGTAGTTTGGAATGAAATAGATGAATGAGTATGAGTATGAATTGTATTTTTGACTCCTGGTTATTACCTATGTAATAGTTTGAATAATAGGTACAAATTTATCATTAAAGCCATGTTGATTGTTAAGGTTCAAAGTGTTGGTGTTATTGACTTACATTGATTTTATTATTGATTTCATTTGCTCACAGATAACAACAAATTGAAACAGGAGTGCAGCACTATGTATAGGATGTCTGTAAAAGAGGATGTTGAAGAATTGGTTACGGAGTTAAAGATGAATCTGTTCTATGGATAATAGAAGGATGGAATCAGACCTTCCACCGGGATCCTGCAACTCCACCGGACATTTGTCCACTATTGGACATCACACTTTACCTGGTAAGTTTATTTAATTATGCGGAAAATGTATTTGTTTTACTTTATTAACACATTTACTGCCAGGGGATGCAGCCTAGGAACAAATTTGTATGGCGGTGAATGCATATATGCATTGCTAGCATTGAATGTGTTATAGTTGATATACCTATAGTTATTAATAAGATAAGATGTGGTATGAAACATAAATAAAAAATCAACTTTCAAATTAAGACAGGAGAGGCAATATAAATATTGGATCAACAGTTATCATTGATACATTTTAAGTAGTATATATGCACAATGATTATGATTATGATGCACAATATGCGCAACAATTCAGTTGGATTTTTTTTAAAACACATATTTGATACATAACTTCTCCCATATAACGTAAATACGCATAATCTATTGAATTTGATAAAAAAAAAAGTGGTTATCGCACTAGACCAGTGATCCAGACGTACCGGTTTCGATTCCCGGTCCCTTCCACCAGGTAGCTCCTTTTTAGGGTTCCGTAGCCAAATGGCAAAAAACGGAACCCTTATAGATTCGTCATGTCTGTCTGTCTGTCTGTCTGTCTGTCCGTCTGTCCGTCCGTATGTCACAGCCATTTTATTCCGAAACTATAAGAGCTATACTGTTGAAACTTGGTAGATAGATGTATTCTGTGAACCGCAATAAGATTTTGATGCAAAAATAAAAAAATAATAATAAATATTGGGGGCTCCCCATACTTAGAACTGAAACTCAAATTTTTTTTTTTCATCAAACACATACGTGTGGGGTATCTATGGATAGGTCTTCAAAAATGATATCGAGGTTTCTAAAATATTTTTTTTCTAAACCGAATAGTTTGCGTGACAGACGCTTCCAAAGTGGAAAAAAGTTGGTCCCCCCCCCTCTAACTTCTAAAATAAGAAAATGAAAAATCTAAAAAAAACATATGATGTACAGTACTATAAAAACTACCAACGAAAATTGTTTTGAACGAGATCTAGTAAGTAGTTTTTTTAATACCTAACTTTGCACCTATTTTATATGGGGCGCTATACATACCAGGTGCAAACTTAACTTAACCACTTAGGGATGGAAAGTGTCTGTACGGAACCCTCGGTGCGCGAGTCCGACTCGCACTTGGCCGGTTTTTTCAATTTGTCTTTAAGCTTTGTTCTTTGTATTAATGGTTTAAACAAAAATTGTGGTGTACCCACATTAAAAAAATGAGACATTACATGTTTCATAAATTTATAAAAAAAAAAACAAGTAATGAAATAATGGTTTTCAGGTATGTCTATAAGGCATACTCTCGTTTTGGAGGCTAAGATCCTGTTTGGGTAACTGAGCCAAAATAGATAGTTAAGTATCTATAAAACGTTTTTTACTTTCTATTTGATACAATTAAGTTTTTTTTTCTTATCACAGTGTAAAAGTATAATTAACGATAATAAAACATCAATAAAATGTTACGCTCTATGTGCTTTTATTTCTAATAGCTGTGTTGTGACCAAATCTTTCGTTTTAATTCAGGCGACATATTCGGAAAATTATAGAAATTGATTAAGTAAATATTTATAACCTGAAGGAAGAACAATTAAACTAATTACTATTTTCCATAGAAAATTCTGGTGAGTCACAGACATATTAAAATCAATCCTGTCCTATATGGCCACCTCCTCTAAGTTTGGTAATGCATACTTAAAAGTTCGGGCATTCAAAAACTAAGAGGCAATAATAGCACCATCGAGCTAATTGCCTCGATGCACCGTCAAACATAAGCAGGTTCGATTAAATGTCAATATGTGTTTATAAAAAATCCAACTATACACACAAACATTAAAAATAAACTAATCAATAATCATAGATACAGATTCTATTATTGACTCCACATAATGTACACTATCGGGAAAAAATTATAATATGAATATAGACCCTTGTAAAACTTAAGTAATTTTCCCAATTTTGCTAATAATCAATTTTAAAAGTTAATTCCTAAAGAGTATATGACAAGTAATTGGTATTACAAAGCAGATTTCGTATGAAAATTGTACTGCTGTTCTTCTTGTGTGTTGTGACTGTGGACGATCCAACCAAGTGACGTGATTTTAGGTATGGGTTCTGACGACACGTTTTCCGAATATTTATAAAACTAAAAAATATTTTGGGTTCCATGATGGGTTGATTGCAAAAAAATTGTACATAGTTAAAAGCTTAGTTAACAAAAAATCACGATCGCTTCCTTTGTGTGACGAAAGTTAGTCATACAAAATGTATGGGTAACTTTCGTAACAGAAAGTAATCAATTAAAGTTTTGTTTTAATTAAAGCCCTTTGCTTTGTACAATTTTTATGCAATCGATTCTGATACTGAATTATTAAAATTTGTTTCCATTTGATACTTCTTGGTAATTTGAAATATTGTAATTCAGTATCCAGTTTTATTCATTCTTCATGGAGCCATAGTAGAGAGTATATAGTTAACTTTGGTATAATTCTCATGAGATTAGCTGTATCAATAATTGGGAATATTAAGTTTCCTAATTATGCGTACAACATTTTATTTGGTAATCTTGAAGACAAACTGATCTATGAAGCGGACAGGCCATACTTTTGAAACCAAGGTCTGGGGTTAGTAAAGTCAGGGCTTAGGGGCTTGGCTTTTCCTGGGATCTGATACATTTTTACAGCGAAAGCGTTATGAGCATGTGAGTCTTGGCCGCCAATTTTTCATGAAATGTTTTTGGTGGGATATTGTTTGCTGATACGCGGAACTTGTACAAGTGCTCGCACCCTAGTTGTGGCGCCATCTATGAACAATGAAGAGCGATGTTCTCCCCGCCGTCCGCGCTGATGTGATGGCGGAGAATAAATCTAAGAGATATTCTGTTGCACGTAAATAAAATAAGGATAGTACAGATAAGAGTGAACTAAGACGGTTTTCCTCATTGTTTATAATAAAGTGCTCAGTGTGTGTGTGTGTGTGTGTGTGTGTGTGTGTGTGTGTGTGTGTGTGTGTGTGCGTGCGTGCGTGCGTGCGTGCGTGCGTGCGTGCGTGCGTGCGTGCGTGCGTGCGTGCGTGCGTGCGTGCGTGCGTGCGTGCGTGCGTGCGTGCGTGCGTGCGTGCGTGCGTGCGTGCGTGCGTGCGTGCGTGCGTGCGTGCGTGCGTGCGTGCGTGCGCGTGTCCGCGTGTGTCCGCGTGTCCGCGTGTGTCCGCGTGTGTCCGCGTGTGTCCGCGTGTGTCCGCGTGTGTCCGCGTGTGTCCGCGTGTGTCCGCGTGTGTCCGCGTGTGTCCGCGTGTGTCCGCGTGTGTCCGCGTGTGTCCGCGTGTGTCCGCGTGTGTCCGCGTGTGTCCGCGTGTGTCCGCGTGTGTCCGCGTGTGTCCGCGTGTGTCCGCGTGTGTCCGCGTGTGTCCGCGTGTGTCCGCGTGTGTCCGCGTGTGTCCGCGTGTGTCCGCGTGTGTCCGCGTGTCCGCGTGTGTCCGCGTGTGTCCGCGTGTGTCCGTGTGTGTGTGTGTGTGTGTGTGTGTGTGTGTGTATTTTGAATAAAACTAGAAAGAATGCACAACAATGCGTGATAATTTATACCTACAACCAGACTCACGCCCTTTTCATGGCGTCCCTTCCGTGTCTTATTGTAAACCAAGTGTCTACGTAAATAAACAATAACGATGCGCGTTGACATCAAATGAGAACCGCGAGAACGAGAAAGCCGCCGCCGCTGCCGCCGCCGCCGACCATCCTCCAGATGACGTTTCAGTTTCAGTTTATTCATTCAGTCACAATGTACATTGTATGTATGATATCAAACATAAAATAATAATAATAAAGCCTAATACATAACTAAATACTAAAATACTGCACAATTGGATTATAGATAAATTAAAATAGGTTAAATACATGTCAGTCTCAATTTAAATAATCATAATACTATCGATACATGCATAAAGATATTCAATTAATTATTACAATCATTAATGAAGTCCAACACAGAATAAATAAATAAATAAATAAATATCGGACAACGTCACACAAATGATCTAGTCCCAAATTAAGCTCAAGAAGGCTTGTGTTATGGGTACTAGACGACGATATAGGACTACCATGACCCAAGCACAAATATTCGAGTTCATCACACAAATATTTGCCCTGGCCAGGATTCGAAGCCGGGACCGCCGGCTCAGTAGGCAGGTGTCTACAGACAGAGTCAAACGCGTCGTCAAAAGAATAATAACACTTTTCCAACAAAAGATCTTTGAGTCTTGCATTGAAAATACGACTGTTAATTATTGTTTTTAGCTGTATTTGCAGTTTGTTGAAAGCTGGATAGCCTGGTAGCAAGCGGCATGTCTTGCAATTTGCAGTCTTGGGACGCTTTTTGTCGTCATGTCTTTCCTTCTGGATAAAAGTATAAACTCTCGTTCATTTTTACTTTCATACTGATTTAAATGCTTGATAAAGTCTAAGAGCAATACAAGAATACATAAACATGGCACTGTCAGAAAGACGATGGTGAACGTTCGGGCAATGTGACGATGGCTATGGACAACCTGTCCATGTTGCTGCAAACCATTCAGCAATCCAATACCAACATGTTCCAACGGCTTTTGCGGGAAATGCGTTCTTCCACCCTGGCTTCAGGCGAGCCGATCAGCGTGACCGTTGCCGCCACCTTGCCTGTCGTGAGTGGCAACTTTTTGAGATGCCGTGCCACTTACGGTGGCCGCGCCGAGGAGAGTCTCGAGGAGTTCATCGATGCAGTGGAGGCATATAAGGATTGTTGCGGAGTAACCGACGAGAATGCTATAAGAGGTTTCTCCATACTGCTAACGCATTCCGCCGCGACCTGGTGGCAAGGAGTTAAAGGTTCTACGACGTCCTGGACAGAGGCCCTGGATCGACTACACAGGGCTTTTGGAGATCGTTTGCCGCCTCACCGCCTCTACCGAGAACTGTTTAATAGTGAACAGCAGGCCGGGGAGAATACCGAGAAGTTCGTGGCTCGAGCTCGCGCAATACTCGCACTACTTCCTACCGAGGACCTCACGGACAAAGCGCGGCTGGATATGGTGTACGGCTTACTACACCATCGAATACGCGAGCGCCTTCGTCGTGAGGAGTTCCAGTCCTTCGACGAGCTTTTGAGTAAAGAGCACTCATTTGAGGACGCCCATGAAGTTGGAGAAGCTCGCGGGAGCGCGGGGAAGCCGCCACCGCTGCCGGCTACAGGCCCCGCGCGCGCGCGCCGCTCAACATCAAACGCGCCGCCGGCCGCGCGCGCGCGCCGCCCGCTGCTCGCACTGCCGTCTCCGTGTTCGTCCTCTCCGCCACTCCCGCTTACGTCAGCCGACGTCGTCGATCCCAACAAAAAACGTATGTTTCGTGTTTACTGTCGAAAACCTAATACATTAAAGACAATTGTGCTAAACTTAAAAAGATAACTGATAATGGTAACAGTAGTTCTATTGATTAACTAATTCATTATATTAGTAATAGTAATTCGTTACGGGTGTGGAGAGCAAGGCATGATAAGGTCAAACTGTTCAAAGAGTAATTCTCAGTTTTCGGCGATACTGATCGAACCAATTTGTTGTATAGGTTCAATGGCCTTGACCTCCGCACCCAAATCAGATGTTTTCTGAATGCACCAATTTGTGTAATCGTCACATAGATTGTTAGTTGAGGCTAAGGCAAATAGTAGGCATAATCAGATTTCGTGCACCTCAAAATCAGTCTGATTATTCTATAATGAATGCCATTGGAAAAGAATAGTTGATCTGATTATGATCTATTGATGTTTAAGTAAATCTGTGATTCCCTAATTTTTCGAAATTTGCAAATGTCGTAGTTCAAAACGTAATACATATTGTGTTTTTACCTAACCAGTTTATGAATGTTTTACCGACAGATTTCTTTGTAAAATGCGCGACGCCGGTAGTGTCGCTACCTAAACATGATGGTTGCGTCAAGCATGTAGTTCCACAATTTATTGATGTGTGCGTTAAGTCGGTAGATCCACTATGTATTGATGTCGTGGGTTAAGTCGGTAGGTCCACAATGTACCGATATGTGCGTTAAGCCGCAATATAATTATGTGTGCATTAAGCTGGTAGGAGTGGTAGGTGTTAAATTAGTAGAACCACTAAATAATACCGATGTGTACGTCAAGCTAGTAGGCTCTCAAAAGCATAATGTGTGCATGGCCAAGGCAGTACTATCAAAAGAAGGTAATAATTTAGTTTCGGAAGAGATTACATTGTCTACGTGTGACACTTCGGCAAACATTTCGGATGACGATGCTGAATTAAGGGGGAGTGAAAACTATCTGCCTTTCTTCAGCCACACATACCATCTTGTTTCTTTGTTTTCACTCTTCTGCAATCCAAGCTTTTGTTTTAATGCTTATCTAATCATTTTTTTTATTCATTTAAGTATGTAAGTACAGTTGCCGGCAAACTTGAGCATAACCTTGACTGTGCAGTAGCCGATTTACGTAAAAATGTACATGCACCGATCCATTTAACTTCTTCTCTTTATCCGCAAATATTTTCATCATTAAAATGTTTAGTATTATTTTTAACAGAAACAGGTGACAGCTCAGTTCCAGTTCCAAAACCGTTTTAGGTACAAAAGGTAAAGCTTTGATAGATATTGCTGCAAAACGTTACGTAGTAGGTTGTACTTTGTACGAAGTATTAAAACCACAATCCAAGATTTTTATAATCCTTTTAACAATAAAGTGCTCACGACAACGTTGGATGTCGTTGTTAAGCATAAGACCGTGTCACTGGAATTTACGAGGGGCGTCTGAAAAGTTCTAAGCCTAAGGTATTTCGAGGTTATATATGCGTTTATGATACTGGCCACTAGAAAGGCCATTTAAAAACAAATTATTAAAAAATAACATGTCACGTTTTTATTATTCTGTTTCGAGATATTCAACGGAAAAGTACATCATGTGTGAATTACCAACGAATATTACGAAAATTGAGCACCGTGCTGTAATTAAATTCCTTACAAAAAGTGACAAATCACCGCAGTGTATTTTTGAGGAAATGGCTATTATTTACGGTGATTCTGGGCCTTCTTATGCCACAGTCAAAAAGTGGAGTCGCTTATTTAAACTCGGACGGGAATCGATCGAAGACGACCCCCGCTCAGGGCGGCCAATATCGGTAGTGACCGAAGAAAACGTAGCAAAAGTCAAAAAGCTGGTATTAGAAGATAGAAGAATTAAGGTTTGGCAAATAGCTGAGGTCTTAGGTATTAGTAAAGAAAGAGTCGGAGAAATTTTACATGAACATTTGTACATGAGTAAAGTCAGTGCTCGTTGGGTACCGAAAATGCTAACGGCCTTCGATAAAGTACGTCGTGTGGAAACTTCTCGGGCGTTTTTAGAATTGTGCGAAGATGATTTAGATGAAGTTTGTTCCCGAATAGTAACTGTTGATGAAACATGGATCAGACAGTATGATCCGGAGTGTAAGTCTGAGTCGATGCAGTGGATTGAAAAGGGTGAAAGGCCGCCGAAGAAATTTAAAGTGCAAAAGTCGGCCTCTAAGTTAATGGCTACGGTATTTTGGGATTGTGATGGCATTCTTTTAATCGATTATTTAGAAAAAGGCTCTACGATAAACGGAACTTATTATGCAAATCTAATAAGACAGGTGCGACAAGCCATAGTTGAGAAAAGGCGGGGTAAACTAAGGAAAGGCATTTTGTTTTTGCAAGACAACGCACCCGTTCACACCGCTAATGTTGCGAGGCGTGCTCTGAAGGAAGTTGGTTTTGACGAAATTGACCACCCACCTTACAGCCCAGATCTAGCCCCAAGCGATTATTTTCTGTTCAATAATTTGAAGAAAGAGTTGAGGGGAAAGCGATTTAGAAGTGACGAAGAGATGAAGGCGGCTGTACAGGAGCATTTTGAAGGGCAAAATGAAGATTATTTTTTTAATGGCCTAAAAGCACTGTATAAAAAATGTAAAAAATGCATTGATTTAGGAGGAGACTATATTGAAAAATAAACACGAGTTCATTTGTGTAAATTGTTTTTTTCTATCTTAGGCTTAGAACTTTTCAGACGCCCCTCGTATAATGTTGTCTAACACGTCCGGCAATGACACTTTACTAGGCATTGATTTTCATTTGAAAGCTGGCATTTCCATGGACTTCGCAACAACTATGTGGCATATATTTCTCCAAGGAAAACAGACTGTATATATGTGCGATGAAGGTATCATGCTGCACTCTTCTGAGTGTACAAAACTAGCAGGTCTTCTCCTTTCTAACGGGGTAATTTCGAGACAGGGGGAGCTGGAGCTCCAACCTCTTTCGCAGAACACCACATAAATACAGGTAACCATCCGCCGATATCCTCTCCACCCTATCTTACTTCCTCACTCCCACTAAGAAGGAGCTCATGAATCAGGAACTCGACAAGATGCGGGACGATGGGGCCATGATGCTAGATTTTGTGTCGACTATATCGAAAACTGAATGCAGTGACCAAAATAGACTCTTATCCCGTTACGGTTATTGACGCACCTGTTCTTCTTATTCAAGCTGATTACAGTAAACTTTTGAGATTAGGATAGACGCAAGTATTATGCAAGGGGAAGTATATGATGAACGGCCCAACAAGCAGATTACTGACGGTAACCGAAAAAACTACACAACCACAGCGCGCAGCGTTGTCGGTGGTAAGGGCTATCGAAAAATTCAGAGGTTATGTTGAAGGTCGTACTAGATATTATAGTCAAGAGTGATCACTAGCCCCTACGTTGGCTTTTCAGTCTTAAATCTGGAATCTGGACGCCTTAATCGTTGGGCAATGAAGCTACAAGTGTTTGATCTTCGATATGATCACATATGTATGCTACAAGATAAATTATCACAAACCTTTTTAAACGATTTTTACGTTTAAGCTAATGGTTGGACATGTTTCGAAGGTGTTCAGATAGCTGTCCCTTGTGATGAACTCCTTACAAATTTGATATACTGGACCGTTACTGATACATAAAAGTGAGCGAAATCCAGAATTTCCAAAATTATCAGAGATGTCGTACGAAAGTTAACGTTACGAAAGTTTTAATGAGGCTTTTCTTTAAATGACTATTCTGCTAATATTGTAAAATTCACTGAATATAAATTAACTGTCTAAAACTGGATGACACCTACAGTAGTCGGGTTGGCAGTAACTGCCAATGAAATTATTCGACCTACCTAAATAGTCAGTTATACTATTGTCATAAAAATCTCTTTCGGTATATGTATTTTCTAACATACAGGGTATCTCTGACCAAGGGCGCCTGTACCGCGCATTTCGTGATTTTGAGAGTTCTTCTGTTGCACGTAAATAAGATAACAATACTAGAGTTAAGAGTGAACTACTGTGTAAGACTATACGGTTTTCTTTATTGTATATAATAAAGTGGTAAGACTTGCTCGTACCATTTGGACCGATGTTTATTTCCATTACTTTGTAGTAATTATTTTATTTGTTACCTATGTTATGGTTGTTGTCTAAAATTGTGATGTTGTAACTGATTTATACTATATTAATGTACTTTCGGTGTTTTTACTCACTCTGAACTGACAGAATGACACACAAATGTGACTACTCGTGCAAAGGTATAATTGATGTTACATGTGCCTTCAGATTAATTTGATATATTGATATTTCGCTAAAATTCTATCGATATTGCGAAAACACGGATAATTGGACAATGGTGAGGTATTGCCCAATAGGTTAGGTTTATTTACCTTCAAATACCCGAGCTCGCTGCTGAGGTTTTCCCCGGGGGCTACAGTATGCGGTTCTTCAAGGGAGGAGTAAATACGTTCTTAAAGGTCGGCATCGCGCGTGTCATGTTCCTGGCGTCGTAAGTGTCCATAGGCGGCGGTAACTGCTTAAAATCAGGTGGACCGCATGTATGTTTGTCACCGTCGTGGTATAAAAAAACCCGAAGGTCAAACCGCCCTTAAATAAGAGCCCCGCAACAACAGGGCGTCGTGATTTAGTGAAAAAAAAAACACTACGGAATCCGTGAGTCAAAAGTACTTACCACAAGTCACGCGCCCTTTCGCAATATTTTCGTGAAAATTTGATTTATTAAATCATCCTTAAGGTTATTCTCATGCTAAAGGTATGCTCCGTGCTACATTGGCGTATCTAACATTATTTTTCAGGGTGGGCCTGGGGGGGGCCTGGGGGTGGGCCAGGCCATGGCCTATGAGATGAAACCATGAATTTCTATCGGTAACCCAAAATCCTGGGGTGGGCACTAGACCATACTGGGGTGGGCACGGCCCACCCGGCCACCCCCCTATATACGCCAATGCCGTGCTACTTAATTAAATTCAGAAATAATGAAAAACTGATCCATGATAACACTCAATATCTGTTAGCCATTATATCTCATTTATGTATTTGAAAAAGTTATTGCTATTTACGTCTCAATATCCTCTTAATGTACCTAAATTTGAAAAATATCTACTGAGTCAAGAGTGTACAGTATTGTTCTGTTTTGCCTAGGCCGCATGCACCACTCGGCTAGCACGCCGGCGGGGGTGGATGGCGCTGGCGGGGGCTCCAGGACGCCCCCCGCCACTCCCAAGAAGGGCGGCAAGATGCTTGCCGTCAGGGTGCAGATGTTGGATGACACGATATCCATGTTCCAGATACAGGTACGTACGTGAGATGAATGTTAGTCACCAAATAGACAAGGACACTCGAAAGACAGAGCAGAAAGAATTAACAAGTGATAAAAATATTGATGAGGTGAATGAGACACTTGCGATGTAGTTTCTATACTATTTGAGATGCGTGCGAGTAACGCTGTAGCAATTTAGTGTGAAGATATGCGGATGACCCGAATCTCATATTTGGTAATCGTTCTTACTTGTATTGGCACATGGAGAAAATATTAGCCTTTATACAATAACCAGTCTCGCAGTCGCTGGCTCTTAGACTATAAGTCAATTATCAGAACAAAAAACATTTCAACCGTGTGGTTTACTGCACCGTTTACACACCCATTCAAGTCATAAGAGAGGATTTATTCTCTGAATAGTTATGACTGTTTTGTAGATGTCGTCATGACTAAATGACTAATGTTTACCAATATACTATAAAGACTATAGCAGTGTTCGAGGAGGTACTTATAGACACTTGGATCTAACATTTTAATAATTTAAGAAGTGAACTTTTTTTTCTTATCTTTGATATGCCGGAAGCCTAATATGGCTGCATCCGTAAGTCACTAGATGGCAGGGGGCGGGGCTAACTCGCCGTGCCTGCCCGGAGTGACGAGGGGAACTATTGTATAAGCCATATAAATAAATAATTGAGAATTTATTTAATAAAAGAAAGTAATTGAAAACTTTTGGTTACTAAGTGAATGTTGGGTTCAATTTGCCTAATAGAAGCGCATTACTCTCATCGCGATAAGAAATCGTGTCACATAGGAGGCTGGCATTTAGCCAAACACGGCCAAGAAAGGCTTAGCCCGCAGTTTTTATAACCTCAATTCAATTGCGACATCGTAGACTTGTCGGGTTCAGGGTAAGAATCATTTGATATTGCATCGAAAATATGGACGCTCTATTATTACGTATAGACAGTATTTTAAATTTATTCATCAACACATTATATGTGATTCTTTTTTAACCTTGCATTTTCGTTAAAACAACGTCACTTGACTGTACCTACTATAACATCTTTTTCTCCAACTTTTTTGGAAATGTTCACATTAATGTAGTAAAACTGGACCGCGAAATCGTTCGTTCTTACGCGAAATCGTGCGTTAATATACAGCTTTAAAAAAATATATTATTGGCCTCGGCCGGGAAATAACTATTTCTCAAACATGCAATGAAATATCGTTATAACGTGCGTTAAAACAGGATTCGAAGTGTCAAGTTTCGGGTGGAACAATTCGGGATAACTGTAAAGGAATTTCATACTAAATTGAAGGCCTAGGCCGGGAAGTTTTTTTTTTTTATGTAAACATGGCATCTGTGTTCATGAACAGCTGAAATATAATTTTTATTTTTTTTCTAGTGGCTGAATGGGTATCGGACCAACAATATCCGCCTTAAGGCCTATTACACACGAACTCATATCAAGAATACAAATCTGTCAGTATGATTCAATGTGTTGATGAATAAATTTAAAATACTCTCTATACGTAAGTCACCAGAGATCATAGACAATATTAAAAATTATATGCCTTTATTTTATTTATAATACAAATTAAGATTTTATTATCAGGTTGTGTATTATGGCCCTAATATTCGAACACTAACTAAAAACGTGGACGACTTCCGAATGAAAAAAATATGGAGGCATTGGAGGGAAAATTAAAAATACTTTTTCTATATCTACTCAGCCGGCAAGCCCTTGTTTCCCGGCGTCTGCAGTAATGTACTATTATTTAAATAAGACGATTAAGTAAAAATCACACTTTGCGTTAATGACGTCTCATAAAAATGAGCGTACTCTTAATTTGGCCGGTTACTGCATTATAAGTATTATTTAAATAAGACGATTAAGTAAAAAACACACCTTCCGTGTATGACGTCTCATACAAATGAGGTGAGGGTACTCTTAATTTAGCCGGTTACTGCACTAAAGAGAATTTTTAGGGTTCCGTAGTCAACTTATAGTTTCGCCATGTCCGTCTGTCCGTCTGTCCGTCCGCGGCTTAGCTCCGTGATCATAAGTGCTAGAAAGCTGAAATTTGGTATGAGTATGTGTATGTATCACGCCAAAATAACGGTAAAATAAAAACTAAAAAAAAAATTTTTTTTCGGGTACCTCCCGAACATCTAAAGTGGGGGCGAAATACCAAAAATTTTTTTTTCGTTCCAACACTAGCGTGTGGGGCGTCGTTGAATAGGTCTTAAAAACAATAGGGGTCTTCAAACATAATTTTTTGATAAAGTCAGCAGTTTTGTTCATATTCGCTCGGGAAATCCAAAAAATAGTGTCCCCCCCCCTCTAACTTTTCAACCACGGGTCTTAAAATTATGGAAAAAATCATGAAAATGAGGCCTTATAAGTACTTTCAATGAAAACTATATTGAACAAAATCGGTCGAGCTGTTTTTGAGTTATCGCAAAATTTCATAATTTTCTTTAAAATGACGTAAGTGCCGCGCGGTGTTCTTATACTTCTAACGTTACACATATTAGTTAAATGCCATACTGCATTAAAACATTTCGCTCAATCTGGTGCGTATAATCGATAAGTTCCAGAAGGTAATAAGTAATTACAGTTGCTTTGGCGTTTACGACCTTTTTATAGAGCTTGAAATCTTTCTCGTAATTTATATTTGATTTTATTGTCTATTGTGAAGGATGGGCAACTACGGAACCCTACACTGAGCATGGCCCGACATGCTCTTGGCCGGTTTTCTTTAATTTTTTTCAAAGACCGATTATTCACCATACGGGCCAATAACCAAGTATCAAAAACTGAATTAAAAAAATAAGAACTTCATATAATTTTAATTCTCATGAATATAAATTTTGTTTTAAATCAAACATATGATTGGGACCCGAAATTTTATTCCTAGTCCAAAAAAAATAAGTACCAAATGAACTTCAAGGCACTGATATATTAATTGCAAAATGTAGATTTGTGATTATTTCCAAGCATATTTGGAGAAAAGCACTATACAAGCCTCGGCGGGAATGTCAGTTCGCAGATTCGTATTATTCAAAATCATACTCATCCACGAACTGACTTTTCTCGGCCTCTGCAGTAATGTACTATTAGCGATCAAATTTGGGATCATTTATTTTTCAATCAATTTCTTTACAAGTATAAAAACACTGAGTCAAGGAGTATTGCAAGCCTCCGTGGGCTATTGTGCTCACCTTGGAAAACACATCGTTAATATAAGAAAAATAATGGTAAAGAAAGTGGTTCTCTCCGTAGGACCCGTAGGTGATTAAAAATAATTATCATTGTATTGTAGTGTATCAGTTCATATATTAAACTACCGTATTCGAAATATGTTGTTAATGTTATAAATAAATATTTCATTCAATACTCAATGTTATATCAGAATAACTTCTGCGCACGACTTCATTTGGGTTCATGTTGGGTACTTCAGGAACGGCCCGATATGTTTCGAACCCATATGGAGCTCTTCATCAAGGACAGCTATCCGTGCTACTACGCGACTAACGGCGACCATAGTCTTTTTCCAAAAACCGGCCAAGTGCGTGTAGGGCCATGCGCAATGTGCTTCCGTAGTTGCTCATCATAAGACGAGAGCTTTTTGGTGCAACCTATTCTCCTTACTTGGCTTTAAAGAATAATAAGACGGTTTTTACGAACTTATATTTCCTACTGTGTTAGAACGACGTACGAGTAATTTTGTATGGGATTTTTACTTTGTCGAGTACATTTTGTAAGTTTGTTGACTATTACTCCTAAACTTATGAAGCCTGCTTAACTGTGATGTGATAATTGTCCTTTTAATTTCATTATATACTACTACTGAGATTATTTCACATCCCGAAGAACTACCATTAAGCCGATAATTTACTCTTAACTTTATTAATCTTAACCTTAATATTTCGCAAATGAATTTAGTAGCAGATATTTTATTCTACCACTTTGTCAGCGTGACCTATAAGGGTGCCTTGTTGACTACGGAATCCTAGAAATGTGCTCTACATTCGTGATACCACGATACTCGTCGGGTTATCGGGGTCACTCCCATAAAATATTTACCGCTATCACCAGACTGTTCCCCAAACTTGACGAAACTTTAATAATGATAGTAACCTATTCATCGGGAGTGTATGATTAATTGATTATGATAAATGTACATGTTCTTCACTGAAAACACAGTCATTGCAGTAGATATAACTTTTCCTGAATTACACTAGATAATAATTAATATCGCATTCTTGCCGTGCCGAGTAAGCAATTTTATTATACAATTGTACTCAATTTGAATTTTGGAAATGTTCTACATTAGACTAGTAACATTTAAGTTTTACTTTTTCTTTTAAGTTTTAAATTTGGTGTGTGTACCTACTAATGACGTCGTTTGAGAGTTATTTTCGAAATACGACTCTTATTTAATTTTAATTTGACGGTACTAACATGCTATTTATTAATCATCTATTGTTAGGTATGTATGTGGGCTGCGAATACGGAACCCTATTTTAATTGTAGCTCGTGAGCAAATGTTATTCGGCCTGGCTCAGCGACAGCACAGGAGCGGATTTCTCAACATCATCATTCATATCACCACGTCAAGTTCGTCCCTGATACAATTCGATCGTTGAAGTAGTGGTAGAACATGTACATGTTCTAGATCACAGGTTAAAAGATACTGGTCTGTTAATTAAATAGTCAATTTGACTCAATAACCGACCTGAAGCGAAAATAAATCTCGCTTCCGAGAAGAACTGAACAAGTTATAAAAAAACGGCTAAATCGTTTACAATATGTCCTTGTATTAATGCAATTCAGCGTAGGTTTTTCACGCACGTTTATGAAATACTGTTATTTTGAAACAGTATATTCTTAATCAGTGTGAAAATATACAAACTATTGTAAAGATGTTTTTGGTATATTTTCAGAAATGTTATCATGTTTAAATCTTGGACGGGTATACGTTTTCATATTTGAAAGAAAAAAGATGTAGAGAGAAAACGATGCGTCGAAATAGGTACCTAGGTAATAATTAGGCTTCGGCCTTTTCATTTCATAGCACTATAGGATGTTAGATAAATTCCTATTCATACTCCTTTATTTATTAAATTCGCTATTTTTTTTATAAATTTCATAAATACCAGACAACCTCACACAAATCGATCTAGTCCCAAATTAAGCTCAAGAAGGCTTGTGTTATCGGTACTAGACGACAATATACGAGGGGCGTCTGAAAAGTTCTAAGCCTAAGGTATTTCGAGGTTATATATGCGTTTATGATACTGGCCACTAGAAAGGCCATTTAAAAACAAATTATTAAAAAATAACATGTCACGTTTTTATTATTCTGTTTCGAGATATTCAACGGAAAAGTACATCATGTGTGAATTACCAACAAATATTACGAAAATTGAGCACCGTGCTGTAATTAAATTCCTTACAAAAAGTGACAAATCACCGCAGTGTATTTTTGAGGAAATGGCTATTATTTATGGTGATTCTGGGCCTTCTTATGCCACAGTCAAAAAGTGGAGTCGCTTATTTAAACTCGGACGCGGGAATCGATCGAAGACGACCCCCGCTCAGGGCGGCCAATATCGGTAGTGACCGAAGAAAACGTAGCAAAAGTCAAAAAGCTGGTATTAGAAGATAGAAGAATTAAGGTTTGGCAAATAGCTGAGGTCTTAGGTATTAGTAAAGAAAGAGTCGGAGAAATTTTACATGAACATTTGTACATGAGTAAAGTCAGTGCTCGTTGGGTACCGAAAATGCTAACGGCCTTCGATAAAGTACGTCGTGTGGAAACTTCTCGGGCGTTTTTAGAATTGTGCGAAGATGATTTAGATGAAGTTTGTTCCCGAATAGTAACTGTTGATGAAACATGGATCAGACAGTATGATCCGGAGTGTAAGTCTGAGTCGATGCAGTGGATTGAAAAGGGTGAAAGGCCGCCGAAGAAATTTAAAGTGCAAAAGTCGGCCTCTAAGTTAATGGCTACGGTATTTTGGGATTGTGATGGCATTCTTTTAATCGATTATTTAGAAAAAGGCTCTACGATAAACGGAACTTATTATGCAAATCTAATAAGACAGGTGCGACAAGCCATAGTTGAGAAAAGGCGGGGTAAACTAAGGAAAGGCATTTTGTTTTTGCAAGACAACGCACCCGTTCACACCGCTAATGTTGCGAGGCGTGCTCTGAAGGAAGTTGGTTTTGACGAAATTGACCACCCACCCTACAGCCCAGATCTAGCCCCAAGCGATTATTTTCTATTCAATAATTTGAAGAAAGAGTTGAGGGGAAAGCGATTTAGAAGTGACGAAGAGATGAAGGCGGCTGTACAGGAGCATTTTGAAGGGCAAAATGAAGATTATTTTTTTAATGGCCTAAAAGCACTGTATAAAAAATGCATTGATTTAGGAGGAGACTATATTGAAAAATAAACACGAGTTCATTTGTGTAAATTGTTTTTTTCTATCTTAGGCTTAGAACTTTTCAGACGCCCCTCGTATGTATGTACATACTTATATAGATAAATATAAACTTAAATACATAGAACAATCATGACCCAAGCACAAATATTCGAGTTCATCACACAAATATTGGCCCTGGCCGGGATTGAAACCCGGGACCGCCGGCTCAGTAGGCAGGTCTCTACAAACCGAGCCAACTGCGTCGTCGTCGTGTTTAAATTTTACATTCAAGAAGCAATTTAATATAATATTGAATGTCCTGATTTGAGCGAACATTGTTTTTTTGGCCAAGCCAGTAGTTGGCTTTGCCCAATAGACAGATCTTTTGCGAATACTCTGGAGCCTTTATCCTGCTCGATGGCATATATGACACATGTTGTGTTACTATGAGGGATTTGGAGATCTGTGTCCATTTAGCTGTCTGTATACCGACATATCAGCTGAAGACTGCAATACCATCTCGTGTCTTCTGTCCATGAGTTCGAGAGTGTCATCGGAGATCTTCTTGGTCCTATTCGTGTGTAAAACTTTGCTTCAACAGTATGGACAGTTTCCACTAGTCCGTTATTGATATCGTCCACAATAATGCAATCTGATAGGTATTAAAACGGTTTTCGAGCTGCAGCTGAAAATTTTCGGGGTTTTGGATATCGGCATAAACTGGACGAAGCGTTGACCTCATCAATTTCGAACGTTCCAGTGCAGTATTCAGATTCAACGTGCCTCTTGCCATCCATCCTGTGATCGCTCCTGGTTTTCACCCCGTTGGAGCGTCCTACGGAGACATCGTTGAATATCTGCTGTGTAGCCTTAATTACGAAGTCAATCTAATTGTTTACGGAACCATCGGGACTGATCTGAAGTTCATCAGGTAGAGTCCCTCCCTCTCCATAAAGTCGATCAGCGGTTGCTTCATCATTCAGTTCAAAACTATTTCAGACTGTTGGCTTTACTCTTTTCATCGAACAGACAGGAAAGATATTTTGGTTTAACATGATATAGATTAAAAGTTATTACATATGTATACTATGTTAAAATCTTTGCTATCTGTCCAATGAAAATAATTGTCAAAGATTAATTTAAATCGAATATTTTTTTAAAGTTTTATTAATGAACATAATTCACTTGTTGCGCGTTTTAAAATGGAACCCACGACCTCTGCCAGCTATCAGTTACGGTAAATTAGCATTAAACAACTGACCATCGAGCCGTGTAGGGAGGGGACGCAAACGCTTTATAAATAAAACGCGAGCCGCAAATTGGAAGACGTACGACTTCCAGCAGCTCTTTTATCTCATTACGAGTGTAACACGTATATACACACACTGTACTTCTAGCAATGGATGTAGGTATTATATATAAAAAAATGAGCGCGAATGGTAGACCTCTAATCGAACATTCTCACAAAGTAAGTAGTTGTCAAACATCGTTCTGTCAAAGGGATGTATGGGAAAAAGAAGTGGCATTTTTTACGTTTTCTTGGGTAATATTCCAAGTTTTTTCCCAATCTTGCATCGTTACACAGATTAGGTGCATTTAAATTCCGCATAAAAAATTATTGGTGCTCCTATTTTCAGTCTCAAATTACGAGTATGTGGTGGCATACCCGGTAATTCCAGTGAAGTTAAGAACCAATGGGTAATTGTTGTAATTTGAATTTTCATTATATTTTTTATGCTAAAATAGCCTGTTCCCGTAGCCATGCATGATTAATGTAATTGGTGTTAAAATTTGGAAATATTCTCTCAATCAAAGCAGCTTTTGCCAAAATTCTATGCAAATTTGATGCATTGTGTATTTGTCTTTTTCCATGCAATTGAATGTTTCCTTTGCATGTTGAGCGATCGATCCGAGAAAGACAATGCCAATGGATAGTTTTGTTGTTGAACATGTATAATTATTCGAAAGTCATCGAATCTTGAATATTTATTTGCATATGACGTGGACTGCTAATATAATATGATGCTGGAAGAATATATGCGTTATTGATGTCGTTGATGTGAGTTGTCCCATCTACAACACCATCAGTAGCATCAAGCAAAATAATGTATTCCTCAGAACGCAGTTTTGCGTAATTATGTTTGATATACCGTAGCTTCCAATTTTTGCGTACATATCAACGACGGGTGCCGTTCAATAGACATGAAAATTAGTATTAACTACTTACAAAACACATAATAAACAAAATTAATAAAACAAAATTCATATTTTTAATATAGGCATAATATTTAACTACTATAACATAACAGTCTACAGCAGTTGTTGGTTTGTGCATCTGCAAAGGAAAAATTTAATAAACTAGCTTTTGCCCGCGACTACGTACGCGTGGAACTTGATAAAAGGGATTATTAAAAGCGCCTAAGCAAATGTAATAGCAATTGTGCTTTTAGTCTAATAATTACATTTCCTACAGGGTCACCGCACCCCAACAGAAATGTTCACTCACTTTTCAATCTTTTTAGGTATAATTTCCAGGATGAAAACTATCCTATGTCCTTCCTCGGAGCTTAAACTATCTCTATGCTAAATTTCATCAAAATCGATTCACCGGTTTAAGCGTGAAGAGGTAACAGACAGACAGACAGACAGACAGACACACACTTTCGCATTTATAATATTAAGTATGGATTAGTATGGATTATCGAAATGTAAACTCTAACGAAAAATTCATTTGATTTAAACTGTGTAGAATAAACAAATAATTATAATAAGTAGTAGTTTATGTGACTGTACATAATGAAGGGTATTAAACACGAGTGTGGGTTTATGAAAGGAGCCGAAGGCAAGTTTCATAATAACATCACACGAGTGTTTTAATGCCTAATTATGTACAGTTGCATACACTACTTTATCTAGCCACATATCATAAGCCTCCATGATGCATTCAAGAGTCGCACATTATGACAAATATTACCCGGTAATGGCGGTAACATAGATATAGTATAGTAGTTATAGATTTGCCACAGAGCGACCAGGCGTAAGAGAAAGACATATAATGACGTCAAAATGTCGGGTTGCCATGGTCGCAAAAAAAAACCCCATAAAAAGTGGTTAGAGAGAAACGTTCCAAGTACTCGAATTCACAACATTTAATTTTTTTTACTCATTTTCCAATAACATCACATAAAGGATAAAAAAAAAATTATGTATATTCCCTTTTTATATTTTTGTAAATATTCCAAAATATTAACGATTAAAAATCTATTTGTTCCTCATTTTAAAAGACCGTAGGCGAAAGGTAATTGGTCACAGCCATGTCACAGCCCAGTAAATCATAAGTCGGACTATTACTAAGGCGGATTTAGTATAAAAATTGTAGCGCTGTTCTTTTATAGGCTACGACTCTCAATTTTCCACAAGGTGTCGTCATTTGAGTGCTGATTGATTTGAGTCTTAGACGACGCTGCTGTCACCTTTATATTTAGTATTTTCAAAACTAGTCCGTATAATCAAATAAAAATAATATACTTGGGTTCTCTGATAATAAAAATAATGAAATTAGTTTAAATTTTAATTAATAAGTATTTACAACAATTGTTTCTTAACAAAATTTTTGATTTGCTCTTGAATACTGTAAAAAATTTCTGGCCAGTACTAAAAAAATAGGATGAAACTTCTTCTTTCTTCTTTTTCTTCTATTCTACTCAGGATACTTTTAATCCATCGTGACAGTCCACGTTCATGGACGCACCGCCTTATTGGGACATTCTGTAACAAAGCAAAATTAAATAGTAAAATTGTAAACGACATAAGTAGATAGGATATCACCAATACTAGTTGCTAAAAAATCTAATTTTTCTCAGGCCTAGCTATTCATTTTTTACACGGTTCTTTCTCTGTCGGAATCGGAGAACTGAAAATATCAATTTCCTATAGATTCCCCAAATATGGGGGTAATTTTTATTTTATATCTAGGCATCCCCAAATTGGATTATAAACCGACTGATTTATTTAGACGTCTATGTTAGCTGGCTTCTATCGTAGATTTATGCTACGCAATTTGACCGATTTGCAATATTGACATGTCAAAATGCTCTGAGCTATTTTGAAAATAATTTACAGATTTTTCCTATTTTATCAAGTTTTTTCATGATATAACTAATGATTTAACTTTGTAACTTGATTCTTGTGAGATTTGAGAAAGAAATAGGTGATCAAAACACAAAGAAACTTGTACTTACGCATGAAATGTAAAATCCGCTTATTTTCGTTAACTGTTGCTTTTCCAACCAAACACTGAACACCCCACCATTTTTGAGGCTACTCACAAACACTCCACATCCGTTAATATGTCAATTATCTGGTAATAATAATTATGTAATACACAAAATCTTCTATTTCTATACCGCTTTTGATACTGCCCGATTGTTTTGCTTCGAATTTGAAGTGTGCCAATAACCCGACCATGAAAAAATGCTCGGTCGCTGATAAAGACAAAACATGGCACTCTTTTCTATTTCTTCTTTTAGGAATCGCAATAAGGCTATCTTTATCTATCAAAGCGTGTCAGACCCTTGGGCGGTAATGAAGTTTTCTGGCAGCTGTCATAGTTTTTTTTTTATTCAGAGACAAATTAGAGTCGGCCCCAACAATCATATCGTTCGATATCTTACTTACGTGCGACATTTATCAAATTTGATTGCAAAATGACAATTCATTTCGAACTAAACGTCATCTCGACTGATATTAGAACAGAGGTCAAATCAAATTTCTTTGTTGTTCAGAGATGTTCGAAATTTGAATAATAGTTCATTACTGCATCACACAAGTAGCGGGAGCACTTTGGCCTAGAGTGGCTCACGACAGAGAAAATTGGCATAAGTTGGAGGAGGCTTTCACCGCAAAGGCGGCTCTTACATAAAATAAAAAATAAATACAATAAAATGAAAAGACTAACATAATATAAGAAAAAACTAAAACTATTAACAAAAAATTCAGTATGTAAACAAAATATATAATATTGATGCATTTTGTAAGAGATAAATAAAGCTTTATTATTATTATTATTATTATATTATATACTGCAGAGGCCGGGAAAAGTCCGTTCGTGGATGAGTATGATTTTGCGTTAGCCGAATCCTTCAATAATACGAATCTGCGAACTGACATTCCCGCCGAGGCTTGTAAAGTCATTTTCTCCAAATATGCTTGGAAATTATCATTATCACCAATCTACATTTTGAAATTAATATATCAGTGCCATTGTTGATTTAGTACTCATTCTTTTAGGAATAGGAATAAAATTTCGGGACCGAATCATATTTTTGATTTAAAACAAAATATATTAATGAGAATTAAAAGTATATGACAACACAATAATAAAAAATATGGGCATAATTATTAATTTTGGTTAAATCAACAACTTATAAACGCACGATTTTTTTTAGAAACCATACCATATTTTATCATTCGGGGAAGATCGTATGTTCAATAGTTATTTGTTATGCAAGGCTGCAAAGTTGTTATTTGGCGCGAGTAAGTGTTGAAATTGAAAGCTGAGCGAACGAAGGAAACTAAGATTGAACCATGAGCGAAGCGAATGGTTCAAATTCAAAGATAGATTCCTGAGCGTAGCGAGGCTTTCAAGACACGAGAAGCTAAATAATTTTGCAGCCACGCAGAACACACAATTTTTCACCTCACTACAGCGAGGAAAATGCAAGATTCAAGAAAAACAATTTAAAACAAAAATAATCACATTTAATTTTTGCCTTCTATTTAACACATCTAATTTAAAACATAACACACTCAAATCCAAACCAATAAATACGAGAGAAGCACACATATTAAAAATTAAAAGTAATATGGCCGTAATTTGTATTTCGGCTTTATCTTCTTTAAAAACGCCAATAGTTTCGGTAAATTACTTATCGTCTCCAAATATTTATAACAAATCCTTTTTCGTTTTAATACAGGCTTTTAGCATTGAATAAATACTTCAAATTGGGCGTAACTTTCTTGTTTTCGATATTTCTATAAAGTAAAACAACAGTATGTATTCTCCACAGAATAAATTTACGTTGTGTACGTGAATTGTGAAAACTTCCAACTTTTTAATTTTTATTTTTTTTTCTCGGGTGCGTTCAGAAATTACACTCTTATGTTCCAACTTTTATAACAAATAAATATTAAAAATTGTGTTGTATTTAATATACTTACTAGTCAAAATATGTAAATGAAACTGAAATACTTACTATTAATATATTTAAACAGATTCAACATAAAATAAAGTGTAGAAAAAATAAAAACTAAAATCTGTAACCACAAACCAGGTTTCTGGACGTGATAATGTAGGTGTATTTTTTTTTTAAAGAAGTATTCAAACGTACATATGATTTTAGCCGGCCTGACCAGATCGCCGTTTATTAGTGTGCGTTGATTGGTTATTCGAAGATTTATCGACTGATGAATCAGTCACGCGTTGAACGAGTCTTAAATATAAAAAAAGTTACATGCACCACAGATAATCAAAATCGTCGTGTTCGAAATTCAAATGACTTGCACGCTAGCGGATAAAATAGACTTTTGCACGCAGATTTCGCCCTATAAACGGAGGTTTTCCGAGCGAGTGAGGTGAAAAATAACTTATATTGATTCGGACACAATCATTTCTGTTTTATTTTTAGGGTTCCGTACCCAAAGGGTAAAAAACGGGACCCTATTACTGAGACTTCGCTGTCCGTCCGTCCGTCCGTCTGTCACCAGGCTGTATCTCAAGAACGGTGATAGCTAGACAGTTGAAATTTTCACAGATGATGTATTTCTATTGCCGCAATAACAACAAATACTAAAAATAAAATAAAATAAATATTTAAGGGGGGCTCCCATACAACAAACAGGTTGGTTGCGTTAACTTTGCACCTCATTTGTATGGGGCGCTATACATACCAGGTGCAAATTCAACTTAACCACTTAAGGATGAAAAGTGTTTGTACGGAACCCTCGGTGCGCGAGTCCGACTCGCACTTGCCCAATTTTTTTATTTGTTTACGTTTTGTAAACTTATTAATTTTCAATTCACTCATTAAATACCATCATATTATTAAAATCAAAACTGTCGTGGGAAATCTTTAATAAATAACTAAGAATCACAAAAATAAATTAAACGCATATAAAATTATTATTTAAATTGTTTGTCCGTTATTCGAAATTTGTCGATATTTAAAATACATTGACAGTAGCAGAGCCGAGAAATGTTCAGTGCGAGACCTAAACGCAGAGAACAATTAAAAAGTTTATACTAGTTCTTATTTTTAAATTCAGTTTTTGATACTTAAGTCTTAGTCACTAGCCTTAGAAAAAATTAAAAGAAAAATTCTCTTTAGTGCAGTAACCGGCCAAATTAAGAGTACCCTCATTTGTATGAGACGTCATAAACGGAAAGTGTGTTTTTTACTTAACCGTCTTATTTAAATAATACTTATATTATAATGCAGTAACCGGCCAAATTAAGAGTACTCTCATTTGTATGAGACGTCATAAACGAAAGGTGTGATTTTTACTTAATCGTCTTATTTAAATAATAGCTATTTCCCGTCCGAGGCCAATATATTTATATATGTATATATTTTTTTATTTGTATTAATGCCTTATAAAAATAACGAACGATTTCCCGGTCCACTTTTACTACATTAATGGGAACATTTCCAAGCAAGTTGGAGAAAATAATATTATCGAAATCGATGTTATTATATAGCAATAATAACATTTTTACAGATAAGAAATTTGTTCTAACAACTGACTATTTTTATGGTGGTCATAATGTACGGTTTTTGAACGCATTATGGAGTGTTTATGATATTTGGATAGATAAAGTGTTTTATTTTACATGTCACTGGATTTCTTTGTTTAATATTGAAATGATGTCCAACTTCTACTTGCCAGTGCCAGAGTAACAATGGATATTGTAACGCATCGTAAGAACGATGATTACCTAGGATTGTGCCCACCCCTTTATCTCTGCGTCGAATCCGTATATATGTCGCCAACTATAACAACAGCAACTTCATTAACTGTTGGTGCATTGTATCGGCCAGCGCTCTTCAGATGGTACTTGTCTGCTTTTATAACGATCATGTAGGTGTCACTTTGCAGTCTGTTTGACATTGTTTTGAATAACTGGACCAAAACTAGTTGTGACTTCATCTACGCGCGACTCCTCCATCTGCTCAACGTAATCATATTAGCATCGTGTGCGCTCTCTTCATCGGCCATGAACTATATTTGTAAGAACTTCGTCTCAGTATCAGGGATCAGGCATTGGCAACTGAGAACCAATTTGATGGTATACCTCTGTCCCTGAATCTTAAAAGTTGACTTGAAATTCCTGCCATCGTCACTCTGGGTTAAGTATAATATCCGCAAACGAGTTTAGTTTCTTAAGTTAAATATAACTATTTAATACATTTTCATTAAAAAGGTTTTACCCCGAAAAACATAAAGCATTTAAAGTTAGTTACTTAATTTCAACAATTATATACTTTTCAACAAATATAAGCAGTTATTTGTCAGAAAAGCCCTGACTCCATTGCCCATTTTTTTCATCCGCTTGGAGATGCGCGCATGAGATACGGGACAGCCCGCCATATTTAAATAACAAATGTATTGTTTAGTAAATATTGTTGGTTTTGTGATGTGATTAAGAGCCGTCTCGATTGACCTAGATCTCAATATCTATAGTGATTAGTGATTACGTATCTGTTATTACTAAATGTTAAACTTAAATGTACTATTATTATTATTTAATTTTCCAATCTAACCCTTCTTTTCAATGTTTTTGTTGGATCTCTAAGATCTTACTATCTTTAACAATGATTGTTGGTTTAATAGTTGCACCCGTGTAAGGCCGGCCCCACTGCTGCGCACGCTACGCACGGACACGCTATACACGCCGTCCATGTCCACATTGTTATAATATTGGTATTAGTGAAGTCATTTCGTGCGCAGCGTGCTCGTGCACAACTGTGGAAGTATCTTCCTACATTTTCATACAAAGCGTTTTTGTACCCACGTGTGTAGCTCGACCGTGCGCAGCAGTGGGGCTCCGGCTTAAAGCTTATGAATGTTTACTTTTATAATAAACAATAATTATTAAATTTGGCGCTTACGTCCTCCTATCCGAGGAGCGCTCGAACTATACCCATCTCTCAGCTATTGCATGCGTAAGTAACTAGGTATAGCTATCCCTTTTGCTTATTTCAATTAGTAGTGATCTTGTTGCACGACGGACGTGTGTAATTCGTCACGTACCTGTTTTTTTTAAATAACAAAAATATTCAAACTTACGTCACTTTCAACTAAATAACTCAGGTAAACAACCCTCTATACATTCTACACTGAAAGTTTATTGTAATGCTACCTACGTAAGATTAACATATGTTCCTAATATTATTTATTTCGTGAGTCAATGTTAACATTATTAAACTAATCACATCACAAAACCAATATATAATATTTACTAAACATTACATTTGTTTTTAAATATAGCGCATGCGCGCATCTCGTGGAATGGAGTCATAGCTTTTCAGTCAGATTTTAAAAGTATTATACAATACAATACAGGACTCTTTATTGCACACCTCATAAAATATACAGGAGAAATACAATGCAAGAATTTACGATTAGAGGTAAACAACAGGCGGTCTTATCGCTAAAGAGCGATCTCTTCCAATAAAAAAAAAATCAAACGATAACCGTAAACGTTATGTAATTTTGAATACAAATAACTGTTTATTTGTTGAAAAATAAGTAATTGTTGGAATTATGAAATTGTTTTACGCGCTACAACGAGCTGTAAAATATAAATACTTCATGAATTTCAGGGTAAAACCTTTTTAACGAAATGTATTAAAAAGTAAACCTGAGGCGTATTATCTTAAGAAAATAAACTCGTTTGCGTATATTTATTCGTTTAAGAGAAAAATATACCTCATATATGAGGCATTCTCATTGGTCAAATTAATTTGACATGCAGCAGACGATTAGCTTTGATTGGGTAAATTGTCGTTTGAGCAGGCATTACTCTGAATTATTTTCTAGAAAGTCGTATCGCTGTAAGATACGAACTGTTACCGTAACGTGCTACATTGTTGTCGTGTTGCGAGCTAACATATATACGAGTATACAGTTTACAAAGGTACAAAATGTAAGCAGTTTTGTGTACTGGATTCAGATCATTTTTAACCACATTTTCGAGCAGCATCGTGCAAAAGTAACATTTTGACAGGCGTAATACTAAAGTAGTATCTAGTTAGGTAACAGATCTGTGAGTCCGACTGTATGTTTTTCTGTGCTGTAAACCATAAAAAAAAAGTTTATTTTTCATTCCTTGCTATATTGATAGGCATATCTCAATTAGATATTAAGATAAAGTTGTGTCTGCAAAATATTGCAATGCCCTTACATGGTATCATGTAAGGTATAGTTAATCTTTAGAATTAAGACATCTGTACACTATATGAGAGCAATATAGTAGATTGTACGACAAGTGCATAAAACGCATCATTTTACACGAGACGTTTATCCATCCGAGCGAGCTTGCGAGCGAGGATGAATATAAAGTCGAGTGTAAAATGCGTTTTATGGACGAGTTGCACACTCTACTTTTCACTTCGATTGCGAGAAAATGAAACTGTATCATGTAAATAACATATATACACATATCATGTATACCTACTTAAAAACAAATTTAATTAAAATTTAAAGTAATAGTTTAAAAAGTAATAAATGATAGTAAGTACATAAAAGTAAAAGTTTATTTCAAGAAGTTTTATTGTGTACTTTGGCTGTTGGTATATTTGCCTTGGTCTTAGAATACTAACAAAACGAAATAAAATAAAGAGTTAAAACCCGTTCCAGACCTTCCGATCCGATCTTATTCTATTCTCCCGATAAATCGGATCGGATCGGAAGGTCTGGAACGGGTTTTATCGTATGAAGTTTTATGTTTTTTTTTTAACTGTTTATTAAGAACCTTTTTCGTGTGGCTGTTGGACCGATCGCCTTGGTCTTCGACGACGATTTTATTTTATGCTCTAGAGCATAAAAAGCGACTTTATGTCGCCTACGCACAGCCTAAAGTCGAACTTTAGAGCGAGAGAAGTGAAAAAGATTTATCTTATTTTATCTTACTGGCCGCCTAGGCTCTTTTTGAATAAGGAACTTTTCAAATGGATTTTTCAGATGATTTATATGATAGTCCATACCACTTTGTTATGTTTAGACCGATATGTGTCTATATACGTAGTGATTTTTCATGTTATTTATATGATAGTCCATACCACTTTGTTATGTTTAGACCGATATGTGTACATATACGTAGTGATTTTTCATGTTATTTATATGATAGCCCATACCACTTTGTTATGTTTAGACCGATATGTGTACATATACGTAGTGATTTTTCATGTTATTTAAATGATAGCCCATACCACTTTGTTATGTTTAGACCGATATGTGTACATATACGTAGTGATTTTTTTGTATTGTTTTAGTCCAAAGCTGTGGGCCGCGTGCTGTTTGACCAAGTCTGTCGACAGCTGCATTTATTGGAGGCAGATTATTTCGGATTAGAATATCAAGATGCAAATGGGACAAAGGTACTTATTTTATGTAACTTCTAATGATTAATATATCCAGTCAATGCAATTGGAACAGGTACCCTTTTCGCTCTTGTCAGTATGACAATAAGGGTTAAAAAGGTACGTTTCAGTTTCCTGTCCTGTAACTGTCTGACCTGACCAAGAGTTCTGTCCTAACTTTTTACCGTTTATTAAAGGATAACTTATTTTTTTGTTAATGCTATATGTAGTGCCCATAGGGATTTATTTTAGGGATGTCTCATTAAAACAACGTAATCGGGTTACCTTATACTGTAAGCCCCGGCCCACTTGACGTCAGTCAAGGTAAATGAAGGTAGCAGTCGAATCGAGTGTATATTTTGTATCCATACACCACATCGAAAAAAATAACTAAGGAATTGGCATGCAGGCTAAATAGTACGAAAATTGCCTTCGTCAAACTCCCACAAACAGCCAAATCGTTACACGTATTACAAATTATTTTTCATTTTTAAAGTCTTCCATCCATCATGCAAAAAGCAACTCTATCTAGCTTTACTTGTTGTATAAATTATATTGTACGAAAATTGTATAATACGTCTATTTAAAAAATGTTCTAAAGCTAAGACGAAGTCGCCCCTATTCTGCTATTTGACAACTTCAATAGTGATGGTATGGATACATTTGCCGAGAATATTAATTTCCAATTATAACTAAAATTTGTGGCTACATTCCAACACAAAAACTGTGATATATATTTCTCCGTCATAATTTGATCCATATTCCTTGGGAATTAAAAACTTACATATGTAATAAGATTTTTAAAAACAATTATTGCCAAACTCGTTGCTTTTACTGATAAAACTTATATTTCCGACAGTGTTTGTCTGTCATATCTTGCCTGTAAGTCGTGCAAAGCACAGAACCGGTTACTCCTCCTTTATCCTAATAGGCAGTGCTAATTTACCTATAGTCTGTGAGAGGGCGTTATATATGAAAATTTAAAAGTTTGTTAATAAGGCCATATTTCACAACAAAACTTTTATCAAACATACATATAATGTTTACAACTTGACAATATTATAAAAATATTTACAAATAACAGGCTAGAGAAAATGAATCTTTTCCATAATTTGATGGGTCATTCTAAAGGCGTTTCAACTGCCGTTAATCCGCTGTCAATTTGACATAGATATTCATCTATGTCAAATTCCGACTCTACAAAGTGATACAAACATATCGTACTGTAGAGCTGCGGAAACCAATCTTCACGCCCAGTTATTTTTATCCATGCTTCCTTCTTTCCAGGATCTTTTGGAAAACTGAAAGGGTCTTTGAATTATTTAGAGTTCATTCCTAATAGTTAACTTATTTTTTATAATCAAGTTTCTGTCGAAAATTTATTTTTTGGCACAAGTTTTTATGTGTATACACTACTGGCTGGACGTTGCAAGTGATCATTACTTACTTTGTACAGTACTGGCTGGATGTGGAGAAGCCGATGTGCCGGCAAGTGGGACTATCTATGCTGGAGCCGACGCTGCGGTTTTGTGTCAAGTTCTACACACCGGACCCCGCTCGCCTGGAGGAAGAATTCACTCGATACCTGTTCTGTCTGCAAGTGAAGCGAGACTTAGCGCAAGGATGTATTCAATGCAACGAGAATACGGCTGCGTTACTGGCGAGTTACATCGTTCAAGGTGAATGTTGTGCATTTATAAAGTTTTTCTTTGAAAATCATTGCAAAAATGAGAGATAACCATACTTTATTTCAACAGCCGAATGCGGGGACTATGTACCCGAAGATTACCCGGACCATACTTACCTCAGCGGATACAAATTCTTTCCTGGGCAAGACTCTGAATCTGAAAGACGAATTATGGAAAATCATAAAAAACATTCGTGAGTGTAATTATATGTTGTACTTATTTACAGCACGTGGCACATACTGATTGCTTTCTTACATTAAAATGTTCATGTATAGTCTGTCCGGCAGCGTAAGAGTAATAAAAAAGATTGGGCAAGTGCGAGTCCGACTCGCGCATGAAGGGTTCCGTACCATAATCTGTAATAAGTGTGTTGTATGGGAGCCCCCCTTAAATATTTATTTTATTTTATTTTTAGTATTTGTTGTTATAGCGGCAATAGAAATACATCATCTGTGAAAATTTCAACTGTCTAGCTATCACCGTTCTTGAGATACAGCCTAGTGACAGACGGACGGACTGACGGACGGACGGACAGCAGGGTCCCGGTTTTACCCTTTGGGTACGAAACCCTAAAAAGCAATAAAACTTATTTTTCATTCAATAAGGTGATAAGTCGTAATAATAAGAAGTGAATTTTAAACCTATGCACAGTTCTATGAAAGCTTAATATCCTTTTTATGTTTATCAAACAATAGATATATTCACACCTGCAAAGGGTTGTGTCAGACAGTCATGTCAGAACTGCAATTAGTGATTAAAATAATACAACATAAATAATTCAATGATAAATTACTTAAAAAAATACATAATCGTATATTATTTTAAATAAATCTATAGTAGTTACAGTACTGTCGAAGCTTTGTGTCACATTAATTATGAAGCATTGTTTTTCTCGAGTAATAAATGCGCCCTAAATGGCTTCAACATTGACTTAAACATGCAGTCTAAGGATTGTCTGTAATTTTCATCGCTACTTAAGCGTTTCTTTTATCCGCAAAACTAGAAAAAATATAAACTTGTAGATAATGTAATGTGCTTATATAATACCATACTTTTGGCCTGGGGTGTACATTACACACATAAATGAAATATATTCTGCCAGCCTGTGCGTATGTAAATTGGCCACGGCGTTAAATAATATATGTTAAAATATTGTTTAGTTTACTTTAGTAGTTGATTTGTAGAAAGCGATAATTGTTTACATTTATAACAATAGTTTAATTTACAGAGGACAAAGTCCTGCAGAAGCCGACATGAATTTATTAGAAACAGCTCGACGGTGTGAATTATATGGTAAGTAATTTCGCTTAGTAAATAATTTTATTATACTAAACAATATTTTTCGGAAACAACCAAGTATATCGATATCGATACAATTTTGTGTGATGACAAAATTACCTTTTTTAGCTTTATCCCTGAACAGTGAACATAAATCGGTCTCCTCCTACCCAGAGCCCAGCTCAGGCCCATCAATAAACATAATCAAAATGATGTTCTGTTTATTTCACCATTCAATAATAGAAGAAATTAAATAATAATAAAAATAGAAATAATAAAAATAGTAAATAATAAAATAAATATAGTAGAAATCATTCCGATCTTCTAATATTATATTCGTTGCAGGTGTGAAGATGCATCCAGCCAAAGATCACGAAGCCGTTCCTCTGAACTTAGCAGTGGCTCATATGGGAATTCTAGTATTCCAAAATTTCACTAAGATCAATACATTTAGTTGGGCTAAAATAAGAAAGATATCCTTCAAAAGAAAAAAGTTCCTCATCAAGCTGCATCCCGAGGGCTATGTAAGTTTTTTTCTATTGCTATTTAGGGGGTATTTTATGATTAGATTAGATTATTTTATTTTACTTTAAAAATTACATTACAATTTGGCTTAGGTAATGTCGAATTGAACATACACATATAGCGTACACGTTTTTGCCCCAAAGAATATGCTCGCTTTCTTTATTTTACAAACATAAACATTAAACAAACAACAAAAACAAAAATCTAACTGACGGGAGCGAGCTTGTTCTGTGGGATCATTACTTGATAAAAAACTATGTGTAACTAAAAATTATTAATCATTGATACAAAGATCAGAGCTCAAAGAAAAATTTAAATGAGTTACCTAGTTAGGAGTTTGGTAGCCTTTCAAATAAATAATGCGAGGACCGACACATAAAGCATAAGAAAAAAATGGAATGATTGCTTGGGAGTTAGGGTGGCGGAAAGGTTAACGCGCTGGGTAATCCAGAGGTACCGGGTTCGATTCTCGGTCTCTTCCACCAGGTAACTCATTAAACATTTTCTTGATCTTTGTCTCAATGGTTTAATATAAAAAATGTGGTGTGTACCCACATTCAAAAAATGAGACATTACAAGTTTCATACCTAAATTTATAAAAATTATGACTTTCGTCTTTTGTATCTTGTTTTCAGGGATACCATCGTGATATCGTCGAGTTTTTCTTCGAAGGTCGCAACGAGTGTAAGAACTTTTGGAAAAAGTGTGTGGAAAACCACGGATTCTTCCGCTGCTCGAGCGTGCCGCGCATACAGAGGCACAGGACTCGCGTTATGTCCAGAGGTTCTTCGTTTAGGTGAGTTTCGCGTGGCTGGCGATGGCGTACAATTAGTGTGTCCGTTCCGTTACTTCCGTTGATTCCTGTTATTGTTTGTCAATTATTATAACAGTAGGTCTTAGTTAGCATACAAAAAATAGTTTGGATTTTTAAGCGTACCTAGCGTAGCGTACTTCAATACACGATACCCATACTTGCAATTGCGCGTACCGTTCTATTTTATACTACAATGAAAGTATTACTACATAATTCATTGCAATATTATTGTAATAGCCTTTTAATTTGTGATTTTCAGCAATTATATTTAACGGGCTGTTTTCTCGTAAATAATTACACCTACATCTATTGACATAATGTCTAAAATATCGACTGGCCCGTCTAGCACATCTATGGTTCGCAACTCGTGTCGCGCGACATAGTGTCATCCGTCACTCTTTAACAGTACTGTATAGAAAGGGATAGGTAGTATATCTCGTGGGAGAAAGAGTCGCGTGTCTCGCACGTAACGCACTCATAATATAAGAAACGTTATATATAAAATATGTTATAAATATAAATTATTGCTCGCTAGTGGATAGAATTGGTTTTACACGCATATTTAAAGGTATGACGATGACTTGTTCGAGTCACTGAGCTGAAAACTTTATATTGGTTCAATGAATTGTTATTATGAAATATTATATTACAGGTATAGCGGGAAAACCCAAAAGCAGATAGTGGAATTCGTCAGAGACAATTATGTGAAAAGACAGACTTTCCAAAGGTAAAGTTATTCTCATTGATTAATATAAACATGAGCTTAGCAATTAAATGAATAACGTTGATTGTAGACAATGGCATGTTATTCTCAATTGTACTCGGAGGCTTTAGCAGGTTAGCTAGTGTAGCGTTAAATTTGGCGGACTACACGTGTATATTTTGTAGTCCCGAGCTAATGTCGCTCTAGTTATTATTTGTGGATCACTCATACGGACTGATTTATCTTGAGATCAGCTGATCGCCGTAGTTTAATGCTTAATCTTAGTCTTGTGACGCTCATGGCTTAATGCTCATAGATGTGTAGCACCTCACTCAAAGCACATCGTGCTTACGTGTACAGTAACAGTGTAGTGCGGCTACACACGACAAATAACACATTAATAAGATAATTTGTAGTGGTACTGTCGTCATTGTAAGTTTAGATAAGTTAAGTTGCGTTGATTTTCACGGTGAGTGGGTGGCATGGAGTGGGTGACACTAGCTTTTGGTTTTGTCTTGTGGGCGTTTGTGTAAACAACTTACAGGTCGAGCTAAAAACCAAAGTAAAGCATGACGTTGCGTAAAAAGTCCCTAAAAATAACTAATTGTAAACGGTTAGACAGAGGCTTTCAATAGTATTTATGTATTTCAATGGTGACTAGAACTTTCGAGCATGCGCTGTATCCATTGAGACTTTCGCTTTTTTTCAAAAAATCTATCGACGGATGTATCCGCCCTGTGTGGCACTGCGACAATCGGTCAGAGGATGGTGTGCTCGTTCCATTTAGGGATTTTTTAAGCGGGCCTGCGCTCAATTTTTATCATTCGTTTATTAAAACAAGTACAGTATATCAAAGAGGACTAAGCGGGCCTCTGTAGCAATCCTTACGATTGATGACAGTGAATCATATTTAAATTGCCTACTGATGTACAGTCGCCATCAGACATATCGTAGCATGTAAGGTATTCATAAATATCTGAACACGACTCTTATTGACAGGGCGTTACAGTACATGTTCACATATTTATGAACGCCTTATATGCTGCGATATATCTGATGGCGACTGTACTGTGCTTGTTGTCGTATTGCAAATTGTCTCTAAATACAGCGCCGCGCTCGTAAAACCTAACGTGATGCCCCCTTCTTGGTCAGTAGACGAGGGATCCAGAAAATAATAAAAATAAAGGGTTTATATTAAGTTGATTTCTATGTAAGTTGAATGATTATAGTGCGAATTATATTAGATTTGCATGTAATTGGTTTTACATGTGGAAATCACGTACATATTAGGTAGTGAATCGGTTTGCTTTTTTTATTACCCTTATATATGTATTTTTGTAATGAAGTCAAAAGTCGAATTAAGAGATGCATCTAATATGTGATTCCAAGTATCCCGTTATTCAGGCATACGGCCCGATAGCCAGAACGGCATAAGCGAACGATAGAAGGCGTAATTACATTATAGCAGGGGCACGATTGAAGCGCAGTCCCGTAGCGTCGTCGGCCGCGCACGATCAAAAGCTGGTGTCACCATCCTCTGCCCGACTGTCGGCAGGTCGGGCTCGTTCCGAGCGTCGCGCTCGCTGCGCTCGTCGCGCGGCAACGTGTCGGCTCAGACGCCCGCTCAGGGCGCGCTCAACGCGAGCGTGTCCGCCCACCCGCTGCTGCCGCTGCCGCCCGGCTCCGACGGTACGTACCACCACAACCAAACATTTCTTTATTACCTACATCTTACTTGCACTTCTATTGGCTTTCATACGTTTCCAAGGGGACGAATATCTTGGTACCGTTGTAAACCTGTAATATATGTGGGAGACACATGTTGCGGTCATGTTTATGTGACTTTAGTAGCTTATAATGTGTATTGAATTAATTATTTTGTGCTTTCAATTTGAAACTTTAAAATAACTTCTTCATCGAATACATAAGTATACATTTTATAAATATAACTTAGGAATAGGCAGTGATAGTAATAATGGAGGGTACAGTAAGGATTTGTATTTGTTCAGCGATTTCCCTGGAGTGGGACAAGCAACCTCACTACCTGGAGGCTTCTCTGATGATGAAGGGCTACACAGCGGAGGAGGCGGCGCAGGCAGCGCGGCGCACTCGGCGTCCCTCGGAGGGCGCTCCTCGCCCGCCGCTCACAGCTACCGCCTATGCCGCCACGAGGGACAAGGTACCGATTCCATATTCATTACATACCGTAGTATATCGGATTGTATGCGGCTAGTGCCTGCAGCGTCACTCACGCGTTTGTACACAATTAAGACGGAAATTAAAGTCCAATATAATTTTCCTATTTTGTTACAAATTTACTTTGTGACTTCCAATACATTGGTATCAGACTATATTTAATTAAAAAAATATAAGCATAACAAAACCTTAATTATCGAACATAGCCATAACATTGATATAAAATTAGTATAATAATTGGCAACAAAATAAGAAATATATATTGGCTTTAATTTTCTGTTTTAATTATGTACAAACTTTTTGAGAAATGCTCAAGTCATCGTTTTCTTTTTTGATCTAACGTATTCGGTTAATACAACCCGGTTACAATATCTGTGGACCTGGCGTCGATGGCTTCACATACCAGCGAGGTCCACAGATATTATAACCGGGTTGTAAGTACCCTTATAACAAGTACAGTATTTCGTGTGTGCCGTACCGTGGCGCCACCTATGGTCCCACCGGAAGATCAACGCTGGCTCTCTCGCGAGCTAGCATTATGTTGAGGTGGGACCGTTTCGAGGCACTCATAATTAGCTTAAGTACTTAGTTATAGATTTTTATGTTTATTTTTTCTTTGTTTGTCACTATTTATCTACGCAATTATGTTTTGTCCCCAAATAATTGTTTTTCTTTCTTCTTTCTTTCTATTTTTCTATTGGATTCCTGCTTTCTTTGTACTAAATATAGTTAGAATCCTTCCAGACGTTTAAATTTTATTTGAAGAAGCCATACATCCCAATACAAATAAAAAAAATAGCACTCCCGATACACATGGTCGGTTATCAATATCATGAGACCCTTTATTTAATTAGTACACTCATTTAATGAGTGAATGGAAAATGGTACTAGCACATATACATAAACATTTTACAAAGTTTGCTTTGTGATTCATACCAACTACCTATGTGAAATGATATTTACTTATTATTAGTAAAATCAGGTGAGTTTTGTTTTAGTAAATTACCATAACAGAATTTGTGTCGCCCTGTTTGGGTTCGACATTGTTTATTTTTTGGGTGTAATAAGCTTGCAGGTATTTCTGAACTTATTTAAGCTGCTGTCATTATTTGCTTATATTCTAGCTATTTTTATTAAATATAACACTGAATTACTGCTATACTGTAACAATTGATGAATACTTCGGACCATGAAAGGTTGGATTACTTGAATATAAGCCCTAAGTACAGTCAAGGAAGTTGAAACGTACCTTTTTCGCTATTGTCTCAATGACAATAAGGGTCAAAAAAGGTACGCGTTTCAGTTGCGATATTCCTGTTTTTTTAAGCAATGTCAGCTGCATTATTTAGCGTATTTTATTTCTTTCAGCTGTCAAAACTGTACTGCAAGCAAATCGTAAGCCTTTTATATGAAAAGTGGCCTGGTTGCATTTGACGTTCGCATGCAAAGAAGTATTGTCTTTCCGTTGTTGAGCTATTTGTAAAATATTCCCTTGGCACAAGTATAATGGGTGCACGACTATTATATTCTTCGTTTTATTCCTTGTTTGCGAAACCTAAATTCCCTACCTTCATTAATAATTACCGTGAATCTAGGTGATTTTGCATCGACATCAATATGTGATAAATATAAATAACTTAAGTAAAGTCTTAATATAACAAAGCATTGTTTTATGATTCGAAATGATACATATTAAGGATCGGTAACATCGCGACCTGTTAAGGCTGACCACAGTCTGATTCCGAACCTGAATCCATAATTTGAATTGATAGTCTGATTTCCGGTAAAACCTGACCAGAAATTTATAATATATTTATAAAATTTATCTGGCAACAATTTTGCAACCAATCGCAACCCACTATAATGGTAATGGCATTACTTTAAATACCTGTCAGTTCCACTATGTTAACCTCGTAATATCATTGAATGGAATGCACTCTTTTCCTGACTGTTTTTCGTGTAGTAAACGGGTGAATCAACTTTTAAGTGCACCTTGTTGCTAAGGTTACGTAAAATTTGGTCCCTCGGACAACCTAAGCATTTTTCTATGAAACAGTATAAAGATGTCACTTGGACAACGGGGACAGAGTAAACAACACAAAAAAGTTAATTCACCCAAACACGTGTACACTTTATTCATAATCTTACGTTCACGACTGTGAAATAGTTTTCGGTATTTTCTTTGGATAATCTATCTTCTATCTATATAAATAAAAATGAATTGCTGTTCGTTAGTATGCTTAAAACTCGAGAACGGCTGAACCGATTTGGCTAATTTTGGTCTTGAAATATTCGTGAAAGTCCAGGGAAGGTTTAAAAGGTGAGAATAATGGAAAATATGCTAGGAAATGTATGAAAAACAATAATTTAATTTTCTCATACAAACTTACGATAAGATCTTAGCTATCAAACATGTGACATTCGTCCCGTCGATATAAACTTCGATCGACTCAAATTCACGATAATTATGATGTAACACATTAAATAAGGGTTTTGAATCGAGATCATATATCCACAACGTTCGGATTATTGCGTTTTCACATAATTTAGATTTACAGTTCCTCAACAGGATTTCTCACTTGGTTGTCAAATGCTCATAGCGGTGCGTTCAGAAATTCATATAAAATCAACCGCATCTGTTGATAATATGATTTCGGCATTACGTTTGAAAAAAAAAAATAGTCGGATTATCCCATATTTATATTTAAAACATGTAAAATAATGATTAATGACACTTCTTGGTTGTTGTGTTGGGCTGGGTGCGTTCAGAAATACATTACGTTTACATACAATATACGTTTAAAAATTTGAGTTCGGAATTTAAGTTAAAGCCCCCAAAAATTGGTAATTCATACCATATGGGTACGCAATAGAATGCATTGCGCGTTTTAGAAAATGGGGGGTGCAATTGAAATTTGGATTTGCCTACTATTTGGAAGAGCTCAAGTTAGCGAAACGTAAAACACATCTGGCAACACTAATTCATACAGTGATGGCAATGGCAAAAAACGGATCGGATCGGAAGGTCTGGAAAGGGTTTTATCAATCTAAGAAAACGGGAACGACACAACACACAACAGTATTGCCAGTTTTTAATTTCATGTTTATGGCTTATTTTAAGTAATTTCGAGTTTTATTTTTTACTCCCCCACTGACGTCGTCATCCATTTTTTATATTTTAAATATTTCATTTTACTTCAATAATATTTCCTTACATAAAAAAAGGAATTACGAGATACGTAGTTTCAGACTTTATTTAAAAAGCAAGAAATTGTTTCTTGCTTCGATTTGGATTAGAATCCTGTAGTCTGATTTTTTATTTTTTTTAAGGGTCCTCGGGGTGCCGATTAGGAAAATGACATTATTTTTTATTAAAAATCGATATGGGTGTCATCTCCAAGGTTCCTCGGGGTTTCGATAACGAAAATTACATCCATTTTGAAATCCAAGATGGCGGACATTATTTTTTCTTAAAAATCGATATGGGTGTCATCTCCAAGGTTCCTCGGGGTTCCGATTAAGAAAATGGCATCCATTTTGAAATCCAAGATGGCGGACGTTATTTTTTCTTAAAAATCGATATGGGTGTCATCTCCAAGGTTCCTCGGGGTTCCGATTAAGAAAATGGCATCCATTTTGAAATCCAAGATGGCGGAGATTATTTTTTCTTAAAAATCGATATGGGTGTCATCTCCAAGGTTCGTCGGGGTTCCAATTACGAAAATGACATCCATTTAGAAATCTAAGATGGCGGACGTCACTTTTTGAAATAAGTGTCAATGTGTGTAGCAGTGATATCAACCATCTTTAATTCTAAAATGGACTATTTTTTTGAATTCTGCACCTCCATACACCTAGAAAAAGAAACCCATGACTACTATAAAAAAAATATCTCCGCCAGTTTAAATCCAATTTTTTTAATTCAGAAATGAGAGGATGCCATTTTTTAAATTTACACCCCCAAAAACCTAGAAAATGACACCCATGTCGACTTCTTCAAAATACATACATACATGAACCCTAAAAACATTACCTTACTTTTTTGGGCATTTGCGTAAGTCTGTGACAACTCTTGGTAGGTACGGTGACCTTGAGCGGTGTCGGCATTTACGCAAACATCAAAGGCGTCGGCCCACTACTACTTTTTACACTGTGGTATTGGTAAGTATGGCAGATTTGCGTTCTAGAGTGAATTACAATGAAGTGGATAGGCATAAAATGGAACGAGTTCGGGCACATCGGTCACTACAGCAGCGAGCACGGGATAATCAAATTAATCGATTCTGCAGACGCAATGCTCCTGTGAACCTGGAACGAGGAGCATTCTCTTACGATCCAGAAATAGATTATACTGCCGACAAATCTGTCAATAATTTGTCAACATTGTAAAGCTTTAAAATACAGCGGTGAATCTGCAGGATTATGTTGTGCTGGTGGTAAATTAGGTTCTGAAAATTAATCAGATGATGATGATGGCATTGTTGAGACGAACTTCGGTTTTAATAACAGTTGTAGTTTCACTCGATTTTTTTGTTCCTTAGCCCTATTAATTTGTATTATTCGGTTCAAATTGTGACCGCACTTGATACAAAACTTGAGCGTATCAGCGGTTATTGTGAAACATTCGTGGCATCTTAACAACTTATTTGTGCAACTAGGACAGGTACTTATGTTGTTCTACCGTTCTATCCACTTTTTACAAAAGGGACAATGCATTGTTAAACGTCAATTATACCTTTTGAAAAATAGTTTGGAAATATCATAAATATATTTTCTTGGAAAGTTCGGTGATAGTGACACTGACAGTCAGTGTTGCCAGGTTACTATACTACTATTACCTACATTTAGTAATGTGGCGCAGTTGATACAGACCGAAAAAAAGTAGGCTGGTAACTTATTTGTTAACATAAGTGTCTATAATCTAATATAATGTGACATGAATAATAATTATGAACATTATGCTGGACATACGTGTGCGTTGCTTACTCTTTCCGCACACTATGGAGCCGATACTTAGATTACTGATGATGCCTTTATAAAGTTACCGGCTCTGAAATACATATGGTTTATATATTAAAAGGTAAGTGATACGAAGTTCACCGGGTCATCTAGTTTTAAATATTTTTGTTTTAAAGAAATCACCGCGAATAACATTGACATTGTTGACAAACCATCATAAAATCATTGGCAATGTAAGAAATTAGTTCCAGTGAAGTTCCGCAATATGGCGCAGCCTCATATATTCTGGTCAGGCTTTACGATAGCTACGTCAAGTACCATCGCTTTGGCGGGAAATTTGACTAAATTTTCTACGACTTTGTTTATGTAATGATAATGACAACTTATTACTCATAAAATTAATATGGAAAGAAATGCGTTCGGAATTTATTATCTTAGTTTTCATTTTCTAAATTCACTACGCTTGTCGAAATCATTTTGTCAGTTCAATAATCCGAATGTGTGTAGGTATAGTAGTTAAATTAAATTGTGTGCAAATCCGTACGTCTGGAATTAAGAACCTTCATTCATATGATCAGTTCTGTTGCGAAATCAGACTGTTTAAGGCCGGCCTATTGGAAGTTTAAATCAGTTTTTTTCTCAGAAATGGGTTTAACCGAATTTAGAAAACAGTATTTTTAAGTTATCCCAACTATTGGAATCGTTATATCATACTAACAGATACTCGTTCAAGTTACGTTCCTTTTAGATTCGATTTTAAAAGTCGTAATATTTTGTTTAAATTATCTATTTAAAAGAATATAGAGTACCTGCGAACATTTTGTTTCTATGTCTGTAATCTATTTCTCACCAGTTTGGGCTAGGGACTGAAAAACCGCGAAAGACCGGTATCCTTAAATAAAAGTATCAATTGAAAAGGTATCCAACAGTAACGGTACCGAAAAATAAATTTAATAGGTACCTTTTTAAAACGGTATAGTTATGATTGACCCTTTCAAGTAACCTGACCGAAAAATAATTACGCTGACCGATAAAACGAATACCTCAATGATTTCGGTTTGAGTATCGGGTACCCATAAACGTGGCAGCGTCGCGTTAGTCCTATTTGTTATGAAAAAAAGCTGCATTTTGTAATGGAAGCAAGCCGTTTTGCACAACTTATCTTTGCGAGCGAGCGAAGCGAAAAGTAAAAAGTGGAAAGTGAAAAGTGAAGAGCGAAGAGGGAAGAGAGAAGAGCGAAAAGCGAAGAGCGAAGAGCAAAGAGGGAAGAGGGAAGAAACCTGGCAACGTCGCGTTAGTCCTACTTGTTATGAAAAAAAGCAGGTTTCATATAGTGAGGCAGATTATACAGAAGAAGGAAGCGTATAATCGGCCCCTGTGCTTAGCGTTCGTGGACTACGAGAAGGCTTTTGACTCGCATCGAGACCTGGTCGGTTTTGGAATCTTTGCAGCGAAGCCAAGTCGATTGGCGATACATCCAAGTGTTGAAAGGTCTTTACAATGCCGCTAGCATGGCCGTCAAAATACAGAACCGGCAGTCTGAACTATCCCCATGCATCTTGGTGTGAGACAAGGGGATGTTATATCCCTCAAATTGTTCACAAATGCATTGGAGGATATGTTCAATACGTTGACTGGAAAGGACAAGGCATTAACATAAATGGTGAGTACCTTTCACACTTGCGATTTGCAGACGTCATTGTCATCGTAGCGGAAACGTTGCAAGACTTGCCGTGTATGCTGAACGGCCTAGCTGTCTTCAAAATATATATATATATAGGCTAAAGCAGTATGGAAACTAAGGCCTCTTTAGAAGATAAATACCTACGCGTTAGGGTCATCCGCTGCCGGCGGCACCCTAGGTTAGGTTTTTTATAACGTATTTATATTTTGTAGTTTAAAAACAAAATTATGTAATTAAAAGACTTCAACATTTTAAAGCGTTTTTATCCAATTAAGACAAGTTTGTACTTATTATAAATTGCTGACTAAGAAATACTTTCGCCTGCGACGACACGTTCGAAAAGCTTTACCTGTTATTCAATTTTATCGTGTAAAAAATCCTCATTCTAATAAATAAATAAATTACTAGAAAGCAGGGCCACGCCAATGGTGGCGTGGCCATGCTTTCTAGTAATTTATTAATTAGAATGAGGATTTTAATAAGTAAACAAAATCAGTTATGGAACTGATTTTGTCTACTTATTGATAAATTGATGCAGCCACTTTACACATGTGTGTGCGCTGTTTAGACCGTTTGTTCGTGGTTTCCATACTGCTTTAGCCTATATATATATGTACTGTGATGTTAGTCCGGAACCAATTGCGGTACAGGGCAGCAGCTTTCTCGAGGTTGTTAAAGAGTATGTCTACCTTGGGCAAATATTGCAGTTGGGTAAAAACAACTTCGAGAAAGAGGCTAATAGAAGAATACAGCTGGGCTGGGCAGCATATGGTAAACTTCGTCGGGTCTTCATATCGCCAATTCCACAATGTCTGAAGACAGTGAAGTGTGAAGTTTTCAATCAGTGCGTCCTACCCGTAATGACATACGGTGCCGAGAAGTGAACACTCACGGTTGGGCTGGTCCACAAATTCAAAGTCGCTCAGAGTGCTATGGAAAGGGCAATGCTTGGAGTTTCTTTGAAGGATCGAATTCGGAACGAAGTGATCCGCCAGAGTACTCCACCATACTGACTGTATTTTCGCAAATAAATATATTTGAATTTGAATTTGAATTTGAGAACCAAAGTTACCGACATAGCTCACCGTATTAGCAATTTGAAGTGGCAGTAGGCTGGCCATATTTGCCGAAGAACCGATAACCGGTGGGGTACACGTGTTCTTGAGTGGAGACCGCGGATCGACAAGCGTAGTGTGGGACGCCCGCAGATTAGGTGGAGCGATGATCTTTGCAGGGTGGCTGGCAAGAGCTGGATGAGAGTTGCCGAGGATCGTTCACAATGGCGTGTAGTTGGTGAGGCCTATGTCCAGCAGTGGACAAGAATAGGCTTATGATGATGATGATAGTCACATATTTCAAAAAAAAAAAATATTTGTGTCATGACGTATTGAGCTTATTTAATTCATATAACTACAATATTTAATATAATTCAAAATCAGTCGCATCGCAGACTACTCAGATAGTAAATGTCAAAAAGTTCCTAAGTGCAACGAGGTTACCGGCATGTGGTTAGAGTAGAGTAAGTCTAGGGTTCTACGCTATAATTTTTACTTATATACCGTTTAAAAAAAATCTTAAGCCCATTTAATTTCCATTGCTCTTAATCTTTTGGCTATTGATTTTGGAACGTAAATAAGATTGAACCACAAAAATATTCAAGAAACACACAATGCACATCTTTCTTTAGTGTTTGGTGGTCATCATAACACACTCGGTTAAATTTATACTTTTTCATTAACTAAAATTGGTAGAATGTAATTAACGTATATCTTTTCATTGTTTTGCTATTGATTGCTCATGTGCCTCATGGCCGGCCAGTGAGCGTTTAATGTCATTATTATTGTGAGGACGTGTCGAAACAAGGCTGCAGATATTGTGTAAACTGTAACACTAGCTAAAAGTATTGTGACGTAATCTAAGTGCACGGACGGAAGGACGGAAGTAAGGTCAACCAGGAAAATTGCGCCTATGGGGATTTGGTCCGTTTAAAACTAAAAAGCCAAAAATTACCCGTTCAAGTACAGATTACATTTGACTCACGCTTTGAAATCGATCCCAAACCACTCAGTTATTATATTTATATATTAATTAAAGTTTACGTGAGGTTTGGCACCGACTTCAAAGGGTGAGTCAAATGTAATCTGTACTTGAACGGGTTATTTTTGGCTTTTTTAGTTTTACTGAAGTCGGTTCTTTTTTTGATAAAAAAATTTTTTTTCGCTTTTTAGTGATTCATATAAAATACTTATGGCGGGGTGATCAGGGAGGTCTTGAAGGCATGCATCTCGTTTGAATTATCTCCTAACTCCTAACCGTTAAGGAGTTGTACCTTCCATCATCAGTTCAGCATTGGAAGATGATGACTACCATATGCAAATACTTAAATAGTTTTAGAAAATATATGAGAAATATTATAAGTGCGTATAAAATTTCAGGAATTCCTTCGATTCCTCATGGATCTCGTCATCCGATCTTCACCAATATTTTATGGGACCAACCTTGAGATGTCTATTCATGAACCTAAAAAGAATTTTCCAAATCGACTTATAAATGACGGAGTTCTGAGGTAACAAACATAAAAAAAAAAAAACATACAACCGAACTGAGAACCCCCCTCCTTTTTTTGAAGTCTGCTAAAAATTACACCTAGATACATGACCGGTCAAAAGTATAGTTCACCATATAATTTTGGTACAAATCTCTTAAAATAACACTACGTATTAATAATATTAAAATCCAACCTCCGTACTTCCGCGTCTAATACAGTATTGTATCTTTTATTTTATATACCTAATAGATAAAGGTTTTTGGCATCAATATGACCATAATTTCTTAGAAGCCCCTGTGCTGGTTGTACTGTCTTTACCGATACTCTGGCGATATAAGTTCATCACTAAACTCGGGAGAAATTTGAGTATTAGCCTTTCGTATAAACGAATCTGTTTTTAGACTTTTGACATGTAGATAATTCCTTTTAACTTAACTATATTTCTGTTTTCATTTAAAATCATGAAACTGCATTTTCAGAACTGCGTTTTTAGTTGTGTACTCGCTCCAAAGCACTTCTCATATCACATAATACGCTCACACGTCGCACAATGGACACTAACAGAATGGTTAGTGTGTCTTATTGTTATGTTCATTATTCAGTTATTTACCTTTTTTTCAGGGGGGGCCAGAACTAGTGACCCGTGCAGAGGTCAATCATCAGCCTACGGAGGGTTCGCCTCTGCCTCCTCGGACGATGACACCGTTGGTAAGTATCAAATAATTGAGACACTTTTAGGACGAAACTCTTTTAATTACTCTCTGAGTTTATCTGTAATCGTCCAGTCAGTTGAGACCAGAGTTGGGCAATTTATTTTTTTAATAAGAATATTTTTATGAGCCAGACATTATTCTCATTCCAAAAATAATCAGTTTTATTCTTGAGTGCGTGATTTTGATTGACCTGCAATATAAGAAATCGAGAATTCGTCTTCTGATTGACGCTAGCGCGTTGATTGAATTGGTTTTTCAGAGGCTTATTTAAAATAACGTTATATTTAATGACTGTTATATTGATTTAGAGATTGTTTGAAATTTTTATTTTATGTATGTAACTTATTTCTATTATCCAGATTCGCACGTTAGTGTAATGTGTTAATTATTCCACATTCCCAACTCGTCCACATTGTCAACTCATCCACATTCCCATCTCTTCCACGTTGTTAACTTGTCTACAACTCATCCACAATGCCAGCTCGATTATATTCTCAACTCGTCCACAATGACGAGTAGTCCTCACTCCAAACACGTCCACATTGCCAACTTGTCCATAATGCTAACTCATCCACAATGCCAGCTCGATTATATTCTCAACTCGTCCACAATGACGAGTAGTCCTCACTCCAAACACGTCCACATTGCCAACTTGTCCATAATGCTAACTCATCCACAATGCCAGCTCGATTATATTCGCAATTCGGGCACAATTACGAATAGTCCTCACTCCAAACACGGCCTCATTGCCAACTTGTCCATAATGCTAACTCATCCACAATGCCAGCTCGATTATATTCTCAACTCGTCCACAATGACGAGTAGTCCTCACTCCAAACACGTCCACATTGCCAACTTGTCCATAATGCTAACTCATCCACAATGCCAGCTCGATTATATTCGCAATTCGGGCACAATTACGAATAGTCCTCACTCCAAACACGGCCTCATTGCCAACTCGTCTACAATGCTGACTCGTCCACATATCCAACTATAGTCTGAACTTTTAGGTATTTAAAATAATGTAAACAAACCATTAAAAGGGTTGTTTATAAGATAACGTCTAGTTCCTGTTGAATATTATATATAATATTTAACAGGAACCTAAATATTAAATATATATATATAAGAACTCTGCTATGCCTCGTCCTTCAAAATCATACTCATCCACGAACTAACTTTTCCCGGCCTCTGCAGTAATGTACTATGTATTAATGCTGCCACCGCTACACCGGAGCTAATCACCTGACACGTTCCGAGGAAGACTGACTGTTCCCTTAACCCTTTACCGCTCCTACTTCTGCCTTGGTAACTCACAATTGAGTGTAAATAAATTACCCTGACCCTGAGCGAATTTATTTTAATTTTCTTCCTTCATCTTCAACCTCCTTATCACCTCGTCTGTTATCCTGTGCTTCGACTCGGAGGACCGTCTAACACGACAAGTACAAACAAACAATATTATTTGAAATAATCAATCATAGATTTGAGTCGATTAAATTAGTTTCACCCAATTTTAAAGCCCCGAAAAAAAGGGGCGTTGTAAGTTCTGTATATCTGTATATATGTGTGTCTGTCTGTGGAAATTTAATTTTTAAACAGGTCATTCGAAATAACCTATTCTTAAATGACGGTGAGTTTATTTATTCATGCGGCGCGTTATATTTTGAATGGTGTTTTATTTTTGAATTCCCAACCCCAACTCTGGTTGATACTATTTATGAGACGTTAAAATATATGTCAAAAGTAATATGCAATGATATTGTGTGATGCTCAGGTTTCTCCGGAGAGTATATGGAGCCAGGCGAGTTCGTGTCGCGCGAATGGACGCGCTCGCGCACCCACTCCGCCGCCTCGTGCCCCGCGTCCTGCAGCAGGTCAGAGTCCTCCGCCGGCCACGGCCACGCTCACGCACACTCACATTGCCACCCGCCCTGCCACCGTCTGCCCCGTCTCCCGCTCCCCGGACCCTAGCCCCTACCCAGAATTCATCCTCGCTAAACAGTCTTCCAGCTTTAAGAAATCATCAGAGAGGCTCGAGTATGAGCTGTCGCAGTCAAACATATACTCGGCCTGTCCCTCCACACGCTCCAGCCGATCGGGTGGGTCGCTACTCATTGAGGAAGCGGACGATCGCATGCGCGCTAGACTTGTGTGGCGTCGCAGTGCTAGTTGTCGTAACTTACGCGACTTCAGCTTCGACGACGCTGGTCGTGCGAAACGCAGAGCAAATAAACAGACGCGTGACACTCGTAGTATGTTTGCTGATTTAGATTCATATTATCCGGCAGGAGATCGCTGTGTCGATTCTCCTATTACGCGATACGACGACGCTCGTACTTTAGCGTTTGTTCTCGGAAATCAAAGTTCCATAGAATTACAGAGGGAAATGATAGGAAGAACTTACTCTTCTAGTTTTCCAGGCGCTACTAGTGAACCCAGGTTAGATTTGCCGACATTCATCCGTAGTGGGTCTCAAGATGATATTTCACATGACAGTTACGAGTTGATTGAAAGATCCGACGACGAATGTTCAGAAAACCGTCATTACGCACGAGTATTGCCACGGACCTCTATGGCGCATACTCGATCTTGCTCTTTAGATTCTGGTAATGACCTTCCTTCTGATGATGAATCACTATCTCATCTATCAGAAGTCGACGATCAGGATATGAATATAAACTTAGGTAGCATAAAATACAAAAGTGACAATGATCTACCACTTGATCCATTCCTTATAGATGATCCACGGATATTGCCTCGAGAAAAACTTTCCGTTCGGTCAGATGGCAGTTTTTACAAGGAAATAAAGAGGGCTCTTGGTTCTAGAGCTTCAAGTCAAGAATCAAAAAGTGACTTTGGTGAAAAAATATCTAAAAGTAGTGCGGAGTCCAGCAAAAAATCTCGTGATAGTGTTTATCATACTGACAGTAAAAAGTCGCGCGAAACCCTTAAGAGTAAAAGTTCGGATAGGTCGGGGTCCAGAACATCTAGCCAGGATTCAAAATCCGATTATTATGACTGCAAAAAGAACTTATACGAGAGTGAAAATGACGTCAACTTGAGACGACGCAGTGCTACAAGCATTCAAAATGCCTACATTGATCCTTTTGAGCCAATATCGCCTTCGTCCAGTCCTGATTCTAATAAAGATTTCTATGATACTCAGTCTACATTTATCGAAATGGAAAAACTAGAGTACAGAGATAAAATGGTGTTCGATAAGTCTCATGAGGACCTAATCGCAAACCTGGCAGCGACTCCCAATTTTTATCATATTCCGACTCCATATTCTACATTTCCGAGTAATAATAAACATCGAGAACACAGCCCAATGCACTCTGCGAGTCTACAAAACGTAGAGTTGGATCAATACGTACATTATTCGGATATGAGCCCACCCAAAAAGTCTGATGACTTCTCTACAGAAGAGGATGACGTCCCCGCAACTACTACTCATATTTGGCCTGAAAAAATTGTGGGTTTGGATACCGAAGTTGACACCAGTCGAGCATCAAAAATACAAAGCTATCAACGTCGTCGGTCGTCTGAAACGGTATTTAGCTTTGATAAAGAAAAAATTGAATCTTTGACTAGCTCTCTTAGTAAAGATTCAACTAACTCTCATCTGGTAAAAGAATCCTCCAATGAATCTGAAGTTAATGTGCGTATCTTGCCGGCTATGGACAGTATCGAATATGCCAAAAATAAAGCTAAAACAGCTTCGATACAACCAGGAACATCATCTATTTTGCAATCAGAATTTGACAAATCTATGCGTGGAAAAGTTCACACGCACATGGTGAGGAAGGAAAGTTTAAAGGAAGAACTGATGGCAAAAACTCATTTTGATGAATATAATCCCAAGTTGATTCTCGAGACAAGCTCGAGCAGCCGTCTGGCAGATACAGCTATACCGTATACTCATCCTACTGTAGAACGAACTAAAAGTGATCCAAATAGCCTTGCCAATAGACCAAGGTTCAGCAGTGTCAATTCCCGTAGACATGTTTTGATGCACCAGAAATCCATTGATTTGACTCCTGCCGAATCTAGTGACGAAGATTATATATTTCGTCAAATACCGAGCGCTCCACCTATAGCAACAAAGCGTTCTCATTTTGAACTACCTTCTAGACTCCCAGACCACGGGCGACCGCCTTTTGATTTGCCGAAAAATTATTTTAAAGAATTTGACGCTTTTAAAGCAGGTTTCAAAGATCATAAAAAAATTCCTGATGACGGTTATGACATTCCATACGTGCTACATAAAAGACATGTCATGAATGGTACAGCACCGTCTCCGATGGAGGACAAAAGACAGCCTCCCGATATTATAATGCTTCCACCTCAGAACGGCCGTCATATCTTAAATACGCATTCTAGGTGCAAGTACCATGATCACCCGAAGTCGCCGCGTTCGCCTAAATCTCCTAAATCGCCGAAGTCCCCTAAATCGCCGAAATCACCGAAGTCACCAAAGTCACCTAAATCCCCAAAATCTCCAAAATCACCAAGAAACAGTATCCAAGTTGACCATGGATCAAAATTTTTGGATGTCGAGAATCGGGACTTTTTGTTTACACAAAATATTGACTTATCTAAAGTAGATCCAGTAACCTTAGAAGTAGATAAAAGTGGACAACTGCAACATCTACCGAGTCCTAAAAGAGATATAACTAAACATTTGGACCCAGCGCTCCTGGAAACGTTAAATTCAAAGTTAAGTCAGATCGAAAGCGATTCTGCCACTAGTTCCAAAACTGATAGTATAAGGCAGGAAACGCAATATTCTCATGATATAAAGTTCGCTATTAATGGCCGTAATGTGCAGCAGCCTCCTATTTGTAAGGATACAAAACCCATGTCAGCAGCTGACAAATTACGCGCAGATATCAAGTCGAAATCAGAAAAACTGCCTTCTAAAAGAGGCCAAAAAAGTCGTGGGACTGGCAAAAAAGGAGGCAGTGGCAAAATCAAGGGAAAAAGTAGTAACAAAATAAGGATTACTTCCTTCTCCTCAGACGATGAAAGTGTTGATTCTGATGATGTGTTTGGTACAACTGAAGCGGCACCCAAACTTGAATTTTCACCGCCGCAATCGCGTAAAGATCTGGAACCAATCCTACAACTGGAGTATGATAAAATTACATCTGGAGCCTGGCATAGAGGGCAAACAATGAGTTCTACAGAAATTGAAGGTTCTCCTCCTCAGTGTCGAAAATTAGTTGAACTAGAGGCTAAGTACAATCCTCAAATACTTGAAAGTATTTCAGGAAATGCTACAGAGTTAAGACGTATATCTGAGCGCTCAATTTCTATTCCTAGTTCCGAAGATGATGTTGCTGTTAAGGCACCAGAAGTGAAACAGGACAGCAAAGATAGTTCTGCCTGGGAATATAACGAAAATATTCCATCTCCAATTTTAGAGAGTACAGAATTTCTTAAAAGTGATGATGAACATTTAGCCGATATGGAAATCCAAAAAGTGACAGGCATATTTGCGCCGGTTGAAGATAAGCGTGATCAGTGTAGAGAATCCAGAAAAGATTGCAATAAACTTGATATCAAAAAGAGTTTACGTGAAGAATTGATATCACCTATGCTTCGTAAAACCGGAGGTACTCCAATTCTATTTGCTCATGCTAGATTAAATCTTTCTGAAGGTTCCGTATTTACTTTACAGCGACAAAAAGCCACACAAGACTCACCGACTGTTAGCCGAAGAGCTAAAAGTTTGGATACACCAGTTATACAACTTCATAGATTACCACCCATGAATGCATTCTCATCTAAAGATGATACAGTTGAAGACATAAATGAAGAAGGAGAAATACTAGAAGAAAAACCCTTAATTGAGGATAAAAATCATAAAGCTCATGCAAAAATAAATGACAACATAGGCAAAATTGAAGAGGTAGAAGAAGATCAGCCCTCTGAAACACCAACAGAATTAAAATCAATAGTGATAGACATCGAAGAACTCCAACTGTTGGATGATTTGGTTGAACAACGTCGTCCACGCTCATTTAAACGTCGGTATGATATGTCAAAACTAAAATCGCAAATAAAATCTCCAACCCGGTCACCTTTAAGTAGATCGCCGTTGTCTCGGTCGCCTATTTCTAAATCTCCATCTAGATCTCCAACATCTTCATTGAATTCACCAAGAGGAAGCATTCGAAAATTGTCCGACTTAAGTGAAGATCAAATAGTACCAGATATAGAAAGAATCAAGAGGAAGGAAAAGAAAAAGTTAACTCTAAAATCTCGGCCTGATGAAAAGCAGAAAAATAATAAACTAAATAAAGGCGGATCGCTCGACACTAATGCAACTAAGATTAAGGCATTACAAACTCAAAAGTCTTTGCCATCTTCTCTCAAAGAACGGCCAGACTTTCTAACAGTACCACCACTAGATATGGTGCGAGCTAAAAGCCAAGAATTAGAACAAATTGCTAAAAAGACAGTTAAAGAGAAGTCAAAGTCACTGGAAAAAATGGAAATAAAGCGAGGTAGTAGCAAAGAAAGAACCAAATCCCAAGAGGAAAGTGATACAGAAATTGCAAAACGCAAAGAAAAACAGCAAATGCTATTTGAAGCAGCTCTAAAGCAAACAAAGACACTCATCAGCCCTGTAAAAGATACAATGCCACCATTCCCTCCTCCTGAGGATAAAATCTTGGTCAAAACTGAAGGCGATAAAATTATAATAGAGACCAAAATCAGCAGCAAGGTTGAAGATCACGTTTTTATTGCTAAGTCACCAAAAAAGTTAGACAACAAATTGAACGGAAAGATTAGTCGAAGCTTTGAAGACCCTAAGTCATCTAAAGCTACTACTAAAATGAATAAAAGTATGGATGACAAATCTAGCCAGTCGCTAGAAGACAAATCTAGCCAGTCACTAGAAGACAAATTTGATGATATAGAGGCTTTACAAAAATCACCGAAGACTTTATCCAAGAAACAGGAAATAAAACAGCAAATTGAAGGAAAAGTGGTTTATCAAAAAATTCAATCTAATATTAAGTCAAAGAGCTTAGAACGTAAAGTTGACATTCAGATTGATTCAAAAATTAAATCTAAAAGTCTTGATAGAAATTATGTTACTCCTCCTCTTATACCCGAGGTACCTACAACTTCAGACAGATATTTTAAACAAGAAATTGTAAAAGTTGATGTTCATCCTACCGTTAAAGAAGAGCCAGAGAGGTTAAAAGAACAAGATGCCAAAGATGTTTCTCCGTCACATAGTTATATAGATAAAACAGAAGATGATTCATCAATTGAGTGGATCACAAGCTCTCAACACACTATTATAGAGACTGACACCCAAACGGTAATAATGGAACGTAGAAAAATTGACATTTACAATAAACAGAGACAAACCGAACTACAAGGCAGTAAAAGTAATCAAAATATTCACGAATTATTAACATTAGACAAGAAACCAGAAGTGGCGCGATTAACTAGTGAAGAAGAATCTCTTACGGAAGTAAGTGAATTGAAGATGTTTGACGAAAGTCACGTTTTAGGAATTTCTTTGCCTTACATAGATGCAGACAGTTCATCTGATCAAGATCAAGCTTCGAAAAAAGAACTGACAACAAAACTTTTTCGCGGTAGAAGTGATGAAACCACTTCTTGGGGAGGAGTGGATGTTGAAGGATACACAGAATCGACAGAGCTGCATCTGTCAGACACGTACGCTATGAAAATAAGGAACAAAAAAGGCTTAGACACTCAAAGTACATTCGATGAATCCTCAGCTAGTTTGGTGGAGTTTTTGCGTCAGGAATCACAAATTTTGTCAGAAACAGATACAGAAAAGAGTACTCAAGGCAGTAGAGATAAGCCGAAATCCATTGAGTTACAGTCGAAATGGAAAAATAAGAATAAAATTATTGTAACACCTCCACAAGAAAATAGCCCTACGTTGGAAAATATACCCTTTATTGACTCCAGCACTTCTAAATCTACCAATAAACCGGAATCAGGAGAACAAACTGGAAGTTCGGGGAGTGCAAATGAAGTATCGCCAACTGATCAAAAGGCTTTATTGACAGCGAAATCAAGACGCAGTGAACTGTTAAAATTAAGTGCTGAGCGGTCTCGGAGTTCAGAGTCCACTAGTTGGACGAGCATAGAAAAAGATGTTAGCCCATCTAGTGCCAACATGAAAGGTAGCTCTATAGATGACGAGTCTAGTGTAAGCTGCTCAATTGCCAAACCCTTAGGGATATCCCAAGATATAGAGAAACTAAACAAAAAAGATAGAGAATGTCTGGAAGAACTTAAGCAGTCAATGGAGTACGGGGAAGAGCATTTAGTGTCGCAACCGATTTTATCAAGCGAACATTCTAAGTCAAATTCTAAATCTCCTTCGCCGATCCCTGAATTGAGTCGTATAGAAAGTCCTCGCAGTCCTTCAAAATACGGTACTAGAAAATCACCTACACCAACACTAGAAAAGCAAGGACCGGTAGATTCTCAGAAAGCGCCAACCGATTCTGATTCTAGTTCCGAATCTGTTGATAAAACCGTGGAACAGCTTTCTAGACCAAATGCTAGAAAAAACGGGTTGGATAAAATAGGGAAATGTGTTATAGAGGAATCTGAGTCCAGTCAATCGGCAGCATCTAAAGATTTGAAAAGAGATGTACCAAGAACAATAAAGAAGACTAAAATTGCAATTACCATATCTCAGGAAGACCAAAACACTACAATTGACTTTGATGACGATGGAAATGTTATTACTTCGTCATTCGAGAAAGAACTTATGAAGAAGAGGTCTCTTAAAGACACTGACCAAAAAAGTTCGTCAAAATCTAGTATGGATACAACCACCACTACATCAAAAGGTTCACTCAGCGTTGATGATTCGTCTTCAAGGAGGAAATGTCGTCTCGATGAGCAGAAAAGTTCTTCTAAATCGAGTATGGATTCAAGAGGATCACTAAGTGTGGAGTCTAGAGGATCATTTGAAACTACTGAATCTACTTCAGGTTCTTTAGGGGAAGCTTATCGACGTGGCGAAGAACTAAAACCAACCTGGAGGCCATTCTTTGGAGCTTCAGGAAGTGAAAATAGTACCAGTATCGAAGAAGCGTGGATACCGCAAGATCATGATGGTTACGAAAGCTTGACATTAAATAAAGAAGTATTTGAATTTAATAATCAACGATCCGTTGACGATTTTCAGACATTTTCGAAAACTGCACCTTCTGCTAATTCTTCTGAAACTTTGGACGCAGCAGGGGATAGAAGTGGGTTTTATGAAACCGACTTTACAGATGATCTTAATGATTTTCCTGTTAACTTTCTATATCCAGCTACGTCATCGACAGCTACAGACGTTGTTATTGGATATGGACAAAATTTTGGTCGTACACTATCCAGAATATCTGAACGTAGCACAGCGTCAGAAAAAACAAGCGCGGACGAAGATTCGACTAAGGCTTGTTCAAGATCGGAGAGTATTAATGAAGAGTCTCTTAATTCTAGTGATCATCAAGCCAGTTTGAGCTCGGACCCTCCTAGCAACGCTAACGTAGCTTATATATCGGATACGGATAGAAGAACATCGGCTGAGATGCCTGACATACCAATAGATCAGACCAAAATTAGTGAAATGTATTCGGAATCTAAAAAAGAAGACAAGAAATCTAAGATGTCAAGTGATCAAGAATCAAAAATGTTTTTTGAAGGAGTCCAAAAGATTGGAACGTCTACGCATAAAAAATCATTAAAACAATACTCTGCCAGTGAAAGCCAAGAGTCTGACGACTGGCCGTTGCCAGAACTTCCGCCCCAAGCGACAAAAATACCCGATTCAAACAGCAACAGGAGATCGAGTGATTACGATCAGTGGCCTTCTCCACCTTCAAGTTTATTAGAGACTCCAATAGTAGAGAAGGTGCACATTTATTACATGAGCAATGAACCGGAGCAAGCCATGAAGGTTACAATTCAGTCCGAAAGTTCAAAAGGAAATATGCAAGGCTCTGACGACGATAGTGATACTTTAAATAATGACGAAGACTTGGAAAAGGATGGACAAGACACTAAATCGGTCAAGCTTCTAGACAAAAAGGGAGGCCCTGTGAAGAAAGATGCTATTGTGATACCATACGAACAATCAGGATACATGGTCGACCCATTAGAAAAGCAAGATGATACAACGTGTCTGAATAAGGGCGTTGTTCCAAGTTATGATAAGTCATGCTTAAGTGGTACGATTAGTAAAGCAACATGTCTTATGGGTGACATGGGTTCATGTTGTTCTCGTGCTGAGCATAAATCATTTACCATTCGGAGCGGATTAGAAGACAAAGTCATTATAAATCAACCGTTAAAGTCACCTACTACCCATAGTCCAATTTTCGAGGATGATCCCTTGTTTGCTGATGATGTTTTTGGGGGTGATACTAAATCTCTGTCGCCAGATTTTGAAAAAGGGTTTTCTCAAGTTGGCACCCCGAAGTATTCATGTGGGTCTAACAATTCTGACACATCTATCGATGATCTCCTGTCTCAGACTAATGCTGATGACACAGTTCGCGCGATAACTAAATTGAGTACCGGTAGCTCAGGCACATGCAAACGTTGCAGTCATAGTAGTCATTCAGAGGAAGAAACCAGTTCTTTTGGCACCGATTTGGATGGCACTGTGAAAATAGGACTGCCTCAGAAAAAATGTACTCATAGCTCTCATTCGGAAGATACATCAATTTGTTTGAGCATATCCGAGTGGTCTACAGGGACAAACACTGTCCGCCAATATGCTAATCTTTCTGCATCCGAAAGCATTTCTGCTATCTCAGTTCCAAAGAGTGACAAATCCGATAGTGTTGTCGTTAAAGTACACTCTTCCTCACTTGCAAGCAAAATATCGGATCAAAAAGTCAAAATCGGGTCTCAAGCAGAACCGAGTTCAAAAAGTAGCAGTTTAGATAAAAGCACAGAAAATATTAAATATGATAAACTGTGCAGTTCAGAAACTACCATATCTAGAAAAGGTATCGATAGTAGTTCCGGAACTAAAAGCGATAGCACGTTGACGCTCGCCCAATCTATTTCGGACTGGTCAGCTAGCACAAGTCACACTTTAGTAGCTACTGCTCGAGAAGACCAACAAGAAGCCGAAGATACTAAATCAGATGATACTGTCATGAAAGATTCTATATTAGCTGGGGATGATAAACATGATCTAGGTGACAACAATACAATAAAATTGTCTAGTTCGAAAGATTCTTCGAACGTAATGCCAGTGCTACGGTTAACCGCACATTACCCTGGAAAAACTGATAAGTCCTCCTCAATAAGTTACAGTGATAAATCCGATAAATCAAGCTCTAGTTCTCTGAGTAGTCTACAAAAACATGCGGACGGTGTATTACGGTTTGATCAAAAGCTCAAGGGTATTCAAAATTTAAAAGAAGAGATTCATGAAAGATACCAAAAGGCTCCACCCAAAAGTTTGAGCTATGAAGAGCAAACCTGTCGACTTGCGAAACCCACTCTACGTTGCCAAAGTGAGGATAGCGGGTTCAAAACCTTTTTCGTGGGACCGCAACCGGAGTTGGATATTGATATACCATCACAGTTGTATAGTCAAGAAGAAAAACATAGTGAACGTTATCAAAGCCAAGAATTTTCGAACATAATTCGTGAAGATGCGGGTAATCAATTTATGCGATCTGATTATAAACCTTTAGCCAAACACGCAAGCTATGATGATAAAACCTTATCAAAGAATCAAATAAAAGAATATAAAATTTCTCAACAGTACCGCACTAAACCAAAAAGTTGGTCATTCCACGAGCATTATTTAACTTCTTCTGAATTACCTATGATATCAGTTCCTGAGATACCATCCGTGCATCGAGATTTATACGATAAAAAGTCAGGGGAACGATCCGGCAAGACTCCTTTGTCAAGGTGCTCACCGTATTATTCTAGCAGTCTTAGTTCGGAATCCCCACCAATACAGCCCATGAAGGCGCCCGTCAAAAAGTCGTTGCTGGTACGGAATATTTCTCTCAAGAGCCCCCCTAGTGGAAACGATACTGATAGCTCATTGGATGTTATTAGAGATCCAAGAGAGCGAATGAAAACATTTAGAAGAAAAAAGCAAGTGACCGGCACACGTAAAAGGCAAGAAAAAATTCAAGACGTATTGGAAGAAGACTCTACTAAAAGTCAATGTTCCTCTGAAAGTGACAAACCACAGTGCACGAAGTATTTAGCTGTAGAAGAAACACTGCGTCGTATGGAAAGTTCAGAATGCTCAGATAGTTATATCCCAGAAGTTGAATCGGGATCATCTGAAATATCAAAAGCTGATTCTAAAAATTATGACATGGCTGAGCCAGTAAGTTATTCAGAAGACGACGAACAAGTGGATTATGGGCAGTATAAAAATACTTCCTACGAGACACAACAATTTCCTATTAATATTACCCCAGTCCAATTCCAAGGATTTGGATCCTCAGCTGATGAAGATGAGATGGGATTTCCGCGATTTGATAGGTTAGGTCGACTGCGACATCCATATTTGGATTCTCAGGAACCTTCGTATGTGCCTGAAGATAGTCCACCACGTTTATCTTATTCCAACAAGAGCAGTCGCCAGTCGTCTTTAAAGAAATCAAAATCATCTTCTGTTTTTCGACAATCCGATGACAAAGCTCTTGGAGAAACATCTGGACAAGTTCAACCTCGAACCGCATTCTTTGCTGAACAAAGCGATAGAGACGATTCAGATGACTACGCTTATCCAGTGGACACTATTAAAAGGGCCCCTAAAATATCAAAATCAAGTAGCTATCTTTTTGCACGAGGAGATTCGGTGGTTTATTCTGACTCGGATTTGCCTCAAGATAAAGACGAATTTGAACGATATCGAGGTAGTCCTTACCCTGAGCAATATGATGATATTGGTATGTTTCAAACCCAGGACTGTTATCCGCAATACGAACACGAACTGCGCGAAGCAGGAGACTCTGGCCAAGATCATTACTCTAGAGATCTTGATCAACGTTTTAGTCTCAATAATGTTGAAAGGTTTTATTCCAGTCATTATGTCGACTCGCAAGCATCTAGTGACAGCCCTGAACAGAAGTTTGACGTATCTACACTCCCTCCGCCATTATGTTCCGATGACGAAAATGATTAACGAAAATGATTAAGTTATACAAAATCTCCCTAGCTTAGTTTGATCAGTGATTATTATACAGTTTTGTTGATATCATTCAATATACGTGAATGCTACTTATTTACTCTGCGTTTCAAATATTTTAGGCTAATTAACGCAATTGTTATAATTATATTGATATATGTATATTATATATAATAGAATAATATATTCAATGTTAAAAAATTGCTAGTTAAATTCCCTTGTAGTGCCAATACCCATAGACTGTGTAATATTTTTGAAACACGCGGAAATACGGCTTGTTGAAAATAGAAGTAAAAGTAGGTCCGTGTTCTGACCCACTAAATCTTTAAACTTGCCGTAATTTATGTGTGTTTAGGCTGCTGCTAATATACTAATAACATTATGTAGCGATTTAACAAATATGGTTGGTAAATTTATGACTTATCTTTGAAGATTCTGAAGCTAAAGCTTTATAATACAGGACTTAAACAATTTTACTAGTGCCAAATTTTATCTTGATCTATTTAGAGTAAAAAATAGTTGACTGTCATGAAAGATTGTAAAACAGATCATGGTCATGAAAAATGGTCGTTTTTTAAGGGTTCCGTACCTAAAGCGTGACCCTATTACTATTAAGCTTCCGCTGTCCGTCTGTCTGTCGGTCTGTTACCAGCCTGTACCTCATGAACCGTGATAGCTAGACATTTGAAATTTTTACAGATTATGTATTGCTGTTGCTGCTATAACAACAAGTACTAAAACAGAATAACATAAATATTTAAGTGGAGCTCCCATACAAAAAACGTGTTTTTTGCCTTTTTTTTATTTGATGGTACGGAACTCTTCGTGCGCGAGTCCGACTCGCACTTGGCCGGTTTTTTTAGAATATTCGAAGTAGTCAAAACTATGTAGTTTTATTAAAACGGCCTTATTTCAAGTCCATGTCATGAGTAATGGAGCAGTGAGTAATGTAAAGGCTGTGATTTAATTTATGTGGTTCAAGATTGAGTTGTTATAAAAGAATGTTCACTGCTCAAAACGAAGCATTTAGCAAAATACTGTTTTTTGTAAATTATTGTTTACTGTTAGGTACTTTTAAGATGACATAAAGAACAAAATATGCAATGCCGTATTCATTGCCATATATTTGTGCTTTGAGTCATCGATATTTTCTATTCGGTAGTTATGTTATGTTAAAGGCAGCAGAGCCGAATTTGCTCAATTTATTTATTTTTTATTTTCTTGTTAAAGTTCGATATGGTCTCAAACCTCCTCGTAATTAACATAACTAGTGTTAGTTAGATATCGACAAAACGTGTTTACTGTTTATCAGTAATAGACGACCATTGAAAAGCGTTCATATGTTCACACCATGTTGATCAGAAGTAAAATTTTGATCGAATAATGATCTACAGTCCGTGAGCACTGAGAATTTGATTCGGGTTGAAGAAACGTCGATGACACGCGAATATTATGCTGCTGTTCCGTTTTCAATTACAACTTCTGCCAGATGTTGACAATGCCTGTCGTATACTATCGCAAAACTCAAATCGAATCAAGTAAATCCACCGAATATCAATAGAATACCAGTAAGGTTCAGGTTTTTTTTATACTTATTATATCGGACATTAAGAAAGCAGATCGGCAATAGGTATCACAGTCGTGTGTCATCGACGTTTCACGAAGACTCTTTCTAAAACCCGAATCTCATTCTGAGAGCTCACGGACTGTACAATGTACATACTTAACACAAATCCAGTTAGTTATATCTGTACGGAAGGTATGTTTAAGAGATAGTAAGTCCTAATTGAGTTTTATCACCAAGATGACCATTGTGCACTTAATAACATGTTAACTAACTAAAACATTGCCAGCATTATCGCACAACGTATTGAATTTTAAATTAGTCGTACTATTTACTTAAGGCAAGGAAAGCACTAAAACATAGTTAAACGATGTTTAAGGTTATCGTTATTTAAGAATGTGGCATAGTTTTCGTTATACATGCAAGTATTCCCGTATAGTAATACCACGTTAATATATGGCTTAGCGATTAGATCTGTACACGGATCTGAATCATTCGTATTTATATTAACGATTTAACGATATATATATTGAAACAGTCGAGCGATCTCTGAAATGAGAATTCCACTAATATAGCCATCATAGCCATTCAGAGAAAGAAAAGTAAAGAAAAGTAACTGTACCGTATGACTTGTTAAATCCGTTTTAGTCTGGGAAAACACGTTTGCATGACTTAAATTACTCGGTTAGGTGTTTTACTTAAATTATTTATAGGATGGTCGTTATTTTTAGTGGGACTGGCTAAATAATTATAACATTTTACACCTTTAAGTATTTTTTCTCAAATTTTTACGACTTATATGCATATAACAGAAAACTGCAACGAAAAGAAAACCGCTAATAGCGACGTTATTTTGTTTAATTGCTTTTGAAGGTAAGTATAAAAATCTCTTGTTGATTTGTTGCGAGAAAAAGTCAAACAAACGATAGTGAACGTGAAATAGAAGCCGCGGTGTAACTTTGGATAAATATTTTGCTACGTCTCTACTCTAAAACCAGCATGTTGAACCGGAACGGAGCATATACGCGCCGTTCTATTATAAACATCATTTTCTCCAACTTGTTTGGAAATGTTCCCATTAATGTAAAAATAGACCGCGAAACCTTCGTTATAGCCCTAATACATTAATACAATTAAATAATATAAATATATATTATTGGCCGAGGCCGTGAAATAATACTAAACGATTGAGTAAAGAATACACCCTCCGTATATGACGTCTCATACAAATGAGGGTTTACATCAATTTAGTCGGTTGCAGGCCAGCTTTTCATTATTTCATAGGCTTTTTATTTTACTTTAAGTCTTTGCCTTTAATAATTCACCATACAGCAATTGTCCAATAGCCAAGTCAAGTATCAAAATCCATGACCAAAAACTGAGTTTAAAAAATAAGAACTAGTATAAACTTTTTAATTATTCTCTGCGTATAGTTCTCGCACTGAATATTTCTCGGCTCTGCTACTGTCAATGTATTTTATTGTCGACAAATTTCGAATAACGGAGAAACAATTTTAATTTATTTTCGAAATTCATAATTATTTATTAGAGATTTCTTCCGAAAGTTTTAATTTTAATAATATGATGGTAATTAATGATTGAATTGAAAGTTAATACGTTTTCTCCAACTTGCTTGGAAATGTTCTCCTTAATGTAGTAAAACTGGACCGCGAAATCGTTCGTTATTTTTATAAGGCGTTAATACAAATTAAAAAATAAAATATTATTGGCCTCGGCCGGGAAATAGCTATTATTTAAATAAGACGATTAAGTAAAAATCACACCTTCCGTTTATGAAGTCTCATACAAATGAGGGTACTTCTTAATTTGGCCGGTTACTGCAATAAACAGAATTTTACTTTAAATTTTTTCAGACTGATAATTCACCATACAGCCCAATAGCCAAGTAACAAAAACTGAATTTAAAAAATAAGAACTAGTATAAACTTTTAAATTGTTCTCTGCGTTTAGTTCTCGCACTGAACATTTCTCGGCTCTGCTACTGTCAATGTATTTTAAATGTCGACAAATTTCGAATAACGGACAAACAATTTAAATAATAATTTTATATGCGTTTAATTTACATTCGTGATTCTTAGTTATTTATTAAAGATTTCCCACGACAGTTTTGATTTTAATAATATGATGGTATTCAATGCGTCAATTGAAAATTAATAAGTGTACCAAACGTAAACAAATAAAAATAAAACAGAAATGATTGTGTCCAAATCAATAATATAAAAGTTAAATTGAACTTACGATCTTCCCCGAATGATAAAATATGGTATGCTTTCTAAAAAAAAATCGTGCGTTTATAAGTTGTTGATTTAACCAAAATTAATAATTATGCTCATATTTTTTATTATTGTGTTTTCATATAATTTTAATTCTCATTAATATAATATATTTTGTTTTAAATCAAACATATGATTCGGACCCGATATTTTATTCCTATTCCTAAAAAAATAAGTACCAAATGAAGTTCATGACACCGATATTATGATATTCAAAATGTAGATTGGTGATTATTTCCAAGCATATTTGGAGAAAATCACTGTACAGGCCTCGGCGGAAATGTCAGTTCGCGGATTCGTATTATTGAAGGACTCTGCTACCCCTCGTCCGTCAATATCACGAACTGACTCATCCACGAACTGACTTTTCCCTGCCTCTGCAGTAATGTACTATAGACAAATATAATATATCCAGTTACCTGTATGTTTATAGGTATGTAATGAAAAAGTGCTCGGTTCATAGCTATAAAAAATTAATAGAGTATGTAACGTTATCTAGGCAGCAGTTCTAAATATTTATTTATTGTGTATAGTTAGTTTTGTACGTTTTGTTTGGAATCTCCACTCATTTGTGGTAACGGATATTTAGACGAGAGGCTAAGGTGGATATAGATGTGTGTTTGATAGCGACCGAAACTTGTATATTGAATATATCGCTATATTCAAATCATTTCCCAGAACCAGTTGTTTAGTGAGACTATGCGTCGTCCTCAATATCTATTAACCTTGCGACGCACAATCTGCGACGTACGGTAGCGAATGTATATATTCGACGACTGAAGTCATTAAACACATAATCATTATATTTCTGTTTTCATAATAAATACGAAATTTAACACTTAAGGTATAGATTAGGATTGAACTTTAGATGGACCAAAGTACGACGTTCTAATATGTTTAATTGTTTTCAATTTATATATTTACGAGTATTAACTTGTGTCACGATAGTTAAATTTGTTCTTCACTGAATTCGTTGATTCAGATTACTCAAATATACGTAATCGGTCCCAAAGTTCTGTTACAAATGAAAAGGCATGTATTTAAACCGATATCTGTATATTCCCTTTTTTCGATCAAAGAAAAAAGAAAAGAATTTGAAAGTTTCACCAAAAATACTGACTTGCACACTAATTATGCACACTAAATAATGCGAATTCAATATACTATTTAAAGGTATTTGCAAAACTTTTTTACTGGATATAAAAAAAAAAACTAACCTAACCTAACCCGGCCGAGTCGGATCTTAGTGTGCAGTGCGAGGATAATTAGTGCGCAGGTCAGTATTTTTGGTGAAACTTTCAAATATATCCGATGTACAAACCATATTTTTGGTGTGAATTCGGTTAAAAAGGTCATCTCGTTTTGTATGATGTTTAAGTTTTTTTTTGTAGGACATGTTCAGTTAATTAATTGTTTTTTTTGCACAGCATAAGTTTTTCTGGTATGCATTCAGTTAATTAGTGGAGTTACCTAGTGTACTGAAAAATTATACAGAAGTGCATTTAAATATATCCCAAATGAAAATACTGATAGAATCAAAAGTACCAATCAGTTTTTAATAAATTAAAATATAAACATATAAGTAATTTTAATTATTTTTTCTACTCCAGTACTTTTTTCTGTCATTTATATAGTTACTAACTCTAATATAAAGACATAAATTATGAAAGTCTGTAAAAGTCTATACTCTACTGCCCAAAAAAACACTGCGAAACGATGTTATAATGTCGCCAAAAAAGCATCACTTAATACCACAGATTGCAAGGTAAACAGCTGCATTCACACAATTTGCAATTTAAAAAAAAACTTATTGTACTAAGGCATTGCTGACAATTTAAAAAAAAAGTTTTATCTTCAGTGCATGGATGTTTAGTATAGTGAACGAATACCTTTATGTATAAGTTCATATTTTTTGACAGATGTTTAGTATAGTGACCGTATACCTTTATGTATAAGTCCATATTTTTTTGACAGATGGACGTCAATAAAAAAAAAGTATATCAGAGACTATTTTTTTTTTAATTTTGTTGATTCCGAGCGGGAACATGTAATTATTTTCTTTGTTATTTGCATTTTATTTATGCGACATTTCATAAATAAAATGCAGTCGTAGAAAAAGTATTGTATGCAACGTTGTATAAGTAGGTCAAAAAACGCTCGTGGCATCTTTCTTACGATGTTCGCTGCGCTCACATCGTAACTCATGCCACTCGCGTTTTTTGCCCCCTCTTATACAACGGTTGCATAAAATACTATATTATATTACATATATATATATATATATATAATATAATATAATAAATAATTAAAATTACTTCAAATTATTCAAAATGACCACCCTTGTTTTTAATACGGGCCCTTAATCGGCGCGGCCAGTCGTCTATCGCAGCACGCACCATTTTTAGGGTTCCGTAGTCAACTAGGAACCCTTATAGTTTCGCCATGTCCGTCTGTCCGTCCGTCCGCGGCTTAGCTCCGTGATCATTAGTACTAGAAAGCTGAAATTTGGTATGAGTATGTGTATGTATTACGCCGACAGAACAGTAAAATAAAAACTAAAAAAAATACTTTTTTTCGGGTACCTCCCGAACATCTAAAGTGGGGGCGAAATACCAAACGTGACAGTACATGTTAAAGGTATAGCAAAAAAGCGTGACATAGGGGGGGAGGGGTTCAAAAAGTCGAAATTTTGCGTGACGTAATATGTGGATGACCCCCTATCAATAGTACGGTACACAAACCTAAGCGTTATATTTAAATTTTTGAGCAACTTGAAAATGGTACTTGGCGAGTGCCCACAGCGGTGCAATGCTAAAACAGCTATTCGGTTTTCTTTCAATGTCCACTCCATTGTGAGAAATTGCAGTGAATGACTGTTTTTTGTTTTAAAATAATTGTCAAGCATTCAAAAATGGAATTCAATATTTTTTTCTTAAAATCATGTTCTAAATTTAAAAATAATGTGCCAGTGACAGAACTTTGGGACCGACTACGTATTTCGTTACATTAGTGAAATTTAAAACATTTGTATTACAACGATCTGTAAAATATGAGTGTTTTTGTTGATATACACAATTTTAAATAAAACACCGTTTGTAATAAATGGGCTAACTAGGCCCCATTTCAGGAAGCTACAAGTTACGAATGACTAGCGGAAGTCTCTTACTAATATATCAAGAATTAAGAACTTGAAAAGGGACTTCCGCTTGTAATTTGTAACTTGTAGCTTCGTGAAATGGGTGCCCTGCTCGTAGGTGTGTTTTATAAGCCGTTTTGACGGTTGAACAGATACTGAGAACTTTAAGAGGCCTTATTCCTTTTAAAAAATTTTTTTTTCATATTATGGCAAATATATTGATATTGTCAACCAACTTTTTGAAGTGAATAATACTTTTCCCCGAGTTTTAGTTAGTAACATAGCTATTTCATGCTTTCATCGAAAATAATTAACCATTTGCGCATATTTACCCACAATATAATTTTTTCAATAGCTTATTTTCTTGACGGGATTTATTATCATTCGCATCATATTTTGTCACTTTAATTTTTCTCAATAGGCAACCCATAGGCGCCTTATGTCGAGGGAGCCCCGCTTGGCGGGGCTCCTATTTCTTTGCGTTTTGCCTTTTGGGCATCTGAGTCCGAGCATATAATTATATATTTTTCTGGTCATCAGTCTTATGTCGGTAATATTATCGATTAGGCTTGTTGAAATTTGAAGCTCGCCTTGCCGACTATTACATATTCAGTTTTGATCGTTTTTGTTTCTGCTTAGAGTACCTATCGATATCTGGTACCACATAATTCGGCTGTTGCTATTTTGAGTATAGTGTTACTAAAATAGGTTAAATTACACCAGACAAATAGATAAATTATATGTATGAAGTATTACTTTCACTATACTTATTTAAATTTCAACTTCGTAACGAATGTAATTGACTAGTAGAGGTTTAATATCGTCGGGTCATGGTGTCGCGGAAAGAGAAGACTAGTAGGATTTGAGGGCGTGCCAGTGCTATTTTATGGTTTTTGCTATGCAGAGAACACTATCACGTCTCAACTGCCAACTCTTTGTCAGTTCTCATCTGCATATTTGTGTAAATTAATATATTTTGAATGTATATACTTACCGATTTTGTGTCGGAGACTAATTAGTTAAAATACGTAAAAATTAAATATTAAATACACTATTAATACCCATAGTAGTGGACACGCGATCTGTGACTTTTTGTAAGTCGATAGTGGAGCTTTTAGGTGCTTTTTCCCACTAACAATATCGAATAATATTAAATATAATTTCACTTGTGGTACTCAACTAAACTGCATAATGTTCGTTCCCGTTTCCAACACGACTCTTCATCTTTGCGCACAGACTCTATAGAGTTGTAATTTTAACACACCGTAAAGTACCCTACCTCTTCTGTTCGAGATACTTACAAGGTTGAAATTGCTATGTCGTAACTCATTGGAATAAGATACTTTGACACTAAAGCCATAACACATGGGCCGAAAATTTACCCGAGTTCTACTACCCAAGAGCTTTATTTCGAATTCCTTGTGACAGAGAAGATGATAAATATAAATTTGTTTCCGTTTTGCTTTCATTTGTCCTCGGACAATGGCTATCTGGGGTAATGTTTACGAGGTTTTAATTTTTTTAGCTATAAGTATACACTTTCGTGGAATTTCACTATTGCTTACTTAATTACTTCAAGATATTTTAATTAAGTATTTTGGCTAAAATTATTTATCACAAGGAGCTAGAAATAATTTTATATTTGTTGTGAGCGTAATGATCAGATCATGAAATTCTTGGGAAATTTAAATGCTATTTAATGATCCGAACAGCCTTGTTATGACGTGTCTAATAGAAAATAGGGCAGACCGACAAGATCGAACTATTCGTAGATATTCCCAGTTCAATACGGTTAAGGTTTATGAGGAAGCGCTTGAACTAGGATCCTCGTGTAGTGGAGTTCTTTAGAAATTCTAGAATAAAGTTTGCAACTGGTTTCGTACACTTCAGTGTCGTCATCATCGATATGGCCTACATAGCTATGGTTTCGCCAAATCGTTTGAACAATATGGCGAGTGAAACTTGAATATTTCAAGAAATGGCGGCTTGAAATAACCGGGTTACGACATCTTGTATTTTCTTAAAAAGCCTTTCGAACATGTTCTATAATTGAAGTAAATTCTGGATTAAGTACTTCACGACGCATTTCCAAGGACGTTCAGATTGTCTGCTGGGCACACCGGATGTGAAGTAATTAATAAAAGTTTACGTCGCCTTGTGAGTATCACAGAACTTTTGTAAGTTAGAATATGCAATTTTTAAATTCAATTAATAAGTTATATAACTTATATATGAGTGTATCAATTAGGCTGAAGTTTCTTTATAAAGCGTTTATGTCTCAATTTCTACATTAATACGCGTACGATGTTGCGAGCACCTTCTAGTGTCAATTAAAATACGCAAAAGCGAAGTTCAAGTAGTTTTAGGTTCAACACTTATTGACACTTCCAGTTGAGCTAAAGTGTCAAGACAATTTGTTGATAAACGATATTTCATAACAATTTTTACGTTATTAATAGTTGAAGATTTGAGTGGTGTTACTTCCGTGCACTTGTGGAGTGATTCAATTAGTGTAGTCCAAGTATAGTCAGCAGCAGAAGTTGTTACACACGCCTAATGTTCGAACTGATATACGCACGGACACGGACTCTATTATCGAGAGATTGAAAGGTGTGCAGATTATTGCATTGTGAGTATATTATTCTGCTTACCTAGCTTTGCTGCTGACTGTACATGTGATTCGCTAAGGTGGTTTTGATTAGTCCAATACTCATGAAGGCAACTGTGTTTCGCTTTACAAGTGGCCACTAAAAGGTTAAAGACGGAGGATTGAAAAATAAAAACAGTGTACTTGATAATTTTAGGAACTAAGGTAACTACGGACATAGTGACCGCTGGATATGGTAAACTAAACATTTACTAAAATATAAATGAATAAACATTCTGCCCAGCGTCATGTGTCAAATAAACGTTGGCATTATATTGCTGCTCGAGAAAATAAAAAAAATATATGGCTTTAGTACTAACAATGATAATCATATTGCCACACGGTCGCATAACATACTGGAACAGTTTTGTGGCGGTACTGGCATCTTTCACATCAAATACTGGCGTGATTGTAATATGAAGTGCGACTTTTAATGTGATACATTTTTTTTGTTTTCTGTTATGTGACATTTCTTTAGAAGGTTAGCAATAAAACGCGCGTTTGTGGAAAATACATACCTTAACTATTTGCAAAGTCGATATTCAGTAGGAGGCATAAGCATTGGAATTAACTTTAGTTCGACTGCCATATACTTACTTATCCGAGATAATATTCCTTTTAAAAAATATTGTAGCTTCTTGTGCGCGGGACAATTATCTACATATGTACAATTAAACATTATATGTGTATAACAAGATACAGCTTTGTAATTTTAATATTAGTTGTAAGCTTACTGTGACTAACATTCAGATAGATATACCTACCGGTTATTAGTAACTAGGAACCTTCCTTCCACGCAATATCCTCCGATGGGATGGCGAGTGTAGTGTCGATCTTATGTTAAGACCACCAAGTTTGCACGCTAGTAGACTTTAAAAACAAGAAATTAAGGAATCAGAATGTCTACATTATTAAACGGTTTGCCCTGAGTCAGCTCCGATCACGTAGGGAATTGTCTTGGGATCTTAAAATATCACACGTTAATTTTTTTAAACTATGTCTCATGCTGTAACATCGAATTGCTGAAAACAAGCTCGTCCAACCCTATAAATAATTTAATAAGACTATGAATATGGGGATGAAAGATAAGTAACAATTTGACTTTGCATAGTTCATCATCCAACTATAGCAAATACTTAGTATTTAAATATGAAATAGCATCCGTAAGTTACAATTTGGAAGTTCTCTTTACTACTTAAGGAATGCTCCTCTCGCAAGTGTGAGTAAATAGTGATATTGAAAAGTCTACATAATTATTATACGTAAACGAAGACAAATAAGTATTACGTTTACCACTGCACATACAAGAGGGACATTCTATACCATTTTTACTTATAATACGTGTTACATGTTAAGTGTTTGCAATTACATTAAGATAACGTAATTATGAGAAGGCACTTCAACCAAAACGATTATTAGTGTCAATTAAAAAGATATTAAATATTTTAACGGTGACTATTAGAGAGAGGTTACACAATTTGAATTACTTGTGCCCGAGGACATCAATATCTTATCTTACTTAAATTTGCTAGATTTTGCCGTTCCCATCTGAAACTTTCAAACAAGACTGTTTTCGGAGACGTTATTAAATACACATATTTATTAAGTTCTCAAAAACGTTATCAAAACTCCATATGCACGTGAATAATAAGATTAATAAGTTGACTTGGACTGATACATTTTATCCAAATGAACATTATTTTAGTGTATATATTTATGTGGTCTCATTATACCGTTAGAAGTGAAAAGATAATTAGCTCAAACCAATTTTGAGCTAATTCTCTCAGAATTAGTTTTTGGATAACTATATAGTTTAATTCTTCGTCTGCAGAAACTAGGTAATTATCAAATAATGACCGAATATAGATACATGTTAATTTTTATTTAAGTGCATTAATTAAGGAAAATGTCATTTCGATTTCCAACTTAGGTATACTTATATTTCGATTTCCATCTCAGAGTGAGTGTTTTTCGTACGTAAGTGAAACATAAGTTAATAGTTTAACTCCTTGACAACCAGCGCGTCGTCCTTTTTAAGCCAAAGGCAAAATTACTTTCCGTGATCTTGAGCGGCATCGTTCCAACGCACTTCATATTGTAATCATTATTTGTTTTTGTCACCTATTCGTAATGTAGTCGTTGGCGTGTGAGGCCTTCGAGCTCTCTCATCCTCTCGTGCCTGTGGAGGTCAACGGGTTAACTGTTTTGTAGTACGTATAAGAGCAAACGCTATTTCTCACCGTCGTATACTAACTTGCCTGGTTTTACATTCCACATACTTGGTGTTATTTACAATGAAGCTATGTTAATACTTAAACGTCCAATCAAGGTTAGGGTTGCGCGAAATATTCTTACTTCGAAACTTATCTAAGGGCGGCTTCTGAATACTAGGTGAAAGCCAATAAAACGCACGCACTTTTGGACGTTTATCACTAGATCGTGTTTACCTATGTAAAAAATGTGAGAAAGAGACACAATTGTAACTAACATAGTTGTTAAGTATTATAAAAGTTTAAATGTTGTCTACTTAATCACCTGCAGGGCTAGCATATCTTGCCGCGACGCTGGTTGCGCGACTCAGTATCATCTGTCATGCTCGCACGGTATAATTGACAAAAATTGAAAACCGGTTTAAATGTATTAAGCTTATCGTAAATTGAAATATAAAACTAAGAAAATTTTTTTTACTGCGTTAGTTTTTGTACAATTTGTGTTTTTTCGTTACCACTCACATGCTTGCGCCAAAACGCGATATAATTTTAGTGTGACGTCACAATGGCATACCAGACTAATGCGGATATTACACCTTCCTATATTAGGTAAAGACTAAATTAGTCACTGACTAACTTAGGAAAGTGTAATAGCCGCTGAACCTCTTCTCTGGGGTGTAAAAAGAAAGGAGCAGAATCTTCATATTTCAAAAATTGTCCGGTAAAAAGTGTTGCTGGTAGAGTTTGTCAAACGCATCGTGTCACCTAGGAGGGGGCTGATTTATTATATCCATCTCTTTTTTTCGTATGGTATATTATGAGAGAGATAATATATAATCAGCCCCATACCCGAGGGGCGCGACTCGCTTGACAGACTCTAAGTTGGCTCAATTTTCCCAATCAGCTAGCGCTACCGGAGCCTTTTGGGACTATTTACCGCTGCCGCCGTACACTTTTTTAGGGTTCCGTAGTCAACTAGGAACCCTTATAGTTTCGCCATGTCCGTCTGTCGGTCTGTCTGTCCGTCCGCGGCTTAGCTCCGTGATCATTAGTACTTGAAAGCTGAAATTTGGTATGAGTATGTGTATGTGTCACACCGACAAAACGGTAAAAAAAAAAAACTTTTTGTCGGGTACCGCCCGTAGACCTAAAGTGGGGATGAATTTTTTTTGTTCCAACATTAGCGTGTGGGGTGTCGTTGAATAGGTCTTTTAAAAATAATAGGGGTCTTCAAACATCATTTCTTGATAAAGTCAACAGTTTTGTAAATATTCATTCTGAACATACCTATGGCATCATCGCCATAAGATTCTCTTGAAGATCCAAAACAAAGGATATTCTATGATACAAGGTGATATATTTGGTAACGAAACTAATGAATTGGCTATCTTATTATATATAAACAAATAACAGGTTATTCATACTTACTGTGCACTTTTTACATTCCTAAATTCAGCTGAACAAAAGTCGGGATTCGTACCAAAAAAGTGGGCTACCATGTAAGAATCCGCTTTCGGTAAGTTAGCACTGTCTGCTTTGATATAGTGTTCTTCCATTTTTGAAGATCTGGAGTATTAATTATAAACCAAAAATTTATTAAATGTGTGAGAAGATGAATCGAATCGTAACAACATAAACTACTAACGGTTTTGTCAGTTGTCAGTTTTGATTTTTGACAGCAGCTGTTTGTTTGTGCCACTGTGACGTCATTAGCAAGATGGCGTCGTTTTGATCATTTGACTCACAGATAAAAAAACTAAATTTTATTTAAATAATATTAATTTATTGAATCATTTTCATTGAAATGTAACTACTTATTTTGGTTCTAGGAATCATAAGCTACATGTAACAATACGTTTTATAATTATTCATTACATGTGTCAAGTACCCTATTGAAAGGAAAGAGTCGCGTGTCACATTTATGCTAGTCGTGTTGGGTCAAACTACTTTTACTTTTATCGTAAATAACATCTTTCACCTTTTGCCTTTTAATGAATATCTGGTAAAGTGTCCACCATGTACTTACCTACAAAAGACCTTCTCATCACATTTTCTGGGAACAGATTTCAGTGTAACGGAAATAGTTTTGGCCCACGTATCATAATTAATACGTGGGTCAAAACTATGTGTCGCGTAATCGTGACCCGGTAAGAACCCCTTAGAGTTTTTCTTGTTTCTTGGTCATATTCAGGTTAATAGATTCAGTTAGGGTTGCTGTATACACTTAAGCGGGTCGGCATTGTCAGTTCCTCAGTATTTGTTGAGCAACAAAGCTGACCTGAAGCAATTACTACATTTACAACCTACACACATTCCGTGACCTCTCAGGTTACAATTCGGGTTTGGTTGATGAGAGGTCCTTACCTGGATAGCGTACGTGTGAGCGAGACAGGTATAAAACGCGAATCGTAGGTATTCGCATCGCAGCTCTCGCACTGTATATTCGATTTTATCACCCGTCCGAATACCGGCCCGCTTATGTATAGCAGTTGACATACTATAAAATGTTCATATGTAATAATAACAAATCATGTTCAACGATCCGCACAGATATTTTTATTTACCTAAGGATTATAAGAAAAAATTATCAAGCATTGTTGGTATAATGGTGTTAAAGTTAAAACGCACAAACGCATCACGCAATCATGCTCGTACTGACTCGCATTAAGCAGTGATTAATAAACGTCGCGGGTCCAATGCCTGTGACATGATTTTTTTCTTCGATGTGATGTACATGCTTTGGACTAGTTTTCCATAGCACGGTAGAGAGCTATGTGTGGTTAAAATTAAAAAAACAAAAAACCGTATTTCCAGGAAGCATGGGTAAAGTCGCAATTATTTAAGTATTCTGTGATAACGAAAAAATACAATGCCTACATAAATCAGGTCTTTGTATATTCTTCTGACTTTGTCCTTGACTATAAAATTTAATTGAATACCCTTACATCGGTTCCATAGCTATCGAAAGTCCTACTGTGCAGTAGTGCAGAAGTCTGATGCTTATATATGATATTATACACTTCGCTGGCTTAATATTACAGGGTTCTATGTTTCGCTTTTGACGAATTCAAATTTGAACATTGTCGTAATGTAGTTAAGTTTAATTTTAACTACTCTGAAAATGTAACATAGAATATTGGGCTAGCGACTTGTAAGTTTAACCATGTTTATTGACAATTCCATGTTTTTCGAGTCACAGCTGGATATTCGATTAATGTAGAACCCCATTACTCCAGAACACATGGAAAAAATTGCAATAGTACCGTATTTTAATATAACGAAAACAATATACCAGCAAAAATTAGGACTTAAATATTCTTCTGTTTGTCGCTCGATATCTCACGAAAAGTGCTTATATCCTTTGACAAGTGACTATTAGTAATCAAAACACGTATACTTTATAAATGCTAGATGTCCGATGATAAGTAATGGAAAATGTTGATTTAAAGTACTTTAAACCTCTTTGTTTTAGATCATAGTGGTATGCTAACCGCATTAAGCCTAAAAAATGTCATTCAAGCCGTTTCATTATTTTAGAAGCATGACATATGTAGTAAGTATAGAGGGGAAGACCGAGAAGGACATATATGGAGCAAATAAAGGAAAAAATAAATGTTTCATTGTATAAAGAAGTAAAAGAGAAGGCGGAATGTAGAATAAGCTGGAAATTACTCCACCGACAAGAGCTTAGCTCTTAAATATATGATGATGATGATGACATATATAGTACTGTGGTTAACATTATGGATAACGTGTGCAAAACATTACTTTTGTATTACAATTTAAAGTCTCTATGGATACACTTTTGAGTAAAAGTATGAATCACATTTTAATTAGAGAAGCGCCGACTAGTCGGCTAGCCGGAAAAATCGATAGTCGGCCCATCTCTTATTTTAATGTTAATATCCGCTTCATGGCTCTCTACGAAAAGTCGGAAGGGGTGATATTTGAATCTTTTGAAAATAAAAGGCCATTTTATGGTCAATAAAATGTCGGTAACTCAGTTGTCCTAGAAGGTCCTCTGTTATCTATTGTTTAATCCGTAAACATGACAAAGCTGGTTGGAGTGACTTGGTGGTTTATGGCGTGCGAATTTTACTCGGTCATCCATCTAAATGACGTTTTATCTTGCTCGTTCTGAACAGCCACACTGGCTGAATAGTGTCATAGTGTTCAATTATATATAAATAACATATTGTGGCACGAAGCAATTTTAGATCAGTAGTGGTAAGGGGTGGTCGACCCACACAGTTAGTGCAATAAAAATATTGAGATTAAAATAATTAGAAACTAAGAATTTTGACTTTTCGATTAAATGTGTACAATCCGAATAGACTGTATAAGTATTACAATTTTCATTAAATTACGACTTGTTTAATCTTCATGTAATTTTGGATATTGTTTCAAAGTATTAGAATGTTACCCCTTTTTGAATTTACATATATATATATGTAATGTGTATACATATATATATATATATACATGAATGTAAGTGTGTGGCATCCTTGCAATAAACGGCTTCACTCTCATGTGTGGAGTGTAGTTAAAAATAAAGTAATTACACTTACAAGTATGGGCGTTTTGAATATTTATGTTTGTTATTTTATTTTTACAACCTCTACAAATATTAAGCTGCAAGGATTATATGTAAGTGAAATGGTTTGTTTTAATTGGCATGTTTACTTGTTATTTATTTTAATTTGTATCACTGTTGATTTTTTACTTGTTACTAGTATTACGTTCTACGTTAGTCACCACGATGCTTTTTCGAATGTATATTCATGTGAATTTTAAATGTTTGGATTCACTTAAAATAACGTTGCACCTCAAACTAAACAACGAATGAATATTATTATTATTATTCGGTGTGAGTTTTAAGTGAATGTTAAGTGGTTACATTTACTTTGTATATACGATGCTTCCAAATTCAGTACAATAGTTTTAGAGACGTTGCATTAGGTACATTTAACTAACTTAAAGCAAACAATCTAATTAACTTAAAATATATAAATCAAGAACACTTTTTAAATGAATTCTTGATTTTAATATCCTACACAAAATAAATAAATAATAATTCCACCCAAACATAATCACCTTATGCAATTAACTTTTAATTGTCATAAAAGGGCAGGAAAACTGTTAGTAAGCGTGTACATTTACAAATAAGTATCCTGTTAGCAACTAACTGTTAGTTAACAATGAATCAGTATTAGTAAGTTCAAAACTTAATACGATAGTGAAAGAATTCACTTTTATAAATACCTAAACATTTATTTACAACCTTTATCGAAAATGACAACCGTTTTTTTATTTAATTGACATGGCCAGTTAAGCGATATTGAAGAGGTTCCATAAGATGCCCTAATCACTGACTATTGATTAACCCATAAACATCCTTTTCGTACCAAAGCTATTTCCCTAATGGGTCGATTGCAAAATAATTGTACATAGTTAAGGGCTTTAATTAAACAAAACTTAATTGATTCCTTTGTGTGACGAAAGTTACCCACACATTTTGTATGACTAGCTTTCGTCACACAAAAATCGTTATTTTTTGTTAACTAAGCTTTTAACTATGTAATTTTTTTATCTCAAACATTCTAGGAAATGTCGTTCTTATAGTCGTGGTAATAGAACGCGAAATACGTCTTTGTATAGCACTTCGTTCTAATTTCAAATTAGAGGTCAATAAAGGAATTTCATACAACATTGTGGCCGTGGCCAACAAAGAGATTGTCTTTTGTTTCAGTGGGGTTTATTTCTTTAATTGATAATCTATGGCATAATGCCAATAAAAAAAAAACATAGTTGTGCATGTTTATTTACGTTTTATTTCTTATATTTAACTAGATCATTCAATTAACAAATAGGTAAGAGATATTCAATAAAATAAACAAGGGATCACGTTTATTGTAAAAAATATAACAATATCTAATTAATAAGGTGTTGTAACTTTTTTATAAATAGAATCATTTTATCGTTTGGTGGCAAAAACATTAACCAGTACAGCTTAAAAAAGAATTAGAAAAAAAGTAAAAAGTTGGCTGGGCTGGCTGGGTTGATAGTAAAAAAAAAATATATATACTTATATGAATATATAAGTTGAATATTTGTATTATTTCCTTAGATTCATTTGAGTAAAGCACTAAACAAGCCTCGGCGCGAACAGGGATTGTCGGCCTCGTATCTCTTGATCTATTACTACTCGGCCTACAATCCCCTATTTCGCGGCCTCTGCAGTAATGTACTATTGCAATCGACCCTAATGTTATCAAAAAATTACATGAATTATTAAATTATTAATACATAAGCATACACCTAGTGGCGAGTACCAGCTTTAAATGTCTCTTATTTTGGTTACTTAATTTGGAAGCACTATATATTTTATTTTTACGCGATTTTACATCAGAAGTAGTTTTGGTTTTGCAACATTACCTATTTATTCTTGTTTGATATTGAATATTGCTGGTAGCAGTTTTTTCATGTCTTTACGTAGTTAGTGTAGAGTCCAAACCTCAATAAAATCCAAATTTAATGATCGCAAATGAAATATGTCAATTTCATCAATGTCTCTTACCCTTCCAATCAAGCAATCGAAAGATGGTTGTACTATTCAGTTACACAATCAGCAATTGCGCTTAAGAGCCTTATCACACTTGCGATTTGCGAGCGTATTTTGTATGAAGGCGATCGTGCAGCGTGTTCGACGCGTCGCTTATTTGTATAGAAAATACGCTCGCAAATCGCAAGTGTGATAAGGCCCTTAATATCAATGTTATTTAATTTTCAGGCTCAATTTTATGAAGAAAATTAACAGTGTTTTAAATATGCAGATGAATCGTCACTCGAGGAAGAGAACACGGTGTCGTCCGCCAGTCTGTGCATGTCGCCCGAGGCGGGCGGGGCGCGCGCGCCTGCGCCGGCGCAGCTGTGCGCGTCCACGCCCCTGGCGGCCCTCGACGTCAACGGCCGCGCCCGCCGCGCCCTCGACAACGCCCGCCCGACTGATGTTATTAATGGAAATATTAACGGTAAATTACTACTTTGTTTGAAAACAAAAAATGTAGCTCAGAGAGTTCGTTCACGAATTAGAGTGTCAGTGTTCATTGATGTAGTCTATAATGATAAATATCAGAGTAGAAATATAACTAATTGGTAAATTAATAAATGACGTTGTTTTTCCGAATACAGTTTCCGAGGCCACGAGTATGGATGTTCTGAGCGGCGGTGAAAGCGATGCTGGTGATACGCTTAATAGGAGAAACAATAACAACAGGTAATTAATGCATTACACATTAGGTGAGTGTATAAGTATGCATTTAATTAATATCAGTTCTTACCTTTCAGTCGAGAGATAACAAATGCGCTTTTCACGATTACTTCGAGGCACTTTATAGGTATTTGGTAGTACAGAAATCGAAAATGAACTTTTGGACAATAATATTGTCATCCTGTGAGCTCGAATCATAAAAATCCTGTTTCCAATTGTACAACTACCATATACGTAGTGTTGTGTACCGGTATAAAGACTATTAGTGTTTGTTGTCAGTATATCGACTCGGTTGAGCAACAGCACGCTGCGCGAGGGCACAGGCACGGTCGACGGCCCGCGGCGGCGGGGCGTCAGCGACCTCACATTCTTCGTCGCCAGGGAGCTGCTTATGACCGAGCGCACCTACAAGCGGGATCTGGAACTCGTCACTGTGGTACGTATGGTGGCGACTACCAGCAACCTAATCCTAAATATTATAGTGCAGCTTTAGAGGTTGGTTAACCGCTATTCGCTGCAACTTATAGCGTCTAAGCAGAGACCCGAAAACATAACCGTAATATTATTCGCTATGAGTGAGTGAGAGGGTTGCTTGTAAAATTGATTCCAAAGTTTATAAATGGTCTATATCGAGATTATCGAGCACATTCCTTCATTCAGTTAAAATGGCAGTAGCTATGAGCTTGTAGTGTACAGCATAAGTTTATTATGTCAGGCGTGGTCGGCGCGCGTGTCCGAGCTGGGAGGCGGCGGCGGCGGCGGGGGCGGGTGTAGTGCGGCGGCGGGCGCGGACGTGGTGGCGGCGCTGGCGCGGCCGTGTCTGGCGCTCGAGCCGCTGGCGCTGGCGCAGGGCGGCCTCCTCGCGCGCCTCGAGCGCACGCTCGCCGCGCCACACTCGCCCACGCACAATCAAGGTACGACTACGATAAAGTGTAAAGGCTGATTTAGACGATGCCAATTTTGAGACGCCTAAATTACGGCGCCAGTGATTACCGCACAGCACACCTCCGACCGTTTAGACAATGACTATGTTCAGCCGCCTAAATCTCGCCGCCAGTCCTGTTTACACGGTGCTTTTTTTCAGTACCAGTCATTAGTGGCAGCGAGAGACGCGGAGGGGGGGTCACTGGCGCCGAAAAATAGGCGCGTGTTCTATTCCGCGCCAGCGCTGGCATGCGGCGAAAAAATGGCGCGGAAAGTGTTTACACGGTGCCTTTTCGAGGCGCCGTAATTTAGGCGTCTCAAAATTGGCATCGTCTAAATCTAAATCAGCCTTTACAGCACGGATTTACCAGCCCATGGAGTTGTGCTTATGCAATTTTTTTTTTTTTTTTTCCATACATGTGACGACGGAAGCCTAGTGTGGCTGCATCCGCTAGTCCAACTTGCGGGGGGGGGGGGGGGGGGGGCTAGCCGCCGGCCCCGCTGCGGATGCAATACTAATTCTATAATATTTATATAATATAATATAGGTACAGTTGCCGAGAAACTTCTTGAGCCTAACCTTGACTGCGCAGTAGCCGATTTACGTACAAATATGCATGCGCAGATCCGCCATTTTGGGTCAAGAATTTTCTCGGCAACTGTAAAATGCTCTTTATATGTGATGTCCGTGCGTAACAGATTCAGCAAGAATTGCCGTCGTTCCTAATTGAATTATATTAGTTTATAATTATAACAGTTATTTAATCATCTTTGCAGATGCTGAAGAACCGGAATACAAAAAAATTGCCGAACTCTTGTGCGATTATTTAACCAATACTTACGACGTAAGTTTATTACAGCTTTGAAATATTATATTCATAATCATAAAGTAGAAATTATTTACAGATTTTTATTTAGCAATAAAAATAACTATAAAATGTAATGGTTTAAGAAGTGCGTATACACAGGCAAATTAAGAAAGGCTCTTGCAATAATCTCGGGCTCAATATTAGAGGGTTCTATATTTCTCTTTAACCAAATTGTGAGATCCCAATAAATAATTTTTATATTTTTGTTCGACGAAATAGGCTATGTTATGATTTCATTTATGCCTAGTCGGCTCACTGGCCAACGTTTTTAAAATTTCGAATACGCATAGCAAAAAATTAATGCGTTCGATTTGCAATTGTATTTAGAATATTTAGACGCCATTTTTCTGGAGTTTTCGTTAAAATTTTGGAGTGGACCCAAAATGAAAATTATTTCGCGGTAGGTAATTGCACTGTCTGTACCTGCTCAAAAATTTAAATCTCAGCCAAAGGTTTGTCTACAGTACTATTACAATATACAATCTCAAGTGTAGAAGATCGAAAGCGATATGGCCGTCCGCGTACATATAGGACTCTAGCGATTATTAAAGCTATTGAGGCACGAATTGCGAGAAATCCTGCTCGGAAACAAAAGTTGATGGCATTGCAAATTAGGTCTTAGCAAAACTACCATAAAAAGAGTGCTCTATCAAGACCTGGGACTCCACGCTCACCTAAAGAAGAAAAACAGGCCATTTTCTAAATGCTAGATTGAAAACTTTCAGGCTTCAAAGAACCCGATCTTCATCACTACATAGTATAAAACAAAGTCGCTTTCTCTGTCCCTATGTCCCTTTGTATGCTTAAATCTTTAAAACTACGCAACGGATTTTGATGCGTTTTTTTTTTATAGATAGAGTGATTCAAGAGGAAGGTTTATATGTATAATACATGCATAATTTATCAGCATTGCACCCGTGCGAAGCCGGGGCGGGTCGCTAGTTGTTAAATAAAGTACGCTGCATGTAGTATGTTTGTTGCAGGCGTATGCGACGTACACGGAGCGCAGCGGCGCGCTGGTCGGCGTGCTGGAGAGCGTGCGGCGCCACGCCGCGGCGGCGGCGCGCGCCTGCGCCGCCTTCGAGGCCTCCGCGCCGCTGCCGCTGGCCGCGCTGCTGCTGCGGCCGCTGCACAAGCTGCTGCACTACGCGCACGTCGCTGACGGTACACACTTATCTAATACCTCTTTCACGGCACTGATCGAAATGTGGTCATAGCACAGACAACCCCCCCTAGACGGAGCATGTAAGGCGACCCGCGCCCACCAACGATATGGTACGGCAGAACATTAAAGTATGAACACGGCGGCCACCGTTTAGTTGCGTCCTTGTTTATGATCCATGCGTACGTCAACGAAAAAAGAAATTAAATAAATAACATGGTAAATTGTTGAGTTAAGTGGTGTAGAGAGACCTCATAAACAGGGACGCAACTAAACGGTGGCCGCCGTGTTGATACTTTAATGTTCTGCCGTACCATATCGTTGGTGCGCGCGGGTCGCCTTACATGCTCCGTCTAGTGGGGGTGGTCTGTGCTAATACCTCTTTCACGACACTGATCGAAATGTGGTCATAAATTACCCGAATCCAGTACACAAACCTGCTTTTTTTTGTACATTTGTAAATTGTATATCTATGTTAGTTCGCAACACGACAAGAATGTAGCACGTTACGGAAACATGTTGCATCTATACATGGAATTCATACTAAGATACGACTTTTTATAAAAAAAATCTGTGTGTTTTTCTCGGCGTGCGACAATAGACATGTTGACTTATGTTGAATTCTACGGCGTACTGTAGTTATATGAATAAAATTAGCTAAATATATCACGAAAAAAAAAACAAATCCAGAAAAATAAATCTTTTCTGGAAATTCAAAGGTACTTACGCAAATTTTAAGATATATATTTTTTAATCCAAAAGATATCTTGAAAATGTTCAGAATCCTCATAATTTTACAAAACAATCATTGTATGACAAACATGAACTTAAACGCACTTTTTCACGGTGAAAAAAGCAAATTTCTTAATTTCTCCATACAATTATTGGTACCTATACCGGCCTGTGACGTCACTAGCCTGGACGCCTTTTGGAAGCGTTTTTAGCGCTACGTAGGAATGTTGAACTTTGACGGTCATTTCTGACTTTTAAAGCAGTTTAAGTGTAGTTAGTCCCATATAGACATTTGATCACAATAAAAACTAGAATCGATGGACATCCTCAAAAAAAATTAGTCAACATGTCCAATCAAACCTAATCTACTGTATGTCAAAATATTGACCAATGAGAATGCGCCCTTTATGTGCTATATTTTTTCTTGAATGTATAATATCCGCAAACGAGTTTATTTTGTTAAGTAGGATAATACGCCTCAGCTTTAACTTTTTAATAAATTTTCGTTAAAGAGGTCATGAAAAATTTATATTTTTAAGTTTATTATAGCGCGTAATACAATGACCTAATTTCATTATTTTTTTTATTTTTTTACAAATAAACAGTGTTTTATTATCAATATCAATATTATTAATATATATAAATCGCGTTCAAAACTGTTTATATAATTACCTCGACGTTTCGAACGTTGCCGTTGAGTCCCTTCGAGATATTGAACGTAACATCACGTTTACTCGTTCACCTATTGCTTACTTTTCAGCTTTTACAACAATGATATCTTAATATAATAAAATAGTTATTACGTTTGCTAGACTCATGAATGACCTGTTTTCAAATGTGTCTCCCTACGTTGTGTATGTGTATGCAGAGTTAGCGGAGTGCGGCGGTAGCGGCGACGGCGGCGCGGCGCGCGCGCAGGCGGCGGCGGCGCGGCTGGCGGGCGCGGCGGCGCGGCAGCTGCGGCACGTCGAGAACCACGCCGCGCTCTGCCAACTGCAGCGCGACATCGCCGGTCAGTACTCGCTGCCAGCCATCGCCATCGCAACAAGCCGGTTTTTAATTTTTAGGCTTCCGTACCCAAAGGGTAAAAACGGGACCCTATTATAGTACTAATTATCTAAGCTAAGCTAATCCACTTACCTGCATTCACAATTGCATTGTGTCTAATACAATCCTATCTGCTTTTGTTCTCGTAAGCGCCAACCTGGCGCCAACTTTACTTACAAAAAAAGGTTAAACCACATTGCGTGGATATTGAATTTTCAACCTTATTCCTTGTTGAATAGGTTTAAAATGTTTGTTGACGAGAGATCATAGTCCTTTTTCAAGAGAATACGTTCTTGTGGAGGGTCGGACGGTTGTGAAATTCCAAAAAGTTATGATCACCATTATTCTGTTAGTGCATTTTGTAGTCTAATGTCTAAGGAAATAGTCGATAATCTATATTAACCTTCCAAGGTGGTTACAATCTGCTTTTACTACGAGCTCGTTATCTTAACTTGTGGTTTACTAGTTATGGTTTGTTCAATGGTATTCAGTTCTTAAGTGGATTAGCTTAGCTTAGATAATTAGTACTATACTGAGACTTCGCTGTCCGTACGTCCGAACGTCTGTCACCAGGCTGTATCTCAAGAACGGTGATACGAGTAGCTAGACACAAAGAGCATATAATCACTACGTTTTAAGAGTCGGCACTTTCATACAAGCTAGCGATGTGTAGCTCGCGAGTGAGTGATTCAAACGAGCTATATCATTTGGTTTAGCTCACTAGCTCTTTCGCTCACTGACGATTCAAATAGCTTAGTATATCATCTATCATCTCAGTATTACTCGCTCCCTCTCGCTCATGAAATGAATGTTGCCATGCTGCCGTGAATCTAATTCATCGACATCTCTAGTTCTCTGCTCACTCGTGAACGATATAGTCTAAAGATCTACTGAGGTATTGAGTGATACATATCTCGGTGAGCTAAAGACACATATCACTGTTTTCACTTTAGTGACACATTCTGCGCATCTCTAATACAAGCCGCTAATCGGAATTATGAAAGCCTTTTGTACCAACCTAACAACTTAAAGCAGTAGTACCAACATAGTAAAAGCCAATATTACTCCGAGTATGTTGGTACCACTGTTGTTAGAGCTTGACAAACACGAATCATACTTTTCTATCGATATCGATAAATATTCGATATTCGTAGTTGCGTAGGTTTGAAAGCAGAGTTGTGTTTTTGTAATGCAAAAAACGACCAACATCATTAATTGATTAAAATCCAAGTCACTTTGACAAATAAATATGCTGGTCGCTTCTTGCGCTAAATTTTAGTGCTGGTTTTACGAAAATGAATGTACGCCTTAATAATTGTTTATTTATTTGACATAACCTGGGCATACGGGGGTGACTCAACTTTTAAGTGCAACTTGTTGCTATGGTTACGCAAAATTTGTCCCTCGGACAACCTAAGCATTTAGTATGAAGATGCCACTTGGACAACGGGGACAGAGTAAACAACACAAAAAAGTTGATTCACCCACGTACAGTTTATCATTGGTTTTTGTTTTCAAGCAACATATTAGTAAACATAAAGGTGGTTGACCTAGGACCTGTAAAAAAGAAACGCTTTATGAGATTTCCCATTTTCATTTAACTTGTTAACTTCACGCATAAAGGGCACCTAAAAATAAAACAACAAAGTTTATCGATAATTTAGTTCACATCACTATGTTATTTTTTGCTTAAAGTATGATTTGATTTTTGAGAAAATACATAATCTTAAGTATTTTTCTGATATCTACTACAATCTGAGTAAAACAGCTAACAAATACGATATATATAAATATATAAAGTAAATTGGTATTGAAATACACCAAGTTTTACCTGTTCGGGTCAAGCGGAAATCTTGCTAAATATACGCCAGAATCTTTTTTTCTGACTCTCCCAATGCCAAAAACTTCACACTTTCTTGTATATTTCCCTGGCATTATTCTTATACAACACTGACACACTACTATAACATAATAATAATTATGTAACAACAAACAAAACACCAAGAAAAGTTTATTCCACCATAGATTTTTATAACTTGCGTCTAATTGAGGGTTGGGTGACATTTATTATTGCGGCTTAATCAAATAGACGTTATGAGACTTGTTACCTGAACGAATCGGTTGTCGTTTTAATTTAGTAGAATTATTTTTATATTTCAATGTTGGCACTAAAGGCTTTCATAATTCAGTTTTGTAGGCAGTGTCGCTGGACTGCCTAGACAGTTGAAATTTTCACAGATGATGTATTTTTATTGCCGCTATAACAACAAATACTAAAAATAAAATAAAATAAATATTGAAGGGAGCTCCCATACAACAAACTTGTTATAGATTATGGTACGGAACCCTTAATGCGCGAGTCGGACTCGCATTTGCTCAATTTTCTATACTGTGCAGTTATTTTCTAATGTAAATTATTATTTTTACGTGACACGATTTACAAGACGTGCTTATTATAGAGAAATAACTGCCTCTTTAAATTTTAAAGTTATAATACTTTCCCACGGGTAAAAAATATCTTTGCTCAATGTGTTTGTCTGCATGATGATGTTTACAAAAATAATACGTCATATATAAAATACTGGAACCTTTTAATTAGTTATTAGGTATTAGTACTTTTTATAAGTCAAATAAAAATACCCTTTGGGGGAGGCCTTTGTCCAGCAGTGGACGTCTATAGGCTGATATGATGATGATGATTAGTCAAATAATGTCAAAATAATTTACTACAGGATACGACAAACTTTTAGTGGCGGAACGTGAATTTATTCGCATGGGTTGCGTCTATAAGCACTCTTCAAAAGGATTGCAACAACGAATGTTATTTTTGGTGAGCGTTTAATTTTTTTTATCTATTGTTTCTTTCAAAAGCAAATAAAATAATATATGATCATTTATAAATATAATGTTTTAAGTATAGTTGTTTTATCTCACGGTCAGTCCCGATGTACACATACAGCACACAATGTCAACGTAGTACTTGTTGATGTAGACTGTAATGTCTGATTCCCGCATAAGAGATAAAGCAATCAATATCAAAATCTCTTAAGCTTATACTACAGCTTAAGAGATTTTGATAAACGTTGTCAGATGGAGCTCAGACAGCAATCCATGCTTAGAGTTAACACAACTTTCAGTTATTCTCTATACTCTATCTCTGAAGTAGATTAGGACTAATTCTGTACTCTTACATGTAGTAGGCTAGTTACTGCTACATGCAAGAGTGTTGGAATAGGCATTTGTGTTACAAATTTTAAATATGTCTTGTCTATTCGTATGTATGACTGTGTACGTACATATAAAAGGTACTTTAATTTAGCATTTTACCTACACTACCCCGCCGGAGATATCGTAATGTTATAAAAAAAAATCATCTCTGATCTTGGTAATTCACGCCGTTTCTGCCAAGTAATGTAGGTCGTTATCTAGAATTCTAGGCTATATAATATAGTATGTGAACTTCTTATCATTTAATTATTAGTGATGATCCTAACAATAAAGCGTGGTGTGTATGTGTGTGTGGCGTCAGATGAGCGACGTGGCGGTGATGGGTTCGAAGGCGGGCAGTGCGGCATTCCGCGCGCACGTGGCGTTGCCGCTGCGCGCATTGCGGCTGGCGCGCGCGCCGCTCGCGCACTCCTTCACGCTGTGCGCCGACCTCGACCCACCGCCGCTCGACAACCGCGCCCCAGGTCAGTTCACACAAAGCTGCTTTTAACATGAGATATTGCCTACAATTCACTTAATTTTAAGATCGCTTTAGAAAGCTCTATTGTAAAATGTGAAGCTTTCTAATTATTTGGTAATTGGGATATACCTAAAAATACCCTATCTTTTTATTAACCTATTGACCGCCAAGCGGTCTAGTAATTTACCGTGCCACTGACGCCAGAGTAAAAAAAAAAAGATGTGCCCCAAAATCAACAGGGATTGAAAAATACTTGTAGCGGTTAGAATTACAAAGTTTTTGATCATTGAAATTTGGACGGCTGTGGCCGACGTGGCGTCAGGGGCACGATTTTTTGTTGACGGCCACAGCCGACTGTGGCGGTCAAAAGGTTAAATAATAATAATAAATAAATATCGGACAACCTCACACAAATCGATCTAGTCCCAAATTAAGCTCAAGGAGGCTTGTGTTAAAATAAATCGTATAGGCCAATGTAAGATAATAATTTCATCCGTTAACCAATTGGATACATTTTATTGTTTTTCTCCTTAGTAAGCATTTTGAGATGACGTCACTATTGATTTGACTTGTACTGCTCAAAGGGAAAGGACAAGTGAAAATTGGAAAAAAAAGGAATACGAATAATTTCTCACAGTGTCATATTGCCACAATTTAATTGTCAGTTGCGGTATAGGATCCCTATTCCCAGAAATGGTTTCTGGATTGACATATATCGTAAAAACAGATTTCATCCAATTTGTTTGTATTCGAAATAATGTAGAGGAACCATTTAACACATTCTTTCCATTGGTAAAGTCGCCATCTGATATATATATCGGAGCTCTAATTTACCTGGATGGCATTTGTACTTATACCACGGCGACCTCTTGTTTAATTTCAGATGAAAATATAAACTTAATGCTAAGTGCCAGCAATGAAGTGGAATTCGAAGGATGGTATCAAGCTCTCGAGTCAGCAATAGAGCAAGCGCGAGAGCACCCCACCGACGTGGACACCTTGCTAACGCCGTACGAACAGGAGACAGGTACCTATTATTTATATTGTTCATAAATTTTTCATCACATTTGCTCGTAAAAGATGGTATTACATGCTGGTGTACTGAAGGACAAATGCCTATCCTATATAGTTATAACCTTTTATAACTCCCGAGGGAGTCATGGTTTTAGTTTTAAAACTAAAGTACACACTCCTACATTACTCCAGACTAAGAAGGTTTCAATTCAGCCAAAGTTTTTTGTTGTATCACCAAATTTGCCTACGAGCAAATTTTATTGTGTATTCAATTAATACGGTATATGTAACTGCATTATATTTATGTTTACAATTATTTAAGTGTATTTTGCAATAATTTTATTACATTTAATTTTGAATTATCGTTACAATCTGGCAGTATGCCAAGCAGCCTGTCAAGTTTCTAAACTAAACGCTGTGCTTAGCATTATCTGTGGTAGACTATACAAAAAAAGAAAAAGTTTCTATTTAGTTTTTTAACAAAATTAATACAATACAACAATACATTATTGCACACCAACAAGATAAATATGACATGAGAAATCTTAAATTAAACAATGGTATACAATAGGCGATCTTATCGCTAAAGAGCGATTAATGTTCGTATTTAAGTTTTATAATATTACGGTGTATTGCTGCATAATATTGTTAATTGTTGTTTGTTTAATGATAGATGGTAAGATTCTGTATATATTTGTTTTATGTTTTAAGCTGATGGCCGATTTGCTAATGCTTATAGTAAATTAAAAAAATATGTACAGAAAAAAGTTGGTTGTCAACCGTTTAATGTTTATTTTTGTCTTAGGTATTTGTTATTTCCTCCCAAATGTGATGAAAAATATTGTGTGTATGGCGGGTAGTAAGGGGATTACAAACTCAGGACATTAAAAGCCCTCCGCCTTCGGCTTTGGGCTTCTAAGACCTTCGTTAGTAATCCCCTACTAACTACCCTTATGACACAATATACTATAGCCCCCGACGAAAAAAGAGGGGTATTTGGGAGGGGTATCTGTGTGTCTGTGTGTTTGTCTGTGGCATCGTAGCTCCCAAACGCGGGCCAAATTTGTATGCTTGTCTGTCGAAATGGATCTTAGCTATGTTTGTTGAAAATAACCACAGCCGTTTGCAAGATATTCCAGTTTGATTGGAACAAGTGACATAATCTCGGCCAATATTGAAGCTAAGAATTCCAAATTTTGTGGTTATGGTCAGGTTTAGTAGTATCTTTGTACTACTCATTAAATGAGTTTCTAATAATGCGCGTTATAATATTAAGGTTGAAACATTTGCTTATGGAGGCCTTCATACTTTTGCTCATAATAATATGAAAACGTTTGCTCATGAAAATATTAAAACATTCGCTCATAAAATCTTGTGTATGTAGTGTAACATGTATAGCGACACGCACCGCGAAATTACTCACCTATGCTCCGCGCGTCGCTGCCAAAACGGATTGTTTTACGCTAGGTGCACTGCTCCGCCTTCCGCATTTGTTCGCTCTTTCAGGCAATTTTCTGATTAATGCATTAGTCGCAAATAAAGTTAGTATATTTTGCATGTGGCTAAAGTTTCTCGCATTGTCAGGGAGCGACGTATCGGGCGGCGCAGGCTCGAGCGGCAGCGCACTGGCGCACGTGTGCTGGCACCGCGTCACGTCGCTCACGCGGGACCATCTCCACACCGCCATGCGGGTAAATATTACTTAAACATTTGTATAGCAATATTAACATTTGTATTTATATATATTAACATAGTCAAAAAGTATCCGAAAAATAGCTCGCGTGATTTGTGCACAACCCCATATGCGTTGTTAAAGTTGAAAACAATAGTGCAGTAAAGTGGCACTTTCCACAGTCTACTTGTTTGGAAACGCTCTTTTCAAGTACATGCATTGCAAATATCTTATAAACCTTATGGTTTAACCATAATTTTATTGAGATAATTAGCTTAACTTTGTTTTCAATTTTGGAATTACCACATTTATTATTATTAGGGCTTGCGGTAGTGTCCGTGTCTCGTGTACCCGTAGCCGGATTAGACATGTGCGCCGGTCGCAGAATGCTCGGCGGCGGCGTCTGTCAAAAAATCGGCGGCGGCGGCGTGAAATCGGCGTGAAATCGGCGTCAGGGTTAGGTGAATGAAAAAACATATTGATGGGTATGTTTTATTGGATTTGAGAGAAAATCAGTTAAATACGTGGTATAAAAACATTTTAAAAATCAAATCAAAGTCAGAATAATAATGTTGTATGTAAGATCAATAACTTCTAAGTAACAAAATTAAATATTCCCTTAAATATCAACGTTCTAAATATTAAATTACACGTGAAACATCACATCAAAATATATAACATTTTTTTTTCTAAAATAGTGTCAGACCACGCTAACTCAAACCATACAAAGTGAGTCAGTTTGTATGGTTTGACAGTTCATTAAGTTCATTTGCTGTGCAGAGTTAGCGTGGTCTGATCTGAGTATAATCAAATCACAGTTTACGTTATATCAACAATTTGTATATAATCAACAATTAGTTTAAATCGAAGTATTTTTGGTAAAATCGTAAAGTTATTATAATAATAAATACCATAAAATGGGACGCTTTTATGCAAAAGGGTTCACTTTGTTGATAAGGACGCACTGTCAGGATTTTTTTTATTATTATTTGTATAAAGATGGACTCTAGTAATAAATGACAAAGTGGACGTTATTCTTTTGGTTGAAAACTTCAGAAATAAGTTTTTGTTTTGCTTAACTTCTGAAAAACTTTATTAAATTGCGTCTTTCTGCTAAAATGAGATTGTCCAATGAGTTATTATTTAACCAAGCGTGGTAATAAATGCAGTAATGATTTCATAGTTAATACCATGTTAGTGTTATAATTTCTTACTAAACTGAGTTAGTTGCACATAGACCTATTAATTCTAATACTATGTGTAATAAACAGAGTTTTAATAGAGGTAAAATAAATACCACATGGTAATCTACTTTTGTACTTTACTTACCGTCCAAAATAGCTGTCCGGGTCTTCTTTTTGTGCATTTGCCAAACAGGGTATGCAAAACACCTGCTTAGGAGACACACTCCGTCTCTTCCCATCTTGTTCTACCATAAGATTCCCGAAATGCTTCCAGCAGTAGCTTGGTTTGGCTTTACAATGCAAATGGTTTATTTTTAAACATTTTACTTTTAATTTATGAATGTCTGATGATCCGTCTTCACTTTGTTCATCGCTCATAATGAATTTAAAATAAACGTCACATACACCAGAAACTAAAACTGTAATCTACCGCGCACACGCAACACAAACTGACTAATGAGTTACCCCGCTTAATAATATTTTTTCTAGTGTTTAAGGGATTACACCTGACCTGAGTGAGCGGTGGGGGTAAGGATGTGGGCATGCAGCACAACAGTGCCACAATAAAAATAACCCTTATTGTTTTCCGACTTTTACAGATAACAAGTATTAAAAAAAACATGAACACCACGATTTTGAGGGGCAATGCAACTCCATTTTACAATTACCTACCGAGATTTTTAATCGTACATACACAAAAACCCGTAACATCGGACATTTGGCGTAAATCACTTTTTTTTCTTAAATTATTAAAAAAAAACACGCTTTATTTTCTATTCACATAAAAAGTGTCCCGAACACTTATTGAAAACCCCCCCGGACGTCCTCCAGATGGCCTTCAAACTAGGACTATTCTGGGAAAAACCGGCAGCCCTACTCGTACAGAAAATAAATATCATATCATCTATTTATAAAGTACAGGACAGGTTACATTATTTAAATCCGCATAAATACAAATTACTGAAGGTCACGCCGATTTCACGCCGATCATTCATCGGCGGCGGCGGCGTGTCAAAAACGGCGGCGGCGGCGCCGCGCCGCGGCGGCGCACATGTCTAAGCCGGATCTACGTTGCCGAGTAACACGGCCGCGGAGATCTGGACCGTCCGGCACGTGTAATTAGGATATTAAGATACGTAGCTCCGTGTTACACGGAGATGCGTTTCTTAAGTGACTTAATTACAGGCGGATCCGATACGTCCGTGACGTTTTCGGTTTGACACAAGCTTTCATTCAATACCCGAGCGGAGCCGAGATCCGCTGATCCGTAGCCGAACGCAGCACTTAGCCGGTGCTAAGAACACAGAGCTACGGTTCCGCGTATAACACGGATATCAGAAGCCCTAATTATTATTATAATGAATATTGATATTGAGATTAAATATACAACATTGACGCGACGTTGCAGGTAGGGGAGCGCGTAATATTTTTTGATTTGAGCTACCGCGACGTTAGATAAATAAAAACTTTATTAATGATATTTAGTCGTGGTAGCTCGAAAGTCAGAGCACTACTGTGGATTAGTAGAGGTCGTAGGTTCGATTCGCATCTGCAATGCAGTGGATTGCGCAATATTTTGAATTTATATTGAACTCCGTATAAAAACAAAAAAACATAATTGTATTGTTTATTTCTACGTGCAGAGTCAAATGTCGGGCTACCTGCTGCGCAAGTTCAAGAACTCTCACGGCTGGCAGAAGCTGTGGGTAGTGTTCGCGGCATTCACATTGTTCTTCTACAAGAGCTGGCACGACGAGGCGCCGCTCGCGTCGCTCCCGCTGCTGGGGTGAGTAGCTTCCCCTATTACTGTTACCACGACCACGCCACACACAACTGATCATTTTTGATAAACAAAGCCTTAGTGTGTCATCGCGTCGCTGCGGGTCCTTGATAAATGAATGATAAAGCCACTGACACTCTCACAGTCGCATACTTGTCAAAACGTGACGGGGGTTTTGTCATTTATTTATCCCGCGATAAACGCAACCATCAGTAGCAGACTTAAATACTCTTAACTAATTGCCAGTCGAACTTAGAACCGAAAAGAATCTAGCAGTCGGTGTTGGCGAGTTGCAGCTCGGAACTCTTACAAGTTTCGAAGTATCAATGAAGTTTTTCAAGCATTCATACTTATTAGTCTACGTCAATTGAAAAGTCACAATATAAGGTGAATAATAGACATGTTGACTAATTTTTTTTGAGGATGTCAATCGATTCTATTTTTTATTGTGATCAAATGTCTATATGGGACTGACTACACTTAAACTGCTCTAAAAGTCAGAAATTACCGTCAAAGTTCTACATTCCTACGTAGCGCTAAAAACGCTCCATACAAGCTAGTGACGTCACAGGCCGGTATAGGTACCAATAATTGTATGGAGAGATTAAGAAATTTGCCATTTTCACCGTGAAAAAGTGCGTTTAAGTTCATGGTTGTCATACAATTATTGTTTTGTAAAATTATGAGGATTCTGAAAATATTTTCAAGCTCTTTTGGATTAAAAAAAAAATATCATAAAATTTGCGTACATTTGAAGTCAGATATGTATTTCCAAAAATAAAATATTTTTCTGGATTTTTTTCTTTGTTTCGTGATATACATAGCTAATTTTATTCATATAACTACAGTACGCTGTAGAATTCAACATCAGTCAACATGTCTATTGCTTTATAATCGAACCTAACCTAAATCTTATAATTGAAGGGTGTAGTTAGATTCTCCATACCTACTACAACTATCATTTATATAATTTATCTAACAAGGTATTCAATAAGGACTAAATTATTGTATACTTAATGTGTTTATGATTATAAAATTTAACTTATGTAAATAGGTTTGTCCTTTTCAGAGTTCCGTACCCAAAGGGTAAAAACGGGACTCTATTACTAAGATTCCGCTGTCCGTCTGTCTGTCACGTAAAGTAAATATTTAAGTGGGGCTCCCAAAATAACCGCAGTTTTGCAGTTTTTTGCTCGATACAGTCACCGGGCTGTATCTCATGAACAGTGAGAGTGACACAGTTGGCATGTTCACAGATGATATATTTCCGTTGCCCTTATAACAACAAATACAGAAAATAAACAAAAGTAAAATTATTTAGTTTGTACGGGACCCTCAGTGCGCAAGTCCAACTCGCACTTTTTTATGTCATTTTGTCAAATATAATGTCTTAGTCTATAGTTATTATTACTGTAAAATAAGTTATTATTTAATAGATATCTTATCTTTGTCTGATTGCAGGTACACCGTTGGAGCCCCGTCTGAGAAAGATGCCATTTATAAAGACTTTGTATTCAAGCTCCAATTTAAAAACCACGTATACTTCTTCAGAGCCGACAGTCAGTTCACGTATAACAGGTAGTCACTACCTTTATTTTTCATTAAAATCGATTTAGTTTAATGTTAAATAAACCGTATATGGGCAATGTTTACATGTAATTGTTTTTTTTTTACAGTTGGAACGAAGTCTTGAAAACAGCGATGGTGCAACCCGAATGAAGGATAAAACGGGAGCAATCGACATTGATGAAATATTACAAGACGGTGCCATAAGGATACCTACCTTAGATGTCAATCTTGCCTGTGTAACGGTTGTCTATATTAATGAAGATCAAAGATTGAAGTCACAAAATAATTCGAAGTGCCTGAAAATATATACATAGTGCTAGTAAATATTTATTGTTAAATATCATATCGTGGTCAGTAAGCTGTCTCGTTAATTGCAAATAATGCTATCCTATTTATTGAGTGACTCGTAGATTCAGGATTTTGTATTATTTATGGGTTAGTATCAAGTGGTTAAGAACGCAACGTCTACGGCATCAACTCACCTAACAATCATTTGGTTAAGTTCGCAGATAGTCGTAATTGGCCTATGAAGCAACTCGTCTAAAATCAACCGGACAAATAAGTGGTTTGTCCGATATGTATAAGCTACTTGTCTTAGATCTAGACAAATTCGCAAATTGGTTAAAAAGTTTAACTCTTAAAAGAGGTTTGTTGTCTGGGATTGACAAACAACTTATGGAAGGAAACTCGCGTAATATTAGAAGTACATTTGGATAGATATAATACTATTTATGGCATACCTCGACAAGAACGAAATACAAACACAAAAAACTTAAATTGTAATAGAGGTATATAACAGGCGGTCTCATCGCAAGAGAGCGATCTCTTCCAGACACCCTTTGGGTCATTTTAAAGACCTTTGCTTTCTTTGCGTTTTTGCATTTTGCCCTAACTCTTTGCTCAATTAAAGAACGTCTGCAGCATGATTTTAAAGATCACAATATCTTAACTTTCATATACGTTGTAAGTAGTCAAAGTTTCATGTACGTAGTGGCCTAGAAATCAAATTATACTCCATCCGGATAGGGATTTAACTAAATGTAAACAAACCTTGGCTGTCAAAGTTGACATATTCAGGTGTATTCAACATTTTATCAATTGTTAAATTTGAATTCTTACTTTCGATTACCTATACTTTTGGTGGTCAGACTCTGATCAAGGTTCGGCAAAGCAGAAAAATAATTAAATGGCCTTTGCCAAGTCATATACGTAAAAGAAATGTATACACAAATAATAAATATTATGTATGAATAGACATTCAATATTTTAAATGTATTTTTTCTGTAATGCTCACAAACACTAACGCAGGTAGGTATGTAAACTACACGTTACGTTATATCTAAAAAAAATAGTACGTTAAAGAGTTACATTTTTTTACCTTTGGGGCAAACTATTATTAAATAAAAGAGTTCAGTAACGGTAATCACAGTTTAATTAGAACTGTCACTATTGCTGTCTTATTTTGATGATACCGAAGATGATGAGGAAGCATCACCAACATTAATAATGAACCGTTCTTCTGTGTCATCCATCCGAGCTAGCCCGGCTTGTACCTGGTACAGGTTCGTTCATTTTCAGCAGAAAAACAATAACTAACACATTAATAACAACTAATTGATAATACTAATAATGAACAGAACAAATGAAATAACAATATGATCAATAACAAAACAAACTAACCAGAAAATGAACGCAAGGGAAAATCCCGACACGAGAAGTGTCAAGTGTCATGTTATTTGAAAAAAAAGGTTGCAGATTCCTAGGTTTTTAGGTTCTTTATTGTGGACAATTTGTAAAATATTTGGTGGCATGTTGAAATTATTATTAAGATAATGTACTTAAGGAATAATTACGTAGTCTTGATTGGGTATCGTATAGTTTATTCTATAACCTGATATATTAAAGCAAAATAAATATTATATTTTTTATTTAAGTAATATTGTTAAATACAAAATTTACCAATCAATATCGGCCTAATAAAGCACCAAATTTATGGTTTGTTTACATTTAGTTAAATACCTATCCGGATAGAGTATAGTTGACTGTGCGTTGGATTTAAGACGAGCTGCTTCGTAGGTGACCAGCTAAGTCGATCACGTGCATTTTAGACGGATTGCTTTATCGGCAACCAGCTATTTACACCACATGCCTTTAAAACGAGTTGATAATATGGCAGTAGACGAAATAATTTTGTGACGAGTTGCTTTATAGACCAATTACGAATTCGACTATTTGCAAATTTACCCAAATGATTTTTAGGCGAGTTGAAATTACACATCAACCACTTGCGTTTTTGACCACTTGATACAAACCCTTATTTATTTATATTCTTATGTGCAAATCCGTGAGGCCTAATGATTTCATGTCCTATGTATAGTTTTTGCACACTTATTTCAATTAAATTTGAATCATTCAAGAAAATCTGAAAATCTCATTTGTATGTGATGCTCATTTTGATTGTAGAATAAAGTTAAGTATACATTATTCTCTAAGCAACGTGATAATTATACCATTGCCAATTTTATATACGAATGTCTATTTATCGGTGCTTCTACAAATGCTGCCTAAGACTCACAATTGTTTTTGAATGCATCACATTATTTATTAAGTTAACATTTTCACATCACATCGGCTATGTAGCAATTCTAGTTTTGTTAAGGATGATTAGCATAGTAGAGCTCTATCGCTTTGTTAAACCGAACGGGCTAACTGTCTAATATAAATCACATCTTAGAAAATTAAGTAAAGTAAATTATTTATGTATGGCTAATACGCGTACAATAAATATAAGTAATAGTAAATATGGAATCACTATGTAACGTAGTTTCTGTTAGGGTGGTATTTCACTTATTACCTTTGTCCAATGTGCATTTGATCAAAGAAATTTTGTGACTTCATCAAATTTACTGGAAACACCAATATTTGAACAAAATATTACGCATGACATTTAATTCACAATGCTATAAAAACTAGAAATTTGATTAAATATGGGCTATAAAAAGTGGACAAAGATAAAAAAAATGGATAAGTGGAATACCACCCTCATCATTCACCTATCATTATTTAGTCTGTAGTATGTACTTTTGGCATGCATAATAAAAATACACGTTTTCGACCTTGGGCGTTATCAGCCAATGTGTTAAATAGAAAGATTTTTTTTTTTACATCTTCACTACGGTTGATTTTATGGCAAAAGTGTATATATGAGAAGAATTTTAAAATAAATTCGCTTAGAACGAGTCTTCATACAACAGATTTGCAAAATATGAAGCCCCTTTTGGTTTTACGAGTGCGTGTCTAATGTCACAATACTGTGCCTAGCGGAGTAGTACATTACTGCAGACGCCGGGACATAAGGGCTTGCCGGCTGAGTAGGTATAGACAGACAGATAGTGATAAGAAGCCGGCAAGCCCATTTCACGGCTAAGGCATATATAGTGCTTTTCTCAAACATATGCAATGAAATAAAAAAAGGGTACAATTTAAATGCTCACCAAAATAGTTTTTATACCCCCAAAACTAAATACCAAATAAATTGAATTGCCTCCATTTAATATAAATTCTCTCTAAACAGTGCTCCCCAAAAAATATCTTTTTGCTTCCCAAAATGGATGTTTTGCTCACCAAAATGGATGTTTTGCTCACCAAATATTGTTTTCATAAATTAGTGTTTCAGCTAGGTAACCATCTAATCCTGATCACCTTTCAGAGCAGATCCGACTCGGCCGGGTTAGGTTAGGTTAGTTTTTTTTTTTATATCCCTAAAAAACGATGATTTTATAGGATGTAAGAAAAAGAATTATTTGCTTTATTTATAGAATAGTTTGGGGTACACTATTTGGTGAGCATTCATCCGTTTTGGTGAGCAAAACATCCATTTTGGTGAGCATTAAGAATTTATTGGTAGTAATTTATCAATATATTTGGTAGGCGTTTAATCATATTTGGTAGGCGTTTAAAATTATTTGTTTTATTTATAGAATAGTTTGGGGTACACTATTTGGTGAGCATTCATCCGTTTTGGTGAGCATTATGAATTTATTGGTAGTAATATATCAATATATTTGGTAGGCGTTTAATCTTATTTGGTAGGCGTTTAAACCTAAGCCATAAAAAAATACACCACTCAAAAGAACATAATTCAGCTCTTCAGCCAGTTCATGAACACAGACGCCATGATAAAAAAAATAATAATTTAAATTTTCCCTCCAATCACTCCATATTTTTTTCCTTTCGGAAGTGATCCACGTTTGTACTGTTCGAATATTAGGGCCATTATACACAACCTGATAATAAGAATCTTAATTTCTATTATAAATAAAATAAAGGCAGGGGATTTTTAATATTGTCTATGGTCTCTGGTGACTTACATATAGACAGTAAAGCCTGACCAGAAATATATGAGGATGCGCCATATTGCGGAATTTCACTGGAACTAATTTCTCACAATGGCAATGATTTTATGATGGTTTGTCAACAATGTCAATGTCATTCGTGGTGATTTCTTTTATTTAAAAATATCCAAAGAAAATGCCGAAAACCATTCACAGTCGTGTACGTCATATTATAAATAAAGTGTACACGTGTTTACAACACAAAAAACAGTCAGGAAAAGAGTGCATTCCATTAAATGAGATTACGAGGTTACCATAGGAACTGACTTGGTATTTAAACTAATGTCATTACAGTGCGGTTGCGATTGGTTGCAAAATTGTTGCCATATAAATCTTATAATAGCGCCCTCTTGACAATCCTCATATATTTCTGGTCAGGCTTTATCTACCTTTTTTTATAACTGAGTAATATTTTGAAACGTAACACATTTTATTTTGGCTTTACGATTATAATCCCGGGAGTAAGTAATTTTCATATTAATTATATTATATATATATATATATATATATAAACGTTACGAAGTCCCGGGAAATTGCACATCTTAATCCGAACACTGGCGATGATATTTCAACCTAAGAAAACGGGGCGACACTACAGTATTGCCACTGTTTATGTATAATTTCTACTCTTTTATTTCGTACTGTACCCCTAACTGTAGTATTTTTCGTTCAGGTATGAAGGATTTTCGATATACTTACGTGTTTTGCCATGATTTTGTCGGCAAGTTATCCGAATTTTCAAAATCTGACTGACTCGTAGGCACCAGATGCCTCCTGGCACCAAAGTGCAGCCCTTTTCAACAGTTTTAAAATAAAAATAAAAAATGTCACCATCTTTATATTTTATTTATGCCACTCGATTGGTTACGAGGATCCTTGGTCGAACCCCGCGTGTCTCCAACGGTTCTCAAAAAATAGGAGGACACTAAATACATTTTTTTGGGAAGGAAAAATAGTATGGATTAGTATGGATATCCTAATTTTTAGTAAAACCTGGACACTTTCAAAATCCCGATTTCTGATGAATAAACAGGAGATTGAAACATCTACAACGTGTTTTTATACAATTGCTTTAACTTCGACATAGTGCTTGGAACATTAACGTAAACTCATCCCTTAAACCGTTTAATGATATTCGAAAAATATTTTTTTTTGGTATCCCATACAAAGTAATTAATTATTTAATTGGTGGCTATTGTAAAAGGTCCTTTTGAGTTAGGCAATAGTTAGAGTCAACTTGTTGTCATTTTAACGTCACTGATAAAACTTCATCGATGACAGAATTGAGAGCTCGTTAAAAACTTTAGCTAGGTGGAATGCGTGTGGATGGTCTTGGGTTCAAACCCCGGTAAAGAATTTTCTTTTTGTATTTATTTTTGTTCATTGGCAGTGAAAGTTAAATTTTTTGTGCTTATTTTTTATTTCAGAACAATTTTTGCGATGTGTTTAATCCATTTTAATTTTAATTCACTTTATTTAAATTCTTTCGGGTTATGGTATAGTCACAAATGAAACTAATTAAGTTTAAGTATAAACATTTAATTACATAAACAATATTGGCCTAATAAAATAAAATGATCTCCTCATCAGTATTTAACACTCAATATTTTTTATTTAAACCAAAATAATAATTTACTACAACTTGTTTTCAAAGTGCCCGCCATTATTTTCTAAACAAATATTCAACCGAAATCATATCTCGCGATTTAGTTTGACAGGAGTGGCACGCATGGCATCGGCTTCTTCCTGAATTCGTTGCAGTAGGTCTTCCCTCGAAGCCACAGGTTTGGAGTAGACTTTTCTTTTAAAGTACCCCAGACATTAAAGTCTAAGGGTGTTCGGTCCGGAGATCTGCATGGCGGGCTACGCAAGAGTTTGACTGCCGCGTGTCTAATCCAACGCCCAGCAAAGTGCACATCCAAATACTGTCTAAAACGGCCAGCAAAATGTGCGGGTGCTTCGTCATGCTGGATCCAGTGTGTCCGCAGTGTTTCCAATGGAATATCATCGAAATAATCCAAATTATGCAAGTTCTTATTGGGATATCGACGTCGGTACTCCCTTGCTGCTTCCGCCGCATATCCATTGCAGAAACCGTAAACAAAGTGCATATTGGCTTCTTCTTCGGCCGTATAATTTATCCGTGGCATCACAAAGCAAGTGAACACAATTATTTCATTAAAAATTAAGTAAATAACAACAATAATAAATTACTATTGTCAATTTGACGTGACACATGCGAGTCAAGTGAGAGCAAAATAAAAAAGAACTTATTGATTTAGACCTTGTCGTACATAAGGAACACTGAAAACTCTTTACATACGAACCAGCAGATAATAGTCTTTGGTTATAAGAAGATTTTACACTGGTTAAACTGAGATTAGTGATTAAATTTGAATATTAAATAATTTGAAAACGGTGCGAGTTAGGAACTTGGTTTCTTTGAGAAATTGACTCAATAAGACGTAAAGAATTACCCCAAAGTTAAAGCAATTGAAAAAGTACACCCTGTATATAGGTGTATAGTTAAGTAAAATTAACTAACGTGGCAGATTTTTGGATAAGACATGTTTGTAAGTGCTCACTCAGTCCACGCATTATACGTAAGTTAAAAATGTAAATATTTGTAGTATCTAGGAAACTATAAAGTAGTTCAAATTTTAGTAAAAAAAATACTAAATATCCACCATCTCATATTTTATATTCTTTGTCTGTTTTTAAACATATTAAAATTATTTTCTTTTCTAATGTAGGTAAATGTATCATGTAGGTTGACCACACTTCATATTATTATGGACATATCTGAAATAAATTTTAAATGAAAACATTTTTTGACTTAATCTGTCTTTTTTATTGAAGTAGGAAATAGAATAATAATATTTTTTACCCGGGAAAGCAAAAAGGAGGTTAATGAAATTTACAAAAATATTATTAACGGGTATGTAAGTCTAGACACGCGGCAGCGTGTCCAGCCAAGTTCACCTCAGGAACTGGCGAGCAGCAGCCGTGTGCTATATTACACGAACCGTTTGCAGCCACTTTTGACCCCATCCCATTAATAATATTTTTGTAAATTTCATTAACCTCCTTTTTACTTTCCCGGGTAAAATATGTTACTATTCTATTGCCTACTTCAATAGAAGGCCTGATTAAGTAAAAAAAATAGTTTTCTTTTAAAATGTATTTCGGATAGGACCATAGTAATATGAAGTGCGGTCAACCTACATGATACATTTACATTAGAAAAAATAAATTTGAATATCTTTAAAAACAGACAATGAATATAAAATATTAGATGGTGGATATTTAGTATTTTTTTTACTAAAAGTTGAACTACTTTATAGTTTCGTAGATACTACAAATATTAAGATATTTTCATTTTTTACTTACGGGCGAATATACAAAACTTGGGTAACTTTTCGGGATATTTTGTTTATGACAGTTTTTTAATCAAAATGCTACAAATTCGGGTATATAAGATAGGTAATGTAATGAATATATTGCTCGAGATTGGGCCAGTCACTTTTTTAAGTAGAACCGGAGAAATTTCGGTTTTTCTGAATTTGACTGCCAGGGGACTGACGAGGCTGACAAAGTACTGACAAAACACACAACTTCATAACATATGTTTGATATTTATTAAAATTTTAAAATAAATCTCTTAGGAACTATTATCTATTTGCCACAGACGTCCACTGCTGAACATGGGCCTCCCCCATGACTCGCCACAAAGTGCGATCTCGTGCAGACCGCATTCATTGATTCCCCGCTACCCTCACGAGATCATCCGTCCATCTAGTCGGGGGCCTTCCCACGATGCGCTTTTCTATACGTGGTCGCCACTCTAGGACTTTGCTGCTCCAACGGCCGTCCATTTACCGGGCTACATGGCCTGCCCATTGCCACTTCAACCGTGCAATCCTGTGTGCTATGTCGGTTAGCTTGGTTCTTCTGCGGATATCCTTATTTCTGATTCTTGCGCGCACAGAAACTTCGAGCATAGCCCTTATTGAAGAACTACAGGTCCATCTCACTGCTGAGCCATGTTTATCAGCTGTTCTCCAGAGTCATTACAAATCGTCTCGCGCACAGACGATTTCCAACCTCCCGAACAATCCGGATTCCGAAAAGCTTTAGCATCACCATAAATCAAATTCATACGCTGCGGTAGGTCGTACAGAAGACAAAGGGGTATAACCGGCCACTATGCTGAGCGTTTGTGAACTATGAAAAAGCCTTTGATTCGATCGAGACATGGGCTGTGCTTCAATCTCTCCAGCGGTGCCGTATCGACTATCGATACATCAAAGTGCTGATGTGTTTGTACAGAAACGCCACCATGTCAGTCCGAATCCAAGACCAGAGCCTATCCAACTGCAGCGAGGAGTAACAGACAGGGAGACGTAATTTCTCGAAAACTGTTTACTGCTACACTGGAATATGCTTTCAAGCTACTGGATTGGAACGGACTTGGCATCAACATTAACGGCGAGTACCTCACTCACCTTCGATTTGCAGACGATAGAAACTATTTTTAGTCTTATTCTTATGTTTTTAGTCTTATTCTTAGTCTTCAATCACTAAAGAAATAATTGAATTTAACATGTAATACTGTGAGAAATATCTATCTCCACCATTCAAACAGCTTTTTAATTGGCTTTACTGCTTTGATGTAGTTTAACAGTATACATTTTCTAAGTAAGTATCCTGTTTTTTTATAAGTCACTGCTTTTTTGGTATTCTTCATAATTTGTATTTATTGTAGCTTGTTCGAACTTTTTTATCGCTGTATGTAGTTTTCTTTTAATTTAATTTAAATAACTTCTCCGAAAAGGCCCTTCTTCTCTGTTTCCTTCCTTTCCTTTTAGTAATATCTTCACTCCTTTCTCCAATTCTGGTTTATGGAGTTTCTTCCACAGATTTTACAACTTACTTAGACTGCCTTTTGACTCTTCTATATTTTGGACGATGATTTTTCAGCCTAGTTCTCAGTTTTGAAACCATTACTTGGTTTAATATTTTTTAATCGCCTATTTCTGGACTTTTTCTGTCTTTCGCTTCATTTAATCTTTGGTCATCGTTTATAATAGGTCTTTGTTCACCATCTATTGATTATGCTTCGTGGTCAGTAGTTCTGATGAACAAAGATATTAAGTATTCAGAAGTAGTTTTTTTTTTGCTCTCAAGGTGTTATTTCCCTTACAAACGTCTTTGCCCCTGTTCCTTTTATTTTAAGAGGCGGCACGATGGTTTAAACTGAAAAAAGTAAAAAAATACAGCTTCAACACGCTAAAAATGTCAGTACCCTGAAAACCCGTCAGTCCTTTGACGCAATATCACACAAAGGACTGACGCCAACGGACTGATGAAAAAGACATGAATTTGAGGTTATCTTTAGAATAAACATTTATTTTGATATTTTTGAATATCAACTAGCTACATTTTAACAAAACAAAGTTGACTGTGTATAAATTCAAGTATAACACAGATTTACAAGGAAATAACGACTTACCATAGGACTGACTTTTTGACTGGATCGGCACGTGTTCATTACATGACAACCACAAATCTGGTACTGGTTCAGTAAGAGTGGCCGTAAAATGGCTCGACCTGCAGCTTACTTTACTATCAAACTTGAAATTTAACGTGGATTTGAATTTGAGTCGCCGATATTTAGCGCAAAATTCCGATTCGAACAACAGACAGCGGACTGACGAATAAATCTGAACACAAAGTTTCTTATTTTTTTTACAACAACAGTGAGAATATTATATTATGAAAGTAGTGATATACATTATTAAATACATCATAGATTGTATTGAAAAAGTAAGTTTTCTTACATTAGAGGTAATATTTAATACACAGCCATTTGATTGCCCACTTTTGAGGTTGTGACATGCCAAAGTACTGACGTTTTAAGGACAAATTGTGGAGTTTCACAAATTTGTATTTAAAATGAATAGCTGAAATTGGGTGACCAAATAAAAGGCTTTTAGTAGTATTAAAATAAAATTAAAAACATAAACAAAATATAACAAAACATAATTTTACTGCCCTATGACATCGAGTTACCCAATTTGTGTAGAATCACCCTTACGTATAATGTGTGAACTGAGTGAGCACTTACAAACATGTATTATCCAAAAATCTGCCAAGTTAGCGGTTTGTTTTGTATTTTACAAATTCCCATATTACTTTTACTTAACTATACACATATACAGAAGTTTCAATCTTCTGTTTTTTCATCTGAAATCGGGATTTCGAAAGTGTGCGGATTGAGTGAGCATACGAAATTATTTGTAAAACTTAAATACGTTACCAGGTGATCTACAAATTATTACCTACCTTAAGCATAGGTTTTACTAAAAATTAGGATATAAATATTATTTGTTAAATAAACACATTCACAGATTACGTTGGTAGTTTGTGAGAAACTGAGAACTGAGTGAGCACACGTTAATGAATGTATTATTTTTATTTATCGTTTTACAAATTCATCAATTAGTTTTACAATTGTTTTATAACTTTTACTAAATGATCAGCACAGTTTTTTTTTTCATTTTTGAAGGGTGCTCACTCAATCCACACGAACACATTACATTTGCCTGCGCCGATGTAGAGGTAGCATGGAGAACGATGCGACCCTGCATAGCAGAAGTGCCGCATTGTCGATAAGTAGGTAAATCTTTAATATAAATGTCGATAATGGCTTTGTATTTAACAATACAATTGTTTGGTTTCTGTTCACTGAGGAAGGTAGCAGGATCTACGGTTCTGACATCATAGGGCCTGGCCACATCACCACAGCACGGCGCCGTCACCTCGGAACGGCGCGGCGTCGTGGATTTTTACGGTGGTTTTATATACGCTGACACCGTAATAATCCACGGCGCCGCACCGTTTCACACTGACGGCGCCGTGCCGTGGTGATGTGGCCAGGTCCATAGGTTGCATTTTTTTAAATTTTATTTTATTATGTATACATTCCTGCTGGTTGCGACGATGCAGATTCAATCAACGGTTAATATGGCACAAAGCTTGTCCAGAAACCAAAGAATTATTTCTTACAAAACCATTGCGTTTCATACTATGGGTTTAACCTAAAAATAGTAAATCTTCTACGTACAGTACTAACGCGTGCCACCATAACGCTATCACGAACAGCCATAATAATCATTATTTAGTCATTCTTATTGTTAGTAAGCCCGAAACTTATGCCTCATGACGTCATGACAATGACACTAGTGAAAAAATTTAATGAATTACGAGTATAGGGGCATTACGGTCGTTTGTCATTTGTGCCGGTTTGACACAAGCTATAGGATTCGTAACGAATTATATGCTGTCGTATAAATTGTATGAGGTATGTCATTAAGCAAATTTTACTTTATTTTGATCAAGTTGTAAATAAGTTGTAAATATTTGTCGAATTAATCAGAAATAAAACATTTCAAAACCCTGTTTGATATTTTATTTCAAGTATATATTTTCTTCTAAAATAATTAATTAATAATGTAATTTAAATAGTTATATGACATACAATTACACTTCCAAGTAATAAATACAAACTTTAATATTAAACAATTATAGTAGTTAAGTTAATTTATAAAAAAATGTTCAAAACATATTTCTAATACTTATACTAATTAACATAATTTTGTCTTAAAATGCGTAAACTGAGATCAAGTCATTACGGTAAATTATTTAACAAAAAGGTAAAACTACACGGCGAGATGTTTATTCTTAACACTCCTACTTCACGGAACAATAAATTCACATATAGGTATATATATGTGTATATAATATATGTAAAACAAATGCGAGTCTATTTTTGTGTATTATGGTGTAGGTACAGTACGATTAAAATCAGTTAACGATTCGGCTTTTACCCCTCTCGCACGCTCTTATTAAAATCGCATAAGTACGAGCAAGATAGATATACAATCCGAATCGTTAACTGATTTTAATCATATTGTAACTGTTTTCTTTCTTTGGCATTTTGACGCCGCGATTGGCGCAGTTTGTAGTGCAGCTGCCTACTGAGCCGGCGGTTCTGGATTCGAAACCTGGTAAGAGCGAATATTTGTGTACTTGACTATTTGTTCCTGGGTCATGGATGTTATCTCTATATGTATTTATATAAAATCGTATGAATCCCACTAAAATAATGGAACGTCCGCAACTTGATTAGAGACTTTCAACGCAACGCGTCTCGAAATACATCTGTTACAGATAAATGATAACAAAATGAGAGAGTTTAGTTAGATTTTATTAAATCCCCTAGACTTACGACCACTTTTCTGTAGAAGATACTGTAATTTTCGAGTTTCTCAACCAAACCAGAGCACGGATTCCATCTCTAAATCAGTTAATTTGGATTATGGTGATGATTTATCGGGTTGGGCAAGAATGGGGTTAAATTTTTTTTTCTACTCCATGGTCCACACCACCGTATCGTTAAATAGGTCTTTCAAAAGTTAAAAAGCTAGGTAAGTAAAGGTAAGCTCTTAAACTAGGTAATCGTACAAACCCACGTTTAGTATGCTTTCCAAAAAGGGAAAAGAAAAATTGCCCCCAGCGTTTTAGGGTCAAAACTATAATCAAACGATGCCTTTTATGGAGGTAATACCCTGCACAAAGTTTCATCCCTCTGTTACCCCCTGGGGGTGAAAAACACCCTATTAACCCCAAAACTGTTTTATTCATTTTTTCCTAAACTATGAAAGTGACGAATTTCAAATTTTGTACAAATATTAATGAGACTAAAAGCTATATTTAAAAAAAATATGACCATCCTAACCATATAAATTCTTGTAAAAAAAAAAAAAACAATCACCCTGTATCCTGTATAACAAGTTTGGCTCTTGGAACACACCATTTTTTTCCAAATATGAACCAATTCATATTCTACATCATACAAAACGTGTTTCATAGTTTAGGAAAAAATAAATAAAACAGTTTTGAGGTTAATCGGGTGCTTTTCACCCCCAGGGGGTAACAGAGGGATGAAACTTTGTGCAGGGTATTACCTCCATAAAAGGCATCGTTTGATTATAGGTAGTTCCGACCCAAAAACGCTGGGGGCAATTTTTCTTAGGCTATCCTGCTATACCTTTTATACATATAATCTAAAAATTAAAGTGACTGTTGTTTAGACGGCTAAATTTTGGAAGACATTTCATCTAAATTTATATTGTCTTTATAACTAAAAACCGACCCATAAATCAAGTAGTTTTCGAGTTTATTCTGGTCGGGCAGACACGGTTGGGGAGTTTTTTTTATGATATCATATCGATAATACCTTCTTGGTATATCAAGAATATAGAAGCATAATCTTATGAGCTAACCCAAAACTTCAAAAATTAATGTACATAGAAAGGTACATGTACATATACATTTTAACAGATGGATATATCAAAAGTTTATACAATACCGCTCAAAGGTTTAAGTTCATCCTGTGACACTATGTTTTCAAATTATATTACTTATATTCAGATATATATTACTAGTTCTTAAGTTTTGAATTTCAGAGGTTCATTAAAGCACTCATTAATAAAATAAATAACCCTTGATAAAATGTATACTTACTATTCCCGAATTTAATCAGATAGGACGATGTTTTCTATGTCGACATAAGATACTCTCTGGTTTTGGAAACCACTCAAAAAATGGTCGAAAGGCCGACCTCACCGCAGGGCTTTTATCGAAGCTCTGAAGAAGAAAGCTTCCACAGCATGAGACATTGCCTTAGAGTTTAAAGATTCTCAAACTGCACTTGGACAAAGTACATGCATGGTTATAAATAAAAATAGAAACAGGTATTAATTACATTTAAATATATCAAAAGTTTAATCGTAAACTGGAGACAGATTTATTTGCGTTTAGCAAAGGCCAACACACTCAAATTAGGTACCTACTCCCGAATTTTGTGAAGAACTCGTCGCCTCCCGAGATCACCCGAGAGTCGTATTAATGCTAGAAATCTTTATCCCATCAAAAACATAAATGTAAAATGAGAACCAAGTTCAATATCGCGTGCACTTCGCCGACAAAAGAATTGAGATCTGCAAGAGCGCCAAGTTCTTTGCCCTAAAATTTTTAGATACAAGGACATGCTACATACTCAATGCATTTATTTTACTTGGGGAGTAATTCAATATCAAGATTTGACTTGGCTAGTTTTCACAAACTAACTAAATTTTATAAAAGTAACATAGTCATAGTGATAGTTCATTATCAAGCTAACAGTATAAGTAACAAGACGTAAACTAACTTACGTACTTACCTTTACGAAAATAGGTTAATGATTTGATTGATTTTGATTTATAATATAAATTTATATTTTAAAACTAGCCAAGTCACGTCTTGATATTGAATTACACCCCAAGTAAAATAAATGCATTGAGTATGTAGCATGTCCTTGTATCTAAAAATTTTAGGGCAAAGAACTTGGCGCTCTTGCAGATCTCAATTCTTTTGTCGGCGAAGTGCACGCGATATTGAACTTGGTTCTCATTTTACATTTATGTTTTTGATGGGATATCATTACTTTTTGTACAGAAATTAATATGATGTGTAAATTACTTAATTATTATTTGTTAATTAGCTCTGTGTGCTAATCTAGTACATCTTTTGAAAGTTTTGAACAAACAAAGAATTTACCAAAACGGTTAGTACGTATTGGATTTTATGTGCATGTATGTGTAAGTGTGTGCGTGTGAGTGTATATGCTATTCTAGTATATCTTTCAAACAAAAAAAGAATTTTCCAAATCGGTTTATAAATGACAGAGTTCTGAGGCAACAACCATCAATAATAATAATAATTAAAAAAAACATAAAAAAATCACTGTTTTAGATTTTTATATGTATACACACACAATTACTAAGCTGGATGCCAAATTTCACCTTTCTAGGTCACTTGGAAGTGGGTTAGGTTTTTGATTACTAGTCAGTCAGTCAGTCAGTCAGTCAGTCAGTCAGTCAGTGCTAAAAATACCGTTTTTTGGACTTTAATATCTCAATAACTATTTAACCTATATTAATGAAATTTGGGGTTCTACTTGTTCTAAAGGATCTTAATACATAAGCCAAATTTCATTTTTTTATGTTAAATAGATTTGGAGTTATTGGGGGGTCAAAAGTGGCTCCAAACGGTTCGTGTAATATAACACACGGCTGCTGCTCGCCAGTTCCTGCGGTGAACTTGGCTGGACACGCTGCCGCGTGTCTAGATTAAGTAGGTATACATATACAAAACAAAAGGTATAAAAGCTGTGCGTCAACGCAGAAGTACGAAGGTTGGATTTTTTAACCTTACTAATACATCAAGTTAAGTACCTATACGGATTTGTAATGACATCATATGGTGAACCAAAACTTTTGACCGGTACCAACTATGTACACGTTTCATTTTTCATATTTATCTGACAAGGGCTCTAGATAATATTTAAGCAGCTGAAAATTTATAAATATTTGTACTATGACTATGATGTCGCCCAAAAAAGAAACAACAATACCTAATTGAACTTCATTTCAAGTTTAGAAACTCATCTTCAGGTACATTATATCTGATTATACTTTGAGCTTTTCACAAAAAAGAAAGGATACCTGCTATTAATGTTGTGCGTAGGTAATAGGTATCTAGCTATCTACGAGGGTTAATATATTATATGCCTACGTAGGGTACGCATTTATCCAGAATTTCGACCCAAATGTTATTTAAAATGGTTAAATAATTCTAGTAAGTTCTACAACACTCATTATACTCACGATTAACCTATTTAACTTTGAAACGATTGACATAAGTGAAATGAATTTCTTGAATGAGCAAGTACCTATTAGTTTCTCACTCAAAGCTACGATTGCTATTTCTGCTTAGTGATTTTCGCTAATAATGAACAGAAGAAATAAACCATACCTACTTGAAGAAGAAAACCGATACAAAATAAACTTATATTTTGTTGATTTAGAACATTATTTTTCAAATATTTACCAGTTAGTTTGTAGATATGCGTCTAAGGAACGCGTATGTTGTTTGTTAAACTTTTGTTGAATAGGTAAGCAAACTTAAAAATAAAATAATACAATACTGTATGGACATTCCGAAAAAAAAAATAGTTTTAGTTTAAGTATGGGCGTACCTACGTCAACCTCAACCTGTGATGAAGTATCCATCGTACTTCACTTCTCTGTTTATAATAGATGACAATTATTTTATATTAAATTAAGTATGTTTAAAAATATATCGCGAAGGTGTCGTCTAATAAAATTCTGATATGTTTGTATTTTTGATAATTTTTAAATTATGATTTATTACTAAAATAAATTCATGACTTAATAATTAAAAACTCAATTAAAACTAGATTATAAAAATAACAAGGTTCAAAAAACACCGCTCCCTGTCATTTCTGGTCCAAAGGTGCCCATAACGCTCGCAGCATTTCCACGTTGGATCGCAATGGACACCCTTTATACCAGAAATGACTCGGAGCGGGGGTCTTCCCCCTTTTGCCTGAGTCTACGGCCTACGTGGCGCACAAAACATTTTGCATCTGTCCCCCAACAACCCGCCGTCTCCACCGCAAAGGGAACAAAAATGTAGGTCGAACCTAGTGTGACATATTTCTGCCGTTTCAAGTCCGCCTGATATTCGGCTGCAGCTCCAGCCGTGCGGGTGGTACGATTCACGTAGGAGGCAGCGGAGGTGCTCACACACATAGCGTCCCACACTAAACAACGACCCCTTTCCCATGGTAATAAAGTTAGCCCATCGGGCAGTTTGCCGTCTGTACGACTTAGACCCGGTGGCTCCAGCACGGATGGAACGCCAGCTGACCTAAGCGCCCTCGTTCAGTGCGTGGTGACGCGGGTGCCTACCAGTACATCGACGGCAACTCATTGCATGGTAGCCGCCAGAACCCACCATGGTACCGCAAATGCACAAATGAGGTTGACATACATTGCAGCCCAGGCGGAGAGCAACGCACACACGCAGTGAGTCCCCTTCGAGTAAAGTGCCCAATTGAGGCGAAGGTAGCGCGTGCAGCCAAGCTCCTGATTCTGACTGTGAAGCAGCCAGAAGTCATGCTCGGTCTGCACCCACGGCATTATTGAGAAGTCTGTCTAGCGTGGGTTTACAGCTTATATCATACCATGACCGTTGAACCTTTGGGTTCTCTGGCACAATCGCGCCCGGGTTGAGAGGCAGCCACGCCGCCAAAGCGTCGGCCACGTATGGTATGACTGCCCTGTCGCCATTTATGGAAAGAATGTTAGCGACCAGGTCAGACACTCCATTTGCCGACGCTAAGAAGGCCGGCAGGCTTACATCCCGCACACGGCGCACGCCAATGTGCCGTCGTGTCGGACCGGCAAAGAGGCTTGTGCCCACTGGTCAACGGTAAGCGATACGTTTACAACCGACTCGATTGCGGACTTAACGGCTGTGTCGAAGGAATCAACATCGTTGGGAAATAACTCAGTTGAGGCCGTACGTTAACAGATATGTTTAATTCTGATTATAACAAATTAAAAGTTGTTAAACACCTTTTTAGGTGTCCTGCCTTTTCGCCGAAATATTTTTCCCAACTGATTCATTTGCCAAACTGTTTCATTTCCCAACTTACGATTTTCTCTTAAAGCAAAAAAAAATCTCAGTGTATTTTTTTATGCTCTTATAGAACACAGTAGGTTAGGTTAGGTTTGTTTTATGAAAGTTCCGAAAAAAGTGAGTTGGGAAATGAAACAGTTTGGGAAGTGATACTTAGGAAAACAATTTTTGGCCATACATTAGTACTTCAGCTTGTTATTATACAGTGCGCTCAATAGTTACCGAAACATTAAGTACCTATCGACCGAAAGCCTATAGAATATTCAAAAACGTGAGGTCGTCTATATTTCTCATTGCGTAACTACTAGTTTGTTATTAGGTATAAACAAGAATATATAACGGTACCTACCAACTACATTGTTATTTTATCGCATTTATCACTTCTCCTGCTCAAAAAGTATTTACTTTCGGTTTGTATCATGTTTGTATTAATGTCTAATAAAAAGTAATTCCTAATTTTCATTAAATAGCCTAGCCAGGAATATTAAGGAAACACATACGCGACATATTTTTCAACATACTTACTTACTGATAATCCAGTGAATAAAAGGGTTTTACCTTATAAACGGTCCGGTACTTTTGAATTTTTGATATGTTATCTAGGATGTTCCTACATACAATTAAAAAATGGCCCATATCTAGAGCTTTTTATAGCCTTGAGGAATTTTATAATATATCATACTAATTCTTACTATAAATTATTGTTGTATATTGTACTGAACTTGTAAATTGTTAACGTTATTTAAATTTTGTATTTTATTTTAATGATTGATTATATGAAATGTGTAATTGAATGGAATAATGTAACCTAATATAATTAGATTAATATGTGACATGTAAAATTGAAAAACATTTTATAAATAAATGAGTATGAGTATGATGGTTAGTGAGTGTTTAAAATGCAAAATAGCTTAGAAAAGAGCTTAGACAATGTTGCAGGTAGTTAAATTTACTAAAATTTACATTTAAGAATTTGTTTCAAGGACAGATAGTTACGGAGTTATGTAATAAGGGTTAAAATTTCCGGAAATGTATGTTATAAATGTACCTACATACGTTTATAAGAAAGGTTTTTAAATATGCATATCTCCGTATTTAAACCGTCCTTGAAACAAAATTTGAAGTGTAAAAAAAGTAAATTTAATCCTCTACAACATTGTCCAAGCTATTTTCTAGCTAAAATGCTCCTAAATTGAAAGAATTGTGCATTTTGTATTTTAAACACTCACTACCCATCTTTCAGAACTCCTCAAATGCATAATGGCCACGACCACTCTGTAAAGAGTGTAACGAAGAAGAAGAAGAAGACCCATCTTTACTTAGACATCATATCAAACATTCAAAAATATCGGACCGTTTGTAAGGTCACCCATAGTACCTACTTTAGTCTCTATTCACCGACCTATGAGTAGAATATACTGATAATTCCTCAAAAAAGAAATTTAACAGAATACCTATATCTTAGATATATCGGTATCTTAAATCACTAGTAACTGGGTAAAAACACCAAATTCCGAAAATTCTCTCAAGGGTCTATTCGGAATATTCCATCAAATGTCTGTCGAACTGGCACAAGTGAAAAGACCTTAAATTAGACCTTACATGTATACGGTCGTTTGTACCTTGTTCCAAAGTGACTTGATTTGATCTTAATTAAGAGATCAGACAGAATATACCGAAACAAGATTTCTTCCATTTTCCAGTACTTATTCCGGTCTTCTCCCAGGATAAGTATAAGATCTGTAGTCTTAATACTTATAAATAAATTAGTTTTCCTATTATAAATACGGGAATCCCATAAAAACGTACGTGATTTACATTCTAGTAGTATCGGACCGATGCCGGAAAGTTCCATTTTTATGTAGTTTTGGGGCGTCGTTGGTTACCTTACCGCTGCCCGCCTCGTCCAGTTCTCTTATTTTAGGGGATATATCCCGTTGCGGTCTCGCACGGTTGGAAAAACTCGCCGCCTTGATCCTGGCTCGGATGCCTAACTTGGGTGGAGGGTCCGGGAAGGGTGACGTGTGGGGCGCCACCGGTGTGTGCGGCGCTGAGATGCTGCTGACGACGGGTGGAGCCATTTCTGGACGCCTCACTACCATGCTCATCGATGGTTGACGTATTTCGTGCATTCTACAAAAAATAGTCGTATTTAATTTTTATATTTTAGAGGGTTTTGTTTCATAGACTTACAAAGCTCAGTTTCGGATTCGAACCCGAAGATCTGAAGAAGGAGCTGAAAGGTGGTCATGGGATCGGGAATTCTGAGATTGCGTTTATTTGATACGGAGGTGAGAACGAGAGCGACGGATGCTTTATCACTTATGTATCATGTGATTAACGCGATACCGCAACAAAGTTTGGTCTCTTTGGATTTTTCTAACTGAACTACTGTGGAATATTTGTATCAGTAATACATACTATCAAGAGTTATCAAAACCGCGCGCTCCAGGTCCCACCGGCTGAACTAGACGATAAAAATTTGCTTTGGAATAATGAAGCAAATGAAAACATACATGTTATCTATTATTTTGCGATTTCCGACAATAAATCCGCCTATGGTGTAATTCGTGTTTCGCAATATCGAGGTATGTCGTTGAAGCTCCTAATGATTGCCGCGTCTAAAGTCCACGTAGGTAAAACATTTTTCTTTACCGTAATCTCTCTAATTTAAAGAAAAATAACTTCCCGGCCTAGACCTTAATTTTTTTATGAAATTCCTTTACAGTTCTCTCGAGTTGTTTCGCCCAAAACGTGATACTTCGAAGCCTGTTATAATGCACGTTATGACGACATTTTATTGCATGTTTGAGAAAATATTTTTTCAGATATAATTACCCCTCCATAGAAATTATTTTTTGATATGATTTTATAATAAAAGATAGGTAGATGAAGATGTTTACTTAAATTAGAAACAATGAATTATCAAATATAGGTGCCTTTTTGTATGTAATCAATCTTCTGGTCAGTATTTCCATGATATTTTGGAATGATAATTTATAAAATCATACCTATAGACTACAATATTCAACATTTTACATGAGTGAACATCTTCATTAGAGGTAGGTATATGCATTTTACTTTCCATAAGCATTTTATCCCAGAATAAATATATGTGATGTGTTGCCTCATTTTAAAATCATTAGTAAGTAGAATAGATACCGTTGGTTGCGGTGTGGGTGGCGGCCGGGGCGCGAGTGGCGGTGCGTGCCGCTGGGCGCCGTGCTGCAGCGCGCCGGGATGCCGTCGTGCATGCTGCCGCTGCGCACTACTGTACACGCAACATTCTCATGTCGTCAGTCGTCCCAGTCGTCCACAGATAACAATAATAGTATTTTATGCAGTCGTTGCACAATTAAAGTTCATAAAGTCGAGTACCGCGTTTAGGCCACGAGGCTTGCCGAGTCAGGCATTGCAGATTTTTATCGAACAATTAGAAAGTATATCCACGGAAATGATTGTACTCAGTAAATAATTACAATAGCCAGTCAATAATATTAACCCTAGAACACGATTCAACACATGTTTGCGTCCGTGTAGGTTGAATTGCAGAAAATATGTACCTTTTGAATTTCGTAACTAAACTGAGAGTAAACGAAATTGATAATTGCTGTAACGAAACTGATAACATAAAGCGTCGGACACATGAAATAAAACTAGATATGTTTTATGGTTTCGTTCGCGAAATTATTTAATAAAACGTTTTAGTTTCAATTAGCAATATTTATTAATGATTTTTGGTTTACATAATCACAGTGTGAATAACACACACACACTAACACACTAATAACAAATATCAAAATATGATCTAAATAATTAATGTCTTACAGTAGCCAGGCCAGTCAACTATTTCTGGATCCAGACTCTGCTTCCTATTAGATTTATTTTGAAAATTGATTTCCAAAAATATTCTGAAAATGCTATAATAAATCAATTAGGGAATTGAAACAGAGGCAAAAAATATTACAGTCCATATGACCCATAATTTTTTTTTATAGTAGGTACGAACTAACCCTTACATTTTATCAGTTTCGTTACATAACGAAAAATAACGAAACTGAGACAAGATATAAAAGAAATCACAACCTAAAACAATATTTTTCTTCAAACGTGCAATGCATTCATCTACAACTATGTAAACTTGTAAAATTCAGAGTAAGACCGATCGGCAATGAATAAACTGTAGTACGAAAATAAAGATTTTATCTGAGAAAATCGCCGTTTTTCTCAGATAAAATCATTCAGCCTGAGATTTTTTAGCTCATTTACACAAGACTATCGATATCTTTCGACTTCGTTGAAAATAAAGCGGCTGTCGCCGTGTTTAACATTTTGGAAAATGTCAAAGTGTTGCCCGAATAAGAAAAAATCATTCTACTAAGAACTGAAACATTTCTTTAGGATTAAATGCTCCGTAACTAACCCTGAGTAACAAAACTCCAGTAAGTTGGGACATAATTTAATGATGATCTAAAAAGGACTGAATATTACTTTAAAATAAATAATATAAATCGTAATAAACTTCCTAGATAAAAATACGCTCAGAGTTGGGACATGAACATAATACGAGTATATGAAGTAACTGCGTACCTCTTAGGAAAAATTACTTAAAAAATAAAATAAAAAAAGGAATTGAAATAGTAATACTTACTTTATGTGAATTAACAGAATTCTTATTATCTAAGTAACATAATTTCATTTTGTTTTCTTCTCATGATATATTTTTAAATTCACTGTGTTTTCATGGGACACTCATAAGCATAAAGGGTGCATATTTTCTGCAATTCACCCTGTAGCGATAGCGGACTAACGGCTCAGCCACGACTTGCGCGACCAGCGGCAGCGGCAGCGGTAAGCGTCGAGCGGCAAAAAACAAAATCATACCGATGTATGAAGCATGCCACGAACCGCCGCGCGCGGTGTCGCTGGCGGCCATACGAGTGAGCGAGACACACGTACTGCTGCCGATGTCGCGCAAAGTCGTGGCATCTCCGTAAGACCAAAGTCGTGGCCGGGCCTTAAAGTTAGTCTTAAGCGAGTCTTACCAGGCAGAGCTGTCGCATCGAGGGGGTGCGTGTAGATGCGCTTGCGCGCCTGCAACATGGTGTAGACAAGCGCTACGAGGGAGCGCGGCGGCGCAGGAGCGGCCGCGCCGCCCGCGCCCGCGGCCCCGCGCTGCTGCGTCACCCACCACGTCTCCATACGCCCCTTGCCCTTCACTTCGACCTCGCCGCGCGCATCCAGCTCGTACCCGCAGCGTTTCAGCAACTGTATGTCACTCCATATAATCATGCAGGCGAGTGAAAGTATTTTTATAAATATTGTATTGAATCCATACGGAACTTGGCGTACATTTGTAAAGTCAGTATCGAGCAAAGTAGAAAAAAAAAATCGTAACAGATTTTTTATCTGCATAGCAGTAAGGATGTATTAAGATATATTTAGGCCCTGTGACTGCTACTAGTATATATACCTATGTATGCCCGATGTGATCTATCAACCCCATATTACCTTAAGATATCATGATAAAATGTGGTGTAAGTTTGGAATCAATAGCACAGGAAGTTTAACTTTTAAAGTTGTTTTTGCAATAGTTACACACAGCGTTATTTTAGTATCGTGGGCCAAGGGTTTACCTCTTTGGTATACTTGGTGACTTGTATGCGGCCCATGGCGCCGGTGCTCTCCATGCGCGAGGCCTCGTTCACGGTGTTGCCCCAGATGTCGTACACGGGTTTGCGCGCTCCGATCACGCCGCCGACCAGCGGTCCGCAGCTAATTCCTACAATCGTAAAAAACGGGACCCTGTTACTAAGACTCCGTTGTCCGCCTGTCTGTCTGTTTGTCACCAGGCTGTATCTCATGAACCGTGATAGCTAGACGGTTGAAATTTTCACAGATGATGTATTTCTGTTGCCGCTATAACAAAAAATACTAAAAACAGAATAAAATAAATATTAAAGTTTGGCTCCCATAGAACAAAAAGTGATCGGTTTCGTTAACTTTGCACCTCATTTGTATGCGGCGCCATACATACCAGGTGAAAACTTAACTTAACCCGGCCAGTTTAGATGGGAAGTGTTTATACAGAACCCTCGGTGCGCGAGTCCGACTCGCACTTGGCCGGTTTTATTTACATTTTCCTTGTAGGAATTTGTATTTTTTTAATAGTCAAAGGGGATCAGATATAATTACGTGTTTTTTGATATTTATTAATATTGATCTTGGAAAACAACCAATTTTTGATTCACTCCAGCAACGTTAACCACAAATTGTACATTAACTGAGGTAAAATTATCAAATTCTGAATCAAATACGCAATATAATCAAACCGAACAAAAAATTAAATCAAACCGGGGAATTTATTCGCAAATAACGGTATAAGTTAGGTATAGAAGAAACCAAAGCAACCAACATACCGATTCTGAGGCGGAACTTGTTGAAACTATGCTTGTTGATGTCCTCGAGCGCCTCACGCAGAGCAAAGGCGTAGTCCACCAGCCCGCACAGGTGCTCGCAGTCTTCGTCGCCGGTCTGCGACAGTCGGGACGTGGTTATTTCATGTGAGTAGGAGAAATGTGTACGAGGTTCATCCCAAGTGGTGAGATGATCCTTTTCGATAGCAAACAATTAACGCCATCTAGTTGAATTCTTTAGCAAAACTTAGCCTTTCATCCTCAATACAGCGACAAACGATTACAGACCAATGGCTATTCTATTCAGCATCAAAAAACAAAAAAAAACAAGCGAGTGACATATGGGATATTACAGAAAAAAATATAAATTGTATCCAGTTAATGTAATCTTAGATTATTAAATATGTATAAATATTCCCCCGAGATCATCTTGTACCTTGTCTTTAGCACGAATTGCCTATAACTTATTATTATGTACAGTCGCCATCAGATATATCGCAGCATATAAAAGGCGTTCATAAATATCTGAACATGTACTGTAACGTCAGTCAATAAGAGTCGTGTTTAGATATTTATGAACGCCTTATATGCTGCGATATATCTGATGGCGACTGTACATATGTGTAATATATAATTTATTTCAATATGTAACCAATTCTTTCATCATTGTTTTTGGATATATAAATACCAAATTTTATTTCCCTGATCCTGATCCCAGGAAGTGCTCCTGGTGACAGGAAAAGAACAGGAAAGGCGAGAAGCCAAGAGGAAGAAGCCCTAGGTATGCGTTGAACAGACCAGATCCGCGTAAACACCAATTTAAAAATCCGTCGACCCGTGGAGGCATTCATTACACACTGTCCTAAGACCGCAACAAGTGGAAAGCGATCGTCCACAAAATAATTCATAAAGGTCACGCGCGACCAATGGGGAATACGACATAAGGCTTTTTATATACTGAGGAGGAATAATTTTATGTACTGCATTTCTGGCCAATATTGCCGATTAAATAGTAGGGGCAAGTGCTGTACCTGTGGACACTTTCCAGAATTTGACCTTTAACCAGTTGTTAGACAAAAACTACGCGTATTACCAATAAATTATTTATTTTGTTTTAATCACAGTTAAACAATCTTTAAAGTCCACATATGTTTTCTACGCTAGCTATCCGGAGATGGCGGATAAAAGATTTTGTTTAAAAATACTCATTTTGTCCATAGGTACATCTACTGTTTGTACCTATGGACACTAACAACGTACCTGTGGACGGTAACGTACCTATGGACAATAATCAACAACATTCTTTGAAACAGAATAAACTTTTAAAATAACGTAATTAACAACATACAATTAATCAACGTGTAATTATAAGTTGTTCTGCATATCATAATTACTTTTTTTTCTTCTTGAAATGTAATTTTCTTAGCAGAATCTCAAGTATAATTATGGGACTTTCAAAAGCCTCCATAGTCAGCAGAAGTATCATAATTATCGTTTGACACTTTACATTCTTAAGGAAAAACCTCATTTTCTTTATGAATAATAATCAACAATCAATAACAATATGATTTTAAGTAATCATACAGCTGTTGCTCCTCAGTATTGCTAAAGATCCTCCTGATATCATTTTTGAGGAGTTCTAAGCCTTCTTCACCAATATTTCGACAGTAATTGATTTTTTTGTATTTAAAGATTATCGAATTTGGGATTTTAAACGTCTCTATGGATTCCCTTACTGAAGTCAGAATGTCCAGGCATATCTTGTTTCTTTTTTCCCAGTTTTACTACGAGGCACTAAATAAAACAAAAATATGAATTTTCCTGTCCACAGGTACATTCAGTATATTTGTACCTATGGACAGTCCACAGGTACATTTACGGAGGTGTCCACAGGTACAATTTTGGCGGTTTTTATTTTGAATTCATACCGGTCACTATTAATGCTACCTACGACCAACGAAATCTTGTAGAAATAACGTTTACACCACATAAATTAATATGCCACTGCAAAGACACCCGTAACATTTGCAGATTTTGCATAAAAATACTTTAAAAGAAGGAAAAAAAACTTACTTTTTGTCACAAAAACTTTCGGCAGCCACAAAACACACAGTTTCTGCCATCCTTAAAGATGGCGACTAGCTAGTGTTGCCATATGAAAAAAATGCTTTTCAAATAAGTGATTGCTATTGGTCTATGGTTATTCGTTTTCTTGGTATGAGTAGTGTCCACAGGTAAAACCGTCCACAGGTACAGCACTTGCCCCTACATAAACATAATAAAATCCACTCGAAGTGAGCGGTGTCAAGCATCAATGACAGATGATCAATGGAGTCGTCTTATCCCGACCATAGGAATCATCTTCACTACCGGGGTGTTTAAGATGATTACTTCGTAGAGCTTATAAGAACCTATTATGAAAACCTGTTACATTAAACCTTCTGACAAAGTACGTATAAGATGACAATGACATTATTCCATCCGGATTGCTTTATATGGAAATATGCATATCCTACTTCAATTCTTGCTTAAGGTGATGATCATCTTGTACACCTTTCCCATACTATAAATAATAATGACTGATAATTATATGTTTCATTTACCACAACGCCAACCCTTGCCTTTAATAAAAGTAAAGTGAGATTGTCTTTCGGCGTCCCGGCGCTTGCGCTGCCTTCTAATGCTAAAACATAAGGCTACAGGAGTAACTTAGGTTTTACAAATAAGACGCAATTACGCTCTTCAATAGAATCTTCTAGAATCTTTTTATTTTGAAATACGAAAACCGCACATGTCTACGTTGAACGTATCCTGAGATCCATTACGGGCTTCCAGGATCCATCATCAGGTTTATTTTATGAAACCGGCTCTAATTGCTTTTCAAGATGAGTTGAAATACGAAAACCGCACATGTCTACGTTTAAAGTATCCTGAGAACCATTACGGGCTTCCAGGATCCATCATCAGGTTTATTTTATGATACTGGCTCTAATTGCTCATCAAGATAAGTTGAAATTCGAAAACCGCACATGTCTACGTTGAATGTATCTTGAGATCCGATCCATTACGGGCTTCCAGGGTCCATCATCAGGTAAATTTTATGATATTCACTCTAAGTGGTGATTCAGGGTGAGTCGAAAAGCGAAAACGGTTTGCTTGTATTCAATTAATTAGCTTAAAACTAAATAACAAAGGAATGGATCCACCAAGCTCGTATATTCCCGGGAATAACGGGAATTTTCTTGGAATATTCCCAAATGAGAATTAGCCGGTAACGAGAATTTCTCAACTACACAACACAAGTGTTATGATGAACAAATACGAAAAAACTACGTTTTCTTGAACAACTACTATTTAATATTTTTGTTAATTTCCACAGCCCTGTATCTCCCAAAGTATTAGTCGTAGAGTAAAAATGAATATGACCAAATTTATAGGGAATTTTATGTAGAAACTTTTGTCCTAAGTAACACAATATAGTCAGATGCAAACGATACGAAACACAGTTTCATAAATATACTCACCAATTTTATTGTTCGAGAGATAGGTAATGTGCTTTAATCTTATTCCATAAGATATACGGGAAATTAGCACTTCGTCATAATTCCACTGGAAGCGAGTTACGTAACAAAACAGCGTGGACGATAAAATATTTGGAATAAAATTTAGAATATCCATAGTTCCACCCTAGAGCCGGCGCGGCGCTGATTGGCCGGCGAACATGGTGCCTGTCTTGGAACGCGGTGCTAAAATCCTGTCTTCTTACCTTGTGGTTGGGGTTAAGACCAGACGCAGCCATGTATGTAGCGCCTATAGTCTTGATTTTCTCGATGCTTTTGAAACGCGGTTCTCTGAGTAAGTTGTCAAAGTCAACTGTAATCAATAATTTACAGCATCAGGCAATTACCTATACTACTATATATTAATAAGTGTGGGTGTTAGCTTAATACGAGGTTGATATGATAAGTATGAGTCTACCCATATATATAATTATTATTTATTTTCAACATAAACAAATATACACTTTTCCCCAGCGCATTTCCAACTACTTCAAGCCCTTCTTAGTTATGAGTTTGGATACTCTGCAAAACACTCATCCGTGGGCTCTATAACCTCTTCATGTGAGTCGTTGGCCTTCAAGCCCAAATCCTCATGTTAGGGAACAAGAAAAAATCGCATGGGGTCAGATTTAGAGAATAAGGAGTTTGGTCATCCCCATTTATTTCACATTGCCTAGGCGAAACAGGTTTAATGTGGTTAGAAGTACATACATCAAACCTGTTTGGCCTAGGCAATGTGAAATAAATGGGGATGACACATTGCTAGGGGACCGGATGACCTCGTGGGGGTGGCAGGGAATCGATGGATGCGGTCTGCATAGGATCGCACTTTGTGGTAGCTGTATGGGAGGCCTATGCTCAGTAGTGGACGGCTATGGCTCTTAGAAAAAGGTTCCTATAGGTTAACAACACACTCGAAACTATTACAGATACATCATTAGGTACGACGACGAGCTAAGTAAGGTGGGAGGTCAGCATACCTTATCAAAATAAATGTTATTACTACGCGGTTGGCGCAGTTTGTAGTGCACCTAGCTGCCTACTGAGCCGGCGGTCCTGGGTTCGAATCCCGGCCGGGGCAAATATTTGTGTGATGAACTCTAATATTAGTTCCAGCGTAATGGATGTTATCTGTATATGTATTTGATTAATCCAAATGAGTCAGTAGGGAGAAAACGAAAACTATAAGAGATAGGGAAATCTGTTCTTGGAACCATGGCGTCGATTTTAAATTTATATATATAAAACACGGGCTCCAGATCGGTGCCGAGCGGGCGGGTGCCCAAGAGGCTGGCCGCATTACCACGCTGAATAGCTAGGGCTATTCTTTGGCAAGGTATGAGCCAGCCCTCTGGTCACCCGTAGCATCGACTAGTCTCTTTGCCAGTTCGTGGAATATTTTACGGGCACTTTGTCCCCATGGCCCGTGGCCCGAGCGTTTCTACCCCAAACGGCTCAAACATGTAGCCACTGTCGATCGCTGCATATTTGTAACTCTTTCTACCTGTTTGTTACTGTTTCTTTCTGTCTCTATCTATATTCCGTTTTATAAGTATCTTGCTCTATTTATCTATTTCTATCTGTCACTATTTCTTTCTATCTTTCTATAATCTTACAGTAACTTTTCATAGTAAAATACCTGTACGATTTTTTTTCTGTGAACCTTAAGGAATGAATAAGGAGGATATAAAAAACATTCAATTTGCAGTCGTTTTTAAGTTATGCGCGTACATACATTGTAACTCACAATATCTGGGTGTCATCAATCTATATACCTATGTTTTATATCCAGTGAAATAATATATGTATAAAGTTATATTAGTTATGTCAATATTGGTTCACTTTCTCCGCTCCGTTTTTGTGGTCAGGCCTAATTTTTATAACAATGTCTACAATTTTACATAAATATATGAATCTCCGAGCTGATATTACATACCTCTCAAGCCTCTACAGCAATTTATAGGAAAATGTATATATTTGTACCTTTGTACCAGTTTATAACTTAAATTGTGAGGGATAGAGGGGCGCATGATTCAGCTTGAAGGAGCTCTTTATTACAGATAATCTCATTGAGCAAGCGCATGCAGTCCACCGCCTTCTGCTCGGAGTAGAACTCGTGGAAGTTGGGGATGCCCGCGAACATCACGCCCACCTCGGGGTGCCACTGCGAGTACAGCTCCTGCACCGAAAACAAACAACGAACTCACCACACACATACAGTGCTTACATGTTGTCTCTAAATTAGATTAATTTATTTGTATATCATGAACGTAATTTATGATCTTAACAGTTGTTGCGTGTGGAATTAGAATCTTTTTCATTATAACCCGATTATATATTTTTTATACGGAACGGAACATTGACCCCATGGAATAGTGTGAAATTGACATTAAAAGTCTTTGACATTATGTTAGTCTTCTAATTTTCATAATATCACTTTTGGTTCAATGGTGGGTCAGAATGCCATAATGTCGTATATGTTTCAACTTTTGGTAATTACGAGTAAAACGATTTAGATCTTTGGTTAATACAATTGAAATACAAACATCAGGACGGCGCTCCTTGCTCAAGAAATGATTGACGACGTGATCGGGAAGGATGTGCTTCAGTAGGTATCGATTGGTGCGCTGGTTCTCCTTCATCTGCTCGAGGTTGGTCTCGGCCTGCAGCTTCCACAGGAAGTCCAGGCGCGACGTCACCTCTACAAGGCGCGCGTGGTTCACCACGATCACGAGGAACACGATCATCAAGATCAACATGCGTACGTAGAACTGGAGCTCGCTGGAATACAACGGTCGGAGTAAGTAGGTACCCAGCCTATACGAACGAACCTAAGAATATTGACCTGTACGTCTACTCTATGCTTTAAGCTAAGTATATAGTCATAGTCATAACGTCTAGTGGATACTATAGACTAGTCCCTACAGGTCAATGCTTAAAATTAATTGGGATTAACGTTTCGGTACGAATTAAGCGCAAGTGATCCGCGTAGCGAGTTGAAATACTTATGCAACATTAGGTATTTATTTATTTATATAGAATCAAAGTAACCAATATAACTTTTATATAGAACCAAAGTAACATAATTAGCTCGTATATAGATATATAGAACCAAAGTAACCGATATAGCTCACAGGATTGCACGTTTGAAGTGGCAATGGGCGGGCCATATAGCCCGGAGAACGGATGGCAGTTGGAACAGCAAAGTCCATGAGTGGCGACTGCGTTAAGAAAGCGTAGCGTGGGACGGCGCCCGACTAGATAGACTGATGACCTCATTAGGGTCGCAGGAAGTCGATGGATACGGTCTACATAGGATCGCACCTTGTGGCGAGCTATGGGGGTGGCCTATGTTCAGCAGTGAAAGTCTGCGGCTTATAGATAAAGGCTCGCATATGATGAGTGATGGGCGGTCTAAAGACTAGTACTTACAGTTTTAATGAAGCGGGGAAATCCTTTACCTAATCAGTATTTTCGTTCAGCTATTCAGATTAATTCAGTGCAACCGAGTTATAATTTTAAATCTATCAGGTGACGTTATTATTTTTGTATTTGAGCGCCGCGCTCTTACAAATAAGTACCTATAAATTTTTTTGTAGAAATTCTAGCCAAAAAGTGAAGGTAGTGATGTTGTCTTGAGCGTTTTCTCAAAATCCCATGAATTAAGCGAGTAGGTACTCACGTGGCGTCACTGGAGGGCTGAGTTTCCCTGTAGAAGAAAACCAGCAGGATGCCGTAAAAGACTACATTGATCGTCGCCTGTAGGGTTTTGATCAGGTAGTACAACTTCAGCACGGATGTTAAAGCTATGAGGCACAAGATCCACGTAAACACGACGTATTCCGGGTTGAAGCATTCTCTGATGTCTGTTGACACTGGTTCAACGTCTTTTTCACATGTAGATGCATCACAAAGAAACAACTTGATTGTGCTGAAAAATTTAATAAATATTACAAACATATTAAAGACATTGAAATTTGAGATAACTGGTACGTACTACCCTATTACTAAAACTCCGTCTGTCTGTCTGTCTGTCTGTCTGTCAGTCACCATCAGGCTGTATCTCAAAAACCGTGATAACTAGACAGTTGAAATTTTCAAATTTTTCGCAATAACAACGAATAAGTACTAGAAAACAGAATAAAATAAATATAAGGGGGCTCCCTTACAACAGACGTGATCGGTTGCGTTAACTTTGCACCTCATTTGTATCCGGCGCCATACTTACATACCAGGTGCAAACTTAACTCAACCCGGACAGTTAAGTGTTTGTACGGAAACCTCGGTGCGCGAACGACACGCACTTGGCTGGAAAATGCTTATAGATTCTGAGTAGAATGATCCCAAAAACGTGAACCCCTGGAATAAACAGGGTTTCGGGTTTTTTTTTGGAAAACGCCCTAATACATCATACATATATAATTATTATTATGGCATCTGATTAGTGATTATTCTCTCAAATGTTCTTATGAACTTTAATAATTTTGACCAAAGTATATTATACGCGGTAATATATTCCCTATGATCATTTTAACTAATGTTATTATGATTATTGTCTGTTCAGTTCGATAATTTATTATGTACCTACATCTAAATTTAAGTATTCTGTTTTTATGCATTTTTTTAAATTATGTAAGTATTAATAAGTAGTTAAATGAAATTATGCAAAAAAAAATTATGACAATTGAACGGCACTCCATTTTTATAATACTTAAAGAGTGCGCAATGCGCCACATTGTAATTAATGTAATTTCACTAACTTTAACATAGTTTTTTAACTAATAATTAGGTTCAACTTTTTACTATGGTAATCGTGACACACGGTAAAAGAAGATATAGAGAGCTTAATTTCTTAGGACAATGAGTGCGAGTGGACAACGTTCGTGTTAAAAGATTTGAAAGAATAACACGAACGTCGCATATGACGCAGGCCCAATGCGAGTTCAGGTACGAACTTGGTGTCTGTGACATTCGAAGTATTTACAAATACTAGTATAATAGTTCAATTACAAAAGCAGGATACCTAGCTATAGACATGAGAGTGACGAAGAGGCAGATGTGCACGTTGCGCCGGCGGCGCGTGGCGCCGAGCCACCTCGAGAGCGCGGCCAGGCGGCTGGCGCGCGCGCACTCGGCGCTCATAGCGGCCAGCAGCGACAGCGCCAGCGGCAGCGTCAGCGTTCCCAGCACCAGCACCAGGTACGGACAGCTTGCGTGACAAACATAAGTTTGTTCATTAAGTGCACATTACCAATTGGCTGCACTTTCCACAATCGCCCACAAAAAAAAAAAAACATGAAATTTTAATACTACTTAGTGGCCGTATGAGCTTAGACCTCGCGACATTTTTTATAACATACATTTTAATAACATTTAAATACTAGTGGCTCTGTGAGCTATACCTTTCGAATATAAAAAAAAGGCTCAAACACGTAATTTGTTACGATTTGAACCCCTATATTTACGCGTGTTTTAATGATATTTTTTGCTTAACACTTTCGCAACCAGATATAAAATTTAACCCTACCCCAGAAACCGAGAGCCCGCTAGGTGGGTAGCTCTTTAAGCAAAAATACGTGACCGGCATCTGAGCAATGATTACGAGTGCCTACGAGGCGGGTTCCTGGTAGCGAAAGTGTTAAATAAATAAATAATCAACAACAACAGTTTTAGACAATACTCACAATTTCTCGCAATCATTTAAAATTCATTCGCCTATAGCATAAGGCTATGCAAATACGAAACATTTTTAAAAGGCGAAATACTATATATTATCTGTCGCTTTGCACGCTACATCATTTCATTCGCTATTGATAAAAATGCTTAATTCTATTGGTAAAATCGAAATGTTAAATAGTAATCGATTTTGGGAACATAATTATATTATACAGGTTATAACTCTTCAGTCCACGTGCACCGAGCCTTTAGTGTAAGCAACGCAGTCAAACTCCTCGATCGCGTTCGCTATTCTCAAATAAATACGAATATCATTATATTATCAGATTAACGCAAACGCATTCGAGACGTTTCGTGTCGTCAAGATGAACTTACACACAAGGCACAGAAAAAGTGACCTGGTCTCACTTGTAGTGCATGACAGTCTGCACGGCGAACACGAACAGCCACAGGAGGAAGCAGCAGCACATGTTGGACTTGAAGGTGAGCTCGTCGAGGTGCGCGAACGAGCGCTCGAGCGACGCGCGCCGGAACCGCAGCGACAGCGTGCGCATGTGCTCGATCCGCATGCGACGGTTGGTGCTTACTTTGATCAGGTGGTTTATTACGTCTTCTTCCTACGTAACAGCATACATGTTAACTTATTCAATTCTACACGCAGAATATTCAATGAATACAAAGATTATTTCCTAAAACGCGTAATGCAGGTCGGGTCGTGTTCACTGATTGGTTCCGATAGGTAACCAGTAGTACAAATTAGGTAAATAAGCTTAACACATTCATTGCCAGCAATGTATTTACTTATACGTTCACCGTCTTAGAGCATGTTGGGAGAGTACTGAACTTAGTAGGGTCACAGGTTCGAATTCTGCTTACATTTTTCTTTCATAAATAATGATTGTGTGAATATTTAAGATAATAATATGTCACCCGTCTGTTTCGCATAGTTATTATCGAATGGAAAGAGCTAAAATATTTGTAGTACTGGCGCCATCAGATATATCGAGCAATATTAACATTACGAGTATTTGCTGCGATATACCTCATGGCGTCTATACCACAAAGAGTCATGACACAGTTGGGCTATAAGTTCAGGTCAGTAGTATCAAGTAAATTATTATTTAATAATAATTTACATCATTAAGTGGCGGCACGTCGTCCCCGTCGAACCCCTGCTCCAAGCCAGGCGGTAGCGGCAGAGCGGATGTCTGCGCCTCCTCGTCGTCGCTCGCCGAATAATACTGTGGAACAATATGTTTCATTATGTAAGAACATGTAAACTTATACTTACCGACCTACATATATTTAGGTAGGTACAGGGCCTCAATAAAAATGTGTGATAAGTAAAAAATACCATACACATATTTTATAGTCGTTAATCCTAAAATATGGAGTAGGTACATGGTTATATTCTTATCAGATTAACAGTCGATCAGATAAGCCTACCACGACGTAAATTAACTGTTCAAGTGAGACTTCTAATAAGTACGAGTAGAAGCGTCCTCAGACCCTTTGTCCACTTATCCTTTTGTTCTCCCGAGCGGTAAAAAAGTGAAAAAGTTATATGTAAATATGCAGACATTTTTAACATTTCACTTCGCGCAAAACGGGGCTAAATAGTACTTATAGCCCCTAGTGTTTAACTGGAAACCATATAATAGTTTCTATGAATAAAAAAATCTTGTTAACGGCCAGCTGCATACTATTCGATGCGGATAATTTAAAACAAACCAACTAGATCAGGCTGGCGAAATGTATAGATGTTGGTAATTAAAAATAAACCAAGAAGTTTCTGCTGCTACTGTAGAGCTTTTTTTTATTCGGATTACTAAAATTATAACTCTAAGAATATTGAAACATTTATCGTAACTTAAATTTATACAACAAATTTAATTTTTAGTCATTGATTGAGTGTTGCTTAAATATATAAATAAACGGGTTGAATACGAAACTACCTACATTCAATATAAGTAGGTACTGCGGAAAAAAATATAGACCACATTGAGGTCGGTTTTTATAGACTTGTACTATACATATACAAATATAAATTAGGTATATAATACTTCTATACCCTATCAAATGTCGATACGGCCCCAGGATAGTGGCCCTACAAACAGCTTTCATATGGCAATAATGTGTATACGTCATATTTGCATAATTAAACGTCAGTCAAGGATTTGTCATTATCAAAATTCAAAACATTGTTTACCGGAATGCTGCTCAATCCTTCGTTCTTCTTGCAAAAGAATAACTGAATACTATTAAAAAAAAACTTGATTTCATCACTGTGGATAGTTTTGGCTTTATTATGCAAAAAATACTTGAAATTTGAGGAATATTTGGTCCTGTTTCCTCTTTGTTTACACCAGTGACATTCACCGACTTTTAACGTCAGTTACCAAAAATTTGGCGTTGCCAGTAAAATAATTTAGTACCACTGAAAATCCGCAATATTTTTGTTTACCACGAGATAAATAAGTGGCAAAGCATACGTCACGTTTTGACAAAATGCGTGTGTGAGTGATAGATGCTTTATCATTTATTTATAACGTGATACTGATAAACACAACCATCATAGGTCCGCTGGATATTATTTTTTTCTTTTTTTTAATCTATTAATTAAGAAGCTTTGATCATTTTTATGAACATGCCAGCTCCAGCAGGCCTAATACACAACATCATTCATATAAATAATTGAATAATAAAATAAATAAAAAATCGAAGTAACTTAGCCATTGCGCTGTTATGTTTTCCTGACCTTACAATTGTCTGAATTCTACAAAAAAAAGTAAGCTATTGCGCAATTTGCAAAAGGTGAAATCCAATCCGAAGAATCCGAATTAGTCGAAGTGAAAAGCAAAGTGTATAACACGTGGCTAAAAGCCATTACGACACTCAAGTTATATTAGTCCTCGCTCACTTCGGTTGCTCGTCTAAATAATCGCTTCATGTCACAATGGCTTATTTTAGCCCCTTGTCATACAACCTAGTGCTGATTGAACATCGGAGTGGGAGCAATAATTGTTTACGTTTTGGAAAGGTATCTCCGGAGTCCAATCGGCGCCGGTTTCGTCGTCCAAAACGCTGCTCGGACGGCGGTAGCTAGACTCGGAATTGTGGTGACTGCTCGGGACGCTGCACATAAAAAGTACAATTTATATTTTATGTAAGAAGAGAAAAAAACATTTTTACTAGATACGTCAATCTAGCATAAGTAGTAGAAGACATGTACCCCGAACATAGTACCATTTAAGCCAGTGGCAAAATCATTGGATGTCGTCCTTCCTTCCTCAATGTAAACAAACTCAGGTGTTCACGGTCCACGCAGTCCGGGGGTCTTTCTTTCGGCCTCATTTTTACATCACTAGTCTTACTCTCTTGACTACTGTGTCGTGTAGACGGTAGTCTGTGTAGATCTTAGAGCATACCCTACTGGAGACGCCTTTGGTACTATTTCCCCTGTGCCAATTTCATAAATTGCCTTTATAATAAATATCATGTCGGTTTATATCAAAAATCAAGCTCTACACGCTATTATTTCTACGGTGTAGTTTTGTTTTACTTATTAATATTATCGTTATATTCACAAATAAACGTTTTCATTGACATCGGAAAACAAGCTTCGTTTCTAAATAGTAACGAGGGATTATTACATGTCCGACGCCGAATGTTTTTCATCGCATTTGCGAGACAATAAAAAATAAATTTGGCAGATTTTTTTTTTTGGAAAGATCGGCGACGACGTCTAGAGCAGGATTAATATCCAAACGTGTAAATAAGTGTCCTATCGCACGTCGCACCTGGGTCTCGAGCGGTGGCGGGTGCGCCGCGGTTGCGCCGTGCTGTGTATAAGGTAGGTGGCGATGCCGTGCTCGCGGATGTATGGGTCGCGTGTCTCGCCTTCACCTGGCTCCACTTCGAACATGCCGTTCAGGCATTTCAGAGTTTCCTCTGATATGTGGACCCGGCTGCAATAATAATATTATACATAACTAGTTACAACATAATACCTACATAGTAAATAATTTGTTTTTCTCAAACATGCAATGAAATATCGTTAAAACAGGCTTCGAAGTGTCAAGTTTCGGGTGGAACAATTCGAGAGAACTGTAAAGGCATTTCATACAAAATTAGCCTAGGCCGGGAAGTAATTTGTTTTTAATTTTAATGTAAACATAGCGTCTGTGTTTATGAACAGCTGATATATGTTTTTTTTCGAGTGGCTACCCATTCAGCCATCGGACCAACAATATCCGCGTTAATGTCTCGTACACACGAACTCATATTAAGAATAAAAATCTGTATGATTCAATGTGTTGATGAATAAATTTAAAATACTGTCTATACGTAAGTCACCAGAAACCATAGACAATATTAAAAATCCTTTGCCTTTATTTTATTTATTATAGAAATTAAGATTCTTATCATCAATTTGTGCATAATGGCCCAAACATTCAAACACTACACACGTGGACGACTTATTAAAGAAAAAAAATACATATAGAGGGATTGGACGGAAAATTAAAAATATTTTTTTTTAAACCTGGCGTCTGTGTTCATGAACAGGCTGAACACCTGAATTATGTTTTTTTGAGTGGTGTATTTTAAGGGCTTTGTATAATAAGGGCTTGCCGGCTTCGTATCACTAGAAGGCCTCCCTTACGGTCGGCCGTCTATACCTACTCAGCCGGCAAGCCCTTATTTCCCGGCTAAGGCATGTATAATGCTTTTCTCAAACATATGCAATGAAATAAAAAATACACCACTCAAAAAAACATAATTCAGGTGTTCAGCCTGTTCATGAACACAGACGCCGGATAGTGATACGAGGCCGGGAATCCGTTTTCACGACGAGGCATGTATAGTGCTTTTCTCAAACATACAACGAAATAAAAAAATATACTTCAAAGAACAACATTTTATTAATTGACAAATAGGACATTTTAGTCTAACAGCCAACCTTTAAAAACAAAACCTGCTTTTTGTCAATCCAGCCAGCTGTGTGAATGACCTTGTTGTTGAAACCAAAAAAAAGTTACTTTGCAGGCCTAGGCCTGAAAAGCAGTATGAAATCCCTACGGACAAACAATTTAAGTAATAATCTTATATGCGGTTAATTTATTTTCATGATTCTTAGTTATTTATTAGAGATTTCTCACGAAAGTTTTAATTTTAATATCATGATGGTATTTAATGAGTGAGTTGAAAATTAATAAGTGTACCGAACGTAAACAAATAAAAAATAAAACAGGAATGATTGTGTCCAAATCAATATAAAAGTTTTTGGAACTTATTATCTTCGCCGAATGATGAATATGATATGGTGTCTAAAAAAAACAGTGTGTTTAGAAGTTGTTGATTTAACTAAAATTCATAATTATGTGCATATTTTTTATTATTGTGTTTTATATAATTTTAATTCTTATTAATATATTTTGTTTTAAATCAAACATATGATTCGGACCCGAAATTTTATTCCTATTCCTAAAAAAAATAAGTACCAAATGAACTTCATGGCACTGATATATTAAATTAAAATGAAGGTAGATTGGTGATTGTTTCCAATTATATTTGGAGAAAAGCACTATACAAGCCTCGGCGGGAATGTCAGTTCGCAGATTCGTATTATTGAAGGACTCGGCTACGCCTCGTCCTTCGAAATCATACTCATCCACGAACTGACTTTTCCCTGCCTCGGCAGTAATGTAGGTACTAAGTATTTCTCTCGTTACCTAACTTATCGAGTACTGCACAAGATTTTCAAATAAAGCAGCATAAATTTTGGTATTATTAAATATCCATTAAATAATAAATCCGCCCGCGGTAATTTTAGAATCATGTTTTAAGCGTAAGCCAGTGTTTTGACTAAGTGTGTTTATTTTTAAATAATGACACAAAGGTAAATTAAGAAAAAATGAATGCGATCTACTACAATCCAAGCGGTGTTAATTTAGTTCCATAATTTTATGCAAAAATAATAATAATTGATATTTAAACAATTATTATTATTTTTGCATTAAGTAATTCTGAGCCAAATAATTTGTCAGTTATTTTCAAATATAAGATATGTGATAATATTATGTTTCAGAAGTTAATTTATCTTTTTAAGATCCTGGGCAATTACTGTACTGTGATATTGGCAATTGTTATTGGCAACGACTGTACTTTTTAGACGACTTTTATTTAATTATCTTATTTCCTATATTATGTAAGTTTGAACTGAAACCTATCGACATTCTGAACCTTTCTGCTCAATTTTCTGTGACTACAAAAATGTATAATTACGTTACCCGGGAAGGCCGCCGCTCTCCATGTGGTTGGCGACGGTGACGTCGTGCGACCACAGGTCGAACTGCCACTTGAGCTGCCCCAGCACGCCGCAAAGCACTGTGCCGCTGTGTATGCCGATGCGCATGTCCAGGTCTACCTACCAAGGGCATAACCAATGGTTAAAGTAAAGTTATTCCACTCTATAATTAGAAATGTGTCTACAGTGGTAGGTATTAGGTATGCATCGGACATGAAAACGGCACCTTTGGTTTGCGCGCAAATGCATATGGCGTGAGAAATATCTATATACTCAGGGAACAAAGTATGTCTTGCTTTAAATGCGAACGAAGGATGTGATCGCGATGTTGCCTTTGTCACCCACGACAACTAGATAGCAAAGTGATTCAGTCTTTGTCTTTGTACTATTTTGCGATAAGACACTAAGAATTAGCTGTAAGTTGACGGTACCTGCGCATTGTACCGCACGTCGCGTATGGCGCGGATCATGTGCAGCCCCATGTCGACGCAACAGTGCGCGTGATCAGTGCGCGCGTTGGGCAGCCCGCTTACGCAAAAGTAGCAGTCGCCCAACAACTTGATGCGAAGGCAATGATTCTCCTGCAACAACACAGAACTTCATAAATAAGGTATAACGGCGACTTACAGGCAGGTTTCCAAAACGTTGGGTTTATTATTAGACTTTCCTCTCCGTCCTCTACCGCCAAAGTTGCTATTATTTATATTGTACCTACGCCTATATCGTAGCAGGCTGGAATTTGGAGCGATGGTATGGGATTCCCATGAGGATAACTATGTTCTTATGGAGAAAAAAATACAGAAGAAATTCGCCAGATACGTATATAAGCGGCTGTATGGATATTATCCATTCTTATACCCAAGTCTTTTTGTGACGGGTATGATCGGGATTCACACCCTCGAGCTGAGGCGCAAACTGCTGCTTATAGTCCATTATCATTGTTTCGTCAATAACAAAGTGGATAATCCATCTGTCTGAGGATCCGCCGGCTGTTCGCGGGGCCCGCCGCCACGCGCACCCACCGCGGCGCTAACGCCCCAACGGCGAGAGTGATTACAATTTTTCACCTCACCAGCTCAAACATGGCGATTTTGCTGTCAGATAACAGTGAACAAAATGCGATTTTGTTTCGAGCGTGAGTAGAAAGTAGCTTTTTAATTTTTTCAATATCTGACCACGAATTGTCATTCTTCAGCCAAAGGTTAATTATAAAATTCTAATCATTTGAATCTTGATGCACTCTGTTTCTTTCATATGTATATAAAAGAGAGGGATAGAAACTTATCAATTTGAAATTCAATTTTCGAATCCGACCTCGATTGAGAACAGTTCGGATACGCGTTATACCAAAAACACCCGAAAAAGTTTATATTACAACGTATTTTTTTTTCTTACTAAGTATATTTTTGTTTACCGAGTATTAAAATTATTGTGCCTTTTATAAAACAAAAGATCATTGCACACATAAAATAAGATTTTTCAACTTATTACTTAGTGTAAATATAATAATAAATTATAATTTCACCATTTATCTTAGATGCATATTCGAAACGTACCTTGAAAAATATCGAGTTCATATTGAAATTGTTATTTTCTTTTCATTTATTTTGTAAGTATTGTTGAGTAAAAATATTAATTAATTTATAAACAAAATCTCGTAATATAATATGTATTTATAAATAAACACGTCATGTATCTGCTAAATCTTCCAATTTGATCAAATAATGACAATAACCGTGTTGGTTGGTTGATTATAATTTCAATTAAATTATATTGTTATTCCTTTTTAAGCAGAACTTATCCATTTTCTGATTAATAATATTATTGAAATCAGCAACAAAGACTATAAACATACGTTGGAAGAAAAAGCACAAAATGTCGAATATGTTCTCGCTGATGAGGTGAAAAGTTGTGTGTGCTACACGAGAGCAAAGTTTTTTGCATCTCGTGCTGTTGAGTCCCTCGCTACACTCAGGATTCTAACATAGCATCACTCGCTACGCTCGTGATTCAAACGTAGAATCCTTCGCTTGCTTGGGACTCAAAATCAGCACTCGTAACAAAAAACAACTTTGCTCTCTTGTTGCACAAATAACTATGGAACCGCGCTACAATCAAAGCTGAAAACGTTGATGTGTTTGCTGACAGTGTTGTTGTATTTTGCAGAAAAATCTGTGCCTACATAAGCACAACACGTGTTGATATACACGTTTACCTTTATTTATTACAAGTAGTTGTAAATAGTTTTTTTTCTTTATGTACTGAATTCATCTTGTGTTTTTTATTGTTATTATTAGGTACTGTTATTTACTTTTAATGCGGCTACAGTCTTACTGCTTTTTGATTTTATATTTAATTGTGTTTCTGTGTTTTGTGTGTTTACCGTGGAAATGTTTTGGTTGTATTGAACTGTCAATTTGCATTGCATTAAAAAAAATAACGGTAACGAGGTAATTCGGTAGCGGTGGCAGGAAAGGGCTTAAAAATAGCAACCAGATAAGTTTTTAACTTTTTTTTTCATTCTTCTCATAATAAGTAAAAAAAATTGACATGCCACTGTATATTTTTATTGTAAGCAGATGCGCCACTCGTTTTAGTAGACAGATAGTAGATTCGTAGTTCGTTTTGTATATAGACTCTTTGGTCGTTTACTCTTGGCAGTGTATTCGCCGTCGTGGGGGTCTTTGATGCTCCTGCCATCTCTCTAACCAAGCATTTCGTACTTACTCTGATGCTCCTGCCATCTCTCTAACCAAGCATTTCGTACTTACTTTGATGCTCCTGCCATCTCTCTAACCAAGCATTTCGTACTTACTTTGATGCTCCTGCCATCTCTCTAACCAAGCATTTCGTACTTACTTTGATGCTCCTGCCATCTCTCTAACCAAGCATTTCGTACTTACTTTGATGCTCCTGCCATCTCTCTAACCAAGCATTTCGTACTTACTTTGATGCTCCTGCCATCTCTCTAACCAAGCATTTCGTACTTACTTTGATGCTCCTGCCATCTCTCTAACCAAGCATTTCGTACTTACTTTGGACTAACACAGGAGGACGTTCATCGTACCCCCTGGAGCTTGATCCATTCACTATATCGAACTATACCCTAGGCCAAAAGTATGGAAACAAGCTTATATTAGGTACAATACAAAGCTGTGATTTCCTTACTGAATAAATTACAAAACTGCAATATAAAAATGATTATAAACATTTTAAAAGTCGATAAGGATAACCCAAATTCTGTTTATGAAAACTGACAGTTCAATTTTTTTTTGGCACCAACCTTTTGCCGGAGTTAGGTTATTATATATTTTTTACAATATTATGATAATAATTGAACGTTTTAATGTTTATGATCTTTTGGGGGTGGCCGAATGGTTACTATTATTTAAACAGTGAAGAATCTATTGGAAACTTGAAATATTAAAAGAAGCAACCTTGTTTCCATACTTTTGGCCTGGGGTGTATATACAGAAGATAGTGGAGACATGATTGGAGAATACCTGTACCTACTGTTGGTAAATGGAGCACTGACACAAGAGAGAAAACTCACCGCTGCTAATCGGTCGAACCGGGCGAATAAAGCGTTTAATAATTTCACTAATTCTTCTGCACTGCATTTACTTGACAGTTCTGAAAACACAAATAATTCAAATTTTTACATAATTATACTGCAACCACACTGCAACTATTTAGTAGTCAACGAGTGTTTAAATAGTAAATAATCAATATTTTAAACTACAACTACCCTAAGGTAACGTGGGACCTGTCCCTGATCGTGAGAGCCTTCCGTGCGGAGGTAAGACGTGGGAGTGAATTTTAGTGGTGGTAGGAGAAACTTACCACTTACTTACCAGTAAAACCTTTTATGTCTGCGTAAAGTATGGAAACATTTTGATGTCGCTGAATATACAAATTATTGAACTGCTGGTCTTGAAACTCCCCTTCCTTTGAAACATGGTTATAGATTTCCTTTGCCAAAAAGTCGGGAATTACTGTAAGAGAAAATGAAATATAAAATATAAAAAAAAATGTTAATTTTATTTTATTGATAGCATATATTTGGTAGGTACGTTAGACACGACCCTCCCATTGCCCCACGAAACGGTAAATTTTATTCTGTCCCGGTGGCCCGTTATTGAACGGTGGCCAGTAATTGGCAATTTACCCTATACATATTTATGGCTTTCTAATACGGTATTTCATGACAGCTCAAATCAGCTCTTTATGAAATGGCAAAATCTATCTGTTAATCGAATATGAAAATAATGGCTTGTGACGTCATAAAAATCAATAGTCAAGCTTCGTCTTCTTTATAGTTTCTGTATAATTTAAAATATTATAATGTCAAAAATACACTTATTTAAAAATACACGAAACCAAACCTCGAACCAAATAAACTACCACTAGTTTGGTACCGTGTATTTTTAAATGATTCTTTAATGGTTTCAATGATATAATTTATTTTCACTATATACCTAATCAAATACCGTATTCTACAGATTACAGTCTCATATCTCTACAGATGATATCACTATTATATGTAGAATAGAAGACTTCAGATATGATATATGATTCTACCTGTGACAACTGTCACCTCTCTGAATTTTATAATGTACGTACGTAGGTACTTGAGCTGACAGCTCCATGACAGGTGTCACAGGACCAGTCATATATCTGAAGACTGCTATACAGAATTACATTTCTACTTTCTACGTAGCGTAATCCAAATTATTCTGGCTAGAGTCATAAGGAGGTTGAAAAGAAAATAATCATACATGCAACTTTGATCTGTCGGCAGATCTTGACAACATTACTTCCATTCCGTCACTGCCAGTGTCAGAACATGCCAGGCTCGCTGATCCACTGTATCTCGCAGAGGTCGTTAGAGCCATCAAAGACCAAAAAAATAAAAAGGCAGTAGGTAGGCATTGATAATATATCTTACAATGCGGGGGTCTTTATATTACACAAATATCTGATCGAAATTTAAGTAACTGCTGTCATGTCAGGACATTCAATGAATACAGGTATCACCGACCACTTTGGAAGAGTTTCCATTGGCGGTCGTTTTCGCGTTTGGTGCGTTGGCGCGTGCGCATGGAGCGGTAGGTCTCGCCGAAGGCCTTACGCTGACCCCAGTCGGTGAGGTACTTAGCGTAGAGGCCGGCGAAGTTCACTGCGCAGTACAGGAGCGCGTTGGCGATCATGATGCGCGTCTTGCACGCCTGGTGCTGCTCCTGTAATACAATTAATCATGGCTCAGATCACATAATTTTAACATACCTAGAGTTGTATTTATATACCTATTTGCAGTAGATTTCTTGCCGGACGCTTTTTTACAATGTCGGTCTACTCCAACAGTGTGTTATCTTAACCTACAAAAGTCCTATTTTAATGAGTGTTGGAGAATAAGCTAGACTTTGGTGAAACTAAAACGGTCTTTATTCTCTAACTACAATCACGGTTGAGGTCGGTGCAAAATTTGGTGAGCGCAGGCGAGGGCGGATGGTCATTCATGGAAATATCACCTTTGGATCATCTGGGGTGACGAGTGAGGAGCGGGGCCGCGCGTCCTAGTTACCTCCTTGAGATTGCATTCGGAGGGGTTATCGTGAGAGTAGTACACGCCGGTGGCCACAAGATGCGCCATGGACGACAGCAGTCCCACCACGATGCACCACCCGAGCGACAGCGGCAGCATGGCGTAGGGCACGAACACGATGAACAGCATGTACCACACCTGATGCTCCGTCGACTCGAAGCCGATGCCCTCGCCGCTCAATCCTGCCACACGACACATTCATTTCTATATGTACTATGGGCTGCAGAATTGCATGGCCCATTTATGAATGAATAAATAAAATTTGTAATCTTTCGCATGAATTTAAAATCGAAGGCATACAAATCTACATTTTAATACAAATGGTAACGCAATAATGATGATGTCGTGTAATAATCTAAATTCAAAATGCAAAGCACCCCCGACACAAGTAGCTGGTTATCGTGAGTTGAATATAGATTCTCCCTCATTCAATGAGTGATATACTCGTAGAAAATGCTACGAAAACTGAACATAACTACAAAATTTTGAATTCTTAGCTTCAATATTGGCTGAGATCTTGTCACTTATTCCAATTAAATCTGAGTATCTTGGAAATTACTGATCCTATTTGCACCAAACATAGCTAAGAACCATCTCAACGGACAAATCTTTCAATTAAAAAAACAACACACAAATTGGTCCATACGTTTGGGAGTTACGATGACACAGACAGACACACAGATACTCTTTTTTCGTCGTGGGTTAAAAAAATCACCATCATGACGAAACGAATAAAAAAACAAATGGAGGGTTAAATGCAAAATACCGGCGTGCTCTTGTGGATAGCAACCTTGTTATATCATTCATTAGCGTACCTTGGGCGACGAGCAGGATCCATGTGGTGGCCGCAGCCCAGTGCAGGTAGTTGTTAGCGAAGCATCGCCACCAGCCCAGCAGGCACACGCTCACGTTCAGCAGCGAAAACGCCGCTGTCCAGGCTATTGCTCTTCCTGGTGTTCATTTTATAACAATGTTTACTTTCAATAAACATGTGGAATTACTTTAAATTGATAAGCTTAATCCTTAGGTACGAGTAACAAGGCAGAATACACCATGTCACATCTGACCATCCATGTTACGAACTCGTATACATATCTGCGGAGCTTAAATTTAGCGAGTTAAGCTCAAATTTAACTAGACCTAATTGTCTGCTAAAGCGAAAATAGAAATATATTCAATTTACCTTTCGGTGTTTGTCTTTTGGCAAGATATATGACACACAGGGTTATCTGAAATTAAGAAATGTTTCCTTAAATATTGTGCGACTTACAGGATCGAGTGTCGAGTAACACCGAGGAAGTAACAAAGAAGAAACTTAAGAAGTACAGTGTGAAGACAAAGGAATATCTCCGCTCGACACTCTATCTGTAATATCTGAACGCAACTCTTATAATTACTATCAGAGCGTTAAATTACATGTTAAGCGACTGATAAACTCTTTAACCCATCCAAATTAAGTAGAAACGGACGAATTAGTATTCAAAAGGTCAACAACACTTGTACTTATAGTTAAGTTCCCAATAGGTTAAGTTACGTTTGTAAATCATAAGTTTCTTGGTTATTTTTTTTAAGCATTTTACTTGAATAAATCTAGGTTAGAAAACTAGGTTTCCGTATAACTTTATTTTAATGAATAGTCTCGGACTTCATATTTTTTGTATTCGTTCTGATTCTGACTGATAAAATAATATCCATAACTAATTGGACATGGACGAGAAAACCGAAAACGATACGTGTAGCTGTAGGTACGGGTATTACGAGTCAGCTAGCTTTATTCGTACTACTTACTTTGAGAAGGAAGTCCACCACGTTGACCATGATTAACGATTTCTGTCGTTGCCTTCGTGAGTATCGTTGGTACGATAACTCTACACGCTGGTGCTGCAAGAGGTTAAAATAATTAATTTAGGTAATTTTCTAAATCACTTCAGTCAAAATAATATCTTAGACCATATTACGTACTGTAAAGCTATTTGTAATGGAGGGCCAGTAAATTCCTTTGTAATGGCGAACCGGGCGCAGAACACCTTCCGCTTCCACTGTCAATAAAAAAAAATCTCATTAAATTAAATAATGATTTCCATATTATTACCTGCCTGCATCGAAACATACGCAACTTACCTACTAACTTTAGTTTAGTTACATAATTATTTATAACGTAAACCGCATACCAACATAGTTCTAGATCATAACTCATAAGTAAACAAACCCGTCCAGCTGGGCATTAATTCTGAGGAATGCGCCCACTGCTTATGTGTTTAGTTTTTCAACGGAGCCGATCCAATTGTCAACATAACAAATTTTCAGTGTTTAGCTAAAATGTGAATTTAGTATCACGCACGGAACCCATAAACATTATTTTTATACGAGTATACCGTCACCGACTAGTTTGGAAATATTAAAAAAATTTGAAAGACGCGTCCCCTAAGAATTGGCAATTAAAATGACGTCACTCGGTAGTAAAATTTGCATATCCGTCTTGGTAATAATAGACCGACTGTACGAGTATGACTTTCTGCGGTGTGACTAATTACTTTTGTCACCTACCTACCTACGCTCTTTTAGAATGAGGAACTTTTCAAATAAAATTCTTAATCATAAGAAAAAAACAAAAGAAATAAAAAAAAAACTTAAATTGGGATATTTAAGTGTGGCAATTTTTTTTATCCTTTATTTGATTTCAACGAAAAAATACCTAATCTTCTTTTGTCCTTTATGGAGTAGAATACTAAGAAGAACCAGATAATTGTTTCCGGCAGCATATGATAACTAGGTAATATGGAAGTGGAAGGGTAATAAGTTAATAACTAATAAATTATCCACTGTATTTAGTGGACAGATGATAACTTGTTCTACACTTATCAATCTTATCATAAAAATAACAAGGTGTACCTATGCCTGATTCGTAATATCTGGGCAAATTTTTATTTTGTTGTCGATTTCTTTTTTTTCTCAGATTTCAATAAAATTCGGTGAGTTGGCAAAGTTGCTTCTTCTGACCATGGTAAGCCCAATTTCACGATATGTCCTACAAATTTCTTTCCATTGAGTACACAAAATGTACTAAGTACAGAAATTGGCCCATGGGCCAATTTTTATTATGTTGTTGAATTATTTATTTTTCATTTCGAGCTACTTAATGGTTTAAATTTTAGTACAAAATATGAAATTTTGTAAAAAAAACTATACATTTTTTGTAACTCAATGGAAAATTTTGTAGGACATATCGTGAAATTGTGCTTTTTTGTTTAGAATAAGCAACTTTACCAACTCACCAAATTTTATTGAAATCTGAGAAAAAAACAAAATCGACAACAATTTAATTTGCCCATCTATATTCAAATTCAAATTCAAATTCTTTTATTGCAAGAACATATTAATAAATTAGGTGATACAGGTATAAACAGTGTTGCTTATGTTCTACCAAAAAGGCATGCAAACAAAATAAAACAATATTCGAATACTTAATTGTTACATATTTCAATGTGTTATTCATGTCAAAAAAAATTACTAAAACTCAGAATTTGCAGATTAAATTACATTGATTATTGAATTAAATTAAGTACAAAATGAAATGAAATAAAGATAAAACTATAATTATGAAAAGTAAAAATCAAAAGTATAAAAAGTAACATGAATATAGACGTCAAATCTTAACAACTAAATATTTGGCTTGTCGGCAAAATAGTCCTTCACAGAATAAAAACATTTATCTAGCAGCCACTCTGTCAGTGTTCTCTTGAAAAATTTTGAAGGGCATTCTATAATGAATTTGGCAACTTGTTGTAGATCTGAATAGCCATGCAGTACGAGTTGTTTTTGTGAAGCTTGACTCTAGAGCGTGGCAAAAAAAGTTTGTCTTTACTCGGATAGTGCTCTGTTTTTCAAAAAATTCAGGGTGTTCTCTCACAAACATGCAAATCTGTTATGTATAGGCATGGTAGAGGTAGGACTTTTGTTGCTTTAAATAAGGGCCCACATGGTTCCAAGTAATGAGCATTACACACGGCTCTTATACATTTTTTTTGACCAAAAACGCATTGTGGACATCTACAGAGTTGCCCCAGATTAATAAACCGTAGCTAAGTAGGGAGGATACATGCCCGTGATAAGCTGTTAATACTAAGTCTCTTGATGAGGTTTTGCTTAATCTTCTTAAGGCAAAAACAAATTTTTCCAACCTCTCACAGACGTAGGCAATATGAGTTTTCCAGTTGCAGAACTTGTCTATAAATATTCCGAGAAATTTGGTTGTTTCCACCTCATTCAATTGATTATTATTATAGTTTACATTAAGGTCAATGTCAGTAATTTACGTGTTCTAAATTGTATAATGTTAGTTTTGCTTATATTTAAATTTAAATTATTATTATGTAACCAATTAATGATGTCCGCAAGATTATTATTTATTTCATTTATTAAAGTGGTGTCATCAGCAAACATTATACAGTTGTGTTTAGTACATAAAGGCAAGTCGTTAATATATAGTAGAAACAGTAGAGGACCTAGAATGCTCCCTTGGGGTACTCCACATCTGATGTGGTTATATATTGACCTCTTTGTTACAAGTTCTCCATTATTAATAGTTTGTATTTCCGTGCACTGTTTCCGTTCGGAGAGGTAGCTCATTATCCAATTGTAAGCGTTTCCTCGGATTCCATATCTCTCTATTTTGTTAAATAGGATTGTGTGATTAACAAAATCAAAGGCTTTGCTCAAGTCTAGGAAAATTGCTGCCACAGGGACTTTGCTGTTTATTGAAGTTGTTATTAGCTTCATCAAGTTAAAGCAAGCTAACGTAGTTGAGCTCTCCTTACGAAAGCCATATTGATTAATATTTAAGACGGAGCTTAAAAAAGATGATAATCGTTTGTACATAGCTTTTTCTATAATCTTTGAGATAATCGGTATGAGAGCGATAGGCCTATAATTGTTCATCAATGTCTTATTGTCTTTTTTGTGAATAGGTTTAACTATGGATATTTTGAGATCGTCAGGGAAACAGCCTTGTTCAAAGGATAGATTTATGATGTGGGTCAGCGGTATGCAGATGTATTTTGCACAAAGTTTTATGACTTTGGTACTTATTTCATCTACCCCTACTGCATTACTGTTATTTAGGGACATGTACTTTAGATATAGTTTTCTCTTATTTGCACATGCTCGTCGCAGCCCTTTTGTTATCCACTTATTATTGTTGATTTTATGATTAACTTTAACACGAATATACGGGAAAAATAATTCATTGAACAAGCAAGTATTTCGTGAAATTCACGGAATGCAGCATTTGTGTCCTCTCTCAAGAGCACTTCAGAGAAGGATAATGATGCCATGCAGTCCCGGAATTTGCGTAGATTTTCCTGACTATAATCTCTTCTTTTTACGTAATATGGTATGTTTTCTCGAATACTTTTTACTGGAAACGTAGCAAACTGGGCTGTTTCATGGTCTGAAAGTGCCAGTGGGCGGATCTCAGATGTTACTTTCTTAATATTACTTGCTATTTGGTCAAGGCATGATTCCCCACGTGTAGGTACGTTTATGTGCGTTTGGTAATTATATTTTTTTAGCAATTTTACGATTTGTGATGTCCCAAGGTCTGTTTTTAAAATGTTAAAGTTCCAATCTCCGCATAATACGACTTTATGCTTTGATTTCTTATGGGCGAAATAGTACAGAAGGGCTTCAAAATGTGGCAGAAATTGATTTCTATTCATATGCTTTGGAACGCGATAAATGTTGACTATAATTAGTTTATGATCGGGAATCTCGATGCCGCCGCATTCAAAGACTGTTGGGACACTGATGATATAGTACATTGTTGTAGAGGCTGGAAAGTAAGTCAGTTCAATCGGGACTAAACATTGTGCTTTTCACGACTAATGCGAGGAAATATATTATATTATAATACGAGTATTGTATACTGGTAATACCAAAAATATTCAAACTTACCTCACTTTCACCTAAATAATATTTAGGTTACACTTTAGGTAACCAAACCTACGGTAATGTGAATCGTTGTAACCGATCATAATATTAACATACATTCCTAATATTCTTTATTTCGTGAGTCAATGGTAACATTATTAAATTCATCACATTACAAAACCAACAATATTTACTAAAAATTAATTACTTTTGTTTTTGAAGGGAGTTTTTGGGGGGCTGCCCTGTAGCGCATGCGCTCAATATGCGCCTCTTTGTTGGCAAAAAATAAATAATTCTTGAAATTACGTTTTATTTTACGCGCCTAACCTAACCCACCTAACGAACCTAACAAACTTTAAAATGCTTTATGATTTTTAGGGTACAACCTCTTTAACGACAATTTATGAAAAGTCAAACCTAAAACGTATTAACTTACTTAAAAAAAAACTCGTTTGCGGATATTAACGGTTTAAGAAAATAATGTCCTATCAGCAGCATAAATGCATGAATGAATTCATTCATAAATGGACCATGCAATTCTGCAGCTCATTGTACCTTAAAAACGCATTCTCATTGTGCATTGACATGCAGCAGACAATTAGCTTTGATTGGTTAAATTGTCGTTTGAGCACACCGAAAAAAATACTCTGAAATTTTTTCTACAAAGTCGTATCTTACTAAATTAAATCCATGCATAGATACCAAATGTTGCCGTAACGTGCTACAGCCTACATTGTTGACGTATTGCGAGCTAACATAGATACTTAATACAGTTTATAAATGTACAAATATGAACAGTTTTGTGTACTGGTTTCAGGTAATTTACGACCACATTTTCTAGCAGTGTTGTGAACAGTTTATTTATTATCTACTGTCTAGTAAATACAAGCGATAATCCATTAACCATCCAAGGTTCCAGCCAATTACCTGGTTATCTTAATTTTTATTTATTATTATTAATTAATATGCAGTTAAATTATTGACTTCTCTATATGAATGCTTGGTACCACATTATGTATAAGTTGATCAGCTCAGTTGAAAGACTATGCACCTTATAAAAGAATATTTCGAATTTTCTGCTTAAAATTCCATTGCGAATTGACAACATTTCATATTTTTAACCGGCGTTTTAATAGCAGTTCGGATTTGTTTATGTAAGCAAAAATAAATATGAGCAAAAGTTAAGATCGGTTATAAGCAGATTCGGATTTCCTTCTACACGAAAAATTATACATCAGTAAATATTACGATTGGGTAAAAACCAGATTTGAATTTTTTTCGTGTAGTAATACAATAGACCAGTAAAGATTTCGATTAGAAAAAAGTCGAACGGACATTTTCCTACACGAAAAGAAAAATATCGTTAAATTTTAGCTCGTGAAATAGTGATATTAGTGATGGTGTTGTTGGTGTTGTTAATAGTAATGATGATGATGATCCACAAAATCACCATCATCACCACAATCATCATCAATATCATCATCGTCATATTTCATCTTTTTAAGCAGAACATAGAAGAGTAATAAAATTGTAGTCTTAAAAATTCGAACTGTTGTCAATTATCACGCTTAAATATTCAGCGGAGGCCACCAAGTATGTAAACTTTAGTGTATTTTTATTTTTACGATTTTTTTCGTTTCTATGGTGCTTTCTTATTTTCTGAGTAGACTGATTGATAGCCGTTAATATGTTGTACGATGTGCTATGAATGAAAACAGCCAAGTATCGCAAGGTTTACGCGGCTGTAGAGGACTGTGATCGCGTCGTACTTGGGTCGTCGCTGGCGGGGTCACCGCTGTCTCGCCGATAGCTGTCCGAGGGCCGTGAGGCGTCGGAGCTACACCGCTCCTGCAACATGCAACATGCAAGAGACGTTCGTGAAGGAAACCTATTCACATTTTCTATAAAATTACAGTTCTTCATACCAAAACTTCATCTATTTTTTTTTTACACAATGTATTTATCTCGTACAAATAAAAAGGTTTGCAGAGTTTCCGTTACATTAACTTTGGAGATGACGTTTTTTTGCTGAAGGGTTTTAAATTAATTGCTACAAACAGTACAACTTATGTAAGACCAGTACGAATGAAATGAAAGTTATAGCATATTTTGGAGGCAAAATATGTCCATTAATGAAACTTTGTTTATTACCTTATCTTGGTGCTAGGAAATGAGGATTGGGGTCCTGCCCTAGTAGTTACTTTTTCTTAGAAAAGCATATCTTCGTTGTTGACTTTCACGAATGGTTTCCACGTTACATATGTTCAAGAACAAGTTCCTTACTTTAGCAAGGTGGTCATCGGGGGCGGAACAGCTGGCCCCGTCGCCCGGCAGCCGCTCGGCGTCGGGGGCGGGCTGCTCGTCGTCGCCCACGCCCAGCTCCACGTCACCCTCGTCGTTACTGCACTGTTTCCGTCTTCTACTCTCGTGTCCAGCTTCAGATTGACCACAATTACTATTTCTGACAGCTCGAAAATAATTGCTGTCGTTTTTGACACCCGAGTTCGTGGTGTGCGTGTTACTCTCGCTGATACTAAACTCTTTATCGTCTCTACTACTGTCGTGAACTTTAGAATCTGTATTATGGTCCTTGTCAAGAGTAGTCTCAAGTTGCACAAGACTGTGATTAACTGAGGTCTGAACGTTTGTATCGTGGTTGGTGCCAGGTCCGGTAGTGTTTCCGTCGATATCTATGTTGCCTCTAAAATTGTTATTAGTGCTTTCTTCAACATTGAGACTGTTATTTCTGCGCTGGCTGTTATTGTTGCCGTCACCGCGAGGACTTCGCGTATTAGGTTGTTGTTGATTATCCTCCAGGTCCTGAAACATATATAGCTAGCTATAGATACCTTCATTCTAAGTCACAGTTGGTATTGCAGAAACTTAATGTAATAATAAGAGATTTCTTCGGCACTATGCCGCAGGGGCCATTTTTAGATTTAGTTTAATTTTAGTGTGTTCTTGTTTAGTTTAATTTTTAGGTTTAGTTTTATTGTACTTTAATCTTTTAAATAAAATCACTCCAGTTAAGCAAAATAATAATAATAATAAGAGATTTCAAATATTATGTTCCTACTCTTATGTCGAGACAAAGCAAAATTTTGTTTTTCTAGAGTGATAAAGGGCAGTAAATTAGTTTATTTTTTATGTGCCCTGGGGCACCCTCGGCGCTAAATCTGGGGTGGGTTAAGTATACTTAACATTATACTCAATGTATCAAGATTCAAGATCCGTTGCTGTTTGAAATAGCAACTAGGAGCAACGGTATGATGTATTTTTTTGCAAAATATAGTATGTATTTTTAATAATAATCATAATATGGACGATCATTGTCCCGATAGTCGTTTCGGCGACCGGTCTTATAGCGAAGTCTCGATACACATCTTAAGAAACTCTCGGTTGATTGCTGAATTAAGGGCCAAATTCAGAAGGCGGTACTTCTGGATACGGCGCGCATCGTCAAGAGGTTCCTCTCTGCAGCTCTAACCACCGGTAGTTTGGATCCTGCCCCGCTGATAAATAAAAGGAATCATAATATTATAATTAATTAATTAATCATTTATTGGCAAGAAACGATATACAGCGATCAGTTGAAGTCCCTGACTTCTAAGCTAGGTTAACATCTGTGTTACAGAAGTCAGTATCCTCTCCGATTCCTAAAATTTTACTGTTTAATAAATAAAGCTAGGCGCGTTTAATCTCAGAAAACTGCATATTTCCTAACTGGTGAGCAAAACAACTGTTTCACCTCACTCGCCCGGAAAACCTCCGTTTATAATGCGAAATCTGCGTGCAAGTCTATTTTATGATAAAATTACTAGTCTAAATTCTGATAAATTACTTTTGCACGCTAGCAGATAATTTTTTTATCTGCTAGCGTGCAAAAGTAATTTGAATTTAGAACACGACAATTGTGATTCTCTGCGGTACATGTAGGTTTTTATTTATTTAAAACTCCTTCAACGCGTGACTGATTTGATCAGTCGATAAATCTTCGAATAACCAATCAACGCACGCTAATAAGGGCCTGGACACATGTCGCCGGTACGGTGCCGTCTACGGTGTCACGGCGCGGCGCCGTCAAACGGCGTCGTGCCGAAACACGGTGCCGCGTACGGTGCCGTACACGGCGCCGCGAACGGCGTCGTACCACGGCGCGGTGCCGTGTACGGCGCCGTGCACGGTACATCGCTTGGTAGTTTAACTAGTTTTCGTTTTGCTGCTGAACGCATAACACGCAAGTACAACCATCGGTTCAAATATACAAAACAATTGTCGTTTTAAATATATACAAGTATACAGTTTTTGCCTTGACATGGACCAAGAAAAACGTATTCTCCTGCTCCTACTGCTAAGACTACGAATGAAGAAAAAACAGAAACGAAGATATTGGGTGAATCCATACATGTCTTTAATGAACCATGATGGAGGTCATTTTAAGAGAAAATATGAAGCACTGAAAATATGTGGGAACTAGTTAAACTACCAAGCGATGCACCGTGCACGGCGCCGTACACGGCACCGCGCCGTGGTACGACGCCGTTCGCGGCGCCGTGTACGGCACCGTACGCGGCACCGTGTTTCGGCACGACGCCGTTTGACGGCGCCGCGCCGTGACACCGTAGACGGCACCGTACCGGCGACATGTGTCCAGGCCCTAAAGGGCGATCTGGTCAGATCGGCTAAAAAAATCTGTACATTTGGATTCCTCTTTATTAAAAAATACTCATACAATATCACGTTCAGAAACATGGTATGTGGTTACAGATTTTTAAGTTTTTATTCTTTTTTTCTACACTTTATTTTATGTTGAATATGTTTTATTATAAATACTAATAAAATAAATAGTATTTCAGTTTCATTTACATATTTTAATCTATGAAATACAACACATACCTTTTTAATGTTTATCCATCCATACTAATATTATAAATGCGAAAGTGTGTCTGTCTGTCTGTTACCTCTTCAAGCTTAAACCGCTGAATCGATTTTGATGAAATTTGGCATGGAGATAGTTTAAATCCGAGGAAGGACATAGGATAGTATACAACCTGGAAATTATCCCTAAAAAGATTGAAAAGTGAGTAAGTAATTCATGATGACATTGATGACCCTGTAGGAAATGTAATGATTAGACCAACAGCACAATTGCTCTTACATTTGCTTAGGCGATTTTAATAATCCCTTTTATTAATTAAGGTGATTAGGTGGATATCTATCGTGTTGTACGAGGTTGCTTCCATACTTCCAAGTTCCACGCGGACGTAGTCGCGGGCAAAAGCTAGTTTGTTATAAAAGTTGAAACAAGGGAGGGTAATTTCTGAACACACCCGAAAAAAAAACTAAATTAAATTAAAAGTTCTCACAATTCACGTACCTAACAGGTACATTTCTTCTGTGATAAACTCTATGAACTATAAAAAATAAGTAATTCTAGTTAGCAGCGATGCCGATATGATTCAACACCTACAGAATTAATGGAAACGGTACAAAATGCTGCGCTAAGCTTTCTCCGTAAAAAATCGTATAATTTAAAAGCGTACGATTTATTTAATACCTACGTGGAGTTATTCTAAAGGCGCGAAAGCTTTTTCGTTGAATAAGTATACTGTTGCCTTACTATATTCTAATATCCAAAACAAGAAAGTCAAGCACACTTTGGAGTATTTACTTTATTTATTAAAATAAGATATATATATTGAAAATTATCCGATACTATCGGCGTTTTTAAAGAAAACTCTAAACAAGCACACATCTGAAAAAATCCAAGGTGTTTACGACGTCCAATATTGAACGTTTTCTCAATGATGCGCCCGACTTCGAGTTGCTTGCTACAAAAGTGAGTATTAATTGTGAGAAAATAAATGTATTGAACTCATCAAATCACTAATCATAATCATAGCATGTATTGACCTCGAGTCCTTGTTTACACGTATATTTAGAACTAATTTTTTAATTTTCGTTAAATACAGGTTGCCCTAATTATTGGCATAAGTGGAACGTGCCGGACTAATGAACTCACTTCCCCAGAATGTCATTCTCCCACATATACTACTAATGTGTCAAGTAGTTCACAGGTTACAAATATACAAATAAAACAGTACAGTGCCTAAGGAAAACTCAAAGATGTTACAAATTACGGCATTATTACTTAAAAAATTTAATATATGTGTGTGCTTTTCTCTTGTTTATCTGGTTTGGATTTCAGTGTGTTATGTCTTAAAGATATTTTAAATAGAGGGCAAAATTAAATATGATTATTTTTATACTTTAATTGTTTTTGTTATATCTCGCATGTTCATCGTCGTAAGTGAGGTGAAAAGTTGTGTGTTCCACACGGTTACAAATTTATATAGCTTCTCGTATCTTGAAAGCCTCGCTACGTCAGGAATCTGGGTGCGTCTCATTTCATAGAAAAACAATTAACATATTTTCATATGACCGAACATACGTTTGGTAGAATTTTCAGTTTGTATAACAACGTTTCATAGAATGTTTATTTCATATATCGTTATTTCGTAGAAACACAATTGATAGAAAGTCATTTCTTATAATGATAATTTGATAGAATGTACGTTTAATAGAATGTATTTTTCGTATAATGTACTTTCGATTTCATAAATTACAAAATTTGAACAAGCGAGCGAGCGAAGCGAGCGAGCAAAACCTTTTAGAGCAGATCCGACGTGGCCGGGTTAGGTTAGAAGGTCAGGCGGGAGCGAAGCGTAGCGAGCTCCCGCCCGGCCTTCGGGGTTATTTTTTTTTGCGTACCGAAAAAAGTTTTGCTTGTATTCATACCTACTGTTTACATACAAGAACAAATCCACCCAACCACTTCCAGAAAAGTAGTTCGGAGCTAAGGCGGAGTACTGGCAAAAAAAAACATACGAGCGAGCAAAACCTTCCAGAGCAGATCCGACATGGCCGGGTTAGGTTAGAAGGTCAGGCGGGAGCGAAGCGTAGGTTTTTTTTTTGCGTACCGAAAAAAGTTTTGCTTATATTCATACATACTGTTTACATACAAGAACAAATCCACCCAACCACTTTCAGGAAAGTATTAAGTTCAGAGCTAAGGCGGAGTACTGGCAAAAAAAAACATACGAGCGAGCGAGCGAAGCGAGCGAGCAAAACCTTTCAGAGCAGATCCGACGTGGCCGGGTTAGGTTAGATACGTTTAATAGAATGTATTTTTCGTATAATGTACTTTCGATTTCATAAATTACAAAATTTGAACAAGCGAGCGAGCGAAGCGAGCGAGCAAAACCTTTTAGAGCAGATCCGACGTGGCCGGGTTAGGTTAGAAGGTCAGGCGGGAGCGAAGCGTAGCGAGCTCCCGCCCGGCCTTCGGGGTTATTCTTTTTTTGCGTACCGAAAAAAGTTTTGCTTGTATTCATACATACTGTTTACATACAAGAACAAATCCACCCAACCACTTCCAGGAAAGTATTAAGTTCGCCTGGCCTTCGAGGTTTTTTTTTTTTGCGTACCGAAAAAAGTTTTGCTTGTATTCATACATACTGTTTACATACAAGAACAAATCCACCCAACCACTTCCAGGAAAGTATTAAGTTCGGAGCTAAGGCGGAGTACTGGCAAAAAGTTGCGAATATTATAATTATTATTTACGTACCTTTCTATTAAGTGTTTATTCTATTAAATGTTTATTGTATGAAATGTTCATTATATTAAGTATGTATTATGTTATTTGTTTATTCTATTAAATGTTTATTATATTAAATGTTCATTATATTAAGTGTTCATTATATTTAGTGTTTATATACGAAACAAAAAATATATCAAGTGTTGTTATAAGAAATGAAAATATATGAACTGATTTTCTACGAAATGATAATTCTAACAATTGATCGATTCTATGTGTTGAAATTATATTATATGTTATTCGATGTGATGAACGTTATACCATTTGTTGTTCTATGAATTATTACACACCCCAGGAATCTATCTTTGAACTTCAGTCTAGATACCTTCGCTCGCTCAGCTTTCAATTTCAACACTCGAGGCAAATAACAACTTTGCAGCCTTGCATAACAAATAACTATTTTCAAGCGCATGAAACCGCAGGTTAAACCTAGTCTAGGAGGCCTTTTTCCTTTTAAATTTATTTTTTTTCATATGACCAATATGACAAATAACAACCAACTTTTGAATTTTTCTTTTCCCTGAGTTCTAGAATAGCTATAGCTATATACATAGCTACTTCATGCTTTCATTGCGTGTAGTCGAAAATAAGTTGAAAAAAAAAACAGTTTTCTGCGAGAATTTTGTCAATTTGGAGTTTGATAATTTTTTTGAAACAAAAATTATCAATGAAAAATTCAAACTGTACATTTTTAATAAATACCAATAAATTGCACTAGCCATGGTTTAAGTAGTACCATTAATAATATGTTAAGAAACTTGTTAAATCGTAGAGAAAAATGTCTAAAACAATCAGCATTTTTGAACTGATAATAAGGTGCCTTAATAAACGGTTTTACAAAACATTCTAGTAAGGCTATAAGCATGCATTTCTTACCCAATATTACGAGACCTTGCCGAGCACAGTTTTAGTTTTCCCAAATTAACATTAATTACATCTAAAATTAATTTCAAGTTTAATACAGACGTATTAGTAAGGAAGTTTCCCAGGAGACATTTGAAGGCTTTCCACATATTATTCACATGAGTGCACAAGGTTCATGTATGAGTGCTCGGTGGCTGCTATCTACTGCCTTCTAGGCAATGTACATTAACTACCAACCTGCGAACTGAGATTGTGGATAAGTTGATATTGCGCAATATCACTGACTATTTTATTTTGGTATCCGCCTTTCCTAGTGATTATTCATTATTTTAGTTTTAATAATAATAGCTATAAAGGTAGGTACAATATAGGGCAGTTTTACATGTTTTACATGTGTTATGCATAGGGCACAGCAACATGAAAGGGGATCTACAGCTTAATAACTTTTATTTTTAAGTAAGTTATACATACAAATTATTAAGACTTCAGACTTGTCATTAAAGAAATCGTCTATATTATAGTAGCATTTATCGACTAAATAAGCTTTTAATTTTGTACAGAACGATTTTACTTCGATCTCATTTTTTATAAAATTAGGTAGGTAAGTGGTTATAATTTTTTATTGTCATATAGTGCGGGCTAGATGTAACGAACTTCAATTTTGAAAAAAGTAATCTTAGTTTATTTAAATTTCGGTCTTTTCTTTTGGTTTGCGTTATCTGTGAATATAAATCTATATGTTTTCTAACAAATTGACTTGACTCCAAAATGTACATGGAGGTGAAAGTCAATATTTTGTATTTTGATGAAATGGGGTCTACACGATTCCATTTGATCTATGTTTGCCAATATCCTAACGCACTTTATTGTAAGATAAATATTTTTCCTATGTCTGTGCTATTACCCCATAAAACGAGTCCGTAGGACATCCTGGAGTAAGCATATGCATAATAGGCTGAAAGAGCGGAAGTTAGGTTAGTTAAACGCTTTAGGTGATTCAGAGCATATACAAAAGACGATAACTGTTTTGTAAGCTTTTGTATATGGAGTTTAAAGTTCACGCTAGTGTCTAACTCGATTCCCAATAATGTAGCTGTGGTCACATTCTCAAGTTTAAGATCATTATAGCTATAATTTATTGGAAGAGTGGTTTTTGATATGGCTTAAATTGTATAATTTTTGTTTTTTTTTTTAATGTTGAGCTCTAGATTATGTATCTGTAACCAGTTTAGTATTTTATCTAGAATTAAATTTAGTTTAGTTTCAACTTCGTCGATTTTAACACACGGAAATAATACGGAAATGTCGTCAGCAAATAGTGTGCAATGATCATTTAGGATACCTGGGAGGTCGTTTATATAAACTAGAAATAAAATACAGCCTAGCACGCTTCCTTGGGGAATAGAGCCATTTACAGGGACTCTATCAGATCTGAAATGATGAACTATTCCAGTTTCAAAGTATGTACTTTCGATCTCTGTGTATTGAGATCGAGTTTCAAAGTACGATTTGAATCATTTTAATGGAGTGCCTCTAATTCCAGTACTATACAATTTATTTAGTAGAGTCCCATAGTACACTCTATCATAGACTTTACTTAAATCAAGCAGGAGGCCTACAGCGTATTTTTTGTTATTTAATTCGGTTAGTATTTCCTATATATATTTATATATTGATAAGGTAGTAGATCGGTTTTTTCTAAAACCGTTTTGACTTTAATTAAGTATTTTAACCCGTCAAGCGTCCTGTGTATACTAACGTTAGTCTACAGCAATTTTGTGCCGGTAGTGTCCAGTAGACACACGCTAGTCTACAGCCCAAACCGCTCATTGGTTCAATTTCTCTGCATCGATTCGTTATGGTGGCAGCTTGATAGATATTTTACTAGCCAACAACAGCTATCAGAGCACACAAATTTGATTTTGAACCAATCAGAATCCTCAATAGTGACGTGTAAATATATTTTTTTCTTTTTCTCTACATTGGCGGAATTTGTCCGCCATTTCGAAAATCACTTGCATTTGAGGTGTCGTGCCGTGTAATAAATATGTCCAAATCTTTTAAACGGAAAGTGTTTATATTATGTATTATATATCAAATTACTGGCAATTAAATAAGGTTTTCGTTTTTAATGTTAAATTTAGCCGCACGACATTGTTTCTTAGTGAAAAAAGTCCTCAAGTTTGAATGACGCAATAATTTTTTCAATGATGGCCGTCGTAATTCATTTGTTTCCTAATTTTCAATTGTTCAAAACCTTACGAACAAATAATAGTTTTATAACACACTTTCTCAGGATTTCATTTCATATATTAGATTGGTGTAAGGTCTTGGGAATTTTGATAGATTTATGATTTTGTTCAAACAGTGTTCAATTTCGCGGCAAATCCGCCGTGACAGTTGCGATTTGCGGCAGCGCAAGTTTGTAGCGTGCGCGCACGTGCGCGTAGATAAATATTTGTTGTGAAGTAATTATTAGGTGTTTAGTAGTGAATTTACGTAAAATTGACGCATAAATAAGCCAGTATCATTTTAGTGTATGTAAAATGTGATATGTGGTTTTAAATTGAGTGCAAATTGTGAATGATTAGTGACGGATGTGACGGAAAACGAACATCTTGGAATACGAGGGCAGTCCCAGAAGTACCTGACCTGACACACTTAAAGAGGTTTTTATTTTGAGTAAATACTCTTTTTAAAAAGAACGCATTTTATAAAGTTAAAATTTTAAATTAGAACTCGTAGCGTAATTTGTCGTTTGTTTAGTAGCCATCAATAGTGGACGCTGTGAACACTTTTTCAGACATGAAGAAAATTGGCCATCGTTATGTGATACAATACTTTCATTTAAAAGGTTTTAGTCCAACTAGCATTAAAGCGGAGCTAGATTCTACTTTGGGGGACTCTGCTCCATCGTTTACAACAGTAAAATATTGGGTGGCAGAGTTTAAACGAGGTCGCTCTAGTTGCGAAGATGAACATCGATGTGGTCGACCAAATGAAGTGACTACGCCAGAAACAGTTAAAAAACCGGCTAAGAGCATGTCGGGCCACGCTCAGTGTAGGGTTCCGTAGTTGCTCATTCTTCACAATTAGAGATGGGTAAATCCTGACTTGAAGATTTAAATGATTCGAATCCGCAAGGGGATCCGAATCCCTTATCGACTCCTCACAAATCTTATCGAATCCAAGGAGTTATTAACTCCGACTAACTCAATCGGTACCGCGAGCCGTTCATAGTGAACGAAACGAAGTGAAGTGAGTACCGAGCCGAATCGAGTCGGCCGAGCGGCGGCGGCCGGTCGTGAGCCGCGAGTTGCAATTCAATCGGCAATTGTCGTGTCGGTTGGGTTTTGTCGTCTCGCTCGCTCACCGCACTAAGTCGCGGCGAATCCGGCGATATCGGCTTGTGACGTGACGTTGTTTTGATACGAATAAGTACGAAATTCAAATACCTGTGCTGTGTGGACTTATTTGTACGAAACTGAGTTTAATGTTTATTAGTTATTACTGTTATTAGTTATTAGCTGAAGTTTTTAAATTTTGTTTGTTGACGGATTTCTTAATCGTAACTCAAATATATATAAATAATACATAAAAAAATATATTATTACGTGGATTTTTTTGTAAATATGATGCAGGGAGTTAATTGAGTTGAGAGTTAGGGGAGAAGAACGATGAATAATGTAAATATTATTAAATACTTATTCTTCATCGTAATTCAAATAGGGCATATATCAAATAAATAGAAAATGTTAGATGTGTGATCAATTGACAAGTTAATAGGTAAACTAAACTACCGAAGTCTTCATTAGTTTCCAAAGGGAGCCGAAAGTTGCTAAGAGTCACTTGTTACAATAACAGATCGGTACTGATAAACGAAATGCAATCAGATTCAGAGCGGATTGCTCTAAAGAGTCAAAAGATTCAAAAGAGTTGAAGAGTCATTAAGCGGATTCGGTTCCGCGAGCGGATTTGGATTTAGTGATTCGAAACACCACGCGGAGTCGAGATCGCCCATCTCTATTCACAATAAACTGCTGTTTTAAGCCCGAGGTTTAAGTGAAGAAAGATTTTAAGCTATATAAAAAGGTCGTAAACGCCCTAGAAACTGTAATCACTTATTACCTTCTGGAAGTCAACTTACGACCTTTTAAAGAAAAAATATGAAATTTGGCGATAACTCAAAAACGGCTCGACCGATTTTGTTCAATATAGTTTTCATTGAAAGTACTTATAAGGCCTCATTAACATGAATTTTTCCGAATTTTTTTGACCCGTGGTTGAAAAGTTAGAGGGGGGGGACACTATTTTTTTTGTTTTTGGCGCGAATATTTACAAAACTGCTGACTTTATCAAAAAATTATGTTAGAAGACCCCTATTATTTTTACAAGACCTATTTAACGATACTCCACACACCAGTGTTGAAAAAAAAAAAAAATTCACCCCCACTTTAGGTGTTCGAGGTTTTTTTTTTAATTTTATTTTACCGTTCTGTCGGCGTTATACAGACACATACTCATACCAAATTTCAGCTTTCTAGTACTAATGATCACGGAGCTAAGCCGCGGACGGACGGACGGACGGACGGACAGACGGACATGGCGAAACTATAAGGGTTCCTAGTTGACTACGGAACCCTAAAAATCCACAAAATGGTAGTAGATGACCGTCGAAGTACGCGAGCTAGCAGGAGCTGAAAAACAGGCAAAACTGCTTTTGACTGTGGTCAAAAGTAGTTTTGCCTGTTTTTGTCTGTTCACACTTTTGGTTAGGGATAATTAAAAAAAAAACCTAACCTAACCCGGCCGAGTCGGATTAAAATAATATCGAGATGGACGAATGTGCCTGCGGTCAAAAGTACTTTTGACTGAAAACTACTTTTGACCAACACGCTCAGTCAAAAGCAGTTTTGCCTGTTTTTGTCGAATATATTGAATTCCAGTAAAGCACATACTTAACTAAAACAAAAATAGCCAGTTCAAAATAGGTACCTTGTATGATAAAACTTTTACCTTAACAGCCAAGTAGCGCGTGATGCTTTCTTTAAAAAATTTACAACATTTTCTCCAGTCAAAACCTTAAATTTCTTGCTTTTATAACCATCGGATTGTCTTTTTAAAAATGTTGTCAGGTTCGTGTAGAAAACGAATTTGCATGTTTGCTTTCTTTCCATAACATAAAATTGGTCGTACACTTGATTATATTTATCTCTTAATTTAGTAGGTAGCATTATATTATTTATTTACTCGAAAATCATTTACGCGCATACGTGAGCGTATTACAATTTTATTTAATAGGGATCATTAAGTTTTCCAAAGGTAGTCATATTATATATTTTCCCGATAGTATACGTTATTTGGACCCTGAATCTACGAATGATTTATGTTCGAGTCGTATAGTTTTTTAGATACCTATCATTTTGTAAATCCCCTAAATGACAGTTGGTAAAAATCTGAAACTAAACATTAACGTTCAAGGCAAACATTATTAAAAAAAAATAAATACCAACTATTTGTTGGATTTGTTGTCATTGTCAAACTGTCAAACGAATTAACGGTTTTGCTTGTTATTTACCATTGCTTTTGTGTCTGCTGTTTTCTCGAGGTTTTAAAGACGACTTGTGCCTGATTTCTGGATTCCGACTTACCTGCATTTCACGACGACCCCGCGCTACGTATTAGACTACGACTGGTTCTTTTCTGACGAGTCACGCACGTATTTTGGAAAACGATGTAAACAAACCTTGGCCAGCCTTAGCTTATTATTTACAATGAGTGTATCAGTTGGTTTTGTGCAGGCAGATTCTACAAATTTGCCAGATATGGATACGGCAGTTATTATAGAATATTGACCACCTAGATAATAGTGGGTGCCCTTCCCGCCTATGATAATCTGCTTCTCCAGACAATGCTTTGAGGACCGCATAATATGACCGAAGAAGTTCAGGGCTCGTTTCCGACATGTCGCGGAGAGTCGCGTCGAGATGTTATGTTGAATTAAAGTGTTACTAGGTACACTGTAATAAGTAATTTTTTGTTTACATTTTAGGGCATCAAGAAATGGTTATGTCCAGCATGCAGTAGGTTATGTGGAAATAAACCGAGACAACAATAATTGCATTATTCGAGCCAAAGTTGTACCAGAACACAACATCACAATAAAATATTATATTGCTACTGTTTCCTGTTTGCAGGTAAGTCGGCATCCAGAAATCAGGCACTAGTCGCTTTTTAAACCTCGAGAAAACAGCAAACACGAAAGCAAACGTAAATAAGAAGCAAACCCGTTAATTCGTTTGACAATGTCAACTTGTCAACAAATGGTTGTTAAATTTTTTAATTACTTTTTTTTATATTGTTTGACTTGAACGGTAATGTTTACTTTCGGGCTTTTACCATCTGCAATTTGGGGGATTTTAAAAAAAATATCTAAAAAAATACACGACTCAAACATAAATTATTCGTAAATTCAGGGTCCAAACAACGTATACTATCGGAAAAATATATATGACTACATTTGGAAAACTTAATGATCCCTATTAAATAAAATTGTAAATTTCCCGCCTAAACTTACTTTTTTCTTCTGCAATCTAAAAAAAAACGATACTTGCACGAACTGTTAAACATACTTTACAGTATGTTACCGATTCCATCAGCTGACTATTCGCCCGCTCGAATGGCGTTGGATGTTGTCGGGCGTCAATTAGAAACGAAGGCCAATCTGATCAGCTCGGCAAAGTTTGCGAATGTGTGAATGCTACTTAATATTAAACGTGTGGTTGTCATGGCTGTATGAGATTTGTCCTACGTCGATTTCAATTTATGTACAGTACCTATGAAATTTTAAAAAGTTATGGTAGCGGGTAAAAATGGGTTTTCATACATTTATTTTTCCCCGAGGGAGCGAATATTGTTTTTTTTATTTCATTAGTAAAAATGAGGCTCTTTGCGTATCCTATTTACAAATGGGAAGTGAAACATTTCCGAGCATGTTTGAGAAAAATGAATTATTTATAGTGTTTTTTATGGGTAGTTTTTATTTGGAGATAGAAGAGTTGCCGATGGAAGAGAAAAATGCATTAAATATATTGGCCACTTGCTAAGGATCGCTTACTGGTAAATTATCTGACGTTTTATATGTATGTTACTTTTATGTTTAAATTTATTTCTATCTATTTCTTTATTTATTATTTGCCACATGGATTTTACTTGTTTTGTAACTGATTATATTTTTGTTTTTTCTAAGTATTTTAGCTGTGTGTACTAGTTTTTTAAGAATTTTACAATATTTTTTATAATAGTCTTTTAGAACTGAATTTTTCAACTGTGATACTAATAGCTTTAAAAGTATTTTGTTCCGTCATGAAGTTTTTAAACCTTTTATTAAATATTTTTTTTAGGTTTTAATTTTATCTCTGTTTTTGGAATGCATTTATTTAATGCTTTATTTAAAGTTTCTTGTAAAGAGTTATAGTTTTCGTTTAATGATTTATTTATTGTGATTACATTTTCCCAATTTAGGTACTTTTTGTAGTTCTGTTTTAAATTTACATATGTTAAGACGTATTGAAGTTTCGTTTAGTAACTATAAAATTTTGTAATATTGGTGTTTCATTATTCAATATTCATTAGTTGTAAATAAGATACCTTTATGGTCCGAAAAACCAAATTCGTTTACATTTAGATTTAGACCATCTATTTTAAAATTAGTGAATTACAAATCAATACAGGTAGAACTGGTTTGAGTAATTCTTGTGGGGTCTCGAATTTTTTGATGGAAATTATGGAAAGATATCAGGTTGCATAGTCTTGATTTTTCATTATTTTCGAATTGGAAATTTACATTAAAGTTACCAGCAATGACAATATTTTTATTTTTATCTTTTTAGGAAATCAGATTTAGAAGTTTACTCAGTCTTAACCCTTAAATGCATGAATTAATAAAACACAATATTATAAAATATTATTTTATTTCAAATAAATGTTTCTTGTTTTCAACCAGTAATTCATTTTTGTTTATGTAAGCTGCATCTTACACCATGCATTTAAGGGTTAAATAGAAAGTTTCGGCTTCTCGTTTACTATTTGGCCAGTACAAGTTTATAATTAAAAGTTTCGAATTTGGTAATTCTATTGCACATACCTCGAATATAGTTTCTATAGACATTGATGCAATGTCAGGCCGCTCGCGATATTCAAGTGTTTTTTAGGGTTCCGTACCCAAAGGGTAAAAACGGGACCCTATTACTGAGACTTCGCTGTCCGTCCGTCCGTCCGTCCGTCTGTCACCAGGCTGTATCTCAAGAACGGTGATAGCTAGACACTTGAAATTTTCACAGATGATGTATTTCTGTTGCCGCTATAACAACAAATACTAAAAAAGAAATAAAATAAATATTTAAGGGGGGCTCCCATACAACAAACTTGTTATACCTATATATACATATATATAGGTACGGAACCCTTCATGCGCGAGTCGGACTCGCACTTGCCCAATTTTATTGTAAGTATTAGTACTCCTCCACCTTCATGCTCATCGCGGCAAAAGGATGCGGCTATATTAAAATTTCTAACATTTAAGGTAGGTATTTAATTTTGTTATATTTAACCACGACTCGGAGATACAAACGACATGTAAATTAGACTTTTCTGCGATAAATGCTTCTAAAAAATAAATCCTATTCCATAGACTGCATGTTTTGAAAGAATACATTTAAACTTGAACTAGTCACGAAAAGTACGATTTTATTCTACGTCTTCCTTCTCTTCGGAATTCTTCTGCATTTCGTATGATTAATTTATTTATGAAAGGCTGAGTCTTTCCACGCTGGGACGGAGTAGATGGACCTGGGTGAGGCTCAAGTAGTATCTCCTGCTTGGAGGTCCTCATTTGGTTATCCTTGTCGCGACACTTCCGCGAATGTAAATATTATACATAGCAACACTGATACTCTGGTGAGTATGTCTATGGTTTCTCGTGGCACTTTCAAGTGTCTACTTATTTTAAATATGGCCGCGAAGCTGTTAAATTATTTCCTCTAGTTTATAGTTTACATATTCCTATCTCAATTAGTATTGTGGTTGATATTAAAGTCAGTGGCAAGTGCTGGACAATTGTCAACGAGCAGTAACATCCACGCCGATGATAATGAGCTAAGTGCCTCAGGTTTATTTAAAGTGTAATAATATGGTGTTTGCTAAGACCCGTAAACTGTACTCTGCTCAAGTACAAACCAGTGGTGGTTCGGTTCCTCTTATCATGGAATCGGACCAAGAGGCCTGCGGGCCATGTGAGCAAGTGATCATGTCAAAACTTCCCTCCGTACAGGAGTGGATAAACGTCCAACTTGGACTACTACCGGTAGTTAGGGCGACCTCAGGCGGTGCTTCTCACGGAGTACCGCGGGGGCGATATTGACCTGCGGGTGCAATATCGTGGACATAAAGTTTAAGCCCTTTGGCCTTAGTGAGTCCGGACACTATGGCCTAAAATAAGACAAACGATCACTAGAAATAAAGTAATGGGGTCAAGATTATAAGAAAGTAATGATAGTAAAGTGATTAATATAACACATTCATTGTGTTTGATATATGTATGAACTTTAGGCACTTACCGATTCCTGCGGTTGGAATCATAGTTATATAAACTTTTACAGATGGCGAAGCAGTAAGTAAGATAGACAATTGAGAGCAGTGACAGCACTGCTTCTACAGTGGACACAGGACGGTGGCATAATATAAGGTGAGAGTAACATGTTGCAATAATGGATTCATGATAAAGTATATATAGAAATTGGGCAATTGTTTTCACCGTCTGTAAGACTCAGTTAACAGTCTTAATCCCCAAACAGAGACGGCGACATGGTGGAGATGGTGCTGTGATAACATGACAAATCCAAAACGTTGCCAATTTAATGAATCCGAATGAAAAATTGAAAAAGTAAATTATGATGTCAGACATGAAATGTTGCAACTTGTCACTCTCAACGCCATCTATTGTCCACTAACAGAACTAATGTTGTCAATTTATAGTCATTTCAAATTAAAAAATAGGTTTTGTCGTTTAAAAATGGAAAAGTTCACGTAAAAATATTATGATGGGAATATTTGAATTCTACACACAAATTCGAAAACATTTAAACAAATGAATGTTTTTTCGATTGTTTTATTGGTTTGACTTTTCTATTTGCTATACGATATACATGGTTATTTTTGAAATTACTTTTGAGATCCGTATGTAAAGACTCAAGTATTGGGAGTCAGATTTAAATCTTGCCGGTTACGTACGCCACTTTAAGCACTTCAAACACAAGTTTCAACCGCTATAACAAACCGAACGAAATGTGTTGAGTGAGCGCTCGAGCAAAAAAGATTTTTAGTTGGTGAAAAGTGAATACAGCTGTGTAATATTATAAGGAATTATTTTCAGGTAAGCACATTCGCTTAGTATTTCAACGGAATACGATACTATTTTCTGTAGTTTTGATAATTTGAGCATGCAGAACTTTGTCAAGTAAAGTTTTGTTCGACACCGGTTAAACCTACGAATTCAACTACATACGAAGAAATAAAAATAAGTGCGACTAGAAACACGACGCTTTGAAGAAATAAACGATACCAATCATTGTTTATTTCTATGATGCAAGTTTGTAATGCGATAGCAACAAACGAAAAATTATTGTAAACAATATTTTACTAGTATATTGCATGAATAAAACGAGAAATAATCATAGGATATGGTTATTACATGAGTTGTACTGAAATTTAACAGTAACTTTGTTTCTTTGCGAAGAAACATGCAAGAAATCATACAATCAAAACAGAAACAAATGACTCATCGTAATAAGGTTGAATATTGTCGTAAGAAAGCAAGATGAACCGCGTTCGTATTTGAATGTGGAATTTCCAGAAATTTCTTTTCCAAACTCGTGACGACGCAGACTTGCGAATTTTCGAGTTACAATACTAGTGTAATTAAACATTAATATAATTATTATAGGCACACTTTCGTGAACAACTGCACTGAAACAACGAGCGTGATATATTCGTTTTCGAGCAGACTGAGAAAATTATTGAAAATAAAAGGTATGTTAGGGATATATTATTTCTATGAGAACTCCATGGTAATGGAAGAATAATTGTTTGTACTTATGTATGTATGATAATACTTTATTAAAAGATTTAAATAAAGTGTTTTATGCCTACTACACTGTTTGTCTGTTTATATAACTATCACTGTTAGACATAATACAATAAGTTAATTATTATTTCAAAAATAAACATTTGACATAATATTACAGTCAAGTTTTATGGTATGGAGTAGTCAGCATAAATAATTGGTAAAAAAATATTCATTTTTTTTTACATTTTGTTTATCATTGTATTGGTTATATTTGATAGTGATAATACTTTATTGATCTGTGGTTGTTGTTGGTAAATGGTGGTAAGATAATCTACTGTGTACATTGTACATTTTCAGTTGTGAAAACAATAATGGACTTATTATTTTAGCTCTCAGTATTATGAAAATAACAATTCTTTATTAATAAATCAAGTTAATTGTATCCACTACTATAATGAAGTGTGAAATATTCTTACCTAACAAAGTATTTGTCCCCTTGACATAAAGTTGAATTTTGTGTGGCTTAAATCTAAGAAATATTTCTGCTTTTCAAAGTACTTTTGCCATGGACATAAGGTTACAGTTCGTGTAGCTTGTGTCACTTATTATTTATTCAACATATTTGTGGGTTGTATGCCTAATGGTGGGTTATTATAGTATTATACCTATATTTGTTGTAGGTTGTTAGACCTACTGTACAATTTGATTCCAGAATATTTTACCACAAAATGGAAGAAATTCTTTTAAGTCGATTGTCCAAATTTGCAACAGAAGTTAAATCTTTATCAGATCAAGCTCTCAATCTATGCAATATCATGAATGAAAATGATGAAAACTTGGAAATGGCAAAAATAGTCACATCTAAATTAAAAACAATGTTGTCTCGATTTACAACTGAACTGTATAATTATTTTAAAATATGTAATGATCCTAACCCGGATGAGATATCTGACTTGACCAATCATCAGCTTCATGGTGAAGAAAATCTCGCTGAGTTGGAAGCCAGATTGGCCATGAGGACTGCGACGGTACGTCATCAAAATGAAAATTCATCTTACAGTAAATTACCTGACCTGCGTTTACCAGAATTTAATGGTAACCTGCTTGAATGGCATCAATTCTGGGACCAATTCACCTCGAATATAAACAGAAGAAACTTGAATGATGTCGACAAACTTCTTTACCTCAAGAGTTGTCTTACAGGAGATGCTGCTCGGCTTGTTGATGGTCTGAGCACAACAAATCGAAATTATCAAATAGCCGTGAACACCCTAAAAGCTAGATATGGAAAAGAAAACGAAATTATATACGCGCATCACAACGCTCTGAAGAGAGTCAAGCAAGCGGAGAATATGGAGCATTGTAAAGGAACTTTGGATGAAATAGAGAGACATCTCCGAGTACTTCAATCTTTGGGGAAAACACAAATTCCAATCAGATGCGATTCCTTGTCATGGAAAAGTTTCCAACAGAAATTATCTATGAAATGAAAATAAGATTAGATTCCGACAAGACAGAGTCAGTCGAAGACATTTTGAAGCAACTCTCAAGAGTTATCTCGGTTAAAGAGGAAGCTCGAATAATAACTCAAGAAAGTACCATGAATGAAGCTTCGCAATATACTGTGGAAACTTTACATGTAAATGAAACTACAATTCAAAACAAAGGACATTCTTCAAAGATGAATAATGCCAATGGACCGAAGCATTATAAAGGTCATTGGAAGAATTTTAAACCTAAGTTGAACAATTGGATGCGAAAGAGAAAAATTTACCAACTAAAAGGAAGTTTGAACCAGAGAGAAATGGTTATGACAAATTTGTTAAAGACAAAAGAAGAAAATGGTCATGTATTTTTTGTGGACAAAACCACAACAATAAATATTGTAATAAAGTAAAAACGATTGATGAACGCAAAGCAAAGTTAAAAGGTAGATGTTTTAACTGTCTTAGACCAGGCCACATAGGTACTGCCTAACTGCACAGCGAAATTGAAATGTAATTTCTGCGGTAAACAAGGAGTTCATCACCAATCGTTATTTCCTAGCAAATTTCAACAAAAAAGGGATGAGAAAGAATCCGCCAACACCAGTGTCATGCACATAAGTGGAAAGGGATCTTGTGTATTGCAGACTGCTGTAGTTGAAGTCAAAGGACATGGTAACAATGTAAAGATATGTCGAATTCTACTGGATTGTGGTAGTCAGAGGAGCTATGTTACTGAAAGGATTGCCAAGGATTTGAATCTTCAAGCTGAAGAACGAAATAATCTTTCAATATTTACGTTTGGAGCACAGGCGCCTAAGGAACTAGAAAGTCCACTAGTCAAACTAGGATTGGTTACACGGAATAAGGCAATTAAAACTATACATGCCAACGTCGTACCTACAATATCTCATGGACTTCCACAACCAGAAAAGAAGCTACTTGATTGCAAGATCAAGGAAAATTACATCTTGGCTGACGATGGTACATTGTCAGACTACTAGACATTTTATTAGGAAATGACTACTATTATACGATTATGTCAACATAGAAGATTCGTATTGGAGAAGACTTATACCTCGTCGAATCTGAATTTGGTTGAATACTTACGGGCAGAATGTCAAATACTAACAATACAGTTGAACAACTATCAGTTTTGACATACTTTCAATCTTCGTGTGAAGTGAAGCTGAAGCAACCAGATCCGCCATTAGACAATGGGGATTTGAAACGTTTATGGGACTTAGAGTCAATTGGAATCACCGATTCACCAAAATTAAATCGTGATGAAGAATCCATTAAACACTTTAATGAAACTACAGAATACAGAAATAACAGATATTATGTTAGTTGGCCATGGAACGACGATCCAACAAATTTACCATCTAACTTTGGACAAGCGTTCGGACGTTTAGTAGGTTTGAGATTAGACTCTGACACTCTAGCATTGTATGATCAAACATTAAGAGAACAACTGGAAAATGAAGTCATTGAAAAAGTTCCAAATACAGACGAAAATTATCATCCAGTACACTACATACCACATCATGGAGTCTCGACACCAGCAAAGCCGCTGAGAATAGTATACGATGCTTCAGCAAAAACTAAAGACAACAAAAGCTTAAATCAATGTCTTTATTGTGGACTAATGTTACTGGAAGATTTAATTGGATTACTAATTAAATTTAGATGTTATACTATTGGAATAACAGCTGATGTCGAAGACATTTTTACAAATTGGACTTAAAGAACAGGGATGTCACAAGATTTCTGTGGTTAAAAGATGTCAAGAAACCAGTAACAGAAGATAATCTTCTTTACTTCAGATTCACACGTGTTCCATTTGGAGTTATTTCAAGCCCATTCATGTTAAATGCTACAGTCAAACATCACCTGATGAACACTGAAAATGAAAGAGTTAGAGAATTAGCTAATAACATATACGTAGACAACGTTGTGACTGGAGCCAACACTCCAAAGGAAGTTGAGGAGTTATATAAAAACTCAAAGGAGACGTTCCAACAAATCTCAATGAATTTGAGACAATGGAGTTCTAATTTAACGGACTTCATGCAAAAAATTCCCGATGCTTGTCCAGATGAAGTAGTAAAGGTATTGGGTCTGGACTGGCACATAAAGGAAGATACGCTTCAATTAAGGACAAACAACAGAAACCACGCTTATACCGAGAGGTATTCTGAAAACCGTTGCATCTTATTTTGATCCGTGTGGATGTATAGTTCCGACCCTGCTGGCTGGAAAACTTGTTGCAAGATTTGTGGAAAATGAAAATAAAATGGGACTCACCATTACCCAATAGCATCGTTCAAAATTGGAACGACATTCAAGAAGACTTGCAAGAAGTCAAGGAAATAAGTTTGGCCAGATGCTATGTAAAAAATCCTAAATGCAACGACTTTGAAATTCATTGTTTCACGGACTCTTCTACAAGAGCCTACGCAGCAGCAGTAGTCTATATCGTTGGAAATAATTAGAAAAGTTTTGTAATTGGAAAATCGAGATTGGTACCAATAAAAGATCAAGAAGACCTGAAGATTCCTCGTCTAGAACTGCTAGGTGTATTAATTGGAAGTTGATTAATACAATATGTTCTCAAACTTATTAATTTTAATATAACTAAGCAAATATTGTGAACTGATAGTCAAATAGTTATTGATTGGTTTCACTCAACTAAATTACTAACACCATTTGTTACAAGAAGGATCAATGAGATCAAACAAAATAAAAACCTGATCGTCAGACAAGTACCGTCAGAGCTGAATCCTGCTGATGTTGCTACTAGACCAACAAGCACGAAGGAAGACAAGGAGAGGTGGTTGAAAGGACCAGACTTTCTGCTTCAGAAACCTGATAGTTGGCCAGCAGAATTCAGTGTCAATACTCTTTTGGTTGGGGAGGATCTGACGAAAAGAAGCGAAAAGCTTGCAGAGATAATGGATTTGGAAGATTCGATACAAGTTAAGACGTCTAAGGAACAAGAGGTAGAGATTGAATTTCCGGACAACACAATAAATATAATTAGGAAAATACAAGAAGACTACGTCAAAGAAGAAGTAAATGATAAAGAAACAAGTCTCAGCCGTAACTTGGGATTGTTCAAAGATATCGACGGCATCTGACGATGTAAAGGTAGACTTCAATATGCCAATTGGTCTTTCGACAAGAGGTATCCGCTAATTATACCTAGGGAATGTGATTTCACTAATAAGATTATCACTGAAACACATGAAAAGAACTACCATGTTGGTGTCAATCATACACTTAGATTGATCCGTCAGACTTATTGGATACCGCAAGGCAAACGTCAAGTTAGAAAAGTCTTGAAAAAATGTCCACGTTGTGTGAAACATGGTGGTGGGCCATTTAAACTACCATCGACACCTTCATTACCACATGAGAGAGTAAATTATAGTAAGCCATTTACATTTACTGGAATTGACTATCTTGGACCTGTGTTAGTCAAAACAGAACAAGGAACAAGCAAAAGATGGATATGCTTATTCACATGTTTAGCAGTCAGAGCTGTACATCTAGAAGTTGTCGAAGATTTGTCAGCTGAAGAAGGTTTACTCGCTTTGAGGCGAATGATTGCGACAAAAGGAGTACCAACGCTGATTACATCTGACAACGCCTTACATGTCAAACTGATAGCTGACATAGTTTCCAAACCATACTGTGTTGAAAATAAGATAAAATGGCGGTTCATACCTAAACTTGCACCTTGGTTTTAAAGATTCTATGAAAGACTTGTAGGACTAGTAAAACATTCCATGCGCAGAACACTTCAAAAACATCTTTTAAAGGATAGTAAACTCTCAACAATAGTTAAAGAAATAGAATCAGTAATAAACACTAGACCATTAACTACCGTAGAACTAGAACATGTTCTGACACCTGCTGATTTTCTACAAATGGACAGATGTATCGGTTTGGAACCAACACAAGATAACATTCCATTACAAGATACATCGACGAAGACCAACTTAGTCCAGGGCTGGAGAAGAGCTCGTGTACTACTAGAAGAATTCAAAGAAATGTTTCGTAATCGCTACTTGCCGAGTTTACGTGAGAAATATAGTCACTCGCTTAAACAACCACGTGTGACTTCAAAGCTATTTCCAAAAGAAGGCCAATTAGTTCAGATCAAAGGAGATAAAAATCGTGAAGGCTGGAAAGTAGGCAAAATTATTTCTTTAGTAAAGAGTTCTGATGGTTTAACGAGAGTGGCTCAAGTTAAAGTAGGAGACACTATATTTACTCGTTCCATTGCTCACTTATATCCTCTTGAAGCAGAAAACGATGTCCAATAGGAACCGATACCTCAAGATACTAAAGAAAATACTGATATTCAAAAATTACCTGATGAAAACCATGAATACAAAACCTACCTTACCTGATGAAACTTCAAAAGAGTTAGTAGCTATACCGGATACTATTACAATAGAAACAGAGAATACACAAAAGGAAACATTAACTAATAATATTGATATTGAAATGAGACAAGTTGAAAACATGGACGTGACCGAGAATACGGTAGACGTTACAAGTGATGAAGCAAACATAGAGACTGAGAGCATAGATAAAGATAAAATTACAAATGATCTGAGAGATGATTCTAATGTAATGGACAACGATTTGATGACAACAGACAATGAAACTGTTGAAGAACCATCTGAAGAAACTGAACACAAGCGAATTGCAGCAGTCAGAGCTCTTGAGAAGATAAGGGAATAGACGCGCAATTTGCTTACCTTACTGTAATCGTTCCCGGCGTTAGTGTCGCGATACTTCCGCGAATGTAAATATTATACATAGCAACACTGATACTCTGGTGAGTATGTCTATGGTTTCTCGTGGCACTTTCAAGTGTCAACTTATTTTAAATATGGCCGCGACGCTGTTAAATTCTTTCCTCTAATTTAAAGTTCATACATATTCCTGTCTCAATTAGTATTGTGGTTGATATTAAAGTCAGTGACAAGTGCTGGACAATTGTCAACGAGCAGTAACATCCACGCCGATGATAATGAGCCAAGTGCCTCAGGTTTATTTAAAGTGTAATAATATGTGTTTGCTAAGACCCGTAGACTGTACTCTGCTCAAGTACAAACCAGTGGTGGTTCGGTTCCTCTTATCATGGAATCGGACCAAGAGGCCGCAGGCCATGTGAGCAAGTGATCATGTCAAAACTTGCCTCCATACAGGAGTGGATAAACGTCCAACTTGGACTACTACCGGTAGTTAGGGCGACCTCAGGCGGTGCTTCTCACGGAGTACCGTGGGGGCGATATTGACCTGCGGGTGCAATATCGTGGACATAAAGTTTAAGCCCTTTGGCCTTAGTGAGTCCGGACACTATGGCCTAAAATAAGACAAACGATCACTAGAAATAAAGTAATGGGGTCAAGATTATAAGAAAGTAATGATAGTAAAGTGATTGAATAGGTATGTATGAACTTTAGGCACTTACCGATTCCTGCGGTTGGAATCATAGTTATATAAACTTTTACAGATGGCGAAGCAGTAAGTAAGATAGACAATTGAGAGCAGTGACAGCACTGCTTCTACAGTGAACACAGGACGGTGGCATAATATAAGGCGAGAGTAACATGTTGCAATAATGGATTCATGATAAAGTATATATAGAACTTGGGCAATTGTTTTCACCGTCTGTAAGACTCAGTTAACAGCCTTAATCCCCAAACAGAGACGGCGACAATCCTTATCTTGTATGTTTGATTCCATTCCGTTAATAAATAGTTTATTTATCCATTCCGTATCCATATCCATTCCGTTAATAAATAGTTAATATAATAGCATTTGGTGGGCTTGGATATTTAATGAAATTGTAAAAATAGGTGTCCACCTATTTATGATATACCTACATAAATAGTAGGAGCACAGATTTCATATCAGCATAGAGCTAAACCGAAACCCATCGATATAGAGATAAGGTGGTGGCGACACGAGCAAACTAATGCGTTTACTGAGTGATAACGCGCTGGGCGCCGCCCTCCGTATGTGAACTACACGATTTAGCGGCTCAACTTCTCAATCTGTGTTCTACTTCGTTTTATTTGAGTAAAACTATATGAATCACACATTCATACTTTATTTATACTGTACTGTACTAGGTAGGTACGTTGTTTATGTTTAGGTACTGCTATCTTTAAGCATAAGTCGTGGTGTAGAGTCTACCTGGTTTACATTTTAGTCTATCTATAGGGTATATAACCAACCTTCGGATTCGGAATAATACATTCGTAGGTATAGGCTGAATTATAGGTTGGTTATTAAAATCTTTGTCTATACACGATGTTTTTTAATCGGTGATCAGGAACCAATTTTTCTCATTCAGTAAATGATGGCGATCACGTTGAAGTCGAAATTACATGGTACTAATTTTTGTTTTTCTGTAATTAATATTTTTTGTTTCGAAAATAACTTTTAATTGGAAATTATTGTTACCCTACTAATAGTTTAGTCTATGAGTTTAAAACCTCTTTCAAAAGGCAGTTCCATAAACAAAATATCAAGATTAAACTTATGAGTAAAAAGTTGTCATTGTCAAATGCATAACAAAGTCAAAATACGAAATAAAAATATTCTTGCTTTTTTCAAAACTTGGCATCAAGCAGAATTAAAACGCGCCTCTATTACATTACTGTCACAACGGACATTGGCAAAAGCCTCGAGCTGCCATTCTCGGCTTAATAATAATTAAATAAAAATTAGCCATATATGGCTAATTTTTATTTAATATCCGTTTCTAACATCGAGCGTTAAGATATGATTCGTTTGTAAATACAGACTAACAGCTCACGACGAACTCAAGAATTGTTCCACGCGATTGATCCAAACGTACCAATTCCCACACACAGTCTCATAAATCGCCTAAAACAAAACCTGCGTGACTTTGGCCAGTTCACAGTACCAGGGCACGCTCAAGCACCAGGCCGACCTCTGTGTCATCCTGAAAACCTGGATAGACGCATCTTACAGTACTTTGCTCGGGATCCCCGTAGGTGCACTAGGCAAGTAGCGAGAAGATTTCATGTGAGTCAATCCTTTGTGTGGTGACTACTTAACTCGTCCGAATTGCATCCTTTACACTTTCGGCCCATACAAGATATTTTAGCACCGGATTTAGAGGGAAGGATGGCATTCTGTCAGTGGTATCTTAAAAATCTCGAAACTTATATCCTGTGGTCGGATGAATCGACTTTCATGCGGGTTGGCCAATTTAATGTCCACAATGAGCACTTTTGGGCTGCGGAAAATCCTCGTCTCACCAGAAGAAATGCTTTCCAACTCCGATTCACCGTTAATGTGTGGGCAGGGATCATTAATGGCACTGTAATTGGACCCCATTTCATTGAAGGCACATTACGCGGAGGAATCTACCTGAACCTGTTGAGGCATGTGGTCGAAGAGCTATTGGAAGAAGTGCCACTGCAGTCTTTACAGAACTTAATTTCCAGCACGATGGTGCCCCTGCACATTATGACCATAGGGTTCGCGATTACCTAAACGAAGAGTTCCCTGGGCGGTGGATCGGCCGCGGCGGCCCCATCCCATGGCCTCCACGTAGTCCAGATCTCACTCCATTAGATTTCTATCTGTGGAGTGATGTCAAGCGAATTGTTTATGAACAAGAGGCCAATACCGTAGAGGAACTCCGCCAAAGAATAATAAGTGCAAATACGGGAAAACCGTTATGTTCTTAACAGAATTAAACCGGACCACAGGCGTCGAGCGGAACTCTGTCGAGAACAAAACGGTGGTCATTTTGAACACTTGTTAAATTATGTTTAAGATTAAGTTTTCTCAGTTTTTGATTTAGAAGTGTTTTTATTTTATTTTATAATACGGTTATTAAATTATTTTCGTTTCACTTATTCACCATTGCATCACCAACAGATTATTAAATGAGGTTAATGTTAATATCGTACCAATTATTCTTATTATTGTCGAGTCTTGGTCGAGTCGGTGTAGGGAAAAGTTTATTGACATCAGATCTATCAAATTTCCCGCCAAAGTGTTGGCACTTGACGTATCTACTTTACTTCAATAAGAATGTAGGATGACCATGTATCCAGTGGTTACTGATTTCAATAAAATCATTAATTAAAATACTTAAACAGCAAGGTAATTGCGTGAGATATCATCTAATAAATTAGGTTTTAGCTATTTATCAATATTTTTCAACTCCTGATCACCAATTAAAATTCATCGTGTATATAAGTTACTATCTGAACCAACAGATGTCGTTCTGTCAAAAGCTTTGACTGTAACAGGTTGTCTATGACCGAGGAAGTATCAGAAAATAAAGTGGATATCTCACTTTTTTAAACTATTCTATTAGTTACTAATTGCTATTACTTATTAACTAAACACATACATACAATATACCTTACGAACGGGAAAACAGTGCTGTGTTAGCTCTGACGATAATGATCAAATTCTACCATTAAGAGACGACATGTCCGAGACAATTACTGCTTTACAAGCTGATAATGATAATTTTCAGTCAATTGTTCAAGACCTTACAGCCAGAGTGAACCAAATGGAACAGCGATCCCGCGCCAGTAATGTCGAGATTCTGTGTGTTCCAAAGAAAAATAACAGAAAACGTTATACAAATAAATGAAATCCCGAAAACAAGCTAAACAGCTCTCACATTGGATACGAAGGAACAAAATCTCCTATAGACGTAGTCGTAGTGTATTACCAAAATTGTAGAGGTTTAAAATCCAAAACTCATGATTAAAAAAATTAAATTGTTCTCATTACGATTTCATAGTTCTAACTGAAACATGGCTTAACCAAAATGCATTTAGTAGCGCAATTTTTAATGACCAATACATTGTTTACCGTCGAGACAGGGAGTCAACAAGATTATGTAACAAAGAGGGTGGCGGGGTATTCGCAGTATCTACTAACTATATACCCATATCAACTAGGACGGCTCATTGGGAAAGTAATAGCGAGGAGTTATGGGTAGTCATACATCTAACACCGATATGTATCTTTCAAAATGTAACATTGCATTTGAAAAAGCAGATTCACTTGTCTGTGTCACGGGTGACTTTAATCTTGGATACATTGACTTTAGCCTGATCCATACCCAAACTACTCACGTACCCCAATTTATGCCTGCGGGGCACATCCTTATAGATACCGACCGTACCGAAGTACCTTTACGTACTTACTTTACCTTTAAAGCTTACGAAAATAATACAGTAAACTTAATACCAAACTTTAGGAAAGCCAACTTTGAAGCAATAAATAAAGGCAACAAATACTTTGGAGCCCCAAAAAAAATTTTGGGACCCCAAACCAGTATCACCTAAAAATCATATGAAACACCAAAAAAAAAATACTTGCACCAGATATTTCCACTAGATAGCCTAAAATTACAATGCTTCTACATAAGGTACCGTATCGAAAAGAAAGTAGACAACTTTACGACTATCTATTTTCTTCCACGAATGTCAAAAACAAAAATAGGTTTTACTAATATATAAACCTATTTCTTGACTATTATAAAATGAATAATAAATTTGACATTATTATTATATCTGCCAAAATGGGGAGGATTAAGTTAGAAGTGAGAAAAAATATATTGAATGACTGGTGCAAAAATGAAGGGTTAACTATAAAAAAGCTTGCTAAAAAGTACAATGTTAGCCCTGCAGTGCAGGTGTACATAAGTTAATAAACAAGTTCGGCACTACTGTTACCTTAGAAGATCAGCCAAAGTCTGGACGAAAACGAGGCCCTTCCGACCCGGAATTGCAGAGAGGAGTCGTTCAAATGTTCAATTGCAAACCAACTCTGTCTACTCGGGATGCTGCTCGTAAAGCAAAAACGTCTATAGGAATTAATCCAGCGTATCAAGAAAAGGGGCAACCTGAAGACCTACAATAGTATTTGAAGACCTACAATAGTATTTTATGCAACCGTTTTATTCTAAGTTTAACGCAGACAATGAAATGGAAAATTATGAAAATATCGATCCATTTATTGCAACAAAAATACTATGAGTGTATTTTTTAAGTTTCTCCAGGTGGTTGTAATATCTCTATATTATACACTGGTCAGCCACACGCTAGGGCCGAGTAACAGGAAAGTGAACTATAAGAAAAGGGTAATTAAATGGTACTCGTGCGCCGCATGTGCCTGCACAGACTGCGTAAGATAGGGTGGGCATGGGCAGTGAGAGTAAGGGATCCTACACGCCTAAGTCCCTATTTCCCTAGCCTTCTTTATCTTGATGTTTTTGTGTAAAGTATTTCCTAGGTGGTTTTAACGTGGAGAATATCACGCACCCGAAGGAGGCCTTTTATATTCTTCAATCGACCGACTACTCTGTATGTTATGTTTTTATTTTTGCTATTGATATTATTGTAGACTTTATACATAAGTATGAGAGATTTTTTCAGTTAGACAACCGTATTAAATAGTTCGAGGTATCTTTTGTAATGAGAAGTCTTCCATCCCATAATGATCAAGCGTACAGTCCATGTGCTCTCAGACTGCGGGTTTGGGTGAAAACTAAGAGGTTCGGATCGCGTAAGAGCGAGCGAGACATGTATAATACGCGAAATGCATTTTGACAGCTTACGCACTGTACATTTGATAGGTAGGTATAGTCCGTGAGCCATAAGATTGCCGTTCGGATTTGGGTGAACAGTGAGAGGTTCTAATCTGGATCGCGTAAGAGCGAGCGAGACAGGTATAAAACGCGAATCGCATTCAGGCAGCTCACGCACCGTATTGTTGTTTTAAAAGGCGATGGATAGTACCTATGGGAGCATAAATTCGGTTTGTTGCCTGGTAAGAGCCACAGAAAGCTCCCGCTTATTGAATTATCTGTGTAAACGTGTACATAAATGTTATTACAGGAAAGCACTTGGTGTCACCAGAAGATACGGTACATCATGATACATTCAATTAGAGATCCTTTCCGTAAATTTGGAAAAGGATCGACCCGAAATCGAATAAAAGGCTTAGACTTCGACTTGCATTGACAGAAGGTGAAATAAATATCTAACACCGATAAAGGCTTCGTTACACGGCCCGTCATCCTGCCTGCCTGCCTACTACTGGGCCTGAATTCGACGTTTGACAGTGACATCTATATCCTAGATTTCGGCACTATGTTTTTATTTGTTCCTAGGCCTACATTGAAATATTTTTTTAAACAAATATTTGGCATTTGTCTGTTGATGTTTGTAGTGATGTAGCTAAGACAAATTGTATGTCAAATCTAACGATTATTAATCACGAACGGTTGATTGAATCGATTTTACCGACCATATTTTTCTTCTCTCTCCCGACCATCTTTTTGTTTATTTTGTGTAAGTAACTTTTTACTGACCTGCGATTCGTCGGACTGAGCTGGAGCGAGGCAAAAAAGTTAAACGTGGCGCGAGCTAATGAAGGCTCTCCGCACCTCCAGAGTGCCTTAGGAGAACAACAACAATATTATTATTTTTATTGAGTATTAATTTAAAGTATTATATGACATTGTTTCCGAAATAGTATAAAGTATAGTGCCCTTGGTCGTGGGATAAAACACGGTCATTAACCCGGCCCCTGGGGAGATTGAGCAACCTTCTCAATCTCTCACTTGGGTAATTCCTGTGCGGCGCGTCCTTGTCGCGGGGGTGGGCACCTCGTTGCTTCAGTAGGCCGGAGTGATGAGTTGGCTAAGTTCCACAGGGACCCAGTTCTGCGGGGTATATGGCGGAGCCCGTGCCCAGGGTTACGGGTGAGGACCTCAACGGCTGAATAGGCGGAGATGGAAACCATCAGTACGGCAAAGCAGGCGGAAGAGGCATGTCACAGGGACATTAACCTGGACCCTAACAGAGGGCAGCAGTACTGTTAGTACTACACAGGGGCAGAGGGAATGGATCCCAGAATGGCCCTGTAGTAGGTTTTTCTGAGCGCTCGCTGCAACAGTGAAAACGGTCAGGATACTGCGGTGCAGAAGGCAATGGGAAACCACTGCACTATTTTCCCATTAATGCAGTATGTAAAAAAATGTCTACAAAAAGTAATGAAGTTCTTGACAACGGGCTTCCACGATGTCACATCTCGTGGCGGTCCGAGTCCGGCAGAGGTAGGAGCAAGGCTACCCCGGTCGTCATCATGCGAAATCCTTGTCAAATAGGGACTTGGAACGTGAGAACAATGTTAGTGCCAGGAAAATTAGAGGAACTTAAACAAGAGATGGATAGGTTGAAAATAGATATTTTAGGGCTATGTGAAGTGAGATGGGAAGGTAGTGGGGATTACTGGAGTGATAAATATAGAGTAATTTATACAGGAGAAAAGAAAGGAAGTAATGGAACTGCAATAATCTTAAATAAAACCTTTGGTCATCTAGTCGACAACACTATCCACCACAGTGACCGAATTACAGTAGTTAAGATAAAGGTCTCATCGTCATCCAATTTAGTGATAATCCAAGTATACATGCCAACGGGAAATTATACAGATGAAGAAATAGAAGACATATATGAACAAATAGATACAATAACAAATTCACTAAAGGAAAAGGATAACTTAATTGTAATGGGAGACTTCAATGCCGTTGTCGGGGAGGGTAGAGTAGAAGGTGTAATGGGGGATTTTGGTCTCGGGAACAGAATTGCTAGAGGAGAGAGATTAATACAATTTTGTAAGGAGAACGACGTGACAATATTGAATACATTATTTAAACAACCAAAGAGAAGAATGTATACTTGGAAAATGCCCGGAGATTTAGCACGATATCAACTACACTACATCATAGTAACGAAAAGATACAAGAAATATGCTACAGCATGTAAAACATACCCGGGTGCTGATCTCAGCACCGATCATAATCTACTTGTAAGCAAAATAAATTTAGATTTAAGTAAAACCAAAAGAAATAATAAACCCAAAACGATAGATCTCAATAAATTAAAGGAAAGCAATACTCATGTGCAATATAGTAATAGTATAGGAGATAAGTTAGAAACATATAAGAAAAGTATTAATCCATAAGAGAGTAAATGCATAGAGAACAGATGGAGTAATATACGTGACATTATAAATAATAGCGCTACACAGTGTCTCGAGAAAGGTAAAATTAAGCCTAGAAAGAAATGGATGAATAATGATATAATAATAATGATATAATGATTTAATGGTAAAAAGAAGAAGTTTTAGAAATAAAAATGATGCAAGCAGTGTTGCGGAATACAAAAAGCTTACAAATAAAATAACATTAGAATGTAGAAAAAGCGAGCAACAATATATAGAAAATGAATGTGAAAACATAGAAAAATATATGAAGAAAGGGCAAATCGACAAAGCGTACAACAGTATTAAGAATTAAAACAAAGCAAATAAAACTAGAAGCACTGCAATACTAAATGAAAACAACGAATTACTATTGGATAACAAACTCATAATGGAAAGATGGAAAAGATACATAGAACTTCTATATGATGGAGAAGGATTACATATAGATGACATAGGACAGGAGTCAGAGGAAGATGAAGACAAAAAAGGACCGTTGATTATGAGAGAAGAATTTGACAAAGCAATAAAAAGCATAGGAAATAGAAAAGCTGCTGGTAGTGATAATATTTACATCGAATTAATTAAATACTCGAATGACCTATTATTAAATGAAATATATGTCATTGTTAAGGATATGCACAAGACTGGAACCATACCAAAGGATTTTCAAATAAATAAAACTATACCCCTTCCAAAGAAACCCAAGACATTTATTTCGCAAGCATCCAAAATTTTGTTAAATATCATTTAAAATAGAATTAGACCTAAAATAGAAACCCTTCTAGGAGAAGACCAATACGGGTTCAGACAGAATAAAGGTACTAGAGAAGCTATCTTCGAATGATCGTAGACAGGCGTTAATAAGGGCGATTAGACATTGGTCTTAATACACACATAGCATTCATAGACCTAGAAAAAGCTTTTGATAAAGTAAACTGGAAGAAAATGATGAAAGCCTTAAAAGATGCAGGACTTGATTATCGAGACAGGAGAATAATATACCAACTTTATCATAACCAAGAAACAATCATACAAATAGGGGACGAGAAGGGAAAGGCTAAGATCCGACAAGCAGTCAGACAGGGGTGTTCACTCTCGCCGCTCATATTCAACTTATTCATTCAAAGTGCAATTGATAAAATTATAGAAAATACAACAAAAGGTGTTAAATTTAACGGAAATAGAATTACATTTGCAGATGATATAGCAGTTTTAACGGAAAACAGCAAACAGTTGGAAACAGTTTTAAACGTAATGGACACAACTTTCCGAGACTTCGACTTAAAGATAAATTTACATAAAACCAAGACACTAATAATATCTAAACACAGAGAAATACATGAAATTAAAATAAATAACACAGTACTACAGCAAGTCCAACAATTTCAATATTTAGGCAGTATAATAATAGAAGACTCGAGATGCACTACAGAGATTAAAACTAGAATAGCAATAGCTAAAAACGCTTTTCACAGTAAAAAAACATATTTTTAAGTCAAAAATGGCCAAATCTATAAGAAAGCGTTTTATTAAAACTTATATTTGGAGCATTGCACTTTATGGCTGTGAGACATGGACCATGACACAACGGGACAGAGAAAAGCTTGAGGCCTTCGAGGTGTGGTGCTGGCGAAGGATGGAGGGAATAAGCTGGACAGAAAGAGTCACCAATGAGGAAGTATTGGAGAAGAGACATATACTTTATACAATAGAAACTCGAAGAGGGAAAATGATAGGTCATTTGATATAGGTCGATTCACTAAAGCTGGCGTGAATGGATTGAATGAAAGTTATGTCACTTGTCACTTCAAGTGTTAGTGTGAGTGCCGTTCTTATACAGGGGCCTCCTAATATTTTGTAAACAACAACAAAATGGGTTTTAGTTATTCAAGAAAAATAAAAGTTATTAGGTATAATATAAGCATAATCTGCACAATATTTAGACTAAACAAGTAATATATATGTCCGAAAGGTATATTTAACTGTTTGATACAAAATTTTTACTATCATGGTGTTTTATGCAGACGCTAGTTTTTTGACATACTTTAGATTTTGACTGTTGTAAGGCAGTGTAAATGTACATATTGCTTAATATTCATGCAATCTGTGTATGACCCGAATTAGGATGTGGGATGATACTATTCCATTGTCTCGTATGAGTTTGACCATGTGGGACTATGCAATGGTATTAACGTAACCCACATTTTTTTCTTGTCTTCGCGGCCTGTTAAAGGGTTAATGTCAAGAATTAATAGGTGACGAATTATAAAAAAACCGGCCAAGAGCATGTTGTCGGGCCACGCTCAGTGTAGGGTCCCGTAGTTGCCCGTCCTTCACAATAGACGAAAATTACGAGAAAGATTTCAAGCCGTATAAAAAGGTCGTACACGAAAAGAAACAGTAATTACTTATTATCTTTTGGAAGTTCTCTATTATACGCGACAGATTGATCGAAATGTTTTAATATAGTTTGGCATTTAACCAATATGTGTAACGTTCGAAGTGTAGGGACACCACGCGGCACTTACGTAATTTTAAAGAAAATTATGAAATTTTGCAATAACTCAAAAACGACTGGACCGATTTTATTCAATATAGTTTTCATTGAAAGTACTAGTATCCGAGGCTAAGACCCATTCGATTCAATAAGTTATGCTCAAAAATGGCTCGGCCCTCCGTCGAGCTAAGATTACTAAATTTTGTTTGTCCGATATTATCCGAAGTTGACCGAATATTCAAAATCCGATTTCATATTCTGAGTCGGAGGACCCAAAAGCCCCCCAATACCGAGTTGCAGCCCCCTCGGACCAATTTGAAATTTTCGAAAAAAAAAAATGTCGCCATTTTGATTTTTTTTTTCTACGACTGTGTTCGGGTGGGGGTCCCCTATGATATTTGTTTGAGCATCCCCTACCCATCTCCAGCCGTTTACGAGATACGGGACTCCTAAAAAAAAATCTCCATACAAATCTTGTTTTTTTCGATATTTTCCGACTTTGACCGAATTTTCGGACACCGATTTCAGATTCATATTTGTGAGCCCCAAATGCCTTCCGGTACCGAGTTTCAGCTTCCTAGCACCAATTTGAAATTTTGGAAAAAAAAGCCATTCGTCATATTGAATTTAATTCGGTTCGATACAATACAGGTTGGATACCAAGTACCTAAGATCATTCATAGATACCATATTAATTGATAAACTTCTTATTACAATGACACTTCACGTAATCTTCAATGTCAATTGATCGGCAAACATTACTAATACCGTAAAGTTTTGGATCTTGTTTTCAAAATGTCTTCGTCTAATCTTGGGCCAGGAATAACATTATCGGGACAGTCTCGAGAAATAATTTTTAATGTATTTAATTATTTAAAACAAAATAATAAAAACCCTGAAGGTGGTTTTTTGAACATTGAAAAGTTATATGAAATGACTTCTGCGGCGACTGGTACATCAATACGAAGTGTTCAGCGGATCAAGAATAGTTTCTGCAAAAATGCGACAGCGGCATCGACTTCAAAAGTGTTTGTAACACCCGGTAAAAAACGACCACGTTTGTCACCAAAATCAGATGTGGACAATTTTGATATAAATGTTATTAGAAGGTGTATTTATAATTTTCACTCTGTACACAAAACGCTGCCAACTATCAGAAATATACACAAAGTTTTAAAGGAATCGATAGGTTTTCCTGGTAGTGTAACTTCTTTACTTCGTCTCGTACATAAAATGGGATTTAGGTGGAAGAAGATTCAGAACAACAGGATGCGGCTAATTGAGAAAGACGATATTCGTTACAAAAGGTTTATGTATTTACAAAAATTACAGGAATATAAAAACGAAAACCGGCCCATTGTCTATACTGATGAGACGTACGTGCATAGCACTCACACCACACCAAACGCATGGACTGACAACAGCAATAGCGGTGTCAGAGTTCCTATATCAAAAGGCCAAAGGCTGATAGCGGTTCATGCATGTACAGAAGAAGGTTTCGTAAAAAATGCTTTGCTGACATTCAAATCCAACCAGAAGTCCGGAGATTACCATAGTAACATGAATGCTGCAAATTATCGGAAATGGGTGAACGAATATTTGTTACCAAACTTAAAACCCAGAAGCGTCCTTGTTGTAGATAATGCTTCTTATCACAACGTTCAAGTGGATCGGGCTCCAGTTGGAAATACAAATAAAAAAGAAATGTTGGCCTGGTTAGATAAAAATAATATACCATACCAAAAAAAAAATACGAAAATTGTTCTGTACAAAATAATAAAAAAACATAAACACACAAGAAAGACTTTCGTATTAGATCAAATACTGCAAGAACACGGTCATTCTGTGTTACGCCTACCACCTTACCACCCGGAATTCAACCCGATTGAGATGTTGTGGGGGATAGTAAAAGGTAAAGTAGGGATGAGGAACGTAACTTTTAATATGAACGACGTTCAAAAACTATTCATCGAGGAGGTTGATGCCGTGAAAAAAGAAATATTTGAAGATATTTGGAGGAAGGTCCGAGAAACAGAGTGTTCGTATGAAAATATGGAGTACCAGTTAGACGATCTTACTGATGGTTTTATTATTAATGTAAATGACAGCGAGGATGAAGAATCTTCAACATCCAGTTCAAGTGAAGGAGTGTCTGAGTAACAGAATTTAAAATATATTTAGTAAATATTCAGGCTATGTACAATCAGGGAAATATTTTTACGTACCACCGTAACCCTGAACCCTGTCGCAATTTACTGGCCGCCGTCATTTAAACTCGAGTGATGTCACCTTATAGCGATAAGGTTCAGTAAACTGTTTCAGTATCGTGGTAAACAGAGTGTATTCATCTATTTATGTTTATAATTTATATAAAATGGCGTTAACTTAAAATTAAAATATTCATAAAAATAATTAGATTTCTTCTCTGGTATTTCGTATAGGAATATTTTGTAGTATTCTTTATACTGCAGAATTTGGGCGGTTATGCGTCTAGTTTGTCTACAAATACGTTTTCAATAATCACTTATTGTATCAACCTGTATATAATCATTTTGTGACGCACACATAAATATTATCATTCACTCATTCATTCCATTCGTGCCAGCTTTAGTGAATCGACCTATACGACACGACGATCTAATACAAAAGATAATGGAGGGAAAAATTGAAGGAAGGGAGAGTAAGAGGAAGGCCGACGATTAGCTATTTGGACCAGATCAAGAAAAAGGCAGACGTCGGGTCGTATCGGGAAGTCAAAGAACTGGCGTTAAGTAGAACGGACTGAAGAGAACTGCACCGACAAGAGTGAAACTCCTAAATAATAATAATAATAGTGCGACCAACTTAACAGTGTACTGGGGTGTCGCCACAATCTTCACACACAGAGCACTCGAACGCAAGACACACACAATCGTAATAAGACATTTAGCATGACAGTCGTAGTTCCTAATTTTGTCGTTTCACAGATAAGTTGGTAGCACTATAATTTTAATATTTAATAACTTGTGCACTTGTAAGTACCTGTGATCTGTTTCACCAATAAAATGCATATTATTCTATTTATGCAAAAATAAAATGTATGACAATGGTGCGTCCCATATCTTAGAAAAAAATTACGTTTTCATATGAGCGAACATCAGTTTGGTAGAATTTTAATTTATTTTATTGTTCTTTCTTCAGGACAGAAATTTATCGATTTAATCGATTTATATCAATTTACAGTAATAGCACATGAATCGAAACGATAGATTAGGTCACAACACAGCTTTTAAAAAGCAAATCACGTAGTACATAACTATTTATGTATTAATTTATAATCGTTAAATACTTTCAAAAGAGTGATAATAAAAAATATAACATAAATTCAATTGTATGAAATAGAAAGTAAAAAACGTTTAGGTAAAGATACCTACTTGAAAAACCTATATCATTGCTTGTTTTTTTTTTATGATATCCAATAGATCGTGCACATTTACTTTATATGGGTGCTGTCATATAATTATGGTACATAAAAATAATCCAACTTATAAGTATACATTTATCTACATGTGGATGTATAGCGTCGTTACGGTACTCCTCTGTACAGTACCCATAACACAGCTAACACACTCTACACACCCTACAGCCTACTAGAGCTTATTTTGGGACCAGGTTAATTTGTGTGCGGTTGTCCTTTATTTATTTATATTAGAGATATGCGCTAAGGTTTCAACCTTTACGGAAACATTACATTTAATACCTCCTCTAATTATAGTCATTATTGGTAAAATATAAGGGAACAAGTAATATTTATAATTATACAATTATTATTTTTAACTTATGACGAGTATGTTTTACAACCCTTGTTTTCTTCAAAAAATGTTCTTGGTGGATTTTAGATTTTATTTTCTCCCATCCCAAGTGACTTTTTAAATCTCTATTCTAATGCCGCCCTTATAGGATAGCCCACGATAGTTAAAATTTGTACATGGAGCAATGGCACTGCCCCCGTCAACACAATACTTGTATTTTTATCAGGTAGCTTGTTATTCAGGTGTCATCAAGCAGAAAGCTTTTAGTTCTCAGACGAGTGCGGCCCGCCGACCGCCTGTCTACACGGCATGATATTAAAGCTTACGTTTTCAAGCTTCGTTCACCCCAAGTACGGACTTTTATTAAGTCTTATCGCTTGCTGTGAGTAGATAAAAGTCTGTGTGGCTTTAGTTTTGGAGAGCATTTTTCATTTTTGTATGTGAAATGGTGATGGAATTTGGTACATCAGATATCTTTTCACTGAGTGATAGCGAAACACGACGTTTCTCTTATCTTCTTCGCATGGACTGTTTCATTTTATAGTTGAGCCGCTATACAACCTATAATATGGGTCACACTGATTTAAAATTGCATCGTTAATTAACGAGCCGTGTATTTAAGGCCGCTACGTACATGCAAGATTGCGATATGCTTTATTGACGATATAATTTAGTGGTAGGAACAGGTTTGTTTCGCATCCAGGAAAGCACCAAGGTCTCGCACTTTATTCACCGTATCTACACTATTGATAGTGTATTTTTGGCTTTTTGCGGCACGTGATGCTGATATGGCGTTGCAATTATTTACGTTAACACCAATGCGATTATCTTTGTAATATTCCGAGAGTCGTTCCAAATCTTGCAGTAATACAAAGTGATGTCTTCGCTTTTATATGCCGTTAAACTTTTCAATCCTCGGCGAATAGCAGAAAACGTGAAGCAAGCATCAATATCGTGGATGAAAGCAACGTACAGCAAAGGTCCTTGGGGGACTCCAGATCCCACAACGACCTTTGGAGGACGGAGCTCACTAACTACCACGCATCTGATTGCTTTTTTATATATTTACTTGATCCACCGCAGCAAACTACCACATATTCCTAAACTGTAAAAATTTTGAACCAATATGAAATGGTCAAGACGGTCGAAAGCCTTTTCAGTCAATGTAGATGACGTCAACATATTAACCAGCCCAGCCGTTCGTCGGTATTAAAGTCGGTTTTAATAACACTTAAAAAAGTAATGATGCTTTTCAAATAAATGAATTGCAAAAGAACCAATATCATGATAATATTTGAAGAGATAGCGCTTTCTCCGGGATACCACCATCCGATCCTGACCGGATGACAATCATTATTCGGTAGGTCCCATTGCGTTATGTGGTTCATTTTCGACTCTCAATAAAACTACTTTCGACCAGCCAGCTAATAAGGTTGTATATGGGTGGTTCTACTCACAAGGGAATTTTCCGCCGCTCACCTTATTTTGTATAGTTTTTGTAGGAAAATTATATTGATTTACGATCGAAACTGTACAACTAAATGGTTTCTAGTATGACACTGAAAATTAGCTAAGCCCTAAATATAATATATATCTCTCAAAAATTGTACTTTAAAGTGCCAAATTCTCAGTCTCCAGGCATGTCTCTCGGACGAAATGAAAGCTTAATGGCTGCATCATAACTGCATTTTGAATATGTACGAGTACGTAATATTTTCGCTAAAATAGAAATCTATAATATATGTAGTTTCAATGTGTTTGACTAATTTTACCTTAAATGCGAAACTTATTAAAAAAAAGTGCATTATATTTTGTCCCTCGTTTTTTACCTCAGTCTCTTGCTACATCAAAACACGTTAAAATCTGTTTGAGTTACCACGTCTAGCGCGTTGCTGTTCGGTCTGAGTGAAAGATCGAAGTGAAGTTAGCATATAAATGATCGCGTTTGTCTCGGTTCGCGGTTGGCTTAGTCGCTACGGCGAGTTGTGTAAGTGAAGTTGTGCTACGGCCAGTCAGCTTAACAGTATCCTGGCCCGTATTTATTTAAAATCCATTGTTTTCTATACACTTTTTTTGCATTCATAGGTCGTAAATTCGTTGCATTAGAGTACAGAACTGCATGATTTCAATATTAAATGTTGCATTGACGTAGTTATTGGCTAAAACTTACAATAATCTCAGTATCCTGTCCTCAGTCCCCTGGGCCCATATATTGTTTTTTTTTTTTTTTTTTTAATGGCTATGTCGATAGATTAAGCCAGTGTCATGTCGATTTAGTGAGGAAAAACAAACGCACTCGAACGCGACTAACTTACAAAAAAAAAAGTTGCTACTCCTGAAAAGAAAATCTTACTATAATTAGTAAGATTAGATTAACGAAAACACAACTACGGGATTAGTATTAATTAGAACATACACCAATCATTATTGAGAATAATATAGTTGAATATATTATAATTTTAACTTATTAATCTCACAAAATTTTCCCAAGGCTAAAAGAATGTCTTTGTCAAAATTTTGTATTAAATCTAAGACACGAGTTGGGAATGGTACATTTCTACTTATAAGCTGACTATATAAATAAGAATGATTGAGTAAAGGGCAAGAAAGAAAAATATGGTTGAGGTCCCCATCGTCCAGCCCGCACTCACACAGAGAGGAGTCCCGGATGTGAATTTTGGCTAAATGACAAGGGGAGCAACAATGTCCTAGTCTCATTCGTATTATGGTCGTGCAGAACTCCTTTTGTAGGAACACCTTTGTGAACCAGGGCTTTCGCGGTATTGAAGGTTGGATTAACGAATAAATCCTTCCTCTCTTTTTGCTAGAAGACCTCCAAGAGGCGGACCACGCCTGAATTAAATAATTACGAGCTAAAGGGACTAAATCGTGACAGTAATTACGGAAAGGGACCTTGTCACCACACACAACTGCATCCTTGGCGACTTGATCTGCTTTTTCGTTGCCGAAAACTCCAGCGTGGCCTGGAACCCACACCAATGCAACCTCATATCCTTCTTTTTCGCAGATCAACAAGTGCTCCTTAATTTGGTAAATTATAGGATTATGGAGTTTGACTGAGAAAGGGTTTGATATCAAAGCTTGCAAGCAACTAGATACGCGAATCAGAAAAAATTATAGTCTTTTTCAGTTTAAACAGTAAGACGTATTTTACGCTTTCCAGAACTCCCATGCATTCCCCAGTGTATACCGAGGTTTCAGGAGGGCATTTCACTTTTTGGACAATATCATATTGCAAGTGAAAAACTCCCACACCCACACAACCGGTTGGAGATAACTTTGACGCATCACAATATATGATATTCCAGTCATGCCATCCTCGGGAAAGAATTTGGCGAAGGTACTCATCAGCATGAGGATCATCATGGGTAATATCGAAGTTCAGAATAACGCGAGGGCGCAGAATGATAGTTTCGTAATTAAACTGAAAAAGAGGAATTTTGGAAGAATGAAAAACTGGGTCTTTAAGAGATTGAAATTTAAGGAGACTTTTAACAAGGCAAGGTGGTCCCTTATTATTTCCACAGGATACTTCTTTTAGATCAAATAAACGATGTATTATAGGATGATGGGAAATTTGAAGAGAGCGAAAAAGATAGCTGTCAGCTAAAAACTGACGACGAAGATGAAGAGGGGGGTCTCCGCATTCTACCTGCAAAGCGTTGGTAGGACTAGACTTCATTGCGCCGGAAATGATTCTTAATGCTTTAAATTGAATGAGATCCAATTTTCTAACTCCTAATTTGTTTCCTGGTTCAAAAAGAAACGAGCCATAATCCAGTATACTTCTAATGATGGCATTGTACACTAGTCGTAGGGAGGTGGGGTGAGCCCCCCACCATACGCCAGATAAGCCTCTAAGGGTGTTTAGACCCCTTTCGCATTTTTTTAATAAATAATCAAAATGAAGGGCACCGTCTAATTTAGGGTCCAAGATAAGTCCAAGAAATTTATACGACGTTTGCACCGGTATTTCCGAATCACCAATGGTGACTCTAATGATGGGTATATTTCTCTTACGAGAGAAAACCACTAAAGAACTTTTTGAAGGAGAAAGCGATAGACCATTATTATTTAGCCAGGAGTTTAAAGAAATTAGCGAGTTTGAGATAGTTTCAGTGGCATATTCAATATTACTGTTTAATGAATAAATTAGTATGTCATCGGCATATTGTAAAATGTGGCACCCTTGGACTGAGGCCTCCAAATCATGAGTGTAGATGTTGTACAGTAAAGGGCTCAGGACCGACCCCTGAGGAAGGCCTTTCCACACCATTCTTGAGGGGTTAATTAGGGGATCCCTCCCCCGAAAAGTAATCCATCGCTCTGAAAGGAGATTTCCCACAAGGCAGGCCAGCTTCACCGGGATTCTCAGCTTGTGGAGTTTGTCCCTGAGAATGGGGAGCTGTACATTGTCGTAGGCTGCTTCCACATCCAAGAAGACAGCAACCACTGATGAACCGTTTGCAAAGGCGAGACGAATATCAGAAGTGAAAATACTCAAACTATCCATTGTACTTTTTCCCTTTCTAAACCCATATTGGGATTTTGCCAATAAGTCTTTACTCTCTAAAAACCACTCTAGTCTATTTTTTACAAGATGTTCTAGAATCTTTGTTAATACCGAGGAGAGAGCAATGGGTCGATACGATCGAGCATCATTAGGGTCTTTAGTTGGCTTTAATATGGGCATTACTAGTTGTGACTTCCAGGAAACAGGCGGGTGGCCTTTAATGAAAATGCAATTAATTAGGTCAAGAAAATATTTCAAAAACTTTTCACCAGCTTTAGCTATAAATGAATATGTAATCCCGTCATGCCCTGGGGCTGAGTCTTTCAATGATCCCAACACATTTTTAAGTTCTAGCATTGTGAACACTTGATCTAAGGGATCAGATGAGGAATTGTTAAGTAGACCAATGGGTGAATCGGATACGGCCGGGACATGAGGGGGAGCAATATTGGATAGAAAAGATTCGGCCCAACCGAGTGAACTAGGATAGGAACAGCTTCGAGGGTTATATGCTCTCCTAAATTTCCGAATATTATTCCATACTGTATTCGGGGTGGAAGGGCTTAAGGATGAACAAAATGTTTTCCAACCATCAGTTTTTTTTTATTGAGTAAAAATTTAGTTTCAGCGAATACGTTTAGTAAATTTTGAAAATTTTCTGCAGACATATTGGCAGCGTAAATTTTTTCTGCATTTTTCCTTTCTTTAACACTTTGTGTACACTCTTTATCCCACCATGGTGGTGAAGCTAACTTACCAACTGCTGTGTTTTTAAGGGGGAAAACTTTATCAGCTGATGATTTTACGGCTGAGACTAATGCATCGGAACAAAATTGAATAGAGTCTGAACTAATGGGAGGAAGACTGTTAACTTCACTCTCAAGGCACGTTTTGTAGCTATCCCAATCAGCTCCATTTATATTATAGCTCAGCAAGGGTTTAATAATGTCTGGCCTTTTTGCAGATAAAAATGGGAGACTTACGAGGATGGGAAAATGATCACTGCCGTAGGTGCTATTTAAAATTTCCCAGGAAATAAAAGAAGCCAGTACAGGGGAAGATAAAGACAGATCAACAGCGCTAGTATTTTGATTAGGCAGGCCGCGCAAAGTTGGTTTCCCAGTATTTGGTAAGCATAAGTTTCTACAGTCAAGAATCTCTATAAACTTTTCACCTAGAGTGTCATTCCCATCGCATCCCCACAAAGTGTGGTGAATATTAAAGTCGCCCAATATAATAATTGGTTGAGGGAGAGCTTTAATCACTAATTCCAATTCCTTGATAATCTCTAGTGAGGGACTCGGAATATACACTGACAAAAAAGTAATACCTTCTAGACGTGCACAGGTAGTATGAAAAGTATCGCTATGAGAAGGGATCTGCACAGAAGAAAATGTAATATGGTCCCTAATGAACAAGGCACATCCAGCGCGTCCATCTGCCTGACAGTTCAAAAGGGAAACAAAAGTAGGTAAAACAAAATTAGAATCGGGTTTTAGCCATATTTCTGATATGGCTAGAACGGAGAGATTGAATCTATTAGTCAGATAAATGAGCTCTTGTTTCTTATTTGTAATACTACGGCAATTCCACTGTAGTACTGTTAAGTCCATGTTTAGATTGATATAGGAAAGAAGAAATCATTGGGGCAACGTGGGACAACAGAGAAGAATCAGCCAGAGGGCTGGAGGGTGAGAAAACTTATAAGAGAAACGAGTATCTTCAACAGCTCGCTAATCAGGTCGGTCCTCGTTTGATTTTTGGGGCGGTTGTTGAGTAACTGGACTAGATGCAATGTTAGGGTTCCTAATTATTGCTTCATGAGCCTTTCTGTCGTATCCTTTTGCCAATGAAGGTGGGGGTCGGGGATTACGAAAAACGGTTTTTGTATAGGACGTATTGACCTGAGGTGGAGTCTGAGGGGAGATAGCTGTGACATTTGCATAAGATTTTTGGAAAATTTTGCCATGTGCGTTTGATGCCTCTGTGTACGAGATGTTTTGGCTGGTCATTGTTTTTTTAATTGCTAATTGCCGATTATACTCTGGGCAAGATTTGCTTGTGGCAAAATGACCCGCTCCCAATCCCCGAGGGCAGTTACAGCAGTATGACTCTTGTGCGTCAACATCACAGGAGTCCCCTGTGTGAGACTCGCCGCATCGGTAACATCGAGGAAGTGACCGACATTTTTCTTTGGTGTGTCCGAATCGACAACACCTGAAGCATTGGATAGTGGGGTACTGATACTGTTCCACGGGCAGGGAGTTAAAACAGAGAAATATCCGTTGTGGTAGGGTTTGACCGTCAAATGTCACAACTATCGTCTCGGAAGGCATCCAGGAATAAGAGCCATCAGGTTTTGATTTTTTATAATTAAGCCGTCTTATTTTTAAGGGGCGGGCACCACCAGAACCCGTCGGAACTTGGATATTTTCCAGCACTTCCTCTGGGGTCCATTCCGTTGGCACCCCCCGAACCAGTCACATCCGAGTTATATTAAAAGAGGGTAAGAATGCCCTATACTTGTGGTGTACCAATGTAGGCGAATCTATAAATGAATTAGCATCCTCACCTGAATGAAAATTGATGGACACTCGGTTACGCCCTATTCTTTTGACATTGCCATCGATAATGTTTGGGAACTCTCTTTTCCTTTTTTGTAAAAAGAGCCCCAAAGTCACCGGGTGTAGAATTGTGCCAGCATTCGGAGCCGTCTCTACTCTCTGCACGTGTACGACAAATGGTCCCTGATCATTTTGACTGTACCGCTCCCGTCCGATAGGAGTAAAAGGGGAAGATGGAGTCTGTGAGTCCATTTGCTCATTTGGGGGTGACGTAATAAGATGTGCCGGAGGAGACGGTGGCGATAATGATTGCTGCAAAGATTTTTGTCCTAACGGCAGTTGGGAATCGTGTGCCGATTGCAATCCTCCTTCCACATCCGAGTCTTCCGAATGCCCCGTCGGAGGCGGGGTCCTAGAACGGGATCGCGAAGTGCTATGCCTAACTTTTTGCTTTCTTTCGCGGGCCCTTTGCCTCGAATTTTTATTTTTTGTCATTATGGGGGTAGATGTATCTGTCTGAGATTTTTCGAAATGTTCAAATTGAGCTAAGCTAACATTTTTAAACCCAGAAAAGAAATTCCCCTCCCCGGGATCGTCCAGGCCAGCATCCTCATTCATGAGGATGCTGGCAGACTACCCTCCAAATAGAAACAAACCCCACAAAGATTTCACTAAATATACACACGCACAAAGAACAAACACTTACCGATACCACCACCACCACTACACAATATCGGAGTAGCAACAATTATCTGGACATAAACCAAGAATAACGTATATAAAACAATATTAATTATCTTAATCGACCGTCCGCGATCGACACTCAACCGCCAAATCATATATTGTTTAAATGGTCATAAATTTGGTATATTTAATTTTTTGACTGGCCCGTTTGAGATCAGTAAAAGAACGACCTCCGCTAGGCGTTAAGCTACTTTTCTGACCTTAGATGCTAAAAAAATGGTGTGCCGCAAATCACTTCATTTTCGTCCCTCCTGAGTAGAACCACCCATATGTAGATAAAAATATTGTTTAGGTACTTAGCACGTAAGATAAGACTGGCCTAAAGAGCATATACGACTGCGTCATGATTTATGCTGCCATTGATTCCCGTGGCAAAGTGTGAATGAGTTAATTAATATTGTCTATGAAGACCTTCTCGTTCCATCGACAAAAAACCTATTGTTTGGATATTCAAATTCGAGAATATAAACGTTATTGATCAAAGTAAAAAAATAAATAATTATCAGTCAAAATTAAATAATATTTATTACTAAGCGGTTTCAAACGGTTACGATAACTGTGGTGGATGGATGGTAAGTATAATCAGAAAAAAGCTCCATAGTACGGTCAACAATATGTTGTACATGCTGCACGACCCTCTGATCCTATCCATACTAATATTATAAATGCGAAAGTGTGCCTATCTGTCTGTTACCTCTTCACGCTTAAACCGCTGAATCGATTTTGATGAAATTTGCCATGGAGATAGTTTAAGATCCGAGGAAGGACATAGGATAGTTTTCATCCTGGAAATTATCCCTAAAAAGATTGAAAAGTGAATAAGTAATTCATGATGACATTGATGACCCTGTAGGAAATGTAATGATTAGACCAAAAGCACAATTGCTCTTACATTTGCTTAGGCGCTTTTAATAATCCCTTTTATTAATTAAGGTGATTAGGTGGATATCTATCGTGTTGTACGAGGTTGCTTCCATACTTCCAAGTTCCACGCGGACGTAGTCGCGGGCAAAAGTTAGTAAAAAAATATAAGGCGAGCATAGCTTATGCTGGCAAATTATCGGATACTATTCACAAAATTTTGAAATCTAACGACATTAACGTGGCCTTTAAGACGAATAATTCTCTGCACTCAATACTTTGCAATGGGAAACATAAGATATAAAATGGGAAGAAGTCCGATATTTATAAGCTAACTTTGTGACGTATGCAATAAAGTATATGTGGGACAAACGGGTCGCAATTTCAGCACGAGGTACTTATAAAGAATTATATACTAATTATTAATTAGATATATATTTTTTGTCGAGTCAGTTTTTCAAAAAATTTCACCATGGCGGATATATGGGGGTAAAACACGTACAAAAATGCAAATTTCACCCAATTCAAAATCAGCTCACAGAACTTGTTTTGTATTGGCTGAAATCGAAAAAGTTCGTAACGTAAGATCGTACTTGCACTATTGAAGACCGCGAAAACAGTATCCATACTGTTTCCTATGGATGGGGTTATTTTTTGTTTCAAGGGCACAAACAAGGGCATGAGAGTTGTTTGTAGCGCGACGCTCGATATATTTGCGCACAAATTCTTGATCACCCGGTCAAAGGAGATTTGTCATATGTAAGCTATTTACTGAATAGTAATGTATTGACTTATCAAGTAGTGTACCTAGGTACTAGGTTTATACACATACATAACATCATAGTTACTTGAAAACGATATACGTAAGTATATTTGTGTTTATGTTTACGTCAACATCAAAAATTCCTGACAATTTCACGTGAGTGAGAGATAATTAGCAGAACATTTTTTTATAAAATAAATCGGGAAGAAAAAGAAAATCTTAATGTTTTGTACGAAAGTTTCACGCAAATGACTTACAAAAACAAGAAATAAAACGTACAAGTTTTACGCTAACGGTATAAGGCCAGCAAAGCTCTTCGCGCAAATATGTAACTTTGCATATAGAATTAAATCCTGACAATAAATATCAGAACATTGTACCAGCAGTTTACTGCTTGCTTCCTAATGAAAAGCAACAAACATACCGAAGATTAAACCATTGATACAAAGATCAAAGCTCAAAGAAACATTGAAATGCGTAACCTGGTGGAAGAGACCGGGACCGGGTTCGATTCCCGGTGGCGTAAGGGTGGCGTAAAGGTTAACGCGCTGGACCGGCAATCCAGAGGTACCGGGTTCGATTCCCGGTGGCGTAAGGGTGGCGTAAAGGTTAACGCGCTGGACCGGCAATCCAGAGGTACCGGGTTCGATTCCCGGTGGCGTAAGGGTGGCGTAAAGGTTAACGCGCTGGACCGGCAATCCAGAGGTACCGGGTTCGATTCCCGGTGGCGTAAGGGTGGCGTAAAGGTTAACGCGCTGGACCGGCAATCCAGAGGTACCGGGTTCGATTCCCGGTGGCGTAAGGGTGGCGTAAAGGTTAACGCGCTGGACCGGCAATCCAGAGGTACCGGGTTCGATTCCCGGTGGCGTAAGGGTGGCGTAAAGGTTAACGCGCTGGACCGGCAATCCAGAGGTACCGGGTTCGATTCCCGGTGGCGTAAGGGTGGCGTAAAGGTTAACGCGCTGGACCGGCAATCCAGAGGTACCGGGTTCGATTCCCGGTGGCGTAAGGGTGGCGTAAAGGTTAACGCGCTGGACCGGCAATCCAGAGGTACCGGGTTCGATTCCCGGTGGCGTAAGGGTGGCGTAAAGGTTAACGCGCTGGACCGGCAATCCAGAGGTACCGGGTTCGATTCCCGGTGGCGTAAGGGTGGCGTAAAGGTTAACGCGCTGGACCGGCAATCCAGAGGTACCGGGTTCGATTCCCGGTGGCGTAAGGGTGGCGTAAAGGTTAACGCGCTGGACCGGCAATCCAGAGGTACCGGGTTCGATTCCCGGTGGCGTAAGGGTGGCGTAAAGGTTAACGCGCTGGACCGGCAATCCAGAGGTACCGGGTTCGATTCCCGGTGGCGTAAGGGTGGCGTAAAGGTTAACGCGCTGGACCGGCAATCCAGAGGTACCGGGTTCGATTCCCGGTGGCGTAAGGGTGGCGTAAAGGTTAACGCGCTGGACCGGCAATCCAGAGGTACCGGGTTCGATTCCCGGTGGCGTAAGGGTGGCGTAAAGGTTAACGCGCTGGACCGGCAATCCAGAGGTACCGGGTTCGATTCCCGGTGGCGTAAGGGTGGCGTAAAGGTTAACGCACTGGACCGGCAATCCAGAGGTACCGGGTTCGATTCCCGGTGGCGTAAGGGTGGCGTAAAGGTTAACGCGCTGGACCGGCAATCCAGAGGTACCGGGTTCGATTCCCGGTGGCGTAAGGGTGGCGTAAAGGTTAACGCGCTGGACCGGCAATCCAGAGGTACCGGGTTCGATTCCCGGTGGCGTAAGGGTGGCGTAAAGGTTAACGCGCTGGACCGGCAATCCAGAGGTACCGGGTTCGATTCCCGGTGGCGTAAGGGTGGCGTAAAGGTTAACGCGCTGGACCGGCAATCCAGAGGTACCGGGTTCGATTCCCGGTGGCGTAAGGGTGGCGTAAAGGTTAACGCGCTGGACCGGCAATCCAGAGGTACCGGGTTCGATTCCCGGTGGCGTAAGGGTGGCGTAAAGGTTAACGCGCTGGACCGGCAATCCAGAGGTACCGGGTTCGATTCCCGGTGGCGTAAGGGTGGCGTAAAGGTTAACGCGCTGGACCGGCAATCCAGAGGTACCGGGTTCGATTCCCGGTGGCGTAAGGGTGGCGTAAAGGTTAACGCGCTGGACCGGCAATCCAGAGGTACCGGGTTCGATTCCCGGTGGCGTAAGGGTGGCGTAAAGGTTAACGCGCTGGACCGGCAATCCAGAGGTACCGGGTTCGATTCCCGGTGGCGTAAGGGTGGCGTAAAGGTTAACGCGCTGGACCGGCAATCCAGAGGTACCGGGTTCGATTCCCGGTGGCGTAAGGGTGGCGTAAAGGTTAACGCGCTGGACCGGCAATCCAGAGGTACCGGGTTCGATTCCCGGTGGCGTAAGGGTGGCGTAAAGGTTAACGCGCTGGATCGGCAATCCAGAGGTACCGGGTTCGATTCCCGGTGGCGTAAGGGTGGCGTAAAGGTTAACGCGCTGGACCGGCAATCCAGAGGTACCGGGTTCGATTCCCGGTGGCGTAAGGGTGGCGTAAAGGTTAACGCGCTGGACCGGCAATCCAGAGGTACCGGGTTCGATTCCCGGTGGCGTAAGGGTGGCGTAAAGGTTAACGCGCTGGACCGGCAATCCAGAGGTACCGGGTTCGATTCCCGGTGGCGTAAGGGTGGCGTAAAGGTTAACGCGCTGGACCGGCAATCCAGAGGTACCGGGTTCGATTCCCGGTGGCGTAAGGGTGGCGTAAAGGTTAACGCACTGGACCGGCAATCCATAGGTACCGGGTTCGATTCCCGGTGGCGTAAGGGTGGCGTAAAGGTTAACGCACTGGACCGGCAATCCATAGGTACCGGGTTCGATTCCCGGTGGCGTAAGGGTGGCGTAAAGGTTAACGCACTGGACCGGCAATCCATAGGTACCGGGTTCGATTCCCGGTGGCGTAAGGGTGGCGTAAAGGTTAACGCACTGGACCGGCAATCCAGAGGTACCGGGTTCGATTCCCGGTGGCGTAAGGGTGGCGTAAAGGTTAACGCACTGGACCGGCAATCCAGAGGTACCGGGTTCGATTCCCGGTGGCGTAAGGGTGGCGTAAAGGTTAACGCGCTGGACCGGCAATCCAGAGGTACCGGGTTCGATTCCCGGTGGCGTAAGGGTGGCGTAAAGGTTAACGCGCTGGACCGGCAATCCAGAGGTACCGGGTTCGATTCCCGGTGGCGTAAGGGTGGCGTAAAGGTTAACGCGCTGGACCGGCAATCCAGAGGTACCGGGTTCGATTCCCGGTGGCGTAAGGGTGGCGTAAAGGTTAACGCGCTGGACCGGCAATCCAGAGGTACCGGGTTCGATTCCCGGTGGCGTAAGGGTGGCGTAAAGGTTAACGCGCTGGACCGGCAATCCAGAGGTACCGGGTTCGATTCCCGGTGGCGTAAGGGTGGTGTAAAGGTTAACGCACTGGACCGGCAATCCATAGGTACCGGGTTCGATTCCCGGTGGCGTAAGGGTGGCGTAAAGGTTAACGCACTGGACCGGCAATCCATAGGTACCGGGTTCGATTCCCGGTGGCGTAAGGGTGGCGTAAAGGTTAACGCACTGGACCGGCAATCCATAGGTACCGGGTTCGATTCCCGGTGGCGTAAGGGTGGCGTAAAGGTTAACGCACTGGACCGGCAATCCAGAGGTACCGGGTTCGATTCCCGGTGGCGTAAGGGTGGCGTAAAGGTTAACGCACTGGACCGGCAATCCAGAGGTACCGGGTTCGATTCCCGGTGGCGTAAGGGTGGCGTAAAGGTTAACGCGCTGGACCGGCAATCCAGAGGTACCGGGTTCGATTCCCGGTGGCGTAAGGGTGGCGTAAAGGTTAACGCGCTGGACCGGCAATCCAGAGGTACCGGGTTCGATTCCCGGTGGCGTAAGGGTGGCGTAAAGGTTAACGCGCTGGACCGGCAATCCAGAGGTACCGGGTTCGATTCCCGGTGGCGTAAGGGTGGCGTAAAGGTTAACGCACTGGACCGGCAATCCAGAGGTACCGGGTTCGATTCCCGGTGGCGTAAGGGTGGCGTAAAGGTTAACGCGCTGGACCGGCAATCCAGAGGTACCGGGTTCAATTCCCGGTGGCGTAAGGGTGGCGTAAAGGTTAACGCGCTGGACCGGCAATCCAGAGGTACCGGGTTCGATTCCCGGTGGCGTAAGGGTGGCGTAAAGGTTAACGCACTGGACCGGCAATCCAGAGGTACCGGGTTCGATTCCCGGTGGCGTAAGGGTGGCGTAAAGGTTAACGCACTGGACCGGCAATCCAGAGGTACCGGGTTCGATTCCCGGTGGCGTAAGGGTGGCGTAAAGGTTAACGCACTGGACCGGCAATCCAGAGGTACCGGGTTCGATTCCCGGTGGCGTAAGGGTGGCGTAAAGGTTAACGCACTGGACCGGCAATCCAGAGGTACCGGGTTCGATTCCCGGTGGCGTAAGGGTGGCGTAAAGGTTAACGCACTGGACCGGCAATCCAGAGGTACCGGGTTCGATTCCCGGTGGCGTAAGGGTGGCGTAAAGGTTAACGCACTGGACCGGCAATCCAGAGGTACCGGGTTCGATTCCCGGTGGCGTAAGGGTGGCGTAAAGGTTAACGCACTGGACCGGCAATCCAGAGGTACCGGGTTCGATTCCCGGTGGCGTAAGGGTGGCGTAAAGGTTAACGCACTGGACCGGCAATCCATAGGTACCGGGTTCGATTCCCGGTGGCGTAAGGGTGGCGTAAAGGTTAACGCACTGGACCGGCAATCCATAGGTACCGGGTTCGATTCCCGGTGGCGTAAGGGTGGCGTAAAGGTTAACGCACTGGACCGGCAATCCATAGGTACCGGGTTCGATTCCCGGTGGCGTAAGGGTGGCGTAAAGGTTAACGCACTGGACCGGCAATCCATAGGTACCGGGTTCGATTCCCGGTGGCGTAAGGGTGGCGTAAAGGTTAACGCACTGGACCGGCAATCCATAGGTACCGGGTTCGATTCCCGGTGGCGTAAGGGTGGCGTAAAGGTTAACGCACTGGACCGGCAATCCAGAGGTACCGGGTTCGATTCCCGGTGGCGTAAGGGTGGCGTAAAGGTTAACGCACTGGACCGGCAATCCATAGGTACCGGGTTCGATTCCCGGTGGCGTAAGGGTGGCGTAAAGGTTAACGCACTGGACCGGCAATCCAGAGGTACCGGGTTCGATTCCCGGTGGCGTAAGGGTGGCGTAAAGGTTAACGCACTGGACCGGCAATCCATAGGTACCGGGTTCGATTCCCGGTGGCGTAAGGGTGGCGTAAAGGTTAACGCACTGGACCGGCAATCCAGAGGTACCGGGTTCGATTCCCGGTGGCGTAAGGGTGGCGTAAAGGTTAACGCACTGGACCGGCAATCCATAGGTACCGGGTTCGATTCCCGGTGGCGTAAGGGTGGCGTAAAGGTTAACGCACTGGACCGGCAATCCAGAGGTACCGGGTTCGATTCCCGGTGGCGTAAGGGTGGCGTAAAGGTTAACGCACTGGACCGGCAATCCATAGGTACCGGGTTCGATTCCCGGTGGCGTAAGGGTGGCGTAAAGGTTAACGCACTGGACCGGCAATCCATAGGTACCGGGTTCGATTCCCGGTGGCGTAAGGGTGGCGTAAAGGTTAACGCACTGGACCGGCAATCCAGAGGTACCGGGTTCGATTCCCGGTGGCGTAAGGGTGGCGTAAAGGTTAACGCACTGGACCGGCAATCCATAGGTACCGGGTTCGATTCCCGGTGGCGTAAGGGTGGCGTAAAGGTTAACGCACTGGACCGGCAATCCAGAGGTACCGGGTTCGATTCCCGGTGGCGTAAGGGTGGCGTAAAGGTTAACGCACTGGACCGGCAATCCATAGGTACCGGGTTCGATTCCCGGTGGCGTAAGGGTGGCGTAAAGGTTAACGCACTGGACCGGCAATCCAGAGGTACCGGGTTCGATTCCCGGTGGCGTAAGGGTGGCGTAAAGGTTAACGCACTGGACCGGCAATCCAGAGGTACCGGGTTCGATTCCCGGTGGCGTAAGGGTGGCGTAAAGGTTAACGCACTGGACCGGCAATCCAGAGGTACCGGGTTCGATTCCCGGTGGCGTAAGGGTGGCGTAAAGGTTAACGCACTGGACCGGCAATCCAGAGGTACCGGGTTCGATTCCCGGTGGCGTAAGGGTGGCGTAAAGGTTAACGCACTGGACCGGCAATCCAGAGGTACCGGGTTCGATTCCCGGTGGCGTAAGGGTGGCGTAAAGGTTAACGCACTGGACCGGCAATCCAGAGGTACCGGGTTCGATTCCCGGTGGCGTAAGGGTGGCGTAAAGGTTAACGCACTGGACCGGCAATCCAGAGGTACCGGGTTCGATTCCCGGTGGCGTAAGGGTGGCGTAAAGGTTAACGCACTGGACCGGCAATCCAGAGGTACCGGGTTCGATTCCCGGTGGCGTAAGGGTGGCGTAAAGGTTAACGCACTGGACCGGCAATCCAGAGGTACCGGGTTCGATTCCCGGTGGCGTAAGGGTGGCGTAAAGGTTAACGCACTGGACCGGCAATCCAGAGGTACCGGGTTCGATTCCCGGTGGCGTAAGGGTGGCGTAAAGGTTAACGCACTGGACCGGCAATCCAGAGGTACCGGGTTCGATTCCCGGTGGCGTAAGGGTGGCGTAAAGGTTAACGCACTGGACCGGCAATCCAGAGGTACCGGGTTCGATTCCCGGTGGCGTAAGGGTGGCGTAAAGGTTAACGCACTGGACCGGCAATCCAGAGGTACCGGGTTCGATTCCCGGTGGCGTAAGGGTGGCGTAAAGGTTAACGCACTGGACCGGCAATCCAGAGGTACCGGGTTCGATTCCCGGTGGCGTAAGGGTGGCGTAAAGGTTAACGCGCTGGACCGGCAATCCAGAGGTACCGGGTTCGATTCCCGGTGGCGTAAGGGTGGCGTAAAGGTTAACGCGCTGGACCGGCAATCCAGAGGTACCGGGTTCGATTCCCGGTGGCGTAAGGGTGGCGTAAAGGTTAACGCGCTGGACCGGCAATCCAGAGGTACCGGGTTCGATTCCCGGTGGCGTAAGGGTGGCGTAAAGGTTAACGCGCTGGACCGGCAATCCAGAGGTACCGGGTTCGATTCCCGGTGGCGTAAGGGTGGCGTAAAGGTTAACGCGCTGGACCGGCAATCCAGAGGTACCGGGTTCGATTCCCGGTGGCGTAAGGGTGGCGTAAAGGTTAACGCGCTGGACCGGCAATCCAGAGGTACCGGGTTCGATTCCCGGTGGCGTAAGGGTGGCGTAAAGGTTAACGCGCTGGACCGGCAATCCAGAGGTACCGGGTTCGATTCCCGGTGGCGTAAGGGTGGCGTAAAGGTTAACGCGCTGGACCGGCAATCCAGAGGTACCGGGTTCGATTCCCGGTGGCGTAAGGGTGGCGTAAAGGTTAACGCGCTGGACCGGCAATCCAGAGGTACCGGGTTCGATTCCCGGTGGCGTAAGGGTGGCGTAAAGGTTAACGCGCTGGACCGGCAATCCAGAGGTACCGGGTTCGATTCCCGGTGGCGTAAGGGTGGCGTAAAGGTTAACGCGCTGGACCGGCAATCCAGAGGTACCGGGTTCGATTCCCGGTGGCGTAAGGGTGGCGTAAAGGTTAACGCGCTGGACCGGCAATCCAGAGGTACCGGGTTCGATTCCCGGTGGCGTAAGGGTGGCGTAAAGGTTAACGCGCTGGACCGGCAATCCAGAGGTACCGGGTTCGATTCCCGGTGGCGTAAGGGTGGCGTAAAGGTTAACGCGCTGGACCGGCAATCCAGAGGTACCGGGTTCGATTCCCGGTGGCGTAAGGGTGGCGTAAAGGTTAACGCGCTGGACCGGCAATCCAGAGGTACCGGGTTCGATTCCCGGTGGCGTAAGGGTGGCGTAAAGGTTAACGCGCTGGACCGGCAATCCAGAGGTACCGGGTTCGATTCCCGGTGGCGTAAGGGTGGCGTAAAGGTTAACGCGCTGGACCGGCAATCCAGAGGTACCGGGTTCGATTCCCGGTGGCGTAAGGGTGGCGTAAAGGTTAACGCGCTGGACCGGCAATCCAGAGGTACCGGGTTCGATTCCCGGTGGCGTAAGGGTGGCGTAAAGGTTAACGCGCTGGACCGGCAATCCAGAGGTACCGGGTTCGATTCCCGGTGGCGTAAGGGTGGCGTAAAGGTTAACGCGCTGGACCGGCAATCCAGAGGTACCGGGTTCGATTCCCGGTGGCGTAAGGGTGGCGTAAAGGTTAACGCGCTGGACCGGCAATCCAGAGGTACCGGGTTCGATTCCCGGTGGCGTAAGGGTGGCGTAAAGGTTAACGCGCTGGACCGGCAATCCAGAGGTACCGGGTTCGATTCCCGGTGGCGTAAGGGTGGCGTAAAGGTTAACGCGCTGGACCGGCAATCCAGAGGTACCGGGTTCGATTCCCGGTGGCGTAAGGGTGGCGTAAAGGTTAACGCGCTGGACCGGCAATCCAGAGGTACCGGGTTCGATTCCCGGTGGCGTAAGGGTGGCGTAAAGGTTAACGCGCTGGACCGGCAATCCAGAGGTACCGGGTTCGATTCCCGGTGGCGTAAGGGTGGCGTAAAGGTTAACGCGCTGGACCGGCAATCCAGAGGTACCGGGTTCGATTCCCGGTGGCGTAAGGGTGGCGTAAAGGTTAACGCGCTGGACCGGCAATCCAGAGGTACCGGGTTCGATTCCCGGTGGCGTAAGGGTGGCGTAAAGGTTAACGCGCTGGACCGGCAATCCAGAGGTACCGGGTTCGATTCCCGGTGGCGTAAGGGTGGCGTAAAGGTTAACGCGCTGGACCGGCAATCCAGAGGTACCGGGTTCGATTCCCGGTGGCGTAAGGGTGGCGTAAAGGTTAACGCGCTGGACCGGCAATCCAGAGGTACCGGGTTCGATTCCCGGTGGCGTAAGGGTGGCGTAAAGGTTAACGCGCTGGACCGGCAATCCAGAGGTACCGGGTTCGATTCCCGGTGGCGTAAGGGTGGCGTAAAGGTTAACGCGCTGGACCGGCAATCCAGAGGTACCGGGTTCGATTCCCGGTGGCGTAAGGGTGGCGTAAAGGTTAACGCGCTGGACCGGCAATCCAGAGGTACCGGGTTCGATTCCCGGTGGCGTAAGGGTGGCGTAAAGGTTAACGCGCTGGACCGGCAATCCAGAGGTACCGGGTTCGATTCCCGGTGGCGTAAGGGTGGCGTAAAGGTTAACGCGCTGGACCGGCAATCCAGAGGTACCGGGTTCGATTCCCGGTGGCGTAAGGGTGGCGTAAAGGTTAACGCGCTGGACCGGCAATCCAGAGGTACCGGGTTCGATTCCCGGTGGCGTAAGGGTGGCGTAAAGGTTAACGCGCTGGACCGGCAATCCAGAGGTACCGGGTTCGATTCCCGGTGGCGTAAGGGTGGCGTAAAGGTTAACGCGCTGGACCGGCAATCCAGAGGTACCGGGTTCGATTCCCGGTGGCGTAAGGGTGGCGTAAAGGTTAACGCGCTGGACCGGCAATCCAGAGGTACCGGGTTCGATTCCCGGTGGCGTAAGGGTGGCGTAAAGGTTAACGCGCTGGACCGGCAATCCAGAGGTACCGGGTTCGATTCCCGGTGGCGTAAGGGTGGCGTAAAGGTTAACGCGCTGGACCGGCAATCCAGAGGTACCGGGTTCGATTCCCGGTGGCGTAAGGGTGGCGTAAAGGTTAACGCGCTGGACCGGCAATCCAGAGGTACCGGGTTCGATTCCCGGTGGCGTAAGGGTGGCGTAAAGGTTAACGCGCTGGACCGGCAATCCAGAGGTACCGGGTTCGATTCCCGGTGGCGTAAGGGTGGCGTAAAGGTTAACGCGCTGGACCGGCAATCCAGAGGTACCGGGTTCGATTCCCGGTGGCGTAAGGGTGGCGTAAAGGTTAACGCGCTGGACCGGCAATCCAGAGGTACCGGGTTCGATTCCCGGTGGCGTAAGGGTGGCGTAAAGGTTAACGCGCTGGACCGGCAATCCAGAGGTACCGGGTTCGATTCCCGGTGGCGTAAGGGTGGCGTAAAGGTTAACGCGCTGGACCGGCAATCCAGAGGTACCGGGTTCGATTCCCGGTGGCGTAAGGGTGGCGTAAAGGTTAACGCGCTGGACCGGCAATCCAGAGGTACCGGGTTCGATTCCCGGTGGCGTAAGGGTGGCGTAAAGGTTAACGCGCTGGACCGGCAATCCAGAGGTACCGGGTTCGATTCCCGCGGTCTCTTCCACCAGGTTACGCATTTCAACTTTTCTTTCAGCTTTGATCTTTGTATCAATGGTAGATATAATGTAAAAATTGTTCATTACATGTTTCATAAATGTATACCAAAGATTGTTCACTGTGCTAAAATAAGAAATCGGTGTAGAGATAATGTATTACACAGCCGACTTTGCATTGGCGTACATAAACAGTTGCTTCTTTCACTACCAGCAAGCCAGCCGTAAAAAACGTAAAGTGTTTCAATTATACCAGACCAGACGTCAGTCGGCAGAAATAAAATATAATCTCATGAGACTGTGCTCATGTTTGACCCTATTACTTACTGACAAATTTTCTGACTGATGCGACGTGACTGCTTGGCTATAGATAAAGATATTCGGCGAAAGATTTTACAGCCTTAGAGAAGTTCTGTACATATAAAAAAATATATAGGTTTTTCAATATACTGAGTGTGACAGACGAAAATCAACGTACAACGAATCCTGTAGAAGGGTGACATAGCCGACTTAATAAAAAAAGTTCCGGTTAAGGCGAATGTACAATAGTTAATAAACATTTTGAAGAACATGTATAGGACGACAATTTGACATTCGTATTAAAAGAAAAGCACCAATGAGTGGGATGAGTAAATTACGCGATATTCGCTCTATACCGAGTATTTGAGAAGGGGAGATGTTGGGAATACAATTTCATCGAACAATAATATTTATAAAAACCGGTCAAGTGCGAGTCAGACTCGCGCACCGAGGGTTCCGTACAAAAACTTTCTATCCTTAAGTGGTTAAGTAAAGTTTGCACCTGGTATGTATAGCGCTCCATACAAATGAGGTGCAAAGTTAACGCAACCAATCCCTTTGTTGTATGGGAGCCCCCCTTAAATATTTATTTTATTTTTAGTATTTGTTGTTATAGCGGCAATAGAAATACATCATCTGTGAAAATTTTAACTGTCTAGCTATCACCGTTTTTGAGATACAGCCTGGTGACAGACGGACGGACGGACGGACAGCGAAGTCTCAGTAATAGGGTCCCGTTTTTACCCTTTGGGTACGGAACCCTAAAAATGGTAAGTATAATTTTATATGGGTACAATTTAAATGCTCACCAAAATGGCTTTTATACCCCCAAAACTAAATACCAAATAAATTGAATTGCCTCCATTTAATATAAATTCACTCTATACAGTGCTCCCCAAATTAAATCATTTTGTATACCAAAATCGATATAAATTACACCAGAATAATTTTATGTTGAGTCAGAATATCTTTTTGCTTCCCAAAATGGATTTTTTGCTCACCAAATATTGTTTTCATAAAACATCAAAATGATTACCAAAAAATATCTTTTTGCTTCCCAAAATGGATGTTTTGCTCACCAAAATGGATGTTTTGCTCACCAAATATTGTTTTCATAAATTAGTGTTTCAGCTAGGTAACCATCTAATCCTGATCACCTTTCAGAGCAGATCCGACTCGGCCGGGTTAGGTTAGGTTACTTTTTTTTTTATATCCCTAAAAAACGCTCCATAATGTGCGGTAGTCATTATTAGCTATTCAATTCAAAATTAATCTAAGCTAATCAATTTGAAATTTTCTCCATACAAATCGTTTTTTTTTTCGATATTTTCCGAATTTGACCGAATTTTCGGAAGATTTCAGATTCATATTTTTGAGCCCCGAGAGCCCCCCGATACCGAGTTTTAGCCGCCTAGCACCAATTTGAAATTTTGAATCGTTTTTTTTTCGATATTTTCCGAATTTGACCGAATTTTCGGACAAGATTTCAGATTCGTATTTTTGAGCCCCGAGAGCCCCCCGATACCGAGTTTTAGCCGCCTAGCACCAATTTGAAATTTTGGATCGTTTTTTTCGATATTTTCCGAATTTGACCGAATTTTCGGACAAGATTTCAGATTCATATTTTTGAGCCCCGAGAGCCCCCCGATACCGAGTTTTAGCCGCCTAGTTTTTTGCCTCAGTAAAAATGACTAAAATGGAAGTAATAATATAAAATATTGGTGACATCCATTTAACAGTAATTTAGATTATTTGGTCTGAAATTAACTTTTTAGGTGTGCATATATTTTTATAGGATGTAAGAAAAAGAATTATTTGCTTTATTTATAGAATAGTTTGGGGTACACTATTTGGTGAGCATTCATCCGTTTTGGTGAGCATTAAGAATTTATTTGGTCTGAAATTAACTTTTTAGGTGTGCATATATTTTTATAGGATGTAAGAAAAAGAATTATTTGCTTTATTTATAGAATAGTTTGGGGTACACTATTTGGTGAGCATTCATCCGTTTTGGTGAGCATTAAGAATTTATTGGTAGTAATTTATCAATATATTTGGTAGGCGTTTAATCATATTTGGTAGGCGTTTAAACCCAAGCCATTTTATATTTGTTTACAGAATGGAAAAAATATTTTAGTTAACAGTCCTGATAGGTCTAGCATAACGGGTCTATCAGCAGATGCTATCAGGAAATGCAAAGATACTGTGCGATTATATAAAATAAATAATATCATAAATATTGACTCGAAGGTAAATTATGAAAGACGCGTAGTGCTCTTCCAACTGTGCTATCACGTCGTTACGCCAATCACACCAAATTTTCGATTCTATAATTCTACGCTACTGGAGCGCCCTCTTATATTACCCGCCATTCTGACTCTCAAGGACACAGACAACTACGCGTGTTTGCTATGACTACATTATGTCATTTTTATATATTTGGTATGATTTTTAGGCTTCCGTAGACAACTAGGAACCCTTATAGTTTCGCCATGTCCATCTGTCCGTCTGTCTGTCCGCGGCTTAGCTCCGTGATCATTAGTAACAGAAAGCTGAAATTTGGTATGAGTATGTGTGTGTATCACGCCGACAAAACGGTAAAATTAAAACTAAATAAAGTAAAAAAATCGGGTACCTCTCGTACAAATAAAGTAGGGGTAATTTTTTTTTCGTTCCAACCCTAGTGTGCGGGGTGTCGTTGAATAGGTTTTTTAAAAATAATAGGGGTCTCCAAACATAATATTTTGATAAAGTCAGCAGCAGTTTTGTAAATATTCGCTGCGGAAATAAAAAAATAGCGAGTTTGCCTAGTTACTCTAGAAGAGATTGGATCCATGATGCCAATGGCACCGATGAAGTAATTTTTAAATGAACTCTAATTTAAAATCTAGACACGCGGCAGCGTGTCCAGCCAAGTTCACCCCAGGAACTGGCAAACAGCAGCCGTGTGTTATTTTACACGAACCGTTTGGAGCCACTTTTAACCCTTCAATAAACTCCAAATCTATTTTTTTAACACAAAAAATTAAATTTGGCTTAGTTAGTAGCAAACATTGTAGTAGTATTGCGAAACAAGAAATTGTTACATACATTTATTTTAGTATGTTGCACGTTCTTGTATCAAAAAATTTTAGGGCAAAGAACTTGGCACCCATATAGATCTCAATTCTTTTGTCGGTGAAGTTGACAACGTTGCACGCGAAATTGAACTTGGCTCTCATTTAACATTTATGTTTTTGATGGGATTAAAATTACATAAAAAGACGTAGATTACAGTCTTTTCAGTGTAAATTATTGTAAGACAATATTAATTGAATCAAATATCCAAGATTTGGATTTGGTTATGTTAAGCTATATTACATTTGTTGTATTTTCTCACTTATACGTACTCGTATTACAAGACAAAGAAGTACTCACATGAGGACGCGTGGTGTGCGGCGCGCGCGCCGCCCCGACGGCCGGCGGCGGCTCGTACATCCTCGTCGGCACCGGCGACCTGGACAAAGGGAAGTATGCATGAAGATAAAATTTATCATTATTTTAGTTATACCTACACACACACTAAAAAAACTCGAAAAGTATATCATACCAATAAATGCTGGTCCTCTTTAAAAACGGAGATTTCAAAAATATAACTATTTCGTTTATTATGTTCTGTAAATCTTATGACATTATTATATTCTTCACACAAAAATGTATGAGAGGTACATTTACTCATTTAAAGCTTTTAAAGCTTATTGCACCAAACAAAACTCAGTATCAGTACTTAACGCCAAATTGCATTGCCTTTACCGGATGTATTAGATGATAATTTGTAAAATAATGTTTAGACAAAGAAGCAATGTATTGCGAAATGTGCGTAGAGTGACAGCTATGTTAATGCTCCGGGAATGTCAATGGTAGACGACGTACATTGAAAATACTATTTAATTTGTATCAAATAATGTAATTCTGAAAATTTACTTTTTTTAATGTTGCTGAACAAATGCTGTTCAGTTTGAGGAGTAAAATCTATGTATTAATTTATTGCTCCTGTTACAGGCAACACCCGGTATATACCATAGGGCCATAGATACTAGAAGTTGGTATTACTACGGCTATATGTATACTTAAACGGAGTTAAATACGATTAAAAAAAAAATACATTGTTCTTCTATTATATTAAGCGGTTTACACTCACGTGAAATTGTCAGGAACGGCCCGACATGTTTCGAACTCGTATGGAGTGACGAGGTTGCCGCAGCGGTGTACGGGCGGCCGTCCCTGGTGAAGAGCTCCACACGAGTTCGAAACATGTCGGGCCGTTCCTGACAATTTCACGTGAGTGTAAACCGCTTAATACAATAACTGAATATGTCTCCCGAAAGTTTTAATAAGATTATAACATTGTTCTTCATACAGATATACCTACCACGGTCGGCGAATGATAATTAATAATCAAATCACCTTATACAAAAGCGTTGAAGTCACTTGAACATTTTAGTAAGACTGATGCCCATATATTTTGGGCGGAATATACCTACATAATTTATGTTCATTAGGTATGATAGTTGAGACATAGAATGTTTAAAAGCGTGGTTTAAACATAGAGAAGCTATTATTTAAGGTTGAAATTTTACAAAAAAGCCTAACCCATCGTATACTTAAACACGGATCCGTGCGGAACATTTGAACCTTACGTTAAAATATCAGTTAGTACAATTTAGACATCGTATTCGAGGGGTTAAAAGTTGTGGACAAATTTATATTTAAGTATCTTATAAAAACTTCGCATGCAAGCAATAAATATTATTAGAAGGTTAGGTATCGCATTTTGTTAAGTGTCCCAGGGATCATCGTTCGCCGACCGGGGTATAAAAGCTCATGCGTGTAGTTATGACGTCACAACTCCGCGACTTAATCTATAAGCGTTTTTACGTTCAGTAGACACGGCTCACTCTGACTCCCATTTCTGATTTCGTGTAAGACGTCGAGTTGCGGAAAACCAGCCTGCGATAACCTATTCCTATAAATATAAATTGAATGTCTCGATGGTAAGGGTATGCTCAGTCGCAACTTCAGAAACAATCTTGATATTAAGAAACAATACCTGTTGTCATGCGTGGCGTCATGAATATTATGTCTAAAAATAAACGTCAGACAAGTAGCGAGGCCGCGCCAGGGCGGCGCTCGCCTGCTACAGGTGAAGTGATCTAAGTTGACAAGTTAGTTTGTCGGTCCATGCCACGGAGTATATGGAGATGGTATATTCAGCGCAGTTTGTTCTAGCACCGCTGTAGCCGACTTTTATACGCACACAATTATAACAGCAGTACGTGCAGCACGGATGCTTTGTTTCAAAGCCGTACCATACTCGTTCTGGGGTCAGCCAGGGTTCTATATTAGGCCCCTTGCTTTTTGGAGCCATGGTTAATGATCTGGCTTTGGTTCCTAAGTGCGCCAGATGCTTACTTTATGCCGATGACCTAAAGCTTACGTATATATGGTGTGCAGGGTTTGTCGGATTGTGAGTCTCTGCAAAATAACATTGATCTGGTGTACCAATGGAGTATCAAGAATAGACTTCTGTTTAACGTTGCGAAATGTGCAGTCATATCGTTCAGTTGGGCCCGTAATCCATTACTCAAAAATTATTTCCTGAGTTCCGAGTCTTTAGCGCGGGTTAATACGATAAAAGATCTAGGAGTTTTGCTAGATACATCCCTTAACTTCCATGAACATTTGAAAGTGCTTGCTCTTAACTCTTATAGGAGACTGGGTTTCGTTATTCGGAACTCTAGAGACTTTGTTGATGCTAGGACCATGAGACTTCTTTACACTGCTCTTGTCAGGAGCAAGCTCGAAGCGGCCTGCGTTGTTTGGAGCCCCCATGAGACAACCTACATCTTGCTTCTGGAGAGAGTGCAAAAGGCGTTCCTGCGTTTTTTGTATAAGAGATTGTATGGGTTTTATCCTTTTTTATATCCGACAAACTTTTTGCTTGGTGTCTTAGGCTTTAACTCGCTAGAGGTAAGGCGAAACTACAGACTACTTACTGTAGCCAGTAGTATTTTACGAGGTGAATCCGACTGCCCTGAGTTGGTAGCTCAGTTGGTGCGCCTGTATGTTCCCCCATTGAATAGGATTCTTTTCCGACCACGTTGTCGCCATTTACTTGCTGCGCCAGCTTCAAGAACTGTGTCCCGCAGGAAATCCCCTCTTGTGCGAGCCTTGCACCTTATAAACTCGCTCTTAGAATCGGCACCACACTGTGATGTGTTTGCAGGTGCATGGTTGGACGTGTGCGATGAATGTTTGAGGTTCTGTGAGATGATGGATGAACGGCCTTCGTCAGTATATTTGTAATTGTTTACTGTTGTTATGTTTGTATAAAATCTGTGTGAGTTTAGTCTTAATTTCACAGTGATTTGGTTCTACTGTTATGCTGTGAAATATAAGGAATTAAATAAATAAATATTCGTCTAAAAATAAGGTTTTACAACAAACAGAAGTGGTATATGAGTGATAGGTCATCAGGGAAGTACCCTATCATTTTGATTCCCTTGAGAGTGTCGAAATGTACGTTTTTGGCGACACAAACGGCCGTATCGTTTTCACGTAGAATTTTGTTTTTTTTTCACAGCTTCAAGAGACCGTAGACCTGAGAATTATAGTGTTAATTTTAACTCGATACCTCCACGCGTTCTCGAGATAAAGGGTCTTGACAGACAGACAGACTTGACAGAGAGACAAAGTGGTCCTATAAGGGTTCCGTTTTTTCCGATTGAGGTACGGAACCCTAAAAAACAAGGTGATAAAGTGATTATGCTAAATTAGAAGCGGCTCGGATCACATTAAAACCTCCATACAGAATATCGACAATTTATAGTTTAGACTTGTTTTCCCGCTCTAAATTGTCAGACGGTCGGTGACGGACATATACATTGCGTGTTCCTAAAGATGTTTCGTGAATAGTTGCCATGTCAAGGTAGTAATGTATAATTCTTATAATCACTGCAATATTTTACGAAATATTACAAAACACCGAATTTTATTCCTTACCAGTGAAATTAAACTGCATCAGGTATGTTTTTAAGTATGCGGATCTCGCCTGTGACGATTATAATGGCACAAATTGGCATATTTCAATTTTTTTGGCACATAATTACTCAAGCACGTTCGTATGGTATTCTATTCTATTCTATTTTTATATAAAAAAAAAATGGCGTCTGTCCATTCGTTCATAGCCCTTCCTGGGTCAAGGCCCGATAGTCCGTGTGGTTTTTGTAAATCGCTATCACTTTACAAAAAGCTCAAGTCACCGTACAACGTTCTTACAACCTTGACATTGGCAAAATTGTTCGTATGGTAACTAAGTGACTGTTGACATCACGTTGACATGTATTTGGAAATTTGGGCTTAAGCCCGGCTACGCGTGCCCCGCCTATAGTATTCTTATGGTCTGTGGTCCATGCAACGTGGCACACCGTTGCGTAGGCGGGTGTCAACCTGATCTTGCAACATGGCGCTAGCGTAAAAGAAACAGCTCGCAAACAGGCACACAATAGCGAGCGACCATGGCTTTAACGTGCACAAACAACTTACGTGAAGTGGACTCAAGAGCGTCATAAAATAATGAACTCAGAACTATAATATTTATATTATACGAGTAGGTTGCTTGCTTTGTAAAATATAGCAATTGAAATGCAGTGCTCGCTTACAACATTCAACGAAAGATTTGCATCGGTTTATTTTCGATACGGGCGGAGGCGGCATTCGAGGCGCTGGCGCTGCGTTTCATTTCAAGTTTTAGTTAAGTATACCTAACTATTATGGGAAATGTATTGCATCTTTAAATTGTGAAAATATTTTGTTCTATTTTTTGGTAACAAGGCAATCCCGCAAATGTCTATTTCTTCACATTAACCGTGAAAAGAGTGTCGAAAGTAAAATAGGTAGGTACATGAATCGTATTATCGAAGTCTTTACTGATCAACGAGGAACTTATTCGTTCAACCATTGCTTACTTTGGGCTCTACAATAAGGTACTATAATAAAAAATAAATCTAGGAATCATGTGGTAGCGGGCACGAGTCTGCCGCAGCTGCGCCGATTACGCACTTTTTGTGAATAGGAGAGCAACGCGGGCTGCGGGCAGCGCTCGTTTTATCGGTCGAACGCATAATAAGTTTCGCCGACCATAAATCCCGCGCTGACTCGCGATCCGAAATAATATTGGCACAGTTTCTTTGATATATTTATGGTGTTTATCTGTTTACACGAGAAAGCTATAAAAAAGATCATAAAATAATAAAGTATATGTTTTGTTTCGGCCGCTACTAAATACGTTTTTTAAATAGGTTTTTTCTATCAAATAAGAACCTTCGCAATTATTGCTGTTAAATGTTAAACTCTAATATGCCCTGCCTTCACAAGTTTAGTTAAACCTCTGGATTCAAATATTGACTTATTTATTATGATTTATGAGATAAGATATGAAGTGGATATGAATAACAAAAGAGATGTGCAATTTATGAGACCCCGATCTTGCTGTACCTTCTTGTCTTGTAGATCATTCAACCATAAGATGTGTACATCCGATGTAAGGGTAGAATAAAATATATAATGGAATTAATTGGGATTTAAATATTTAAAGTAATCTGAGATTATGATGTAAAAATAATTACTATATTTGTAGTAACACTGTATTCTGTGAGGGAAATTTTCTGTAAGATACATATTTTAAAAGTTAACATTCATGGTTCTTACTTAAACGTTCACAAATGTCAAAATTCAGGTATAAATAACCTGTCTATCTTTGTCACTGGTAACCACCGCAACATGTTGACCACTCACTATAGTCCTGAGACAATAGGGGATGCGACTGATGTTGAATTGTAATATGAATAAAATTAGCTCAATATGCACAGTGCCAAATAAGGCCACATTTTTCGCCACGGACAACCTGATACAGAATTGGTTAGAACTTATCATTAGAAACCTCGGAATATACTACAACAGGTAGCTATTGTGTTTATTTTCCAACTTATTCATGTTGGTAAAGTGACCTAATTTTCGGACAAAAGAAAATCAAAGTAATCCATCTCTTAAATTTTAAGAAATATTTTGAATTATAATGTTTACAACGTAATATTGATCGTAGCTTTATGTTTAAAAACGATTTACAACCTTCTACAGGCATTAGAAGTCAAGATATTAATTATTTTAGTTTTTTTGTTTTTATTTTCTTTCTCCCAAACGTGCAAGTAGTGGCTGATAATTTTGATATGGGAAGTACCTCTGAGTGTCCTGAACATGTGATATTAAAATGGGCGCGGTAGCTCGTGGGGTCTCGAAGAAATATCAACTTCGGTTTTGATAAAAATATCATCGTCTAGGGTTGATACTTTTCGGTTAATAATATTTGACTGAATAGTAATAATGTTATTAATTATTTGAATCTTACAAATTATTACCTTTGTGTATAAATCAGTATTTTAAATTGGACATTAAATATTAAGGGACAATCATACAGAAATCGACCTAGTCCCAAACTAAGTAAAGCTTGTACCATGGGTACTAGACGACGATATGCATGTGTACGAGTAAATACATATATCTATTATAAATCTTATATTAATATGTGTCTGCAAATTCCTTTTCGTAAAATGATGGCCTGTATACATTTTGACATTATTTCGTATGATGGGTTCTTTTAATTTTGACAGTGTTTCTTATCTGACAGATTGCTGCAAAAATACGATTGAAATATAAAAAAGTATTGAAAATTACTGACTATTATCTTATCTTTGCGTGAGACTCGTTTATAAGTCCATTGCTCAGTAAAATATTTGAGTTCGTTCTATATCCACGATTGGCGATTCGGTAAGAATTTTATAATTACACGTTTTATAATTGAGGGCTACTTTTCCTTACAACCATCGTCCCTTTTTTCCTAAATAATGCTGCCGTGTTTCGATAATAGGTTGTATCTTTATAAATACGAATATCATAGTAAGAGACGTCCTTTTACCGTAGCATGGCAGAATGCTACTAGAACAATTTTGAAAATCCATACGGCTGCCAGTGATTTCATTTTTTATTGTCGGTTTTTTTTCGCAGCATATCTCTCTTTTTCCACACGGAGAAAGTCACAGACGAGACCATAGGTATGTTTAAGTACCATATGTAAGTTGAAAACGAGGCCCAATGGAACTATCACAAAATGGCCATGAAGACAATTTGTCTCTACAAGAATATGAATATATCCAACCTGCTGACGGGATTCTGTCTATATCCCACCAAGAACACGAGGTTACTGGTGTTGATGATGGTGCCTCAACTAGTGCATCGCTTACTCAGTGTGGACACATTGAGGAAAATAGCAGTCCGCAAGAAATTTATAAAGCATTGACAAGGCTTGACATATTTAAACTTTTAAAAGACAAACAATCTGTGTCACTTTCTGACCGAGTGTTAACAATCCTCAATAGATTTGGAGGTAATTATGAGCTTTCCATTTCAATTGACGAACTAATTCGATTATTGCCTGGGATGATGAGCAAGTGTCGTTCGAAATATTCGGAATGTAACCGATGTATGGTTTATTTTGAAAAGAAAAATAAGGATTGGTTGAATCAGGTATTTATATCCGGAGAAATTAAAAATAATATCATACATGATTCTCCGGTCATACTGTCACCTGATTCTAGATATCGTAGTTTAAGTGGTCGTCAACAGCTAAGATTACGCCGTGATCTTGAGTTGAGTCTAGAAAACGAACCACAGAAGAAGAAAATAAAGGCTTTCGTGAACACGGTAAGAGTTGAAGGTCAACATATGTCTTCTAAAGCCACAAAAGATTTGGAAACTCTCATCAACTTATGCCTAGAATCCGACTCCTCATCTAGCGAAATTCTGAAAAAGGTTGAAAAAAGCGCACGGCTTTTAACAGCGGAAGAAGCTCTGTCTATGCTTATCGATCAAAAACTAACAGTCGAAAATTATTGTACTATTCGAACAAATTTACAAGATAAAGGTCACATTGCTTTGCCACCCTACTACTTAGTGAAAAATGCTAGAACGGTATGTTACCCAAATGAAATAACGGTATCAGAAAGGGAGGCATCTATACCCATCCAACAGTTACTGCAACACAGTTTTGAAAGGATTGTTCAGTTACGCGATGAATATTTTTTGGAACATTGCGAACGAACATCAAGTCAAGTACTACCTAGATTGTGTGCTTGAAGGTTCTTGGGGTTTCGACGGTTCTTCAGGTCAGGGGCTTTATAAACAAAAATTTAACGATACAGAAAATGCAGACGAAAATAGCCTTTTTGCCACAACTTTTGTACCATTACAAATCACAAATAACAACAAAAGCCTGTGGACTAATAGCACCCCACAGTCGTATAGATTTTGTCAGCCTATACACATCCAATACCGCAAAGAGACTAGAGAGGTAATACTAACCGAACAGAAAAAAATCGAGGACGAAATTAAGAATCTAGAGCCACTTGTAGCCTATACAAGCAAAGGCCACGAAATACGGGCAACATGCGTATTGTATCTAACTGCCATTGACGGTAAAGTGTTGAATATAATACTGGACACATCATCGCAGCTTCGGTGCCCTTATTGTCGTTTGACGGCTACACACTTTAATGACCTGGATAAAGTATTTTCTGCAGCAATCGATCCGGAATCCTTAAAACATGGTGTTAGTCCCTTGCATGCATGGATCAGGGTACTGGAGTTTCTTTTGCATCTAGCTTATAAAATGGATGTTAAAAAGTGGCGTGTAGGACCTCAATCGGAAGATGGCCAACTTGTCAAGAACCGAAAAAAATATATACAAAATAAAATTCGAGACAAGTTGGGTCTTCTGGTTGACATAGTCAAACCAAATTCTGGTACAACCAACGATGGCAACACGGCACGAACCGCATTGTCGGACAAGAACCGTCTTGACTTCGCTAATATTCTCAATGTAGAATACTGGCTAGTAGACGGCTTGCACACAATTTTAACGGTGTTGTCTAGTGGTTTGCCGATAGATGGTCAGAATTTTCACGTATTCTGCAAGTCCCTTGCCGAAAAATACGTAACTAAATACTCGTGGCATCCCATGACAGTTACGATACACAAAATACTGGTACATGGGTCCCAAATAATAAAATCTACTAATCTACCTGTGGGAATTATTTCAGAGCAAGCGGCGGAGTCTCGCAATAAGTTTTGGAGACTAGACAGAGAACATCACTGTCGCAAAACATCTCGCGAGGCAACAATGCGTGACTTATTTCACAGAGCTCTCGAGTCATCAGATCCTCTGATATCAAGCCTTAGATTGACTTCTAGACGAAAGCAACTGAAGAAACTGCCACTTTCTCACGAAGCCATTAGTTTGCTCAAGCCGTTACAGGTGTACGATGACTCTGACCCTCATATCGATAACGCTGAGCCTAGTTTTTCAGATGTTGAGTTTCTCGAAACAAATTTCGATATGACGCCGCTTGTCTCTGAAGATTGTATATAGTTTTCTGTATCGCCAGTAAGAAAATCGGTTTCCAATCATTTCTCGAATTTGATTTTCATTTCATTATTTGTTTTGGTTTTTTTCTATTATATTCTATTGATTTCCGGACACCAGTATATGTAAAATTAAAGAAGTTGTTTTCGTACCTACATTTTATGAAACCGGAATAATATTTTTTGTTTTTATTATATATTTTTTTTATTAAAATGTTGTGATTATTTGTAAAGTAAGTAGAAAAAAAAGTTCCTATGAATGTTTACATAAAAATTAATTAACCGAAAATTTGATCGAATTATTTTGGCAGCCCTGACAAAAAGTTTTATTGGCATGTATCTTGAAGACCCCACGAGCTACCGCGCCCATTTTAATATCACATGTTCAGGACACTCAGAGGTACTTCCCATATCAAAATTATCAGCCACTACTTGCACGTTTGGGAGAAAAAAAATAAAAACTAAAATAGTTAATATCTAATGCCTGTAGAAGGTTGTAAATCGTTTCTAAACATAAAGCTACGATCAATATTACGTTTTAAACATTATAATTCAAAATATTTCTTAAAATTTAAGAGATGGATTACTTTGATTTTCTTTTGTCCGAAAATTAGGTCACTTTACCAACATGAATAAGTTGGAAAATAAACACAATAGCTACCTGTTGTAGTATATTCCGAGGTAATGATAAGTTCTAACCAATTCTGTATCAGGTTGTCCGTGGCGAAAAATGTGGCCTTATTTGGCACTGTGATATGTCATGATACTTACAAAGAAAAAACCTAAAAACAAAAAACTATTTTTGAAATATGTGACTTCAAAAAAATGATCATTTTATGATTTTATTTAACCCAAAAGAAAAAAAATACTTGCACCAAAATAAGATTGCCTAAAAATACAATGCTTCTACCTATTTTAGTCATATTGCAGGCAAAGTAGCAGGGCGTTGGACATGTTTATCTAAAAAACAATATTTTTTTAGATTATATACTTTTATTTAGTTTTGTTATTTTTCAAAAACGCGATTTAAATAAGTAGTTTTTTGACTTAGCTGTCTACTTTATTTTGGATACGGTCCTTATTTTAGTCATGACGCACTTCTAATTGTATTTAAGCACCAAATTTAGTGAATGTGCACCAAATTTTTGAACGACCAAATTATTGCGATATTAGCACCTGAATTTATACCCTTATGATTGTTTTAAAATGAAGGCACACTACCAAATATAGTATACTAGCTTTTGCCCGCGACTACGTCCGCGTGGAACTTGGAAGTATGGAAGCAACCTCGTACAACACGATAGATATCCTACCACCTAACCTAATCATCTTAATTAATAAAAGGGATTATTAAAAGCGCCTAAGCAAATGTAAGAGCAATTGTGCTTTTGGTCTAATCATTACATTTTCTACAGGGTCATCAATATCATCATGGATTACTTACTCACTTTTCAATCTTTTTAGGGATAATTTCCAGGATGAAAACTATCCTATGTCCTTCCTCGGATCTTAAACTAGCTGCGTGAAGAGGTAACAAACAGACAGACACACTTTCGCATTTATAATATTAGTATGGATTAACGCCAAATTAAGTAGCTCTCGGGTACTCCCCGCTTCCCCGAACTACACACCGCGCGTTACGGGCGCACACGACGTGTTTCCCAAATGAGTTGTGAGCTGCGGATATATAAAATTAACGAAGCGTCAGAACCGAACTGCTACCAGTAAAGTAGATTAATGGGTTAGGTTATGTTAGAACTGCGACCACATCAGCGCGCGAGCCGAGCGAGCGAAGAAAGCGTACCGCGGCAGCGGTCGGCGAAGCGCCAGAACCGAACAGAATAATTGAGGATCGGGTCGAGCGAGCGCGCGGCGCCTGCGGTGCGGAGTCCGGGGGTTGGTTGAGCGCTCGTTGAGCGGGAGGGGCTCACTAACTTTGGCATCATTACACTTTATTTGGTAATATGTATACATTAAATGGCAATCATAGTGGTTTACTTAGGTAAAAATAGCGCATTAATTTGCTTGCTAAGATTTGGTGATCATTTGATAAATATTTTGGGATTTAAATTAATAACACAAAAATATAACATATGTCACACGAAAGTTTTAATAAGATTATCACTATAGTTCTGTTTGTTATGAAAAAAAAAAGCCGCTGTGCACACTGATAATAGGGACCAAAATAAACTATTCCTTTAGAGCCAAAACACAATTAGAAGACACGACATCGCATCGTGGTACGACGCGACATCGTGCCACGATGCGACGTCGTGAGATTGTAAAATGAATTTTGATTTTGCATCTTGTCACATGAAAATAAAGTTGATTTTGGATTTATGCACTTGCACGATTTCGCGTCGTACCACGATGCGATGTCGTGTCTTGTAATTATGGTTTGGTCCTTAGGAACAGAGATGGCGCCACTTGAATATCTAATACCCAAACTCCAATTTTGATGATAAAGGTGCCAATCGACAGATAATTACTTACTTAAATATTAAAAAAATATAAAATAGGTAGGAAATCGTTATTAATACCTAAATAAACCGGCCAAATGCGAGTCGGAATCGCGCACGAAGGGTTCCGTACAAACACTTATCCCATCTTAACTGGCTGGGTTAACTTAAGTTTGCACATGGTATGTGTGGCGCCGGATACAATTGAGGTAGGTAAGTACAAAGTTAACGTAACCGATCTCGTTTTTTGTATGAGAGCCCCCTTAAATATTTATTTTATTCTTTTTTTTAGTATTTGTTGTCAAAGCGTCAACAGAAATACATCATCTGTGAAAATTTCAACTGTCTATCATGAAATACAGCCTGGTGACAGACAGACAGACAGACAGACGGAGGGATAATAGGAGCATTCCATGAAAAACGGTAACTATCTCGTCTAATTTATTATTCCAAATTTCAATTTTTCGGTAATGCCAAATTACGGTCAAGAGTATTATCTGTTGATATCTATAAACATTATTATCATAACTTTACAAAATTTTAAACAGTTGCCATGTTTCTTTAATTCAATTTCTTCGTCGTGTAACGCCTAAAAATTTACCCGATCTTTTTATTCAATAATAAGGCTTGTTTGTACTATAAATGTAAATTGCTGGCTTTATAGTAAAACTAGACTTCTATTCTTTTATTTGACACATGAAATTATGTTATATGTCACTATTTAAAATTGATTTCAGCAAAAATCTAACCGAGGTCGAATAGTGTCGATTACGACATGAAGGACTATCATTTTTAGTTTATGAGCTGAACTTGAGGGTAAATGTGTTTCAAAACCTATCGTCTAAACAGAGTTCGACACGGGTCTCCTAGTGAAGTGGAATCACGTTAGCTATTTGTGTGTTTATTAAATTTTATTCGATTCAAACGTCGCGGTCGCTTACGACACGTTTTATTGAAGTCATTCAACTAAATTTTTTTGTGACTTTAATTCGAACCTAATTTATCAAATTTCTCAATGGATCAATCACAGCCAAGCTCAAACGCACTTCGGTTGAGAAAATCTCGTCAGAAAAAAATCCTTATAGATCCGGATTTCAGAAAAAGGGAGCGTGAAAGAATTAAAACAATTCAGAGAAAGAAAAAAGAGGGTTTAACGCAATTACAAGCGGAAGAATTAAGGGTTTATAAAAGAAATCAAAAGCGAACAGAACGGGAAAAGAAAAACCTCCAAAATCTGGTAACAGACAGGTCAAATGAGCCTCAAACGCCAACATCATCAAGTTTACAGTCGACCTCACGCGTAAATCCATACAAATGTGTTCAAACGTATAGCAAGGCAGTTTTAAAATGCATGCGGAGTCTACCGTCGTGTCCCATTAAACAAAAACGTGTAGTCCACGGTGTATGCGGACGTTTGGGTTTAAAACTAGCTGAAGAAATGGAAAGTAGTTTGAGTGGTAAAAATGAGTTGGAAAAAACTGTGAAGGACTTCTTTTATCGAACAGATATAGTATACACCTGTCCTGGAATTAATGACTGCATGGCTGTGTGGAAAAATGGCCAGAAACTGACATTGCAAAAACATTATTTAACAATGTTTTTAAGAGAAGCATATTCAATCTTCTGCCTGGAAAACCCTGAAACGACCGTATGCTTTACGAGATTTTGTAGTTTTCGCCCAGTCAATGTACTCTTACTTAAAAATACACCGGCTGAACAATGTGAATGCAAAATCCATGAGAATTTTATGCTCAAATTGAAAAGTTTAGGCATAACATACTCAAATAAATTTTGGAAAGATTTGCTGTGTCATGATAAGCTGGCCTCCGAATGTTGGAAAAATAACTGTGATACTTGTGGTAATTTAAAAAAAATAAACAAACCTGAAAATTTAACTAAAACAGTATATTGGAAAGAGTGGGTAAAGTTAGCTAAAAGCAAAATAAAAATAAAAATAAACGAAACAAGTGCAGGAGAGTTACATGAAAAAGTTTTAGAAAGCTACGGAGATTTTGTTCGACATGTAGGTACATGTGAAGAGAATCAAAACGAAGAGTTTAACTATGATAAACAGCGTGAAAATACTCGCATATTGCAGGTTGATTTTGCAATGTCGTACTCCTGTGAGTACCAGAATGAAATACAAAGTGCCCTCTGGGCCCGATCGAGTGTGACTTTATTCACAGCCGCTGTATTTTTCAAAAATATATGCAAGACTTATGTAATCTGTTCTGACTGTCCCAAAAACAAGGATACCATTTTTGTCTTCATCAATCATTTGTATGAACTAATAATATCAGAAAACAACGATATTAACGTTACTGATGTCATTTGGAGTGACGGGCCATCTTCAGAGTTTAAAAATAAATTTATGGTTCGTTTACTATATTATTTGTCTAAAAAACATATGAAAACCTTTTCATGGAAGTATTCGGCAACATCGCACGGCAAAGGGGTTATAGACGGAGTTGGTGGAAATGTTAAGCGTTTGGTGCGCCAAAAATCATTGTCACAAGGGCAAGAAAAGCCCTTACAATCAGCAGAAGAATTCGCAAGTCTGGCGTCAAGTTTGGTTAGAAACACAAAGATAATATATATATCACAGGCAGAAATTGATACCATAGTGGCCCAAAAAAAACCTTGGGAAAAAGTGGATGCAATAGTTGGAATTTCCAAATTTCATGTTTTGTATTGTGATGGAGACATTCTAAAAGGGAAGCAACATGCACTCGACACACAAGAATCAATATTTCGTCCAAAATATGTGCCAATATTTCTTTGAATTCGTACGTGTCGGCTACAACATGTAGGTGTCGCTTACGACATGCTGTACATTTTATTTTTTTATTTAATTACTAGAGGAGAATAACTGTTTTTGTTGATGTGAATTAAAAGAGTAACCTTTATATTTGTGTATTATTTAAAAAAAATTAAATGTTTGTCTCATAATTCGCTAAAATATTCGAAATTACTACTTATGATTCAGACTCGGTTGATTTGATGTCGCCTACGACATCCTTGGTTTATGACTTATTTTTTTAAGTACTTAAACATTACAGCAAAAGTAGATACTAGAGTTTTTAGGTGCACTTTACAGCTTTAAGCTGATACCAATTATTAATTTCTGAAACTCGAAAATAAAGGAGTATCAGTCTTGTAAAGTCTGAAAAATAAGTACGAATGCCGATTACAACATCATGGAATGCTCCAATAGCGGAGTCTTAGTAGGCCTAAAATACGGCAAATTAAATATTTATTTTATTCTGTTTTTAGTATTTGTTGTTAGAGCGGCAACAAAAAATACAATATCTGTGAAAGATTCGACTGTCTAGCTATCACGGTTCATGAGATACAGCCTGGTGACCGACAGACAGACGGGCAGTGGTGTCTTAGTAATAGGGTCCCATTTTTACGCTTTGTGTATGGAAACTTATATACCTACATTTATTTTTGAAAATAAAAATATTAGTTTTTGTGCTTTTTTATAATTTTAGACATTAAAATTTATAAACATTGTGCTTTTAAATTTATTCATATTGTTACGAAACGAATTATACGTTTAAGAAAAAACGCATTCCTATGTATTAATAACTTGTGCAGTTTCAAAGTTACTGAAGAAAACAGAAATGGCGCCGCTGCGTCAAAAGAACTAGCAAATTTTCTAGAGATGTATGGGTAACCCTCGAGTCTATATATGCCAACAAAGATCCCGTCAAGAAAGCTCTCTGTTGAAACAAATTCATTGTAGCAAGACTTGAAGAAGGCGATGATATACGGGAACATCTAAAAGATAATGATGGACACAGTCGATAAATTAAAAGAATGGACATCGACATCAACAGGGACCTACTTTCTATAATGATATTAAGGTTCAACCCGATAGTAAGGAATCTCAAGGCTCACTGCCAGATCATGAAAAGCTAAAAGATAAAATTATTGAAGAAAGTGATGCACGTCTTCATGTCCCTGGAACAACTAATTCCAGCAGCGCTAAAGAAGTTTTCTATGCCTTTTGCAAAATCTGCAAAAAGAAAGGCCATGACGTCGAAATGCTGGTCAAAAAATTAAAATACCAGCAAGAACAATATAAAAGCCAATAAGTTCATGCAAACCAAATAAAAGCGAAAGAAACCTCTACCAAAAGAGAGCTGGATACTTGATAGCGCATGGACATCACACATGACTTTTCGGACAAGCCCTTCGTTGACATTAACAATGTATCAAAGACTCTTCGATTGGCGTCAAAAGACCAAACTGCAGAAATGAAAGTATCAGGGCCAGCAGAAATTGAAATTAAAGAAGAAAGAATCTCTTTAAATGATTCTTTTTATGAACCTAGCTTGTCAGCTAATCTCCTTTCTGTTGAGAAAAATACTGGTAAGAGATTTTCTATTTTTTTTTTTCTAGATTCACGAAGAATTAAACAATAATTAAAGATCATAAGCGAAGAGTACGAAGGCAACAATCAGAGAAGTTGGTCTTTATTACCTAAAAACTAAAAATAATAATTTTAGCAGACATAAAGCTAATGCTGCTGATAATGGTCAAGGAGTCATAATACACATGACGACATGGTACTGTTGAGCCCATCGGTCGGTGGTATAAGAATACTTCTCGAGAAATGTGAGTCATATGCCCGTAAGCACAATTTGCAATACAATGTAAATAAAAGCCAGTATATGATTTTCAAGGCGGGTACCAAGTGTCCATCTCATGTCCCACCCATTCGATTGAATGGCGAACAACTCAAGAGGGTAAATTCATTTAAATATCTGGGTCACTTGGTCACCGATGACTTGAGAGACGATTCTGACATCGAGCGTGAATGCAGGGCGTTGGCCATTAGGGCGAATATGATTGCTCGCAGGTACAGCGCAGGTTAAAATAACATTATTTCGTGCGTATTGTACTTCTCTGTACACCTGTAGCCTATGGACGAGGTACACGCAGCGTGCCATGAACACTATGCGTGTACAGTACAACGACGCGTTCCGGGTGCTGTTGCGGCTGCCGAGGTACTGCAGTGCGTCGGGCATGTTCGCAGACGCGCATGTGGACGGTTTCCACGCGACGCTGCGCAAGCGCTGCGCCGCGACGCTCCGCAGAGTGCGCGACAGCCGCCACAGTCTCCTGACTGTCGTGGCGGAGAGATGGGACAGTGCCCTAATCAGGCACTGGACCTCTCAACACATTAGTTTAGGCACTAACATAGTTATTTAAGTTATTTTTGTAATACTAACAATATATGGATTAATTTGTCTGAAATAAATGCTTTTTATTTTATTTATTTTTTTATTTTTTTTATAATTCTGGCCAAATTGAAGTAACCTTTGACCACTGTGACAACGCGGTTGGTCATCAGTCGTGGTGGGAATAGAATAGATAGTATAAAAGAAAAATGTTAAGTACCATACCAATCTTGGTAAGTGAGGGTAAAATAATGTATTAGTCGACGGACAAATTTAATAAAGTCGCGTCGTACCTTTGTTTTGTTCATCAATGTTTCGTTGATCATAGACATCGACATTATTTGCACAATTTTTTATTCTTATTACTAAGGCGTCCAATCCCGGGATTATTTGTACAACGAAGCCCTGTTCATTACACTCTACTACGTGACATATTCACACCAAAATTATTATATCCTTTATTCATTTCAAATCTCAGGTTCTTTAAAATACTTTTTATTTAATAAATAAAAATACAATAACGAAATACAAAATATAAATATATTATGAACAACCTAACCTGGGGTGCCGCCGGCAACGGAGCAGGGCCCAAGCTGCCTGTAGACACTCTACCGCCGTGTCCAGAAGTACCGCCTTCGCAACTTTCGCAACAATATGGTGATTAGGAGCATGTATAATGTGGAAAAGCACGTGTTTAGGGTGTGCAGTCTCTGGAAATGTTACTGCTGCTGTATTGGCAGGCCCGGGAATTCCCGGGAATTTTTGAACTGGGTTCAGGGACTAATAATTGCGTCTTTTAAACTAACTATTCGAATGATTTGATACAAGTAAATTATGTTTTCATCATCTCTTTGAAAGATCTTCTCAATGTTAGGCAATTTTGTTCAAATTTAAGCAATTGATCATTATGCATAAAAAATGGATTATGCGATCGATTACACCAACGCGATTCTACCTATGCGTGATTCTACACAATATGGGTTCAACACAACTGCAGTTTACTACATTCGTGATTCCACACAGCCGCTATTTTGACGCAATCGGGATTCAACCTTTTCGTGGTTCTGCTCAATATGGGTTCAACGCAATCGCAGTTTACTACATTCGTAATTCCGCTCAGTTGTTATTTTAACACAATAATAGCGTTTAACACAATAATAGCGTTTCATCTACCATTTGGTTTCATCTATAATGGTACCTTGATTGAAATACTTGATAACTGATAAGATTAATATAAACTATTTCCTTTCGAATGACGAAAGATGTCACTTTATTAAGTGGTGGTAGGATGACATTGTCAAAGACAAGGAAAAAACAAGGCAGGAAGACATTTTTGTGCTATTGGTTTTGTGAAATCCGTACATAAAATAAATTGATACAATTTGTATAACGATGGAGGACGATAATATGGTGTTTATAAAAAGCGAAAAAAGCAAAGATGATCTTTTAAAAAGTGGATATAAATATTATTTAAGAGGTGATCGTAAAGATGGTTCCAACTGAAGATGTGTAAATACGGCGTCATGCAGTGCATCGATAACCATTGATAAACTAAGAAGTCACTCCTCAGGTAGTGTTCATAATATATGTAAGCCTAACGGAATGAAAAATAAAATCGATATTTGCGTACACAACTGCAGATTGAAAGTAACGAAGACTATGAAGCCAATCCAAAGGGTTTACGAAAAGGAATTTGAAAGTCTATAATAATAATAATAATTATTATTTATTTTAGCAAAACTACTTACAAAACATGTGAGTTATCCATCAGACTCCGAACTAGGCTGTGCCTGTATCTCGGTAGTCTGCGAGTGCGAATTACATATTGATTTATAGGTATGAGAGAAAAGGATATAATATTATAGTTGTAATTAATTATGTTACTGCTTAATGTACTATTAGTAACTACGTTATGGGGATGTGTGTGTGTGTGTGTGTGTGTGTGTGTGTGTGTGTGTGTGTGTGTGTGTGTGTGTGTGTGTGTGTGTGTGTGTGTGTGTGTGTGTGTGTGTGTGTGTGTGTGTGTGTGTGTGTGTGTGTGTGTGTGTGTGTGTGTGTGTGTGTGTGTGTGTGTGTGTGTGAAAGAGGACCCACGAGACAGCGGCAATTGCACTTTGTTTTTGTTGCGACATACGTTTCAACTTATGTCCGGTATTTTGGTTAGCTTTTCAGTTTCATCATATGACAAAGTAAGTAGCCATGTTTTCACTACCCTTTTAGCTTCGAAAACAGTTAACGTTTTAATGTCTTGACGGCTGCAGACATTATTGTAGGTATAGGGATGAGAGTAAGCCGGTGACTTCCTCGCGAGCGCTGAAATCAGTGGCGGAAGCGGCGCTCTAAAAATACGCTTTCTCAACAGGTTTCCATAACATGGAGAATTGGACAGGCTAATGTGGGTCCTTGAAATTGCTTTAAGGATATAAAGTTGACGCACTCTTAGTACCTTACTCTCGTAGTATAGGGAATCGGTGGGATAACGAAAAGGTTTCTTTAACATAACTTTTATTACAGCTCTTTGCGCACGTTCAATCTCGGTCATATGAGTCTTCGCCGCACTGCCCCATACAGCAACTCCGTACTGCAGGATGGATTGGCACAGTGCAAAATAAACAAGGCGAAGTACACTAGGACCAGCACAGTCGCGTAATCTCTTCATCACATAAATCAACTTCCTGGCTTTTGCAGCGAGAGTGGAAATTTGTTTTTTGAAGGAGAGATGTTGATCAAACAGAAGCCCTAAGTACCTTACATAGTTACACCTCTTAATCTCTTGACAGGAACACTGCCCGGGGCGACCAGATATTTGTTTCCCACAAGTATGAAACTTGACTGTTCTGTCCGCTGGCGGGGACGATGCGGAAGTTTTTGAAAAAGCGATGAAGTTGGTCTTGTCAACATTTAATGTGAGTAGGTTCCTATCCAACCATGCAGCTACGGCTGCAAGCGAAGCATCAGCCAGGCAAAACGTTTCCTCCCATGATTTTCCATTTATTGTCATTACAGTATCGTCGGCATAACAAATAAGGTTTACATTTGGAATATCAATTTTTAAAATATCGTTGATATACAAAATGAAAAGCGTTGGGCCAAGTATACTCCCCTGTGGGACCCCAAAGTTAACAGGAAGTTGGTCACTCAGGTAATCTCCTATTTTCACCATCTGACGTCGTCCGGTTAGGTAACTAGCAAACCAGTCGTATGCCACACCCCTGATCCCCATGTGTTCAAGTTTCTTCAGTAGGATGGTTACCGAGACCGTGTCAAAGGCCTTGGCGAGGTCTAAGAATATACTTATGCACTTATTACCGTGGTCAAGGTGACCAGAAATCTGGTCAGTGAGCAAAATAGCTGCATCTTCCGTCGACTTCCCAGCCCTGAAACCAAATTGGTAGTCCGAGATAAGGTGGTTTCTATCAATGAAATTGACCAATCTGTAGTTAATAATTTTTTCTAGGACTTTGGAAAAAACACACAATAAGGATATAGGCCTAAAATTACTCGGAGTGTGCTTAGAACCACTTTTGAAGATAGGACACACCGAGGCAGTCTTCCAGCAATCCGGAAAGCGCCCTGTCGCGATGCTTAGGTTACATATGTAAGTAAGTGGATCCAGAATAACATCCCTTACCTCTTTTATGAGCAATGGTGTTACGCCGTCTGGACCAGGTGCACTATGTGGTTTAATCCCTGAAATAATTCTGTTTACTTCAAGTGTGTCGGTAGGGTGCATAAAGAACGAGTCAGCAGCCGCTTGCAGAGGTTTGCAATTTGCTGCGAGTGTGATTTGCGTCTCTTTAGTTCTTTCTAGGATAGCATCAGCAAGTTTCTCGCCAACCGTAGAAAAATATGCATTGCTATCATTTAGTGAATTTAGTACCGTTTTACCACTAATGTTAAGAAGTTCATCTGCATCACTTCTGTTGACGGGGGTTTGACATATGTCTTTTATCGATTTCCAGAGTCTCTTGGGATTTGTACAGCAGTCAGCTAATTGTTTACTCTGATATTCATTTTTTAGAGAGTACAACAGGTTGTCACAGAAGTTCCTGTATCTCTTATAGGTTAGCTTAAGGATTTCATTATGCGGGGAAGCCCTTGCTTGTGTGTGGAGTTTATCTCTATGCTTTATACAACGTATTAAGCCAGGCGTGACCCAGGGCTTGATATTGAATTTCGACCGACTTACTTTTACGGATTGCGTATTGCTTTTTATTGCTTGTGCGATTTTATGGCCGAAGTTTTCAGCAGCTACGTTTGCGTCACTCTCACTAGTTACGCATGACCAGTCAGCCACTCTAAGCTGCTCTGCGACCTTTTGATAATCAGTTTTAAACGTAGTGCGATTTCGAATCGCGATCTTGTGATCCAAAAGGCCCGCCATTGCCATATCGTGATCAGTTACAGAGCACGGACAGACAGCTCCCACCATTGTGTTATTATATTTTATAAAAATGTGGTCGAGACAAGCGTCATTCCGAGTTGGTTTTGTGATGACGGGGAGCAAACCATGCGATGACAGAAGGCACAGGTATTCGCCAAGTTGATTAGCTGGGCCACCCAGTAAATCTATGTTTATGTCACCCGCTAGAATAATATGCTGGTTGGGCTTTACCTGTCTTAAGGTATTGTCGAGCGACCTTATAAACCTGTCAGCGTTTGTAAATGAAGGGGAACGATAAATACCGAGAAGTGTTATTTCGTCAGATATACTAACTGTGAGACAATTTGCGTCATCAACAGGGGATTCTACTCCTGTAGCACTTAGGCTATTTTTAACATAGATCACAACACCACCGCTTTTGTTTATGATTTTAGTTGTATTGAAAGAGTTATATCCAGGTAATTGGTCCACAATAGAACCCTCGCCAAGCCAGCATTCAGTTAAGATTATGGCATCATACAGAATATCTATTTGATTTAAGGCTAACACAAAGGAATCGAAATTCCGTTGCAAACTTCGTATATTAAGTGTAAGTAATTTAAATCTGTAGTTAGGGGTGAAAATACCTTTACATTGGTTAGGATTCTCAAGCATATGACAGACGATCTCGATTTCTTGATCTATGCTATCTACTAAGTCAGGTAATGCCATTCACTTTACTGTAATATAATAAAAGCTTTTTGTTATTAAGTTTGGTTAAAGTCATAGCTTTTCCCAAAACAAGTTTAACCGCAAAAACTGAAACCAGTCGCAAACAAATTTTATTTACTTTGGATACACCAATTGCTGCGTGGGCAAGTTGCATGTGAAATGTGTAAAGTATTATGTTAGCGTGTTTGTATGGCATTTGATAGTGTTTGTATGGCATTTGATAGTGTAAGTACAATAATTCTAAGGTTAAGTAAAAAGAGCAAACATAGAACAGGAAAATAAAAACTACGGTATTACAACATGCTGGCCGATCATTCAACTGCCTCTTCTTGCTTCTGTGTCTCACTTTCACTCTCACTGCAGACTGGGTCCTGATCATCGGAGCTGGGGTCCTGTGGTGTGGACCTAAGGTATTGATCGATGTCGGCCTCATTTCTGATGATGATTTCTGGGCTGCCATTCTTCTTCCGGATGAGAATAGTGCCATTCCTAGTCCAACAGTACTTAAATCCGGCGTGATTTGACTGCATTCTTGCTTCACGAAATAACCGGCGGTTCAACTTCGTCAGTCTTTCATTGAAAAACAATTTTCTAGAGGGGCCGTCGACGTCAATTGCTGTTGTGGTCAAACCACGCCTGCTCTTTGCTGCTTTCAGGAACTCATTTCTCTTGGAGCGCCGAACAAACTTAACGACCAAAGGCCGCGGCGTGCTGCCCTCTCTTGTAGACCCTGAGCCTTTGGGGCCAGCTCTGGTGACGCTGTCCAAATCAGCATCCGTCAAAGTCACACCTATCTTTAATGCGGCGGTGAGCACTAAGTGTATTCTGCTCTCTAAAGTCTAAAGGAGAATGCATCAGTAAGGGAATCGCATTATATTCCAGACTTTAAATCTGTAAAGGATTCTCTGTCCAAGCGACGGTACAAAGCATTGGGTGTTAAAAAAGTTCATTCGATAAAATTGAGGATATAATATTACCCGAAATTATTTGTGAGGACTTCTTAATTAGCGACAAGCACAACATTTTTGTGTTCGCAACACCGTTAGCAAAAGAGGCAATTAAAACGTCCACGAGCTTTTTGGGTGATGGCACCTTCAAGGTAACTCCGTCACTATTTTACCAGCTATATACGCTGCATATCGACTTCAGCAAAAGTAATGATGAAGCGTGATTGTTGAAATGTGATTTATGCTTTGCTTGTGAATAAGTTAGAAAGTACATACGAACTACTGTTTTCCATTTTGAAAGAAAAACTGTCACTAAACGTGACAAAAGTGATTGAAAAAGTGATTTTGAAATTGCAGTTACAAACGGGTTACAAAAAGTTTTTAAAAATGTAATATTAAAAGGATGTTATTTCCACTACCAGCAAGCTGTATTGAGAAAAGCTGTAAAACTAGGAGTAACTGAACACCCGCTGGGTAAAACCATAACGCGGCAGCTATAAAAATTGGCATTATTTGAAGCATCAGCAATACCATGCCTGATGTAGAAGAATATGTCCAGTTTGAAGAATACTATAGAGAACAATGGATGAACGAAAAAACGACACCCGAGGTGTTCAGTTGCTACAATTATTTGAATAAAACTACTATTGCTTTAGAAGGGTGGCACCATAGAATTGGTGTGAGATTTGGCCGTCACCCAAAACTGTTTTTATTTCTAATCATTTAAAAAAAAGAAGCAAAGTATCAAGATTTCCGAATAAAGCGAAACCTATCTGGAGGGAAAAAACAAGCAAAGAAGCGCAGCGACGAACTCATACATACCTGGAAACAGATATAATCCAAAATTATGTAAACCTAGACGTAACTATAGAAGAAGCTTTGAAAACTCTTAGTGACAACGATAATTTCAGCTTCAAAGATTATAACAGTTCTGAACCAGATGCAGACAATTCAGATCCCACCAAAACATTTCATGTAAAATTGGCGGCCAAGACTCACATGCTCATAACGCTTTCGCTGTAAAAAAGTGGTCAGATCCCTCGAAAAGCCAAGCCCCTAAGCCCTGAGTTTACTGATCCTACACTTTGGCTTCAAAAGTATGGCTTGGCCGTTTCATAGAGTAACGTAAATAAGTCCAACGAACCGTCTGGCCCATACGGTATCAAGAAATTAAGTTTATGTCTTCATGATAAAATATATTAAACTTAATTCCTTACCATATAGGCCGGACAGTCCGTTAAACTTATTTACGGTACTTTATGAAACGGCCAAGCCATACTTTTGAAGCCAAGGTGTAGGATCAGTAAACTCAGGGCTTAGGGGCTTGGCTTTTCGAGGGATCTGACCACTTTTTTACAGCGAAAGCGTTATGAGCATGTGAGTCTTGGCCGCCAATTTTACATGAAATGTTTTTGGTGGGATCTCATTTCTTTTTGTAAGGTAATTTTTAATTTATATGTTTTTTTTTGTGCTGAAGTGTTTCTAAGTAAGTAGTAATAATAATTGTGTATTTAAGAAATACTTACGTTTAGCCCCATATATATATATATACACTTTTATCCCCCATTACCTATGGAAAGCCCATACAAACTTTCATCCCCTTATTTTAAGGGTGGGGGGTGATTTTCTAAAAATCCTAGAATGTGTATTTTGTTTATAACAATGAGCCCAATAGGTATAAATTTTCAGACCTCTAGTATCAAAATTTGCGAAAGTCTCATACAAAAACTTTCATCCCCTAGTTTAAGGGGTTGGGGGGTAAAAGTTCCAAGTTTCAGAATTATTCTATTGTTTGTGTACTAAACCTAGCTTACATACCAAATTTCAGCTTCCTAGGTCATCGGGAAGTACCCCAGAGGTTTTGATACATAAGTGAGTGAGTGGCAAAATCGGCGTATTTTAGGTACCAATAAAACCTAAAGTATAAAAGCTAGATCAATGAAATTTAGTACATTTCATATGTTCCCTAACTGCATCTTAACCTGTGAATTTGGGCGCTCTGGTGTTAACTGGGACGAAACTATGAGGGTTTGAAAATGAGACGAAACGGTTCGAGAAAAGGTAGGTAGTGCCCCGCCTCTTTTTTTTTCGTCTTGGCGGGGGCACTACCGTGCCCCCAGATATTGACATAAATGCCAGTTCAAACCAAGACGTTGATGATAATCCCGACAAGAGCGATTCTTCGGACCAAGGCTATAACATATTTAAAAAAAAAAGTTATTTCAGTTACTTGGTCTTATTTTGAAGGACGTAACAAAGTGCGTCACTATACACTTTTATCTACTTACAACATTTTTAAGTTATTCGATGTGTAAAATTCGTCCCTAACCTCCATAAATAATATATGCAAATGTTACATGTTTATGTGATTTATTAAAATAAATATTTAAAATTATTGTTTTATTATTATTTTACAAATAAGACTTGTTAAGTACAGCCTGGAAATTATTATTATAAAAACAAAAACCCGACTGCTTCAAAAAAATGAACTGAAAAGAGAAAAACAAGTATCACAAAACCTATAAATAAAATTCAACTGAGTAATGTATACACTAAATACTTTAAGGTGCCGCTTGCGGTGACAAAAGTAGTTTAGTAGTTATATGTTTGAAATGGTCTTTTCACTAGCTTCTTCAGAAGTTTAATTTCAGTCATTAGTTCGTCTATAGAAAAGGGTCTGCTTAGTCCACTTTCGTTTTCTTGAACATTCGGGGTTGGTCGGGGTTTGGGTGTACGGTTGAGCGGCTTGCCGTTCAGCAGCAGCTGGTTCACGATCTGGGTAGCCGTTATTTGGCCCGGGTGTGCGGCTATGGTGGGATCACCGGTAAGCGTGTGGAGAGTAGAGCAGGCCTTTTTGCTATCGTGGGCCATGTTGGTGTTAGCAACGGTGTCTTCCCATTTTGGTCTACAAGATTTAGTAAGTGTATCCATCAACTCTGCACCTGTCTGTATAGTTTCATCAGAGAAGGGGTCGTTTTTGAACTCGGCTTCGTAGGTCCACAGCAGTGTCGAGTCGAGTTAAGACCGGGAATTTAGTACCCTAAATTTGACAGTGTTCGCCAGGATGAACATACTCTTTGACCATCTTTTTCTATTTTTTTTCGAACGAGAATTGTTTGCTCTATTCAACCTTAACGAGGCTTGAGCTAGCGACCTTCGTTTTTTTGTCAAATTAAGGGTTAAGCGGAAACATCTAGGTATCATCTGACGTGACACGGTTTTCATAATCTCGATGAGTGTGTCACAATTGGCAGCCACTGGCTGTAGAGAAATCAGCTTCTCGTCAATGCTTCCGGAATATTCATCTCATTGAGATTTCGCGAAGTTAAAACGCCGTCGGAACGGGACTTTCATAGGCTGCACAACAGGCTGAATCTGGAACATTATGGGTCTGTGTTGTGTTTCGGTGGTTTATGTATAATATGTTTAAAATGTAACAAAACGTGCAATAAAAGTTGATTTGGATTATATCTGTTTCATTGATAAATTCTTCAGCTCATTATGTACCGTGAAAGTATTTAATCTTACCCTTGATGGATAAAATAAAACTTATCAAGTGTAAAACCTCACGCATCGAAAGTAAAACAATCACTGCTAACTGTTAAACTGTCCAACTTTTCCTCTAATAATAACATTGTACAGTTTGACAGTAATATTTCGTGGCTTTATAATAGTTGGAACAGCCCAATGTTGTTCCTTCTGATTATTTGTCCAATGGGCAAAGTTAACATCCAGGGCAATGTTGAACGGTTTCACGGCAAAACATTTTTCTTATGATATTGGTTCAACTATTGGGGTCAAACGTCACTCGCACAAAGATATAGGAAATGGATAATATGCCAGGCTATATATTGATTACGATGAAATGCTATGGCTATGCTATCCCACGCGATTGGGCCGCCGCGCGCCGGTACCAGCGCTATGACCATCATTTTTCTTTTTGTTATTGCGTACAAGACCCCTGAAGAAGCGCCATACTGTTACAAATGACCAAGAAAATTGTGTCACTATCTCCCGGTCTACTATTATTGTGTAAAAATAACAATTGAGCGGAGTTACGAATGAAGTAAACTGCGATTGCGTTGAACCCATATTGAGCAGAACCACGAATAGGTTGAATCCCGATCCCGATTGCGTTAAAATAGCGGCTGTGTGGAATCAGCAATGTAGTAAAGTGCAGTTGCGTAGAACCCATATTGTGTAGAATCACGAATAGCTTGAATCCCGATTGCGTTAAAATAGCGGCTGTGTGGAATCACGAATGTAGTAAACTGCAGTTGTGTTGAATCCATATTGTGTACGAATCACGCATAGGTAGAATCGCGTTTGTGTAATCGATCGCATAATCGCATAGCTGCCTTCGACAATCGAATCCCATGCGAGTTGCACCTGCAGTGCAATCCGTCTAGACCCTTACAAATGTCTGGGTCGTAATTGTTCATAAATGCAGACGTAAGCAAGGAACGCCGGTCTACACTTTTTTTTATGAAATGGGAAACCGTTTTTGGGAATAGTGCTAATACTGGGTTGGAGTTTAATTCCTACTGTTCGCCGGTTATTGTATTACCGTCATTTTATTTGTGCTCTATTAAATTTTAAGTGAGAGTGATTGCTAACCCATTTCTTTTGGCCAGTATCTAAATTAAAACACACATTAGGACAACCCGGAATAATGTCATAATCGAAGTAATGAATTAATTGGTTAAAAGCGATGGGCGGTCGTCCACCCTCCATTTAGTGATTAACTGCCCAGCAGGAGCTACAAGGCGCACGGCGCGCCGTCGGCCGGCGGCTGCCGCGCGCCCGTCCGCCCGTGTGCTTCCTTCTACTACCGATACCGCGTGATTGTTTAGCACTATGGTTTGATTTAATTTACATGTGAACCCAAATACGAGTACAAAACCCAATGGTAGTATCGAATGTTTGACGCGCGATAAATATTGCCCGACTCTCTCATTTCAATACTATACGAGCAACACGGACGATACTAAGTCGCGAGACAAGTGGAGTAGCGGTATAGCATCTGTGTATGGTTAGCATGTCGCAATACAGAGTGAAATATTAATTACCGTTCATATTTTTCCCAGGTATCAATAAAAGATGCCATTTCTGAAAAAAAAAACATAGATAAAAGTGCGAGCGTTATTGCCCCCTCTCGCCCACAGCCCGCTACCGCGGTATATCTTGCAGTTGCTGTGTCAAAATATTTTAGTACTAAAAAATACTGAAAGAAAAAACAGGTATTCATTATTTTAAGCTAAGGAATCTGCTGAGAAAATTTTGATTTCAACCTGTATTCATTGAGCATGTAAATCAAACATTAGCTAGCGGTATCTATGCTTAAGAGGCCTTATTCCTTTTAAAATTTATTTTTTTCATTTTATGACGAATATGTTGATAATTTCAACCAACTTTTTGAAGTGAATAATACTTTTTCCCGAGTTCTAGGTAGTAACGTAGCTATTTCATGCTTTTATTGCATGCAGTCGAAAATAAGTGGAAAAAACGAAATTTCCACGTGAATTTTGTCAATTTCGAGTAGTTTTTCGAACAAAAATTATCAATGAAAAGTTCAAACTGTAGGTTTCAAATATCATCATCATCATCATCATCATCATCATCAGCCCGGAGTCGTCCACTGCTGGACAAATATATACCAATAAATTCCAATAGCCCTGTTCTAGGTAGTAACATCAATAATATGTTAAGAAATAGGTTTGATCATAGAGAAAAATGTCTAAACAATCAGCATTTTAAAAGGAATAAGGCCTCTTAATGGTGTAACGGCACTGACTATGTATTGAGCCATCATGTGGATACTTTCAAAGTTTAAATTTAAATCATATAGCCTATCCTAAAAACATTAATACTAAATGTTACGGGAACATCATCTTACTTAATTGGAATATATACTTGTAAGTTTTCATAACTCATTAGCTATCATACTCATACTATATTAAATCAACTAATATCCAACCAAATTAACTTGGCCACAAGTTAATATACAAGCAAAAATTACAGAACGTAATAAACACTGTACGATAGTCTCTAGTAAAGTAATCTTACTGAGTAAATTTTTTAGTAATGTAGTTCATGAGTATTTATAGTTATAACACCTAAAGCAAGCATGTATCGTAGGACTAAATACTAAAGAAAGCCTAAGTTAACGAAATTTTATGTGGTAGATAGTTAGTTACTTACTATAATCCAGATTATATTTGAAGCAATATATCCATTACCCCGATCTTCTCGTAGAACTGATCTTAATCTGAAACAAAACATGTATAATGAACACGGTTTACAAAAATAACTACTTGTTTCTTTTTAATTTAAACATCACATTTTAGGGTCTAATATATGATTAAAAATTTAAGTCCGTTTCATTATAATAGTATTTTATGCAACCGTTGTATAAAAGGGGGGCAAAAAACGCGAGTGGCATGGGTTACTATGTGAGCGTAGCGAACATCGTAAGAAAGATGCCACGAGCATTTTTTGACCTACTTATACAACGTTGCATACAATATTTTTTCTACGACTCGACATTTGATAAATAAAATGCAAATAAACAACAAAGAAAATTATTACATGTTCCCGGCTCGGAATCAACAAAATTAAAATAAATAATAGTCTCTGTAAAACATTTTTTTTATTGACGTCCATCTGTCAAAAAATATGAACTTATACATAAAGGTATACGTTCACTGTACTAAACATCTGTCAAGAAATATGAACTTATACATAAAGGTATACGTCCACTATACACTGCATCATGCACTGAAGATAAAACTTTTTTTTTAAGTTGGCAGCAATGCCTTAGTAGGTACAATAAGTTTTTCTTTAAATTGCAAATTGTGTGAATGCTGTTATCTTGTAATCTGTGGTACTAAGTGATGCTTTTTTGCCGACATTATAACATCGTTTAGCAGTGTTTTTTTTGGCAATAGAGTATAGACTTTTACAGACTTTCATAATTTATGTCTTTATATTAGAATTAGTAACTATATAAATGACAGAAAAGAGTACTGGAGTAGAAAAAAATATTAATTAAAGAGATTGTGCATGATAAAACATATCTATCGAGGTACAATGCGCGAGTACCAACGGGTGAATTGGGTGATAGCAGTAGCATCAACGCAGATTTCAATGTAATCGTGCGATAACTAATATAATGATATTATATTAAGACCAATATTATTAAAGGGCTACATGGAACACGTCTTTTCAAATATGCATAGAAAGTAACCTATTATCATTTATTAACATGACTTCTTATTATCGTCCTCTAAGGCGTAAAACTATTATGTAGAATGTTTACAGAAAGGAGCAACAGCCGAGAACTGGGCCTCCAGTTGTGTGCTCTTTATTAAAAGTGTTCGCCCCCCGCTGTAGTTGCCGCTATTGCACAACAGGCGGCTCAGAGCGCCGACAAAACTTTTTCACTCGCGTTAGCTTTTAGAGTATACAAACGGACTACATGCCGACCGACCGCAAGGTAGCTGCAAATTCTCAATTCACAGTTCACACGTGGTTAATTCAAAACTGCACACGGGTTATGCAGCCCGCTTACAATCGGTGTAAACTGTGAAGCTCTCTCGGATGCATTCTCTGCAAGCCGGCTGCATTGTTGTGACACAGTTTGTAACGCGCCGCGTAGAGCCGCTACACCGGCGTAGCGTGCGGTGGCAGCGTAGCATGGCATGTATTGCGTAGATGTTGGTAGCGCAAAATTTACATTTATATATTTTAAATTATATTCTGACCAACAGCACCTTTGACACGACAACGTATTATTTGTATTTTAAGTCATTAAAGAAATAATAGTCTTTTACATTACTCGTATTTCTCAACCGTCTTCCGGCCATGAATACCAAGCTACCGTACCGTTTATTAAATAATATATTTATATACAATTATATGAAATGTAAAAAAGATTCACGATGTTTATTGTTCAGAATCAATTAGATTACTGTGTAACATAATCATATATCTTCTGAAATATAAAAACTATTTCTTTTAATTTGGCTGAATGATGACAGCCGACGCCATCGTGAAAAAAAATTGGGCAAGTGCGAGTCCGACTCGCGCATGAAGGGTTCCGTACCATAATCTATAAAAAGTTTGTTGTATGGGAGCCCCCTTAAATATTTATTTTATTTTATTTTTAGTATTTGTGGTTATAGCGGCAATAGAAATTCATCATCTGTGAAAATTTAAACTGTCTAGCTATCACCGTTCTTGAGATACAGCCTGGTGACAGACGGACGGACAGCGAAGTCTCAGTAATAGGGTCCCGTTTTTACCCTTTGGGTACGGAACCCTAAAAAATACAATTAAAAGTAAAACTTTCTTTTTCATTTTATAAAATAAGACTTTTTGATAGAGAATGATGGATTCTGATGTTATCAAAATAGATTTAACACCGCCCGATATACGACCATGGCAAAAATTGCAAGTGAGAGTATTTTACCCGCAAAATCCAAAGAAAAATTATATTGCCGTCTATGAACATTTTATTGGCTGGAAACGAGAACACGAGAATTATTAACAACCTGAATAAAACTTTAAACTTGCAAACCAGCAAAGGCCTTAGATGCGACTCTTCACAATTACTCTAAAAATTGTAATCTTTATTTCTATTAGACCGAAATAAATATAATTGCCCCTTTCAATTACTGTTTTAAACTTGTATTATTGCAATTTTTCGCAAATTTATTAAAAAAAGTTGTTTGGTACACGTGTGGAAGTGTCTTTTTAACTCGTCCCGAGTCTTGACCCTCGCCTTGCGGCTCGGGCCAAGACTCCTCGGGAGTCGTTCAAAATGACACACTTTCTACACTTGTATCAAAAACCACTGTTGCGTCAGGGTGAAAGCACTCCGCTAGAAATTAAAAAATTTAAAACTGAAAAGCACTAGTGCGGCAAAGGGTTACCTATCATAATCCCGAATTTTTGTTTCCCCTCTGTAACGTTTCGCCGAATATTCATTTGCCCGAAAGCTATTTATTCCAAAACTTTTAACATTTCAAAATTATTATAAAACAAACCTAACTTAATGGGTTCTATAAAACGATGTTTATAAAATCCTGAAAATTTTATGGGTTTCAGGAACAATAGCTTTCGGGAAAATGAAAATTCGGCGAAACGATGCAGCGGGGAAACAATGTTTCGAAGTTGCGATAGGTTACCGCGGCAAAGTAGTACTTTACGCACATTTTGAATTTCTTGCAAACGCTCTTTTCCAGCACATGCATTGTTAAATACTATTCCGGTTTTGACATTTTATAAGATGTTGGTGATTAGATCTGTCATGAAATATCCTTATTGCTTGTTAAGTAATAACTAGTATGTATTGATGAGAAGGGGTACGTGAACTCACTGCGATAACGGCCTAATAATCGGTTCACGGAATACTAGTAATTAAATAGTTCGAGGAAGGAAAACGTTATCAGTGCAAGGGCCGTTGTTGTACTTTAACCGACAATACCAAAATTAAACTGAATGATCCGACGGATAGCCACCTGCTCAACCGGACAAACAAACCAATCCTTATACACAAACGAGTACCACACGTATTCGATACTGATGGCCTAAAATGGGTTCCGTTTCCGTGTAAAACCAAAATAGTAGATTGTACAGCAAGAGCATAAAACGAGCAATTTTACCCGAGACCTTCTTATAGCCACCCGAGCCGGTACGTCGCGGATAAAACGGCTTGTAACCTCGAATTCTCTACTTTTCACTTCGATAAAATAAGTTTCTGTCAAAAATGACATTTTAGTGGCAAGCTTTTATAGCCGACTGTACTTTTCTTTAAATATCCATCAAATGCTCACTGAGACGATTCTAAAGAGCCCAAGCTCGGTAGGATTGCTTTTTCTATTATAGAGTTCCTATGGCCACCTTCCGGCTCCATCATCAGATCAGCCCCATGGTAATATATTATTGTATTGTCATCAAAGTCAAGTAAGTATGCAAAATTTCAGCTCAATCGGTTGACGATATCTGCTTCAAAATTGAGTTGCAAGATTTCACCCGAACAAACATACTTAGATACATACATACATACATACATACATACATACATACAATGCAAGTTAAATAAAAGCTTTTAAAAACACACATAATTTCGATACCTAGTTTCGAATAATTCGTTTCCCACCACACGATTATTATTTTAATGTTTTACTTGTGACGTTCGACTAAGGTCAGATCCTAAATGCCTATTCGTAAATGTTTGCGGTATTGGTATTTTTAAATAAGGATATAACCTAAATCGCAGAAAACGTATCTACATATATTATGAATTATTGTATAAGGTTTAATTGCCTTAGACTGAAAATATGAAATTACTTATGGATTCTTCTCTCGACATAAAGAGAATGAAAATTGAAAACGCGCCCATTTGCGAGTCGGACTAACGCGACGCAACAAAGTTCATTTCATCCAGATCCAATTGTAATTGTAATATATATATAGATCCGATATAATAGGAGAAAGATGGGACACACACTGTCGTGCACACTTATTTATTACCATACCTTGTTGCATTACTTGGTTGTGCCGAATAATGAGCTAGAATCATCATCTCCCGAGCTTGCAATCATGCTGATCGAGTTGGGACCACCTCGGGGTATAGTTTTAGTTGATAATACCTACGTATATTTTTGTCATATTTATGTTGAATAGGTAATTACCTATGTATGCGTACTAATCGATATTTTTTCTTTCTTTCTTTCATTATCGTTATAACGAAAAAAACGTCTACATTGATTAACTAGGAATTGAACCGGGTGCTGCTGTTCACCCTGTAACTGAGCAGTTGGAACTTCGATCAGTCACAATGTATCTGAACTTTTATTTGTGATCGTCATATGTACGTAATATAACAAAATCCAGTTGAGGATTTAAATTACTCAATAATGCTTAAATATTTCTATGCGAATTAATAATCGTGGCCTTGCATTATGGTTAGATATATAGGTACTTAACTTTTTAAATAACGTTCTACGACTTCCTTTTGCGGTCAAAGTATATCTTGCATGTTTTAGGTTGCAAAGTAATATCAATATCACAATTAGTATGTCAAGTAACTTACCTTTACCCGATTATTTATTAACTCGGTATCACCGGGAACCAAAAACAGACACTTAAAATAAACGAAGAAATAGATAGTCACTGACAATTTCAAACACCACTAGTTATCACGTCCTACTGACCGTAGTTACCTACACAATAAATTATTTAATCCTTGGACACAATAAGAAGGTCGGTACGCTTATGGAAAGTTGAGATTTAATAAAGTTTTAATAAAGGAGGAAAAGTTTAGAGTAAATAAACGCACGGGCGCTCTGGGCGGCGACGACGGCTCACTGAGCGCGAGCAGCACTGCGCGACGCTGGCCGCCCGCTTCTATTGCTACGTGTAAGCTTTGACTCACCATAAACATTGATAACATAAGGAAAGAACTTAGGGGACACCCAGCTGACTATTAAGCACACAGTTACGTGTATATTAATTACTGTTATACATACTGTTTGAATCCCAAGCAGTAAAAGGATAAAGTCAAGCGAATGATGTTATACGTACAGTTTGAATCCCTCGTTGGTATTATTGTTATTAGAATCTACGATAATTTTTTTTCTTAAAACCATCGTGTATTTTAAATAAAAATTACGAGAACTCGTCAGATGGTGATGACACTAACCACTTATTACAGTTAAATAAATATTTTTTACAAAACGTATAAACAACTGAGAGAATAATAGTAGGTACCTAAATTATAAAATAATATAAAGTATTATTTCTAAATATATTACATTCGTTTTTCACACGTTTATCAGTGCTACAAATGCAATAATATTAAGAAAAGTAAAAATGCATAGGTGTCAGCTTGGCTATTCAGTACCCAGCTATTAGTTAGATACTCTTATTTAGAATAGTTTAAGTTGGTTATTGTTATTTTTTACTTGTTTTTCGTTTTGTAATTAACTTATAATTTGTTTTGACATAAATTCTAAAACGCGATATCTACAACGCTCATAATTTACTATAAAAGGAAAATAAAAACCCACCAATACGACGAATCTCTCCTGCAACCCTTACTACAGTAGCCCGGGTTTGACAGTGTTGAAGTAGCCACGTTCCCATCTGCGTGCTTTGCGTATACCGCACATTGTCGTAAGTCCGGTCGCTACTTCTCTCCTATATCGGAATGAGATACTTATTAACGGCTCGTCGCCGAGCAACATTGACCGCAATTAACCTTAACTGCAATAGTGACCGCCGTAGCACCACCACGTCATTGGTGTTATTTATTTAATGTATGTCCTTCCTTCCTTCCTTTTTTATCGTGCTTCAATACATACGTTGTAATAATGAGTACCGTAAAAAGGGGTGAGTAGGGATTGCGGGCGCAGTAGGGATGCGAATCCAGATTTTTCTTTTCAGTTGCTACTTTGATTTTCAGGCTCAGGATGCTCTTAAAGTGATTCGTGTCCAGTGCGTCAAGCGACGTAGACGCATTGATGTGTAATGTACGATTCACATTGACCGCGCCGGGCCGGGTCGGCTGCCGCCGCGTCGCAACGGGCGCTCTGGCAGCCGGCAGCGGCCGACCGCGTCCACTGACCAAGTCGGGCAGGTTCGGCTGCCGCCACGTTCCAGCGGACGCTAGAGCGCCCGGCGGCAGCCGACTGCGTCCGTCCGAGCGATTAAATTCTAGGGCGACGAACGAGCCAACGGAGCCGATGGCGCGCGGCGGTAACCGAACGAAGCCGATGGCGCGCGGCGGTGACCGAACGGAGCCGCTTACGCGCGCCGACAGCCGAACACCTCCGTCCGCGTCCGCAAGCGCCCTATCGGCCGGCAGCGGCGCCAATAACATTTGAATATGTGATCTAACTGTTGTACAGAAGCTCTACATTCCTTTGGCAACTATTTAGAGGCGCTTGAGCGCGCGCCGATTCCGCCCGGTCAGTGGGAATCGTACATAATTAAATATTACTTGCGATATTTAGCGCGGCACGGCCGCTGCTAGCGAAACGTCGCAATGAGTCAATACGTCGGGAACGATTTCCTCGCCTTTCTGAAGCAAAAGGCGAAGCTACTGCTGGAAGGTAAGATGGATGCGGAAACCGCTGTCCAGTTTAGTGCGTGGGCATCGAATTTCACCGTCGAAGACATCTGTAAAGCGAATCAGGTGTTGTGCCAGCCCGCTGGGAGTCGTTGGCACCTATGTACCTCATCGGAAAGGAGATGAAACAGGAAAAAAGACCCTTGCGGATATTAAGAACGTTATGTTACGTTATGCTGACGTCGCCGGTCAGTCTGTCGCAGCTAACCGGGCCTCAGTATGGGTTCCATCCCATCACTACATGCACTTCAGCTCGTTTGTGGTGCGCGTGCCGCGGCCGCAAGTGCAGACTTCTGGCCGAAGCCGAAGGGTGTCGTGTTTCGGCAGTTCCGGGGCAATCTGCCGTATTATACACCAGAACAGACGACGCAACGGAGCCACGCCATTGTGTCGCCTAAGTCTAACTAATGCTGTGTAACTTATTTGAGTAATAAATAAATAAATCATCGTATTTTTAGACATATTTCTTCTTCTTCTGGCAACACTAAGTAGCCAAATCATAAAATAGCTATAAAAAAATTGATAGAGAATGCCTTATGGCATTAAGTCCGCCATTTGTACCTACTATTGTGTACTGTGAAATAAAGTTAAATAAATAAACATGCCCCGTGATCTTGGATAACGGCGTAAACAGGGTTTTTACAGAGCCCTTTTCTAGTACTGTACCAATTTTATCCGTTACCCCTTTCAAGTAAGGCAACAACGCTGCTTGTCTTTGAGCGTCAGGATGTCTCTCCTTAGCTTTCCGTCTGGGTTGCTGGCAGTTCATCCTATATCTATTCCACCCAAGGACCTTTTGTATATGCGACAACTCACTGTATAAAAATTCCGAATCGTAAAGGTCTCCGTGCAGCTCATAAGTCTCTCAACAGCTAGGTGACGAGGATGGTGGTCAGATAGAGCGTTCATATCAGTGTGCGTTGGTTTCCTGTAGACAGTGGGCGTTAGGTTAGGGTTTCGTTGTCGTTAAAAGGCGTCCTAGTTAAGTTTTTAATGGTACTATTGTTAAAAAAGTGAGTGCAATACTCGCCAATAAACTTCGTGTTTGGCGAAATTTGTTGTAAAATGTGTACCATGCTTTTTTGAAATAAATAAATAATAAAATAAATAAAATCAGTTCTATCTGATTCTAATTCATACAAGATGCAAACAGTAATTGCTCAACCTCCTGCTTGCCCGCTTTTCATATTTAATGCAAAATGACCATGGGCAGTGAAGTTCTGGAAAAGATGTTGATGATGTCTTCTGCATTAAATTGCAGTAAATATCGTTCTAAAATAAATATTGTTGGTTTTGTAATGTTAAAATTTACTCACGAAATAAACAATAGGTATTAGGAATGTATGTTAGTATTAAGTACCGTTACAATGACCATTCAGTGTAGAACGTGCCGTACGGTTGTTTACCTGAGTGTTACCTAGACTAAATGTTATTTAGTTGCAAGTGAGGTAATTTTAAATATTTTGTTATTTTCTCACAAGTAGGTTGAAAGTCGTAACGTCGTTTGAATCTAGACACGCGGCAGTGTGTCAAGCCAAGTTCAAGCAAAGGAACTGGCTAGCCAGCGCCGAGTGTAATATTACACGAACCACTTGGTGCCACTTTTGACCCTTCTATAACTCAAAACCTCTTTAACTTAAACACAAAAAACTACGTGTGTTTAATTATATCCATAAGGACATCTAGAAGCCCAAATTTCATGAAGCTAGCTCAAATGGTTATAAAGATATGAAAGTCCAAAAGTCGTAAATTTTAGCACTGATTGACTGACATAAACCTAACCTACTTCCAGATTACCTAGAAGGATGAAATTTGGAATCCAGCTCGGTAATTGTGTGTGAGCGTAGGAAAAAATCTAAAACTAAAAAATAGTTATTTGTTATGCAAGGCTGCAAACTTGTTATTTGGCGCGAGTGTTGAAATTGAAAGCTGAGCGAGCGAAGGAATCTAAGATTCCTGAGCTTAGCGAGGCTTTCAAGACACGAGAAGCTAAATAATTTTGCAGCCATGCGGAACACACAGCTTTTCACCTCACTACAGCGAGGAAAATGCAAGATTCAAGAAAAACAATTAAAACATAAAAATAATCATATTTAATTTTGCCTTCTATTTAAAACACATCAAATTTAAAACATAACACACTCAAATCCAAACCAAATAAATATTTGAGAAGCACACATATTAAAAATTAAAAGTAATATGGCCGTAATTTGTATTATCATCGTGTATTTTATCGTTGAGTTTTTCTTAAGCACAAATTATATTTGTATTTGAAACTACTTGACACATTCGTTGTAAATGTGGGAGAATGGAATTCTGGGAAGGATTGAGTTGGCCACTCGGAAGTATTTTCCATAACACTTGCTTTGGACAAACAGTGTTGGTACCCCTTTTTAAGTATTTCATACTTGTGCTAAGAGGCACCGCTCTTCTAGGTGGTAAATTATTTGTATTATTGAACAATATGTATAGTTATTGGACGATGGGATCCGAACAAGATTATTTCGGCTTTATCTTCTTTGAAAACGCCAATAATTTCGGTAAATTACTTATCGTCTCCAAAATATTTATAACAAATCCTTTTTCGTTTGAATGCAGGCTTTTAGCATTGAATAAATACTCCAAATTGGGTTTAACTTTCTTGATTTCTAATTCTAATTCTAATTTTAAAATATGGCTTCCATCAGGTTAATGATGATTTCGCCAATTTCAAGTTTGCTCGTAGAGCATGCCGTTGTTCGGTGAGGTTTTGCTTTTTGTAAATTGATAGCGATTTACAAAAAACCACGCGGTCTACCGGGCCTTGACCCAAGAAGGGCTATGTACGCTTCAAGTTGAATTCTTCATTAACCATTCACTCATACGTTAGTTCACTGCACAATACGCTATCAATACTACACATTGAACAACAAAAATGAATAAATAATGAACAGCAAAACTTGAACGCATGCGGCCATCTTAAGACACGAACCGGAAGTCCTTTCTTGATTTCGATATTTTCTATAAAGTAAGACAACAGTATGTCTTCTCCACAGAAAAAAAATTACGTTGTTTACGTGAATTGTGAAAACTTTTTAATTAGTTATTTTTTTTTTTTTTTTTTTTTCTCGGGTGCCTTCAGAAATTACACTCCTATGTTCCAACTATTATGACAAATAAATATTAAAATTTGTGTTGTATTTAATATATTAACTAGTCAAAATATGTAAATGAAACTGAAATACTTACTATTAATATAATTATATAAACATATTCAACATAAAATAAAGTGCGGAAAAAATAAAAAACTTTAAAATCTGTAACCACAAACCAGCTAGGTTTCTGGACGTGATATTGTAGGTAGGGTTACCAGATACAAATTTCAAAATTCCTGACAAAATTCCTGATTTTCGGCCAAAATTCCTGACACGAGTCCTATTTCTTCAATTTGTCAATGTTGATTGATTTATGTTTATATTGTAAAAAAAAAGATAATTGCGATTATTAACCCTTAAATGCATGGTGTAAGATGCAGCTTACATAAACAAAAATGAATTACTGGTTGAAAACTAGAAACATTTATTTGAAATAACATAATATTTTATAATATTGTGTTTTTTTTTAATTCATGCATTTAAGGGTTAATAAGTTGCAATTCATGAAACTCCAAAGTACTTGTGGCTATGCCCTTTTTGTTATTGTGATTAAAAATAAAAGTTGACAGTGTATAAAATTCTATGGTTTCATTTATTTGCCGAAAATTCCTGACATTTCCCTTTTCCGGCCGCATTCCTGACATATGTCTAAAATTCCTGACATGTCAGGAAAATTCCTGACATCTGGTCACCCTAATTGTAGGTGTATTTTTTTTAAAAGAAGTATTCAAACGTACATATGATTTTAGCTGGCCTGACCAGATCGCCCTTTATTAGCGTGCGTTGATTGGTTATTCGAAGATTTATCGACTGATGAATCAGTCACGCGTTGAAGGAGTCTTAAATATAAAAAAGTTACATGCACCACAGAGAATCAAAATCGTCGTGTTCGAAATTCAAATGACTTTTGCACGCTAGCGGATAAAATGGACTTTTGCACGCAGATTTCGCCCTATAAACGGAGGTTTTCTGAGCGAGTGAGGTGAAAAAGTTATTAATGGGGGGGTCCCCATACAATTTTTGGAGTTTACTCCTTAAGAATCGATTTTCATATATAAGCCCGGGGTATGAAAAATATGGGGTGTAAAATCGAACGTATCTGCCGTGCTAATTTAAAAAGTCGTATCTCAGTATACGATCGGGGTAAAAATACGACTTCGTAATTTAGCAGGTTATGCGTTAAGCGTTATAGACTAAGGTCCCGATATAAAATAACCTTCACCGAGATGTTTATTTGATGAAATGTATTTTATATTTAATTTAATATGTCAATAATTATATTGCATATGGGTTGCCTAACAAATTTTAGTCCAGGGTATGTTTAATTAATAATAAAAAAAAATTGTTTTAAACATTTCACCGGTTTGATTAATATTAGATAAATTCTATACCAATCGAAAGTATGAAGCCCATAGAATATGCAAACCTTAGGTTGCCTATATTCTTTTCCCGTCACAACTATTGGGTAGCCAGGTATAAACAGGTAAATCTATACCTACTAGCATGTTGCAAAGGTCTGATTGTTGAATTGAAATTAAATAAAATTAAAGATTATTTTGTTAAGGAGATTTTGGATTTATTTAAGGATTTTTTTAAGGAAGGTGATTTTGTACGTTTGTTTTTGTCTAATGTAAATGGCTAGGTCTAATACCAGATCTTTCTTGAATGTAATGTTCAATTCAATATTGGCGGAACCCTTATCGGAATCGGCTAAATTTGTATACAGTTTTTTTTATGTAAATAGTGTATACAAATTTAGTTGTTTTCGTGTACATGTTATTTTTAAGTTTATACGGTTTATGTTTTTATTTATCTATGTCTTTTAGATGAATGATGTTGTGTATTAGGCCTGCTGGAGCTGGCATGTTCATAAAAATGATCAAAGCTCCTTAATTAATAAGGTCGAATCTTTGTATGGATTTCATAGTAAGATACGGTTTTTTTTTCGTAAATTTAGTAACTAAACTAGCCGCTCGAGGGCGCTTTACATCACGCTTCCTTATTTATTTACTACTCATGATCTCTCCAATTTGTTAATAATGAATCGGAAGTAAATTTTCCTTGTAAAATATTGTAATTTTGCTGTATATTATACTCGTATATTAATATTATGTAAGTGCCTACCTTCTCGTTCTTGTTTGCAGCACCCAACAGGGTACATAATGTGATACTTAAACTATTTACTAATCATTATGTGCAATAAACGTATTGAGTATTGAGTATATATTTTATAATCGTTCTTAAGGCCAGGCGCGCACAACGATTTTAGTCGCGCGATAATTTTGTCGCATAAATGCAAGATATGGGTTTATATGAGAGTGCGCGCACCACGATTTTCATAAACCCAGAAGTACGCTTATTTCTGCGACAAAATTATCGCGCGACTAAAAAAAAATCGTGGTGCGCGCCTGGCCTGAAGAGTAAACTCCAGTCGTGCGTCGGAGCTGACACACACACTTTTTTTTTTTATTGTAGCGTTGTAGCCGTTACAAGCAGATATTTGAAACTATCCCAATAATTTGCTATATAACAGAAATATAAAAATAAAGTTAAGTCAAAAAATATGTGGTGTCCCCATACAAAAAACTTGTAATACGCGCTAAATAACCGGCCAACGCAACGGTGTGTCGTCGGCGGCGCGCGGCACCACATAATTATACACAGAACAGAAGTAAATCTACATAAAAGCGCTCCCGAGCAACACATAAACATTTAGTAATTTATTGTTTTATTACATTTATGTTCATCCTGCGTCTTTCTCAACGATGAAATAAATGATTGTCATACTATAACCACAAAAGTTCTTCGTGCCTAAACCAGTAACAGTATAAAAGTGAAGTACATACATGAGATTCAATGAATAAATAAATACTTTATACGACCCGTTCGCTATAAGTTTGCCGCTGTCAACTGTCACGCGTTTAGCGTTGTCTCACTCACTCAGTTCTAGTTCCAGTGAGAAAACGCTATACTGACGACATTTGACAGCAGCAAACTAATGTTGTAGCGATGCGGTCGGTCCACCGTCGCGCCACACAGTGGTTCCAAATCACGAAAAGTGGGGCATTGCCTATTTCACTATAAAAAAATTGCATTCGATAGGGAATTTGATTAAAAAAAAAAATGTTCTTTGCAATTTTTGAAAAAAACTTGTAAAAGCGGTAAAAAAATGTATATAAAAAATATGTATGGAATAAGAACTTTAGCATTTCTTTTCTCAAAAACATAAAATAACACATTTGACAAATATTTATGTATGAATGAAAAAAAAAATGCTATCCAGGCATATTTTTTGTTTTGCAAACAAGCTGCGTCAGCAGAAATGCTGAGCAATTGAATTTTGATTATTATAATAGTATGAGTTCTTTGATTAATGTATGTATCTCGTTAGTTCGCATACAACGGGCATATATCCCTCAAATCGAACAGATATTCATTAGTTTCATCTTTCCAACCAAATACTATGGCCCCGCCCCCTCCCCTCCCCTCCTCCCCGTTATCTTACCTAACCTAGCACTAAGTGCGCACCTAGTTAGTACGTAATATAAATATGACCAATATGTAAAATGAGGTCATTCGTTATCGAATTTTTGGAGAAGCAACATACCCTAGAAAAAGAATTGGCGCAGTTCGGAACAGTCTTGGATTTATACATGTTTCTGCGAAACGAGAAGAACTTGAAGGACTACAAACGACTTCACAGAGCTATCTTGGATAGAGTCGCTGTTGAGGTGTCACCAGCAGATGCGAATAGCATTTTGGAGTACTTGAAGCATTTCTCTTTGCGCTTGAATACTGCCTGGGCCAACTGGTCCAGGAACCAGAAGATCTTCATACTCCGGAACGAAGAATGGTTGGGGCAGCCAGTTCAGTGGCCTAGCTCCCTTTCAGTTGATCTGCAAGAAGCGTTTAAGACTTCCCGGAGAAGATTTCAAGAGCAAGGACTAGCTTTCCATGGAACCTATGTTGTCCGAGGAAACATTTTGCTGACCGCAGAGCTAGCATAACTTCAACATGCGACATAGGAAGCGACTCGACATGACATTGTCGCGGTTGTCAGATATCTCTCCTTCTGTAGCATAACTAGTCAAAGCGACTAGACTCGAGAGGTATCTCGCGGTTCAAACCGAAGTCGCAAACGTGTCATTTCCGATGATACCCTTTAAAATGAAAGTATTCAGAATGGCATATTTACATATGGCAATAACGAATCGGTACTAGGGTTGAGTTATTCCATTCGTTCTTAAAAGCTAGAAAATCACAAATATTGTCTATGTGACTTCTTTTCATTTGTCAAAGTGAAGTTTAAAAGTGTTGACATCATGGCGCCAAGAGGCAAAATGTAAGTATTAGTTTGTTTATTAATTTATTTTAATATGTTCTTCAGTTAAATTCGGTCTTATCTTGGTATAATACACTATAGTAACTTGTAATAGACTGATGTACGCTGAAATAAGTACATGTTGTAAATGATCCTTGCATCTTTGTTCATGTTCATCTCATCTCATATTTTATATTGAATTTTTTTGATAAGTATTATTTAACACAGAAGTCATGCATTGGTTATAAACAAAAAAAAACGGATACTGGCACAAGCTTCGAGCCACCATAAACGGATTAATAATGTTCAAGTTCAAGCAGATAAAGCGCTGCATATTATTTAAACTAATAAATTAAAATCATTTTCAGAACGCGAAGCACGGCAGCTCAAATAAATATGCTTGTGGACTACATGTCCACTAACCCAGCATTTGCCAATAATGAATTCACTGGGCCACTCGGTAACCAGCGATTGGAGGCTGAATGGGCCCAGTTGAAGGAATTGTTGGCAAATCATGGGCCGGACAAGAGTGTGGAGCAGTGGAAGCACGTAAGTATCTTAATGGCGCTTTGATGTTGATGATGATTTATTTAATAGTTTTGATTGTTATTTTCCATGTATTTTTTATCAATTTTAGACGTGGCGTGACTTAAAAAAGAAAGCTCGGGACGACGGGGGACGGGTCCGCCTTGCTCAAAATTTTACGGGAAACGCGGTGCCCGTCCCTGAACTCTCGGAAAAGTGTTCAAAAATCCTGAATACGATAGGCAAGGAGTGCGCCATGGGCATTTCCGTGGAGCGGGAGACAGGCGTTGGCGTCGGCCCGGTAAATATCAGTGTCTATCCATTATTACGTGATATAGCACGGTAGTGCAGTGTTCTTTTTTTTTCACTTTTGATAGGCAACAACTAAGTAATTCGGACGCCTATTTGTACGAAGTGAAAAATTAGAGAAAGATGCTTGGGTTCCTTAACCAAGATATGAAGAAGCTATTAAAATTTACAATAATTTCCAAGGCTTTTTAGAAAGTAGCTTTTTATTATCAGTCTATGGTTCAATTATTCACGACGATGGTGTTATTTCAAATACAATTACAGCTACCATCAACATCAGCGGCAGGTAACGAAGGACCCGACCCGCAGGAGGAACTTCTGTTTCAAATACCTCTTCTGGAAGGATTTCCAGAAGAATCTGAAACCGAAAATCCTCCCGTGGTATCGCGTTCGGGTGGACGCCGAAGGACCCGCGCCCGCCCTCCACGCTCCGGTGCCCGGCGCACCGTTCTGGCAAACCATCCGCAAGCATTTATTAATGCGCAAAAGGAGACAAATAAAGTCTTAAGGGTATCGTTATTTCATCCATAATTCATTGCTAGAAACATGTTAGCTAATTCATCAAATAGTATTATTAGTAAAGTTCTATTCGATAATAAAAAATGTATAATAATAAATATCTGTATCCATTTTATTGCAACAAAATGGGAATTAATTGTGTTCGAAAGTGTTTATTACTTCGACGTTTCGAATTATTTAAAAAAGGACATAGTCTGTTTAAAATGTCCCAAAATAGAAAATTGTATGTATCATATCACAAAATCCAATGTCAAAGGCAACACACACAACAGATGGTCATAGGATACTTTTACCCGGCTACCACAAGCAAATAAAATCAGGAGCATGACTTTTCACTCCTACTCCTGCAGACGAAGTTGCGAGCACATTCTGCAGTATTAATAAAATAAAACCAAAATGTTTGCAGGATATCAGCAATACAATGGTGCGGCAGGAGAAGCTGGCTGAGCGGCACCAGCTAATGGAGTTGCGGCGAGCCCGAAGAGCCAGGGGAGGGAATAATTTATTTACATATTTTTAATTGATTTTATTGTTTATTATACCTTTTGCAACAGCCAAAACTTTATTTTTACAAACTCTCAATATATTGAACACTCACAGTCACATGGGCCGGCAGCGGGTCGTAACTTTTCTAGTCAGACTCGCTACTATTTCTATGTAATTGATACATTTCAGTGTATATCGTTAGGACCTACATTCCTAGAAAACGAGATGTTTTCATTTCTGTTAGTAATCGTGAACATTTGGCCGCATCCCTTAGTTCAATAAAAGAGTAAAAGTAATATTGATATTATTTTATTGATTTATGTATATATGTACAATATATATATGTATACTAGCAATTAACATCTTAATTGAAAAACTCTTCAATAATATTGCGACGTTTGTGTAGCGCCGCCTGATAAAGTACGTTGTCTTGATCTTCGTTGATTTCCGGCTCTTCCAGGACTTCGTCGATCTGCTCCATTTCCACCCTGATGACATAAAAAAATAAATGTAGGTGCCGAAGCAAGTTACCTATATGTAATGTTCTTATTAGAGAAAATGAAAACGGGGGAAAGTTAATGGGGAATATAGGCCCAGTAACAAGTCCCGTTCTTAAGCCTTCGTGATGTCAGTATCTTTTTCGTAATGATTTTTTAAGAAAGCTTATAATTTACGAACCTGAAGTGTTTCATAATATTATATATAGTGCAGCAGGCGTATATTATGCTACACGCCTTCTCGGGTAGGTAATGCAGGGATCTGTCGCGCCCAAGACATCTTAATGACCCTTTTAAATATCCGTTGGTCCGCTCGATGGTGTTGCGGACCTGGCAGTGCCACTGTGTGTAACGGTCCTCGGGTGAGTTAGGCACTGCATGCAAAATTGGAGTCATGAGCCATGGCTCTAGCCCGTAGCCGGAATCTCCTGAAATATAATTAAACGGATAAAATAAGTAGTTCAACTTTCTTGCACAATACAGGAAGGTACAAAAGGTAAAAAAATTATGTTCACTAGTAGCTCTATCTAGTTAACCACTGGGCTAAATTGGCTAAACATTTGGCTTAAGAGGACAAATCTCGACGGCGGAAATTCGATGAAACTTTTGTCAAAAAAAGAAGGGGATACCTTTAACTACTTACGCTTACCCAAGAGATGATAAGACCCTATTCTTCGGTCGTATAATCGGCGCATCTCTTGCTTGATGACCGAGTGGTTGAAAATAAATTGATCATGGACCCTTCCCGGGTACTGGGCGTTTACGTTCATGATCCTGCAGTTTACGTCTGCTATCTGTAAAAATTTAAACGCTGTGAGAAAACTAGTCAAGTGCGAGTCCTGAGCATTCGCGCACGGAAGATAAAACATTTTATAAAACGGTATTTTATTTCAAACACGTTATTTGTATGGTCTCCTTAAAATTGCTATAACTTACTATTTAAATTGTAATAGGATCTCCTTTTTTAGTATAGTGACCATACAAATATGCATTATACGAGAACTACGAGTCTCTACCTATTACGAAGATATACAGCACTGTGACAAATTAGTAGTGTGATAGGGTCCCGTTGGCACCCTTTGGTTACGGAGACCCTAAAAAAGGGCATATAATAGATACCATTGATACGGCCTTTGTGAGAATAAGACCTGCCAACGCCTTTTTAAAGAGTAGGTACTAGAAGTAGGTAGTACTGTACATGTTTGTTTTTATTGAATCTTACCAACTGTACGTTTATTGTGGGTACCCCTTTCCGATTTCTGTACTGCATTCCATGAGGACGAGGCGGAGGAAAGATAGACACATGGGTGCAGTCCAATGTCCCCAATACATTTGGTAAGCCAAACTTTTGTTGGAACTCATTTGCCACATGTCTTCTTTCCGCCTCGGTACCGGGGAAGGTTATCCACCTCGGTTTTAACCTGAAGTTAAATAGAAATATACTTTATTGTACTTAATTCATGCTGCATGCATTCAATGAAAGGCCCACATGCTGAATAAATTATAATAAGCATTTTTTATTAATATACATTACATCCACAGGCAAAATAATTACCTAACATTTATTTTGAAGCAAAAAATTGTGAAATGAAATAATTCAGGCGGGGTTCGCTACCAATGCTACCAATAACCTAGTATGTAAAGCTTACACTAGAACACAAAGAAGTAAGTACTAGCACTAGATAATTGTGTATTTTGAACCTTAATTAATACCTTTCGTTTATGGCAGCTACAACTTGGCCAAGATAGTCTGAGGCAGTTCTTTGCGCAATGCACAGATTATGGTCTTGGCCCACTTCGCGCTGATAACTGCCTCCTGCCATAAATTTAATTGCTGTCAGTACCTGCAACAGTTATTTATAATTTACTTGCTGCGGTGTTACCCGCTCACCCCAAGGGAACACAACATGGAACATGAATGAATGCCCTAATTAATTGTAGCTTATGTTCTATTAAATTATGAAAACCATAAGTATTACTAAAAAAATATGGAAATCTGTTATGCAGTCTTTGATTATAGGTGGAACGTCACATTTTTACGTTAATAATAATATTATTAATTTACTAGCAGTTTTTTTTTTTCATTATTTATTCGGGTAAAAAGTATCCTATGATCATCTTTGGATATCCAGCTATACCTGTATTAAAATTGGTTAAAATCAGTCCAGCCGTTGTGTTGGCGTGATGTTAGGACAATGAAAAAAATACCAAGTAACAAGTAATACGCCGCTGCAAAGCGCTGTTAAGATTTTCCACCAAAAAATTACCTTTCTCCATAGAAAACAGATTTTCAATACAATCTTTGAATTTTATAACATTATAGAAGAATTGTCCTGAACTCACTGCAAGTAAACTACATATATGCATAATTATTCAATACGTGTGTTTGTCATCAAACTTTACCTAATTGGCTGAACCGATTTACATGAAATTTTGTGTGTATTGTTAAGTGAGTCGGGATAGTTAGAACATATAATTCCACCCGGTTGATGGCGTCGTGATCACGTTTTCTTCGGATTTACTGGACAATTGACAACATTTCAACCTTTTCAATGGCACTTTTAAAGAATAAGAAAAAAGATAAAAACGTGTTTGTTTGACTGAATACATAATTATAAGATATTGTTGATAATACCTTTATTTGGACAGGGTGACCATGGCGTTGTAGGGGAGCCAACGCGCCTTCCAGCTCCCGGCACAAATACAGAGCCATAGGCTTATTCATTCTATAATTGTGCCGGAATTCTGGAGCTGGGAGCTCGAAAGGATTCGCCATATCCCTCAGGCGCGTCCGCTGGATTCGCCTTGTTCGTTTTTGCTCATTTAAAATGAAAAACAAAGCCATCCTGAAAAAACGACAAAGAAGCTGTAATTGCGACAATCTTAAACTTCAAAGTTATCGTAATAACTGATAATAAGCTAATTTATTAACTTACTTATTTATTTTCTTATAGAAATTACCTAAATCACAATTTTAAACACGGTGCGACAACGTTTCGCGTGCTTGATAGCTCGAAGACTATATCTCGCCGTTTGACGTAGAAAAGCTAGAAGGATTTGTCGCGAAATAGGTAGTTATGCTACCAATTCAGTTCGAAGTCTCCTTTTAATGTCATTGTGTCAGAATGACATCTACGAGCGAGTCTTTCTCGCATCTCGCGCTAAGTCATGCTACCGCCTTACGAGATGACGTTTAGTCGCGCCGATATGTCGCGTCGCGCGCGACATGTGCAAGATATGCTAGCCCCGCTGGGAAATAAGCAAAAGCGGAGAATTGGATGAAGAAGAGTTAATGTTTGCCTTGTTGCAACATGTAAATGCAAATGGAAAGAGTGATCTGGCAAACGTTATTGACTATCTTGCCAAAAACCCCGAGGAGGTGCCTAGTGTCAATTCTTATTTGTTCGACAAGGAGCTGAAGAAGACTTTGCCGGAAGATTTGCCTTTTTTAGCGCTTTTTGTGGCTCTGGATTTATCCAAGTGGGATTATCAGACCCTGAGGGCCATTCTGTCAGATTACGCGGGCTTCCCGTTACTAATGTCTTACCAGAAGTTGTTAGAAGCCAAGAACAGATGCTACCCTAAGCCAGAATATATGACAATTAAAGAGGATGGAGCCAGTATCAGGCTTCAAGGTCTATTAGATTTAACGGCTCAAAAGATCGTGCGTATAGTTAGTGATAAGTTGGGTTCAGATAGTGGAAGCCTTAAGCTGATCAGTAAGTGGGGTTTTAATGGGTCATCATCGCAAAGTGCTTACAAGCAGACATCTGAAGCTGATTTTAGTGATGTATCAGTGTTCATGACGAGGCTTGTTCGAGTGTTGTGTGGGAGAATCCGTGTCCTTCCTCGACTCGTTATTGTAGGCCAGTAAGTTTTCAGTTTGCGAAAGAATCAGTTGATTATGTCAAGCAGCAGGATGCTAAGATGAGGAAGGACATAAGTGACTTAGTTGCTTCAGTGTGCGGAAACTTTCAAATTCATCATGAACTTCACATGACGACGATAGACGGTAAGGTATTGTGTCCGATACTCCCTCTGCAGTAGTTTTGCAGCTAGGTCTTTCAACCCTGTGTGGATTCTTTGCATAGAGTGTTTGCTGCACATTTCATATTATTTTGATTTTGAGGAGTGGAGTGCAAAAGGCGAGAACAAGAAGCTGAAAGAAGCAAGAAAAGCACAGATACAAGCTAAATTCAAAGACCAAATGGGACTGTTGATTGATGTTGTTAAGCAAGGTTATGGTAATAAGGTTATACAACGACTAATGATGGGAATAGGGCTAGACGCTTTTTCACGATTACAGGAAGACTGCTTATATTTTCGGAATTGACGAAGATTTGATCAAACATTTCGCAGTGATTTTGCAAGTGATTTCTCGTGGTTGTGCGATCAACTTAGATAAATTCCTATTCATTATTTTTCTTTACAAAAAGTAATGATATCCCACCAAAAACATGAATGTAAAAAAGGAGAGCCAAGTTCAATACAACAATTATGCTTGGCTGTGGGCTTCGCCGCAAAAAGAATGGAGATCTAAATGAGTGCCAAATTCTATACAAAATCCAAACCTGTATTTATAGGAACAAAATAACATTATGAACAAGTATTAAACTCTATTTCATTGCTTTATTGGATACCTATAACAATTGCTGTTATTTAAAAATGTGAGATCTTAAAGTAGGTTAGATTTGACTTGGTTATTATAACACACAGACAACCCCCACTAGACGGAGCATGTAAGGCGACCCGCGCGCACCAACGGTATGGTACTGCGATCTTATAAAAGTATCAACACGGGCGCCACCGTTTAGTTGCGTCCATGTTTTCGACCCGTGCGTACGGCAACGAAAAATAATATCAAATATCAACGAAAAATGGTAAATTGTAGCGTTAAGTGGTGTGGGAAGACTTCTAGGACTTCAAGCTATGATAAAGATGGTATAACATTCCATAGGTGAGTAAATTTTACTGTATAAAACAAAATTTTTGTTTCCTAGCCACGGAGACCGGAGCTCTCTTTATACTGGTCACTTGGAACTAACGAACGTCGCTCGGAAGTAGTGAAGCATATCTGTCCCTTTTGATCAAGTAAAAAATGCAATTGAGCTATCCTTTTCTACCGGTTCTTACGAAAGCACGTGTATCGTTAGTGATGTACTGCAGACAATACCAAATCGACTTTTGGCTGAAGCGTATTTTATTAATAAAGTATTAATATTTATTTTTATTGTTGTATTATAGTAATTTAGAGTAGTAATTCGGTAGTTTTATTTAGTTTGTAGATGTTTTTAGTTTGAGTAAATATTATGTATTGATTTATTTCTTAAAATTTGTAATTAAATCGGTAAATGCACGTACTTACATATTATTTTGTTTTTGTAGAGATATCATGTTGTTTGGATTTCAAGTCCTTTTAGCAGCAAGACGTTAGAACCGGTGACACAAGATGGACCTGATGATGGACTTGGAGGAAGTGCGACGGATCTCGGAGTTGGTTTGACATAGACTTTTGCTGCTTCAGTTTTTCGATTCCTCTTAGCAAGCAATTAGAACCAGTGTCACAAGATGGACCTGATGATGGAGTTGGAGGAAGTGCGACGGATCTCGGAGTTGGTTTGACATAGAGTTATGCTGTTTCGGTTTTTTTATTCCTTTTAGCGATCAATTAGATCCAGTATCACAAGATGGACCTGATGATGGACTTGAAGGAAGTGCGACGGATCTCGGAGTTGGTTTGACATAGACTTTTGCTGTTTGGGTTTTTCGATTCCTCTTAGCGAGCAATTAGATCCAGTATCACAATATGGACCTGATGATGGACTTGGAGAAAGTGCGACGAATCTCGGAGTTGGTTTGACATAGAGTTATGCTGCTTCAGTTTTTCGATTCCTCTTCGCGAGCAATTAGAACCAGTGTCACAAGATGGAGCTGATCATGGAGTTGGAGGAAGTGCGACGGATCTCGGAGTTGGTTTGACAAAGAGTTATGCTGTTTCGGTTTCTCGATTCCTCTTAGCGAGCAATTCAATCCAGTATCACAATATGAACCTGATGATGGACTTGGAGGAAGTGGGGTGGGACTCAAACCTCAGCATAATACTAGCTCGAAAGCCAGTGCTGATCTTCCGGTGAGACCTGACCATTACAAAGCCATAAAAGTAGTCTAACCTCCTTGTTAAAAAAAAGTCGTTTGTACTGAGTAGCATAAGTAGCTTGGGGCTTTCTAGATATTTTTGTCGAAGACTCGAATAATCTTAGCAGATACATTTTTTAATTCTATGTGTCTTGTTTCCTTTTGTAAACTTTGATCGGTATGTAATAAAGTATTGTTGTATTGTATTGTATTATTATTTTTCTTAAACCATTTACTGTAGAATCATGTACCAACGAATGAAATTGTACTAATGTGGAGTGCGTTAACAGCAGAGAATGTGTTAAGTATGGTATTTTGCATTTTTCTACTTTTTTATATAATTATAATAATTTATATAATTATTATAATTTTACAGTCTCGGAAAAACATACGTATAAGAACCTCTCTTTTATTAAGTCGGTTTAAATTCCAAAACCTTCTCCTAAGTGTAATAATTACTCTTCTGAAAATCGGTTCAGCCAAACGCCAGATAATCGCGGACAAACATACATACATACTTTCAGGTCCTCCTTTTTTTGAAGTTGGTCGAAACGAAAAGCATTTTTATTAATTAACCCTCAAAATAATTATAATAATAAATTACCAGGTAATTTCTAGAAGTATATTTTCAACCACTCCGCTACCTAAAGGTGGTCTGGAAGAGATCGCTATTTAGCGATAAGGCCACCTGTTGTTTACCTCTGCCTGTTATTTTAATGTATCTCATGTTGTGTTGTATAGGTATTCCTTGAGGTGTGCAATAAAGAGTATTTGTATTTGAATATTATCAACTTTATATTATATGAAATTATTTAATGCCTTTAGTTACATATATATCCGTAATCTGCTATAACTTTGTTTGTTTACCTTAAATATTTTTCATAATTAATATCTCCTATTTAGTACAACTGTGTACAAGCAATAATATTTAATACCGGTTTAGACACTTCTAATGAATGTGTCGCATCACTATGATCACGTGCGCTTTAGGAATCGGCCAATCATGACGCAGGTAACGCCCACCCGCTCTCCCCGTCGTTCCTCGCCGCGCGGTGAACTGAGTCGCGAATATTACTATCAACATTAGCTATCTAGTGGAGGTGATCTGTGTTATAACACGATCAGACCCCATTTTTACAACAATTTTACAACAATGAGACGTCTACTAAAAGACGCCGTGTTTAATGACCAATATACCACACTCGTCGCATTATAATAACTAGGTATATTGCCTCGCATTAGTCGTAAAAAGCACTAGGTTTAGACTCGGCTGAAAGTGCCATAAGTAGATTCACTTGTATCATCGAAATAATGAAATAATGAAATAATGAACTTTATTCTGCAAGTAGGCCACAAGGGCACTTTTACATGTCTGAGTCTACCGGCATTTCACAAGAGGAGACCACTGTTAAGAAGAAACGCCGAAAGAAACTCAACAGTCAGTCATTTTTTCAGAAGGCATAAGTACTTAACTATTACAATGATATGAACTTAACTATACGTAGTTCTACAAGAAAACATATTAAAAGTGTATTTTAAGACATAAGTGAGGAAAAGTGTAAGAATAAAATAGAAACTACAAGAAAGCCTGACGGTTTATCACAATTTATGTACGTTTGATATGCTTTCTTATTAGAACTGTGTCCCTTAAACTAGTTAGGTACAATCTAAGAAGGAGTCAGCTACGCGGTTTCTGGTTCAGGCCATGCATTTTTGTCTGTCAGATAGTCCTCTACTGTATAATATGCTTTTGACATTAGAGATTTTTTCAAATAATTTTTGAGAGATGGAAAGGCTAATTTTAAAACATGATCAGGTAACTTGTTATAAAAATGAATACATTGGCCTAAAAATGATTTACTTACTTTACGAACACGAAACTTTCTAATAGCAATTTATTTTATTTCTAGTGTTAAAACTGTGGACATCGGAATTTTTTGGAAATGAATCTAGGTTTCTAATAACATACATAATATTCTCATAAATATATTGGGACGCTACAGTTAAGATGTTTATATCTTTGAAAATGTCTCTTAAGGAGTCACGAGAATTTAGGTTATATATAGAACGAATGGCTCTTTTTTGTAGCACAAATATAGTCTGAATGTCAGCTGCTTTGCCCCAAACCAGAATACCATATGACATGACACTATGAAAATAACTATGATAAACTAATCGAGCTGTATCAACATTACTCAATTGTCTGATTTTCCTAACGGCGTACGCCGCTGAACTTAATTTACCTGCAAGCACTGCTATATGTGGACCCCATTGCAAATTACTGTCCAATGTTATACCTAAGAATAATGCCTTATTCACTATTTCTAAACATTCACCATTTAGTAATATAGTAGAATCTACCGCCGTAACATTCGGTAAAGCAAATCTAACACATTTAGTCTTCTTGGCATTTAATAGAAGATTATTAGTAGTAAACCAGTTAAGTACTTTCTCTAGTGTGCCATTAATTTCCGCATAGTCGGTTGATTTCCGGTGAACCTTGAAAATTAATGATGTATCGTCAGCAAATAGTACTATATTACAAAGATTATCTACTATAGATGGTAAGTCATTTATATAAACCAAAAATAGAAATGGACCTAAAATAGAGCCCTGTGGCACTCCTAGCTTAACTATAGCTCCATTGGACTGGGTTCCATTTACATCCACTGTTTGCATTCTATCACTGAGATATGAAGACATAAGGCTTAAAGCATTTGAAGACAGACCATAATGTTCTAATTTCAAAATGAGTGTTCCAGGATGAACGCAGTCGAATGCCTTGTCGTGGGTCGCAGAAGATCCCAATTGCATCACAAGATTCCTCCCAGCTGTCATAAATGCGTTTAATAAGTACAGATGCTGCATCAGTCGTGGAACGTCCCCTTGTGAAACCGAACTGTTTACTAGAGAGTAATTTATTTCTATTGAAGTGTCCTAGTAGATCTTTCAACATTAATTTTTCGAAAACTTTACTTAAAACAGGTAGTATAGATATCGGACGGAAATTAGTCAGATCACTCAAATCACCCGATTTAAAAAGAGGTATGACTTTACTAATTTTCATAAGATTTGGGAAAACTCCCTCTGCTATGCAACTATTGTAAATCAAAGCTAGGTAAGGCGCAATTGAATCTATGATATGATTAATTATTTTTACTGATGCTCCCCATAAATCCTCTGTTTTCTTTAAATTGAGTAATTTAAATGTTTTGATAACATCTACTGTATTTACTGGACTAAATTGAAACTCAACATCACATTTCTTACAATTAGCACAAAGTAAGGTATGGGCTTCGGACGCAGATGATTTTAAACATTTTGTGGTATTAACTGCAATGTTGGAAAAATAATCCTCGAATGCCGAGACAACATCATGATTTGACATAGTCTGCCCGTTTTCACTGACAATGTTGACTTGGCAATTGCGAGTTTTGGATTTACCAGTTTCTCTGTTAATAACATTCCAAATAGTTTTTACTTTGTTGTCCGACATTTTGACTTTAGAACTAATATAATTTGCTTTTGCGGCTATGCACACTTGCTTAAACAATTTTGAATAGTTCTTAACATAGTTTAAAAAATCTGCGTCCTTGTTCACTTCCTTCTCTGCATACAGTTCATAAAGCCTGGTTCTGCTTCTATGAATACCTACAGTAGCCCATTCACTAAACTTTGTTTTTGTAGTCGACCCAGAAATAGTTTTCTTTTTGAAATGTGTATTAAATTGATCCATTATTATGCCAAATAAATCTTTGTAAGTACTATTTAAGTCATTACATGAAAGAGGTAACATACAAAGATCATTATGAATTTCATTTTTGAATGATTCCAAACGATAACTAGTTACGGGTCTGCATGTTATAGTTTGTGGTTGTAGTGTTTCCTGTAAAGTGTTAGGAAAAGAAGCTTTCTGCCCTCTATGATCTGAATTAAAACACTTAAATATTTCCTTTTCTAAGTAATCACAATCACAAAAAATATTATCTAAACAGGTTTTACTAGTTACACCTACCCGGGTAGGCTCCAGGAACATATTGACCAAATGAAAAGATTTGAACAAAAGACCTGCGGGTCGGCCTTTGAAATTTACTCGTTCATATAGTAAGATTTGGTTTTTCCCTATTTAGGTACGGTTCTGGAAATCATCTTTTCGTAATTAATTAAAGTGTTCATCACCACCACCATTTCCCGATTAGAATTCTCGTCATTAAAATCTGTTATTAAATTGGGTTTAACCACACAATACACTTTGACAAAGTGTAATATGAACAGTCCGATCACCTTTTCGATTCCTCATAAGAGTCGTAATAATGGAAATGGAACTCATGTAATCGCAAAACCCAGTGACTGAATGTGCGGAAAATCCTGTCGGCGAGTGACGTGCGGCGAGCACGGTAAGCAATAAAATAACAAGCCATTTTGACAATCAGGATGGTATTTGTTATTATTTTGCTGTTTGAATTTACTATTAGATCTTGCATACGTCGACAACGTTAGGTATATTAAAATAAATTAATACGAAGCAATATTAAATTAAATGTATACCGTAATGACATGTTAACAACGAATGTTATTTCAAAGTTTTAATCTCGTACTATAGTATAAATAACATAGAATCCATCACTTAATGACAAGGTAGTGAGTGCGAGAGTGACAAGTGCCTTTTTTCATTTATTTATCAGGTGATAAACGTGACCATTATAGTATTTAAATTATTATTGTGATATTGGACATAAAACCTTTTGTGTGTCTATGATATACTGGCCTTTAGAACTGTCTAAGTAGTCTAGAACATGTTGCTATTTTGAATTTGTACTAGCAACGTTTCTGTTTGTGTTGACTACACTGTCAGTTGTAAATATACTTATGAACAGTACATTTTGTAAACAAATTGATTAATAATAACCTCCTGATAAATTAGTGTCCGGGATCTTTTAACGCAAACCGCGCTATACAAATATACCCCCATACATAAGCCCCCTGATCTTTGAGCGGGCTACTACGATTACAACGTAAGGTTTTTTTAGAAATACGAGGGGCGTTCAATTAACATGTGAGAATGAGTATGTTATAAACAACTATTATTAAATGTCATTTTATTTTTCGACATAGTCACCTTTTAGCATAAGTAATACACTTAGTATATCTTTTTACTAAACTTAAAATTTCATTTTTAAAAAGGTCTCATCTTGAGTTCTTAAAAAATCCTTGTACTGCAGCGACTACCGCGTCGTCGTCTTCAAATTTCTGGCCTCTCAGGTATTCTTTCGATCTCGGAAATAGGTAGAAATCACTGGGGGCGAGATCCGGTGAATACGGAGGATGCTTAAGGATATCGAATTCAGCATTACGAATTGCAGCCATTGCAACGGCGGACTTGTGTGCCGGGGCCCTGTCCGACTGGAACAGCACAACTTTCGAGTTCACCTCGCCGTTTTTCGCGGATCTCATTGCGCAATGTTGCTATTTGTTTAGCATATAAGGTGCCCGTAATAGTGGCTCCATGCTCGAGATACTCAATCATTACTACCCCTTTATCATCCCAAAAAACAGAGCCCGGCAGATGGGCCCACCTTGAATTTCTTCGGAGTTGGAGATGATGTCCTGTTCCATGTCATAGACTGCAGTTTCGTTTCAGGGTCGTAATGGTGGAGCCATGTCTCGTCGATTGTTATAAATCGCCCCAGAAAAAGTTTCCGGTCTTGCTTTATCAGGTCCAAAGCTTCTTGACGAATCTCGACTCTAGTTTGTTCTTGCCTGTCAGTAAGCATGCTTGGTACCCAACGCGTAGATACCTTTTCCATACCCAAGCGTTCATGTAAAATATTATGTACGCTCCCCGTTGAAATCTTTACATTTTGAGCAATAAAACGAACCGTGACACGACGATCCGCCAAAACTAAGTTTTCGACTTTTTTCACAAATCCTTCAGTTACTGCTGTAGTAGGGCGTCCGGAGCGGGGGTCGTCCATGGTCGATGTTCTTCCACGTCTAAATGCGGCGCACCAACGTGCGACTGTCGAATACGGAGGAGCATTAGACCCTAAAGTGTCCCACAAATCTAAATTGACTTGGTCCGTAGATTTTTTTTCAAACACAAGTATTTGATAACGGCGCGATGTTCAATTTTCTCTATTTTTGCTATCGTACTCCATAGCATTGCAAAGAAATGGCCGTATTTTTTTTTAAACAAAATGCAGTTGGATATTTTTTTCATAGCAATGAGCTAGATAGATTAACTTTACCGGCCAGTATTTAATTTTCCAATATTGAAAGAGTTTGCATCTCATTCTCACTTTTTATTGAACGCCCCTCGTACATTAACATCTGGGTTAAACACATAATTTATGTTTTTTTGCAACCGACCTCAAAAAAGGGATTTATTAGATTGTATTCCCAAAATCGATATTTCATTGTAGAATAAATTCCTGTAGCATATTTTCCCATTTAGTTTTTTGTTAAAACGCATATAATATCAGTATTTGATTTTAATGTTGGCAAATATTTCTAGTCGCATTTTTCCCAATCGCAATTATTGTCTAAAGTATATTTTCGCAGTGATTTGTTTACATAGTCGTAAAAATTCACAATTGATTTTCATCTTGTCGTTTTTTTTTCCAGTATCTAAAATTCTGCATGATTATTTACCGTAACGTACTTTTTTCATGAACTATATCGGCAGTGAAATCTTGTTCAAGAAACGAGCAATTTATTTATGGCCAAGTATTCAGAGTAAATCAAGTATATAAACGGTGTTAAAAATGGATGAATTTTAAACTTCAAAATAAGATATTTGAGTGAAGTGCAGAAAATATGTACTTTTGGCATTTCGTAACTAAACTGAGTGAGAGTAAACGAAACTAGCTGTAACGAAACTGATAACGTTTCGTTCGCAGAATTATTTAACAAAACGTTTTAATTTCAATTAGCAATATTGATTAATGAGTTTTGGTTTACATAATCACAGTGTGAATACTAATAACAAATATGATCTAAATAATTAATGTCTTACAGTAGCCAGTCTTAGGTCTTTTTTAAGTATTATTTCTGGATCCGGACTCTACTGCCTATTAGATTTATTTTTCTTTTTGGTATAATAACGTGCGGAATATCGTCTCCAATTATCGCTGGTTATTCCTTTTTGTTCCTTATTTTGACTTTTTATTCCACGTTTTTTTGATTTCTTTGCTCTGTCTAAATGTTTCACTCTTAACACTTCATATTTTGTAGGATTTTGCTTTATACGTTATGTTTTATTTTTATTTTTATATCATAGGGGGCAAACGAGCAAACGTATCGCATCTATATTTCCTTTGCCTTTCAGCATTTGTCTACTGTAAAAAGTGTTTTTATTTTTGTACTGAAATACTAGGTAATAGTTATTTGTGCAACAAGAGAGCAAAGTTGTTTTTTGTTGCGAGTGCTGATTTTGAGTCCCGAGCAAGCGAAGGATTCTATGTTTGAATCACGAGCGTAGCGAGTGATTCTAATTTAGAATCCTGAGTGTAGCGAGGGACTCAACAGCACGAGATGCAAAAAACTTTGCTCTCGTGTAGCACACACAACTTTTCACCTCGACAGCGAGAACATAGGTTCGAGATTTTGTACTTTTTCTTCCAACCATTCAGGTTTAGCGTATGTGTATTGTCTTTGATGCTGATTTCAATGACAATTAAATAAAATTTCTTGAAATGAAATAAAAATCTAAATAAATTGAAATAATACGTTCCAACACTGTACCACGACCACCATGGTTGTCATTATTTGATCAAATTGGAAGATTGAGCAGATACATTACGTGTGTTTATTTATTTTATTTTATACAAGATTTTGTTTGTAGTTAATTTAATATTGTAAAGCACTAAACAAAATGAATACAAAAGAAAATAACAATTTGAACTCGATATTTTTTAAAGTAGGTATGATTCGAAACTGCGTCTATGATAAATTGGTAAAGTCATAAATTATTTGTAGGTACAGGTATTTCCAGTATATAGTTGAAAAGTCTTAACTTATTTAATCAATAATCTATTTGATTTATAATAAAAGACACAATTATTTAAACATTCGGTCGTTTAAAACATATTTTGTAATAAAAACTTCTTCGGGTATTTTTTTTTTTATTTTTTTTGGTACAACGCGTCGATCGGAACGTGTTCTTATTCGAAGTCGGATTCGAAAATCGAATTTCGAATCGATATGCCTTTATCACTCTCTTTTTCATATAGATATGAAAGAGACAGAGTGCATCAAAATTCGAATGATTCAAATTTTATAATTAACCTGTGGCTGAGAAATGACAATTCGTAGACAAAAATGTAAAAATTAAAAAGCTACTTTCTACTCACGCTCGAAACAAAATCGCATTTTGTTCACTGTTATCTCGCAGCAAAGCCGCCATGTTTGAGCTGGTGGGGTGAAATAGTAGTTTTTGATACAAGTGTGGAAAGTATGTCATTTTGAACGAGTCCCGAGGAGTCTTGGCCTGAGCCGCAAGGCGAGGGTCAAGACTCGGGACGAGTTAAAATGACACTTCCACACGTGTACCAAACAACGTTTTTTAATACATTTGCGAAAAATTGCAATAATACAAATTTAAAACAGTAATTGAAAGGGGCAATTATATTTATTTCTGTCTGATAAAAATTAAGAGTAATACCTACAATTTTTAGAGTAATTGTGAAGGGTCGCATTTAAGGCCTTTGCTGGTAAGTTTAAAGTTTTATTCAAGTTGTTAATAATTCTCTTTTTCTCGTTTCCAGCCAATAAAATGTTCATAGACGGCAATGTAATTTCTCTTTCGATTTTGCGGGTAAAATACTCTTACTTGCAATTTTTGCCTTGGCTCGCTATATAGGGCGGTGTTAAATCTATTCTGATAACATCAGAATCCATCATTTTCTATCAAAAACTCTTATTTTATAAATCTTACGTGTCATTTACATATAATTAAAACAATACTGAATGAAAATGAAAGTTTTACTTTTAATTGTAATATTTTTTTTTAAGATGGCGTCGGCTGTCATCATTCAGCCAAATCAAAAGAAGTAGTTTTAATATTTCAGAAGAGATATGATAATGTTACACAGTAATTTAATTGATTCGAAACAATAAAAATCGTGAATCTGTTTTTAGTTCTTTACATTTTATATAATTGTAAATAAATATATTATTTTATACATAAAAATAGCGATTATTCATAATTATTATGAATTTATAAAGCAGCGCGTGGGTCACGCTTAATACTGTATTTTCTAATCTGTGACAATACTTTCTTTTTAATTTTTTTAGGTCACGCATAATACTCATTTGCTCATTAAATAATAGTCACTCAGACAAATTATTAAAACCGCTTTTGTATATAATTTAATAGATAACCCTTTGATTGATCCAGTATGCAATTTAAATATTTTAAGCATAATTATAAGATATATACTTGCAATGCAATGACGTAATAAATAAAGTCGGAAAGTGATTGACCTTTTTTTGGATGTATGAGACATGACGTGTTAGTACAACAGAAAATTAAAAAAATTTGAAAAGTAAAAAGCACTAGTTCGAAATAACCAACTTTTCGCACGATTTGCAGCTACGAAAAGTACCACTTTTTGAGCAACTGTATTAAAAAATATATTTTTATATAGTAAATTGGTTTCTAAAAATATGCTGAAAATGCTAAAATAAATCATTTAGGGAATGGAAAGAGAGACAAAAAATATTACAGTCCATATTCAGATAGGTTTTCGACCTATAAAAAAGGTTTTATAGTATGAACTAACCCTTACATTTTATCAGTTTCGTTACATAACGAAAAATAACGAAACTGAGACAAGATATATGAGAAATCGCAACGTAAAACAATATTTTTCTTCAAACGTGTAATGCATTCATCTAGAACTATGTAAATTTGTAAGATTCAGAGTAAAACCAATCAGCAATTAATAAACTGGAGCACGAAAATAAAGAATTTATATGAGAAAATTGCCGTTACTCAACCTGAGATTTTTTAGCTCATTCACTCAAGACTATCGATCGACGCGCCACTTTGTTGAAAATAAAGTGGGTGTCGCCGTGTTCATCATTTTGGAACATGTCAGTGCTGCCGGAATAAGAAAAAATAATTCTACTAAGGACTGAGACATTTCTTTGGGATTAAATGCTCCGTAACTAACCCTGAGTAACGAAACTCCAGTAAGTTGGGACAAGTTTATCTTTATAAAAAAATCACAACTATTTATAATAAACGTAAATATATTTGTACAGAATTCAAAGATGATCTAATAAGGACTGAATAATTTACAGGACTGAAAACTTTAAAATAAATAATATCAATCGTAACAAATTTCCAAGATAAAAATACACTCAGAATTGGGACATGAGCATAATATATGAAGTAACTGCGTACCTCTTAGGAAATAATACTTAAAAAATAAAATAAAAAAAGGAATTGAAATAAAAATATCTTATCTGAATTGAAAGAATTCTTATTATCAAAGTAACATAGTTACACTTGTTTTCTTCTCATGATATATGTTAAAATTCATTGTGTTTTCTTGGGACACTCATAAGCATAAAGGGTGCATATTTTCTGCAATTCACCCATTTTTGATTATTTTAGAAGCATGACATTAAGTACAGGGGTGATGTGTGCAAAACACTAATTATGTACTACCAATTTGACGCCCAGTTGACACCCAGTGTATACACACATACATAAAATCACGTTTTTTCCCAACGGGGTAGGCAGAGACCGCATCTTTACACCTGCTACGGTCCTGACATACCTACACCTTTCGCTTCATCAACATTCATTAATCCCCTCATGCATGCTCGTCGGTACTCTTGACTTGCCCTTTTTTCAGAACGTCTCCAATCTGATCAAGAAGCGTTCGTCTAGGCCTTCCTTTTCCAACATTGCATATTCGCCTTGTAGATTTCGTGAATTTTCTTTCATGCATCCTCTCTACATGCCCAAACCAACTAAGCATAAATACATATAAGTATAGATAACACCTATGACCCAGTAAAAAATATTCAAATATTATATATAAATATGTATTCTGATGTTATACTACAGATAGAGGGCATATAATATATACTTTGTAACAGGGGGCACGGTAGTGCCCCCGCCAAGTCGAGCGCGAAGCAAACACTGCCGTACCATCCTTTACTGGAACCATTTCACCGCATTTTCAGGCCCCTATTTGAGAACCTCTGGATAAGACCAGAACGCAGAAATTTTCGTCATACAGTAAGCTATAATCACATACTTAAAATCCAAAATTTCAAGTCTGTAGGTCATTTAGTTCCGAAGTTAAGCGAAAGCAAAGTTTCGTATTTATGACACTCACTCACTCATGATCATCAGAAAAGAACTAGTAGCTGAAAGAGAGCTGAAATTTGGTACAGAGTTAGGGTTTAATGGCCACATAAAGCGAAAACTATAAAAATTGGTCAAGTGCGAGTCCGACTCGCGTATGAAGGGTTCCGTACCATAAAACAAGTTTGTTGTATGGGAGCCCTTAAATATTTATTTTATTTTATTTTTAGTATTGGTTGTTATAGCGGCAATAGAAATACATCATCTGTGACAATTTGAACTGTCTAGCTATCACCGTTCTTGATATACAGCCTGGTGACAGACGGACGGACGGACGGACAGCGAAGTCTCAGTAATAGTCTGGCGACAGATTGGTGTGATGGAGCACCTGGTTTTGTACCCTTGTGTACCCTTCAACGGCCAAGTCACACAACATTAACTATAATAATAAAGAAATCGCAGTAAGGAACCTTAGACTTGGTACGACTTTGTCTAGATTTCATTACTTTTTAGGGTTCCGTACCCAAAGGGTAAAAACGGGACCCTATTACTGAGACTTCGTTGTCCGTCCGTCCGTACGTCCTTCCGTCCGTCCGTCCGTCCGTCCGTCCGTCCGTCCGTCCGTCTGTCACCAGGCTGTATCTCAAGAACAGTGATAGCTAGACAGTTGAAATTTTCACAGATCATGTATTTCTATTGCCGCTATAACAACAAATACTAAAAATAAACTAAAATAAATATTTAAGGGAGGCTCCCATACAACAAACGGGATTGGTTGCGTTAACTTTGCACCTCATTTGTATGGAGCGCTATACATACCAGGTGCAAACTTAACTTAACCACTTAAGGATGGAAAGTGTTTGTACGGAACCCTCGGTGCGCGAGTTCGACTCGCACTTGACCGTTTTTTTAGAGATAAACAAGCTGCTCCATCGTGACTTGGCTAGTTTTTTACAGAATGTTTTTGGTGGGATTTATATTAAAGATACACTTAATCACTCTCAGACTCAGAATCAAAATATTCAAGCACATCACACAAATCTTTATGACATTAGCGTAAAGTATTAAACCTCTTTAGATTACATATATACGAGTATATATTAGTGATATTTTAAGATGAAATCGAAGAATGACATTGACGTTGGCATTACAGTTCGATATTTCTGATTTAGTGCGGATTGCGTAATCCTAATATACAGGGTGTTTCATTGAACGTAATACAACTCATGATTTTTAAACTCATCTCCCTGATGCTAAAACCCTGTGTCTCGTGCTGTTAAAGTCATGTTAACTAATAAATATCACTGTTTTAATTATTCCTGCTTTTTTGGGCTCATAGTGGTTACCCTACTTAGAGAGCTAAGTGCAAAAAGTTTAAATCTAGTTTTGTAATGAAGACTTAACTTTTTGCTTATTTAGTCCGATCACAGTCCGATAATTTGGGTCCTTCCACGTAGTCAAACTATTTTGTCCAACTGGTTTGACTACGAGGAATTATGCTTCCTCGTGGTCAAACTTCATTGACATTGCACCTTTTCAGCACGCTGTATGCATGCAGTTTGTGTATGTACAGTCATAGATGATAATAATATAAGTAATAAGTTAATGTCAAATGTCAGGTTCAGCGACGCGACGTTCGTGAAATTGTCTTCCTTGTTATATTAATATCTATTTAAATTCTAACTCAGCCTTGTCAGTTGGGCTCTTATATTAGTAATAAAAAATGGATTTAAAATATGTGAAACGTAAAGGTGGAACAGTTCTTCTACTGGAGGGCCGGCAGTACTATAAATGGCGAACATATAAAAATGAGAACGTTTTCTGGGTTTGCAGCCAGCGAAGAAAGGAAAAGTGTCGTGGGTCTATTACTCTGAAGGTACCATACTAAATTATTACCTCCAGTCATTAAATATTGAGGATATCAAACCTATATACATGAGCGTTTAAAAAAAATACGTTTACTTTTTTCTTATATGACGATCGGTAGGGTAAAGTACGAAAAACCAAAAAATTTAAATCTGAGAAAAAGGTAAGTGTTTTTTTTAAACAATCATATATTGCTTATGTCTCCTCATCTCCGATAATTCTACTATATTCCGTTTTATTAATTCGTAATATATTTTCTTTTTCACTTAGAATGAAATCGTAGTAAAACGCAATAGCCATACATGTAATGCTGATTTCAAAAAAAATGAAATCGATATAGTCATTGATGAACTAAGAAATGAGGTAGTTGATAACAGTGACGTCCCTATTCCGGATGCATACAAAGAAAAAAAGAAGTCGGTTGAAGATCGAGTTACGTTGCCGTCTTTCGGCAGCCTCAAGTCCGATTTGTATAACAGAAAAAAGAAAACGTGCTTCCGACACTTCAAAGAGGTAACAGTTCCTGATAACTTGAAATCATTTCTCTTGGCGGATTATGTTGACGAAACACGTCGGATTATGGTTTTATGCTCTGAAACTAATCGGGAAAGAATGGTTCAGTTGCAAGAGTTTTTTGGGGATGGCACATTCTTCAGCAGCCCAAATCCTTTCTATCAATTATATACGATTCATGCTGATCTATCTACGTCGACAACAACAACGCACGTGCTCCCCGTTGTTTACGCTTTAATGACGGATAAAACCGAAGAATCGTATACCATCTTGTTCTCTATGTTACAGTCAAGGATACCCAATTGGTCTCCAAAAAAAAATCATTTTGACTTCGAAACTGCTGCGAGCAATGCCATTTCAACCATTTTTCCCGACATTCAAATCATAAAGTGTTTTTACCATTTCACAAATTCCCAATGGAAGCATGCAAAAAAATTTAAAATCAAGAGCAAAGATGGAAACAGAGCTGTTGGACTACGAGTATGTTCAGCACTCGCTTTACTTCCCGATGACAGAATTGCGGAAGGGTGGTGTTACATTAAATCGGATACTCCTAACACTGAGAAATTCAAAAATATTATAAATATTTCGAGAATACGTGGCTAAAAAATGAATTGTTCATAAAGCAATGGTGTGTATAGTTATGTACCTACTAATGCCCCTAATATTTATTTTTTTGATGTTAGAATGATAACAGACACACTGATAACTAATGAGAAAGCTTGACGAATAGGTATGTCAGGTAAGCGTGACGTCACGTGACGTCATCATGATGGGTGACCACACTAAGAGATTTTAATTTCTTAATTTTGTTAGCACACTGGCAAAAGTTAATTAAGACGTAATTTAGTAACTCAATTCGTGCATTTTGTTCTCTGTCGTTAACTGAGCCGGAATTGCTTAATTTGTATTACGTTTAATGTAACACCCTGTAGTTAAAATGATGCAGCCTCCCGAAACTGTAGAAGACACATCCAAATTCAGTTTCACAGAAAGTTCACACGGAGGCCGCATCTTAATACGTGGTGGCTACAGACATTATTTGAAACGCGAAAATAGCAGCGGGTCCACGGTATGGACCTGTACTAGGCCGATGTGTACGGGAACAATAGTATTAAATACGCAAAAATCCAGCATACTGAGAGACAGTCGTCACGTATGCATTCCCGATTACGAGACCATCGATATAGAACGAAGTATTTTTAATCAAAAAAAAAAAGTATGTTATGATTACAGACCAATCCCAGTATTGATCAATGAAGAAATATCCCGTTTTATGACAGAGTCATATGCGGATAAACTGCCGTCTTTTTACGAAAAAAGAGACGGCTTATACAGAGCCCAAAAGAAAGGTTTTGCCAAGACATATTTCGGTAGCTGCGACAGTGTAGAATTACCAGAAGAATTGGCAAACAAATTTCTATTCGCCAAAGTTGACGACGTGTTAATATTTGCAACCGAAGAATCTGTAGCTTCGACGAAAATAATTGAGACGTTTCTAATGGACGGGACGTTTAAAATTGCTCCTTCCCCGTTCATTCAAATATATACAATTCATGGAGATATTGGGAGAGATGCTAGGTTTACGAAGGTTGTTCCTTTATTTTATACATTGTTACCGGACAAGAAGCAGGTGACTTATGAAAAAGCATTTAATGCGATAAAAGAAGGAGTGCCAACTTTTAAGCCCATCTTGATAAAAGTCGATTTTGAGTGGGCTGCAATTAATGCATTAAAAATACATGGGAATAGGCTGTGATAAGTGGTTGCTACTTCCATTTCAGCCAAGCTGTATGGAAGTATGCCCAAGATTTTGGAATAGCAAATAGTCGTGAAGGATACCACTATGTCCAAAAATGTGTTGCCATATTGCATCTCCCAAAGCCTCAAATCTTAGAAGTTTGGTATGGTTTGTTTGCTAAAGCCCAAATGTAAATAACATTGATAATTTCAATGAATATTTATCTCACTCATATTCACCGCCGCTAATGACGAAAACAATTGTAATTCCTATAGTTAAAAACAAAACGGGAGACATATCGAATAAGGCAAATTACAGGCCTATTTCGCTGGCAACCATTGTAGCTAGGGTGCTCGACGGGCTGCTCAATATACACTTAGATAAATGTTTGAAACTGAATGACGCACAGTTCGGCTTCCGCGCCGGCTTATCTACCGAAAGCGCTATTATTTGTTTGAAGCAGGCCGTTAAGTATTGAGTACTATACTCGCAGAAAAACTCCTATATATGCGTGTTTTCTAGATCTATCCAAAGCTTTTGATCTAGTTAGCTATGATAAGCTTTGGAATAAGCTTGATGAAATTAATTTTCCCAAGGAGCTCACACGCATATTTAGGTGTTGGTATGCCGGTCAGCGAAATAGTGTCCGCTGGGGTGATGTCCTATCTGACGAGTATGGTTTGGAGTGTGGGGTAAGGCAGGGCGGGCTAACCTCTCCCAAGCTTTTCAATATTTATATGGATGCCCTGATTGGTGAGCTGAGCAGCACGCATGTCGGTTGTCACATAGATAGAGTTTGCTTTAACAATTTAAGCTATGCTGATGATATGGTGCTGCTTAGCCCATCGGTCGGAGGTATAAGAATATTATTAGAGAAGTGTGAGTCCTATGCCTTGACTCATAACTTGAAATATAATGTACTCAAAAGTGAATTTATGATTTTCAAAGCGGGAAGTAAGTGCCCATCACATGTCCCACCCATCGTATTGAATGGTGTGCCTTTGAAAAGGGTTAATTCTTTTAAATACCTTGGCCACTTGCTTACCGACGATTTTCGTGACAACGCGGACATAGAAAGGGAACGCAGGGCATTGGCCGTGAGGGCCAACATGATAGCTCGCAGGTTCAGTCGATGTACAGCACAAGTTAAGATAACACTATTTCGAGCGTACTGTACATCGCTGTACACCTGCAGTCTGTGGACGAAATTCACCCAGAGGTCCATTAATGCCCTGCGTGTTCTTTATAATGACGCTTTCAGAATTCTGCTGCGGCTGCCGCGTTATTGCAGTGCGTCTGGAATGTTTGCCGACGCACATGTAGACGGATTCCAAGCGACGCTGCGCAAGCGCTGCGCCGCGTCGCTCCACAGAGTGCGAAGCAGCCGCCACAGACTTCTGGGGGCCTAGCTGAGAGATGGGACAGTGGCCTCATCAGGCACTGGACTTCTCTTCATTTAAGTCTTAATACTAACATAGTTATTTAAGTTTCTATAGTACTAACAAAATATGGATTCTGTTGTCCGAAATAAATGCATTTTATTTTATTTATTTATTTATTTTTATCTCGCCAGTGGTTCAAAACAGGGAATGTTGAACTATTATCATGTTTTAACCATCGCCATCGGATCGGACAAACAATGCTGTGGAGGGGTGGCATTGGCATAGCAAACTCAACAGGAGGATCAGAAAAAAGCAAAACTTACTTTATTTTATTTCAATGTTGAAAGAAGAAGCAGTTGCCCAGGACTTTGTGTACTTACCTTCAGTGAAATGAATACTGCGACATTTCGAAAACGAGCTCAGATATATATCGACATGAACGACAAAATTCAAAAATTTGTCAAAGACTATTTACAGAGTCACATTCTTTTTGAGAAATGTATTGATAAATTGTCTATGTTAAAGTATTGAGTAGCAAGTAGTGAAGTTAGTGTAAGGGGATCCCATCAAAAACATAAATGTTAAATGAGAGCCAAGTTCAATATCGCGTGCAACGTTGTCGACTTCGCCGACAAAAGAATTGAGATCTATATGAACGCCAAGATTTTTGTCCTAAAATTTTTAGATGCAAGGACATGCGACATACTCAATGCATTTATTTTACTTGGGGTGTAATTCAATATCAAGACTTGACTTGGCTAGTTTTTACATATATATTTATATTATATTTGGCTAAACATTAACCTATTTTCGTAAAGGTAAGTACGCAAGTTAGTGTACGTCCTGTTACTTATACTGTTAGCTTGATAATATAATAATACTATGTTACTCATTTAACATTTATGTATTTGATGGGATATCATTATTTTTTGTGCAGAAATTATTATGATGTGTAAATTACTTAATTATTAATTGTTAATTACTTGTGTGCGTGCTATTCTAGTACATCTTTTAAGCAGACAAAGGATTTTCCAAATCGGTTAATACGTATTGGATTCTTGTGTATGTGTGTGTGAGAGAAAGAGAGAGAGCGTGTGTGCTATGCTAGTACATCTTTAAAACAAAGAAAGAATTTTCCAAATCGGTTAATAAATGACGGAGTTCTGAGGCAAGAAGCATAAATAATTATTATTATTATAAAAGTAAAAAAATCACTGTTTTTGATTTTTTTATGTGTAAACACACAAATGCCAAGCTGAATGCCAAATTTCACCTTTCTAGGTTAACTGGAAGTGGGTTAGGTTTTTGATTACTAGTCAGTCAGTCAGTGATAAAAACGCCGTTTTTTGGACTTTAATGTCTCAATAATTATTTCACCTATATTTATGAAATTTGGGGTTCTAGTTGTTCTAAGGGATCTAAATACATAAGCAAAATTTCATAAACGGTTCGTGTAATATATATAAACACGGCTGCTGCTCGCCAGTTCCCGGGGTGAATTTGGCTGGTCACGCTGCCGCGTGTCTAGATTAAATTGGAAAATTGATAATTTAAGTTGCAATTTATTTCATACATGTTAAAAAAATAAATAATATTTTTAGATATACTTAGACGTTTTATAAATAAACTAGCTTTTGCCCGCGACTACGTCCGCGTGGAACTTGGAAGTATAGAAGAAACCTCGTACAACACGATAGATATCCACCTAATCACCTTAATTAATAAAAGGGATTATTAAAAGCGCTTAAGCAAATGTAAGAGCAATTGTGCTTTTGGTCTTATCATTACATTCCATACAGGGTTATCAATGTCATCATGAATTACTTACTCACTTTCAATCTTTTTAGGGATAATTTCCAGGATGAAAACTATGCTATGTCCTTCCTCGGATCTTAAACTATCTCCATCCCAAATTTCATCAAAATCGATTCAGCGGTTTAAGCGTGAAGAGGTAACAGACAGACAGACACACTTTCGCATTTATAATATTAAGTATGGATTGTATCTACTCATAAAGTCTGTTGACAACCAAAACTCACTAAGAGACAAATACATACTTAAGACAAAGCTCGTATTTCAGTATCAACTTACAAACTAGATACGAGGTTTTGAAGAGTAGTGACAAATTTTAGTGAGTTTTGGTTGTCACCAGGCGATATCACAAACCCTCTACTCGTAAAATGCGTTCAAAAATCGTTGGCAATGACCAGCATTACATACTACACTATTTTAACTTTGATAATTTTCTTATGTGTGGCAGTAGGTAACTTTAAAAATAGTGCATTTAACGTTTTTGTGCCGTTACTGAATCGCGTTTGCATCGCAACAGAAACGCTACGGTATCGCGTTTCTGTCGCGATGCAAACGCGATGGCTGTGGATGGACTGAATCGTGTTATGTGGGCGAGGCCACCCAGCTAGCGACCGCATGGCGTCTGTATCTATGCGAACGCGCGACAGCATCGCTACAAGAAGTTGCCGTAGCCGAGCGGCCTAACAACTACATAGAAAAAAAAATACTATTTTCAGCAACAGGGTTTTGTATTGACTTCAAATGTAAACTATTTGCTTCAACAGAAAAAAAAATAGTGTACCTTTATGCATTAGTGAATATAAAAATAGGCTATCGAGAATAAAAGCGTCTAGAAAATGTACTATTAGGAAAAACAGATATTGGAAATATTAGCGCTAAGGAAAATAGGCTATCGAGAATAAAAGCGCTTAGAAAATACACGATTGGAAAAAAATGCGACAGAGAATATTAGCGATTATGAATATAACTTAAAAAAAAAAGATACAAAGTTTAAACCTGAATGGGAAAATATGCTACAGGAATTTATACTACAATGAAATATCGATTTTGGGAATACGATCTAACAAATCTAACGTGAGCATGGACTCATTGTCTATGCTATACTTCTTTTTATATTTTTCTATTTGTTTCCTAGCAACTGTTGTTTTTATAATCTTTACATTAATATATATTGTTGTGAACGAATCACACGTTTTTCCTTTCTTTAATTTAAAGTGGTAGCAGAGATATAATGGATTTATGCGTGCAAAGTTCAAATTGGGAACTTAGATCCCAAAAATTACAAAACATGGAGGTACAAAATTAAATTAGTGCCCAAGGCAATGCCGGGCAGTTTTGATATCCTTGAGGGAAGGAAGACAAAACCAGCCTTGGCGCCAACTGCCGAAGAAAAGGCTAAGTTTGAAAAGGATCTTCAAAGCTTTGTAACTATGCACAGTGCAATTTTAATTTTGTTCACGACAAACATGTCCGATGAAGTCTTGCAAAAAGTCGTTCGATTTGATTGTGCTAAAGACATGTAGGACGAGCTAGAGCGCATCTATGGAGGCACCTGTGTGGATAAAACATACGACTATTGCCTGAAATTCTTCAGTTACAAAAAAAACAAGTTTCATGACATCATTACACATGTGTCAATTTTAAAGAATATCTGGAGCGATTTGTGTACCGAGTTGCAGAGTGAGGCGAAATTACCAGAAGTTCTCCTCATGTGCAAAATCCTAGACACCCTACCTTCAGAATATTTAGGATTCAAGTCTAGTTGGCTGTTAATTTCAAAAAAAGAACGCTCTGTTGAAAATCTGACAAGTCAGTTATGCGCACACGAAAAGGTTTTACGTCAAAATGACACTCAAGTCACAGAAGACGAGACCGCTGCAGAAGCTTTGATTGCAAGAAAGAGTAAGGGTAAGAAGAAAACTTTTTCCAAGGAGCTTATATGCAACTATTGCAAAGAAAAGGGCCACAGAGTTAGAAGTTGCAAGAAGTGGATCCATGAAGGAAGACCGCCTAAGGAATCCAAAATTGTTGACATGAATCTGACAGTGAAGACAGTACATTCGGAAAAAGTATTTGGAGAAACAAAAGATGGAGAAAATTGGTACGTGGACAATGGAGCAACCAGTCATGTCACCAATAGAGGATATCTGTTTGATGTAATAATAATAACTCTAATTATACTCGGCTCAAACTCAGCTCAAACAAAATGTTTAAATTAATTAACCTTATCAAACGAATCATGAGTGGGAATAAGGCGGCGGTGGAAGGGGAAAATGTCATTTTAGTGACCGCGATGCCGCAGCAGGTCGTCACCGTCGACGTGCATCGGGGCGGTGGAACTGGTAACGGATTACGGAAACACAGGAAAATGGAGGTCGAGCGCCTTGCGTTGGAGCCTGCACCGCGAGAGCGGCGCCTATTACGTTTGAAACAGATGGCCCGAAACGAGCGGCGCCGCAGGCAGGCAGAGACCCGGGCGGAACGAGCCGCGCGGCTACGACGCCTCAAGGCGTGTAGCCGCGCGGCTCGCCGTCGCGCGGAAAAGGCCCGCGCGGCGCGGCTCCTGCGGGACTCGTGGCGGTGAACCATTATGTTTTGTTTGCAGCAGTTTGAGTCTTATCTACCTATTTAGAGTTTTTTTTTTTAGTTTTGTAGTTGTTGTTGAGAGTTGCGGCTCGGGGGTGGATGTGGAAACGTAAGGGGTTAGTTGGCTTCGGTTTAAAGCCCAGTGTTTCACCTCTCCGCCCTTAGCCTTCCGCACTGGTGTTAACACGGTGAATAGAGACTAAAGTACTATGTGTGACCTTACAAACGGTCCGGTAGTTTTGAATTTTTGATATGTTGTCTAGGATGGTTAGTCAGTGCTTAAAATGCAAAATGCACAATTCCCCCCCCCCTCCGCGCCCGCCGCCATTTTGAAAAAACCGGCACTCTCTTCATATTTTTGCTCATATCTTCCTTTAGGAGCATTTTAGCTAGAAGAAAGCTTCGACAATATTATAGAGAGTTAAATTTACTAAATTCTCCATTTTATATTTTTTTTCTAGGACAGATAGTTACGGAGATATCCACATTTAAAAAAACGTAAAAAATCGCAATTTCTTACTGAAAAACAAACTTCTGGATTATATCTTCATTTAGGAGCATTTTAGCTACAACAAAGCTGGAGCAATGTTGTAGAAAATTAAATTTACTATAATTTACACTTCAAATTTTGTTTCAAGGACGGTTAGTTACGGAGATATGCACATTTAAAAAACAGGAAAAGTCGAATTTTCCGAAAATTTCTCAGAATTCTTGGTTTAGAACGCTGTCATTCAGTTATGGACTAGTCTAGGACAAATTAAAACATGTAGGAAATATAATTGCTTATAAAACTCATGTCCATTTTTACATACATTTTCGGAAAACGTGACTTTATTTTTTACATATCTCCGTAATTATCTGTCCTAGAAACAAAATTTGAAATGTAAATTATAGTAAATTTAATTCTCTACAAAATTGCCGAAGCACTGTTCTCGCTAAAATGCTCCTAAACGAAGATATAATCCAGAAGTTTGTTTTTGAGTTGGAAATTGCAATTTCTTAAGTTTTTTTAAATGTGCATATCTCCGTAACTATCTGTCCTAGAAACAAAGTATAAAATGAAAAATGTAGTAAATTTAACTCTCTATAATATTGTCGAAGCTTTCTTCTAGCTAAAATGCTCCTAAAGGAAGATATGAGCAAAAATATGAAGAGTGCCGGTTTTTTCAATATGGCGGCGGGCGCGGAGGGGGGGGAATTGTGCATTTTGTATTTTAGGCACTGACTAACCATCCTAGACAACATATCAAAAATTCAAAACTACCGGACCGTTTGTAAGGTCAAAATCCTTTATTCACTGAATTATGTTGCCCTTAGGCCACTCTATGTGTCGCTTTTTATGGGGGCCCATCTAGCGGGAGGCGAGTCATCGTCTACCCGTTTTTTTGCTATGAGACACTTTTCTTGGTAGACGTCCGGCTGTCTCAAACAATAGCCCAATTACCCAGTCCTCCATTTCATACCCATAGCCCGATTTGTATTTTGATTCCATATATTCATAAATAGTTCTTGCACCAAGCGGGTGCTGTCTCTGTGTGCGTCCCATGACACGGATAGGGACAGCATCCGCTCGATGTACACATTACATTTCATTAAATTGTCGAAAGGGCCTCTACGCGTTGGCTTCGGCTCCGCGCACGCCTCCCAAAGGTCCGGGACACTATTGTCCCGTGAGCGGGTGCGACATACAGGAATAATAATAAATAAATATCGGACAACCTCACACAAATCGATCTAGTCCCAAATTAAGCTCAAGAAGGCTTGTGTTATGGGTACTAGACGACGATATACGTACCTACTTATATAGATAAATATATACTTAAATACATAGAACAACCATGACCCAACCACAAATATTCGAGTTCATCACACAAATATTTCCCTGGCCGGGATTCGAACCCGGGACCGCCGGCTCAGTAGGCAGGTGTCTACAAACCAAACCAAATGCGTCGTCAGACATAGATATGATCACACAGTGACCGGCGCGAATGGACAGTGTATTGAAGCCCTGGGCATTGGGAATATTCTAGCAGAGGCTGATGTAAACGGCAAACAGGGGCCGATAATGCTGAAAGATGTCTGGTATGTGCCCAGTATTAGCAGAAATTTATTCTCAGTACTCGCTACCCATGACAAATCGGATAATAGTGTTTTTGAGTCCACTACTCTAAAATGTACTCTAAAAATGGATGGACAGATTAGTCATTGGTACTCGCAGCAAGTTCGGCGGACTATTCAAATTAAAGCTCAGATGTCTCAAGCCAACTGTACGAGTGAACCAGCTGTCCACAACATCAAATCTGTTACAGCTGTATCATGAAAGATTTGGACATCAAAATAAAAGCCATGTGAAGAAATTGATTGAAAGAGAGTTCGACATTAGAGCAGAAGCCACCAAGGAACTCTGTGAAGGATGTATCTATGGAAAATCACACAGGCTGAAGTTCAGGACAAGACAGAAAGCTACACACATCAACTTCGTCAACTTCACAGAAGATGCCTGACACCGTATTTTCACTTAGCTAACAGTCTCCGGTCATTAAATTGCCTCGTAAGCCCGAACTAAATAATGTAGTCTTAAGTGACCAAGATATAGAATATGTAACAGTGAGAAAACCTAAAATAACTCGGCATTTATCAGAAGAAAATATCTCGAAGACGGTGCATAGTGAAACCTGTAAGTCATCTCACAGCCTGCCGAATATTTCAGCGCTAGATAACTCAGAGTCACAGCAATTAAGAGCGCAGATTGAGCTATTGCAAACTGAACTGCTAAGTGCCCATGAGGAGATCTCAAAGCTAAATGGAGAAGTTTCTATTTAAAAAAAAACTATAGACACTTGTCAAAAACAGATAACGTCCTACAAAAAAATATTACTACAGGAAACGCCAAACAACAGTTCGTTATTTGGGACCAGTAAAAAACACCGAAGGAAAAATAAACGCCAAAATAAAATAATAACTAGTAAAAGTGCTGACATAGGGACGCCCCTTCAAGATTTAGCACTAATGCGGAATAGACAGGCTTCAACACCTCTTACTGGTATTCAACACACTGGAATAAGGTATAAACGGAATGATACTGATGAGAGCTCATCTTCAATTGATGGATGTCCCTCTGCTAACAAGGACCCCGAACAATGAAGATAAGTACACCAAAACCAATGGCCAAACCACAAAAGAAACAGTTAAAGATAACCAAGAAATACATAAAAAAAGGAAAATGGCAAACAAAAAAAGGAAACTGTTAAAGATAACAAACCAATTTTTAAAACAAGTAAAGACAAAGAAAATTTTGTGAACAAACATGGGATCGTTATACTAAGTAGCAACAAAAAGAACCGCATTTTACGTATAGCCACAGATACCTTCTCAAATTCACGAATTTGCCATTACATGTATCCTGCCTGTCACTTACAAGAAATACTTAAAAAAAATTGACAAAAAATCAAAGGACCTTACTGTAAATGATTACTGTATCATTTTTATAGGAGAGGAAGATTTCAAATCAACCGGGAATTACTGTGACTTGATCATTTACATAAAGGAAACTCTCCAAAAGCTAAATTACACAAACTACATCATATGTGCTCCGACCTATAAATATAAACAAAATTCTAATGTCTATAATTGGCGTCTTGAAACTTTCAATAACTTATTATACCTAGACATATTGACACACATATTTTTACGATTCTCATCTTAAACTATCGTATGATTATGATATGTTCAATAGGATTACAGGAGAAATTAAAAACAACGGAATAAAGCACATTTCTAAGGACATCAAGCAAAACATTGAAGACATTGGACAATATTATAGAACAGACACTCGATCAGAAGAACACCGAGGCTCTCCACAAAATGACGAGCTTTTTCGTACCTAAAAATTTTCACGTTTTACATCAGAATATAGCTGGTCTTATAAATAAATCTGATCTGCTTGTTGTCCATTTAGATGATTTAAAAAATCAAAATGTTGATGTTAATGTCATATGTATCACAGAACACTTGATAAAGTCCGGTCATGAAGAACTTCTGACAATACCTAAGCCCACCAAAAACATTTCATGTAAAATTGACGGCCAAGACTCACATTCTCATAACGCTTTCGCTGTAAAAAAGTTATCAGATCCCAGGAAAAGCCAAGCCCCTAAGCCCCGACTTTACTAACCCCACCACCTTGGTTTAAAAAGTATGGCATCAACTGGCTTCAAGCCCCTAAACCCGGAGTTTACTAACCCTACACCTTTGTTTCAAAAGTATGGCTTGGCCGTTTCATAGACTACCGTAAATAAGTCTAGCGGACTGTCCGGCCTATATCGTAAGGAATTAAGTTTATAAGTATATATTATCAAAGACATAAACTTAGTTTCTTGATACCATATGGGCCAGACGGTCCGTTGGACTTATTTACGGTACTCTATGAAACGGCCAAGCCATACTTTTGAAACAAAGGTGTAGGGTTAGTAAACTCCGGGTTTAGGGGCTTGAAGCCAGTTGATGCCATACTTTTTAAACCAAGGTGGTGGGGTTAGTAAAGTCGGGGCTTAGGGGCTTGGCTTTTCCTGGGATCTGATAACTTTTTTACAGCGAAAGCGTTATGAGAATGTGAGTCTTGGCCGTCAATTTTACATGAAATGTTTTTGGTGGGCTGTTTTTTTTTGTTCTAGACTTTAGTTTTTATTTCAAACACAATCCTTGTATTGTTATTGATTAAATGATATCTATCTATCTCCATTATATGTCAATTTTGCAATATATATGATATTTACAAACAAGTACGTGTTATTTTTAGTTAAGGAATGCTTCGAGTCTATCGTTATAAGTAATTTGGTCACCCTGAAAGTTTGAAGTAATTTGTGAGGCGTATGTCCACTACCTATTTCGTGACTGTCAAAATCTACCTATAATATCCATAACACCGGTGTTATCTTCCGTGCGCCGAAAATGCCGGGGTATGTATTAATATCTAGAAAGTTCGTAATGTCGCTTTACTGCACATACGTTGCTTTAGCTTAAATACCTCCCTCAGCAATCCCTCTAAATATTGTCTGGGTTCATTGTTGGCCCGAAGTATGTGTTAATTTGCGATAGTTCGCAGCTGTCATATTTCCCTACGATACGCATATTAAGCCCGTAAACAGCTTTGTACGGAAATGCAATATTGTCAACGAGAAACTTCTTGAAACGTTCATATATTGTGAAATAATGTATGCCTTCATATCTTCATGCAATTTTCATTTTATAATAAAACTTTTCTTATTTATTAATCTCCGAGGAAAATAGTGGGGTGTTATAAGTTTTAAGTTACCCCAGGCCGTAAGTGGGAATTTCTGCCCGCTACGGGGAGAAAATCTCACTTCCTAGCCAATGCAAGACGTAAAATGCAATATTTGCGACATAACACGGACGTTTACCAACTGCACTTAAGACTAAGTATAGAGCGTCTTTAGCGCGGAATGTTAAACTTTGAGGGTCATTTCTGACTCTTAGAGATATAGACATTTGTCATAAAAAATACAGGGTGGCTTATTTAGATCGGTCTGTATGGGAAAGTCTGAAACTATAAGAGATACGAAGATCTGTTCTTAGGAACCATGTCATCGATTTTAATAACAAGAACAACTGCACTCATACATTTAAAAAAAATACCTGTACCCAGCTCGAACCCGGACGATTTGAAAAATAAAACTAGCTTTATTTCTACCTAGATATCAATTGTATAGACAGTGACAATGAATTTCACACATAATACACCTTAAGCAAATTTAAGATTCATATTCTTTTCTCATGGATGATATTCTCAGAACCCTGAACAAATTGAAATGGGCAAAACGGGAAGAATCAGCTTTTAAATAAAAAAAGAATCATAAAAATCGGTTCACCCAGTCGAAAGTTCTGAGGTAACAAGAAAATACAGTCGAATTGATAACCTCCTCCTTTTGGACAGTCCGCTAGACTTATTTACGGTAGTCTATGAAACGGCCAAGCCATACTTTTGAAACAAAGGTGTAGGGTTAGTAAACTCCGGGTTTAGGGGCTTGAAGCCAGTTGATGCCATACTTTTTAAACCAAGGTGGTGGGGTTAGTAAAGTCGGGGCTTAGGGGCTTGGCTTTTCCTGGGATCTGATAACTTTTTTACAGCGAAAGCGTTATGAGAATGTGAGTCTTGGCCGTCAATTTTACATGAAATGTTTTTGGTGGGATCTCATTTCTTTTTGTAAGGTGCTTTAGTATTTTTAATTTTTTTTGGGCTGTAGGGTTTCTTGAGCGTCAACTGAAGTAGACAATTGTGTATTTAAGAAATACTTAAGTTTAGCCCCATATATATATACACTTTTATCCCCTATTATGGGAAACCCATACAAACTTCCATCCCCTTATTTAAAGGGTGGGGGGTGATTTTTTAAAAGTCCTACAATATGTATTTGATTTATAACAATGAGTCCCTATAGGTTTCAATTTTCAGACCTCTAGTATCAAAATTTGCGGAAGTTTCATACAAACTTCCATCCCCTAGTTTAAGGGGTTGGGGGGTAAAAGTTCCAAGTTTTAGAATTATTTTGTTGTTTGTGTACTAATACTAGCTTACATACCAAATTTCAGCTTTCTAGGTCATCGGGAAGTACCCCAGAGGTTTTGATACGTCAGTGAGTGAGTGGCAAAATCGGCGTATTTTAGGTACCTATTAAAAGCTAGATCAATTAAATTTTGTACATTTTATATGTTTGCTAACTGCATCTTAACCTGAGAATTTTGGCGCTCTAGTGTTAACTGGGACGAAACTATGAGGGTATGAATATGAGACGAAACGGTTCGAGAAAAGGTAGGTAGTGCCCCCTTCTTTTTTGTTCGTCTTGGCGGGGGCACTACCGTGCCCCCAGATTATCGGCTTGCAGCATACTTTTCACGGGAAACTAAACGCGGTGGTGCCTGTATACTAGTGAAGTCAGGACAAGAGTTCAAGGAATTACCGGATGTTGCAAGTGTATAGAACGCCTAGTTTAAGTAATTTTTCATCACATTTGCTAGTAAAAGATGGTATTACACGTAGGTGTACTGAAGGACAAAGGCCTATATAGTTCCCGCGGGAGTTATAAATTGTAATAACTCCCGAGGGAGTTATGGTTTTAGTTTTAAAAATATAGTATGCACTCGCAGACTACTTCAGACTAAGGAGGTTTCAACCCAGCCAAGGTTTTTTGTTGTATCAACAAGACTTGCCTACAAGCAAATTATATTGTGTATTGAATTAATATGTTATATGTAACTGCATTAATATTTATGTTTTACAATTATTTAAGTGTTTTTTGCAATTGTCTTATTAAATTTAATTTTGAATTATCATTACAATCTGGCAGTATAGCCTGTCAAGTTTGTAAACTAAACGCAGTTCTTAGCATTATCTGTGGTAGACGACACAAAAAAAAGAAAAAAAGTAAAAAAATATTTGTTGGATACTATTTAGTTTTATAACAAAATTACTGTTCGATTTAAGTTTTTTAATATTACGGTGTTAATTATTGCTGCATAATATTGTTAATTGTTATTTGTTTAATGATAGATAGTAAGATTCTGTGTAGGTACATTTGATTTCTGTTTTAAGCCGATGGCCGTTTTGCCAGTGCTTATAGTAAATTAAAAAAATATATAGTACAAAAAAAAGTTAGTTGTCAATCGTTATCGTTTAATGTTTATTTTTTACTTATTTATTTGTTACATACTCCCAAATGTGATGAAAAATATTGTGTGTATGGCGGGTAGTAAGGGGATTACAAACTCAGGACATTAAAAGCCCTCCGCCCTCGGCGTCGGGCTTCTAATAGTCCTTCGTTAGTAATCCCCTACTTACTACCCTTATGACACAATATACTATAAGTTTATTTTTTGAAAAATTGGACATGATATTAAGAAAGATATGTATAAATAGTAATAAGAAGATTATTATTTGTGGTGATTTTAACATTGACATTATGATACTCATGTAATAAATGAAATTAATCCAATAAAAAAATCTAATCTTATGTACATAAAGTGTCAGTATTTAAATACGTTGCGTTTAAATTGAGGCACGTCTAATTGGTTTAGATTCAGTGGTAATTTGTTGTACACCCTAATTTATGAGCGAATTGGCACTTTTTCGCATTAATGCTGTTTTTGAAAAACTGCACATATGTGCTCAGCCCGTTCCAAATGCCTGCCAAGGTACTTGATTTTGGCTTGTCTGATCACACAGCACAAGTCCTTACACTTCCGGCCGTTGCTACATATAAAACTAATTCTTGGCGCGTAAAAAAGCGTGATTATTCTCAAGATAATTTGAACATTTTCAAACGGAATCTAGAGTGTTTATAATTTTCCGACGTATATAAAACTCAAGATCCTAATATAGCCTACAATTCCTTTATAGAGGACTTAATATTACTATACTCGTATGACTTATGTTTTCCGATAAAATTAGTTACTGTAAGGACCAATACAAAGTTGGTTAACGAAAGGAATTAAGGTCTGCAGTAAAAATCAAAGACGCCTTCTCTGGCAATATCGGCGCATGCCAACAGCAGCCAATAAAAAAAAAATATCAAAATTATTCAGTGAAATATAGGAAAATTATCAAATTGACCAAGAAAGCCCAAAATACCCATACAATCCAAGCTGCTAAAAAAAAATGAAGGCCACTTGGCAGGTCATCAATTCCACCAATCAAGGAAATAATTCCAAACAACAGATCCTAAAACTAAAATCTGATGAAAGCATTCTAACACAACCCAAAGAGATAGCCGATGCTTTTAATAAGCATTTTTATTCAGGTTGTACATAATAGTTTACCAAATAAAGGCAACGTGAATTGCAATATAAATAAAACTACGAAGTCAATGTTTATGGCGCCAGTAACAGTACCTGACATAATATTAATAATAAAATCCTTAAAGAATACAAGGAGTGTAGGACATGATGACATTTCTACTGTCGTTATTAAGTACGTTAGCGATACGATAGCTAAACATTTATGTTATATCTTAAATTTTTGTATTTCAGAAGGCATACATACCCAGACAAGTTGAAAATATCCATTGTTAAACCTTTATTTAAAAAAGGTGATAAAGAAAACGCTCAAAATTATCGTCCCATATTATCAATATTGTCAAAAATTTTTGAAAAATTTATTTTCAACTGTTTCTATAGCTATTTAGATAAACATTCATTATTTTGTAAGGAACAGAAGGGTTTACGGAAAAATATTAACATAAACATGACTATTTTTGACTTAGTTAATTCTGTACTTACATGTGTTGACAAAAAGGTGCCTATATGTGCTATTTTCACTGACATGACAAAAGCTTTTGACTGTGTAGATCATAAGACACTTCTTTACAAACTTGACTACTATGGCATTAGAGGTAATGTCCAAAAGCTAATTAGTTCCTATCTCACCAACCGTCTACAATACACAGAGATAACTAGGATATGCCATAAAAGTAAAATGACTAAAATATTCAAATCTGATACACGATATGTGATGTGTGGAGTACCACAAGGAAGTGTACTTGGCCCTCTGCTCTTTCTAATTTATATCAATGACCTTCCGAAAGCAGTTTGCCATCCCATGATATTGTTTGCTGATGATAGCACTTCAATAATAAAATGTAATGATGTAAGTACCTACGAAAATGACATAAATGATGCAATATCTGACATTATCAGTTGGCTTAATAACAATAAACTAGTTATAAATTTGACGAAAACCAACATAATGCATTTTTATCGGCGCATTAAATCCATGGAAATGAATATAAATTATCGTGGAAGTAACATAGAAACTGTAGGAGTTACCAAGTTTCTGGGACTTTGAATAGATAGTCAATTAACATGGAAATATCACATAAATGAAATGTGCAAAAAGTTAAGTAAATCTGCGTTTGCACTTCACAAACTCTCAAAAACTGTGAATAGAGATGCTTTACTTGTTGCCTATCACGGTATTGTTGTGTCAACACTAAGATACGGAGTAATATTCTGGGGCAATTCAACTGACAAGGAAATAGCATTTAAGGCCTAGAAAAGATGCATAAGAGCTATGTGCGGTTTAAAAGTAATGGACAGTTGTGCTCCGTATTTCAAATCGCTAAAAATCTTGACTCTGCCCTGCCTGTATATAATAGAAGTTGCGATATTTGTTAAATGTAATCTTAACTTATTTAGTCAAGTTGCTGATACACGCAGGCTACCTACACGGTCACAGTATCAAAATTCTCTACGCAATAAGGAGTGCAAGACAGCACTAGTACGCAAAAGTGTTTTAGGAATGGCACCTCAAATTTATAATAAAATTCCAGCTAGCATAAGGGACTTAAAATTAGAACAATTTAAAAATAAACTGACATTACTGTTAATTGAAAAATGTTATTATAATATTCAACAGTTCATAAATGACATAGATCTATAATAAATTATTTGTTTATAACCCAATTACCTTAATTTGACATTGTTTTAATTTTATGTGCCGCCAATATTTTAAATGTGACTTTTTGTTTTATAGTATTGTTATTATTATGTCCTTCATTTATTTTAATTCTTAGGCTAGGTTTTTACAATATCTGTATATAAAAAGTAAAATACAATAAAGAAATTACAAAATATATAAACATATTATAAAAAAACCTAACCTAGGGTACCGCCGGCAGCGGGGCAGGGCCCAGGCTACCGGTGGTTAGGGCTGCAGAGAGGAGAGAGGAACCTCCTGACGATGCGCGCCGTGTCCAGGAGTACCGCCTTTTGTATCTGGCCCTTGATCCAGCCATCTAGCGAGAGTCTCTTAAAATGTTTGTCGAGACTCTTCGCTATAAGACCGTTCGCCGAAACGACTATCGGGACAATGATCGTCGAGTCAACATCCCACATGGCGGTCACCTCGTGAGCCAAGTCAAGGTACTTGCTGAGTTTGTCCTTCTCAGCCTTCACGAGGTTCTCGTCATGGGGGATGGTGATGTCGACGAGCACTGCCTGGCGCTTGGATCGATCTACCAAAACGATGTCAGGCTTATTGGCTACAATAGTCCTGTCCGTGATAATAGATCGATCCCAATAGAGCGTGGCACGACCATTCTCAAGAACTGGCATCGGTGCGTACTTATAGTACGGCACCTCAGACCCCACAAGACCGTATTGAAGAGCAAGTTGCTGGTGAATGATCCTGGCTACTTGGTTATGTCTGTGCAAGTACTCGCCGTTAGCAAGATGAGAAAAACCGGAGATTATGCCTGAGTGACTCACCGGGACGGCGGCATGCCCGACAAATGTCGACCTTATTATTATTATTTTCAAAGGGGTTGTATTTCTCAGCTCTGGGCTGGTATTGGCTACATTTACGGGGTATTCGCCAAGTAAATGTAGCAATTTCTGTATTTTGTTTAGGTAGCTTGCGTGGCGTTATTTTCCGGGTCAAGTTGCATGAACTTTCTCACAATTCGGCATGTATTTAATATAGCGGCTTTTTGTAAGATAGTGTATATATGTGATTTCAGATCTAGTAGTTTCAAGCTATGGTGTAGGTGTTTTGGGATGACGCCTGTTGTGGATAGGACTATTGGAACTACGTATACTTTCTCTTGTCTCCATATCCTAACAACTTCGTCTTTTAGTTCTGCGTATTTAGTAATTTTTTCGGTAGTGGTTTTCTGTATATTATGTGTGTTAGGGACTGAAATGTCTATGAGGTAAGTGATATTATTTATTTTGTCCGTTAACGTAATATCTGGTCTATTATAGTGGATGGTGCGATCTGTAAGTATGGCGCGGTCGTAGTATAGTTTATGTGTTGTGTTCATTATTATTATTATTATTATTTCTCAAGCCTGACAATGTTGAATTTTTAAATGATTTATTTTAATTGTAAATAATTATATTACTCTGCAATGTATAATGGGGTCAAAAACCCACGACATTTGTACGCCTATCGGCAAAGCATAGAGAGACTTTACCATATTGTTACATCAACATTGTATTTACCTATGTTTGACAAATAAATATATTCTTATTCTTATTCTTACACAACCTGGTGAACTGGTATACGCTAATGTCTGTGGACCCCTTTCCTTACTCAATTTCCAAGCGAAGATATTTTGTCCTCTTCAAAGATGATTATACGAGATACAGATATGTATACTTTATGAGAGAAAAAGCTGAAGTACACGCGAAGCTATTACTCATGCTGGCTGAAGTGAAAGCGGCTGGAGTTGTCATAAAAGAATTGCTAAGCGATAATGGCGGCGAATCTGTCAATACTAAAGTAGAAGCTACTCTCAACAAAGAAGGCATAAAACAGAGATTGACAATGCCCTATACTCCTCAACAGAACCCAACAGAGAGAGACAACAGGACTGTTGTGGAAATGGCAGGAAGTCTCATGTATGCGCACGCCAAGATTTCTACAGGACTGTGGGCTGAAATGGTACTAGCTGCGGTGTACATCCTGAATAGAACAGGCCCTACCTGCATAGATGGAAAATCACCGTATGAGCTATGGCATCATAAGAAACCCAGACTGAGTCACCTAAGAATAATTGGATCTCAATGTTATCCACATGTTCCTAAGCAACGAAGAAGAAAATTAGATAAAAAGGCACAAAAGGGAATACTTGTCGGCTATAACTGTGATGACGGCTACCGCATATGGGATAGCGATTCATTCAATTTGATACGGTCTAGAGACGTTACCTTCGATGAAAATCCCTTGCTGGGTCATCTTGAAGATACTAAAGAAGCTGATACCCAACAGAGCAAACGCGATGCTAAGCCAAATAGCCTATTTGACTTCGTTGTTCCCGAATATGGAAGCCTGCACGACAATAGCGACAATCAGCAGCCAATGATTAGTCATGATGGAGAGCTAATGCTTCACCACGCCAACAAGATGGTCAAGATGAAGTAGCTGGGCCATCATGTATAGTTCATGAGCCAGTGATTGAAGTACAAATGCCTGAGGCTGATTCATATTTCGAAGCATAACAATCCATTGAAGAGCCTGAAGAAGAGGTCAATGACATGATCGAAGCAGATTATGAAGTCGATGATGCTAATGAAACAGAGACAGAAAGTCGAAATTCTTCATCATTGACTGCATCCGAGATCGAGGAGGAAGGCAGGATGATGCTACGAGGGCGCTCAAACTTTAAGCCACCAGCCAGATACAAGGACTACATCTGCAACGTTTGCTTCAACGTCCACTCGATTGGTGATGAACCTCGGACAGAACCAAGCACGTTCCAAGAAGCAACGGCATGCAAGGGTTCTGATGAATGGTGAAAAGCGATGGACAACGAGATCAATTCTCTCAAAGAAAATGAGACGTGGGAAATGGTGCACTTACCTAAAGGAAGAAAAGCTATCTCCAGTAAGTGGCTATTTAAAATTAAAACGAACCCAGATGGTTCTGTAGACAAATACAAGGCCCGTCTTGTAATTCGAGGATTTTCGCAGAAGGGACTAGACTACGACCTAACGTTTAATCCAGTTGCGAAGACAAGCACAATACGAGCTTTATTAAGTATTGCAGCACAAGAAAAACTTTAGCTCTGTCAGTTCGACGTATCGACGGCTTTCCTGTATGGAACACTGAAAGAAGAAATTTATATGAAACCGCCAGAGGGATACTCGAATAGTGACGGAAAAGTTTGCAAACTGAAACGGAGCCTTTACGGCCTTAAACAAGCTCAGCGGTGCTGGAACTCTACAATAACAGAGTACATCAAGGAACTAGGTTTTGAACAGAGTGACAGCAATCCCTGCTTGTTCAAAAGAGGAGAAGGGAACCATAAGCTATTAATAGCTTTATACGTCGACGACGGACTTATTGCTTCTGCAAGCTCCGCCGAAACTGAAAAGTTCTTTAATGAAATGCGGCAACGTTTCAAAATAACAACGAAATGCGGTTCCTACTTTCTCGGCGTTGAAATAGAACGGAAAGCTGATGGGAGTATCAAAATTTTGCAAAAAGCATATGCAAAACGGTTACTTAAATGATTCGGAATGCAGGATTGTAAAGCAGCTCTGACCCTGATAGTAAAGGATACCGTGCTTTCCACGACGGATGCTGAAGCCCAGAACTTTCCATATAGTCAAGCTGTTGGTGCACTATCTTACTTAATGGTTGGCACCAGACCTGACATTTCGTACGCCGTTGGAGTTGTTTCACGTAAACTCCAGTCCAACACCTGAAGACATAGCGACGGTGAAAAGAATCTTGCGTTATGTCAAGGGTACACTGACGTACGGAATAACGTTTAAGACTTCCACTGCACTTAAAGGTCTGAGGTGCTACAGTGACGCAGATCATGGAGGTGACGGCCCTACTGGACGCTCCACAAGCGGCATGATATGCATTTACGCGAATGGCGCAATAGCATGGCAGAGTAAGCGATAGTGTTCTGTTGCTATATCCTCTACGGAAGCAGAAATTATTGCTGCTAGCGAGGCTGCCAGAGAAATCATATGGCTCACTCGGATCATTAATTTTATGAAAAGTGATATACAGAAAACGATCACCCCATTATACGTGGACAGTGAATCGGCCATAAGATTGGCTCATGATCCACGTTACGAGACACACCAGCGAACAAAGCACATAAAGCTGAGGCACTTCTTTGTAAGGCAGTGTGTCCTAGAAAAGGACTTAACAGTTAATGAGATCGCCACTAAGGATCAGCTGGCCGACTTCCTTACTAAGCCTCTATTTAAACCTCGGCTAGAAGACTTACTGAAATCAGCAGGAGTCTCATAAACTAACAGTCGCTTCAGAGATACAGACGGGATGTTAAGAAGAAGTTTGATAACGTGAGCATGGACTCATTGTCTATGCTATACTTCTTTTATATTCTTCAATTTGTTTCCTAGCAACTGTTGTTTTTATAATCTTTACATTAATACTCGTATATGTCATCGTGAACGAATCACACGCTTTTCCTTTGTAATTTAAAGATGCTGAGTTGATGATGGTTGATGGAAGGTACAAGTCCTTAATGGTTAGGAGTTGGGGGACAATTCTTTAAATATCAAATATCATAGGTAGCTACAGAGCGTTAGTTGTATTATTATAGCTTAACTCGTTCAGTTATTGTCGGAAACATAATTTCTTCTCGTTGTAGTCTGTTATTTTTTTGTGTTATTGTGATTATAAGTTATTCGTTTTGTAATTTGTTTAATCTTTTTTTTTATCTAGTAAAGCAAAGGGTTTATGAATATGTAAATTGTTTAGCTCTGTCATGTTTGTACTTTGTTTTACAACAAAAGTGTGTATACCAACAGCAACATCGTTTAAATCGTGTATAATCTGTAATCTAGAAATGCCTAGTAAGTTGCAGCCTCTATTACCAACCTGTCAACCGGACATTTCACCCAGTGGGACGGTTAGAACTTATTTTTCCCAAGCAATCACTGGTTTGTCGGTTAATAGTAGGCATTCCTGACCGGCACCCTGGCTATCAGATTGATATTTTTTTTCTTGCCGACTGACCAACCAAACTGCAAACTAGGTGGTCGGTTGGTATTTTTTTCTTAACCAACCTATTAAGTGGGCAACCAGGTGATCAGTTAGTAAATATTTCCCGAAAGGCCAACCAGACCCAGCTGGTTGTTCGGTTAGTAAATATTTCCCGACAGGCCAACCAGACACCCCAGCTGGTTGTTCGGTTATTAAACATTTCCCGACAGGCCAACCAGACGCCTCAGCTGGTTATTTGGTTGTTGACCAGTGGTACTATGTTCGTAGAGTTTTCGTTACTGCCTAAATCACCACATTCACCATGAATAACATATAGTTGGACAATCTAAATGATAACCATTACTGGTAGGCATACAGAGGTAGAGTTATAGACAATAACTGATTTCTTATCTACTATCAACTTCAGGTTTGTTTGCCTACACAATAAATATCAATCACATTATTTAGCCGTAAACAGTAGTACTCAGTGAAATGTACAAACTTATATTATGTTTCAAAATACAAACTTAAACAATACTGGCAAAATATTTTTTAAAAAATCCCAGGGTTATTTCAATGTAGATGTCATAATTTAGTATGACGTGACGTTCATGGTTTTAGAGATATTCGTAAATACTCGTAATTACTATAGGTATACAAAAATGAGTCAATTGGAATATATATCTCGAAACGGTGGCACTGTTTTACTTTATGATGGCTATCAATTCTATAAAAAAAAGGAATACAAAAATGATCCTGCACCGACAACAAATTTCTGCTTAACAGTGGTTGACTGGTAGAGAATGCCTAAAGGCATTAAGTCCGCCATTTGTACGTTTTTGTATTGTGCAATAAAGTTTAAATAAATAAAAACAATAATATTGTGTTTTGGGTTTGTTCGCAACGCAAAAAGTTGAAGTGTATGGGAAACATCACAATTTCGGTAAGAGATTTTATATTTATCCCTACCTATCATATATTATATTTATGTAATAAAAATTAGTAAAGCTTATTACTTATATTAAGACATATTTTTATTTGTTAACATAATGAAACTGTAGTAGAGAAAGAAAATCCACACACACATGCGTCCAGGATTATAACAAAAATATTGTGGACGTGCAACTCGACGTTTGTGTCAAAAAAGCAAACAATTAGATGGTAGACCGCTTCCGCAGATCTATCAAAGTACTATTAGTACTCTTCAAGATAAGGGCATAGATCAGCTATGTAAAATCCCTCAGCTTTGGAATGTAAAGAATCGAATGTATTATAACAAAAATAAAGAAGCCGGCGTAAAAAAAACTGTGTAGATGTAGTTGATGTATAGGTACCTCAACAATTTGAATCATTCCTATTGGCAGATTATGAATTAAAGGAGTACCGCTTGTGTACGTACGCGTTGCTATCTGGCAAAACACAGGGTATATATGAAACTTTATTTAATTTAATTAAATCACGTATACCAGACTGGGTGCAATGCAAGCTATCTTAAATGAAATTGTGCTCAGCGGCTGTTATTATCATTACAATAAGTCTATTTGGAAAAAGGCCAGAGAACTTATGCTGACGAAAGACAAAAATACAAGACGAATTATTGGTCTTACTGCCGTATTACCATTACTACTCGTACCCTCCAATAAAATAAAAGAAGGTTGGAACTATGTATTAAACAAGATACCCACGAACTCCAAGATATAGAACGAGTGCCAATTTTTTTTTTAATATTTCGAAATGTTTTGGCTGCGAAGAGAGAATTTTATAAAAATTTGGTCCGTTTTTGGGCAAAGACATAGAACTAAAAAATTTTTGGAGGGATGGAATTTCAAGTTAAACACTAATGTTTCAAAAAAAAGAGTAGACATCATCCAACTACTGAATTTCTTGCTGAATGACTCAGCATATTATGTTGCTTGCAGCAAGAAAATATTAAACGACAAATCTCCGACAAAACGGAATATAACCCATATTAAAAATGGCTTGATATGTACATACTTAAATCCCAGAACCAGCTTCTGAAGGGAGAAATTTCAGTTGGACAAATTTTGCAGAAAATTAAATAAGTTTGTAAAGTTGTACTTTTAGAGGTTCTGTTTTTTTGTTATTATAAGAATACCAAGTTAGGTTTTGCCTTATAGTTTTATTACATTATAAGATTTAAAAATATTTATAATGGTTTTTTTTAGAATTGAGCCACGGTTGGCCTGTCGGGAAATATTTACTAACCGAACAACCAGCTGGGGTGTCTGGTTGGCTTGTCGGGAAATATTTACTAACTGACCACCTGGTTGCCCACTTAATAGGTTGGTTAAGAAAAAATACCAACCGATCAACTAGTTGGCAGTTTGGTTGGTCAGTCGGGAAGAAAAAAGTATCAATCTGACAGCCAGGGTGCCGGTCAGGAATGCCTACTATTAACTGACAAACCAGGTGATTGCTTGGGAAAAATAAGTTCTAACCGTCGAACTGGGTGAAATGTCCGGTTGACAGGTTGGTAATAGAGGCCTAAAATAACACCACCAAAAATAATCCAATGAATAAGGGCGTTTTACCTTACAAACGGTCCGGTAGTTTTGAATTTTTGATATATTGTCTAGGATGGTTAGTGAGTGTTTAAAATGCAAAATGCACAATTCCCCCTCCTCCGCACCCGCCGCCATATTGAAAAAACCGGCAATTTCTGCAGATTTTTGCTTATACCTTCTTTTAGGAGCATTTTAGGTAGAAAAGAGCTTAAACAATGTCGTAGACAATTAAATTTACTATAACTAACATTTTAAATTTTGTTTCAAGTTACGGAGATATTCACATTAAAAAAAATGTAAAAATTCGCAATTTCCAGTAATGTGTCAAACTTCTGGCTTATATCTTTGTTTAGGAGAATTTTAGCTAGAAAAAAGCTGAATGTCCTAGAGAATTAAATTGACTATAATTTACATTTCATATTTTGTTTCTAGGAAAGATAATTACGGAGATATGTAAAAAATCAAGTCACATTTTCCGAAAATGTATGTAAATAATTTAGATGCGTTTTATAACCAATTAAATTTCCAACTTGTTTTATTCCGATACTTGTTTTCCTAGACTAGTCCGTAACTGAATTACAGCGTTCTAAAGCCAGAATTTTGTCAAATTTCCGGAAAATGCGACTTTTACAGTTTTTAAATTGTCCATATCTCCGTAACTAACCGTCCTTGAAACAAAATTTGGAATTTTAATTAAAGTAAATTTAATTATTTACAACATTGCCCAAGCTCTTTTCTAGCTTAAATGCTCCTAAACAAAGATAAAAACCAGAATTTTGATACATTACTGGAAATTGCGAATTTTTATATTTTTTTTAAACGTGCAGATCTCCGTAATTCGCTGTCCTTGAAACAAAATTTAAAATGTAAGTTATAGTAAATTTAATTGTCTACAACATTGTCTAAGCTTGTTTCTAGCTAAAATGTTCCTAAACGAAGGTATAAGCAAAAATCTGAAGAAAGTGCCGGTTTTTTCAATATGGCGGCGGGCGCGGAGGGAGGGGAATTGTGCATTTTGCATTTAAACACTCACTAACCATCTTCGACAACATATCAAAAATTCAAAATTACCGGACCGTTTGTAAGGTCACCCCTAGTAATTCAGTCTATATTCACCGAAATAAAACATTTCCATGTAAAATTATGCCAATACGAGACAATATGACTAGTCAAAATTATCAGATCTCATGTAGAGCCAAGCTTCTTTCTGACTCCACACGCCCTTACTCTACAGGCCTAACTTCATAAACTCTATACCTTAGTCAAAATATATGGCTTGTCCATTTCGCGTCATTCATATGGGCGTAAGGTGAAAAAGGTTTTCACTGTTCATACTTTTCTGTTATACAGTAATAGTTCTTATAGTTGGTAACGAAACGGCCACTAGCACTTCAATGAATTTAGCTCGCATTTTATGAACCCTGCTTCTAACAGCACAGCAGTTTTTGTTGCTGAGCGTACTTTCTGTTATGTCTGTTATAAAATTTCTGTTATATAGTTATATTTTCCATTTTATTCAAAACTGGTATTCATTTTACATTTAGGTACTTAGGTATGTTTTGAACTTTTTGACAGAATTGAATTGTCTAAATCAAATATCACGTTTTGGATATCGCTGAATAATAACAATATACGAGTAGGTACGTACATGTACAGTTTTAGTCGCTGAGCGTACTTTAAAAAAATTCTGTAATGTAGATAATATTTTCGTTTTCATTGAAAACTGGTATTGATTTTATTTTTATGTTTTTATGTCTATATCACGTTTCGGGAATCGCTGAATCATAACATTATACGTACATGTACTATGCACTGACATAAATGCATGCATGCACTGGGCTGCACAAATGCATGGCACATATATGAATGAATTCATTCATAAATGGGCCACGCAATTCTGCAGCTTATTGTACAGTCAAGGAAATACAATGATAATAAGAGTCAAAATTTCAGTTTCCTTTACTGTTCATAGTTAGCTATCTGATTCAGCAGATTCATACTTATTGTTCTAAAACGAATGCATATTAACATTATTTTCTAAAAATCTACACCAACTCGAATGTTATGCGGTGATATTTTCATTGTTTTTCTACGTATGTGTAGCGATGTCGAATTACCTAATACCCTTATAATGCCTTAAACATAATTATGAAACATTCCAATAAATTGCAGCAGTCTGACATTTCATGATTTAGTTATTTCATAACAACAAATTACATTATAAATTCACCATCAGCATATCAGCCGTTAGACCTGCTGAACAAAGGCCTCCCCCAAATTATAAATGACCTTAAGTTAATTTACATGAATTCTGATCTCAAATTGTTTTATTTATCAGTACCTGTAAAAGTACTATTATGTATGTGGTAAAATACAATATTCATTTATTGCGCTATCGTAGACAAACGTGACAATTTGTATTACATAAAAAATGTAACACTACAGAACCATTATAATTATTTTACATCAAAAAGTTTATTTCTCAGAAATATCAACTTTCATCCATAATTTCAACGAATCTTTCACCATCATCATTACCAGCATCATCATTGCCAATCTCTAAAACTGATATAATAGGTTTATGGTAGCTGAAGTAAGAAACGAACCATTTTGATTCGAATCTATTTAAATGTCTTATAAAAACCGCATCAATAGTAGTTTTGTATTTCGTTGTGCTAAGATTGCGATCATTTGACATCTTTAACCCAAATTCATTATTTAAATGATTCAATTCATGGTTAATTTTTATCGTCTGCAAAGTTAATGTTGAAATCTCCACTCAAAATCATTGGCAAATCATCAAACCTTTTACTCCTAATATCAAGAACCAATGAGTCACACGCGGATAGCTTTTCTATTTCTTACTAATGTAAGTTTATGATTACGCTTCACCATTTGTCACTTACAACATTTTTTTGTTCGAAGGCCCCCTTTCTTTGAAACAGACACGGTTTAATACGTTGAATAGAGACTAAAGTACTATGTGTGACCTTACAAACGGTCCGGTTGTTTTGAATTTTTGATATGTTGTCTTGGATGGTTACTCAGTGCTTAAAATGCAAAATGCACAATTCCCCCCCCTCGGCGCCCGCCGCCATATTGAAAAAAACTGGCACTTTCTTCATATTTTTGCTCATATCTTCCTTTAGGAGCATTTTAGCTAGAAGAAAGCTTCGACAATGTTATAAAGAGTTAAATTTACTACATTCTCCATTTTATATTTTTTTTCTAGTACAGATAGTTACGGAGATATCTACATTTAAAAAAACGTAAAAAAATCGCAATTTCCTACTGAAAAACAAACTTCTGGATTATATCTTCGTTTAGGAGCATTTTAGCTACAACAAAGCTTGGGCAATGTTGTAGAGAATTAAATTTACTATAATTTACATTTAAAATTTTGTTTCAAGGACGATTAGTTACGGAGATATGCACATTTAAAAAACAGGAAAAGTCGAATTTTCCGAAAATATCTCAAAATTCTTGGTTTAGAACGCTGTCATTCAGTTAGGGACTAGTCTAGGACAAATTAAAACATGTAGGAAATATAATTGCTTATAAAACTCATGTCCATTTTTACATACATTTTCGGAAAACGTGACTTTATTTTTTACATATCTCCGTAATTATCTGTCCTAGAAACAAAATTTGAAATGTAAATTATAGTAAATTTAATTCTCTACAAAATTGCCGAAGCACAATATAGCTAAAATGCTCCTAAACGAAGATATAGTCCAGAAGTTTGTTTTTGAGTTGGAAATTGCAATTTCTTAAGTTTTTTTAAATGTGCATATCTCCGTAACTATCTGTCCTAGAAACAGAATATAAAATGGAAAATGTAGTAAATTTAACTCTCTATAACATTGTCGAAGCTTTCTTTTAGTTAAAATGCTCCTAAAGGAAGATAAGAGCAAAAATATGAAGAGAGTGCCGGTTTTTTCAATATGGCGGCGGGCGCGGAGGGGGGGGAATTGTGCATTTTGCATTTTAAAACTGACTAACCATCCTATACAACATATCAAAAATTCAAAACTACCGGACCGTTTGTAAGGTCAAAATCCTGTATTCACGGAATTAGTTGCACGTCTCGCTTTTTCGATCAGAATCTGACGCGCGGATCTGACGCGAGTTTAACATTTTTTACCCATCTAAAAAGTGCCAAGCGCCGATAAAGAAGTTTTCACTTCAAAATACAATCATAAATTTCAATGTCGGATAACAGTAAATATGTCACTATGAGTAGAAAATCGCTACATAATTTATAAAAGGTACATATGAGTCAGTCAGTTATAGAAAAAGAAATATGGTGGTTTACATAAATTTGACAATTGTTAATATTTACAGGCAAATTTATGTGTAATCGTAAATACGTATTTAGATTTAAGGTCTGGAGGTGTAGTAATATAAGCAACCGCGAGTGTGTCGCTCTTTTCCTTTGCGAACTTGATAGGATCGTGTCGTGTTTACAAAGTTGGGATTGGTAAACGCTTCAGCAGGTGAGCGAGCACCGGGCGTGCCGCGGGGAACGTGATCGAGTGCCGCTGTCGGGCGCCGCTCCCTGTGCGCTGTCCTCACTCGGCACTTGCAGCCCGCGTAAACACTCTTCCACACCGTTAATCAGATACATTTTCTGACGTGAGCTTTTAACTTAACCCGTGACCTGGATACGATTAGTTCCTTTTTACTGTTGGCCGTGGTTCCTGATGTAGTGTAAACGTCTCGATAACACAATAAATAGTAGCATGTAATACTTACATACCGTATGTAACTCGTATAATTATATAAGTCATAACCATTGAGGTATTATTTATAAATATAATAGAGCCACAGAACCGATCAAAAATGACAAAAAAAGTGGCGCCGTTGGCATGTTCAAGTAGATGCCAATAACGCTTATTTATAATTTACAATAACAACTCAAAAAAAGTACACTCGTAAAAAAGAACTCATTGTTCAAACGTTTAAGTGTCAAATTGACTTACGTACTTATTACCACAAATGTTTTTCATTTTAATTAACTTTTTTAGCGTATTCTGACTCATGTCTCTTGTCAAACTTGGAATATGGCACGAATAGAGCAGATTTTAATATTTTACATACTAAAAATATTTTCATTATTATTTTATTTAGGTATTAAAATATATTTGCATATAATTATATTTCCTCTGGTGTTGCAGGTGTTTATGGGCGACGGTAATCGCTTTCCATCAGGCGATACGTTTGCTCGTTTGCCCCTATAACATAAAAAAAAAAAAATTGTTGTTTAGACTAAATAAACTCGTAAATTGTTAATAAGAAATAAGGTTACGTTTTTATTTAACAACTGCATAATAGGGTGCTGCAGACACTATCAGTAATAATGAATTTCTCAACTCATCTTGTTCCAGTTCCAGTATATGAAATGAGGGTAAGACAGGTGCAAAATATTGACATTATTTTAGTTTGATTTTATTTGTCGGTGGTGTGGTATGCACGGCAGCACACGACGCCTTTAGGCGTTCTTGGCGTTCAAAGGTTTAAACTGACAGTGTCTAGACTCTGTGATAAAATAAAACAATAACAATAGAGCGAATTTGTTATTAATTTATGAAAGTCACCATAAAAGAACATACCTATATGATTGTGCCGAACACACGAGAACCGAATTATTTGTCCTAAAATATTCTTCGCGTCTGTTTCTTGCTAAACGTGACCTCCATTTATTATTTATTTATTTATTTTATTTTTCACGTTGTTGAGGTTCGTATGGGAATCTTAAATTTAAAAAAAATAGGTAATTATTTATTGCACTCCTTTATTTATTAATAAAATATAAAACTATAGCGACTCCTTAGGTTTTAGTTCTGTGATGAGGTGCATTTTGTAGGGACAAAGTTAATAATTCTAATCTAAAATCTGCTATGATTTTATATAGGATTCGTTAATGAATCAATAGATCTTAGTTGTTTATTTAACAAATATCAATAAGGCAACATGCAGAACATTTTCTCTGTCTAAAGATATCTCCAATCAACGAGGTAGACGTATACTTTATACGCTGCACCGTGTCTTGTAAAACTGCGTTTTGCAAAAGATTCTTTTACTACCTAGGTTGCTTCCTCTACAATAAGGTAAATAAAATACTAGCAATTGAAGGCAAAAGCAAGTACTTATGTAAAAAAGAGGTGACCACTTGGTTGCTTACCCTAAACTACTAACTTCAATAAATTATTATTATTATCTTTTCCCGAACCTAAAAAAACACTTGCAGGACGGAAATTTTCGACAGATATTGAGGTGCAAGAAGCTGCGACTGAATATTTCAATCACCTTGAAGATTCATTTTTTTACAAGGAATAATGAAGTTGGAAGCAAGGTGGCAAAAGTGTATAGATCGTTTTGGAGAATATGTAGAGAAATAAAATTGATTGATTAATTGATTGATTAAAATTGATCTTTTAAGTAAAAAAGAATATTCCGTCCTTTTATTTTATTTTATAGCTGTTATTTCTGCAATTTTTCACTAAACATTTAGTCATTTTTGAGACCTGTCACGTGTCATGGTCTAAACGAGACTGTTCACCCAAGTAATGCGATTTGTGATTTTGCATTAAGGTAAACGCAGGTATTCCGACCCCCTTAAGGCAATTTCAAAATGAACCATCATTTTTAAGGATGCTGATTGCTCTCAGATTCACGTTTTTATTTTTTTACGTTTGTATTATGTGTAAATTCTATATTTTCTATGTTAAAGGCTACTGAATAAAGGTCTATACTGTATAAAATAATTTATATAACGACGAAGTCGATTGTTGCTAATACCGACTCACAAAAATGCCTGTGAAGCTATTAACGATTTTTATGCAGCTATCACCGATCGTACAAATCTATATACGATCGGTAATAGCTTCTTACTGTTGCTACTACCGACCCCTATGGATCGCTAATACAATTTGTTAGTGCAAACATATAATTTATCAGCGACTCATAGAAAGTAGGTATTTTTTATTAAGTTACACCTTCTGACTTTAAAACAGATTGTAATTAATTAATATAACATGAAATATGAACCCATGCACACATTTTTAAACAAAAAACAATAATTTCTAATGTAACAATTCAAGAATCGACCTTCCAAAAATATGTCATTATTAGTTCAATTAACAACGTGATAAAAAAGAAAGTAGAGAACAATACGTATGTCGCTAATATATTTTTACAAAGAACCGATGTTTTTATTTAAATTGGGCTATTAAAGTACCTGTGTTATTGTCATATAATGACATAATAGAGAAAAAAACAAAACTCTATTCTGAGGCCATTAACGACTTATGGGTCGGTAATAAAATTTGTAAGAGCAAACATATGATGTATTAGCGACTCATAAAAAGTAGGTTTTTATTATCAAGTTACACCTTCTGACTATAAATCAGATCGTAATGAATAAATATAACAAGAAATATGTACCCATGCATACAGTTTTAAACAAAAAACAAAGAAAGTGTCCGGGCACAAAGTAGGTGAGATATACAATAATCTATATACGATCGGTAATATAGCTTCTTACTGTTGCTACTACCGACCCCTATGGATCGCTAATACAATTTTTTAGTGCAAACATATAATTTATCAGCGACTCATAAAAAGTAGGTATTTTTTATTACGTTACACCTTCTGACTTTAAAACAGATTGTAATTAATTAATATAACATGAAATATGAACCCATGCACACAGTTTTAAACAAAAAACAATAATTTCTAATGTCACAATTCAAGAATCGACCTTCTAAAAATATGTCATTATTAGTTCAATTAACAACGTGATAAAAAAGAAAGTAGAGATTAATACGTATGTCGCTAATATATTTTTACAAAGAACCGATGTTTTTATTTAAATTGGGCTATTAAAGTACCTGTGTTATTGTCATATAATGACATAATAGAGAAAAAAACAAAACTCTATTCTGAGGCCATTAACGACTTATGGGTCGGTAATAAAATTTGTAAGTGCAAACATATGATGTAGTAGCGACTCATAAAAAGTAGGTATTTATTATTAAGTTACACCTTCTGACTATAAATCAGATCGTAATGAATAAATATAACAAGAAATATGTACCCATGCATACAGTTTTAAACAAAAAACAAATATTTATAAATGTAACGATGCATGAGTCGACCTTCCAAAAATATGTCAATATTGGTTAAAATAAAAGCGTAATAAAAAAGAAAGTAGACAACAATACGTAGGTCGCTAATACATTTTGACAAAGAACAGATGTTTGAATTTCAATTAGTCTATTGAACTACCTGTGTTATTGTCATATAATAACACAATATAGAAAAAACCGAAACACTATGCTGAGTTCATTAACGACTCATGACTCGGCGATAGCTGCCACAACTAAAACTGATGAAGCTAAGACCGTCCTATTTTATTTTAAGGTTTTATCGTTTCAAATAGCTTTTTTTTCAATAAAATGTGGTATGAAATCCAGAACTGACACTCAACGGAACATATTTAATAACACAACAAAAAGTATAGCACTCACTTATTCGAATAAATCGCTTAAAGTGGAAAAGTCACGTGCTTACCTGATGGATTAAGGCCTAGTACGACGTGAACTGCGCCCACGCTGTCTCCGCACAAACTGGGTTATTTTGTCTCTTTTTTGCACTTTCACACACACTAACGCAAAAGTAAATGATGGTCTAGGAACCAACGTGTGCGTAGCTTCAGCTATCAATAGCTAGAATAGTACAGGAAGCGTAAAAATTGACTTTCAATTTATAGGTCGGTATTACCTGCAGATTTTCGATGGGTCGTTGATACCTGCGTTTACCTTACTTGGAAGGTTTCACCGGATCGTGCCTGAGGACATGCACGTCATCAGGATGGTCGAGTGTAAGGTTTATTACATTCGGCAGAAACAAAAGTAGTTTCATCGTCAATTTTTATGACGTCTGAGAGGTTGGCAACACAAAATGGCGGGAAACGGGCGGTTCTTTCAGGTCTACTTCGTCCACATTCCCAACTCGTCCATATTCCCATTTCGTCCACATTCGCATCTCGTTCACATTCCCAACTCGTTCAAATTCCCACCTCATCCACATATCATTCCCAAATCGTCCCCACTCTCATCTGGTCCACTTTATGGCATAAAAAAAATGTAGCGAGTAATGTTTTGCACCTGTGACGTAGAATAAAAAATATAATAGCAAATATTTCAACGGTGTAATATTTCTGACATCCACGCCGGAAGTTACGGATTTTGTTAAATCATGGCCAAATATGTACCTTTCTTGACTACCCAAGCAACAATTTGGTCGTTTCAGCCTGGAGTTATACGACTTTGTAGTCGAGTAAAAGTAATATTACAGTAACTCAGTAATAACACGTCGTATAGAAGCTGACTATACAGCTTTTAGGCTTATAAAGCAATTCAGTCATCCGTCAGACTCCGTTATGCGATTAAAATGTAACAGAGCTGTAGCGATCATCAAAATACTTCTACACAGCGAATTTGCCACGTAAAGGTTTATTATATGGCACTTGACCGATAAAAAAGCCGTGTAAAAGTTTCTTATAATTTGTAAATTTAAATCACTTCTACTCCACATAAAGTACTATAAACGTTCTGTATGTTAGCCCAGAGTTGGCGTTCCCAATCGATTCTTGCCTTATTACACGAGCAGAAAAAACTTCTCGTGGTCCACCCAGATGAACAGATTAGGTGGTCCACGGGCAGGGAGGGTTATTTTTCTCAAGTATCAAAGCCTATCAATCCAATTTTTGTGACGTTGTTTTGTTCATTTCTTAGAACCTCCTCGACCTCAAACTTAGCGTAGATGTCTTAACCGATTACTGAGGAATCACGATTACAGTAATGTAATCGGGAAATTGATTCCAAAAGTAATTAATAATACGCCTAACTCAGTTTTAGCTATAATCTTAAATAACTACTCATAAACTTTGTAAATTCCAATTTTTTGGGAGTGAAAGCCAAAATCAACTTATTAAAATACATTTATTTTACATTTTCTAAATCAATATCCAACTTATAGTTTTCTTATAAATATAACAAAAACACTTTATTCTACAACAATCCTTTGAATCATTTGAATGACTGTTTTTTATAAGATTCATTATTACTTCTCTACTTAACTGCGCGTATTTTTTATCAAAGCGGATATCTGAGGACCGTCTATTTTTGGAGAATGGACACCATGTGCTTCTCAACATCTTAAGGTCGTAGTACTTACCCTAATTCATCAAAATTTGGCACAGCAAATAAAAAGTTTGGATGCCCTTTACTGGTAAATTTTGTATTTAATCTGCGGTGATATCCCTCCGCCACGTTGTTCGTCCTGTGCATATTACCGGCACAACTTATCTCATTGTGATTTTTCCTATACCAAGTCTCCTGAAAATATCTTCTGAAGTTGTTCCATTCTTGACATTTTGGTGCTGTATCAAGTATACAATGCCAGGCATCCCTCATCAAGTTTGCTCGAAGCAAGACAAAATAACCACATAGACGTGTCATATTTCTTCCTTCGGATGTTAATGTTAACTTGCAGCGTTTAGCCTTTTTCCACACGTTTTTATTGTAGTGCTGGTAACAGCCGGTTATTTGTGCTTGTGGGTAAATAGCTCTTACTGCATTGACTTGCGCAGCTTCATAGTCACATTTAAATTGGCCTATACTGAGACTGAGCTGAGTTTTCATAATGTCAAATAGGCGCATATACGTTGCTTCAGTCTTGTTAGGCAGTAAGGCATAAACAACGGTAACACGTTTACACTTTTTAGATTGGAATAATAGTCCAAATGAACTATATAAAGTTGATAGAAGGGTTTGGGAGCCGCCCTAAATGTGCCATCACCAAAATAGGACCCTTGAAATGTACTTTGTATTACGGCCTTTGCAATAAAAGTACAAAATATGAATATCTTTTCGCTCTCTCTATCTTCAATGATATGCATCCTATCTGCCATACCTCTTGGAAGCGTAACATCTTCCAATCTTGCGAAAATTAACTTTTCAGTACCAAGGGCTTTTTTTTCGCTCTATATAAGGAACTTTTTGCCGAACGAAAAGATGGGATTTCTTCAACGTTAACATTTATTTTTTTATTTTTTCGATGTTGCTTTCAAATACATATATCCTGCACCGAATTTAAATGACATACCTCTCTTCTTTGGCTTCCATTAGCATTTGGCGTACCTTTATTGCAACTTTATTCGATTGGCACGAATGCATATTCTCGCGTATAATCATTTCTCTTTTCCTGTCAATAGTTATAGAGGCGTAGCATTCAGTGCGGTTAGTGCATTTCCACCGAGAACAAATATTGCATTCGTAACTTAACGTATAGGTGTATTTGTCCCGCAGTATAAGTAATTCTCTTCCTCTTTGAGTTTTACTAAATTTTAAGCAAGACATTGTACCGACCTACACTACACCATCTAAAGGCAATCACAATTTGATGACATTGTGTCATTTCATTCAAATTTGAAGAAAGAGAACTTCAATTTTAAGTGGCCAGTACTTGAAAGGTAAATATAAATAAAATAAAATTAAGTAAAGGTATAAAGTAAAGGTAAATAAAATTACTTAGAATGCTATTGTTAATTCATGCCAGGATTTCCCTACCGTATGAACGTTACGAGTTTATTATGAAGAAAAATCTTCTCCCTAGTAAAGAGGACAACTGATGTTGAATTAACATGCTGTACATATATTCACCCCTAAAGAAATTTAATCAAAAAAATTGAATAGAAACCAAATTTCATATGCACCAGATTGCAAAAATGTCGGTAGTTTAATCGAATACACTTGAAACCCTAAATTTCATGATTTCCATTCGCAATTTCATAATGTTTACAGCATCTTGTATGTGGTACAAGTTAAAATCTGATAAATTATCCTCCGCTTCAGCCAATTTTGTTCCGGGCGAAGATGATAAATACAAGCTCGTGTTTCAGGTGATAAATATAAGTTGTGAACCAACCTGGATTGTGTAGCTTAGCAATAGAACACATAATGATGATGATGATTCGCTTCCATGTAGTGGTAGCGAACGGCAAGCATTCCCCTGATAAACCCGAGAGATTGTCTACCAGAAGAAGAAAAATTAGGGAAAAGTAGAAAGTCAATAAAAAAAACAAACGAATTCTATTTGATGATGATCCGGTTCCAAGTAGTATAAGCCAACGGCAAGCAAGTGCACCAAATAACCCCGAGAAATTGACAATAAAATGTAAACAAAAAATACTTCAATCAAAGTCCCGTTGTTTAAAAAAGGAAGTGGAAATATTAGAGCTCCAGAAAAAATTAGATAAATAATCGTTGACACTACAAAATATTGGAGTACCGACTGCAAAACATCTGAAAAGAGTTAAATGATAGTGTGATGGAAAAATAACGCGGCACCATTTTCGCCAGAATCGGTGCTTCTCATTAATTCTCCATTATTACTCACGGAAAGCATACCGATACGTGGAATTATGATCAAATCATACATATTTCAAAAATAAGATTATGAGTTTTTAGTGAAAGTATAGCTAATGTTTTAACTTCTTGCGAAAGTCTGTTAAAGTTAAAAGCATTTAAGCATGTTAATGCTACCGCTAAATTTTTGAAGCTTTTTTGGAGCTCCCATGGATCGACTCGAATGGACTTTGTGACAATGCGCAGATCTCAGCGAGTTCTCAACCGATTTTAGAAATTTTTGTTTTAAAATGCAAAAACTGAAACTGTTCTTTATTAAAAAGTTATGATAAAAAACAACTCAACAAACTCCGCTCCAATCTATGGTGCAAGCTTAGCCGGTGGCTGACTGCATCGACCTAGTAATGACGTCTTTGATATAATGGATTCGAAAACGTGTGGTTTGGTTTCAAGAAAGCCATGTGCCTCCAAAACTACAAAAAATGCTTTGACCGTTTGGAACACTACTGTGAACAAATAATGGATTCATTTGCCGATGTTAAAAACCGGAGAAATCAAATTAAACAAGCCCATATACTTAAAAGTCTGGGTTCCTCATTTGTATTTCAAGCTCAAAAACTTTTTAGCGATTCAGTTCTAAATTCAAATTCGGGTGTGTTCGGGTCTAAGTGTAGCGTCGAAAATTTCTGAAAAAATCAAATGGTTTTTCCGGAATTTATGAAATTTTAGTTTTTTCCCGTTTTTTCGGATTTTTAACGAAAAAAACCAATAAGTCATTACAATTTACATATTTAATTTCATTACAGTTAATCATCACTATCACTATCACCATATATTTCAATTGTTTCGGCTATCATGTCGTCGATGTTGCCCATTTGTAGGTGTAAATTAGACCGAATGTAGATTAATTTGTTTAGCCGTTCTGGCAAATTGATTGCGGTCTTTGGTATGCGTCCTTCCAAATAATGACCAATTTCTTTCTGCGGCGGCAGATGATGGAGGAATGCTCAGTAATCGGTTGCAATTTTTGAAAGCAGTTTTGTAGAGCATAAACCTTTCCACCAATTAAAGGGATTTATGCTCGTGACAGGCTGCCAAATACATCGTTACCCGAGAAACCTTTCGATTGATACTCGGCAAGTTGACCCATAATATCGCTGGTGCGTAACTGCATATTATCTGCTAATTTCGTAATATAGCTACTGCACCATTTTTAGAAACTCTTCATCAAATAGCATTTCGTATGCATTGAAAATAGATTTGTGAAATCTTGGGTCTAACATATATGCAGCAAAATATATGGGTTTTACACAATATTCTTTGTGGTTATTGACGTACATTAAAATATCGTTCTTGCTATTTGCAAATTCGGTGCAATCGTCCGGAAAATCTTAGCTTGAAAGGGTCTAGCCGCAATCCTACCTATATAGTGAAACTGCCCCTGGCCGAAATGTATAGCTTTCTTAGGAGCTTTAATTTGTCTTATTAAAATATATCATTGTACCAAATTTCAAGCCAGGAATCCTCTTGGTTTGGTCAATTTTTTTTATTTATTTTTAGCTAAACCGATAGTTCGATTTCTTTGAAATTTTGATGTGATATGTACCTAATAATAACTCATTTAAAAAAAAAAACCAAGGTCCTAGCTTATAAAGCCTTAAAATTTGATGTTTTTATTTTTAAGATATTTTTTAAAATGCTTATGAGATCGGAACAACCTCAATTTTTTGTAATATGACGTAATATATATTATTGCATAGAATATATTTTTTCTAAAAAAAACCATTCAGGGTAGGTAACAGGGCAAAAATCTCATACTAATGCATACAGAGTTACGAGTATATGCCATTTATGAAAGACACCATACTTTACTGTGCTAATGGAAACAACATTTCAGTAGAAAATTAGTAATTCTTACAAAAATTACTCAATTTACAGATTATAATATAGATATTATTATAATTCAATAAATTAATCTGAACACAGCTATACCAATTCAAAATGCCTTTGAATTCCGTACACCGCGTGTTTGGAATTTGAATTAGGAATACGCGTTCCAATAACGCCGTGTTTTATTTTTAATTTATGGACTTTACCTATGCGATGCTTGTACTGATGGTGCGTAAATATTAAAAGTAAAAACTGTCGGGAACCGTAAAAGTTCTTCACCCATTAACCCCTCGTATGCTTAGACACGTATCCGTGTCAGTTCATGAACTGCCTAAGCACGTTCTAAAATTTGAAGCGGGCTGCATACAATGACGTAAATCAGCCGCACCCGAGTGTCAAATTCTGAATTGGTTGCCGCATACGAGGGGTTAATTACAAGTATACGTGATGGATAAGAAAATGATTGCGATACGTCAAGTATTCAGAAAACGTATATAGTTAATATTTGAATGCATATAATGTAATTGAAGACCAACTTAAACAATATATACAAAATTATATTGAAAATCAGCATCTGCAGCCCCTAACAGAAATCGTAAGTTTTTTTATCACAAACGTTATGTACTTAATAAGTAAACGTAAGTAAACATAAGTAAACGTTATGTACTTAATTGAAATATAAGTACTACTTATATTTGAATTAAATACTCGAAAATACGCAGGAAATTAAGTTATTTTAATGTTGTTTTGTTGGTGGAAACGGTTAAAGTTGATATATTTGAGCAAATTAAATTACCAGCAAGGATTCTAGTTTCACTATACCGTGACGCATTGCCCTTTGTATACATGTCGCTATCAGAAGAAAGAATTTCAATTCGTGAAAGATGCCCGCACTTTGGATTAGTTATTACAAATATGCAGGAAATGATACAGTAATCCTAAATTATTTATATTGCCCTCATTGTGCAGGCAATTTGTATATTAACAATGATATTTAAATCAATTATCTCGATCTCACTACTTGAATTGGTATGTTCTTTAAGGTCATAGGTAATTATTAAATGGTTCAATGTTTGTAATATTTAGAATTTATTAATTTAATTTAATTGTAAGAATAGAATATTTTCAAAATGGTGTTGGATTTAGGTCTCGTTAAATATTACCTAGACTGACCATACCCTAATGCACCTACTTATCTATAATTATACTGAGTCTCAGATACTGTAATCGGTCGATACAACTTTCATTAATAGATGTGATATCATTAAAATGTCATCAAACTGTGTGCGTAGTAAACGTTATTGTGATAGTTGCAAAATACGGTTTGATAAAACGACGGGTAGCAAGAAAATACTAGTGTCATATCAGGATGTAGACTTCTTTTCAACTTCCCTGGGTAAAGATTTTGAGTTAGATAATATAACATGTCCTACTTGCCGTGCAAAAGCTTACCGTAAGAAAGTTGTGAATTCAAATGATCGTTTAACGACCGCATCAAGCAGCGGAGATGAAGAGATTGCATTCAGAATTGTTTTTGAAATAGAAACGGAGCCTGAAAGTATTGAGTTACCATTAAATCGAACATTATCTACTCATCGTTATTGCTTTATATGCTCCAAGACTAGTGCTTTACAAACAGTGCCTAAAAATGCTAGATATCAAGTTTACGCTAAAAAAAACATATACATACCAGATGGAAATAGATGTTGTGTGTCATTTAATTAATGACCACTTTTATGAAGATGTTTTAGACCAGATCGCAGTTTATTCGACTACAGGTACAATCAAGGTAACTGAAATAACAGAGGTATTTGAAAGTTTGGCGATTCAAAAGCCATTTACGTTTCTTGAGAAAATCGTCACTAAAAGCATATCCGACAGCCATCTCGCTGTTATGACGGGATTTTCCTGGATAAATGTTAATATTATACAAACTGAATTAGTCTCTCATCAAAGTTATGCCGACCCTAGTGACATGCTACAAGCTGTCGTCGTATTTTTAATAAAACTTCGAACCGGTGGTAGCAATAAATTGATTTCTTCAATGCTAGAACTTTCAAGAGAGCAAATCATTTCAGAATACGTGGCAAATATTGTTACATCTTTTGAAAGGTATATACTACCATATCAGTTTGGCCTTCATGCATTTAGTAGAGACTGGCTTACAGAAAACCACACTTCCGCAATTGCCTCTAAGCTTTTTGATGCCATAAACTGCTTGATACTCATTTGCGATGGTACGTACGCCTATCGTCAAAAAAGTAACAATAATGAGTATCAACGTAAATCATATTCTGGACAAAAAAAAACTTACTTATGTGAGCCTTTTACGATTTGCACAACTGACGGATTTATTATTGACATGCTGGGACCCTACTATGCTAATGAAAATGACGCAAGTATCATGGTTAAAGTTATCGACAGTTTATCCAACCTCATACAACCAGGCGACATATTTGTTTTGGACCGAGGCTTTCGAGACGTAGTACCTCTTCTTGAATCAAAAGGCTATCGAGTTATGATGCCTTCTCTGAAAGGCCAACGAAAACAATTAACAACTCAAGAAGGTAACCACGCGCGGTATGTTACTAAAGTTCAGTGGGTTGTTGAGGCAGTACACGGGGCATTAAAATTGAGATTCAAACTCTTAGATCAAACACTGGATAACAAGTTGCTTCCTAAAATCAAGAGTTTTCATCGCATCGCATCATATCTCATAAATCGTTTTGGTAAAAATCTAAACTCTGATAACAACATGTCCAGCGAGATTTTAGAAGCAATGAGCTTGAAAAATAGCGATGAAGAAAATATTTTAGCGGAAATCGTAGAAGACAAGGGTTGGCTGCGGAAAAAACTCCCGTTTCAGATCTTTTCTGCGAAAAACTGTATTTCTGATTTCCGTCAACTCACAGAGTATGAATTGAAGCTATTATTTACAGGAAGTTACCAATTCGGTCAGGCTATTTCGTATTTAGCCGAGGTTCTAGACGAAGATGGAAACATGAATATGGCCTAGGTACGTCAAGGATAATACAAATATCCTTAAAATACAAATACACTCTCGACAAACGTCTAAGAAGATATATAGATGCTTTAGTTATAAAGTATGATGGCGAAAAAAACGAAATACATGCAATCATTCATTATTGTTGTGACTGTGCAAATGGGTTAAGAACATTAGGTTGTTGTTCCCATGTAGCGGCAGTCATATATTACTTGTCGTTTGGCAGATTTTTATCCAGAATACCGCGTCCTAGCCATAAACTCTGTACATTGTTCAAAGACGAAGGTATTAATGTAACTATGCATACCGATAGTGACGAGGATGAGTAATTATAATTAATTTATTAAGTCAGAGTCTTATCATAGTCAACTTCTGTTTAGGTCTAAAGTGTAAAATTTTAATAAAATATTGACCCCCTAAGCCAGTGGTTCTTAACCAGTGGTCCGCGGACCACATGTTCCCTCATCACTAAAAGGTTAAGAACCACTGCCCTAAGCGGTCGTCAACTATTTTTTCTCCAACTTGCTTGGAAATGTTCCCATTAATGTAGTAAAACTGGACCGCGAAATCGTTCGTTATATTTAGAAGGCGTTAATGAAAATTAAAAAATATATATATTATTGGCCTTAGCCGGGAAATCAATATTATTTAAATAAGACGATTAAGTAAAAAACACACCTTCCATTTATAACGTCTCATACAAATGAGGGTAATCTTAATTTGGCCGGTTACTGCAATACAGCCAATTGTCCACTAAATTTAAAAAATAAAAACTATTATAAACTTTTTAATTGTTCTCTGATTTTGTTCTTGCACTGAACATTTTTTTGCTCTGCTACTGTCAATGTATTTGAAATGACGACAAATTTCGAATAACGGACAAACGATTTAAATAATAATCTTATATGCGGTTAATTTATTTTCATGATTCTTAGTTATTTATTAGAGATTTCTCACGAAAGTTCTAATTTTAATAATTTATGATGATATTTAATGAGTGAGTTGAAAATTAATAAGTGTACCAAACGTAAACAAATAAAAAATAAAACAGAAATGATTGTGTCCAAATAAATATAAAAGTTATTTTGAACTTATGATCTTCTCCGAATGATAAATATGGTATGGTTTCTAAAAAAAACAGTGTGTTACAAGTTGTTAATTTAACTAAAATTTATAATTGCCTATGTGCATATTTTTTGTTATTGTGTTTTCATATATATTTAATATTTATTCATATATTTTGTTTTAAATCAAACATATGATTCGGACCCGAAATTTTATTCCTATTCCTTAAAAAAATAAGTACCAAATGAACTTGATGGTACTGATATATTAAATTAAAATGTAGATTGGTGATTATTTCCAAGCATATTTGGAGAAAAGCACTATACAAGCCTCGGCGGGAATGTCAGTTCGCAGATTCGTATTATTGAAGGACTCGGCTACGCCTCGTCCTTCAAAATCATACTCATCCACAAACTGACTTTTCCCGGCCTCGGCAGTAATATACTATTTAGCCACCTTGACTACGAGTATATTAATGCTACCCAATCTTGAATGAAGGATTTCCCCTATATGCATTAGTATGAGATTTTAGCCCTGTTTCCCTAAATGGATTTTTTTAGAAAAAATATATTTTGTGCAATAATATATATTACGTTATACACGACGATTCTTAATGGGTAATCAGGAGTGGAAAAATATTAATATTCAGCTAAAATTAAACTTAATAGGCGGGGTCTTACGCATTGACCACACTGTTTAATTAATTAAAAGTTGAAACATGATTAAAACTAACAACCACTAGATACATGGTCATCTTACATAAATTATTGAAGTACGATACCTACGAGTACGTCAAGTGCCATCGCTTTGGCGGAAAATTTAACAAAAATTTCTACGACTTTATTTATGTAATGACAATGACAATGACGAGTTATTACTTGTCAATTGTCATTGCCATTAAATTATTAAAGAGGTTGCAAGCATACAGATACAGATTAGTAGGGTGACAAGGAATTTAAGACAAAATTGGTTTCAAAATAAAAATTATCATAGAAAAATAAAAGTTTGTTTTCGTGTAATTAAGACTTCAACGTGACCGCCATCAATTACCGAGTTAGAAAATATGGTACCTGATCACCGATTAAAAATCAGCGTGTATAAAAAAAAATAGAGGTTGTCCCTAACTCATAAGTATTTTTAAAAAAATCTTAAAATTAAAAACATCCATTTGTAAGGCTTTATAAATAAGCTAGAACCTTGTTTTTTTTTTGAAAATGAGTTATTACCTATTAGGTACATATTACATCCAAATTTCAAAGAAATCGAATATCGGTTTAGCTAAAAATAAATAATAACTTCTTTTAATTTTTTTAAATTATTGTCCAAACCAAGAGGATTCCAGGCTTGAAATTTGGTAAAATGATATCTTTTAATAAGACAAATAAAAGCTCCTAAGAAAGCTATACATTTCAGCCAGGGGCAGTTTCACTATAGGATTGCGGCTAGACCCTTTGCTTCTCTATGGTGAAAAATGCAGCTGGAACTTCTGATAAAACTGCTTTGTCAGACTCTATATTACTGATCGCTATGAATATTGGCAACAAAATTGCTTTTGTGACCTTTAATGTGACCACAAGGAATCTGATAAAACCAATTGTTTAATTTTGCGATAGAGATGAGAAATGTTGTTTCTTGTTTTAAATTCCGACGTTTTAATTTCCAGGATGTGAAAGAAATGGGGAATGGGATAAAGATTTAAATTTCTACTCCAATTTGGTATTGTCTAACGAAGAAGTAATACTTTTTATTTATTAACTGCATCATTATTTAATATGATGTTTAAAAACTATCAGCAGACATAGGCTTCCCGACCCGTGGTTCACCTGACATGTTCACCTGGGTGAACTAGTCAGGTGGCCCGCGGCAAAGAGCATATAATCACTACGTTTTAAGAGTCGGCACTTTCATACAAGCCGCTTATCGGAATTATGAAAGCCTTTTGTACCAACCTAACAACTTAAAACAGTAGTACCAACATAGTAAAATCCAATTCTACTACGAGTATGTTGGTACCAATGTTGTTAGGGCTTGACAAATACGAATCATACTTTTCTATCGATATCGATAAATATTCGATATTCGTAGTTGCGTAGGTTTGCAAGCAAGATTTTTTTGTAATGCAAAAAACGACCAACATGATTAATTGATTAAAATACAAGTCACTTTGACAAATAAATATGCTGGTCGCTTCCTGCATGACTTTGGTCAATTTTAGTGTTGGTTTTACGAAAATAAATATAAGTACGCCTTAAAAATTGTTTATTTATTTGACATAACCTAGGTATATGAACAGTTTATCATTGGTTTTTGTTTTCAAGCAACATATTACCTAGGACCTGTAAAAGAAACGCTTTATAAGATTTTCACATTTTCATTTAACTTTCTAATCGGTAAATACGCCAAGTCCTCATTGCCTGTTAACTTCACGCATAAACGGCACCTAAAAATAAAACATCAAATGTTATCGATAATTTGTTCACACCACTATGTTATTGCTTGCTTAAAGTATGATTAGATATTTGAGAAAATACACCATTTTACGTATTTACCTGATATCTACTACAATCTGAGTAAAACAGCTAACAAATACGATATTATATATAAAGTAAATTGGCACTGAAATACGCCAAGTTTTACCTGATCGGGTCAAGCGGAAATCTTGCTAAAATATGCCAGAATTTTTTTCTGACACTCCCAATGCCACGAACTTCACACTTTCTTGTATATTTCCCTGGCATTATTCTTATAAAACACTGACACACTACTATAACATAATAATAATTTTGTTACAACAAACCAAACAACAAGAAAATTTTATTCCGCCATAGATTTTTACAACTTGCGTCAAATTGAGGGTTGTATGACATTTGTTATTGCGTCTTAATCAAATAGACGTTATGAGACTTGTTACGCGAAGGAATCGGTTGTCATTTTAATTTAGTAGAATTATTTTTATATTTCAATGTTGGCGCTAAAGGCTTTCATAATTCAGTTTTGTATGGAGTGTCGCTGGACTGGCCCGCGGGATTCTTGACTTATCTTGTGCAATGGAAGGTAACTTAGATAGCGTTGAAAATTTCCGGATAAAATCTCGTTTCTTTCCAAACGGCTCTTTTTTTTCGGATTTTTGCGTAAAAAACCATGAAATTTTCCGCTTCAATTTTTCCGAAAAAAACGAAATAAAAACGATTTCAACAGGTTTCAATCGGTTATTTTTCTTAATACTGGTGGGCACAGGCCATTTAACCCTGTAGACCCTCCTGTAGACGCTTCATAAAACTTTCTCTAGTATCTCATTTTGCCAAATTGGCGGGGTGAGGAGGGCAACAAGTGCACTGTGATTGGCTAGTTCAAGGTCAGCGAGCAATGACGCATGCGGTGTAACATGCGCGCCATTTTTGATAGTGATGGGACACACTCGAAAAAGAAACTGCTGAATGTAAGTAGATATTTTTTTAATTGGAATCAATAATAATACGAGAATGGTTTAAAATGAGTTTCAATTAAAAATATTAAATGTAAATCTACGCATATTATTAGAAAAAACAATAAATATGAAACCAGACTTTATTGCTTTAACGATGATGTGACTTGAACCGCTTGAGTTTCAATCTATAAATCTAAATGGATACTGTATCGCAGCTGAAACTTCCCGCCATATAAGTAAGGGTGGTGGTACACTTTTCTTTATTAAAATATTGAAATCTGATTCAACATTGCACACTCTCGATGCAGATGTATGTTGATAATATAGAAAAAGAATGAGAAATGTGTGGTTTAAGCGTAAATATAGGTCAATTAAAACTCCATGTTATTGTTCTTTACAGATGTCCCCAGTCAAGTGTAAAATCATTGCTCCATACTATCACAAAATTTAATTTTAGATTTAAGCACCATTAAAAACACGAACGTCGTAATATGTGGCGACTTTAATATTGATTTTTCAGACCAAAAGGTGTCGATACTAAGGAACTGTTACAAATATTTCGCGAAGCATAAAATCAAGCCAACAACGGACTACAACAAAAACAGCTTCAACAATAGATAACTTTGTTATTGAAATCCAGGACATTTCAAAGGCTTTGGTAGACCTAACTCATTTTCTTACCATGATGCCCAAATAATATACTTAAATAACAATACAGCTATAAATAACTTCAATGCCGTACAAAATGCTCACAAATGGAGGTTTACAAAAAATGAAAATATATGCTTTACAAATGCACTCGAATTGCTATAGATTGCTGGGATATTCTTAATAGTTTGAACATCAAAGTACAGCTTTTGACTTTTTATGACATTTTAAATAAACTTTCTAATGGGTATTCTATAAGAACTACGCGTATTATAGCTAATAAAAAAATGGCTAGCTAGGGGTGTCAGAAAAAGTTACAGAACTAAAAAAAAATTTATATTAAATGAAGAAATAAATATGATGGAAAATTAAATACGTATATTAAACTATACCAGGAGTTTTTAAGAAAGTGCTTGCAACTGCTAAAAGTTTCTACTTGAAAAAAACTAAAGCGATAGCAAACTGTAAATTCTGGCAACTGGTTAAAGACACCACTGGCAACACTTCTGTAAATTCGAAAATAAAACATGATGACGATATAATAAGTACCTAATGCCAAAACATTTTTAATTATTACTTCCTTAAGCCTGGCAATGTATTCAGCACCAGTGACAAACGGAACGATTTTGACAAATTTTCTTGAAAAGAAGAAATCTGATAACACAAAATCAACGTTTATAAAAGCTATAACGGAGTGGGTAATTATAAAAATAATAAAAATAAAACAAATTCATACGGTCTTGATGGTATGCCGGCTGCAATATTGAAATTTTACGTATACCACTGTGCAACATTTTCAACGAGCATATTAAAGCTGGGGTGTACTCCTGATGTACTTAAGGATGCTAAAAAAAATCCCATATTTGAAAAAAGGCAGTCCTTCGGTAAATACCTTAATGACCAGGCAGCGAAACTTTGGTGCCGATGACAGACGTATGACGTAGCGGTGCATACAGAGTGTTTATATCTAGATAATAGATAGTCAATAACCACTAACAACGTATTGGCCTCTTTAGTTCACGGATATTTTATTGACACTTGAGACGGCAAGTACTTATAAAAACATAATTACTTAACTGTCTTTGTCATTTTCATCAGAAAATGATCAACGACAATATTGTACATCGTTTTAGCATTTTTCGTTAGTGAATTGAAGAAATGTAAATTAATAAGGTACAACATTTATAATTAACATATATTATAGGTATCGCTTGACCGTAGTCACCATGTAGTCTATGCAGCCGTATTTGCAAAAAATGTTTTGCTCCTGCTGTCAGCAAAATTTAACTGCTAAACCAAGTAATATAGAAAAACATTTAAAAACGAAAAAGCACATTGAAAAAGAAGGATCAAAAATGACACAACAAGACTTTAATATGGATTTAACAAATTTCATGATAGCTTCAAACATACCTTGGAAACAATTGCAAAATAAAAAAAATTTCTGAATTTCTTCAAAAATGCATATAAATTATGCAAATTCTGTGAGTATAGCGTCAGAAGCAAATTTAAGACAAAACTATTTGCCAAAAACATTTCAAAGGTTTACGCTTCCATACGACAAGATATAGGTAACTCCTCTATTTATGTAAGTGTGGATGAGACGCAAGATAGATTACAGCAAAACGTTGCGAATGTAATCGTGGGAGCTCTAAGGAAAGGTAACGCGAGCAGGCCGCATAATTATTATCGCTTGTCAAGTTCTGGACAGAACTAATAACGTCACAATTAATGATTTAGTTGTTAACTCGCTGAACAAACTATTCGAAAGTGCCAATTATCATGACAGAGTGGCCTTATTCCTCACTGATGGAGCTGCGTATATGCTAAAAGCAGGCCGCATACTAAACGGCATTTTTCCTAATATGACCCATGTAACGTGTGTTGCCCACGGATTTAACCGTGTAGCCGAGACAATTCGAGGTTCATACGATGATGTTAACGAATTAATATCAAGTATAAAATCGGTATTCTTAAAGTCACTCCCAAGAGTGAGAGTATTAAAACAGCTTTATCCAGACATGCCATTACCACCAAGACCCATTATAACGAGATAGAACACGTGGATTCAGGCCTGCTTATACTACAGGACATACCTTTCTGAAATCACAAATGTTATTAATGCACTAAATGAACGAAATGCAGCCAAAGTAACAAGAGCAAAATTAGCTCTTCGCAAACCTAATGTGAGCGAAAACATATGTTTCATAGCAGAAAACTGTAACATATTGGTTGATTCTACTAAGCAAATACAAAGCTCGAAACTGACATTCAGTGAGTCATTGCGTGTGATTAAAACTGTCACGGCAAAATTATCTAAGGTTAGGTTACATTCCAAAATAAAAAATATATATCGGAAACATAAAACAATATTACAGAAAAACAAAGGACTACAAATCATGAAAAATATGGCTGACTTAAACGATCAAAAAGAAATTTGTCTCCATGAATTCTCAGAAAGAATGATAGTACGAGAGCCCACGACCAAAACCATGTCTCATAGCAATACGGCAAAAACCCTATAAAATCGTTAGATTGTATGATTCTGAACCCGACTAGGTGTGTAGTAACGGTCGAAAGTGTAGCAACTGCGTGGGAGGCCATTTCTGCTGTGTCAAAAAAAAAAGACAGTCGGTATTATAGCAATACGTCTGATAGTGAAAATGTACATAGATTTTATAATTGTATTACGAAAAAGTTTGATTTCAGACATTTTGCGCGTAGCATATAGCCTGAGCGCATTTTTGAAAATGTCAACAAATTTAGCCGACCTGTATCATAGCAATACGGATAATTTTTTTTTTCAACTTTTCGTATTGCTGCCATGATTACCAAAAACCTGTTTTCAGATACTTTAAGTGTAGCATATACTCCCAAAAACGAAAATAACGTTTCGGAGTCGCCTGGCCGACGCCTCTGTTAAATGTTTTTTTAAATTTACAGCCTTCATAGATATTCAAGAATCTCCCTTGTCTATTATATGTACTTTGACAGATGACAGATGTCATTACTTATTTCTTTTGTAAAAGTTACTCAAGTGTGCTTTAAATAAAACCAAAACTATCAAATCAATCAGAATTCCGAATCCGACAGCGATTGAATACGAGAATATTTTGTAACTTTGAATAAACCGTTTTTTTTCAACTTCATCCCAGTTTCCTTTTGTGCGATTTATTTCAGTCCTTGAACTTCAATGTTACGGTTTCGGGTAAATTCTTTGTTAATTATCATCTAATAAATTCAGGGTCGCAACGTATTCATTGGTTTGTAACAGAAAATTCAAGATGCCTCAATACGATTTTTAAATGATATCTGAGTATCGAAAAGTTGTCTGATAGAGAAGGTGCTACACTTAATTTGTCTGATATAAATTTTTTGCACATGTGGACAACTTATTTTATCATGTCCAACAATTTTCAGACATATTGCTATGATACCGGTCGGTAAAATTTGTTAACATTTTCAAAACGGTCTCAAAATTTAATGCGTTCACATTTCCGTCTGAAAATTGTTTTGTTCGCATCAAATAACCAAAATTTACAAATAAAAAAGATTTTCAGACGTATTGCTATGAGACATTTTTTTTGTCTCATTTTTAATTTTTTTAAGTGATTTTACGGGTTTGCGCTACACCACTAACGTCTGAAAAATATGTTTCCGGTATCTCAGAACTATCATTCAACTACAGTCTGCAAATCAGACATATTGCTATGATGCAGTTCGGTAAAATTCTTTGACAATTTTGAAAATTCGGTCAGATCAAACGCTACGCGGAAAATGTCTGATATTGGTATTTTCGAGTTCAGGATAATCGTATCTATCGATTTGATGCGGTTTTGGCCGTATTGCTATGAGACAAAAATTTTGGTCGTGGGCTCTCGTACTATGAACTAGTGGCGTTTTTTCAAATATGCTCCTATTACTTCAGTAGAAGTGGAATAGTACATTACATCAGAGGCCGGGAAAATGAGGATTTCCGGCCAAGTAGGTATATACGGCCGAGCGAGCGTGCGAGCGAGGCCGGATAGTGATACGAGGCCGGGAATCCGTTTTCACGACGAGGCATGTATAGTGCTTTTCTCAAACATACAATGAAATAAAAAAATATACTTCAAAGAATAACACTTAATATTGTTTGTCCGATATTTTCCGAATTGGACCGAATTTTAAAAATCCGATTTCAGATTCTGACTCAGGAGCCCCAAAAACCCCCGGATACCGAATTTCAGCCTCCTAGGACCAATTTGAAATTTTCTCCATACAAATCGTTTTTTTTTTCGATATTTTCCGAATTTGACCGAATTTTAGGACAAGATTTCAGGTTCATATTTTTGAGCCCCGAGAGCCCCCCGATACCGAATTTGACCGAATTTAAAAAATCCGATTTCAGATTCTGACTCAGGAGCCCCAAAAACCCCCGGATACCGAATTTCAGCCTCCTAGGACCAATTTGAAATTTTCTCCATACAAATAGTTTTTTTTCGACATTTTCCGAATTTGACCGAATTTTCGGACAAGATTTCAGATTCATATTTTTGAGCCCCGAGAGCCCCGGAATCCGAATTTGACCGAATTTTAAAAATCCGATTTCAGATTCTGACTCAGGAGCCCCAAAATCCCCCGGATACCGAATTTCAGCCTCCTAGAACCAATTTGAAATTTTCTCCATACAAATCGTTTTTTTTTTCGATATTTTCCGAATTTGACCGAATTTTCGGACAAGATTTCAGATTCATATTTTTGAGCCCCGAGAGCCCCCCGATACCGACTTTGACCGAATTTTAAAAATCCGATTTCAGATTCTGACTCAGGAGCCCCAAAAACCCCCGGATACCGAATTTCAGCCTCCTAGGACCAATTTGAAATTTTCTCCATACAAATCGTTTTTTTTTTTCGATATTTTCCGAATTTGACCCAATTTTCGGACAAGATTTCAGATTCATATTTTTAAGCCCCGAGAGCCCCCCGATACCGAGTCTTAGCCGCCTAGCACCAATTTGAAATTTTGAAAAAAAAAAGTCGCCATCTTGAATTTTTTTTTCCACAAGTGTCTAACAACCAACCTTTAAAAACAAAACCTGCTTTTTGTCAAACCAGCCAGCTGTGTGAATGACCTTGTTGTTGAAACCAAAAAAAAGTTACTTTGCAGGCCTAGGCCTGAAAAGCAGTATGAAATCCCTTTACAGTCCTCTCGAGTTGTTGCGCCCAAAAACCGATACTTCCGAGCCTATTATAAGGAACGCAAAGACAATATTTCATTGCATGTTTGAGAAAAGATCATTTTCAATTTTGAAGTGGTTTTTACTAGCACGCGGTGCAAATATTGATTATCAATATCGAATTGAAATATAATCAATGAAGATTACCTTTATAAACCTTTTTCTACCTAAATCTTTAGCCTATGTCAATGGCAGTTATTAACAGAAGAAAAACATTAGTCTGGTTTATAAATGTAAATTAAAAGCAATAAATCATTGTCACTGATTGTTCAGGATGGGTAAAAATCAGTCGGTTCCGAAATCATTACGTGACATTGCAATGGAGGAATGGAGAGTATTGCCAAAATATTAAACCGAAATCTTCTTCAGTACTTAGATAAGAAGGATGAATACGATTTTGCTGATAAAGTAATAAGTAATTATTAAAATATAGACATATCATATAAATACATTGTTGTATCATTCTGACAATTTAATGAATGACATTTATTGTTTTAGATGCTAAATTTTCATGGATGGATTTGGGATTTCAACTTGCCGAAAGTATTACACAAAGACCTATTTTTAATGTCTTTACCATCTAAAGAAATCGATTTGGATGAAAAAGGGTTGACTTTCACTAGTATTTTCTCCAAGTGCGGGTATAAGGATTATGAACAGAACAGCGACAATTTGTATAACTGGCGGGAGATTCGAGATTTATATTGTCCTGAATGTACGTGTCAAATGTATATAAGTATGTAAATAAAGAAGAAATTTGTGTTTGAATTTAAGATTGGTTTGTTGTTTTTCGTTTTCTTGAGAACTTTTTTAGGGTTCCGTACCCAAAGGGTAAAAACGGGACCCTATTACTGAGACTTCGCTGTCCGTCCGTCCGTCCGTCCGTCCGTCCGTCCGTCCGTCCGTCTGTCACCAGGCTGTATCTCAATAACGGTGATAGCTAGACAGTTGAAATTTTCACAGATGATGTATTTCTATTGCCGCTATAACAACAAATACTAAAAATAAAATAAAATAAATATTTAAGGGGGGCTCCCATACAACAAACTTGTTATAGATTATATATATGTATAGGTACGGAACCCTTCATGCGCGAGTCGGGCTCGCACTTGCCCAATTTTTTTTTTTTCAAATACATTGCCCAGAAAAATGTTGTATTTAGATAAATAAATATATAAAAAAATAAATAGCCTTTCTTGTCACTATTTTTTTTGCTAACGACATATTGATATATATCGGCACCGCAGATTCAACGCTAACGACTGATATACGCATCGAATCATGCGAGCCGAAAGCGTCCTGAATTTGTTTGTGTAAGGTTGAATATAAAGTTTGACATTGCTATTAACTCGGCGTGCTAGTGACAACTGTTGCATCTGTCAAAGCGTGGTAAAGGTATATGTAGTGTATAATTTTAAACACACCCTATATGCCAATTTATTTGCGTCATAGTGATGTCATCGGCACCAAAGCTTCGCTGCCTGTTAATGACAATTCATATCTTTCTAATAAACAATACGGTTTCTGTAGAAATAAAAACATCTGATATAACTGGACTTTGTATCTGAAACTCTTAACAACATAAATCAAGGTATGAAATGTTCAGGCATCTTCAGTGACTTAATTAAAGCGTTCGATTGGGATGATTTTGGTTGCTCAATTTCTATTACTTTGGTTCTTGAATGTCGATCTACAATTAAATTTAAAGTGGCATAATCATAAACACAACATTTCCAAGAAATCAGCAAGTGCATGTTACTCCTTAAAGACATTATTATAGGTAAGTAATAACTCTAGTACTAACTCTTAAGCCAGTGTATTTTACATATGCCGAAAGTATAATTGGCTACGGGATGGGATAGGAGGCCTGAGAAAGCAGTAATGATGAGAATAATGTTTTATATTTTCAAAAGAAATGTAGAAGGTTGATAGAGGGATACTTTCCAGATACTCATAGGCTTTTTCTAAAAAAAACTATTTTATTCATAAAAAATCGCATTTTCACATCACCCGCTCAAACATGGCGATTTTGCTGTCAGATAACAGTGAACAAAATGGGATTTTGTTTCGAGCGTGAGTAGAAAGTAGCTTTTTAATTTTTTCAATATCTGACCACGAATTGTCATTCTTCAGCCAAAGTTTAATTACAAAATTCTAATCATTTGAATCTTGATGCACTCTGTTTCTTTCATATGAATATAAAAGAGAGGGATAGAAACTTATCAATTTGAAATTCAATTTTCGAATCCGACCTCGATTGAGAACAGTTGTTCGGATACGCGTTATACCAAAAAAAAACATTAAAAACACCCGAAAACCTTTTAATTGAAACGTATTTTTTTTTTCTGTATTATATTTATATTTAACGAACGAATATTAAAATTATTGTGCCTTTTATATAAAAAAATAGATCATTGCTCAAATAAAATAAGATTTTTCAACATTACTTATTGTAAATATAGTAATTATTTATAAAATATCGAGTTCATATTGTAATTGTTATTTTCTTTTGCATTTATTTTGTTTGGTGTTTTACGAGTAAAAATATTAATCAATTTATAAACAGAATCTCGTAATATAATATACTGCGAAATCTTCCAATTTAATCAAATAATGACAATAACCGTGTTGGTTGGTTGATTATAATTTCAATTAAATTATATTGTTATTCCTTGTTAGGCAGCACTTATCTATTTTCTGATTAATAATATTATTGAAATCAGCAACAAAGACTATAAACATACGTTGGAAGAAAAAGCACAAAATGTCGAATATGTTCTCGCTGTTGAGGTGAAAAGTTGTGTGTGCTACACGAGAGCAAAGTTTTCTGCATCTCGGGCTGTTGAGTCCCTCGCTACACTCAGGATTCTAACATAGAATCCTTCGCTTGCTCGGGACTCAAAATCAGCACTCGTAACAAAAAACAACTTTGCTCTCTTGTTGCACAAATAACTATTACACTGTAATCTCGCTGTACATTTGTCATTACAAATCCAACAAGCAAACAAAAAATGGGGATTTTTTCGGCAGATTAATGAAGTTTTCATCAAAATCCGTTCAGCCGTTTTCACGTGATGCGCGGTCAAATAAACAGACAAACAGATAAACAAAACAACCGGATAAAAAGATAAACAGATAAAAATTCTAAAAACTATTGGAACGTGTTCTGTTATCGATTCTACGAGTAAGTATCCCCCGCCTACTTTCTTTCGAATATGTTCCATGTACAGACTTTCGAGACACTTCAGCTTTATTATATGTATAGATGTATAGTATTTATCCAGGATATTAAGTAGTCCTTCTCAAAGATTACAACTACACTTTCAGCAGTTTAGACATTTATGGTTTCATAATTGTACATTTATATACTTAACATACATTTCGATTATTCAATAATAAAAAAAGTTTATCTTCTATAAAAAGTTCAATATTGTTTAACGGGTATCGGTTACGTACCTACGTAAGTAATTAATCAGTCACATCACTACTAAAAGTAAAAACACTGCAAATGTTAGACAAAGACGGAATTACAAAAATTAGCAAGCGAAAGTAAGAGACAGTTGACAGTTGACAGAAGCCATCAACGCGTCGCTAGGTTATCAACCTACATTTATAACATTACAATCTTTGTAAAATAGTAAAATAGGTATAGCTTATTTGTAAAATAAAATCCCACAGTTTTGAAGACTAGATGTTTTGCTGCATTTTCCATACAATAAGGCATATTTTGAACACTATAAGCCAAGTAAGCAGTGGAAATATTGCATGTTACTTCGTCAACAGTCGACCGCGAACTAAGAGAGCGTTTGGGGGCGTGGTGAGCCCTTCGTGTTTTTTTTGAGCTTAAGCTTGGCTCACCCGGGCGTCCTTATAAGCGGGGTCTATAGGTTAAGTGGTCTGTACTGGTGGGTAAGTGAATGATTATAGACTTTTTTGCCATTGAAATCGGTGTCAGATCAGTTCAGTTATCACAGTTGTGTCATGTCATTACGCTTATCAGTCGGATTAATTTCTAATTAATACGGCACTTAGATTGTTATAGCACTTACCTAGTACTCATATTGAAAAACAGTTGTTACTGGGCTTCAAACTGCGTAATAATTCCGCGTGCAAAGAGCGGTGTTTGCAGACATTGGGTAACAACCGAGGTAAATAACAAAAAAATTCAAATGTATATTTTGCTCTAAAGAGTACACGTAAAGATGCTACACGGCTAACAGTGCATATAATCACCTGTGTAAATTGCCCTTATGACATCAAAACTTCGTTTAAAAAGAGCCAGTCACGTACGAAAAGTTCGCCTTACCTTGCACCAATTGCATCTACTCGTATTGGGGAAGATTTGCGACGGCAGGAAGGTAACAACGATGACTATACAATTGAGTCGCATACGCATTCAACTTCACAACTATCACAAGAGTCATAAGAATCAGAAAAATGTGCTAGTATTGATGATCCCAACTTACATCAGCAAATTGATGCAGCTATGGCCCGCGGTGCATATGGTACAGGAATGCCCCTTTTCAGTTTTGAAAATAAATACTGGCAAAATGCCTTAAAAATATTAAAAATTGACTACAAGCCACCAACAAAATATGCAATGAGTAATGCTTTAGTAGACGCAGAGTACTACCGAATCAAAACTGAAATGGACGAAAAAATAAAACAGGCATCAACACTGGGCTTACTTACTGATGGATGGTCAAACGTTCGAGGCAGAGGTGTTATTAATTTTATCAATACTACACCTGAACCAATTTTTTGGAGAAGCATTTACCCCGGCACACAGCGAGAGACAGGTGAGTATATAAATGACCAAATAAAACAAGTGTTAGATGAAATTGGTTCGGACAAGTTTGTGGCTATTGTTACTGATAATGCAAGTAACATGCGTGCAGCATGGCGGCAAATTCAAGCCCAATATAATCACGTCGACTGCATAGGATGTGCCACTCACGGTTTAAATTTATTATTTAACGACATAATGAAGATACCCTGCTTTAAAATATTCTTCGAGAAATGTAAGAAGATCATAAAACACATTAACAGGAGACATGTATGTCTGGCAACATTCGAAGGAATACAAAAAGAAAAAATCGGAAGTCAATATACAACCCTGAAACTACCTAGTAAAACAAGATGGGCTGGTGCTATTGCAACATTCAAATCATTAACAGAAAACCGAGAAGCTTTAGAAGCCTTGGCAATTGCTCAACAGGGTGCTCATCGATCGCAACATTAAACAATTGATTTTATCAGGTTCCTTGTGGTCAACATTAAAGGTCACAGAAGCAATTTTGTTGCCTATATTCATAGTGATAAGTAATATACAGTCCGACAAAGCAGTTTTATCAGAAGTTCCAGCTGCATTTTTCACCATAGAGAAGCAAATTTCAAGCTAAGATTTTCCGGACGATTGCACCGAATTTGCAAATAGCAAGAACGATCTTTTAATGTACGTCAATAACCACTAAGAATATTGTCTACAACCCATATATTTTGCTGCATATATGTTAGACCCAAGCCCCCCAACGAACGAACTTGCCGAGTATCAATCGAAAGGTTTCTCGGGTAACGATGTATTTGGCAGCCTGTCACGAGCATAAATCCCTTTAATTGGTGGAAAGGTTTATGCTCTACAAAACTGCTTTCAAAAATTGCAACCGATTACTGAGCATTCCTCCATCATCTGCCGCCGCAGAAAGAAATTGGTCATTATTTGGAAGGACGCATACCAAAGACCGCAATCAATTTGCCAGAATGGCTAAACAAATTAATCTACATTCGGTCTAATTTACACCTATACAAATGGGCAACATCGACGACATGATAGCCGAAACAATTGAAATATATGGTGATAGTGATAGTGATTATTAACTGTAATGAAATAAATAAATTGTAATGACTTATTGGTTATTTTCGTAAAAAATCCGAAAAAAACGGAAAATACGAAAATTTCATAAATTCCGGAATAAATCATTTGATTTTTTCCGAAATTTTCAACGCTAAACTTAGACCCGAACACACCCGAATTTGAATTTAGAACTGAATCGCTAAACAAAGTTTTTGAGCTTGAAATACAAATGAGGAACCCAGACTTTTAAGTATATGGGCTTGTTTAATTTGATTTCTCCTGTTTTTAACATCGGCAAATGAATCCATTATTTGTTCACAGTAGTGTTCCAAACGGGCAAAACATTTTTCGTAGTTTTGGAGGCACATGGCTTTCTTGAAACCAAACCACACGTTTTCGAATCCATTACCTATATCAAAGACGTCATTAAAAATCTTCAAAAATTTAGCGGTAGCATTAACATGCTTAAATGCTTTTAACTTTAACAGACTTTCGCAAGAAGTTAGCTATACTTTCACTAAAAACTCATAATCTTATTTTTTAAACGTGTATGATTTGATCATAATTTATTCGCTAAGTGAAACAATTCTTCATCAATAACAAAAAAACAGTAAATATTTTTACTTGGGTTTGTTTAATGATTTTATAGAATTTAAAGCTTCTTGGGTATATCCTGGACGGCCAATAGTATTTGCATACCATTTGGTTCGAGGATGTGGCAGTAATATGTTCCAAATGTTTTTCTCACATACCGGTATGCTTTCCGTGAGTAATAATGGAAAATTAATGAGAAGAACCGTTATTCTGGAGAAAATGGTGCCGCGTTATTTTTCCATCACACTATCATTTAACTCTTTTCAGATGTTTTGCAGTCTGTACCTACTCCAATATTTTGTAGTGTTAATGCGATTATTTATCTAAATTTTTCAGGAGCTCTAATATTTCCACTTCCTTTTTTAAATAACGAGTCTTTGATTGAAGTATTTTTTGTTTACATTTTATTGTCAATTTCTCGGGGTTATTTGGAGCACATACTTGCCGTTAGCTAATACTACTTGGAACCGGATCATCATCAAATAGAATTCGTTTGTTTTTTTTATTGACTTTCTACTTTTCCCTAATTTTTCTTCTTCTGGTAGACAATCTCTCGGGTTTATCAGGGGCACAATGCTTGCCGTTCGCTACCACTACATGGAAGCGAATCATCATCATCATTATGTGTTCTATTGTTAAAGCTACACAATCTAGTAATCCAGTCAGTAGGTATTTATGCTCTACAAAAGGTGGCGTAGAAAATGTTTTGAAACAATATTGTTTAGGTATGACAGGTTAATAAAAATCCAAGTTCTCGACCTTGAAGGACCCAGGCGTTAGCCGCCATCTTGAATTAAAGGTGCCAAAATTAGGTATATTTTAAATAACTTCTCAATTGCTTACTAAATCACAAAAGTGTCTATGAGAGGTATAAAGAAGACAAAATTGTTTACATTTTTTGCATACATGTTTATTCTGTAAGTCTTAAAGGTAAGAAGTTACAAGCGACGGAAATAATAATATTTACAAAAATCATTAATATCATTTTAATTTTGTTTAAAAATTGTATAGCTATCATTTTTTAATTCTTTTTGATGGCCCGGGCTGGTTGATGGTGCCTTCTTCATTATCGTCGCTGAAATTTTCTGTTTCATTGTCTGTATTTTTAGTTTCCAACCATGAAATTTCGTCGTCACACATAGGGGTATATGAGCGTAAAAGGTGGACTAAAGTAAAAATAACAAAACCTAGAATTCCAATAAACTGTCATTAAGGTTCAGTAGCTGAGAAGTCCATGGATATTAATATTATATTTAATTTTCGATTAAAGTTGACGGTATTTGTCAATCGGGTGTCATCAAAGTCTTTGGTTCTACACGGTCCGACCGCGCAGTATGACGCAAGAAAATTTTCACTTTTAATATAATTTTTAAACAAATACACAAGTAGTTTTGTGGTAATGTCTGAGCATCAAAAAGATCTGCCAGGTATGCAAAGTGTAGTCAGTATGTTATATTTTAATAATAAATTCTAATGAATGTGTTATTTCACATTTGTAGAAATACCTTCTTGTAATTAGATTTTATTGACTTGACTGCAATTCAATAGTATAAAAGTTATATTTCCGGATGTTCCCTAGCTGTAATTTATAACTTGATAGACAGTACATTTAGTATTCTTGGGTATAGAAAGAAGAACGCGTGCCAAAAAGTGCCAATTTGGTATTTATCTTTATTTTTACAATAAGCTTTTTTACCAAACAAATTTAATTTTGCGGTCGTGAAATTTAATTTAAAGATTTATCATCACAGGTTCTTCGGGCGTGAGAATTGTGACAAGAGGATACGTATTTAACTTAACTAAGGATTGTGATGGCGCAAATTTTCTAAAGAAACTGGATGCAGTGCAGAACAAAATTGTCAATTTTATCACATTCCCTCGAGAACATAAAAATGAATGTCTTCGCAAGTTTTCGCGATTAAAGTCGGAATTCAAAACAAAATGGCGAATCTCTAAAAGAACTGAACAATTGTTTTTAAAGAAAAATGAGGAATGGTTAAAAGGAACCTTGGAAATTCCACTCACTCGCAAAAGAACTGTTGCCGGTCGTCCACAAAAAGATTTTGAAAATCTAACGGATCGTAGTAAGCGTCGTAAAACGGAGCACTTGCGACAAAACCATGAGAGCTCCGAGCTCTTGTATGCTGGTCAGATGATGCTACGAGACTCGGGAAATTGCAGTGGCTCTAAAGTTGTCAGAGATATACTTTCGTCACCAAATAGAGGAAAACAATATCAAAAGGCTTTTAGGCAAAGCGATGTACCTATTTCAAGGTCTCAACTAAGCCCCACACGGGCACTTTCAGTGTTTGTGGAAGCATCACTGACCCGAAAGCAGTACGAAATCATTCGTTCAAGTGACAAGAAACTGTACCCCTGTTACACTATATTGCAAAAATCAAAAAAAGAATGTTATCCAGCCCAAGAAGCGTACATAGTGACAGCTACGTGTGCAGAGGTGAACCTGCAAGATTTATTAAATCACACAGTGGAACGACTGTTATTATATTTGGACGAAGTTTTGATAACACTTTCTACAGAAGAGCTTGCAACCCTTGATCTGATACTAAAATGGGGATGTGACGGATCCCAACAAGCACAGTTCAAACAAAAATTTGAAAATAGTAATGATTCTGATGCTAATATATTTCAGTCAAGCATGGTGCCTCTTCAACTCATTAGCAGAATAAATAACAAAGTGATTTGGCAAAATCCGACCCCGTCCTCGCCACGATTTTGTAGGCCCATGAGAATAAGATTTATACACGAAACGATGGATATAACCAAGGAGGAGATATCTTATTTCAATAATAAGATTAGCAATTTGCAAGCCACAAAGGTTATGAAAGGTGATAAGGAAATCTGTGTTAAGCACACGATGCTCCTAACAATGGTGGACGGAAAAGTATGCAATGCTGCAACCGAAACTAAATCAACGAGGAGATGTTATATTTGCAAAGTAACGTCGAAAGATTGTAATAAATTGATAAAACCTATGGAATCTGAAACAGAGAATTTGCAGTTTGGTTTGTCAATATTACACGCACGGATCAGGTTTTTCGAAACACTGCTCCATATTTCATACAAGTTACCTATCAAAAAATGGCAGCAAAGACTAACGGAAAATGAGAAAGAAGTCATGAAAATCAGAAAACTCAACATACAAAGACAATTTAGAGATCAACTGGGACTGATAGTCGATTTTCCAAAGCAGGGTTTTGGTACCAGCAATGATGGAAATACCAGCAGACGATTTTTCGCGAATCCCGAGATATCATCAAACATTACGGAAATTGACCTGAATTTGATACAAAGATTTGCCACAGTTCTTGAAGTCATATCGAGTGGCCAAAAGATAGACTTAGACAAGTTTGAGTCATATTGCGACGACACGGCAAAGCTCTACGTTGAGTTGTATCCTTGGCTGCCAATGACCCCGACTGTCCACAAAATTTTAATACATGGTCCTATTGTTATAAAGCATGCCCTTCTCCCTATAGGATATTTATCAGAAGAGGCCTCAGAGGCCAGAAACAAGCACTTTAGAGAATTCAGGAAAAACTATGCAAGAACTTTCTCTAGAGAACAATGCAACATGGACGTTTTAAATCGGCTGCTACTTACGTCAGATCCTTTACTGAGTAGCATTAGGCATAAACAGCCTAAAAGCGTGAAACCTTTTAGCTCTGCTGCTAGAAACATGATGCTTGCTCCCGATATAGGTGATGATGACACCGAATTTGACGATTTGATGCCAGTTGTTGAAAATGGAAATGAATCAAACTGTGAGGAAGAATGGGACGCATCGTCTGTATGATATGGGCAATGAATTATGTATATAATGTAAATATATAAACATATTTTTAAGTAAATGGTATAATAAACTTCCTTAATTAACATACCAATGTGTCAAAAATGTCAAAAGTTAATGAATTTATTATAGAAGGCATATTTCAGTCAATATAATGTCAAAAATGTAAAAAAATAATTTTGTCCACCTTTTACGCTCATATACCCCTATGTGCGTCATCACAGTCTTCCTTAACTATCTGAATCTCTACTGCATTTTCACACAGCTGACCACTACAGAATCCACGAACAATAGAGCATTTTAATCCAGCTTTTCTGCAACTACATGTTTTGCTGAATCCTTTTTTACAGTGGCAAGAAATTACACTTAAAAGCGTCTGGGGTGCTGCTTTCTCTGTCGTTGTTATTGGAGTGAGCCTATTGGTGTCATATCTCCAGCCCCAGTCTTCTGGTTTTTTTTTTATACAATTTAATTGATACAAAAACTTTAGTGTAATTAAATTATTTTTTGTAAATATTATTGTATCTGTCGCTTGTAACTTTTTACCCATAAGACTTACAGAATAATCATGTATGCAAAAAATGTAGGCAATTTTGTCTTCTTTGAACCCCTCATAGACACTTTTGTGATTTAGTAAACAATTGAGAAGTTAATTAAAATATACCTAATTTTGGCACCTTTAATTCAAGATGGCGGCTAACGCCTGGGTCCTTCAAGGTCGAGAACTTGGATTTTTATTAACCTGCCATACCTAAACAATATTGTGTCAAAACATTTTCTACGCCACCTTTTGTAGAGCAAAGGCTTTTACAGTTCCCCACAGACTGACCTATAGGTTGATCTTGGACTGTCTAGAACACGATTTGACTACATTTGATTTTTGCCTAGAGCTTAAAGTGACTACATAATCGAACACTCAAATCTCCTAAAGCACAAATTGACTAGTACCGAAAAAACGTAGAACACATTTCGCCTACTCTTGTATTTTTTTTTTATGTACAGGCGAGGTGAAAAATAAAAGTACAGACATATGTCACAGCTTATAAATATATTATGATAACTCATATGGACAGTAAATGAAAACAAAAAGAATAGTCACTCCAGAACTTAAATAACTTAAGGAGAATCTTCACGATGTTAAAACAAATTCGGTATACATTTTAATTCAATACTCTCTTTATGTCTTTTATTGTTTTAAAAAATCGATTGGGGCAATTTGTTTTTTTATTAATGTTGTAAATTTTCGGCCGTAGGTATCTTCTATTAAAAAGAATATCTTTCTTTTGCTTGTTTCCCCATTTCATAAAGGCACCATAGAAATGCTTTGATATCGAACTTCGTTTTTTATCTTGAACAGAAACTGAATTAGAGTTGAAATTATGTTCATGCGGACCCCCCATTGGCGATGAAATTCTTCTAATGTATTCGTAGTCCTGTGTATCTCTTTATTTACAACGAAAAATCAAAGCAGTATTTCTTAGCCATTGTTTTTCAAAATAAACAATAAATGAATTAAATTCATCGCATTTCGGCTCATTATTGACAACTTTGTCCCATGCGCCGAGCGCACAGTATGCTTTTTTACCCAAAAAACGGCCATGCTCGTTTTATTCGCTTATTCGATAGAGCAAATGATTTTGAAATGAAGATTAAAACTCCCATGTGTCAATTTCTCATAATAATCGAGATATACATTTATATTCGTAATTTCTCTGGTTTTCAGAAAAACCATAAAAATCACTATAACCATAGACATGCTCATGTTTCATAGTATTTGTCATTGCGTTTGTATGATATGTTAAATAAGATCGAATATGTCAAAAAGAAAACTACATAGAAGTTTATATGACGACAGTTATACGATAAACAAGGTATTTTCTTTATTTTAATTTTATAGACTTATTTGAACGTATTGGGATTCAGTATTTACACTAATTTCTTAGTAAGCCTTCAAAAATATTTCCTGAAAAAATCATATCCCAATATTATTGGATTCAGAAGTTACAGGTTTCTAAAATTTTTGCATTAGGGTTGACACCTAACAATATTCTTAAAACTTATATTGACTACATATAGGGAGTAGTCGAGTTCTGTTCCCGATGCTGAAGAAACGAGTTCTGTTCTCAATAATAAATAAAGTGTATGAGTTCTGTCCTCTATAATTTTTACTGGTTCAGGTATTTGTAATATTATTTCCGATGAAGGTTTACGCGTAGCGCGGAAAGCGGTCCACCCTGGTTAGACATTTGTTAAAACCAGGGATCGTTACCGGTATCCAGAATACCGGTTGTAAATTAGGTATAACCGGTTATAATTGTATGCAGCTATTGAAATCACTAAAACTTTGATTACCGGTATAATCAATAGTGGTGAATACCGCTACGTACATCCGTGAATACCTACGTATATTAGCTACTTTGTAATTAGACAACAATACCTGTATTTGACATGTCACCCTTCAAAACCATTACCGGTAATAACTGTCAGTGTCAATTCATTCGTTTATTTGTTTCTTCCAATATGTTTTGCATTGCCGTATTGCTAAATTGTAAGACTTAGTACTGCGAATAAATGATTAACTTCGAACAGTAAATAATATTAATCTAATTACTACCAATGAGTTAAGCACGATTAGTATATAAAGGCGAGTGGGTAATGAAATGTGGACTTAAAAGTCCTAAGGCTCGTAATCTGGCCAACGAAAAATTTTGAAAAAAATATATTTAAGTATTTATGAGTAGAGTTTCTTAAAAAAATATAGTTGGATTTTTTTTAAGCAATAAATACTACGGCAAACATAATGTTGAAATAGGGTCGTTTTCAATGTTTAATCCCTGAGGCTTCTAAACTACAAGTGACATTTACACGGTTCTTTCGGAAAAACGTTGGCAATTCACTTATCTTTAATCGTAGTGTTTAAAAGTTAGTAAAATGCAAATTCATTCTAATAAAGCATTAAAAAATGTTTGCAAGTCATTAGCAACTAAATACGTCCAACACTTTAATTGGCATTCCATGATAGTTACCTTGCACAAAATATTAGTACATGGCAAGGACATAATCCGAAATTCTGCTGAACCTGTAGGTTTACTGTCAGAACAAGCGGGAGAAGCCAGAAATAAGTTCTGTAGATCGGACAGAGAACATCCTGCTCGAAAATCCGACAGAATTAAAACAATGACCGATTTATTTAACTGGGCATTACTATCATCCGATCCATTTATTTCAAATGTGTGGCGGAAGCAAAGGCAACAAAAATTAAGAAAGTTGCCACTACCGCAGACCGTTCTGCAACTATTAAAGACATACGAAATACCACAAGAGGATCGTTCGGAACGTCAAGATGACGTTTCCGACGATATAAGTGAGGAAGATGTGATGCGAGCACTTATAGAAAACTGGGATGATGACATAAGCGAAGTTTTGCCCACGGAAGAAGAAATTTATAATTGATTCTTTGAAAACCAACTTCACTGGCCATTGTTATAGATGTGAATCAAATTTTATGGGACCACCGTTAAGGTATATATCGATAAAATTAAAGATATCGCTGATCTTCATTATTATTATAAATAATAAAACTAAGATATAATAAAATAAACCATAGAAAAATAATGAAGAAATTTAAATTCTAATGTGCCAACCCTAAAACCAGAATTAATTGAAAATCTTTAGAAGCTTCTTATTTCTATATCCTGAGGGTTAGGGGTTCCATTTTTTTACTAGTCATTGGTATTGTTGTAATTCATATTTAGACGGATTATCGAATCCCAATATGACGAAATAGAGCTGTAAAAAATATAATACCCAAAAACATGAAATCTTTGGTTTGTTTATTTACATACAACTTTGACCATTTTCGTTTTGAGTATTAATTACTGAATATATAGTTCCAATAATTTTCACTGAATAAAAGAAAAAAAACGGATCACTTCGTAGTAATCGAGATTTTCCGTAAATCCCTGAAAATTTATAAAATATTAATATCTCAATTTCTATGAGAAATTGACACACGGGAGTTTTAGTCTTCATTTCAAAATGATTTGCCCTATCGAATAAGCCCCAACCGATCCGCAGTCACACCAGTTTGCCACACTGGTGTGACTATGGTTCATTTTATTTAACCGTAGTCACACTGGTGTGACTACCGTTCATTTTTCCCGACCAATAGTCACACCAAATACACCCTTGAGCAAGATTTATTTGCGTCTTTTATATGGGTTGATACTTCTAATTATTTCCCCCGTTACGTTACTTCTTTCAATATTTATAACTCTAATGAAGTTTGTTAACTATTATAGTAATACTAGACGTGCCCGCGGCTTCGCTCGCGTAAATCAAATTTACTTCCTATTTGAAACACTTGAATATGTAATTTTGGGGTAGGGGTCGGGTTGCATAAAATTGAAAGGCGTACTTTTGATACGCATACGTGTATTCGTCATACTCATCATTACGCATAACTGTAAAAAGTCATATATTTATGCGCATAACGTTTTTAATCATAATGTTTAAGAACATACTGTGTAATGGGCATACAGTTGATGCGCATAAAATGATTTAAGCATACTTTGTCATGGTCATACATTGATTACTCATAAAACAATGTAACCATACTTTATAAACGCATACATTGCAAAACGCATAGTCAAGTCGGTTCATCATTGCAAGTCGGTTCTGGCCAAGTCGGGTTTCAGGTCATAAAAAAAACCTAACCCAACGAAGTCGGATCTAGCCAAGTCGGGATTCAGGTCATAAAAAAAATAACCTTAACCTAACCCAACCAAGTCGGATCTAGCCAAGTCAAGTTTCAGGTTATAAAAAAAATATAACCTAAACTTAACCCAACCAAGTCGGGTTTCGGGTCTTAAAAAATTGTAATTATCAATATTATGTCTCTATTATGTCTTTAGGCTCAGTAATTTTCTGCCTATTGCAACCAAAATTGCACTCTCTCAAACTCTACTTCTTCTTATATTGGACTATGCTGACATAGCTTACCTTGACCTCACGGAGGAGCAGCTTAATAAGCTTGAGCGTATCCAAAACATCTACATTCGGTTCATATTTGGGTTACGCAAGTATGACCATGTATCCGACTTCCGGTCTCAGCTCAAGTAGCTCTCAATCCGTTCTCGTCGTCACTCCCATATTCTGTGTCTTCTTTATAATGTACTATTTAACCCCACAACTCCCCACTACCTCAAGGAGCGCTTCAGTTGTTTGCGTTCTGTTCGCTCTGCACAAAACTTGGTTCTTACTGTTCCCCCTTCATCTTCTAAATTTTATAATGGTTCTTTCACATTCCGGGCTACTTTACTGTGGAATTCGCTTACTCTGGATATAAGGCGTGCCCAATCTCTTGCAACATTTAAAACCCTCGTCAAAAAACACTATTTGTCTCTCCCTTAGTACACTGCAATAATAAGCGCTCCTTTAACTTTGTGGCTCATACTGTTTTTGTTTTATTTATTACTTTACCATATATTTATTTATTATGTCTAAGTATTTATGTAAGTATATCTGTATATTTTTATTTATGTATGTTTATTACTCCTATTATATATATTTAGTCCTACGTTGTGTCTGTCTAGGAAAATAGTGGTGGACGTTAGCCTTTATCGGTAAAAGGGCCTCTTAATCTTTCAATAGAAAGTAATATGTTAAAAGACATACCCATTTATCTAACATAGTTTCTGTGTTTATTTTACGCTTGTTTTCTCTCACAAACCCGTTCCTACCCGTTATAGGTAAATACAATATATGCTAGGCTAGGCGTTTACGGAGTATAACGTTTTGGCAACAATATAGTTGATCTTTTTTCACTAATTCCATTCAAAAACATTAATAAAAATCACAGAGTTGAGGTTATGTCAACTGCGTTTGACATTTCAATTGAACTCGACGTACATGTCGCCTCACTCTATCGTATAAGCAAAGTGCGTAGTCATTACATTTCGAGTAAAAAACTTGGACATAACGGCGTACCAACATGACGCCAAAAATTTTTGGCTACTTAAACTTAAGTCATAGCGAAAAGAAACCGAGTATTGCCGGAAATGGCCGACGGTCGCGAAATGAAGAATTTTATGGACATTTCTTTAGCCGATTGTAAAGGAAATACGTAGCGAAAACGGTATTTTTTACGCTCTTATTCTATTCTCATATTTAGACAATAGATTTGAATCCGATTCGGAGGCGGAGGTCCTCGGAGCAAAATGTCCTCGTTGAAAAAACGACCGTAACGTGGTAAGTCATGGGAGCAAAACGTCCGCAATTTTAAAGGTACTCTTTGTACAGAGCAAAACGTCCTTACTATCAAACGACCGCAATTGAAATAGTCACGGGAGCAAAACGTCCGGAATTTAAAAGGTACCTACTCGTACCTAATTAAAAACATATTTCATGAGAGTATTGTTATGGTTATGACCGATCGTCTGAGCATGTATGAGAAACTAGCTGTGTTGCCCGCGACTTCGTCCGCGTGGAATCTTATTTTGAACATTTTACTTTCAGATCGAAGCAATGTTTAAATTACTTTTCTTTTTTTGCAAGTTGTTGTATTTAAGTCAAGTGGATTTTATGTTGGTTGCTGTAATAATTCAACAAATAATTTTAAATACTTCATAATAAATATTGAAGTGCGGCTCCCATACAACAAAAGTGTTTTTATTGCCATTTTAACGTAATGGTACCGAACACGTACGCAAGTCGCACTCGCCCTTGGCCGCTTTTTAGTTTTTTTTCGGCTAAATTGCTCTAATTCCGCGGAATCATTATGAAACTAGGTACAGGTGAAATCTAGGAACCCCTTAAACGACCCTTTGTTCACCACCTTCTGGGCTGAATTTTCAAAATCACTGAAATTTCTTTTCTTGTATTCTAATTATATGCCTTTTGCAAAGATTTACAAGTCTAGCGCTCAAAAAAGAGTTTGATCTCCTCACAAACTTTCAACCCCTTTTGTGAGTTCAGAGATGAATTTTCAAAAACGCTGAAATCAGTTACATTTAATTTTATTTTAATATTTTTTTTCGAAGTTTCAAGATTCTAGCTTACAATTAAATTTAAACCCCAAGACAAACTTTCATCCCCCTTTTAACCCCTTAGAGGTTGTTTTTTTATAACGTTCAATGAATGTTATTTTGTTACTGTTATATGCCTTTATAAGAAGTTTCAATGAATTTGTAATGGGTTCAAACTTTCAACCCCTGTTAACCCTTTTAAGGGTTGAATTTTTGAAAACGCTTAAATTACTGTTCTTGTATTATAATAGTTTACCCTTATAGGTACAAAGTTTCAAGTCCCGCACTAAAAAAATCTTTATACAAACTGTCAACCCCTTTTTAACCAGTTTAGGGGATGAATTTTTAAAAACGCTGAAATTAGATTTCTTCCATTTTATTTTTATAACTTTTAACGAAATTTCAAGTTCCTAAGCTAAAAAAAAAAATAGTTCGAATTGAGAACCTCCTCCTTTTTTTAAGTCAGTTAAAAACTGGTACCTCATACAACCTTTCATTCTCTTTTTAACCCCCTTAGGGGTTGAATTTTTCAAAATCGTTTCTTATCTCTTGTACACTTTATAAATGACACCTAGTGTGCAAATTTCAACTCTGTAGCATGTAGTTCCGACTCTGCGTTGATGAGTCATTCAGTGAGTCAGTCAGTCAGTCAGGACACTTGCATTTATATAATATAGATAGATAGATAAGGGGATATCGTTAAATGCATATCAAAAAAGTTATCAGCCGTCATTTTACAAAACTATTTTTAAATCAAATAAATTATATTTTTACTGCAAAAAACCAAAACTAGTAATAATTCGAAAATGTACATCAATACAATGTTATAACATATTTTCCTCTAATTCCTTTGAGTATTAAGCCACTAGAGGTGCCATAGCGTAAACTCTACAAACACATTTTTTTGCCAATGTTAGCGGGGGACGAGGTAAACTCGTCCAACACACCACCAAAAGATGATGAACTCAACAGAGACAAATTTTGCTGTTGTGATAAACACACACTACAGAAAAACTCAACACATCAAAAATTACACGCTAACAGACACCGTTTTCGCGTACCTAACTAACCCGTGATGGGACACATCTGAAGAATGAGTAAAATCAGTTTGATGAATTAACTGAATTGTGTCATCTATAGATACTTATAATTTGAAAAATTAGTATTCTGTATATTGCAGATGTTATCCAAAAAATAATATATTTGGTTCTATGTAAGTCTGTCCATATTTATGTGTCATTGTGTCCTTATCACTATCACACAGCAGTTAGTAGGTACTTACTTTGAACAAGCGTTTCGCGGCTGTCTGCCTGATTGCAATTATAAAAATTAGGCAAGTGCGAGTCCGACTCGCGCATGAAGGGTTCCGTACCATAATCTATAACAAGTTTGTTGTATGGGAGCCCCCTTTAAGAGGCCTTATTCCTTTTAAAAAATTTTTTTTTCATATTATGACAAATATATTGATAATTTTAACCAACTTTTGGAAGTGAATTTTCCTCGAGTTCTAGGTAGTAACATAGCTATTTCTTGCTTTTATTGCGTGCAGTCGAAAATAAGTTGAAAAAAAAACAAATTTTCCGCGTGAATTTTGTAAATTTCGAGTAGTTTTTGAAACAAAAATTATCAATGAAAAATTCAAACTGTAGGTTTCAAATATATACCAATACATCCCAATAGCCCTGTTCTAGGTAGTAACATCAATAATATGTTAGGAAACATGTTTGATCATAGAGAAAGTTGTCAAAGCAATCGGCATTTTAAAAGGAATAAGGCCTCTTAAATATTAATTTTATTTTATTTTTAGTATTGTTGTTATAGCGGCAATAGAAATACATCATCTGTGAAAATTTCAACTGTCTAGCTATCACCGTTCTTGAGATACAGCCTGGTGACAGACGGACGGACGGACAGCGAAGTCTCAGTAATAGGGTCCCGTTTTTACCCTTTGGCTACGGAGCCCTAAAAATAAAACTATAAATTATGTTTTTACTAAACTTGTTTCATTATATACTATCTACAATTATTTAACAGGTCTGTCAATTACTTAGGTATTTAAAAGACGTGGTTATTAGATATCAATATTTAAAATCCTCTTAATTGTAGTTACCCTTCTTAAAAATTCAAAGGGCTTTTTTTTTACGCTTCCAATTTTTTCAACTTCTGAGTACTTAATGTCCGCCTAAAAAACTGATGTCCACCTTTTTTCTTTTACTACCATGAAATATATTGTTTTTAAATCTCATTTCCTGCCATTTCGCTTCTTTCCTTAATGCATCAAAAAACAGTATGAATGTTGGTTTTTTGTTCACTCTGGAGTTAAATCGTCTATTCCATCCTTCTATGGGATTGTTTGTGCGAAACACATCATTGTAGCAGCTTATGTCCACAGTGGGTTTAAGCCATTCTTTTTCAAAGTAATTGAGAAACTTTTCCATACAGTCAGAGTCTGTAGCGTGCTGTTTAATGTACAACCAACATTCAGTATAGTACGCTGCAGGTAAAAGAGGAAAATTTGCACAAATTCCGCTTAAGTCTCTAGACTCCTTGTTTTCATCGGCCTTCAAAGCCTCAGCTTTTTTCCAAACAGCTTTATTTAGGTGAAAATAGCATCCTGATATATTTATTTGCGGTAATGCTTTTTTTAAAGCATTTATAATAGCAATTTCATAATCGCATTTTATCTTATTAATACTTATTCCCAAATGTTGTTTCAAGAGTTCAAAAAACCGTTCGTAGGTACATTGCAATTTATCAGGTAGTAGGGCATAAATCACTCCCACCACATTTACCGAATCGCTGGTACTATGCAAATCAACATGTATAGAAACAATTTGGCAAAATGGTTTCGGCGTTCGTGTGAAGGTGCCGTCAATAAAGAATAGTTTATCTTCAAGTTTCTTTACGGCAGATCTCATAAACTTTGTAGAAAATATTAAATATTTTGTCGTCTGCGCCATCATCACATAGCAAAAAATTATTTGGCAATATTTCTGGAACTTTAACTTCTTTCCGGGATGCAGCTTCCGTTCGCTGTGTTTGCAGGAAATTTCTTCTAGCACGTCGTAATATATCTTTTTTGGACTGAAAATTTGGTATATAACCTTCATTTTCTTCTGCTGCAAATTCCTTTTCAAATATCTGCTGAACCGGTTTATATTTCTTACATACTTCTTTTTTGCACCGATCCATAACTACATCAACCCTATTTTTGATATGGTTAGACCTGCATGTATGTTCTGGTGATCGCAAAATTGATGTCTTGTCCTTATTAATTGTTATTGTCGCACTACAAATATCTCGGTTTGCACATCGCTTCAAATATATATATTATATATATATACACACAACCGAATTGAAAAACCCCTCCTTTTTTTGAAGTCGGTTAAAAATTTACCTGATTATGAACTCTCGAAATGCCCACTGGATCTCAAGATTGATTTAGTGCAGACGTGTGTGATTTTCACATTTCGATGCACCTTAATGAAAAAATATAGACCCTAGATTTTCAAACCACACATGTCAGCGTTCCAATCAATCCTGAGATCCAGTGGACATTTCCAGGGTTCCCCATCAGGTTAATTTTATGATACTGGCTCTAACCTCATGAAAGTGAATCGGAATGCGAAAGCTGCACATTTGTACCTTTAACAAGATTTACATTCAGTAGAGACTTCCAGGCTTCCAGGGTCATCATAAAGTTCGGGTCAGGTTCGTCTTATTTAGGACGTCCTGGTTGTTGTAGGCGACCCTAGGAGTAGGACACTCTCACAACGCGCTACAAGCAACGACGTTGTATGTCATACAAAATTACCAATGAGATACTATTAGTCTATTAGGCTAACACCTTTGCAAAAGCGGTAAATGACAAAAAGAGTGCGGCCTCTGTAGTATCTTTATTCTGCGCTAACTTGTAAAACTAGGTCCTAATAATGCGTTAGGGACGTCTTGCTTTCATGACATTTTTAATGAATGATGATTTGCTTTAACGGCCTTTTTATTTGCGGACAATTTACTGCTTGGCCTTTCTTCCCTGTGGTCATTTTGGTTCAACGGACATTATGGTTAGGGGACTTAATGCCAATAAGGACGTTTTGCTCCGAGGCCCGCCTCCTCCGAAATGTTTGAATCGTTGTTTCTGCGGTAACGTGCATCGTATTGGAGAAACGTGATCTAAAAGGACGTCGAGTTTTGTAAGGCGCCATCTCGCTTCCTCCCTAGTGCGTTATCCCGTTCTGGCATTTTCAATTTTATTATATAGATTTGTAATGATAAAAGAGGTTTTAATCTCAAGTACTGACTACTTGAGATTCTATTGTCAATGAAGTAAAAAAAAAAATTGTCAAAAATTAAGGAATATTTTATGGACGGAACTTTAAGAGTACGCCAAAACCTTTCATGCAGCTTTTCTCCATACACGGAGATCTGAAGAGTACTTCAGAATCAAGTAACGTCATCCCGCTTGTAAACGCATTAATGAGCGATAAAAAAGAGACATCGTATCTTGCGCTATTCGATTTATTAACGACGATTTGTCCAGAGTGGGCTCCAACAAAGGTTCACGCGGACTTTGAGTGTGCTTCAACTAATGCCATAAAGTTTTTTTTTCCACATGTCGAAATTAAAAAATGTTATTACCATTTTAGCAACAGTATCTGGAGAAAAAGCAAGTCCATTGGTATAAAACCCAAACTTTATCGCCGTGTTGTGGCGTTGTGTGCTTCTCTTCCTCTTTTACCAGTAAACAGAGTAAGGGAGGGATGGAGTTATATCCAGTCGCAGTCAGAGGAGTACAAAAATGCAAAACTAAAAGATTTTATGAAGTATATGAAAAACACATGGTTAAACGATAGCTTTATAAATGAATGGTGTGTATATAACGAACGTCACCGCACTAATTACGTCTTGGAAAATTGGCATTCCCAGTTGTTGAATAAAAGAGTCAACAAAAACTACGTGACCATCGTTAAATTACTTAGTGCACTGGAAGAAGAGGTCACAACAAACTTAATTAAAAGTATAAATATTGAAAAAGACACAAATCCAAATAAAAGACGCATGTTGCAAATAGAAAAAGATAATTTTATATTAAAAAAACAGACGGACTTAATTCACAATGATATTACTATTGGTCAGTTTTTGGAAAGTGTACGATAAAATTACATAAAATGTTTAAACTTAATCGTCAAGGGTGCGTTGGGCTATAGTGGTGTGACTACGGATAAATAAAATGAACCATAGTCACACCAGTGTAGCAAATTGGTGTGACTACGGATCGGTTGGGGAATAAGCGAATAAAACGAGCATGGCCGCTTTTTGGGTAAAAAAGCATACTGTGGAGCGTTAGCGACTGAACCATAGAGCGCTGGAATGCGTATTTAGATCGGCGCGCGGTCGCCATAGTAAAAATGTAGGTATAGAGAATTGAAAGCACTTTAATTTTTTTTTTACTACCCTATAATTGTGCCCCATTGCTGGGCAAAGGCCTCCCCTTTCTTGCGCCACTCGTCTCTATTGGCTGCATGCTCCCTCCACTCGTTACTAAATGCATCCAGGTCATCCCGCCATCTTCTTTTTGGTCTGACCTTTAATACCAAACAATAATTGAAATATTTGATGCGGACAAATCGTAATGTAAACATTCATCTTTTTTTGAACTGAAAATCAGAATAGATTTCCATTGTTAAAGTATAAAATTAAAAACTGGTCACGTGCGAGTCGGACTCGCGCACCGAGTATAATACTTAACGGCAACTGCCTATTTTTCACATTTCGCTCGGCACAGTCTTAAGTTGGATGGTAAGAAAGGCAAGTTCAATGCTAGCGAGATTATTTCTTTACCGGAAAGTGAACCCCTTCTTATCAGCATTATTGCGAACCGCCTTGCAAAAATGTAAATAACACCCCGTAACTTATCCGTTCGGGTAAACCGTTTTAAATGCCGTTATATGGGCCATTTCATAGTCACATTTGTAAATTTTAATATTATCCTTCAGTACATCACGCAGGATTGTAAATAATGCTGTTTATGTACTTGTGTTTTTATTTGGCAATAACGTTAATTAGTTGGCAATAACGTTAGTTGAATATTTGCACCGTGCTCTTTCCACGTGCAAAGTAAATAGCTGATAGAACGGTTTTGGCACCACTTTAAAAGTTCCATCTCCAAACACCATTTTCTTGAGGTGGGCATTTAACCGGAGGACCTTTTGAGGCGATCGATTTCCGAATATTAAAATTTTATTTTCTGAGTCCACTTACAAGAAAATCTTTTTTAATCATATCTGGCAATGAATGAACTTCGAGGGATTTCGTCAATTCTGTTTTCGCCACATCCAAGTACCTAAGTGAGTCGTACATCACACTGACTCATATGGCAGACATTGCACATCAACAGATGGGTATTCAATTATAAAATCCGTCACGGCTTTCTAATAATTTTCTTTTAATCCGTACATGTTTTCACAAACATAGGTTTTAGCGTTTTCAAGACCATATTCTCTTTACATCTGTTCCATATTGGGCTCGTAAGAATGTAGTGACGGTTTCTTACGAACGTTACGAATTTCGTCGTTTTTACTCACAGTTATGCTTGCACTGCACTCATTCCTCTTCGAACATCTCCCAAACGAATTTCCCACTTTGTTTACCGATACAAAGTTATATCGGTATCCGTTGCACCAATTTTTTTATTTGCTAAAAACAATAACTTATTTTCGTTAATTTTGCAGTTTTTTCAGCAGCATGACATAAACACAACATTTTTCTTTTTAGAAAAACGTCAAAATTATCATTTTTTCTGTACATTATTAGTGGCCAGTACGGGAAAAAGAAACACAAAGCGGTTTAACAAGTGTTTTGCTATAATGGACTTATGTACTTATCTGCGAAATGATCTTATTTGCATTAGTAGTATAGTCGCGGAAGGAAAAAGATAACACCACCACAGTCATATAGTCGGAAAGTGACGAACTTTTTTATTCCCAGACTAAACTTGAACAGACAAGTAAACGTAAAAAAATAAGAATTAAATTTTATACCTGAATGTCCAGACAGTTTGGGTTATTGTCACTGTGTTATGTAGGAAAAATATGCACTAGTCAATTTGTGCTTTAGGAGATTTGAGTGTTCGACCCATTATGTAGAAACACTTTAAGCTCTAGGCAAAAATAAAATGTAGTCAAATTGTGTTTGTGTTCTAGACAGTCCAAGACCAACCCCGCAATTCTACAAATGTGCCTTCGCCTTTCTGCTGCAGTCCCAAATCATGTTCTTTCTAATTCTTGTACAAGCACTTTACGAAATGATAATAACACTAACAGCCTGTACCCAATTTTGTATCGACTTAATAATAGCGCTTTCTAGATTTTTGTCTGGCAACAGTGCGAACACTAAAGGCACAGTGTTTTTTTCTACTGTTGAGTGTCCCAAGTCACCGTGAATTATCAAGAACTGTTTAAATGCCTTGCAGCTTTTTAAAGTCCCGTCAATGAAATATTCATCGATGGTCAACACCTTTTTTTTGTTTTCAGTACAAAATAAAACAAGATCCGGGAATATTTATATGAATAATAACCCATTCTTCAACTTATTTTATCAACACCCAAGGCTTCGTTCGTATCTTTTACTATAGGTACATGTCTGATTTGACATTTGCAAGTGACGGCACGTTTTCACACAATAGTTCCTCGATCAAATAGAGTAAATGTTTTCGTAAATCTGAGATATTGGTAAGTCTGTTGTCTGAGCTTTTACCTTTGCATATTTAATCGTACAATCAATCTTATTTTTCAAGTAATTTTCTTCACAAATATGGCTTATCTACCTACTTCTTTTATTACCTGGCCGTTCTAGAAAGGAAATAAAATAAATAGATGTTAACACGTCAACCCTTACAAGGCTGTGGGCTGAGGGATATACCTAATTATGTAACTATGTCTGTTCGAGTAAAATCTTGCGTGTGCGTGTGGATTGAGTGATCACTGATCACCCTTCAAAAATTAAAAAAAAATGTGCTGATCATTTAGTAAAAGTTCTAAAACAATTGTAAAACTAATTGATGAATTTGTAAAACGATAAATAAAAATAATACATTCATTAACGTGTGCTCACTCAGTTCTCACAAACTACTAACGAAATCTGTAATCTGAAGGTGTTTATTTAACATATAATATTTATATCCTAGTTTTTAGTAAAACCTATGCTAAAGGTTTTTTTTTCCGGTTCCGGCTGTCATATCGTTAACATCATAGTCGACACTGCTCCGAGAAATTAACTATAAACAAATAGAGAAATAACACAGTTTCACAAATACTTCACGGAAAAACGAAAACAAAGTGATAATCGAGTGTTACAATAAGAAACAGTGGGAAAAACAATTGGATTTTACGACAATTCAGACGACACAAATCTGAGGAACAAATTAAGGTTAGAAAATCAACAAAGAAACATATTTACCTCTACCCTCATTCATTAATATCATATCATAGAAGCCAATACGTACGTACGTCAAATCAACTGTCAGTGTCAACTAAGTGTTGCCAATAAGCAAAGGCAAACTCCCCATTTAATTCACACGTTCAGTTTCGTTTCGTTACTGCTTTGAAAATGGTCTCGGAAATGTCACCAGAGATGGCGCTGCTATTTGTTAAGTTAAAAGAAGAAATGCACAACCAGACCGAAACAATAACAAACACTGTATCCCAGAATATTTTACAGAGCGTAGATGATAAAATTAAACCATTAATCCAAGAAAATGAAAAACTCAAATCGGAAATCGAATTATTATATAACAAAATTAATACCTTAGAAAACACGACAAAAAGGAACAATATTATAATACATGGATTCAAAGAAACAGAAACAAATTATAGTGGACTATTAAACAACATTACAGAATTACTTAGCAAACTGAGTGTCAAAATCGGCGAGTACGACATAAACAAGTTACACAGAATTGGAAAACAAACAAATGGAAAAACAAGGCCAGTACTGATTACTCTCACAACATATAATAAAAAAATAGAGATTCTAAGAAATAAAAAGAAAATGCCGGAATCAACATACATCACTGAAGATTACTCTAAGCAAACATTAGAAAAGCGCAAAATGCTACAACAAGAGCTTAAAAGAGAGAGGGCATAGGGGAAAGACGTAATTATTAAAGGCAACAAAGTAGTAATGAAACCAAAAGAAAACGAAAAAAGAAAAAGAGAGGCTTCAGAATCACCTACATCAACACCAAACCAGCAAGCGATGGATAGTAATATCAGAGATACTCCAGCAAAAATACACAGAACGGATCCGTTTGCATACATGAGGTCTAGATCACACTCGTTAACCGAAACATCTATACAAAACGCATAGGAATCACTAGACATCGGTAACCGGACAAAAACAACAACCATAAGCACACAACAAATAAAAGAATATCACCCAACCCGGCTGGTCACCGTGGGGCAAGAGACCGAAACCCCCTAAGATTACCACACGAAAAACAAAAACAATATACGCAAGAACAAGAAGCAAGATCTGTAAAAAACAAAAGAAACAGTGTTTACATATCAACACTCAATACTCGTACCTTAAGAACTGATGAATCCCTACAAGAATTAGAACATGCTTTGGAGGTTATAAATTGGGACATTATTGGCTTAAGTGAGGTGAGGAGAATGGGCGAAAAAATCGAACAACATGATAACTACATTTTCTACCATATAGGAAATAATCCAGGCCTACATGGAGTCGGATTCCTTATCAAAAAATGTTACAGCGAATGCATACAGTCCTTCATTGGAATCTCTGAACGAATTGCACAACTCACTATCAACTTGCCTGGCTATGAAACTATATCGATAATCCAAATATATGCACCCACAGAGGCAGCACCGAAGGATGTAAAGGACTCATTCTATGGGGACCTGGAAAAAAATGCTTGCAAGCGCACAAAAAACTGTCGTCCTAATGGGAGATTTTAATGGGCAGATTGGTGAAAGACTATCAAACGAGAATGGTATCATAGGCAAATTTAGTACAGGAAGAAGAAACGATAATGGACAAAGACTGGTGAACCTGGCACAATCGCATAACTTCAAGATCCTAAATACCTTCTTTAAGAAAAACAAGAAAAAAAAAGGACCTGGATATCTCCTAACGGGATGGTGAAGAATGAGCTAGACTTCATACTTTCTAACAAACCCCAATACTTCAAAGATGTAGATACAATTAATAAATTCAACTTTAATACTAATCACCGAATGGTAAGGGGAACTATCTATCTAAAAAAGCCCAAAAAAAGGAGACATTGCACCAACGAAAGAGCCCGATCAAATCAGATTCCTCTCCCTATTCCGGAGAACCTGTTGGTAACACTGAAGGACGAGACATTGGCTAGTACCAATATAGAAAACGTACAAGAAAAATATAATCAACTGGAAGAAACTTTACAAGCAATATCTACAAAATTGTACACCTCAAAAACCAAGAGAGATAAAATCGGAGAAGAATCAAGAAAGCTTTTAGAAACCAGAAAAACTCTTCTAGAAAACAAAAAAGAAAATAGAAATCAAATAACGCAATTAAGCAAACAAATAAATGAAAAAATCAAGTCACATAAGAAGCAAATAAGAAACAGGACCATACAATACCACATTGAAAAATCAGGAGGATTAAAAAAATCCCTAAAAGAGTTAAAAGATAGCATCCCTCTCCCTGGATCCCTTGCATCAACAATAAAACATCTGGGAAAAAAGAAACAAAACGGCTCGAAATTATAGACATTGCAACAGATTTTTACAGCAAACTATATGATGACATAGATAACACAAACATACAATATCTATTGGAGGTCGTATATGTACTGGCTATATATTAAGTTTAATCGTATTACACATGACATGCTTGTCATAGAATTAATACAAATTGTTCTTGTGACAGACTTCCTTGAAGTAGGACGTATTAATTATTAAACCAAAATAAAGCACAACCAGCTCACTGCCACTCTAGCTGATGTTATTATAACCTGTCTTTCCTTTAGGTTATGGTCTCCATAACGCACTGATTGTGCTAAATTAGTGGTTTGTATATATTTTGTGAAACTTGCGAAATTATGTCGGATGAAGTCGGCATAAGTGGAATAAGAAAGCTGAAGGGATCGTCGGATTACCCAAACTGGAAGTTCCTGGTACGTAATTACTTGGAGAATAAAAATTGGTGGAAAGTCATCGCCAATGACAGCAAAGATACCACCTTAGATGCTGATGTAGACCGGAAGGCACGAACAACTATCTGCTTGTTGTTGGAACCAGAGTGCTTCACCCATGTCTACAACGCCAAGACAGCAAAAGATGCCTGGAACAGCTTACGGAAAGCGTATGAAGACAAAGGTTGGGGTAGACGTATCCATATCCAGCGAGAGCTTTTCAACAGTAAGCTCGAGAATTTCGACTCCATGGAAAGTTATGTATCAAAAGTTACGTTCCTAACTCAACAATTAGCCGATATTGACGCAGGAATCGCTGATGATTGGGTCATATCGATTTTGCTGGGTGGTTTGACTGCTGAGTTCAGCCCTCTCATCATGGCTGTCGACAATAGTGGCCAAGATATCACGTTGGAGCAAATTAAGACGAAGTTGTTGCAAGAAGGAAGTAGACAAAGCAAGTTGAACACAGAATGCGAACAAGCGTTGGTAGTACGTAAAGGCCAGAACGATGCAAGATCTAACATAAAAACAAACGATCGTAAGCAGAAGTTCGTGTACAAGTGCTTTAAGTGCCACAAGCAAGGACACAAGGCGTCCGAATGTAAGGAGCGGATCAAAACCGCGAATGTCTGCCTGAATGCTAAGGAGGCGATAGACAAAAACAAATGGTATCTCGACAGTGGATGTTCTAACCACATGACCCACGACAGGAGTAAGTTGTTGTCCTATAAACCCGACACCGGCAACATGAAGATCTCTGTGGCAAATGGGGAGAAGTTGTGCGTTAAAGGACGAGGGAACGGTGAGCCCCAAGTCAGCGAATACGATAAATTAATTTTAGAAAACGTTTTACATGTTCCCGATTTATCCATGAACCTAATTTCGGTGAGCGATTTGACCAAGAATAATTTTTCTATGAGTTTTGACAAAGGAGGCTGCATTATTCATAATAAGAATAAAGCTATTGCGCGATGTCAAGAAGTTGACGGAATTTACGAGTTGACAGAAAATAAAAATGAAGTCGTAAATTTGACATTGTCAAAACAAAACTAAAATATTTCTAATATTTGGCACAAACGTTTGGCTCATTTAAGTAGAAATTATTTGTCGAAATTGAAAACATTAGTTACCGGTATGGAATTCAAGAGTACCGATTTGTGCGAGCCGTGTATTCCGTGTATTGAGGGAAAGACGTGCAAGAGTCCCTTTAAAAACAAAGGTACGAGAGCGAACGAAATCCTTCAAATCGTACACAGCGATATTTGTGGACCGATTGAGGAACCGTCCTTCGGAGGTTCGAGGTATATTCTCTTGTTTATAGACGATTTTACTCGAAAGACTCATGTTTATTTTTTGAAGAATAAGAGTGAAACGTTCGATAAGTTTCGCGAATATAAGGCGGAAGTCGAGAACGAGACGAGTAAACGTATAAAATGTCTTAGATCTGACAATGGTGGCGAGTACTGTAATGGTAAATTTAAATCTTTTTTGAAGTCCGCAGGCATAAAACACCAGACGACTGTACCATACACGCCAGAGCAAAATTCCGTCGCAGAGAGATCTAACCGGACGATTATTGAAAAAGCGAGAACATTACTATCCCAATCGAACCTGAGCAAAAAGTATTGGGCCGAGGCTGTAAATACTGTTGTTTATTTAAAAAACAGGAGCCCGACAAAAGCTTTGAACAATGCTGTACCAGAAAAGCTTTGGACTGGAAAAGATGTTGATGTAAGACATCTGAGAATCTTTGGTTGTTTGGCGTATAGATTGATACCAAAACAAAAAAGACGTAAACTGGACATGAAGACGGAACCGATGATTTTCATTGGATATCCAGATAATCAAAAGGGATATCGTTTAATGAATCCAACGACTGGTGAAGTGACAACTGCGAGAGATGTCAAATTTTTAGAAAATATTTTTCTCCAAAAAGAAAACGTTGAGAAATCGAAGTCGGAGGTCGTCATAAAACTGAATACGGATGATTCAGCGCCATCCAGTTTACCCAGCGGATCAAGAAGTGGACCAGAAGTCTTGGAGGCTCACGATGATTCCTTCCGTGATGCCGTAGACGAGAATGTGGAAGTACCTGAGGAAATACTACCTGAACCTGTAATACTTGAGCCAGTACCTGACGAGGTATGCCCTGAACAAGAGGTGGCAAGACCTGAACTACCTGAAAGACGGTACCCTGCAAGAGAACGCAGAGAGGTCGAGCGGTACGGATGCAACGTTATGTATGCCAAGGAGAGTAATCTTGATGGTGATTCTTTGACTATTGAGAAAGCTTTAGCGAGACCCGATAGTGACTTATGGCGAAAAGCGATAGATGATGAGCTAATGTCCCTAAAAGAGAACCAGACCTGGACGCTAGTGGATCTACCAGCTGACAATAAGCCGATACAGTGTAAATGGGTGTTCAAAATCAAGAAAGACAGTGACGGCAAAACCTTTGTCGTTAGGTACTACACTGCTGAGTTATGTAATGAGCGAGAGTAAGCGTCTTCTGATCCCCGTACTAGTTTTTAAACTGTATCACGGTGGAACAGGATTCACCATTCTCGTCTTAAGCGCAAGATTACACATTAACAGCAAGGTAACGAAGTACAAGGCTAGATTAGTAGCAAAGGGGTTTACACAGGTATGTGGTGTAGATTACACAGACACTTATGCTCCCGTAGCTAGAAGCTCCACTTTGCGATTGTTATTCTCGTTAGCTGTAGAATATGATTGGTTTATTGACCAATGGGATGTTACGACTGCATTTTTGTATGGTAGAATTAAAGAGGACATTTACATGCTTCAACCAAAGGGAGCAGTCACCAAAGGTCAAGAAACCAAAGTATGCAAGTTACAGCGATCTTTGTATGGATTGAAACAAGCATCCAATGCTTGGTTCAAGGAATTGGATAAAGAGATGTTGAATTTAGGCTTTGTACAATCCAAAATAGAACCGTGTTTGTATCAAAAACAGCTTAAGAACAACAAGAAGTTGATTGTTGTTATTTACGTTGATGATCTCTTTATATTTGGAAATTGTGAACAGGAAAAGCAAAATTTAAAATCAAAATTGCTTAATAAGTTTAAAGTAAAGGATTTAGGCGCGGCTAGACATGTTTTAGGCATGAGACTGAGGAGAGATAATGGAGTTATTTATCTCGATCAGCAGCAGTTCATTACGGACGTATTGAATGACTTTAACATGGCTGACGCGAAGCCTGTTACCACCCCGATGGAAGTGGGAATGAAACTAGAAAGATCAACTAGTTCCCATTGTAATCTGCCGTATCAGAGTTTGATAGGTTGTTTAAATTATTTAGCCTGCTATACGCGATCGGATATAGCACACGCAGTTAGTGTACTTTCTCAATTTAATTCATGTTATGATGAGTTACACTTCAAATGTGCGAAACGGGTCTTAAGGTATTTGAAAGGTACGCCTAACCTATGTCTCACTTTTCGCAAGTCAGGTGATACAGACTTACGTGGTTACGTTGATGCAGATTGGGGCGGGGCGCTTGATAGAAAATCTTTTACGGGGCTAATTTACAAATTAGGACAAAATATTGTTTCGTGGGAGAGCAGGAAACAAGCAACCGTATCCTTATCCTCCACAGAAGCAGAGTATGTAGGACTGAGTCTGGCTTCGAAAGAAGCGCTCTATTTACGTAGTTTACTGAACAGTTTGATAACTGTGGATAGTAAGGCCGTAGTAATTTACAATGACAATCAGTCGGCGCATAAAATTGCAACTAACAAAATGATGCATAATAGGACGAAACACATAGACATAAAATATCATTTTATTCGTGAGTGTGTACTGACTGAAAAAGTTGAGATAAGGTACATGTCAACTGATAAGATGATAGCGGACATCTTAACTAAAAGTGTTCATGGCCCGAAGCTTAAAGCGTTTTTGAAGGATTTATCCCTATCAAATTATTCCATTAAGGGGGCGAACTGTTAGTTAGTGATGTTTTGATATTCTATGTATGTTTTTTAAGCGTCTTGTAATACAATAATTTTCTACATATTTATTTGGTTATGCATGTGTTAATTTTGTTAGATTTCTTCTGTTTTTGTGTTGTACTTCTGAGTATAGCGGTGTACAGTCAAACACAAAAGTGCTAATGATATAAAAGATTTAATGTGCCAAGTACAGACAAGTACAGAAGTGCTTAGGCATATGTGTAATAGATTAAGGGGGCGTATTGGAGGTCGTGTATGTACTGGCTATATATTAAGAGGGCGCCGAGCGTTTGCGACTGAACCATAGAGCGCGGGGAATGCGTATTTAAATCGGCGCGCGGCCGCCATAGTAAAAATGTATGGAGAATTAAAAGCACTTTTTGATAAATCTGGACCTTTAATACCAAACAATAATTGAAATATTTGATGCGGTCAAATTGTAATGTAAACATTCATCTTTTATTTGAACTGAAAATCAGAATAGATTTCCATTGTTAAAGTATAAAAAAACACTTAACGCCTGCTTACGATTTTACAATTTTCGTCCAACTTTACTTAGTTCTCTAGGGTAAAATATGAATAATCTTATAATTTTTCCACGGAGAAGTTGTTAACACATTCTTCGAAATGCTAAATATATAGTTAAGAAATGGATTAAACAATTAGTGTTAACGTTATCTACTTAACGGCAACTGCCTATTTTTTCACATTTCGCTCGGTGCAGTCTTAAGTTTAATCGTATTACACATGACATGCTTGTCATAGAATTAATACAAATTGTTCTTGTGACAGACTTCCTTGAAGTAGGACGTATTTATTATTAAACCAAAATAAAGCACAACCAGCTCACTGCCACTCTAGCTGATGTTATTATACTCGTAACCTGTCTTTCCTTTAATATCTAGAGGAAGATAATGAAGAGGCTATCCTTCCAATGCTAGAATCAGAAATAAGGAGAGCCATTCTGTCCCAAGGAAACTATAAAGCCCCCGGGGATGATGGAATAACCAATTAAATTCTGAAAGGCTGCCTGGACCACATTACAGAGGCAATAGCAAGTTTGTTCAACAATATTCTAACTAAAGAAATAATACCACAACAATGGGCATCATCAACAATCATACTGCTCCATAAGAAAGGTGACAAAGCAGAAATAAATAACTACAGACCGATCAGCCTCATCTCCAATTTATACAAGATATTTGCGAAGGTAATATTAAACAGAATTAGCTCAACATTGGACGAAAATCAGCCGAGAGAACAAGCGGGATTCAGAAGTGATTTCTCGACTATGGATCATATTCATGTAGTGAAACAAGTTATTCAAAAAAGCAATGAGTATGGAAAGATATACTATTGGGCATTTGTGGACTACAATAAGGCATTCGACTCTCTGAAGCACTCATACATTTGGGAAGCCCTGCGATCACAAGGAGTACACCCGAAGTATATTAGAATAATAAAAAATGTATATAAAGAATCAACATCTAAAATCCAGACAGCAAGAAAAGGTCGAGTATTTAAAATAAAAAAGGGAGTAAGACAAGGAGACCCCCTTTCGCCTAAATTGTTTTCAGCGGTATTGGAACATATATTTAGAAAAATTAATTGGGGTATGTTTAGATTAAATATAAATGGCGAAAAGCTTCACCACTTAAGATTCGCAGACGACCTGATTCTGCTCAATGAAAACCAAGAAGGCTTGGAAATAATGCTAGCACAATTAGACAGAGAAAGCAGAACTGTAGGGTTAACTATGAATCTAGACAAAACAAAAATAATGACAAATCACATAAAAACACCTATTTTTCTAAATTCTAACCAAATAGAGTATGTTGATGAATATACATATTTGGGACAAATTATTTCACCAGAAAATCAGATGCAGAAAGAAATAAATAAGGCTTGGAAAAGATTCTGGTCCCTTAAAGAAATTATGAAGAATCCACATATACCGCAAAAAGAAAAAACAACAGTATTCAACTCGTGCATATTACCGTGTTTAACTTATGGAGCACAAACCTGGGCCCTCACTAAGAAGCATAGTAGGGCATTAAAAGTGTGCCAAAACAAAATGAAGAGAAGCATCTTAAATATCAAACTACGAGACAAAATCAAATTAACTAATATAAGAAAAAAGACAAAAGTTACAGATGTCACATACACTGTGAAGAAACTTAAATGGAAATGGACAGGCCATATGATAAGAAACAAGAGGAAAAATGGACAAAAGATATTACTGTATGGTACCCTAGAGATGGAAAAAGAAAGAAAGGACGTCAAAAAACAAGATGGGAAGATGACATTAAACAGATAGCTACAACAACATGGCAAAGAAAAGCTGAGAACAGGGAAATATGGAAAATCCTAGGGGAGGCCTATGCCAAAGGGCAAGCTGATAATAATGTTACCGATGTCGAAGATTCAACTATTATTACCAAATACAATTAAAATAAACAATAAAACTAAATTTAAGAAAAAAATATACTTATAATACTATTATTATATAAAATAATAATCAGTAAAAAGTAGCTAAATAAAATTATATCAAAGCATGAATAAATGAATAAAATCCTGCTAAATAAAAATAATAATAATAAATTAAATATAACTAAATTGCATTAAATGAATAATTAATTATAGTATTATATAACAATAATTTGTAATTGGATGCATGAAAGGAAATTAATAAATATAAATTATAAGAAAAATTATAATATGCATGAACAGTAAGTTAAAATGGTGTAATAATAATAACTGTAAAAAGGAAAAAACGAATGTACCTACATATTATCAGAAATAAAGGCTATTTGAATTTGAATTTGAATGCTTAAGGTAGGTAATAATTTGTAGATCACCTGGTAACGTATTTAAAGTTTTACAAATAATTTCGTATGCTCACTCAAACTGCACACTTTCGAAATCCCGTTTTCTGATGAAAAAAACAGGAGATTAAAACTTCTATATATGTGTATAGTTAAGTAAAATTAATATGGGAATTAAGGCCCTGCTGAGGACCTGGACGACTTGACGCCTGACGCAGCTGCCTGGCTTAAAAATCTTAGCCATTGATTGCTTTACTTAGAATGCCATACGATTAATAATAATAATATGGGAATTTGTAAAATACAAAACAAACCGCTAACGTGGCAGATTTTTTGATAATAATGAAATAATGAACTTTATTCTGCAAGTAGGCCACAAGGGCACTTTTACATGTCTGAGTCTACCGGCATTTCACAAGAGGAGACCACTGTTGAGAAGAAACGCCGAAAGAAACTCAACAGTCAGTCATTTTTTCAGAAAGGATAAGTACTTAACTATAACAGTAATATGAACTTAACTATACGTAGTTCTCGAAGAAAACATATTAAAAGTGTATTCTAAGATATAAATGAGGATTGAGGACTAGTGTAAGAATAAAATATAGAAACTACAAGAAAGTATGACGGTTTAACACAATTTATGTACGTTTGATATGCTTTCTTATTAGAACTGTGTCCTTTAAACTAGTCAGGTACAATCTAAGGAGTCAGTTATGTACTCGGTTTCTGGTTCAGGCCATGCATTTTTGTCTGTCAGATAGTCCTCTACTGTATAATATGCTTTTGACATTAGAGATTTTTTTAAATAATTTTTGAGAGATGAAAAGGCTAATTTTAAAATATGACCAGGTAACTTGTTATAAAAATTAATACATTGGCCTAAAAAATATTTATATACTTTACGAACACGAAACTTTCTAATAGCAATTTTATTTTTATTTCTAGTGTTTAAATTGTGGACATCGGAATTTTTTGTAAATGAATATATGTTCTTAATAACATACATAATACTCTCATAAATATATTGGGACGCTACAGTTAAGATGTTTATATCTTTGAAAATGTCTCTTAAGGAGTCACGGGAATTCAGGTTATATATAAAAGGAATCGCTCTTTTTTGTAGCACAAATATAGTCTGAATGTCAGCTGCTTGCAAACCAGAATACCATATGACATGACACTATGAAAATAACTATGATAAACTAAGCGAGCTGTATCAACATCACTCAATTGTCTAATTTTCCTAACAGCGTACGCCGCTGAACTTAATTTACCTGCAAGCACTGCTATATGTGGACTCCATTGCAAATGACTGTCCAATGTTATACCTAAGAATAATGCATTATTCACCATTTCTAAACATTCACCATTTAATAATATAGTAGAATCTACCGCCGTAACATTTGGTAAAGCAAATCTAACACATTTAGTTTTCTTGGCATTTAATAGAAGATTATTAGTAGTAAACCAGTTAAGTACTTTATCTAGTGTGCAATTAATTTCCGCATAGTCGGTTGATTTCCGGTTAACCTTGAAAATTAATGATGTATCGTCAGCAAATAGTACTATATTACAAAGATTATCTACTATAGATGGTAAGTCATTTATATAAACCAAAAATAGAAATGGACCTAAAATAGAGCCCTGTGGCACTCCGAGCTTAACTATAGCTCTATTGGACTGGGTTCCATTAACATCCACTATTTGCATTCTATCACTGAGATATGAAGACATAAGGCTTAAACCATTGTGTTAGAAATTCACAAGGAAGCAAGCACTCTACTTAAGCGTTCGGATTGCCACAATTATAATACGAGGAACAATAGCAAACTAATACTTCCATCACTAAGATTAAAAAAGTGCCAGAAACAGGGATTTTCTATTAAAATAAAGCTATTTAATAAACTGCCCACGCATGTCACGGATTTACCTTTTAATTTATTCAAAAACACAGTCAAGACTTTTCCAAAACCATGCCTTCTATTCGATTACTGAATATTTATCATTAGAAAATATTTTAACTGACGCAAATTGTGAATAGATTTCTTTATATATTAAGCGTATTTACTTTGTATAGTAAATTCATACTCTAATAAGTATAATATTGTGAAATGCTGACTTACCATGTAATGATCATGTTACATTATGGTTAATAAATAAACTAAACTAAACTAAACCATTTGAAGACAAACCATAATGTTCTAATTTCAAAATGAGTGTTCCAGGATGAACGCAGTCGAATGCCTTAGAAAGGTCACAGAAGATCACCAAGATTCCTCCCAGCTGTCATAAATGTGTTTAATAAGTGCAGATGCTGCATCAGTCGTGGAACGTCCCCTTGTGAAACCGAACTGTTTACTGGACAGTAATTTATTTCTATTGAAGTGTCCTAATAGATCTTACAACATTAATTTTTCGAAAACTTTACTTAGAACAGGTAGTATAGATATCGGACGGAAATTGGTCAGATCACTCAAATCACCCGATTTAAAAAGAGGTATGACTTTACTAAATTTCATAAGATTTGGGAAAACTCCCTCTGCTATGCAACTATTGTAAATCAAAGCTAGGTAAGGCGAAATTGAATCTATGATATGATGAATGATTTTTACTGATGTTCCCCATAAATCCTCTGTTTTCTTTTAATTGAGTGATTTAAATGTTTTAATAACATCCATAGTATCTACTTGACTAAATTCAAACTTAACATCATTTCTTACAATTAGCAAAAAGTAAGGTATGGGCTTCAGATGCAGATGATTGTAAACTTTTTGTGGTATCAACTGCAATGTTGGAAAAATAATCCTCGAATGCCGAGGCAACATCATGATTAGACATAGTCTGACTGTTTTCTTTGACAATGTTGACTTGGCAATTGCGAGTTTTGGATTTACCAGTTTCTCTGTTAATAACATTCCAAATAGTTTTCACTTTGTTATCCGATATTTTGACTTTAGAACTAATATAATTTGCTTTTGCAGCTATGCACACTTGCTCAAACAATTTTGAATAGTTCTTTACATAGTCACAGTACATTGTGACATAGTTTAAAAATTCTGCGTCCTTGTTCACTTCCTTCTCTCCATACAGTTCATAAAGCCTGGTTCTGCTTCTATGAATACCTACAGTAGCCCATTCACTAAACTTTGTCTTTGTAGTCGACCCAGAAATAGTTTTCTCCTTGAAATGGGTATTGAACTGATCTATTATTATGCCAAATAAATCTTTGTAAGTACTATTTAAGTTATTACATGAGAGAGGTAACATGCAAAGATCGTTACGAATTTCATTTTTGAATGATTCCAAGCGATAACTAGTAATGGGTCTGCATGTTATAGTTTGTGGTGTTTCCTTTAAAGTGTTAGGAAAAGAAGCTTTCTGTCCTCTATGATCTGAATTCAAACACTTAAATATTTTCTTTTCTAAGTACTCACAATCACAGAAAATATTATCTAAACAGGTTTTACTAGTTACACCTGCCCGGGTAGGCTCCAGGAACACATTGACCAAACGAAAAGATTTGAACAAACTTAACAGCTTAACAGTATCACTGGTAATTTCAAGTAAATTAACATTAAAGTCTCCACAAACTATAACATGTTTTTTACCTTTACCTGCTATTTTTAAAACATTTTCCATAGTAGATTCAAATGAATGAAAATCAGTAGCCGGTGGCCGGTAAACACATATAATTACATAAGTCTCTAATTCTACACAAGCAATTTCTATGACACGTTCTATTGAAAAATTAACAATATCTTTTCGTTCTTTGGATTTGAAGGAACTTTTAACAATAATAAGAGAACCACCATGAATGGAAAATTTTCTAGTAAAATAGCTCACTAATTTAAAATTAACAAAATCAAAAATCAACTGTTCTTGTCTCAGCCAATGCTCAGTAAGTAATAAGTAATATGTACACAACTTGAATATTATTATTATCTAAAAATAAGCCTATTTCTAATTCCTTGCTGGAAAAACCCTGAATATTCTGGTGAACAATGTTAATATTCAGAGATGCTGTCTTACAATCTAGTTTAAATGTGTCAATAGTAGATTGTTAACCAAGGGTAGAAAGTTACCCATTGCACCCGAGATATGTGAGAGCGCCAATAGTTCGAGGGTGAAATGGGTAATTTCACCCGAGTTGAACACTCTACTTTTGATTTTGACTGCGAGGAAAATAAAATACTTACTACACGCACATGTCATGAGTGAGTTAAATTAATGTCCATGTGATTTTTAACCAATAATCACTAATCAATAAAAGACATGGTATTTATATTTAATCTCGTGTTCCTGCTTTTTCTATTGCAATCTTTCATTCTAATTAATTATTTTTAATAGAAAAAAAAAGTTAAAATATACGTACCGCCAACATTAAAAAAAAAACAAATCCAATGGTTTCAATTTTGTTTTTTATATAAATGCACGATTCTATCAATAAATGAGGGACAGAAATATATGTGTTATAAATATAATAATACATATATATTTATATTTAATAATTGGATATAAATAAATTAAGCTTGCCTTTATCTAACCATTGGAGATTTTTTTTTAATGGCTACTTCCCACGGCCGACTAGATTGTACCTAATTGAGTTGGTCACGACGTGCATCTAGATGGCAATTGTCTTTGACTCATCGGCAATTAAAAAAAAAAATATTTTCCACCCGGCTATATACTCATGAAAATGACACTTTCCGAACAGGAGAGATGAAAAGGTGTATTGCCACTACAGGCATGCTTGAGCCCACTAACTGTAGTATAAAATCTATTTGGCTCTATGTTAAAAGCTAAAAGATCAACAAGTGTAATATACATTTCTTAGGCAAATTTATTTTTTCAGAGTTCAATTTGAAGCGCTTGATATTAATAAAGGGCGTGCCAGGATAAGCTAAGTGATTCTGCCCCCGACGAATTTGGGCTTGTAATTTTTATGGTTGGTGTGGCTCTAACACCAGTAATTATTGTGCAAAATTTGAGCACCCTAAACATTATAGTTTTTGTAAAGAAAAAAAAAACGAAAAATCATTGTTCTTTGATAACTTTTTTTCTAGTTAACCGATTTTAGTATAATTCACATATGTTGTACATTGAGTCAAGATAATTATATGACATAATAATATTTTCATTATGTCATAGCAAAAAATAAAATAAAAGCAGACTAAACTTTTTTTTTTTTTAATTAGGTACTTACAGGTTAGAGACCGCTCTAGTTTTTTCACCAATAGTACACCCACTAATAAACGGCAACATGATTTTAAAAAAAAAATTATCTGAGGGAGAACATAGAGATATCTTTACATACATTTCCTAGACTCGCCTTAATATAACATAATACGAAATGTGTGAAACCTCTTTAGAGAAACGTGCAGATTGCATACCTACTTAATACTGGCCACTTATATGTCGCTGCGTTAAATTAAAAAAAAAACATTAGTATTGCAGCGGAATATTTAATTAACTCTTTTTGATTATCGTGCGTTAGTAAAATATTTTCTTGTTAATAACACTTAAAATAAAAGCGTATATAAACTTTGTTTATATGTAAATAGCTTACATAAACTTTGTTTGTACTCTTATCTAGTTGACGTTGGTCATTAGAAGATAAATAAATAGTGCAAATGTGCACTACATTAATACAACTGTCTACCAAAAAATAATGGATGAATCGATTTCTAATAGTCAAATAAATATACTAACAGGCCTGAACTGGGAAAATCTTAGTCAGTTAAAAGATAATTTAAAATCAATGCGGGATAACTCAAAAAGGACTGTCATTCAAGCTCTTGTAGTTTTCTTTACCAAATTGCGAACTGGTGGGTCAGACCGATTAGTCAGTACGATGTTACAACTTGAGACATACCAACACGTTTCTGAATATAGTTCCAGTGTTATCGAAGCATTCGAAAAAGACATTATTAAAACCCAAACGCGGCAATGGCTTATTGATAATCATACTACCGAGATTGCTAATAAATTTCACAATGCCTATGATAAGCTTATTTTGATTGCCGACGGTACTTACGCTCGACACCAAAAAAGCACGAATAACGAATACCAGAGAAAGTCTTATTCGGGGCAGAAGAAACAACCACTCTGTAAACCGTTTACTCTCTGTACCACGACCGGATACATTGTTGACATGTTAGGTCCATACGAAGCTAATCTTAATGATGCTCAAATACTTCGAGCCGTCATAGATGAGCCCAATGGTTTAAACAGTTTGATGCAGCCGGGAGACATATTCGTATTGGATCGCGGATTTCGTGATGTTGTAGATCATTTGAAATATAAAGGATACCAAGTTCTCATGCCTGCACTAAAAGGAAAAAGGAAACAGCTTCCCACCACAGAAGCTAATGAATCACGGTTTGTGACTAAAAAACGCTGGGCTGTGGAAGCCACCCACGGAATATTAAAAATGAAATACAAGCTGCTCGATCATAATTTGGACAACAAATTGTTACCTAAAATCAGAAGTTACTATAGAATAGCGTCTTATACATTGAACTGTTTTGTTAAAAGACTGTCTTCAGATAAAACTATAACAAACGACATTTTGAAAAGTATGGTCGACAAAAAAATGTAGAAAACACTTTGGCGATAGAGGTCGAGGAAAATGGCTGGCTTCGGAAACGATTGCCCTTTTGTACAATAACTTCCAGGGATATAGTTGATTTCCCAGAGTTGAATGAAACCGATTTAAAAATATTGTTTACCGGAACCTATCAACTAGATCAAGCCATTTCTTATTTAGCAGAAATGTTACTAGATGATGGCACACTGAATATGCACTTTGTTAAAGAACAATCCAACATTTTAAAGGTACAAGTTCGGTCTCGACACATAAAAAAAAAGTTATCGTTGCTTTATAAAATATATACCCGATTGCAACGAAGTGCACGCCATCATGCAATATTTTTTTGAATGTGCTAATGGCTTACGCACAGTTGGATGCTGCTCACACGTGGCCGCAGTTATTTACTTTCTGTCCTACGGAAGATACCTGTCTGAAATACCAAAACCTGCAGAAAAATTGTCAAAATTATGAGTAGGGCTTATTCCACCAAATTTCCATAATGCCTTATTCATTAATCTCCCTAAATTTCTAATGACCATGGACTCATAATACCTAAAAATCAAACTGCCTCATTCCTAAAATGTACAAATGTCACAATGACTTCGACCTAAAATTTCTTATGTTCTAAATGCCTCAGTCTCGAAATGTACATTTCCTTAAAATGCCGAATCACAGATACGACCAAATTTCAAAATAACTTAAATTGAAAACTCCAGAATAGCAAAATGTCATAGGTTCAAAATGCCTAATTTTTTTTTTTTCAATTTAATGAGTAAAGCTTTTATATACGCTTATAAAACTAGATTTTTAGCAGCTTTTATTTAGTTTTATCTGTCTGATTTGCACAATCAAATATTCGAAGTACACGACCCGAGAACAGTCAATAAAATTAAATACATTAGAAGCATAGGTACAAATGATTTGTACGAAATACACACGAACAATAACACAAAAGTTGGGGTACGTTTTTAGATAGAAAATGGTCATATTTGCTTCTTGGAAACGGCTGCACGGATTTGGACGAAATTTGGTGGGCATATATATGTAGTTTATCTTTCGAATTGATGTAGATCGGTGTTATTATAGAGCGCAGATCTGTCGCCTAGATATTATCAAAATAAATTTCATTCCGTTTTCGGCTATTCACTGTAAAAAGTGAGTTCTTGATTCGGTAATCTTGCCATTTGGCTTCTGATTTGAGTTTGTAGAGAAATCGAATCAACGTCGGCTTATGAGGCATTAGCACATTTAGGCGTCTATGCCATCCCTCTACAGGGTTATTTGTTCGATGTCTATCATCAGCACAGCTGATCAAGGAAGCACCCAGTCGGATCCATTGCCTTTCCATGTAATGCTTGAAAAGTACCATGTTTTCGGTATTTGGAACCATATCGACTATGTCTAACCAGCAGTTATTAATTTCTTCGTCCGGCAATAAAGGTAAATTCGCACATAATTGTATAATTTCACGCCCTTCTGCTGTGTCGTCGACTTTAACCGCTTGTGCTTTTTTATGTACAGCACGTGAGAAGTGGTAAAGACAGCCTGTCAATTTTACATCAGGAAATATGTCTTTGCATGCGTTTATCACGGCAGTTTCGAAGTCACACTTAAATTTCTCAATCCTCATGTTCATTCTCTGGTGCAAAAATAAAAACAATTTGCGATACGTCTCCTCTCTTTTGTTGGGGAGTAACGCAAAAACGACCGGTACCACGTTAGTAGATCTAGTGTCTGAACTTACATCTATATGAATGCTGTATATCTGGTAGAACGGTTTTGGCGTCCTTTTAAACGTACCGTCACCATCACCAAAATACTGTTTCCCTTGTCCAGCACTGCTTTGTATAAATTCTCTGCTAATCGGGGTTGAAAACACCAACATTTTATCATTCGCCCCATCTTCTAATACCAAAAAATTATGCGATATTAAATTTGGAATTTTGACCTCATCTAAACTTGTAAACTCTGATTTTTGCACACCCAAAAATTTAAGTCTCTGCCTGCGTAATGTGTTTTTTTTCTCGTCGTACGAATGCATGCTGAAGTCCGGGTCGACTTCATGAATTTCAGCAACCGCCTCTTCAAATACTTTGCGGATTGGCGACATAGTTTCGCAAACTGCTTTCTTACAGATGTTCATTACGACATCGCGTACATTTTGTTCGTGATGGGGATTACATACATGTTGACTTTCCCGAACAACGGAGTCTTCTAACGCATCTATTGTAATCGATGCATTGCATTGATCGGACCGATTAACGCATCGCCACATGGTGTAGCCTGTTTTTTTGTTTTCATACCCGTAGTTGTATTTATGTCCATTGTGCAAAACTGCACGGCCGCCCTTTTGATTTGTTATAAAAACCAGATCCATAGTTTAAACTGCCTTTTACAGTAAGTGTGAATTAAAACTGAAATGAATCGAAAACTGACAACGACGACGATATTTGCCTGTCATATCAATTCATACATAATCTTAATATTGATACTTCAACGTAAGTGGCCAGTACTAAAGAAGATAATAAAGCAAATTTTTCACGACAGGTTATTTATTTGAAATTTAGGTATTCTGGCACTTGGTTGTTTTGAACATACGGTATTCTGCGATAAAGGTGTTGTGATATTTGTCTATTATGAGACTTAGACATTTTAAAATTCAGTCATATTAGGTTTAATGGTATAATGAAAAAAAAATTTAGGCATTCTGAAATTTAGGTATTTTGACAGTAAGTCATTTTGAGTTCTAGGAGTATTGGTAAAAGGGAAAAATGAAATCAAGACGTAATGAGCCCAACTCAAAATTATTTGCTGAAAATAATATGGTTGTTGTTATAAATGGGAATAGTGACGAAGATGACTAATCAATTACTAAGAAAACCTATGACCTTCAGTATCAGTAGGTGCAATGTGTACATATAACAGGACTAGAGAATTATCCTTTGTAAATTATAACCGTGTAATAATATGAACATAAATGAAATGTAAATAGAATATATTACAATCTTTCATTTTCCAATTTAATCCATATTAAAAAAAATGAAATTAAAAGGTAAAAACAAATATTTATTTCCCTTTTCAGTTAATTTTTTAAAGCAGTCAGGTTGTTTGTTTTTAAAATAATTCTTAATTTTTCACAGTTTTGATCAATCAATAAAGATTATTTGTAGTGGTTTTTTAACTAGGTACAGATAATATCATTCCTGACTTGACCTATATTGCTAAAGTATATCGACCGTCCCGATATTTAACCCATATAATTACTCGTATGCATGCCCATTGGGTCGATATCGACCCATTGAAAACATGACACTACATAATGTCACTACGGGAGAAAGCAGAGTAATGTAACAAATTCAACGGCACCTATTATGTTAAAAACCGTCCAGCCGTTTGGGCTGTGCCAAAGAAATAGACATACACACATACCGTACAAAAACATTACTCTCCTTTCTTTCGTAGTCTGGTATAAAAACGCAGAAATATGTTTAATAATATTTATTAACTTTTAATGACAATAACGAGGTTAACATTAGATTAGAGGGTAACGTTACGGCAGAAAAGTTCATTTCCGCAGTTCGGACAATATAAATCTCTTGTTTCGAATTCATCCACTCCGTCGGGAGACCAGTGTTGTCGACGACAATTTTCACAATGGCCTGTGGCCATCATGCCCTCCTCCTTCAGAGAAATGGTGTTGTCCGGCAGTTCTTCAAAAAACATACCCACACACATGAAATGTGGGAGTCTTAGGCGGTGTATGGTGTATCGCATTTTTTCAATCTAAATAAAAAACAATTTAGTTAGTCCACGCGCTTGCCAAGTGTCGGCAAGCCTACAAGACGCAGTTATATATTAGAGTGAGACGGACCTACGTCGTGCTCACTCTAACATATAACTGCGTTCTGTAGGTTTGCCGACGCTTGGCAAGCGTGTGGACGCGGCATAACTGCACTGTTAAGGCACTCGCGGCGAAATCGTGAAGCGCTCGCGGCGAACTCGCTGCGCACTCGCGGCGAACTCGCTGCACGCTCGCTTCGCTTTCAATTTGCTCGCGAATCGCAGGTGTGATAAGGTTCTAAGTGTTCATTAAAATATAGCTTAAAAGGTGTAACAGAATGTCTTGGTTAGTATTACTTTCTGTGATTTTAGTACCATTATCGTCGTAGCAAAAAAATATGTAATCTACTAAATGATGAGCTTTATAATGACCTATACCAGCTGAATGTATAGCTGCTACAAATTCAGGGTTAGGATCGTAAGGACTAGTTTGAAGAATGACTATGTAAGAAGAAGGTCTAATATAATAGGATCACGGTGGTAAAATATCCAAGCACATAAAATGCCTTAATATTATAATGACTGGGTATACAATTGGACTTAGTTAACAAAATGGCCAAATAAGCGAAATGTGCTAATAGCAAATCGATTTAGTAGCAGAACATACTGAGAGTAAAATGACAAAATAAGCATTTAGCCAAATATTTATGAAGTCTAGGTTGCAAAACGCCGACATAATCGAATGGCAAGGAAACAGTCACAGAGAGGTTCTTTAATAGACAAAGAAACTTCACACCTCAGAAAAGTCATTTTAATCGCCAAATTGTGTTTTATGTAGCAGTTATGTATTAAAATACTATCAAATTAAAATGCACGATCTGATATTCGTTAAAAGCCATAAAGGCGGTCAAGCGTTAATTGTAATGGCTACCGCTACAATAAGTGCCACACCAATGTCAGCAGCGGTACTTCTCTGAGGCGATGCTTTAAGCGGGCAGACTGCAGTGCAACGCTGACTCTAAACAAGGGAAAAAATTGCAATAGTCAGCCAATCTTTACACACGTGTGGTGTGTAAAAAAATTTGATAAATGCACAGGCGATGTTTTGATGCAGTATGCGAAGAAGAGAGTGTGCCAAAATATGAACTCCATTAAGAAAAATTATGATGAGAGTATCATCGAATGCCGAACCCTATATCCTGACTCAACGATTCAAGCACCACCATATGAATCGATAAAACACACTGTTTAGGGCAAGACACACTGTTTAGAGATTATTTGAAGTTGGAGAAGTTGTTCTTCTAGCATCCTAAGGATGTAAAGATCCAAAAAATAATATCCGTTTTTTTTTTTAGTGGCAGAATACGGAGAAAACGGAAAGCTTTTCGTATTTAGTAGTGAACGTTTTTGCAGAAAAATGAAAAGGTGTGCTCGAGACGGTAATCTTTTTTTTGGAGACGGCACTTTTAAACGTGTGCCAAAGCCGTTCAAGCAAGTTTTTACGGTTCATATGGATTCATCCAGTAATGACGATAGGACAAACATAGTGCCTGTTTTGTATTGCTTACTTCCAAAGAAACGTGAAGAAAGTTACATTCCACTTTTCACTATAATGCGTGATGTTATGGGAATCAAGCCTACAAAATTTTAATACGACTATGAATTAGCCTTAATGAATGCATTTAAAAGAGTATTTCCGACGGCATCATTGTCGGGATGTTACTACCATTATAGCCGTGCTATTTGGAAGCACGCGAAATACCTTCGAGTGACAAGCACGCGTAAGGGCGTTCAAATTGCCAAGTACACGTCGAACTTACCGTACATACCTGCGGATCAAATTGAGGAAGCATGGCTGGCTGTAAAGAGTATGGCTACCGAATTTCTTGAAATGGATAATTTCATAAATTATTTTGAAAGGAAATGGATGAGATTGCCTGCCTCAGCTGTGTCTTGTGCTGGACAACGGCACAGGACAAACAACGCAGCCGAAGCTTGGCACAGGCGTTTAAATATACGCATGCCACACAAGCCATCGTTAATGATGTTTCTCTTTAAAATCAAAAGGGATAACAAGTTCCAGGAGCTTAAAATAAATAATCCATCTTTTGAATATGGTTATAGAAAGAAGACTGATGTTGATTTGACAAAAAAATGTAGAACAGAACTGCAAAAATTTGTTGAGGGAGAGTACAATTATTGAGTATCTAAACAAGATCGAAAGGTTAAAAGCATTAAAGGATTAGACAATTATAATTAAATAAGTAGGAGTATAAAATGTGACGATAACTTTTTTGCATAGTTTCGTTACAATAAAAGTGTATGTTTAAAATAAGAAGTTGCTATGAAAGGATTCTATTTATAATTAGTTATGAAAGAATAAATTAATTATTATTTTATGATTGTTTCATTAAAAAACTACTATGGCCTCGGTTTGCTCACATACGACAACATACAATGCGTTTCTCTAAATTACCCACCTTGAATCCAAAAGCCGAAATGGTAATTCAAAATATTTTTTTTGTTGGTAATTAAAGATTTTAAGTAGCCTCAGATGTCTTTCTTTAATAGTCATCGAGCTGTTGTTTTGTCAAATTTCGTCAATATCAGGACAATATTAGTTGAGTTGGAATAATGTAACAGTACCGTTTTGTTAAAATATTATTTGCCTACTTCATGTAAACCACTGCTTTTGTACAAATTTTCGATTCATTGTCTGTTATAACTTGGACGTTGTGCAATCACGACGTTTTGGTACCTAGACACTTTTAATCAAGACGTTGTACTATCTAGACAAAATGGGTCATTTTACGACCAAGGCATAATGCAATATGGCCCAAAACCTACCTAGTCATTGTACAACAATGGCTTTTTGCTATATGTGACAATCGTGCAACCAAGACATACTGCTTACCTGGTCATTGTTAAAAAAAGTCATTATGTTTACTAAGGTATTATACAATTACGACGTTTCGCGGACATTGTCATTCTTCAAACTAGTCCTTACGACCCTAACCCCAAATTCAACTCCGCCGATGACTTTGTATATTTTATTATTTATATATAAAGTGCGAGGCACTTTATTTAGTGCTACTGCATTGGTGCCATTTAAATCAAGAGATCAAATTTGATATTACATAATTACTGGTTGCTATTCCTTCACATGAGGCACATTTTGATCCACCTTCCATTATAGAAATAGATTCTTCTAACATACTCATATCAAAAATATTAATAATGTCGATGTTTAAGGGCAAGAAGACATTTTTTTTTTGATGAGGACGGTAGGTTCGTTCATATTTTGTTTACTAAAGTATTCCAAAAGAAAATGTTCAGAAATGTAAGTAACGTTACATGCAACATTATAGTTGTAAATTTTTGATTCTATATTGGTTAGCTTTTCGATAACTGTGTAATGATTTTTGCTCTTAAGTCATATATATGTCATCATTATTATAATTTGTAAAACTCAGACATTTGATATACTGTGGAATTAATTCTTTTTCACCGAAAGCCTACAATGTTACAAAAAATTTCATTTCCGATATATTCAGCACCCATTAAGTACATTACAGAATCAAATGCCTCTTAGGTCTTTAAAACTTTTACATTATTTTTGAGTTGATGTAAACCGAAGGTCTAAAATTACCATTTTTTGTAAATTTTGCATTTATGTTTGGTTTCGGTTTACTAATTTTAGCTTCTCCTTTCCAGTTCTCGACATAGGAAGGTAAATCCGATAAAATGGAGTCTTCGGTAATAGAACGCCTATGAGCAGCCTGATTACTTCTTTGTTTTTTTTTTTATCTTTGATAGTTTAGTTTTACTTATCCTTTTCCTTGGTTTATTTTTAGATTTCATTTAGTTAGTAATATCTTGACCTAAATTGCATAATGCGGACTTCATTTCCCATGCTAAATATTCAGTATACAATTTTCAGAACTCATCTATTCTGTGTCTATTAAATTTAATCTTAAATACAAGATGTTTTAAAGTTTTTAAATAACTTTCACATCTTGAGGAGGACGGAGCTTTAATTTCAGATTCAAAGAAATTTCTCGACAAATTAGACCCTAAAGGAAGTTTCATTAAAATTCTTCTGAAAGTAGTTATAAATGGGGGATAGTAATATGCATTCTTGTTCTCTTGTAAAACTGGGTTTTGTTTTTTCGTATCTTCAACAATACTGTTAAACCAATTTATGAATTCAAAATCTTCGTTATTTATCGCATCATCATCAAAGTCATAACTTTTAATCAAGTCCTTATCTTCAGAAACAAATACATCCTCAACTGCAACATCGCGTAGTAATTGTTCTAATCTAGTCTTGATTTCATTATTATATTGGCCGAGGAAAAGTTCTATAACTTCGTGAAGATGTCACATATTATTATTGTAAATAAACATATATTTTATTTCAGACTAATACAAAATATTCTAAATACTTCGTGAATGATATTTTTTGCTAATTGGTAATTTTCGCATTTTTTTAAACAAACTATACAACGGATATAAAAATATTTTACTTTGGAATCAAGGTTTGTTTTAAAGCAACTTAAATTGTGTAACACTTTAATAAAGTGACTCGTGTCAAGTCTGATAAACGCTCTTGGTTTTTCAAAATGACCACCCTCTAAAACTGAAAATAAATGTGTTATGTAGCTTTTTGTAGTGCAATATAACGCAAAAGCTTGAATACACGCAGAAACTAAAGCTGATGAATCATTGGTTATAACTTCAGTAGGAGGAGTAATCTATACATGACAACCACTTTCTTAACCAAATCAAAATCGAATGTTCTGAATGAGAGTCAGTCAACATTTGAAAAACGGGCACGGATGTAAGTTTATTATTGGCTGTTAATAACCCTACATATAAAAATAATCTTTTTGTTCCACTACTACCATCTGCCAAATAAATATTTTGAAAAACGATCCAGTTGCATCTATCGTTATTGTTGCTTTCTTAAGTTTACTTTGATAATTATTGTAATACTGAATTTGATCATTACTCCAAAAATATAAACGAAAATCTGGAAAGATATTGAATTCTTGAATTATGTTAATATTATTTCGAGCTGATATTCTAGCCATTATAAACAAAGACAATATTGGATTGGAATGTGGTAAATGCTCATGTCTAGCTCTGACTTAATCTTTCTTCAACAAGAAATAGAAGGCAGTACAGGTGGAGTACCAGTTATAAGAGCTGATGCCAACTCATTGTGTATTTTAACAGCAGATTGATGACATAGTCTTTTAGCTATTTGTCTTCTTCTGAAAGGTGTCAGTTTTGATTTTTGTACGGCGTTATGTTTAAACGTCTCATCAAAATTATCGACTATACAGTGAAAATTCATTATTTCTTCTGTTTTTCTTGAATTATATATGCGAATTTTAGCATCGCACTGGGAACATTTATCAACTAAATCAATTGAATCATTACGAATTTTGTATTTCTTAAGGGTCCACGTGCATGGCAATTTCGAATGAATCCATAACTTTTCCTTGATTAAATTGCTCCACTTGAATTTTGGCAATGTCTTATACTTGAAGACACTTGTAGTACCGCTTCTTCTTCTACACACACTTAAAGGCGTAATTTTGTTCCAGTCATAAATATCGAGATAGAGAGAAAATGTTTGACACTTGTCATTACTTATTATAAAATCGTAGATTTCTCTTCCCGACGTCGTCTGTGAATTTTGTGATGCTGGAGAAGTACTACCTAATGATTCAGATTCAGATTCAGATTTCTTTATTTCTCAATAGTTTTACATAGCTTACAAAATAGAAAATATGCTAACATATTGAGATCGTCATGATTTTACACATTTTATAAAAACTTTGAACAAATATTAAATAAAGGCAAATTATTAACAGTCGGGTACTTATTTAATATAATTATTGAGATTAACAATTATCTACCCACTTAACATATGCTCAATATTTATTTATCTTAATAAACAAAAACAATATGTATATTTTAGAGGGATTTGCATTGCGAACTGTACATATTTATTATTATTATACACTTAAATTGTCATTAGTATTTATTATTCATGTATTCTTTTATACTATACAAGGTTTTACTGAGTAGTAGTTTTTTTACCTGGCGACTGAAAGTGTTCATTTCAGTCTGAGCCTTAATTGTCCTCGGCAAATGGTTGTACAATTTTTGACCCATGATTTTCGGACATTTCTTGGCCATATTAAGCCTACATCTACTAGGTCTTAGGTCTTCAGCATATCTTGTTGGTCGTGTCCTATCGTCACCTAAGATACGTTTAAATTTGCTTGGGCTATTTTTGACATACAATATAACTTCTAGTATATATGTTGACACTGATGTTAAGTAATATCTGCAGTTCTTCAAAATGTTTCATAACAAATAAAGTAATAAATAATAAATCTCTTTTTAACAAGTTTCTGGGCCCATAACCAAATAACATACGCAGTTTTAGATGGGAAATCTAATTATTTATAGAGATACAAATATACAACAGCAAACTGAACGGCGGTGTCACCTGATGTGATTCTTTTTATATATGTCAAAGACTAACATGAGTACTGATACATAAGACGGTTGGATAGCTATAATTTATAAACTATTTTAACACTACAACTATCACGGTAGTTCATTGACCAGTATTCGAATGGCGCGTTTTTGCATTTTTAAAACACGTTCAAAATCAGTCGAATTTCCCCATAAGATAATTCCGTAAGATAGGATTGAGTGTATGTAAGCATAATAAGCTTCTTTTAGATGATGATTTGATATTAATGGTCTCAACTGCTTAAGCACAAACACACCTTTTGCCAGTTTCTTACACACAGTGTCTATGTGTGTTTTCCATGAAAACACTGGATCTAATTCAAATCCTAGTAATTTGACATGTGCTGTATTTTTAAGTACTGTGTCATTAGGTAGGATTATTTGCATTTTATCAGAATCCCTGATGCGCGGACTAAATTGCATAAGAGAAGTCTTTTCAGGATTCAATTTTAGTCCGTTGATTTTAAACCAATTTTCTAATTTCAAAAGTGTGTCATTAATTTTATTAATTAAAATGTCATTGGATTCATCACTTAAAATTATGGTTGTGTCATCTGCATATAATATTATTTCGCCATCTGTCTAATCTTGCTATGTCGTTTAAAAATATAGAAAATAATGTATTTCCCAATGATGAGCCCTGTGGTACCCCTACTTTAATTGACTGTGGTTGAGACTTGTAGTACTTTCCATCGACTTGTATTTCCACAGTTTGCTCCCTTTCTGACAAAAAAGATTTAAGTAGTTCTGCACTTTGTCCTCTTACACCATATTTTTGCAGTTTATTCAAAAGCAGCGTATGATCCACTGTATTAAAGGCTTTTGAAAGGTCTTAAAAGATGCCCACAACCTTTCTTTCGTTTTCCAAGCATGATATAACACTTTCCGTGAATTTCTGTGTTGCTGCTGTAGTGGATCGTCCTCGCCTGTAGGCATACTGCGCATTTGACATAGCATTATTCTGTTCGACATGCCTTATCAGATCACTGGACATTAGAGACTCAATTAGTTTCGATATAGTAGGGACTATAGTATTAGACCTGTAATTTCCTACGTCTGTTCTATCGCCCTTTCCTTTATATATTGGACACAGACGGGTTTTCTTAAGATGTTGTAAGATATGTCAAGTGATCAGACAGAAAAAAACATCACGTCAAACAAAAACTTTCCCGAAATGTCGTATATATCTTTGGTGTGTGATCCAGAAATTTTATTTCTAGCAAGCTTAATGAGGTATTCCGCACTAATATTAGAAAAACACAATTCACTTTCTATTTCTGGGCAGTTACGAGCGAGTTGTATTAAGGCTTGTTTAATATCTGGACTGTTATTAATGGCAAGATCTTCCCCTATTTTTATGAGATAATTGTTAATGTAATCTGGTATTTCACAGTAATTAATGGTATTTTTAGTTGTTGCATCTTTTAGGTTCCAGTTACACTCTCGTACGTTACCACTTGTTTCTTCTTTTATTACTCTCCAACAATATTATATATTTCCTTTTTAGGATTCCTGGAGTTCGCGATACGTTCCTTAGTATATGTCCTTTTCATGTTTGCAAGTGACTCGTTTACTTGCTGTCTTTTACTCGTTATAACTTCTTTAAAATCAATTTGTGGGTACTGTTTTTGAAGTATGTGTAAATCATCCAAGACGCGTTGTAAACTGAGTATATCTTCTGATATCCACGGAATTCGGCTTAAGTTTTCTCTTAATAATCTTCATAGGCATGTAAATATTCATATTTTTTGCATAAAATTGTCAAAAGTGGACGATTTATATGATACGAAAATTTAATCCCAATTATACGGCATCATAGCTTCACAGAACTGTGTAATATTTTCTAAATTCTCCTGACGACATTCGATATTTATGTATTTGGATTTGTAGCATTCTTGTAATTGAAGCTGAGCTAGTTGAGCATCATGGTCCGATATCCCCAGAGCTAGTGTTTTTGTATTTAATATACTAGTGTTAATATTCGTGACAATGCAATCAATTGAAGTCTTTGAATCGCCGTCTAAGGGGAAAGTCTTGGGAAGTCTATAATATTGCGTAGGTTATATTGTGCCATTAAATCATTTAAATCACGTTTGTTTGTCGATTCAACACTGAAATCAACATTCCAGTCACCGAGTATCATTACTGAGCTCTTTTTATAGTTACTGCATAGAATTTTGAATACTTTTTTTAATGTCTCTAACAGTTTCGATTGATTTTGATTCGTCGTTTGAATTTTCACCATTATTTATGATTTCGTCGTTCAGGGCAAATATCCCACTTCGGTGAAGATTAAGTGATAGGTATATACCATTACATATTTGCGGCGCTTTGCAGCCTCAGCGCAAACCGCTGCCCCACCAGCTCTATTTGTACATAATGTAATAAAATACAACTTGGCATATACCTACTTGCATTCACAAAATCAAATTTCATCTCGTCGAACCGCTGAAAAATCAAATGACGGTGTTCACACTAGTGATCGATTGGGGAAAGGCAACCTTTTGACGATCACAAGTCAACATTTTATTCTATTTCAACAACATAGTATGGCGGATACAAAAACCGGATCAGAGTATAGCAAAAGGGGCCCGATTAAAAAAAATTACTACAACCAACATTTTTATTTGTTGGTCTTGAGCTTAAATTAGATTCAATCAGTTGGGCATTCAATAACGAATCATCATTTTAAATGACGCACCGCAAGAATGAATCAACTGACCGTCATTCAAGAATAGGGTATTTTGAATGGCCAGTTTTACAATAAATCAAAGCAGAAGAAATTGATTGAAACTAATTTAACCGTCATTCAATAAAATCAATCTGTGATTGATTATTGGAATTAAAATTGTTTGAATATTATATATTTTAACCTTCTTCAAAAAGAGGAAGTTCTCAATTGGACTGTACGATTTTTGCATCTTCGTCGTTTATAAACCGATACGGATACTTATTTTTATGTTTGAAATTTTCAAAAAGGGCCCTCCTGGATGGCCCCATATCATTTTGGTGAAATTGACTACGAGGTACGTGCACGGGGAATCTAAGAAACTCTTCAAATAATATAGGCACAAATTTCATGTCCATTTCGGTGTATTTATAGTTACTCTCGGGAAGTAAAATGCTAGTAGACTTAGACATGCTGAAGTGCTCTTGTTTACTGGTATGGAATGATGAATGTGCCATTTTTGCTAATGCAACTTAACTTGATGTTGGACCCTGGAAGATCTACAGGATCGCAAGATTGGCCATAGGTATACATGTGCCGTTTTCGCTGATTCATGTAATATTAACCTTATGATGGACCCTGGAAGTGCATACTGGATCTCAAGATTCGCCAGACGTAGACATGAGCCGTTTTAACTAAGTCATATGGATGCAAGTGCTCAACCTAGTGTTATTTTTTTTATAGTAGATAGCCAAGCATTTCACCTCGGTTGCACCTGATGTTAAGTGAAAATAAGGCCTAAGATGGATCATGCTCGCCTAGAAGATGCCTATTTACTCTCGACTTGAAGAGATCCAAGTATATATTTTTCAGTAAAAACGTGCGCAGGAAGGGAGTTTTACTATTTTTCTGCCCTGTGGCTTTTGCTGTCTTTGGCTCTTTTGCTGTACTAGTATCTTAAAAATGACCTGAAATAGTCCCATCATCAGGAGAGCCGATCAGTCGCAGCGGGGGCGTCACCGGCGGAGGCGAGAATCTACACGCAATCGGCTCTCCTGGTGATGAATCGCGTACCGATTCAATACATGTCGAGCTATATTCGACTTCTAGGACGTAAGTAAACCCGTTTTATATTTTAATAGATCAAATATTTAGTAATATTAACAAAAATAAAATATCTTCGTAATATCTACATTTTCTAAATTAAGATGTACAGTATGATGTTTTAAACAGGTGGTTACAGAAGACCATTCCTAACAATAAATTTGGCTGAAAACTAATGTTACAAGTTTTTACCTAACAATTTACCTAATAAGTGATGACAAACTTATTTAGTTTCCACAATGTAGGTACTGAATTCGTGAAAAATCTTCCAAATAGGAAATTTTGGTACAATCTTAAGACCTGTGTAATACCGTTGTAAGAGATTGTTGCCTGAATTTTTAAAATAAAAATGTAAACAATGTTGAGATTTTCTTTTTTTTGTATGAATTGATAGTGTTATATGAAGGTGATTCTGTTTTTGTTCGGTAAAAAATTAAAAATACATACCTCAAAATAAATATTTTAAATTATACAGATTAGGTATATAAGATTCATACGTGAATAGTCAAAATTCTGAGTGATATAAAAAACATCGTAAAAACCATTAATTAACATTATTCCAAGCCAAATCTGTAAGAAATTATCCTCCCTAACCTCTTACCAAGCTTAAAGTATTTTCTACCATTCTGCATATTGCACTATACGCTTACTAAAAAAAAAAAACTTTTAAATTGGTCTTTAACTACTCGTTCTTCGAACATTTTATCTGAGAGTCGATTTGACTTTGGGAGGTTAATCATCGTGGCATAGGAAAACAATCTCTCTACTGACGCTGACGACGGTAAAGGCGTGTTGTACCGTTAGAAGATAGCTTTTATTTCTTTAAAGCGATTCAATTGCTTCAAATCTCTGTCTTCTTCGGCAAAATGTTGAGCCATTATCAGTTCAGCTTTATGTTGTACTGAGTGAGTTGAGGGGCGGAGGGAATTTTATTTATTTATTTTATCGTATGGCGATGTAATATGGCACACTGGTTACAATTTTTATTTTATTTACAATAAATTATCTAAAATCTAAAATTTACAATACCGCAGGTATAAACGCGCTTCTTCGGTCAAGTTTTTGAAGTCCTCAGCTGGTCTGGGGTATCTGGTGGTGGGGCATTCGAACACTATGTGGCGTATGGTTTGTTTCGGGTCCCCACACTCGCACGACGCTGACTCGCTCCATCCCCATTTCTGCCAAAGATATGCACAGTTTCCCATACCAGTCCTCAGGCGATTAGGCGGAGGGAATCTGAGTCTGTTTCAAACAAATCGAAAAAGTTATGTTTTTTGTCCTGCTTTGATCCCGCTTGGGCTCTTCGATGCGATCCTGCTGGGACATTTCTATGACCAAAGCGTTTTTAAAGACGTTTTTAATTTTGCTTGGTCATAATTATCGATACACGGGAACCATTTATTTTTAAACCGTGGATAGGACAATGTGGCCACTGCTGCATTTTCGCTCCTTGGTGTCGAAAATTCAAAAAATTCTTCGAACCGGTTTTCGACACCTTTAAGATATGTAATTGTTAAGTTCTTGCAATATCGTAGCTCACAGTTTTGAAGGGTTCGTAGTTTTTGACGGAGCGCCATTAGGCATGCTATTAATAGACCATAAAACATTTCTTTTTCTCCTTGTAGGATGTCCAGTGCCTCTGCAATAGGTTTAGAACAAGTGATGAATTCTCCGATATATTCAAACTCACTTTCTGTTAAATAACTTCTCAATTCCAGAGTTCTATGAAGTTGCACATTTTTGTCTCTTATAGAGTAAATTTGCTTATTTGAGCATCAAATAGGCTTTTCCACCTCGTAACTTCAGGCTTACTCAAGGTATGTCCTAGAGTGACCAGCATGATTTCTGCAGTTTTCGGACGACCAGCAGGTTTTCACAAAGCGTTACATTTTTTACTTTTTTTTGGTGCATATCAGCTAATGCGGTCAAATGGCCTTCTGCTTCTTGCTTCTTTAGAACACGATTCGCATCAGTGGTTGCGACGAGATTCAGGGTATGAGCAGCACAGCGCAAATGTACTGGTAATTCGATATTACTGTTGTTCCCAAGGCAGATTTTATGGTATTATAGTTACGTCAAAATACCGTTTATCCGTAATTGGTTCACAGTCCTGAAGCAATGTGCAGGCTTCTTTCGACACGTCCCCATTGTAACAAAATAATAGCTGACTGGGAGAAAATGCCTTATGGCATTAAGTCGTGAGAATCAGAATGGCGGGTGTACCCATCACAAATTTGTAAAACAAATATACCAAAAAAAAAAACTATTTGTACCTAGGTACTTCAAAAAATTGTGAAGGTAATATGTGTCCATAAAACCGCCATTCTGATTGTCAGGAAGGATGCCCCCTTCGGACCATTTCGTAGCCAGCTTTCGGAGCCAGCTACCGTATGAGATTTTATATTCCCGTTCAGGAGCTGGCTCCGAAGTGAGACTTTCTTTTACCATTTCGTAGCTGACTTTCGGAGCCAGCTACCGTATGGAAATTTTTACTCCCGTTCAGGAGCTGGCTCCGAAGTGAGACTTTCTTTTACCATTTCGTAGCAGACTTTCGGAGCCAGCTCCGGATGGGAATTTTTATTTGCCCCCTTCGGACCGTTTCGTAGCCAGCTACCGTATGAGATTTTATATTCCCGTTCAGGAGCTGGCTCCGAAGTGAGACTTTCTTTTACCATTTCGTAGCTGACTTTCGGAGCCAGCTACCGTATGGAAATTTTTATTCCCGTTCAGGAGCTGGCTCCGAAGTGAGACTTTCTTTTACCATTTCGTAGCAGACTTTCGGAGCCAGCTACCGTATGGGAATTTTTATTCCCGTTCAGGAGCTGGCTCCGAAATGAAACTGTAGCTGGCTCCGAAAAGGCTGGCTATGAAACGGTTGTTTTTTTTTTTCATTAAAAGGTACGGAACCCTAAAAAAGACGGTTGTTTTATTTATTAATATATGAATTTATTTGTTAAAAACATAAAAGTATTTTTACACGTTCACATCATTTAAAGCCCAAATTTGGGATAAAAATTTAAAATTAATCAGTATTTGGTGCATTCCATTGTCACGTCCCCGACATTTTTACTCAGTTTTCGTCATTCAAACGTGATTTTAGGGTTACCATTTGCTTTTGAAAGAAAAACTGATGTATAAATACATGACTTAAGATCGTCGGTTTCATATCTGAAACCTTTGACATCCATAGGTTTCGAAAATTTAATGTGAAAGCAAAACTATATGGCGTTACGTCCCCGACATTAAAACTACCAATGTTATACACGATGAATATAATTGTAACATATTAGCACAAGTAAAAGGAAGCACATCATTACCTTATACGCTTTAAAATATTGAGATAATAATCTTAATACGACAGCGGTAAAAAATAAAAACAAAACAAAAAATGATACATAAATATGGTATTAAAGTGGCGTCACGTTGGCGACAGCGTCGTCACGTCGTCGACACGTACGAATTCAGAACTTATATTGTATAGATTTCTGTTGGAAAATAGACTCCTCATCAGCCATTGCATGTCTTTTGCCTCTTATAACATCTCCATCACATCGCAGAATATGGAAACGCGAGATTCCGGGGACGGGACATACCTTTTCCCAAGGCGTTTTTGCTGCAATTTCCGAATTGATTTCTGATTCCGAGGTATAGATAACTTTTGTTTTAGGGACCAATTTGGTAGCCAAGGTAGCAAACTCTTCAGCAGACTGAATCATGGAACTTCCATCCTGAGACATAGCCTTTTGTCTGACAAGACTTTTTACGTTGCCTCCTATACCGTCAATCACCCCTTTTCCATGTGCAGTAGCAAAATATTTCCACGAAAACGGTTTGTTGTATTTTTTAGTTAAATAGTGCAAAAGCCTAGTCATAAATTTATTTTTAAATTCAGACGCCGGTCCATCACTCCAGATAGTTTCATTTATATTCTCATCATTGTTTTCAGCTATGATTAGATCATAGAGATAGTTTATAAAAACAAATATGGTGTCTTTGTTTTTGTTATGGCAATCTGAACATATAATGTAAGAACTACACTTATTTTTATAAAAAGTAGCAGCAGTAAACAAAGTTACACTTGATCTAGCCCATAGTGCACTTTGAATTTCATTCTGATATTCACACGAGTACGACATTGAAAAATCTACTTGTAAAATACGTACATTGGAATCATTTTTATCAGATTTAAACGCTTCGCTCTGGATTCGTTTAATTAGAACATGTTCTAAAAATTAACCATAGTTATCTAACACTTTCTCGGATAACTCCCCCGCACTCGTTTCATACAACTTTAACTTTAATTTATTGTCGTTATTCTTGGCCCATTCTTTCCAATTTACATCTTTAGATGGATCTACAGATATTTCAAGCTTTTTTTAGATTAGTACAGCCGTTACATGTGTTTTTCCAACACGCCGAATTCAAAGAAATATCACATAAATTATCTTGCCAAAACTTTTGCGAGTATCTGATCTTCAGTCCTTTTAATTTCATTATGAAATTTTCATGTAATTTACATCTGCACTGTTCAGAAGGTGTGTTTTTTAACAATAATACATTTTTCGGGCGCAAGTTGCAGAATTTTGTAAAGCCGATTGTTATTTCCGGGTTTTCATGTTTGAATAGCGAGAAAGCCTCCATCAGAAACATTGTCAAATAATGCTTTCGCAAAGTGGATTTCTTTCCGTTCTCCCAAACAATCATGTGATATCTCATTCCGGGGCAAGTGTAAACCACATCCGGTCTTAAATAAAAGTCTCTTACCATTTGAACCACCTCCTCATGTCTCGTGTCAACTAAGTTATGTTCCATCTTTGTAACCAGCTCTACACCCACACGCCTAGCTACACCCTTGACGACACATTTCTTCTTCAATGGGCAAGATGGTAAGCTGCGAAGACACCTTAACACCGCCTTCCCGTATGTTTGTTTACATTTATAGGGATGAAATTCAATTTCACTTGATTCAGGTACCGCTGCTGAACTTGACGTATATGATTCCTCTCTCTGAACTTTTTTTCTTTCCCGTTCTAGTCTCTTTTCTTCACGCTTTTTTGTCCTTAAATCTATTTTTTCACGCTTTGATAAAGACTCCATCTTCTTTTTTCTGAGTAACTTCAAACGTTCCTTTTCTTTTTTTTGAAAGTCTGGATCCCTCTTTTTTTTTTCACGAAATTTCCTCATTCTTTCCGCACTTGTACTTGGTTTACTCGGTTCCATGTTCAAAATTTACTTCCGCGATATTAAAAAACAGAATAAAACAGGATTTATTCACCATTAATCAGAAACGCGTCACGTCGCCGACAAAATAATAATGAAGTGTATCCCAAGTTAATAAGGCAAGACCTAGAATTAAAGTATGACTAACAGTAGCTATCGTAATATGCTGTTTGAACAGAGATAATCAGATATTATCTACCCTTTATTTAATAATAAACGTGAAAGCAATTTTAAATGTCACGTATCCGACACTTGAAATACCGACGGAAAGATGTCATAAATACGGATCATTCGTAAACTTATTTCAAATTCAATTCTAATAATATATAAAAAGGTTAAAATATACTTTATTTTAAAGATAAATGTTTCGTTTTAATTTGTATAACATCGAAGAAATTTGCAAGGAAAGTCATGAACATTTTATTGACAAGTGCCAACAATTTAACTACCATTGCGTTTTATCTTGTTGAAGAGCTGCTACCGAATTATAAGTAATGTAATTATTCGGAAAACAGAGGCGAAATATGGTTGTTTATGTCGATAACGGTCATAAATGTTTAGAGTTGGATTTGAAAAACTGTACAAATTTACCGTTTTGCGTGGAATGCACCTGCACATCTTTGTTTAAAACTAGCTGTCTCTTCTATTACGACTTGTTTTGCAATATTTGTCGTACATTCAGGTAAATGATCTTTGCTTTTTACAATACCTTTTCGGTCAGAGTCCAGTGTTATATTTCCTTTACAAGCTGGTGTACTGCCACAAACCCACAAAGATTGGCGGTCTTTTTTGTTCACTTTCTTCGGCCAATATTTACGGTCATCAATTAGCAGTATTTCTCCTCCTCTTTTAGAAGTAATAAACTGTAATTTATTTAAATTATCTTCTAACGCAATTGACGAACCCGGCGGTTCACAATATGCAGGTGAGTAATGCATTGTTATAGTGTCCTCAGTAATAAATTTAACAAGGAAGTGAAAATTAGATTTCCAAAGAGGTTCAATTATAGTTGTAACTTAAATAATGAAATGTACTTATATCAAGAAAAGATATCTGTTTCGGATTCCGCAACTTTAACGAAATGGTGCATTCCACGCAAAACGGTAAATTTGTACAGTTTTTCAAATCCAACTCTAAACATTTATGACCGTTATCGACATAAACAACCATATTTCGCCTCTGTTTTCCGAATAATTACATTACTTATAATTCGGTAGCAGCTCTTCAACAAGATAAAACGCAATGGTAGTTAAATTGTTGGCACTTGTCAATAAAATGTTCATGACTTTCCTTGCAAATTTCTTCGATGTTATACAAATTAAAACGAAACATTTATCTTTAAAATAAAGTATATTTTAACCTTTTTATATATTATTAGAATTGAATTTGAAATAAGTTTACGAATGATCCGTATTTATGACATCTTTCCGTCGGTATTTCAAGTGTCGGATACGTGACATTTAAAATTGCTTTCACGTTTATTATTAAATAAAGGGTAGATAATATCTGATTATCTCTGTTCAAACAGCATATTACGATAGCTACTGTTAGTCATACTTTAATTCTAGGTCTTGCCTTATTAACTTGGGATACACTTCATTATTATTTTGTCGGCGACGTGACGCGTTTCTGATTAATGGTGAATAAATCCTGTTTTATTCTGTTTTTTAATATCGCGGAAGTAAATTTTGAACATGGAACCGAGTAAACCAAGTACAAGTGCGGAAAGAATGAGGAAATTTCGTGAAAAAAAAAGAGGGATCCAGACTTTCAAAAAAAAGAAAAGGAACGTTTGAAGTTACTCAGAAAAAAGAAGATGGAGTCTTTATCAAAGCGTGAAAAAATAGATTTAAGGACAAAAAAGCGTGAAGAAAAGAGACTAGAACGGGAAAGAAAAAAAGTTCAGAGAGAGGAATCATATACGTCAAGTTCAGCAGCGGTACCTGAATCAAGTGAAATTGAATTTCATCCCTATAAATGTAAACAAACATACGGGAAGGCGGTGTTAAGGTGTCTTCGCAGCTTACCATCTTGCCCATTGAAGAAGAAATGTGTCGTCAAGGGTGTAGCTAGGTGTGTGGGTGTAGAGCTGGTTACAAAGATGGAACATAACTTAGTTGACACGAGACATGAGGAGGTGGTTCAAATGGTAAGAGACTTTTATTTAAGACCGGATGTGGTTTACACTTGCCCCGGAATGAGATATCACATGATTGTTTGGGAGAACGGAAAGAAATCCACTTTGCGAAAGCATTATTTGACAATGTTTCTGATGGAGGCTTTTTCGCTATTCAAACATGAAAACCCGGAAATAACAATCGGCTTTACAAAATTCTGCAACTTGCGCCCGAAAAATGTATTATTGTTAAAAAACACACCTTCTGAACAGTGCAGATGTAAATTACATGAAAATTTCATAATGAAATTAAAAGGACTGAAGATCAGATACTCGCAAAAGTTTTGGCAAGATAATTTATGTGATATTTCTTTGAATTCGGCGTGTTGGAAAAACACATGTAACGGCTGTACTAATCTAAAAAAAGCTTGAAATATCTGTAGATCCATCTAAAGATGTAAATTGGAAAGAATGGGCCAAGAATAACGACAATAAATTAAAGTTAAAGTTGTATGAAACGAGTGCGGGGGAGTTATCCGAGAAAGTGTTAGATAACTATGGTTAATTATTAGAACATGTTCTAATTAAACGAATCCAGAGCGAAGCGTTTAAATCTGATAAAAATGATTCCAATGTACGTATTTTACAAGTAGATTTTTCAATGTCGTACTCGTGTGAATATCAGAATGAAATTCAAAGTGCACTATGGGCTAGATCAAGTGTAACTTTGTTTACTGCTGCTACTTTTTATAAAAATAAGTGTAGTTCTTACATTATATGTTCAGATTGCCATAACAAAAACAAAGACACCATATTTGTTTTTATAAACTATCTCTATGATCTAATCATAGCTGAAAACAATGATGAGAATATAAATGAAACTATCTGGAGTGATGGACCGGCGTCTGAATTTAAAAATAAATTTATGACTAGGCTTTTGCATTATTTAACTAAAAAATACAACAAACCGTTTTCGTGGAAATATTTTGCTACTGCACATGGAAAAGGGGTGATTGACGGTATAGGAGGCAACGTAAAAAGTCTTGTCAGACAAAAGGCTATGTCTCAGGATGGAAGTTCCATGATTCAGTCTGCTGAAGAGTTTGCTACCTTGGCTACCAAATTGGTCCCTAAAACAAAAGTTATCTATACCTCGGAATCAGAAATCAATTCGGAAATTGCAGCAAAAACGCCTTGGGAAAAGGTATGTCCCGTCCCCGGAATCTCGCGTTTCCATATTCTGCGATGTGATGGAGATGTTATAAGAGGCAAAAGACATGCAATGGCTGATGAGGAGTCTATTTTCCAACAGAAATCTATACAATATAAGTTCTGAATTCGTACGTGTCGACGACGTGACGACGCTGTCGCCAACGTGACGCCACTTTAATACCATATTTATGTATCATTTTTTGTTTTGTTTTTATTTTTTACCGCTGTCGTATTAAGATTAGTATCTCAATATTTTAAAGCGTATATGGTAATGATGTGCTTCCTTTTACTTGTGCTAATATGTTACAATTATATTCATCGTGTATAACATTGGTAGTTTTAATGTCGGGGACGTAACGCCATATAGTTTTGCTTTCACATTAAATTTTCGAAACCTATGGATGTCAAAGGTTTCTGATATGAAACCGACGATCTTAAGTCATGTATTTATACATCAGTTTTTCTTTCAAAAGCAAATGGTAACCCTAAAATCACGTTTGAATGACGAAAACTGAGTAAAAATGTCGGGGACGTGACAATGGAATGCACCTGCAAACAATTACGAACCAATACAAAAACAGTATACTGAAATGATATGTAATCTTCAGAAAGAAAATATTCATTTTCACCACAAACTTCCGCAATTTAATAGTGTCAAATCTTCGGCATATCGCCTGAAAAAAAAGAATCAAGAAGTATTAAAATTAAAATTTAGTACCCCCGAAGAATGCCAAATACCCAGGCAATTCGCCGATTTCGTACTCGCTGACTACAGCGACGATGGGAAAAGGGTATTATTGTTTGCTAAAAAGGATGTAAGAAGCCAGATAAACAAATTTCAACACTTCTTTGCAGATGGTACATTCATGCCCTCCTCCATTTTCCCAAAGGACATTGGGTACTTTACTATGAAAAATTTCCCCACGGCGGACAAAGCTGAAACATACCTCAATTGAAAGCTTTAATCTTCTAGATTTGATAAGCAAAGGGGCATTATTGTGGCGTATGGGAATACCGAAATATAATTACATTAATAATTCAGGTCCGGTGATCGTATTACTTTAATATTGTATTTCTGTATGTAGATATATTTAGTGTTATTTGATGACTAGCTTGGTATAGATAGCAGTCGAAGTGGCAGACTCAAGAGCTTGTGGTTTATAGTCTTGTCAAGTTAGAGGACGCGCACATTTTGGGCGGGCTACTACGGGCCGGCCCCCAGCGCAGAAATCGCTGTCGAGTATTTTATATGTTGCGGCCCGCCTTAATATGCGCGTGATCTGCAGCGCTCAAAGAGGACATAAACAATTGAAATAAGATAAACAAAAATGGTAGTTTATTATTGGTCATAATCTTTTATTATAATATCATCCAAAAAGGCAGCTGCTTTCTTCGTGTCTAGCCCAAGAGAGATAATATATCATGCTTGCGATATGTGCACAACAACCTACTGTTCGCCGTCCATGAATACACGAGCAATAGTATCCCTGCAATCCTTCGTATCCATTTCGCGTGGGATCAATTAAAATATATGTATAGTATTGTCTCAATCTCAAACGCACATGTCTTGATTGGATCCGGCCTCTTATGAGAGTGTTATTTTCTATCATTTCTGGATGTCGATGCACTTCAATTGAATAAACATTGGTATTTCTTAAATGCTCATGGCAATAGGAACGGGCCAGTTTTAAATGATAGATTCCCAAGGTTACGTTCAAAAGTTCTTCGAATGTCAATCTGGGGAAACAGCTAGGTTAGGATGGTCCGCTTCCATTCTTATAAAAACAGCTCTTTGGCGGTTAATATTATTATTTATAATGTAATTCGCCAAATCATTTTCCACATTTAGTTTTTCTCTTATTATATTGATATATTCTTGAGCCCTTTCGTTGTCTTCATAAGGCATTTGAGTGGCATTTATAAAAGCGGCACAAATCTTAAAATCTATCATCATATTCTGCATCGTGACATTCTCTCTCAAGTCTCTCTTGAACCTTCCGTTTATTGCTTCTACCACCCACCGGCATATTGTAACTAATCTAGATTTATTTGCTTCAATGGTGGTTAACTGTTGGCCAAATCTACTGGTGGGTGGCATGTGTGCTTGAAATCCACACTCTTCTACGAAAGGTATGGCGTCACGAAAACCTCTATCGAGAATAAATGAGTCTTCTGGTCGGAAATACCAGTGCAGTCCAGATTCAGATTCTATTGACAGTAGGTGACGTAGAATTGTCGCATCGGATGTTGTTGCTGCGTATGGGCCATAAACGTCGATTATATGTCCATTTGAACATACTATTAAAAAAGGCTTCAATAGATTCCTGTATTTATGAAGACTATAAGTCTTTCTTTGAAATAAAAAGTTCGTGCTTTTTTGCAGATGTTCCATCTAAAACAATCACAGCGTTTTGACCTTCAGTTCCAAAAAAAACATTTGGAATTGTGAGATTCTTTGCTGCAACTTCCTCTCTGGTTAAATGATTAATCCCAATATGAAGAGGGACGAAGTCTTCTGTTAGACATTGTCTCGCTAATCTAAGTTTTTTCTCCAAAGTTTTTCTAGTCATTTTAAGCAATGTTGCCAATCGCTCATTTGGTTCTCCAGTCCTTATTTTTGCAAGATATATGCCCAAAACTGTAGCAGGTTTTCGTGATCTTACTCTTAAAGATGGTGTTTGATCTAAAATGTTGTTGAATTGATGTTTTGTTAAAGATGTCCAACAATGGAATTCATCGTCATCAAAGCTGTCCAAGTTTTCAAAATCTTGTTTCCTTTCTAGGCCCCATTTATAAATGTTAATAATGTCTAGCATATAATCACTGCTAAATTCTTGGTGATTTCCTTGCAACAATAGTTCTTCCCATACGTTATTTCCTAAGTGCACATTACAGACTCGAGCACGATAAGGAATGTAAAAATTATTGTCTCGTAACATTAGGAGTTTGATGTAATTAGGCACCGCATTTGTTGGTGCGATTCGGCAATTGTCAAACACACAGCGCCTTGCCGTATTGGCACAACGTGAATGGGCGCCAAGATTGAAAAAGCCCAAAGGTATAGCGGGAGCGAGAGGTTGTGGTTGCTCAGGTTGTGGTTGCTCAGGTTGTGGTTGATCAAGTTGAGCTTGTACAGCACGATGCGCTCTCTGCATGCAAGGATGGCATATAGATCTTGCTCCATTAAATGCGATCTGAGAAGACGGAAAAATTTTTTTTTGCTATAAGTTGAATAGTTAGATAAAAATAGACCGGAAATGGCTCGCAGGCCCCGACAGCGCCGCACCCATCCCAGACCCACCATACCCCTAGCCATACCCCTGGGGGTAGGGTGGGACGGAACCATACCACCGTTAGTAGTGCTGGGATTTGATGGAAAAAAATAGGTACCTAACAAAAATAAATATTTTATTTAACTGGAAAAAACAAAAGCCGTTCTGGCAAAACCTAAAAATATAACAAATATTTTGTTATTTATCTTAAACAGAAAAAAACTTCAAAGATGATAATCTATGTTCTTAATTTGTCTAACGCATGCCCAATGGTAATTTCGTTGTGCACTAACTGCATTTGGACTTCTGTAATAAAATCATCATTAATAGTTTGTTCCGCTCGACGTTTTTTAGGAGTAACTTTTGTTTTATGAATATTGTGTAGGACATTTAACAGTCGCATTAAAGTTACTGTATTCTTATTAAGTAATTTATTCAATTTTGAATGAAACGACTCTAAAATATTTGTCGTTCGATGTCTTTCACCGTAAACGCTGAATACGTCGGGAGTATGTATTTTTACCCAAAAATTTTCAATGTAGCTTATGAATTTATGCATCCGGTTTAAGCTATCGCATTCTGATTTAATATAATCTAGTCCTAGTAATATTTTATCGGCAGGTAAAAGCGGCAAGGCGGCCGTGATTCCCACGATTCTTCTCTCAGGTTTTGTTTGCGTAATGCGGAACTTCGGCGATTTAGCATTTTTCCATATGTTGCGTACCCAGTGGTAATAGCATCCCTTTATAGTGCAATTTGAAAAGACTTTCAAAATTGAATTCATTGCCGCTTTTTCATAATCACAGTGTATTTTAAATGGTTTCCACTCCGGTATTTGTGACAAAATCAAATTGAACAAAATCATGTAGCTCTTTTCTTTACGGTTCGACATCAAAGCAAAAATTAGCGGCATTACTGTAGTCGTTTCTGTGGTACTGCTGACATCGCCATGAATATTACATATTTGAGCGAAAGGTGCAGGGCAACTATGGAAAGTGCCATCCACAAAATATTCTTTAATACTTGGGATCATTTTTCGGGACTCTTTGGAACAGAAAACTAAAATACGAGTTTGTTCCCCAGCTTGCTCGTGGTAGTAATCGGCCAAAAGGAAATCTTTGAACTGAACCGGTACTTCAACTTCACCAACATTTTTGAACACGGTCTTGGATACGTTTGCCGATTTATTCCTTGCATCGTGTAAAAAATGTTTAACACTTTCGTAGGAGGGAAAACTCCCCATTGCTATATCGAGTCCCTTGTCTGTAAATTCAGTGCTTTTTTTGTTATGTAATCTTTGGATGGGTTCATCGCAAGATATCACTGTCTCTCGCAAATCACATACTTGCTTTAGTATCTGATTTTTACTTTCATCTACTTCACAAGTGTGGTCTTTTCTTCCAACTATTGTTTTCTCCTAAAATGTAAAAAAATGTATTTTATTATTTCAAGTAACAACCATTAAATATTATACTTCTACGACTTAGACGACGCGTTTGGCTCGGCTTGTAAACACCTGCCTACTGAGCCGGCGGTCCCGGGTTCGAATCCCGGCCAGGGCAAATATTTGTGTGATGAACTCGAATATTTGTGCTTGGGTCATGGTTGTTCTATGTATTTAAGTATATATTAATCTATATAAGTACGTATATCGTCGTCTAGTACCCATAACACAAGCCTTCTTGAGCTTAATTTGGGACTAGATCGATTTGTGTGAGGTCCGATATTTATTTTTATATCAAGGGGATACAGAAGAAAATAAATGACACCTTGATATAAACTTGTAACTGACTTTCTGTTCACGGCTAGGTAATAAAACACACTACTTAAACTGAAAGTAATACTTACCTCTACAATAGTTAAAGTACCGCAACATTTACTGGTAAAGTACGAGCTACATCTCCATACCACTGATCCATTTTTATATTTTTTGTGGCGATGGTAACGGTATTTGCCACACAGTAGAGCCATTCCGCCATTAATTTTAATAAAATCAAGTTCTTCTGTGGCCATTTTTGTTTAGTTATTTACATCGATAATAAAATGACAATGTAAAAAAGAATTGGTATTTAAATGACACTCAATAAACAGTTTATCAACTTGTGCAAGAAGTCTTAATATCAAAAGGAGTGAGGTTAAACCTTTACTTACCTATTACAAGCGACATAATGATACTTGAAATACATACATGATAGGATTATCATTGAGAACAATCAAATAAAACTTAATTATAAGTATTTATACTTTGTAATATGGGATGTTATTAACACTAGGTACGTAATATTCTGAAAAACAAAACCTGAAATCATATAGTGCACAGCACTACGGTGGTATGGTTCAGTCCCACCCTACCCCCAGGGGTATGGCTATGGTGGGTCTGGGATGGCCGCACCGCCCGCCCCCATCGCGTCATTGCCGACCACAGTGCGATACTTATTTTTATGAGATACTACTCAACAGAAACTACTTCTGTGAGATAGAACATCTACAAACTATAATAAATTCTCTTGTAACTCCTGCATAAAATATTAAATAATAGATTAAAATGTCATGGCTACAATTATACAACGTACTTATAAAAACTAGAAAAGTAGTTATAAAAAAAATGGCTGCATAGTGTACATACCTCTCGTGGTGCTATTTCTTGTAATATGAATGCCACTTGACCTCTATTTCTCTCAAAGAACGCTGGAGAAAGGTTATGTTTTCTGCGCCGTAGCACAGATCGAGCACAAACAACACAACGATTTGGGTTTTCCATTTCAACAAAGGTCCAATCAAACGCAAAATCGTAACAGTCCAGTACAAAGGATGCCAAGGCAGTCGGTAATCATTAAAAACGCAAAAGATAACAGGAAGGTTCAAAAACGAAAATAATGTTCATAACGCACAAATCACGACGACAAACGACGGAGACCCCAAGGAGCGAACTCGTCATGTGGGGTAGTTATGATTTAGCTGGTTCACAACTACCCACCGGAAAATCAGCCTTCCTCGCGGAGTCCCAATTGACTTAGAGGAGTTCACCGATGCCCTGGAAGACAAAGCGGAAGTATCGACGCCGATCTCCAACGAGAAGTCCTCCAATAACCGCCAGAAAGCAACTTCAGTAGCTACCAGCGGCAGGAAGCTTTCGATGTTTGTATACCCCTCTCAGAAACTTTTATAACCTATAATCGGAAAAATGTACCTATTGAGATGACAGGTATCATAGGACTCATCGTTCGCCGCGAGCAATAAGGTTTTCATTGTTTATACCACAATGAAAACCTTATTGCCATTAGTTATGGAAAAAAAAATACACGGTGGTAAAGCCCGTAACATTATCTATTGGTTTCCTTTGTGTCCGTTAGTGGGGAAGAAAGTACCCAATGAAAACCTTATTGCTGTGGTAAGTATAAAAATCTCATTTTCTCAGCTTTCCCATTAGTTATGGGAAAAAAATACACAGTGGTAAAGCCCGTAACATTATCTAAAAACTTTAATTGGTTTTGTTTGTGTCCGTTACTGGGGAAGAAAGTACCCAATGTCCTTTACAGTTTGCATGGCTTAAATGAACAAACGCAATGTATTACCCCATTGATTTACGCATTTTTGCATAACAAGGACGTAAAAACGTATGAAATTTTACTGAGTTTAATAAAATCGCAAATGCCGGATTGAAATCCCATTAAAATAACTTTAGACAACGAGAGTTCTGCAATGAAAGCTTTTACTAATATATTTCCAGATATTGTTGTCAAAGGCTGTTGGTTTCACCTGAATAAAAATCTTTGGAAAAAAGCAAGAGAGCTAAAACTTAAGTCAAGATTAGGCCGAAGATATGTAGCACGGTGTGCTTCGTTAGCCTTGTTACCAATGGGTAAGATCTATGAAGGGTTTCAATATATATTAAACAGGACTAAGGCAACAACGGATATAACTTGACGACGCGTTTGGCTCGGTCTGTAGACACCTGCCTACTGAATCGGCGGTCCCGGGTTCGAATCCCAGCCGGGGCAAATATTTGTGCAAAATATTGGTTCTTGGGTCATGGATGTTATCTATGTATGTATTTATATATTATGTATATCGTCGTCTAGTACCCATAGTACAAGCTTTGCTTAGTTTGGGACTAGGTCGATTTGTGTATGATTGTCCCTTAATATTTATTTATTATTTATTTATTAAACTAAATTTAATTTATATTTTTTCAAACAGTGGATGAAAAATGACGAGTTTATGAAGGTGTGGTGCTGCGAGGGAGAAAAATTTAGGACGATTAATAATGCAGAAGGATGGCATTCAAAAATTAACAGATTCGTTGGTCGCAAAAATCCAACCTTTTCGGAAATTTTAAAAATCTTACATAATGAATCGACATTCTACGATGTAGTTAACGCAGACATAAATAATGATTTCATAAAAAACAAAAAAACAAGAGAATACGAAGAAATTGACGAATCGATCGATATGGCAATCAATGAGTTGAGAAACGATTATAATTACAACAGGACATTGTATAGAGATTATAAGTCTCTCTTTTTAGTTTTTTTGTATCAGACTCGCACTTTTAATACTGAATACCTTTATTATTATTTGGAAGATATAGTAGATTTTTATTTTTATTATTGCTAATCATTCTCTCATATGATAGGGTAGCTGGCTCCGAAAGTCAGCTACGAAATGGTAAATGGCTAACGGATTCCGCAACTTTAACGAAATACAGATTAATATTAAATTTTTATCCCAAATTTGGGCTTTAAATGAAACATGTAAAAATACTTTTATGTTTTTAACAAATAAAACAACCGTCTTTTTTAGGGTTCCGTACCTTTTAATGAAAAAAAAAACAACCGTTTCATAGCCAGCCTTTTCGGAGCCAGCTACAGTTTCATTTCGGAGCCAGCTCCTGAACGGGAATAAAAATTCCCATACGGTAGCTGGCTCCGAAAGTCTGCTACGAAATGGTAAAAGAAAGTCTCACTTCGGAGCCAGCTCCTGAACGAGAATAAAAATTCCCATACGGTAGCTGGCTCCGAAAGTTAGCTACGAAATGGTAAAAGAAAGTCTCACTTCGGAGCCAGCTCCTGAACGGGAATAAAAATTCCCATACGGTAGCTGGCTCCGAAAGTCAGCTACGAAATGGTAAAAGAAAGTGTCACTTCGGAGCCAGCTCCTGAACGGGAATATAAAATCCCATACGGTAGCTGGCTCCGAAAGCTGGCTACGAAATGGTCCGAAGGGAGGATGCCGGGTGTATCCCAGTTTACCATGAAATCTTATCACTCTAAAAAGATATGCAGTTATAAGAAACAATAAAAATATTAACAATTTAATTCGTAACTTACGAATTATACACTTTTTCTACTTACGCAAAAAAAAACACTCCATTTAGTTGCACAGTTTTGCTTTTGTGGGTGAAACCCTTAAAGTAAAAAAGTTTAAAGTATAATTCTCGGGTTACGTATTAAATTGCAAATATTTTAATTGTGTAGTTTATTTTGATCAACTCTACTACCCAAAGGTTGTCTGTAAGAGATCGCGTTATTAAATTGTTGTATCTGTTTCATGTGTAAACTTTTTTGTTGTGCAATCAAGCATTTCGTACTGTATTATTTTTGATATGCAGTAGGCGCCTCCAGGGGCCATCCTAAGGAAAATTCTGTGACACTGACAAAAAATACGAGAAATAATAAATCCGGCCGCAATTTTATTTTTTGGCCACTTGGTCGAACTTCTCTTTTAATAACTAAGCATCGAGAATATGAGATAGCCTCTAATAAACTAATTCATCTTCTTTACAACGCCAACTAAAAATGTTAAAGAAAGCATCAAGTCATAATCAACAATTATTATTACTTGTCCTCCTGATTTATACATTGCCATCTAATTTACTAACTCAGCCACGAAATTTGTAACTCATCATCATTTTTCGTTTTACAGCTTCAATACAAGCTCCTCAAAAATTATATATTCGAGCTTCAATAGACAGCATCATATATTATAACTTAACATCTAAAATAATACTTCATATTCTTTTATCATGAAAATAGCCACTGTAGGAACGATTTGGCGCGAGTGCGCGCCATGACAGCCACGGCCATTGGCACCAATCAGAGAGCGCCATTCGATTCTTGTACCGAACGACCCGCCATGTTTGTTTATTGTCATTCGTTCGTTCATATTGCGATAGGTGCATGTGTAATTAATTAAAGTTTTCGAAAACTAATTATCCTCGCACTGCTGCTTTGGTGTGAAAAGACAAAAACGGATGATAAAGAGAGCCATGTGGGGGTTAATTTCGAAAAGGAGGTCAGAAATACTTTTGAAAAGGTTTAATTTGCAGTTGATAATAGGACTGATTGCGTCGTCGAAAATTGGAGAACCTAAAAGTGTCAGAGAAGATTTTGTATGAACTGATATATTTGGAACAACTGCGTGAAAGTTCTTGAGGATTTCAATCTTCTTTTCAGGAGAAAGGTGTTCGGGTAAAAATATTTCACATTTGGTAAAATTTAGAGAAAGACCGATGCTTGAGAATTTATTGATTATCAACTGCAAATCCTCGAGGACGGTCAAAGCGTCTCCGCCTAATGAGCCGTCGTCGAGATACCACAGATTAAATTTTGATTGTAGGTTTGTAATTATTGGTTGAATTGCCAAACTAAAGATAGCGGGTCCAAGCGGGTCTCCCTGTTGACAGCCCACGCTTGAAAGAATTATTTTATCGCCAAAAAGTAATTTTGAAGGTGCCCCATAACATTGCCATAAATACCGGAAAGACTCTGGGAGTACATTTTGGACTTCTGCTAGAAGGGCACCACGGTCAACCGAATTAAAAGCATTTTTGACGTCAACATTAATAAAAACCTCGTAGTCCGGACGATTTAAAAACGTGCGCGCTGCGTGCACCGCTGCCTCACACCCGCCCTTGACTCCGAAGCCCAGCTGTCGTGGCTTGAAAGTGTTCGTCAGCTTCTGGTGGAATTTTCGACAGCAAAGCTTCGAAGCCAGGCGCCTTAAAGTGCTCCCAACGGCAATCGGGCGGATACCACCATCCTTCTTGGCCAGAGCTACCAGATTGGCACCGTAGAGTATAGGAACGATTTGACTATTTACACGGCCTGCAAGCATGAGGTTTAAAAGTTTGGTTAAAGATTTCAGCAACGCCGTTCCCGCATCCCCTGTAGGCACTGAAATCATGTCTTTAAGATGCTGCGGGGACAGACCATCTAACCCACGGGCAGAGCCGTTACGGAACGACCACAGGGCTTGCTGCACCGCGTCTTCGGTGACGGTAATACAGTCGTTGTTAGCAGTGGGGGGAATTGGTAGCTCAGCTGAGGTGGGAGGAAGTGGATGTTTCTCCTTCAAGGCAGCATAGGTCTCAGCTGAGTGCGCAGCCAAATCGTCACTGGAGAAGAGAAGGCGAGCAGCTCCACTTACATTTCCTTCGGAGATTTTGTTTTCTATTGCAGTTATTTTAGAAGTCAGGTTTTGCCGGTAAATATGTTGAATGACGGGGGGGTCCGAAACTGTTAGGGTGTTGTTTTTTATTTGCGTACTTAATGAATCTTTGCAGGATTTGTTTGCATGAAGTACGGAATAAGAAAATGTGAGCAAGCTGTTCCACGCCTGTGGTGAATTCTCAGTGACGACCTTAGAGACGCACTCGGTGAGGCAACGGGCTACAGAAATGCGGGCTGCACGAGGTATTCTTTTTAAAACGGGTCTGTTTGCCTTCAACAGACCAAGTCTTTCCGCCAAAGGTGTTGCTGTCAGGTCCCTGGCAGAGGAAGATTGTGCAGGTTGAGATGCGCTAGGCAGCGGGGGATCGACCACCATACGGGTGCCATGTTGGCGACCCGTATGGATAGCGAGCCCCCGCTGACCTTTGTACTGTTTGTTGCCTCCGCAGATGGGACAAGACAGCAACTGTGAAGGGTTTACAATGGGCTGTGAAGGCATAAACACTAATCAAACGATTTAAAAATAAAACTTACGGGCTAGACACGATACAAACACAAAACATTTAAAAATGTAAACAAACAAAAATTTATAATTTGTGCGTATTATATTATATTTTTACTTATAAGTGTGCGCTCACCGATTAAAATGCATGTTAAGATTCTCATGTAAGTGAATATTCATGTATTCTTATGAGAAAATAAAGATCTTTAAACCTATAAAATGAGCACTCCCGCCGCTAAAACGCGAATATCGTTGTCGAACATGTCGAGCCATATTCGATTTTAACGACGTGACTGTTGTACCCGTTTCACATGTATTTTAATGTCTGAGACTCACGGGCTTTTTTGGAGTTTACTCCTTAAGAATCGATTTTCATATACATCCCAACTAGCAAAACTGAACCAAATTTAGCTGTAAATCAGTGACAGACGCAGTTTTATATCCGTGATAGAAACATCTCTATCACTGGGAAGTGGCCCCAGTTTTACAGCTATTTGATGATATATCATGTGTATTTTGGCACCGCACGTCACTACTTTGATGTATATCCATGATACTACAATGTTTTATGAATCTCTTTAGCGTTACACCAATGGTGCCTGAATCACTATATCACTAAATTATGATAACAAAGTAACAGCAATACTGATATAGAGCTGTTTGTTGTTATATTGTTATTAGGGATTCTTTTATATCGCATATCATTAGTGCTAAATACTGAGTGTTATGTGTAAATAAAGTTGTATGAAAAAATAAGACCTTACAATTAACAGTTTTGTAAGTATAATAAAATAGCAAACTATTTTTGTGTTAGTAAGTAGTGTCAAGTTGCTTTTAGGTACGTGCATAACGGTTAATTTCTCATGCGCTCAAAATTTTATTGATGAAATAATAGCATATTATTTGTGTTTTTTTCATGCCCCTATTAAATATTGAATATTTAATTAAATAAAAAATATTTAAAATAGCAAATTATTTAAAGTCACCAATATGTATCTAAAATGTGTTATAGTTACCGATATATCACAGATTTACAGTTTCCCACCGCCATTACCAAACACTTTCGGGTTCCTTAATAAAACTGGTAAAACCCCCTACTGTACCTACCCTTAGGTAATAAATAAAGTATCTTCAATATTGTTCAACTCATTTGCGTGAAATGAAAGTGGTTATATTTTTGGTCAATTACTGTTTTTCAAGCAGAAGTAATTTCATAAAACTCAACAGATTTGAATGGCTGTGGAAGAATATGTTTTCATCTTCTCCATTGTCATCAAAATTGTCAGTCGCAAACAAGTCATCTTGGTATCCTAAACAAGGTTCTGTTAAGATTTCATTTTTTGTATCTACGGAACCAACTTTCGAATTCTCGATGCTGGTTTGACTATCATAAAGATCCTATAAATGAGGTTACAACAGCTGATATACATTTATTTAGCGTTATATTAGTAACAATAATGTTTATATGTCACTGATGATATAAAAGGTCTTAAAAAGTATATTTGCAACTGTTTAGTGTTAATGTAGATCTTTAAACAACTTTATGCTGCTGGTGTTAAGGAAACGCCATTATATGATACTTTAGACGCATATCAGCTGCGTTATGTTCTTATATATCTCGAGTTAGCTCTATTAGTGCACTGATATATCACCAGCGATATTGCAGCGCATTAAAAGCCACAATAGAGCTACTTAGCTGTATACAGGCACTGTATTTATCTGATATGCAACGAAATTGCTCTAAATCACAGTTAGGGATTCTGTTGTGCAGCTGTGTTATATGTGCCGTATTAAGAAGTCCAGTAAACGTTTATGTCATCAATTCTTATCACGATATAGCTGTATAATATTATACAGCTAGATGATGATACAAGTCGCCAATATACAACATAGCAGCTCCGAGTTGCTATTATATGACTTTTATATCATTATTTAGTGTTAAAACATTTTATTTTATCACTACTTTGCTAGTTGGGATATAAGCCCGGGGTATGAAAAATATGGGGTGTAAAATCGAACGTATCTGCCGTGCTAATTTAAAAAGTCGTATCTCAGTATACGATCGGGGTAAAAATACGACTTTGTAATTTAGCAGGTTATGCGTTAAGCGTTATAGACTAAGATCCCGATATAAAATAACCTTCACCGAGATGTTTATTTGATGAAATGTATTTTATATTTAATTTAATATGTCAATAATTATATTGCGTATGGGTTGCCTAACAAATTTTAGTCCAGGGTATGTTTAATTAATAATAAAAAAAAATGTTTTAAACATTTCACCGGTTTGATTAATATTAGATAAATTCTATACCAATCGAAAGTATGAAGCCCATAGAATATGCAAACGTTAGGTTGCGTATTCTTTTCCCGTCACAACTATTGGGTAGCCAGGTATAAACAGGTAAATCTATACCTACTAGCATTTTGCAAAGGTCTGATTGTTGAATTGAAATTAAATAAAATTAAAGATTATTTAATTATGAATTTATCTAATAATCAAATCGTTGAAATGTAAAAAAAAAAAAAAAAAATTTTAAACTAAACATACCCTGGACTAAAATTTGTTAGGCAACCCATATGCAATATATTTATTGACATTTTAAACTAAATATAAAATACATTTCATCAAATAAACATCCCTGTGAAGGTCATTTTATATCGGGAGCTTAGTCTATAACGCTTAACGCATAACCTGCTAAATTAAGAAGTCGTATTTTTACCCCGATCGTATACTGAGATACGACTTTTTAAATTAGCACGGCAGATATGTTCCAAAAATATAAGTATTGCGAGGATTGACGTTTGCAAAGAGAATATAACACTACGACGTTTGGTTGTCAAAGGCGACGGTTGAAAATTTTATCAAATTTTATTTTATTTATAAGTTAATTCAGTTTTAGAGTCCTTTTCGCTGTTTTTGCGATGAGTGAGTCAAGTCGAGGTGTCGTGAGTGATACGTCACTTTTAGAATGTGGGCAGCGGGCAGCTCCGTCGTGGCTATCTGAAGTGGAGTTTGATAGTAAGGCAGGGCCGAGTCAATCGGATATTGTATCGGACGCTGAGTCCATGTCGGATGTGCGGCATATAGCGGTGAAGCGTGCTTGTGGTCTGAGCGATAGCTGTGGTTGTAGTGATAGTTTTATCACAATAGGCAGGAAACCTAAACGCTTGCGGGTTTTAGCAACCGCCAAAACGCAGCTGGAGCCGGACGGTGTGCCTGACAAGCTATTTGTAGTTTATATAGTGTCAAAAGAAGATTTACCGAAACAGATTGGTTTGAAAAAGTTGCTGCAATTTAAGGGTATAAAAGGAGTTTTATCCGTCAAGTTTATGGGTCCACGTAAAGTTCGCATACAGTTTAACTCTAAGGATGATGCGGAGAAGCTTCTGGCTTCTCAGGAGTTTAACAATGAGACGAGACATTCTTATTGGTCTAATATGGCATGCTGCACTTATGGAATTATAAGGCAGGTTGAGTTGGAGGTTGAGGAAGACGAAGTTTTAAAGAATATTGAAGGGTCTGAAAACATTTTGTCAATATGTAGACTGAACCGTTTGGATCATGATGGGCGTTGGGTTAAGGCTGAAGCTATTCGTCTGTGTTTTAAGGGAACTTCTTTACCGCCATATGTTTATGACTACGGTTGCCGATTTAAGGTAAATCAGTACACTTTCCCGGTTACCCAATGTTCAAGATGTTGGAAGTTCGGCCATCTGAGCAGGTTTTGTCCTACTACTAAAGTTACTTGTCCGAAATGCGGCGGGGAGCATGCCAATTGCGAAACGACTATTTTTAGATGCATTAATTGTAAAGGCAGCCATATGGCCTTAGATAAGTCGTGCCCGGTTTTTGTGAAGGAGTAAGAAATTCGCAGGATTATTTTATTTATTATTTTATTTATTTATTTACCATAAAGTTTACACGGCATTACAGCTATAGACCAATGCACCGAGAAACACAATTAACATAACAAAGTAAAATATATATATAAATTTAAAAGCCAAGATCATCCATCATCTCGCAGAAACGCAGACATTCCCGGCATACAGCTGCCCATCTCCATGCAAACAAATCACACTCAGGAGCTGATGCCAGGAGAGCATTGAGCATTACCAGCGCACGGAGCAGCGGGGAGTTCCTGCGCGACATGATGTCTGCTGAGGGATGTATATGTAACGGGCTTTTTGGTTGTATAATTGTATATGCAAAATAAGGAAAAAAAGGATAAGGATGTTTGTAGTCAGGATGCGCCATCTGTTTTTGAGAATAACTTAAGTTTTGGAAAGTCATATAGAGATGCTGTTTTGTCGAAGCCGTTACAATCTAAAGAGTCTGAAGATTCTGTCTGTCAGGCTAAGGGCCAGCGATCAGTAAGTCAGTACAGATTAGAGAGCGAGCCGCAACAAGAGGTTCGTACGCCGCGGAAGTCAAAAAGAGTAACAGATGTGAAGAGGTCCGAGTGTCTATTGGTCAATCAGCCTACTATTGAGCGGGCTGATATGGAAGATCAAAGACAAAATAAGGACAAGAAGAAGAGACGTATTACTTTTGAAAGGCTGGTTGAGAAGACGAAGGATATTTTGTTTTCTACCGTAAGTTGGGAGGAGAAGTTCAAAACGCTGTTTGGAGTTGTTGTTAAGGAGATTTTGGATTTATTTAAAGATTTTTTTAAGGAAGGTGATTTTGTACGTTTGTTTTTGTCTAATGTAAATGGCTAGGTCTAATACCAGATCTTTCTTGAATGTAATGTTCAATTCAATATTGGCGGAACCCTTATCGGAATCGGCTAAATTTTTATACAGTTTTTTTTATGTAAATAGTGTATACAAATTTAGTTGTTTTCGTGTATATGTTATTTTTAAGTTTATACGGTTTATGTTTTTATTTATCTATGTCTTTTAGATGAATGATGTTGTGTATTAGGCCTGCTGGAGCTGGCATGTTCATAAAAATGATCAAAGCTCCTTAATTAATAAGGTCGTATCTTTGTATGGATTTCATAGTAAGATACGGTTTTTTTTCCGTAGCACTGCAGACTGTAGTAACTAAACTAGCCGCTCGAGGGCGCTTTACATCACGCTTCCTTATTTAGTTACTACTCATGATCTCTCCAATTTGTTAAAAATGAATCGGAAGTAAATTTTCCTTGTAAAATATTGTATTTTTGCTGTATATTATACTCGTATATTATTAATATTATGTAAGTGCCTACCTTCTCGTTCTTGTTTGCAGCACCCAACAGGGTACATAATGTGATACTTTAACTATTTACTAATCATTATGTGCAATAAATGTATTGAGTATTGAGTATATATTTTATAATCGTTCTTAAGGCCAGGCGCGCACCACGATTTTAGTCGCGCGATAATTTTGTCGCATAAATGCAAGATATGGGTTTATATGAGAGTGCGCGCACCACGATTTTCATAAACCCAGAAGTATGCTTATTTCTGCGACAAAATTATAGCGCGACTAAAAAAAAATCGTGGTGCGCGCCTGGCCTGAAGAGTAAACTCCAGTCGTGCGTCGGAGCTGACACACACACTTTTTTTTGTGGTAAAATAAAGTAAAACTTTATTTGAAATTAAGATTTCTGTACAATAGCCGACAAGGTAAAGCTAATATAGTCCAAGAAATGTCTAAAAATATTAATTATGTCAAGCGTATAGTACCAGTTAAAATCGACTAGATTGTCTTCCGCGTTTGCTATTTCATCCCAATGATCCAGATTTTTTTCCCAGATGAAATGCACACACTCATGTCATCGGTGAAATATACAAATTGTATTTCATCAAGAGTATTGTTTAGCATCATCGGGACATCGTATAGATCGGTGTAGGGACAGCCGCCGAATATACACGCAGTCCACTCCGGTGTTCTCCGCAATGGCACCGCATTTTCACTTTCTTGGGCTACTGGAACTTCGCCACTCATCTTGAAAACAACTATTATAATCCCTTCGGACTCGTATCTCCGGTGTCTGTTATTAATGACATTACTGTCATTGTAAAACATAACATACTTCAAAATCGTTTTATTTTTTATATGGTGTAAGTCATATGTGACAGGGGATACACGAGTACCTACTTCAAGTATAATTCAAAACCCAGTACCGATGTCTCCCCAAGCAAGGGGAGACATCGGTACTAAAGATTCCTGATGTCTCCCCCAGGGGGTTTCAGGGGGGGTCCGAAGGGCTCAAAACTCGATGTACGCTGCGCAGACATCTTCATAAACATTATTTTTCAAACAATCCGTGTCTCTTAATACGGCCGAGTTAAATTACTTAAGAAATTCCTGATGCCCAGAATAATATTGTTGCCAAAGCTGTTCTAATGATTAGTCTCGCTTTAATATATGAAACCCTGGTGCGATCTCTAGGACTCTTTGTAGTTGTTGAAAGCATTCCAAAAGTTGATGTATATTTTCATCCATTTTAGCGTGTTTCCAAACAAATTAATATACACATAATGTCAAATTCCAATTTTGTCTTAATTTAAAATTTTATAAGTGTTAGACATTCGCTTGTCAGTCGGACTCCTTCTTAATCGTGGTACGGTTAAGTATGTAGACTGTGAATTTTTTTTTCCGTGATACAGTTAACCGCTCTAAGGAAAAAAAAATATTCAGCTGTCCGGTCAACCGCCTTTCTTACCCGCGGTCCACCTCACAAGTTAACCTGGGTGGAGAAACTTGTTATGATCCATGGTACCTACACCTGGGTGAACTACGGATACTGACGCAGATCCGGTGTACACCTGGTGGACTACGGAAACTAATCAATTTGTATGTTTAATAGTTAGGGATTTCTATATTATAAATATAGAAATCGCTCCTTTTGCTATCATGAAAGTCAAATCATTACTTTTCCATTAAATGTATTTATGTTAAGCCAATACTTCCTTAGTAAACAATAAAAAAAATGTTTTTTCTCATTAATAATGACCCAATCCCAATGAGAACTAAACTATTAAACCGTGAAATGTGTTGGGGCATGTCTTGAAAAAACTAAATAATCTTCTATGTTTATATATATATACACGATGATTTTTAATCGGTGGCGGTGATCAGGAGTAGAAAAATATTAACGACGGTGGAAAGGAGAAATTAAGCGACATTTTCAATGAATTTGAGTTATATATATCGTTGGAATCAGCTTTATTTCTGCGTCTTCTAAGCCGGGTTACGTAGCGATCTGATAACTTTGATGTCGGTTAAGGTAGCTTATAAATAGTGGACCGATTTAAAAAACACCCAGTTATGCGACACATAATTTGATTTAAATTTGAACTACATCACTTAAACTACTCACAATTTTATACGTGATCGCTTAAAGTGTTTTTAAAAATGGCTTGAATTTGTAGCAATGGCGTTAAAGTTTTTATTACAAACACAAATTATATAAGGTTAGGTGCTTAATCGTGTCTTCTGGAATTATGAACAACAAATGCTGTCGGTTAATTGATTGTCACAAAATTTACGACAGTATTTGCTCTTTCAAGCGACACGTTGAATTTTGAGCACTTATGATGCTTAATGTATTCGTTAAAACTTGCTTTAGTCGTTTAAGTGAAAGATCTAAAAGGTATCCTGGGGCTTGAATTATCGGTTTTACCTGTCAATCGTCGCTTCAGTGAACCATTTTTAGTGTAATATACCTGTGAATGGCGTTTTTAGGGTTCCGTAGCCAAATGGCAAAAAACGGAACCCTTATAGATTCGTCATGTCTGTCTGTCTGTCTGTCTGTCCGTCTGTCCGTCCGTATGTCACAGCCATTTTTTTCCGAAACTATAAGAGCTATACTGTTGAAACTTGGTAGGTAGATGTATTCTGTGAACCGCATTAAGATTTTGATGCAAAAATAAAAAAATAATAATAAATATTGGGGGCTCCCCATACTTAGAACTGAAACTCAAAAATTTTTTTTTCATCAAACACATACGTGTGGGGTATCTATGGATAGGTCTTCAAAAATGATATCGAGGTTTCTAAAATATTTTTTTTCTAAACCGAATAGTTTGCGTGACAGACGCTTCCAAAGTGGAAAAAAGTTGGTCCCCCCCCCCTCTAACTTCTAAAATAAGAAAATGAAAAATCTAAAAAAAACATATGATGTACATTACTATAAAAACTACCAACGAAAATTGTTTTGAACGAGATCTAGTAAGTAGTTTTTTTTAATATTTTAATACCTAACTTTGCACCTAATTTATATGGGGCGCTATACATACCAGGTGCAAACTTAACTTAACCACTTAGGGATGGAAAGTGTTTGTACGGAACCCTCGGTGCGCGAGTCCGACTCGCACTTGGCCGGTTTTTTATAAACACGAAGTAACCAGTCGGTCGCTTCAGTCGGCAGCGAACATTGTGGGGAGGCGGTTGTCTCGCTATTTGCCGTCGCAGACTACTTTAAAAAAAAAGTTCTACGTTTTCATTAGTGTCTATTTTTAATGTACACTTTACTACTATAATTTAAAGATTACACATATCACTTAGATTACAAAGTTGTCTAATTCAAGACTGATTTTATAGGTAATTCATCTCTTTAAGCCTGTAAAGAAGTAATAAGACATTAGCTATGATAAGATAACTTATTTATTAAATTATGTTGATTTGTATCCCTGCCTTTAAAGTTTAATATTAAACATTATGTATGCCATTACTAGTATTAGTGTTATTATAATAAATTACTAAAACTGATAGTAAATTAGGAAAAACACAAGAATAATTAAAGAAAGTGTAAACTTGAAACTAAATAAAACATATCCTTTTTTTCGGTTTTTATTTACTTATTCATGTTTACCCTGTACATTCCGGTTTTTTTTTCCCGGTTTTGGGTTACTAGGTACCCATTTAAGATGACTTAACAATAATTGAGTTTATATTGTATTTAAAATATATAATTGATTATAATAGTTGCATAACACATTTCCGGACCACAAAATGTCTTTAATAATCATGAGAAAATGTTTTCCTCACTATAGTTGCTTAAAGTAATATTCTAGTAATAAGTATGATATAAAAGGTCGTTTAATTGTTTTTTTCTTGTATCTGCCTAAAAATTGCAATGTCGCTTAGAGGGTTTCTCTGGGTTTTTTTTCAGGTCAATTTCAATTAAGCGACATTTATATCAGAAGATTCTAAGTTTTTTTTCAGTAACGTTACTATTGGTGGATAGGTATTACAATTTAATAAAATACGTCCATAGAACTGAAGTCTCTGAAACGACTAGAAAAAAAGTTACGATTTTTTTAAAGAAAATTAATTCCTTTAAACGCTCTCCTGTAAAGTTAGCAAAATGCCGCTTAAGGGGTTTCTCCTTTCCACCGTCGTTAATATTTAGCTAAAATTAAACTTAATACGCGAGGTCTCGCGCAATTACCTCATTGTTAAATTAATTAAAAATTAAAACATAATTAAAACTAATAACCACTAGATAAATGGTCATCCTACATAAATTATTGAAGTACGATACCTACGTCAAGTGTCATCGCTTTGGCGGGAAATTTTACAAAATTTTCTACGACTTTGTTAATGTAAGGACAATGACAATGACAAGTTATTATATTACTCATAAATTGTCATTCCCATTAAATTATTAAAGGGGTTGTAAGCACACCGATAAAGATTAGTTCGCTGACAAGGAATTGAAGGCAAAATTGGTTTTAAAATAAAAATTATCATAGAAAAATAAAAGTTTGTTTTCATGTAATTACGACTTCAACGTGACCGCCATCAATTACTGAGTTAGAAAAGTTGGTACCTGATCACCGATTAAAAATCATCGTGTATAATATATATATATATACTAGCTGTTGCCCGCGACTTCGTCCGCGTGAAACCTTTATCTTGAAAATTTCACATCTTTATTATTTTCAGATCTAAGTAATGTTGAAATTGCTAAACGTGCTTTTTTTTGCAATTGTTTACGAAATAGTAACGAACCCTTCGTATGCGAGTCCGACTCGCTCTTCGCCTTTTTTTACTTTTTTTTCGGCTAATTTGCTCTAATTACGCGGTATCATTACAAAATCAGGTACATCTACGAACGAATAGCTTTACTAAATTCGATGAGTTTAAGAACGACGTTTATAAATTCTTTGATTCGAATAATAATGCCTTTACACAAAGTTTCAAGTACCGCACTCAAAAAAATTTTTGATCAAAAACGCTGAAATTACTTTTCTTGTATTTTAATTATATGCCTTTATACAAAGTTTAAAATCCCGCGATCAATTTTTCAAAATCGCTTCTTATCTCTTGTACACTTTATAAATGCAAGCTACTGTGCAAATTTCAACTCTTTAGCATTTGTAGTTTCGGCTCTGCGTTGATGAGTCAGTCAGTCAGTCAGGACACTTGCATTTATATATATATATATATATATACAAGCTGTTGCCCGCGACTTCGTCCGCGTGGAACCTTTATCTTGAAAATTTTACATCTTTATTATTTTCAAATCTATAAGTACCTAATGTTGAAATTGCTTAACGTGCTTTTTTTGCAGTTGTTTACGAAATACATAGTAACGAACCCTTTGTACGCGAGTCCGACTCGCTCTTGGCCTTTTTTTATTTTTTTTCATAAGTCATAAGCCATAAGTATATTAATTTAACAATTTACATTGCGTTTCAAATCACACTTTCGGCTAACTAGCTCTAATTGCGCGGTATCACTATAAAATCAGGTACATCTACGAACGAATAACTTTACTAAATTCAATGAGTTTAAAAAAAAAAATCTTATCTTTTAATAAAATACTTTTTTACAAAGTTTCTAATTCCTAACTTAAAATACAACTTATACCCCATACAACCTTTCATCCTCTTTTTAACCCCCTTAGGGGTAGAATTTTAAAAAACGCTGAAATGACTTTTCTTGTATTCTATTCCTTTACACAAAAATTCAAGTCCCGTGCTCAAAAACATACTTAATTTCCATACAAACTTTTAACCCCTTTTTTACCACCTTAGGGGGTGAATTTTCAAAAACGCTGTAATTCGTTTTCTTCCATTTTATTTTAATACCTTTTTACAAAGTTTCAAGTTCCTAGATTTAAAAAAAACTTGTACCCCATAAAAAACTTTGCACCCCTATTTAAACCTCTTAGGGGAGTTATTTCCAAAAATCCCTTCTTACCCCTAGCCCACGTTATAAAAGTAACCTACTGTGCAAAAATCAACTCTCTAACATTGGTAGTTTCGGCTGTGCGTTGATGAGTCAGTCAGGGCTTCTTCTTTTATATAAATATAGAATAAGAAGTTTCAAGGAATTTCTAATGGATTCAAACTTTCAACCCCTTTTTAACCCTTTTAGGGGACGAATTTTTAAGAACGCTGAAATTACTTTTTTTGTATTCTAATAGTGTACCTTTACACAAACATTCGAGTCCCGCGCTCAAAAAAATACTTAATTTCCATACAAACTTTTAACCCCTTTTTTACCACCTTAGGGGGTGAAATTCAAAAACACTGTAATAAGTTTTCTTCCATTTTATTTTAATACCTTTTTACAAAGTTTCAAGTTCATGGATTAAAAAAAAAACTTGTACCCCATACAAACTTTGCACCCCTAAACCTCATAGGGGAGTTATTTCCAAAAATCCCTTCTTATCCCTAGCCCACGTTATAAAAGTAACCTACTGTGCAAAAATCAACTCTCTAACATTGGTAGTTTCGGCTGTGCGTTGATGAGTCAGTCAGGACTTCTTCTTTTATATATATAGATATACACGACGATTTTCAATCGGTGATCAGGTACCAACTTTTCTAACTCAGTAATTGATGGCGGTCACGTTGAAGTCGTAATTAAATGAAAACAAACTTTTATTTTTCTATGATAATTTTTATTTTGAAACCAATTTTTGTCTTAAATTCCTTGTCACCGATCTAATCTGTATCGGTGTGCTTACAACCTCTTTAATAATTTAATGTGAATGACAATTTATGAGTAATAACTTGTCATTGTCATTGTCATTACATAAACAAAGTCGTAGAAAATTTCCCGCCAAAGCGATGACACTTGACTTAGGTATCGTACTTCAATAATTTATGTAGGATGACCATGTATCTAGTGGTTATTAGTTTTAATTATGTTTTAACTTTTAATTAATTTAACAGTGAGGTAATTGCGCGGGACCTCTTGTATAAAGTTTAATTTAAGCTAAATATTAATATTTTTCTACTCCTGATCACCGATTAAAAATCATCGTGTATATATAAATAAGTCTTGTTATTTACACTATTTATAACTCACGGCTGAACCTATTTGGCTGAAAATTGGTGGGGAGGTAGGTTGGAACCAGGAGACGGACATAGGATACTTTTTATCCCATTTGCACAGGGGTGAAATGGGGGAAGAAAGTACTCAGTTCACGCAGACGAAGTCGCGGGCAGAAGCTAGTAGTACTTATTTTATAAATGATATCTATGAATAAAACGGGTAAACATAATGAATGGTTTTATTTATTTAATTAATTCTAATGCGGATGCTGTAGTAAGCTGTGACAGAACCAAAACACTTTTATAAATTTGCACAATATCAGTGGCATGTCATGTTCTGTGGTAAAGTCTGAAATAGCTGTACTGGAATTAATCACATCCGTCCAATTTTCTGCATCTAAATGGTCACGGCACACACGTGCGTGTGGCGGCATGTAAAAATTGTATCTTGATAAAAACATTGCCTTATGCATGTACGGAACTGGGCGGAGATCCGTCGAGTCGAGGAGCGCGGAGATCCGTCGAGTCGAGGAGCACATCTCAAAAATGCATTTATTGCAATCACATTCTTTTCATTGGCTGAACACTAGCACCTTCAGATCTGCCTTTGAATTCAAACTTGCCATAGTTGCTTTATTTTTTTATGAATTTTATCACACAATCGTAGTATAGTAATCAATTTGATAAATCTTTTGACAGACTTTTGTCTGTCTGCAGTGAATGTCTTGTTCGTATGAAGATTTTGAACATAAGTAGCATGAAGTTCGCATTGCTGTTGCTGCAATGCAACTCTACCTAATCTGAGATACAGTATTATTCAAGTCAAAGGTTATTGCGTTATCTTATTACTATTATTCATAGCTATTATTAGTATACAAGAAATCAATTGTGAAGTGAACCTTCATGCTTCCGTATGAAGGAAAAAGAGATATGTAGATTACAATTTTGAATGTATTGACATTTGTGAAGTGTGTAAAATATTTCTACGAAATATAAAATACCTATCTAGTTAATATACTTATAGTTGAAATGTCTGAAGAACTACATTTTATTCAGAGAAGAGGCGGTTTAGTGTTATTAAATGGTGCCTATCAGTATTATAAAGTAAAATCCTTTAGAAATAAAAGTAAATTGTGGAGGTGTTCTTTATACAAAAAAAAATGTTCTGGAAATATTATCCTCAAAGTAAGTTATTTCTTAACAATTGTGTGCAATACGTATTCTACGGCCAGACAAGAAATTACCAAGGATCGTAAAATGCGAGCAAAATCTATTGAAATGACGTATGACAACCAGTTAAAGAAAAAAGAAATGATTTAATAATCCCAAAATTAAAACAGTTGCTCCATAGTTATTTTAAATTAATTATTGTTACAAAACTATTTGAAAATATAATAACACACGCAAAAACGACCCAAACAAAACGAGCACTTGACGCGCTCATATTGATCAACAATCATAACTAGATCTATAAACAATATATTTACATCAGATCAATTCTAATAAGGTTACTTTAACATCATAGATAAACTATGGACACTGATATTCATACATACGAGTATGTAACTATAAGTGACAATCCTAGTACTTCAATGAATTTTGCTCGCACTTTACGATGTCAGCCTATTACTGTGCAGTAGAGTCGAAAAGTGGTAGACAACTTATTTGGCTTACCGTACCTCTAATAGTTTTTTGTCTAACTTGAAAACATGTTTGCTGGACAATCGGATTACGAGTACGAACAAAGATCTACCAGTTCCTAGTTTGTATGCTAAAACAATTACAACCATAAAAAATAAAGGATTACATCTGGTATCAGAATTACCGAAATTCGAAAGCGTAAAGCATGGTATGTACAATGCAAGAAATAAAGCAGAAGCAGTAACCAAAACGGATTTTAAAAAAAAATTGTGACGTTGAAGAACCAAAAAGATTCACAATTTTTTTATTAGCCGACTATCAGAATGATGATGATGAATCGCGTATTTTAGTGTTTATGCCCGAAGAGGCTAGAAATTCGATTGCAACAATGAATGAATCTTTTGGTGGTGAGACATTTAAAAAAATCCCATTTCCCTTTTACCAGCTCTATATAATTTATGGAGAAAAAGGCAGCTCTACGACGTCCATAAATGTTTTGCCATTAGTGTTTGCTCTAGATAAAAAGGGAAAAACTTATGTACTACGTTGTTTGATTTAATTAAAAACAACGTTGCCTGATTGAAATCCAAAACTATTCTATGTGGATTTTGAGCGAGGTGCTATTAATGCCTTGATCGAGGCTTTTCCAAATGTAGAAATTGTCTGTTGTTATTACCATTTGAATCGGGCAATTTAGACAAAGGCTAAAAAATTGAAACTGGTCAATTCAAAACCTAAAAAACGAATTGTGGGTATGACATCAATTTTACCATTACTACCTGAAGACTACATACAAGCCGGCTGGAAATATATCAAATCAGAATGTAATGAATACCAAATTTAAATGCTTACATTTATAAAATATGTTGAAAAGACTTGGTTCAAAACTAAAAATAAGGGTATTAAAAAATTGAGCGTTTTTGGACAGAGACATAGAACAAATAATGCTGCTGAGGGTTTTAATGGAAAATTAAATAAATCGTTGACCAAAAACACAGTGAATCTGCTCAGACTGCTTAATTATCTAACTGAAAATGTATCTATATAGCATAAACGAAAAACGGTCATCAAGCGTAGAAAACAATTGATTGAATATGATGATTACATCTTGACAGTACAGATGCAATTAATAAATAAAGAAATAACAGTAGAGACTGCGTTAGATAAACTAAGATAAGGAATGTACCTTCCACCCAGGTGAACTTGTGAGGTAGACCACGGGTAAGAAAGGGTCAACCGGACCATGCAAAATTTTACCCACTTGTAATAAATTCAGAATGTAATCTTTTTGCTTGAGTGTCACTTGTAGTGAGGTATGTATAAACTTGTAGTGAAGTATGTATAATTATTCAAAGAGAAAAGACGTCATTCATATTGACAGTGATCTGACTATATTGTTTATCAAGTCGCATTGCGTTGGTGGTATTACTTTTAGGAAAAAGGAGGTTTCTGCTGTCAGCGTTCCTGTCAAGACCAATGCCGGTTGAAATTTAAATCCATTTTAATTAATTTGCAGATATTTCAGTTTGCTGTTCTGTAATTTAGTTTTTCATTTGTATTTTAATCCGAGGAATCTCCCAGGCCAATTGAGCCTAAGGCCTCCGACTTAATCCTCGGCCCATAAAGAGAAGCGCTAAAGGATATGATGAACAAAATCCTAAGAAAGCTGCGGTAAATTCATCCACCCCATCCCAGGCTTCCATTCAGACTACATTCACCCACCCGGACTTCGACGATGTACGCACTAAATATGCGGATGCTGAAGTCGAACCTTATGTCATCCACTATCAAAAAAAAATCGGTGGATCCGTCCTCAGGGGTAACTTTGAGGGCTACTAATTTTGGGTACTTCCTTTTTAAAAATAATGTCCCTGCCGTGGCAAAAGACGGAGTTAAACCTGTTGGTCGTAATCGATTTGCGGTAGAATTCGAGTCTGCACAACATGCAAATAACTGCTTAGCGCACCCTGCACTGGTCACTGCAAATTTTTCAGCAACAGTTCCATCATTTTGTGTTACAAGGATGGGTATTGTGAGGAACATCCAGACGGACTGGTCTATGGAGGAGGTAGTTCTGAATGTGACCGTTCCTATCGGGTTTGGTAGGGTTATTAAGGCCCGCCGACTGAGTAGGAAAGTTTCAGGCGAGAACAATTCCAATCAGTGAGTTACCTTTGCCGGTAGGGCACTGCCACCGCATGTTTACTACTTCTACAACAGTCTTCCGGTTGAGTGTTATCTATACCCGACAATACAATGCAACAATTGTTGTCGTTTTGGACCTGTAAAGGCGCAGTGTAGGTCCAAGCCTCGCTGCTACAAGTGCGGTCAGGAACATGAGGGACTCTCATGTGGAGCGACGATTTTTTCTTGTCTGTTCTGTTCGGGCAATCACTGTGCAAATAATCAGGCTTATCCAGAACATCACCGGCAACGAAACATCAAGCTTGCGATGTCCCAGGACAATCTGTCGTATATAGAGGCTGCTGCTCGATTTCCAGGTGTTAAAAAATCTTATGCTGAGTCTGCATATTCTTCTTCGCCCCCTCGTTCTCATCTCTCCACTTCACCCAATTCACGTTCTCCATCTCAGCCCCTGTCTGGAATACCTTCTCTCTCGTGTCGCAAAACTATTTCTTTACCTCGCAAATCTCATTCTTCTGTATCTTCTTCTGGCATGCTTGGTTACGACAGGTCGGCTCACAATAATATTACCCGGGATCCGCAATCAGTGATGCCCAATGGCTGTGCATTGTAAAATCAAAATGCCCGTAGTGAAGACAACCTTATCGAATTGCTTAAATCTTTTATTGACTTGCTAGTAAACTCTGACTTTGAACCGAACAACATGCGACAAAAATTGTTTAACGTTATTTCCTTATTCCTTTCTCAAAATGGCTCGATCGATTCTGCAATGGAATTGTCGCAGCATTCGCAATAAAAAATAGGACATTATCCAACTTATTAATAAATATAACCCGTTCCTTCTTGCCGTCCAGGAGACGTGGTTGAAACCTGACTCTATTTTTAGAGTCCCCGGCTTTGCCTGTCTGCGGGACGACAGACGGGATGGACATGGTGGTGCAGCCATTTTGGTTGCCCGATCAGTTACTTATTCTCAAATTCCTATTCCTGCTCACAGCGACTTCATTAGTGCAGTTGCTGTAAGAGTGAATAATATTTCTTTTGTCTCTGTTTATATTTCTGAGCCTCATGTGGCTGTAATGCCTGAACTGAGGTCAATTCTTTCGGCTCTTCCTACCCCTCGACTGATACTAGGAGATTTTAATATTCATCACATGTCGTGGGGCTCTTATTATTGTGATTACGTTTCTGATATATTCCTTGACATTGTTGATTATTTTGAGTTATATATCCTTAATGATGGCTCCTCTACGAGGCGTGTCACTTCTTTTCAAAACCCTAGAAGTGCAGTAGATATTTCTTTATCATCAGCCTCAATGTCTTCTAGGCTGTTGTGGCGTATTCTCCTTGCTTCTTTTGGTAGTGATCACTTTCCGATTCATGTATCCTTCCCCGATCCTGTCCCATCCTTTTCCCCTTCCCCTAGGCTTAAACATTAAGTATCCAAAGCGGACTGGCCTCTGTACAGTCTCAGTATCAGTTTGTATAGTGAAATTACGCGTATATCTGCCCGTAATGTCAATTACGTAATAACAGTATACAATGATTTTAAAAATGCTATTACGAGTTCAGCCAATAAAGCCATTCCCCTGAAAAATATATTTGACACGAATCGGGACTTAACTTTGGATATGTTTTCACACTATTCGGGCAAAATTACTAAATTTAGAACAAGAGCTGCTTATTCGAATCTCAAACAATTCATGAGACAGATACACTTAACTGACACGGAAACTAAAACTACCGATTAGCAGTTTTTTCGAGACAGTAAGAACGACTCATCTCAATAACAGCGAAATCAGAATCAGCCCAAATATACCAAAGACAAAGTCGCCGCGTAGCAGACAATTCGGATGTGAAGACTTTCAAGTATGTACACGTAATCTTCCAAAACTTCCAAAGCTTTATACAATAAACAGCACATACTGCAGGCATTTGTTGAAGAGAATAAGAATTTTCAAGCCCTATGTATATCAGAGTCTTGGTTATCGAATGACAAAATTAGTATGCTACAAGTGACCGGTTACAAACTAGCTGCTTCTTACTGTAGAGAATCCTGTGGGGGAGGCGGAGTCTGCATTTTAATTAAAGATAATTTAGAATATGAAAATAAAACTGACATTACAAACTTGTCGATCGACTACGTTTTAGAAGTATGCGCAACCGAACTAACTCAACAACAGACTATTCTCGTTCTTATGTACTGGAACAGGAGAGAGAAAGATTTATTCTACAAATAAATAAAAATCATATTAAACCACATACGAAAAAAGTATAGAAATTACAAAGTAATAATTGGGGGCGATTTTAACATAGATGTCTTAAAGAATAACTTTAAAAGTAGTACATTTTTAGGATTATATCCACAATGCTCTACTATTTGTATCTACTAATAGAGCAAATTAGATATTTTCGTCCAGTTTGCTCTACGAGTGTTATCGATAGAGCAAATTAAAGTGTTTTTCCAATTTCCAAGTTCTAGCGATAGAGCAAATTGGAGGAAAACAGTTCGATTTACCCTATTAGTTGAGAAAGTAGAGCAAACCTAACTTGTTCTCTCCAATTTGCTCTACTAGTTAATGAAATAAATAGAAAATTAAACTATGAAATAAATAGAAAATGAAACTATGAAATAAATAGAAAATGAAACTATGAAATAAAGAGAAAATGAAACTATGAAATAAATAGAAAATGAAACTATGAAATAAATAGAAACGGTTTTACTAGTCAAAATAGCAAAATTTTATTAATTATTTATTTATTTACATTGAAAGTGCATATAAGAAACAGACAGACGAAGAAAACTTAAGAAGGAAAACATATCGCCTGGTGATAATCAAAATTCACTAAAACTTCTGTGACTGCTCTTCAAAAGGTCTTATCTAATTAGTAAATCAATACTGAGATAGGAGCTTTGCTTTAAGTAGGTATTTGTTACTTAGTGACTTTTGCTTGTCAGCAGACGACATTGAAATGAAAAAAAAAATTAGGTTATTTTAATTATGAAAATTATTTTATACAAAGAATATAAATTCGATCACAAAAACGATAATTATTTCAATATTTCTAGGAATTCACCTGGTTTTAAATCACCATTCAACACTTGCGTCTGAAATTCGATAATCATATTATCATTTAAAACACTTTCGTTTTTGCGTTGTTTAATCGTCTGTCCGTTTCTAATTTGTAAAATTTTTATTAATTTGAGATTTGCATCACTTTGTAAAACGTGCAGCAATTGCATAATGTTTCGATTGCGTTTTTTACATGCATTACTTAATTATATAATATACGCAGCGGGACCCCATGTAATTATGGTTTAAGTCCTATATAATCGAGTTGGTATATATTTCTACCTCTCGATTTATGTACTTTTAAATTTCTACCTTTGCAAATTAATGAAAAAAAAAATGATTCTGTGCCAGCGGGGCCCTTTGCTAATTGTAAGTTTACAGACTTAATGAATTACTATTCATGGAGCCTCTTATTTCTACCTTCCAAATAACTTTTCACTACACCCTAGATATAAATAGTTTTTGAGAAATACGCGTTCGAAGATTTTGTCCTTCTAGCAGGGCCCTTTGTTATTTAGTGACTTACATGATCCCAGGTAATTTAAAAAAACAGCCAGTTATTTCTACTTACTGAATCAATTATTACCAACTTGCTAGTGACAGGTTTAGTGATAATATAATACAATATTATTATTATTATTTTCTTGAGCCGTTGTACAAAAAAGGCACCAAATCAGACCCAAATAACTAACGACCTATCGCGCTTCTACCGACAGCCTCAAAGCTGTTCGAAAAAGCTGTGTGAGCGCGTATACGCTTTTTGCGAAAAATATAACATCTTCGATAAAAACCAGAACGGCTTCCGAAAAATTAAGTCCACCACATTAGCGGTCTATAAGTACATACAAGAAATCCTAAACAATATAAATAACAAAAAGTACGGCATTGGAATACTGTTAGATATGACGAAAGCTTATGACAAAGTTCAGTATAACATACTACTAACCAAACTTCACGGTATAGGAATACGTGTCGTAGGAACACGTGAAATATCGAATAGGGTTATTGTACCACAGGTACTGCGCAGAAAGTACTTGTCATTACTTCATGTTGGTCATCAAGGTACAAATTCATGTCAAAGATTAGCTAGAAGTTCAATTTACTGGCCAAATATAAATAACGATATTCAGAATTACGTAGGTAAATGCGAAATTTGTCTTGCGTATAGGAGGAATAACTCAAATGAAAGTCTGTTGCCTCACGAGTTCAAATTCTTGCCGTGGAATAAAGTAGCTATTGATTTCTTTGAGTTTCATAAAACTACATATTTGATTGTGGTTGACTATTTCTCAAAGTATGTAGAAATAGCAAAATGCTCAAGAAATACTAGTGAAGTGGTAATTACACATTTAAAATCAATTTTCGCTCGACACGGTATTCCTGCCACATTAATGTCTGATAATGGCCCTCCTATGAATTCTAAAGCTTTCCAAGATTTCATGGCAGAGTGGAATATAGAGCATATAACGTCTAGTCCGTATCTAAGTAGGTCAAATGGTCTAGTTGAACGTACAGATGGCATGATAAAAAACATGCTAAAGAAATGTAAGGCAGATAATTCTGACCCATATTTGGCACTGTTACAATACAGAAACACTGCTAAAGACAGTCAATTCTCTCCGGCTGAATTATTGATGTCCAGATCACTACGTACTAAGCTACCATCTATGGAAAAATACCTTAAACCAAAAATGTGTGACTATAATGCTTTAAAGAAGTATGATGATTTTAGAGTTGAGAAGATGACTAATTATTTTAATAGAAATGTTAAAGACTTGAAGCAGTTAGACACAGGTACTCCAGTAATGTTTAAGAAACATCCCGATTCAACCTGGATTCCCGGTGTAGTGAATAAAGTGTGTCCGGAACCTAGGTCATACGTAGTTAAGAATTCAGATGGGGCTTATAGACGAAACAGACAGCATATTTTAGAACGGCCTATTTTCATAGACCCATCGTCTGTTTATAGCCCGTCTAATCCTTGTAGTTCTAATAAAAGTACTGATAATGATGTTGTGAATGTTGAACATCGTTCTCAAGAAAATGTGGTGTTTGACCCTCACAAGATATACACGCGTTCAGGCCGTGAGGTTAAGAAACCTAAACGTTTTGATTGTTGCTTACTAGCTAACTACTGTTATTAATCGAATTTTTATAATTTTAATATTGTTTACAGTCATCCCTTATTATTTTATGTTCGTTTGAAAAGTAATTTAAGTTTGTTTACATCCATTACTGACGGATGTCATTTATACCTTTGTCAAATATGACAGTGTTTCGTTTTACGTAGGTATCGTAAAGTTTACTGTATAGAGGTTGTAACATAATTTTAAATTAGTGTTTATAATATTGATTTGTATGTAGGTACAGTCGGCGTAGTATTTTCTTTCCTTCGGAGGGAGATGTTACGATAGTATCTATGGTTGTCTTATATGACATATAGAAATTAACAAGATGTCTATATTCTTGCTCGTCTTACAATAAACGTCTTTAATATCTTTCTTTACTTTCTCTCACCATCTCAAGACCTTAATACTCCAGAATAGGGAACAGTTTGCCGAAGTTGAATTTTATAACCACCAAACAGGAGAAATCTCAAATACCCGCTCTGACGGTATACAGATAAAAGCTTCAATTCCTCAAGGTAGTGTCATCGGATTTCTTTTATTTATAAGTAATATATATAAACGATCTTCCAAAAATACTGCAGGAACCATCTATTTTGTTTGCAGATGATATCCCACTTTTAACAACATGCACAATAACGACATACATTGTGTTCATGAAAAAATTAATTCCATTTAAAACAAAACCACTAATTGGCTTTTAGAAGATAATTTAGAAATTAACTTCACTAAAACTAAAATAATGACCTTCCACCCATATCAAACATCCCCATTGAATATAAATTTTACTTACAACAACAAACAAATAGAAGTGACCCAAGAATTTTCATTGCTCGGACTAGAAATTGATACACATGTTAACTGGAAAGCACATATAAAGAAAATAAGATCAAAAATAGCTTCATTTGCATATGCCCTCCGCGAAATTAAAAGAAGTACTGACATTCACACTGCCATTGTTGCTTACTACACATACGCTTACTCTTGGTTCACCTGTGGCGTCGTGTTGTGGGGAAACAGTACCGATGCCCCACCCTGTTTACATTACAAAAGAAACTAATAAGAATCATAGCTAATATCAAAAATGGAGGTAGCTGTAGGCCTCACTTTAAAGAATTAAAAACGATTACTTTGCCATGTATAAACATTTTGGAAGATTGTAAATTTGTACGTAAATATCCTGATTTTTATAACCGTCGGAAAGATTTACCTACTACCCATACTTTACGGTACAGAAACAAACTAATGTTGCCGTCATCAAAATTAAAAGTGCACTCCGAAAGCGCATTTATTATGCCAATAAAGATTTACAATAAATTACAGGACAATTTAAAAAATGAACAGAATGACAAAATATTTTCCAGTAACCTTAAAAACTTCCTTATAGTACATAAATGCTACTATAATTTAGATGAGTATTACATAGACAATTGAATGTAAGTAACTTTGTAAGTAATAGTACATTACATCAGAGGCCGGGAAAATGAGGATTTCCGGCCAAGTAGGTATATACCCGGATAGTGATACGAGGCCGGGAATCCGTTTTCACGACGAGGCATGTATAGTGCTTTTCTCAAACATACAATGAAATAAAAAAATATACTTCAAAGAATAACACTTGTTTGTTTGTCCGATATTTTCCGAATTTGACGGAATTTTAAAAATCCGATTTCAGATTCTGACTCAGGAGCCCCAAAAACCCCCGGATACCGAATTTTAGCCTCCCACCAATTTGAAATTTTCTCCATACAAATTGTTTTTTTTTTAAGTTTGCGGTGTGCGGTGTAATAACAATAGACTGTAAGACCTTATATAAACAACATGACATGTATTTAACAAATTGCACTAGTTTAGTAGTCATATCCATATTAATATTGAGATCGCTACTTCAAATTCACTCTCTTATTAAAAATAATACCACAATGGTCATAGCAAACAAGAAAAAAAAATGGGCAAGTGCGAGTCCGACTCGCGCATGAAGGGCTCCGTACCATAATCTATAACAAGTTTGTTGTATGGGAGCCCCGCTTGAATATTTATTTTATTTTATTTTTAGTATTTGTTGTTATAGCGGCAATAGAAATACATCATCTGTGAAAATTTCAACTGTCTAGCTAACACCGTTCTTGAGATACAGCCTGGTGACAGACGGACGGACGGACGGACGGACGGACAGCGAAGTCTCAGTAATAGGCTCCCGTTTTTACCCTTTGGGTACGGAACCCTAAAACGGACATGCAATAATAAAATTTTTAAACTGTCTGAAATAATATATAAAAACTAGACGTGCCCGCGGCTTCGCTCGCGTAAATCAAATTTACTTCCTATTTGAAACACTTGAATATGTAATTTTGGGGTAGGGGTCGGGTTGCATAAAATTGAAAGGCGTACTTTTGATACGCATACGTGTATTCGTCATACTCATCATTACGCATAACTGTAAAAAGTCATATATTTATGCGCATAACGTTTTTAATCATAATGTTTAAGAACATACTGTGTAATGGGCATACAGTTGATGCGCATAAAATGATTTAAGCATACTTTGTCATGGTCATACATTGATTACTCATAAAACAATGTAACCATACTTCATAAACGCATACATTGCAAAACGCATAGTCAAGTCGGTTCATCCTTGCAAGTCGGTTCTGGCCAAGTCGGGTTTCAGGTCATAAAAAAAATAACCTAAACCTAACCCAACCAAGTCAGATCTAGCCAAGTCGGGTTTCAGGTCATAAAAAAAAACCTAACCCAACGAAGTCGGATCTAGCCAAGTCGGGATTCAGGTCATAAAAAAAATAACCTTAACCTAACCCAACCAAGTCGGATCTAGCCAAGTCAAGTTTCAGGTTATAAAAAAAAATAACCTATACTTAACCCAACCAAGTCGGGTTTCAGGTCTTAAAAAATTGTAATTATCAATATTATGTCTCTATTATGTCTTTAGGCTCAGTAATTTTCTGCCTATTGCCACCAAAATTGCACTCTCTCAAACTCTACTTCTTCTTATATTGGACTATGCTGACATAGCTTACCTTGACCTCACGGAGGAGCAGCTTAATAAGCTTGAGCGTATCCAAAACATCTACATTCGGTTCATATTTGGGTTACGCAAGTATGACCATGTATCCGACTTCCGGTCTCAGCTCAAGTAGCTCTCAATCCGTTCTCGTCGTCACTCCCATATTCTGTGTCTTCTTTATAATGTACTATTTAACCCCACAACTCCCCACTACCTCAAGGAGCGCTTCAGTTATTTGCGTTCTGTTCGCTCTGCACAAAACTTGGTTCTTACTGTTCCCCCTTCATCTTCTAAATTTTATAATGGTTCTTTCACATTCCGGGCTACTTTACTGTGGAATTCGCTTCCTCTGGATATAAGGCGTGCCCAATCTCTTGCAACATTTAAAACCCTCGTCAAAAAACACTATTTGTCTCTCCCTTAGTACACTGCAATAATAAGCGCTCCTTTAACTTTGTGGCTCATACTGTTTTTGTTTTATTTATTACTTTACCATATATTTATTTATTATGTCTAAGTATTTATGTAAGTATATCTGTATATTTTTATTTATGTATGTTTATTACTTTTGTCTTTTATGGTAGTCGTTCATTTAGTCCTATTATATATATTTAGTCCTACGTTGTGTCTGTCTAGGAAAATAGTGGTGGACGTTAGCCTTTATCGGTAAAAGGGCCTCTTAATATTTCAATAGAAAGTAATATGTTAAAAGACATACCCATTTATCTAACATAGTTTCTGTGTTTATTTTACGCTTGTTTTCTCTCACAAACTCGTTCCTACCCGTTATAGGTAAATACAATATCCCATCAAAAACATAAATGTAAAATGAGAGCCAAGTTCAATATCGCGTGCACTTCGCCGACAAAAGAATTGAGATCTGCAAGGGTGCCAAGTTCTTTGCTCTAAAATTTTTAGATACAAGGACATGCGACATACTCAATGCATTTATTTTACTTGGGGAGTAATTCAATATCAAGATTTGACTTGGCTAGTTTTCATAAACTAACTAAATTTTATAAAAGTAACATATTCATAGTCATAGTTCATTATCAAGCTAACAGTATAAGTAACAAGACGTACACTAACTTGCGTACTTACCTTTACGAAAATAGGTTAATGATTTGATTGATTTTGATTTATAATATAAATTTATATTTTAAAACTAGCCAAGTCACGTCTTGATATTGAATTACACCCCAAGTAAAATAAATGCATTGAGTATGTCGCATGTCCTTGTATCTAAAAATTTTAGAGCAAAGAACTTGGCACCCTTGCAGATCTCAATTCTTTTGTCGGCGAAGTGCACGCGATATTGAACTTGGCTCTCATTTTACATTTATGTTTTTGATGGGATATCATTACTTTTTGTACAGAATTTATTATATGTGTAAATTACTTAATTATTATTTGTTAATTAGTTCTGTGTGCTATTCTAGTACATCTTTTGAAAGTTTTGAACAAACAAAGAATTTTCCAAAACGGTTAGTACGTATTGGATTTTTATGTGCATGTATGTGTAAGTGTGTGCGTGTGAGTGTAAGTATATGCTATTCTAGTATATCTTTCAAACAAAAAAAGAATTTTCGAAATCGGTTTATAAATGACAGAGTTCTGAGGCAACAACCATCAATAATAATAATAATAATAAAAAACATAAAAAAATCACTGTTTTAGATTTTTATATGTATACACACACAATTACTAAGCTGGATGCCAAATTTCACCTTTCTAGGTCACCTGGAAGTGGGTTAGGTTTTTGATTACTAGTCAGTCAGTCAGTCAGTCAGTCAGTCAGTCAGTCAGTGATAAAAATACCGTTTTTTGGACTTTAATATCTCAATAACTATTTAACCTATATTAATGAAATTTGGGGTTCTACTTGTTCTAAAGGATCTTAATACATAAGCCAAATTTCATTTTTTTATGTTAAATAGATTTGGAGTTATTGGGGGGTCAAAAGTGGCTCCAAACGGTTCGTGTAATATAACACACGGCTGCTGCTCGCCAGTTCCTGCGGTGAACTTGGCTGGACACGCTGCCGCGTGTCTAGATATGCTAGGCTAGGCGTTTACGGAGTATAACGTTTTGGCAACAATATAGTTGATCTTTTTTCACTAATTCCATACAAAAACATTAATAAAAATCACAGAGTTGAGGTTATGTCAACTGCGTTTGATTGACATTTCAATTGAACTCGACGTACATGTCGTCTCACTCTATCGTATAAGCAAAGTGCGTAGTCATTACATTTCGAGTAAAAAACATGGACATAACGGCGTACCAACATGACGCCAAAAATTTTTGGCTACTTAAATTTAAGTCATAGCGAAAAGAAACCGAGTATTGCCGGAAATGGCCGACGGTCGCGAAATGAAGAATTTTATGGACATTTCTTTAGCCGATTGTGAAGGAAATACGTAGCGAAAACGGTAATTTTTACGCTCTTATTCTATTCTCATATTTAGACAATAGATTTGAATCGTTGTTTCTGCGGTAACATGCGTCATATTGGAGAAACGTGATCTAAAAGGACGTCGAGTTTTGTAAGGCGCCATCTCGCTTCCTCCCTAGTGCGTTATCCCGTTCTGGCATTTTCGATTTTATTATATAGATAGTACATTACATCAGAGGCCGGGAAAATGAGGATTTCCGGCCAAGTAGGTATATACCCGGATAGTGATACGAGGCCGGGAATCCGTTTTCACGACGAGGCATGTATAGTGCTTTTCTCAAACATACAATGAAATAAAAAAATATACTTCAAAGAATAACACTTGTTTGTTTGTCCGATATTTTCCGAATTTGACGGAATTTTAAAAATCCGATTTCAGATTCTGACTCAGGAGCCCCAAAAACCCCCGGATACCGAATTTTAGCCTCCCACCAATTTGAAATTTTCTCCATACAAATTGTTTTTTTTTAAGTTTGCGGTGTGCGGTGTAATAACAATAGACTGTAAGACCTTATATAAACAACATGACATGTATTTAACAAATTGCACTAGTTTAGTAGTCATATCCATATTAATATTGAGATCGCTACTTCAAATTCACTCTCTTATTAAAAATAATACCACAATGGTCATAGCAAACAAGAAAAAAAAATGGGCAAGTGCGAGTCCGACTCGCGCATGAAGGGCTCCGTACCATAATCTATAACAAGTTTGTTGTATGGGAGCCCCGCTTGAATATTTATTTTATTTTATTTTTAGTATTTGTTGTTATAGCGGCAATAGAAATACATCATCTGTGAAAATTTCAACTGTCTAGCTAACACCGTTCTTGAGATACAGCCTGGTGACAGACGGACGGACGGACGGACGGACGGACAGCGAAGTCTCAGTAATAGGCTCCCGTTTTTACCCTTTGGGTACGGAACCCTAAAACGGACATGCAATAATAAAAATTTTAAACTGTCTGAAATAATATATAAAAATAGTACATTACATCAGAGGCCGGGAAAATGAGGATTTCCGGCCAAGTAGGTATATACCCGGATAGTGATACGAGGCCGGGAATCCGTTTTCACGACGAGGCATGTATAGTGCTTTTCTCAAACATACAATGAAATAAAAAAATATACTTCAAAGAATAACACTTGTTTGTTTGTCCGATATTTTCCGAATTTGACCGAATTTTAAAAATCCGATTTCAGATTCTGACTCAGGAGCCCCAAAAACCCCCGGATACCGAATTTTAGCCTCCCACCAATTTGAAATTTTCTCCATACAAATTGTTTTTTTTTTTTTCGATATTTTCCGAATTTGACCGAATTTTCGGACAAGATTTCAGATTCATATTTTTGAGCCCCGAGAGCCCCCCGATACCGAGTTTTAGCCGCCTAGCACCAATTTGAAATTTTGAAAAAAAAAAGTCGCCATCTTGAATTTTTTTTTCCACAAGTGTCTAACAAAAACAAAACCTGCTTTTTGTCAAACGAGCCAGCTGTGTGAATGACCTTGTTGTTGAAACAAAAAAAAAGTTACTTTGCAGGCCTAGGCCTGAAAAGCAGTATGAAATCCCTTTACAGTCCTCTCGAGTTGTTGCGCCCAAAAACCGATACTTCCGAGCCTATTATAAGGAATGCAAAGACAATATTTCATTGCATGTTTGAGAAAATTGTTATAAGTATCTTCTACAATCTGTTTATAAATGTTAGCATTGTATTGTATTTAATTAAGCATGATTTTTATTCTTATAGTAGAGTTGCTGTGAGTGTGCGCATCGGGTTACAAGCATGAAATTTCTACCACACATAGAGCGTTCCACGGTGATTATTTTCAGATGTGGAGGGAAGTCAGATTCGTCCCCTGTGTGGTGGGAGAGCGGGTGAAGAGGACCAAGTACTGTTCTTTTTCTTTTTTTTATTACAGATCAGTTAAGGCTATTAGGGCTTGCGCGACATCGTTTTCGTGTAAAATAGATATCAGCTATTAATTTTTCATGTTATTTAAGAAAAGTTTCATATAAAAATTTTGGTTTATTGCCGAAAAGGTAAAAATCACAACAAGTTTTTTTTTATTCAGAACGATAAATTAACTAGTTATCTATCCTGAATATTCACAATTTAAAAAAATATCACAAAACAGCAAAGGGTATAGCCGTGTTTGGATGGCGAAACTGCCTTTGACGAGAAAATGGTTTTCCTTTTGCTCGGATAAGCATTTTATTATCTACCACATATATTTTTTTCAAAAAAAATCACTTGGATCAACAGGTTGAAAAAAGCGAATCTGTAACATCTCAGGCCCGCGTAAGTAATACATACGAGTAGCTTTCCCTTTACTGCGTACGTAAGTTTCAATAACAGTAATTGAGGTAGTCTATGTACTGATAAATGTCCGTGAACCTAACACGAACTTTATTTCTATATTATAATGTGTAGAAATAAAAACGGTGAAATATAACATCATTCACACTACTATTAATAGCTCCCTATTAGCCTCAAATAACTACCTTCTAGCCCAGCGGGCGGATAGTGACGCTGCGTGAGTGCATTTACATAATATATTTGTGTGTTTATCACAAATAATATTTGTTCCTGAGTTATAGATGTATTATCTGCAGACAATTAGTATTTATCTATAATACGTATTCCTCTTGTAGGTATAAATAATCACCTAGCACCAACGACACAAGCCTGATTGAGCTTACTAATATTTGTTCCTGAGTTATAGATGTATTATCTGCAGACAATTAGTATTTATCTATAATATGTATTCCTCTTGTAGGTATAAATAATCACCTAGCACCAACGACACAAGCCTGATTGAGCTTACTATGGGACTGCTTTGTGCAAGATTGACCTATAATATTTATTTTATTTAAATGATACGCAGATAAATGGTACGAATATTTAATAAAATAACAAAAAATCAATGATTTTTTAAAATAACTCCTCAACATTGCTCAAGTTTTAGGATTCATGGAAAAAAAAACAATCATCATCACTGTCCTCGTTAATTGTTACATAAAAGTCTTCATTTTTAAAAAGTGTGCTAAGTTTTTCATTTGGGCGTGGAATTCTCGACAGGTATCTGCCATGTGACAAAAAATATACAATGGCTGCCACGTGTGAGCAACAACCCACGGTTCGTAACCCATTGGCACACTCGCAAAAATATAGTTTTATTGCGTCTATCCCAGTAGCTTCCGGATCATATTTTATAAAACATTTGTAGAACTTTCTCGATATGTGTCGAGAATGTACTTGAATTTTTAAAATATTTGTCTGATCTTTAACGAAAGCCATATTAATAGTGCCGTTTTCATCGGCAAGATCGCTTGGCCTAGCTGGTAACTGCCAGTGAACAAAAGCTTCAGTTCGGACTCTGACAATTGCGGGAAATCTGAGACATCACTTGAAGAAAAATTGTGAAAAGGAAGTTTTCTTCTCAGCCAACCTTTATCTTCTGCTTCCAAAGCTAAGAGATTTTCTTCGTTGTTCGTAGAGTTCATTCGGTCAAAAATGTCATCGGTCGTAAGTTTGTCCGATATTAAAAGCTTCCCAAAACAATTGTGAAGATAAGAAGCAATTCGATAAAAACTTCCAACTTTATCTAACATCTTATTATCGAAAGTTTGGTCCAGAAGTTTGTACCTTTGCTTGAGAGCACCGTGTACCGCCTCTACTACCCAGCGAACTTTTGTTACGTACCGGGACTCGTTAGACTCTTTGGTAGTCAGTTGTTTTCGATTCCCTTTAAGAGATGGCATCATAACTTTGTAACCCTTTGACTCTAGCAAAGGAACCACATCTCGAAAGCCTCTATCAAGGACAAATATGTCCCCTGCTTTTAGTAAGTTACTCATACTGTCTATCACTTTTCGCATTATAGTTGCGTCATTTTCGTTTGCATGGAACGGCCCCAACATGTCCACAATGAACCCATCAGAAGTACAAACTGTGAAAGGCTTACACAGGTGAATCTTTTTTTGCCCAGAGTAAGATTTTCTTTGGTACTCATTATTGCTGCTCATGATAGGCATAAGTGCCATCACAAATGAGTATTTAATAATATAATGAGTAATATTAGTTACAGGCAAGTTGTGTAGTGTGATTATCTATTAGCCACTGTCTGCTATGTTTATTTATACCAAAGTGATGCGAAAGTACATCTTTTTCAATCGATGAAATAACACTACGTACGTAATCCGAAACTACTTGTTCTCGTGGCAGTTGCAGCATTGTTGCTATCAGTTTGTTGCTACAGGCTGTACGTAATTTTACTAAAAAAACTATTATAGCTTGGACTGTACTACGCTGTAGACTATTTTGTAAGGTGGTTAGCATACTTCCTATTGCATCTACATCCTTCCAAGTAAATCCTGTTAAAGCCACCAAGTCACTGTCTGAAAGAGTTCTGTTCTGGATCTTATCGAACACCGTTAATTTAGATTGAATCGCCAGGGACTGAAATAGCTCTGATATTTCTGTTATCTTTATGGTTGAAGTGGTGGAATAAACTTTAATTTTATCTAAGTCCTCCTGATAGAATTGGTCATTTATTATATGAGAATGACAGCATCTGTTCTCAATTGGTACATATATATTTTTTTGCGTGTACACCTGAAGCCTTGCTTTTCGTTCGTAACGCAGAACTTTGAGAACAAACAAAGCAATATTTTTAGCTGTGTGTAGATACCGTTCGTAGCATTGATAATTCAACAGATTCAATATAGTCAGTATCCTTCAGCTTAACAGAAAATGTGCTGTCTGCATCTTCGTCGCTGGAGTCTACGTTCATGTTTTCACGAACAGGCAACGAATTTTTCCGATAGGCTGTTCGACAAGATGCACATACAGCGTCGCCAATGTGAAAATTCTGTGCCAGTGAAATAGAGTAAAAGTCGATATCTACGGGTGTTAGTAACATTTTTTTTTTTACCTGGTATTTTACAGAATTGTTTCCTACAACTGTTACAGTTACGTTTGCTTATAGACATATTCATTTATTCTAATTGAGACTATTACTATTAGATGGACACTTCATATCAATACTACTTGCTAATACAGAAACCCATAATAAATAGCTATAGTTGCATTAGATATCAGTTTCTACGTGAAACAGCTTATTCGCACAGCAACTACAAAACAATTCGTCTAATGTGATAGTACGACCATAGCTTCGACGATTAGCTCCACATTGCAAACATGTGTCTATCAATATGATTCCTTCATCTTCATCCAGAAACACTTCGATATACGACATTGCTTCCAGAAACGCTGGAATTAGTATGTTGGTGGGCAGACGCACTTGTGCAAATATCTTGTTTTTCAATATTTCCGCCTAAAAACGATTCAAAAATTAGCTTGTTTTCGCCTAAGTAGATAGATATTCTTCAGTAAACTTCATGAATAAAAGTTAACACTTATTATGTATCATACACAATTGAAATATAATGTAGCGAAACTCGTTAGTAATTATCAGTTATAACTAATAAAAGCCTTCATATTAGTACACAGTTCAATCTATTCGTTTAGCCAGTCAAAAAACACCAATCTCGCTAAACATGTACCTATGTAGATACTACATAAAAGAAATTGATAATCAGTAACTTATTGTTTAAAATGATAAAATATCTTTACTCAAACGAAATACCTAAACTACACATACGATTATGTATGCTGCGTACGTTTATTTCAATGTAAAATGTACTTACATTTGCCACTAAGGAAAGATAATATTCATTTTCCAAATAATATGTGCAATATTTACGTAACAGTTCGCAAATTAGTTTATCACACTGAAAACGTAATGTTTTTGGGGATTTTAGGAAAACTTTTCTCATAAATCCGTATTTATCCATTGATGTTTAGGTAGGTATTGAAAGTTTCACTAAATTCTATCAGACTCCGTTCCGTTTTCCTGTTAACGCTTAGTGAAAAATACTCGATTTCCCGCCTTTTTTTATTTTATTGTAAGGCCATACTGCATACAGCCACGGCTATAATCGATAGCGGAATCTAAATTCACATTCGAAATTCGAATTTTCTGGAACCTTGAACTCAATCTGTTACTTCGTAATGTACTAGCTTTATTTAGGTATTAATTTTATTTTTTATTTAATCTTTATTGCACAATAGAAATCTTATCGTACAAAAGCCTTGATATTATATATTTTGACTACGCGTTTGGCTCGGTTTGTAGACACCTGCCTACTGAGCCGTCCCGGGTTCGAATCCCGGCCAGGGCAAATATTTGTGTGAACTCGAATATTTGTGCTTGGGTCATGGTTGTTCTATGTATTTAAGTATATATTTAACTATATTAGTACATATATCGTCGTCTACTACCCATAACACAAGCCTTCTTGAGCTTAATTTGGGACTAGATCGATTTGTGTGAGGTTGTCCGATATTTATTATTATCTCCTTTATTTATCTTACGTCTTAGGCTAATTTTTAAACAATAAATTTATATAAAAAGTAAAATGCAATAAAGTAATTACAAAATATAAATACATTATAAAAAACCTAACCTAGGGTGCCGCCGGCAGCGGGGCAGGGCCCAGGCTACCGGTGGTTAGGGCTGCATAGAGAGGAACCTCCTAACAATGCGCGCCGTGTCCAGGAATACCCCCTTATTATTATTATTTATTAAAAGGCGGACTTAATGCCATGAGGCATTCCCTACCAGTCAACATTTTTTTTTCTACTCCGCCGGTGGCAAACAAGCATGCGGCCTGCCTGATGGTAAGCAGTCACCGCAGCCTATAGACAATTGCAATTCTAAGGGAATTACTTACGCGGGCATGAGATGTTACAGATTCGCTTTTTTCAACCTGTTGATCCAAGTGAATTTTTTTGAAAATATATATGTAGTAGATAATTAAATGCTTTATAAAATATCTAATATTGGTAGGTGTCGCCACCTCGAAAGTAAAAAAAAAAAAAATTTTAAATATTAAAAATCCTTTTTTTTTTACTTAAATATAAAATTTCATGGTATTTTTTTTTTATAAATAGTCCTTTATTATCTACATAATGTATACAAATTTAAAAAAAATCGGGCCACTACTTTAGTAGATAAAAAATAAAAACGATTTTCCTTTTTTTTTAATTATCTCAAAAACCACGATGATTTTGGGGCTGATATTTGGTGAAATTACAACGTAATAAAGATAATTATCCGAGCAAAAGGAAAACCATTTTCTCGTCAAAGGCAGTTTCGCCATCCAAACACGGCTATACCCTTTAATCTTGTTTTTAAAAATGTATACGTATTGGGCACATCTGATACAAAAAGTACCTTGAAAAAAATGTTATGTTAAGCTTAGCCTGCGTGTTCTAGTACATTTTGCTAAGTCGCGAAATTGTGTACATCGGGATACAACCACCAAATTTCTACCACAGATAGAGTATTCTGCGGTGATTATTTTCAGATGTGGAAGGAAGTCAGATTCGTCCCCTGTGCGGCGGGAAAGCGGGGTGAATAGGACAAAAGAGTCCTCTTTTTCTTTTTATATTACTGATCAGATAACGCTAGTAGGACTTAAACCATTATAGTATTCATCTTTAGTTTCCATTTTGTCTCATTTATCTTTTATATCATTGACTAATTACGTTGTATATATAACAGCATTCTGATTTGTTTACCTATTGGCCGTTTTGTTTTGTTTACTTACATAAATTAATATTCTTGCTTTTTCAAAACTTGGCATCAAGCAGAATTAAAACCCATGATATATGTACTTATGAGCAACAAAACGCAAAAAAGTCATATGATTGCATTCAATTTGATACAAAAAGAATTGCACTGGAATCCGAAAATAATTTACTGTGACTATGAAAAAGCATCCATGAACTCTGTTATAGACATATTTCCGGAGTAAAGATAGTAGGATGTTACTGTTATTGGTCTAGATGTGTATGGAGAAAAACGAAAAGTCTGGGTAACACAAAACTAGCAGTAGAAAGACGAATAGTAGCTTAAATTGCAAAATTACCCCTTTTACCTTCTGAGACAATCAACGAGGCATGGCTTTACGTTAAAGCTGAAACATTATCGAGTGACATGTGGATGCGTTTTTCAATTATTAAAAAAAAAACTAGTTCATACAGCCAATTTATCAGTGTGTTTGGAGAACGACACCGAACCGAACTAACAATAGCGTCCAAAGTTGGAACTCGAAAATATATCGGTTATTAAATAAAAACACCGTAAACATATTAAGACATTTAAATTATTTGGAGAAAACGGATAAAAATACCTCTGGGCCAAAAACATCCAATAAACGTAGAATAGATAAAATAAAAAAAGATGATGCGATACGCGACATACAACTGCAATTCATAAACCGGGAAATCGTGTAAGGGCATACCTTGGAAAAACTTGCCAATATTAAATAAAGGAGGACCGGCAAAAGTGTATGGAGGCTGGTCCAATAACCAATAGCGACGTGACATACATCATTAGAAAGGTGCTTCAATATACTACAATAGTTACTATTGGAGCTTATTTCAAATCTTTGTGTGAAAAAAGTTATGGCGATATAAAAAACTTATTTTCATAGACGATTTTAAGCAATAAAATGAATCATTTCGTTTTCCATGACGTTGCAGTGCTAGTTAAAATGGGTTTGTGAGTAATTCTGGGGGGTGCAAAGTGCAGGGTGAGGGTCACTCTCTTCCCGAATGTAAAAAAAAAGTTATTATTAATATATAGTTTGTTGTTTTATTTTACACATTGTCGTCTATAATCACATCAAAAAGATTGCCTGCCGGTGCCCTAAAGGGCTGATGACGGCCAAAAAAGTTCTTCTTCGTCCTTCTCGGAGACCAGGGCGGTCTGTTCTGGGGTTTGGTACCCGGTTTTCTCCGCGACTACGTCAGCGGATGCCTCGGTCTCCGCGGCAGTGTCCATGGGCTCGGATTCTGTCGCCTCCTTGTCGTCTTTGAGAGACGCGAAAACCTAGGTACCTCGTGGTCACTGGAACTTCACGTATACCGAGCCCAGCATGAAGCCGAGTCAGGTTTCACCCTTTCCCTCTTAGCACTCACTTGCAGCATCCAGCCAGCGTCGAGCTGCGCGGTTGTCGCGTCTTTGGGGAGTTCTACCATTGGTGTCTGCTCCGGAGCTACGGATTTCTCCGTTGCCGAAACGACCCCTTTGGCCTCATTCCCTTGGCTATGTTTTTTGGGCTGGGTACGGCCTTGCGCCTGCGGTTAGCCTGTCGGTTTTGTCGACGCGCCTGGTTTCAAAGCCGTCGGTTTCCCAGCGGCCGTTCCACCCTGCGCGGACTGCTTCTTCTATGACAGCACTGTGGAAACAGCACCGCCATGGCGTGTCTTGTGTGGGGGCACTGCGGAGGCAGCACCGCCACGGTGTGTGTTTTGTGGAGGCACTGCGGAGGCAGCACCGCCAAGATGCGTTGTGTGGGGGGGCACTGTGCTACCAGCGCCGCCGTGTGGTGTTGTGGTGCCTGTCTGGGCCGGTTTGGCGTCCCTAAAGGCACGTGCAGTGGTGGGCAGCACTGCAGAAACAGCAACGTCCGCCCGGTGTGATTGAGTAGAGGTGCCAGGCACAGCATCGGCCGCACCGGCACCTGATGTAGGGGCGTCTTCGGGTTTCCCGTCCGGCACCAGTGGGGTTTGGCATCCATGATCTTGTGTATTAGTCTTCATCTCTCGAGCTTTCCACCCGCCGTGGAGCCCGCACCTTTGGGGATGTTCCCTGAACACCAGAACTACCCGAGAGATATAGACGTAGTTGGTTGGGTCTCATGCGCGACATCCGCAGCTGCAGGCAGTGTGGTTGGGGAAAACGATCCAAGTTCCACCAGATGCTCCACACGCCCTCGCTCCGTCAGCATAGCCGAGCCCCAATGTCCTCCCGGAGGACCCCCCCGCGTCTCGCCTGGGGACCGTATCCTCCTCATCCATACGGTACACGTGTCCGTTTCCCTGCAGTGGCTACCTGCAGGGCCACCGTTTGGCCTGAAATCCGGACCAAAGGGGGCGTGTTGTCTCGCAATAGCATCAAACCCCGGCTAAGCTCGACTCAACAGGCCACTTCCTTCTACGGCCATCGTGGAAATTCTTACATCGGCCATATCCCTGTTCGGTCTTTTCCTATTACGGCCATTTCCCCAAAGGACCACAATACAGATTCCTACTAAGGCCATTTCCCCAAAGGACCACAATACAGATTCCTACTAAGGCCATTTCCCCAAAGGACCACAATACAGATTCCTACTAAGGCCATTTCCCCGAAAGACCACTGTGCAAATTCCTAGTTCAGCTGTTTCCCCGAAAGACCATAAGACGGAGAGCCGGCCTACCAGTCACCTACCTCATCGGGTAGCAAGATTCGGCTCTTATATATAGGAGGTAGCACCCTAAAAAGTTATTATTTTTTTGTAACCTAATAAGCCAAACTTGGAGCTTTCGAAATCCGGCCTGATCAAAGGGTACCAAAATAGGGGTCGTCTGATTTACCTCATCTCCGGTAGCAAGATGAGACTTATACCAAAATGAAAGTACTAATCTACTAAGAGACTACCGCTTGTAATACAAGTTACAAGCTTTCGAGAAACGGGCACCTGAACCGCTTAGCTACTTCTGCTGCTGACTGTACCGTGAATTATTAATTATTATTTATAATATTTATTTATTTAATCTTTATTCTGAAAAATCATAAAGCATAAAGGCAGATCTAATGCCTGAAGGTATTCTCTTCCAGTGAAACCTTAAGGCAGAAACAATAAAGGTACATACATACATACATATTTTTACTCTTCACCCTAATTTTGTCATCCTTGATGGCAACGGTAGGATCATCATGTTCCGAGCCAGGTGACGCATAATAATTTTATTAGAAGGAACACTATGTTTGGCGAAACAAATGTATAGACAAGGTGCCTGACTTAGAATAATAAATAAATTAATTAATAAAAATAAATAATAAAAAATGTGGTCTTAAAGGAAAATATCAAGTTTATTACAGAAAACTTAAAACAGAACTTCTAAGGTCAACCTAGCACGTAAAATAGAATATATAGTGTTTTTTTATTTAAATTATACGTAGGCTAAATAGTGTTTTTTTACTTAAATTATTATTTCTTATTGCCTTTTTTATCCTTGTCTGGTTTAAGTAAAAGAGTTAGGAAAATTATTTTATTTAAAAATGACATGGGAGTTATATCATTGGCTTCCAGTTTTTTCAAAAGCACTTTGTATTTCCGGTCAAAGATTATAACATCAGGTTTTCTGTTTTTTTTCGTTAGTAAAATATGCTGAAAAACTTTGTTTTCATAATGAAACGCCTCTTTCCTCAAACATTTTAAAAACAGGAACAAGTTCGGCGTTTTGGGTAGTATCGTGTTTAAACGATGGTGCCAACCCTCAATAGCGTTCGTAGTTCGAAATTTGTCTTCGGAACAACAGATTCCCTCCACCGTTACTTTGTTGAACCAAAAGTCTTCAAAATATTTTTTTAAATTCAACACAACGGTATACATTGGCTTTGGAGTATCGTTTAGCAGCGTAGACCATGTTTGTTTTATTTTATTAGCCGGCAGATAAGGCAGATGGGTAACTTTTCTTGTCAACCTTTCTAGACCATTTCGTAGCGTACGATATCATCAGTCCTCGGCAATACGGTTTTCAAAAAAATATAGGGACCACTGATGCTATTGACTGTCTTGTAAATGATATAGTGAGCGAACTTAATAAAGGCAAAAGAGTGGCGAGTCTTTTTATTGACTTAGGCTCTGCTTTCGATACTGTGGACCATGCGATTCTTATGAAAAAGCTCGAATTTTATGGAATCAGAGGCAATGCATACCAGCTTTTGCTGAATTATCTTCAAAACAGAAAACAATTCGTGGAAATTAGGAACGTTCAAGCTTGTTACGAAAAATGTATAACTTCTAATGTTGTTGATGTCAAAAGAGGCGTCCCTCAGGGTTCAATCTTGGGTCCTTTACTATTTCTTGTTTTTACGAACGACCTCGTACACTTCACTAATAATAAAATTAAAAATTGTAAGTTGATAGTATATGCAGGTGATACAAATGCGACTGTTTCTGCTGATAGTATTGATGAGTTAAATAAAACTACGAATGATACAGTCTCAATTTTCAGTGAGTGGTTCTCCATAAATAATTTACGTGTCAACACGGACAAGACTAAATTAATTTTGTTTAAATATAACTCTAAGAAGTCAGACAAACTTGAAGTGTTAATGAATGGAGCTGTCATTGATGTAGTGGACCACATAAAATGTCTTGGTGTGCATATCGATTCCCATCTAAATTGGAAACATGAGCTGGAAGTTGTCGAGAGCTCTATTGCGTCGGCATGCTATGCTTTACGGTATCTTAGAGAGGTCATGGGAATCGAACAGCTCAAGACAGTTTATTATGCTTTGATCGAATCTAAATTGAGATACAGTATCAAGCTTTGGGGAAACAGCTTCCGATATAATATTAATAGAGCGCTTATAATTCAAAAAAGAGCAATTCGTACTATGTTTCGCTTACCTCCATGGGTTTCATGTAGACATTATTTTAAAGAACTAAATATTCTCACGGTACCCAGTTTATATGTCTTAGTGCTGCTCACAAAAATCCTCAAAAATGAGACTAGTGAAGAGCAATGTGAACGCTTACTAACGCGTACTAAAAACAGGAGATTTCCTCTTTGTCCTAGACCTAAGGTCGTAGCACATTCTGCTAGTCACCAAGCCGTAATACTTTTTAACAGACTGCCGCCTATGGAACTAAAAATCATTACGAACGACTCGCTGTTTCACAGGGAATTGAAAACATTTTTGTTGAGAGGTTGCTTTTACAGTGTTGATGAAATATATATAGACGATAAGTAAACGTGTAAATGTGTTAGATGGGCTGAGTATTTTTATATTTTAATTTTGTCACCTAAAATATTGCTTTATCATGTTAATTTTAATTTAAAACTGTATCATGTTAATTTTAATTTAAAACTGTATCATTATGTTAATTTTAATTCAAAACTGTATTTCAAACACAATACCTGTATTGTTTATGAATAAAATACTATGACTATGACTATGACTTAATTAATATCGAATTTCATAAAATGAAATGTGATTATGAATTGGCCCAAGTAAACGCTTTACAGAAAGTGTTCCCTAACATTGATATAAGAGGATGTTATTACCATTATAACAAGGCTATTTGGAAGCAAGCTGACAAACACAAGATGTTGGATTCAAAAAAAAGGCCGGCATACAACCGCTCTGATAGCAAATTTGCCTCTTCTACCAACACAACATATTATGGACGGCGGCTGGTTGGCAATAGTACAAGAAGATCACACCGAATATAGCGATGCTATGCAAAATTTCACGACATATTTTGAAAGACAGTGGCTGAAATTAATACCAAAAGTTCTAAGTTGTGCATCGGAAACAAACCGCACGAATAACGGATTAGAGGGTTGGCACCGTAGAATAAATGCTCGCATACCACCAAATGCAACATTTTTACTTTTTCTCGAAAAGTTATTAGTCCAAGCAAAATGGCAGAACGTGAAAATTAAGGCTGCTTTGTTTGAAAAAAATAATAGGAAAAAAACTGATGTTGAATTTAATAAACAACACAAAAGAGAACTTAAAAAACTGGTTGACTGCGCTGCTATATAACACCGCTGACATTTATGAAAAATATTATTAAGATAAAAAGACATATATTTAAGGAGGATTAGTATATAAGGACCTAAACGTATTAAAATGCGTATAATTACGAGCCCTTATTCCGTTTAAAATTTATTTTTTTCATATTAAGACAAATGTATTGACAATTTCAACCAACTTTTTGAAGTGAATAATACTTTTCCCCGACTTCTAGGTATAGCTTTTTCATGCTTTCATTGCGTGCAGTCAAAAATAAATTAAAAATACTAATTTTCCGTGTGAATTTTTTCAATTTCGAGTACTTTTTGGAACAAAAATTATCAATGAAAAATTCAAACTGTAGGTTTTCAATAGCCCTGTTCTAGGTAGTAACGTCAATAATATGTTAAGAAACATGTTTGATCTGATCATAGAGAAAAATGTCTAAATCAATCAGCATTAAAAAGGAATAAGGCCTCTTAAATGTATAAATGAAATATGAAATGTTTTTTTTTTAATGCGAAGTTACAATTGTTTTTGTTAATCGAATCTGAAATAAAATTATTCTCTAAATAATAGTTTGTTTAATTAAAGCAGGCTAGAAACATTCTCCTACTGTAATGAAAATAATTTTATTTGATCTTAGATATAGGACAGACTATACTTGGCAATATCCTGACAGACCATTAACTATACTTGTGCCTCCCCTCTGTTGTATTTTGGAGCATTTTGATGTTCAGCTCATAGAACTACTGAGATCTTTTGCATTTAAGGTATTTTGTAATTTTAGTCGTCTTCACATACAGGTATTTTACTACAGAGAGGTTTGTCGTTAAAGTCACATTGTAGTTTCGTAGCCATTCTGATGTATAGAAATTTTACTATAAAGTCCGTTTTCATTAGAGGTACAGCAATAATAAGTCGTTTTGATTCGAGGCATTTTGCTTTGTATGTAGGTGTTTTAAATGTTAGTAATTATGACACTTAGTCTAATAGCTGTTGAGGCGAAATCCTTCAAAGTCGTTTTGCGGGGTAGGCATTGTGATCCTAAAGGGTACCATTCATAGTCCATTGGAGATTTTTCGTAAAATATTTCTGTGACCATAATCTAACTCAAACTGGCATAAAAAGTAGTGATAATAATGTATTATCCTCTCATCTGAGGCGGCTTTAACAGCTGTCTTCAAGTGCACACTTTTGTATAAGTACACATACCTAATAGGCTTTTGCTTGTAGAAAGATATTTCGTATTTACCCAGGTATTTTTCACTTTAAATGAAAATTATTAATAAAACTTACATACAGCACTATTGTTTACATAAGAATAAGGGTATGTATTATTTTACCCCAAAAACCAAGTTTTCAATGAAACTTATGATTAACATAGTTATAACACGCGGTAATAAATTATATTTTTTACTTACTAATCTTCGTCTGGTGGAAATCTTGCCATGAATAGTCTTTTTTGACCGTCCATTCGACACGTTTTCATTCTGCATATTTCGCACTTTTTCCTTTTCAATCCACTCATTTTTGCAATTGTGATTGTCTTGTGTACCTTCTAGACGACCACTACACCCAAAAATATTGCAAATAATTAGATTATTTGTGAAATTCGAAAAGAGCACAGAACCTTGTGAAACGGACGTTTCAAATTGTTCTAAAAGTAAACAATTTTAACATATAACTTAAACTAATTACAAACCTAAAAATAACATATTCTAATTAACAAAAACTATTACCTAATAACTTAAAACTAAAAGATCCTGAACCTGCCTAATGAGTTTCTTTTATCTGTAGTAATTGCTATACAATCTCGGTAGGAGATATTTTACACGAACTGTGTGATGCGATAACGCGTCGTCATTGCTACGTCATACAGGGCGACCCGCTCCGCGGGGCATGCATGATCTGACACATTCCAAATGGACAGAGCTAGTGAACGGCCACGTTAAAGTGATCTACAAATTTTATCGGCCGCTGTTTGTAATTTTATCTTTATACAAATATAAATATGAATTTATAATGAACTTAAAGTAAATTCTGTGTTGTTATTTCCCGGAATTCGGTGAGTGTTGAAATTTATTACATTTAACGAAACTAATGTGAATCAGTAGTTTGATACATCTGTGCTTAATTTTATTTTAATATGCTTTCCATGTAGCTAGATGCATTTCATTAATTTCGTGCGATCATTGTAGCGGAATAAAATCGTAAGTGATGTAAATTCTTTGTTCTCAGAATGTTCTCGTAATGTGAATCTACCTACTTGTCAAAAAAGTTAATTTATAAAATATATTTTATGAAAAAGAAACATATTCAGTAATGTTAAATAAACCCCAGCTGTTTATTTTGCATATAAATAATGTTCACTAACAATTTCCAATATACGGAAATTATTTACCTTTTGCACTTTTCACTTTTAAATTCACTTTCACTTGCTTTCTCTATTATAAAACTGATCCTGTACACTGTTGCGACATCATTGATCACTATTTAATGCTTTTGGTAATCACCCCGCTTGAAGAGCTTCTATCATCTCCTCCCGTCGGATGTCGCAGTCAGTAACGGCAAATCGGACTTTTTACTAAATGTCCAAAACGGAAATTTCCAGGGACCCTGTACCCAGCTGGGGACATTTTGGAGCGCGCTAACGTTCGGGACCCCTTCCCCAATCATGATGACCATCTGACCACCCGGCCTATACCCGTGACGTCACCGCCGAGGCCGAAGCCGAGGGCCCGCAGCCGACACACACCGCCAGGGAAGTGATGTCCAATTAAGACCGTGAGAAGTGAATACGTCTCTCTCTCTTAGCTCAGTGTTTTCTAGAACTCACGATCCCTGAGATTTCTTTCTACCCACATTTAAATTAACGCTCGGAAGAATTGTAACCGTATTATTTTTAATTGTAATTAAATTGTAATTTGGAAATTCCTTTTGTTTCAATTCTCTCACAACTAAAGCGTTACACTTGACAGAACCAGACAACAGAACAAAAGAGAAACGTCAACTAACATGGCATGGCGGATAAATATGGCGGGTGAAGTACAACCCGCCTAAATTCGAATGTCGTCAATCATCTAATGATTTGTAGGTTTCAACGTTCTTTCAAATTTAGATAGGTAAAAAAATCGCCTCCGTTTCATATCGCCGTCGTTGATCGTTTTTTACCTTGACAGTTGCGCGTGGCTGTACTTTTCTTTAAATGTAGTTTCTTGCAAAAATAACACTCATTTAATCCAATTACAGTAAACGGCAATAAAGAATGCACATTGGCAATCATTGCATTTCCGAATACAAACGAATGCTAATTTCCATTCCATGGAAGCGGTGGTAGCCTAGTGGTTAGGGCATGCGACTGGAAGCGGTGGTAGCTTTGTGGTTAGGGCATGCGACTGGAAGCGGTGGTAGCCTAGTGGTTAGGGCATGCGACTTTCAATCCGGAGGTCGCGGGTTCGAACCCGGCCCGTACCAATGAGTTTTTCGGAACTTATGTACGGAATGTCATTTGATATTTACCACTCGCTTTGCGGTGAAGGAAAACATCGTGAGGAAACCACCTAAGCCCAATCAGGCCTAGTTTCCCCTCTGGGTTGGAAGGTCAGATGGCAGTCGCTTGCGTAAAAACTAGTGCCTACGCCACATCTTGGGATTTAGGTAGCCGACCCCGATTGAGAATTCATTCTCAAACAATGGGACAAAGGCTAGGAGGATGATGCTAATTTCCATTCAATTATTGGATTAATCGTTCATCAGAATTTGAATTTAGAACTAAATACTTTATTGTTGTTTTGTTTTGATTTCACGTGGAATATATAGAGCTGTAAAACTCGATGTAATTATATTTTATTATTGCTATGTTCTTGTTGGGGAAAAATGATATACATACATAGATATATATATATATTCAAGCCCATATTCCTAAAAGGGATTGACTGAGCATTAGCAACTGATGTTATACTACTAGCATACTTAAATGTGGGTTAAAAGATCGACAAAAAATGAAATATTGCGGTGACAAGTTGCTAGGCCATCGCCCACAACACGGTTAACCTTGTACCCATAGTCGACTCAAGTGACACCCCCGGGAAGAAAAGGTTGATGTTATTCTAATCCGACACCACACGGGGAAAAAATACGGAATTAAAATTAAAATTAAATCATAATATATTCAATTCCTTCCATTTCACTATCTGTGCTCTCATTGAGGTCTATGTCACTGTCACTATCAGCTGTATTTATTACTAGTCTATCTAATCTATCTATTTTTTCGTCCATAGCGTGTTGAATTCCTCGATATTCATTCTCGCATGACCGCATGATCGCAAACCTTTTTCCACTCATCAGCCCCGATCATGTTTACTTTTTCAGTTAATAATTTCTTTATTGAAGTTAAATTCATATCCACGTTTCTCGCAGCTACATAGCCTTTCAGTTGAGACCATATATTTTCAATTGGATTAAAATCCGGATGGTATGGTGGCAATCGCAACACAGTGTGCCCATGTTCGGCTAGTATCTTGTCCACGGAAAACTCTGTAAATCTCTCCTTGTGCTGACATATAATATCATATATCTGGGGTTTTGTCAATTTATGATCAATTGGAATTTCGTGTCTTTGTAACCGGTTGATCATTTCCGGTTTATTGGTGTTTGAGTTGGGGGGTCTTTCAACATATTTATTATGATAGGGTGCGTTGTCGATAACCAGAACAGAATCACTGGGTATATTTGGAATTAATTGATTAACCAGCCATTTCTCGTAGTTGTCGTTATTCATTTCGTTGTGATAATCACCTTTAGTGTCCGTGGATTTATACGTTAAAAAGGCTCCTGGTACAAAGCCTTTTTCGTTTCCTGCGTGAACAATTATCAAACGTTGACCTTTTGAAATCGGCTTTTTTACTCCTATTTGCTTATCATCACTCCAAGTTTTTCCTTTAGTGTGGGTTGTATGTATTGTAGCATAAACTGATAAAAAAGCCACTTCACGATAATATTAAAAGTTTAATTATTTTCGATACTATTTAAATTTAATTATTAACACTTTTATTTACACAAAAAAAAAAAGCAGATAAAACGTAAAAAAGAATTTACTCGCTATATTTACAAGAAAGTTAAAACGTAAAAAAGAATTAATTATTTAACAGGTCGTTGATCCACAGCTGACTGGCATCAAAGCTCGCGTGGGTAAAATTAAAGGTATTTTTTATGCCCCGTAACATTACGGAGGGAAATTTCATCCGTGCACAGTGAGAGGGTTAACCTCCTAAATTTTAAAATAACAAAACACACAATATTGTTGCCGAACTACTTCTATCAGCCGCACTAAATAAAATAGAAACTAACTAAACAACATAAGTACACTAAACTAAAAGCAGCTACGTTCTACGGTTAAATGACGGTGGCGTAAAAAAAAAAATGAAGTACATTGGAACCAATAAAGTTCTGATCTTGTTTGCGACCCGGAGTCAGCTCGGTCGTTGACGTACAATTTGGAAATGTAAACTAAACTTAAAAAATAATAATAACTAAATCGTAGGTACAACCGGCGAACGCAGTGAAGAAAACTAAATATATACAAAATATAGACGCTTGTCAGTCTAGGTCTAGCTTAGCTTGAAGTGCATGCGGAGTAGGTGATGACACTGCCCGGCTTCCGGGGAAAACTGGCGTCGCCGAGAAAATCAACACCAACTAAATCAACGCCACCTTGTGGCTCCCGTCGACGACTCAACAGTCCAAAACAGCCGTTGGTTATTTAATTTCCGGGCAGAATACTGAAAATAGTATTGTAAAGATAAGATTTTGAACCGCAAGATTATCTAAATAAAAAAAATATCTTAAAATAAGCCAATAAGTACATCAGAAAGTTTGGCGAAAAAGAAGTTGCCAGATTGATACAAGAGTTCAAATACAAGGAAACCCTAGGGAGTTGTCTAGCCCAACTGCGATTATCATCGGCCACCAGAATGCTCAGTGTGGTGATGACGCATTGGTTGTATCGTTCAACAACATTTGCTTGTAGGGAGTAATAGGGAGTAAAGCACGGAGGGGGAATATCGTAAGACGCAAGGAAAGTTGCAAATCTATCACTCCTGAACACTGTAGCGTTGTCGCATAAAATGTTGCCCGGTGCACCATACCGCAGAATTACCTCCGATTCCATGGCGTTGGAGATTGACCTAGCGTCAACCTTTTTAGGGTTCCGTAGCCAAATGGCAAAAAACGGAACCCTTATAGATTCGTCATGTCTGTCTGTCTGTCCGTCTGTCCGTCCGTATGTCACAGCCATTTTTTTCCGAAACTATAAGAGCTATACTGTTGAAACTTGGTAGGTAGATGTATTCTGTGAACCGCATTAAGATTTTGATGCAAAAATAAAAAAATAATAATAAATATTGGGGGCTCCCCATACTTAGAACTGAAAATCAAAAATTTTTTTTCATCAAACACATTCGTGTGGGGTATCTATGGATAGGTCTTCAAAAATGATATCGAGGTTTCTAAAATATTTTTTTTCTACACCGAATAGTTTGCGTGACAGACGCTTCCAAAGTGGAAAAAAGTTGGTCCCCCCCCCCCTCTAACTTCTAAAATAAGAAAATGAAAAATCTAAAAAAAACATATGATGTACATTACTATAAAAACTACCAACGAAAATTGTTTTGAACGAGATCTAGTAAGTAGTTTTTTTTTAATACCCATCTTTGCAAGTTTGCACCTAATTTATATGGGGCGCTATACATACCAGGTGCAAACTTAACTTAAACACTTAGGGATGGAAAGTGTTTGTACGGAACCCTCGGTGCGCGAGTCCGACTCGCACTTGGCCGGTTTTTTAAAGGAACTAACCACACGAACTTTGTGAACACATCTACCATGGTGAGTATGTACCGGAATCCGTAATACGCTGCTGGCAACGGTCCAATCAAGTCGATTGACAACAAGTCCATGGGAGCTGAGACGGACCTTGGGTATAAGCGCTGGCCACGCGGTCGCGTATTAGCAATCTTGTAAGCTTTACAGATTTGACATTCAGATAGCGCCTCGGAGACATCACGAAACATATTCGGCCAATAGTAAAGTTCCCTCATCTTCATATAAGTCTTCATAACTCCAGGATGCACGTTGGGGAATCGTTCATGGACCTCGGCTATAGCTTCACGAACCTTAGTGGATGGAAGCACTATCCTCTAAGGGTTCGGAGCTAACGGATTATCAACAGCCATCTTACGCATCAGCAATCCGTCACGGATCGTATATGCCTGAAACATACGGGGTGACTCAACCACACCGTTGTAAACCCTTTCAAACCAAGGATCGGGTGTAGGTTCTACGCCCCTAACGAAGGAGACTAAACCCACTTGTCGCCTAGACAGCGCATCAGGAACGACGTTTAAGACACCCTTTCGATGTTCGATTTCAAAATTGAATTGGGAAATCATAGTAGCCCAGCGGGAAAGTCTACCAGAGGGATTGTCAAGAGTAATCAACCACTTCAACGCGATATGATCTGTGATGATCTTAAACCTGACGCCATCTAGGTAACCGCGGAAGTGTTTGATTGAATCCAACACTGCCAAGAGTTCACGTTCAGACGTACTATAATTCATTTCAGGTTTGGTAAAAAAACGATAATAATATGCCACCGGACGTTCCTCGTCATCAAAAACCTGAGCCAAAACGGATCCGAGACCAACCTTACTCGCGTTGCACTGCAGAATAAAAGGTTTAGAAAAATCGGGACAAGCCACCACCGGAGCACTGAGTAAGGCCGCCTTTAGCCTATTAAATGCTTGTTCGGCGTCATCATCCCAAAGGATATGATCACGACCTTTCCTTTTTCCGATCAATCTAGTAAGTGGGGCTATAATGGTCGAGAAATTTTCCACGAATCGTCGGTAATAAGAGCACATCCCGATAAAGGCACGTAAGGCCTTAGCACTGGTGGGTGTAGGATAGTCACTAATAGCCTCTAGCTTTTTAGGGTCGGTTTGAAGACCATGTTCATTCACTATATAACCAAGATACCTGAGTTCGGATCTACAGAACTCACATTTTTCAAGGTTTACTGAGAGGCCAGCTTAATCCTTCAGTCGGCCCCGAACCTTACGAATGAGGCGTAAATGACTCTCGCAATCACGAGAAACCAGGATTAGGTCATCTACATACCCGAAAACAAAGTCATCTGATTCAGGAGTAAACTTAAAATTGACAATAAGATCTGTCAAACGCTGCATTTCCGACGCAGCATTGGTTAAATCAAAAGGTAAACGGACAAATTCGAACAGACCCCGCTGCGGCACAATGAAGGCAGTCCTTTCACAACTAGCCTTGTCAGCAAGGGGAATCTGCCAAAAAGCACTTCTGAAATCAAGGGACGTCAAGTACTTGGCACCCCTAAGATTGTCTAAAATGTCTTGGACCCTAGGAAGGGGATAAGAATCCCGCACAGTAACGCTATTAAGTTTTCGGCTATCAACACAAAAACGAACACTGCCATCTTTCTTCGTGACCATTACGACAGGACTTGCCCACGGTGAGCGAGAAGGACGAATAACACCTAACTCTAACATCTTATCCACCTCCTCGTTCAGAGTTTTAAGCTTGGCAGGTGATAAAGGCTACTAGCGTTGACGAATAGGCGGTCCAACGGTCTCTATCTTATGTGACAACCACGATGTACAACCCAAACCAATTTTCTCAGAAGAAATTTCCTCGAAATACTCTATCGCAGACTGAAGCTTGGTTTCCTGCTCCGCAGTCAAGACATGACGTGGATGGATGTAACGAGCCTCACAAACACTTTGCGGTTGACTTTCTGAATGAGGACCAGCCGGAACAAAGAGCTTGCCAGCTGTATCACTCTTAGAAGCCTGACGAGATTTCCAAAATTCAATACCGAGGATAAATTGCGTTGGTAACCCACGGCTTACCAGGCGGGGATGAGCAATCGAAGAACCATTAAAATAAATAGGAATGTCCACACCACCTAAAATACGAATGGGTGAATTGTCAGCCGATACCACTGACAGCTGGATATCCGTAGAATAAGATATGCCAAGATTAGACAAAAGGGTCACATCAATAAGAGAAGCTTGAGCGCCGGAATGCAATAAAGCTTTCACGTTGCTCCCGGCTATGGAAATTTCAATGTACAAACGATTATCTAAGGAGTTATTGACAACTAGCGGCAACACCACTGGACCTGCTGGTGCGCCGTTATCTAGTTTTTTGAATTTGAGGCTTGATTACATTGCGGACAGTCACGAGTGATGGCGCCAACACGATTACATCGAAAACAGACAGGATCAGCAACGTTGGGACACAAACGAAAGTGATGGCCCGTTGACTTGCATTTCAAGCAGATGATGTGAGAAGGTGCCACATCAACTGGAGCGATAACTGCCGAAGTTGGTTCCGAGAAAGTTTCGAAATTCCTGGCTATTTCTAGAAGAGCGTCCACGTCTCTTACAATATTAGTCGCAAGACACGCATGGTAACGAGGGTGCAGTCCGTACTTGATAAAAGTGAACAAATCACCTTCTGAGATTGGGTTCCTCAACTTTGAATTCAGATCCCTAATGTCAATTTCAAAGTCAACTACTGATTGATGTTCACCCTGTCGATAAGTACGGAGTTGTCGCTCGACTTTAAAATCATAATCTGCCACGTCAAAAGTCCTAATAAACGCGGCCTTAAGTTCTGCATAAGACAGTCCTGGTTGTCGAATCGAGCGAAAATACTTCAAGGCGCTATCTGACAACAACTCATGAAACCGTCGGACAACGGAGGCAGGGGTAAATCCACGAGCTATACCTTCTTCTTTGACTCGCGCAAAAAATTCGCGTACGCAGGACTTTCCTGAAAATGACAAGTTCCATTTGCTCAAAGACTCGTGGTTTGTTTGAAAGAACGCATGTGCAGGAGGTGGTTGTGGTAAGTCGCGCGAATTCGGCGCCGGTAGCTCGTCATCGTACGAATGCGGTTCCAATACGCGTGGAGACGGAACAAAGGGATTAGAGAAGCGACGTGGCGTTTCCCGAATAGGTGACTCGCTTGGGTCATCCATTTTAGGCTGCAAGGTATTGACACAAAAACCAGAAAATCGCAAAAAGGAATTTTAATACCCAACAAAAATGAAATAATAACTATTATTACATTGACTTAACTTCATGAGAAAGACTTAACTAGAGCAAGGAAAAACGGAAATAAATTAAACGGCTACACTTCAATATACCAACAAATGAAAGATGGTTGCAAATTAAAAAAAAATATATAGGGGAGAGTAACCTATATTGAACCGGCGCTTAAATTGGACCACTTCTGTATTTCTACCAAATAACACAATTTATTTACACTGGCAACAAAAAATTAAGCGACGACAGCGCCATAATCATCAGTCCACCAATTTGGTGGACTGTCGTCGCTTCATTTTTTGTAATAAATTGTGTTATTTGGTAGAAATACAGAAGTGGTCCAATTTAAGCGCCGGCTCAATATAGGTTACTCTCCCCTATATTGTTTTGTTTAAATAACGCAGAGAGAAAATAAAATCCAGTCAGGTTTCGAAGACGAAAACTTGCGGTTGACCGCTGAATATACGCGACAAGTCAGAGAGACTGGCTGGTACAGTTGGCTGAGGCAAAAAATATTATTAGCAGGAAATATCTGAAAATAGAAAATGAACGCGTCTAATATCATTTCAAATTTATTTATAAGTAAAATTAAACAACAAACCTTTTTATTCGGGCGCCATTTTTGTAGCATAAACTTATAAAAAAAAGCCACTATTAAAATTTTAATTATTGTCGATACTATTTAAATTTAATTATTTACAATTTTATTTACACAAAAAAAAACAGATAAAACGTAAAAAAGAATTTACTCGCTATATTTACAAGAAAGTTAAAACGTAAAAAAGAATTAATTATTTAACAGGTCGTTGATCCACAGCTGACTGGCATCAAAGCTCGCGTGGGTAAAATTAAAGGTATTTTTTATGCCCCGTAACATTACGGAGGGAAATTTCATCCGTGCACAGTGAGAGGGTTAACCTCCTAAATTTTAAAATAACAAAACACACAATGATGTTGCCGAACAACTTCTATCAGCCGCACTAAATAAAATAGAAACTAACTAAACAACATAAGTACACTAAACTAAAAGCAGCTACGTTCTACGGTTAAATGACAGTGGCGTAAAAAAGAAAATGAAGTGCATTGGAACCACATAAAATTCTGATCTTGTTTGCGACCCGTAGTCAGCTCGGTCGTTGACGTACAATTTGGAAATGTAAACTAAACTTAAAAATAAATCGTAGGTACAACCGGCGAACGCAGTGAAGAAAACTAAATATATACAAAATATAGACGCTTGTCAGTCTAGGTCTAGCTTAGCTTGAAGTGCATGCGGAGTAGGTGATGACACTGCCCGGCTTCCGGGGAAAACTGGCGTCGCCGAGAAAATCAACACCAACTAAATCAACGCCACCTTGTGGCTCCCGTCGACGACTCAACAGTCCAAAACAGCCGTTGGTTATTTAATTTCCGGGCAGAATACTGAAAATAATATTGTAAAAATAAGATTTTGAACCGCAAGATTATCTAAATAAAAAAATATCTTAAAATAAGCCACGATATAATATAACGTACCTCGGATGCCCAGCCGTTAAAATAAACAGACAAATCAGCCAACCAAAAAATATGCAGCTCGCACCGAAACAACGTTTAACTTGTAGCACATCAAAATCCAGGCTATAATTGAAAAATCATTTACAGAAAATAAGTTCAAATTCAAAGCGTCTCGACGTAACAAATCAGCAACCCATCCTTTCTCCATGACAACCCGTCAACAAAAATCGGATTTGACACGAACGAAATTTTAAATAAAAACATAAACTTATTGTTAACGGCCAGTACCACAAAGGAGGTTAGCATGCGTTTGATGAGAAAAAAAGGTAAGTATGCAGCGTATTATGCTGCAGTATGTAGGACTCGTCCATATAGATAATGTTTTTTCCTGCTTCGCGAAATTCGCGTATTTTGTCCACATATTCAATTCGTCTGAGAGCTACATCTTGCTTTTCCATCAGAACTTTTCTGTTGTATTTCATTTTAGTGAACTCAAATCCCATCTCATGAAGAATTTTTCTCAACGTCTTTTCAGACCCATTGTAATTAATAGCCTCAGATAATTTAGCTTTTAATGATTTTACCGTCGGCAGTTCTTTGTAACGCAGATGAAAATCGTACACCATTCTTCGAACAACATCATAATCAAAATCGTCCATATCTAAACGAAATTGTTTTTTTGGTCTCCCATTTTTCGGAGAGCTGAACTTTGTTCCACTAGAATGTGTATCAGTGCCAGTGCCGACTTCGTTTAATAAATTGTTCAAAGTTCTTCTTGAAATTCCAGTGGCATCTGCAACTCTCTGTTGAACCTTCTTAAAATAATTACTTACATTAACTTCCTCATGTTTTTTAAATTGGTCGGCTTCAGTTACAAAATATTTATAAACATTGTAGATAATGTCGCGTGACTGGCAAAGTAACGGCTTACCTTTTCTTCCTATAGATGCCATAGTACAAATTTAATTTTGTAAGAGTTTTAGCAACTCTATGTATAATATTGACTTGGATATGCGACTGCACTCTCTCGCATTTGAACCACGACTGACAAAACAAACGTCATGGTGTGTGCGACACAGATATCGCTACATGAAGTCGAAATTAGCCGATTGCCTCTTTCCAAAGATCGATGTGCATTCTTTATCGCCGTTTACTGTATTTATTAAGCTAAGTTTGCGGTGTGCGGTGTAATAACAATAGACTGTAAGACCTTATATAAACAACATGACATGTATTTAACAAATTGCACTAGTTTAGTAGTCATATCCATATTAATATTGAGATCGCTACTTCAAATTCACTCTCTTATTAAAAATAATACCACAATGGTCATAGCAAACAAGAAAAAAAAATGGGCAAGTGCGAGTCCGACTCGCGCATGAAGGGCTCCGTACCATAATCTATAACAAGTTTGTTGTATGGGAGCCCCGCTTGAATATTTATTTTATTTTATTTTTAGTATTTGTTGTTATAGCGGCAATAGAAATACATCATCTGTGAAAATTTCAACTGTCTAGCTAACACCGTTCTTGAGATACAGCCTGGTGACAGACGGACGGACGGACGGACGGACGGACAGCGAAGTCTCAGTAATAGGCTCCCGTTTTTACCCTTTGGGTACGGAACCCTAAAACGGACATGCAATAATAAAAATTTTAAACTGTCTGAAATAATATATAAAAATAGTACATAACATCAGAGGCCGGGAAAATGAGGATTTCCGGCCAAGTAGGTATATACCCGGATAGTGATACGAGGCCGGGAATCCGTTTTCACGACGAGGCATGTATAGTGCTTTTCTCAAACATACAATGAAATAAAAAATATACTTCAAAGAACAACATTTTATTAATTGGCAAATAGGACATTTTAGTCTAAAAAATAACCTTTAAAAACAAAACCTGCTTTTTGTCAAACCAGCCAGCTGTGTGAATGACCTTGTTGTTGAAACCAAAAAAAAGTTACTTTGCAGGCCTAGGCCTGAAAAGCAGTATGAAATCCCTTTACAGTCCTCTCGAGTTGTTGCGCCCAAAAAGCGATACTTCCGAGCCTATTATAAGGAACGTAAAGACAATATTTCATTGCATGTTTGAGAAAAAATATTTTACATATAATTTTTCTTTTTTACAGTTCAATGTAACAAGCAATATGAGCCACAAAGTTAAAAGAGCGATTTTCAATACAATATACTACTCGTAAGGGAGAGACAAATAATGTTTTTAGACAAGGGTTTTAAGTGAAGCAAGAGAGCGGGCCAATTCCACAGTAAAGTAACCTGGAACGTGAATGAACTATTATAAAATGGGTACTATTTAAACAGGCTTCTTTTTAATAGCATTATTCGCCTCAGAAAATATAAGTTACCTTCTAAATTACTAAGTCAGCCACAACCAACGCGCGTCTGAATAATAATATCTCAGCCACTAGTTATCTTCTTTGTAAGCCACTGTAATTGTAACTTAGCATAGTGATTATTTTTTAGCATCTAAATTTGAGGCATGCATTCAAATAGCAAACTTCTAAAATATTATTATATGACACCAAAATAGTAACTCTATTAGCTTCTAATTTTATAACTTAGTATGTTTAAAATGTAAGTCATCCTACATTAATCGATCGTAAAATGTACCTAAAATTGTCATCAAATAGTATATTAAAGCCACTATTATTACATATGAACTATTGAGGAGAGAACAAAAGAAAATACTTAAATCTCATTTTAGGTTAGGGTTGCAGTTCAACCTAACACTCCTCCTCGCTTCGCTCGTCGTCGTACCTAACCTAAGCCAAGTCGGACCTGCCTTAGAACTAGATTAATGGGTTACGTACCGTTATGAAATATGTTTTTTTTTTTTAAGGGTCGCAGTTGAACCTAACACTCCTCCTCGCTTCGCTCGTCGTCGTACCTAACCTAAGCCAAGTCGGACCTGCCTTAGAACTAGATTAGAGAGAACGCAGATGAACCTATTGCAATATGAACGAACGAATGACAATAAACAAACACGGGCGGGTCGGTCGGTACAAGAATCGAATGGCGCTCTCTGATTGGTGCAAATGGCCGTGGCTGTCATGGCGCGCACTCGCGCAAAATCGTTCCTACAGTGGCTATTTTCATGATAAAAGAATATGAAGTATTATTTTAGATGTTAAGTTATAATATATGATGCTGTCTATTGAAGCTCGAATATATAATTTTTGAGGAGCTTGTATTGAAGCCGTAAAACGAAAAATGATGATGAGTTGCAAATTCCGTGGCTGAGTTAGTAAATTAGATGGCAATGTATAAATCAGAAGGACAAGTAATAATAATTGTTGATTATGACTTGATGCTTTCTTTAACATTTTTAGATGGCGTTGTAAAGAAGATGAATTAGTTTATTAGAGGCTATCTCATATTCCCGATGCTTAGTTATTAAATGAGAAGTTCGACCAAGTGGCCAAAAAATAAAATTGCGGCCGGATTTATTATTTCTCTTATAAAATGTGCTATTACGTAATTTATTGAAATATAATCCCAATATAAATGGCATTGATGTCAATGTGGAGACAATCATCCATCATGATTCGTATCGTGGCTGCATCAAATAACCCGCTTCAAGGTTGTGAACCGCTCAAGCCCTCATATCTATAGTCTTTGTCTGTAAATCGCTTTCGAATACCGCAGTCACGTCACGTTACAACACAATTATATGTATATATGATAAAAGACATTAAGATTAAAAAAAAAATTAAGTAGGCTGCTAGAAGGAATAATTGAACAATATCTATGTAATAGCTATGTGTGGGTGTTTCTTGCTAAATTGTGTCAGACTACTCAGTAAATTTTATAATTACGAATATCGCACATATGAAATTCGATTTACGAATCCGACCTCGAAAAATTATACGTTCCTATACGCGTATAGGAAGGTGTGGACGTTATAACGTAAAATTTAACAAAACCCGATTTTTATCAGCTGTATCTTACTTTTTATCTTACACGAAAATAAATACACGACTTTTGAAATAAAATACAGTTTTTACAATTTATCATGGAGTAAAATTGTTTTTTTTTTCTGTTGTATTTATTTTGTTTAGCGATTTACAAGTAAAACACGAAATATTATTCAAACAAACAAAAAAGGAATAGTAAATTGGAAAATCTAGAATGTTGTAGGTATATTCTAGATTTTACAATTTGACCAAATAATGACGAATTTTGAAACATAGGTATATACTGGATGGAAGGTTTCTAGAGACTGAGCTGAAAAGAAAGTGTGATCTAAGTGATCTACAATCAGTTTATTATAATTGTAAAGCTGGACTTAAAAGAAAAAGTTGGGCAAGTGCGAGTCCGACTCGCGCATGAAGGGTTCCGTACCTATATATATGTATATATAGGTTTAAGAAGTTTGTTGTATGGGAGCCCCCCCTTAAATATTTATTTTATTTCATTTTTAGTATTTGTTGTTATAGCGGCAATAGAAATACATCATCTGTGAAAATTTCAAGTGTCTAGCTATCACCGTTCTTGAGATACAGCCTGGTGACAGACGGACGGACGGACGGACGGACCGACGGACGGACGGACGGACGGACAGCGAAGTCTCAGTAATAGGGTCCCGTTTTTACCCTTTGGGTACGGAACCCTAAAAATGACTAAAATTAAAAGTATTACGCATCAAGTAATGAAAATGTACATTTAATGTAAGATTTGCGTATAAATAACAATTTACTTTACGAATTAATTATTATATCTGTTAAAACTAAATCACTGAATCACATTCACACTATTTATTTCAAACTATTAAATAAAATATAATACATCAAGTAAAACATGAGTAAAACACAATGTTGATCAAATACCTAATGACAACCAATTTCAAGATTACCTAAACTCTTATTTTTCTCTAATAGCTGCCAGTCAGTAAGGTTGTATACAGAACACTAAATCATTTTCAACACGCCTCCTTGATTTAGTATCTCATCATATTATTAATTAATTCTAATTCCTAACTCCTAATAATTGTCTAAATCTCTGAAACTTTACCCTGCACAAAGATTTCGTAAGTATATCAGCAACCTGACCTTCAGTGGAAATCTTTTGTACACTGATAACACCTCTTTTCTCATAATCGTACACAAAATGATAACTTATATCAATGTGCTTAGAATTCTTGGAGAATTTGCCGTTTTTAGCTAAACCTATTGCACCAATATTGTCTTCGTATATTTTTACACTGTTTTCTATTTTTACATCTAGATCACTTAAAATTCCTCTTATAGGCAGCACCTCTTCAACACAATTTGCAAGAGCATAGTATTCAGCATGCGTTGACGCTCTTGAAACAATCTTTTGTTTTTGTGATCTCCACATCACAACATTCCCAAATACTTTGATAACTATTCCACTTGTGGACTTTCTGTCCTGTGTATCAGCAGCCCAGTCAGCATCTACATATGCGTCCATAATTTCATTAAACGTTGATCCGAAAATTAACTTCAAGGTTCTTGAGTGGTATAAGTATTTCAGTACTCGTAATGCATACGAGTATCTGTAATGAGTTTCATCATGACTATTTTGAAATCTGCTCAGATAATTTACTGAATAAGCCACATCCGGGCGTGTTCCATTTGCCACATATAAAAGGGCTCCAATTAAATTTCTATATTTGCATTTTTCGTTCAGCTTCTTTGCAGGTTCCAGTTTAAGATTTATTTCCATAGGTGTATTTACTGGTTTTGAATCATCTATTTTATATTTAAGGGCTAAACTCTCAATGTATTTTTCTTGGCTAAGAGCCATTTTCTTCTCTTTTGGTTTATAGTCAATATGGATTCCTAAATACTGTTTTACGCTTCCTAAATCCTTCATCCGAAATCGATCACTCAACATTTCTTTTACTTTTGTAATACTGGTCATGTCTTCGCCTGTAATTAATAAATCATCTACATATAAAATTATGTATACCTTTTTGTTATTTATATATCCAGTATATAAACAGTAGTCATATGCAGACCTTTTCAACTGTATACTGCAAAAAAAATTGTGAATGCAGTCATACCAATCACGTGGACTTTCTCTCAGGCCATACAGTGCCTTTTTAAGTAAACATACTTTATTTTGTTGAACTTCATAACCGTCAGGTGGATATATGTATACTTCTGATTTTATAGTTCCATTCAGGAAGGCTGTTTCTACATCCATCTGTTCAATATGCCATCCCCTTACATAGTCAGTTGATAGTATTACTTTTAGTGTAGTCATTCTTGCAACTGGTGAATATATTTCTTCATTTTCATCATACATCTGTTGGAAGCCTTTTGCCACTACTCTAGCTTTGTATATTCCGCTTGATTTGATTGTGTAGATCCATTTGACTTCTATTATATTTTTGTTCATTGGTTCATTTACTACGTCCCAGGTTTCATTTTTCTCTAAACTGTTTATTTCTGACTGCATAGCTCTCTGCCATTTTACAGATTCAGAGCTCTTCATGGCTTCTTCATAATTTTCGGGTATGCTTGCATTGCACACGTTAACGTTGATAACATAATCATCATATTTTGTGGGTGCCTTTCTTGTTCTTTGAGGTCTTCCATGTATTTCCATCTCAATGTGCAAAAGAACATGTCGGACATGTATACAGAAAGAAACTGTTATGAATGCAGACAACCTGGCCACTTTCAGAGAAATTGCCCGAGAAACCGAGGATCGACGATTCCAAATTGGAGAGGAAACTACAATTTTAGAGGAAATGGAAACTTTCGAGGAAACTACAACTGGAGAGGACAAAATTACAGAGGAAGAGGAAGCTTTCGTGCTAGAGGCGCTATCGAGGACGAAGTGGACTGCAAGGCACGTCAAGAAGCTGCTATACCGCCCCATTCGACGATGTTGATGCTACGGATGCTACAACATCATTTAATGTTGAAGTGATGAATTCTGCAAGATATCCGGTAAGAGAAGATTGTACTAATAAAGATAATTTGACTTGGTTATTAGATAGTGGATGTTCTGACCATATTATAAACTGTGATAAATATTTTTCGGAATGGAGGGACTTAGACTGTCCGATTGACATTAAGGTAGGAGATGGTTTTCCTTTAAAAGCAAATAAAATAGGAAATGTTTTGATGTATTTCTATGTAAATGGTAAATGGCTAGAAACAAATATAAAAATGTATATTATGTACCAAGTATGAAACAAAACTTGCTGAGTGTGTCATGTATAACTAATTACGATAATTATATAACCTTTGAGAATCGTGAAGCTAAAATCTATGGGCCTAGTGGAAATTTAGTAGCAATAGCGGAAAGAAAAAATAATCTTTTCGTTCTTAATGGAACAGTATGCAATAACTCTGTAAAATCATACACAATTTGTACTAATTATGACAAAAAAGGAAATGTGGCATAGAGTTCTTGGACACACCAATTTCATAAATCTTAATAAAATGTCTCAGCTAAAAGTACTAAACGGCTTGCCTGAAAATTTTGAAAACAACCATAATATACAACCAATATATAAATAAACAAATGTATAATTTGGCTAAAGAGAAAGGTATATATATAAATCCATGTCCAGCATACACGCATGAACTTAATGGCGTAGCAGAACGTTTCAACAGAACAATAATGGACAGAACTAGATGTTTACTGTCAGAAGCGAAAATTGAGAAAAAATACTGGCCGATACTTATAGAAACTTCAGTGTATATTGGAAATAGATTGTTGACAAATACATTGTTAAAAAAAACACCGTATGAAATATTTACTGGAAGAAGACCAGATGTCTCCAAAATGAGAATAATCGGAACTAAAGTATTTGTAAGAATTCCGGAAGAAAGAAGAACTATTTATTTTTTTAAATATAATGTATGGAATACCATCCAAACCAAAGGTTGTGTCTCGTCTAGAAAATACTGCAGACTTAAACTCCTCTGATGAAAAGGGTTCAATGAGGCAATGATTATTGGAATCAATCTGTGCATAATTTGAGGGCTTATTTAAAGCTAAATCGGGTGTGTATTTACGCACGTGAATTCGGGTATCCAACTGTCATCAGGAGTGTTATTTTATTATGTATATATGTTTTATTATATTTGCGCATGAATTTACATATAAAAGAGAGAGGCGTACAACGATTAAAAGACACATAATTTAACCCAACTATTGTGACGTTCATTTTAAAGAGTAAGTTTCATTAAAGCTCGGAGTCGCTATAATTTTCCTTACTGGGATTATTTTTAAAATGTATATAGGCTTGTTTTGTATTTGTGACAGCTTCCGTACACTTTTGATTCCACCATGGCAATCGGGGCTTATTCATAGATTTTCTTGAGCAAGATTTATTATTATAATTGACACCTAATGAGGCATTTGCAGAAGTAGATTTAGGAATAGACTGTGCAGCAGCAGTAAGAATAACATTATAAAAATAACTATATAAGCATCTAGTGAAGAAAGGGTATAAATAAAAATTGGACAAGTGCGAGTCGGACTCGCGCATCGAGGGTTCCGTACAAACACTTTTCATCCTTAAGTGGTTAAGTTAAGTTTGCACCTGGTATGTATAGCGCCCCATACAAATGAGGTGCAAAGTTAACGCAACCAACCTGTTTGTTGTATGGGAGCCCCCCCTAAATATTTATTTTATTTTATTTTTAGTATTTGTTGTTATAGCGGCAATAGAAATACATCATCTGTGAAAATTTCAACTGTCTAGCTATCACCGTTCTTGAGATACAGCCTGGTGACAGACGGACGGACGGACGGACGGACGGACGGACGGACGGACGGACGGACGGACGGACGGACGGACGGACGGACGGACAGCGAAGTCTCAGTAATAGGGTCCCGTTTTTACCCTTTGGGTACGGAACCCTAAAAATCAAAATTTGCTAGACAAGGATCTACAATGTTAACGTACATTTTCCAATCCACCCTTTTGTAATTTGGGAAGATGGGCAAATGTACATTATTACATGTTTGATTTCAATTATTTTCATTATTACTAACAAACATTACTGGTAAATGATAACTGTTACCTAAAGGGGAATCAAGGACCGACCATTCACAAGAAAGTGCTAATGAAGATGAGTCAAAGAACCAATATTAGTCGTTTCACCATTATTCAGAAGAACCAAATCATTATCATCAATAACCTCTAACACGTCTTTACCACGAGGGAGAGTATCAACACATCCCCAGGTTGTATGATGAGCATTGAAGTCCCCCGCAAATATCATGGGCTCAGGGATCGACTTATTTAAAGTATTCAATTTATTTTTATCAAATGATGAACTAGAAGGACTGTAAGATCTGGCTATATGTAAAACTTTATTGTCTATTGTTATTTTAATGCAGATGTTCTGAAGAGTGTCATCAAAATATGTATTGACAATAGTGTATGTAAGACTATTATGAATAAGTAATGCAACACCATTATGATTATTACCAGTCATTTCTTGCTACATTGTAGCCTCTAACTAATAGAAAATGTTTTATTTGGTTTTAAACATGTTTCAGAAATAATTACAATATGTAAGTATATGTTTTTCATATGAAAAATGAGCCTATTACTTACATATACTTTGAGAATTCCATTGCACTATTTAAGCATATCCATGCATTATTTAAGTTTTAGATATATTTTTGCTAAACGTGTTTTGTAAAACTTCTCTAATACTATTGCTATTAATGGGCTGTTCTTTGTTGTATAAATTGTCATAATGGCCTCTACAGTTTATATTCATGAATTTGCCAGATTTTGTTAAATTATTTATTTGTGTGTTTATATGTTTGGCTGAGAGTTGAGGGAATTCATTTTCATTAAATAAATCCGAATATTTCACAGATTTAGACTTTATTTTATGTTCTTACATTTTTTGCTTTTTGATAGGGCAAATAGCTGAAATGGCGATGTGCTCGCCACCACAATTAGCGCACTTGGTCATTGTTTTTGGACATTGCTTGAAATTGTGATGACTAGCACATATTGAGCACACCTCAACATTTTTGCAATATTTAGCTATATGTCCAAAACGCATGCATTTTAGGCACTGCTTAACTGGTTACCCTACTTCGTGTCGACAGCCAGTGATCCAGGCTGACATATTCTGGTAATTGAACTGACGCAAACGTCACAGCGACTTGGATCGGAGTGAAGGAAATCACGCCCCGTTCATCGTTTACCCGCCGCATGAACCGCCTAACTTGTATAATTTTTTTGCTTGATGCTATCAGTTTATAATTTTTTTATTAGAAAGGTTGACACTCCTGTAACTTCGGTGCTCGACGCCGGAATTGATGCGGTCATTTCTAACTCATCAAGGAGTTTTTCATTCTTTAAAAACACATTGGCGTTATTAGGCAAGTCAAAAATAATTTCAACTTTATAAGCATTCATTGCCTTTAGGTGCATTACGCCCGACACGCAATGAAGCTAATGCCGCTTGATATCGCAAGCCTGTTCTTGTCCGTAATTCTTTTGTCGTTTTCATTATTGGTGAGGAACACCACAAACTCCGTTTTGGAACTATTTTCATCATACTTCCGGAAATAGTTTTCTGCCCTATAAATCTTATACTTATCTTGATCTTCCATTTTATATTCTTCGGAGTCCGAAGACTTTCGCCTCGGCCGTTTTTCCGCACGCCCCCAATGGTAAATGGGGAAGCGTACCCCTATTTACAACGTCCACTAACTATTTATGACTTATTTTACACAAACTTTATACAAATAAACACTAAGATTTACACATAAAACTATTTTACAAAAATATTTTTTTGCGAGCGCGCCTTTCGGTTTCAAACGTTTCCGCCAGAAAAAACGGTAGACGTTCAAATATTAATGGCAAGTACAGATAACGAAAAATATCTGAACAGTTAAGGAATTGTGTATGGAATGCTTGATAGTAGCGTCTAGCAATGAGATCCGATCTATCTTATTATACTCGTTGATATTAATAATGATTATCAAAGAGTTTTAACATGATAATTCGGATCTCCTTGCTAAACGCCATTAAGTATTTATTTTTATAAAATAAATAATGTCACTAACTTCAACAACGTTATCAATATCAAATAACTGTTAACTACATAATTTTTTTGATCGAATTGGGGATTCATCGGCCATCTTTGTTCATGTTCATTTCATCTCATGTTTTAATAATTTAATTTTTGTTTTTATTCATGGTTTTATTCTTTATAAAGTGAATATTATTATAAACTGACATTGGCAAAAGCCTCGAGCTGCCATTCCTTGATTTAATTAATTAATTAATTAACTACATAATATCAGAGTCAGGGCATAGTTTGACCTTCAAAGTCTATCATTTTCTTAATTGTTCAAATGTGTGTGGTGTTTTGTGCACGCAGATATTTTTAATTCATGCTGTGTGAAGAAGTAATTGAAAACCATGTATCCAGCTATTAATGACAAGGTAGACGTTCAAATATTAATGGCAAAAAGTCATGTTCTGAATTTATTGGTATTACACGCTGCTTAGACATTTTTAAACACCTCGCATGCTACGATATATCTGATGGCGACTGTACATACAATACGCATTTTGCTGTTATTTCGTGACCTTTGCTAAACTTTTATATGCTAATAAAAGCATCTAGATGACTTTTAGATGATTTTGTCCTCTTTTTAGGGTTCCGTAGTCAACTAGGAACCCTTATAGTTTCGCCATGTCCGTCTGTCCGTCTGTCCGTCCGCGGCTTAGCTACTAGAAAGCTGAAATTTGGTATGAGGTATGAGTATGTATCACGCCGACAAAACGGTACAATAAAAACTAAAAAAAAAAAAATTTCGGGTACCTAGTGGTAATTTTTTGTTTTTCGTTTCACCACTAGTGTGTGGGGTAGTGTCGTTGAGTAGGTCTTTTAAGAATAATAGGGGTATCCTAACATTGTTTTTTGATAAAGTCAGCAGTTTTGATAATATTTGCTCCGAAAATAAAAAAATAGCGTCCCCCCCCGCCTCTAACTTTTCAACCACGGGTCAAAAAATTATGGAAAAAATCATGAAAATGAGGCCTAATAAGTACTTTCAATGAAAACTATATTGAACGAAATCGGTTGAGTCGTTTTTGAGTTATCGCATAATTTCATAATTTTCTTTTGGCGTTTATGACCTTTTTATAGAGCTTGAAATCTTTCTCATAACTTAAGTCTATTATGAAGGATGAGCAACTACGGAACCCTACACTGAGCGTGGCCTGACATGCTCTTGTTATTTGTTCGTTTAGATGACATCTGTAGTTTCTCTACGGTATTAAATGTGTATACGAGTAGGCCGATGATTTTTTTTATGGCCCGCAAGCTATAGTTTTTCTTTGTCATCTGCAACAGTACAAAAGTTGTGGCGAACAGACTGCTCTCGTCGTAATTTTCAATGTCGCAAAATGTTTGTTTATAGGGCCCCTGTCCTGTAGAACCGTCGAAGACCCAGCAAGATTCAAGCGCACAGTCTGGCTCTCGACTTGACGTTCGTTCGCAACGATGCGAAAATATTGATCGCGTAGCTGCACGATTTTCTCGAAAGTGTGTTAAGTTTGTCTGTCAACATACAACAATAGCTAAAGCTTCTTCCGCTGCATAAAGGTGCGCGTTTGTTTGTTTTTTCTTTTCCAAAATGTCGCTTGATGATGAATCTGATTCCAGGCATACATTAATAACATTTTCAAAACGTTCAACTCTCATCGTATTTTTATTCTGTTGTTTATTTGCTACGCTCAACTCAAGATTAAGGCTAGTATGTGGCTAGTATGCACTAATCTTTTGCCGATCACTCAATCTTCAATTTTAGTTAGGTTAGGTTAGGTACAATGTGACGTGGGTGGTAGTTGGTATTGGAGTCATAAATTATACATATTATTTTTACATTCCAGATATGAATACTTGATCATTGTTTTAATTTTAAAAATTAACCAAAACTCCTGTATCTTCTGAATGTTTAGAACGACATTTACTCATTATCCTTGGTTCAATGTGATTAGTTCGCCGTTCGTCCCTTGAAAGGTAACGCTCAAAATTATCACCTGTACGGGAAGTATTAGGAGAGATGTGAATCAAACAAATGTTGGGACCGAACTGAACTATATTGAAGAGTAAATGCGATTATTAAGAGTACATAAGGTTGAGTATACATTATAATATAGCTTACCACTACACCTCCCATTCGATGGGAAAAAAAAAAAAAGAAAAGAGAAAAAGGGAATACTTTTTCTTTTCTTTTTTTCTTTTTTTTTTTTTTTTTCGTTCTACATAACTTGTTTTCGCTTATACTATTGAAAAATTTTTTTTTTTTTTTATATCTAAATACAATAAAATATCTGGATAAAATATTCATACATAGTACATTTTAGTACGGTTTTTGTGAACGACGTCCAGTTTTCCGTCCTTAATAATCTGTACATTTGGTGACAAGTCCTTAACTACTTTATATGGGCCGGAATACAAAGTATCCATTTTAGTGCCCGTTTCATTTTTTACTAATATTAAGTCACCGTTGGTGTAATTAATTGGGTTTACATAATCATCATAAGATTGTTTTCTCTTAAATTTACTCTTAAGAAGGTTTTCTCTTGCCTCCTTTTGAGATAGTTGTAAACGATATTTCAACTCACACGGGTAGCTGTCGTAATTATAAAGTGGATCTATGTTGTTTACAATATTACTGGGAAGTGAACACATTTTCCCGAATACCAGTTCATACGGAGTAAACTTCGTCTCGGAATGTACAGCCGTATTAAATGCGAAACGCCAAGAAGGGAGCCACTGGCTCCAGGTTTCAGGATGTTTTTAAATGTTTGTGTGTTACCTCTAGGGATCCAATAGATTGGTGATGGTAAGCTGTGGACTGTAACTTGTTGATTTTTAATAGTTTACATACCTCCTGGAATAAAGTGGACATAAATTCTTGCCCTCTGTCTGTAGCTATATTTTTCGGAACGCCGTATCTAAGGATGAAATGAGTGACTAATGCCCTGGCAACTTCAGCCGTCTGTTTCGTAAGTAAAGGATATGCCTCAACATATTTTGTTAATTCGCATTGGATCGTTAATATGTACGAATATCCGTTGTCATCTACCTCTAATGGCCCTACCAGATCTAAGTAAATTTTCTCAAATGCTGTGTTTGCTGTGGTAGTTAAAGTCATAGGTTCTCTTATTGGCAATGAGTGCTTATTACGCTGGCATTGATCACACCGTTTTACAAATTTCTTTACGTCACTAGCTATACCTGGCCAGTAATAGTATTTCTTGATGTTGTTAGTCATCCGCCTTATACCTGCATGACCACTGCTAGGTAGAAGATGAAAGTCATTAATGATGACTCGTCTGTCATCTTTGCTTTCCACTCGTTGCACACTATTTAAGACACATAATTTTGGTCCTGAACGCATATTCATTGTTTTTAGTTCGTCCGCTAACTTTTTAATAAAAATGTGATTTTTGTTATTTTTTATGATACATACTTCACTTATATTCTCTAATGCGCACATCTTGTCTAACTCAGTCACGAATTCCGCTCGCGTCATTCGTGATTCCGAGTTGAAATATTTTATGTAAATTGTTTGTTTACTTCGAACAAAACACAAATGTTCACTTTCCGCACTAATAACCCCTTCCTTACGTAGTTTCTCTATATTTATAGCATCACTGAAACAAAGTTCTACTGATTCTGCCGGCTTGAACTGTGTATTTATAACCTGTGGCTGATTTAATTTAATTGGTATTAAGGTAGTCGATTCTGTATCTACCGGTGTGTTTGTACTTGCTAACTTCTTGGCTTGTCTTCTTGTCATAACGTTTATGCTATTAGTTTCATGTAAATTTTTTAACTGGTCTGATGTCATGCAAATCCGAGACAATGCGTCTGCCGCTGCATTGTTTGATGCTTTTACATATTCTACCTCAAAACTGTACTCCTCTAAAAGTAATCTAAATTTCATCAATCGACTAGATGGGTCCTTCATATTAAAAAGATAGATTAATGGCTGGTGATCTGTTTTTATTTTAAAACAACGTCCGTACAGGTATGGGCGAAAATGTTTTACAGCCCACACTATAGCGAGGAGTTCTTTTTCTATTACTGGATAATTTTTCTCTGCTGGGTTTAAGGCTCTACTAGCAAAAGCGACCGGTCTGCCATTTTGGTTTGACAATATCGCGCCAATAGATTTATTTGATGCATCTGTTTGTACTATAAATTGGTTCTGTTCCGATAAGTCTGGGTAGTCAAGGACAGGTGGACTGGTAACACAATCTTTTAATGTTTCAAATGCTGTCTGGCAATGTTCATCCCAAATAAACGCTGAATTCTTTTTACATAGTGAGTTTAACGGTTGCGCTATAGCTGCAAAATTTTTAACAAATTTTCTATAGTAGTTTGCGAATGCTACAAATCTTTTAACTTCCTCTGTGTTTTGTGGACATGGGTAGTTTTTAATAGTATTAATTTTTTCTGGATCCGGCATAATGCCTTCATTGGAAATCACATGGCCTAGGTAAAGTATTTTCTTTTTTAGGAAATCACATTTAGTTGGGTTTAATTTCAAATTTACTTTTCGTAGCCTTTCTAGTACAGTTTGCAAGTGTTTATTATGTATTTCCAAATTTTTGCCAAATATGATTAAATCATCAAGGTAAATTAAACATTTTTCATAGTTTAAACCTGCTAAAGCTATGTTCATCATACGTGAAAATGAGCTAGGACTTGTTTTGAGGCCCATTGGCATTCTTGTCATTTGATACTGCCCTGAGGCAAAAGCTGTTAATTTTCTGCTGTTTTTATCAAGTTCGACATTGTAATATCCCTGGTATAAATCTAGGTGGGTGAAATAAACACTGCCAGACAGTGATTCTAAAACCTCGGTAATGTCGGGTAGTGGGAATTTATCATCTTCAATTGAATTATTTAGCTTGCGATAATCTATTACCAAACGCCATTTCTTCTCTCCGCTCTCGTCTGTTTTCTTTGGCACTAATAATATTGGGCTAGACCAATCACTTTTACTAGGTTCTATTATACCTTCATGTAGCATTTTGTCTATTTGCCGTTTAACTTCTGTTTTTTGTGAAACTGGTAGCCTGTAAGGTTTTGTGAATATAGGACTTATATTCGGTTTCAACGTAATGTTATGTGTATATATATCTGTTGTGCTTAAAGAATCACCTGGTAAATAGAAAACGTCTGCGTATTTCGCACAGATACTCTCGATCGTTGTCTGTTCTTCCTTATTTAAATGACAAATGTTTAGCTGGGCGAATAGCTGTTTTACTCTGTTCGCATTTTGATTTATTTCATCAAAGTTACAGATATCGAATTGACTTAGTTTGTGAATTGTAGGGTTTATATTTTCTAACGATAAATCATTGTCGGTAACGTTTAATATCTTTATTGGTATCATTCCGTTTATTGGCGTTGCAATAGAGCTTGCCAAGTATATGCCTTCTTGTATAGTCGTTGAACATACTACACAGTCTTCACTAAAATTTGTTTCCAAAAAATGTATAGATTCGCATCGCCGGGGTATATTAATAGCTTTGCTACAGTTATTCTTTATCGGAAAACTAATACTAACTCCGGAATTTAGTTGCAATGTCAGATCGTTGTTATAAAAATCCAATTTACCTTTATACTTATATAAGAAATCGCGTCCTAGTATACCGTCAGACTTTATTGGTAACGTTTCAAATACGTAAAACTTATGTTGCACATTCGTATCTCCCAAAGGTAGGGTAAGATAAACATATCCGATGGCCTGTACTTTTCCACCAAGTCCGTTTATGATAATGTTCTCTTTATGGATTGGAATGTTATGCTTTGCTACATGACCATATTTGCATGCCGACAAGGATGCCCCGGTATCTACTAGGAATGACGAGGATGACATAAACACGAAACAATTACTGTCACCGACTAATATTTGGTGATCACTGTTAGTTCCGAAAAAACTGAATCGGGGCTTCCGACGCAGGGTTCTCGGGAACGTTCTGGGGTGCATCGTCCGGTTCATTCAAAATGTGGATGTCACGCGACTCTTGTTGTTGCCTGTTATTATTAATAAACGTACCTCTATTTAGACGCCCTCGGGTGTCATGACCTCTTGAGGTCCACGGCTGGTGCCAACCACGGCTCTGATTTCCATGCTGGAAGTTTCGGCCTCTGTAGTTGGAGGAGGCCCTGTTGTTGTAGCCTCCACGTGGTCCTCTATAATTATTCCTGTTACCTCTAGTGGGGTAGTAATAACTATCTCTAAACATACCCAGTACTTCTCCCGATGCTGGTGTCGAGGACATTTCTTCGTCTTGAGCACCCTGTATCGCCTCCTGGAGCGACTTGTAGTTTCTCGCTGAAATTATTGTGCTTATTCTACGGTTCCGTAAGCCGTTGGCAAAACGTTTAATTGCGTAATTTTCATTTATTGGTTTCAATATTTTATAACACTCTGTATTGCCGTCTGCTTGCGATACCGTAAGGTCAACAAACAAATCAGTTAATATTTTCCCGTAATCCGAAACTGACATATCATTTTGCCTTATTGTTTCCATTCGGCTCTGAATTGCCGTGGCTGCCTTTTTTGGCAACAATTCCGTTCGCATATCCTTCAACAACGCTTCAACACTGTCATAAGAAGTTTTTAATTTTAATTTAGCAGATTGTGACAGCCTACTTTTCAACACGAAATTAATCAAACTTTTTTTACAGTCCGACTTCGAAAGAATTGAATCATAATATTCAATGTTATCTATCAATTGCTTAGTGGCCGTCTCGTCATCTGTCATACTCGGTAGAAGGCTTAAAGCGGTCTTTAAATCGAAAGTGGCCATGGTTACTTTTGGCTCGTTGCCTTCGTTCTTGTTACTAATATCCTGACATAATGTAATTACCTCGTCGTATGATGATATTATTTTCCTATAAAATTGTTCTAAAAGAGGTAAATCTTCAGTATCTATTTTACCTGATTTAGTACTACTGTCAATTTCCGCTAAACAACTCTCATATCGCTCATATATTGCGCGTGCTTCGTTAGCTTTTGTATCTAAAATGGGGCCGGTCCTTCTAGCCGGCCAATCTTAATTAGGTATGTTCTGATGCCCTTCAATTCCTCATATAGAGATTCTAATACGTCTGCCATCAATATATGAACGATACTTATAATTTATAATTATGCTTATGGATTAAATTAGTTGTATATTTTAAACATAAATGATAAATGCAACGACATCTACGTAATAAGTTCATGTAAACTGTAACTGTAGATAAGCAGTTAATTAATTTATTACTCGATTTTTTTTTTTTTTGATGTTATTAATCAAGTTTTACTCACGATTTTTCACTTCCGCACTAAATACTCACTATTTTCACGAACAGTTTTATTTTTTATTGCACTTCACTAAACGTCGAGAGCTGGGTGGTCCTTCTCTGGCCATTTAAGGTGCGGCGCCAGCCGCCTCGCGCTGATGGTGTCGTTTTGCCGACGAATGCACTGTAGATATTGTCGCACAAGTTTGGATGCAAAAAAACAAAATAATATCAACCCGATGATTCCAATTGCAATTGACAAGATGACGACGAATTTTATGGAAACATCTTCAAAGTGTTGTATGGCTGCACTATTACTTGTTTGACACATGATGGTGTTTAATTTAAAGAAAAATAAAAATGTGTATAGGTATGATACGTCTTTCAAATATTTCTTTCCTTCTCTTTTTTCTAAACCTGTTCCGGAACTCTCGGGTATAGCTGTGGCTGAGCGCCTTCGCTGCCGGTGTCTCCAGGTGATCGGCGATATATTGACCTTCGCAAAGTGTTACGATGAATTTCCCGTGTTATCCATTCAAGGTGACAATTTCTATATATCTTATATATTGCATAAAGTACCCCCAATAGGATGGTCAACACTATTATGGATAACAAGATATTAGTAGTTGTAATGTGGAATTTAAATTCCTCAATAGAGGAGTTGTTACTTCCCCCCACGGAATTTTGCACCACTATTGTTTCTTCTGATTTGGATTGTTGTTTGCCCATATTGCTGCTATATCCGCACACACGTCTATCACCCGAAAAACACGAAACTGTTTTTGAACCATTGTCACTTCGCGATAGTTCTATGAATCCGTGCACATATTTCTGTCTATATATGGAGAACGGTCTCAAATTCGCACGACACGCGCTAAGCGGTGGCCTCTGGCAGGATCGCCATGTACGGGAAGTATTAGGAGAGATGTGAATCAAACAAATGTTGGGACCGAACTGAACTATATTGAAGAGTAAATGCGATTATTAAGAGTACATAAGGTTGAGTATACATTATAATATAGCTTACCACTACACACCAAACATTATGAAACTCGTACAGAAAGTGACAAAGATTCCTTATCTTTTGAAAAGTTGAAAATGAGGATCATTTACGTGACGTGAAAAGTTACGATAACAATATCTACTGAACGCAGCTGTGCGTCCTTTGAGGTTAAGCACTTTAATCACGTCGTAGTTATGTCTCGTTTGTGATGTGAACCTTTTTTCAACGACAAGAGATAAGCTGCGGAAGAAACGACAACAAAGAGTAGAATTACTGTATCTTCATCGTACAGAAGAACAGCCGTATTGATTACCCTACTTAGACCCCTGTCATTTTGAGGTTTTCATTTAACTTAGTATTAATGAATGACCGCTTATTTTTCATATCAAACTAAAAACTGTCAGCACTGTAAGAGTGATTCCCTGATACCTACTCAAACGCACTCGTAACAACGGCATATACATTATATTATTCCGATCATTGACATTCAGTACCCGCGCAGGGAGATGTTGAATTATGTAGATGTTTATCAATCACCTGAGAAACGTGTCCCTATTTCAAGAAAATTCGATTCATTCGTAGCTAGTGTAATATATTGATAATTATGTAGATATGTACGAGTACTCACTTCTTCTTTGCTCATTGCCGCATAAGGTGGGGTCGGCTCTCCTAAATATGTTTGCGCCATAAACTCAAGTGCTTTTTTAGGGTTTCGTAGTCAAGTAGGAACCCTTATAGTTTCGCCATGTCCATCTGTCTGTCTATTGTATGTCTGCGTATTGAAATTCGGCAATCTTAATATTATGCTACTATAATATTCGGCGAAACAACCATTCGACCAAAAAATTAATGCGGAACAAAGTTTCGGCCAGTTTAAGATTGGGCGTAGATAAATTATGCGTAAACTAGATTCGGACAAAAAAAATTACGCCAAATAGATGTCACCCGAAGAATATATATTTAGGTTTCCTGTGCTAAATGCTATCTTAATATACATTAGTTTAATACATGCTTAACTTAACATGAGTCAACTAGTCTATTGACACCTTATACTAAAATGAATGATCGCCTTTTGTACGATTTAAGTTTTCTTTTGTGCAATAAATGATTCTGTTTGTAGGTGAACAGAGTTAATTTTTTTTAGTATGAGGTGGCTACTTATGAACGGTGGCCAGTAATTGGCGATTTACCCTATTTTAATTTTATGTTTTATGATGCGTAGGTACAGTCGAGTTCATTTACATCTACACACTTACGAGAACATAAATATCTGAACACGACTTTATGCTCCTGACAATAGGGTCGTGTTCAGATATTTTTGTTCTCGTAAGTGCGTAGATGTAAATGAACTCGACTGTACCTTAATAAAAAAAAAGGAAGCTATATTTAGGAAATACATGGTATACACTGACATTTATAGTGTAGCGAATTGCTTACATCGTACATTTAAAATGTTGTTTACGCCTTTATGCCCACGATAGCCGTAAAACACCACCGTACGTTTTTATAGTGGTTTGTAATTGACATTAATTACATTCCAGAACGAAGCGGGCCTTAAATTGCTGACCGAGAAATGTCTTTTCCGAACTATACCAGGGCTGTTCTGAAATTTTCTAGCTACTCAAAGAAACGTAAAGATATGGTTATTATTTAATTTTTTTTTTTTAATTACTCCTGCAATATCGATACACTTTTTATTCGTCCAAAGCAACTAATGAAACAAGAAAAAAATTGATCTTGCGGAAGGTCGAAAATTGCACGTATAAATTCATAAACTGCGTCATTTGGGTCGTTGAAACTTCGTCCTCGCAAGTTTTTTTTAATGGTGGGATACAAAAAAAAAAACGCACGGGGCCAGGTCGGAGATGCGGTTATAATTGGACACCGGAAGTGTGTCAAAAATCGAGGGTTCGAACAGCAGTGTGAGCGGGGGCAATACCCTGGTGAAAAAGAATGCTACGGATACCGCTCCTTAGACGGTCTCCGAGCTATTCGAAGGCTTGAGGCAGGCATACTTCTGTATACTATTCACTGGTGACAGTTCTTCTGTCTTCGAGAGAAATGACTGCCACAGGACCCCTGCGTCGGAAAAAAACAGCTATAATTTTTTTGTTGACTGTCCTACCACGAACAAATTTCGTAGGCAAAGTATCTTCTTCGAACACCCATTGCGTTGACTGCTGCTTTATAAGTGGGTCGGAGCTATATATCCACGATTCATCATTTGTCAGGATTTTACGACACTTGCTGTGATCTGCCGCTACCATACATTTCGAGCATAATATTTGCAACAATTTACCCGGCGGGCTTTTTGCTCTGCAGTAAGCAAATAATGCAAGCAAGCCAAGAAACCTTCCGTATTTTCAGGTGATCATTTAAAATATTGGAAACAGCTTGTGATCCAATCTCATCCTGTATCTCCCTGTGTGTAATGTCCAGCTTTCTTTAATTAGCCACTCCACTTTGATCAAATTTTCAAGAGTCACTGCGGTCGGAGGCCTCCCTAGCCTAGCCTCGTCTTTGACGGACTCTCTGCAAACTTTGGACCTCTTTTTAACCCCTTTAGAGGTGAAATTTTCCAAAACACTGAAAGTACTTTATTTGTATTCTAATAAGTAATCTTTTTACAAAGTTTAAGATCTCTAGCTCAAAAAAAAAACCTCCCGTACAAACTTGGCACCCGTATTTCACCCCCTTAGGGCCAGATTTTTTTAAAACGCTGAAATCACTTTTTTAATATTTGATTAAGTAAGCTTTCTACAAAGTTTCAAGTCTCTAGTTCAAAAAATAAAGTTTCTCTCATATAAACATTTTACCCCTATTTAACCCCCTTAGGGGTGGAAATTTTGTGTTATTTAATAAGTAATCTTTCTACAAAGTTTCAAGTCTCTAGCTTGAAAAAAAAAGTTTACCCCATACAAACTTTGCACCCCTATTTAACCCCCTTAGGGGTGGAATTTTCTAAAACGCTGAAAGTTTTTTTGTGTTTTTTAATAAGTAATCTTTCTACAAAGTTTCAAGTCTCTAGCTTGAAAAAAAAAGTTTACCCCATACAAACTTTGCACCCCTATTTAACCCCCTTAGGGGTGGAATTTTCTAAAACGCTGAAAGTTTTTTTTGTGTTTTTTAATAAGTAATCTTTCTACAAAGTTTCAAGTCTCTAGCTTGAAAAAAAAAGTTTACCCCATACAAACTTTGCACCCCTATTTAACCCTCTTAGGGGAGGTATTTCCAAAAATCCCTTCTACGTTATAAAAGTAACCAACTGTGCAAAAATCAAATCTCTAACATTAGTAGTTTCGGCTGTGCGTTGATGAGTCAGTCAGGACTTCTTCTTTTATATATATAGACTAGCGGCCGCCCGCGACTTCGTCCGCGTAGATTTTTGATGATGACAAAGATATTAAAATAGGTAAGTGAATTTTATTCTTAGTTAAAATGGTCTAGACATATTACATTTCAAACAGTGGCAGACACTGATATGCAATTGTTAGAGAATTTTTGAAGATTTTTCCAATTAGATTACGGGAACTGTTTGCAAGATGCTTAATATTTATTCCGTCAGTTACCTGATGCTTTTAATCTTTGGCAAAAATGACTGCAAGATATAGAGCGACGCATGGAATTGGAGTTAGAAAATGGGGATCTTAATAGTTATTATGAGTGAGATTTAAAAAAAAAGTTAAATATCGTAAGGCTGTTAAAACAATCTTAAACTCAGCACTGGAAATCGAGAGATGGAATAATAAATAATAAACTTTAAGTATTTCATAACGATAATAAATAATGACCTCTTTTCATAAGAAGGCAGCACTGGTATTCGTACACGCCGGCCTGCCTATTAAACGAAAAGAGTGGTGTGGCGGAGTTCCCGAGGCTGGCCAAAATGTTTCTAAATGGTCTAGCAGGTACCCCAGTTATTAAAAAGGCTAGTGTTTAAAGAAAATGCTGAAATGTGACCATTAAAAACTAAATGCACATAAGCGAATTTAATGATGCGATTACTATTTTGGTCTACAGGCTAGTAGTATTGTTTGAAGAGTGATTCAATATATTCTGGTGGCTATAGTTCTCTATATTTCTCAAGAAGCTAAATAAAGTAAGAATAGGTATATAAAGTATAAATTATTCATGTGCTGATAGACAACTCACTAAAATATAGGAACACATAAAGTTTGGAACACAATAAATAAGAGACAGCACTAAGAAAATATTGTTGACAGTCAACCATAGAAAAGGGGGTGCAAGTTCGTTTTAAAGAAAGGACGTAGTCACTGGGTAGTAGACTGGAAATAAAAAATATATAAACTGATAACGTTAGCGTAACACTTCTTTATAAACAACATTAGCGGTGTTCCCCATACAAACTTTGCACCCCTTTTTAACCCCCTTAGAGGTAAAATTTTCCAAAACGCTGAAATTACTTTTTTTGTATTTGATTAAGTAAGCTATCTACAAAGTTTCAAGTCTCTAACTCCAAAAAAAAAGTTTACCCCATACAAACTTTGCACCCCTATTTAACCCCCTTAGGGGTGAAATTTTCTAAAACGCTAAAAGTACTTTTTATGTTTTTGAATAAGTAATCATTCTACAAAGTTTCAAGTATCTAACTCCAAAAAAAAAGTTTACCCCATACAAACTTTGCACCCCTATTTAACCCTCTTAGGGGAGGTATTTCCAAAAATCCCTTCTTATCTCTAGCCCACGTTATAAAAGTAACCTACTGTGCAAAAATCAACTCTCTCGCATTAGTAGTTTCGGCTGTGCGTTGATGAGTCAGTCAGGACTTCTTCTTTTATATATATAGATTAAAAAAGGTTTTAATTGGTGGTAAATAATGTACAATATTGCAAATAGGTTTCTCACAGCTAGTTCAGAACAGCCCGCGTAGAGTCTGATCAAACAACAACAAAATACAAACATATCAAAACAAACATAGGTACCAAAGTACAATTTCTTTACATGTACCGCTGGCCCAGGTTTGTTTTTATTTTAATAATAGAATAAAATGCAACCATTTGAAGCCAATCGGTGCTGTTCTTTTGATATACATTGGGTCTTTATGCAATGTTAAATTTTAAATAAAAATCATTAAATTAAATGTATTTATTCTAACTACTGTGTTACTTCTTTTTAAGTATTTTTATACTTGTGCTAAGACGCCGCCGCTTTTCTACGTAGTAAGTTATTTGTATTACTTATTGAACAATTTATTACAAATGTCAGTACCTAGGATAAAATCAATTTTAATATGCGAATAATACTATCAATTTCTTTGTGTGGGTATGTGTGTGTATTTGTGAATTGTGTGTGTTAGTTAGTCACTTGTTTGTGTATATTTATATAATACTAAATTAATATTTTGCAATAAGTTCTCTATATCGTGGTAAGTATTATGTTTCAGCAAGTTTAACGAGTGTTTGCATTCATAATGTAATAAGGGATAAATATTAATTTGTTTATTTATGTAATTGTATATTAGGCTTGAGATCAACTGTGTAATATTCCATACATGTTTTGGAATTTTTGTCGGCACATTTGCACAAGCGCCGCTCCATCCCAAATTATGCCATAAATTTTTGAAGGAGGGGGCATCCACAGACTCAGATAATAACTCCAGCCTATCCGCAAGACAATACGTTCCTTGATAAATATTTTGTATTGCTCGTTTTCCTATTTTTTCCATTGAATACAATGTTTTACTGCCGCTGATGGTACCACTACACGAGTTTTTAAAGCAATTTATTCAGTACTATGTTCCTTAAAAGGGTTACCAGATTCTTCAAAGCTTGTTTTCAGTGCAACACATTGGTTCAGAATATTTTTCTGGTAGCTTAGGATTTGCTCTGTATTTCCTTAAATTCGTTAGACTGAAACTCTTTTAGAATGTACAAGGGTGTTGGGTCTTTATGCAATGTTCAATTTTAAATAGAAATCTGATAAATACTGTGTTACTTCTTTTTAAGTATTTGATACTTGTGCTAAGACGTCGCCGCTTTTCTACATTGTAAGTTATTTGTATTACTTATTGAACAATTTATTACAAATGTTAGTACCTAGGATAAAATCAATTTTAATATGCGAATAATACTATCAATTTCTTTGTGTGGGTATGTGTGTGTATTTGTGAATTGTGTGTGTTAGTTAGTCACTTGTTTGTGTATATTTATATAATACTAAATTAATATTTTGCAATAAGTTCTCTATATCGTGGTAAGTATTATGTTTCAGCAAGTTTAACGAGTGTTTGCATTCATAATGTAATAAGGGATAAATATTAATTTGTTTATTTATGTAATTGTATATTAGGCTTGAGATCAACTGTGTAATATTCCATACATGTTTTGGAATTTTTGTCGGCACATTTGCACAAGCGCCGCTCCATCCCAAATTATGCCATAAATTTTTGAAGGAGGGGGCATCCACAGACTCAGATAATAACTCCAGCCTATCCGCAAGACAATACGTTCCTTGATAAATATTTTGTATTGCTCGTTTTCCTATTTTTTCCATTGAATACAATGTTTTACTGCCGCTGATGGTACCACTACACGAGTTTTTAAAGCAATTTATTCAGTACTATGTTCCTTAAAAGGGTTACCAGATTCTTCAAAGCTTGTTTTCAGTGCAACACATTGGTTCAGAATATTTTTCTGGTAGCTTAGGATTTGCTCTGTATTTCCTTAAATTCGTTAGACTGAAACTCTTTTAGAATGTACAAGGGTGTTGGGTCTTTATGCAATGTTCAATTTTAAATAGAAATCTGATAAATACTGTGTTACTTCTTTTTAAGTATTTGATACTTGTGCTAAGACGTCGCCGCTTTTCTACATTGTAAGTTATTTGTATTACTTATTGAACAATTTATTACAAATGTTAGTACCTAGGATAAAATCAATTTTAATATGCGAATAATACTATCAATTTCTTTGTGTGGGTATGTGTGTGTATTTGTGAATTGTGTGTGTTAGTTAGTCACTTGTTTGTGTATATTTATATAATACTAAATTAATATTTTGCAATAAGTTCTCTATGTCGTGGTAAGTATTATGTTTCAGCCAGTTTAACGAGTGTTTGCATTCATAATGTAATAAGGGATAAATATTAATTTGTTTATTTATTTAATTGTATATTAGGCTTGAGATCAACTGTGTAATATTCCATACATGTTTTGGAATTTTTGTCGGCACATTTGCACAAGCGCCGCTCCATCCCAAATTATGCCATACATTTTTGAAGGAGGGGGCATCCACAGACTCAGATAATAACTCCAGCCTATCCGCAAGGTCGGCTTTACGTATTACCTGAGCGTAGATATCCATTAGCGGATAATGATGGTGATGACTGGTTTTCATGTTAGAAGAATTCATCTAGATCACATTCTCTTTCTCGTCCAATAATGAAAAATCGGGAGTGTAATTGAATGTCTACTTTTACAGTTTTATTTCGTCCAGTCGTGTAGTCCTCTTTAGTTTATGATCAAAAATCTTTGTTGTTTTTCTTGATTGGATCATATAAGGATTTAGTTCGATCGACAATACGTTCCTTGATAAACATTTTGTATTGCTCGTTTTCCTATTTTTTCCATTGAATACAATGTTTTTACTGCCGCTGATGGTACCACTACACGAGTTTTTAAAGCAATTTGTTCAGTACCATGTTCCTTAAAAGGGTTACCAGATTCTTCAAAGCTTGTTTTCAGTGCAACACATCGGTTCAGAATGTTTTTCTGGTAGCTTAGGATTTGCTCTGTATTTCCTTAAATTCGTTAGACTGAAGCTTTCGTAAACCAACGGAGAGATGCTGGATATTGAGTCAAGCCAATAGTTCCACCAGTGCCTTTTATTTCTGCATTATACTGCTCATAAGCCTGATCGATTCACAGTGCAGAAAATGGTAGTCCAGTTTTGCGGACAACAAAGTTTCCTGAAAGATATAAAATAACTTAGCACATACATATCTATATAGTACAGTATATCATACATAGTACGTAATTTTGTTTACAATCAGAATCCTTCATAAAAGCATTCATACCCTTATTATTGACGACGCGGTAGGCGCAGTTTGCAGACACCTGCCTACTGAGCCGGCGGTCCCGGGTTCGAATCCCGGCCGGGACAAATATTTCCCTTTTTCCCTGAAGGCAGATTTTTGAAATGGCAGATTCTTAAAACGGCTGAAGTTGAGTTATATAATAATTGAATTCGGTTAAAATTCTTTGACAGCTTATTTGGAATAAATAAATTAACATAACTACTACTAACATTAACAAACTCAACTTTCTTCTTTTAACAAATCTAACTTCAGTCTTTTGAAGACTGTCGCAGGTTTTTCTATTTTTTTTATTTGGTTATTTCAGTATCTACTTTGGTTACACGACAATCTTTTTAAACACTCTATTGTTGAAATGTCGCCTTGTAATGTAATTTGTATAACTTTTTCAATTTTATGATCTTTTTCTACTTCTATTCTCCTGCTTTTTTTTTCTTTCACAAAAACGACATTTTTAATTGTTTTAACATCTTGAACACGTGCTTCTTTTTTAATTAACTTAATAAAAAAAGAGACTTTGCCATTTAGGTATCAGATCGTTAATTCGGCGATGCCAGCCTTCAACGGCATTAGTTTGTCCGAAAGGTTTGGCCATGACAGCAAAATGTTTCGTACGTTACTAATTTCATCCACTGTCTTACAAAGTAATTTTTGAAATTATTAAATTTATCTGTATTAGCAGCCTAAAAAAAAAATAATAATAATAAAAAAGAAATAATATAATAATAATAAATACATAAATTATCTGTGTAAAATAAACTTTTTGATATCACCCGGGACCCGTGAAGTTGTTCGCTGCTGTTGATCTTGATACCTACTAATTCCAATCTACGTATTTTGTAACTGTACAACATCTGCCGTTTAAAGAATCTGCCATTACCAGAATCTGCCATTTAAGTAATCTGCCATTTCAGGAATCTGCCCTTTAGGGAACAAGGAAAATATTTGTGTGATGAACTCGAATATTTGTACTTGGGTCATGGATAATGTTGATTCACAAGTCAATCGATCAAGGATCTAATATAATGACATGACGCTCTCTATCCGTAGTCATCTTGACTGGGGGTCTATCCCTCTCCCTCTCACAGAGGGCAGGGTTGCGTTCCGAAATTCCGAAGTACGGCTAACAATAGGTACTGGGTTGTTTTGGACGTATGAACTGTGGTAAGCAGCCCACCATGATATATCATTCTCGTCTAAATCACGATCAGTATTTTTTTCTGAATATACTTAAGCCAATGTGTTTCATTTTTCCATGTGTTATCTAGTGGTTCTGAAAATAATAAAGCTAGAGTGTAAATAAATTCTAAATTCGCTTATAAACATCCAAGAAAATTTTCCATATCACTCACCAGAAGAAATAATTTTGTGAGAAAGGCAGTCCGACCCTATAGGAATAGTTGAGTGTTTATTATGTAACATGTAATGTTTTACCAAACTATAGTGGTCTGGTAGATTTGGCACTTTCAGACTGCCCGAAATTTTAATATCTGTGTAATTTATATGCAGCGTTCTCTCTTCACCTGTATTTGGATCGTGCCAAGCTTGTATAGTGAAAGACTTGTACCATGAAAAGATCCCGTAGATGTAACACTACTCTAGGGTTGTGGTCTACATTATGCAGCAACCGTGAATAAATCCATTTTGAAATTAGATGGACCCAAAACTTATTCTTCAGTTCTTCTCACAACCAGGAGCCTTACCACGATCTCTTAACGCGACTCACTTTAGGCCCTAAACTGAACTGTATCGCTATTTCATACCATGACATTGTATTTACGACTCAGTTCAGATGCAGTTCAGTAAGAGCGTCTCAACTATTTCATTCTCTCATTTCAAGTACTTTTCGTACCACGATGTGTCACTTGAGACGAAACTGAATCGCACGAGTGTCAAATTTTGCGACTCATAAAAAGTTCCTCATTGAATGTATTGTTCTGGATAGTTTTGTGTAGAATATTTATTAGTTCCTAGCTTTTGCCCGCGGCTTGTCTCGCAAAGGTCTGGAAACGTGTCTGTGTAACTTCCTACCGTTTTATTGTTTCTTAAAACCTATACTCATACCTTATTCCCATCAAAATGTTCTTAATTTTTCTCTCTTCGTCGTATTACCTAAATAAAACTTTGAATCGTCCTACTTTATTGACAATCGTAGTATCTAATGGCGACTCTAATTTATCGAGACTAATCTAGGTGAGTTGCGATCGCAAGATACCTAACACTTGTTCGTAATAGTTCGTCGTCGTACCTCATGGAAAGTTAAACAACTTATAACACGAGTTTTTTTTATTTTTAAAGACGTTGAAATTTGCGTTGTTACTCAGGTCTTACTCAAAAAACAATACATTTCTCATACAAGCGTTGGCTTTCCGTTTAATCCTCTTAAGGGTAGGAATTCCGGATACCGTTTAAATCAGTATTCTCAGTTAATTACAATTCTATTACTAACTGAGACAATAATGCTCTAATGTACAGGATCTATCGTTTTTCATAAAAAGTTTTACCATCTAATCGCCTTAAATTTAACTCTTAATTTAGAAGATTAATTTCCAAAAATAAATGCAGAGCAGAGTTCATACACGAAAATATTTCCTCACATATACCTACTTTCACATTGATGGAGAATCTGTAAACAAAGTTCTAACTCAAAAATCTCTTACCTACTCAAAAATTACACGATTTCCATAAAAACTTTCAACCCCAATTGGACCACCTTAGGGGATGAATTTTAAAATATCCCTTCTTATTCCTTGCCTCCATTGTATACTTGGTCTATTATCCAAATTTGAAGTTCCTAGGTTCAGTACCTAGTTTTGGTTTTACGTTGATGAGTCAGTCAGTCAGTCACTCAGGACTTTTCTGTTTATATGTATAGATTACATAATAAAAATATTACTGTGCTTTCACGGACTACGAATTTAAAAGTAAGGCCTGAATATTAACGTATTGACTTAGAGGTTGCTAAGGTGTAAAAACCCTTTCAAATAAAACAATGCAAAGATCGACACACAAAGCATAAGGAAAAATTCGTCAGGTCTACCTGGAGCTAGGGTAGCGAAGTGTTTGACAGGTTTTTCAGAATAGAGAGTTAATTTCTTTTGAGTTATTATAATACGATCTCTTGGAAAATGCAACGGGGAAAAAAAAGATGCACAATGCGCATAGATAAGAGTGCATTACTGGTAATAAGTAGATAGCTAACTTCGTGTTTTTCGGTTCCAAATATGACTACTGCAATACTACGGTAAAGAGCTCGTAGCTTTGTATGGATTTCATAGTAAGATACGTTTTTTTTTCCGTAGCATTGCAGACTGTATTAACTAAATTAGCCGCTCGAGGGTGCTTTACATCATGCTTCTTTATTTGGTTACTATTTAAGTTCTTAAACCACAATATGATTTTTAATAGATTGAATTATAAAAACAAGTAAACTATTTTGTAAAACAAAGAACTGGAGTTACAAACATTTGCACTGAACCTAAAATAGGCAACTATAATTGAACATATCTTTAAGCAGTTGATAATTTATTTATTATTCAAAAAAGTTACACAGCATTACAGTAATAAAACCAATAAGGCACTGAACTACAAAAATACATATAAACAAGACTTAAAACTAGTTAATTTAGGCGACACAACCGCGTGGGTCCTTTGCGTCGTCTGATCTGGTGTATAATTCGGCAAATTACCGCGGAACTGCCGAAACACAACACCCTTCCGCCAGAAGTCTGCACTTGCGATGGTGTCCTGCAGCGGCCGCGGCACGCACACCACAAATGACCTGAAGTACACGTAGTGCCGGGACTGCAGCTGGATAATATTGATATCATGGGGTCAAAAATATAAGCCCGATTTCAAAGGTCTCTATCTCGGCGGGAGACAGCTGGCGATAAAAACGGAGCTTTTAACATTGTCATTGACACACTTGATATTATATGGGTGATAAAATCACTTCACCGCATTTCCTGGTCACAATTTCTTTCCTCTGAACGAATACACTAAATCCGCGGAGGATTAAACTGAATTCAAAGACTGGCATACCACGTAAAATTCATTTGAAATTTAACAAATTTACATGTCAATGATTGACATGACATTATCACAGGCGGAAGGCGGCACACGTTCCGAGTCTTAATTACAATTCTTTTTGAAATACAGACATTTTAAACTTTATTTCATTCAATAAAGCATTTGGTATGGCAAATATTGTCATTAAATTACAAAAAGAACATAAGTCCGCTATGAAATATATGTCTTTTCTTTTAAAAATTACCAATTAGTTTTAAACAAAGTGTGCTGCGATATTTATTTATAATATTTTAGTTACCGAACGGATAGAAGCCAGAAAGAGATAAACATATACGAAACTCACATAGCGGCATCCCTTTCGCGCCGTAGCGTCTCACTTGCGGACCAGAGACAAATATCGGTCTTTCATTCACTTTATGCGATCGAGAATCAGCGCTGCTTTAAATTTGTTATGGTACCAAATTCAGCGATTCAATTTAGGTGCCTAAACTGAACTGCACTGCTTTTGGATAGTTTTTATAAAGATTGTGGTAAGGCTCCTGGTCTGCAAATGTTGACGTTATTTCCATTATTCGATGAAATGAAATAGAAATTCCAAGCTCATGTAGCTTGTCAAAAAAAATCTTTTAGCCTTCAATTGACTGTATAATACTTTCCTTAATAGGTTTTTTTGATTTTACATTGTACATTATTATCTCACAAATTGTCAATGTAGGTTTCGTATGGCGACTGATATCACGAGTGGAGCTTCCATACAGTATGGCGTTAACAACAGCTAGTAAGGCTTTTGGGCTTAAATTTTCCGGTTTATTCAATTTTCCCTCAGACAGAATTAACCAATATGATTTTTCTTACATTTCTGATATTTTTTAAATGCAAGTAAATCGCCGTCAAAATCTTTAATATCAAATTCTTTATATGTATACGTCTGCACTTGTTCTTACTAATTGTAAGCAATACCCTCCTTCCAGACCTTATTTCTTAAAGTTGGGAAAGAAAAGTGAGGATCTTCTCTCCGAATCTAATGAACCTGAGGTAAATTTTCAGTATGTATGTGACTTACTTGACTTAATGTCCTATGTCCCCTGGATGGGGCAGAGGGCGTCCACAGTACGTCGCCATCCCGAACGGTCTTGGGCTTCGCGCTTCACTTCGCTCCAGGTCATTCCTATCGCCTTCGCTTCTGCAGTGATCGTCCGCCGCCAGGTTTGTTTAGGGCGACCACGTTTCCGCTTTCCTTGGGGATTCCAGTCTAGGGCTTGCCTTGGAATGTGATCAGGGTCCCTTCGGAGCGTGTGGCCGATCCAGTTCCACTTGCGGCGTTTGATTTGCTGGTCGATCGGAGTCTCACCACAGCGTTCCCACAGGTCTACGTTGGAGATTTTCTCGGGCCAGTATACACCGAGAATTCGGCGAAGACAGCGCTTGATGAAGACCTGGAACCGGTGCGTGATGTCTTTAGTGACCTTCCACGTCTCACATCCGTACAGCAACACGGTTTTCACGTTGGACCGGAATATCTTGAGCTTAACTCTCCTAGTCAGTTTCCGCGATTGCCAGACAGGACGGAGCTGTGCGAAGGTTGCCTTCCCCTTGGCGATTCTCGAAGCGGTGTCCTCTTCGGTCCCTCCTGTTTCCGACACTACACTACCGAGGTAAGTAAATTTGTGGACTCTCTCCACCCCCTCTGTGCCGATGAGCAACGGCAAAGAGCTTGTCGCTCCGCACCTCATTTCCTGGGTCTTCCGGGTGTTAATTTTAAGTCCCGTCTCCAGAGCCTCTCGTCGTAGGTCGTCCAGTTTGGCTTGCATGTCTGCGCGCGTGTGGCTCAATAGGCATAGGTCATCGGCATAGTCCAAATCTTCCAAGACGTTGGACAGTCCCCACTCTATGCCGCGGCGCTTGCTGTTGGTGGTGTTATTCATGATGCCATCCAGGACGACAAGGAAAAGGAGAGGTGAAAGAAGGCACCCCTGGCGTACACCCGCATGGATCGGTATGTCCTCCGAGACGAGGCCGTCGTGAGTTACTCTACAAGAATACATCCCGTAGATGGCCTTAATTATGTTAATGATCTTCTCGGGGACTCCAATTTCACGTAGCCGATCCCAGATACAGCTCCATCTCAGCGTGTCGAAAGCTTTTTCGAAGTCCACAAAGGTCAGGTACATTTCCCTCTGCCATTCTGATGCCTGTTCGAGAATTATGCGCAAGGTGTTGATCTGGTCCGTGCACGATCGATTGGGTCGGAAGCCAGCTTGCTCTCTGCGAAGAAGATGTTCAACGGCCCCCGACAGCCTATCTAGGATGATCCTGCAGAGCACCCTAGAAGGAATCGAGAGCAAGGTGATGCCTCTCCAATTGCCACATTCACTGAGGTCTCCTTTTTTGGGTACGGTGATAAGAAGGCCTTTGTTCCAGTCGTCGGGCAGCTCTTCGGCTGACCAGATGTTCCTCAAAAGGGGCGTCAGCGCGTTCGCAGCGGTGGGGATGTCAGCTTTTAGCATTTCCGCTGCGATGAGGTCGACTCCTGGGGCTTTCCCGTTCTTCAATGATTTGATGGCCTTCACTACTTCTTCTCCTGTAGGGGGAGACACATCAATGTCCAGGCTTTGTGCGGGCAAGTTGGCAGCAGTTGTAGCCGTAGCAACGGGGTCGTTGGGGACTCGGAAGATCTCCTCAAAGTGCTCCCGCCAGCGCTGAAGCTGTCCCTCCGATGTCACAATCAGCTGGCCTCTCTTGTCTTTCAAGGGCTTCTTCTTCCTCTGGTTCCGGTTTCCGGCCAAGACCTTCGTCGCCTTGTACATCTCCCTGAGATTGCCGGAGTTGGCAGCGCGTTGGGCGCAATCCGCAACACTATCAGCCCATACTCGACGGTCATGACGGGTGCTGCGGTAGATTTTTCTGCGAATCTGTCTGTACTGCAGCTTCCGGTCTTCGCGCACTGCCACGTCACTGGGTGCAAGGAGTTGAAGATGGAGCTGGCGCCTTTCTTCAATGAGGTTCCACGTTGTCTGTGACATCCAGTCTTCACGTGTGGATGACTTGTGTCCAAGGACGACGGAGCTGGCCTCTGTATAGGCCATTTTGATGTGGTTCCACTCCGCGTCAACAGAATTGGTAGAGTCCATTTCGAGTGCGGAGAAACGATTTCGCAACTCGAGTCTAAAGGCGTGGCGTTCTAAAGTATGTATGTATTTATACCTAAAATTTCAAACAATCTTTCCTGGTACATGCCAATTACGTCTGGAACTTTGAACATATAATCAATATCTACGCTTTGTAATTTTTGCATAATAAAATGAATTAGCTCAGAAAATGCTATCCCCTCCAGACATTTTATTTATTTCATCAGTATCATAATTCTGGGTTTTATTTTTTCAGCATCGGATATACAAATATTTTTATAGAATCTTTTTATCTATTCTATTTTTCATGTGGAAATACACTTGTTTTAAAGCGATGGAGGCAGGGGATCGTGTGTGTAAAGCGCACATCCTAGGGTATGGCTAATGCGCATAAGCATTTCAAACTCATAATTATGACGCAGAGGACGCTCCAGTGGCGTAGAATTATGGAATGAAAGATTTGGTGTGATTGACGTAGCGATCTGTCCCTTAATAATAATATTTATTTGTGTCAATATTTATACAGTTGAGTTAAGCAGGACTTGTGGTATTTGGCCTCTTGAGCTACGAGATCAGCTGTAAATTGCTAGAAGTCTTGAATCTTGTACTTTATTTGCACAATATTCAACTTACTTATTACTTTGAATCAAATTTCTGGTTGCGGCATTGTTTAGTGTTTCCTTCCAGCCTTTTGTCCTGCTGCAAAACAGACACAGTTCCTCCTTGACTGGCGGTAAAGGAAACGATGATCGAGATCGATGCGATGGTGATGGACCCGGATTTTTTTCTAATGAAATTTTGGTTAATAGTTTTTCATCACATTTACTCGTAAAAGATGGTCATGCAGGTGTACTGAAGGACAAAGGCCTATATAGTTCATTCATTCATTTATTCATTGATTGCATCCATGGTACAAAGATATTATCACATATGAATACAGTTTCTCATGGGCCCTGATAGGGCGTAGCAATTATACATTATACCTATAGTGTAAGATAATACAATTTATAACACATTAAATTTCAAATATTCAATTCTTGTAATAGTAGACAATTTTTAACACATTACATTAAAAAAAAAAAGAAAACAATTAATTAAATTATGACATAGTTATTCGTGTAATTCAATTTGATTATCTATCGATTTTATTTACCTATAATTATAACATATATTAAATTAATTAATTAAATAGAAATAAAAATTAAATATTTTATGAGCTTGCGTCATCAAAAAAATCTTGCAGGGTGTAATAACATTTTTCTATAAGAAAGTCCTTCAACCGTCTATTGAACTGCTGTTCTGTTGTTTGTTCTTTTATATCCTCGCTTATTTTATTATAATTTTTTATTGCCATCGCATTTGGGCTGGTTTTGTGTAGTTTAAGTCTGGATCTCGTGGTTGATGCCAAATTGTTTTTATACCTAGTTTAAAAACGCCGTGGTCGATCTTTCAATTTCGAAAAAAATTGTGGATAATTTCTAACAAATTTACAAATTTCTAGAATATAGATCGAAGTCAGTGTCAGAATTTCGTATTCGAAGAAATACGGTTTACAGCTATCCATATTTTTTATGTTCGCCAATATCCGTATGCACTTTTTCTGGAGAATAAATAGGTCGTTGATATCTGTGCTATTGCCCCAAAGGATAATACCATATTTTAGCCATGAATAAGCGTAAGCGTAATACGCGTTTAAGGCGCATCGAAAGTTTGTAGACTTTTTTAATTCCCTTAACGCGTATAGGGATTTTGAAAGCATATTTTTAATTTTTTGGATGTGTGGCTTCCAAATAATATGTGTGTCAATGTCCAATCCGAGAAGGGTAAAAGTGTCTTCACATTCTAGTTTCGATCCGTTAAAACAAAAATCAATTTCCAACGACTTTTTTTGGTGTGGCCTAAATTGCATAATTTTCGTTTTTAAAAAATTAATTTCTAAGTTATGATCATGCATCCAGTCTGTTAAGTTTAGTCAATAACATACTCAGTTCTATGTTTAAATTTTGATGATTCTCACATGACGTTAGAACCGAGATATCGTCCGCAAAAAGGACACAAGACTGATTGAGAGTTTTTGGAAGGTCGTTAATATATATTAAAAAAAGTAAACAGCCGATTACGCTCCCTTGCGGGATTGAGTTTGTAACGAGTTGCGCGTCTGATCTTACGAAACTGATCGTCCCGGTTTGGTGGTCAGCATGCTGGATTTCGACGTATTGGGCCCGATTTTCTAGGTAAGAGGTGAACCATTTCAGTGTTGTTCCTCGGACGCCTATACTATTTAACTTATGAAGTAATATTTTGTATTGGACCCTATCGTAGGCTTTTGACATATCGAGAAGAATACCTATTGCGTATTTTTTATCGTTAAGGATATTTAGTACTTCTTGCATAAATTTATAAGTAGCTAGGACAGTAGATCGATTCCTACGAAAACCATTTTGACTTTCATCAAATATTGTATATTTTTCGCAAGTTCCCGCGGAAGTTATAAATTGTTATAACTCCCGAGGGGGTTATGGTTTAAGTTTTAAAAATATAGTACGCACTCGTAGATTACTTCAGACTAAGGAGGTTTTAAATCCAGCCAAGGTTTTTTGTTGTATCAAAAAAACTCGAATTTTATTGTGTATTGATTTAATACGGTATATGTAACTGCATTGTATTTATGTTTTAGAATTATTTAAGTGTATTTGGAAATAATTTTATTCAATTTAATTTTGAATTATCGTTACAATCTGGCAGTATCAGCCTGTCAAGTTTCTAAATTAAACGCAGTTCTTAGCATTATCCTAAAATTACAATGTTTCTACCTATTTTAGTCATAACTGCACTTCTTATTGTATTCGAACACGTAGTGAATGTGCACCAAATTTTGACGACCATATTTTCAGAACCTAAGACCTACATTAGAACCAAAGTTTTACCACTATGATTGATTTGAAATGTAGGAATACTACCAGATATAGTATATTAACGCCAAATGAAGTAAGTACCTACGCTCCGGCGCACCCGACGTGATTCCCAAATGAATTGCTGCTACCTTTCCTTATTGTTAATGGAAATATACAGCGTGTATAGCTCGTCTCATTTTCATAATTTATTTATGTATAGCACGTAATGTTTGTGTCTTGAGTGCCGTCAAAAATGAACGATAATAGTACATTACATCAGAGGCCGGGAAAATGAGGATTTCCGGCCAAGTAGGTATATACGGCCGAGCGAGCGTGCGAGCGAGGCCGGATAGTGATACGAGGCCGGGAATCCGTTTTCACGACGAGGCATGTATAGTGCTTTTCTCAAACATACAATGAAATAAAAAAATATACTTCAAAGAATAACACTTAATATTGTTTGTCCGATATTTTCCGAATTTGACCGAATTTTAAAAATCCGATTTCAGATTCTGACTCAGGAGCCCCAAAAACCCCCGGATACCGAATTTCAGCCTCCTAGGACCAATTTGAAATTTTCTCCATACAAATCGTTTTTTTTTCGACATTTTCCGAATTTGACCGATTTTTCGGACAAGATTTCAGATTCATATTTTTGAGCCCCGAGAGCCCCCGAATCCGAATTTGACCGAATTTTAAAAATCCGATTTCAGATTCTGACTCAGGAGCCCCAAAAAACCCCCCGATACCAAATTTCAGCCTCCTATGACCAATTTGAAATTTTCTCCATAAAAATGGTTTTTTTTTTCGATATTTTCCGAATTTGACCGAATTTTCGGACAAGATTTCGGATTCATATTTTTGAGCCCCGAGAGCCCCCCGATACCGAGTTTTAGCCGCCTAGCACCAATTTGAAATTTTGAAAAAAAAAAGTCGCCATCTTGATTTTTTTTTTCCACAAGTGTCTAACAACCAACCTTTAAAAACAAAACCTGCTTTTTGTCAAACCAGCCAGCTGTGTGAATGACCTTGTTGTTGAAACCAAAAAAAAGTTACTTTGCAGGCCTAGGCCTGAAAAGCAGTATGAAATCCCTTTACAGTCCTCTCGAGTTGTTGCGCCCAAAAACCGATACTTCCGAGCCTATTATAAGGAACGCAAAGACAATATTTCATTGCATGTTTGAGAAAAAGAGATTTTAAAATAATTAAACGAGGGCGAGGCAGAGTCTTATTGTTCGTTAGCTATTAATTCCATATGAAAACAGCTGAAATTAATTATTTTTGTTGCCGCGTGGTCACAGATTTCAATGAAAAAAAACGAGGATGTACCATGACACATTTAAGCACAAAAACCGTTGTCGTAATTTTTTTTAAATACTTATCTTTTTGTCGGCACCCATCCAAAGTACAAAATGGTGTCATTTTCCTACTGCCACAAATTATGATGAAACTTTGTTTAGAAATTATGTACAAAGATGGTGTTAATTGAATATAATTCCTTAATAAACATAGTATCCGATATGCACTATAACTTTTCCACCAAATACTTGAGCATAAAATACCGTGTCACTAAAAATCATTAAAAATTGGCTTATTTTCGTGGTATTCGGATAAAAATCCTGACTTTTCTATTAGACCTAGGATTTAATTTTATATCACAGCTTCAGTAACAGTTAAATTCTAACTATTAACATTGATTTTAGATGGCAAAATGTATTATACAGGGTGTTTGGTGGCTAGATGCAAAGGTTTAAGGAGGTGATAGAGGAGGTATTTTTAAACATTTCTAGCCATATATGTCGTAGACGAAATTTGATATATTTTTTTTTTAAATTGAAATTTTAAAAATTTTAGAAAAATACCCAGAATTTGGTAGAAACGAGTTTATAGTACCCGAATACGCGTTATTTTGTACACACTATCTTTTGTTTCTGATAGTTTAATGTATGTCGGACCAAATAAAGCCACTTTTAAGTGTATTTATGGTCTCTAAAACCAAATGGAGGCATATGAAACTTTAAAAAAAATCGTAGGTTGACACGAGCATAATTTTGATGTGCCATAAAAAAAAATAAAAAAAAAATCTGAATTGTTCAAACACTTTTAAAAACATGCCTATTTATTGTTCTTTCTTTAAAGGTCTCAGTCATTCACATCGCTTGCCAAATCTCTGAGTTAAGAGCTAAATACCAAAGTTAGGGAGCACTTCCTAAGAATTCCAAATCCCCGTACTAGCCTAGAAATTTTACTTTAAGAAGGTACCTAGCTAATAAATAACGTGTAAAAAATAAAACAAAAAAGTTTGTTTCAATTAATTCATTCTAAGTTAATTCTTTTTTATAAACTAAATAAAAATGAATAAATAGCAAGTACCATTTTCCACAATACACCAAAGTCCGAGGAGGATTATAAAAAAGCTCTAAACTAAACACCATAGCTTTAAATTTGGAACACGTTATTTTAAGAATAAGAATTTTCAAATTTGGAATGTTTTGAATTGCCTTTTTTTTAAGTTTTCACGATAGCCAATTGCAAATTTAGTTCTTCTATGAAAATTTTACAAACGGTTGACGCGGTTTACATTTTGTAATTAAACATTATGACCCTAAGTTAGGGAAAAGATGTTAGGGTCCTAACATCACCCATCACAAACCACATTTTCTGGCCCGATCAAAGTTCTGCCAATAACTCCAGCCCACATGTTAACTGAAAACTTCTTTAAAAGGAGACCTGCTTCTTCCAATGAGGATTTGCGTCCTTGTCAGCCCATTCATGAAGGTTATGAAAGTGTGTGATCCCCACTCTTGAAAACTTTGACTCATCTGTCCAAATGATAGATTTTAAAAATGACGCGTCGTCAATGTCGCTGTGTATATCGGACTTTGGTGTATTGCGGAAAATGGTACTTGCTATTTATTCATTTTTATTTAATTTATAAAAAAGAATTAACTTAGAATGAGTTAATTGAAACAAACTTTTTTGTTTTATTTTTTACACGCTATTTATTAGCTAGGTACCTACTTAAAGTAAAATTTCAAGACTAGTACGGGGATTTGGAATTCTTAGGAAGTGCTCCCTAACTTTGGTATTTAGCTCTTAACTCAGAGATTTGGCAAGCGATGTGAATGACTGATACCTTTAAAGAAAGAACAATAAATAGGCATGTTTTTAAAAGTGTTTGAACAATTCAAAGATTTTTTTTTTATTTTTTTTATGGCACATCAAAATTATGCTCGTTTCAACCTACGATTTTTTTTAAAGTTTCATATGCCTCCATTTGGTTATAGAGGCCATAAATACACTTAAAAGTGGCTTTATTTGGTCCGACATACATTAAACTATCAGAAACAAAAGATAGTGTGTACAAAATAACGCGTATTCGGGCACTATAAACTCGTTTCTACCAAATTCTGGGTATTTTTCTAAAATTCTTAAAATTTCAATTAAAAAAAAAATATCAAATTTCGTCTACGACATATTATGGCTAGAAATGTTTAAAAATACCTCCTCTATCACCTCCTTAAACCTTTGCATCTAGCCACCAAACACCCTGTATAGTATTAGAAAACACGTACTGAAATTTTTGAAAAATAGAAACGTGTTCACTTTGGATGCAATAAAATCCTGGTTTCAGTGTAAATAAAAATTTTAATTTACCACAAAACGATAGATCATATGCTGAAATTAACATCGCAACTTGATTTTATAGTGTTATTTTTGCTACGTTATGAGATACGATTTTTTGAAAATCGTAAAATATGCAAATCTCAGATAGTTAATAAAAGTGTCTTAAACACATAAAACTGCACTTAAATATTATTTATTTCTTAACTAAATTAAAAGCCTCACTAATAATAAAGAAATACTTATGTAGAAAATTACAAAATTAATTTAATTCTTACTTCTACGTTTCGATAACTGCCTCCTAACCGTCACGACTTCAAAAGTTTGTAATGTTGAATATTTACGAGCTTTTAAAGTGACGAACGACTGACATTCGAAATGGTGGTATGATCTAGTATTTTTAATCGTGAGTAAATTCTCGTATTCTCTCTATTAAGCTTGATTCTGAATCTTCGACATCTCTGCTTTTGACACGGAAAAGAATGTAATGGTATCCGCTCCGTACAAAAGTCGAATGTCGCTTGAGGGGTTAATATGTGACTTTCCGCTATCCTTTGCAAACTTGTTTTTCGGATTATTCTTTTGATGCTGCAGTGCACCATCACACGGGCTTTTCCCATGTGCTGTAGCAAAGAAGTTCCAGTCTGCTTGCAGTCCAAAATCTTCATCATGGTAACACAAATTCGCCATAATTCTTTTTATTTTTATACTGCGATGCGGCTCCGTCACTAAAGTAATGAATTTGTTTTATTAAAGGATTGGTTCGTTTAATGTTTTCAATAAATTCCTTTTGCAATGCCTAAAATGCTATTGTGTTGTGTGTCAAATAATCACTGACAACGGGTTTGTCAGAAGGTTTTGCATTGAACTACACCGTCTTTTTTAAAATACATCACGAATGGGTGCAAAGTGGCCTGGTCATTTGTCCAATGAAATGATTGCACTTCATCTTGAATAATAAACGTAAAGTTTTCTGAAAAGTCCACTAGTATTATACATTCACTATCATCAATCAAAATTTAACCCTTCCCTTTATGACAGAACTTAATAAAACTCCTTTATGATAAGAAAACCATTATTTATTGGCAGATAACCATAAAAAAACGACTTTATCGTACTAATAGTGTTCTGCAATATTTACGATTTTCAAAAAATCATATCTTCTTACCAAGCAAAAATAACAGTATAAAATCTACTTGCTATGTAAATGTGAGGTTACGATCTATCATTTGATGGTAAACTCAAATTTTTATTCACACTGAAACCTAGATTTTATAGCGGCTAAAGTGGACCCGTTTTGATTTTTTTGAAATTTCATTATGTTTTCTCTAAGCCAAAAATACATTTTGATAAAGACCAGAAAAAAAGCTAAGTCTTCAGTCTTATAGCAAAGTCAGAATTCTAGTCTGAAAACTCCAAAAATTTGCATATTTATACAAATTTTCAGTGCCTCAGAATCCAGTTCTGAAGCATACTGATTAGATATTATAACTCATTGTGGAATCGGTGGTTAGTAAGCTACAATTTAAAATAAACATCATTGTTAGCAAAAGCCCATAAGCAGAGTTCGAACCTAGTTTATGAGAGTAAGAAAATGACAACTTTTCAAACTTCAAATGAGTGCCAATCGAAAAAAAATATCAGAAAAAAAAAACTCAAGGATTTAGTGATTTCATGCCTTAAAGTACATTCCTGATTTTTTTTCAAGTAAATTCAAAATTAGTCAGCACACCCCTTCAGCTGTTTTCATATGGAATGACTAATATATCAAAGATTCTCTTTATGTTACGAAAAGCAGTTATTGGCGTTGTAAGCACTACAAGAATGAAAATATACGTTGTAAAGGCTATATTACATTAACAAAGTTAAGACCTGCCTTTATATGTGTACCCTTCAGACGCATAGTACCTACCAGTAATGTAAATTACCTGATCCACAATAATGACCAGATATATAACGATTTAACGATATTCAGATAATGGCCCGACCACAACACCAAAAGAAATATATCGATATATTCACATTCCAAATAAGTGTGTGTAAGTTTTGTTATGTTTCTGGTACTAAACGTCTAAATGCTGTATAGTCCTAGCTTTTCTCTGTTAGATAACAGTATACTCTGTATAATATTTTTAAGGAAGAAGACCTAATCGGCAAAACTGGCGAACATACTTGTAGTCCAGATCAATCGAAAAATAATATTAATCAATGAAATCATAACAGAGGCTGCAGAAGGAGGAGAACCTGCACCCAGTGTCTATCGCAAATGTTTGGTCGCATTACGAAATAAGGGTCTAGATTTAGCATCTTCTGATCCAATTCCAACATTTTCCCAAAAGAAACATTCAATTTATCGGAAGATTCGTAAAAATGCGTGCGTACGAAAAATACGTTTAACATCGGTTTCTGATGTGGAAGTTCCATCGCTTTTTTTCAATATTTTACTAGCGGATTATTATGATGGTGACATTAGAATATTGTTTTCTTCTAGCACTGGCACAAGTTTATATGAAAACGATTAAAGATTACTTCATGGATGGTACATTCAAAGCCAGCCCCAGCCCATTTGCTCAGTTACCATTCATGGAGACACGGGTAACACGACCGAGACAAATTACCTCTGGCATTTATAGTTATGTCACATAAGAGCAAAAAGGCATATAGAATAGTTTTTGAACTGATTATGTCAAATATCCCTGAGTGGGATCCTAAAGAAATACACGTTGATTACAAAAAGCCACCATGAATGCACTAAAATACGAATTTAAAAATGCGTCACTGATTGGATGCTACTTACACTACAGTACTTTTATCTCACGAGCGCGGGTGAGCCATGTTTGTGTGAGTAGTGTACATGCACATTGGCTCTGTGTGGGTGAGCTCGGGAGCGCTTGTGCCGGCTCACCCACACAGAGCCAATGTGCATGTACGTCGTCTATGATAAAAGTACTGTACCGACCATAATTGCCTACAGCATAATGCGGCGGAATATAACCTTACAAGAAAAACCTAAAATATGTACTTGATTTAACTTCAGTGTTAAATAGCTCTACTGCCTAAGCAACAAATAAATACTGGTTGGCAATAATAAAATTAAATGAAATACTCTGTGATGACGAAAATTTAAATAAGTTTAAAAACTATTTCGAAAAGTTTTGGATGAGGACAAATTTTATTCCCTTATGGTCTGTTTTTGCCAATCGCCACCGGACGAACAATGTCGTGGAAGGTTGGAACTTCAAAATAAACGGGCTGATAAAAAAGGACCAACCATACTGAGAGATGACTTTAATCTTGCAAATTTTCAAGTCGATCAGTACAGAAGATTGGGAAAGAAGACATTACCGAAAAGAAGTTTGAAGCATACTGAAAGGGATGATTTCATTAGAGATGTCCAACTACAATTAACTTGTGGCGACATTTCAACTGAGTTCAGCGTTGCCGGATGGTTACATTTGTTAAACTTTTCGTAACTTTTGACCCTCTCTCGTAACATGTAAGTAACTTTTGATTTCTGGGCAATTTTCGTAACGTTTCAATAGGTGTTTTTTAAATTCTTAAGTGGGAACATTAATTTAAATTCTGAATTTAAGTAACATGTACTATTGCACAAAAATATAAGGCAACAAATATTTTGACCACCATAAAAAAAATTTGGGACCCCAAACCAAGATCACCTAAAAATCATGTCAAACACCAAAAAAAATATTACTTGCACCAAAATAAGATAAGCCTAAAATTACAATCATTCTACTTATTTTAGTCATGACTACACTTTTATTTGTATTCGAACACCAAATTTTGTGAATGTGCACCAAATTTTGACGACCAAATTATTCCGGTATTTGCACCTAAACTATGATTGATTTAAAATGTACTACCAAATATAGTATATTAACGTCAAATTAAGTAAGTCTCGGCTCGGGCACATTCCGCTTCCTCGAACTACACACCGCGGGTTTCAGCCGCACCCGACGTGATCGTGGCCTTAAGTGATGCTACCAGTACAAATTAAAACTGCGACCGCACCAGAGCCCGAGCCGAGTGAGCGAAGCGAGCGTACCGCAGCAGTGGACGGTGAAGCAAGCGTACCGCGTCAGCGGACGGCGAAGCCTCAGAACCGAACGGCTACCAGTAAAGTGGGAGAGGATAGGTTAGAACTGCAACCACAAATTCAATATAATACTGCAGCGCTAGGGAGATGTTGGCGCCATCCCGAGTAGACTGTTCTACGCTACTTGATTTTATAAGTTACTTTAATTTAAATCGGTTAATTTATGATGTGTACTTAATAATTGACATTTCATTGCCTGCAATTTCATTTAATTGTATATACAAAATTCTTTTTTTAAGTGTATATCAACCAAATGCCTTTAAAGTAAAAACATCTAAAAAGTCCGTCCTCTCCGGTAACTACAAATAATAACCCTTTTAAATTCTTACGTACATACTTACGTACTAATATTATGAACACATAGTAGAGTCAATAATAGGAACAATTTTTTAATCTTAAGAAGAATCAATCTTCTGATACTGCAAAATTAATGCTCTCTTAGCTTTGGCTGGTCGTCCTCTTTTGCGCTTCATGCCAATCGGAATAGCTCTTGCCTCTGAAGGCGGCTGGACATGCTTAAGCCGAATTGCCAATCCGACGAGATGCTTGCAGATATAATCTTTGAGAAACGTTGGGCAATTACACGTGCCATGGCGCCAGTTTTGTTTTTTCCAGGGAATTATTACTTTCCATTCGCTAAAATGTTGCTCTTTGTACTCCTCAAAGGTCTCCCATGGCTTTTCATAACTTTTACAATCTAAATCTGTACCAGCTGGAATTCTATAGGAACAGATAAGCTCAATGTTATTCTTCAATGGCACCTGCTTCAGTTTTGCCCATTGGTAACTTTCCGTCCACGTCTTTAAAGACACTGTTGGCAGATGAGCAAAACGTTTATCAGTATTAATTAAGCACGTATTCATTAGACCAGTCCTTGACCATTTTTATTATTTAAGCCTTCTATCGGACATTTTTAATATATCCAATGATTATTTGAATTTTTTTGTTTCATTATTTTTCTTTTTAATCATATATATATCCTTTTTTTCAATTTTTGTATGTCCGTTTGCCAGGTGGCAAAGGCCTCCTCCAATCTTCTCCTTTCTGGCCTTTCTATGGCCACTCTACCCCATGTTAAATATTCCCGTGACCTGTCTTATGTCGTTATCCCACCGTCGCAGTGGTCTACCCTCCTTTTTCCATCCCTTGGATACTATTGCGTGACTGTTTTACTCCATTTGTCTTTTCCTCTAACCATGTGGCCAGCCCATTTCCATTTTTGTCTTCAAATTTTTTTCGGAAAATTAGAAGTCCTTGACCATATCAGAAGCAATTACTAAGAACCGCGCCAAAGGATGACGCTCACGAAGCGTGCCTTCATCTTTTATTGTTTTATTAAAATATTCTAAAGCATTGTTTGTAGCTGGAGTCCCCGGAGGTGCGCCTAAACACCAAAAACGAAAAGTATTTTCGAAAGAAAGATGTGAATGCTAGATCTTCGATTTGCGTCCATGGGATATTACAAAGTATGAGTCTAAAAGAAAAAACAATAGATTTCCGAGATGCAGACAGTTTTTTTTTTCAAACGAAAAAAATCGTTGCGCACACGCTTTTTCAAGTTTTGACAAGTAATGTCAAAACGTTTGACATTTGACAATTAACTTTAATGGGTGTTAACTTTAATGGGTGTTGCTATATTACATATTGTGTAAGCCATAGACAATTTTTAAATTTTCCAAATCCGCGACTGCTTTCGTTAAGGAGCATCTAAAATTTTATTTTTATTTGGAGCAATTTTACCACCTAAGCAGCAAAGTAGGAACGTTTTACGGTAGTTAAATGAAATTATGCAAAAAAAATGTATAACTATTGAACTGCACGCCCTGTAGTGATTCGAGGAGTTTAGTATTCCTTATTATTTCTTCTGTCTTAGCTGTTTATTCTTTTTTTTCACTGTTTTTTAATTAATTCGCTTATTTTTTCGTAGAAACTTAGAAAGTTGTTAATGCCAATATTGGTTAAATTTTAATTCAGCAGACTTTGTCTGAATGCTACTTAATTATAGCGTGGCTCATCAGATGACGCTCCTTGACTAGTTAACACATGTTTATCCTTCCTACCTTCCATTATTTCTAAGGCCATGTCACAGACTAATCCTGCTTGTCCATCCGCTAAACACCACATTTTGCAGGTACCATAGCCTCAATTGGTGATTGTGGACGGTGGCTTGGGCGAGGGGTGGCTTGGGCGAGGGGTGGCTAGAACACGACCGGCAGCCAACAACAGATACTATTTGTGGCCGCTGTCCATTAGGTAAACCGTTTCGGTTTAATTACTTAATGTGTTCGCGGCCGATGCAATTCCATGGGGAACTCGAAGGGACAAAATTGTGCATCTACTTTCCTGCCACTCGTAATTACTATCGTATAGCTAGTTTGATGTTGATTTGCTATAGGCCACGATCACGATATCGGAGTCTGAAGTATATCTATTAATCATATTCAACAGATAAGGATCTGCGCTATCGAGCCTTGTGGGACCCACCAATAAATATAAATATGTCGGGGATGGGTAGGATGGCCGGTGCGGTTTGTGGCACATTAGTTGAGCTATTCGATATAGTTGTGGACGAGGAGGTACTTGTGAGCAAGATGAAACACGTATGACACAATCAACTTGATTTATTCCTTAAACAACGAAACATAAAATAGCTGTTCCTGGCACAGAGGTCTGTTAGCTAGCTAATCGAAGTCTAAAGAATTAACACTGTATTGTTGAGTTATAATAATTCACTGACTCTAATCAACTGGTATAGTCCGTGAATTTGCGTGTGGCTGACACTGCAAAAGGTGCCGCACCCGCCGCTCCACTGCCCGCGCGCCCCCCGCGCGTGCGGCCGCCTCAAGTTTCGACGACACGTCAGCGTGCTTATGCTGACGTCGCCGGTCAGCCTGTCGCGGGTAACCGGGCCTCAGTACGGGTTCCTGACAAGGAAAAGTCCTCCCGCACCAATGTGGATAAAGAGGAATTCACACTGGTGGAAAGGAAGAGCAAGGCGCGTAGGATGCCCCGCAAGACTCTGACTGGCACTGCCGAGCCGGTTGGTTCTGGTCTTATATCTGGGGATCTCGGCGGCCATCTTATTTGTCCATGAACAAAATGTCACATCTAATGTTAAAATTCATGGTCTTCCGTTTATTTCTGACACTATTAACATAGTAAGGTAGCAGATAACTCTAGCAAAAAATAATCCTTATGATGAAGTCTTTCGATCAGTATGATAAAGCTACATGGTAATTATTTTTCTCGTTTAACGGGTTCAATTCCGGGCTCAACCATGTCATTATTTAAAAATCTATGAATGCAGTTTAAATTGTTTTTTAAATTAAAATAATGTCTTCTTTCAGTAAAATGTTCCATCTACAATATTCAAGGTACTTTCCCTCCATGTGGCATAGCCGTGGGACGCCCATCAATTTTTGTTTTAGTGTCGCACACTTTGAAATTTATAGTTTGGTCGTGGCTTTCGATGTATTCCATGGTAACATTTTTTAATTTTAAACTGCGGCACGATCCGTTTAATCCCATGATGATAATGGCAACTTGTAAAGAAAATATACTGAATTACAGTAAAGGACATACTTAACTAAAACAAAATTAGCCAGTGCAAAATAGGTCGTGATAAAACTTTACCTTAACAGACAAATAGAGTTCGGTGCTTGCTTTAAAAATTTGTCAACTATTTCTCTAGTCGAAACCTAGGATTTCTTACTTATATAGCAAGCGATTGGTTACGCAATTTTAGGAAATGAATGAAAAGAAAATGTTCTGTGTCGGAGGGTTTCGATTTTTGCGCTTATTATTATTTAAGGTTTGTGAAATGATGCGATGGCTCGCAAACGGACGCCTATTACACAAATTCTATTGGTTATAATTTGTGCAAAAATGGAAACGGTCCGACACGGACATTTCCTTGCCGTTAAGTTCCTAAAATTTCGTAAAGTTTGGTTAAGTTTTGGAGGAGGAAACAGACTAGAACCTCGATTTGTATACCCCATTACGTTAAGTTTGTACCTAATTTGTATCTGACGCCATAGTTATAGCCCAGCAAGCGTTGGTCCGACCCAGGGATAGTGGCGCTAAAAACAGCTTTCATATGGCAATGTGTAACATACGTCATATATTTGATTTAGAGTAAGAATAAGAATATATTTTATTTGTTCAACATAGGTCAAAAGGTGTTACAATTTTTACACGTGTCTCACTATGAGGCGCCAAAAGGCATACAAATTGTGTGTGGCATGCATGTCATGGGCACAATTTAAAACTTATCATCTAAAAATTCTTTTACAGAGTAATATGCTTTTTCAACTAAAATATTATATAAAGCTTTTTTAAATCTATATAGAGATCTTCCATATCTGCAATGATTTTTGGCAATCTATTAAAAATCTTAGGAGCCATGCCCACAATACTATTTTTTAGTAACGTGGTTTTAGATTACAGTTATATTTGATATTTGCTAATTCATAAAAAAATAAACTAGGAAGCGTCAGAATTTTTAAATTTTGAAAATGTGGTTTACTGGATTCTAAATATTTAATACCACATAAAGATCTAACACATTTCTTTTGGGCTCGAAATGCAACCTCTCTACTTGGTGAATTTCCCCAAAATATTATGCCGTATCTTAGAGTAGATGTCACAAATGCATGATATGCAGTTAGTACCGTAGATTGGCAACTTTTTTTCCTTAAATTATAGTGCAAAGGAAAATGTATTTAATTTTTTACATACAGGGTTGGGCACATTAAGTGTCCTAGTCGTACATCTTATTTTTTTCTAACGTAATGGCCCTTTTTTTACCGTGTACCTATATATGTTTTTAAATAAAGAATTTATTAGTTTTTATGATTTCTAGACTTTATCTTGATTTTTTTCGTTTTTGTTTCGTTTTCAACACTGGACGCGAAACGTGAGCTCGTTGTCGATTTGTACAAGAAAAAAATTCGCCCGTGCGAGATATTAAGGAAACTGAAACATTTAAATATCAATATAAGGTTCATATCGCGGACCATCAAGCGATTCAAGGAAACAGGTTCTTCACGGATCAGGCCCAAACCTGGACGTAAACCATCTGTTCGCGTCAAAAAAGTAATCAAAAATGTTCGTGAGCGTAAAAGGCGTAATCCAGCCCAAAGTGCAAGTAAACTCGCGAAAGATATGAAAATATCCCGATGATCAATGAGTCGTATATTACGACATGATCTTGGATTGAAGGCCTACAAGAAACAAAAAAATCACGAATTATCGGAAGCCCAGAAAAAGGCTAGAGTGAAAAAATGGAAGGACATACAAGCATGGCACGAGGGCGATGACATAATTTTTTCCGATGAAAAAATGTTTCAATTACAGGATAGCCACAATCAACAGAATGATCGTGTGTATGGCGTATCGTTGAGGGACATACCAGTGGACAAATTAGCTGTACAACGATTACAAAGTGCGTCTGCTGTCATGGTGTGGGGTGCGATATCGCCTAGAGGCAAGTTACCACTGCTGTTCATTCTTTGAGCTATATGGAAATGCCCGAAAGCTATATGGAATTGATTATTTTTGTTTCCAGCAAGACAGTGCCCCATCTCACAAACCCAAACGCACTCAGGACTGGTGTCGAACGAATTTGACAAATTTTATACCTTGGCAAGAATGGCCCTCATCTTCACCCGACTTCAATCCGTTGGATTTTTCAATATAAATAAATAAATAATAAATAAATATTATGGGACAATCGTACACAAATCGACCTAGTCCCAAACTAAGCAAAGCTTGTACTATGGGTACTAGACGACGATATAAATAATATATAAATACATATATAGATAACATCCATGACCCAAGAACAAATATTCGAGTTCATCACAAAAATATTTGCCCCGGCAGGGATTCGAACCCGGGACCGCCGGCTCAGTAGGCAAGTGTCTGCAAACTGCGCCAAACGCGTCGTCGAATATAGGGATTTATGCTGAGTAAGATTGGGAGCACGCAGGGCATGAATTTAAATTCATTCAAGCATCGGTTGGAGAAGATATGGGACGATATTCCAGATGAGGTAGTGCGTGCCGCGTGTAATTCCTTCTATGGGAGAATGCGTAACGTAATTAAAGCAAATGGAGAGAGATTTGAACTTATGAATTAATTTTATAATTTATGGTCTATGTTTAAACTAAATACATAAATACTTTTTTAATCTGGAGAGTTGTTTTAATTTTATGGATATTTTAAAGTAGGACACTTAATCTGCCCAAGCCTGTATATTGTCAATATGAGGTTTCCACGTCAACTTATTATCTACACTTAATCCTAAAAATTTTGTGACGTCAGTCGGTCTTATAAACTAATGTTAAATTTGGTGCGTAATTAGTTCTTTGTTGAAATAACATTATTTTAGGCTTCCCTAAATTAATTTTTAAATTATTACTAGAAAGCCATTTTATTATTATGTCCAATGTCCTATTAATGTCAGCCTCATATGATTCCAAATGTTCACCAGAAATCACTATCGTACTGTCGTCAGCAAAGAGTACCATTGGGTGTTCAATGGCTTTAGGCATGTCATTAATGTAAATGAGAAACAAAAGAGGACCTAGGATGCTCCCCTGAGGTACGCCATAGTGAATTTCTCTGACATCTGATGAATGAGTTATTTCCGATTTGGTTTTAAAGCACCATCTATTTATTTGGGTTATTTGTTTCCTATTAGATAAATATAATTTAATTAAACTATAAACATTGCCGCGTAATCCGTATTGATACAGTTTGTCGAGAAGTATTTGGTGGTCAACATAATCGAACGCTTTGGAGCTGTCCATGTATAGAGGGCTGAGACCGGAACTTTTTTATCCATATTCTTTATGACAGTTTGAATTAACTCACATGTTTTGATGACATGACATGATTTTCATGAAATGTTTTTCCGAAAACCTTATTGATCATTGACAAACAAATTATTGCGTTCGAAGTAGCCAGAAACACAAACCCCTCCGGCCGTTTTGGCAACCAAGTTTCGCAACCAGTTGTCAAAAAAGAAAAAATATTCTTGCTACGCAACTAGTTGCTCAAAAAGAAAACTTATTACTGTTCCGCAACCAGTTGCCAATGAAGAATTGTCTAAAACGGCAGTTGTCAAAAGAGAAATAATAATCTTTCTACGCAACCAACTACATATGTACTAGAACAAAAAGAGGAACTAGTTTCGCCCTTTCGGCGAGTTGAAACCGGACCACAACTAGAACAGATCACAATTGGTACGTTTTTCGGAATAATTATTAAATTACGAGTATATTCTGAGACTCGTCTCAAGAAGTGAATAATACAATACTTAGTAGCACTTGCAAACTTTTGTGTAAGCTGAAGTGGTATTGGGCTGGTCACATCAGGTGCAGAACCGATAACCGTGTTATTAAGATAACAGTTCCCTTCACGCGACTGAATTTAACTGAATTAAATTATGCTTTCTTTGCATAACGACCTACTTTAAAATATCAGTCTTAGAATGCTGTCAAGCATTCTAAAATAAATTTATTTGGTGATAGGCATTTGTTAAAAAATTATATATTTTGTATGACTTATCGCTGTCAGAAGTCGTTTGTCGCTTTGTATAATAAATAATTAAAAGAAAACAGAGCAAAATGTCGACTTTTGAAACATCGAGGACACTCTTGCGTACGCCAGAAAATGAAGGGGCGTGTATATTTTCAGACTGCTCCCGAACAGATCTCAGGCCGGTGTCCAACATATTGAGGATAAACTTTTTGTGCAAACTAAATTTCTTTATATCATCTGGAAACGCGAGTTTGCAGTCAACATTGCGGAGTAGGGGAAGATGGGTGGACACAAGTTTTTGTATGCCCCAACAACCGGACCGATTTCGACGCCCGCCATGCACAGGACATAGCTGACCTGCTTAGGTTCTCATTAGAAAAGGTGCATGGCGTGGTATCAGAAATGTTAAGCAATGTTGTTTGATCATTTGATATAATCAGGCAGGCAGTTGGAACAACTGATGATGCATTAATTTTGTTGTTTGTTGTTCTCTTGTTAATAAAATCTGCAAATGTATTTGTTATTTTAATTTTTTTGTGACATTTAGTATATCGCAGCCAAAATTGTACATTAAAGTGTTTGACCTGCAGGTAGTACATAAGAATATATACTGAATTATTATTTATTTTATAAATATTGACACAAAGGTAAATTATGACAGAAAAATGTAATGTGATCCACTGCAATGTAAGCAGGACTCGAACCTGCAACCCTACGTTTCTGGCGTAGTGCTCTACCGAGTGAGCTATCACATCGTTACTTCAATCACACGAAATCTTTGATTCCATCATTTTACGCTACTGGAGCGCCCTCTACGTCATATGTGTTCAAAATGGGATCCTCCCGTTTTGCCAAAATGATTTTCGTCTTTCACTACCCAAAACAAATTTTAGAAAGTGTTTTTATTGCTAATGCAATCATTGGCATAATTTCAATACGCATATCTTCATTTCTTCAAATTTACATTCAGCAAAATATTACTCCAAAAAATGACATTTAGGCATTTGGTCTTCAAGCAAATGCTTAATAAGGCAAAACAAAGTGTGAAGTCAGATTTTAAAGAAAAACGCCTGAACTGAGTTTATTATTCCCTTCGCTTAAGCCCTTCGCCCTTGCGTGACCAAGCACGGTCGCCCGTACTCCCGAGCTTTGTCACAGCGGGCGAGAGCTGCTCTCCCCGCAGCGCCGGCGCTACGACCCCTCCGGCCGTTTTGGCAACCAAGTTTCGCAACCAGTTGTCAAAAAAGAAAAATATTCTTGCTACGCAACTAGTTGCTCAAAAAGAAAACTTATTACTGTTCCGCAACCAGTGTCGATGACAGCTGAGTTTCGCAACCAGTTGCCAAAAAAGAAAAAAAAATCTTTGTTTACATCTGGTTACCAAATAAGATTCTCAATTCCCATTTCACAGCTAGCATAGCGATAACATGTGACACCTATTGTTGAGGATAGGCACTCAACACTGCTTCTTCGGTAGCTCTCGGGTTTGCTCAGTCAAATAATTGTGTAAAAATTCATGAAAAAGAGGCCTTTCAATGAATAGGTACTTTCAATGAAAAAAAGGTACTTTCAATGAAAAGTATATTGAACAAAATCCGTTGAGCCGTTTTTGAGTTATCGCAAATATTTCATAATTTTCTTGAAAGGACGTAAGTTGACTTCCAGAAGGTAATAAGTAATTACAGTTACATTGGCGTTTACGACCTTTTTATTGAGCTTGAAATCTTTCTCGTAACTTAAGTCTATTGTGACTGATGAACAACTACGGACGGAACCCTACACTGAGCGTGGCCCGACATGCTCTTGGCCGGTTTTATATATCAAATTTGCTTATGAATTAACAATTTTCGGCTTGTGTCCGTAACACCTATAATCTCGTAAAATCAAACGGACTTTTTAATTGATACTTACCTAGTTACCTTCTTCTTTAGTTGTCAATATTGACATACTATTCATTACAAATACTCGTTCTATTCTGCAGTGATCCACATAAGGTTATCAAGCATTTATTGCGATTACACTGAGCATTACATATACATCTCGGCTGTTCAGTAGATATTCATTATGTCTACTTCAAATGTATATATACCCTGTAGAAGGCTTTATGGTTGTAAATAATACACTCAAATATCGGTACTGGGGATCCAGTATACCCGCACAGAGCACGTCCGCCTCGACCCAAAACCAGGAGCAGAGTGTTGCCAGTGCGCGTATGCTACATCCCTATTTTATTAAATGTTTTTTTCCTAATCTGCTAATGTAACAATAATATATTAGTTATTCTAAGATCAACTTACAGATACCTGTTATTACAGATCAATATTCTAATGTTAAATCAATTTATCACAACTCTAATTATTATTATGTTAATCATCAGTTACATTATGATCATCATTGTTTGTTATGTCATCGCAATTTCCATCTACAACCGTCCATGAACCATTTACCTTTTTTAGATGTACTATATTTCGTCTGTACTCTTTACCAGTTTCATTATTCCTAACTTGAACATCACTTCCATTAACTTTAGTCACGGTATGTTCGGTTGGATTGAAATTGGATGACAACTTATTATCTTTTACTACATTTTTCACGAACACTTTTGCACCAACTTCCACATTACTTTCCGTTGCTTTCCTTTTCCTATCACTATATTCCTTTCCTATGTCCTTTTTTTCTTTATCTCTTTCCCTTACTTCCTCATCGAATACATTGTTTCTGATATCACTTGCATTCGGTATTTTGTCTCTAAATTGTCTTCCATAAAAGAGCTCCGAAGGTGATCTGCCTGTGACAGAGTGAGGCGTACTATTATACATGATCAGATACTGTAATAAATCTTCTTTCCAATCTTTTTTCTCTAGTTGAATTATTTTAAGCCTTTTAAGTACGTCCCTGTTTTGGCGCTCAACCTCACCATTCATTTGTGGCCAATATGGGATTGTATTTAAAATTGTAATTCCACATTCTTGGCAATAACTTTTGAAAAGATCGCTGGTGAATTGGTTCCCATTGTCACAAGTCAATGATGAGGGATACCCTAATCGGGAAAATATTTCATTTAACACTTTGATAGTCTCGGCAGATGTAATATGACGCATTATTTTAATCTCCTTGTACCTACTATAATAATTCACCACAATAAATAAATAGTCGTTGCTTGGTAAAGGCCCTAGGAAATCAACAGCTATATCTATCCAAGGCTCAGCGGGGAGTTCACGACGTTTCATAGGTTGAGGGGGATTTGGATCAGACACGAGGGTACAACCGCGGCATGATTTTACTCTGTTTTCTGCGTCTTAATCTATACGTGGCCACCATACTTTAGTCCTAAGACGTGCTTTCATTGCTGCTATACCAGGGTGCCCCTCGTGAGCTGCTTCAAGGACCCTTTGACGTAATGATTTTGGAATAATCAATTTACTTCCACGTAAGGCGATATGATCATCAAAACAAATCTCTAGCTTAAAAATTTTGTAATTATGGACCGACTCGTCCCAATCATTGTTATGAACTCCACGCTTAACCTTGATTAATTCATCATCCACAGCAGAAGCAGCTTCAATCTCTTTCATAGAGACTGCAACTGGTCGGCTGTGTTCTATTAATTGATTAATGTAGTTTTCGTTATCAAAGGGCTCTGGTGACTCTGAAGAACACAACCTCGACAGCGAATCTGCTATATTTGATTTACCTGGACGATAAATTATTTTATATTTATACGCCTGCAGCCTCAAAACCCACCTTTCAATCCTTGCACAGGGCTTAGATTTCGGTCCAAAAATAATCTCTAGCGGTTTATGATCACTAATCAAATCAAATTCCTTACCAAACAGATAAACTCGGAAATGTTCAACGGCCCACACTAGCGCCAAAGCTTCTTTTTCCGTTTGGCAGTAACGTTTTTCGCAATCAGTGAGACTCTTGTTACCATAAGCTATTACTCTTGGACCGTTTTTATCGACCTGTATAAGACCAGGCAGGGCGCACTCCGCGATTAACGTTTCCCGCTACAAGTACATGCCGGTGGCCTCATGCATGGTGCCTATTCAGTGGCTGCCACGCACTGTCTCGGAACGCACGTACACGAAATTCGCGCGCACGCTCTTCCGATTTATGTACGTCGCAAGTGAACGTTCCTCATTCATCTGTTGATACCAGTGTTATATTATAATATAAAGTGTTTAAATGAGTAAAAAGACAGCGAAAAGATATTGTATCGCAACGGGTTGTAGGAACAATGATCGAAATTGGAATCACGCGTTTTTCGTTCTCCCAACACGTCCGAAGGATGCCGATAGGTAAGAAAATTAACATAATATATAATAAGTAGTTACTGAATAATAATAAAAAACATATTGCAGGTGTATCTACTTCCATATTTAACACTGGTTACTCAGATCAATTTTAATTGTTAAGTACTTATGTAACTTTGAATAATCTATATTTATTTATTAAAAGACACACGAAAGGAAAAATTACAATAAGTTCTGATCCGCATCGCAGGCTTCGTCAGGTGAGATACAACAACAAATCAGCAACAGGCTTCGTCAAATACAAACCAATGATATGATCCACATCAGGCTTCGTCAATTTCGTTAATGAGGCACGCCCCGAATCGTACCTGACCCAAACGTACCCATCACACTGGCGGCGTTACCACGCTGAATGGCCAACGAAATCTGTTGCACCAGGTACGATCCAGAGCGCGGGTCACAGCCCCTATCCCTAAGCCGGCGGCCCAATTCCTTAATAAAATCCTTGGCCTCCGAGCCCCAAGGTCCACCAGTCTCCACTGCAATAGGTACAAAATCGTACGCTGGCTCCAAGGCACTGTATTTAGTGTGCTTCACTCTTGCCGCACACTCCGCGGCCGCCCCAGCAGTTCTAATGGTGTGAGTCAAGTGGGACGGAGCAAACGTACTCACACAAGTTGCGTCCCACAAGAGGCACCGACCTTTCTGCCAAGGAACCAACGTGAGACCATCAGGCCTCTTGCCATCAGTTCGACTCAACCCAGGAGGCTCCAAGGTGCAAGGTATATTAGCAGACACTAAAGCCCGACGAACCAAATCATTGATCGTATGATGCCTTGCAAATCGCCCCGCGCATCTCTGACAGCTGAGGCCATGGTGGCCATTCTCCTCAACTGTTACCCCGCAGATGCAACGATGTGGCTCGCATACTTTACAACCAACCCGCAGAGCAACCGCGATTCTTAATGAGGCCCATATTAGACTATCATATATTTATCATAGAAGTATGATCTCATATCTGTAAAAATCTTGGATCATATTTTATTTATGGTATTCTATAATTTTACATATTACACCTAATATCATATAAACGTCATAGGTAATCAAGATGGATACCGATTTAGCCGCGTTTTCTCACGTCTGCAACGAGGCATACTCTAACGAATCAACTCATCAGTAACTAAACGAATCTGAATCTGAATCTTCCCGTCGAATTACTTATTAAATTAGCAATGTTTGTCATTACTGTCAATCGTTTGTCGCGATTTTTGTAATCTGGATTGAGATTGTTATATAAGCACTCATATTCCTCGTACAGGTTTATTAATGATTTTGTAGTTTCAATATTCCACTCGAAATTCTTGGTTTTTGACGACGCCATCTTTGAGGTTAGACCACATATGATCATAATTGTACGCTTGCTGTCAAATAGGATCAAACTTCTATGATCATAGCCTATATAAATCATAGGTTGTTATTACACTGTCATAGGTTTATCAAATTAATATGAGTCATATGTCTATGATCATATTTCTATGATAATGTAATATGGGCCTGAGTCGTTGTCCAGCAATGTACCCAACTGAGGAGAAGGCAAAGCATGTAGCCACGCTCCTGATTCAGGCTTAGCAACAGCCTTCAAACGCGCCAAATTAAAGCCTGTTGCGTCGGCAAGTAACCCACCGTAGACTTCCCTACATAAAATGTCATCCCAACCCCTTTGGCTGACGACATTATCAGGCCGTTCGTTACCTTGACACACACTTTGAATTGATTATTTGCTGATATTTGTCAATTTAAATTCTAGTAAAATAAGTATGTCTACTACTAAATCAACAATCATAGAGGTTTTTATAATAATATTTGATATCAAGTTTGTAAAATTACTTGTAAGTAATGAATAAACGATTGAGTGATAGTTTGATAGGTAAGTATATAAAATATATAAATAAAGAGTTAAAAGAAATGTATTGGAAGAGATCCCTAATAGGGATAAGTTCGCCTTTATACATGTTTTATTTGTAACTAGCGACCCGTCCCGGCTTCGCACGGTGCGTCCGTGCGTATTTTTAAAGATCTAAGCATACCTACATAGGGGCAGACAGACAGACAGCAGGAAACGACTTTGTTTTATACTAGGTGTATAGTGATGAATATATATGAACAAATAAATAAATATCGGACAACTAAGCAAAAACAAAATGAAGCTCAAGAATTTAATTGCATGTTAAGGTAACGCATTCGTTGCATTATTTTATTATATTATACGTATTAAAATGTTTAAAAATAAAGCTAAAATGTTTTGCGGCCTGGTGGTGGATTCAATTCGTCCAAATTCTGTGATTGATTATTTTATAATTAAATAATAAATATGTATAATGTATGAAGAATATAAACATATTACTCTCTATATTGAATGCAAGAAATAAATGGGAAATACATTTTTATTTTTAGTCGTTGACAGCCCTCGCTCTCGGCGACGCGGCAAGCGAGCCAATTCATTTTTACTGTTGGCACGCAGCTTTAACGTTCCGTTTGGCTTGCGCTGGGGACGACGACTTTAGAAGGGCCATAAATCATATTTTTTCGGCTAAAAAAAGCGGCTTTTGTAAAGATCAAAGTAGTGTGCCTTCTGTACTTGTACTATTATCTATTCTGTGATAAGACACGCACCAAGCCCTACTGGAGAAGCGTCTGCAACGACCTGGGTTTTATCTGCTGGGTTGTAATACCCCAACGTTCGAATATTGGACAAGGATTCTTTTAACTTGCTGAATGCTTCATCTTGTTTTCGTGTCCAATATTCGACGACGTTTGAGGTCTTACTCAGGCCTAACCGTAACAACTGTCTCAATGGATCAGTCAGTGTGGCTAAATTAGGAATCCATTTACCCACAAAATTTACCAAACCCAAAAAGCTCTGAATTTCGTCAATCGTTGAGGGTTTCCGGCTGGACTGTATTGTTTTAACATATTTGTCTAATGGCTTTATACCTTTGTCTGAGAGTTCATGGCCCAGAAACTCAATTTTATTTGTTTTGTATATACATTTGGATTCGTTCAATAAGACATCATTATTTTTTAGTATCGCAAGAACTTTATTGAGTCTATGGTCATGTTCTTGCTCGGTACTACCGTAGACAATTATGTCATCAATAAAGTTAGCTGTTCCCTCACAACCGAGTAACATCTTTTCTACTATTTTCTGAAACATTTCGGGTGCGTATGATACGCCAAATAATAGTCTTTTATACCTGAACAATCCTTTGTTTGTGCTGAAAGTAGTGATATATCTACAGTCCTCATCAATTTCCACCTGATGGAAAGCATTCTTTATGTCGAGTTTAGAGAAAATCTTGGCATGACGAAAATGCGGTAGCAACTGATCCATTGTTGGAAGAGGATGATTTTCCCTAATGATGGCTTCGTTAGCCCGCCTCATATCTAAACAAATACGTACCTCACCATTTTCTTTAAGCACAGGCACCATTGGTGATACCCATGGTGAGGGTCCCTGTACTTCCTCAATGATGTCAGCCTTCCTTAATTCTTCTAATTTTGCGTTTACTTTTTCTTCCAATGGTATTGGAATCCGTCGATAAGGTTGAATTATCGGTTTTACGGTTGTATCGATAGGTATTTGTACTGTGATGTCCTTAAATCTCGGAAACGTTGGTTTGTTATCAACGTTGTTGATCTGAAGACCAATTTGAAGCACTCCAAGCTCTATTGCAGTGTTTTTACCGAGCAAGTTACGGGTACCGTTTTGTATAACGTAAAATGGAGTCATCAGTTCCTTCCCATTCACACGTATACTAGCTTCAAAAGAGCCTATTATACTTAAGGGTTCTTTACTGCCATAAGAGTAAAACACCTTGTCTGGGTTTTTGTTTTGGCTAACAATTTGCACTTTGTGCTCTTTTAAGTAGCTCCACGTTTTTTCATCAATGACATTGGATTTGCTTCCCGAGTCGATCAGCATCTTAATTTCCACACCACCTACTTGACAATCCACAGTAGCGTCTTCATCGATGTGAAAGATATAATCGACTTCCTCTGACTTCTTTGACTGAGTATCTTCTTTGGGCTTCTTTGGTTTAATAGTTATTTGATTTTGTGCCCATAAGACGTCTTTTCTGTGTGGTCCTACAATAGTCTTGATAATGGCCAAAAAATCCACATTTCAAACACTTTTTTGATGAGGCTGGGCATGACTTGTCATTGGATAAATGTGCATTACTACCGCACCCTACCACACTTTGTTTTTGGTGCAAACCGCATTTGTGATTTCTTAGAAGTGAACAGTTTATTAACTTCTGTTTTGTCCTTGTTGTCATTAGACTTCCCTTCGAGCACTTCTAACTGTCTACTCACAACTTCTAGAGAATTTGCTAAAGCAACTATTTTTTCCAATGTAATCTCATCACCGATTCCTAAAATCTTCTTCTTAAGGTCGGTAGATCGACATTTTTCGGTGATTTGATCTATCAGACTTTCTTCTTTATCAGCGAATTTACATTTCTCCGCTTGAGTGCGAAGCCGTAGAAGGAAAGTCTCGAAACGTTCGTTTTCTTCCTGTTTTATAAGCCTGAAGACGTGACGCTCGTATATCTTGCTTTGTTTAGGAAGGAAATAATCATCTAATTTCTTTATTGCAGTTTCATACACATCCACATTCTCAGCAGGTTCTACATGTGCCCCAGGGATATTGTGGTACACATCCTGCAGTGATAATCCTCCTACATGTAATAATGTTGCCCTCTTTTTAACAGGATCAGTGATACTTAGGGCTAAAACATATATTTCTAAACCCCGCTTCCATCGCTCCCACCGTGTGCCGATGGAAGTGGGTTCTCCTTCACAGTTGAAGCTTTCTAGGCCCACCAGCATTTGATTTTGAGCCATTGGGGCGACCTGTAAATACAGTACTGGTTATCACACTTCCAGTGGCCTAGCTGTTCACTGTCAAAACAGTGGGTTATGCATGGCCCTAATATATATATATATATATTTATTTGTTTAAATATAGTTGTTCCAATGGCCTGACTATTCACTGCAAAACAGTGGGTGTTTACATGGCCCTAGTTACTTATTAATTGCCCTATATATATATTTATTTGTTTATAGTTATTCCAATGGCCGACTATTCACTGAAAAACAGTGGGTGTTACATGGCCCTAGTTATTTATTAATTTGCCTGTGGCCTGGCTATTTCCTGTATCATCAGCAGGTTCTTGCGTGGCCCTAATATACAAACTTATTTGCATATTTATGTTTGTTTGTTCCGATGGCCTAGCTGTTCACTGAAAAACAGTGGGTTTTGCCTGGCCCTTATTTGGTTTGCCTACCTGTAGTAGTAGTAGTAATTGGTATGCATTTTGGCTCCTTCTTATTGAGTGAGTTTATTATAAGAAACGAATGTTGACCATAAGTATTTATCATCGCAATGTTCGCAAGTCACATGTAAACATTCAATTCTAAACAAAATAATTAGACAACTGTTTGTGCGAGCGGTAATTTATTTACTTGAAGGTATCAATAAGGGTATTAACTTAGTACGTAGGTACCTACACAAGTAAATAAATATAACATAGTCGCAATTTAACTACTAAATATAAATGTTTCTTCTTAGGTTATTGTTGATTTATAACGTAATTATAATGAAAATATTATACCAAAAAAAAAATTTATAAGAAGTAATAATGTAAATACTGACGTAACTATTTCCTTGTTTCTGTTGTTATTAATTTATCTATTACTCGTTTGTAAACATGCAGATAACGCAACTTTGAATAGGTATAACTATTCCAGTGACGTACGTAGGTACATCGTACCATACAATATCCTATAATGAACCGTTTAACAAACTTCATTGAATTACTCGATAATTGTATTTATTCTAGACGGTAGATGTCCTACCCTACTATAATTAAAACAGTTATATGTATATATTGCATAGTATTTAGACGGGTGATCGTTTGTTTTAACATTGTTTACATTTGACTTGTGCGAATATTTAATTTCACTGCATTGCATTAACCCGTCAAACATTGCGTTAACGATACCGATTTCGAACAACAATTTGACAACCATGTTTCTCGACTTTGTTTTCCTCTTGCCTTCCCTTCCATTTAAATTAGTGGATAGTATTGTTTTACTTACGTTTTCCTCTGTCGCCACTTGTAGAAGGCTTTATGGTTGTAAATAATACACTCAAATATCGGTACTGGGGATCCAGTATACCCGCACAGAGCACGTCCGCCTCGACCCAAAACCAGGAGCAGAGTGTTGCCAGTGCGCGTATGCTACATACCCTACGAGTAATATTCACTTCATCAGTACCAAAAGGGGAGGAGTGTCAATGCTGTACGATGACCGGCAATATCACCATAAAAAATATATGTAAATGGGAATTCGTTCTGGAAATGTTTTACCACAAAAGGGTGAAAAGGTAATATTACCTTAAATTACCGTAATGAAATACTGAAACAAAGTGCACACCAACCAGAGTGTTTGGGTGATTGTGGAAAAAATATTATTAAAAAAAAATTGGACGCTCTTAAACAGAAAACAGCCTGCAATTTCGAGTCAATTCCGAAACAATATAATGATTGATATGATTCGTGACCTTAACAATAGTGGATTAAACTTAATATCTCAGGTGCCAAAGTTTAACAGCGTGAAAAGTGGATTATATGGTGGAAGAAACCAAATAGTTGGTGCTAAAAGATTACGCTTTACACTTGCACTTGACGTAATCGTGCCGTCGAAGTTCGAAAAAATGCTTCTTTGTGATTACATTGATGAAAGTAAGAATTTAAGAATAATTGTATTTTGTAATAATAATATAAAAACGAAAATTGAAAATTATTGTCACTTTTTTGCTGATGGCACTTTTAGGAGTTGCCCAAAAGGGTTTTATCAGTTGTATACAATACACGGTTATGATGATCAAAACCACATAATAACTCCAAGTTTTTTTGCACTTTTACCAAATTAGAGAACAGAAACATATCAATTGTTATTGATGTTGATTAAGTCCCAGATTCCTGCTTGGAAGCCAGATAAAATTACACTGGATTTTGAAATAGCCGCTATAAATGCTTTCAAGAAAATAATTCCTAAAATATTATTCAAAGGCTGCTACTATCATTTCAACCGCTGTTTATGGAAAAAAGCTAAATCTCTGAAAATAACTACAAGGGTAATGAAAAGACACGTATCAAGGTGCATCGGGATCGCTCGTTTGCCAACAAAGTACATTAATGAAGGCTATATATATGTTATGGGAAGAAGCCCTAAAAACGAAAAAATCGAGAAATTTAATAAATATTTTCGAAATCAGTGGCTCAAAAAAAATGAATTTAACAAAACTTGTTCATGTGCAAATGAATTATTCAGAACCAATAACAACATTGAAGGTTGGCACAGAAAAATTAACAGTTTCATTGGCCGAAAAAATCCTACTTTAGCACACCTTCTAGATGTGTTAGATTCGGAAGCATCATATTATGATTTAAAAAAAAAGCACCCACAAAAAAGAAGGAATACAAGGAGATAGATCAAGAAATTCAATTGGCGTTAAACGATTTAAAAGAAAAACTAATTTCTGTTGGTCACTGCATAGAAATTATAAGCCCTTTTGTCGTACCTTGGTAAATCAAAAGGATTGAATATACATTTTTTTGTCATGGATTTGTTTGCGTTCGACTTGGGTACTATTTTTGGCGCACCTAAGTGTATAGTGTTTTGTACTAAAATAAACCAGGTAATTTTTCTGTTAGTTTAGAATTATATGTTTTAGTTTTTACTTTTTTCAACTAAATAAATGATTGCTAGAAACTTAAAAAAATGTGTTTTAATGGACTGTACATTTTACTACAAAGAAATAATATTTTTAAATAGAATCTTTTATCGATTCTGTTTTAATGTGAAAATACCACATTTTTTATTGTTTAGTATTAACCTTTATACTGATTCATTTATAAATGGCGGGGACACTGGCCGCTTTGCTGCTCTCTGTATAAAAATGTAACTAGACTTCAGTGTCAAAATAGTGTCTGCGAAAATAGCAACAATTACAGCAAAACATTATTTATTAAAACCGTGTGATCAAAAAGGAAGCTGACGGAGGCCTCCGAAACAGAACGGGCACATCAGCAACGGTAAGTCCTTGATATTTATTCTTGGATCAGTATAGAGTACTTTTCCTGACTCCACACCAAGATCCTACCTTCGTTACCTACAGTCCGCTAACGGCTTTACGCCACATTTTCTGGTCTTCGAACCGCATTTTAAAAATTTTGAACCTACCTATTTTTGTTTAATTCCCCAAATTAAAATCTATATAATATAACCGTTGCTTCCGTCGCGAATCGTATTCGCTATAAAGCTATTCCCTGTTCTCACAGATTTCCAAAAATATAATTCAACCAATTCGTCATATTTTTGTCCGTGACAAAAATGGCGGAAGGCGAGGTGCAATCTTTATTGCAAATTAGCACTGACAATTAAAACAGAATATTTGTTCAATAAATTACAAAAGGCGTATGATGTATCCAAAACTGTTAAATTGGATAGTCTAGACTCGGTACAGAATTACATGGTACAGTTTTCAGAACTTGATGACGCTCGTAGCGATTTCGAAAAAATTGTCATGGAAATTATCATGCTTGAAATGCAGTCAAACCCCAAGGCTAAACCTTCAACAAGCGCGTTAGAAAGCTTCGACGAATTATATTATGTTTGCAAAAAGGTAGCTTTGAACTGCACGCGTATAGTCCAGGAGCCAACCGAAAAATATTCAACTGTAACCAAGGATGATTGTCTAGCTAGGCCGGTCTTACCGAAGCTAACGTTATTTGAATTTGACGGGCAGGTAGAGAACTGGGCTACATTCCATGATACCTTCGTGTCTTTGGTTCACAATCGCAAGTTCGAGAACATAGATAAATTTCATTATCTCCTATCTTGCGTCAAAGGTCCAGCACTGAGCATTGTCAGAAGTCTTCCGATCACGTCATTCAATTACCCACTTGTTTGGCAAAGCTTACTTGATAAATACCAAGACGTTAGGGCGTTGACCGGCAGATATCTGGACAAAATGCTGAACTTTTCGCCTTTGACAAAAGACAGCGTAGCGAATTTAACCTCGTTCGTGGAGACTTTTGATCATTCGTTGAAAGCGATTCACGCCTTGCAGATTGAGAATTTGGACGACTATCTATTTTGTCATTTGGCATTACGTGGGTTAGACAGTCATACTCGGAAATTGTTTGAAGAAAGCCGCGATCAAAATAAATTACCGATTTTCGCGGATTTAATAAATTTCGTCAACAAACAAATTAAAGTTTTGGAACATACATTTCCTAGTGCCGGCTCCCGGACTATAAACAATCAACAAGTCAAAGTGAAGTCATCTGTCAACTTCGCACAACCGAGTCATAAACCGGCCAATTTCAAATATTCGAACGCAACTTCGTCTTCACAAAAGGTTGGATTAGCTGTTTCGCGTTTTGATACTCAAAATAATTCGAACCAAAACAAACTGACTTGCGTGCATTGCAACTCAAATCATCTGATTTATCGTTGCGAACAGTTTCGTAAACTGTTAGTTCAAGACAGGATTGACCGTGTCAATGCCTTGAAACTATGCACCAACTGTTTAAAAAGTGGTCATGAAACGTCAAGTTGTAAGAGTAACATGACTTGTGGAGTTTGCTCTCGGCCTCACCACTATTTACTACATCGGGATGCAAGTGTTCTGCAGGCAACGGCCGTGCCGACGCCGCAGACGCCCCGTGCTGCCGTGCATGCAGCGGGGCCTTCACTACCGCGCTCCGTGAGTGTGGCTGTGACACCCGATCCAACCGTTACTGAGAATCTTCATTCCGTGACTGAAAATTCCAGTTCTTACGGTATAGTACTGGGGACTACGAGGACTCTAGTCGTTGACATCACTGGTCAATATCAGAACTGCCGTGCCGTTCTTGATTCTGGAGCTCAAAGCTCATTCATTACTTTGAACTGTGCTCAACGTTTGGGCTTACCTCGCAACAAATGCCCTTACACGGTATCAGGGCTAGGAGGTGAACTAGTCAAAAACTTTGGCATGGTGACATGCGACTTAAAGCCGTGTAAATCGGACGTTCCGAGTTTCCGGCTAGAACTGGTCGTAGTCGAGAAAGTGTCATCCGAAATGCCAAATGTTTCGTTTCCACCGGAAGTCGTGGAAGAATACAAGAATTTTGATTTGGCTGACCCATTGTTCTACGAAAAGTCATCGGTAGATATTCTGTTGGACAACGGTGTCGTGTCTGATTTGATGTTGGACAAGCCGACTAATGTCAAGCCGAACATACCCAAGGTGATTGAGACGGTTTTCGGTTATGTCGTAAGTGGAAGATTATACAACGAAAGTAATCAACTATCATTAAATTTACATCTGTCGATTTCTGAAGAGAAGACTTTGGACAAAACGCTGCGTGACTTCTGGGAAGTAGAGGAATTGCCGTGCAAACCTGTACTCAGCCCTCAAGATCAGCTGGCTGAAGATATATTCGTACGTGATCACTCCCGTGATGAGGGGGGGAGATACATCGTGCCGCTGCCTTTTGTGACTGATACGCCGACACTTGGAGACTCTCGAGTTGCCGCCGAACGACGATTGCTGGCAACCCAAGCCTGTGCATTGCAGGACGAGTTAATTAATATGCTACAGTGCGGAGGACTTGTGCTAAAGAAGTGGTCTAGCAACTGTGAAGAATTATTCGAGCGCGTTCCAGTTGAACATCGTGAAACTACTGTCACTTTTCAAAAGGATCGGGATGACGTTTCGATTAAGCTTCTAGGCTTGAAATGGTCTCCGGTGTTTGACGCGTTCAGCTTCTCTCTGAACAAGCAAGATACCGTCAATACCAAGAGATCTGTACTAAAGACTCTAGCATCTATTTATGATCCCGTTGGATATATTTCTCCTTGCACCTTTGTTGCAAAGTGCATCCTTCAGGATCTTTGGAAGGTGGGTCTCGGTTGGGATGATCCTCTGCCTCAAGAAGTGTGTGAGCAGTGGTTGACATTCATCACCGAACTACCTCGCCTATCTGAGTTGCAAATCCAACGGCACATATTGCTTCCAGATGTAACAGAATGCGAGCTGGTTGGATTTAGTGATGCATCATCTCGTGGGTACGCTGCCTGCATTTACGTCATATCAAGGAGTCAGTCGAATGTAAAGTGCAAATTGCTAATTGCGAAATCGAAGGTCGCACCTGTCAAGGCTCAGACGATCCCTAGAATGGAACTTATGGCCGCGGCTCTTCTTGGAAAACTTATGAAGTACGCATGCGAGTGCATAACTCGAGTGGATGTGACTAGAATTACAGCGCTAACAGACTCGTCAATAGTTTTAGCGTGGCTGCAAACTGACGCTTATAAATTGAAGACATTTGTGTGTAACCGTGTTACACAAATAATAGAGTCAATACCACCCCATGCATGGCGTCATGTTAAAAGCGAGTACAATATGGCAGACGTAGCTTCCCGAGGTGTATCTCCGTCGCAATTCAAGCTTGATAGCTCTCAGTGGTTTGAGGGTCCTACCTGGATGTACGAAGATCGTGAAACTTGGCCTGTATCAACGTACACAAATAAAAGTGAAACTCAAATTCTTGAGATGAAATCAAACTCTAATACGTTCAGTTTGATATCTCGAAAGACGGAAGAAGAAGATAAACTAGAGTTTGTTGAGCGAGTCTGTAACCGGTTCTCTTCTTTTTCAAGAATGCAAAGAAGCATCGCCTGGATTTTACGTTTACTACGACGATCCCGCGATGACGTTTCAATTCGCCACCAAGACTTAACGACTGAAGACTTGAACGCAGCCCACGATAGTCTTATAAAGTTAGTGCAAGCTGCATATTTTAAAGAGCAAATTGAAACACTGAAAAGGGGCGAGACGTACATTCCTTCGTTAAGGAAACTTGCACCCTTTCTTGATGCTCGTGGCTTCCTCAGGGTGGGGGGTCGTATCCCGCACTCTGATTTGCCATACAATGCAAAGCATCCCTTATTGTTGCCGAAGCAGAGTAGGTTTACAAAGCTCTTGGTCGAATATTTTCATAAGAAATATTTGCACACAGGTCCGCAAACCTTGCAAAATATTATCAACCAAAGATATTGGATCTTGTCGGCTCGTAGCCTCATTCGATCAATTCACGGGAAATGTAAGAACTGCTTCAAATGTAAACCGACGCTGCTTCAGCCTAAAATGGGTGATCTTCCCTCAACTCGGCTGATGCCTAATAAAGTGTTCGAGAATGTAGGTGTAGACCTAGCCGGACCTTTCTACATAAAGGAAAGTTTACGGCGTAATGCAAAGATAGAGAAGGCTTATTTAGCGGTCTTCGTGTGTTTTTCCACAAAAGCCGTGCATTTGGAAACACTTTCTTCTCTATCTGCGGATTGCTTTCTGGCTACCCTTGATAGATTCGTATCCCGTCGTGGTCTCTCGGCATGTTTTTATTCGGACTGTGGAACGAATTTCATAGCAGCCAGTAAACATCTTGCTGATGTTCAGAAATTCATGTTTGACAACAGCACCCGGCAGGATATTTTGAACGGCTGCGCTCAGCGCTTAATTAACTGGCAGTTCAACCCTCCTAGTGCTCCTCATATGGGCGGTTTATGGGAGAGCTGCGTTCGAATTGCGAAATATCATCTTGTGCGTACTGTCGGTGACAAAGCTTTGACTTTTGAGGAACTGTCAACAGTTTTCTGTAAAATAGAAGCCATAATGAATTCAAGGCCATTATGCGCTCTACCGGCTAGTGATAATCCTCATGAGTTTAATGTGTTAACACCAGGACACTTCTTAGTAGGCAAGAGTCTGACAACTGTACCAGAGTATGATTTACAGTCTGTACCCGTAAACCATTTAACGCGTTGGCAATATTTACAAAATTGCTCCCAATTGTTTTGGAAGAAATGGAGCCAAGATTATTTAAACACCTTACAGCAAAGGTCAAAATGGTTCACCTCGCCTCCCAATATCAAAGTAGGAGACTTAGTATTGGTGAAGGATGATCGGGTTTCTCCATGCAGTTGGCCACTTGCAATTGTCGAACAGACACATCCCGGTTTGGACGGCATTGTGCGCAAGGTTACCCTGCGTACAAGAGCTAATAACTCTTTATCAAGACCAGTTAACAAACTGTGTCCTCTTCCTTACACTTACTAAATTCCCTTCCTCTTTCTTCAATTATGAAGATTTTATTTTCTAGCGCCTCAGTGAGCGCATTTTTCGTTTTATTTCTTTTCCCTATATTTTATGAAAGCCACATAGTGCTTTCGGTGGGGGGTGTTTAGTATTAACCTTTATACTGATTCATTTATAAATGGCGGGGACACTGGCCGCTTTGCTGCTCTCTGTATAAAAATGTAACTAGACTTCAGTGTCAAAATAGTGTCTGCGAAAATAGCAACAATTACAGCAAAACATTATTTATTAAAACCGTGTGATCAAAAAGGAAGCTGACGGAGGCCTCCGAAACAGAACGGGCACATCAGCAACGGTAAGTCCGGTTCGAAGGACCAGAAAATGTGGCGTAAAGCCGTTAGCGGACTGTAGGTAACGAAGGTAGGATCTTGGTGTGGAGTCAGGAAAAGTACTCTATACTGATCCAAGAATAAATATCAAGGACTTACCGTTGCTGATGTGCCCGTTCTGTTTCGGAGGCCTCCGTCAGCTTCCTTTTTGATCACACGGTTTTAATAAATAATGTTTTGCTGTAATTGTTGCTATTTTCGCAGACACTATTTTGACACTGAAGTCTAGTTACATTTTTATACAGAGAGCAGCAAAGCGGCCAGTGTCCCCGCCATTTATAAATGAATCAGTATAAAGGTTAATACTAAACATTTATTTTTATAAATATTTACACCAATCACACAAAGGTTAATTATGAAAGCAATGTAAACGCACATCCTAGGATATGGCTAATGCGCATAAGCATTTTTAACGGGTTACTATGTTTTACCAAAACATGTTTGCCAAATTATCGCTTTCAAAAACTTTTTCGTAGAATTTCATTTGCCAAATAATCGTTTGCCAAATTAACTTTTCGTAAACAATTGTTACGCAAACCTAATGTTTGGCACATAAACGTTTAGGTAATGACTCGCTTGCTAACTGGTACTCTGACCAAATTTCATTTGGCATAACATATTTTACGCAAAATACAATTAGGCAAATAATTTGTATCGTCAAACTTTTGTGAATGTTAGACTTACTGGACACATGTTTTTTTTTTATGATGTTATCGTATAGAATAACAAATCTGACTCCGTCTTAGCCCCTCCGTCCCACTACGTAACTGAGTTTTGTAACCAGCTACGAAATGGGAATATGTTTTATCGCTTTGAAACCCAGCTACGTATTGCGAATTAATTGGAGTTTACTCCTTAAGAATCGATTTTCATATATAAGCCAGGGGTATGAAAAATATGGGGTGTAAAATCGAACGTATCTGCCGTGCTAATTTAAAAATTCGTATCTCAGTATACGATTGGGGTAAAAATACGACTTCGTAATTTAGCAGGTTATGCGTTAAGCGTTATAGACTAAGATCCCGATATAAAATAACCTTCACCGAGATGTTTGTTTGATGAAGTGTATTTTATATTTAATTTAATATGTCAATAATTATATTGCATATGGGTTGCCTAACAAATTTTAGTCCAGGGTGTGTTTAATTAATAATAAAAAAAAAATGTTTTAAACATTTCACCGGTTTGATTAATATTAGATAAATTCTATACCAATCGAAAGTATGAAGCCCATAGAATATGCAAACGTTAGGTTGCCTATTCTTTTCCCGTCACAACTACTGGGTAGCCAGGTATAAACAGGTAAATCTATACCTACTAGCATTTTGCAAAGGTCTGATTGTTGAATTGAAATTAAATAAAATTAAAGATTATTTAATTATGAATTTATCTAATAATCAAATCGGTGAAATGTAAAAAAAAAAAAAAAATTTTAAACTAAACATACCCCGGACTAAAATTTGTTATGCAACCCATATGCAATATATTTAATGACATTTTAAACTACATATAAAATACATTTCATCAAATAAACATCTCTGTAAAGGTCATTTTATATCGGGAGCTTAGTCTATAACGCTTAACGCATAACCTGCTAAATTAAGAAGTCGTATTTTTACCCCGATCGTATTACTGAGATACGACTTTTTAAATTAGCACGGCAAATACGTTCCAAAAATATAAGTATTGCGAGGATTGACGTTTGGTTGTCAAAGGCGACGTTTGAAAATTTTATCAAATTTTATTTTATTTATAAGTTAATTCAGTTTTAGAGTCCTTTTTGCTGTTTTTGCGATGAGTGAGTCAAGTCGAGGTGTCGTGAGTGATACGTCACTTTTAGAATGTGGGCAGCGGGCAGCTCCGTCGTGGCCGTGGCTATCTGAAGTGGAGTTTGATAATAAGGCAGGGCCGAGTCAATCGGATATTGTATCGGACGCTGAGTCCATGTCGGATGTGCGGCATATAGCGGTGAAGCGTGCTTGTGGTCTGAGCGACGAAAGCTGTGGTTGTAGTGATAGTTTTATCACAATAGGCAGGAAACTTAAACGCTTGCGGGTTTTAGCAACCGCCAAACCGCAGCTGGAGCCGGACGGTGTGCCTGACAAGCTATTTGAAGTTTATATAGTGTCAAAAGAAGATTTACCGAAACAGATTGGTTTGGCAAAGTTGCTGCAATTTAAGGGTATAAAAGGAATTTTATCCGTCAAGTTTATGGGTCCACGTAAAGTTCGCATACAGTTTAACTCTAAGGATGATGCGGAGAAGCTTCTGGCTTCTCAGGAGTTTAACAATGAGACGAGACGTTCTTATTGGTCTAATATGGCATGCTGCACTTATGGAATTATAAGGCAGGTTGAGTTGGAGGTTGAGGAAGACGAATTTTTAAAGAATATTGAAGGGTCTGAAGACATTTTGTCAATATGTAGACTGAACCGTTTGGATCATGATGGGCGTTGGGTTAAGGCTGAAGCTATTCGTCTGTGTTTTAAGGGAACTTCTTTACCGCCATATGTTTATGCCTACGTTAAGGTAAATCAGTACACTTTCCCGGTTACCCAATGATCAATATGTCGGAAGTTCGGTCATCTGAGCAGGTTTTGTCCTACTACTAAAGTTACTTGTCCGAAATGCGGCGGGGAGCATGCCAATTGCGAAACGACTATTTTTAGATGCATTAATTGTAAAGGCAGCCATATGGCCTTAGATAAGTCGTGCCCGGTTTTTGTGAAGGAGAAAGAAATTCGCAGGATTATGTCTGCTGAGGGATGTATATATAAACGGGCTTTTTGGTTGTATATGCAAAATAAGGAAAAAAAGGATACGGATGTTTGTAGTCAGGATGCGCCATCTGTTTTTGAGAATGACTTAAGTTTTGGAAAGTCATATAGAGATGCTGTTTTGTCGAAGCCGTTACAATCTAAAGAGTCTGAAGATTCTGTCTGTCAGGCTGAGGGCCAGCGATCAGTAAGTCAGTACAGATTAGAGAGCGAGCCACAACAAGAGGCTCGTAAGCCGCGGAAGTCAAAAAGAGTAACAGATGTGAAGAGGTCCGAGTGTCTATTGGTCAATCAGCCTACTATTGAGCGGGCTGATATGGAAGATCAAAGACAAAATAAGGACAAGAAGAAGAGATGTATTACTTTTGAAAGGCTGGTTGAGAAGACGAAGGATATTTTGTTTTCTACCGAAAGTTGGGAGGAGAAGTTCAAAACGCTGTTTGGAGTTGTTGTTAAGGAGATTTTGGATTTATTTAAGGATTTTTTTAAGGAAGGTGATTTTGTACGTTTGTTTTTGTCTAATGTGGCTAGGTCTAATACCAGATCTTTCTTGAATGTAATGTTCAATTCAATATTGGCGGAACCCTTATCGGAATCGGCTAAATTTGTATACAGTTTTTTTTATGTAATCAGTGTATACAAATTTAGTTGTTTTCGTGTACATGTTATTTTTAAGTTTATACGGTTTATGTTTTTATATATCTATGTCTTTTAGATGAATGATGTTGTGTATTTGGCCTGCTGGAGCTGGCATGTTCATAAAAATGATCAAAGCTCCTTAATTAATAGATAAAAAAAAAAAAAAGTATTGCGATACTACGGTAGAAAGGTCGTATCTTTGTATGGATTTCATAGTAAGATACGGGTTTTTTTCCGTAGCACTTCAGACTGTAGTAACTAAACTAGCCGCTCGAGGGCGCTTTACATCACGCTTCCTTATTTAGTTACTACTCATGATCTCTCCAATTTGTTAAAAATGAATCGGAAGTAAATTTTCCTTGTAAAATATTGTAATTTTGCTGTATATTATACTCGTATATTAATATTATGTAAATGCCTACCTTCTCGTTCTTGTTTGCAGCACCCAACAGGGTACATAATGTGATAGGTACTTAAACTATTTACTAATCAGTATGTGCAATAAACGTATTGAGTATTGAGTATATATTTTATAATCGTTCTTAAGGCCAGGCGCGCACCACGATTTTAGTCGCGCGATAATTTTGTCGCATAAATGCAAGATATGGGTTTATATGAGAGTGCGCGCACCACGATTTTCATAAAGCCAGAAGTACGCTTATTTCTGCGACAAAATTATCGCGCGACTAAAAAAAAATCTTGGTGCGCGCCTGGCCTGAAGAGTAAACTCCAGTCGTGCGTCGGAGCTGACACACACACTTTTTTTATCTCAGTTTGTAACTACTTTTTCCCTATTTATAACCAGTTACAAAATGGGAATATTTTTTATCGCTTTGAAACCCAGCTACGTATTGAGAATTAATTATTTCAGTTTGTAACTACTTTTTACCTGTTTATAACCAGCTACAAAATGGGAGTATTTTTTATCGCTTTGAAACCCAGCTACGTATTGAGAATTAATTATATCAGTTTGTAACTACTTTATTGTAAACTAGTTAAAAATCATTAAAAAAAACGGTGGTAGCAACACTCTGCTATATGTACGCCTGAACCACTGCCTGTTCAGGCGTACTTTAAGGATCTCTTTGGTTATTGACAGCAGAACTGGCAACTAGATTTTGTATTAAAAAAATATATTTAAATATTTAGAATAACCATAAACTTAATAGACGAGTTACGCGGAAATTAATTAAACTAAAGCGGGTCCATTTTATTACATGAATGAAGGTGAAATGTTATTAAAGAAAGAGACGGCGGTAACAATAACTGTTAACAATATTAAATTTGACACCTACTCGTATAACTACGAGCAAAACGGGCAAAATCTCAAGTGTATGTAATAATTATATAATCTTCAGTAGCAAGAAGTGTCTTTATTTATAGGTATACAACTAGCTGTAGTGTGACCGCGGGCTCCGCACACGTGGAAATCGGTCTGTGTCAGTTTTGCTTTATCACAGTTTAATGATACCCCGCAGACAGGACTTTCTGTACAAATCAATTGGGATCTTGAAAGTTGTGTGAGCCGTTTTGCCACCAGGCAGCAACGTAGCAGCGATTATTCAATTAAATTTGTTGATATCCGTACCCCCTTCTAAACTTTGAATTAATTTGGCAAATTCTGTTAGTATATCAGGGTACTCGATAGTCGTGTAGGACATGTTTGAAAAAAGTTTGCACATCATTCAGGTTCAAACTTGAACAACAAGGTTTTTAAACAAATACAATAAATCTAAACATATTAAACAATTAGAAATATGGGAAAATCTCAATTATATGTTATTATTTACAATATTTACATGTGTCTCTCCATAACATAACCCACAGACACTGGGTTGGGTCAGGCATGGTAATCACAGTGACAGTGTTGACTATTTTTTTGTTATTTCTGGCGTCATCTGAAAAGTGGCCTGCTCCTCTACAGGGCGAACGATATGAAGTGTTACCAATTTCAAAAGGCTACGATTTTTTTGGTTGCCACAAAGTTTATTTATTATTACGAACATAATTATATATAGCCTCAAAGATCCGGTGCAACCCCAAAGATATCGTCCAGGCATACCGTAAAACAGCCCGCTCACGACAAACACAAGGACAAGCGCCTTCAAGTCACCATCCGACTATCATGGTACAGCTGCGAGACGGATGTCGCTCGCAATGGCTTGAAGCAGCTAGAAACAAAACAATTCAAATGGAAGACCCTACAGAAGAGCAGGGGGAAGATACGAACCCCAAAATATACCTACGAGAGCCACTCACACCTTACAACTCATTCCTGCTGTGGAAAGCGAAGTTGGAATTAAAAAACACAAACGTGTGCAAGTTCGTCTGGCCTAAAGACGGGCAAATCCTGGCGAGGAAAGCAGAAAAAGAAAAAATCTTCAATGTGCGCTCGGAGGCGGACATTGAAAGTATTAAACGAGAATTGTGCAAAGGCCAACAAATAACCACACACCTGATGCCTTAAGATGACCTATTTTATAGATAAATGCCTATCTGACCTATGCATTACCTATAACTAGAAATGGCTAATGCTAACATATCACCACTGATAAATGAAGGCAACTATGCAGACTGGAATGACTTTCTTAAAATAAATAATATAAATTGGAATAAGAGTATCATTATTTTTCATGTAAATATACGATCTATGATCAAAAATTTTTCACAACTCGAGTATTTAGTACTAAACAGCAAGTATACCATGCACCTGATAGCGATCACCGAAGCAAATATTCCGGAAACATGTAAACAACTGTTCGAACTAGATAACTACGACATGTACACGGAGCTACGAACAAACAGGCGAGGAGGCGGCATAATATTATATGTGCACAATAGTGTTAAATTCCATAGACGCACAGTGGACACCGTGACCTTCGAATGTCTGACAGGTGAAATAGAAACTAATCAAAATATTAAACTGAATCTTATCGCTACGTACAGACCGCCACAAACTAATAAAGCTACTTTTACACGAGAATTGTCGAAATTAATCAAGCAATACCAACCACGAAGTACATGCGTGTTACTAGGTGACATGAACATAGATTTGAAATCTTCTTCTCCAATCGTCACGGAATACCTCAGTAAACTGTGTGAAATAGGCCTAGAGTGCGGTATTAACCAATACACCAGGATAGAAGTACGAGCTGACACTATAACCAAATCCAGCATTGATCATATATTTGTGCGTAGTTGGAATTGCAGCGAAGTGTACACCGGCGTCGTAAACAATGCGCTAGCCGATCATCTGATAACCGGTTGCATAATCACGGGCGCGGCCACACACCACGACGAAGTGCATCAACTAGTAAACAGAATAGACAATAAAAAAGTTCACAGTGAATTAAGTAAAATAAACTGGCGCGTAGCCCTAGCCTATAATAACCCTACCGATGTATTGAGTTATATATCTAATCAGTTTGCACTTGTTTATAAGAAATGTACTTATGTAACGAAAATTAAGTCAGGTAAAAGGGAATCTTGTAAATGGATGAATACAAAAATAAGTAATATGTGTAAAAAGAGAAAAGAACTTTATTATAACTGGGTTAAAGATAAAAATAATAAATTAAAACGACTGCTGTATAATAAATATCGAAATAAAACAAATAAGTTAATAGAAAATACAAAAAACAATTACATAAAACAAGAAATAAGTGCAAATTTTAGAAACCCTCGCAAAGTATGGGATATAGTAAATAGAATAAGTGGTAGGATAGCTAAATGTATAGATGGTATTATTATGAAACACTTCAATAAGGATGCCCAAAAATTGTCAAATGAATTTGCAAGTGAATTAAAAAAAAATGTCAAGAACCTATGTGATACGTGCGATACTCCACTACTAGACCATAATACTTACTCTAATATACCTAAAGTAGCTATGAGACTAAAAAAAGCTAATAACTCAACCGTATACAACATAATTAAGAAACTAAATAATAACAAAAGCCCGGGTGTCGATAAAATTCGAGCATGTGACTTAAAATACATAATAAATGATATCACGCCCATAATTACCCATTTGATAAATACATGTATTTCAACATCCACCTACCCACACGCTTTAAAAGTAGGTATTATACGACCTATTCATAAAAAAGGCTCTTATACGGACTATAACAATTATAGACCAATTACGATATTACCATGCATCGATAAAATAATCGAGAGGTACATTGGAACTGAAATAAATAGATATTTAAATAAAAATGAAATAATAAACAATAAACAATTCGGTTTTCAACAGAACCGAAGTACCACTCAATTATTAACTAAATTTACCGATGAAGTTAATGGTTATTTGAACGAGCGGAAACAGGTAATTGCCATTTTCATAGATTTCAGCAAGGCATTCGACACACTTAATTATTCTACGTTATTCTCCAAGCTTCAACAAAGTGGTATACAAGGACCCCTACTCAAGTGGTTCCAGGACTATCACAGCGAGCGACGTACGGTGGTGAAAATAGCCGGCGCACTCAGCGACCCGCTGATAACGGAGGAGGGCACGGCTCAAGGATCTATTATCGGACCTACCGAATATTTGATATACGTTAACGATATGTGTAACATCTTTCGTGGGGGTTCTGTATACCAATTTGCTGACGACACATGTCTACTCACCTCACACAGAGACTTAGACGAAGCACAATCAGTATTACAATATAACTTTAACCAGCTGTGCAAATGGGCTCACGATATGGGTCTAGTCATTAACTCTAAAAAAACAAAAGTTGTTCATATTCAATCATCGCATACAAAAGAGATAAGAGTCCCCCGGATAATTGCACATGAACATCATTGTTTACATAAACCTACTCCAAACTGTAAATGTGAAGCGCTCGAACTAGTACCCAGCCACACGTACCTAGGACTAATCATTGATAACAACTTCAACTGGAGACCGCACGTTGACCACGTATGTTCTAAACTTCGATCTATCGCGGCACAGATGGCCATTCTTAAATATAAACTACCATATAAAATACTACGCATGCTTTATTTGTCACTCGCAGATTCAATTATTTGTTATGGTATTAGTAGTTACGGTCGTACATACAAAACATATTTGGAACAAATTTATAAATTACAACTTACACTTTTGAAAACAATTGTACCAGAGCGGATAAAATACAGTTACAAAGATAATTACACCGGTATTTTTAAACATTGTAAAGTAATTAATGTATTCAATAGGTTTTGCCTGTCATTATTAACGGAGGAATGTGACGTTATACCCTCAATGGAACAAAAGTACCGACCGGATAAACTACGTACCTTAGATTACTTAGCATCCTACTCACTGCCGCGCATTAATAATACTTATGGTAAAAGAACAAATAACTACCTGATCCCATTCACACTAAACAAACTACCTAATCATATACTGCTCGATACCATAAGTACTATTAAAAGCATCGGCAAGTGTAAAAACGTACTTAAGAAATACTTCATGGAACTTGAAATATAAATAAGCTAATGTTGTTGTACAATCGAAGACACGGTTAACTACACATCCATATACGTTATAATTATAACATTCAAATAAAGTTTATAATATCGCTTACAAACCGACAGTAAACGGTGTCTTCAATGTACCCTAACTAACTACAGTATTATATACCTACTTATGCTTAAGATGAATAGTGATGCGGACCGAACCGCGTGACCTTGCCACTATTATATAAACCTCCCGGGTTTCCAAAAGTGGCAATACAACACTTAAAACTTTGTAAAAAAAAAACACTGTTGATTTAAATAAATTAAAAAAAAAAAAAAAAATTAGAAAATATAAGATTAAAAAGTTGTACACCCCACTTTTTTTTTAATTTTCTATATTTTGGGTATTTTCTATTGAGAATCACGAGCTCTTTCTATCTAATTAGGAAAAAAAACTGTCCTGGCCCAGAAATGGATTGACAAAAAAAACAAATACATTTTTTTTTTTACTAAGAATTTTCAGAGCATACCTACTCTGCAGCGGCGAACATAATTAGAAAATATAAGATTAAAAAGTTGTACACCCCACTTTTTTTTTAATTTTCTATATTTTGGGTATTTTCTATTGAGAATCACGAACTCTTTCTATCTAATTAGGAGAAAAAAACTGTCCTGGCCCAGAAATGGATTGACAAAAAAAAAACAAATACAATTTTTTTTTTACTAAGAATTTTCAGAGCATACCTACTCTGCAGCGGCGCCGCGTAGTACTCGTAGATAGAAATGATATTAGCTATTTTTTTCTTATGGAAATTGATGTACCAATGCTGTTTATTGTGTACCACTGAAAATAATGATTATTTCTCAGTGATTTTATATATTTTTATTAATTCCGCGTTCCGCCTGAACACTATGACCTGTTATGTATGAGAGGCACGCGAGTGAGCGAGAGGGAGGGATCTGAAACCTTCCCGCGAACTAACTGTTCCGATTTTAAATAATATTTTTGTGTTGGCTTACGTTCGGTTACTGTGTTTTTACTTCTGTGTCTAAATAAACATATTTAAAAAAAAACCTGTACCTAAATATAATGTTAGTGTTATTTTTCAAAACGTCCGGGTTCTATTCCCGAGCTGAGCAAAGGTTTTTTTTTTACTGTATGAACAGATCTTCGTGTGTCTTACAGTTTCACTTTCCCATACAGACCGATTTAAATGGACCACTCTGTATAGCCCCCAGGGGATGAATATAACAAATCTTAAATTAAAACTATATGCTAAAAAAAGACAAACATTTTGCTAAATAATTTATTTGTTATTTGTGAAAATCAACAACATTTTCTTTCTTGGAAATGGATTCATTCGAACATCAACTATTAATTCTATATTAATACACAGTATTTTCACCATGTTGATTTCAAAATTTAATTTAAATCTCTTTATCAAAATATAAACTAGTTAATCATACTTCCCAGCGTCTATAAATCAAGAAATGAGTATTAATTTCGATATTGTGCTTAACTCGTATATCCTTACTTGCCATATCGTTATAACACTCCCAATCAGAGTTACGACGACGGCAGTGAGTCTTATAATGACCCACACCTCCGGATTCAGTTGCAATAAATTCAACTACAGCAGCTATTTCAAATATTTTGTCTAAAAGCCACAATTGTTCTGGAATTTCATACAGACGTACATTGAGATCTAATTCGAAAAAAAATTAATGATCTGAAATAGAATATTCTGTGCCATACTTTGCCCATACAATTACTATTTTTACAATCAGAAACTTCCTTTTCCAGCATCGCTGACGCCGATTGATTTAAAGACGCCACACCGCTGTCTGATATTGTTCATATATTTAAAGGAATAATCGAAATATTTCTCGATACACTCATTTTGGATTCAGAACATACTTTAGAGAAAGTTGCACTAAAAATATCATCGATCAAATTTTTTCTAGAATATATGTTACGTTACAATTGCAGTCAATCAATTCAAGACTCCCTTGTTTTTTAATTTGGAAATAGTTTTTTAAGATTTCTGTCCTACTTATTACAGAGTTTACAGAAATATCTTTATGTACTAAAGCAGAAGTTTTTGAATGTGGATTCTTTAGTGAAGTCACCTTTTATTGATTTTTTTTCCTGGGTTGTTAGATTATTCAAATGTATATCATCTTTTTTGTAATCATTTCTTTCGAAATTGGCATAGTTTGCTGCTTTCAGTTCTTCCGATAAGTACTCCGTATGTTTCATGATAAAATCATCTACGCGCATCAATTTACTTCTACTATGCAATAATAAACTTTTAATATTTTTGAAGTAGCTCTCTACGATGCTGCTACTAGAAACATCTGATGATTCTAAAGAGTTTCGAATGAATGGAAGCATTACATTCGACCAAAGAGGTAATCTAAGCACAAGTTTGCGAAAACATTTTAGAAAACTTGGCAAATAGTATATATTTCGAAGTCCGTTGTTTCACTCAAATAAGAGCAAATAGTTTCAGCATCAACCATTTTATTAAACCATACAACGAAGGCATTCGAAAAGCTTTCATCTTCAATTTCGTCGGTATTATCTATATCTTCATGGTTTTCAATGTTAACGGATACCTCACATGTGATTCCAAGATTCTTCAATATATGTCTAGCTTCGTCGCATTTACTTTTGCTACCGTCTTTTAAAAATCTATCAAATTTCTGAAACGCCGCAATGACTACATTTTGAATTATAGTTTTCGCTACTTGCAAACTTGTGCACGATTTCAATCGTAATAAACATTTAATATATACATTTTTGATACGAATATCGACAAATTTGAAACATTGCAGACCATGCATAGCTTCCTAGAAGTGTGATGTATCCAATCTTAAAAAGCAAGTAAGTTGACAACGCTCTTGTTGTTCCAGTACATTAAAGCAATGTGATAAATATTTCCGGGTTGTCGGAAATCCGATAAACGCGTTCACAACAGCTCCGATTATGGTGGCCGAGTCATCGTAAATGACTTCATTCGGGATTTTCATTGCACCGATCCACTTTTTTAACCACTGAAATATATTATCCATAGTTTGGGTCATCATTTGAGATACTGGCACCGAATTACCTTTAATTTTTAGCATTATTACGTACAAAAACAAGTGTTTACTTTCATAGCCATTTGTAGGATTTGGAGGACAATTTTTTTTAAATACTGAACCAGTTGCGTTATTGCTTAGGACAGCATGTGCGTAAGAAGAGCTATTTTTGTAAACTTGTAACTGAAGTTCAGTCCAGTAATGAACAAAAAATGGCTGCAAAGAAACGGTTCGGATGACATTTACCCATGGATCCATAAAAGACATTATCCATAAGGCCAAAACAACTATTTTGTGGAAACGTTTCGCACTGTCGCATCTGTTTCTTACATTTTGCAAGGATTTTAAATTAGGAATGGGTGGTTCACGGTTCTCGTCAATTTGTACACAACTATTAATCATTTTGTTTCGCACGACAATTGGATACTCGTTTTGCGTTTGTGAAGCCAGTTCTTTTATTCCAAAAGAAGTCAATTTATTCTTAACTTTTGATCTATGAATAATATTTTCTTCGACACCATGGAATGAACACGTTAATGTAACGTTGTTATTATTTCAGGTAGTTGAAATATTTATTTTTTCTACTCCAGTACTTTTTTCTGTCATTTATATTGATACTATTTCTAATATAAAGACATAAATTATGAAAGTCTGTAAAAGTCTCTACTCTATTGCCCAAAAAGACACTACTAAACGATGTTATAATGTCGCCAAAAAAGCATCACTTAGTACCACAGATTACAAGATAAACAGCTGCATTCAAGCGTTCGCTGCTGCATTCACACAATTTGCAATTCAAAAAGAAAACTTATTGTACTAAGGCATTGCTGCCAACTTAAAAAAAAAGTATTTCTTCAGTGCATGGATGTTTAGTATAGTGAACGTATACCTTTATGTATAAGTTCATATTTTTTGACAGATGTTTAGTATAGTGAACGTATACCTTTATGTATAAGTTCATATGTTTTTGACAAATGGACGTCAATAAAAAAAAGTTTATCAGACTATTATTTTTTTTAATTTTGTTGATTCCGAGCGGGAACATGTCATTATTTTCTTTGTTGTTTATTTGCATTTTATTTATAAAATGTCGAATCGTAGAAAAAGTATTGTCAAAAAACGCTCGTGGCATCTTTCTTACGATGTTCGCTACGCTCACATCGTAACCTGCTAGTATTAAGTAAGCTAGTATTAAAAACTCAAATACAACGATTAGTCGTGTGACACCAAATCCATTCACTGAAAATATTTGTCCACTTTGATATAGGCATTCTTTTCCTCCTTTGATAAATCACTCCATGGTTATTTATATCATTCCTTTGCCAGTTATTAGTATAGATTTTACCTTATGCCAAAAATCACAATCAACTTCAAATGACTCAACGTCAGTATGATTATTGCTATCGTCACTAGAATTTACATCGTAAGTTTTCAATACTAACTGATTCAGCCGTGTTAGAATCGTCATTATCTTTTAGATTTTCATCACAAAAAAAATTAACAAAATGTCGCTTAGCTGATAGATACAATGCTTTTAGTGTCATTCGATGTGATAGCTCCTTGCTAATGTCTTTAAAAACATGACTATGACATGACGGTAACTTATTTACAAACAAGTGTTTATATTTCTGAAATACAGCTTTTTGATCTTCTAGACACACTGACACGCATTTAGCACGCTTCATTATAAGTTCAACATTGCCAATATATTATCCGAAAATGTTTTTGCGACACAATTATATAACAATATGGCCATTAAAAGAACTAAGATGCACTGCAGAATTTAGAAAATTTTGCTTAACGCTACATTTCTACTAGCCACGAGCCTATACATATGTCCGGAAAACCTTTGATACGTGTCTCCCACATAAAGCCGAAACCCCACTGCTGCGCACGCTACGCACGGACACGCTATACACGACGCCCACGTGGATCCATTGGTCTGGCTGCGTGTATCAACGTTTTCACAGCAACCAATGCACGCACACGTAAAACGTGTGGGCCACGTGGATACATTGGTCAGCTACGTGTATCCAGATTCTCCACTGCGGGCCACGCACATGCACGCGTGCGCGATAGGCACACTCGCTCATCAGCGTTGCCAGAAGCTACGGAAAAATTCGTAGATCTACGGAATTTAGGCTTTGCGTCCAGATCTACGAAAACTATTGGGGAACCTGCGGAATTTCAGACTACTTTTATTTTATCGACAAAACATGAAATAAACGAAACGGAATGTTAAAATAAAATCGGTCAAGCCGTTTTTGAGTTATCAAAAAAATTCATAATTTTCGTTAGAATGACGTAAGTGCCACGCGGTGTCCTTATACTTCGAACTTTACACACATTCCATTGCAGAGCTGAGATATTCCAGTTTGAAATAGGGACATGTGGCATGTGGGAAATTGGTACTAACTAACTCATACCAGTGCGTAGATAGTGGCGCCAGAATTATATTACAAAGCTAGATAGGCTTAAAGTAGACGCAAATCAGTGAGTTAATTATATTAATACATTAATATCATATTATGCTATCGAAATAAAAGTTTTAATCCCATTAAAGGCTGATTTTTGATTAGTACTTATGCCCGCTAGTATGGAATAGCAAAACTCGTTTTTGACATTTTTCTTGACAGTTTTTTCTTGAAATGGTGAGTAGCGGAACTAATTGCATGTCAATAATGTTGTGTCCATACCGTCGCTGGTAACGCTTGGAAATACCAAAAAAAAAAGTAAATCTAGGTATGTGTCAAATCAAAAGGAAAGTTGAAGACAAGTGTGTAGGTACTCGTGTATTATTTTATCTCTTGCTTATATTATATGGGTAAGAGCGAAAAGTGAATATAGTGTTACCTACTTTTGGTGCGACGTGTATTAATTACCATTGTACAAAATATATAATAAATACATTTTTATTATTTCTCACGTGTATTCTAAATCAATTGTTCAGCGAAGAAAAAGCTTACTTCTTAAAATACAACGCTCGTAATGATCAGTGCGTATCTAACGTATCTTCATGACAATTTATCAGTAATAATCAATTACCAATTACAGCCTTTAGGAGTTCATTTGGTCATAATTTTCATGCAAAGTAAGCAAGCATTTGGCCTCAATGTCTTCAGAGACAGAGCTTTATTCGAGTATTATTCCATCAGGAATCGAACCTGACCTCAATGTCTTCACAAACAGAGCTTTATTCGAGTATTATTCCATCAGGAATCAAACCTGACCTCAATGTCTTCACAGACAGAGTTTCATACGAGTATTAAACCACCAGGAATCGAACCTGAGCTCACTGGCTTCACAGCCGAAGGTTCATCCGAGTACCATATAAGTAACTAGGAACACAACACAGTTCACAAGTAGAGCTTCATTCAAGGGCAGAACTTCATCTAAATATCGTACCACAGAAATGGAATCCGAGACCAGTGTTGCTCCGTAGATGTATTTCAATGAATTTAAGATTGGCTCAGTCATTTAGAATAGAAGAATTAAATATTTTTTACTTTCAAGGAATTAAATGACAGTGGATTTTTCAACGGTGTCAAAATGTCAATGACGTGTGTTTTTTAAAATATATTTCACAAACTATGGTTTCCGATGTTATTTTTTTAATGATATGACTAGACTGACGTGTAAAAACCACATTTTGAAAGAAGGTAGCGTGTTCTACTCTGCACCAGATGTCACTACACCAGCGATTGCAGTCTCTTAAAACTATTAAATAACAGTAAAGTACTGTGTAAGTTTACTTAGCGAGTCAAAATACGGAATTCGAGTAATTGGGATGTTTTTAACCACTTTTTTGTTTTTTTTTTTTGCGAACATGGCAACCCCACATTTTGTGAAGAGGCCTCCTTATAGATACGGCATTTGTCCGTAGCGTGGACAGCGTGGCGTAGGTCGCAGTGGGGCTTTGCTTGCCACGCGCACGAGTGTGTGTGTTAATGAAAAGACACAATTTTAAGCAACACATAAAAGAAGCCGCACGTATCACTCAATCTTGTAGTAGCTGTCTAGATCTACTGTTTACCAACTTTCACGATCAAGAAATGTCGACCTCAGTTAAAGAATATGGATTGTCAGATCATAAAGGAGTCTTAGTAAATCTACCATTGCCTGATAGTAATAATAAAGCTTGGTTTTGTGATAAAATAATATATAATGAACGTAAAATTGATAAATTTAAGTTAGAATTACAAAAACTTGATTGGAGCTCAATTATTTCACCACAAAAAAATGTCCATGAGAACTATAACCAATTTTTATATCAAGTGTTAGACGTGTTTCATAAAACAATACCAAAAATTAAAATTAAACTTAAAACCACAAAAAGAAAAACTTGGCTAACAAAAGGTCTAAAAAAGTCATGTAGGTACAAACGATCTTTAAAAATAATGATATCAAAAATAGATAATGACATTCTCAATAACTATAACAAAAGGTATGAAAAAATCCTCAAAACTGCTATAAAAACATCAAAAAAACTTCAAAACGTCAAAAAAAATTGTAAATCAGATAATAAAATAAAAGGAATGTGGCAAGTTATAAACGAAAATATAAATAAATCTCGAAAGAAGAAATATAAAAATATATCTCTACTTGTCTCTGATAAAATTACAGATGAACCAAATACTGTTGCTAATTTATTTAATGACTATTTTGTATCATTGAGCAGTCAACAACCCAAAAAAATTGACACTACGTATGATACCCCCCTCCACGAACTCCCACACTGGCAATTCGCCAATAAACTCCTTTTATTTAAGCCCTGTTAGCGAACATGAAATACACAAAATATTAACTAAACTAAAAAATAAAAAAGTTCTGGACACGACGAATTACCCCCTGCAATCATTAAACAATGTGCAAATGAATTAACTATTCCACTCACATACATTATAAACCAATCGTTATATGAAGGTGTTATGCCTGACTTACTTAAAATATCCGTAATTAAACCGATTTACAAAAAAGGTGATTGCAATAACCCAGCCCAATATCGTCCAATAGCTTTATTGCCCACATTTGCAAAAATTATTGAGACCACAATGGCTAACCGGCTCTACTCATTCTGCGAGAAATTTAATATACTAAACGATAACCAAAATGGATTTCGTAGGTCCACATCTTTAGCTCTATTCAAATACGTGCAAGAAATACTTGACATTATTAACAGTAAAAGCTATGCCATTGGCGTTTTGTTAGACATGAGTAAAGCCTATGACAAAGTTTCCTATAAAATATTATTAGACAAACTTTATAACATAGGAGTAAGAGGAATTGCCCATAAATGGTTCCAGTCATATTTGTCAAATCGTGCACAACTTGTCCAAATTGAATACCACAACTTCCAAACTAGAACAATAGAGAATATTAAATCCAATGCCAGGAAAATGTTAGGATCTATCCCTCAAGGCAGCGTACTCGGCTGTCTATTGTTCCTCATTTATATAAATGATCTCCCAAAAGTAGTTGACCACACCTGTGTTCTTTTTGCAGATGATATCTCCATAGTGTTCCCATATAAAACACAAGACAACAACTTAAACTCTGTTTTAAGCAATACCTTTACAAAAGTAATCGATTGGTTAGAACTTCACCACCTTCAAATAAACATAGATAAAACAAAAATTATGCAGTTTAAACCTCATCAGAAACGTATTTTATTAGATATTAACTTTTTATATAATAATCAAACCTTAAAATGCACAAATTCTTCTAATCTGCTTGGCCTGGAAATCGATACAAACATAATCTGGAAATTGCATATCCAAAAAATTACATCCAAATTGTCGAAATTCACCTATGCCCTAATGGAAGTCAAAAAAATTTTAACAAAAAATAGAACCGACTTCAGTAAAACTAAAAAGCCAAAAATAACCCGTTCAAGTACAGATTACATTTGACTCACCCTTTGAAGTCGATCCCAAACCACTCAGTTATTATATTTATATTTTATAGTTTACGTGAGGTTTGGCCCCGACTTCAAAGGGTGAGTCAAAGGTAATCTGTACTTGAACGGGTTATTTTTGGCTTTTTAGTTTTACTGAAGTCGGTTCTATTTTTTGTTAAAATTTTTTTTTTTTGCTTTTTAGTGATTGTTAAAAACACTTATGGCAGGGTGATCAGGGAGGTCTTGAAGGCGTGCATCTCGTTTGAATTATCTCCTAACTCCTAACCGTTGAGGAGTTGTACCTTCCATCATCAGCTCAGCATTGGAAGATGATGACTACCATATGCAAATACTTAAATAGTTTTATAAAATATGTGAAAAATATTATAAGTGCCTATAAAATTTCAGGAATTCCTTCGATTCCTCATGGATCTCGTCATCCGATCTTCACCAAAATTTTATGGGACCAACCTTGAGATGTCTATTCATGAACCTAAAAAGAATTTTCCAAATCGACTTATAAATGACGGAGTTCTGAGGTAACAAACATTAAAAAAAAAAAAAAAAAAAAAAACATACAACCGAACTGAGAACCCCCTCCTTTTTTTGAAGTCGGTTAAAAACATGGTGATCATAAAACCGCTCTATGTGCTTACTATGCATTCGCCCATTCCTGGCTCCGGTACGGTATCCTGATGTGGGGCAATAGCACAAATATACCTGACCTGTTCCTGCTACAAAAGAAATGCATAAGAATCATAGTAAACATAAAACCAACCGAAAGCTGCAGACCCCATTTCCGTAAACTTAATATACTAACTTTAACTTCCATATATATACTAGAAGTATGTAAATTCTTTAAAAAATATCCCCACTTCTTCCCATCATCCACGAACCAATCAACCACCAACTTGCGTCCTAGAGATAATATTCCTGTCCCATTCTCTAAACTAAAACTCCATAGTTCAAGCCCATATGTAATGTGTATCAAAATTTATAACAAGCTCCCAAAGAATATTAGAAACGAGGAAAAAAATACCATTTTTAATAAATAATTGACCAAATACTTAGTTGATAATTGTTTTTACACCATGGAAGAGTTCTTTGAAAGTAGTAATTAATGATACAAGTATAATGTAGAATGTTTATAATTATAAGACCTATGTCTAATGTTAATCTCATAGTTCAACCCGTCCATGTTGCCATTAGATAAAAAAAGATTAATAATTGTCATTGTTGTACTATAATATATAATAGTCTTTATTTGTTATATAATTTAATAAGTTAAACCATTTTTTTTTTCTTTTTTATATAAGACTTTGAACACTGTGCAGACCAAATTAAGGGTCAATCTCATAATTGTTGTTAGTATATAATTTAGTATTAAGAACACTTAGTGTTAGTAAACTGACATTCTGTCAAACTTTGCAGTGCCCTACAGGGTTTCATAGCGGAAACAATATATAATGTACCACCTATAAATGTACCTATGAAAGCAATAAATAAACTGATAAACTGATATACATAAATGGTTTATTGTTCAACCATTTTCAATTAAAATACAACATTTCAAATAGTTTGGTACACTCATGGACCTAGCATATACTAGCGTATACCTGGACTGCTCATTTCTTCGTTCGAACGATCCAAGTGAGAAATCCACCAAGGGGGCAGTTTGTCACACTCTACTGGGATAACCAAATATTTAGCAATAAAGAGGGACTCATCCTTACTCCGTTTTATTATAAGTCTAAAAATGTGTATTGGCTGGCACTGTAGCTAGATTTAATTTTATAAACCCATGGTTATACACATAAATAAATATAGTGAATGTTAGCTACTATGCCAGCAAAAACACTCATTTGGCCCCCGTTATTTTAACAGAACGCAGCAAACCCGTAATTGTTAATTTGATTTGATAAATGACAAACTTCGTTAAGACTAGGTAACTTAATATTTTTCATGGTTAAAAACAAAAAAAATATTCAGATACTGATGTAAGTGGACCTGAACACATTTATAAGGATATTAAAAAATAAATAAAAAATATAAGTGGTCATGTAGGTTACCATAAATTTATTAGGTAGGTAAGACTGTGAGTACCGTTATTTTATAAACTACCTGTATAACTCTGTTTTACCAAAGTATGAAGTCTATGGCGGAATAAAAAGAAAAAAAATTACAAAAAAAGAACCGAGTTAAAAAAAACTAAAAAGCCAAAAATAACCCGTTTAAGTACAGATTACATTTGAATCATCTTTTGAAGTCGGTGGCATACCACTCAGTTATTATATTTTTATATTATATTATATGTATTTTTTTTTGCTTTTTAGTGATTCATATAAAATACTTATGGCGGGGTGATCTGGGAGGTCTTGAAGGCATGCATCTCGTTTTAGCTAGCCCCACTCCTAACCGTTAAGGAGTTATACCTTCCATCATTAGCTCAGCATAGGAAGATGATGACTATCAGACGCAAAGTAAAACGTTGTTAATTCAAGATTAGGTTGTGCAAGATTATAAAGTTGTTCGTGAACAACTTCATAATTGCGGACAGACATACATATATGCAGGTCAAACTAAGAACCTCCTTTTTTTGGACTCGGTTAAAAACGGGACGAAACAGCAAAACAAATGAGTTGAAAACGTTAATGAAATTATCAACCTATACTTTCTGTACTCGTTATGAATGTACAATACTTATAAAAAAAAAAAACTATATAAAAATTAAAATAATAATACCTATTTTAATTTTTATATAGTAGTTTTTTACTTATGCGAAAGTCAGTTGCACCGCCTAAATATTTCTGCTTTGCCTTACTTAAATGTTAACTGCAAATTCATTGTCACTCTATTAGTTTTCTGCTTCGCCTTAAGGTTGGTAAAGAATACCTCTAAGCACTAAAAAAAAATGTTCGCCTTTTGTACGATTAATTTTGCTTTTGTGCAATTAAGGTTGAACAGTCTTGTCGTCTTTCCGTCGAGAACTGATGGTTTCTTGTCTTGTCGCTGTCATGTCTAATTTTGAAGCCAGTCAGTCAGTTGGTCTACATCAGGTCGCCACGGAGGTGGGAAGCCACAACAAAGGTCAAATAAATAAAATAAGTCTAAAACACTCCAGTTACATCATTGTGTATTGTTGATTGTTGGTACTACTATCGAAGATACTGATACTTAATGGAAATATATTTATTTATTTAAACGAAAAACAAGTAAAAATAAACAATACACAACTTAACCTAAATAAAATTAACTAACAAAAACCGATGTCCCCCAGATCATGGCCCTGTGTCAGGGTACCCGTGATGCCGGCTACATTCCCCCGTTGAATAGCCAAAAAATAAAATTAAAATTGATACTTAATTGTACATTTGTAAACGAATTTAAACCTTATTGCAACGGTTAAGGCCTGTGGGTGTATAGTTAACTGTGTCTTCGTTTGTAAATTGTACCTAAATACATAAGGATCGGGATAAATTAGTTTTTACACCGATAATTAAAGCCGAGGTCGTTTCGGCCGTAGGCGCTTCCACGCGATCTTTAAAAAAAACCGGACGAGCGTACAGGTCTTTAGTTCGCTAGAACTACATTATATGAGCATATGGTAAAATCGCGCGACTACGCTCGTACGAGTCACGCGTGGTTTAAAAGACACTGCGCCTATACGCACATTTACTCACACGCTTACAAGAACGAACTGGAGCCTTACCACGATCTCTTAACGCGACTCACTTTAGGCCCTAAACTGAACTGTATCGCTATTTCATACCATGACATTGTATTTACGACTCAGTTCAGATGCAGTTCAGTAAGAGCGTCTCAACTATTTCATTCTCTCATTTCAAGTACTTTTCGTACCACGATGTGTCACTTGAGACGAAACTGAATCGCACGAGTGTCAAATTTTGCGACTCATAAAAAGTTCCTCATTGAATGTATTGTTCTGGATAGTTTTGTGTAGAATATTTATTAGTTCCTAGCTTTTGCCCGCGGCTTGTCTCGCAAAGGTCTGGAAACGTGTCTGTGTAACTTCCTACCGTTTTATTGTTTCTTAAAACCTATACTCATACCTTATTCCCATCAAAATGTTCTTAATTTTTCTCTCTTCGTCGTATTACCTAAATAAAACTTTGAATCGTCCTACTTTATTGACAATCGTAGTATCTAATGGCGACTCTAATTTATCGAGACTAATCTAGGTGAGTTGTGATCGCAAGATACCTAACACTTGTTCGTAAGAGCCTTATCACACTTGCGATTTGCGAGCGAGTTTTCTATACAAATCAGCGTCGCGGCGAACTCGCTGCGTAATCGCCTTCATACAAAACTCGCTCGCAAATCGCAAGTGTGATAAGGCCCTAATAGTTCGTCGTCGTACCTCATGGAAAGTTAAAAAACTTATAACACGAGTTTTTTTTTATTTTTAAAGACGTTGAAATTTGCGTTGTTACTCAGGTCTTACTCAAAAAACAATACATTTCTCATACAAGCCTTGGCTTTCCGTTTAATCCTCTTAAGGGTAGGAATTCCGGATACCGTTTAAATCAGTATTCTCAGTTAATTACAATTCTATTACTAACTGAGACAATAATGCTCTAATGTACAGGATCTATCGTTTTTCATACAAAGTTTTACCATCTAATCGCCTTAAATTTAACTCTTAATTTAGAAGATTAATTTCCAAAAATAAATGCAGAGCAGAGTTCATACACGAAAATATTTCCTCACATATACCTACTTTCACATTGATGGAGAATCTGTAAACAAAGTTCTAACTCAAAAATCTCTTACCTACTCAAAAATTACACGATTTCCATAAAAACTTTTGTTAGGTTTTAGAACGCAACCATATTAATGTTTTATGTTGGTAACTCGATCTGCACTCTATTGTCTATTCCCGATGCGTTTTTGTTTTGTGTGCAAATATAACTATTTTTCTTATACAAATTGCTAACAGTTTTATTTCGATCACGATTATTTAACATGGTAGCAGAGCGTGGTTGATTTATAAATTAGCATCAGTGTATTTAAGAAAACCGAGTGACGTATTTTTATTAGTAAGACATTTTAAAACGGCCGCATAACCTTACTATAGCGGCGCCGGTTATCACATAACATCGTAAAACTTGAAATGCTCAAAGAAGATGACGAACACAAGTGATAGATTAATCGGAAGAGAGAACTATGCTAGTTGGAAATTCGCAGTACAAGCTTATTTCGAGCTCGAAGAACTGTGGACTTGCGTGACGGGCACCAACACTGATGAGAAAAAAGAAATCAAGGCGAAGTCAAAGCTTATTCTACTGCTTGACCCGATCAATTATGTACATGTTCAGAGCGCAACAAAATGTAAGGAAGTCTGGAAGAACTTGGAACAGGCTTTCGATGACAGCGGGTTATATAGAAAAGTCGCCTTACTGAGAGACCTCATCACTACGACGTTGGAATCTTCACGAAGCGTAGATGATTATGTGAATAAGATAATGTCGACTGCGCACAAACTCAGGAATATCAAGTTCGATATAAACGATGAATGGCTTGGAACGCTGATGTTGGCTGGCCTGCCTGAAATATATAAGCCAATGATTATGGGATTGGAGAGTTCAGGCATCAAGATCAGCGCAGATTCCATCAAGACAAAGCTCCTGCAGGAAGTTCAATGCTCTGAGAGTTCAGCATTCTTCACAAGGAACAAGGCCATTCCAGTACAGCAAAGCACAACGAAGATTTACAAAGGTCCCCGATGTTATAACTGCAATAAACATGGACACTTTGCCAAGAACTGTCGTGCTCCGAAGAAGAAGAACCAGGACAATCAAGAAGAAAAGAAGGGTTTTGTTGCAGCGTTTTCAGCTTCTTCTCAGTCAATGAATCCGGACCAGTGGTATGTGGACTCGGGCGCCTCGATGAATATGACCAACAGGAAAGATTGGATGTATGATGTGACAGGTCCTCCTATACCTACCATAACTATAGCCAGTAAGACACCGCTTCCTGTGGAATGTATGGGAAAGGTCAATTTATTGATTAATGGAAATGAAGAAAACAAAATACAGGTAAAGCAAGTTCTGTATATACCTAAACTCGCTGCTAATCTTTTGTCAGTTAGTGCCATGGTGAGAAATGGATGTAAAGTAAATTTTCGAGACAAAGGCTGTGACATTTATAATCAAAATGGAAAACTTGTGTGCTCTGCAACACTAGTAAACAATTTGTATCTGTTAAATACTCATAGAGAAGTGGTATCCAACCTGTCTTGTTCAGATAACTTAAATAGTGTTGTCCTGTGGCATAGACGCATGGGACACCTGAATTTTTCAGATGTTAACAAGCTGCCAGAGTGCGCCGAGGGAGTGGATCTGATTTCTGACAACAGTAAAGGTTCGATCACATGTACTACCTGCCTCAGAGGAAAACAGACCCGGCTGCCCTTCAACAACATTGGTTCCAGAGCTACACAGCCATTGCAGCTTGTTCACACTGATCTATGTGGGCCCATGGAACATGAATCACTCGGAGGTATGAAATACTTTGTTACCTATATTGATGATTTTACAAGACGAGTTAATGTGTACTTTCTGAAAAACAAACTGAGCGTCTTAGATACTTTCAAAGATTATAAAAGTAAAGTAGAGAATGAACTTGACATGAAAATTAAAGCAATTCGGTCAGATAATGGTAAAGAATATTGCAACAGAGATTTTGACAGCTTCTTAAGCTCACATGAAATTGAGCATCAAACTAGCACTCCGTACTCGCCCCAGCAGAACGGTCTTGCCGAGCGAATGAACAGGACCCTGGTTGAAAGAGCAAAGTGTATGTTGTTTGATGCAGATTTACCAACTAAACTATGGGGAGAGGCCCTAGCTACAGCCGCATATGTCATTAATCGGTCTCCCACAAAGTCACTAGATGGTAAAACTCCCATAGAGATGTGGTCCAGAAAGAAGCCCAATTTATCGAATATGAAGATTTTTGGCTCCGAAGTTATGGTACAGGTACCAAAAGAGAAACGCCAAAAATGGGATTCAAAATCTAGAAAACTAATATTTGTTGGATACTGTGAATCTACCAAGGGATATAGAGTACTTGATCCGAAAACTAATAAAATCATCAAGAGTAGGGATGTGGTATTTTTAGAAAATGGTCAGAAATATGATAAAAATATATACATACCTTTTGCATCCAACAGTGACTCCATTGTGCAGCCATGCGAAGAACCCTGCAAAGAAGAATCAGAGAGCACTTCAGACCATTCTTCTAGTGACGACTATCAATCTGGTGAGAATGACGATTCTACAAACTTACCTGAAGAATCAGTAGACACAGAGCCACCAGCACGAACAATGAATCTTCGTCCGCGAAAAGTCATCAACTATGCAGAGCCCGAGGAGCATGATGTGAGTTATTTTTGCCCAGTACTAGATTTTAATGATCCTCAGACATTAGATGAAGCTCTTTCATCTTCTGATGCTGACCAGTGGAAGAAGGCCATGCAAGAAGAATATGACTCGTTGATTAAAAATAATACTTGGTCATTAGTGGACTTACCACCTGGTAAAAGAGTATTGCCATGTAAATGGGTCTTAAAAATTAAAACGGACGAGAAAGGAGAGATTACCCGTTTTAAGGCAAGGTTGGTTATAAAAGGGTATGCTCAACGAAAGGGAAGTGACTACAATGAAGTATATGCTCCAGTCGTAAGATATACGTCTGTGCGTTTTTTGATTGCACTAGCTGCAAAATATGACCTTGACTTGGTTCAGATGGATGCGATAAGTGCATTTCTTCAGGGAGATATTGACACTGAAATTTACATGTCACAACCAGAATGTTATGAAGAAAATGCTCAAGTGTGTCGCTTACATAAATCAATCTATGGACTCAAGCAAGCTAGTCGGCAATGGAACCTAAAATTGAACGATATTTTACTTAAAATTGGACTGGAAAGATCAAAAGTTGATCCATGCATTTATTAATTACGTAGTTAATAAATCAACAATGATATTTATTGCTGTGTGGGTGGATGATCTGTTGATTTTCACCAATGACAAAAACACAACAACAGAAATTAAAGAAAAATTAAGACAGGAATTCAGCGTGAAAGACTTGGGCGAGGCAAAGCAGTGCATTGGCATTCATATAGAGAGAATCCGTGAGGCAGGTGTGATCATGTTGGATCAAGAAAAATACATTAATTTCGTTTTGGACCGTTTTGTCATGAATGACTGTAAACCAGTTCGTACCCCTATAGAAGTAAATGCGAAATTTGAGAAAAATCCAAACGATGGAAATAATACATTCCCATACAGAGAAGCAGTGGGCTGTCTTATTTATCTGGCACATGTTACACGACCTGATATTGCTTATGCAGTCAGTAAGCTGAGTCAATACTGCAATAATCCAGGCAATCAACACTGGCTTGGAGTGAAGAGAGTCTTTAGGTATCTCCAAGGTACAAAGGACCTAAAATTATGTTATGTCAAAGAGGACTCCAAAGAGATAACTGGATACTGCGATGCAGACTGGGCCAGCGATCCTTTAGACAGAAGGTCATGTACTGGCTATACTTTTATATATCAGAACGCCAGTATATCATGGAATACATGTAAACAGCCGACGGTGGCGCTCTCTACTGCCGAGGCGGAATATATGGCGATGGCGTCCGCAACTCAGGAGGGACTGTGGGTCCAGCAATTACAAGCTGAACTAGGCCAAGGTGTGGACAGTGCGTTAACCATCTATTCTGACAATCAGAGTGCAATAAAACTGGCATCAACGGACTGTTATAAACCAAAAACTAAGCATATAGATATTCGTCTACATTTTCTTAGAGAAAACTTAGTGAAATGTAAAGTTAAGTTTTTATTTGTGAATGGTTGTAATATGGTAGCTGATAACTTAACTAAAGGTGTCTCTCTTGAGAAACATTTATATTGTATTAGTAAAATGGGTTTGCGTTCTGTAGGGAGTGTTAGGTTTTAGAACGCAACCATATTAATGTTTTATGTTGGTAACTCGATCTGCACTCTATTGTCTATTCCCGATGCGTTTTTGTTTTGTGTGCAAATATAACTATTTTTCTTATACAAATTGCTAACAGTTTTATTTCGATCACGATTATTTAACAACTTTCAACCCCAATCGGACCACCTTAGGGGATGAATTTTAAAATATCCCTTCTTATTCCTTGCCTCCATTGTATACTTGGTCTATTATCCAAATTTGAAGTTCCTAGGTTCAGTACCTAGTTTTGGTTTTACGTTGATGAGTCAGTCAGTCAGTCACTCAGGACTTTTCTGTTTATATGTATAGATTACATAATAAAAATATTACTGTGCTTTCACGGACTACGAATTTAAAAGTAAGGCCTGAATATTAACGTATTGACTTAGAGGTTGCTAAGGTGTAAAAACCCTTTCAAATAAAACAATGCAAAGATCGACACACAAAGCATAAGGAAAAATTCGTCAGGTCTACCTGGAGCTAGGGTAGCGAAGTGTTTGACAGGTTTTTTAGAATAGAGAGTTAATTTCTTTTGAGTTATTATAATACGATCTCTTGGAAAATGCAACGGGGAAAAAAAAGATGCACAATGCGCATAGATAAGAGTGCATTACTGGTAATAAGTAGATAGCTAACTTCGTATTTTTCGGTTCCAAATATGACTACTGCAATACTACGGTAAAGAGCTCGTAGCTTTGTATGGATTTCATAGTAAGATACGTTTTTTTTTCCGTAGCATTGCAGACTGTATTAACTAAATTAGCCGCTCGAGGGTGCTTTACATCATGCTTCTTTATTTTGTTACTATTTAAGTTCTGAAACCACAATATGATTTTTAATAGATTGAATTATAAAAACAAGTAAACTATTTTGTAAAACAAAGAACTGGAGTTACAAACATTTGCACTGAACCTATAATAGGCAACTATAATTGAACATATCTTTAAGCAGTTGATAATTTATTTATTATTCAAAAAAGTTACACAGCATTACAGTAATAAAACCAATAAGGCACTGAACTACAAAAATACATATAAACAAGACTTAAAACTAGTTAATTTAGGCGACACAACCGCGTGGGTCCTTTGCGTCGTCTGATCTGGTGTATAATTCGGCAAATTACCGCGGAACTGCCGAAACACAACACCCTTCCGCCAGAAGTCTGCACTTGCGATGGTGTCCTGCAGCGGCCGCGGCACGCACACCACAAATGAGCTGAAGTACACGTAGTGCCGGGACTGCAGCTGGATAATATTGATATCATGGGGTCAAAAATATAAGCCCGATTTCAAAGGTCTCTATCTCGGCGGGAGACAGCTGGCGATAAAAACGGAGCTTTCAACATTGTCATTGACACACTTGATATTATATGGGTGATAAAATCACTTCACCGCATTTCCTGGTCACAATTTCTTTCCTCTGAACGAATACACTAAATCCGCGGAGGATTAAACTGAATTCAAAGACTGGCATTCCACGTAAAATTCATTTGAAATTTATTCTATTCTATTTTTTTTTTTTTAAATGGCAACCGGTCACAGTTAAGCGACCATTACTGCCAATGTCTCGTTGCCAATCGCACTCGGCGACTAGATAGAGGATTGATACCACGTTGTACGGTGAGTTGATAAAATCGTGCTTTTTGTAAAGTGATAGCGATTTACAAAAAACCACGCGGACTATCGGGCCTTGACCCAGGAAGGGCTATGTACGCTTCAAGTTGAATTCTTCATTAGCTATTCACACATTCGTTTGATCACTGCACAATACGCTATCAATACTACACATTGAACGACAAAAATGAATAAATAACGAACAACAAAACCTAAACGCATGCGGCCATCTTAAGTCACGGACCGGAAGTCCCATTTGAAATTTAACAAATTTACATGTCAATGATTGACATGACATTATCACAGGCGGAAGGCGGCACACGTTCCGAGTCTTAATTACAATTCTTTTTGAAATACAGACATTTTAAACTTTATTTCATTCAATAAAGCATTTGGTATGGCAAATATTGTCATTAAATTACAAAAAGAACATAAGTCCGCTATGAAATATATGTCTTTTCTTTTAAAAATTACCAATTAGTTTTAAACAAAGTGTGCTGCGATATTTATTTATAATATTTTAGTTACCGAACGGATAGAAGCCAGAAAGAGATAAACATATACGAAACTCACATAGCGGCATCCCTTTCGCGCCGTAGCGTCTCACTTGCGGACCAGAGACAAATATCGGTCTTTCATTCACTTTATGCGATCGAGAATCAGCGCTGCTTTAAATTTGTTATGGTACCAAATTCAGCGATTCAATTTAGGTGCCTAAACTGAACTGCACTGCTTTTGGATAGTTTTTATAAAGATTGTGGTAAGGCTCCTGAACTCACGCGGGTATACAATGCTGGTTGGAAACCTAAACCACCCTTAGATAGCGAAGGATTATCGTAGTATATTGAAAACGACTTTACTGCAATAAACTTTTGTTCAGGTTGTACGAATAATGTTTCTCGAAGTAAAACATAGATCGGAATTATCCGGTATTTTTTTGAATTCATTGTCACTCTATTAGTACTTTATCAAAGTTTGACATGCTTTCATTACATTTCATAATAATATACGATACCATATCTTACCTGAAAAAATATACTACGGCCACCAAAATATTTCCTTTTGCATCCTTAATTCCGCACATTCATACCATGATGCATCATGTAAATCATATAAATATGATCTTTTTTAAATAACTAGAAAATACACCATCAAGCACTGTCAAAAATGATGACAGTTTTCAAATATATTTATATGATTTCAAATTTAAAGGTTTTATCCTGCCCTAACATAAAATTATTTTTATATACTAACGGATTGTATAACGTTCATAATTTTTTCCGTTAGTTTCTTTGGTGACGCGTAAGAAAGTTTAGCGAATAAAATATTTAATTATATTTTTTGTTTCTGGCAATATTAGAAAGGGACACACTACCTATGTGCCAGCTGTCTCTGTCTGACCGTGACCCCCTTCACCGGTAAAATATACTTTATGAGTTTACATTAAGATTTAATTTTGTGTGAACACTTATTCTGAGTTCGCACTCCTGTTGTCTTGACATAAAAGCTCCTTGGGTACACTTCGACAGTTTTCCCGCTACGATAAACTTTCAAAAAAATCTGAACTTTCCATATTTTTAAATAACTGTAGGGACCAAGGAAAAATCAAGAACAGCCAAGGAAACGAATCATTTAATATTCAGAACGTAAGCCAACACAAAAATATTATTTAAAATCGGAACAGTTTGATCGCGGGAAGGTTTCATATCCTTCCCTCTCGCTCACTCGCGCGCCTCTCATACATAACAGCTCATAGTGTTCAGGCGGAACGCGGAATTAATAAAAGTATGTAAAATCACTGAGAAATAATCATTATTTTCAGTGGTACACAATAAACAGCATTGGTACATCAATTTCCATTTAAAAAAATGCTAATATCATTTCTATCTACGAGTACTACGTGGCGCCGCTGCAGAGTACGCTCTGCAGCGGCGCCACATTCAATGCCCATTATTTCGTCCTCCAGTATAGGTACAGCAATAAAGATCATAAGTACATGGTGTACCTTCGAGGTACATCATATCACTATATAATTCATTGGTTTTCATTATTGTGGCGGCGCCGCAGAGCAGCACACCTAGAATGATAGTTTCATACGGCCGAGGCGCCACACGTGAGGCATAAAATGGATTCATGTAGTTGTGAACAACTCGTATTCATACGCGCCAATACGCACACAAACACAGCAAGAATTTTGCTAGCGCAATCACATTCTCCTGAAATTGGGGGTATGTTCTTGCCAGCGGTGCGGTGATTGGTTAAATTTAAAAAAATATTTATCATGGAACTGTTGTTGACTTCAAAAACTATTAAATACAATAAACAAAGGCTTTTTCTTACTTATTATTATTAATTTGCAATATTTGAACGTAGGTATGGTCAAATCTTGCAAGTAAAATTTGACCAACTTCCCAGAGTCCAATCGAGTTGAAATTTTGTACACTTTATCAAGTGAATAATGCTATATATATTACGGTACCATCAAGCTGGTCTGATGATGGAGAAAAATCGTGACCATAGGAAGTCCTATAAACCTTTCATTAACATGAAATGGGCGTATCTTGCCGAGTAGTTGATGACTATACAAGAAAAATACAGTCAGCAATAAAAGCTATCCCAAAAGTATTTATTTTGACAGAAACTTATTTTTAATTTTGTCTTACATAAGTTTCAATAGTCAAAACAAGGGTTCCTAAATGAAGAAAAACAAAAAAAAAACATTTAATATTTACATAGTTATATTTAACAGCCCTGAAATTGAACCTGTTTTCTAAATAGCTGCCGTTTTGAGGAGACGATTTTTGATATATTTGTTTTTTTAGCTTCGTAGAAAAACGCTCAATTAAAAGGCGCGCTAAATTTATGTCATGGTGTCATGGCGCTTCTCTTGTTGGAAGAGAGTTCGGCCAATATTTTTTTCCATAATCAGGAGACATAATTCTTACTCTGCATTGCTCCCTGGATTTTCCTTCAAGTGATTTCGCAGACATGTTTCAGACACTACATATTTTATACACATATTTCGATGCGTAAGTCAAGCCGCCTTCGTCCTTCATATTGTACCAAATTATGGAACCACATTTTTTCCGCTGATACGAGTAGCATGTTGTCGATACAATAGTGACACTTTACTCGGCTTATTATGTGTCTGACTACATTGCCCGCTATATAGCCGACAATATGTTTTATATAATTAGGATTATCGTGAGTGGGCAGTTGGGACACTATTTCGAATCCTACATCATTTTCAATAGGTGTATTTACCATGTTCTTTATCTCATCATCCGCATCATCAAACCTCTCTGAGAATGACGAAGCAAAATGAGCACGTTAAAATTGCTATATTTTCTAATGGCACACAATTTCCATGGTCGGCATCCTGTAATTCCATACGACACAGTAATTTATGATAGGCTGCCCTTGAATTGCAACGCATTGGGATTGTCGTTATGGCCTTCGTGCATTCTTATAGAACCAAAAAGTAGCTCTATGTGGTCCTGACTTAACCTGTACGTTGTAATATAATTCAGTTCTTGTGCGCTCTGGACTAATGTCGCAAATAGATGTTTATGGATTTCTATGCAAATAAGCATCCCTCTAAAACTTGGAGAGCACCTCACTGAAAGAGCCGGTTCGTAACTTTTAATGTTTATAGAATTTTCATTTTCGTTATATTATTTGCGCTTTCTTGTAGTTTTAATCTTTAAATTTAGAATATAGTTTTTGGCTTCATCTAAGAAATCATATATATCTGTCTTATTTGCACTTGATAGGGGATGACAAAATCCGTGTTGTGTAAATTTTCTGGTGTTAAATATATCGAAAAGGTTGTTAAAAATCATTATACATTTTTCTCTGCATTCACTATACTGAAAATCTGTTAATTTTAAATTTTCGCGACAAAATTTCAATGCGACTGAGTAGTTGCGAGGCAAATTTTACTTTCATGATTGTATTTCTAAACTCAAGGTGTTTACGTGTCAGTTTGTTAGCAATGTGAAGGCCTTCTTTTTCTTGGAGGTTATTTAATTTTGTTTGGTAATCCCAAGCTATTTTCTTACCATCCTGATCTAAAAGTTCCTGTTTGTCTTCAAAATGATTCCGTACAAGTTTGATCATATGACAGGAATCTAAAAACACTGCTACATCATGATTTGCGGTTGGATGAGTAAAAGTAGTCTTCAACTTCTCTGGATTTTTAATTTTCTAATAGTTCCATCGCCGAAATATTTGTGGAGTGCCCGTCAAATGTTAGGGCAACTACTTTGATACCGACTTCTTCACATTTCGTTAGACACATTTTTATTAGGTTGGGTTTCTACCCACCGGTTAAGCCATGCATGAATCAAGAAATACCCTAAAGGGATTTTACAGTGTTCGTTCTAACAAACGAGGATAAAAGTATACGCCTCAGTAGCCAGTGTAGTACAATTGGATGTGCCTGTTCCTAAGTCCACCCGTCCATGACTTCCTTTTAAATTTTGTGGACGTAATGCCATTTCATCAGCTACTAAAGCGCACACAAGTTTTTTATCACTACAATCAGCTTTGCTTTTTAAAAGCTTGAATGCTTCGTCTGTCAGTCCCGGAGAACCATCTGTTTCGATACCAGTTATAGATAGTTTATGGATGTGGGAGACACGTATCAAAGGTTTTCCGGACATATGTATAGGCTCGTGGCTAGTAGAAATGTAGCGTTAAGCTAAATTTTCTAAATTCTGTAGTGCATCTTAGTTCTTTTAATGGCCATATTGTTATATAATTGTGTCGCAAAAACATTTTCGGATAATATATTGGCAATGTCTTTGATAATATATCTTTACTTTCGCAGATTTGATATGACTTGTTGCAGCGATGTATCTTTTTTCTTTAAGCGGCGATTTTTTTGTTGCAATGTCTTTATTTTTCTGTTCAGTTTTCGCTGAAGAGATTTTTTTGTTTAATTTTCTCTTTAGTGATGTCTTTTTAGGCGAATCAAAAAGAGAAGACGACAAAGAAGTCGTCGGTGACTTCAATATGGCACTATGGCTCGTACCTGAGGTTCCCTGAAAATCATAAAATGTAGACGCCAAAGAGAAAATAAAAACATGTGTTATATATGACACTAAATGCCATTGCTACAAATACACTACGAATATCATCATTATCATCAGCCCATTGTCCCACTGCTGAGCACAGGCCACTACTGCTATACAAATACTAAAGTACTATAAGAGAAAGAAGACGAAAGGTTTACTGCCTAACCTAAAATAGCTGATTAGCTATCTAATTTGTTACTTTGTCCGATACGTCAATGTTTGTCCGACATTTTTTTAAACATTAGTAAACAAAGTAAACATCCATTACAACCCCATCCATAAAGGGTGAATGCAAATAATAAAAAATTAAAAATCATTTTGGAAGTATTATGGTTCCCGTTTGAAATTAACTACTCTATGCTCTGTTTTAAGTATTTTTTGGCATAAAATTACCTACTGCCTACAAAATTCAACATTTTTATGGACCGACTGTACAGTCAATATTATAAATTTGTATATGACTTTAATTGTGAAACGTAAGCATATTTATGATGTTAACTGTACAATATTAAATTTCTGCTAATACACTTAATACTTTAAAATCTGTAAATCATATCCATATAGATAACCGGTTGCGGTTCTTCCAGCTCGTAGCAATCCTTTTGCATCTCATCGTTACCCGATTCGTTGCAGAAAATATGCAGGTTCTGGAATACATGCTTGTTATTTATTCATGACAGGATAATTAATAACTAACTGAATAGGGGATTGTATTTTGCGCGAAAAGGGATGTGTTTATAAATAATAATTATACATATAATGATCATAGGGGAGACCGAGGTAAGTTAACACAAAGGTAAGTTGACACAACTTCAATATCTCGGAAACTATAGGCATTAGAAGTTTGGCAACAACGCATTTCTGATCCCCCGCTCCGCCGCTCCGACTTGTCAATACACGCCGCGGCCGCCCGGTTAACGGTTGTGGCGCTAGAGTTTCTGTGACGAAAACTGCACGAAAAGTAAGTATTCTATCATTTTTTTGATGCCATTTATTTCCATGTTATATTACATATGTTGTACTGTGTATAGATTTGCTTTCAAGTGTTATTAACCAAGTTTAATATATTCAACTCATTTTTAAATTAGGTAACGACGTGAATTTTAAAATAATAATTCAAGGTAACTAACTGTCGATTTCAAGGGAGAGGTAAGTTGAAACAGCTTGTGTCAACCTACCTCGTTTGTTTCAGCTTTCCTCGGTTTCAATTTAATATTTTAAATTCGTATTTTATTTTTGTAGAATGGCGAACAATTACAAGTGCAAGATGGATAGAGGGGAAGTAAGCATCGAAATATATATGAATTGGCCGCCGAGGAGGCCTGAGTACTTTGAGAGGAAATAGTCTTCGGGATGCTGCGAAATCGTATAACTTAAATTACCGTGTTATCATACCGATCAACTGCACTACCCAATGATTGTCTGTAAGAAATGGCTTTTTAGCGATAAGACCGCCTGTTGTCTACCGTTCTTAAAATTATTGTTTCTGAATTAAATTTGTAAACTTTTTTGGTGTGCAATAAAGCATTTTGTACTGTATTTGTATTGTATGCCTGTCACAATGGGGTATGCGCATAACTCTATAAAATAAATTGATTGATTATGTACAAGCTAGAATTAAACTATTTATCTGCTTCCCCGCAATCCCATGAAAAAACAAAAAAATAAGTTAAAAAGTTTTTTTTTCCTTGATCTCAAAAAAGTTTCTTCATTGTGTTGATGTCAAGATGTTTATTTTGATATCAAAACGTTTTCAATCTCACCATTGCGTTTTTTTGTCCTTAAATGCTTGATCTTTCTCTATGTGTCAACTTGCCCAGGTACCTGTTTCAACTTACCTCGGTACTAGGAGGGTTGAAACAGACTGACTTGATGAGGAAATACCATATTTGTAAATAGTTCTAAATGCTAATTACTTATTTTATTGAGGTTCAGAATTAAAGGATGAAATTCTCTTTCTAATGATATACTTTTTACAATTCTAGCTTATATAATGAAGCAGCTATGTTCGGAAATGTAAATTTTGTGTCAACCCTCCTAGGGCTCCTACTCTATTTTCTGTTTCCAGAAAGGTTATGAACTCGCCTTAGTAGGAACAGTTTTCCGACGTAGTCTGCAGAAACCACCTTTAGTCGTATATTTTTCGGTATCATTAAAATGTATGGAACATATTTTTGTATTTTCAGTTGGCTTCCACCAACTTTCATGCCGATTGAGCCTAAGTTTTTCGACCCACTGAGCGGCAATAATCGGTTCGGTTGGAAATCTATAAAAAAAGATAAGAAGAGAATGTACGTAACAATATAAATTACTGAACAACATTAAAAAGGTAAATGAAAAAACAACTAACTTCATTCATTCATAATTTAAGAGCTTCGCTCTTGTCGGTGGAGTGATCGCCACTCTTCCCTATTTCTTGATAGTGTTTTGGTCTCCTGATAGTAGGGGAAAACCGGGAGATCTGACCAGGTAGGAGACTTGAACCATCTCTAATATTTCATTCAAATTTCGCACCATCGGCGCCGTTGATAGCTCGAAAGACACTTGCATAAAGGCGGTGGCTGCGAGTGTGCCATATTGGCCGTCATTAGTACGGTTCGGCTTTGAGCGAGAAAAACGTGTTCTTGCGTTTCAAAACTGAATAAAAATATTTTTTTGTTTTCTTATGCAATTTCAACAGTTTTAGAGGTAAGGTCTGTTTTATTATCACATCGTTTTCTTTGTTTAATGTAGTATTTTTGAGTTAATATGTGTGGAATCGTCCGTTGCAATTGTTTAGAGGAAACATCACTTTTGTAAAGCAACGGGGTAGCGGGAGACTTGACCACTCTGTCGGTGGGAGACATGATCAGTGGTTCAAATGTCCCGCTCTACTCTTTAGTTGATTATTATTTTATTATTATATTATTAAATGTTGATCATTTGTAAGAGAAACTCGTTTATATTTTCGGGTTTGTGATTCCTGATGATTATTGTTTAAAACTTGCATAGTTTTTGGTTATAAGTGAAATTATAGTTCCGTTTTTGTAATATGTAGGAAAAAAATATCTAAAATGTTGTTAAATATAATTTCTTCTAAGAAAAACTCATAATAATAATTATGGTTTTATATGTTGTAAATAATGTGTATAATCGTACGTGATTCCTGATGTTCCTGAGGTGCCTAGTTTTCTGTTAGAAGTGAGATCATAATTTATTTTCTTTAAAATTTACAAAAAACGGCCTCATGTCGTTAACTATTGATTATTTGTAAGAAAAACTCATGTATAATTTTGGATTTAAAGCTTATTTATTAATGTGCATAATCATATGTGATAATTGATGTGCCATTAGTGTTTATAATTGATTAGTTTTCTGTTAGGAAATGAAAATTTTGTTTGTATGATTTACAAGTCAAAAACTAGCTTAATAATGTTAAATGTTTATTGTTTCTGTAAGAAAGTCTCGTTTCTAATTATGGCAGTGTTTTTCGTGAAATATTAATAACAAAATAATAGTTTTTTAATTTTTTTTCCTTCTAGACAAATTTATGGTCAATTCTCCCTCAAGCCCTGGTCAACTCACCCGTAGGGGTGGGAGATTTGATCCATTTTTCCGTTTTCAAAAAATATGAAATAAAAAAATATATGTTGACTTTATCAACAATCTAATATTATCAAATTATACCTAACAAGATGAGACATACATGAGCCCAATTACAAGACGCTACGACTAATACATAAAATTTTAAGCATCTTTAATGAAATTCGGGTTCACCTCTCCCGGACTTCCCCTACATTAAATTGATATAATTTGCCGTCTAAAATGAATCTTAAGTATTTTCGTGATTCTGGGTGGATGCTTATTAAAAAATAAGCGTCTTTTAGATCTAAGCTAGCTATGAAACAGTCCTTAGACATAAGATTTAATGCAGTGCGCAAATCTTCTAATTTGAAATGCTAAATTTGCATAAATTTGTTTAATTCTTTTAAGTTTAAAATAAATCTCATCTTTCCATTTGGTTTTGGTATTAAGAAGACGCTTGAGATAAATTCACCTATGCATGACTGACATTCGGAAATGGCTCCGATTGATAAAAGGATGGCCTCTTGAAAGTGCCTACTTTCGACGCTGGAATGACTTGACGTCGATGGTATATGAGTTTGGATTACGGGCTTATAAAATTTGTTTTTTTAACCTTCCACCCATGAGTTTACTGCATAGTCGTTAGTAATAAGTGACCATTGTGTTTGATAAAATACGTAAGTCGACTAGCGTAACGTACCGAAGAGGTTAGCGGCGGCGCGTCTGCCTGTGCCGATGCGACGACTTGTGCGAGGAGTTCACGCGATGATGACGACTCGGAGCTGCAGCCGGCTGCTTGGGCGGCGGACCCGTCGGCTGCCGGCGAGCTGCGGGTCCCGCCTTCCAGTTTAAATTCTTCGACGTATTGGTAGGAGTTGCTGGTTTAGTTTTCCTTGGTGGCTCAATTTTTAAGTCAATGACAGACTTAGACACTGCTTTCGCAGTTTTCAGAGTTTCGGGTAAATCGGTTCCGAATAGATATTTTTCTATTTTTGTGGTCAGTAGTTGTTCCTTGATTTCCTTCTTAATAGAATAAAGAGCAAAGTTTCTTCGTGCTACTGACTCATTATGCTGCAAATCACATAAGATGCGACCAGTATCCATTAGCTGTTTTAAGAGTTGATTATCTCTGTTTTTTAACAACTTGTGTCGTCATAATTTGACCTATATTAGTAATGGCAGTTGCCATTTGTTTTTGGCGTGACTCGATAGCTTTGTCTCGTTTCACAACTAATTCCGTCAAAGCGGCTTTAATTTCAGCATTTAAATGTGGAGCGGCTCTATAAGCTTACAGTTTGACGGGGCTGAATATTTTTGAAAAAAAAACATTTTTCCTTCTTTATGCAGTCCTGAGGTTGCGATAGGTATATTCAAATCTGTGCGCAACGTCTTTGTTTATCTCATCGCCAAATTCAACAGAAAACGACGGGTACGTACCCATGATTTCGGTCAAGTCTTCTATGCCGATTTGTTCTGCTTCTTGTACCTGTGGCGTGATTTCTGTGTATTGTACCCTCGTTCCCGGGACGGCAGGCGCGGGCGGCTGCACCACGGGCACCGGGACAGGACGGTGACGACGTCGACGACGAAGATTCACTGTAATTCCTACGGCGCGAACCCGACCGCTACAATTGTTTTTTCAGCTAAAGGCGTTTCGCTAAAAAAGCAATGTCGTCCTCGCTTTTTCGCTTCGGCATATTGTAGGTGCAATCACTCGCGAGCTGATTCATCCAAGAAGGTCCGAAGTGGTTGGCACGAAAAATGTGAATGGACAATGGCGCCCGAGTGGAATTCAAGAAGAGTAGTTGAAAAAAAAAATGTATGTGTTGCCAGCGCAAGCACACAGAACCCCGAACAAAATGATCAGTAAAAGCCGTTCGGTAGATTTGGCTGAAATTTTGTGAAAATATAGCCTCTAATACTCTGATCAGCTGTGTGAAGTTGCAACTTTAACAAATGTTTTTAAAACATTAATATTTTTATGTTCAATATTTCTTACTTACGTATAATTCTTATTAGTTAACGTACACTGTAGCAACCTGTCTTATTATTATTTCCGTGGCAATATCGGGATGAAAAACATCATTCGAGGGTTCAAACTATCTTCACGCCGAATTTCGTCCAGTTCTGTCCGAGTGAGAGCGTGGAGAACTAACAAAATCATAGGTTTGTGTACATTACGATGCTAAACTGTACTTTTTATAATAAATTTATTTATGATTGGTTGTACAAGGCTACCTTTGTGTATTAAATGCATTAAGTATGGTATAAAGCGTTCTTAATGATGGATACCTACTTCACATTTTCTTCGTATCGGGCAAAACCTAAAAAACAATTCATAAGATTGCGTGACCGCATGTACCAAGGGTTCTTGCTCCACTTTTACACATGCAAGAACAGCCTAAGATTGGATCTTCACCTCTCCCGTTATTATTTTCTTCATGAAATGCAATCCACAAATAAAACGTTGCGTTTTGGAATCTTGATGTAGCCTTTTTTTTAGTAAATCTTGGCTCACTTGAATATATCCTGGAGATAGTTTCACTTGATATGCTCCAAATGTGACAGAGAGCAAATACGCGAGGTCTAACCGTGGAAATAATGCTATTTGTGCAGCAGCTAGTGGGATCCATCGTGCTCTTCTTCGGCCAAGATTTTCAGCTTCAACTCGTGCCTGTACAACATTAATGTTCTCGACACGTTGATGATTGAGATGCTAATGAAATGCTTTTGCTATTCCAGAGCATTGCGTCATATTAACGACTTAGCAGCGGAAGACGAAGACGAGCGAGTTTTCGAATAAGATGAAAACTTCAGTGAGCCAGGTTTTACTAAAATAAGGGCTACATCAAGTTTCCAAAACGCAACGTTTTATTATGTGTGGATTGCATTTCATGAAGAAAATAATAACGGGAGAGGTGAAGATCCAATCTTAGGCTGTTGTTCTTGCACGTGTCCACTAGCAAGAACCCTTGGTCTTATGACATGATTTTTAGGTTTTCCCCGATACGAACAAAATGTGAATTATCCATCATTAAGAACGTTTATACCATGCTTAACGCATTTGATGCACAAAGGTAGCCTTGTAAAACCAATCAAAAATCAATTAATTATAAAAAGTACAGTTTAGCATCGTAATGTACACAAACCTATGAGTGTTAGTTGTCCAGGATCTCACTCGGACGGAACTGGACGAAATTCGGCGTGAAGATAGTTTGAACCTTCAAATGATGTTTTTTATCCCGATATTGCTACGGAAATAATAATAAGCCAGGTTGATACAGTGTACTCGCACGTTAACTAATAAGAATTACACGTAAGTAAGAAATATTGAACATAAAAATATTAATATTGTAAAAACTAGTCATTAGGTAAAGTTGCAACTTCACACAGCTGATCAGAGTATTAGAGGCTATATTTTCACAAAATTTCAGCCAAATCGACCGAACGGCTTTTACTGATCATTTTGTGCGGGGTTCTTTCCTCAACTACGTGTTCGAAGTGGTAACACTATGCGTTACTACATGTGTTAAATAAAAATATAAGTTAACATGAAGTTAACTAATCTAGAGGATGAAACACGAGTATAGCTATTTCGGCAGCAGATATGATATGTAGGAAATTATTGTAGGCGGATGCGGTGGATGCGGGGGATAAGGTGGATGCTAATGCAGCAAATTCTTCTGCATTCTGGATAATAGAGACATTGCCTTGGCTGCGAGTTTTCTGATGACCTAGTTTTTTACGTTTGCCATAAAACGTGGCGAAATATTTCCAGTGAAATGGTTTTCTACACACATTTTTGAGAAAGAAGCATCCATATAGCTTGACCATGAACCTATTTTGACTATAATTGGCGCCGTTACAGAGTATGCTCCACAGCGGTGCCACAATCAATGCCCATTATTTTGTTCCCTGTTGCAGGTACAGGCTACGTAGATTTTCATTATGGTGGCGCCGCCGCAGAGCAGCACACAAAAATATTGCCTTGCCTTGAAAACGCAGTGCATTTTGTCCCGTACAATCGCATTTATTGATTTTAAGTTATTTCATCTTACCCCCTTTATTATTATTTTTCACATGAACCTGTTGCTCTAAAGCTAGATTTATGTGAGCTATTGAATAGTGTAGACAGTGTGTAAATATAAGTGTTTTTATATAATAAAATTATCAGTTGTCCCGTACGAATACGAATGTAAGGAACACGTATGTATGAAAGGTTTATGTAGAGTGTAAACAATAACGGAACTTGTTTGTAAATGAGAAAATGTTCTGTTAGCTTGTTTTTTACCAGAATAATATTCAAAAGAGTTAACTTTAGTGTCTTAAGAATACGTCCGCATCAAAAAAATATTTATTGGCCTATAGCATATTGTATTTTTGATGCACTTAAAATTACCATTTTCTGTGGAATGTTCCTGACATGAGGTGTTCGCCTGGAAATTTGAAATCTTGTTGTAAGTAACTCCACTAAACGTCTTAGGGCTTGTGCACAATTACGCGAGGTTTGATATGGGGGTCACAAAATCACTACAGATCACGTTGGGGGAGGGAGGGGTATAAGGAGACCTCAAGTGTATTGTCAAAGAGTAAGCCGAAAACACCTCGCGTGATTCTTGTCCTGAACCCCTCATTTTTATTAGTCGATCAGTTTCATTTAATAGCGTACAGAAATAATCTTCGAAATGCCAACTTTTAATAAAAGTTCAACCTGTTTCTGCTCATAACCTGCCGCGCTATTCTGTTTTCGTACAGAATGTGTGTGCTCCAATAATCTCGAATTCATCAGTTTAGAGTGTCCTGATAAGGTCCTTCCCAATAATGTGTTAGGTATTTGCTTAATTATTGGTCATTTGTACAATAAGATCAATAATATCTTCATTTAGAAGTAACCGGAAAATATTCAACGCACCCATCATGCGCCCTAGGATGGTAGTATAGGTAAATAATACATAATATATTATCTACAAACATAAAAAAAAATCATACTACCTGATAACAAGCGCGTGGTGCGTGGCCTCTGAGTACCTATTACATGATGTATGTTTTTATCGACTATCGCGTCTTATCTTTGTTGGCATGATAATACGATACTCCTGAAAGCTTCACCGATATTTAACGCTTTTGCGGAAAGGCCATCGCATCGCTTTTATGTCATTAACTCTTATTATAAAATTAACTCACATGACTCTGGCAGTCATAATTATAAAATATATCTATTCGTACCTAATTTAATTAATTTTGTAGTTGTATTTGGAGTTACCAAAATCTTATCGCGAGCCTAGATTCTGTCCTCAAGGCCACGTTCACAATACATCCATTTTAAACATCAACCTGGAACCAAGCCTCCCTACCAATACGCTGTGGTGGTTTGGACATCAGGCAAGTCGTCAGTGTCGCTATTATGTAGTATCCTCGTTCCACAGCTCGCAAGGTTTAGCAAATAACATTTTACGGGCCGTCCGTCGGGACGAGCCGCTCTGCCAACTGGTTCTAAAAGAACTAACGGAAACGGCACAAAGTTCGACAGAGCCACAGAATAGATAATAGTGCAAGTGAAGAAGGCACACTACTTTGATATTTACAAAAGCTGCTTTTTTTATAAAAAAAAATGAAAAATACAACTAAATGCAGTATAATATTACATGCACACTATCGTTTATAAAAGTTGTCCCTATCCAGAGTGCCCAAACCTACTATCAAGGCTAAAAACCAGACGGAAAAAATGGCACCCTCCCAAGTAATGCTAAATCCCATCAAAAACATAAATGTAAAATGAGAGCCAAGTTCAATATCGCGTGCACTTCGCCGACAAAAGAATTGAGATCTGCAAGGGCGCCAAGTTCTTTGCCCTAAAATTTTAAGATACAAGGACATGCGACATACTCGATGCATTTATTTTACTTGGGGTGTAATTCAATATCAAGATTGGACTTGGCTAGTTTTCACAAACTAACTAAATTTTATAAAAGAAACATAGTCATAGTTCATTATCAAGCTAACAGTAGGTATAAGTAACAAGACGTACACTAACTTGCGTACTTACCTTTACGAAAATAGGTTAATGATTTGATTGATTTTGATTTATAATATAAATTTATATTTTAAAACTAGCCAAGTCAAGTCTTGATATTGAATTACACCCCAAGTAAAATAAATGCATCGAGTATGTCGCATGTCCTTGTATCTTAAAATTTTAGGGCAAAGAACTTGGCGCCCTTGCAGATCTCAATTCTTTTGTCGGCGAAGTGCACGCGATATTGAACTTGGCTCTCATTTTACATTTATGTTTTTGATGGGATATCATTACTTTTTGTACAGAAATTATTATGATGTGTAAATTACTTAATTATTATTTGTTAATTAGTTCTGTGTGCTATTCTAGTACATCTTTTGAAAGTTTTGAATAAACAAAGAATTTTCCAAAACGGTTAGTACGTATTGGATTTTTATGTGCATGTATGTGTGTGTGCGTGTGAGTGTATAGGTATGCTATTCTAGTATATCTTTCAAACAAAAAAAGAATTTTCCAAATCGGTTTATAAATGACAGAGTTCTGAGGCAACAACCATCAATAATAATAATAATAAAAAAAATTAAAAAATCACTGTTTTCGATTTTTATATGTATACACACACAATTACTAAGCTGGATGCCAAATTTCACCTTTCTAGGTCACCTGGAAGTGGGTTAGGTTTTTGATTACTAGTGAGTCAGTCAGTCAGTGATAAAAATACCGTTTTTTGGACTTTAATATCTCAATAACTATTTAATCTATATTAATGAAATTTGGGGTTCTACTTGTTCTAAAGGATCTTAATACATAAGCCAAATTTCATTTTTTTATGTTAAATAGATTTGGAGTTATGGGGGGGTCAAAAGTGGCTCCAAACGGTTCGTGTAATATAACACACGGCTGCTGCTCGCCAGTTCCTGCGGTGAACTTGGCTGGACACGCTGCCGCGTGTCTAGATCACAAATCGCATTACTTGGGCGAACAGTCTCGTATATATAGTACACCCAACGAATTAATAATTATCCTATTTTTAGGGTTCCGTAGCCAAATGGCAAAAAACGGAACCCTTATAGATTCGTCATGTCTGTCTGTCTGTCCGTCCGTATGTCACAGCCATTTTTTTCCGAAACTATAAGAGCTATACTGTTGAAACTTGGTAGGTAGATGTATTCTGTGAACCGCATTAAGATTTTGATGCAAAAATAAAAAAAAAAAATAAATATTGGGGGCTCCCCAGAACTGAAACTCAAATCTTTTTTTTCATCAAACACATACGTGTGGGGTATAGATACCCCACACGTATAGAGATAGGATAGGTCTTCAAAAATGATATCGAGGTTTCTAAAATATTTTTTTTCTAAACCGAATAGTTTGCGTGACAGACGCTTCCAAAGTGGAAAAAAGTTGGTCCCCCCCCCCCCCCTCTAACTTCTAAAATAAGAAAATGAAAAATGTAAAAAAAACATACGATGTACATTACTATAAAAACTACCAACGAAAATTGTTTTGAACGAGATCTAGTAAGTAGTTTTTTTTTTAATATTTTAATACCTAACTTTGCACCTAATTTATATGGGGCGCTATACATACCAGGTGCAAACTTAACTTAACCACTTAGGGATGGAAAGTGTTTGTACGGAACCCTCGGTGCGCGAGTCCGACTCGCACTTGGCGTGTTTTTTTTTTTTATTTAAGATTCCCACGCGATCACAGAAATATATCAAGATAGAAGGAAAGAGTGTATGTACCTCGCGTGGCGAAATGTTGACACGATGTCAACATTGCTCGCCGCGAACATCAGTATGTTCCCGACCGCGGCCTGCGTGCGACGACTGCGACGTCAGGTCTTAAACACAAAATGGTTTGTTGCGCAAAAATTAATTGTTCAAACACTTCCAATAAAGTTGGAGCTGTTAATCGAGGTATTTCCTTTCTTTTTCCTTAAATATCTTCTAAATATCTTAAATATACAATTTGTCCTTAAATATCTGTTTTTAATTACAAAACTATTTATTTTATTATTTTCATCAAAACAGTAGCGGGCGATTGTGTGTCCAACGCTAGTTTCCATTGCGGCTTTAATTTGACGAGCCCGACTCGGCGTGCGTTCAAAACCAGCGATGTAAAAATACAAAATCAAATTCAAATTGTCGAGTCACGTTCAAGGTCAATTTCTAATTTTTTCTGTCAAAAGTAAGAATAGTGCTGACACTGCGATTCTCTTACTCGATTAAAATCGATTTTGAAAACAGAGGAAATGATAATTACATTCTTATATTATTATGCAGCTATATAATGTAAGTACATAGTGGAAAGCAAATATTATCAACAAACAGGTTATGGTTAGGTTTTGCCAGATATATTTCTGTGGTGCGATGTTTTGGACTGTGCGTCGCCACGTAGCGCGCACGCAACCTCCAGCTTCTAATTTTGTTATCCTACTGTTTTAGTTTGTGACGGCGGCGCGGTGCGGCGGGGGTTGCGATGCATAGAATCGGTGCCGTGTTCTTATCGATCTGTGAATCGTTTTCGCGCGGCTTATGTTTCCTATCACTAAATTACGCTCGTGACGTCAAAGTACCTATGCAAAATTTTACACGTTCGGTCTCCCTACAAATTGCTGAACTCTTTCTTCCTATCTTGATATATTTCTGTGCACGCGATCCTCAACAACGTGAAAAATTGAGGTCACGTTTATCAAGAGACAGACGTCAAAAATAATTTATGCCAAATAATACGTCTCTCGTGTGTTCGGCATAATCATATCATGTTTTTTAATGTTAATCAAAAGAAGCGTAAAATGGTGACATTCATAAATTAATAAAAAAAAAAGCTCTATTGTTATGTTTTATTTTGTCACAGAGTCTAGACACTGTCAGATTAAACCTTTGAACGCCAAGAACATCTAAAGGCGACGTGTGCTGCCGTGCATAGGGGAGACTGGGGTCAATAGAAACACGGGTCAATAGAAACAAGTGCAATAACTACGAAACGAGAAGTGATAGCGGGGCGATCCCTGAGGGGGGATGGATCTGCGTTCGTGTCAGAACCTGCGGCTTTGTGACTGTCGGACGTTATTACGCGAGTGTATTGCTTTTCCGGCACCACACCATGACGTTGCTGGGTCAATTGAAACAAAATTTACTGGGTCGATTGTACATGTTTCAATACCAACATCTAGCTCCTATGCAGGTTCGGCTATTCCAGATCCAAATCGGACATCTATTTCTATTGGAACACCAACAAGCGTCACTAACAGCCAAGTTTCAAGCTTGAATATAGAGTCAATTGCAGCAGTAAATTTAAGTGCTATGGACCAATCTATTACGCCTCCCAAAAAATCAGGTGATGCAGTTACAAGGGATCAATCTAATACGCCCCCAATGACCCTTGATCCTGTTGTTGATACATGTCAGCCATCGACAAGCCAATCAACAGCTTTCTCACCGGCATCAACAAGACCTTTTCCCATTGCTCCACCAAGAAAGCTGCCTGCAGGTGGTAGGAGAAAGAGGAAGTCGACCATCTACACGGACACTCCCGAAAAAGAAGAAATTAGGAAATAATCAGAAAAGAAAAATAAGAAAAAACAGGCAAAAAACGTGAAAAAGAACTTGAGTAAACAAAATAAAGGAAAGGGTAAAAATCTAAACGAACTAAAGATTTGGCTTCTTCTGAAGATGAATCAGATGACTGCATTTGCCTTGTTTGCACGGAAAGTTTGAGAACATCAGACCAGGAGAAAACTGGGTGCAGTGTTCGGAGTGTAAGATGTGGGCACATGAGGCTTGCACACCTGGAGACCTCAGTTATTTGTGTCACAATTGTGACTCCGACTGATTTACCAAGTTTATTTAAAAAAAACTATTATAATCGTTGCTTATTAATAGTCAATCTCATTAATTTACTTATCAATATTAACATTTTCTATGATAATAAGTACACCCCGTTATCGACTGCTCAGTTTGGGGGCAAGTGACGGGGCAGTTGCGATAATCAATATCGATAAAAAATTAAGTTGATTTACTCACTTCCATACTAATATTATAAATGCGAAAGTGTGTCTGTCTGTCTGTCTGTCTGTTACCTCTTCACGCTTAAACCGCTGAACCGACTTAGATGAAATTTGGTATGAAGATAGTTTGAGACCCGGGAAAGGACATAGGATACTTTTCATCCCGAATAAATGTAGTGTTCCCGTGGGATGAGCGGGTAACACCGCGGGGCACAGCTAGTAACATATAAATAGATCTGATTCATATACTTAACAGACCTCTGCTATAGTGTTTTTAAAAATTGTTATGAAATAATAATATATTACTGCAGAGGCCGCGAAATAGGGAATTGTTGGCCAAGTAGTAATAGATGGCCGAGTGATAACGAGGCCATCTAGAGATACGAGGCCGACAATCCCTGTTCGCGCCGAGGCTTGTACAGTGCTTTTCTCAAATAAATCCAAGGAAATAATACAAATGTTCAACTTATATATTCATATATTTCACTATTCCCGCCAACTTTTTAGTTTTTTCAAAATTTATTTTTTTAAGCTGTTCGGGTTAATGTTTTTGCCACCAAATGTGAAGATGATTCTATTTATTAAAAAATGACAACACCTTATTAATTAGATATTGCTATATTTTTTTGAAAATCTGTTTTAATCTAATTGAATAATCTAGTTAAATATAAGAAATAAAACGTAGATATACAAGCACAAACTACGTTTTTTTTATTGGCAGTATGCCATAGATTATCAATCAAAGAAATAAACCCCACTGAAACAAAAGACAATCTCTTTGTTGGCCACGGCCAATAATGTTGTATGAAATTCCTTTATTGACCTCTAATTTGAAATTAGAACGAATCTTCGACAATTGCTATACAAAGACGTATTTCGCGTTCTATTACCACGATCATAAGAACGACATTTCCTTGGATGTTTGTTTTTCAGCATGAGACTGTGATTTAAGATGCCTTTGCAAATTGTATTTTTTAAATGCAATGTTGCTATTACAAATAGTACAATGGACCACATCACCAACCAACTTGAGTTCTAAATGTTGATCCAGAAGTGATGCCATAGTCCTGGAATGATTTAATTAATCTTTAGTAATAACGTTGTATAAGTAGGTCAAAAAACGCTCGTGACATCTTTCTTACGATGTTCGCTACGCTCACATCGTAACCCATGCCGCTCGCGTTTTTTGCCCCTTCTTATACAACGGTTGCATAAAATACTATTTTGCAAAATCTTTCTACAGTCCTTTTTCTTGTTTCACACATTAAGTTTAATAGTGTAAAAATATTAAAATCTGCTCCGTTCGTGCCATGTTCCAAGAGACATGAGTCAGAATGCGCTAAAAAAGTTAATTTACACAAAAAATATTTGTGGTAATAAGTACGTAAGTCAAGAAAAGGGCGGGAACGTCAACTGTGAAAGGCGGAATTTTTAAATATTTTTTGCAAAATCTTTCTACAGCTCTTTTTTTCTTGTTTCACATTCACACGTTAAAAATACAATAGTGTGTTGAATAATGAAGCCGATGGCAGGAGGCAGAGCTAATGCCGCCGCCAAACGTAAATCAGCCGACGGAGGTCACACTCCGCCTAGTAAAATGGCGGCATCTTTCATTTCTGGCAAGAGAGGATTGTTTAAAGACTATACTCACATTTACTCGGGAAGACGACAAAAAAGAGTACCCAATTTTACTGTCGATGTGTACAGTTAATACCAAAATTGATGTGATGAAAGCGACTGAGGTAATTAAAATGTGTCTTGGTTTAAGCCATATTAACCCTATTGGTAACTAACTATATGCTCAATGTTTTCTTCGCAAGCAAAAAAGGCGCGAATAATTTCTTACTCAACACTCAGCTCCTGGACAAACACGGTTGGCAAGCCAAAATCCCATTTGACCACCTAGAGTGTGTAGGTATTGTTAAAGCACCAATTGAAATTTCCGAAGAAGAATTATTAACAGGCCTGAAATCCACTGCCGAGATCATTGGAGTTAAAAGATTTCCTAGAAGAGATCTCGCTGATACACTACATCTCCTAATCCAACTGTCCTTGTGACTTTCTTGGGTTCTAGGCGCCCGGCCCATGTCACATATGACTACATATGGTTGGACGTCAAAGAATATATCAAGCCATTACGTCAATGCTTCATTTGTTACAAGTTCGGACACAGCCGTGGCCCCTGCAGGAGCTTGCAGATCTGCTCAATTTGTAGTGCCGGGCATTTTTTCAAAGAGTGCACTAACAAGGACAATTTATAATGCATCAACTGCAGTGGGCCTCACATGGCCCTCAGTAATGTGTGCCCTGTAAAAGCTGTAGAAAACCAAGAACTAAAGGATAGGATAAGTGGAAAGACCGCCTATGGCATCAGTAACTACAAAGAGTTATTTTATTACAAGTGCCCCATTAAAATCTGGTCCTTCTCAGCCACTTCCTAAAAAGTCCCTCCAAGGTCCACAAATAAAAGCACTGTTTGCAGAATTGATTAATTCAGATGAATCAGCACTCGTAACAAAAAACAACTTTGCTCTCTTGTTGCACAAATAACTATTTCACCTCACTCGCTCGGAAAATCTCCGTTTACAGGGCGAAATCTGCGAACAAAAGTCTATTTTATCCGCTAGCGTGCAAAAGTCATTCGAATTTCGAACGACGATTTTGATTCTCTGTGGTGCATGTAACTTTTATATATTTAAGACTCCTTCAACGCGTCACTGATTTCATCAGTCGATAAATCTTCGAATAACCAATCAACGCACGCTAATAAAGGGCGATCTGGTCAGGCCGGCTAGAATCATATGTACGTTTGAATACTTCTTTTAAAAAAAATACACCTACAATATCACGTCCAGAAACCTAGTTTGTGGTTACAGATTTTTAAGTTTTTATTTTTACTACACTATTTTATGTTGAATATGTTTATATATATTAATAGTAAGTATTTCAGTTTCATTTACATATTTTGACTAGTAAATATATTAAATACAACACAAATTTTAATATTTATTTGTTATAAAAGTTGGAACTTAAGAGTGTATTTTTTCCCGGGTGCGTTCAGAAATTATAATTTCTGAACGCACCCGGGAAAAAATTTATAATTAAAAAGTCGGAAGTTTTCACAATTCACGTAAACAACGTACATTTGTTCTATGGAGAATACATACTGTTGTCTTACTTTATAGAAATATATCGGAAACAAGAAAGTTAAGCCCAATTTGGAGTATTTATTCAATGCTAAAAGCCTGCATTAAAACGAAAAAGGATTTGTTATTTATAAATAAATATTTGGAGACGATAAGTAATTTACCGAAACTATTGGCCTTTTTAAAGAAGATAAAGCCGAAATAATCTTGTTCGGATCCCATCGTCCAATAACTTCCAAAGCAAGTGTTTTGGAAAATACTTCCGAGTGGCCAAATAATCCTTTCCAGAATGCCATTCTCCCACATTCTCAACGAATGTGTCAAGTAGTTTCAAATACAAATATAATATAACAGTGCTTAAGAAAAACTCAACGATAAAATATACACGACGATGATACAAATTACGGCCATATTACTTTTAATTTTTAATATGTGTGCTTCTCTCGTATTTATTTGGTTTGGATTTGAGTGTGTGGGAAGCGGTGGTAGCCTAGTGGTTAGGGCATGCGACTTTCAATCCGGAGGTCGCGGGTTCGAACCCGGCCCGTACCAATGAGTTTTTCGGAACTTATGTACGGAATGACATTTGATATTTACCACTCGCTTTTCGGTGAAGGAAAACATCGTGAGGAAACCACCTATAAGCCCAATAAGGCCTAGTTTCTCCCCTCTGGATTGGAAGGTCAGATGGCAGTCGCTTGCGTAAAAACTAGTGCCTACGCCACATCTTGGGATTTAAGTAGCCGACCCCGATTGAGAATTTATTCCATACTATATGGGACAAAGGCTAGGAGGATGATGGATTTGAGTGTGTTATGTTATGTTTTAAATTTGATGTGTTAAATAGAAGGCAAAATTAAATATGATTATTTTTATGTTTTAATTGTTTTTCTTGAATCTTGCATTTTCCTCGCTGTAGTGAAGTGAAAAATTGTGTGTTCCGCATGGCTGCAAAATTATTTAGCTAATCGAGTCTTGAAAGCTTCGCTACGCTCAGGAATCTATCTTTGAACCATTCGCTTTGCTCATGGTTCAATCTTAGATTCCTTCGCTCGCTCAGCTTTCAATTTCAACACTCGCGCCAAATAACAACTTTGCAGCCTTGCATAACAAATACCTATTTCGTTCAAGAGTAGGCATCTCCAAGTTGGTCCTATAAAATTTCGATGAAGATCTGATGACGAAATCGACGAGGAATCGAAGGAATTCCTCAAATTTTTATGGGCACATCTATGGCGATTTCAGTGTTTATTACAGTAGTTCAATCATTTGCACTCGAAAGCCACCATTTGGTAAAGAGAAACTGATGATGAAGACAAGCCTCAATTACTACTGAGGGCTCAATCAGTAAAGCGTTTGTTACACAAAGGAGAAGCTTTTAGAAATTTGACCAACTTCAAAAAGAGAGATTCGCACAGTTTGATCCGCATATATGTAATGTTTGTCCGCGATTATGAAGTTGTTCACGAACGACTTTATAATCATGCACAACCAAATTTTAAATGAACAGCATTTTAATTTGCGTCTGATAGTCATCTTCTTCCTATGCTGAGCTGATCTGATGATGGAAGGTATAACTCCGGTTAACGGTTAGGAGTTAGGAGATAATTCAAACGAGATGCATGCCTTCAAAACCTCCCCAATCACACCGCCATAAGTATTTTATATGAATCACTAAAAAGCGAAAAAAATAATTTTTAACAAAAAAAGAAACGACTTCAATAAAAGTAAAAAGCTAAAATGCCAAACTATACTATATAAATATAATAATTGAGTGGTTTGGCACCGACTTCAAAAGGTGATTCAAATGTGATCTACTTGAACGGGTTATTTTTGGCTTTTTAGTGTTATTGAAGTCGAGTCGGTTCTTTTTTGACAATTTTTTTTTAAAGAAGCTGTTACTTCTTAGGGTTGGGCAGAAAGGAGACCCTTGGATGATATCTTAGAAAGAAGGAAAGAGGGAATTGGAAATGTTTTTGAACATTTAGAAATCATTATTATCGATCAGTTCCAAAAAATTACAATGAAAGCACATATCTGTTGCATGATAACTTCTTAAAGGTTTGGTATCTTGTTTGATTGATTTAATTTTTTATTTTATGTTATACTTTCTTTATTTTTTTTCTTGAACCTGGAGTTGGGTGCTTATTATGATTCCTTGTGTTACTTACACACATTGTACTTTAAAATTGAGGAGGATGATTATTAATTTGATTTAAAACTTTACTTACTACTAGTAAAAGTGAGATGAGGAATTATAATGTTTTTTTTATTTAATTGCATGGTATTATGATTCACACAGCGTTTACGGACTCTGATCACCAACAGATACCAGACACGTCTTCTATTAAATAATGCCGAGCACAGTGTTGGGCATTCAATAATAAAATGGTAATTTGAATAAGAATTCGTAAGAATAAAATCATGTTGATTTTGGTCGGGAATAATTCGTCACTGAGAAAATTTAATGAAGATATCTTATTCTTAATCAAAAAAATTTAATCACGATTTTTTTTTTATTGCGCTAATACGCTTTAAGGGTTGGGGTACCTGGGTTGTTAATATGACTTATTTAGTCTAATTTATACCTATTCCATCATCCAACTCCTGACTCCATCATCAGACCAACGTCTCTAAGTGTAATGTATAGGACTCATAAAAACAAACCAAATGAGCCCACACTTGACTGGTATACGGTATACTAGTAGCCATTGAATAGTTCCATCATCTAACTCCTGAATCCATCATCAGACCAACGTCCCCAATTGTAATGTATAGGACTCATAAAAACAAACTGAATAAGCCCACACTCGAGGGGTATACTATAGTAGCCATTCAGGAGTTCCGCTGTTCAGTTTCTAGCTTCATCATCAGATCATCATCAACGTTTCAAAGATACCAAAAAATACCTATTAATAATACCTAAACATTTAAAAACTTAGTAAAAATCATCTTACAAAATACACAACATACAAAATACAATCGGTTTATATCATCCCTACTACAAAATTAACATTATTCCATTAACATTTTAATCAAATAAAAGTTATAAAAAATTTAAAAATTACATGATTTAGTCACATTCATTTTATTTTAAATTACGAGAACAAGAATTTATTCTTATTCAAATCGATTTGAATAAGAATAAAATTTCTGTTCTTATTCTTATTTAATTGGAGCGGAGCGAGCGAAGCGAGCGAAGCTCCCATGGATCGACTCGAATGGACTTTGTAACAATGCGCAGATCTCAGCGAGTTCTCAACCGATTTTAGAAATTTTTGTTTTTAAATGCAAAAATTAAATTTCGCTAGGTCGTGACGAAGAGAAAATTTGGAAAAAAAGAACTCCGCTCCAATGTATGGTGCAAGCTTAGCCGGTGGCTGACTCTGCATCGACCTAGTTGGAGCGGAGCGAGCGAAGCGAGCGAAGCTCCCATGGATCGACTCGAATGGTCTTTGTAACAATGCGCAGATCTCAGCGAGTTCTCAACCGATTTTAGAAATTTTTGTTTTAAAATGCACAAATTAAATTTCGCTAGGTCGTGACGAAGAGAAATTTTCGAAAAAAAAAAAACTCCGCTCCAACTATGGTGCAAGCTTAGCCGGTGGCTGACTCTGCATCGACCTAGTTATTTATTACCCAACTCTGTGCAATCCCTCTAATGAGCACAATATGAATGTTTTGCATTACAACAAACCAGTATTGTGCGAGGAGAGGGATTACACGGCACGGCATCAGCAAGGCTCTTTCTATTTTTTTTATTAGGAATAAGAATAAAATTTCTAAATGCACGATTTTTTTAGTAACCATAGCATATTTATTATTCGGAGAAGATCGCAAGTCCAAAATAACTTTTATATTGATTTGGACACAATAATTTGTGTTTTTTATTTATTTGTTTGCGTTTGGTCAATTTAGTAACTTTCAATTCACTCATTAAATACCATCAGATTATTAAAATTAAAACTTTCGTGAGACATCTCTCTAATAAATAATTAAAAAATATGAAAATAAATTAACCGCATATAACATTATTATTAAAATTGTTTCTCCATTATCCGAAATTTCTCAACATTTAAAATACATTGACAGTAGCAGAGCCGAAAAATGTTCAGTGCGAGAACTAAACGCAGCGAACAATTAAAAAGTTTTTATTAGTCATTGACCTAATAATTAATTAATTGACGTACCAAGAAGTTTGGCAATTCCTTCATCTGCCGAACTATTAAAGTATGGAACTCCTTGCCGGCTCATGTGTTTCCTCCTTCTTATAACTTGGGACCCTTCAAACGAAGCGTGAAGAAGCATCTCTCGGGCCAGCATGGCAGTGTCAACTGACTTGGCACCGTTGGTTTCTCGTCAGTTGCCATTGCGACTTGGGCTCCCCTTTTTGCTTACCATCATGCGAAGTGGAGCCACTATGTTGTGCCGTTATAAAAAATAAAAATAAAATAATTACATGGACGGTTGACAGCGAGCGCTAGCGGAACGTCATTTGGTCATCGGTTTAAAATTATTTATTTTTGCCTGATTGGTCTTAAATTTCATATTTAGTTAGTACTAGAGCTTTCTTTATTGGGTTATATTTTTATTTATTTATTCGTTTGTTGGTTTATTTATATATATTTTAGTATTTAGTTTATCTTTTTGTTAGGTCCGCCCTTAGGGGCTACAATGGGGGATCATTCCCCCGGGGACCCTGGGGGGGTCAGATAACCTGCCCCCCTCCCCCCTTCCCCGGGAGCATTCATTACAATTTTTGATGACAAGCGGGACATTGCGGCGCGAGATCGCAGAAGGGAGTACAGGGATATCGTAATCTCTCCTAATAGTCCTAATAACGTACGCGATTCTGGTCGAGCTCGATCTCGGTCGAACTCTCGCACTCGTTTTTTAGGTGAAGGCCTGTCGAGTTCAGGAGTTGAGCTCCGAATTTTTTTCTCTTGTTTACCCCCATATCAACAGGTCTCTCAAGATTCAGAACTGGCGTTGGGTCAAGTATCTAAGTCGCAGGATGCACCAGTACAAGATTCGGAAGTGACACCACCGGTTCACTCACAGACTTCTCCTCCTAGCTCGACTGCTACTACTCCACAGATGTCTTCCTCGATGGCTTTTACGGGGAGAGTAAACTATGAGCTAAGTGACCCTGGTCCATTTACTGTTCATGTTCAGTACGACAGTCCATCGCCGGGAGCCACTTTGCATCCTGTTTCCTTTCGGCTATTTCTGCAGAATCACCACCGAGAGTTCTGTAATATTATTGATGGTTCGGTTAAGGGTCTGGGTCGCAACAGGGTAACCGTAAGTTTCCACTCTTACCAGGACGCTAATGATTTCATGAACTCGCCAACTCTTAAGAACAAGAAAATGAAAGCATTCATCCCATCTTTCAATGTCACTAGGGTGGGTCTTGTTAAAGGCATCCCCGTAGACTGGTCCCCTGATGATATTTTAAATTATGTTAAGGTCCCTGTTGGCTGTGGACGTATAGTCAAGTCCAGGCGGCTTAATTAAAAAAAATCAACTATCAGGATGGGTCATTCAAATGGGTTCCGTCTGAAACGGTGGTGGTAACCTTCGATGGCCAGATTATTCCTCCTAGAATCTTTGCATGTTTTAATTCTCTTCCAGTGGAGCAATATACGTTTCCTACAATTCAGTGCTATCGCTGCTGCAGATTCGGGCACACGAAGGATAAATTTAGGTCGAACCCTCGCTGTTTCCGCTGTGGGGCCAATCATTCTGGCGATTCTTGCGAGGATGAGTCGCCTCGTTGCATAAATTGCAAGTGTGAGGAGGGTCATCAGACCACTAGTAAGTCCTGTCCTGAGTTCCTACGCCAACGCAATATTAAAAAGTATATGGCCTCAAGCAATATTTCCTATGCTGAAGCGAGCAAGCTTCTCCCAGTGTTTGGGAAATCATATGCGAACATAGTGGCGTCTGCTCCAGAGGTAGCGAGCCACTCTTTTAAAAAAACAATATTGAAGAAACCTCGCTCTCCTGCTCCTCCTCGGAGTGGTTATGATAAGTCGGCCCATATGGGTCTTTTTAATGAAAATACTCTGTAGGCTGGGAACGGTACTGCGTTAAATAATCCTCATTCATCTTCGGTGTCTGAGAGCTCTGTTGCTGTTCTTCTTAAGCTGATCTCTCAAATTCTTTCAAAAGTTTTTCCTCCTTCTCATAATGATTTGATGGCCCACGTTGCCCCTCTTATTTCTTCTTTGGACCATGGGTCAGTTAATCCTTCAGTGGATTTTGAGTCCCGAGCAAGCGAAGGATTCTACGTTTGAATCACGAGCGTAGCGAGTGATTCTATGTTAGAATCCTGAGGGTAGCGAGGGACTCAACAGCACGAGATACAAAAAACTTTGCTCTCGTGTAGCACACACAACTTTTCACCTCATCAGCGAGAACATATTCGACATTTTGTGCTTTTCCTTCCAACGTATTTTATAGTCTTTGTTGCTGATTTCAATAATATTATTAATCAGAAAATAGATGTGCTGCTTAAAAAGGAATAACAATATAATTTAATTGAAATTATAATCAACTAACCAACACGGTTATTGTCATTATTTGATCAAATTGGAAAATTTACCAGATACATGACGTGTTTATTTATAAATAAATATTATATTACGAGATTTTGTTTATAAATTGATTGATATTTTTACTCGTAAAACACCAAATAGAATAAATGTAAAAGAAAATAAAAATTACAATATGAACTCGATATTTTTTAAGGTACGTTTCGAATATGCATCTATGATAAATGGTGAAATTATAAATTATTATTATATTTACAATAAGTAATAACTTGAAAAATCTTATTTTATTTGAGCAATGATCTTGTTTTATATAAAAGGCACAATAATTTTTATATTCGGTCGTTAAATAAAAATATAATAAAGAAAAAAAATACGTTGCAATTAAAACTTTTTCGGGTGTTTTAATGTAATTTTTGGTATAACGCCTATCCGAACTGTTCTCAATCGAGGTCGGATTCGAAAATCGAATTTCAAATTGATAAGTTTCTATCCCTCTCTTTTATATACATATGAAAGAAACAGAGTGCATCGAGATTCAAATGATTAGAATTTTATAATTAACCTTTGGCTGAAGAATGTCAATTCGTGGTCAGATATTGAAAAAATTAAAAAGCTACTTTCTACTCACGCTCGAAACAAAATCGCATTTTGTTCACTGTTATCTGACAGCAAAATCGCCATGTTTGAGCTGGTGAGGTGAAAATACATTTGATATGATCAATGGGCCTTGTAGGTAGGTATTCCAAGCCTTCTGTTGTCATTGTAATACAATTTTGAAACTATATCAATGCTGTTGTCCATGTTTGTCGCAAAAACTTTACAAAAAGTAGGCCACGTGGACATAGTAATATTTTATTGACGATTTTAGAACATTTGTTTATTACAATACATATTAAGTTAGGTATTCATAAGTACAATCCACTTTTTGGAAATATTGAATATTGGTTAAGTATCAACTTTTGTCAAACGAACATTAGTTAATACAACAAACACAAACACAATATACTTTATTCGATAAACACGAAGGTCTATATCAAGTATTTACGAATTAAATGTAATCTAAAGTACTATAAGTACACACGATACTGGTCTCATCCCGTTAATTAGTACCTATACATATAAAAAAAAAACATTTATTCCATAACCAACTTAAACTATACATATTTAGGATTAATAAAATTGTAATTGTATTTTCATTTAAATAACTTATTAAAAAATGTTGCCTTTCGTAATTTTGAATATATATACTATATAGGTTTGGACCCCTCTCGGGTAAAGGCCTCCTCCAATTCTTGCCATTTTACTCTATCTTGAGCTGCATCTAGCCAGTCTGTTGCTACTTTTCGGATGTCGTCCGTCCAGCGAGCACATGGTCTACCAGCTCGTCTCTTTCGTTTCGGTCCGACCCATAACGTGACGATCTTTGTCCATTTTTCTTCATGCATTCTTGCTACATGTCCAGCCCATCTCCATTTCGATTTTAATGCATTCTCTAAAGCATCGGTGCATTTTGTTTTTTGCCGTATGTTATCGTGCTGAATTTTTTCGAACAGTTTTGTTTAGTATGCTTCTTTCAATGGCTCTCTGACACGTAACAAGTTTTTGCTTAGCCTTATTTGTATACTTCCAAGACTGGCTAACATAAGTAAGTGTAGGGAGTAGACAGGAGTCTATCACTTTCTTTTTAGGTTTTATTGGAAGTGGATTTTTTAAGATTTCTTTCATTGCCCAGAATTTATTCCATGTCTTTTTAACTCTACGGTCGATTTCATCCAAATTATTCGTTTGCTTGAAGGAAAGTTGCTTGCCCAGATATACAAACTCTTGCACTTGTTCTTGCATTTTTTGATTTTCCAAATATATGTGGGATTCTTCTGTGTTTGTCATAATTTTAGTTTTTTGGAGATTTATAAAAAAGCCAGTATTTTTGCTAGCGGCATTTAGAGAGTTCAGCATAAATTGTAAATTCTCAGATACTTCTGTGATAAGTATTATGTCGTCTGAAAAGCAGAGATGTGTAAGATTTCTGTTTTCTATACTTATTCCTCTTCCGGTCCAATCAAGGTTATTCAGTACGTACTGTAATACGGTAATAAATAGAGTAGGAGACAGTGGGTCCCCTTGTCTGACCCCTCTTTTTATTCGGATTTCTCTACCAGTTCTCTCCAGCTTCACCTTACTTTTGCAATTTCTGTAAATATTTCTTATAATTTCGATATAAACTGGATGAATTCGATATAAATTTTGCTTCTGTTAAGGCTATAAATATTGCTGAGTGGTCAATAGAGGCGAACGCCTACTGGTAATCAATAAAAGCTAGAAAGAGTGGTTTCCTAAATTCGTTATATTTTTCTATTAATTGCTCTACGGTCTGAATATGATCGATCGTGCTGAAAGCCTTTCTGAAGCCTGCTTGCGATGTGCTCAGATACTGCTCTACTTGAGGAGTAATTCTTTTTGAAGGCCCGATGAGAAGATCTTGTATAAGCTGGACATCAAACTAATCGGGCGATAATTAGATATATCAGCCGGGTTGCCTTTTTTGTATAAAATAGACATGTTGACTAATTTTTTTGATGATGTCAATCGATTCTATTTTTTATTGTGATCAAATGTCTATATGGGACTGACTACATTTAAACTGCTCTATAAGTCAGAAATGACCGTCAAAGTTCAACATTCCTACGTAGCGCTAAAAACGCTCCATACGAAACGCGTCAGGCTAGTGACGTCACAGGCCGGTATAGGTACCAATAATTGTATGGAAAAATTAAGAAATTTGTCATTTTCACCGTGAAAAAGTGCGTTTAAGTTCATAGTTGTCATACAATTATTGTTTCGTAAAATTATGAGGATTCTGAAAACATTTTCTAAATTTATTTTGTATTAAAAAAAATATCATAAAATTTGCGTACCTTTGAAGTCACATATTTCCAAAAAACCGGCCAAGTGCGAGTCGGACTCGCGCACCGAGGGTTCCGTACAAACACTTTCCATCCCTAAGTGGTTAAGTTAAGTTTGCACCTGGTATGTATAGCGCCCCATATAAATTAAATGCAAAGTTAGGTATTAAAAAAAAAATTTATGGTTTTCGTAATTATTCCTTTATCTATGCTATAAGACGTTGCTTCGTACCAAATTTCAAGATTCTGAGTTCACGGGAAGCACCCTGTAGGTTTTGATTCCCTTGCAAGTGTCGAAAATTTGCAAATTAGGTGCAAAGTTAGGTATTAAAAAAAAAAATTATGGTTTTCGTAATTATTCCTTTATCTATGCTATAAGACGTTGCTTCGTACCAAATTTCAAGATTCTGAGTTCACGGGAAGCACCCTGTAGGTTTTGATTCCCTTGCAAGTGTCGAAAATTTGCGGCATAAACGGCTGTATCTTTTGATTGCGTTGGCTTAGAAGTTTGATTTTTTCACAGCTTCAAGGGACAGTAGACCTGAGTAATTGATATAAATTTCAGCTTCATACGTCCACGCGTTCCTGAGAAAAAGGGTCTTGACAGACGGACAGACGGACAACAAAGTGATCCTATAAGGGTTCCGTTTTTTCCTTTTGAGGTACGGAACCCTAAAAAGATATATGTATCTGGATTTTTTTTCTTTGTTTCATGAAATATTTAGCTAATTTTATTCACATAACTACAGTACGCTGTAGAATTCAACATCAGTCAAATAGCCTATTATAATATTTGATTCTTTCCACTCCTCAGGCACTTCTTTCTGGTCTAATATTTTATTGAAAAGTGTTGATAAAGGCGTAAGTATGAGCGGTGTACTCTCTTTAAGTAAGTCGTTAGTGATTCCGTCCGATTGTGGGCTTTCGTCAGGTTTTGATCTCTTTATCAGGTGTAAAATTTCCATCTCGTCGAATTTCTGTATGTTTTGGCACTGTAAGAGCTGTGTTTTTTCCTATAGTTCTATTACAGGTTCATTACCGCTCTTTTTTGAGTTTTTGTCGTCGTATAGAGTCTCGTAGGATTGTGTCGCTATCTCTAATATATCTTCTATTTTTTCATAACAAATTGTTCCAGCTTTTAATTTAGCTATCCACTTTTTATTTGGCTCTAGCTCTTTATATGCTCGTTTTGTACTTCCTGACGTCTCTAAGTGCTTTTCTATAGTTGTTAGTCTATGTTGATTGTATTCTTGCCTTATTCTTTTATTTACAGACTTGTATAGTATTTTTAATTCCCATTTATCCGATTTTGATAGAGGTTTTTTATGTTGTAATTCATGTCGTTGTTTTGTCATATTTAATTAAAGTTGTTTGCTTGTCGTTGCTCTTTAGGCTCAAGTTTATACAGCTTTTTAGCTTTCTGCTATATTTGTTTTGAATTTTTTTTTAATTAAAAATCCAACTCCTGAGTGTCCTTATGTTTTCCCATAATGGCAAAATATGTGAGTTTTGTCTTCTTCTACGAGGGGCGTTCAATAAAAAGTGAGAATGAGTATGTTATAAACAACTTTTATTAAATGTCATTTAATTTTTCGACGTAGTCACCTTTTAGCATAATACACTTAGTATATCTTTTTTCTAAACTTAAAATTGCGCAATGTTGCTATTTGTTTAGCATATAAAGTGCCCGTAATAGTGGCTCCATGCTCGAGATACTCAATCATTACTACCCCTTTATCATCCCAAAAAACAGAGCCCATGACCTTACCGGCAGATGGGCCCACCTTGAATTTCTTCGGAGTTGGAGATGATGGCCTTTTCCATGTCATAGACTGCAGTTTCGTTTCAGGGTCGTAATGGTGGAGCCATGTCTCGTCCATTGTTATAAATCGCGCCAGAAAAAGTTCCCGGTCTTGCTGTATCAGGTCCAAAGCTTCTTGACAAATCTCAACTCTAGTTTGTTTTTGCGTGTCAGTAAGCATTCTTGGTACCCAACGCGCAGAGATACCTTTTTCATACCCAAGCGTTCATGTAAAATATTATGCACGCTCCCCGTTGAAATCTTTACATTTTCAGCAATAAAACGAACCGTGACACGACGATCCGCCAAAACTAAGTTTTCGACTTTTTTCACAATTTCTTCAGTTACTGCTGTAGTAGGGCGTCCGGAGCGGGGGTCGTCCATGGTCGATGTTCTTCCACGTCTAAATTCGGCGCACCAACGTGCGACTGTCGAATACGGAGGAGCATTAGACCCTAAAGTGTCCCGCAAATCTAAATTGACTTGGTCCGTAGAAAAATTTTTCAAACACAAGTATTTGATAACGGCGCGAAGTTCAATTTTCTCCATTTTCGCTAACGTACTCAATATCATTGCAAAGAAATGGCCGTATTTTTTTTTAAACAAAAAGCAGTTGAGTTTTTTTTTTCATAGCAATGAGCTAGATAGATTAACTTTACCGGCCAGTATTTAATTTCCTAATATTGAAAGAGTTTGCATCTCATTCTCACTTTTTATTGAACGCCCCTCGTATGTTGTATCCTTCTCTACGTATCTCGGACAATGCGATTATGTCGTACTTGAGTGTTGAAATTGCATTTTTAGCTCTATAATTTTGTCTTTGGATAATAGAGATCTTACATTATAGGTGCATATATATATATATATATATATAAATATATATATATATATATATATAGAGTTTTTATTTCTGTTCTTGTTTACAGTGTTTCTAGTGTTTCCATTTTGAATTGAAGGGTTGCAGTCTTTTACCCCCGCGGTGACCGGCCGTTGTGGGGGAGGATTTTTTGTGTACTTTTCTGATTTTGGGTTTCTTTTTAGTACTGTGGTAGGTTTTTGGACTGTTGCATTGGACGAAGGTTTCGCTAGTTGCTATATCTCACTTTCTTCGTCTGAAGTTTCCGAAGGGAATATCATTCGGGGCTTATCCTGTGTATTTTTTATATAGCTGAGAATAGAGTTTTGGTTTTCTTTTTGCGTCTTGATTTTCTTTGCAATTTGCTGTGTTGTTCTTCCGATGTTTGAGTTTGATCTTCCCGCTTAATTTGGGGGTGTTATTTCTAATTCTCTTTTTTTTTAAGTTTCAGCTGGACCCGGAACCAGAAGGTTGGTCCATTTCCGGTTCTTTTATTATTAGCTTGTCGTATCGTAAAAATGCTTTTTTTCCTTCTTGTGTAGTTGGTCTTGAAGTGACTTCCGGGTTTCCAGTACTTCCGGTGGGAAGTCTTCTTTTAAGTAAACTGAAGAGTTTCAGGTATCTACTATTTTTCAAAACAGACACTGTTGAGGTTGTATATACTTAGTTTTACTTGTATTTTATATTGTCTATTATTGCTTTTTTTGAAGTTTGCTTTTGTTCTTTACTTTTGTCATCTTGCTGTCTTGTGCTTGTGTCAATTAAATAATTTGCGTTTCTAGTCCTGCTGTTTTGATTTCGATACTAAATTCCACCTTTTCCTAATCCTGAGCTATCATTGCGCCTTAATAGACACCTTTTTTCCAAATGTTGTGAAAGTCACATTAATAGGCCTTATTTTATTATCACTCTTTTTAACCATTCTCCTTGCTATTTCTAAATCATTTTTATTGCATTCCACTTTTAAACTGTTACTTATAATTTTCAAGATGTTATTCTCTAGGTCCTCATACGATTTTTCAGTTTCTTCTATGCCGAAAAAGATTATATTTCTTGCCCTCTTTTGTTTTTCCAGCGCAAGGATCCTTGTGTCATGTTCGGCTTTTGCGTTTTTGACATTTTCAATTTCTGTTTTTATATTGCTGAAAGTTGACTCGAGTTTTTCATTCAAGTCATTAATATTCTTCGAGAGTTTTGATTCCAGATTATTGAATGATTAGTACCTACTAACTAATGAATACCTAATTATGTATTGGATATATAAACAGTGATACCTTTGATTAAATTATAATAATATTAACGATTTGCCGTTTAAGGAATAACAAATGTTGAGAATAAAGTTTTGTGATATTATTGGACAGGTATTTTAGTTAACATTGATACTGGCTACCCATTATCTTCTATAAATCCGTTGAGGTCAATACCATAGAGGTCATAAAAGAGGTTAAGCACTCTATCGAGCAGCTCTGTTTCCCTCTCCAACTCCATTACAGCCAGCCCATAAAGAACTATTTTCTTGCAGTTATCACTGTCTATTTTATGGAATTGTTCCGGACTACTGTGAATTAAAGCGTTAGGGTTGGGTAGGGTTTTTGTTACGTCGGCATAAGTACGTTGGTGTTTAAGACTCTCTTCCAACGACGAAGATAATTCTGTTTCCATGTTTCTTATTTTGTCGTTCGTATTTTTTATATGTTCGCTGTTATTTTTCGCTGTTTTTTGCACAGTAGTTATGATAGAAGAGTTTTTATCTGCATTTTGTTTGATTTGAACTACTTCAGTCTCTAGGGCCGTCTATTTCCGAGACAAGTCTGAAACGCTTTTCCTTATTTATTATTAAGTTTTAATTAAGTGTAACTATAAATTGTATTGTAATATGTTTTTCTCAAACATGCTCGGAAATGTTTCACTTCTCATTTGAAAATAGAATACGCAAAGAGCCTCATTTTTACTAATGAAATAAAAAAAAAAGAATATTCGCTCCCTCGGGGAAAAATAAATGTATGAAAACACATTTTCACCCGCTTCCATAACTTTTTAAAATTTCATAGGTACTGTACATAAATTGAAATCGACGTAGAACAAATCGCATACAGCCATGACAACCACACGTTTAACATTAAGTAGCATTCACACATTTGTAAACTTAGCCAAGCTGATCAGATTGGCCTTTGTTTCTAATTGGCGCCCGACAACACCCAACGCCATTCGAGCGGGCAAATAGTCAGCTGATGGAATCAGGAACGTGTAAAGTATGTGTAACAGTTCGTGCAAGTTTTGTTTTTTTTTAGATGTCAGAAGAAAAAAGTAAGTTTAGGCGGTAAAATTACAATTTTATTTAATTGCTATTGAGCGTATGCGCGTAAATGATTTTCGAGTAAATAAGTAATATAATGCTACCTACTAAATTAAGAGATAAATATAATCAAGTGTACGACCAACTTATGTTATGGAAAGAAAGCAAACATGCAAATTCGTTTTCTACACGAACCTGACAACATTTTGAAAAGACAATCCGATGGTTATAAAAGCAAGAAATTTAAGGTTTTGGCTGGAGAAAATGTTGTCAATGTTTTAAAGGGAGCACCAGACGCTACTTGGCTGTTAAGGTAAAAGTTTTATCATAAAATGTACCTATTTTGAACTGGTTATTTTTGTTTTAGTTAAGTGTGTGCTTTACTGTAATTCAATATATTTTCTTTACAGGTTGCCCTTATCATGGGACTAAACGGAGCGAGCCGCAGTTAACAATTTACAAATACTTATTACCATGGAAGACATCGAAAGCCACGACCAATCTATGATTGTCAAATTGTGCGACACTAAAACAAAACTTTACCGAGTATTTGTCATCCGCGGTGAATACCTCAATATCGTTCGAAAATATATACATAGAACTTCGTACCCCAAACACTAATATATAAATCGTCTTACTTTTGCAATTTCTGTAAATATTTCTTATAATTTCGATATAAACTGGATGAATTCGATATAAATTTTGCTTCTGTTAAGGCTATAAATATTGCTGAGTGGTCAATAGAGGCGAACGCCTACTGGTAATCAATAAAAGCTAGAAAGAGTGGTTTCCTAAATTCGTTATATTTTTCTATTAATTGCTCTACGGTCTGAATATGATCGATCGTGCTGAAAGCCTTTCTGAAGCCTGCTTGCGATGTGCTCAGATACTGCTCTACTTGAGGAGTAATTCTTTTTGAAGGCCCGATGAGAAGATCTTGTATAAGCTGGACATCAAACTAATCGGGCGATAATTAGATATATCAGCCGGGTTGCCTTTTTTGTATAAAATAGACATGTTGACTAATTTTTTTTGATGATGTCAATCGATTCTATTTTTTATTGTGATCAAATGTCTATATGGGACTGACTACATTTAAACTGCTCTATAAGTCAGAAATGACCGTCAAAGTTCAACATTCCTACGTAGCGCTAAAAACGCTCCATACGAAACGCGTCAGGCTAGTGACGTCACAGGCCGGTATAGGTACCAATAATTGTATGGAAAAATTAAGAAATTTGTCATTTTCACCGTGAAAAAGTGCGTTTAAGTTCATAGTTGTCATACAATTATTGTTTCGTAAAATTATGAGGATTCTGAAAACATTTTCTAAATTTATTTTGTATTAAAAAAAATATCAATAAATTTGCGTACCTTTGAAGTCACATATTTCCAAAAAAGATATATGTATCTTGTTTTTTTTTTTTTTGTTTCATGAAATATTTAGCTAATTTTATTCACATAACTACAGTACGCTGTAGAATTCAACATCAGTCAAATAGCCTATTATAATTGTTGAAGATCGCCGCCACCTTGCTGCCCATGACGCGCGATGACCAAGGAGGACAAGCTGCGCGTCTAATTTTAAGTTGATTTGTATCGAATCATTTAATTGTAAATTGATCTCGTAGATAGTAAGTTTGATCCAAAAAAGCGATCCTAGGTACAATTATTAAGTTTTGATCCAAAAAGAGATCCTAGATATAATTTATTGAGTTATGATCCGTGAATGTAATTTGTACTATCTGATCCATAAAAGAGATCGCCTAGCAAGATAACCATTAACATTATAATGGATATTTTTCTATAAATAGATCGAGCATGTCGAGCTCAACATTATTGTAAAGTTTGAAAACAAACGGTCTATAAAAACGACCCAAAAGCAGGTAAAAACCCAGTTCATTGTGCTCTGACACACTGACCGAACCCATTGTAATTGCTCTAATTGCGCAACTGAGGCGCTGACCCACTAACCGAGTAGATAAGACCCTAGGCCATAAATTCCTGCACACAATGAGATGGCGCCGGCGCCGCGTAGCGGCTTATCTGCTCGGCAGCGGACAATAGACTGGCGCCGCCATAAAAATGTTAGCGACTATATACGGCGCCCTTACCTGCGCGCCGAGCCGAGTTTTATTGGTCACGCGATTAAATTGATATCGCAATTATCAGATGATAATAGATCCTAATAAAAGTATTGTCAAAAAATAGCTTGAACCGAACCCTATCGAAATATGTAACTTTTATTAAAATTGAACGTAAACTTTAAATGTAGTCGTAAAAATTGTGAACCCATTATTAGAGATTTTGCCAAAGTTTGTTATTAATTACGTTATAATTTATTTGTTGACTAACTTATGTACTTAAAATTTATGTGATCTCAAACCTAGAGTTGAACCTTATAATGTATAAGAATCTTATTGCAATCCCATTAACGATATATTTTAGAGAAATGTGTGAAGGTGATTTTCGAAGTGAAAATTAGCCGGAAAATTGTAACAAGCCAAAAGTGGTCAACCAATCAGAACCAATGATTTATGTAAGGGACTTCCGATCCTGCTCTCGCCAAATAACGGCCAAAAACGGTCGAAAGATCCTTTGTCTTGCCTAATACGCGTTCCTATTGGATAATAATTTGTAATTTCATAGCTTGTGGATAGATAGACTAAGTTAGAAATAAGAAATAGCTTATTAGGCGTAGAACCGAGCCATTAAATTACAGTACAGTTCAAGATCCCGCGTAGTTAAGTTGTTATTATGTCAGTATAGTTTTGTTAAGTTAATAAGTGTAAATTCAGTACAGTACAGTTCCAGATCTCAAGCGAAGAAGTTTTATTACGTGATCCAAGTATATCCCAGTTACCTTCCTACCCAGTAACCTTATTTCTTAAGTTCAGTATAAGTTGTGTTACGTCGTCATAATTAGTTTAGGCAGTTTATTTGTAGGTTGCGAGGCAGATCCCCTATATCTAGTCCTCAGTAAATTCGTTAGTTTTATCAGTTAATTATCGTCAGTATTTCGTGTTAATTAGTTTTCAATGGTCCTTCGAGTATAAGTTAGGCTACGTGTTAGGTTATTTAGGTTACGTAGTTTAGCTAGGTTTACGTTGATTTTTGAGCCGATCCGATCAGAACTTTTACAGAACGTTGAGCTATCGTAGGAGACCGCGTTGATGAAGGCTGTCGCTTTCATTGTTTGGTCCTAGCTCGAGCCGGATTTAAAATCAGTGCGCGAACGAACCGATCCCGATCCGAACCGAACCGAACTGTACTGTCGCGACAATGGTTAACACGCGCAACCAGAGTCGCCACGGCAGCGCCGCCGAGAACCCCGAACCGTCGTCACAGCCAGAACCCACGAACCCGAACCCGAACCCGGCAGTGAGACCCGAGCAGAGCGGCGCCGTCCATTTCTACGACCCGAGGCTGGACATCACCAGAACCGAGTTCCGCGACCCGCCGAGGTCGCCCACGGACACAACAGGCTGGCAGGGCTCGCTCGACGCCCAACTGCGACACGAGCAAGTGGACGTAACGATCGCCGCCGCGGCGATGAGGTCAGCAGGTGACAGGGCAGAGGCGCTACTATCCACGATGAACAAACGTGAGTACACTCAGGGGCGCTCGGCGGACCGTGAGGTCATGTTCGCCGATAGCGTACCCGCGCCGCCCGCATCAGTCCGTTCCCGAGCCAGCAGCACGACCGAGGCCCGTAAGAGGCAGGCCGAGTTGGAGGCGGCCGAGAAGTTGGCGGAGATCCGCAAAAAAGAGCTGCAGATCGAGCAAGAGCTTATCAACAAGCGCCTGGCAGCTACGATCAACCGCATCGAGGAGGAGGGTTCCCGAGCCGGAGGGTCCGTCGTCGACGGACGCGAAAAGGTTAAAAATTGGCTCGACAACTCCCGGCGTACTGAAGAGCGAGCGACGTCACCACATCGTCGCGGAGCCCCGTCGCCTTCAGCCGCCGACCGAACCGCACACTCGACGCCGAGAGACAGGTCGGCCAGCAGATCCCGAGGTATAGAACGGCTGGCCGAGAGTCTAGAAACAATGATGCGCCCGCCACCGCGGCAAGTGTACGAGCTTCCCAAATTCAGTGGCGATATCGGCGAGTGGCAGACGTTTTATCACGCATACACGCAGTCGACTACCAGGTACAAATTCAGTAATTACGAGAACGTAGCTCGGCTGCGTCAAGCCCTGAGCGGCGAAGCGCAACAATGTGTTAAGCACTTGATCGCTACATCGACGCGGCCGGACATGATTCTGCGCATATTACAGAAGAATTTCGGTCGCTCAGATCTCCTTATCGACCGTGCCATCGAGGACCTCCGACGCCTGCCACCCGTGGGGCCCAGCGCAACGGACCTGAACACGTTCGCAATAAAAATCGTAAATATAGTGTCGACATTAGTGGACTTGGACAAAAACAGTTACGCGACAAACCCCCTCTTGATCCGCGAGATAACGGAACGTCTGAGTCCACACCTCCGATCCCGCTGGTGTTCGTATGCGAAGGTCAACCGACTCTCCAGCAATGAATTAATGTTAATGGCCGAATTTTTGCTGGACGAGTCGGACCAAGAGCTGCAGTACTCTCACGCCCGGGCCCCCACGAAGCGAACCTTCACCGAACCGAAGAACCCACCCCGCCGACCGGAGCCGCGTAACAATTACGCGGCTGGAGCCCCCGCCGGCGGCGGGGCGATCCGCCGACCACAGCCGAACCGATATCAGTCTTACGCAACAGATCGCGGAGAGGCCTGTCTATGCTGTGGCGGCATGCACCGAACCCCCGCTTGTAATAAGCTACAAGGTATGCGAGTTAGCGCCCGTTGGACATGGGCCAAGGAGAACCGGGTGTGTTTTAAGTGCCTCAACAGCAAGCATCGCCGCGAGCTGTGTAAGACACAGGCTTGCGGCATCGACGGCTGCCCACACTCGCACCACCGAATGCTGCACGAAACGGCACAGAGCGTGCCTGCGAACGGCGCGGCGGACCGGCAGGTACTAACGCACGCGGTCGCGCGCCGGCCAAGTCATGCGGCCGCTCCCGCCCCGCAACCCGCGCCTGCCGCGCATGCGCCCGGCGGCGCCGAACCGAACCAGTCCTACGCGCCTGCGCAGACGAGGGAATTCACGTCGAATACAGGAACGTCGGGCAGATCAGATATCATACTAAAGGTACTCCCAATTATTTTAGGCGGCCCCGAAGGAGAAATAGTGACGTTCTGCCTCTTGGACGAGGGCAGCACTATTAGCCTAATCGATCGCGATATAGCAGAGCAGATCGGAGCAACGGGGCCGGAGGCGGCCCTCTGCATACAGGGCGTGGGAGACATGGAAACAACCCGGCCGTCTCGAAAGGTAAATGCAACCGTGCGCGGTTGCGACGGAGGGTCGCCTCACGAAGTTAGCTTCCGAACCGTCGAGCAACTGAACCTAAGAAGACAACGTATGAACCGTGAGCAGGTACTGAAGCATAGACACTTAGCTGACCTATCGAACGCGTGCTACAGTCTAGCAGAACCTAAAGTACTAATTGGCGCGGATCAGTGGCATTTAATGCTGCCACAGGAAATGCGATTGGGAGGTCGAAATGAACCCGCCGCTGTCTGCACCGCCATCGGATGGGCTATTTTCGGATCCGCACCACGAACCGTAAGAACGAACGAGGTAACGATGCACTGTTACGAACCGAACGATGCGTTTCATCAGCTTATAAAAAAGCATTTCGACGTCGACGCGCTCGGCATCAAGCTGCAAGATAACGTCTGTCCGGCGGAGCAGCGAGCGGAGCGAATCTTCAACGAAACGGTAAAGAAGATCCCCGGACCGCGATTTGAGGTAGGACAATTATGGGCCACAGACGATCCCGAGTTCCCGGCATCATACGGCATGGCGTTAAACCGACTCCGCGGCATCGAACGAAAAATGGACCGCGACGCGGAATTTGCCGCGGAGTACGGTAAGCAGATCGATAACCTCATAGAGAAAGGATACGCCCACAAATTAGACGAGCCGATGCCGGGAAAGCAGTGGTACCTGCCTCACTTCGCGGTGAGAAACATAAACAAGCCGGACAAGAAAATAAGAGTTGTATTCGACTGCGCAGCAAAGGCGGGCCGTCAGAGCCTGAACGATTTTATTTTAGACGGACCCGACCTACTGCAATCCCTGCCCGGGATCTTATTTAGATTTCGCGAAGGCGCCTACGCGATGACGAGCGACATCAAGGAGATGTTTCTTCAGGTGAAAATAAGAGAGCAAGATCAGCCTTCGCAGATGTTTCTGTGGCGTGCGATGGACCGGTCGGGACCGCCACAGGTCTATGTAATGTCGAGTATGTCGTTCGGGGTGCGCAGCTCGCCATTTCTAGCCCACAGCGTCCGCAACAAGAACGCCGAACTGAACCGGGACGCTTACGGCAGAGCGGAAATCGAGATCAAGAACAATATGTATATGGATGACTACGTAAGTAGCGTGGACTCGGAGCAGGAGGCGATGCAGCTAGCCACAGAGGTCGCGGCTAGCAACAAAGAAGCAGGCTTCGAGCTGCGCGCGTGGGCTAGCAATTCGCGCCGCTTGCTAGCCCAGATCCCGCAGGAACACCGCTCTAACGCTGACACACCGTTAGGCGACAAAGATAATAAAATATTAGGTATGTACTGGAACGCCGAGTCTGATACCATCGGCTTCAACACGTCGATGCTGCGGGTCCCTGCGGCGGTACGGGACATGGCGCGCGCTCCCACGAAGCGGGAGGCGCTGAGCGCCATTATGTCCGTGTATGACCCGCTCGGCATGTTATCGCACTACACGGTCTCGGCGAAAATACAGATGCAGCGCGTGTGGGCGGCGGCGATAGGTTGGGACGAGCCTTTACCCGACGACGAGGCCGCCGCGTTCGCCGAGTGGATGAACGCGCTGCCACACGTCGCACGACTGCGAATACCGAGGCACTATTTTCCCGCGACCCGAACCCGATTAACTCTGCACATATTTGCGGACGCAAGCACACAGGCCTTCTCGGCGGTAGCCTATTGGCGCACAGAAGGCCCCGATGGAGTGGAGGTCAGCTTGGTCGCGGGAAAAAGCAAGGTAAGCCCTCTCAAGCCTCTCAGCGTGCCCCGCCACGAGCTGCAAGCCGCATTAATCGCGACGAGGTTAATGACCGCGATAAGGAGCGGTCATCGAGTGCAGCCCGAACAAGTCACCCTGTGGACGGACAGCAAAACCGTTCTGCAGTGGGTGCGAACCGACGCAAGAAGGTATAATGCATATGTTTCACATCGTCTCGCGGAAATAGCTGAAACGACAGACGTGACGATGTGGCGTTGGGTGCCGACGCACGAAAATTCCGCCGACGAAGGGACACGAGCCGATCCAACAAGAAAAGTCGACATAGCGGGCAGGTGGTATACGGGTCCAGATTTTTTAAAATTAGGTCCCGAACGATGGCCGAGAGAACCCGATACGCCTGCCCCCGAGCCAGCCGAACTGGAGGAGAAGTCTGAGAAAGCGGCGTGCCGAGCAAGGACAGAAAAACACGCGCCGCTGCCCGACATTCAGCGCTTCTCTAATTATGATCGCCTTATAGGCGCCACAGCGCGAATGTTACTTTTTATTGACATCGTGAAAAGTAAGACCAAAAAGAACATCAACATTGAACATATTCTTGCTGCTGAAAATGTGTGGTTACAGTGGGCCCAACGCCATGATTTCCCGGAGGAGCTGCGGCAGCTCTCACGGGGGGAGCCACTAGACCACGGGAGCCGCCTGTTCAAGCTCGACCCAGTGCTGGGCGAGGACGGCGTGCTGCGGCTGCGCGGGCGGATTGACGCCACGCCCGCGGCCATCAACAAGCGGCCGCCGATCTTGGACGGGCGCAACCCTTTTGTGCGCCTCCTGCTGCAACGGGCGCACAAGCGGGCGCATCACGCCAGCAACGAGCGCGTGATCAACGATATGAAGCAAGAATACTGGATCCTGCGCCTGCGGCCGACGGTGCGCGCAATCGCGCACAGTTGCCGCCTCTGCGCACTACGCCGAGCCAAGCCGAACACGCCGCCAATGGGGAACCTGCCGCTGTCTCGAATCGAGCCACACACAAGGCCGTTCGAAAACTGCGGGCTCGACTACTACGGGCCCGTCACAGTCACCATTGGTCGACGCCATGAAAAGCGATGGGTGGCATTGTACACTTGCATGTCAACCCGAGCAATTCATTTGGAGCTGGTACACACTCTAACTACCAGCTCCGCCCTAATGAGCCTACGTCAAATGGCCGCGCGACGCGGGTGGCCCCGAGTCATGTGGTCCGACAACGCAACGTGCTTCAAGGGCGGCGACGTCGAGCTGCGCGCCGCCTACACCGAGTGGCTGCCCGAGCTGCGCGAGTGCGGGCTGCAACACAAAATGGCGTGGCGGTTCATTCCGCCGCTATCTCCGAACATGGGTGGCGCCTGGGAGCGCCTCATACGCTCTGTGAAGAACGCCCTGGCCGTCACCCTCAAGTCGCGAGCGCCCAAGGAAGAGGTGCTTGCGACTCTCCTCGCCGAGGCCGAATACAGCGTCAACGCTCGCCCATTGACCCACATCTCGGTCGATCCGCGAGATGACGAGGCGTTGACACCGAACCATTTTCTGCTGGGCGGTCCGGCGTGCGTCCCTTTCACTGGACGCTGCGACGACGCCGACCGCCGCACCTGGCGCGCTAGCCAGGCGCTTGCGGACCACTTCTGGTCCAGATGGGTGCGAGAGTACCTACCAACTCTCGCGCCCCGCGGATCCTCTGCGGGCCATGGCCGGCCCATTGCTGTGGACGACTACGTGCTGGTCGTCGACCCCGCCGCGCCACGCAACACGTGGCCGCGAGGTGTCGTCGCACGAGTCTTCCCGGGACCAGACGGCGGCATCCGCAGCGCCGACGTCCGCACCAAGGGCGGACTGATGCGGCGCCCCGTCAGCAAGTTGGCGATCTTGCCGATCCAGCCTGCTGTCGCCGACGCAACAGCGGGGGGAGGATGTTGAAGATCGCCGCCACCTTGCTGCCCATGACGCGCGATGACCAAGGAGGACAAGCTGCGCGTCTAATTTTAAGTTGATTTGTATCGAATCATTTAATTGTAAATTGATCTCGTAGATAGTAAGTTTGATCCAAAAAAGCGATCCTAGGTACAATTATTAAGTTTTGATCCAAAAAGAGATCCTAGATATAATTTATTGAGTTATGATCCGTGAATGTAATTTGTACTATCTGATCCATAAAAGAGATCGCCTAGCAAGATAACCATTAACATTATAATGGATATTTTTCTATAAATAGATCGAGCATGTCGAGCTCAACTTTATTGTAAAGTTTGAAAACAAACGGTCTATAAAAACGACCCAAAAGCAGGTAAAAACCCAGTTCATTGTGCTCTGACACACTGACCGAACCCATTGTAATTGCTCTAATTGCGCAACTGAGGCGCTGACCCACTAACCGAGTAGATAAGACCCTAGGCCATAAATTCCTGCACACAATGAGATGGCGCCGGCGCCGCGTAGCGGCTTATCTGCTCGGCAGCGGACAATAGACTGGCGCCGCCATAAAAATGTTAGCGACTATATACGGCGCCCTTACCTGCGCGCCGAGCCGAGTTTTATTGGTCACGCGATTAAATTGATATCGCAATTATCAGATGATAATAGATCCTAATAAAAGTATTGTCAAAAAATAGCTTGAACCGAACCCTATCGAAATATGTAACTTTTATTAAAATTGAACGTAAACTTTAAATGTAGTCGTAAAAATTGTGAACCCATTATTAGAGATTTTGCCAAAGTTTGTTATTAATTACGTTATAATTTATTTGTTGACTAACTTATGTACTTAAAATTTATGTGATCTCAAACCTAGAGTTGAACCTTATAATGTATAAGAATCTTATTGCAAATCCCATTAACGATATATTTTAGAGAAATGTGTGAAGGTGATTTTCGAAGTGAAAATTAGCCGGAAAATTGTAACAAGCCAAAAGTGGTCAACCAATCAGAACCAATGATTTATGTAAGGGACTTCCGATCCTGCTCTCGCCAAATAACGGCCAAAAACGGTCGAAAGATCCTTTGTCTTGCCTAATACGCGTTCCTATTGGATAATAATTTGTAATTTCATAGCTTGTGGATAGATAGACTAAGTTAGAAATAAGAAATAGCTTATTAGGCGTAGAACCGAGCCATTAAATTACAGTACAGTTCAAGATCCCGCGTAGTTAAGTTGTTATTATGTCAGTATAGTTTTGTTAAGTTAATAAGTGTAAATTCAGTACAGTACAGTTCCAGATCTCAAGCGAAGAAGTTTTATTACGTGATCCAAGTATATCCCAGTTACCTTCCTACCCAGTAACCTTATTTCTTAAGTTCAGTATAAGTTGTGTTACGTCGTCATAATTAGTTTAGGCAGTTTATTTGTAGGTTGCGAGGCAGATCCCCTATATCTAGTCCTCAGTAAATTCGTTAGTTTTATCAGTTAATTATCGTCAGTATTTCGTGTTAATTAGTTTTCAATGGTCCTTCGAGTATAAGTTAGGCTACGTGTTAGGTTATTTAGGTTACGTAGTTTAGCTAGGTTTACGTTGATTTTTGAGCCGATCCGATCAGAACTTTTACAGAACGTTGAGCTATCGTAGGAGACCGCGTTGATGAAGGCTGTCGCTTTCAATAATATTTGATTCTTTCCACTCCTCAGGCACTTCTTTCTGGTCTAATATTTTATTGAAAAGTGTTGATAAAGGCGTAAGTATGAGCGGTGTACTCTCTTTAAGTAAGTCGTTAGTGATTCCGTCCGATTGTGGGCTTTCGTCAGGTTTTGATCTCTTTATCAGGTGTAAAATTTCCATCTCGTCGAATTTCTGTATGTTTTGGCACTGTAAGAGCTGTGTTTTTTCGTATAGTTCTATTACAGGTTCATTACCGCTCTTTTTTGAGTTTTTGTCGTCGTATAGAGTCTCGTAGGATTGTGTCGCTATCTCTAATATATCTTCTATTTTTTCATAACAAATTGTTCCAGCTTTTAATTTAGCTATCCACTTTTTATTTGGCTCTAGCTCTTTATATGCTCGTTTTGTACTTCCTGACGTCTCTAAGTGCTTTTCTATAGTTGTTAGTCTATGTTGATTGTATTCTTGCCTTATTCTTTTATTTACAGACTTGTATAGTATTTTTAATTCCCATTTATCCGATTTTGATAGAGGTTTTTTATGTTGTAATTCATGTCGTTGTTTTGTCATATTTAATTAAAGTTGTTTGCTTGTCGTTGCTCTTTAGGCTCAAGTTTATACAGCTTTTTAGCTTTCTGCTATATTTGTTTTGAATTTTTTTTTAATTAAAAATCCAACTCCTGAGTGTCCTTATGTTTTCCCATAATGGCAAAATAGAAAGAAAGAAAGAAAGAAAGAAAACACATTTATTGCAGCGAAGAAGACGCACCACCATTACAAAGGACTTAAAAACTAAATTTATAACTTAACAATTACATACAATATCATACATTTAATTTAAAAAGAAAATTATATAAATATAGGTAGAGGGTATATGATGGTGCTGCCATGTCCACCGCAAAAGGACACCACTCAGCATAATGCTGCTACATTAGGGAAATGTCGCAGCGCTGGTCTTCCGTGGGACCTGAGGTAGGTAGGCGAGAACAGCGACAACAAGTCGGGACGGTAATGTCTGCACGCATCTTTTGAATGTTTGTAGCAAAAAAAAAAAAAAATAAACTGATAAGTTACGGGTGCACAATACTATTAAATAAGATAGCCATTAGGTACCTAGTGTGTATATCTGTTGTGTGTGTATCTGTTGTGTGTCTTTGTGTAAATAGCGTGACATGGTATATAAGAAAAGATGGAGTTTGGCATAAAAAGATGTTGGATAAGAAACAATACGATAAGTGTAAGTGGGGTATTAAATATACAGTTTATATAGTACTTAAATTAGGCTCAAAACTTATGAGTTGGAGAGTTGAATATTAAAAAGATATTTTCGAAGTTTTATTTTAAAAGTGTACAAAGTTTTAGAATTTCTAATAGGAGGTGGAATATTGTTCCAACATTTCGTGGCAGAGTAGCGAAAGCTACCACGAAATGCCGCTGTTTTTCCGGGACGCGAGCAGATGAGGCGGACAGCTTCTCTAGTGGGGCGCATTGAGAATCTTAACTTCTCAAATAGGTATTTAGGTTGCTGAGTATGGAGCACACCAAAAAGCAAAGTAGCGAAATGTAACGACCGTCGTGCCTCCATCTTCAGCAATCTATTATCATTTAGAAAGGGGGTGACATGATTTCTAGGTGGGATCGGGAAGCAAAAACGAGCACATGCGTTTTGGACGCGTTGAATGAGAGCCCTTGAGCGAGCCAACAAACAACCGTTAATGACAGTATCGACATAGTTGAGCTTAGACAAAATCAAGGCATCACAAAGCTTTATCCTAAGATCAATGCTAAGATACCTTCGAATCTGATACAGCACTCTTAACCGGTAAAAGCAGTTCTTAACGGAGTCAAGCACATGCTGCTCGAAGTGCAAAGTGTCATCCATAAGAAGACCAAGATTACGGGCCACGTTAACACGCTCAAGTCGTTCCTCTCCTAGCTTTACCTGTGGACCCCAATTCATAGCTTTGTCTATCTGACCCCTGGTGCCAAGAATTAGAAGCTTAGACTTAGTAGGGTTAAGGACTAAACCATTACGCACAGACCAATCGGCAATTCGATCCAAATCTTCATTTATCAATTTTACAGCAGTTAATGTTTCACGGGGATGAAAAGATGTGTAAATTTGTAGATCATCTGCGTATAAATGAAAATTGCAGTTTTTAATTTTTTTAATAATATCCGATATATACAAAATGAACAATACTGGACCAAGTATAGATCCTTGCGGAACACCGCAGTTCACAGAGATGTTCTGAGAATAGTCGGTTAACCCAGATTGATTACGTAATCCAACACATTGAGATCGGCCACACAAATAAGTTGAGAACCAATTAATAGTCTTATTGTCAAAACCATAATACGCTAGTTTAGAGAGAAGCAATGAAACATTGATTGTGTCAAACGCACGGGAAAAATCTAATAAAACCAGTAATGATGCTTCTCCCCTATCTTGAGCGGACAGGATATCGTCAACAACGTCAAGCAGAGCAGTTGCTGTGCTGCGTCGCTTGCGAAATCCAGACTGTTTACTTGGCAGTATGTCATTTGTTTCCAAATACTCAGTCAATTGCAGGCACACCACTTTCTCCAAGATTTTGGACATAAAACAAAGAATGCTTATCGGTCTGAGGTCCCGTACATCGGTTGGGTCAGATTTTTTAGGTATCGGTTTAACGATAGCAGATTTCCAATATGTGAGTTTTGTCTTCTTCTACGAGGGGCGTTCAATAAAAAGTGAGAATGAGTATGTTATAAACAACTTTTATTAAATGTCATTTTATTTTTCGACGTATAGTCACCTTTTAGCATAATACACTTAGTATATCTTTTTTCTAAACTTAAAATTGCGCAATGTTGCTATTTGTTTAGCATATAAAGTGCCCGTAATAGTGGCTCCATGCTCGAGATACTCAATCATTACTACCCCTTTATCATCCCAAAAAACAGAGCCCATGACCTTACCGGCAGATGGGCCCACCTTGAATTTCTTCGGAGTTGGAGATGATGGCCTTTTCCATGTCATAGACTGCAGTTTCGTTTCAGGGTCGTAATGGTGGAGCCATGTCTCGTCCATTGTTATAAATCGCGCCAGAAAAAGTTCCCGGTCTTGCTGTATCAGGTCCAAAGCTTCTTGACAAATCTCAACTCTAGTTTGTTTTTGCGTGTCAGTAAGCATTCTTGGTACCCAACGCGCAGAGATACCTTTTTCATACCCAAGCGTTCATGTAAAATATTATGCACGCTCCCCGTTGAAATCTTTACATTTTCAGCAATAAAACGAACCGTGACACGACGATCCGCCAAAACTAAGTTTTCGACTTTTTTCACAATTTCTTCAGTTACTGCTGTAGTAGGGCGTCCGGAGCGGGGGTCGTCCATGGTCGATGTTCTTCCACGTCTAAATTCGGCGCACCAACGTGCGACTGTCGAATACGGAGGAGCATTAGACCCTAAAGTGTCCCGCAAATCTAAATTGACTTGGTCCGTAGAAAAATTTTTCAAACACAAGTATTTGATAACGGCGCGAAGTTCAATTTTCTCCATTTTCGCTAACGTACTCAATATCATTGCAAAGAAATGGCCGTATTTTTTTTTAAACAAAAAGCAGTTGAGTTTTTTTTTTCATAGCAATGAGCTAGATAGATTAACTTTACCGGCCAGTATTTAATTTCCTAATATTGAAAGAGTTTGCATCTCATTCTCACTTTTTATTGAACGCCCCTCGTATGTTGTATCCTTCTCTACGTATCTCGGACAATGCGATTATGTCGTACTTGAGTGTTGAAATTGCATTTTTAGCTCTATAATTTTGTCTTTGGATAATAGAGATCTTACATTATAGGTGCATATACGAGTATATATAGAGTTTTTATTTATGTTCTTGTTTACAGTGTTTCTAGTGTTTCCATTTTGAATTGAAGGGTTGCAGTCTTTTACCCCCGCGGTGACCGGCCGTTGTGGGGGAGGATTTTTTGTGTACTTTTCTGATTTTGGGTTTCTTTTTAGTACTGTGGTAGGTTTTTGGACTGTTGCATTGGACGAAGGTTTCGCTAGTTGCTATATCTCACTTTCTTCGTCTGAAGTTTCCGAAGGGAATATCATTCGGGGCTTATCCTGTGTATTTTTTATATAGCTGAGAATAGAGTTTTGGTTTTCTTTTTGCGTCTTGATTTTCTTTGCAATTTGCTGTGTTGTTCTTCCGATGTTTGAGTTTGATCTTCCCGCTTAATTTGGGGGTGTTATTTCTAATTCTCTTTTTTTTTAAGTTTCAGCTGGACCCGGAACCAGAAGGTTGGTCCATTTCCGGTTCTTTTATTATTAGCTTGTCGTATCGTAAAAATGCTTTTTTTCCTTCTTGTGTAGTTGGTCTTGAAGTGACTTCCGGGTTTCCAGTACTTCCGGTGGGAAGTCTTCTTTTAAGTAAACTGAAGAGTTTCAGGTATCTACTATTTTTCAAAACAGACACTGTTGAGGTTGTATATACTTAGTTTTACTTGTATTTTATATTGTCTATTATTGCTTTTTTTGAAGTTTGCTTTTGTTCTTTACTTTTGTCATCTTGCTGTCTTGTGCTTGTGTCAATTAAATAATTTGCGTTTCTAGTCCTGCTGTTTTGATTTCGATACTAAATTCCACCTTTTCCTAATCCTGAGCTATCATTGCGCCTTAATAGACACCTTTTTTCCAAATGTTGTGAAAGTCACATTAATAGGCCTTATTTTATTATCACTCTTTTTAACCATTCTCCTTGCTATTTCTAAATCATTTTTATTGCATTCCACTTTTAAACTGTTACTTATAATTTTCAAGATGTTATTCTCTAGGTCCTGATACGATTTTTCAGTTTCTTCTATGCCGAAAAAGATTATATTTCTTGCCCTCTTTTGTTTTTCCAGCGCAAGGATCCTTGTGTCATGTTCGGCTTTTGCGTTTTTGACATTTTCAATTTCTCTTTTTATATTGCTGAAAGTTGACTCGAGTTTTTCATTCAAGTCATTAATATTCTTCGAGAGTTTTGATTCCAGATTATTGAATGATTAGTACCTACTAACTAATGAATACCTAATTATGTATTGGATATATAAACAGTGATACCTTTGATTAAATTATAATAATATTAACGATTTGCCGTTTAAGGAATAACAAATGTTGAGAATAAAGTTTTGTGATATTATTGGACAGGTATTTTAGTTAACATTGATACTGGCTACCCATTATCTTCTATAAATCCGTTGAGGTCAATACCATAGAGGTCATAAAAGAGGTTAAGCACTCTATCGAGCAGCTCTGTTTCCGTCTCCAACTCCATTACAGCCAGCCCATAAAGAACTATTTTCTTGCAGTTATCACTGTCTATTTTATGGAATTGTTCCGGACTACTGTGAATTAAAGCGTTAGGGTTGGGTAGGGTTTTTGTTACGTCGGCATAAGTACGTTGGTGTTTAAGACTCTCTTCCAACGACGAAGATAATTCTGTTTCCATGTTTCTTATTTTGTCGTTCGTATTTTTTATATGTTCGCTGTTATTTTTCGCTGTTTTTTGCACAGTAGTTATGATAGAAGAGTTTTTATCTGCATTTTGTTTGATTTGAACTACTTCAGTCTCTAGGGCCGTCTATTTCCGAGACAAGTCTGAAACGCTTTTCCTTATTTATTATTAAGTTTTAATTAAGTGTAACTATAAATTGTATTGTAATATGTTTTTCTCAAACATGCTCGGAAATGTTTCACTTCTCATTTGAAAATAGAATACGCAAAGAGCCTCATTTTTACTAATGAAATAAAAAAAAAAGAATATTCGCTCCCTCGGGGAAAAATAAATGTATGAAAACACATTTTCACCCGCTTCCATAACTTTTTAAAATTTCATAGGTACTGTACATAAATTGAAATCGACGTAGAACAAATCGCATACAGCCATGACAACCACACGTTTAACATTAAGTAGCATTCACACATTTGTAAACTTAGCCAAGCTGATCAGATTGGCCTTTGTTTCTAATTGGCCCCCGACAACACCCAACGCCATTCGAGCGGGCAAATAGTCAGCTGATGGAATCAGGAACGTGTAAAGTATGTGTAACAGTTCGTGCAAGTTTTGTTTTTTTTTAGATGTCAGAAGAAAAAAGTAAGTTTAGGCGGTAAAATTACAATTTTATTTAATTGCTATTGAGCGTATGCGCGTAAATGATTTTCGAGTAAATAAGTAATATAATGCTACCTACTAAATTAAGAGATAAATATAATCAAGTGTACGACCAACTTGTGTTATGGAAAGAAAGCAAACATGCAAATTCGTTTTCTACACGAACCTGACAACATTTTGAAAAGACAATCCGATGGTTATAAAAGCAAGAAATTTAAGGTTTTGGCTGGAGAAAATGTTGTCAATGTTTTAAAGGGAGCACCAGACGCTACTTGGCTGTTAAGGTAAAAGTTTTATCATAAAATGTACCTATTTTGAACTGGTTATTTTTGTTTTAGTTAAGTGTGTGCTTTACTGTAATTCAATATATTTTCTTTACAGGTTGCCCTTATCATGGGACTAAACGGAGCGAGCCGCAGTTAACAATTTACAAATACTTATTACCATGGAAGACATCGAAAGCCACGACCAATCTATGATTGTCAAATTGTGCGACACTAAAACAAAACTTTACCGAGTATTTGTCATCCGCGGTGAATACCTCAATATCGTTCGAAAATATATACATAGAACTTCGTACCCCAAACACTAATATATAAATCGTTTTTTCTTAATTTATAAGGAGGGAAAGTGTACGCGGCAGCCTATTGGAAAGAATAAAACAAACATACCTCTTCTTTGTGTACTTAAATGATTGTTGTTCGTTTTTCTTGTTAATCCTATTAAATTACTTGTTATTTTGCAAGTGTATTTTTATTATTTCCTCACATTGTTTGAGAAAAGCACTATATAAACCTCGGCGGAAACGGGGATTGCCTGACTCGCATTTTTTGCAAGCCTCGCGATGCTCGGCTTGCAAACCACCTCGTCAGGCAATCCCCTACTTTCCGGGCCTCGGCAATAATGTACTATTAATCTGCGAGGGTACATTGAATGGATTTTTTATGTGTAATTAAATTTTGCTGAACATGTAGCTATATAATGTAAATATAATTAACTTAATGTAAATATTGTATGCCGTAAGACGGTAGATTGTGACACTCTCCAACTGTTTTGTACCAACTGCTTTGTATCGCACAATCAAGCAATAAATGATTTCTGATCGCTTCTTTGAATCTTATCGATAAGGTCTGAGAACTTCTTTTCTTGGCTCCTTAGCTGGTTCGTTATTTGTGAACAAAAACTTCGCAATTCAGAAAGGATCAAAGAAAGGAGCTAGACTGTCCGACTGTTAAATTGTTGTTTTACTGGTATACGAGTGAACCTGTACCGTACGGATATTATAGAATATAGTGCTTTTAACTAGTAACATCAAAATTCACTCATTCATCCCACTCATTCAGATCTTTGTGCAATCATCACTTTATGTAGCAATTATTTATTATGGGGCAAATATTTGTGTGATGAACTCGAATATTTGTGCTTGGGTCATGGTTTTTTCTATGTATTTAATTATATATTTATCTAGGTATATAAGTACGTATATCGTCGTCTAGTACCCATAACACAAGCCTTCTTGAGCTTAATTTGGGACTAGATCGATTTGTGTGAGGTTGTCCGATATTTATTTATTTATGTAGATGTGTTCATAATCCATTCACCTCAACTCTCTTGACGATACCGATACCTCTACTTATTATGTGAACTGCCTCTTAAGAGGCCTTACTCCTTTTAAAATGCTGATTGTTTTAGACATTTTTCTCTATGATCAAACATGTTTCTTAACATATTATTTATGTTTCTACCTAGAACAGGGCTATTGGGATTTATTGGTATATATTTGAAACATACAGTTTGAATCTTTCATTGATAATTTTTGTTTCAAAAACTACTGGAAATTGTCAAAATTCACACGGAAAATTAATTTATTCAACTTATTTTTGACTGCACGCAAGGAAAACATAAAATAGCTATGTTACTACCTAAAACACGGGGATAAGTATTATGCACTTCAAAAAGTTGGTTGACGTATCAAGATATTTGTCATAATATGAAAAAACAACATTTTAAAAGGAATAAGGCCTCTTGAGTATTTACCTACCTTGTTATTTCCGGAAGAATCACCGACATACGAACGAATTACATATCAATACAATACCTATGCCAAATAATTAAATAACTGTTAGCTCACGTTTGAGCAGTGTTATATGTTACCGGAAATATTCCCAAGCGTCTGAAGTACTTAGTTAAGGTAAGAGTAGGTATATTGAACCAACAGGAAAATTCCGAAGAATGGCCTACCTCTACTACACGCGATTTTTTTTACTACTGATTGTTTAAATTAGGTACTGTACTCTGGGCCCCAGTCATGGGTACCTTCAGAAAACTTACCTATTGAAATACTCTGGAAGTAGAAAATTGCCATCTTAATACATTTAACTATTTGCCTCATGGCATTAAGTCCGCCTTTTGTACGATAAGTTTTCTTTTGTGCAATAAAGATTAAATAAATAAATAAACTACTTGGGTATTAAGACATTTTATTATGCTGATAGTATAGGATCCCGATATAAAACGACCTTCACCGAGATGTTTATTTCATGAAATGTATTTTATATTTAGTTTAATATGTCAATAAATATATTGCATATGGGTTGCCTAACAAATTTTAGTCCAGGAGTCCAGGGTATGTTTTATTAAAAATTAAAAAAAAAATTTAAACATTTCACCGGTTTGATTATTAGATATAATAAAATAAAATAATAAAATAATCTTAATTTTATTTAATTTCAATTCAATAATCAGACCGTTGCAAAATGCTAGTAGGTATAGATTTACCTGTTTATACCTGGCTACCCGATAGTTGTGACGGGAAAAGAATAGGCAACCTAACGTTTGCATATTCTATGGGCTTCATACTTTCGATTGGTATAGAATTTATCTAATATTAATCAAACCGGTGAAATGTCAACCGTTTTTTTACATTATTAATTAAAAATACCCTGGACTAAAATTTGCTAGGCAACCCATATGCAATATATTTATTGACATATTAAATTAAATATAAAATACATTTCATCAAATAAACATCTCGGTGAAGGTCGTTTTATATCGGGATCTTAGACTATGACCGTTAAATACTTATTTAAGTTCAGTTTGACCTGCCCGCTGACCGTAGGCCGTCGTCAGTGTGCCAAATCCTATCCCATTGATTTTTTCATGAACAGGTTAACCGCAAATTAATAAGGCAAGTTAATCCTAATGTTAAACCCACAAAAATGCAATAAGGTGATATCATAAACAAAAGAGGTAAGTCTATTCTTTATTTTTATTTTTTTGAGGGTAGGTACTTACTGTTTGTTATGTAGGTACTCACTCTCTATGATACCGACCGCAAAGTAATGCAAAAACACTACGTAAGTAACAATCACTTAGATACATGTGGACAGCAGACGCCCTTCCGGTCGCGTGGTCAGCGCGGTACTGAAATGAATGAAGTAGGCACTTACAGAAGCAGCCTCAGTTCTTAATGGCAGAAAAAGATATACAATTTTGCTCATTTTTGCGCCATTTGCATTTGTTACTGTATATTTAAGTCCGATGACAACACAATATTTATATTGAATTTAGGTGCCGTTCAGCACCGAGTGGAGGACGCATGCAGCCAATCTTAGAGCTTTAACCGATCAACCGGGAGCGATATATCACCGTATATTTTCAAGTAAAAAAGTCTGCCAAAACCTGAGGGGGGCGAGGTAACACACATAAATAATCTGCACACAAATTCAAAACTTTATTCCTACGTACCAACACTAAAATAATACACCAATTCTTATTTAAGTCGTCACACTAATGAAATTTCCAAACAAATGTGCGTGTCATATTTGTTTGTAATTTCAAACAAAATATAGAAGCCATCCTTATTTTAAACATGAAGAGTTGAAGACGTCAAACGCCAAAATAATAACCGTCAGAATATATAACGATTGTTTTAAATCTATTATGTTGTGAAGCTCGATATCCGATTTTAATTAAAACGTTTATTGTAAACATAGTTTATGATAATTAATTAATGCATAAACTATACTTTCCATTGAAACGATATTCCATCTTTTTGTAAACTAGACGTAGCAGAACGTCTTTTAAACACAAACACAGTACATACACATACACACAGTTTTTTCATGGAGCTTCACATCCACTGAGAACGATGATCAAAATTAGAGCATGGATACCGGTATTCGATAATATCGAAAAACCGGAATATCGGACCAAAATTGCGATAGGGGATGATACTGCCATGCTGGCCCGAGAGATGCTTCTTCACGCCTCGTTTGAAAAGTCCCAATTAAGTTATAAGAAGGAGGAAACACATGAGCTGGCAAGTTCCATATTTTAATAGTTCGGCAGATGAAGGAATTGCCAAACTTCTTGGTACGTGTGGGAATATTCTCCACGGTGAGGCGATGACATCGCAAACCGGCACGTGAGGTTCTATGACGGAAAGGGGAGGGTGGGATAAAAGGCAATAACTCTTCAGAACACTCGCCATGGTATAGGCGATAGAAAACGCTCAGCGATCCAATGTCCCTACGTAATTGAAGGGCTTCGAGGAATCTGGTAGTTTTCTCGTCACCTATGATGCGGACCGCCCGACGCTCAATCTATCAAGAGCATCGAGTAGACTTGAGTCTTATAAAGAAGGCAAAGCTGGTCAAGCGTGAAGAACCGTCGCACCCTGTTCAGGATCCCCAGTTTTTTGGCAGTCAGTGACTCGATGTATTCGTTTTGATTAAGATTGCAGTGAATATCCATGCCTAGCATATTCAAACTATCACGCAAACCAAGAGGAGTGCTCTGGAGACTAGGGGTAGGAAGAAACGAAGACGTCTTGGTAGAGAATGCACACACCTGGGTTTTCTTGGCTTTGAACTCAACCAGGTTAACAGAACTCCATTTGCTAATGAGGTCAAGAACCTGGTCCAGTTCAACGACAAGATTCTAACGTATCGCGCTGATTTCCGCCCTACAAGCTCCCGGCCGACCAATATATCGACCATGGACCGTACTATCATCCGCATAGCAATGAATGTTCCCTAATGGTAGCATATCATTGATATGCAGAAGAAAGAGGGTGGGCGATAACACAGAGCCCTGTGGGACGCCAGCATTCACTGTCATGAACCGCGAAGCGCACCTTTCGACGAGGACGCGGATTCTACACTCAGGCAGGAAGTCAGCAATCCATCTACATGGCTGGATGGGCAGACCGTACGCAGGAAGCTTGGAAAAGAAGTGCTTTATGCCAGACCCGATCGAAAGCTTTGGCAATGTCAAAGCTGAAAGCCAAAGCCTCGCCGTGTTTATCAATAGCCTCCCCCCAGAGGTGTGTCACGTACGCTAAAAGATCGCCCGTTGATCGTTTCGGTCTGAAGCCATACTGAAGATTATTGATTAGGGAGTGATCTTCAAGGTATCGGATCAGTTGGTCGTTGATGATCCGCTCCATAACTTTGCACAACACTGAGGTTGCGGCAATGGGACGGTAATTAGATGGGTGTCAGAACGGTGTTCCTTTTTGGGGACTCAAATAAATCTTATAATATTATATATAATAATATTCTTATAATAATAATAGTGGGGAGATAAATAATTCTTATAATTATGAAATTAGTTCCCTAAAATATTGATGCGTTGTTTGAAGTTTTGAAGTAATAAATACAACATTAATTCATTTTTTTTATTATGTCATAGGGGCAAACGAGCAAACGTATCGCCTGATGGAAAGCGATTACCGTCGCCCATAAACACCTGCAACACCAGAGGTGTCACAAGTGCTTGCCTACCCGGAGGACGAAGATAGAATGCCTCTATGCTAGTAATTTCACCGGCTATCTTACCCCCACACCGGAACACAACAATGCGAAGATTGCTGTTTGGCGGTGGGTTAGCAGGCAAGACGGTAGTAATAATCCGGACGGACCCTGCACGAGGCCCTACTACTCCAAAAATTCATAAGTCAAAATAACAACATTATTATTACAAATTATCGCTCCCCACCCCACGGCCTACGAGTGTAGAATGGGAACGAGCGTTTTCTTCTGTTTCCAACACCTGCAGCAAAATAAGATCGTCTTTTACAGACAACACTTAAGATTGGCTCTGTTTTTTGTGATCCCTGTTCCAGCAGGCTTGAGGTCGCTCGAATACTACCCTAAGGCCGTTTGAATAATAGTTACTTGGCCAAAAAGTGAGCAGTTGGTTTTTCTTGCGACTGCTGATTTTGAGTCCTGAGCAAGCGAAGGATTCTATGTTTGAATCAAGAGCGTAGCGAGTTATTCTTATTTAGAATCCTGTTGTAGCGAGGGACCCAACAGCATGGGATGCAAACAACTTTGCTCTCGTGTTGGCACACACAACTTTTTACCTCAACAGCGAGAACATAATCGACTTTTTGTACAAACCATTCCGGTATGTTTATAGTCTTATTCTAGACTTTCAACGTATAAACAAGTTTTCCTAGAAATTTTTGATTTTTTACATTAATATCGAAAAAATATCGAAATACCGGAAAACCGGTATTTGAGATTTCAATATCAATGGGAATACCGGTATTAGAAATAGCTCCGATATTCCATGCTCTTCAAAATGCGTAAAATCGATTATTAAAAGTAGTTTTATATAACCGCTATGACCGAACGGTCTTGTACTTTTGGCAGAGGGGAACGCCAGTCAATGGCCACTCCGGTTGGTTTAATGCTCTAAGCAGCCAATAGACGAGCAGTTGGACATGAATTAGGCTAGAAAAAAATAATGCAAAATGTATTCATAAACAAAAACGTATTGTCCGCCCTAGTTTCAGATAATGCCGACGTAGGTACAGGCAGACAGCAGGTGGGCATCGCACAATACGCTCCAAGGGGTTTGTAAAAATAAAACAACTTTAATACGTCAACTTCCATATATTGCTTCACTCGCGTAGGAAACTTAACATAATGTAAGTGCCGCATACAAAACTTGTATTTCATTGCTTCATTGACATCCGAATATCAATTTATTCAATAAATCGAGAAAACTTTGTCATCATGGTAGATACATCTGAGCCTTATTCATAAAGGGCCAAAAAATCCTAACGGGCACTAGGTACATGGCATAATTTATTAAATTTATTATCTATTATTACGCTTTTTTGACGTTTAGAAGCCTTCAGACGACAGCGTGTCTTATAATTCATAAACAAAGGCATGTATTTAAATCGATATCTGTATAAATATTCCCTTTTTTCGATCTAAATATTTGAAAGTTTCACCAAAAATACTGACTTGCACACTAATTATGCACACTAAATAATGCGACTTCAATATACTATTTAAAGGTATTTGCAAAACTGTTTTACTGGATATTAAAAAAAAACTAACCTAACCCGGCCGAGTCGGATCTTAGTGTGCAGTGAGAGGATAATTAGGCAAGCCAGTATTTTTGGTGAAACTTTCAAATATATCCGATGTACGAACCATATTTTTGGTGTGAATTCGGTTAAAAAGGTCATCTCGTTTTGTATGATGTTTAAGTTTTTTTTGTAGGACATGTTCAGTTAATCAATTGTTTTTTTTGCACAGCATTCGTTTTTCTGGTATGCATTCAGTTAATTAGTGGAGTTACCTAGTGTACTGAAAAATTATACAGATGTGCATTTAAATATATCCCATAAACAAACCCCGGATGGACGGGACAAATCCGTCAAATTGTACTGACGTTCAATTAGTGCGAGGACAAGTTAAACTAATTTTATCAGTTGATATCGATAAAAATGACGTACAACTGTTGTAGTTCTAAGATTTTATGAACTGAACAAAAAAAACTTTATGAGGAATGATCTTATTTAATATTTTATATAATTTTCGTAATACACAATTATTATTTTTTTCCACATCTTCACAGTCGCCTTGGTGACAATATACATTTTAGGAAACTAAATGATCGTTCTAAATCAACTGTAGTAATTGGAGCAAATTAACTCAATTTATTGTGTTGATAAATTTCTTCTGTACGACTTAGTTCTATTTCTTTTCCGGATACCAAATCATTCAATATTTTAAAAGTTGAAATGCCGTCGTTTATCTTAACACTTTCTGTAGTTTTTTATGAATAATTTTACCCTGGGGATGCAAACCTAATCTTGCTTGCACTTTTAACTTATGAAGAATTTGCAAACTGGCTTCTAGACTTCAATTTTGTTGTTGTAATTTTTCAATGGTATTTGGTATGATAGATATATTGTTGGCTATCCATTTCAAATCGCTGAGAATGTTTAAATCATTCATTGCCCGTTTTGCTTTCAATATATAATGTATATGTCGATTATTTATTATTAAATGTTCGTAAGACTTGGTAAGGCCATCAGGCCGGTAAATTTTTATCATAATAACAGGCCGTGTTTATCCATGTTCTCCATCTCATTATCGTCGGCTGTGGTGGCAAAGGAGCATTCGGTAACATTTGGCGAAATAATTTTATTCTTTTAGGAGATTTCAGAAAAAAAAAAAAGGGTATAAATTAAATGATTTACAGCAGGAAACAGTAATCGCACTTGTTCAGCCACCTTATTTACGCCATGTGCCAAACACGGGACGTGTACCAAATTCGGAAAAAGCTTATTCAAATTTTTACCAGCCTTTAGCATGTAGGCTACGCCATTCGTAAGAAGTATCAAAACTTTATCATGTTTGCTGTGGTTACTTCCCCACAACTTCATCAGGGCACTTTGAATTAGATTTATTATACTAACATTATTTACTTCCTCCAGACAAACGCTACATACCTATTACGTGTGGGGTACCCATTTTATTTTTTTAAAGACCTCCAACATTCCCAATCTGACGCCCAATGGCATCAGTGCTTTCATTTACACTCACATAAATTCTAGAATTTCCTAGTTTAGTCCTAATCTGTTTCATCGTCCCCTTAAAAGCGATGTCTAAAAGGTCGTTTTTCTCAAAAGTGATTCGCTGGATATATTAATAAGAGGTTCACACATAATTAAAAGGTATTCAATATTAGCCATTCGTTATGCTAATGATAATTAAGAATTGCATTTTATCGATGTCGATAAATTTAGTCGATATTGAATCAATAACTATACTGGTAGGGACATTTTTGCCCCCGTGTATCCGGACTCTGCGATTTGCGTACTTTTATAAGCAAACTCCGGAGTTTGCTTATAAAAGTACGCAAAGCTGATCAATGTGTTGAGCAGTAGCGTGTGGTGTGTGTTGTTCATAGAACTGGTTAGGTACCTATTTTGGTGCCTTGCCGGGTGAAGTCAAATCTGCTTCGGAATATGTTTGACGCCCCGCCTTTGATGATCAGTAGGTAAAACCAACCATTTCTCTGCTACGTTATACTGATCTTACCAAGAGATAAACGCGTTCAAAAAGTAATTAGTAGTCTTGCCTTGACCAGGAAGTCAAATTTCTCCCCGCGCAAACAATCCCACATACGGCCTAGGGTGACGTAAAAATTATTACTGCAAATGAAACCTGCGTTTCTCATTCTGATTGAGTGCAATCCGTTAATATTTTTAAGGTGCCATAATTATTGCGTGTAACTTATAACTTTTTTTACTTCTCCTGCTCAAAAAGTAAGTACCTACTTTTTCTTAGGTTCGTAGCGTAGCTAAAATGGTACTTTTAACCCCTAGGGTTTAAGTACTTGGAAAACATACAATTGAATAAGAAATCTTGTTAGCGGCCAGCCATATTAGCCATATTGTCCATACAAAGATACAGATAATTTAAAACAAACCAACCTCATCAGATCGGCAACAATACAGATAGTTAAAAACAAACCAAGAAATGTCTGCAGTTAAGTTTAGATTGAATTATTGCCTACCTGTCGATTAAATTATTAAATTAAGTAAACATGTTTTACATACGAAACTACGAAATGTAATTTTAGGATTCCGAATAACAAATATAGAGGTCGGTTTTTAATGAATATACAATGAAAAAAACTACTTAGACTTTATATACTTTTATTTTCTCACAGTCGAAGTGAAAAGCAGAGTGTTTAACACGAAGCTTAAAGCCATTATGACACTCAGGTTATATTTATTCGTGTCATAATGGCTTATTTTAGCCCCTTGTCAAACAATCTACTATTTTACTGTAGATATGATTCGTAGTTATTAGAAAATGACAGTGGGTTGGTCCAGGTATAATATTGCCGAAGATGCGGACTGATGGGTTCAAATATGAAATCACCTGGCCTAATATATTTAAGACAAAAGTATTGTTTTATTGTATACTACGATTGGAGCCCTATATTGAAACAATCATAAGCATTTATTTTTAGTGGGAAGTAAAATAGATTGAATAGTAAGAGCTTAAGAGCGTGGCCGGACTGGTTGCCGCCATACGACTGTAGTCGTACCCGTCTTTCGCAAATACAAAAAGGCAATGCCTTATTTTCTCTAAAAATAATTACTTAAATAAATATGACCAAAATAATTCCAATACATAATAACCACGCTCTTTATAAAGTTAATATTATTAAAAAGGGTTCAAAAATAAAATAGAACCTTATTCCTATCCAAATTTTATACTTTGTTAAGTATTAAATTTTTATTAAATTTTGAACGCCGCCTTTTGTTTTGCAAACGATTAAGTAACAAATTGTATTGCTACAACACAAATAAGAAAACAAATTTATTTGACTAGGAGTTAAAACAGCCGACATAAGCAAGTAAAACTCGCACATGAAAATTTCCTAAATTTAGTACAGGCAACGAAACTTAATGCTTACACGTATAATATAATATAAATGTCTGAGAATTCCTCAAAAAAGCTTTCATTGTTAAAGTAGGTACGTCACCAGTGTCACCACAGAATAATTTTCCTGCCCGCGGACTCTATCCCGTCCAATTCGTATAAGTCTCGTACATGCCAAATTTTCATCAAAATCAAATCTTACTTACAATTTATTCAATAATGTATGAATGTGAAAGTTAAATGAAAGATTGGGGACACTGTTTTTCTCTTATTAGAAGTCCGTTTGTCAACTCCCTTTTCTCAAGAGCGCGTCAAGCTTAACTAATATCAAATACTCAAGTATGCTATCGCTTATGCCGTAACCAAATCAAACTTCTAAGTCAACGCAATCAAAAGATTATGCGATTATGTGAGAGCGATTATGCTGCATTTGTTGACTTGCAAGGGAATCGAGAACACCTACAGGTACTTTCCATTGACTGGTATGTAGCACAAGTAAATACAAACGTCATAAATATATCTCTTTGTGATAACAAACTTATATGCAATTGGTAAACTCACCACGACCTATGTCGATGTATGGGGGCAGCAGCAGTCTTGCAACGGCCAACTCAAATTTATCTCTCAGTAAAGTTTATCTTTTAATTCGAGCAATAATGAAAATGAAAACGTGCATGCCGTAACCAGTGAGCCTTTTCAACCATGTAATTATTATAATATAGATAACAAGTGAGCACGTGTTTAACTTTGAATATTTTTTTTGAGAAATTCGCATTATTTCACATACAAAATACACAGCACCAGATATGAAAGGTATAAAACATCATACCAGGAATTCCTGCAACTCCGGTGCGGAGTCGTGAGCTAGAAAGTGCAACAACTCACTACTATACATTACTAGGACACACACAACGACAGTAACGACACCTATTAATGAGGGAGTGCCAAAAATAAGTACTTTTACTATTTTAACCCGAATTATGTACTTGCATACATTAATGCAACATAAATAGCTTATTAATTCGGATCTACATATAAGTATAAATTTAATTATAAGCACTTTAGCTTGTAACCGACGGACGATATGTTGACTTCATACTTCAAGCCATATTCATGCTGTGATTGATTAGTGATTAGTTCGAGTTCATTTACACCGTGTCCAATAAGTTCGAATACAAACTTTTAGCACTTGCTGTATAGACATACGGATTGCTGGCTATATATATATATATATATATATATATATATATATACACTTTTAATTTAATAAGTATATCGACATAAACATAATACAATAATTTCAAACGTCACGTATTTTTAGTTTGGTTTTAATCCATGATGAAGCACTTTCGTGAAGATATTATTAGGAAATTTCGTAATGGCGACAAGCCAGGTGCTATTTTCAGGGCGTTACAACCCCATGGAGTTAAACGGAATCTAGTTTATACTACTATCAAAAGGTATAAAGAGACCTATTCCACAGAGGACAGAAAAAGATCCGGTCGCCCACGTTCAGCTAGAACCGAAAAAGTGATTAAGTGTATAAGAGAGCGAATTCGGCGGAAAAAACACCGTTCTATTAGAAAATTAGCTGCTGATCTGAAAATTTCCAGGGGATCGGTACATAATATATTGAAAGTAGATCTTGGATGTAATGCCTACAAAAACCAAAAATTACATAGCATTTCAGAAGCGACCAAGAAAAAGAGAGTAGAAAGATCCAGCACCATACTTTCTTGGCACGCAGGGGATGAATTTGTTTTCTCTGACGAGAAACTCTTTGTGTTAGAGCAGCCTCATAGTGCCCAGAACGACCGGTTGTGGGCAGCAAGGATAGAAGACATTCCAGACTATGAAAAGAATGTTCCTAGGTTCCTGAGCTCACCATCAGTGATGGTTTGGGGTGCTCTTTGTAAGAGGGGCAAATTGCCTTTAGTATTTATTGATAAAGGCGTTAAAATCAATGCGGAATATTATACATTGGAGGTTTTGAAAAAAATGTTGCCCCAAATTTAAAAACTACGTTCGGAGATGACTATTATTTTTTCAGGAGCTCCATCACATACGGCAAACGCTGTTCAGGCTTGGAGCAAAACTAATTTAACCGATTTTTTGCCAAAAAATGAATGGCCACCGAGTTCCAGATTTAAACGTATTAGATTATTTACGTCATGCTCCCCAGCAGCGCCACCATAGCTTTTTGAATATAAATATATAGAAAAATATCTACATAATGTCTACAAAATTCTACACTAGTTTAAAAAATATCTACATCGCTAGTTTTGTTGTGAGCTTTATTTTAATGTGGCGCTGCTGTAGAGCATACTTCACAGCAGCGCCACCATCAAACGTCTATTCCTGTATATCGTAAAGACACGTATTGGGCATCAAATAATTCTATAACAATTCTATACCCACCTAGCATATGAAATCCCTCATTTTATATTGAATATACGGACACATGGTCCTTCAAACTTTTGTGACTGATAATTTTACAGCGCCTGACTTTAAAATCTAGGCAATGACACAAGAAGTGTGGAAATAATTGCTCGCCTATCGCCTTTTTAGGGTTCCGTAGTCAACTAGGAACCCTTATAGTTTCGCCATGTCCGTCTGTCCGTCCGTCCGCGGCTTAGCTCCGTGACCATTATTACCAGAAGACTGAAATTTGGTATGAGTATGTGTATGTCTGACGCCGACAAAGCGGTAAAATAAAAACTAAAAAAAAAACTTTTTTTCGAGTACCTCTCGAACACCTAAAGTGGGGGTGATTTTTTTTTTTCGTTTCAATACTAGTGTGTGGGGTGTCGTTGAATAGGTCTTTTAAAAATAATAGGGGTCTTATAACATAATTTTTTGATAAAGTCAGCAGTTTTGTAAATATTCGCTCAAAAAAAATAGTGTCCCCCCCTCTAACTTTTAAACCACGGATCAAAAAATTATGGATAAATTCATGAAAATGTGGCCTTAAAAGTACTTTCAATGAAAACTATATTGAATAAAATCGGTCGAGCCGTTTTTGAGTTATCCCAAAATTTCATAAATTTCTTTAAAATGACGTAAGTGCCGGTGTCCTTATACTTCGAACGTTACACATATTAGTTAACTGCCATATTGCATTAAAAGATTCCGCTCAATCTGGCGCGTATAATCGATGACTTCCAGAATTAATAATTAGTAATTAGAGTTACTATGGCGTTTACGGCCTTTTTTATAGAGCTTGAAATATTTCTCGTACCTAATTTAAGCCCATCTGTTGTGAAGGATGGGCAACTACGGAACCCTACACTGAGCGTGGCCCGACATGCTCTTGGCCGGTTTTTTTCTTTAAATGGCAACAGAAAACTCTTCTGGTTGTTATTTTTCCGCAATTTCGATTTAAACCTCGTAACACTCTAGCGTTGTCACTGCTCGCTTCACTAGGTATAATTAAAATAATTTTCGATCCCTACTACCCTCCAAGTTTGACTTTTAATCCGTAACATAACCGAAGGTGGTATCTTTACCATAACGCATGAATTAAAAGTACACCTTGGTAGTACAAAATGTTGCCTAGGTTTTTAAGTCAGGCGCTGTAAAATTATCATTCCCAGAAATGTTGAAGGACCATATGTCCGTATATTCAATATAAAATGAGGGATTTCATATGCTAGGTCGGTATAGAATTGTTATAGAATTATTTGATGCCCAATACGTGTCTTTACGATATACAGGAATAGACGTTTGATGGTGGCGCTGCTGTGAAGTATGCTCTACAGCAGCGCTACAATAAAATGAAGCTCACAACAAAACTAGCGATGTAGATATTTTTTAAACTAGTGTAGAATTTTATAGACATTATGTAGATATTTTCCTATATATTTATATTCAAAAAAGCTATGGTGGCGCTGCTGGGGAGCATGACGTGATTATTTCGTATGGTCTTACATGCTCTCGTAACTAAATAATTATAAAGTCGCAAACCTGAACCATTTTAAAGAGGTTATCGTGCAAATTTGGGACGATATGCCGATGGAAGCGGTGCGTGCCGCGTGTGACTCTTTTGAGAAACGTTTGAAGCTGGTAAAAAAAGTTAAAGGTGGAGTAATTCCAAAACATTTTTTGTAAATATTGTATATAAGTGTGCCTGTCATATAATAGAATTTTCATTACATAAAGTATGCGTACATTTATTTTATTAAGGATCGTAACTGTATTCGAACTTATTGGACACGGTGTATTTGCAATGCGTGTTTAGTTAGATGCAAATGTCTGAGCCTGCAATAATCATATTGTGACAAGCTTGGAAGTAATAGTAGTACAAAGAGCTAATTATTTTGTAAGATTAAGGCCCTAAATGAACACTTCTAGTAGGTAAGTTTAAGAGCCACAAATATGTCTATTGTTATACACTTCCTTATTATATATTGGCATTACATATCACTTGAGAAATAATAACTTTTCTCAATAATATTAATTTTGTTCGAAGCAAAGAACGTATACGAATAGAAATTAAACATGGACCACTAGTCGGACGAACAGTCGAGAAGCCAATTATTCAGCATTTTTTGCTGACTAGTCTTTTGTCGACGAGACGGCGACAATTTGCCAAAGATGCGATGCCGAATAATCGCCTCCCCGACTAATCGGCCCGTCTCTAATAGAAATATGTCTGCACTTATCATGCCAAGAGACGGTTCAATTAAATAACGAGCAAAAAATATTATTTTATACGTATGTTTTATCGCTTAGTAATTATCCGCAATAAAATTTAGAGCGATTTTCACTAAATGCGAGCTGTCGTGTAGCTGTGCGCGAATACACGCCTATTGCAACATTTAGTGAAATACGTATGTTATTTTTATGTATTCATCTAGAATCTAGATGAATCATCTGGAGCTCCTCTGTCTGCAGCAGGTTGGGGCCAGAAGATAAAGAATGTACGTGTTAGTTAGTGTATATAGCGTTAGCATAACGAAGCAGCAAGAACATATGTTCATATTACTATGATTACATCGATCCCTTTGTTCATAACATAAATCTTGATGAAAATAAATATGTATATTAAACTACGTCCTCTGTATATTAGTTGTAAATAAATATGGTATCAAAAACAGCTGAGATTCATTTTAGTCTTATACCCAAGTCTATAATATATAACTTACGTATAGGTCGATTCACTAAAGCTGGCACGAATGGAATGAATGAGTGAACGATAATATTTATGTGTGCGTCACAGAATGATTACATACAGGTTGATACAATAAGTGATTATGAATGTGAAAATTATCGAACCAAATTAAATTCAAAATGACGAATGGCTTTTTTTTTCAAAATTTCAAATTGGTCCGAGGGGGCTGAAACTCGGTATTGGAGGGCTTTTGGGTCCTCCGACTCAGAATATGAAATCGGATTTTGAATATTCGGTCAACTTCGGATAACATCGGACAAACAAAATTTAGTAATCTTAGCTTGACGGAGGGCCGAGCCATTTCTGAGCATAACTTATTGAATCGAATGGGTCTTAGCCTCGGATACTAGTACTTTCAATGAAAACTATATTGAATAAAATCGGTCGAGCCGTTTTTGAGTTATTGCAAAATTTCATAATTTTTTTAAATGACGTAAGTGCCGCGCGGTGTCCCTACACTTCGAACGCTACACATATTGGTTAAGTGCCAAACTATATTAAAACATTTCGCTCAATCTGTTACGTATTATAGATAACTTCCAAAAGATAATAAGTAAATTACTGTTACTTGGCGTGTACGACCTTTTTATAGGGCTTGAAATCTTTCTCGTAATTTTCGCCTATTGTGAAGAACGGGCAACTACGGGACCCTACACTGAGCAGTGAGCGTGGCCCGACATGCTCTTGGCCGGTTTTTTATAATTCGAACTAGCTGTCCGTCACCTATTAATTCTTGACATTAACCCTTTACCAGGGCGCGAAGACAAGAAGAAAATGTGGGTTACGTTAATACCATTGCATAGTCCCACATGGTTAAACTCATACGAGACAATGGAATAGTATCATCCCACATCCTAATTCTGGTCATACACAGATTGCATGAATATTAAGCAATATGTACAATTTTATTACACTTTTTATTATTTTTGTATCAAACAGTTAAATATACCTTTCGGACATAATATATTACTTGTTTAGTCTAAATATTGTGCGGATTATGCTTATATTATACCTAATAATTTTTATTTTTCTTGAATAACAAAAACCCATTTTGTTGTTGTTTACAAAATATGAGGAGGCCCCTGTATAAGAACGGCACTCACACTAACACTCAAAGTGACAAGTGACATAACTTTCATTCAATCCATTCGCGCCAGCTTTAGTGAATCGACCTATAAATAGCAACAACATTTATAAAAGCCAGATCATGAAGCAAAATACCACCTTGATCAATTTAACAATCCATTCTGCTGCGTTCTTGTGAAATTGACGCTTGAAAGCCGTCCCAATTAAATTATTGAATGAACTACAATTAATAGACAAATGACATATATGAAATTACAGTACTCTCATCCCTTAACGCGTAATTGATAAGATAAACATTAGGATTACAAACCACAACATTTACGTAAATGCGATACAGTCTAAAATTACACAACAAAGTAGAAATTAGACATCGAGATTGTATATTGAACGACGAATCACAAGGCTTTTTTGTACGAGATGTATTGTCGAGAATTGTTTACAATAGCAATGAACACATATGAATTATATATTTTGCAAACTCATTTCATATATACACATATCAACGACCATAAACTATATATTTGTTTTTATAAAAAATTCAAAATCGAAGCGTAAAAATCCACCGATATAGACCACCCAATAATGAAAGACATCTAGCTCAAAAAGTCAAGTCAAAATTATAACAATAGCCTACTTCGAGCACATTTTACACAAATCAAACGGATAAAACCACACAAAAACGATAATGACGATTCGGTTCCTTTTTAGTGAGTATTAAATGTGCGCGCGATAAGCCTGGTGTCCATGATTTCCGTTTGGAGTAATCATTTCTTTGGCGTAAAAGTCTTTTAGATGGTAGCGTGAAATAATGTTTAGTACACCTACTAAGATACCATTATTAATCTATACAAATATAAATCAAGCAAATATATTACTTTCTAAGAGCCATGCTATAATAATAATAAGATAATAACGTCCCCTCGAGATTCTATTATTGCAAACAAGAGAACATCTATTTAAAGCAGCTATGCTGAGATAAAAGAACTATGCTGAGGCGTTACGCCATCGTCGACATATAGCGAAAACATCGAAACAAATAACATTTACTTGGTTTTAGTAAAGTTTACTAATAGTGTAAAGGTGTCAGGACGAGTTCCAGGCTTTTGATAAATGATTAGGTAATATTGAAAAGATTATGAATCTTCCAATATATTCATATATCGGCTAATTTTCGGTTTCTTAAATTAGTAATCATAAACAGGGCTCTAACACGATCCCTTTATTCCGAACAGACCCTCTGAACAATTTCCTGATCTCTGCGATATCAGAGATAGGATTAAATAGACAGGGCCTTACCGTAGACGCCTATTCCTAGAGACGAAGAGGCCTATTCCCAGTGATACGACCGAGCAACGTTTGTACCACTAGGTATAAGCCTCGGAGCGAAGTAGTTGTTTCGCTAGACGTGGGCGGGCGGCGGCAGGCCGGGCCGCGGCGCCGCGCGCGCGCCGCGCGTCACGTCGCGCAGGTCCAGGTGGTCGCCGTGCGCCGCCAGGTCGAAGTCCGAGCCCGACAGCGACGCTGACAGCAGGTGGTTCCAGGTCGACTGCTCCGTCTCTCCTTCATCTGTATTCAATATGATTATATTGTAACAGTTGCCAAATATGTACAGACACAGTACTGATTCACAAAAAGAACAACACATCTTTTTTATTGAGACAACACGGTATTTTAATAATATTACATTATCTAACCGTAATCAGTAAATCACACATTAAAAAACACAGGGAATAATATCTACCACAAAAGATCGTAAACTATTTATAGTTTTTTATTATTATTTCATTATCAGAGGAAGTGTTTTGACTTTTAACTTTCATTATTGTTAGCCATGAAGTTCATTAAATGAGTATGCATGAGCGAGACTTCTTGGCTCAGAAAATGTAATGTACATTTAATTTACTAAGAAGTCCAGAATTTTAAACAACTTTTTTAAGTTTAAGTTTGTTCGATAAAGTTTTTGAACACCCTATAATAATTTAGTGACATTACCGGCGTCATTAGCAGATATTTCTTAAAAACTTGTATTTGAAAAAGTAGCCGAGTTGCTGTGCTCTTCCATCAAATACCGTAACACCCTATTGTAAAATGTAAGTGATGTGTACTGTGTGCGTCTTTGTTGTAAACTGTGAGCGTCGGTACAAAGAAAATTAAACTTCTCATACATGTAGGACATGGTGCTTTCTGAAATACACTTCGAAGCGGTGTTTGTAAAATTAATCGTCCATAAACAATCGTCAGGGAACTTGACAAATTGCGCTTGTATAGAAAACGTCATTGTTAATTAGTGTGTATCTAATGATTCTTGCAACTTGTTCTTTGTTATTGCATTTTTTGGATCTATTACATTCATGAGTCGTTTTCATAAAACATGTATTTATTTAAAGTCTATATTTAAAACAAAATTTAATTGATTCCTTTGTGTAACGAAAGTTCCCACATCTTTTGTATGACTAATTTACTTTACACAAAGGAATCAATTAAGTTTTGTTTTATTTAGCCTTTAACTATCCACATGTTTTTTGAAAACGACTCACATACTAATTTTAGCACAAAGAAAAAAATACTAATGACTCAAACGAAATTAATACATACCGGTGAAATAACAGTTTGTAAATAGTACCGCGTCGTTACTATAATTGACATAATTATAAATGTATATAGTTATTTGTTTACGAATACAAGTGTTCTGACTATACTCGTACTCGGCAATGCCTCAACTGCAACTAACTAAGGTCAGTCGGAGTAATTAAGTTAGTTGCGTGGTTGTAAGGTGGCGTTGGTCGTACGACATCTGTACGTTTCGATATTTCGATATCGTAGGTGTGATTGCCCCTTAGGCGCACTTTTTTCCCGAATTACCTTATTTGAATAAGCTGGAAATAAAATATCATTCGCACAGAAGTTGGTACTGGTACCAATAGAAATAAAGCGTTAGAACATTAACTCTACTACTTTCAAAACGAAGCCAAGCTGGTTTAACGTGTCACGCACTGTGGATGTTAGTATACGAGTATGTATGGATAAAAAAATATGCAAGAATGGCTAAAATGTTTACCAGGTGCGGCACCATGTAATTCTATGTCAATGGCGAGTAAGTACAGTTGAGGAATGAAAACGTTCGTCACGTTGTGGGCCTTAAAACCATCACATAAAGTCGAAAAGTGAACCTTTTTATTCCCCGGCTGTACTGTAAAACACAAGTCCTGCGAGCCTATGACGATAGCATTTATCACGCGATATATAAACGATAGAACAATCGTCACTTTTGCAATTACTTTCTCGCCAAAAAGTGACGGATGTTTTATCGTGTGATAAACGGAACCGTCATATCATATATTGATAATCCACTGCTGCTATACAAATTAGCTGAACTCTTTAATGATATACCCGGAAAGGACAGTGAAGGAGGCATCCTTTCATGTTTTATAATACGGTCGATACAGGGTTGTCGTTTTAGATAAAGCAAACGTTACCTCTTTTGCAAAGCTAATCATATGCTACGTGACTGGTGAAGTATAATAAAATAACGAAGGATTAAAATAATATCATTGTTTTTCTACCCGCACACGGCATAATCTAATCACTAATGACGGGAAATGGATGACTTGTTTTCTCGAATTTTTATATGTGGGGTTTAGTTTTAAATTCTATAAACATGTTTAACTTATAACGGGATTACCGTTGAAGATTTAGCCATTTTGCCAGTGGCGAAACGTTATACACAAAAAAACTAACACCTATAAACATTGACATAGTATAGAACAACCTGCAATTATTATAAATTTAATCCTTCGTCATATTAATGGTTATAGTGTAATCTGTGCGTGTCAACTAAAATAACTGCAACTGTATTATTGCAATTGTAGGACCGTATAATACTAAGTTAGTGTAAGTAAACTCGATTAAGACCACACTTCATCCCAAACATGCAGTTATTTCATAATAAACAATGGAAACTCACTCACAGCAACACTATTCACTCGAAATCTCGAACCTGTTACTAGTTTAAACCAAAGTTTTAGCATTGTGAAGCTAGCCTTAGTAGAAAATAAAAATAAAAAAGCTGATTGCGATAAACGCTCTTGGAACCCATAGCAGGATGTTCTACCCACTGCAGATGATAGTCCCGCGCGTTGTCGCAACTAGCTAGCTGAAGACTGCGTTGGATGTGAATGACACATGAATACTTCGCGTACTCTTCTCAGGTGCGAAGCGAAGCAAAATTAATGAATTAATCTTTATCACGGTAATTAGAATAGGCAGCTAAATGTTGCTTATTGACGTATAAGAAGCTTTCTAAAACACAAATAAAAGCGATACCCTCACCCTCTAAAACATAATGAACAAGAACAAAAGACTAGTATCTAGTATAAAAGATCACTCGGAATCTTTTAACTATGTATAGTTGATCAAAATTAATATTACTAACAGTATCTAACACAAACAACACAGTCTTTTCAATAGTTTCAGTTCACTGGTACAATAAATTCACTAACATTTAAATCAAATTAAGTTCATATATATAATATACATAACCACATTATTGCAAATATATTAAGTTCATATATATAATATACATAACCACATTATTGCAAATATATTAACTTTAGCCCAACTAGTGGGTTCTAGCCCACGCCATATTGCGGATTTTTAGTGACTAATTTATTTTACTGGTAACAACAAATTTTTGGTACCTGGCGTTGAAAGTCAGTGAATGTCACTAATGTAAACAAAGAGGAAACAGGACTAAATATTCCGCAAACTTCAAGTAATTTTCGCATAATAAAGCCAAAACTGACGCTGACGAAAGTCATGTTTTTTCAAGTTCAGTATTTTATTTCAGAAGGAAACGATAGATTGAACAGCATTCCGGTAAACGGTGTTTTGAATTTGGATGATAACATATCGCTACTGTCATTTTATAAATATAATGCATATAAACGGCTTTTATAAAGCAATAATGTGCATACATCATGCTATGCACATTATTGCCACATAAATGCCGTTTGTAGTGTCACTATCCCCGGGCAAAACCGACACTTGTTCGGCTAGATATAAAAGTAAAATAGGCTGTTACAGCACGAGCAATCTACATCACCGACCCCTTACTAGCGCTAGTCATTTTCTAAATAAACAAAATATATTCTATGAATATATTTTTATTAAAAAATTAAGACCAGTGAACGTAAACCGAGTTAGTAAAAACAACAGATAATAGAAAAAGCGTTCAGCCAGATACGGTACCGTAACCGCGTGTTAACTAAACGGGCGTGGTGAGCGTGGGGTGACCTGGGGGCCTGGCGCCGCAAGCGTCGGCGTCGGCCGGAGCGACGGCCATGCGCTCGCGCTCGCGGGCGGGCAGCGAGCGCGCGCGCGTCTCCTCCAGGATGAACGTGTTGATGACGTAGGCCTCGCGCCGGATGCGGTCGCGCAGCTCGCCCGACATGTCCGGGATCGCCCACCGCACTATGATCATCACCAGCGCCACCACGTTCTACGTACAAATACAGATTACCAGTTATGACACAGAACATACGGCACTTGTCTCACCGCTGGCGAAGAAACGACTAGCACAGCCCGGAATTCTTAGAACACCTTTGAGCTGTCACAGGGATTTCACATTTATCGACTACTTATGCTTACATATGTGTATCGATAAATAAACAATACAATATTCAAAATACGTTTAAAAGTATAGGTATCTGTGTGTTAGTGCTACCTAGTGTTTCCGTACTTTATTCATTAAAAAATACATCGTCATAATGTTTCCGCATTATGTATACTATTATTGAAAGTCAGTTTCTATGAAGAGGGGCCATCATGATTTGATTGTAGAGGCACGCTGCGCCATGCCAGTCTGAAATCTTAGACTTGATAACGAAAGCATATAAACTTGATTACTCGCTCAAGAAACGAACAAAAGAATAGATCACTAAAAGAGACACGTATACTAACTGTTGATCCCAAGCTGTTCACACTGCCGGTGAGTACTCTCTCTGCACTAGTTTATCGCGGCGATTTTGATAGACCGTTGAAAATACTTAATCACGTAGTCAGTCATGAGATCACAATTTAGCGACTACTCCTTTGCATATTCTAACATACGATATCTAATTAATAGTTACCTCGAAGACCACCACAAACGCAAGTCTGGCCCCCATGTTGTGCCAGTATAGGTTGCTGCGCTCGTAGTTGGAATTTCCGTCGCCCGAATGCCAATAGCCCGGGAAACTAAACAATGAAATCATGACAATTAGCAAGAACAACCCATATTAGAATATTTCTACCATGTTAGAATAATATTTACAGTAATATTTATTTCAGGAACATTCCCGTTGTACCACCTTAAAAGCTACTATCGTTTGCGCAATTACTTAATGGCTGAGATTTTAGGACAGTAATCCATGACCCAGTCTGGAACTTCTCAATTAGGCCGTTACTACAAATTGAGCGTTATATTACCACTAAAAAGAGCTCAATATGTCGTGATATAAAGGAAAAAAAATGAAAGGGGCTTTGAAATATGTGACTTTACCATTTTACGGAGCAATACTTAAAAAAGCAGTCCGAGTGAGACCAACTATCGGAGGTTTGTGTCTCACTCACACAAGTTGCCATTGTAAAGCATACACGTTGTGGGATTCAAAATACAGGACATAATTACAAGAAATACTAACTACGGCAAAATTTATCTTGAGGACAACTAATTCGTAAACGTTTAAGATATCAACATTATTTACTCATTATAATATTTATAATTTAAATTCGTATAAAATGTACTAAGATGTCACACGCACAAAGCACCGTGAAATGATGATAAACAAAACGAGGAACAACTAAATGGGATTAAATCGTGTGTATTTTTTTTATAACATTGTTTATTTTTGAGGTTGAATATACATTTAACGGCCTCCTTGCTATATATCTAATATTGAAAGAATAGAGTAAGATTCTTAGAGGCGACGCGTTGTGATAATGTTGTAACGCTAAATTGATTCAGTACGGTATTTATTGTGTAAAATAAAATATATTCATAAATATACACGTACAATAAGCCATCATCATCATCATCTTTAAGTATTTACTCATCCGCACATTCACACACAGTATTATGTGAATTCATTTGTAATAGTTGCATGTTGCGTAGGTTGATTTGATAAATCAAATATTCGCAATAGCACTAGTGATATGCGAAAACAAGGATAATTTGTCAATGATGAAGAAATGAAGCTCGTCAAAAGTAGCTTTTTCACTAAACCGACGCTGTTCGCCGGGCTCCCTATTCTTAGGGTTGCCCTTTGGACGTTTGAAAAGCTAACGAACCCGGTTTTCTTTTATAAGGCAATTGGGTATCCCAATTATTATAACAAAACGGGACTTAATCGCGCTTAGTGTTTAATTTCCTCGACGTTCCTTCGAGACCATGAACGTAACGTCACGATCGAAACGTCGAGGTGATTAAGTAAACAGATTTTGAACATGATTAAGTCCCGTTTTGTAAAAATAACGTGTGAAAATCGCTTAATTTTAAATCAATAAACAGTGTCCCTACTGTCAAATTTTCTTGAAAATTTGATTTATAAAATCATCCTGCGACATGCAAGTGCATACGATATGAGAATGAAAGACACAAACTATTATTATTATTACAGTATAACTTTAAATCGCATGGCGTGCATCCGGTGTACAAGTCGTCTCGTTATTTCCGAAAAACCTTATTACATCTATAAGTATAATGGTTAATATACAACGAACGAGACGAGTCGAACAGGTTAGAACAGGCTTATGACACAAGTTATTTTAGTCCACATCAAGTAATTACATCATACTGGTTTCTAAACAAAAAAGACATGAAATTTCGTTTAAATGTGAATAAACTACCATAACATAATCTTTAGTAAACTAACTCTTTAGTTGTGACTGTTAAATTGGCTGTGCTTATCATTATGAGTCGCAGAGCGGTACATGCGAGTACGTTCTCGGTAAGTCTAAACAAACATATCCAACTTTTTCTTAAGTGGTTCTGATTGGTAGCATATTCTACCTGCTTGCTTGCGTGCTTATTTGCATATTATATGGTTATGATAACTGCTGTATCGTGTATTTAAATATAATTATTAAAAACTTCGCATAATTCGGCCGCAATTTCATCCACAAATGTAAAATTAATAGGGTAAAGAACTCCCGGAAGTACAAGAAACTCCGAAACATAAGGTACTTCCAATACGGTCTTCTTCAAGAAGACACATAGGTGCTAATTGGTACCGGATAAAAAGTTACAGAACTTTAAGGTATTGCTCAACAAGACGATACAATACAAGTACTCTTTATTTCACTCCTCACAAACCATACAGGAGAAATACAATGCAAGAAATTACGATAGGCTAGTTGACCCAGTTTTGAAATATATTAGAAATGGTTCAAAATGATCTTAGTAGCTCTAAAAAATCTTGTATTTTTAGCTAAATTTTATTAATTGAAAATAGAAGTTTCATGAACAGACAAAAACAATAACACCGACCGCACTTTTCGCCTTTAGCTTATCTGTGGCGTAACGTGGAATACCGAGTAAATAAAAAGAAGGGCTACTCTGATGTTTGAAATTCGCCCGTCGTATAGTGCCGTCCCGCTTACTCAAATATACTTTGACAGAAGATATAGAGAGACGGCACTATTCGACGGTCAAATTTCGAACATCGGAGTCAGTTTTCTTTACGGGATCGGTGACGTCACTAGCAATGAAAAAAATGGCGGACAGCGTTTTAAGGAATTCAAAATACAGAATAAAGACCATACTTTAATTTTTTTTTCAGCCATCTTCTACTTTTATGAGCTGAACAATATACGAAATAAACACTAGTCTAATACAATGTAACATGAGTCAACTAGCCTATTAGAGGTAAGCAACAAGACTTCATACAGACCTAAACAAATTAACCGACTGGTTTAAAATTTAGATAGCTTCAGTGCCAGTCTCGATTCTGAGGACCCTTTCGAATTTCATCTAAAATCGCATTTTTTTTATCTTTGCTTTAGTAACACTATTTAAAGTCTTATCGGTAGTAAAGAAGATCACACAGAGTCGGCAACACGCACGTGATGCTTCAAAGGTTGCACACTTCGAAAGATTACGGAAACTGCTTATTACAATTTATTTATACAGTTTAAATTGTAGTTACCTGCACTTGGTCTCTGTGTAGGTAGCATTGTGGGGCGGGTTCTCCAGCACGGAGGTGTTGAAGTCGGCCAGCGTGTGGTTCACGTAGTTGTCGAGCGTGCCACCGTGTGAGAACTGGTACACCAGCCGTGGAATGAAGTCCGACGTGAACGCGATTATGAAACCCTGCAACCATGAATTACTTGCAACATCGTCAGGTACACAAGCACGGACTGGTCGCATTTATTCAATTTAGTGGTACAGTAGACGAGTAATTCAAGATTTATACATGATCGCGTTTTTAAGGTCATGTTGATTTAAGCAGTTTCAAAATGGCATGAAAAATTACGTGGCCCAGAGGCCTTATTCCTTTTAAAATTCTGATTGTGTCAGACATTTTTCTTTATGATTAAACATGTTTCTTAACATATTATTGACTACCTAGAACAGGGCTATTGGCATTTATTGGTAGGTATATATTTGAAATCCCTACAGTTTGAATTTTTCATTGATAATTTTCGTTTCAAAAACTACTCGAAATTGAAAAAATTCACGCGGAAAATTTGTATTTTTAACTTGTTTTCGACTGCACGCAATGAAAGCATGATATAGCTTATGTTACTATTCACTTCTAAAAGTTGGTCGAAATTATCAATATGAAAATTAGAAGGAATAAGGCCTCTTATTTTTTTTTGAAACAGTATATGATACAGGACAGGCCAAGCCGCTGACGGTAATCCTAACCCATTGAGACTAAATAAGAAAGGTACTCACGTTGGTGATGATGCTGACCTTCCCGATGGAGTCGAGGATGCGGTACCAGACGCCGATGTCGTTGACGCGCTGCGGCACGGGCCGGCGGTAGCACGACAGGAACTTCTTGGCGTCCAGACGCATCTCCAGCACGTTGTTGATGAGCGCGAACAGCGGCGCCAGCGGGAACGCCGCCACGAAGATCGTCACGAACCCGTACTGCAGCACTGCCGAACACACACAACCGACCTCTAAATTACCGGATATGTGGATTTTTTTATGGTGACATTGTTATTTAATTATATTAATTCGAGGAAAAGATCTACTTTAGACCTTTGTCTATCTCTAGAGTAAAACAACCGACCTCAAAAATACCAGCAGTTTTTTTTATTTTTTTGAGAAATTGTGATTTAATTTTATTTCTTCGGGGCAAAGATCTATCTATCTCTAGACCTTTGTCTATCTCTAAAGCAAAAAATAATAATTTGTAAAGGACCTACACATTTCACGCAACAATAACCAAATACCTCGGTTGTAAAATGAATAAATAATAAAGAGATTTTGTTACATTTTGATGTCTTACCCATTTCCAAATATTCCGGGAATAGACCCATGTTACCGAAATCGACTAGCTTGAAATCTTTCACCCACTGCAGTGGACTTTTAATCCTAAAAACAAAAACCATATTAATTTGCTTCAACATGAGATCAAGCTACGAGTGCCTACTATCAACCTTCATACGTACTTGTTTTTCCTACCGATAGTGCGTATAATGTACCACCACTTGAGCAAATATGGCATCAGCATCTCGACAACCGTGTTGATGAACTGCTTGCCCACCATTATGATGGCGAGCTGAATGGACAGCTCCAAAAGGCAGCCGCCGGGTGAGCACTGTTCGCAAACATTAATAAAACAAAATAAAACATATAATACGAGTCAACAGATATAATAGTTGCATTGCATGGAAGACGAGGTCAACGGAATCAACACCGCCTGTGTATAATAAGTATTCAGTATTCACCTCTTCCTGTCTTTGTCCGAAAAACTTGATGTAAGCTCCAGGGCGGCCGATGAACTTGCCCTTGAAGAAGGCGATGTAGAAAATGGACGCGTAGTAGTTGACGAACTGCAGCAGGTAGATCTTCAGCGTCAGCGAGTCGTCGAACTCCGTCTGCGTTCTCAGCAGCTCTTTCTCGGTCAGCCACTCGGCGAGGCACTGGTATATCTGTCCACGAATCCACAAATGTAATATTTTTTGTAGAGATATACAGGGTGTTTGGTGGCTAGATGCAAAGGTTTAAGGAGGTGATAGAGGAGGTATTTTTAAACATTTCTAGCCATATATGTCGTAGACAAAATTTGATATTTTTTTTTTAAATTGAAATTTTAAGAATTTTTGAAAAATACCCAGAATTTGGTAGAAACGAGTTTATAGTGCCCGAATACGCGTTATTTTGTAAACAATTCTTTTGTTTCTGATAGTTTAATGTATTTCGGACGAAATAAAGCTACTTTTAAGTGTATTTATGGCCTCTAAAACCAAATGGAGGCATACGAAACTTTAAAAAAAATCGTAGGTTGACACGAGCATAATTTTGATGTGCCGTAAAAAAAATTAAAAAAAATCTTTTGAATTGTTCAAACACTTTTAAAAACATGCCTATTTATTGTTCTTTCTTTAGAAGTATCAGTCATTCACATCGCTTGCCAAATCTCTGAGTTAAGGGCTAAATACTAAAGTTAGGGAGCACCTTTAATAAAACAACGTGAACTTTAATTTTAAAACTTTAGTAACAAAATCAAAGTAAAAACTTAAATCACATGTTCAAAATGTAAACCACGATTTCTTATACAGGAACGGGCCCTTTTCCGCACTTCTGTGGTAGTTATTTTTAGTTGCATCTCCTCCCTCATGATAACAAAGGCTTCGCGAATCCTGTAATTAACTCCTCTTTTGTTGCGATTGCTGAGGTGTACACAAGTCCTTTGGCCCGTCCCCAAACAAAAAATTCCAAAGGAGTTAAGTCAGGGGATCGAGCGGGCCAAGGAATGGGTCCATCTCTACCGATCCAGCACTCCGGAAAACAGTTGTTAAGGTATTCTCTCACAGCCAAAGTCCAGTGTGCCGGGCAGCCGTCTTGCTGAAAGATGATTTCTCTTTCCGCTTCTAATGGTACTTCGGCTTCCTCTAGGAGGATAGGAAAATCGTTTTGTAAAACTGGAGATAATTGGGTCCGGTCAAAATATCGGGCAGAAAATGTGGCCCGATCAAAGTTCTGCCAATAACTCCAGCCCACACGTTAACTGAAAACTTCTTTTGAAAGGAGACCTGCTTCATCCATTGAGGATTTGCGTCCTTGTCAGCCCATTCATGAAGGTTATGAAAGTTTGTGATCCCCTCTCTTGAAAACTTTGACTCATCTGTCCAAATGATAGATTTTAAAAATGACGCGTCGTCAATGTCGCTGTTTAATAAGAATCTCCAGAAATGTATTCGTCGCACGGGATCTCCTTCTTCTAAACCCTGCACCCCCACCCCTCGAAAAGGATATTTTTTCTCCTTATGCATCGTGTTCCAAACCTTCCATGTCGATATGTTAAGGTTTTGAGCTACTGTTCGGATGCTTGTCGTAGGATCAGCTTCAAATGCGTGACTAATTTCTTCCTCGGTATCCACATCGTATCTTTCAGGATTCACTCTAGTAGCCGGACGATGGATCCCATTTTCGCTAAGACGACGAAACGTGTTCAAAAACATCCTGACATTGGGTAATCTGCGATTTGGATAATGCTCCTGATACATTCGCCGTGCCAATGCTCCATTACCGTCTGCCCTTCCGTACATTAAGATAATGTTAGCATAATCTTACAATACAATACAATACAAAATGCTTTATTGCACACCAAAAAAGTTTACAAATCTTCGTTGCTAAAACCATCGATGTTCATAATGTTTAATTACAAAATGAAAAACCGCTTCAACCGTTTATTCAATTTTCATAGAAGAACTAAATTTGCAATTGGCTATCGTCAAACCTTAAAACAAAGGCAATTCAAAACATTCCAAATGTGAAAATTCTTATTCTTAAAATAACGTGTTCCAAATTTAAAGCTATGGTATTTAGTTTAGAGCTTTTTTATAATCCTCCTCGGACTTTGGTGTATTGTGGAAAATGGTACTTGCTATTTATTCATTTTTATTTAATTTATAAAAAATAATTAACTTAGAATAAATTAATTACTACAAACTTTTTTGTTTTATTTTTTACACGTTATTTATTAGCTAGGTACCTACTTAAAGTAAAATTTCAAGACTAGTACGGGGATTTGGAATTCTTAGGAAGTGTTCCCTAACTTTGGTATTTAGCCCTTAACTCAGAGATTTGGCAAGCGATTTGAATGACTGATACCTCTAAAGAAAGAACAATAAATAGGCATGTTTTTAAAAGTGTTTGAACAATTCAAAAGATTTTTTTTTATTTTTTTTACGGCACATCAAAATTATGCTCGTGTCAACCTACAATTTTTTTTAAAGTTTCGTATGCCTCCATTTGGTTTTAGAGGCCATAAATACACTTAAAAGTAGCTTTATTTCGTCCGAGATACATTAAACTATCAGAAACAAAAGAAATTGTTTACAAAATAACGCGTATTCGGGCACTATAAACTCGTTTCTACCAAATTTTGGGTATTTTTCAAAAATTCTTAAAATTTCAATTTAAAAAAAAAATATCAAATTTCGTATACGACATATATGGCTAGAAATGTTTAAAAATACCTCCTCTATCACCTACTTAAACCTTTGCATCTAGCCACCAAACACCCTGTATATAGCTGGACATACAATAATATTTATAAGGTATTTGTTACCCGACTAGGATGAAAAGAGGGTTATAATTAATACTTTATGACTCGAAAATCAAATAAATCTATTAAGAATCTTTTTCCCATAGGCTCATTTGTTTCAGCCAATTGTTACGTAATCCTTTTTGACTGAGAAATGGAGCGTCACTTACATAATTGAAAATACAAATGAGGACGAGATTGATGCAGGCGGCGGTGGCGGTGGTGAACATGATGGGGTTGTTGGTGATGAGCACGTTGTTGTGGGGCCGCAGCGCGATGGCGCCCAGCAGCGACATGCGGTACAGCACCACGCCCAGCACGGCGGCCAGCGCCAGCAGCACCAGCAGCGCCACCACGCTGAACGACATCAGCGTCGCCGGCAGCCGCATGCGCCAGAACGGCACCATCGGCTCCCGCTGGCCCGTCACCACGTTCAGCTTCCGAATTCACAAATTAATTATATGACCTTACTAATAAAATTACAAAATATATATAATCTTAAACTATACCTAAAACGTAGTCGTATATCTAAGTGGATTAATGGTGTTAGACCTCTCAGATTGTTGCGCTTTAGCTACCAACCGGCCAAGCTATGTCTAGCTCTCGACAGAACTGATCGATATTCTCCATCATAACTCTTTATAAGGCGGACGGAATATATTTCCCAAAAGCGATTTATTTTTTTGTGCACGGTACCGATAGTGAAACTTACCAATATGGCATATTGAGAACAGCCGTAGTTAGTAAATAGTAGTGCATTGTATAGGGTACCTGCGTTCGTTTAACGTGCGCGAGGCGCGCGAGGTACTGCGGGCGCGGGTGCTCCTCGTACACGTCGAAGCCGGTGAGGTCCCAGCGGTGCGTCATCTCCGCCGAGTAGCGCTTCCACAGCTCCAGGAAACATGCGCCTGGAACACAGTTCGCCCATGTACAATCCGTGAGTTGCTAAAGCGGTCTACTCGTCATAAACAATTTCCATCGGAAAAATTGGAAACGTTATTCTCAGTTTAAATGATCTCAAACTGTCAATCAACTATCATATTAATCACCAATCGTCAATATCGAAATTTTTATCGTCAATATTCTCAAAAAATACATTTTTATATTGATAAAGAAACTTACCCCAAAAACTCATGAAAATTGCGAAGAATACTGTCGTGGGATTGTCGAAGAGATAAGTAATTCGGGCCTGAAGACAAGTATTCTTTAAATCCCAATAGTCGCAGTAGTAGTCGCACTGTGGGCACATCTTGATCGTCGAGTTGTAGTTGCACACTTGTTCACTGGAAATGGTATTAGTATAAGTTAACTCAATAAGGGTACAATTTAATAGATCAGTAAAATATACTTATTTGATTGATGAACAGGGAATATATATTTGGTCAGCCCTTAAAGCTGTTAGCAAACATTTCTCTAAATTAAGAACTGTTAGCTGTTAGCTAACAGTTCTTAATTTTTCTGGTCAGCAAATAAAATATTTAAATAAGGTATATTGAGCTACCCAAAGTAAGTGGTAAGCATTCAGTGAGTAAGCAAGATATTTAATTGTGTCTATGTAAATCTGTTAATTTTATCTGTATATAAATAAAATAATGGGCATTCCCTAAATAGATAATCAAATCAAAGTGACAGAGGGGTGCAATAGTTAGTGAATTACAAAGGCTCAGTGTAGCAGAGCGGAGTCTGAATGATGCGCATAACCGACGAGAAATACTAAACACGATATATATTTTTTTGTATATTCACCTTGGGCTGTTTTGAAATACAGTGGCAGCTGAGTATATGAAGCAGATGAGTCCCACCACCGACGCGGGGATCAACATGTTGGTGTAGAACCCGAGCCATGCGAAGTACAGTCCTGCCAAGAGACAAGCCGAACTTATTTCAAGAGGCCAGAGATAAGTTTATATATAACAAAAAATAACCGACGAGAACGAAAATAATTTTCCAAATCGATTCAGCCATTTACGAGTAATCGGAGAGCATACATAAAACGAAAGAAACGGAAAAATACACAACGACGTATTGTAAACCTGCTCCGTATCTGACGTAGGTTAAAAACCGTTGTAGTCATAGATAGCTACTACGTGATGGACTGTTATTGGTGTTATTTTGAATAGATAACTCTTGTTCCTCTTTTACAAGGAAACACACCGTGGCGTTACCATGTTAGGTTTTCGATTTCAATAAATTTTCCACTTGCCCTTATTTCGCTGGAAGTGCTGAAACATGATTGTAAAGGTAATCAGTAATTTATATGTTATGTTTCGTGAAACCGCCACTTAATAATTCTAGGAAACATCAAATTATTATGATTAATGTTATTCTAAAGAAATCACTAATTTGATACATTATTAGAAGTATACGTATTATCGTTTTTGGTCTCCAAAATCTATAAGAATTAGAGCTACTGTACAACGCTAGTGGTTGCATTTGAAATAATCTGACATTATAATATTTTATAAAAAAAACAATGAGTAAATGATGACAAACGGTTTATTTTCATTGCGTGTGTTAATAATCAGGTTATATAACTTTACAACCAAAACGTAAGTATTATGTAAAAGTTTCATAGTAAATAATAGTCTAAGATCCCGATATAAAACGACCTTCAACGAGATGTATATTTGATGAAATGTATTTTATATTTAATTTAATATGTCAATAAATATATTGCATATAGGTTGCCTAACAAATTTTAGTCCAGGGTATGTTTAATTAATTTTTTTTAAACATTTCACCGGTTTGAACACGTTGAACGCCATGACGGACACCATGTAGCCGACAGTATACTTTCCCCAGCGGCCGGACCATAAATCGAGAATCGTCCCAAAATCGTTGGTGTGTTTTTTTGCAATTATTGTCAAGAAATATCTCAAAAATAATGGGCGACTTACAGAAACAGCGCTATATTCAGTATTTTCTGAAAAGTTAAAATGGCAGACACCAGTGTCCGTCGCGGCCTGTGCCAGCGTCCAACCGTATTTCCTTCCGTAGGCGCCGCGCGGGTCACGCTGTCGGTCTAAACATTTAGGTATATACATAGTAAGTATTTATCAAAATTCAAATTTAACGGGTTTTATGATTTCCTTAAGGCATCGACATATAATCAAGCCGAAAATTTTATTCAGAAAAGGTAACTTCTTACGTAAAGTATCAAATAGGTACGGAACCCGTTTCTGATTTGATGCCGACTAGATTGAAAGCAATTTTAAATCTAAAGAATTTCTAATGTCTTCTTAAACTAAAAAACTACGTGATAACTATAATAGCATTTTATTTAATGATATAAAATACTCAGTTTTTATACCTACTTACTACACTTTTGGAGACATCATGTAAAAATATCCAGAAATCTTAAGAACTTTGGTTTTTTTTTGTGCCAAGCGGCCAGGTTGTTCAGTGGGGCCGCGCGGGTCACTCGCCTTAGTAAAAACCATTCAAATGCCATCCGTCGGCCGCGTATAGGCTTCTGAAGCGATCGTGAGCATGCGGACACTTGGTGTCCGACGCGGCCCCATGGACTCGCCATGTTCAGGTCACATGGTGTCCGCCGCGGCCCCCTGGGCTAAACGTGGTTTTTTGTATGGCGTTCAACGTGTTAATATTAGATAAATTCTATACCAATCGAAAGTATGAAGCCCATAGAATATTCAAACGTTACGTTGCCTATTCTTTTCCCGTCACAACTATCGGGTAGCCAGGTATAAACAGGTAAATCTATACCTACTAGCATTTTGCAACGGTCTGATTATTGAATTGAAATTAAATAAAATTAAAGATTATTTTATTATGAATTGATCTAATAATCAAACCGGTGAAATGTTTCAAATTTTACTTTTTTATTTTTAACTAAACATACCCTGGACTAAAATTTGTTAGGGAACCCATATGCAATATATTAATTGACATATTAAACTAAATATAAAATACATTTCATCAAATAAACATCTCGGTGAAGGTCGTTTTATATCGGGATCCTATACTATAAGTAAAAAGGAAATATTTCGTTTATCTCGGCAACTGAGGTGCGCGGTGAGCAAGCAAGCTAGCTGGACGTGTCCACGGTGTTAGATATTATTTAAAATATTTAAAATTATCTCTACAAAGAATAACGGACCCAAAAACTATTAGTAAAAGTGTGCACACTTCAGTGGGAGTGATAAGGACTTACGACTATACGTTGCCGAGTTGTTTACAACTTAACTCGTTTGACGATAGCATCGCGGTGTCAGTGCAATAGTGCAGTGAACCCTAATTGCATGCAAATACGGACTAGAGTATAAACTCAGTGCAACTATGAGTGGTGGATCCCAGCCCGACTTATCAAAACTAGGAATTGATGATACTTCCGGCAAACCCCAAATAACGTATAGAAAACGTAAAGAACCCGACCCGGACTTATCTTTAAAGGAAGATATTCAAAGTCTCAAGAATGATATGAACTCATTCCTGGCTAGTTTTTCCGCTGGTCAAAACAAAATAATGACTAAGATGCAGCAAGACGTCACGGAAATAAAGGACCAACTAAGTGACATAAGGGTGTCCACAAACAAAGTGATTGAAGAACAAAATAACCTAAAAATCGAATTGAACCAGGTTAAATCTCAGTGTTCTCAAAACGAAATAAGCATTAACTCTCTCCGAAGTGATATAGATATCGTAAAAAACCTACAGCCATCCTTGTCGCACTCACGAAACTTTGCAGACTATGCACAAATCCTTACGGAGCTTCAGGATAGGACGCAAAGGCAGAAAAACATTATTATTGTCGGTATCCCGGAGCTCATCACAGAAAACAAATCTGAGAAAATAGACCACGACACAAACGAAATAAGAAAAATTATTCAGACTTTGGATATAAACTGCCCCGAGCCGCTGAAAATTTTTAGAATTGGCAAACAAAACGCTGACACAACAAACCGACCAATCAAAGCGTGTTTTGAAACCGAAAAAAATGCTTTAACCATCTTACGTAAAAGGGGAAACATAAAAACAGGAATTAAAATATACGCAGATCAGACCCAAAAACAACAACAATATTTGAAGTGTCTTCGGGATGAACTATCTCAACGTCAGGAAAACGGCGAGCCAAATCTAGTTATTAAATACGTAAAAGGCAATCCGACGATTGTAGAACAACCGCCAATAAACTAACTGCGCGTCAAATTCTATCACCGGCAACTACCTACGGCGACACACCAAGCGAATCCAACAAAGTGAACTATTATATACCAACTATTTTATTACGTACCAACAAAATATACCCTGTAACTCACACTCCCTTAACTTCCTCTACGCTAATGTGCGAGTTACGCCGGAGAAGTTCGACGAGCTCCAGTGTATCCTAAAATGCATTCCAACAACAACACACCTAATTTCACCAAGCGAAACCTGGATTAAAACAGAAGATAAAAGCAAGAAGCTAAATCACTATAAATACCAGATTACTCTCCTTACTTTAATATAAGGACTGACACTATAGGCGGTGGTGTATCTATATTTATTCAGTATTGATCATATCCCGACTTTTGAACAATACTCAGACTCAGATGGAAACAATCATCTATGGATATTACTAACTAAATTAAACCTCAATATTGGAGTGGTTCATAGGCCCGGTAGAACAAACCTTAATCAATTCTTAACGACATTTGAACAGCAACTTGAACTACTCAAGAGATCAATCGTGTTCGGCAACTTCAATATCAACCTTCTGTCACATGAACAAACAACAACGCAATACATTTCTACAGGTGAAGAGTCCTGTTACACCATCCTAAATAATAGGAATCCATCGAAGATCAACACTGCACCCGTGAGACGGAAACATGCAAGACGATCCTAGACGTAAAATATATTAAACCGGTGAATATTTTTTAAAGGCCAATTAAAATCACACGTTATAAAAAATATCACATAATAGATTAACACGAAAGTGCCACTGAAACTCATATCAGTCCAAAATTATTCATAAATGAATAAAATTTCATAATCTTATAATCAACGCTATCGGATCTATGAATATATATAACTACTGTTTAAAAGTATCGTTTAACTGGCCCTTTCAACAAGTCTATCTAGTAGATAAGAATCCGCACAAAAAATATACTCGAATGCATGTCTTTTTCCTGTTACCGATTACTAACCACTTAAAACTAATCCTTATGTTAAGATTATAGGGTCGATTCTTAAATTATATACTCTTTCTAACTATAATTTGCTCATTTTAGATTCATCTGTTTTGTGTAAACATTGTCATAAATATTTAAATGCTTGCTTACTGCGTAAAATTAAATAGATTTTAGTTATGCTAACTATTTATAAGTTGTCTTGTAAGTGAAATTTCTGTAATTTCTTTAGACAATAAAGTTTCTTTAAACCGAACTGTTATTGGAGGTATTTTTACAGTTCAATACGTCAAAATTGGGCATTTTTTCGGAGCCCCGTTGAGGTTGAGATCCAAGCGCGGAATAAGCCAAACATGATCAAATGTTCCTTTAAACCTTCGACAGGCGAAATACCTTAGCCATCTAGTTAGATAACAGATCGGTGGTCATGACTGATGAAACATTGAGCTACAATATCTCAAATATCTGACACGATCGCATGGCTTAAGAACTAATTCAAAAGGTATTGTATCAGTTATAACTTATTACTATCCAAGTCAAAGTACCGTCAAGGAAATTGAAACGCGTACCTTTTACGCTCTCTTGTCACAAAGACAATACAAGTCAAAAATGTACGCGTTTTAGTTTCCTTTACTGTACAGTCGCCATCAGATATATCGCAGCATATAAGGCGTTCATAAATATCTGAACAAGACTCTTATTGACTGGGCGTTACAGTACAAAGTAACCAAACTACTAAGTTATTTCCATACCTATTTTAACGCCAAAATAGTCTTTTACGTAATCCAAAGGCTGATATTTGAGACATTTTGAGACGCTCGCCCACTCCGTGTACAGCAGGTGACGCATGGAGCCCGGCGTCTTGAGGTCGCCCTGCGGAAAACGAACATCATGATTTTTCTATAGCATTATGTACTTTATATTATAGGATTGTAAGAAACTGTGGAAAGAATAAACCCATTACATGCTTATCAAACCTTAAATAAAGATTTCAAATTATGATTTACTTAAACAACGCGACAATAAGCAGTCATTGAGATTTGTCCTTAAAATAATAATTTACCCTGCCACGGATAATTAATGACAAATTGATTTGTATGCTACATAGTGACTATTGCTGTGACCACATCATCCTATTGTAAAATTTATTATTTTAAGACTATCACACCGCTGTTAAAAAACGGTGAACTTGCGTTTACGCAGTGACGTGTAGTGTCTGTACCATTTTTACCGCAAGCTCTTCACAACATAAAAACAGTAGACGCGTCGCGTCAAGCCTTTATCATATATTCGACTATATTTTGTTCTTGTACGCAGCTATGCGAATTTGCAGAGTTGAGTTGATCATTGCTGATAGATTTTAGTAGGGACACGTCTGTTTTATCGTCAACAGTTTATGAGCATCGTACAATATACCGCAAAATACATTAATATCAATTTGTGGAACTTAGACATTGTCAGATATAGGTTCGAGTCTTTCCGCTGAAGAAATGTTATGCGACATGTATGCCATACGATTAAATAAATAATGCGAAATTAAGGATTCCAGACTCGTATGAGAATAGAGAACTTTCCCACTTCTATATTCCGATGTAATTGCATCATAACTTATATTAATACATGCAAGCTCTTAATTGTTGACCACCGAAAAGACGACTTTTATTTTCTGAACTGACAATGAGCCAACTGTGTTTGACAAGATAAGTTAGCCTAACCTTACGTAAAGAGTAGAACGAGTCTGCCTGTTAAACATTTAACTCCAGGTACATTAGATATTCTTATGTTACATATACTTTGCTCATGGTTGTTCCTATGTATTTAAGTATATATTTATCTATATATAAGTATGTATATCGTCGTCTAGTACCCATAACACAAGCCTTCTTGAGCTTAATTCAGGACTAGATCGATTTGTGTGAGGTTGTCTGATATTTATTTATTATTTATTACATACTTCTCCAAAACCGTGCCACGTTTTTTTATGCCAATTATAAAATCCTTAATTACAGCATGACCTTAAAAAGGAAAAAAAATTAATATAGTAGGTAAGTATGTAAAAATTACAAAATAGTTAAGTGTTAATATTCAAGTGGCCCTTATTTTATGTTGAGTATTATATATTATACATATTTGCATTTACATAGAATCCAATTTAGTAACGAATTATCTACATTTTTATCTACAATTTAGTAAGGAACTTTCAAAGATAATGACGTCATTTTAAAGTTTACTGTGAATATTCAAAACAGATGATTGCGTCTTTTCCGTGACTCACGAATGAAATATACATACATAATCTTAATGTAAAATGTATTATTATTGTAATACATAGCGCGAATCAATCAAGTTCAATTGAACGATATTTGCTGGGTTAAATGTCGTAAGTGTTCACAATTATTCGACAGTTGCCTCGAAGGCAAAATGTATCTGCTATTCAGAACTATTTTTGGATCTGGGTAACTGTTCTTTCTTACATAACATCACAGTCGTACGTACATTCAGTGCATACCTACTCGAACAATCTGTACATACTGTACAGACATGTACCTATAGCAGACAGGCTCCTGTCCCTCACCACACTCAGGACAAACTCACACTGGGGGTCCCAATGGTCCCGGGGGTTTAAGTACAATCTCGTATGAGGTCCTATCCTCGGTATGAGGTTTTTGTGCAAAAAGTGCATTAATCGAATGATGATAATATAGAAAATATAGAGTGCCCAAGGCCTCTGCATGCTTTAAGACGGCCCTGATAGCAGGGATTAAGAGTTTTTAAGTATTATTCTCTGTAGCAGACTGGCACCATTTTAAGTTTACCTGAAGGAAGACTATAGGCCAAAATACTTGTGTAAAAGCAATTTTCGATATTTTTGACATTGTTCAGTTCGCATTCATTATTAAAGCCACCAAAAGCATTGTTCTGTTCGCGTTCTTTACATTCATAATTAAAGCAACCATAACGCAAGATATACAATATTTCTTACATCGTGCAAGGGATATGCCGCGCTGTAAGTGCCATTCGTGATTAGTCTGGCGATGCCGAAGGCGAATTCATCATGGAGAGCGTCGGAGAACTTCTTGCGGTCAAGGATGAACTGCACGATGCGCGAGCGGACCGACGGCGTCCAGAAGCATTCTGCGTTTGTGTCGAATCTGTCAACACAATATCACGCCTCAATTAATTTGATATTAGTGTAGAGCGGCAAGACAGGCTCCCTGTAACAATTTGTATTGATTATTATGCGATATGGGATCAGTTTTCCTTATTTTACTTCTCCAACTCGCCCTGTCCTCGACATCGTCTTCGGATATTTGACACTCATATCCCTTTGCACTACATCTTTCCACCTATTTTTGGGTCTGCCTCTGGATCTTCAACCGGGGATGAAAAGTTGCTTTGTGCCATAGATTGTCATAATACAGATCAAAACTGCAAATTATGGAGGCTGCAAATAGTAGAGCAACGTCAGTTATAAAATCTAAGGCCTAAATTATTGCACCATGCTCCTCTAGTGGTTAATGGGTGATATACGTAACGCCTGTTAAATTATTGACACCAACTCCGGCGACAACAATCAACATAAAACAAAATAAAGTACGAGTACGTACATATCAGTGGCGTGATGTCCATAGAACACGATTCCCACAGGCTTGTTTATTACAAAGTCTTTGAACACTCTTGTTCTTTCCACTTTTAAGAAAAACTTAAATCTGATGTAACTTGCCCAGGAAAAATAAAAATGTATTTAAATTAGTAATATCTTTAGGTACTTACAAATACTCTTTGTCCTTTGAATATATCGCCGTGAGCCGATGTTTCCGCTCCGGAAACTTGATGGGGTCGACGCGAATTTTCGCCATAAGGCGGTCCCATCCCGCCTCCAAGTGGTCGAGGAAACTATTCGTCTTCTCGGTTACGTCTTTGAGGGCTGAAAACTGCGTATAACAAGGCAAACCATGAGTGGAGAAACAATAATGTACTAAACTTTTGAAATTTTAGATACCATGCCTGTATTGCATGCAGCTGACATTCATCATTCGCTCATTATTGGCTTATTAGTAGATTCATGAACTAGTTATTTACGGTGCAGTTGCATGTAACGGAATGACTATCGAGTTTATATGTTGCATTGGGGTAATTTCGATGAATTTTGCGTCTCCGTTATAAGTAGGGAACGCAAACCCAGTTATTTTACCATACAAATAACAGGTTAGATATATCCGCGTTTACTATGACAAAATAATAGGGTTTGCATTCCCAAGTTATAATAATGGCCTTTACTTTGGTTCGGGCGATGGCGAAACACTCTGCGATCTGGGGCTAACACGAATTCACCGCCCTAGGTATACATAGGTTAATATTTTTAAAACAAAGCATTTTTTTACATACTAGATTGACTGTTTCTTACATTTATACAAAGAGTTTGTATTAATTTTTTTGGGGTTAAGGAATCTCGGCCTACTACATTACATTGCATGGGCCAGAGGTCCCTTTCCCAACACTAAATAATTTATTCTATATACCAGCAAATTTGTAACATGAAAAGTATTAATATCTTTTTAAGTATAACCGCGTAATTATCCCAGACTAAATAAGATGCCAGTTGGAAAAAAGAGCTACTTCCTCTGATGATATTTTCAGATTTATTGGAAATAGGTGTACTCATTCCTACGGAATTATCCCAATACACCATACTACACACATTTAATAATAAAAATACCGACATTCAAACCATCACCAGTATCACCACGCTTCGCCGCTGGAAATTTATTTTCACGTAGCATCAGGCGCATTTCAAATTTATAAATGAAATCATAAAGCATAATACCAATAAAGTTAAAATGTTATTAACGATACACGTAGATTAAATAAACTTCACTTGAAATTCAATTAACAACCATAATAAATTAGAAAGAAATCAAAATACATGCAAATAATTTGTGCCAGGAGAAAATGTGCCCAACACCGAAATATTAATGATTATTTCATAATATTGATACGTTCTTGGGCCTTGTTGTGTTGGGGTGCAAGTATGCAACAATGAATAACAAGCACACTAAAATTTTTCTTACGAGTAAGTAATAATTTACAGAAATATTGTGTTTGTCATTTGAGTTATTTACGTATTGTATGAGAATTTTCAATAACCATAATTTAAAATGAGCCATCGTGTGTTCTTGAAAATAAAAGTATGGTTGATTATATAGGTATTATAATAAGTAAGGGTTAATAAACAAGCCCGTAGCGAGATTACTTAGATATGATGTGAAAGTCTAGTGAGTAAATTTTTACGAGATTGTTATGTACCTCAATCTGGAAGAAATGTTAACAAAGGTTGACACTAATAGTGGTATATTAAATATTTAGTAGTTAATTATTAGGATCATAATAAGTAGTTATATGGCAGGAAGCTCTGAATGGGCACGACAAGCGCTGCGTTGTTAACAAGCCGGCACCGCGTACAACATCTGCATACCTTAGACATATACATTGCAGCATTCAGTATCGTATTCGTCTTCCCACCTTTTCGTATCTTACTGCATTCCTACGGATGTACAGTATACATTTCATGTAATGTCGGTTAACTTTAGACATAAACACGGATGATTGATTACACACGACTAAACAAAAAACGCTCGTACATGAGTGAGCACGAATCAGGCATCTGCATTTTTCCTGTACATTCAGTGTGGATCGGATGATGGATTTGCGTGCAAGTTGAAATAACGTTGTAATATATTTTTCATCACACTAAATCAAGGGTTTACATGCTAGAAACCCGGGCAGTAAGTCATAAATTACGCCCTAGGGCGGTAAGTAATTTTTTTTTATTGAAAATCTTGGCGTTTTTTAATATGATTTAGAGCAAAAAGTTTTTACTAAAAAGTTAACTATCTTTCTAATTTAAAGTCTTAAATGCTTGTTTAAAGAGAAGAGTAGATAATTATAATTATAAAAGTATATAAACACGTATTTCCATGATATTAATCAATATATTTTCATTTGTTTTATTGCGTTTTGTAAATTTCTATTTTAATAAATAATTAATTTTCGTATGTTGTGTTTTTGTCGCTTACTATACAATATCCAAACGCAATATTAACATTATCTGTGGATAGTGTACAGGAACGGCCTCTGATTGGCCGGCGGTCTGATTTGCCAACATGGCGGCAGAAATCAGAAAAAAATATGTACTACATGGTGTTACTGTGATTTATGGTGAATTTAATCGCGTTGTTCATCTTTTCGTCGATGTATTTCTGTAAAATTAAATGAACTGACTATATAGTACATAATTGATGCTATCAAATCAAATAAAAGAATTTCTAACAACAAGGCGGCAACGCCGGCAACAGACAAATCTAAAGAAATGCGAAGTCTTAACTGGATTTTATTGAAGATGAATATTTAAAAACTAAGGTAACTCGAGAATACTTAGCTACATAATAAATATGTATATGTAAATTTTAAACATGCTTAGATTTTAAAGTGATTCCTTTTGATTGAATTGTCTTGAAATTTCATGAAACAAAGCTGACGGTACAGAATGTAAAAATAAAAGACTGTATTAAAGGACTGAATTGAGATTTTTTTACTTTTATTAATTTAGTTATTTGGTTTCAGGTCGCCATAATACTTGGAGTAAATCTTGTTTTCTGAAATAACTTCTGCCATGTCATCTCAATTACTCTGCTACGAGTAAATCGTGTTGCTTAACCTATATACATATATTATTCTTCAATTCAAGAAGGTACAAACGCCGCACTTAATAAAAGCATCATCACTTTGAGCTGGACAAAGTTTAAATTTTATTAAATATAATATTTACATAGTTTTGTTTTATATATATTTTGGTATTGACTGCTGTTTATTACTTTGTTTTATTTACTCCCATGTGTGATGAAAAACGTCGTACGTGACTCTGGTGGTAACGGAATTCCAAACTCGTGTCATTAAGGCCTAATAGACACTCGTTTGTAATTCCTCGTTAACACCCTTGTTACGTAATGTACTAAGATATAATTAAATGTTAACGAAATTACATTTTAACGTGTGATAATAACTGATGTTCTCATTTGTGACAATAAAAATTGAATGTGCTTGAATAAACGAATCAAATTTGTTTTGCATTCCTTTTGTTCAAGAAAGACAATAAACAACTGATTTAATGCGTGTTAGTTTGTTTCGCTTTATATAAAAATATGAACAAAAAGCTTATATATCATATCAGAATTCTTGTGTTAATTCGTACCATTTCTTATAACTCTTGTGAATTCAATACATTTTAAGAAAAAATACTACTACAGCAAAGGCAAAAGCACACTATCCGTTAATGTAAAATATACACCTAAAGCTATACTGATACTAAGAAATGACAATAAGGAGGATTTATCACAGCTCAATTTTCCATACAAGTCGAGGTTTCGTTCCCGAAGGTCTATACCTCTAATGAAATTTCGGCTGAATCGAGAACGAAACCACGATTTCTTCAACCCGGTTACGCAAACATTTAACTTCATTTGTATGCGACGCCATATTTACCAGGTGCAAACTTAACGCAAACGGACGGTAAAGAAAGATGGGCGGTGTATTTCCTCTTAACGATAACGATAAATAATACGTACCTTCATTGGCATTCGTAGTTTTAATATTTCGCTGTAATCTTTTAAAACTGAAAGTGGCGCGTGGATCTGAAAATATAAATATTTTTATTATTACAGGCAATATAATAATATAAAGATGTAGTAGTAGTAGTTCACAAATTTGATCAGGAAAGGTGTTCGTTTAACATTTTAGATAATAAAACTTCAGTCATTTTATAAAACAAAATCACATTTGAAAACTATGCTTTTTAGCTAAGTAAGCAATCGGCAGCTATATCAACTTGCTCACTTTGACAAAGTTTAGCCCGTGCAGGTTATCTGGGGCCTCCCTCTCAAGCTGCAGGCCCTCTTTCTCCAGGTTGGCCTCGAAAATGCTCCGCTGCTTGTGCGCCTCGGGTCTGGAGGCATCTTCCTTAGCGGCCTCCCAAACCAACACGAAGTCGACTGATCGGACATTATCATTGAACGTCAGCGAATGATTGTTCAGTATTCCTCCCAACACGATGCTATATGGAACAACAATTAGTAACATCAGTGACCATTAGCTGAGCGTTTTCTTTTACCATACATTATTTTGCTACTAGAGATGATAGTAGTACGTACGTAGGTACGATTATACCCTATACTACGAGAGATATTACCTACCATACCTACTATATAATATTAGAACACATTAACTCTTTGAACGCCATTCATTCCAACGTGCAAGATAACACAAACCGTTAATGGATTGTTAGAATTACTGTTAATCGAAATATGATGTCGGATAGAACCGTTCCGGGGACTATATACATAGTGTCCGCCACCTGGTTCGTGTGTAACATATAATGGTGCAAAATGATCGTGGTTGATCATTCGTGATGGAATACTCACGAGCAATGGTTGGGCGTGGGTTTCCCATTGCTAGTGGTAGCGGGGTCAAGCGGCGCGGCTGGCCGGGCCGGGTCCCCGCAAGCGCAATCTTCCGCGGCGCGGGTGGAAGCTTCGCTACCGTTGTCTCTGGAATTTTACACATATACGGTGCCGATGTGTGTTCGAGCCAATTGGTTCCTGATAATGCACCATCACATAAACATATACTGTTTTTAATTTTTATAGACATACTTTCTATAAGAATAATGGTCGTAGATTTGTGTAAGATATTTTTATAACCTCTGCATGCCAAGGAGAAGCATCAACTGATAGTTGAACAAAATCACATCCTGTTATTTAACATAACTTTATTTAAAGGTTGTGATTTAAACATTATATTACTTTCAGAAGACTTTTTTACTACTGTCGCCGTTAACAAAGTATGTAAGTGAGTACCTAAGTAGTCAATCTTAATTAATATTATAGTACTCAAGCATCAAGCAACATAAAATATTCCATGTTTCACACTTTGAAACATGTGATTTTGGATATTTATTATTGTTCACTTTGATTTATAGAACATTCAAGTTACGAAGAATTATTTGTCTTCATAGATAGCCAATTATCGAACTTGATTATCGAACAAGAGAAAAATATGCATTAATAATTTAGCATACCTATGCCGTAATAACAAGTATAATTCTGATCATTCTTTTTTTTATTCACAAACTGATCGAAGACTAACCTCAGCATCACCTGATGGTAAGTGACTAGGGGGTCGAGGATGTAGCTCGCTGGTTCAGTAACAGCCTATACACTCTTGCCTTGAAGAGCTTCAAATTATAATTTTCAGAAAATACACACGATGAGAGCCAGTTCCATTCCTTGACAGTTCGTATTAGAAATGATGAAGCAAATAACTTCGTGCCTATAAGTGGTAAACTTTAATAATGCAATATTTTATGTTAGTTATTATTGCATAGTTTCGACTAAATGTATATAAAAAATTTCAATTATTGACTTAATCTTACGGCAGGCAAGTACGAGGGCTGATTGATAAGTATGCGGAATGAAGAGGGAAAAAATAAAAATTTAACAAAATTTTACTAGGAACGTCATTTGCAGTCTTTTGCGATCTCAATACATGTAATTTTAGCAAATAATAATTGTTTATTTAAAAAATATTCAACTTTATAGTGAGACAGTTTTCATTTTCATGAAAATGGAGAAAACGGAGGTTCGTGCCGTCATAAAGTTCCATGCTTTAGAAGGGAAATCGGCAACCCAGATTCAAACTAAGTTGAATAGTGTGTTAGGGTATTCTTCACCTTCGTTTAGCACTATCTACTCTTGGGTCACAGAATTCAATCGAGGACGAATGAGCTGCAATGACGCTCCCCGTAGCGGAATACCAAAATGAGGTAACTACCTTGGAAATAGTCACTAAAATAAAAAATATCGTATTACAAGACCATCGATTAAAACTTAGGGAGATAGTCCATATTGTGAACATCTTATCTGAACGAGTTTTCGACATAATACATGAGTATTTATCCATGAAAAAGCCTAGTGTCATATGGGTGCCGCGGTATTTGAACGACGAGCAAAATAAACAAAGAGTGAATGTTTCCAAGGAGTATTTGGAGTTTTTTAGATGGAATCCCAATGGATTTCTTGCTCGATTTATAACAGTTGATGAGACCTGGATCTACCAATACACACCGGAGACTAAAGAACAGTCTAAGCAGTTCACTAAAAGCGGCGAACCCGCACTAAAGACGGCGAAGACGACATTATCGGCAGGCAAGGTTATGGCAACCGTGTTTTGGGATGCTAGAAGTGTCATCTATGTGAATTACCTTGAAAAGGGGAAAACAATAAATGGCCCATACTATGCAAACTTGTTGCAAAAATTGAGTGACGTAGTTAAACAAGAAATACCCCATTTGAATAGGAAAAAATATTGTTCCACCACGATAATGCATCGGTTCACACTGCAAAAGTATAGCGATAGCAAAAATTCAAGAATTACGCCTCTAATTACTGGCCCACCCACCATATACGCTAGATTTGGCCCCCTGCGACTTCTATCTGTTCTCAAATTTGAAAAAATGTCTTTGAAGGCAGAAATTTTCGCCCAACACTAAAGTGGTAGACGCCGTTAATGGCTATTTTGAAGGCCTTCACAAAAAAAATATAAAAATGGAATAATGGCCCTAGAGAAGCGTCAGTGTCAGTGAGTTGAGCTAGGAGGCACGTAGGTAGATAAATAAATTAAATTTATTCGAATATCTAGTTTTTTTCTTCTTCATTCCGGATACTTATCAATTAGCCCTCGTAACTTAGATATGCCTATCCATGACAATCATCATTTTGCATTACAAATAATTTTCTTGATTATATTTAGATATCGTATCGTTTAAAGTTTATGTAACTAGGTATAACGAAGTTCTCAAGCATTTTGTGGACATACTGTGTACTAGCACTGACTATTTGAACGTTTAACGCATTCAATGCCAGCAAAGCATTATATACGTTCACCGTCATACAAGTTTGTTCCCAGGCCACACCCCCTGGCAGTAAATGCGTTAATAAGAATGAGCGTTGATTTGATTACTCTTCAATAGCCAGACACGTGCTAATATTACTTGGGCATTGAAACATATTCCGTTGTTCGAATTAGGTATGATGTCATCCAATAGTAACTAATAGCCCTAATAGGGAGCTATCTGGGATGAGGTTCACCAATATTTTGAAGAAAAAGCCGTTTATTCAAATTTTATTATTTGCATATCACTATATTGATTTCTAAGGTACATAATAATAATGATCATTGATCATCATGAATATTATTTATATTTTGTAATTTCTTTATTTGCTTTTGATATAAGTTTACTGAAAAGAACCTAGCCTAAGATTTAAAATGAATAAAGGTGATAATGATCATCCTAATTTTGTAAATAAATATAATAATAATAATAATAATGGTGTCATTTTTCTACTGCAATAGCCCAAATAAATAGTCCATCCAAACTTCACTTTAATAGCCCGGTTTCTTTTCCATATCAATGCAATAGTTCAATCACCTGCTGGGACCGGTTCATGGATGTATCATCTTATTGATATGATCAGGAACGGCTCCCAGCAGGGCAACAGCCACAGCAAATTTCTCCAAGGGGCCTCTACGTGTTGGATCCATATCCCCACGCCAGCCTTCCAAAAGACCGGGACGTATGAGCCCGAGACTCAAAAAATGAATAACACATAATAATAATAATAAATATCAGACAACCTCACACAAATCAACCTAGTCCCAAATTAAGCTTAAGAAGGCTTGTGTTATGGGTACTAGGCGACGATATACCTACATACTTATATAGATAAATAAATACTTAAACACAATAAATATAAAATGCATGATAAATTTTAAGTGTCAAATTTGTAGGTACATCCACACATATGGGATAACTGTATGTGTATTCTATTCTACCTAGTCTGCCTGCCGAATATGCATAGCAAAAGAATGCGTACGATTTTCAAAAACTTTCCGAATATCTAGACGCCATTTATCTGGAGTTTTCGCTTACATTTACGATGGAGTGGGCTTAAAAAGAAAATCGCAGCGCGGTAATTTGTACTAGACCACAACACTGCGGATAATCGCATAGTGAAATTATTAAACTAAGTACTTAAGTTTTTTTTGAACTCAGCCAAAGATTTTTTACCATACTATTACAAGATACACTGAAGTCTCAAGTGTAGAAGATGGAAATCGATACGGTCGTCCGCGCACAGCTAGGACTCCCGCCGTCATTAAAGCTAATAAGGCCAGGCTAGGCCAGGGCCCCTAAGCACTCGGCATTTGGGGTTGGGGCCCCCTCCCAGCCAGCACATTAAATAGTAGGTAGTATTTTAAGTGATAAATAATGAGAGGATAGGGGCCCCTAGGCCCGGGTCTTATGCACGTAGGGGTAATTGCGGCACTGATGCACGAATTGCAAGAAATCCTGCTCAGGAACAGAAGTCGATGGCGTTGCAGATGGTTTTAAGCCAAAATATCGTAAAAAATGCACAATCAAGACCTCGGGCCTCCATGCTTACAGAAGAAAAACAGGCTATCTTCTTAATGCTAGATTGAAAACTGTAGGCTTAAAAGATCGCGATCTTTGTTAAAAAAGTACGAAAAAAGCAAGCACCGTTCATTGAGTGTAATTAATACGTCAATGGCACCGTTATATACTATTTTTGCTTATAAGTTATAACTTATAACTGCAATAAACAGAATGACAGAGTAAAGAAGCAAGTAATCGCATTCCACGCTTTCAAAGAGGCCACCATCCTTCTTCTGTTATGGTTTGGCTGGGAGTGTCGTATAAATATGGGCGTAACTGCATGAGATGTATTTTTGTGAAAAGGCAGTAATGACTAGTGCAAAAATGTATCAAGGCAAAGTTTCAAGCAATATTGGGAAATCACTATCTCATGCCATGTTTCAGAACCAGCATTGTGTTTTCCAGCAAGACTCTGCTCCAGCCCATAAAAAAGTCTATTCAAGTGTGGTTCGCTCGCAATTACATCGACTTCTCAAAGCATGCAGATTAGCCGTCCTCTAGCCCAGACGTTAATCCTCTGGACTACAAATTATGGCAATATTTAGAGGCAAAGGTCTGATCAAAACATCATACTAATTTGCGAGTCTCTAAAAAAAATTACTTGCAACAGCCATGGCCAATATTGATATGAATGTGGTGCGTGAATCGATTGATGACTGGCCGCGAAGATTACGAGCTTGTATACACGAACTTGGTGGGCATTTTGAAGAAATGTTCTATTTGAAAAATGCCATACAGTTAGGTGCATACATGGTGCATAAGAGTGGCCATTTCGATGGTTAGTATTAAGATTCTATTAAATAGATGGCAAACGATAATAAAGATGTTAATGCTTTATTACTACTTTATTTATTGACGACGCGTTTGGCTCGGTTGGTAGACACCTGCCTACTGAGTCGGCGGTCCCGGGTTCGAATCCCGGCCGGGGCAAATATTTGTGCAAAATATTTGTTCTTGGGTCATGGATGTTATCTATATATGTATTTATATATTATGTATATCGTCGTCTAGTACCCATCATAGTACAAGCTTTGCTTAGTTTGGGACTAGGTCGATTTGTGTATAATTGTCCCTTAATATTTATTTAATATTTATATATTACTCTTAGAAATGAGCTACAAATATGCCGAAGAAATGTATTTCTTATCATGTGTACTTTTTACCTACAAAAACTGAAAATTGTAAGTATACTTAGATAAAATAGAAAACTGAAAAAATCTAAGATAGGCAATTACAGCCTCTTACGGATGATTGATGGCCTTTTGGGACAGAGTGTAACCCTGCAATATCTACAGAAATGCGTGTCTGATTCAGGAAGCCGGAATTGACAACATTTCATATTTTTAAGGCTATCATTTTATTACTTTTCTGAATTCTGCTTAAAAAGATGAAATAATCTCTGTTTTTATTTATTTTCTGAGATGATTATTTATTTTATTATTAATTTATAAAAACATACTCATTTTAAAATATGGCATCACCAAAACCAGAACTTAATGGAACGGTTACTTTAGTCGGTTTTCTTATTAAAAAAAAACTTAATAAAACTCGGTATGCATCCGTCATCTGTCAACGTCAAATAAAGAAAAAATATATTTTTTCGCTCTTTGGTTTAGACAACAACCCTATTCAGCCCGTATTGTCGTAGATTGCAGTTATTTGATATATTTTCTTATATTTCTTTAAATACAGAAGAATAAATTCAAAGATTTTTTTTTAAGGTACACGACATAAAGCCCTGTCGATCTCTATATTAATTTCCACCTGTTATAAATATGAAATGTTGTCAATTAACTATTTAGACAGGTTATAGGTTAACACGGGCTGCTTTTCCACAACCCGGCGTCTTAAAATGCGCCTATTTTGCGTCAAATAATTTTAGACACATCAATTTTTTGGGGTGGTCGCACAAAAAAAAAACTTCTTAGACAAAAATATATAATGTACACGGTTCTTGAGGACTGAACCTTTATAACTTTTTTGCCTCTTGTGTCGTTGTACAAAGGCGTTACTAAATTGTTATCGATTGTCGCTCAACACAGCTGACTGAATTAATTTTAATTTCTTGCCAATTTCCTAAGACATTGCCGATAGATCAGACAAACTGCTGTAGAAAAAGGTCGGTGCAAATTTAATTCAATGCTTATGTCACCTTAGGGATAAAATGTAAGATCTTGATCTGAAATTACGTAACGGTAGAATATCCGTACCGTACAATGCGTATTGACTAAATGAATAATGTTTCAATGTAAACATAATTCCTCAACTTTTTTGTGTTAATTGAAGATACATATCACATTAGTAGACATTGGTTCAGTTGTACTCCTAACTGTATATGTTTATTATTATAATAAATATATAAAGAATTTTTAATTGTTACAAAGTGTGTGCCAGATCTTATGGGCAGACAAGGTATACCTATGTTTGATAAATATAATTTTAGATTCTGATTCGGTGAACACAAATACATGCATAACGTCTTATTAATTTCACCTTAAAGCACCTAAAAACGAGTAAGTGTATTACCTATTATGAATTCCACAATCACGACATCTAATAACACTTTATATTATTATCAATCGTTTCCAGCAAGTTTCCAGCAATAAAAGAAATACCTCATATTTGAAAAATAAACCTAAATCTGTTTGTTGTGTGTGTAAATAAAACTGTCTTTAAACTGGAAATAATAAAAATGCGTTTATTCATCATATTAAATTACTTCCTTGTTCAGCTACTGTCTTAATAACTTACAAATATGTCTGGGCACTAAGGTTAAAAGAGGTACCTGTATTGTATAACAGTAGGTACTTAAAGATATAATAAATATAAAAAAAAAATAAAGATAAAAAATAAAATAAATTAAAATAAAATAAAAATATGTAATTCTAATAATAACATACAATACAAATAAGTTTAGTATCTGAGTCATTTTCAAAATACATATACATAGTTAAAGGCTTAATAAAAACAAAATTACGATCGCTTCTTTTGTGTGACTCATACAAAATGTATGGGTAACAACTATCGTAACACAATGGAATCAATTATGTTTTGTTTTAATTAAAGCCCTTAACTACGTACATGTATTTTGAAAACGACTCATCTATTAATAAAAAATATATTTATGTAAAGAAAAGGTTATGTGCGTGCTAATTAGTAAACCACATTATATTAGTTAAATCGAGTATGTGCCGCCATAGTGATAAGATAAGAAATAATTATTGTTTAAATATGGTTAAGTATCCAACTCGTATACATGTTGGCGATGATATATTTAACTAGTTTACAAAGCAAAGGACAAAGATTACACAGACAACACAGTGACAAAAGAGAAAAGCAAACGCAGAAACAAAAAAACAATAATTAGTCCAAATGAGGTCACATTGATCTCGTACGGAGTTTCTAATAATAAGTCAAATTTGGGAGAACCCTTGGAAAACCATAGATATTAGTTTTTTATTTCGAATATAAGTTTACAGGCCAGCTTTCTTAGTAGGCTGAACGAATCGAGTTTAGTGAGAATTGCAAAAGATGATTCACCCGGGCATCGCACAATTGCCAAGGTTTTGTTTCCGCCGGAATCCAATTATACATAGAGAACTCCATTATGAACATGTCTCTAAAATCACGACAACTATACGCAGATAATGTAAGATAATATAAAAAAATATATACTCATTCGGTATTTAAATAGTAATACCGAGTATTTTTTTTTTATAATCTTATATTAATTTAATACCGTATTAATAAATTACATATATATATTCTCCCAATATAGGTAACTTTATACGTAGGTAATAATAACATAATGTGTTTGAAGATGGCGGAGCGTCAACATCGATATCATCAATTGTTTGTCTCCCCACCCTCGCGCATCTAGCTAGACCAAGGAATATAATACTCACAGCTAGACTAACATCGCACAGACTTGAGACATTAAACTTAAAAGCTGTTTGAATCATCCGTTGAGAGATCAATGTTAAAAAATAACTAAGTACCAACAAAATCAAAAACAATTTACTGGTAGGTTTCAAAGTTAGAAACAACAGTGTTGGTTTGCGGGCACTCACCGGTCGGTGTTCATGTCCTGCGACATGTTGTCGTGGTAGGTGCTGAGCACCGACATCGCGCGCAGATCGGCCATCTTCTGTTGCGACTCCTTCTCCGTCTGACCCCAACAAAATTTGACTCAATCAGCAGCCTGCTTCCAGTTAAGAAACAAAGAGCCAGCAAAACATGACACAACCGAATATCAACTGATTAACCACTATTAAAATGTAAAAATTGATATTATTATCGCTTTCAGCACTTTAACGTGAAATAACAGGAACAAGTGTAATTCATTTCCATGATAACATTCAGATAAAAATGCTTTAAATTTTTTTGAAGTCATCAATTACCGCCCGCTCTAAACTATAAAACCTTAAGTATATGCAATGATTGCCGTACATGCTAGGGGTAAAGTCGCATAAGCTCTGCCCTAAAAACGTCCCTCCGCCTAAATGAAGTCCTATTTGCAAAACGTCTTCTTCACAAACGGTCCCTTGTGCGCCATAACCCAAAACACTCCATTAGCAAAATATACCTTTCTGAAAAAGTCCCATCCCTTTCACAAAACGTCCCTTTCGCTGAACGTCATTTCATTAGTGTAATTTATGTAAAGGAACATTTTGAGAATGTGAATGGTAGGGTAGTTTTGAGAAATGAAAATTTATGAAAGGGACGGACGGAGAATCTGGGAATAAGACCTTGAAGTGACTTAAAGCATAAAAATTTCAGCTGTAGTGTGTTTTACATGACAAAAGTAAGTGCCCCTGCCCGTGCACTCGATGTTTTTTTTAATGCGCAGAAGTTGCGTTTACCATAAACGCACGTCGACATTTAATTTAGTTAACGTCATGTGCATAGCCCCGAGCACAGATAACTGCCTGTCAGGTTAGGACCCTTTATCTCGGGAAAGCTTTGAGGTATCGAGTTGAAATTACCAAATACTCAGGTCTACGGTCCCCTGAAGATGTAAAAGGAAATTTTTGTTGTCAGTTTTGTTTTTTTCTCAGTTTTCAATAAAATTTGGTGAGTTGGTAAAGTTGCTTATTCTGAACAAGGTAAGAGCCCAATTTCACGATATGTCCTACAAAATTTTCCATTGAGTTACAAAAAAGTAGCGAGTAGGTACCATACGGTATAGAATTTTGGTACAGGTTTAAAAAGTGCGTTGTTGTGATTTTGTCTGTGAAATTATAATTGACAGATTACAGTACGCGAGTATAAAAACGTATATTTCGAAACTCAATAAAAATTTATAAGGCATTTTCCTTTGACCTAGAACTACTACGTTTGGCTAGCAATACCTTCTTATGACAGTTTATACCCTCGCGGTTTGTACACACAAATTATATAGCGATAGACCCGTTATAATACTACAAGTACAGGAAAAAAACAGAAAAATATTTATAGGACGTACTCGGTGGGCGAGTCCGACTAGCATTTGTGCTGTTTTTTGGATCTCGAATAGGTAGCTCTAAGTCTACTGCTCAGAAAAACTTATTGTCTCTCTTCCACCTCCCTGAACGTTTTCGTGAAATTGAATTTGAATCGAAAAAATGTAGCTATATATCGTCGATACACAGACTTGTACATTTTAAAAGGAAAGAAAAATTTATAAAGGAAAATTTAAAAGTAGTCGTGACACAGACCGACCTTTTTTTATTGTCCTTCTAGATCACAAATCAACGATACCCGACAAACGTCATTTTGAGGACTTAAAGCAATCTAAAAAGCTATACGACGCTAAAAATAAACCAATCGTAGATTCTGAATCCAAATATCGTATACTATCGGGAAAAAATAGAATGGGTATGACTGAAAACTTAATGATTCCAATAATCAAGCTCTAATTTCAATTAAATGATTTGAAATACTAAATAGAATATTACGCATTACAAAATTACAAATAAAAATAATATAGAACTAAAGAAATAATTATTGTAATAGATATTTGCCTTAACTTCAAGTTGCCATGATGCGCCGTGTACAAAGGTATCGTGATTGCACTAAAAAAAATGCGAGTCAGATGAGTATCTACAACAAATTACTTACTGTACAAATCTTACTTCTTGCTCACATCTATAAGGGTTCAGCACCTTGAGTTGTTACCATTTATTCATTATAGATTATTAAAAACGTAATTATGTATTCACTCCACTAATATTTTTCATAACTTAAGCGGAGCTAACTACTGACCTTGGCACTTCTTTCGTTTTAAGACTGACTCATTTGTGTTTGATAAGTGATCATGTATCTCATTCTGTACATGTACACGCTTATCTGCACTATCTAGTATATAGTATTATACGTAAACGTATGTCTTAACATCGCGCATCCATGTTGAATCTGTTTTAATAAAAAATAACGATTGTATTTTCGTGGGCACAGATCATAAGAGCACAATTATTATTTCATTTAAGACCCGACACTGTAATATTTCTAGCATGGACAATGTAAACACACTGGAACAAAGTATTTTGTCGCAACGACGCACTCACCATTATTAACAGACTCGCTGGGGATTTGCATGACAAAACCATAAAACGACCCAACTACCCACGAGTAATTATTATGGTTAAATAGGTAAATGCGCGTCTGGCGCACCTTCATTGGGACGCTATTATTAATGTCAAAAGTAATCATATCTGTTTAAGGTGATCTACTTTTCAACCTACTTAAAAAACCGGCCAAGAGTATGTCGGGCCACGCTCAGTGTAGGGTTCCGTAGTTGCCCATCCTTCACAATAGACGGGCTTAAAACAGCGGAGCCCGGTTTAAATTACGAGAAAGATTTCAAGATCTATAAAAAGGTCGTAAACGCCAAAGTAACTGTAATTACTTATTACGTTCTGGAAGTTATCGATTATACTCGCCAGATTAAGCGAAATGTTTTAATACAGTATAGCAGTCAAGTAATATGTGTAACGTTCGAAGTAGTTACGTCATTTTAAATAAAATTATGAATTTTTGCGATAATTCAAAAACAGCTCGACCGATTTTATTCAATATAGTTTTCATTGAAAGTGCTTATGAGGCCTCATTTTTATGAATTTTTCCATGATTTTTTGACCAGTGGTTGAAAAGTTAGAGGGGACGCTATTTTTTGGATTTCTGAAGCGAATATTATAAAACTGCTGACTTTATCAAAAAATGATGTTTTAAGACCCCTATTATTTTATTATTTAAGACCTATTCAACGACACCCCACACACTAGTGTTGGAACGAAAAAAAAAATGACCCCCACTTTAGGTGTCCGGGTACACTTCCTTAGTACTAAACTTTAGGTGTACGTAGTGTGTAAGGAGGTACCCGAAAAAAAGTTCTTTGTTTAGTTTTATTTTACCGTTTTGTCGGCGTGATACATACACATACTCATACCAAATTTCAGCTTTCTAGTACTAATGATCACGGAGCTAAGCCGCGGACGGACAGACAGACAGACAGACAGACAGACAGACAGACAGACAGACAGACAGACAGACGGACAGACGGACATGGCGAAACTATAAGGGTTCTTAGTTGACTACGGAACCCTAAAAAGGAAGAGATTCACAATTCGACTGTATATTTTTATTTTTCTATGTATGTTACGCGGTCATTCCGCCAATTATCAATCGATTTTGATGATTATTTTTTGTTTGGATCACACTTCAGAGATATTTCGAGATTTAACGCTTTCTGAGAGAATCAACATTTCACTCACTGAAGTCAGTTTCAATGAAAAATAAGTGGCGGTGACTATAAGAAAATAATTTAGCACAAAAGCTTACCTACCTACTCATTATGTCTATTCGCCTAAGCCTTCATCCAATATAAACTTGTCAAATAGCGTATTAAATAATACGGGCTATAAATTTCTCGACAGTAGGTTCAGATCCCATCACCAATTACTGCGCTATAATGTCTTGCTCGGGACCATTGACTAGTCAGTAATTATATAGTAATGTCAGTACAAATATATGCACAAAAGGCACACTAAACCAAACACTACCTACCCACATTTGTAGCGATTTTTGCGCTGGCAACTCGACTACAGTACTTGAGCTGTCAAAATGTGATTCGTATTTTATATTTGTCTCGCTCGCTCTTATACGATCGAAATAAGAAGTACGAAGCTCTCCGATTTTACCCCATCTAAAAACTCATGGATTGTACATTTTGTTTAGAAGGATACTAGCTTCCATTTGTTAATTAAATCTACTTGTAATTATTTTTCTTTAAGCTTCTGTAGATTCACAGGATTACTAAATAGAAAAAAGGTGTTTACACATATATGATATTATGGTATCCTTGACCAACTTATCCAACAAAAAACAATTTCATATTTCGCAGGTCTATAGTAGCTTAATTTAGCAGCAAAGGCCTGGCCCTATTCAATAAAACTTACAATTTACAATTTGTAATTACAATTTACATTTTTATGTATATCCTGTTCAATAAAAAATACAAGTTACAATTTTGTAATGGTGAAAAATTTACAAAATTGTCGGATTGTAACGACAATTTTACATATCTCTGTTCAATAAAGATTTTCACTTGACAGGCAATAATTTACAATTTTGTCAGCAAAACCAGTTTATTAAACGCATACTTGTAGTTACGAGGGGCAAACCGAAATGATCGGGAATTTAAAAAACTATGTGCACTATATACATAAATTATATTTTATTGTTTTTCGAAGTATTCTCCGTTACATTCAATGCACTTTTGCATTCTTTTAAACCAGTCATTAAAACAATAATTCCAGTTTGAAGTAGGCATTGCCAAAATGGCCGATTTATAGGCTTCCACAGCGGCTTCTGGGTTCTCAAACCGCTGACCACGCAATAAATCTTTAATTCTAGGGAAAGTAAAAAAATCATTTGGACTCAGGTCAGGGCTGTATGGAGGATGGGACATCAACTCAACGTTTTCGTCGTTCAAAAATTTAGTTGTTTTGTGGGCGGTGGGGCGCATTGTCGTGGTGTAAGATGACGCGGCGTCTCGGGTTCCCTTGGCGAAGTTCGGCCAGCACCTCCGGCAAACAAACTGTGATATACCAATCAGCGGTAACGGTTCTTTGTTCTTCTAGAGGAATTGTGGCAACATGCCCCTTTTTTGAGACGAACGAAGCCACCATCTTCTTCGACACGCTTCGAGAACGCACAACTTTCGTTGGTTTGACCTCGTCATCGAAGACCCATACTGCCGACTGGTGCTTTCTTTCAGGCTCATAAGAATAAATCCAGGATTCGTCACCCGAGACCATATTATAAACGGCTTTTGACTTTCCTCCATTGTAGCATTTCAGAATAGATCGGCACCAATCAACACGAGCCGCCTTTTGCTCTTCAGACAAATTATGGGGTACCCATCGGGAAATCAATTTTCTGACACCCAATTCACCATGCAAAATAGTGTGAATTGCAGTCATTCCAATGCCTATGGTTGCCCGAATCTGCTCGTATGTCACATGTCTATCTTCTTTTAGTAGTTTTTCCACAGCCGCGATGTTTTCAGGCGAAACCGCCGTTTTCGGCCGACCTGATGAAGGTACGGTGCCAAGAGAGGCACGACCCCGTCGAAACTCAGCATACCACCGATATATTGTCGTCTGACTAGGTGCTTCAATGTCGTATATAGTAACAAGCTCATTGCGACATTCATCTGGAGATAAGCCACGACGAAAGTTATGGTAAATAATTGCACGAAAATTTTCACGCGTCAGCTCCATTTTGTTCATCGAGTTGTCAATTTAAAAATGGAATTAAAATAATATATCGTTCTTTTTTTAAATTGTAAAAACGGCATCGTGATTGTAAGTCGCCAGTATGCATGTGACAAAAAAGGATTTAATGTAACTCAGTTTAAAGTACTCTATTCCCGATCATTTCGGTGTGCCCCTCGTACAAGTTTACATATTTGTAGAATTGTAACAAAATTCTGACAGGCGCACTCACCCGGTGTAAAAAAAATTGAATATAGTTTAGACATACTCGTAGCTTTTCGAAACAGATGATGCTCACGTGATCACCAAGTTGTGAAAGTGACGAAAAATATCCAGTGGTTATTGTGCGACGCAGGCGAATATTTCGAAGAAGGAGGAATTTCAATCTTGATGTTACCGAGTTCACATTTAATGAGAAATTCAGAGTAAGCAAAACTACCGTCGAATATTTGATAAATGCAATGAGCAACAAGCTTGCTCACGGAAGTAACAGAAACGCAGCTCTTACACCCGCCGAGCAAATTTTGTGCGCTTTGAATTGGGTTCTGGCTCACAATACCATATAATAAATAGCAGATAGGTACGCATCGAATTTCTAAAGCGACTGTACACAACTGTCTGACACGGGTGACAACTTCAATTGTTAACAGATTCTTCGGTGATGAGGTCCGCTGGCCTGAAAACTGTCATGAGATTTCTAGATTATTTATGACTCATAATATACCTAGAATAGCTGGTATTGTAGATGGTTTTCTAATTCAAATGGATGCTCCTTGGCAGAATGAACCAGCATTCGTAGATAGAGATTTGAATCATTCTATGAACGTCATGGTGGTATGTGGTCCAAATTTAGATTTAGGTTTGTTTTTTCTAATAATATGTAGTTACCAAGTAAGATAAAAAAAAAGGTATGAAATAAATAGTACTTAACTTAAAATAATATATTTGTATAGAATCTTTTTATCGATTCTATATTTTTTTTATGTGGTAATACCACATTTTTATTTTTATAAATAATATATTATTTATCTCCAAGTACCGACATATGGTTGGAATAATAACTGCGATTTAATCGTGAACATACTCTGAAATGCAATTTGTCGAACAAGTTAGAAATTGAATTTTATTCTACCGTCATTGTTAGTCATTAAAAAACATAATATTACACTTAATTGTAAATTGTAACTTGCCTTGTCATCGAAAGCGACAGGTGTTTTTTGCAATTGTAAAGTTTTATTGAACGTAAACCCTGTTCAAGTTCAGTGTGACTTTTTAACATTTTTTAGCAGTGGTAAATTACAAATTTGTACTTTTATTGAACAAGTTTTTACCTTAAAATTCTACAATTATGTCACTTCTTTACAAATTTGTCGGATTGTAATGTTTATTGAATAGGGTCATTTAATGACATGTAACAGCTATGTTAATTAGAGCAGCACAAACAATATTCTATTTTCCCAGCTATGCTATGTACTAAAGGAAACTGAAACGCATACCTTTTTGAGCCTTATTGTCATTATGACAAGAGCAAAAAAGGACCATGTTTTAATTTCCTTGACTGTACTCTGGTTCCTGGTAAGCATTACTGACACCCAATTCTGTACAGCAATACACTGTACAGGATAAGTATTAATAGTAATAATTTAAATAGTAATAGTAATAACCAAAGATTATTGAAGTATGAGTAAAGGCACAGTAGGTAATGTAAAAGCAAAAAAATACTAAAACAATGTCATTATTACAAAAATCCTGTAACAGTATGAAAAAAAATTGAAATATGAACTAATAATTGACTTATTATTTTCTCACATTTGTAAATTTTTGTACCCACAAATATTGTCTAGATATTTTTGAAGTGTACACATGTACAGTAACCATGGGTGAAGTTCAAAATAACCAATTTCATAAGGCCTATTTACAGAAAGCTGAAAATTAAAATATTGAATGTTTATTAGACCAAAAGTTTAAAATCGAGTAATTATTGGACCGTAAGGATTTAATATGGAATATGCGTATTCTCAAATCAGTTAAAAAAATTAAAGCAAAGGAGTCTAGGAAAGTGGGTAATTATGTCACTAAATATTCGATAATACGATACAATACAGAACTGTCATGGACTATCACAGAACCAAAATTGGCAACAGACCAAAGCTGTGTATAGCGAGCAGGGGCAGCCCTCCTTCCGCGCCTCCAGGCATTAATAAACACTGTAGGGGTAGGGTTGACAGATTTGGTTTTCTAATAGACTAAAAGGAATTTTCTATTTTAGCTCGAACAGTTGAATGGTAATAGGTAGACACTTGACATTCACGGAGTATGTAATATTATGACCATTACAACTGAAATAAGATATTGATCTTATTAGCTAGTGTTGTAAAGTTTACCCTTCTACATGCAAAATTATCTGCTAACTGTCCAGCTAGTTTCTTAATTAGAGTCTGTGTTGAAAGGGAAGAGCTGTGGCAGAAAGAAGAACTAACATTGTGAATTTTACATGGCAATTGAACCTTAGACACATGTCTTATATAAAATAAACAAACTTTTGTCTATATATGCGAATTTTATACACAAAAAACTGCAAGGATAATTTATAAAATAATGTCGAAATGAGGTAAAACTGCATGTAGTTCCACAAGGGAAATTATCTTTCATGTGATTCAATTTTGTCAGCAGGAAAAAGCGGCTATAATCCCCACTACCGACTTACAAAAAGTCATCGAATGTGTGTCCACTATGATGGGTATATTCCTTCAAAATATATTATTTTACATAAATATGCAGGTCAAATAAAATAACTGACAAAGTGTGACAGTTTTGTCAGTATAGCAAATACCATAAAATCTCACTGGCATGTCCTCAAACCCTACAACTCTTTTCTTTCTGCACAGACACTAAGGTGTTTACTTGACTAAATACCTCTTGATCAATTATACCATTGTTTGAAAGAGATGAGGTCAGACTATACCAAAGGGTGGGCCGTTTCTGGGACTTAGAAATTTTTAACACTTTTTTTTTTTGCTGTATTTAGGCTCCTTGACCAATGAAGAAGACTTACCTGGTTAAAGTCTCCATCTCCATCCTGGAATAGCTGCTGGAACGCGAGCTCATTACGCTGGGCGTCAGTCAGGAAACTCTCCGTTTCCGCTGCGTCAGATCTCTTGTGGTGCAACTTTACGCTCCCCGCGTAAATTGGCGTTGCTATCTTTGGCGTAAACACATTATCATCCACCTTCTCAAGTAAAGGTTTCGGTATATCTTCTTCAAGCGAAGGGTCGCCGTCGGACATCACATATAATTCTTGAACTTTGAGCTTAGCAAATGTTTAAGGTCTTATAAGGAGATGGTAATATCCATTCAAAGCGGAGATGACTTTCGGTGATTAGTCACTGTGTGCTGTACCACTTTGTGTGATTTTTTATAATGAAAAAAAGTTAACGTTATATGATTGCTAAATACAATAAATATGAAGGTTACAGTGGTAAACTCACAAATTTTAATAATAGAAAAAAACACGTCAAGGAACAATAATATTAAATATAGACAGGACAGAACCGGAACAGAGTAGATAGGAACACACAGTATGGACTATGGAGATAGAACACGAACACAGCTCCAGCCTCCAGCTGCTAATCTTGTAGTGTTATATTCTCTTTGGCTGCTAATTCGCCAATTGCGATTGACACATCTTATCAATGTTACTATACTAATTAATTATACTACTCCAGTACACTGTATTTGCGGCTCACACACTCGCGAACTTGACCGAAGTAGGGCGTATGATAGTGTGCAGGGGCCTTCTTTTCAGAAACCCATACTTTGGTCGACAGTGTTGCGGCTCAAACTACTCGTGAAGTTGGGCGAATATGATAGTGTGGAGAGGCATTTCGCTGCGGAAACCCAAACTTCGGCCAACTTCGCGAGTAGTGTATAGCTAGGGTAAGAGGGAACAAGAGGAACACAGGAACACGCTTGTTACACGTCAGAGTTATAGGATTGATTATTGTAAGCTGGCAACAAAGCTTGCCACGCCGCCCGGGATCTGTCAATTTGCGTCGGTGTCTGCAGAAAATATCGAGTGTTAGGTTGCCGGCGAATAATTATCTTAATTTAACTTTATCATATATGTAAAATTCAAATCAAGATCCGCATAGACAGAACACTATCAAGATGACTGCGGACACGCAAACTAAGGCAAAACTGCCGCATCTTTCGTCAGATAAGCAGCTCACTTTTATAAAATTGGCTGTTTTATCAATGGCAGCGATTTTGTGTAAGCATTTGCATTTTATCCTTAATTTCAATGGTATACATCCCTCACAAGTATACACCAAAGCGCTTCTTTCCATTCGACGGATCACGTTGCGATACTTAGGCAATATCATATACGAAAACATCAATAAAATATGTGCCGCTTGTTAGAGGCGAGTATGCCAAAAAAATAATACTTTTATGACTTGGTAACTGAACTTAGCTTTTCTGCATAACCAAATTTATAAGTTGGTAATATATTCCATAAACTACATATCCCTGTGTGTACTTAAATGTTCTAAAATTGTATTATTTATTTTGTTTTCTTTGTATCTCTAAATGGTAACTCAAGTGTGCCTTGATCTTAGATCAGCTAAGACAATATTTTTAGTAATCTCAATTTTATAATTTGCTGGGTATAATTACTTGTTGCTAAAGTGTTATATTTATTTTTTAGCATTTGCCACACGTCTCTTTTCTGTCTTACGGTTTGAGAGTGTAATCCATGAGTTTGACCCTTACTTCAACTATAGAACCACACGGTACCTCACAGAGGAAGGTTTCTACAAGTTCCACAATTGGTTTGATGATAGAGCATGGTACCCTCTGGGCAGGATTATTGGTGGTAAGTTATTTATTAACTAATTTACCATTAATTGCAAAGGCATTAGTGTGGAAGTGGTGGATATGGGTTTTATACATTTTTCAAATAGCGAAATTGAGAATAAAACAATTTGTATATTCAGTAGTGTAAAAGCATCAATGAAAATACTAAATATTTGGTATTACAGGTACTATCTACCCTGGTCTGATGGTGACTTCCACAACCCTGTACAACATTATGCAGTTTATGAACATTACAATTGACATTCGGAATGTATGTGTGTTCTTGGCACCATTCTTCTCTTCACTGACAACCATAGTCACATACCTGTTGACTAAAGAGCTTAAGGTATTGAAATATTTATTGTACTTAGCATAATTCAGAACAAGTTGAGGTGTCCATAATTTCTAAATAACTTTGATATAACCACCCAGAAGATATTTCTTTGCAGTACTGTCTAATGTTAATGGAATAAAAATACTTATACGATTAGGGTGTGCAATTTCCTGGGACTACTAATATGGATTTAATTATAATAGTAAACCTTAAAAATAATATGTTATTTGTTTCAAAAAAGATAGATACTCATATTATTATTCAGGCATCAATAATAATGTTTATCTGCTATTTGGTGACTATATAAAATGAAGATAAAAGTTATACAGATATACATTACTAGAGCATTGTAAAAGTCTATTATCCATCCAAAAACACACTGCTAAATGTTAAAAAAATGGGATTTCTGGGTATTCCCGGGTCATATCCATATTAGTTATAGCATGTAAGATCATTGACCCCAAATTGCGCACCCTAATCCGAACACTAGTCATAATATTAACATGCAACCATTGGCAGGATGAAGGAGCAGGACTAGTGGCAGCAGCAATGATAGCCATAGTGCCGGGCTACATAAGCCGCTCCGTGGCTGGAAGCTATGATAATGAAGGGATTGCCATATTCTGCATGCTACTCACATACTACTTCTGGATCAAAGCCATCAACACCGGAACCTTGCTGTGGGCGACTATGACTGCCCTTGCATACTTTTACATGGTAGGTTAACCATGCCAACCAAAACTGTTAATATGTCAGCTGGCATGTCCTCCTCTTGTACAACATTGTGCTGCTAGTAAATGTAAATGCATAGCATATTGTCATACTTAGCTGTAATTTTAGCATATTTTTTTTATTCTTTTAATTAAGTACAATACTTTCAAGTATTACGTATCCAGGCTATATTTCCCATTACTGATTGGTTCAGTAAAAAATGAAGAATAGTGCAAAGAAGAATAGTACTAATCTTAAAGGCCAATCATAAATCATTAAGATGAAAGCTTCACCCTGATTATGTGTATATACACTTCTCAGTTTTTGCTCTTTCATACAAAACATACAACTTCATAAATGGATTTGTCTTATTGTCTTCTCTAGGGCTTTAAAGCCAGAAAGCCCTAAAGAAAAAATGGGCAATACAATTGCAAACTTGTTGCAATGATTGTCATTTCGAACAATCAAAGAAATATATTGGAAAAACCATGGTAAGGAAAAATTAGAGCTGCAGTTTTTAGCTCCATACATGTATAAAGGAATATCGAAAAAAAAAATATCTATAAGAGCTTTACCTACCCCATAGTTATTTGAATAATGTCGTCGACATTGTGCGATAATTTAAAAACACTCGTTTTTTTGTCATTTGCCATTCCTTTTAAAAATATATTTTCACACTATGACAAATAAATTGATAATTTCAACCAACTTTTTGAATTGAATAATACTTTTCCCCGAGTTCTAGTAACATAGCTATTTCATACTTTTGTTGCGAGCAGGCGAAAATAAGTTGAAAAACTTATTTTCCGCGTGAGTTTTGACAATTTCGAGTAGTTTTTGAAACAAAAAATATCAATGAAAACTTCAAACTGTAGGTTTCAAATATATACCAATAAATGCCAATAGCCCTGTTCTAGGTAGTAACATCAATAATATGTTAAGCAACATGTTTGATCATAGGGAAAAATGTCTAAAACAATCAGCATTTTAAATGGAATAAGGCCTCTTAATTTTTGAAATTATTAAATACATATTTTTTTATTCGTTACACACTTACTACACTACACGTTTCTTTTAAGCTTTGGATCATATTAAACTTAGGTAAAGTTCAAATATTTTAATATGATAGATATTTTCCGCTACCGGTGGCTGTAAAAAAAATCTAGCTTTTACCAATAATAAATAAAACGAGCTATGTGGAGGTCATTGTAATAAAATGTTTTTAGGAACGTATGTCCGTGTAGATGGTACATAAGAATACTTTAAAAGACTATAGGTAAACAAATTGGTTATAACTTACGGCCAGGTTACGACTCTGCGCGACCAGCGGCAGCGGTGAGCGGTAAAAACAAAATCATAGCTATATATGAAGCACGCCACGAGCTGCCGCGCTAAGAACGAAGTCGTGGCCGGGCTGTTACGCGGATAAAGTGACGGCCGCCTCCTATAGAATTAGATAAGATCAAGCAATGCATCACACAATTTGAAGTCCCTTCACTAAGCTTTATGCGATATATTTATTGTAGTTTACGTTTATTACGTTTTTACTGACATAAAAATCTAAATTTCTAACCCAGTTGTAGTTGTGGATATTTCATATGTTGTAAGGATCAGTTAGAGCAGTGTTCTTCCGACTTCGTAACTTCGGGAAACTTATGCTCGCTGCGCAAACAAAGCGAAAGAGTGCAAAGTTTAGTCATAAACCATGTCATGTCACAATCGAGGTTCAAGAAGTCGCAAAATTTCGCAGTTTTTTGCGCAGTGAGAACAAGTTTCTAGAAGTTGCTAAATGGGATGAACACTGCCCTAACTGATCCGTATATCACATTAATCCACAACTACATCGTGTTTTGCAATTTTAGCCTTTTTGAGTGACGATTTCTACGGGGTTACAGTCGAGTTCATTTACATCTACTCACTTACGAGAACAAAAATAGCTGAACACGACCCTATTGTCAGGAGCATAAAATCGTGTTCAGATATTTTTGTTCTCGTAAGTGTGTAGATGTAAATGAACTCGACTGTACAAACTATATTGACGAAGAATACAATTACGATTGGCTCGCTCAGCGAACGTATAATTTCAATGAAGCAAACAGACAGAAGCCGCCAAACCGATCAATTGCCATTTAGGCTTCAACTCGCCGTATTGAAAGTTTGAGTAATGGTATTTTTGCTGCGCATATAAGTCCCATCATCATCACATATGTATCACCTCACAACATGACCGGTGCCGCCCTAACTCGAACCGTTCGATTTTTTATACCCACTTCCATGCTACAACAAGGCTTGCTTTTCGAGTTACACTAGTAGTCCATCTAATGCCGCATAACATCTTCGACTGTCTTAAGCAAACTGCCAGTTTATAAAAACTCAAAAGTCGGGTATCCATTCAACTAATCGGCGATTCCGCTAAAGACGATATAACATAATTTTTAAGTTGCTATATTTGTTACTGTTTTGATGCCAATGCAAAGGATAAGGCCTTAAATTAACTGTTGTGGATTCAACTTTATATAAGAGCTGTTGGCGTTCTTGAAAACTTTACCAACCTGAGGTAAACGAAAAAAACTGCAGATCATACATTGTTGCACTCGCGATTGCTATAAGAGCGAATAATTCCTCGTTTATTTTGTTATTAATGTTATTTTTATGGCTCTGTACTCTATTATTTATTTTCTTTTATTGTAAGAAGCGAGAACGTAAATAATTCACAAATCAAAGATTCTTGTGTTATTGTATTACGATCGAGAGAGGAGGGCCGATTTGGTTGCCCGCTATAGCTTTTGAACCTCTGTTATGACACTACAATCTTTTCATTTAAATGCTTATACACAAATCTATACAAAACAGAGTCAAATGTAACCCTTCAAGCAATATTTTGTTTGTAATGTTTTTTTATTTTATTAATAATAAGGTTAATAAGATAAGCGTAGAAAGAGTCCAAATGTTGCACCCGCGATTAATCAATTTAATCTTTATTATGTATATTATTATGCAATGTATTTATATGTTACGTGTTAGAATAAAAAGCACTAAGAACGTTTAATATGTCAGGTATCGTCTTGGGGCGGCTACGTGTTCCTGATCAACCTGATCCCGCTGCACGTGCTGGCGCTGATGCTGCTGGGGCGCTTCTCGGCGCGCGTGTACGTCGCCTACTGCGCGCTCTACTGCGTCGGCACCATGCTCTCCATGCAGATCTCCTTCGTCGGCTTCCAGCCCGTGCAGAGCTCCGAGCACATGCTGGTAACGTTGGTTACCAAACGTTCAATAAAACATTTGTTGCTAAAGCATAATTACACGATACGACTACGAGTTGTAAATGCGACGTGACATCGTACAGTACTTTTATCTCACGAGCGCGGGTGAGCCATGTTTGTGTGAGTAATGTACATGCACATTGGCTCTGTGTGGGTGAGCCGGCACTGAACGCTCCCGAGCTCACCCACACAGAGCCAATGTGCATGTACATCTACTCACACAAACATGGCTCACCCGCGCTCGTGAGATAAAAGTACTGTATATATATATATATATATTGTTCTTCGTTTAGTTCTGATCAAAGTCGCCGGAGTCAGATTGGCTTGCGACTTGTTTTAGCGCGTTATGTTATTTGGCAGTCGCGGATGATGTGCTGGTTGGTTTGCTCTTCGTTCCACAGGCGCAGGCAGGAAAATCCACTCACTCACTGCGGTGTTTATATTGAGCGCAGTGACCGTGAGCAGTGCGAAGTCTGTTCAAATTTGACCACTCACACTCACGTTTAAGAAGACCTGACCCTTTCGTTCGAGGGCCCCGGATAAACTCCCGAAACTACAATGATGATGATTTACATATCGTTGTATACCTGGTTTGGAGATTTGATTTCCACGAATCACATTATCGTATAGATACGACGCGACGCCGTAAATTCGACGTCCACGTTATATTTCAAAATTGTGTTTTACTTGTTGCATCACTCATTTTTTTGTTACGAAATCCATTTCATTACGAAAGGAAAAGCATACTTTTACCTTTTTGAGTGCCAAATAACATGTCTACGGAAAACTATGCCCCCGGTGCCAACGTCGTCCAAATGGAATCCAATTTTAAAATACTTCGTAATGCAAACCGCTACGAGTATTTTTCATTCCCTGTTGAATATAAATATTAAGGGACAATCTTACACAAATCGACCTAGTCCCAAACTAAGCAAAGCTTGTAGACTACGATATAGGTACATACACAATATATAGATAACATAAATATTTATAACTGGATAAATAGAGTACATCACACAAATATTTACCCCGGCCGGGATTCGAATCCAGGACCGCTGGCTCAGCGGGCAGGTGCACTAGAAACTGCGCCAACCGCGTCGTCAATATTGAAGCACTTCTTTGTTTTTTTGGCTGTGATGTCAACGGTGAATTGCTTCATCGCTTGGCGTGCAATAGGTTAACGTCATAACGTGTACTGTACCGATGGCACATGAACTCGGCCCGTGTGCTCCAGGCGCTGGGCACGTTCGGGCTGTGTCAGCTGTACGCGTTCGCGCAGTACTTGCGCGCGCGGCTGTCGCCCGCCAACTTCGAGCTGCTCTTCAAGGCGCTCCTGTCCACGCTGCTCGCCACGCTCGGCACCGCCGTCGTCGCACTCACCATCACTGGTAAACATTTTACTAAACTAGAAGCTCGCGAACGTCAGCTTGAACTTGGAAGGGCATCCCTGCTGTGCATCATCCCCTTTGGCTAAAAATCTTTTCCTAAACGGAAAAGCACTACAATTGAGACGTATTTCATCAAGAGCTGTGAGAATAAGCAGACCATTTGGACGAATAAAGCAGAGGACCCCTTTTGGTGACAAGACAAAAAATACATGCAGCCAAAGTTAAAATAAATAATAGTAGATCATGGAATGTATAATATATATTTTTTTTTGTTTTTTTTTTTTTTCAGGTAAAATCTCACCATGGACTGGCAGATTCTACTCGTTGTTGGATCCCTCTTACGCCAAAAATCACATTCCTATCATCGGTAAGTTATCTTAGATAACTTTTTGTTCATTACTAAAATTCTACGAACATTCTACACGATAATACGTGGGCTTTAAGTATGTACTATGTTTACACAAAATATAATGTGTACTTTTGCTTAAAATAGAAACTTCACGGTTTCAAAAGTGTTTCTGACGTAAATTAAAAGGGAACAGTGAAGCCGCTGATTGAGACTCATACAGTATCTCAATTTAATGCTTCCTACAGCCAAGAGCTGACCTTGATGCATATCAATAAGTATGAAATAAAACAAATAAGCCTCTAAATAAAAAGAAAAGCATATGTAAATACACGCCTGCCTGTCTAAGGGCATCACAACACATAACACGACTAGGGCAAAAACACAATGTTGATTTTCTCTTAAACCGCAACTAAATATCTTAGAGGCGTGGGGTCGTAGGTTCAGGTCCTGTTTTGCATTGTAGTGGATCACATTGCATTTTTCTTTCATAATTTACCTTTGGTATAATATTTAAAATTAAAATGTGGTTCGACATTAAAATCAGAATAGCGCCATCTCTCTCGCGGTCCTCACTCTTCCTGTAAAGCAATGGGGGCTGATGGGGATCGTGCTGTAAAACGCACATCCTAGGGTTACTTATGGCTATTGCGCGTAAGCATTATAAAAAAACATGTCACGCAAAGGGTGCTCGTCAATCACACCGAATCTATTGGCGTAACGATGTGATTGCCCAGTTGGGAGAGCACTACGCCGGAGGCATCGCAGGTTCGGGTCCTGCTTCCATAGAGGACAAAGGAAATTATGACCAACAGATGGCGCCAGACTGGCATGGCGCCGGTCGCCTATACAAAGCAAAAGACGATCCTGCATCACGCTATCAAGATTTTTCCTGAAATGATGACCCCTCTCCATAGAAAACAAATTTCAATACAAATCTTAAATTGTATAATAGTGTAGATATGGTGTTTAAATAATGCGTTGCTAGATCCTAAGCATGGAGATCGCTAGTGTAATTGGGTGGATCAACTATTTCTTGCTGTTAGTCTGTCCCGTGACCCAGGAGAAAATAGTGATTAAATTTCTAAGAAAAGTGTTGTTAATTTAAATTACTGGTATTATCAGGAGATAGTCTACATAAGAATGGGTATATAGCTGCTTAAATTACAAAGCTTTTGCAAAATATAACCACGGAAATCGTAGTTTTAAAAAGTGACCCAGTGTACATCACCATGGCAACGAGTGGCAGAAAATAGTTGATTGACCCAATTATAGTACGGCTCTTCCCAGGTGAATTTTTCGCTCGGAACCCTAAACTTTCAAACAATGGCCATTGTATCTATTATCGCAAAGCCGCTAGCTCGAGTTTGCCACGCGCCACTATAACATTCATATTAAAAACAAACGTATAACCTCGTGTCCGCTTGCACAGCGTCCGTGTCGGAGCACCAGCCCACGTCGTGGTCGTCGTTCTACTTCGACCTGCAGGTCCTGGTGTTCCTGTTCCCCGCCGGGCTCTACTTCTGCTTCGCCAGGCTCACCGACGCCAACATCTTCATCATCCTCTACGGAGTCCTTAGTATCTATTTTGCGGTAAACTAAACTATTTTCGCAGGAAGATTCTCAATGATTTGACATTCTGTAGCAAGCTAATTGAAATAGGTCTTTTAGTAGGATTTTTTTGTCAATCACTTTTTCATGTTCATTTAATATTTATTTATTTTAAAGAACATTAAATACTATACTATCTACATAAATAATTACAATGAACAGTATTTACATAAATAATTTTATGGAATCAAAATAATGTGAAAACATTTTCAGTGTAGTATAATTTGGTGTTGACGACCTTACGATGTAGATAAATGAATACGGCTCTCATTTAAAATATGATGATCGAGAAGCTTGAGCGCGTGGAAGGCAATGTCGAGTGTTTCCATTCCGTTGACTCCGCGCGATGATTTCCGAACACTTTGCTCTCTGACAAGTTGTGATGACCGGTTTCGTGAAATGTAATGAATATAGATGCTGATGTAGTGATTGTCCCAGGGCGTGATGGTGCGTTTGATGCTGGTGCTGGCGCCGGTGATGTGCATCGTGTCGGGCGTCGCCGCCTCCAGTCTGCTCAGCCTGCACGTCAAAGACATCGAGCCTAAAGTCGAGAAGCACGAAAAGAAGAAGAAGCACGAGAATAACCTGGTGTTCCGTTCCGAGGTGAGCAATAGATTTAAGATAGAAGGCGCAGGCTTCGCACGAAATCGTTTCGTCGGTATGAACGTCTCGACTTTTCCATACCAAAGGTCCTTTATCACGAACAGTCGGCCACGCATAACCAGTCGCGACTTCATTTGTCGGCGACATCGAACCATTCGTCTCCCTCGTATTGCACTAATTAAAAAGAAACACATTTGTCGCGCGACAAAGAATCTCATGTTGAATAGTACATACTGGAAGTACTGAGGACATTTTTATTTTAATGAAATGTTTAACATGCTTGTTCGGTGGTAGCCTAGTGGTTAGGGCATGCGACTTTCAATCCGGAGGTCGCAGGTTCGAACCCGGCCCGTACCAATGAGTTTTTCGGAACTTATGTACGGAATGTCATTTGATATTTACTACCACTCGCTTTTCGGTGAAGGAAAACATCGTGAGGAAACCACCTAAGCCCAATAAGGCCTAGTTTCCCCTCTGGGTTGGAAGGTCAGATGGCAGTCGTTTGCGTAAAAACTAGTGCCTACGCCACATCTTGGGATTTAGGTAGCCGACCCCGATTGAGAATTCATTCTCAAAAAATGGGACAAAGGCTAGGAGGAGGATGATGTTTAACATGGTTGTTCAGGTTGGCGCGCTGTTCGTGTGCGTGCTGGGCTGCCTGCTGGTGTCGTACGTGTTCCACTGCACGTGGGTGACCTCGGAGGCGTACTCGTCGCCGTCCATCGTGCTCTCGGCGCGCGCGCACGACGGCGCGAGGATCATCTTCGACGACTTCCGCGAGGCCTACACCTGGCTCAAGATGAACACGCCCGAGGTACGACTACACAATAGTATGTTGTACGTACAGAAACGAGACTTGATTCAATTAACAGATAACGGACAGGAGCTAAAGTCCTGAAGGAAGGAACTTGGAATTTGAAACATATTTCTTTACACATAGAGGTACTTTTAGGATTCTTCCTTCGTTAATGCTTCAATATTTTTCATTTTAATGAATCGAATTGTACGCGGCCGAACCGAGCGGCTAAAATCTTGTTGTGTATATGAATATAGCACCATGTATCAGACTACCGTAACATACTTTAAAAACGGAACATACAATTGGAGTATAGATCCCTCCATGTAGCACCGCTCTGACTGCAAAATAATGGTAAGATTTAGCTCTAGTAACATTTGTATCCACAGGACGCTAAAGTGATGTCGTGGTGGGACTACGGGTACCAGATAACAGCGATGGCGAACCGGACGGTGATAGTGGACAACAACACGTGGAACAACACGCACATCTCGCGCGTGGGCCAGGCCATGGCGTCCACCGAGGACCGCGCCTACGAGATCATGCGCGAACTGGACGTCGACTATGTGCTGGTCATATTCGGTGGACTCGTGGGATATTCGTCCGATGGTTAATCCTTTTTTTATCGCTCAATAATGAAAATACATAGTTATAGTTACAAAATAATTTAACAGCGTTATCATATTCGCCTATATTTAATGTATGTTTTATGTTTTACTATACCAAAGTTGACTAAAGGCTGATTAGAATCATTACTCATATTTTAATCTATATTAGAAATGTGAAAACTAAGGGTATTACATTTCACTGTTTGACACATACGCAACGCACGGAGTTTCGGTGCCGATGATAGGCAAATATTGTCAAGCTATACATAGCTGGATTCAGTTTAGATTCGACTTGTACTAATCGCTAATGGATGGGCGTTGTGTGTTAGACATCAACAAGTTCCTGTGGATGGTGCGCATCGGCGGCAGCACGGAGCGCGGCGCGCACATCCGCGAGGCGGACTACTACACGGGCGCGGGCGAGTTCCGCGTGGACGCGGACGGCTCGCACACGCTGCTCAACTGCCTCATGTACAAGATGAGCTACTACAAGTTCGGACTCGTCTACACCGAGGGCGGTAAGTGCTGTTACACTATTTCAGACCGTCCAACTTACGTATGAACCGTTGTTTAAGGCGTCACGTACAAAAGCAACGTTCTTCAATAGCTAATAAGCGCCACGTCATTTTTGCCAGCCATAATATTGAGAAATTAGAAAAGTTGAGTTTACTAACTTTCCCACGTAATCAAAACATAACATATAAATGGGCGCGGCATTCTGATAAGAAAATACTGTGTTACCAATTTGTAATGCATGTAAAGCTAATAACGAAGATTGCACTGTAACGTAAAATAACGCTTATGACAGAGGTACTCTTGTAATTGAAAAACAAAAGTTACGCGGGTTTTTCTCTTCTTTTTTTAAACCAAAGATACAAAGATCAAAGCTCAAAGAAAAATTGAAAATTCGTAACCTGGTGGAAGAGGCCGGGAATCGAACCCGTTACCTCTGGATTGCCGGTCCAGTTATCTTTTTTTGTTTTTTTGTAAAGTGATGCTTTAAATGCTTACATATTTTGCCAGCAGATTCGAACTTGAAAACTATTTAAAGACTAATATGACTTATTTATTCATCTTTAATATTATTAAATCGATTCATATTCGTAATTTATTAATGAAATAGTCTTTTTTAAAGCTTTTATTTAATTTATGATTTTGAACAGTTGTCATGTTGAGTTTATTTCCGCGCCCCAAAAACTTGTCTATACACAATCACTGAAAATGGCGATAATCCTCCATTCACAATCATCGTAATTGGCCGTTTAGGGGTTCCCAAAGTAAATAATCCCTAGAGGCTAATAAGGAGGTTTAGTTCCGATATGCAGAGACTATAGTTACATTTTAAGAACATGATAAGAGAAAAAGAAATTAATTAAACTGGCTACTTTGTTTATGTTTTGATTTCGGTGTAGTTTATTGAATGTTTGATTCCAGGACGGCCGCCAGGCTTCGACCGCGTGCGCGGCGCCGAGATCGGCAACAAGGACTTCAACCTGGACGTGCTGGAGGAGGCCTACACCACCGAGCACTGGCTCGTGCGCATCTACAAAGTCAAACCGCTGCCCAACCGCGGCGTCTGAGCCGCTTTCTCTCTTGCGCTTTACAATATCGCTCGTACTTAGGGCACTTCAGAAATCAATACTGCGTGCGAGCGCGTTAAACACCTTACCTACATTAATATAGGCAAATAATTATATGTATAGACTGAAAATGGGTGCGTAACGGTCGCTATAACTACTTATTATATAATATTGGTCAATCAATCAAGGGATATAATAAACGAATGTTTACTTACTAACATTTAGTATACTTTCATATGGTACAATAATCATTTGATATAATACGTTTAAATATACACCGAAACTGCTCAAACAAGGTTAGGTACGACGACGAGCGAAGCGAGGGTTATATCGAATGTATTTTATACTAATTCGAATGATACCCAATGAAATTATACTTTTTGTTGCTATATCAAATGAAACATTATATCAAATGTTATTATATCAAGTGAAATTATATAAAACGTTGTTATATCCATCAATACTCACCCACTAAAAATATCTTGCACTTACATTCTGATCGCGAAGAGTGTATACGATTTATTAAACCAATCTACTAAAAATCTAACGCTTTAGTCAAGTGTAGGATTTATAGAACAATCCCTTGTGTAGAATAAATTGTATTATCTAGGTTCATTTCGGTTTGAATTAAAGAAAGCGAAACGTATATAGACTAAAAAGTGGCGGTTTTGCCTTGGGATACAAACAGCTTTCACATGGTAATAATGTGCATACGTCATATCAAAATTCAAAACATTGTTTACCGGAATCAAACCAATCATTTCTCTTCTGAAATAAATATTGAATCGAATTTAAAATGATTGTCATTGCTATGGTTAGTTTTGGCTTTATTATGCGAAAATTACTTGAAATTTATTGAACTGATTATTGTTATATTAGGTATAAAACCTATTGTGTATGATATACTGGCCTAGAATTTTGTCAAACTAAATCTAGAACAGGTTGCTTTGTTTCAGTTTGACAAAGTTCTAGGCCAGTATATCATACACAATAGGTTTTACGCACAATATCACAATAATAATTTCAATAAAATTCGCAGAATATCTAGTCCTGTTTCCTCATCGTTTACATCGGTGACATTCATTGATTTTTAACGGAGTTACCAAAAATTCTTCTTTGCCAGTAAAATAAATAAGTACCACTAAAATCAGCAATATGGCGTGGGCTAAAAGCTACTTTTTGGGCTATAAATAATTACAAACATTACGTTCTCTAATTCTGTTCTTTGCCAATATATTTAGGTAATTTTTTGTCATTTGTCATTTTGTTGTCCTGGCACGCTCTAAGTGTAACTTTTATTGTTTTACCCTGTTCATAAGAACTGTAGTGCGATTTGTTACTATGGAATGCGACTGAATAATTGTTTAAATAAGAAATGGCATAATAAGGATTTAATTTCCAGCAGATAAACATATTAGACGACGCGTTTGGCTCGGTTTGTAGACACCTGCCTACTGAGTCGGCGGTCCCGGGTTCGAATCCCGGCTGGGGCAAATATTTGTGCAAATATTTGTTCTCGGGTCATGGATGTTATCTATATATGTATTTATTTATTATGTATATCGTCGTCTAGTACCCATAGTACAAGCTTTGCTTAGTTTGGGACTAGATCGATTTGTGTATGATTGTCCCTTAATATTTATTTATTTATATATTCTAGAGGACTTACAATTCTACGCTGTGTGTACATCAATCGAAATAATAGCTTTATTTGTATCCGAAATGAACCCGATCGTGGCGACACAGAGGATCCAATGCTAGGCTTAGCCAGACGATCAAGCACATCGTATTCGACTGTCCTATCACCAAATTCACAGGAGGAATAGAAGACATCAAAAACCTCACTGAAATTGCCAGAGATTATTTGGAGAAGGCTAACTTCAACCTTTAAATTTAATTTAATTAATTGTACCTACCTATATCCAGTGACTGAAATGCCATACGATAAATAAATGCTAGGCTGATGCTTACCTACAGACGACGATAGGTACCGGTGCGGTGGTGACGGCAACACGCGACCATGGCCGCCGGCCTTTGGCCGTATTATTAATTGCTTTATCCTGGAGTTCGTCTGTAACCTTTACAATATTCAGATATTTTAAGAGGCCTTATTCCTTTTAAAAATGTTTTTTTTTCTCATATTATGAGAAATATATTGTAGGTTTCAAACATATACCAATAAATCCCAATATTATTTTATGCCCTGTTCTAGGTAGTAACATCAATAATATGTTAAGAAACATGTTTGATCATAGAGAAAAATGTCTAAAACCATCAGCATTTTCAAAGGAGTAAGGCCTCTTAAATAAATGCAGAGATGTCGAAGGATAATAACAGCATTTTTAACGAACGCATTATAATCACTTGGAACATATACTAAATTCAAATATGAAATTCATACTAATACATACACTAAATACTCTCTCATTATGAATTATAAAACTTCCTGTGATGCGATACACATATTATAATGTGGTATTTTGGGAGCGGGCGGTCATTACCAAGTACTGATGTATTTACTATATTAGAATGATTAAATGTGCAAAAATATATGTGAGCTTGGTTTTATCTGATATATTTTAGACTTAAGTATTCACAGTGAATATATTTATCTTGCAAAAAAACCGCAGCACATGCAGGTACAGTTAGCAACAGATAGAACAGATCCGACAATAGATAGATGCCATAAAATCAACACACTTCTAGATTGGAGTGAATAGTTGTTTGTGTCGATCGTTTTGAAATCTTTTCCATAAATCGTATAGCTGATGCTGACTGTACACAATCAAAACCTTGAAATATATGTAATTAATTTAATTTATATAATTAATGTTAAAATTAAATATTTTGTATTTCCGTTTATAGTTATTAAATATGTGTAGTAAAATACATTTCCAAAACGAAATTTTAAGGGCTCTTCGAAAGCTTATTATAGCACAAAATATTGTATACTTAGGTATCGTAGTTATAGCCGCTGAAAAATGTAGTAGGTATTCTTGTTCTTCCTTGTCGAGGTTCCTCAAATATTTGAGTAAGTAGGTATTAATATCATAAGATCATCTTATTTTTATTTTCAATCTTGAATGTTACATTTTAGCGGACGCAACGTCACCACAGCTCAAAAACTGTCACAAACGCAAGGCACGGCCACGCAGTGCTTTGCGCGCAATAATCCTCGCCTCTTATTTTATTCCATTTATGCCACCTTTTTTGCAATATTTATGCATTAACTAGAAGGTGCCCGCAACTTCGTCCGCGTATTTGTTTTCTTTGCTGTCGATGTCATTATTACTTCTAGCACTATTCGGTTGATCTTTCTTGTAGATGATTCGTGTTCTGGGATATTTATTAGGCCGTGTTTACATGCAATGTCAACAAACCAATATTGTTGTTTACTGAAGTTGTAAAAAATCTTTTTTATTTTTATGCTAAATAAAACTTTTTAAAGATAATATTAATTATGTTTTATTATATTTTAATTACAATATGTAAGTAACCTTAAAAGTGAAGCACGAAAATATTAAAAAAAGTGGATCTATGAAATGCATAGTCTTTTTCCATGTCACTCAGGCAGGCAGTAATAGTGGGCGGTAATCGCTTAAATATACGGCATTTTTGGCATGATGGACCTTCTAAACCTTAAGAACATTTAGTCAAAATGAAAATCCCATACGAAAAATAGATGACGTCATAACTCCTTCCTGCACTAAAATTCAAGATGGCTCTTCTTGTTTTTATTGAATATATTTATAGATTCTATTTTTAATGTTGAAATACCACATTTTTATTTTTACATACGCAGGACGTCCTGCTTACATTGTCATCACATTAATGTATGGTTCTTCTTAAAATGTTCATAGGGTTCAGAAGGTCCATCCTGCCAAAGGAAACCTTCTGATCATGAGAGGCCGTGTATTACGCTTATATGTCGTGAACACCGCCAACTATAAATACTCAGTCCATTATTTAATGCGGGTGAGCGGCCACTCAGCGAGTCCAATCGATAGTAGGTCCTTTTCAGATAGTCGTCCTTCGTCGAGTTTTACGCGAAGCCTGAAAGTAAAATGCACTTTTTTATTGGGCTAAACACCTAAGTCTAATGTACATAACTAATAAATAATTACTTTTATCAAAAAATAAACTAAATTATTCTATATGAGTATGGGACCAATTAGACAGTACATATACGCTTTCACCAAAAAAAAAAACAAATCGGTTCAGCCGTTTTCGAGTAGTCGGGGAACATATTCCATAAAAACCACAAAAATAATATCCCGACGAACCTGCTCTGTTTTTTGACGTCGGTTAATAAGTACAATAAGGAGGCCTCAGTGTCGACAGATCTAATGAACGAATGTTTTGCCACGGCACACTATGTCCGGAAAGCTATTTTAAAAACTAGGACGTACTTTTTCGACCAAATACGACGGCCAAAAATTATTCACTACATTCTTTAAATGAAATTATTTACAAAGTAACAAAGTTTTCATTCTTAAATCCTGCAATAGGTATGTATAATTTCAATTATTATGTTAATCATAGAAACTGGAGTATCTCACCTTTCTTCATTATGTTTGGTGGACCAAAGTTCAGGCATATATTTGGGTTCCATGGAAGTGAGAAAATGTTCTCGCCAGTACTCTTCCAGGCGGAGGAGACCTTCATGCTTCAGGTGATACTCGACCACTTTCGTTCCGTGCGTCTCCTCTTCCACATTGACGGTCCTACGGCAAAACAAACCATTTATTAAGACCTTACCGTAAATGGACGAGTACGCACACCCCCCTCACCAAATCGAATTACCTCACCCTGCAGGCGCAGATCCTTGGCACTTGGCAAGTTGTTGGTTGCTTATATGATCGTGTAACGCGCCGTAAGAGGCCCTTATTCCTTTTAAAATGCAGATTGTTTTAGCGAAAATTTAATTATTTTGAGATGGTTGACTGTATCTTCGCAATAACGTTTATCGAATACCTAATGCTTTTTTACAATCATAATTGCATCATAATTAATTAACCACTACACATTATAAATAAAGTGCCCCCGCCGCGTGTCCTTGCATGTCCTTCTGGTGATCGTCAGGATGGCTGGACCACGCGTGATTTTCGATTTTGAGTGTGAATGGTTCCAAGATTTACATAGTATTATTTTAGTACCTTCAATCAAAAAATTTGTGCTTCGTTCAAAAGGGAGAAAAGTTGATGTGGTTCAGCCTTTCTGACGTCAGTATGGCTGGACTGTCTCTTTCACCTTGTTTAGCTTTTCATCTGACATGCATATTTCCATAAGGATTTAGTACCTAAATAATACCTCTAGAAACGACAATTTATTTTGGTCTTTGATATGCCAATATAAAATTATACTCAATGAGTTAGTTGAGATCGGAATTTACGGTGCACAGTTTTTCTAAAGTCCGGATCACTAGAGATTTTACAAGTTAAATTAAATAAAATTCTTAGTGTTAGTACTTCCTTGACCCTATATAGCATCAAATAGATAATAAGTGACTCGCTAAAAAGGGGAAAATACTCGGGAGAAATGGTCCAGAAATAATAATGTCAGAATGCCCGAACCAACAGAGATCCTCCAGGTTGAGTGATGCCAAGATTTAGTACTCAATAACCACCGAATGAATTTTCTTGCGGTTTTCACCTGTCAATAGTGATTCTTGAGGAAGCTACAGGAGTATAATTTGTAAAGGTTTCGTGTAAATTAATTGAAATATGGCAATGATCATTAAACAAGTTGGAAAAAAACACGCCGTCTGATCTCATCTCATCGAAAACACTGCCTAATCCGTTCAAGATATAACATAAAAATGAATTAAGTCCACAATACACATGGCATATGTCTATATTTTTAAGGATAATTTACTATACCCGTTTTACTTTAATTTTTTAAACACATATGTATAATGCGGTATTTTCATTAGCCAACTAGTCGAGCATACTACATAGTATTTACCATTTTCAAATTAAATACGTTAGTAAATATTTCTACACATTTCAAGAGGCCTTATACCTTTTAAAACTATATTTTTTTTATATTACTACAAATATATTTATAATTTCAACCAACTTTGAAGTGAATTTTATTTTTCCTTGAGTTCTAGAAAGTAACATAGCTATTTCAAGTCTTCATTGCGTGCAGTCGAAAATAAGTAAAAAAAAACTGTAGTTAAATTCGAGTAGTTTTTGAAACAAAAATTATTTATGAAAAATTCAAACTGTAGGTTTCAAAGATATACCAATTATTTACCGGAAGTTTTTTCAACTTATTTTCGTCTGCACTCAATAAAAAACATGCAATAGCTATGTTACTACCTAGAACTCGGGAAAAAGTATTATTCACTTCAAAAAGTTGGTTAAATTATCAATATATTTGTCATAATATGAAAAAAAATTTAATAAGGCCTCTTAAGAAACATGTTTGATCATAGAGAAATATTTCTAAAACTATCCGCATTTATGAACGGATAAGGAGCCTTAAATTTAAAACAAAGAGACCACCACGGCCTGAGCTTGAACTATCATAATATCATACAATTATATTAGATATATACGGGTGTGTGTAAATCTCAGTTACAATTTCCTATCTCGTTACAACAGTATTATTTATGTGCAACTAAAGTACCAGCTAGTCATTATGCGTCCGCGCCAGCCCTGTCACGTCATGCAGACACATTTACCCTATACAGACACCGCGCGCCCACATTACAATAGTGTATGACAGGACCACAGACAACCCCCACTAGACGGAGCATGTAAGGCGACCCGCGCGCACCAACGATATGGTACGGCAGAACATTAAAGTATGAACACGGCGGCCACCGTTCAGTTGCGTCCTTGTTTATGATCCATGCATACGTCAACGAAAAAGGAAATTAAGGTGGTTGCAGAGGAAACAAAACTAGACATTCCACGCTGGATGGCGCTGAAAAGCAAGATTTGTAGTTTTTGTGTATTATTTCGTATGTTACTTTAGTTTGAAGTAAAATTTGTATCTTGGCGAGTCCGCGTATTTGTCTTTTATTCATGTAGTATTAGTAGCACGTCATAAATTGTCTTATTCTCCCATGTGTTGGCAATTTGTGAAAAATCAGCAAGTACTCACACTAATAGACACTAATTGTGAGTGTGTGCGGGTGATTCATTCATTAAAGGCTCGCGTATCATCTGTCAGTTTGATAGTAAGCGCTGAATAAATAAGCAGGCATGATATTTGATTTTGACGATGAAGTAAAGATGCACCTCTAGCACAACTGTGACACGCAACTCTTTCTCGCGCGAAAAATATTTCCTATCTCTTTCTTTGCGGTACTGTAGGAGACTGACGGGCGATGCTATGTCGCGTGACAAGAATCGTGAAGCCTAGTTGTATTAGACGGGCTGGATTGTCAAAATAAATAATACGAAGAAATTAAAAATCTTTGGCAGTTCTATATTTTTTAAGTAACTAATGTGGTGAAATTAAATGAGTATATTTGTTGGGTTTCTGTTCTGATATATTGTGATTCTGATTTGTGATGTTATTGAGTTTGTCCTAAGTTTTTCTGAATGATAGATTGGGGTACTTACAGCAAAAAGGGCCCAATTTTAGAACACATATTTTGTTGAAAAATATTTTTCTAATTTTTGTTACTATTTGATTAGAACTAAAGAATACATTAAAATAAGTATCTTTTATAAATTACAATTGTTTGATTAACTTGCCCGTTTAAGAACTAGAGTGGTCCTAAATTGCCATAGAATTACTACGTAGCCTGGGACTACTTGTACTATCATCCATTCTGTGCTGGGACTTAGAAATTTACGATGAAAAAAAAAACACAAGTATACCTCTGTTTTTTTATTACTTAATGACAAGATCGGGCCCTTTTTGCTATACTCTGACCTGATATACAAAAACCCGACATCAAGTATAGTAGGTACTGATTAGGGTTGGGATTTTCGTGGTTCTAAATCGTGGTTCCATGGAGTCTCTAATTGTAAAAATGTTCAGTCTAAAAATATATAACTACTAGAACTACTACTAACTGAGCGCAGCACCAGTTGTTTGCGCCACGCTTCACGACCCCGAGCTAGCTTGCGCCATATAAAAATATATGACAATATATTGTTATTATGTACATATATGGATTTTAGAACCACCAACCACTAAATAAAATAAAACAATTTTTGTTACGTGTAGGTTTTATTATAATACTAGTGTTTGCGTGAGTTGTAGACGTCGCTTTAATTCGAAATGGTGTATACGTTGTAATATTATTTTAGGCAACACGCATGTTTTGTAGAAAATTATAAGTTTCTGCAGCTTTTCTTGGATGAAGCCTTCATCTGTTTGAACTTTAATTGACATTATTTTTGTTGATAATTCAATGAAGGAAATCATCTTGCAGTAATCCCTTTTGATGAAGCTCTAAGCTGGCCTTGAATCTGTAATGAAATTATTTATTACGTCACAAAAATGCTGGCAATGGAAACGGCTGTATGCATGTCCTATCTTACAGGGTGTTAGGGTAATTAGTGTTATTACAGGTATCCTTCAAGGAGGAAACTTAGTCACTGAATCGATAATTCCTAAAAGGATTTGGTTTCCCACACCTATTGAAAAACATGGGTAGGTCTTGGTATCAATTCAGTCAGAGAGAAGAAGAAACTACCTATATGAACCCACTATGAACAGCTTTGTTTTTTTTTCATCACCCAAAGCGAGCGATTGCGTTCAGTTTTTGTGGTTGGTTACGGTTGTCATCACGCCATGCTTGTCTTCGCCTAAAAAGAAAATAGTGCGAGACATCTCTTTCACGGCAGGACACTTCGATTTGTAATGTTTTCAAACACAATACTTTCCCCGCAATTTCTGACCCATGATATCGCAATATCGTTTAGGGATCACTAAGTCCTGAGTAAACATGTTTATTATTATTATATGCACGTTTCATTATTCACACTGCATAAAGTAAAAACTCACGAAACGAAAAAAATGTAAACCAAACATGATTCATTTTATACGAATTTCCACAATTGACATGACAGTATTGACACAATTGATATTTCATTCACAAGATTTAGTGCGTTCGAAATCTGTTCCACTTTATTGATATGAGCAAATAAACACAATAGGTATCTTTAAAATCCAAATGTTTCCAATTATTTGTTACATGTTTAATGAAAGCTGTAATCATTTAAAAATAAACTGTTATGCATTCGTATCAAAACATCAATTTAAATTTATTATCCTAAATCATAAGTTAAGTAGTATTATATTTCAGAACGCACTGTTCATGAATAGCTTTACGTGCGCTTACGTTTGTATGTGTGTAAAAGCAACGCACACATACATATATGGACAATATTTCAACGGGTTTTAAAGCTTTAATAACTTTGTAATTGTATGATTTAAAGCAAAACTGATTTCCTTGGCGAGTATAAGATCGCTTAAAGATTTTTTTAAGAATGTTTAATAACCTAAAGCCATAACCGCCTAAGTGTGTATTGATCAAACGATTTGTATGAAAGTGACATCTCTGCAACCACCTTAAATAAATAACATGGTAAATTGTAGTGTTAAGTGGTGTAGAGAGACCTCATAAACATGGACGCAACTAAACGGTGGCCGCCGTGTTGATACTTTAATGTTCTGCCGTACCATATCGTTGGTGCGCGCGGGTCGCCTTACATGCTCCGTCTAGGGGGGGTGGTCTGTGGCCGGGACTCACGGGTCCTGCAGCGCCGCGGCCTCCTCCAGCAGCCCCTGCGTGATCTCGCAGTGCGGGTAGTGCTGCAGCAGCGTCCCCTCCAGCGCCCGGCGTCGCGCCTCCGGCAGCATGTGCTTGCGAGACTGGTACAGCAGCGCGCGCGCCGCTGAACGGACCTTTCTACAACATCAAGCATTCATGCTATACTATTATACAATTCTAGATTTGAATTTTCTATGGAGAGAGGTTATGATTTCAGGAAAAATCATAACAGCGTGATGCAGGATCGTTATTTGTTTTGTATGGGCGCGCGGCGTTGTGCGAACCTGGCGCCATCTGTTTTCATAATTTCCTTTGTCCTCGTATTACGCTGAAACGGCTGGACAAATTTTAACCAATTTTGGCAGGTATAGCTGGATATCCAAAGATCGTCATATACTTTTTATCCGTCTACGGTAAAGAAAAAATACGCGGACGAAGTTGCGGACACCTCCTAGTGCTAAAATACCGGGTGTTTCCTGTAATAGGAGCGATAAATTAAAACATAGATTCTTCGCTTGAAACTAAACAACATTTGTTAAGCAACTTCTGAAAATAACGTGTATTAAATGATATTTTGTAGAATAATGTTTAGACAAAGAAGCAATGTATTGCGAAATGTCCGATATTAGTAGAGTGACAGCTATGTCAATGCTCAGGGAATGTCAATGTTGGACGACGTACATTGAAAATACTATTTAATTTGTTTGAAACAATAAAATTCTGAAATCAGATTTTTTTTAAAGTTGCTGAACAAATGTTGTTCAATTTGAATGTTTTAATTTATCGTTCCTATTACAGGAAACACCTAGTATAAGTAATAGTTTTCTGCTAGGCCGCAGCCACGACGGATGCGGCACACATGATTTAGATTAATGCAATAGCCACAGGAGTTCTGTAATAAATCACAAATCAATAATGTTTTCATCATTATATTTTAGTAAGTTGTTTTATTGGTGGTCCATATACCGGGGGTGGTCTATAGGATAGGTAATAAATGTAATTCTAAATCCATACTAATCCATACTAATATTATAAATGCGAGTCTGTCTGTCTGTTACCTCTTCACGCTTAAACCGCTGAACCGATTTAGATGAAATTTGGTATATAGATAGTTTCAGTCCCGGGGAAGGACATAGGATACTTTTCATCCCGAATAAATTTAGTGTTCCCGTGGGATGAGCGGGTAACACCGCGGGGCACAGCTAGTATAGGTAATAAATGTAATTGTAAGGCCTCTTAAAGGTATAAAACAAGTGAAACATTAGATTTAGGTACTTGACATTGGCGTCGTCCTTGGATCTGGTGTTGTCGTGGCTGGAGAGCGGCGCGGCGCACTTCGCGGCCAGCCGCTCGCGCAGGCGCAGGTCGCGCGTGTTGGACAGCTGGTGGCAGCGTATGCACAGCAGTACCACGTCGTGCGACGAGTGGTCCTTCATAACCTCTGGAATACGACATTTTATTGTAACCTATTTCTTTTTTTATTTTCTACCCTACTTAAACTTTCATTCGGTCATTCAGTTATTTATGAAAACATGGGTCGCACTTTCCTATCCACCGTATGATGCATAACAATGACACATTCTTATAATAATTTATTCGGAAGAGACCAAAACTTTGTTACTTTGTCATTCGTGAATGATTTTTTGGCAACTGGTTAATAGACTACTTAGCTTACTTATTAGGTTAATTTTTAAATAGAAAACTTGAAATTCAATAAATTTTAAGAATAATTTGGGATTTGTTTTTTTTCCTTCTAGACACCCAGTCGTCATATCAAAACATCGGATAATAGTGCCATTGACGCCAACGTCGTCTAGTGATGTAGTGACGAGTGATGACGACTTTCCAATGATTACAAACTTTGTAATTCAATCAAACCGCTACAAGTACTTTTAGGGTTCCGTACCCAAAGGGTAAAAACGGGACCCTGTTACTGAGACTTCACTGTCCGGCCGTCCGTCCGTCTGACACCAGGCTGTATCTCAAGAACGGTGATAGCTAGACAGTTGAAATTTTCACAGATGATAACAACATTTGCAGCTATAACAACAAACACTAAAATAAAATAAAGTAAATATTTAATGGGGGCTCCCATACAACAAACTTGTTATTTATAGATTATGGTACGGAAACTTTCATGCGCGAGTCGGACTCGCACTTGCCCAATTTTTTCAGTCCCGATTGAGTTTCGAGCACTTATTATTATTTGCTGTGGCGTTAGGGGCACGGTGAATTGCTTCACCGCTTGGCGTTCAAAATGTTAAAATGTATTATATATTTGTAAGATTGCTATTTAAATATAGGTAATGCTTACATATATAGAGATACATTGAAAACCACTATACTAATGGAATCGCAATTAATTAGGTACTGAATTAGAAAATGTATACCTACACAATATCTACAATATACCTTCACGGATCACGGTTCCTAAATCACACTGTATTACGGATTATTTGAATGCGCATATAGCAAAATCTGTTGATTCGCAGGAAAATTACTAAGAACAAAAATATAAATCAGAACATAATCTCACCGGGAAAGTACTTCCTGTATTCCCTGGGTACGACATTTTTTCTAATGTAAGAGTCTGTGCTTCCGCAAACAACGCATTTGTTCTCTTTGGCGAGCTGGTAGTAGCGGCCGACGTCGCCCACAGAGCGGCCGGCCGGCTCGAAGTGCAGGCGCACCGCCATGGGCTGCTCCGACACCACCTTGGCTAAACCCTTCTGCACATACCTTCAAAAACAATACATATACACTTTCAAAGAATAAAATTGCCGTTTCGTTTATTCATTTTCGTCATTAGTTCGGAAAGAATAAATTAGTTCGATTCGAAGAACCAACAGGTCAGTTTCATTGGTCGATAGTGCCCGCATGCGGGAAATTGTTTTCATTGGTCGATAGGTTCTGCATGCGTTGTGCGGTAGATTTCCATAACGCATGCCATTATAAGCCCTATCGACCAATGAAATTGAGCCATAAAATTTTCTCGAAACTGCAAACTTTGGGATAACCCAAGAGATATTTTGCCTTCTAGCTCGTCCGATAAAGCGTAGAACAAACTTCCCTTGAAGTAATTGTTTTACGCAGATTTTAGGAGAAAAAATGTTTCGCAGGAAATAAGATAATTTGGGAAAGTTGCGTAGGTGAAATAAAATGATCCCGAACTAACGATCTAGTCTAGTTCATCGCTTTCATAGGATTATTAAAAATGGGTTTCTCCCAATTAAACCAAGGAAATAATTAGGTACATACTTACCTAATAATAATATGATTCAGTAAACTATACAAAAATTGTTGGTTGAAGTATTTTATTATTTTATAGCACTTCTCTTCTTTACTTCTTATTGAGGTAAATTTCTCGCCAACAAACTGTCTTAGCAGTTTGGCGAGCTAATTTCTGTTGCATGCAGTTATGTACACCTAGCTTTTTTTTTAACTAATAAAAAAATTAAAATATTACCAGAGAGCCTTCTTCTTATCGCAAGTGCAAAGCAGCTCGCCGTCGGGCGCCTGCAGGAAGCAGTTGTTGTACAGGGGTTTCGTGCGAGTGGCGTGCGGGTATCTCTTGCTTAGCACTACCTCCTCCTTGTTATTCCTCTTCCTGTACAAACAGTGATTAAATCATTATTTTAGTCCTATCAAATCATTTACACTTAAATAATTCAGCAAACTCCACTTATTATATGTCATAACAAGAATTTCGGTAGAAGCTCCAACCTGTTGAAAACAAAGGTATAATCATTTTTCAAGGTGGGTGTAGCCATACGGAAAAGGAGAAAATAGGTGTCTAGGCGTCGCGTCCCTATCATGCTCACCTAAATTGGAGTCAGAGCAAACAGCGAAGAACAACCAATTTTTAGCGATTTATGTTATTTCGGCGTATGAAAAAGTTTGCAAGTTTGGGTCCTCCCCTCAATCCCTTGCGTCATGCTCGAATTGACAGATTTATTTCAAAGCCAAAATACACACTGTTCAGCAAGTAATTAACCTACCCTACCTGTATCTGACGCGTTAGAGATTTTACTTAATAATCTGACGGGCTAGTCGCGCTACGCTATATTCTACCCACACCCACCAGTATACAGGGCTCATATCTAATGGAGATACTCTACAGAATACAAGGTATCCTTATATTCAAATGCCACGCTCGAGTAAATCCAAAATACCATAATCCCTTATGCTCCCCTACTACTTACGAAATAACGAATCTCTTAGGTAGGGTAGGGTATGTAAAATTTTGTAATTATGCATAGGGGACTTGTATAAGACTGGAAAAAATTGTTAGTATAATCTAACAAACAATCTACAGTCAGTGAGTGCCTTAAATGAGATTTGGATTATAGAATGTTACTTTACACAAAGGACGAAAGGCACAGTCATTAAGAAAGCACAACAGCAATATCAGATTCGTGTGTCATCAACGTTCACGTTACACGAAGACTCTAGCCCGAATCTCATGCAGAGAGCTCACGGACTGAACTCAAGTTTCTATTAACCTTTTGAGCGCCACAGTCGGCTGTGGCCGTCAACAAAAATCGTGCCCTGACGCCACGTCGGCCACAGCCGTCCTAATTTCAATGATCAAAAACTTTGTAATTCTAACCGCTACAAGTATTTTTCAATCCCTGTTGATTTTGGGGCACATCTTTTTTTTTTACTCTGGCGTCAGTGGCACGGTAAATTGCTAGACCGCTTGGCGGTCAATAGGTTAAACCAGTGTAGTAGAGGACTGCCGGAAATCCGGACAAACGGACATCCAAACATCCGGCATACGAAATCATTTTTGGGCAAGCTGAAACGGAGACTCTTCGCTCGCTCAGTCAATGAGATTGACCCAGCGAGATTGAGGCCATTTTTGACAAAAAAAATACAAACTTCATAGAACGCAAGAAAAAGAAACAATAAATTTGAAGTATACATCAACCTCAAATGCAAATAAGCTACCACAACAACTGTATATGATCTCCCAGGCATACAAATAGAGTCGGAGATTAATATTTATTTTACAAAATTAATAAAATTGTGCAAAAGTAGAACTCACAACCTATTATTAGCTTTCTGTTTGGTATTGTGTGCTGATTTAAAAGCAACATCAGAATAGTCTCGACATAAATTTTCAATATCATTTCTTGAATTTTTGTTCTTCGTAATAAGCCAGCTAAAACTGGATTTGTTTGTAAATTCGTTTATTAATTTGTCGAATATTTTAATAGCGACATGTGCATCCGCCGCGGCGTAAGCTATTTGTCTGTCTGTCAACTGCTCGGCCTCCCAATCACTGCAGCGCACCTGAAATAATGTATTAATGTTCAGTTCAATTGCCTTATGAATAGTTATGCTCATTTGAGCAGGACCCAGCCCAGGATGTCATGGGATATTATCGTGTTCACTGCCAAAGTCCGCAAGCAAGTTAGTTGCACCGCCCACAACTTATCTGCTTTGCCCGATGGTTGACTGGTAGAGAATGCCCTATGGCATTAAGTCCGCCTTTTGTACGATCTGTTTTTCTTTTGTGCAATAAAGATTAAATAAATAAATAAATAAAGTCAAAGTGTTTCAAGTGCTCACTTACTTCACTGCATAATGATGACAAAAGTATGTTATGGTAATGCTACGTATAGTATAGTATACAGGTGCTCAGTAGGAAACCAAATCATTAAATACTCAATGGCCCTTAGACTTCTTTAAATACTCAATGTCCCTCTTGCTGAGAATTGTATGATCTCCAACCTGTCCCTTTAATTTGGTGACCATGTGTTCATTTCAAAAACCATGTGTTCAACCGTCTCCTCTGAGCCCCCTGTACCAGTGGTGGGCACATGGCATGGTTCATGGGCTTACTAATGGCTGTGGCATTGAGGACAAAATGAGTTGTAAAACCTTAGGCAAGCTAAAGGTTAATTTTACCTTCCAGTGTTTATCCAAATGAATTTGCAATATCGCCTCAGAGAGGCTCGCTAGACCACCAGCATTGTACCCACAGGTTTGAGCCAGATAGCGCACATCAAGAGAACTCTTGAGCTTAGAAGCATAGTCTTGGTAGAGATATTTTGCATCGTCTGATGGAGCCACACCTACTTTGTAGACAGTGTTATCTTCAAGTAAAGTCTAAAAAAATCAAAGTAATTATATTGTATATACATATATTATAAAATATACAGAATATAAGTATACCCATCAAAAAATTACTAATAAAATGGCAATCAATCAAAAGTATGATTTTGGTTTTCATGACCGTTTATTTCTAAGGTGTTTTGTAATTTTGACACGGTTTTTTTTTTAAATGTAGTCACTTGTCCCATTGGCTTTCAGAAAAACAAGTTTCACTATCCAAATGCAAGTAATTTTTTCATAATTAGCAGTTTCAGTTCGCAAGGCGGATTTTTTCTAAAAAACTATAAACTCAAATAACTCGATAACCATCAAATTTAGACCCCTAGTTTACTGGGCTAAAATCATTGCAAATGAGCTCTAGTATAACCCCCTTCAAGGAATAGGTTGAATTTCCAATACATATTGATTACAATAGTAAGATTTGCACAAGTTTTATAAACCAAATTTAGCATATATGTATATTAATTATATTATACATATTTGTCGAATAAAATCCATAAAGATGTTTTTTTTTTTAAATAGAAGCATCAGTTGGCAAATGAGACACTTTGGGAAATATGTGTAGTAAAAATCTTATATAATAAAATATGCCCCATAAGGGCTTTTATCTCTAAGTCTAAAGGTCTCAGTTTGGGTTTCATAAAGTTAACTGATGCAGTAATATCAATACATACCATTGTGCATTGATTTAACATGTGAGTGGTTAAGTCCTCTAATAGTTATTATTAGAGCCTGACAAGGTTTTCTGACAGAGGGGAATGGAGTTGTTATTATTTACAACTCTTTAGGATTTAATAAATGAATTATTTATGTCATTACTCATAAAATGCAAGGTGGGGTAGGTGGTATATTTTTAGAGGAATTATTTTAACGGACAACATCAATCTCTAATTTTTCTCTATATTTTCAGAAATTAATTGATATATACTATTATTTATTTATGTTTATTTGGCAGGTGATCCATCTCAATCAAGATGCTCAATATTTTTATGTAAAGTATACTATGTTATTCTTGCATTTGGTAGTACTTAAAAGAATTTAAGTATTTTCTTATCACTAACTTTGTTAATATTCACAAGAGAATCATAAGAAGTTTATGCAAAATTATTGATTTATGCGTGAAAAACCTAGACAACTACATTAATCTTTATGTGAAGTTTAGCCAGCCCTTGACCGGAGGCTAATTATTATACTTATGTTATGATGTTTTGTTTATTGTAAGATGTTTGGGTATGGACCCTGTGAGTTGATTTAAAAAGTAAGAAAAGGTTACGTTTACTTGCCTTTAAAGAATCAGGGACAGTTTTCATTTGATTTAAGCGGAACAGTCCACAAAAACCATCAATAGTAGACAGTTGCAGCAATGCCACAGCTTGCCTCTTGCCAGCCACTGTCACCCACTCACAGTCAAACCCAATGGCATTTGGATGTTTACACCTCCTGTAAAATAACAAATATAAGTAACACTGTATATAAACCTACTTGCAATTTGCGGCAATCCGCCGCGATTTATTGCCGTTTATCATGTATTTTCAAAGTTCAGTAATTTAGAGGCTCTAAATTACCCTCTGCAAATGGCAGGGTAATTTAATTAGCAATAATTTCATATGAACTATTGAACCATGTTTACATGTAAATGGTAACAGGAAACTTACCCTCTTATATCAGCGACAACTTCATCACATGCTGCTTCGTCAGTAACTATCGAGATGTTCATATAATTCAAAGCTTCAGAAGCTTTTCTGACTCTACTACTTCGTTTATATTTTAAAACAATATAAGCACCTGCGCAGCATACAGTGATTATAGCGGTTAAAACACTGATTCTACATTTTAAGACTGATTCCATCTTTCAATATACAACAAATATTTTAAATAAAAATCGTAAAAAGAAATAATGTGACATATATAGCTAGTATCATTTTTGCCATATCTTACTCGAATCAAAGGTACATACTATGTCAGGCAAAGAAGTCAAACTAAGTAAACCTTGTGAGTATTATATTCCTTGAACTAAAACCAAACTACTCCAACCAACATCATCAGCAACAACTCGGCTGTCACATATTATTAATCCGTTTATGGCGGCTCGAAGCCAGTATCAGTTTTTGGTTTATAACCAATGCATGACTTCCGTGTTAAATAAGACTTATCAAAAATTTTTAATATAAAACATGAGATGATATAAACATGAACAAAGATCTGAAAAGTTATAGGAGTATGATTGAATTCCCACATCACCAAAGAGAATATAACACTAACATCACATGGGACTGTTTGACTTGACTGTTTTGTCAAGGGCTGTCATTTTGACAACTTCTCAATAGCGACGTGGTGCTGTTACTTAGACGAGACCAAAAATTCTTAATTACACTACTCGCAAAGTTGACCGAAGTTGGCCGAATTGACAACGTTTAATTTTTTTTACATATCCTTTTTAATATACAGTCCGAAAGAGGGTTTTTTTTTAAGTTACACGTATTTTTTATTTTCCTCGAAAGCATCCATTTTGAAGCAAAAAGCCCAACTTTATAGTTGCTCATTCTAATAGATCGTAAGCGACAAAAATGACGTCAGTGCTGGGGTGACTGTTGCCAGTCAAAAAAAAGACAGCCACGACAACTAACGCTAGTCACAGACGTTCTTAAATTTATCTTAAAACTGCCATACACGCACATGACTTTTATAACAATCTACATTATGTCTAATCCTACTTAACCGTATTTTCTTGATTTATCGAATGTACATTTATATAAAACCAAACCTTATTAGCATCAATTTGCGTAGAGTAATCAAAACTTTTGAGTGTGCGTATCTATCTTTGAATTGAATAGATGTTTGAGTTTCATTGTTGATGACTTTATGAGTGACAGATTACGACAGATTAATGATCTGAACAACTCGATACGAAATATTATTTTCGCCAGTACAAAATAATTTGATAATAATAAATGTCTGTCGTGAAAACAAAATATTGTTTTTTAAAAACTTGCAAAAATAACTCATCTGCGTATCCTGCAAAGATTTTTTTTACAGTTCCTCGTGGAAATACACGAGAATGGTGTTGCGGGCGGATATTTTCATCTAGACGGCAATGTTTTATACCGACGAATATGGGGAAAAATATTGATTGTGCACTTACTATGAAAACTATTTTAAAATAAACGATTAATAGACGTTTTGTTGTTTTTATTTTAAGCTGAAAAGAAAAATATAGGTAATAATATGTTCGATAACATTTATATCTTGACAGTAACTTCGACATATTTTTGTATAGATGCCCCGAGTTATCACAGGTATGCACATAAGAAAGCACAGCACAGATCATGTTTACAGCCGCCATCCGACAATGTACGTCTATAACGGTTTCTTCAGTTTCGTCAATTTCATATGTGATCTTGTACAACTTATTCTTGACGCGGTGCTCCGGAGTCATACGGCATTGAACGAAACAATGATTTGCTTCTCTCCGCGTACCTCCACATATCCGACTGCGTTATCGACGTAAGTGTTGCGTGAAGATTGTGAGGCTTTGGCAGCTCTTATGGCGGCTAAATTATACTTATCAGAACTTTTCGTGTACTCCATCATCATGAGGGTTTCAAGTTTGAGCTGTCAGCTTGTAAGAGTCCTTCAGAATTCTTTATTTTATAAGTCCGTGGAATAGCAGAGTCGTTAAAGGGATCAGAATCAAAGTCCGTGGAATAGCCGTGTCGTGAAAAGGATGAGAATCCATGTCCGTGGAATAGCCGAGTCGTGAAAAGGATAAGAATCAATATCCGTGGGAAAGCCGAGTCGTATAATGGGTTAAAACAATAATAAAATGAAATATTGCGCTCGAGCGAAAACTGAACAAAGACATACAATTCTAATCTATGACAAAGACAAGTCAATGACAATTATTTGACAAACTTTCAAACGTGACAACCGGAAGGGAGATTTTTTTTTCATTCCATTGGAGGCTTAAGCCCTCAAGTCCAGCAATGACGTCATACTTCCGGTTTAACATATTTTGTAGATTTTTTTGAAAAATATGAGCAGAAAAAAATCCTAATTATTTTTTTTGCACTCCTTACACGCTATTCTACGAATGGTTTTCGATTTAGGACTTTAGCAAAATATGAAACGTAGTCAATTATGGTTTCCGAAGCGAAGTGCTTCCCACACTATCATTATCATATTCCTCTACTTCGGTCAACTTCGCGAGTAGTGTATCCTAGGATGACATTGGTAAAGGCACGAGTCAAGCTGATTCCCGGATTAATATATGCATATACGACACTAATCTGAGATTTGAATGACTGACAATGCATTATTAATATTTACATACATATTTTTCTTTTGCGATGAATTTTAGTCTATGTTTACGCAATATCGTGCATGACCTGTCCGATACTTGAATCCGGGCATGAGATTGAGTCGTGTGGAGGAGCTATATCTTTCTGAATCTGTCAATTTTACATTCGTTTCGTTTCTTTATATACTTTTCATTATCTGTGCACCAACTAAACTAAGCGCAGTTTGCTTGCTATGCTACTCGTTGATCTAATTAATATAAAGGCCTGAAACTGAGTGTTTTTGGCAAAAATGGTTCGTGAGAGAAGCCCGGAACGGCGAAGATCTCGTTCCCGGGAGAGACGTGAACGCGAACGCTACGATGATCGTGAGTCACATCGTGAAAAGGCAAAGCGTCGCGAACGGTCTCGGAGCCCGAGAAAGGAACGTGACAGATCTAGAAGTCCAACGAGAAAAGAACGCGAGCGGTCTCGTAGTCCTACTAGGAAAGATAAAGCCCGCTCAAGAAGCCCTAATAGGAAAGATCGCGCTCGATCCAGAAGTCCTAAGAAACGAGACGGTAAGGATAAGGAAAAGGATAGACGACAGGAAGATAAAGATAAATCTAAAAGTAAAAGAGAAGACAATAAACCTGGTGAAGATCTGCAGGAAACAAAACCTGAAGAGGAGATTTCAAAGCCAGTCAAGCGTGAGCCTTTGTCTTTAGAAGAATTGTTGGCCAAGAAAAAAGCTGAAGAAGAAGCCAGGAGCAAGCCAGTTTTCCTAACAAAAGAGCAGAGAGCTGCTCTCGCGCTGGAAAGACGTCGGGAACAAGTAGAGGCATTGAGGGCTAATGTAAATAAGCCTGCCATTACAACTATTGATCTTACAGGACCTTCTAAGAAAGATGATGACAGAAAACACAGGGAAGATAGAGATCGGGATAGAGAACGTGACAGAGAACGAGACAGAGACAGGGAGAGAGAAAGAGAGAGGGACAGAGAGCGTGATCGTAAATATGATGAAAGAAAATCAGCTACAGATCGGAGAGATGACAAAAAAGATAAGAATGAAGACTATGGTAAATCCAAAGATAAGGAACGGGAAGAAGAAGCTATTAAAGCTCGCTACTTAGGTATTATAAAAAAGAAAAGGCGTGTGAGGAGATTAAATGATCGTAAGTTTGTCTTCGATTGGGATGCATCTGAAGACACTTCAAATGATTACAATGCTCTGTACAAAGATAGACATCAAGTGCAATTCTTTGGACGTGGGCATATTGCTGGTATAGATATTAAGTCTCAGAAAAAGGATCACAGTAAGTTCTATGGGAATCTTTTGGAAAAACGTAGAACTGAATTAGAAAAAGAACAGGAGAAGTTACGTCTTAAAAAAGTTAAAAAGAAGGAAGATAAACAGAAATGGGATGACCGACATTGGTCAGAAAAAGATCAGGATGAAATGACTGAAAGAGATTGGAGAATTTTCAGAGAAGATTATAACATTACCATTAAGGGAGGCAGAATCCCTAACCCCGTTAGATCTTGGAAAGAAGCTGGCTTTCATAATGACATTATGGACATCATTAACAAGGTGGGGTACAAGAGCCCAACACCAATTCAACGCCAAGCTATCCCTATAGGTTTACAGAACAGAGATATTATTGGTGTTGCTGAGACTGGATCTGGTAAGACATTGGCTTTCTTGATTCCATTGTTGACTTGGATTCAGTCACTGCCAAAGAGTGAGCGCATGGAAGATGCAGATCAAGGACCATATGCTATAATTTTGGCACCGACAAGAGAATTGGCACAACAAATAGAAGAAGAAACAAACAAGTTTGGGATACCTTTAGGAATAACTTCAGTTGTGGTAGTTGGTGGTCTGTCTAGAGAGGATCAAGGTTTTAAGCTCAGGTTAGGCTGTGAAATTGTCATAGCCACACCCGGTCGTCTGATTGATGTGCTGGAGAATAGATACTTGGTATTGAATCGCTGCACTTACGTAGTCTTGGATGAAGCTGATCGTATGATAGACATGGGTTTCGAGCCTGATGTACAGAAGATTCTAGAATATATGCCGGTGTCAAATATCAAACCTGACACAGATGCAGCAGAAGATGCTTCTATTTTATTGGCTAATTATAACTCTAAAAAGAAATACAGACAAACTGTCATGTTTACTGCAACTATGCCACCCGCTGTGGAGCGTTTGGCAAGAAGTTACCTCAGAAGGCCGGCTATTGTCTACATTGGTTCTGTTGGAAAGCCAGTTGATAGAACAGAACAAGTTGTATATATGATAGGTGAAAATGAGAAGCGCAGAAAGCTGACAGAGATATTGCAACGTAATGTTGAACCTCCAATAATCATATTTGTTAACCAAAAGAAGGGAGCTGATGTTTTGGCTAAAGGTCTTGAGAAGCTTGGATTTAATGCTTGCACTCTACACGGCGGTAAAGGGCAAGAGCAACGTGACTTTGCATTAGCAAGTCTCAAGAATGGGTCAAAGGACATACTGGTGGCTACTGATGTAGCGGGCCGTGGTATTGACATCAAAGACGTCAGCATGGTAATCAATTATGATATGGCGAAAACAATTGAAGACTATACACATCGTATTGGTCGTACTGGTCGCGCTGGTAAGACTGGCAAAGCGGTTTCGTTTGTGACCAAAGAGGATTCAGCATTATTCTATGACCTTAAACAAGTGTTGCTGCAAAGTTCCGTTTCTACTTGTCCACCAGAGCTTATGAATCATCCTGAGGCCCAACATAAGCCTGGTACGGTGGTAACTAAAAAGAGACGGGAAGAAATGATATTTGCTTAAGAATGTATTTTGAATCAATAAATAAACAAGTTTTCTGATGATAACATTTATTTAAATATATCCTTGAAAGCCTAGATTACTGAATACAGATTGAATATCAATGGTGTGGCGTCCATAGAACTAGGGTTCTTCCCATCCCATGTTAATTTTACAGGTTCTATTGCTTTTAGGGCAGAAGAAAGCCAATTTTCGTCCGGCTTGCCCAGGTATTTAATTGACGCCATGCCATGTAGATTTGGGAGTACTTTAGTGTACATCATTGATTTCATTGCCTTCAAACGAACGTACCTGTAAAATAAAAATAAAATTTACATACTATCCCAAATATACCTATAGGTACAGTCGCCATCAGATATATCGCAGCATATAAGGCGTTCATAAATATCTGAACACGACTCTTATTGACTGGGCGTTACAGTACATGTTCAGATATTTATGAACGCCTTATATGCTGCGATATATCTGATGGCGGCTGTAAAAACGAAGAAACAGTGAACTATACAACCATAAACTTTACCTATTGCAATATGGTTTATATTTGTTTACAAATGTACAGTTATCAGTGTCTTCGATATTACCATATTATCGTTCATTTCAGAGATCAAATTCAACTTCAATCGAGCTAGTTTCTAGTATATCAAACATTATACATACATCCTTATCAGTATCGAAACGTTTTACAAGTGGTAATATACTTATGGGAATGTAAAAACCTTTACTAAAGGTTGAAATACAAAGTACCTAGGTAAGTTTTAAGGTTAGGGCGCATAAGGTCTCGCTCACAACACGTCAGTCCACCAAAATTACGTCGAATGTGTGCTTTGCGACGTTATCCACCTTGTGCAAAACATCCCATGCGCAAATAGTCCTTTTCTCAAAAGGTCCCTTCTGTAAAAACCCACATATTTTGCAGAAGGTCGTTTTGGGAAAGGCATACTTATAAAAATCGAAGGATCGTGGTCAAATCCGATAAGCATCTAAAGCAGTTGACAATTCTACTACTGGCTAGGGCTTCCAAGTACCGGAACTTATAAAACAGTTCTCATTCTCAATCCAAGGGATTGGACGTAAATACTTTAAAGATATTTTGTATTTTTCATATTTTCCTTGTTCGCAAGTTTTCCCTTTACGGGATAGCTATTGTTTTGTGCAAGTGAGTCGCTGAATGTGGCTGAAGGTGGGTTGTCTCAGGGATCAGTTCTCTCCGCAACTCTCTTTTTGCTTTACATAAACAATTTGCTCAAGTTTAAATAAAACAATCTAAACGGATTATATCGGGCCAGCACAGTTACGGAGAAATACCTTTTTATACCGTGAGCTACCAGTGCTTTATTTATAGGCTGTGGTAGACCGATTAAGAAAAGTAAGTTTTTTTCTAATTAGCCTGTTTGAGTGTCCCACTGCTGGGCAAAGGTCTCTCCTCTTGAGTTCCACGACGTTGAGGAACGTGGCCTGCCTAGCCTGGGCTGCCCATATTGTGGCACCCACTCATTGGCCAAGCTAGTCCACCTTTCCAGGTGCATGCGGCAGGCGTGGCCGGCCCAGTCCCACTTTATAGTCTGGCGGTAGCTTCACCAACATCGGAGATTCGTGTTATAGAACGCAGCGTGGTGTTCCGGACGTGATCGGTCCTTTTAAAACCTAGAATGCTGTCCATGGCTCGCTGGCAAACCTTCAACCATAAATATATATACCTTAAAATCGGACGGATTGAATACAAAAACAACTAAGTTGTAAATAAATAAATATCGGACAACCTCACACAAATCGATCTAGTCCCAAATTAAGCTCAAGAAGGCTTGTGTTATGGGTACTAGACGACGATATACATACTTATATAGATGAATATATACTTAAATACATAGAACAACCATGACCCAAGCACAAATATTCGAGTTCATCACACAAATATTTGCCCTGGCCTGGATTCGAACTCGGGACCGCCGGCTCAGTAGGCAGGTGTCTACAAACCGAGCCAAACGTGTCGTCACTAAGTAGTTTTTCTTTTCTGCGATGTCCGTGGTGTTGGGTAGCCGCCTGCAAAAACACATTTCGGTCAAAATTCTTCCTTCATGAAGGTCGGTTATCAGTCGGAACCCTCAAAACATATGAATGAAAATTAATTTTGTGGCCAGACACCAACTTGACTCACAACTCTCAGGATAATTCCGGTTTTCACACGTAGGTACATACTCTACGACCTTTCAGCCTCCGTAGAGTAATGTAAACGGGGCACATACAATTGCGCCGTCAGCACAGCGGGACGCAGCAGGGCCAAGTCGGTGAGGTACCACACTTGTTTTGGCAGGCTGACTACTTCTTCCTTTATAGCTTAATGAAGCCCTCCTTATCACATTTGGACTCCCGAGGAGTCACTTCCAGCAGTTCCAGCAGATCCTTGTGAACGGGTTCACATCAGTTCTGCACCCCTTTTGTGAACGCCTGCTTGTATCTTGAAACAGTGGGACGTTTCGTGGCAATCTCAAGGCAATCATAAGCCCGTTGGGGGGTCACCGCGTGCTTGTGCTTACACGTGACGTAGGTACTCGCCTACACTATTGCAGGTGAGGTGACGGCGGGGCGTAGAGTGAGCTTGATAATGATGGCCGTGTCCGAATGGAGTAATGTAAACTTGGTCAGCTCAGGTCTAACGCCACCGCAACGCAAGCATAATTTCTATTGACTGAACAGCGGAGTCTATTTAGTTTGTCTAACAGTTTTCAAAATCAAAATGAACCTCTTTGATGATCTCTTATGTTATCTGCACTTAGTGATGGGCCGCGAGAATATTCCCGTTCCCGAGAATATTCCCCTGGGGAATATTTCCGGAAATTTCCTTTGTTCCCGAGAATATTCTCCAAAATGGGGAACATTGAACTTTTCTTAGTACTAGAGAGAATTTTTGTACCAGAAAGTTATAATTTGGCATGGTTATACATATAAATCATTTTGACAAATTGGTAGAACAAATTCTTGGAAAAATACTTTTTTACTTTACCTCCCCCTATAATAAAGTGGGGATGTCTTTTTTTCTAGTCTACCCCATGGTGTAATATGTCGTTGGATAGGCCTTACAAAATGTTGCAGGTTTGTTGCAACAATTTTCCGATTTATAGATCTGTTTGTGAAATATCAAACTTTAAATTGCAAATTTTGGGAGTACTTGGGTATTGGCTATATAAACGCTGCTAGGGTAGGCTTTACAAGTTTACGAGTAATAACAGTCAACCAACTCATAAAGGGTACTTAGAGAAGTAAAAATTAAAACTTGTATGACTTTTTTAGCAGTTAGCAGAAAAAAATCATTAACACTGACCCGCTGCCACAAAACAATTCATCTGGCCCAGCATGACATATTTTATGAATCTGCAATCAGATTGGTTTCGTGTTTGTGTCCATTTTACGTTAGTATGATCTAGTGTTTTTGTTGGTAGGTTAATTCAGAAGCTTCTCGCCTAGCTACCTCCTACTCCAATAACACCATGCTGCAGAAATAATTCTAAGAGCTGAAAATTTCTTGAACATAGGTTATCTTCCCGCAAACTCATTTTGTAATGACACTGTTGTAGACATAGACTGCGCCAAATTTAAATCTGAAGCAGACACATATTGAAGTTGTGGAAGCAGTTTTCCAAATCGAAGACGTGTACAACACAGCGCAACAACTTCGACCAAGATGATATCTGTTCAGCTATTACAAGGAAGAGCGGTAAGTCAATTAACGGATTTGAAATCAATGCATGTGTCTTCTCTTGGCTGGTTTTGAAACTGCTGACGGATCAAACGAGGTTACCGACCAGTCGGTAGGATCTCGCTGCATTTAAGAAGATCTTTGAAACCAGAAGTTGGCCTGGAATCTTTAAAGACGTCAAGCCACGCGAAAGACAGTCGTCATGATTTTCCGCTACAGAGACATGGCAGAAATAATCCACTAAAAGTGCGCCAAATATGCGCCTCATTGATGGGGCGAATAACGTTTCCAGCAATAAGTTACGGTTGAATCCGAAAATGAAAATGAGAAGATGTCTTCTAATTCCGTAAAATCTACTGAGGAGTCGAAGACTATAAGATAGGGGAGGGGCCTAGGGGAGAAACCGAACAGATGGGAAACAAGATTGTTAGTCTTTTGATTATTTTAAGTCAACTTCGGAAACGATGACTAAGATATAACTTAGAAGTCACAAGTGGAGCTAGGACAAGCGGTGGCGGCACTCAAATCAAAGCAACTACCAAGAACAGAAACATGATAGCTTAAATCCAAAGCGATGAGACGATGACTACAAGAGACACTCTCGGAGGCAGAGCCCCCGTATTTAGATAATAAACACAACTTTGAACTTTCAAGTCACGAGTAGATTTACGAAGCGGAGGGCTCGGGGGGGATGAGCCCCCGCACCAAAACAAGACTTCTCTTCTTGATCTTGTAATATATATATTTGTGATAGCGGCTATGGAACCCTGCCTGCAGCATCAACATTGGCTAGGATCCAACTGATTAAAGAAAAATAATTTTATCAAATATTGCAAAAGATTAAATGCTGATATTCACTTTTTTTTTTATTTTATGTTTCTGGCAGGGTAAGTAATGAATTATGGCATGCCTGTCTTTGGTACTACTATACACTACCTATTTAAAATACTATTGAAATAATGAAATAAATATATACATAAACACGATAAAAACTAAATAAAATACAATTATTTTGCTAATTGCGTTGACAACACACGTGTTTTCTCTATTCCTTCTCTATCAGAAATTAACTTGCTTGTCTCACTGGTATTTATTTTACCATGTTATTCCTGAGAGCAATTTAAAAACTTGCGGTATATTCCTCGGGAACAATGAGAATATTCCCGGGAACATTGAGAATATTCCCGGAGAACAATGAGAATATTCTCGAGAACATAGGATATTTACATTTACAGCTGACTTTTTATATTTTTTTCTATTGAATTGTTAACCTATTAAATAGATAAGCATTTACTTATATAGAGAATGTCATAAAATAAATGTTATTCATATACAAATCCTAAATTCCCCTATATTCCCCTCATGGGGAATGTTTCCGAGAATATTTCCGGGAATATTCTCGCCTGGGGAATATTCTCGGAAACGGCCCATCACTATCTGCACTGCTCCAATATCGAAGCCAAGGCCAAAACTGCTGCCAAAAAGCTGGTGATCCCTATAGACAAGCGGTATTGCACGGCGAAACAGCTTCTGACTCTTTGAAAAGCAGACATTCCTTCATGAGAATTAGTGCTACCACCTTTCGGACGGCTAAGTAGCTAACTATTAGCCCCCTTGGATTGATCACTCAGTAGAATGTCGAGCCATGTGCTTTGCCGCCTGGGGGCATCTTCCAGAGGCTCGAACATCGCTACCAATCGGTAGTGATGTTCAGTGAGCTCAGTTGCCAGATCGTCAATTTGCTATTGGCTTTGTTTGCTAGTTTTTCAAAATTAGAAATAATACCGGGATCCCGGTAGGTATTGCAAATCCAATCACGGCGTTGGATGCCCTACTACTGGCATATGTCAAATTGCATACTAAAATTATTGTCAGCTACATTTGATGTTACTGTACATACATAAACAAAATATGTATAGCCCGTGAAAACTGAAAATCTCTAACACTTTAGTAGGCACCTGCTCATAGCAATCTTCAAATGAAATAGATGACTGTACGAATAGGTAAGCCGTAAATTTACTTACTAGGATCATCTTTTCCCCATCGTTGTCAAAATCTGTAACGTAAATAAGAGTATTTTCCACTAGTGGTAGTCAAGTATAATATAATAAGTACCTATTCAAGAAGTTAGGTAAAGCATGTTATAGCAGAGTGTGGCATGTATGCGATAGTACGCTATAGCATCTTCGGGAACGATAAACTAGAAGAGGAGCTGAGGGACATTAACCTTAAAGATGAAAACCTTTCTTTCTGCAGGAGAACAAGAAGATTCGAGGAAGAAGGCTGTATGGGAGCGCCACCGGGACAGTAACCGTTGGCTCCAACTGGGAATTGGGCTGAATGAACATAATCAAGCGATCGACAGCCCGCCTGTCTCCGGCCGGGCGTCCCTACACCAAATCATCATCACAAGTTAGGTACCCTGGTAGGTCTATCATGTTTCAACCGCTATCCTCCCTGCCCTCAGAAGTATTTATCATGCCCGACTGCCACTTTCACTGCCATAAAATCAAAACTGAAGTTTTTTGTGGAACCATTGGTATTTGGCACAGGGAGTATGAAGTGTACATTTACATTATAACTTGCATTAAACTGAAACGCGGAAAAACGCTAGTGCGATTGGCCGAGTTATTAGTAATGATAAGTATAAATGCTGGCATATACTTCTACTTCCCTCTGCATCATAAATACCAAGTGCAGAAATGAAACCCAATAATGCGCTTGTGTGATTGTGCACTTCTAATACCGCAAGAGAAGCAATATTCAATATGCAAATTCATCCAAGAAAAGTGCTGTGAGATAGTTATCTAAGCACTTATTTTAATAATATTACAACGTTATAGCAGAGTCATTAAATATAAGACAACAGCCTAAAATATCGCAAACCAAAGAGAAAATAAAATATATATAGTTCTAAAAGAAAAAGCTCCAGCGCCGGCTTTCCTTCTAGCTAGCCTCTAGTATCGGCCATCTATAGAAAAGATTATTCCACAATACTTAATGTTGTGGATGCTTCCAGGGTATAAGCTCAATGAAAGTGTCAAGCCTGGTCTTCGACACTTAACAACAAATAACATGCGAGGATTTTTTACACCAATAAGTTATTTAATGCGTAGATATAACATGCCGGCGATCTGACCATACGTAATTATAATATCATTCATTTGCAGATAACGTTTTATAGGTATGGACGGTATGGACTTGGTAATGCTAAGGGTTGAGAGCCTTCCTAATCTAATTGCTTGTGTAAAAGGTTTGGGGTACAAATTAAAAAAATATTATTGTCTTTCCACGATGAATTTACTGGGCCTGTGTTTTAGTAATTTGACTTCTAAGAGTTGTACGCATATAGGTAACTTAAAATGTATTTAAATCAATCTTGAACTTAATTTTACTCTTCTTCTAATTGTCGATGTCGTGTCGAGGTGGACATAGGAACTCCTAAACAACACGTAATAAACCCATCGTGTTTCGGCTCATTTAATTTGTCATGACAAGCAATGAACTATTGTAAAGAAAATATTTCTTAATTACGTTATTCGCCAATAATCATAGAAACTAATCTCAATTTTTCACGACTTTAAGAGCCCACCCATGCAAAATTCGTTAGGTGAATGATCCTAGATCTCAATATCCATAGTGATTAAAAATCTGTCCCTTGGAAACAAGAAACTTAAACAGTATTTCTTCAATCTTGTCAACGTGAAAACACGATTGGTAATAATTTTCTCGATACTTATATCTCTCAAACATAACCCTTTTTTTAGATATTTTCGGTTGGATCTTCGAAACCCTTCCGTTTTAACAATATTTTTAGCTTAATAGATGCACAATTATAAGTTCTCAAAAACTGTAAAACTATTTTCAACGCGATGGCGCCCTCTTAAGAGGATCATTCACCTGACGAATTTTGCATGAATGGGCTCTTAAATAAAACTCGTAGGTATAAATCAATTCACCAAGCATCCATGACCAGCCTCCGTGAATTTGAACCAGTACCAACATTAAGATAAAAAAAAAATGATATTAATTACCTATATATGCCCCGCTATACTCTAATCTCGTTTACATAATGACTAATGAGGTAGAAATATTGATGAACTCGTGTTATAAATATGCAAGAGGTCAGATTTTAGAGCAAAGCGGGTATTTTTTTTAAATATTTCCATGGTAACCCTATTGCAGTGTGCAAAGATGGTAAAGGTGAACGCCAAAGAAGAAAACATCACACCACATGCAGTAAAAGGTAAGGCAGATTTAAGGAAAGCTAAGCTTTCACGACCAAACAATAGCTTTGTTAAACCAAAATATGAATAGAGAATGTACGGTTCTGGGAAGAAAATTAAATTGTATTTTTTTCCGATAAGTACTCCTTGCTATAAGGATCTAAACTGCATCTCCATGGTTTATCCAAAATATTTTTTAAGTGTTCGTCACGTCAGTTTGCTTTCTTTCGGGATATTATTAATGGCATAGCAAACAAATAATCGCCTATTAATTTACTTTCACCAAATATATACTTTTTACATCAAATTAATTATTGCACAGCAAATAAAATAAATGCCTAGCAAAAATTGTACTGCAGATAATTAGAAAATACACATCAGCACGACATTACTTTTCAACATTTTAAAGAACCTAGTAGGCTAGGTTAGGTTTGTTTCATAATTGTACTGAAAAATAAACAGTTTTTGAAAAAAATGGCTTTCGGACAAATGAAAATTTGGCGAAACGTTACAGATGGGAAACAAAAATTAGTGTTTCAGATAGGTAACCACCTAATCCTGATCACCTTACAGAGCAGATCCGACTCGGCCGGGTTAGGTAAGGTTAGTTTTTTTTTATATCCCTAAAAAACGCTCCATAATGTTTGGTAGTCATTATTAGCTATGCATTACTTAAATATGCTTTACTTTTAAATAAATAGATGCACGCCACAAATATAAATTGTAGAATATTTAGTAACATTTTGAGTGCAATATTTGCTGTGCAATCAGTAATTTTGATGTAAATTTTGATTCATTTTGCATAGAAAAAGGTTTTTTATTGATGTGCGTTTAAATACTACCCCTTTCTTTTTAGCTGAAGGGCTCTGTCTTCAAACCTCAATTTTAAAAAAACTCCTCTATGGTTGATACTTGCAGTTTGTGGATCCTTATAGCAAGGACTATCATAATAAAATACAATTTATTGTTTCCTTAAACTGTACCTACCCTATTGCATTGCAAATAAATAATACCCAAGAAAGCATAATATTAGCAGTCAAAAAAACATAAATTATAACAAAAATAAAACCTCAAGAATAAACAAATACCATATAAAGTTAAAATAACGAAGTAGATCAACCATGTACATGCTTAAATATGAAACCAAGACTTAATTGCACCTAATTGTTCTTGTCTGTTGCTTTGGATTCGGCTCCATCCTTGGTCGGTGGTGGCATGACAGCCTGCTTTACAGATGAAGCCACTGAGGCGGTCAAGTCCACAAACTCAGAAAAATCTTTAGGAAAAGACAACTCGGGGAAATGGACTTCCAGCTGAGGATCGCCTGGTTTTACTACACAAACAATAAAAATAAATTGTTCAGAGCTGCAGTTCAAAAAGTATACTGAAAAAAATTCATGAAAAAATATGGTATCTATCTTTCAAAATAGTTTAGCAACTACTTCAAAATGTTAATCCCCTGAAATATAATAGTTATATAGATAAATAGGAAAGCTATTACAAAAACGAAATGATTACCTCCATACAAAAAGTTGTATGCAATATTGATGTATTGTTTGGCAAGGGTTGAATTATTCTTGAAAAACTCGCTTGTTTCTTCAGGGAAACAGGCCATACCCATGGCTGTAGTACCGAGTCCGGCATAGAAAACTCTCTGAAAATATATGAAAGAATTAGTGTATTAGTAGGTACATGCAACTTTATTATCAAGGGGGAAAAGATTCGAGATTGCTTTACTACATTCCTAATTGTATTAGTGTATCTTGAAACCAGTAGAAGTAGAAATAGTAGACATGGTGAACAATATGCAGAAATGCATATAAATGTTTTTTTCTGCATTGAAGATACTTCACATAATTTATTTCACTTGTTTTAGGGTGAATCAACTTTTAAGTGCACCTTGTTGCTATTGGTGAGCTGGGTTGACAGCTGAGTAAAAGTTACTTGTACACAAGGCGGGAAAGTGTTAACACCAGTGAGCAAAGTGCAAATCTCATACTCACAACTTTATAATTTAATGGGATGGTGTATATGGCATGAATGTTACAGACATGAGAAAAGTGTGTTAGGGTTTGAATACTCACCCTGATAAACCCTCCCCTAAGCCCGAAGATAAACCCAGTGAGACCGCCCATTGCCACAGCACCAGTGCGTACCTGTTTGTTTTCTTCTTCCCGTAGATATCTTACAATCCCTGAAATTATACATACAAATAGTTTTAAGGTTATGATTGTAGTGATTAATAATTAAGTGTTTATGAACTAGTATAGCTAAAATAATTTGGAATTCAAACTTCATGCATGTCCCTGTTACAATGGAAAGATAAGGTAGGCAGCAGAGTTTAATTTCTTAATCAAACAGCATATTTATATTTCATTATTTAAGCAGCTATGTATATATTATTTTAATTAAAAAAATATTTATTCAAGTATTTTATCATCAATATCATCAAGATTAGGATTTCTAAATGCTAGCTTCCATCTCCATTACCAAACCAGCTCAACAGTATGTTATTACATTTCAGTTCTAGGACCTAGCTCAGATTCTAGATAGGGCTAGACAATTTGCTTGTAAATTTTAAACTGACATTAAACGTGAAATTAATGCTGGAACTGAAATAAAAGTTTCATAAAAGTCTAAAGAAAAAAAGCAGAATAATAACTACAGTAATATAAGGGTCTTACATTCACTCCTATCTTGGAATTCAGTATAGTTGTCATGCACTGCATTTTTGATGGAGTCTGTCTGGGCCCACACTGTCTGTATTTGTTCCCGCACTACACGCACAGGAGCCTGAAGAGCTGTTCTAATATAGCTGGTTTTCTGTGAATGCTTCTTTGCTTCTTCGAACCTACACAAAATATTTCATTTAGACTCAATTATTCAATCAGTCAAAGAGTATAACGAGCACTGTTTCAATATTTATTACTGTACAGTATATGAATTTGACAGAATTATATAACAGAGAAGCTTGGATATAACCAAAACTATACATACTCCCCATATTTTGCATGCAGTGCTTCATATATTGGCAGGTCTGAGGGCCTCATTGTTGGGGGTCTTGTAGGTTCCGATGGGTCATTCTTAACAGGAGTCGCAGCACTCACTGAAGGTATCATACTGATACTGACCAAACCAGAACCTAACACGACTGTACGCAGCATCTAAAAAAAATGAATTTTAAACAATGTATGCGTTAAAGTACTTGTTTTAAAGTGTATAATAAAAATAATCACCTCCCCTGAGATGAAATTTTATTAAAATAACATAAATACTAGCGATAAACGCGGTTTTCTTGGTAATTTCGTTCGGAATGGTTTCAGTTTGACAAGTGCTTAAGCCTAAACATGACAGCACATTAGCGCACTCATTACAGCCGTCACGTGTATTTTTTAATAGATTGCATAGATCAAGTTCTTGCCTTTTCTAGCCACTTTGTTATTCATATTCATCTGTGATTCAGATTTCAGAACGGTCAGATGTCGATACACAATAGCGGCTGTGTACACTCTCACCGAGACAGGCCTGGCGCGAGAGTGCGCTTGCCAGTATAGTACTTGCTAGGTCCATGGCGCTTGCTTTGCCCTTTGCCTCGTTGGTCTCACTTGCTCTTGGTCATGGGACCTTTGCGCCAGAGTCAAAGAACGAGTTCCCGGATTTTCGCGCCAGAGTCAAAGAACGAGTTCAGGTCAAGGAACGAGTGCGGTGGCTGTACACTGTCGCCGAAACATAGCGGGAGTGTGTAATGAGTGCGCTCCCTTTGCCTCCTCTATCTCGCTTGCTCTCGGTCCCATGCCGGTATTGCCGGTTTTCATCCATCTCTTCGCAGTTTACAACTGCGAGTGAAATAGCGAGTGTGTGTAATGGTTATATTATATTTGGACAAAAGCCTCGCGAGTCTTTTGCCCAAGTGCACTCGGCTGAGTGTACAGCCGTCTTTTGAAAAAAAAAAACGAATTATTTAATAAATATTGAAATAGCAATGTAAATGGCTCATAAATATGCCCTGAAATACTTCAGTAACTGCCTGGGACCAAACAATGTTTATGGCCCTATAAATAATATCACTTACTAAAACAAGGTCACGAATAACAAAAAAAATCTTTTGTCTTGTCAATGTCACGCATGTCATCCTCATCATTTCTTTTTTCACTCTGCTTTATGTACTTGTATTGTACCTACTGTGGTGAATACTGAAATAATTTGATTCGGGATTTACATTGCAAACTGCTAAAATTACTATAGTTAGAGGTTAGTGCTGTCATATTTTATTATCTTGTGTTAGTTTAAAATCATTTTTAAGACCAGTTATTCTGACCGTCACGGCCTTTGTGACGATACGGAACAGTTTTACCTAAAGATAGTAAGTTTCACAAATTTAAAATCAATATTATTTCCTTTTGTTTCGCTGAAGTAAGTTCCAGCAATACATTGAAGTGAGTGTAACACGGAATAATGTCCGGCATGCGCACCGGCCGCGTGAGTAAACATAGGAGAGGCCCTCGTATGAAGACACGGCCAGGTATTCCAAATCTCGCATGCTAGTGTTTCGCTTCTCACTCTCGTACACAGCGGGGTTTGATTTGTGCTTGATGATTTTCATTTTAGTAGTGCGCAGCTTATTTATTTAATAAAATTATGCCAACCCATATTCAAAACATACATTTATTTAATTTGAATTTATTCCAGCCATTTAGATTATACTGATGATTCTCTTGCCTTTGTAACATGGATGTCTTGATAGTTACTAACAAATTAACTTGACTTGATCCAGGATCATGAGGTGCATGATGTGCATAGAGTGATGGTCTCGTAACTCAAGTCGGGAGCAGTTGAGGTATCACTCCACCCACTGCTGAAGACTCTCTGGGATGAAATGGTACACATTCTGAATATATTCTACATTATATACAGGCCCACCCACATGCCCTACACTGCTACATTGATTACACATACATATGTGTTAAGTACTCAGTGAGTCTTCAAACCTTAAAACACTTTAAATAAATGACAGATATATGTTCAGTAGTTTTGTTAAGCATTGTTATATTCTATTTAGAAGGAAGTTATTTGGTTTGAACACAAACTATGTTGCATGTACTTTTTAATTTTTGGTTATGCATGTTCTATAATTAAAGGCAATTACAATAATAGTAATCCTTTTCTACATATATGCCGGTTTAATTTGATGGTATTTTTAAATGTAGATAAAATATTTGTCTTACACATGCACAAGAGAGAGACATGAATTATTTAATATGATAAAAAGCTAATCAATACATTGCCCTGTTCTTTAATAATTTACACTTGAACACATATCCTAACCAAATCATAACATAATTGTTCACCATAAAGTTTACATTCCTTTGAAATAGAAAATTGTATATGTAATATCTCTGCGGCTGCCATCGCAACTGTAGTTCGCAATCAGTTACGATGAAATAATTTTCGACCTGTGTTGGCAACTAGTTGCGATAGATGAATGTTTTCTCTTAATATGCAGCTAGTTGCCAAGTAAGAATATTTTTAACATTAGTAGTTGCAACTAAATTTCTTTCATTATTTATAAAAATAAAAATGTGGTACTATTACCACATTAAAAAAATATGAATCGATAAAAAGATTCTATACAAATAAATTTCTTTCATTTACGAAAGATTATTAGATATTTTTTAGAATAATTCACTTGAGCGTTAATAAATAATGCTAGGAACATTTCTCTTGCACATTAGAACAGAAACTGAATATTGTCAGAAACGTAGGTAGTATTTTCGTCCAACACAATTCAATGATATTGTTTGTTCTAATTCTAATAGTGTCACAATTAAAAGTAAAATGCCTAACTAGTTGTGCTTTCTAAAACAAAACATGGGTTTCCGAAAATTTTAAATAAAGGTGCATGTGAACTCCGGAGAACAATAGTTATACAACATTTCGATGACATAAATTGATTAAATTACGCAGGAGCAAAATTACGGATTTTCGGGCAATATTACCAACTCAGTAAATACATTTTTTTATATTTACTTATTCATAATCATATCATAATAATCATAATCATATATTTATTGTAATATTGTCAGTACAAAAAGTAGGTCTTACATTATATTATAGTTCTTCACAATCTACCGATAACCGGCGTACAATTTTTACATTAACATAAAATAACAAACTACACATACACTACAATTTTTAATTAAAGTAACTACATGTCAGATTTCTTAGTTCTACAATACCATAATAAAATCTTGGCTACATATATCATTACATAATCAGAATTGTCTATACATAATAATCAGATGTTGCAGTTAAAGTTAAAATAGAGCTATTTTCTAACTTTTTTAAAAAGGGTTTAGGGGTTTAAGAATCTCATATTTTACTCATCTCAAAAATGTCATACTTCATTTATAACGTTTTATTTATAATTATAACCTTGCATTATCTTGTATTTCCAAAGCAATAAATTCAATAAAATTGCAATAGGAATAATAGTAGACAGTAAGTATATTGATCTAAAGCCTGACCAGAAATATATGAGGATTTATAAGATTTATATGGCAACAATTTTGCATAGTGACATTGGTTTAAATACCTGTCAGTTCCACTATGTTAACCTCGTAATATCATTTAATGGACTGCACTCTTTTCCTGGCTGTTTTTCGTGTAGTAAACACGTGTACACTTTATTTATAATATTACGTTTACGACTGTGAATGGTTTTCGACATTTACTTTGGATAATTTTAAATATTTGTATTTTAAAGAAACCAACACGAATGACATTGACATTGTTGACAAACCATCATTCCGCAAAATGGCGCATCCTCACATATTTCAGCACAACTATGCTTCGCGACTCTTATCGCGCGAGATAGCGCTACCCGTCACTCTCTTACATTACTGCACAGAAAGAGACGGGTAAATATCTCGCGCGAGAGATAGTCGCGTATGACAGTTATCACACACGCGATTTTCACACATTATTATAAATTATAACCATGATAAATGTTCGCCGCCAGTCGTACAATAAATAATAATTTTGCATTAGAATTGTCATGTTCTTTGAACAAATGTTATTTTGTCGTAATAATTGATTTTAAACACTCACGATTTTATGAGATTCATACAGGTAACAAGGCAATCTGGGAGTATTATGATACACCACTGGCAACACAGAAAAGGATTAAGGATTGACAGAACCGTCCAAACAATCATACTATCATTGTTTGGACGGACGGATGATTATCATAGCGTGAAGCACTATTTCCACCTAACGGCCCGCATCGGATCGGATCGAAAAGAATACGAACGGATGCGACGACAACCGATCGTCTCCGGCAACATGTCAACGCATACGATCGGGCTGTAACAGCCTGCGAACGAACGTATCCGCACCCAGTCAAAAAGTTTCGTTCCTACCACGTTGACGTGTTGTAATTTTTGAAAATGGTTGAAGTTGACGTAGTATTATTAGCTAACATTAGAATTAATTATCTATGCTGCGCGTGCACTTTTGAGAACGAGGGTTGTCTGAATGGGCTCGCCCGGTCACAGCCTCAATCATACGCGACGGCATCGACAGCCGAAAGGTTCCGATTGCACACGACGATAAGCGAACGGAGACGATCGCGTGTCGTAGCATACTTTCGGTTATGATCACATGTCGCTATGATGTACCTAATACTTAAAAACAGTACATATATGATTCAGTATCGTTTAAAAACCATAAAATTCTTTCCGTTCCGATCCGCTGCGGGCCGTTTGGCGAAAATAGTACTTGAGTCTCGCCTGTCATTTCGGAGTGCCATACCTTGTTTTCTTATACCATGATTATAACAAGACGGAGCTTAATTGCGTAATGCATACGGTAACAGTCCATTTGAAACCACAGACGTAAAATCACGTCCAAAACTTCAAAGTAATTAAAATAAACACCTTTTTGAACCCGATTAAGTCCCGTTTCGTTATTATAATAGTAGACAGTTATCAGCATACAACAATTTAAATTTTGAGTTCGTATTTTATAGACGTTTTAAATAACATTATAACAAGCAAAAATAAGAAATACCTAACGCATCACTGATGTTTGCTCAGGCTAAGGCATATAATAGTGCTTTCCTCAAACATGTGCAATAAAATAGAAAAATACCTACTTCAGCTGTTTAGCACTAAACACAGACGCCGCCGTGTTAAAAAAAAAAACTTTCCGGCCTAGGCTTTCAATTTTGTATGAAATTCCTTTACAGTTATCTCGTGTTGTTCCGCCCGCAACGTGAAACTTCGAAGCCTGTTATAATCTCTCAGTTGGCATTCTTTATCCACACAACAAAAAAAATGTACTTTAGAATTATCAAAATTAGTGATTCACGCTCCGCGTAGGTACTTCCTGGTTGCTTAGCCAGAGAAGAGCGATATTTTTGGCAACTGGTTGCAAAACATGCCTGCCACGATGGAAAATGGATTACATCTTTGCAACTGTTTGCGTATTAGTACAATACATTCGTCTCTATAGCAACTAGTTGCCAACAAAGGTCAAAAATTCTCTCATCGCAACTGGTTGCGAACCACAGTTGCGAGGGCGGCCGAAGGGCTAATATGGGTGTTACAACCGTATTACATAAAAGTACTCAATGAAAAATTGTATATTTTATTATATTATTATAGTATTGCACATAGGTTAGTTACAGTTGCAAAAATACTTTAATTGCTGCTTATATTACAAGTATCAAAATCCTGCACAATAATGTACGCTACTAGACTTGGCTTAGGCGAAACACAGTTAGTGTTTAAGTATTTTATTTAATAAGTAAACACAAGATTCCCTTGCCATATTTCTATACTAATTATTCTTATGAACTAATTTTGTGCCATGAGAAAGATGCTCAAATAGTAAAATTTTCATTAGTTGTTTGGTATTCTGAGGGTTACGTAGTCAACTAGGAACCCTTAAAGTTTCGCCATGTCCATCTGTCTGTCCGTCTGTCCGTCCGCGGCTTAGCTCCGTGATCATAAGCTAAGACACCCCTGTCTCGTGAGCTTAAGATGTGCTAGAATGCTGAAATTTGGTATGAGTATGTGTATGTATCACGCCGACAAAACGGTAAAATAAATACTATTTTTTTTTTCTTTCGGGTACCTCCCGTACATCTAAAGTGGGGGTGTTTTTTTTTTTCGTTCCAACACTAGCGTGTGGTGTCGTTGAATAGGTCTTTTAAAAATAATAGGGGTCTTCAAACATCATTTTTTGATTCAGCAGTTTTGTAAATATTCGCTCGGGAAATCCAAAAAATAGTGCAAAAAAAATTATGGCAAAATTCATGAAAATGAGGCCTTATTAGTACTTTCAATGAAAACTGTATTGAATAAAATCGGTCGAGCTGTTTTTGAGATCGCAAAATTTCAAATTTTCTTTAAAATGACGTAAGCGCCGCGCGGTCTCCTTATACTTCGAACGTTACACATATTAGTTAATTGCCATACTGCATTAAAACATTTCAATCTGGCACGTATAATCGATACGTTCCAGAAGGTTATAAGTTATTACAGCTACTTTGGCATTTACGACCTTTTTATAGAGCTTGAAATCTTTATCGTAATTTAAATTTTATTTTATTGTCTATTGTGATGGATGGGCAACTACGGAACCACTGCACTGAGCGTGGCCGGACATGCTCTTGGCCGGTTTTATTTAAGTTAAATTCTCCATAATACAAGCACTTCAGTTTGTACTTGTCGGGCAACATTAGTAATTAGGTATTTGTTTTAAGACTATCATTATGAAAAGGTGATTGTTTAGACCCAGCCCCGGACTCAGAAGGCACTTGGCATTTGGGGCCTCCTCCCCTGTCTCGAAACCATTCCATTTGGTTTCAGCAAATTAAATAATATACTTAGAAGTAATAATTTCCAATCGACTTGAATTACTTTAATCATTGACGTATTAATTACATGGACACACAATCCGACGGAAAAAATGGCACCCTCCCAACTAATGCAAAATCACAAATCGCATTAGTTGGGCGATCAGTCTCGTTTAGACCATGACACGTGACGGATCTCAAAATGACTTAATTTTCAGTGAAAAATTGCAGAAATAACAGCTATAAAATAAAGAAAAAGGTCGGAATATTCTTTTTTACGCAGATTCTATTGATTAATTAACGAATCCTATGTAAAATCATAGCATATTTTAGATTAGAATTATTAACTTTGTCCCTACAAAATGCACCTCATCACAGAACAAAAATCTAAGGAGTCGCTATAGTTATATATTTTTCGCTAATTAATAAAGGAGTGCAATAAATTATTATCCTCTTTTTTTATTAAAGATTGCCACGCGATCTTAAACAACGTGAAAGATTGAGGTCACGTTTAGTAAGAGACCCACGTCAAGAATAATTTCAGCCAAATAATTCGTCTCTCGTGTGTTCGTTCGGCATAATCATAGGTATATGTTTTTTTTTTATGTTTAATCAAAAGAAGCGTAAAAGTCTTGCACTCAACACAGCTTTAATATCTCAATAAAAACGTAAAAAATGACAATGTATTCAAAAGAAGTGTAAAATGGTTATGTAGTATTTGTAGTAGTAGCTATCTATACATAAAAAGATATACACTGTCTCAGGCGCACGTCACATAGGATGCTGCGTTTAGTTACACGCGAGCCGAGGGCGAGAATGGACGCATGACATTGCTATGTGTGCGGCGGCGAGTGAGCCAGTGTTATGAACATATGCCTTTTACAGGCAGATCCTACAGGTTACATTAATAAATTAATAAAAAAATTGCTCTGTTGTCATTGTTTTATTTTGTCTCAGAGTCTAGACACTGTCAGTTTAAACCTTTGAACGCCAAGAACACCTAAAGACAATGTGTGCTGCCGTGCATACTACGCCACTGACTTTCACGCCACGCCATCAAACTTTAAAGGGTTAAAAATGTTAATATTTTTCACTTGCCTTACTCTCATTTCACATACTAGAACAAGATGAGCTGAGAAATCATTATTACTTAGCATGTCATTATTACTGATCCCTTCTATGCAGTGTCGGGACCCTTTTATGCAGTTTTTAAATAAAAACGTAACTTAATTTGTTATTATCAATTTACGAGTTTTTTTAGTTCAAACAACAAATATATTTTAATACCTAAATAAAATAATAATGAAAATATTTTTAGTATGTAAAACTATTAAAATCTGCTCCATTCGTGCCATGTTCCAAGTTTGACAAGAGACATGAGTCAGAATACGCTAAAAAAGTTAATTTACACGAAAAATATTTGTGGTAATAAGTACGTAAGCCAATTTGACACTTAAACGTTTGAGTAAAGAGTTATTTTGTACGAAGTAATTATGTTGCTGTAAATTATAAATAAGCGTTATTGGCATCTACTTGAACATGACAGCAGTGCCACTTTCTTCGACAATTTTGTTCGGGTCTGTGGCTCTATTATAAATAATACCTCAATGACTTTAATGAAATAATGAATATCAGAATTACTCAGTCTATGGCACATAAATCTATTTTTTTCCAACTTGCTTGGAAATTTTCCCATTAATGCAGTAAAACTGGACCGCGAAATCGTTCGTTATTTTTATAAGGCGTTCATACAAATTAAAAAATATATATTATTGGCCTTGGCCGGGAAATCAATATTATTTAAATAAGACGATTAAGTAAAAAACACACCTTCCGTTTATGACGTCTCATACAAATTAGTGTACTCTTAATTTGGCCGGTTACTGCATTTTTACTTTTAATTTTTTAAGACTGATAATTCACAACACAGCCATTTGTCCACTAAATTTAAAAAATAAAAACCAGTATAAACTTTTTAATTGTTCTCTGCGTTTAGTTCTTGCACTGAACATTTTTCTGCTCTGCTACTGTCAATGTAATGTATTTTTCACTTCTCTCGCTCTAAAAGTTCGACTTTATGCTGTGCGTAGGCGACATAAAATCGCTTTTTATGCTCTAGAGCATAAAGTAAAATCGTCGTCGAAGACCAAGGCGATCGGTCCAACAGCCACACGAAAAAGGTCCTTAATAAACAGTAAAAAAAAAAAAAAAAAAACTTCATACAATAAAACCCGTTCCAGACCTTCCGATCCGATCCGATTTATCGGAAGAAATCGGATAATGTGTATAAGATCCTAACAATTGCACTACACATTATCCGATTTCTTCTGATAAATCGGATCGGATCGGAAGGTCTGGAACAGGATTTAACTCTTTATTTTATTTCGTTTTGTTAGTATTTTAAGACCAAGGCAAAGTACCAACAGCCAAAGTACACAATAAAACTTCTTGAAATAAACTTGTAACGTTTATTTACTATCATTTATTACTTTTAAAACTATTACTTTAAATATGTCTCATTGAATTTTAATTCAATTTGTTTTTAAGTAAACATTATATGTGTATATATGTTATTTACATGATACAGTTTCATTTCCTCGCAATCGAAGTGAAAAGTAGAGTGTGCAACTCGTCCATAAAACGAATTTTACACTCGACTTTATATTCATCCTCGCTCGCAAGCTCGCTCGGATGGATAAACGTCTCGTGTAAAATGATGCGTTTTATGCACTTGTCGTACAATCTACTATTAAATGTCGACAAATTTCGAATAACAGACAAGCAATTTAAATAATAATCTTATAGGCGGTTAATTTATTTTCATGATTCTTAGTTATTTATTAGAGATTTTTCACGAAAGTTTTAATTTTAATAATATGATGGTATTTAATGAGTGAGTTGAAAATTAATAAGTGTACCAAACGTAAACAAATAAAAAATAAAACAGAAATGATTGTGTCCAAATCAATATAAAAGATTCTATACAAATATTTAGAACAGCGCCATCTCTCTCGCAGTCTTCCCACTTGCTGTAAAGCAATGGGGTTTGGGGATCGTGCGTGTAAAGCGCACATCCTAGGGTATGGCCAATGCGCATAAGCATTTCAAAAACATATGTGACGCAGAGGGCGCTCCAGTAGCGTAAAGAATTAAGGGATGAAAGATTTGGTGTGATTGACGTAGCGATCAAATAGCTCAGTTGGAAGAGCAATGCGCCGGAAACGCAGAGGTCGCGGGTTCAAAGCCCGCTTGGATTGTTAGTGGATCGCATTCAATTTTTCTTTCTTAATTTACCTGTGTGTCTTTATTTATAAAAATAATTTAATTTTTGCATTTTAAAACAAAAATTTCTAAAATCGGTTGAGAACTCGCTGAGATCTGCGCATTGTCGCAAAGTCCATTCGAGTCGATCCATGGGAGCTTCGCTCGCTCCGCTCCAATAATATCAATAGCTATAATTTAATTACTTTAAAAATACTACAATAATAAGCATATGCCATATTACTGGTTACCTAGTTTCATACTAAGACGAGGTACAATACTTAGATGATTATTATCAATATGGTTAGTACGCTAATTAATTAATATAATATTGTAATTTTATCATAATATTATGGCGCTAAATAAATGCAATTTAAAGTCTGCTCTTCATTTATGTGACACATTTAAGTAAAAAAATAAAGACTTAACGACCGTAAACGAGTAATAATAATATCGTTCTTTCGCCATTCTGTCGAGTAGTCCAAGTTCCATAGGAGTTGTGACGTAGTAGATGCGTCGTGTTTCATTCGTGTATGTATAAGAAAAGAATAGTAAACGTGTTTCAGTCAACGGAATAGCTTTTCATCATACTATTGTTTTGTGCAGTCAAGTGCCTAGTCATTATCCAAGTCAATGTGAATGGATGTCCTGCTATGCATTGTCTCGCCTAATAATTAGCATAACAGAAACAAGCGTCTTATGCTTGCAGTAGTCAACTTATTACAAAGATAATTGCGTAGCTTGTTTAGAACATATTACAAAATTACAAAGTAGGCATAGTGTCCCACCATAGGGTTGGTAAAGATTTTTGAAGACAATTCAATATATTTTATCCGATAGTCCTTGCTATAAGCATCTACAAACTGCAACTCATTAATTTTGCCGCAATCTAATAACAAAAAAAATGTCAGGTAAATAAGTGTTAAGTACTACTGTCCAGATTTTTTAAGTTAATTACACATTGAATACAACAGCTTATTTGGTACAATTTCATGCCAATTCTCAAAATTGGGAATAAACGAGACCTATTTACACCAGTTTTATTGCATGCGTAAACTACAAATTAATGTGTTTTCTCATTAGGTACTTTATCTCACTTAGAACACTCCGAAGTTTATGTTAGGTAGGTACTAGCCATATCTATTTGTATAAGCTAAGAGGGGAAGTAATGAAAATGAGTATGTATACAGAAATAGGAATATAAATAGCCTTACATCTCTGTACTTAAAATTTACTCTTTTTAAATGTTACTAACTTATTTATCTGGGGGCACGGTAGTGCCCCCGCCAAGACGAATAAAAAAGAAGGGGGCACTACCTACCTTTTCTCGAACCGTTTCGTCTCATATTCAAACCCTCATAGTTTCGTCCCAGTTAACACTAGAGCGCCCAAATTCTCAGGTTAAGATGCAGTTAGCAAACATATAAAATGTACAAAATTTAATTGATCTAGCTTTTATACTTTAGGTTTTATAGGTACCTAAAATACGCCGATTTTGCCACTCACTCACTGACGTATCAAAACCTCTGGGGTACTTCCCGATGACCTAGAAAGCTGAAATTTGGTATGTAAGCTAGTATTAGTACACAAACAACAAAATAATTCTAAAACTTGGAACTTTTACCCCCCAACCCCTTAAACTAGGGGATGGAAGTTTGTATGAAACTTCCGCAAACTTTGATACTAGAGGTCTGAAAATTGAAACCTATAGGGACTTATTGTTATAAATCAAATACATATTGTAGGACTTTTAAAAAATCACCCCCCACCCTTTAAATAAGGGGATGGAAGTTTGTATGGGTTTCCCATAATAGGGGATAAAAGTGTATATATATATGGGGCTAAACTTAAGTATTTCTTAAATACACAATTGTCTACTTCAGTTGACGCTCAATAAACCCTACAGCCCAAAAAAATTAAAAAATCTAAATCACCTTACAAAAAGAAATGAGATCCCACCAAAAACATTTCATGTAAAATTGACGGCCAAGACTCACATTCTCATAACGCTTTCGCTGTAAAAAAGTTATCAGATCCCAGGAAAAGCCAAGCCCCTAAGCCCCGACCTTACTAACCCCACCACCTTGGTTTAAAAAGTATGGCATCAACTGGCTTCAAGCCCCTAAACCCGGAGTTTACTAACCCTACACCTTTGTTTCAAAAGTATGGCTTGGCCGTTTCATAGAATACCGTAAATAAGTCTAGCGGACTGTCCGGCCTATATCGTAAGGAATTAAGTTTATAAGTATATATTATTATCAAAGACATAAACTTAGTTTCTTGATACCATATGGGCCAGACGGTCCGTTGGACTTATTTACGGTACTCTATGAAACGGCCAAGCCATACTTTTGAAACAAAGGTGTAGGGTTAGTAAACTCCGGGTTTAGGGGCTTGAAGCCAGTTGATGCCATACTTTTTAAACCAAGGTGGTGGGGTTAGTAAGGTCGGGGCTTAGGGGCTTGGCTTTTCCTGGGATCTGATAACTTTTTTACAGCGAAAGCGTTATGAGAATGTGAGTCTTGGCCGTCAATTTTACATGAAATGTTTTTGGTGGTTATTATTACATATAAATATCCTTAAAAATAAAATCTTACTGACTCCTAATACGGTGTCAAAATTCACTTCATTTCATTGAACATCTCTATACTTAAAATTTACTCTTTTTGAATGTTATTAACTTATTATTATCTAATATAAAAATGTTTTTTGATTTTCAATTAAAATTAAATGTTATATACTGAATTCCATAATAATTAATTCATTCTAATATAATTGTGCAATATTTAATTGGCTTAGGTTTAAACGCCTACCAAATAAGATTAAACGCCTACCAAATATATTGATAAATTACTACCAATAAATTCATAATGCTCACCAAAACGGATGAATGCTCACCAAATAGTGTACCCCAAACTATTCTATAAATAAAACAAATAATTTTAAACGCCTACCAAATATGATTAAACGCCTACCAAATATATTGATAAATTACTACCAATAAATTCTTAATGCTCACCAAAATGGATGTTTTGCTCACCAAAACGGATGAATGCTCACCAAATAGTGTACCCCAAACTATTCTATAAATAAAGCAAATAATTATTTTTCTTACATCCTATAAAATCATCGTTTTTTAGGGATATCAAAAAAAAAACTAACCTAACCTAACCCGGCCGAGTCGGATCTGCTCTGAAAGGTGATCAGGATTAGATGGTTACCTAGCTGAAACACTAATTTATGAAAAGAATATTTGCTGAGCAAAACATCCATTTTGGTGAGCAAAACATCCATTTTGGTGAGCAAAACATCCATTTTGGGAAGCAAAAAGATATTTTTTGGGGAGCACTGTTTAGAGAGAATTTATATTAAATGGAAGCAATTCAATTTATATGAGTCTCGTCGGAGACACGGTACAGAGCGGTCGCATCTGTGCAAGCCATCCCGAACGACCCAAAAACGCCACTTAAATCTTTGAGCCAAAACAATAGCCCCACGCGAAATAATAGTCCGGGCGTCTGTTCGTTCCAACCCCGTCATAAAGTTTAAAATTCTCACCGCGCGTTCGACGTTAAACTTGAAAGATTAGTTTAAACTAACCTCCACCGCGTTCCCTAAATACCTCCAAACCAAAACCATCGTGTTTATACATAGTGCAGTGCGTCTAGATAACAAATAACCTAAGTAGTGAGTGCAAATCTAGTGCTGGAGGCAGAAACTGCCGAGTAGAGTACAAAATACAGGAGTAACCACGCTGCGCGCTGCATCAATTACTTACGACACAGCGACCCAAGGAGAACTCGGTGAGCTCGTTCCATTATCACTGCTTACTTAATGTCAATTCGAAATTGAACCATTAAATACCTTAGATATCCGAGTTGAAAAGCTATAAAGATCAGATCAGATAAGCACGTGCCTAACAGACCTCGTCAGGTCCTCGGCAAATTGCACCTCAAAAATTCCCCCGACCTCTTTAAAACCGCCACACTTAGGTTCTATACCTCTACGAAGGATCTGTAATCTAGATGCACTGATCAACTCCAGGCCCTAATAAACTAACAAAGATTATTAAAAGCAGATTTTTATATATAAACTTTACTTCACTAATAATTACATCGCTAAATCACAAATCAATAGAGTCCTAAACCTTTTCTTTTATTAAACTGACCGAAGCGCATACATACATAAATAACCCCCACGAACGACGAACAGCTATAGTCGAGTTCGACGCCAGAAACAACGGGGCCAAGAATTCCAATCCAAAAACGCGGTCTTTTTGCTTCGCAAACACCTAGTTAAAGCTAAATCTCATGGCTCAGTAATTGGCGAAACTAAATCTAACATAAACTGCTACCTATTACCACGCGCCCAACACAACTCCTAAAATACATACACACATTATTATATTATTATACCATCACTTCCAACGCAATTCACAGAATCTCGAAGAAGCTTGGGTTATAAGACATAATCAAACAAAAATATTCTTTGTTACAACCCACTCACAGCAAAGCACATGGTCAGTCCGGCAAACACCCCGTTTTATTGCCAACCAAAGCAGCTCGACATCAAAAAAAAAACCCCTTGTTAGAGCACTACGCAACGGACCATTTTTTTATCTAAAGCGCACCGCTTCTTCGAACGAAACATCATCTGGCGGCCACAAGTCACCAAAGAGAGTCTGCCAAGCCATATAACAATAGCAATTAAGTAGTAGAAAGTTGACGCAAGTTTGAAAGTCAGGATATCGATCACAATTGATAACTACCTAAGTCACACTGGAGCACAAAACAACACAGCCGGTGTGCATTAAAAACAAACACTACACCATATAACAATAAGTAAAATACCTAGCAACACACATAAACACCCCCGACAACACCATCCACTAATAACCTAGACTTTAAGCTCTCTCCACAGCGCGCCTCTAGATAGCAGGACACGACAACAATCTACAAACATGGAAAGCAAAACGGCAATAAAGAATATACCCGGAGATGGTAACTGTCTTCTTCGAGCTATCGCCCACCAAATCAACGACTTATTTGGATTAACGCTTGATTATCAAGCAATCCGCAGAGACCTCGCACGATATGCCGATGTAAACCAACATGACCAAACAATGCGAAATGCGAGATCATAAGCAATATTGATGTCAACAAGCCAGACCAAAATGAACAAATTAAGAAATATTTGACTTTGCAAGACCAAGATGAGGTGTGGGGTGGAGCCCAATGTAATAGTATTTCAAGGCACCCCACTAAAATAAATAATACACTTTACCCCTAAAACACCCAGCGACGCGGTAGGCGCCATGGCCTGGTCTACAGTCACAACCACCACGATTGTTTTGAAAACCACCTGAGTGTAAACACGACTAATAACACACAACTCACGCAAGCAGAAATAAACCTAAATACCGGAACGCCAGAGGAGATAGCAGACGCAACTGGATACCGACTGTCACGACCTAGGCCGCACCACCCGGTTCACAACCCAATATATAGAACTAACGTGACAACATGGAACGTTAGAGGAGCAGCTAAACCTAAGAAAAAGCAGATATTGATACGTTACTAGAATCGAAATCAATACACATCGCACGCTTACAAGATTCTCACCTGAAAACCGGAACTCATGAATCCGATAACTACAAATGGAGTGTAAGCGGAAATAACTCCAACAGAGGTCTGGCCATCCTTATTAGGAAAAATAGCGGGCTTAAAATTAACTGGACAAAAACCAATTTGAACAACATGGCAGCGTCAATCGACGTTGATAACAAAACAACATTATTCGTCGTCACAACACACTGGTCAAACGAAACATCAGCAGCCACAAACGACCTGTCACGCCTACTCCGATTAATAAAGCTCAAGCCAAAAAACCCGACCCTAATCGTTCTAGGTGACTGCAATGCACACATCGGGTATAAAGATGCAAAAACACTACGCAACCGTCACCGAATGGGTAAAAACCTATACCATCCAAACAGCAAGAGTAATGGGGAAATACTGACTGACCTAATAAGAATCGAGAAATTCCGATTGGAAACGTCATTCGGCCGAAGTAGCTCTAAAGTAACCTGGCAATCAGGCAGTAAAAAGTCACAAATAGACCACGTAATGACCCAAAACAAGAGCTCATCCAACTTTAGCTTCATCAAAGGCCAGCACACGCCGTTATCAAATCATAAAATCATATGGGGCGAACTGAAACCACAAAAATCGAATAAGACCAACATAAACAAAACCTCCCGAGATAAAACCTCAGACAAATCACAATCCTTCAACTACAAGACATTAGACTACAACATCATGCTCCAAGATAAAACTACAAAAAAGAAATATCAGAACATCGCACAAGAACTGGCAATGGTACAGAAACGCACAAAAGAAAACCCACTCCAATGGCAAGAAATCATGGAGATAATGAAAACCTTAGCGAAAAGAACAATCAAATTTCATCCAAAGTACAAAAGAACGCAGAGTAGCGCTAGCAAAACTGCAACAAGCAAAATTCAGGAAAACTCTACGCCCAAGTGACGTAACTCGAATAAACAACCTCAGAGAATGCAGACGAAATCTACAAATAATTGAATCAACAGAAGACGAAAGGGAATGCAGAATATTCTTTACGGGGCTGGCTTACCCATCCGTCAAGGAGGATGAAAATCACCTACGACTTCTACAGGCACACGAGCTCAAGGCAAGACAAAAATCAAAAAACACGTTTATCCCAATGTCCACATGGGAAGAAGAGCTTGCTAAGTCAGAGGGCCCAAGCATTGAGCAAATAAATACAAAATACCCTGCCGGAGACTTGGACACAATCAATCCAAGTACCGCTACCAAAAACAACGAACCTAAAATCTATAAATGACTACAGACGAATCTCTATCTGCAGCACGGGATACAGGATTTACGCTAATCTACTACTACTGAGACTGGATGAAACCATTGACGACCTCGAAAGCTACCAGGCAGCATCTCTGAAAAACAGATCTACCGACGGTCACATGTTTACTCTACGCCGAATTCTAGACGAGGAATGGAGAGCAGGAAAGAAAACTTTTGTCCTAGCAGTCGACCTAGAAAAAGCATTCGACACAATTGATCTCAACGCCATGAGGGACATATTATGCACGCGAACAAACAAGGCGCTAGCCAATCGTATAGTTAAAGCCGCGATGAACGAATCTACCTGCATCAAGTGGTTTGGACAACAAACTAGGTGGATCAATAAAGGCAAAGGCGTCAAGCAGGGTTGCCCTCTCTAAACGCGACTATTCACCATCGTAATGGACGACGTGTTCAGAACACTAGAAGAAGAAATGCCCTTCGTAAAACTCAACCAAGGCGAGGAAATACAGTTACCGATTATCTTAGCTTTTGCGGACGACGTGATATCGAACGGCCTCCAACAACTAAATCAGATTTACGCGAAGGCCAAAACCTTTTTCGAATCAGTGGGTCTAAAGGTGAACGAGACAAAAACAAAACTCCTAGCACGAGACCCAATAAACGAAAACAACAGAAACTTCATTAACCTCACCGGGACAACAGTTACTCCAGTGAACGAAATCCGCTACTTGGGTACCTACATAACCTCCTCCCGCAGCAGAAAAAATACGATCAACGAACGGAGCAAGCAAGCGATAAGAAATGCAAAAGCAGCCTATATGTACTGGAGGGAAAAACTATAACCAAAAGGATAAAATGCCTTCGACTATGCTACTACGGACACATTCTGCGACGCCCAAGACCCCACTTGCTGCATTCCGCGTACCGGCACAAAGCGCAAAAACTTAAAGTTGGCCGACCCAGCTTTACATGGGAAAACTTGTTCCACCAGGATATGCAATACTACGACATGAACCCCTCTGAGTGGGCAGAACTTGCATCAGACAAGTACATCACGGCAGCCCAAAAAATCTACCAACTACAAGAAACCGACAGCGAATCGAAGGATGAAAGTCAGACCAACGAACAGGAAACGTGATACCCGACGGCTATCCGGTGAACACGACAAGCAAAGACGCCAACGAGAGCACGCGACAACTCACCAACGCTCATCCCCGATGCTCTACCCCACCTCACCTAACTTCCAATATTGGCTCAAGGTTGCATAATCGGCTGATTGTGGTCGACCGGTTGCGGCTAGTCGGCCCTCCTATCCCATCCCAGAGCGTGTCGCTCCTTATAAATCTGTGCCCCCTGGTGTATCCGGCTTGTCCGGGTCAGGCTACGACCTGGCTGGGTGTGGTGCCTATGTTCATGTTCATGTTCAATGGAAGCAATTCAATTTATATGGTATTTAGTTTTGGGGGTATAAAATCTTTTTTGGTGAGCATTTAAATTGTACCCTATTTAATTTAATTTTAATCACTTATGAAATTAGGAACATAACGAATATAATATATCCATTCTCAAAAGTTATTGAACGCCCTTCGTATTCATATATACTACAACTATCAACAGAAAGAACACTGAAATTGACGTAGGTACCTACACCCATATTTGTTCAACTAGGTATGTGAGCATTGAATTAAATTTTTAACAAAAGATATCCATGATATTTAAATAAAACAATTGAAACGGATTATATCGCTTATATTAATTATGGAGGGGGAGCGGGAGGGAGGCTTCCCTGACGTTTCGGTAGCTTTCCAGTTACCGTTGTCAAAGGTTGACTGAGAAAAACACAGGCCCCTGTGTGTGGTTAACAATACTGTTATAATAATTCCTCCTTCCTTATAATCATTCCTCCATCAATGACCAAACGTGCACAATAATTTGGTTTAAGCGATTGCTCCATTAATGGTTATTATAAATGTATAGATAACATTATATTATGGTATTTATTACCTGAAGTATAAATATCGTATTGACATACTCAATTACTCATTTTAGCAGATCTTCAATCAGGATATTAAGGCTCGCCTTAGCGTTAACCATCACTATGTCATGGTGGTCGGTGCTCTATAATACACTTACTACAGCATCATATCTATTGCGCGTTTCAGTTCTGAGAATGATGGCAATAATGCAGGACAGAAAAAGTGAGGAAGTTCCAAAGGAATTTCTCGAGACCGGCAGGACGGGCCGCAGGAACGCCATGCCCGACATCTTGCACCCGCAGGGCGCTGAGTGCACCACGGCTGACTTACCCTCGCGTCTGCAGCAGCTTGCCACCACCGGTAACTACATCCATACTCTGACCGAGCCCGAGCAGAGACCGGCCTGCGCCCGCGGGTCACACACAGGGTTCGATACAAAAATGTTTGCGTTTTAAATACACAGCCAATCGATATACTCAAATGTTACTCCAATTTATGCGGTGCGGAGCAGAGTTTCCGACGAATCGAAATTGAAGTGATTTTGGTATAAAATGTTGGATCAAATGGACTTAGAAACTTACTTAGTAGTAGAGTAATTTAATAATCGTTGTTTCTGGATAAAATCTTCCTCTTTTTACAATTTTATTACAGTATTCGATTAGAATTATTAATAATGTAATGAGAACTTCGGAAGAAAAAGCCATAACTCTCTTTTTTTTTTTTTCTCCGTAGTCGGGTAGCTGTTTAGGCTTGATGCGGGCATAAGACACATAATGAGCTTACAAAAATCCAAAAATTAACTATTTTGTTTGGGGAATAATGAAATTTTTCGAATACCTATCTGGAATATTTGTTTTATACTTAGGACATTCATTCCTAGGAAAAGGTTACAGATTTTACTGTAGGTAAAAAAAATGCAAACCTAACCAAGGTGATAATTTTAGTATTCCACGGAGGCTATTCCAAACTTTTTCAAAGATTTCACCCAATTTCCATTAACCAAGATTTCATTTTTATGTATTTAATTTTTTAATAGTATAGATATCGCGAAATGTAACTAACTGAAGTCTTGTCTCATTTCAGATCCAGATAATCCACAGCCTGGTTCATCTAAAGTGGAGCAGGAGATAAACAAAGAAGACGACGCGGCGGCCAAGAATGACTGCAGTTGAGCTGCGACTCTTACTCACAGTCCCAGCGCGGACGGCTCAGGACTTGCCCAAAGCTAAAGCAATCTCAATCAGGTAATAGTGTAGCCATGAGTAAGTAGCCCTGCCTTCGCTTTTTAGGAAGGCTCGCTAATAAGTAAGTGTAGCATCGTATTGCAACGCAGAGCTGGTAGGCGACGGATGATAGATTCCATATCATTGACGTTAGTTTGTAGGATAATATTAACCAGGCACTTGTCGAATTTAGTCGCTAAATTGTGGTATTTTAAAATCCAGTGCATTCAACCTTTTAAAAAATTATTACAGTGTGATAGTTAGTTTTGTTGAATTTTAAATATAATTTATTGTACAAATATTTTATTGTATTTTATGTTATGGTGCATTTTTTGCTTGTAAACTATTTTACTTCTAGAAATTCGTAGACTTAACAATGTATAGAATAGCAATACATAGTTCAGAGTCTGGACCTTCGAAAGGCATTTTAAAGTTAATCCTTACAATGTATTTATTTTAACGTAAGTTTATATTCGACGGTTTTATTTTTCACATAGTGAATATTTCTAGGTGCCTGGATAAAATGTACCAGTTCCTTTTGATTCCAAATGCACATTAAAAGCACTAAGTAATATTTAATATTATTTATTCTTAGCTTTTATAATAAGAGTACAAGTTTGTTTTTATTCATATTTCAGTGTGATGTTAACTTATAAGTTATAAGATGTGTTTTATTTATTATTTGGTGCCGTATTTACAAGGGACGTTAAGGTGACACCAATTACGAAACTGATTTACATTTATAATGGTAATGAATAGAACACGAATCATATTAATTATAAATTATAGATATTAGTTGTAACACATTTTAAATGTAAGTTTCCACGCATTCGTGGCTACGCTTAATGGAATAACATAAAAATAAATAAACAACACATCATATTATTTATTCGACTATTGAGGGATTCAATGTACCCACAGTTAAGGAAATTGAATCTTTTTTTGCCCTTGCTGCAATGTCAATAAGGGTAACAGATTATACGTTTCAGTCGTCCTTGCTGCATGTCTCGCGTAGTCCCTTCCCTACGCTGATGTTCAAGTAAGAGAGCTCGACGCTCTATAGTCAGAAGCCACGTATGTATGGAGACTACAAGCTTTTATGCAGATAGTTTTCAGAAGAATCTTCTACTACAATAACACCTATTTTTATTTATCGAAGCGAATTATTTTACTGAAGGGTTAATAGCGAATGTGCATAATCTAATCTTGTTCTAGGTAGAGTTTTATGTAAATATTTTAATTGTAGCAACATTTATATCTGCTACATATATATTTGATCTCACAGTTTTACTATCGACCCTTATGAAGAAACAACTAAACCTGACCGACAAAAACTATGAGAAGGAGCAGTGTCATTCTTGTAGTTGTCTTGCATTCAGGTTTACTTATTTTACCTTTACTATTATAGTAATACCGAGGCAGATAAAGAGATAACACAAGCTTTTTTATTAATATCCGTCCACGTTCTCATGTTTACTCCCGTTCTGTTCTAATCTTGTATATAACCAACGACTTATGTATGACTATCAAATCGCGAGAAGTCTAGCCCGCGCTCTGTGTTAATAATAACCTGTTATTGCAGTACAATCCAGAATATGTGCCCATTCTGTGGCGTTTAGGCTGCCAATATTTAACCCCCCATCCCGAAAGGTTGTTTAACGCCTTTACGACCCGGCCACGACTTCGCGCTACCAGCGACACGGCGAGCGGTAGAGCGAGATACGAGCGCGGCGGCCATACGATTGAGCGAGACACCGTAACCGCTCACCGCTGCCGCTATCGCGCAAGTCGTGGCCGGTCCGTTACACTCGTCTCGACGACGTTACAGTGCGCCTGTACTTCTGTAATTAAATGTTTTATTTATCTAAATATCATAAACCCTCCATGATGCGTTCAAGAACCGCACATTATGACCACCATAAAAATAGACAGGTTTTGATGGAACAAATTTCTCATCTGTGAAAATGTTATTATTGCTAAATAAAAACATAGATTCCGATAATATTATTCATTCAAATTTAGAACATCTCTGAAAAACAAAGAAATTTGATTTGAGTTCTATTCTAATATCAGTAGAGATGGCGTTTAGTTCGAAATAAATTGTCAATTAGCAATCAAATTCGACAAAATGTCGCACGTAAGTAAGATATCGAACGATATGATAGTTGGGACAGACTCTAGTTTGTCTCTGAATTAAAAAAAAAATATGACAGCTGCCAGAAAACTTCATCATTACCTTACCGCCATTACCGGGTAAAATTTGTCATAATGTGCGGCTCCTGAATGCATCATGGAGGCTTATGATATGTGGCTAGATAAAGTAGTGTATTTAACTGTACATAATTAGGCATTAAAACACTCGTGTGAAGTTATTATGAAACTTGCCTTCGGCTCGTTTCATAAACCCACACTCGTGTTTAATACCCTTCATTATGTACAGTCACATAAACTACTATTATACATGTATTATGAATTATTACATGTTCGTCGCTATGTCTCGTAAACAATGAAATTATAATAATCTATTTATTATTTATTTAATTATTTGTTCTCTATTTATTTATTTTAACTGATACAATTAAACTTTTACTTAAATGTATAGATGTAGACTTTGACCTTCGACCAAAAACACGCCCAAGACAGGGAAGTATGCGCTGATTACGCTTTGTGCTTGTGAACAGATAACGGTTCTCTTACCAATGATTTTGTATTTGTCCATTAAACCATTTAGATAGTTTACGACCCCTACAAGAGTTTTGCCTTTTCTATACCTTCGTCCGGCTATAGTCCTACTCCCATTTTTTAAGCGAATCCCATTAGCTTTGTACCCGATGAACAATACACATTATCTGTATTGTTAGCTGTGGCCACAACTGCCACTTCAAAATGTAAGGCGTTATAAGTGCAAATTACTTTTACACTAAATTAGTCTTTAAACCAAACAAAATAAGGTTTACTCTTAAACAAAGAGAACACAGATGTTGGTCACTTCGTAAGTGAAAGAGCAGTGAAGCTCGTTTCGATGCTTATAAAGACAATGAAGTGACCAACATCTCTGTACTCTTTGTTTAAGAGTAAACCTTATTAAGTTTGACATAAAGACTAATTTAGTGTAAAAGTAGTTTGCACTTATAACGCCTTACATTTTGAAGTGGCAGTTGTGGCCACAGCTAACAATACAGATAATGTGTATTGTTCATCGGGTACAAAGCTAAGTGGATTCGCTCAACCAAAAGAATTATTTCTATACTAGAGTAGATAATTAAAAATAATTATTTAAGAACTGAATACCCGGCCGCGTCCTGTGGAAACGTATGTGGTCTACATGTAAAGGCAAGAAACACCCGCTATTAATAGTTTGAACAAATTCATAAGTTAACGGACACCGCATAAAAGTATTTTTGTTATAAAACTCTTTATTTGTGGTATCGGACGATTTATAATAATAATACAGGGTCGGGCAGATTAAGTGTCCTAGTTTGAAATGGCTATAAAGGGTCCATATTGGGTTGAATAAAATTTGAAGTCATAGGTACTTTTGATACGCATTCGTGGTTTTGTCAGAATTGTCATTGCGCATAATTTTTACTTATCATATTTTTTTGCAAACATCTTTTTTAACCATAAACTGGATGCGCATAAAACTGTTTAATCATAATTTGCAATGGTCATAAATTGCTTGCGCAGAAAACATTTTAAGCAGACTGTATATACGCATAAACTGATTGCGCATAAAACATTCTAAACATAAGTATGAGTCGCCTTAGTAGTTTTGTGCATAATGATCTGTTAGCATTATTCGACAACCATTTATGAAGTCTATGTTTTTGTTGATAGTAAATTGCCAGTAATAAAGTAATTGCAAATAGTATATTAAAGCCATTATTAATTATACATATAACATATGAACTATTGAGGAGAGAACAAAACAAAATACTTAAATCTCATTTTAGGTTAAGGTCGCAGTTCAACCTAACACTCCTCCTCGCTTCGCTCGTCGTCGTACCTAACCTAAGCTAAGTCGGACCTGCCTTAGAACTAGATTAATGGGTTACGTACCGTTATCAAATATCTAATCTTTAAACTCGATATTATAATTAATGTCTAACCTAACCTAACCTATTGCAATATGAACGCACGAATGACAATAAACAATTAGTATATGTTTAAAATGTAAGTCATCCTACATTAAAAGATCGTAAAATTTACCTAAAATTGTCATCAAATAGTATATTAAAGCCATTATTATTACATATGAACTATTGAGGAGAGAAAAAAACAAAATACTTCTCATTTTAGGTTAGGATCGCAGTTTAACCTAACACTCCTCCTCGCTTCGCTCGTCGTCGTACCTAACCTAAGCCAAGTCGGACCTGCCTTAGAACTAGATTAGAGAGAACGCAGATGAACCTATTGCAATATGAACGAACGAAAGACAATAAACAAACACGGGCGGGTCGGTCGGTACAAGAATCGAATGGCGCTCTCTGATTGGTGCAAATGGCCGGTGGCTGTCATGTCGCGCACTTGCGCCATATCGTACCTACAGTGGCTATTTTCACGATAAAAGAATATGAAGTATTATTTTCAAATTCAAATTAAATTATTTATTTGCTGAAATTGTGGTACGTGTTAAGTTATAATATATGATGTTGGGAGTGTTAGAATAAAAAATAATTATAATCCTTAATGTTATGGCTTGATAAAAGTATGACAATTGAGAATTATTCCTAAATAAAATTATAATCATATTAGAAAAATTTCTGACATTCGACTTTATAGTTAAAGCAATTATAATACACAAAAAATATGACTACAAACAATTGTGACATACCACAAATTATGCCAAACAATAATTATGACCATCAACTCTATGTTTAAACAGTTATGACAATCGAAATTATGACAAAAGTTGTTATTCGACTAGATGGGCACCCGGCTATAAAACTTTAAAAGACAATAATCCCGTGGACACCATTAGTCAAGTGTGCGTAATGTCTATTGATGACAAAAGTGACGTTGGAGTGCTGGACGGACAAGTTGCGGGCTTGCAAGCACCCCCCGCCCCCGCGCCATCGGCGCGCGCGCTCAGAGCGGAACGTCTCACACGCTCATTTAAGCAGCCGAGTCTATATAACAAACCAATCTTACACACGCTCATTTAAGCAGCCGAGTCTATATAACAAACCAATCCCATGGGCTAAAGAAGTAAAATACCTAGGTGTCACTCTAGATAGGCGCCTCGACTTCAGATCACACATAAAGAAGGTCCGGGCCCGCTCGGCCTTCTACCTAGGTAGACTCCACTTTATGTTAAACCAATCCAGTAAACTCTCGACGAGAAACAAGCTGACCATATATAAGACATGCATTAGACCTGTCTTCTCTTATGCCAGCGTTGCTTTCGCACACGCCCCCCATACCTCACTAAACTCGCTTCAGACACTCCAAAGTAAGTTCCTGAGAAGAGCCACAGGAGCTCCTGGGTATCTCAGGAACGCAAACATCCATAGGGATCTCCATATGGAATCCGTACAGCAATGGTTCAAAAAGTGCTCTGAGCGCTTTTTCGAGAAATCATCCGATAGCCCCAACCCTCTCATTAAGCAGGCTTGTAGTCACATCCCAAATCCCAAGGCCTCCTCGGGTCGTAGGCGCCCCAAAAATGTACTAATAGACAAACCCAATAAGCTCTCGCAAGCGCTCATAGACTACCCCCCTAGGAAATGGACTAAGACCAAGTACTGGACAGACGACGATGACAGTGACATTGACCCAGCCGACCCTGACGGGAGGGTCAGCCCCCATCACCACTTCCATGAGTTCCTTAAGAACATCAAGGCGAGCACAGCCAATACATTAAATGATGACGTCACCTCTGACGATGTAGTTATTTCAGATAGGGCAACTGTAGGGAATTCTCCTGAAGTCGCCGTCTCCTCTAGCTCCAAGCGCCATCCTAAGCATAGTAGATGGCGGAGCAATGTAAAACGTAGCATCAACCCTGTTGACAGTAAGAATAAGCACCCCTCGGTATTAGCAACCAGGGCAGTATATTTCAGTAGGCGCCCCCATTGGGAGCAAACTAGAACTACACACAATTAAACAAAGTTCCTAGTTAATTGTTAAGTATCCATGGTTTCTTCTCATTAGTATTAACCACTTATTAGCCAGGGATCTCTCCAGGGATCTAGTAGATTAGTTTAGTCTTAGTTAGGTTAGTTAAAATTCCGGTGCTTCTCCAAGCGGAGTAGCACGTCTGGCACCTGCAGTGCAAAGGGTCCTTCGGACCCGCAAGCTTACATGGATACAAAAAAAAAAAAAAAAAAAAGCGGAACGTCGATGCGTCGATCAAAGTATCAGCAGTGACGAGTTTGCCGCGGCGGTGTACGGGCGTCGGGCAGCCGTCCCTTATGAAGAGCTCCATACGAGTTCGAAACATGTCGGGCCGTTCCTCACAATTTCACGTGAGTGTATACCGCTTAATACAATAATTACGTACAAATGGTCGAAACAACGCGCACTTTCGGTATTCTCTTTGAAAACAACAGTGAAAAGGTTTGAAGAAGCCGTGTTCAAGCACCCATATACGCAAAAGGTACACTTATATACTCGTGGCACCATTAAAAAATCGCGGACAGCGTACGCAATCAACACAGACAACCACTCGTCTCGACTCGACGTGTGGTACTCGCTACTGACAGCACTGCTATGCCCGCTTCGGGGCCTTGTAAACACTTGCGTCTCTGGCGAAATTATAAAGTAGCTGCACCCATTTATCAATAAGCAGACAAAATCAGTTAAGGTGAGTCGGGGCTATTGTAGCTATGGGGTTATTGTATCTTCTTACCATTATAATGGTCTGTGACCATTATAATGGTCTGTGTATATATAAGGTGCTAACAAATTAGTCACGGATATTTTTACCTCAGATAGTACTCGGTTCTCGGAGTACATTTAAGTATGAAACATCATAGGTATTGTTATGTTTTTTTGGAGAAAATTAGGAAACAAATTTGCTACGTTAAAACACCCTGTTAATAAGATAGTTAAATGAGACCTCTTTAGGCAGATTCTAGAACCTCTTTAAACTATCATACACATGGCCTCTAAAAGTTGAAAAATAAATTACTTGAATGTCAATGTCATGCTATTTGCTCTCTGATTGTGTCGGTTGCAAAGAAATTTAATTAATTAGAATTACGCTATGTATCTATTTCACGCGTGTTCAAGAACTGCAACAACAGGATTACGAACCACGTGTATTATTCAGTCAGTGGCTTATTAGAAACGCCAGACGTAACATACTGCGGACCGACGAGTGTACATTGCGAGGGTGGGATTATTTAACATTCACACAATGCACACTTTTGTTCGGAAGATTCCCCATTTAGCACGTCCTGACCACTTTCAGACTAGCTTCAGTGTTAACGTGTGGGCAGGATTCCTTGGCGATTATTTGTTGGGCCCTGTCTTTCTCTACCGCCTTAATGGAAGAAAGTATCTTGCTAGATGAAGTAACAGTCGATCTCCGTAGAAGGATGTACTTTCAACATGATGGTGCCGCAGCCCATTACGATCGTAACGTACGAAGGAACTTAACGGAACGATTCCAATTACGATGGATTGGCCGGGGTGGGGTTCAAGCAGGTGCAGAGAACTGGCCAGCCCGCTCACCAGATTTAACCCCGCTTGATTTCCACGTATGGGGACGAGCCAAAGACTTGGTTTATGGAACCGACGGGCACACAATCAGAACGTCAGAAGAATTACAAACACGGATTACCGACGCCTTTCAGGTTATCCGAAAACGAGCACTTTTGTGCATTAAAAACCAGGGTCACCATTTTCAAGAATTTTTGTAAAGAGTTTATGCTAATAAAAGTTTTCTTATGTCCGTGCTTGCTTTTTAAATTACTTAAACTTGTTAATTAGGTACGTTAGCATTCGTTTAATATCTAACTTAACCTTATTAAATGCGAAAGCTTGTATGGGTGGATGGGTCACGCCCAAACAGTTTAACTGATCTGAATGAAATTAGGCACAGAGATAGGTTATTAGTATGAAATAGCACACAACTTTTTTACACTACTTCTTCGCATGGGACAGTTTTTTTTTGTTCCACGCGGGCAGAGCCGTGGGCATACGCTAGTAATAACCTACAGTTTTCCCGCCAAATCATAATGACATTTAAGAAAAACAACTTTTGACGTGACATGACAGACAGTGTTAAACATCTTGACAGGCACATAAAAGGGGTGATTATTTTATAAATTAATAATAATATTTTTTTTTGTTTGGTAAATTAAAATAAAAAAATGATATACAAAGGGTCCTTAATTACAGTTAAAAGTTAATTGTTTTAATGTTATTTATTATCTCTTAAAATATCCTTGACTAATTTGTTAGCACCTTATATAGGATACACAGACCAATGGTATATATACACAATCCTACATATACACAGACCATTTTAAGGGTCACAGACCATTATAATGGTAAGAAGATACAATAACCCCATAGCTACAATAGCCTCGACTCACCTTACATGGTACCGTGTCCAGTTTTCCGATAACATTTAATATTATAAAGCTTTTCGAACGTGTCTTAGCAGGTGAAAGTATTTCTGAGTAAGCAATTTATAAGTTACTTTAGCATCTTTATTCTACGCTACATAAATACCTATGTTTATCTAGCGCGTAGAATAAAGATGCTACTTAAAATGTTGAAGTTTTTTTTTAATAACACATTTTTGTTTGTTAACTCAGTCAGTTCGTTCGATTATTTGATTATTACATAAACCTAAATAAAATAAACGTTTTAATAAATAATAATAATATATTTTTTGTATAAAGATTTAGAATGACAACCCAATGATCTAATGTTTATCTCAAAAAAAACCTTACCTAAGAGCTGAGATATAGATGAACTAAACAAAAAAAACTTTTTAAATTTTACAATAATTAACCTTTTGAACGCCAAAGACGGCAAATCACGTCGACGGAAAGTTGTGCTCCAGACGCCACGACGTCATTTGCCGCTATACAATGTCATGCTATCGCCTGTCAGCTTGGCGGTAGAAAGGTTAAGAGGACAACCCTAACGATAGATTGGCTCGTAGGGTAGCTTAAATATGTGTACAGGCGCAGGCCAATTAATGATCCAAACTTAGAGTTCTAAGGTGAATTTACGTATTTGGACTCTAATAATAATGTCCAAATATGTAAACTCAACCGCTGATAAAAAAACTTAAATAAATAAATAATTTTCTTCTTGCCGCGACTTCGTTGTAATAGTCCATCCCCATCCCGTACAAACTATCACCACACTTTTCCATAATAAAAAAAATATGCTTTGTTACTTTCCCGGGACTTAAGCCGTGTCCATACCAAATATTATGTAAATCAGTTTAGCGGTTCAATCGTGAAGATGTATAAAAGTCTGTCCGGCAGCCTAAGATTAAAAAGTAATAAAAGTTGTTATATATTTCAAAAGATGATAAGTCGTAATACGAACTAATGAATTTCGACCTTAATACGGTTATTTAAGCTTAAAATCTCCATGATGCGTTCAAGAACCGCACATTATGACCACCATAAAAATAGACTGTTTTGTTAGAACAAATTTCTTATCTGTAAAAATGTCGATTTCGATAATATTATTTATTCAAATTTCGAACATCTCTGAAAAACAGAGCAATCTGTTTTGACCTCTATTCTAATATCAGTCGAGATGAGTAAATATCGACATGTTGTCAATTGAATATTTTGACAACTTGTATGTAATCAAGATGGAGCTGTTTTGGGCTTTACCTACCACACTTAGCGATCGTGTACAAAGCGGAGCAGGCGCCCAACGATCACGCCGCGGATGCGCAACGAAAACGTCGCAGACGCGCTATGAACACGGTGTGCCTTTTACACCATTATGATACACTACGCCACAGCGAAGTCGCTGCGAATCTTCGACGTGTTCTTCGCACCCGCCGCGGCGTGTTCGTTTTTTCGGCTTTGTAGCCATCCGCCCGTGCCCCTTGTATACATCCGCTAGTGTGAAAAGGCGCTTTTAACAAGTTTTATAGATTGACTAATAAATAATCTCAAAAACTTGATGTGAAGGCGTAAGACTTACTGTTTCGATGATGCCTTAAAGTCTCTTTTAGATGTCTGCCTTGCCTTTTAGATGTTTAATCTATCCTTACACATCGAATGTAATTCATCGTTCTTAAGGCCTATTCGATTTCTCAATATTTATAGTAGAGGATCCCGATATAGAACGACCTTCACCGAGATGTTTATTTGATGAAATGTATTTTATATTTAATTTAATATGTCAATAAATATATTGCATATGGGTTGCCAAACAAATTTTAGTCCAAAGATTATTTTATTATGAATTTATCTAATAATCAAACCGGTGAAATGTTTAAAGTTTTTTTTTTTTATTATTAAACATACCGTGGACTAAAATTTGTTAGGCAACCCATATGCAATATATTTATTGACATGTTAAATTAAATATAAACTACATTTAATCAAATAAACATCTCGGTGATGGTCGTTTTATAGAGACTATTATTAAATTTACGAGGACAATTGTAAAAGTCAATTTTGTATTATTATTAGCTGATTTAGATTACATGTCATATCGTAGTAGTCTTCATGAAGTTGTAGAATATTCTAGCATACCTAGGTCAGTCAACCCTTGATAAGAGGGATTTTAGCGGTCCCTAAATCCTTGCCATCTTGCGATTTGTGCGGAAACAGACGACACTCTAATATATGTACCTACTTAGGATGAGTCTGGAAATACAAATGCCTGAAATACCTACAGAGATGTTGACTCCTATTTAATATTAAATCATACATACAGTAGTGGGAAAAAACTATCATATTGGTTTGGCAAATAAAACATCTATCCAAATTGTTATTTATAACAATGGCGTCAATATTTATAATAAACACGTAACTACACTAATAAAATAGATATTTTTTTTATTTGTTACGTCACACTACACCACGAGTTACTTGTTACGCTTCTGGCAAGTTACATCCGGATCTTATCCTTCTTGAAGTTGAAAAATTTATATGTGATAGATTTTTACCGCTAACTTTATTTCAGGTACCTAATCCGAGTAAGAGTGGAAATGTAATTAATATAATATTACATTATATGTCATTAATGTAGATAATATATAATTAGTGAAAATAAAGGACATTTGGACGTAGATATGCAAAATTTAATAAAAACTTACTACCCATATGTCGATAAATTCAAAATTCAATTGTAAGTGACGTGTGGGTTAGATAGTTTTTGCGTAAACTACGCTAAGTCCATTTGCAGGCTTAAGTGCTATTAGAAAAACAACATATCTGTAAACTTAGTTTCTATTATTTATTTATTATTGTGCAATATGCTTCTCGAGCAAGAAACTTTAAAGCTTATAAGACCTTTTTAATGCCATTTTTTAAATGCTTATAAATAAATAAAAAATAACAAGAGACACATAGACATTGTCTATTAAATTTTGAACTAACTTGCAAGAACAAATTGCGCTTACTGTTTAGACTTAGATCAGCTTGCTTCCAAGCTGTCTATCATAAGCAGAGATCGGACGGTTGCGCGCGTCATTATACACGGTGTCCTGTATTAAAAAAAAAACAAATAGGTTATTCACCAGAAATAAGACACTCACTTCGACGATTTTCACTTCAAAGTCAACGTTTCATGTATTTTCATTTCGTCGACAATTCAGTCCGTGGAATGATTATTACAAGTAATTCTAAATCGTCTATTTTTAAAGCTTTTATTTAACTTGCATGGTACCTATGTTTAAAGTATGTATGTTCGGGTGAAATCTTGCAACTCAATTTTGAAGCAGATATCGTCAACCGATTGAGCTGAAATTTTGCATACTTACTTAACTTTGATGACAATACAATAATATGGTACCATGGGGCTGATCTGATGATGGAGCCGGAAGGTGGCCATAGGAACTCTATAATAGAAAAAACCGGCCAAGTGCGAGTCGGACTCGCGCACCGATGGTTCCGTACAAACACTTTCCATCCCTAAGTGGTTAAGTTAAGTTTGCACCTGGTATGTATAGCGCCCCATATAAATTAGGTGCAAAGTTAGGTATTAAAAAAAAAATATATGGTTTTCGTAATTATTCCTTTATCTATGCTATAAGACGTTGCTTCGTACCAAATTTCAAGATTCTGAGTTCACGGGAAGCACCCTGTAGGTTTTGATTCCCTTGCAAGTGTCGAAAATTTGCGGCATAAACGGCTGTATCTTTTGATTGCGTCGGCTTAGAAGTTTGATTTTTTCACAGCTTCAAGGGACAGTAGACCTGAGTAATTGATATAAATTTCAGCTTCATACCTCCACGCGTTCCTGAGAAAAAGGGTCTTGACAGACGGACGGACGGACAGACGGACAACAAAGTGATCCTATAAGGGTTCCGTTTTTTCCTTTTGAGGTACGGAACCCTAAAAAGCAATCCTACCGAGCTTGGGCTCTTTAGAATCGTCTCAGTGAGCATTTGATGGATATCCAAAGAAAAGTACAGTCGGCTATAAAAGCTTGCCACTAAAATGTCATTTTTGACAGAAACTTATTTACTAGTCGGCTGATTTATTACATAGTTGTATTATGTCATGGAAAACGTTTTGTGGTTTATTTTTTCAAGTATTTTTAATTAACATACAAATTATTACAAGGATTATTAGATTATTAATATTAATTTATTATTTAAATCGTCGAATGTATTGATAGGCGAAGTTGTTTTTTCCACTCAATATAGACCTCCGCGGGTCGCAGTTCAACCTAACACTCCTCCTCGCTTCGCTCGTCGTCGTACCTAACCTAAGCCAAGTCGGACCGGCCTTTAGGTGAAATAGGTAATGTTAGGATTTTTCGACCACTCTATATATAAATATTTTGTAATGTTGTAATAAAAATTCGCGCAAATGTTTTTTTTCTTTTTGTTATTCTGCCATTTAAAATTCATACAAAATTAATCATTTGCCAAATAATATTCCCTAAACAGTTATTCTATAAAATAATAAAAATTGGAATGATCTGGCCATGAAATAAAATTACACTAAACAATAGTTCGTGAACTAAATGTCACTTGAAACGTTTTCGATGAAATGAAATTCGATGAAAAGTTTGTCGACAAAACAAGGGACACCCATTAATTTCTAATGTGCTTATGAGCGGGTGCGGTTGCGGGATATGGCAGCTCCCACTTAGTCTGCATTGCTTTGTATGATTTTGAATATAGATTGTTCGTTTATAGCAGGTAAGATGTACCAATGCCGGCTGATTGAATGCTACCGGCGTATTATTTGAATGGTACTAGTTCAATCAGTTTCATTGATTTATAAACGACGCTCACGCTAAAAGTTCTTCTATTTCAATTTATTTTATAATTCTAAATTGTTCCCTTTGGCTGCTAGGCAATAATTGTAAACCATGTTCAAATAGAGGTTTAGGTAGGTATATTCTTTGCAGCTTTTTGTGTTCTTAGCATAGGTTCAGTTTTTGCTTTTATCTGTACAGGCCATTCTTCCTCACTTGTCTTATATGTATAGTAAACAACGTTCTACCCTCGAAATGTACATTTATGGCAGATAAAAGCTGTTTTCTCACTGAAGTAAACAAAACGTTATGTGATAAGCATTTATTCTAATTACTTTATTTAAGAGAAAATAACCGTTGAGAGAAAAAACTACTACTTTGAGGTTATAATGCTGTATACTTAATTTGATAAGTATTTAAGAATAGCCTATTAATTCATATCTGTAGTAGTCAAATGCCACGACAACGCACAAAATAATGTTTTTCTTTACACTTTTGAGTTTGACAATAACTTCATCCGTGGAGCGGCTTAAGCTAACTTGCGAAGACATTAACATTAGAACCCACCTATGTATAATAATATGTTTTAACTTGTAATGCATTGCTGTGTAATTAAACAGCCTTGCCTTGTAGTATGAATCGCTGATTACATAACCTCCTAAGACCCCGCGTACCTACATAATTATGTACAAATTCAAATTTAGATTTGAACTTTTATTGAATAACAGAATGTTCCAATTTCAAAAACACAAAAATAGCTCTGGGTCTTAGGAGGTAACGTCTGAATGTTTAGAGGGAATGTTACATTGTAGATTGTAGTCAGCCTTTCATCTTTGATTCATGTGTTCTTTTTCGATCTAAATGTCATTAATCACCGTATCATATAGTCATAGCTAAGTTTAATAACAGACCACTACCTACAGTTTTAAATTTGTATTGTAATGTAATAAAATCAACTAATATGTAGTAGGTGTAAGGCGAACATAGAATATGGTATGTAAAGTTTTCACAATAAAAAATAAATAAATATAGACAATCATACACAAATCGACCTAGTCCCAAACTAAGCAAAGCTTGTACTATGGGTACTAGACGACGATATACATAATATATAAATACATATAGGTATAGATAACATCCATGACCCAAGAACAAATATTTGGACAAATATTTGCCTCGGCCGGGATTCGAACCCGGGACCGCCGACTCAGTAGGCAGGTGTCTACAAACCGAGCCAAACGCGTCGTCAACAATACAAGTACAATTCAATTTTTTTTTTTCGATAGTCCTTGCTATATCCACAAACTGCAGCACTTTAAATTTTTTCCTTACCCTTTCCTCAAATTCAGTTTAAAAGGCAAAGAGCCCATCAGCCTAAAAAAAACAAACTGTCATAAGCAAAAATTCAAGAGCTGCAGTTTGTAGATACTTTTAGCTAGGACTATCAAAAACAAATTGTCTTCCAAAAACTGTACATACCCTATTCAGGCATAACTCTCAAGTTTTGCGCGACGAGTGCAGTATTTATTTATTTATTATATACACACACACAACTGTCCTTACAGGTTAACCTAATTCGACAGCATGGAATATTTTACAAAATAGACACAAATACAGGCATAGATACAATACACAAACACAACACTTAACACATTATCTATACTATTTACTATACAATACAATAGGTACTGTATGGTCTAAATTTTCTTTTTCTGAAGGTAAAATATGTTGTTTGCTCCGTGTGTAGCTAAATATGTACCTATATACACCGTGACCGTTAATAACCCGAAAGATTTAAGCTAACGATACTAGAGCCTAATTAGAGTATATAAACTTATGTAACATATAGTCCAAAAACTCATAATTAAGGAGATATTAATTATTTAAAACACATTAAAAGTTAAGAAATCTCCAGTCTAACACACCCTAATTCATGTCATTATGCCAATGTTCAAATTTGAACCCGTCAAAAGTGAAACAGCGATAGCTTGACACTACTTGTCATAGAACACAAGTCACGGCATTCGCCGTTCGTCGTATGATTTCGGAGCGATTCGTAGAGTGTCATGCTCGCTCTCTCTTCTTCAACTAAAGACTTGTTCACAAAGAAGCGGGAAATTAATATGATTTAATTTGTACTGAAATAGTAATTTAGTTAAGACACATAATTAGACCCATGTTGATATAACATTATTTGTCGTTAAAAATACGTGGTTTAAATCTTTCGGGTTATTAACGCCCACGGTGTATACTCTCAGATGTCTCTCCATGAACTTAAGTCAAAATATCAACAAGTAGCATTTGAAAGCTATAAACGCGGGAACACATTCTACAAATTACTTATAATAAATAATCAGCCCTGTCGTTCCGATAATGCTCCCAGACTCCAGTCTGTTTGTGTAAGTTTCATTAAATTATTATGCTTCAATTTGATAATGCCTCTTTATTAATATTATATCTCAATTGTCATGACCACAATGACCCTGGTCACTGGTCATCGCCCGGAATCACGCGGCTGCTATTCGTGGAATTTATCAGCCATTTTTTACATGTTGACTGTGTTTTCCCAGGAAACATTATAATATATGGGAACAGGACACGAAACAGAACAGCGCAAGGCTTGAGTTTACTTAACAGACTCAGTTCGTCTTACAAGTTTAATGTATTGCCATGTATAATTAACTAATATAAGTACTTATTCTAATCAATCTAATCTCATGAATTTCAATGTCAACGTTATCGTTAAGATCTTGACAAAATGTACTTTATTTTTACTCAGGCACTACTTCAAAAAACTGTATTGAACGAAATAAATATTGATTGTAGAAACTGAAGCTACGCTGTTATTCTCGATATTATGTCATATTGTTTAATTGAGCTGTGTGAAATATAATATAAAATATTATAAGACGACATGAGTTTTCGCTGTATAATGTGGACGTAGACTGAGTTATGATATGAGCCTCCCATCGACTGAGAGAGTGCGGCATAACTGAAGTTGACTTTGTGCATAGCACTAACCTTATTTGCCTCGAGTGATTACATTTATGTACGGTCGGTTTTAATGGTTTGATAAAAAAATATCTGGAGTTACCTAACCTGCCTACGTGTCACTGTCGAATGTCGAAGTAGTATAAGTACCCATAGCACATCGTTGTACGTAGTAGTAACATTAGAGAGTAACCAATTTGTAATGTTTTGTATCTAGTTTGCCATGAAACAGACAGATAAATAAAACCAGTGAAATAACTTCGACTTTTTATTTGACCCGTAATTTTTACGTCATTTTTGGATAGATTTAATGCTTCAAAAGCACCCGATATTCATAGCATTTTTAAACATAACTACTCTTTTTTCGTCTGTTGACTCGTCATTCGGGAACTATGTAGAACTTAGAGCATTAAAGTAACCGGAGTGGCAATTGACAGTGGTGTTCTTCTGTGCCAAAAGTAGGCACATACAAGACCGTCGGATTCGGTCATAGCGGTTATATAAAACTACTCCAATAATATATTTTGTTACGCATTTTTGATCATCGTTCTCAGTCGGTGTAAAGCTCCATGATAAAGCCTATTAATTCAGTAAATAACGGAGTTTGACCTTACAAACGGTCCGGTAGTTTTGAATTTTTTATATGTTGTCTAGGATGGTTAGCCAGTGTTTAAAATGCAAAATGCACAATTCCCCCCCCCCCTCCGCGCTCGCCGCCATATTGAAAAAACCGGCACGTTCTTCATATTTTTGCTCATATCCTCCTTTAGGAGCATTTTAGCTAGAAGAATGCTTTGACAATGTTATAGAGAGATAAATTTACTACATTCTCCATTTTATATTTTGTTTCTAGGACAGATAGTAACGGAGATATGTAAAAAATAAAGTCACATTTTCCGAAAATGTATGTAAAAATGAACATGAGTTTTATAAGCAATTATATTTCCAACGTGTTTTAATTTGTCCTAGACTAGTCCGTAACTGAATGACAGCGTCCAAGCAACCAAGATTTTTTAGAAATTTCTTGTAAATTCGACTTTTCCAGTTTTTTTAATGTGCATAGTTCCGTAACTAACCGTCCTTGAAACAAAATTTGAAATATAAATTATAGTAAATTGAACTCTCTATAATATTGTCCAAGCACTGTTCTAGCTAAAATGCTCCTAAACGAAGATATAATCCAGAAGTTTGTTTTTGAGTTGGAAATTGCGATTTTTACGTTTTTTTAAGTGTGCATATCTCCGTAACTATATGTCCTAGAAACAAAATATTAAATGGAGAATGTAGTAAATTTAACTCTCTATAACATTGTCAAAGCTTTCTGCTACCTAAAATGCTCCTAAAGAAAGATATGAGCAAAAATATGAAGAACATGCCGGTTTTTAGGGTTCCGTAGCCAAATGGCAAAAAACGGAACCCTTATAGATTCGTCATGTCTGTCTGTCTGTCCGTCCGTATATGTCACAGCCATTTTTTTCCGAAACTATAAGAGCTATACTGTTGAAACTTGGTAGGTAGATGTATTCTGTGAACCGCATTAAGATTTTGATGCAAAAATAAAAAAATAATAATAAATATTAGGGGCTCCCCATACATAGAACTGAAACTCAAAAATTTTTTTTTCATCAAACACATACGTGTGGGGTATCTGTAGATAGGACTTCAAAAATGATATCGAGGTTTCTAAAATATATTTTTTCTAAACCGAATAGTTTGCGTAACAGACGCTTCCAAAGTGGAAAAAAGTTGGTCCCCCCCCCCTCTAACTTCTAAAATAAGAGAATGAAAAATCTTAAAAAAATATATGATGTATACATTACTATAAAAACTACCAACGAAAATTGTTTTGAACGAGATCGAGTAAGTAGTTTTTTTTTAATACCTATTAATACCTAACTTTGCACCTAATTTATATGGGGCGCTATACATACCAGGTGCAAACTTAACTTAACCACTTAGGGATGGAAAGTGTTTGTACGGAACCCTCGGTGCGCGAGTCCGACTCGCACTTGGCCGGTTTTTTTCAATATGGCGGCGGGCGCGGAGGTGGGGGAATTGTGCATTTTGCATTTTAAACACTGACTAAAGTAGTAGGGATTCGCCGATACTACGATACGGGGCGGACGGGCCTGATGGGCGGCATCCAGGGCGGATTTGGCGGACCACCAAACGTAAAAAAAAAAAAAAAAAAAAAAAAAAAAAAAAAAAAAAAAAAAAAAAAAAAAAAAATAGCCCCCTACTTAGAGCGTTTGGAATAGGTCCCAGTACGCTCAGACAGCTCTGTCAGGACTTACAGAACGCCCTACGCTAACAATGCAACACCTTCCCCGACCCATCGACCCTTTTCTATTGTCTACCCGAGCTCGGGTTTTATTGCCCTCTCGGACGCCGAGCTCACTTTTATTACGGTCTACTATTGTTTCCCTCTTTTATATTTCTCTTTGGCTACAACTGTCTACAACTTCCTTTGCAAACGGTATACATCTTTTAAGAACATTCTTTAGGTAAAGCTGGACAAATACCTAAACATCTCATACCTAAACTATCAGACTAGGTCCGTCACCTTGGTTCTTATTGGAATCGCTGTTTCAACGCAGCCTGTCTCACATCGTGTCTTTACTGTGATATGTGCTACGGTGTACGTATCACTAATCTAAGCTAACCTATGCTAGATCACAATTCTAACCTAACCTAACCTAAGCTACAGGACTACGCCCAGCTAACGCAGGATACGTTACTTGACTACTTAACTTCAGGTAGCCTTACTTCAAAGTATGTCTCTTGTTACTCACTACATATGCTGCATTTGGAACGTTGTTCTATTTATATATTTTATCTTGTTCAACTTAACATTACTTCTAACTTAACTATCACTTAACTTCAAAAACTAATTTTGAAGAACTGCTTTATATACTTACCTACTTAAAACCAGCTACGAGCACAGCACAGTTGTTTTGGTCTTAAGAACGCTGTTCTAACCTAACCTAACCTTGCATAAATTTGACTACGTACTCAATGTTACTTTCATTTCTTTTTTGTAATAACCGACTTCAAAAAGGAGAAAGTTCTATGTAAAAATATTGCATGTAGCATAAGGATAATACGAATCTAATCTTACAATAGTAATGCGGTATTTTATACAGTAATAACTGCTTCAAAACTATACTAACTTATTTAAGCTGTAAGTTAAAAATACGAGTTCTATTTTTGCATATTTATTTATTTCGCCAAATATTATGTTCTTGAATAGATGCTTAAGAAAATACCTGAATAAACTTTGTAACTTGTACTAACGTGTATTTGTAGTGGGCTGAACTAAACTCGTTGATTTTTTAATTTGTTTGTTGGGTCCATATTGTTTGTAAAGATTTATGACAGGTTTCTTCTCCGAATCATCAAAAGATTCGAAAGTCTATTATAAATTTTATTACTGTTTGTTGGTGGCTGTTGGGCGCGGTACAAACTAGTCGAAACGTGATTTTAACGGTAATCTATTGTCACATCCTTATAAAAGCCGATGGACAGTGACGATCTATAAGTATTCAGAACCGAGTCGTGCTTGTTACCAGAGCTCTCTCAGTGTACAGTGACATAGTGTTGAATCGTGCTACAGTGCTTATAAAAAATGGCAAATGTAAGTATGTACTATTTTTTATAAAATATGTATGTAGTATTTTTATGTACTATTTGTTTAACAGTGTTTTTTTTCTGTAACTTGTGTTCATCGTGTTACTTGTTAAGTGTGTTAATCGGATGTATAACTTATTGTTGAATATTGTTACAGTTCACGGAAAACACTTTCAAGAATTTTTATTACCCTGAACCTGAACATGATGATTCAGGGAGTGATGAAGAAGGCACACTCGGTTTTAAAGTGAAACAAGCCATAGCGAAGAAACGTCCTGCAAATAGTATCGAGAGTTTCTTTGAAAAACCGCAGAAAAAAGTGAAACCAGTGAAGAGATCTTCCAGTGTGTCGCAAAGTTCCCATACCGGCGTTGCTTACCTATCTTCGGGTAAAGACGATGCTGCGTATGCATCACACCTTATTAAAATAGAAATATATGATCTTGAAAAAGTTAGGAACATCGCACCAGAAGAGCACTGGAAGCACGCCGATGTGAGATTAAAATCTTACATCTCAACTGAGCAAGATCCACAGCTTGAGACTGTCCGTGATGTTATATACAACATGACGAAAGACATAGCTTCGAAGGACACGTGCGTGAAATATTTTATAAACAATACGAAAAAGTAAACTAAGTGTTTGTGTAGTTTTAATACTAGGTTAAAACTGTATTTATTATATAAGACATTAGATAATATTTTATAACATACCCTTGTGTACTACTAGTATTATATATTTCTTACTGCTTAAACAACAACTTTTTGTTATTCAAAATTGTTAAGACTCGTTTTATAACCACATGTTGTAATTTGTTTTGTAGCCTAATCATATTGATCTATTTCCCTTTGCAAATGTATAAAACTCTCCACCCTTTAATATAAAATCACTAAGCTACGTTTGTTATTTTAAGGAAAAAATTTGTTGTAATGTAATCACTATTTTTAGGTAAATAAGGTATAATTAAGGTATTATTTATAAATAAAAAAAATCAGTTTAGTATATATATATTGTTTTATTTCACAAAAATTGACTTAAACATATTTCTTAAAATTAAATCGTTACAAAGAGAATTCTCAGAAAACAAACTCAATAAATCGCTCATAGTTTTTCCTTGATACTTAAAATATAAATAAACTAAACAATATTCGCCACAAACTGAAGTAAAATGATTTTGAAGTGGTCTTTGGTTATAAAACCACCGTTTTGCATTTCTATTCAAAAATAACTTATGATAACCAGTAGGTTTCCGACCAAATGAGTCAAAGTATTCCCCTACACCTTTAGCATCAATATGCATTGCAACCCAATGGGAACCTGGTTTCGAATCAGGGTCCAAATTGCTTACAATAAAAACTGGACGAGCAACCCAAATAGGGATTCGGTTAGCAGCAAAAACATTTGATTTAAATCTAGGGTTAATTTTTTTCATACAATATTGAATTTCATTAGTATCCATAATAAATGAAACTAGAGACCCGTTGCGGCGTCGAACCGCCGCTAGAATATGGAATTCCGGTAGTGTTACAGAAAATAACTACTTTATCGATAAGAAGTTTTTGGGGATCGAAGAATAAATACTGTAAAAAAACACGTTAAAATGATATTTCAAAAACGTTAAGACATGCCAGGCTAGAGCCAGGCCTGATAGCCAACTGCCAGGTTCATCGTGACAACTTTTTCAACTCTTTTGTAAAAATAACTTGTGCATTAATGCCATGTGATCTGCTGATCTGTTTCACAAATAAAATGCATATTATTCGATTTATGGAAAAAATATAATTCATGACAATAGTCCCAAATCGTAAAAAAATAATTGACATATTTTCATAGGACCGAACATAAGATTGGTAGAATTTTAATTTGTTATCCTTTCTTCAGGACATACATTTATCGATTTGATCGATTTCTATCAATTTCCAGAAATAGCACATGAATCGAAACGACAGATTTGGTCACTCACTACGCAGGTTTTAAAAAGGAAATCATGGAGTGCGTAACTGTTTATGTATTCATTTATAATCGTAAATACTTCAAAATATTGATAGTAAAAAATGTTACATAAACTCAATTGTATGTAATAGAGAGTAAAAAACGTTTATAGAATACACGAAAAACCACTATTATCAATGCTTGTTTTTTTTTTATGAAATTCAATAGATCGTGCAAATTTTCTTAATATGGGTGCTGCCATGTCATCATCATCAATCATTTATTCAATAACAATTTCACATTGTGTTTGAAATTCTTACGCCAGTATAACTCTTAATCAAACCCTACTTCTAATTCTAATTTTAAAATATGGCTTCCATCATAGTTAATGATGATTTCGCCAATTCCGAGTTTGCTCGTAGAGCATGCCGTTGTTCGGTGAGGTTTTGCTTTTTGTAAAGTGATAGCGAACACCTTAAATACTAATCTAAATAAATTACTGACTGACAATACTCCACCATAAAAAAAGAATGTGTCAAATATGTGTAATAAAATAAATCCAATATATAAAACAGCTAAACATGTTTGAGAAAAGAATATAAGATATATTTTATTCAATAAATTTAGAGCTGAAGGCCTTACGTATACCCAAATTCCAAATTCAAACTTTCGTGTCTTTCCTCTCATTGAAATAGTGTCTGACAGAAGAGTGAGGGAGATGCTATCTATACTCTCAAGTCTATGATATAAACCTAATTTTAGGGTTCCTTACCATAGTCGGTAAAAACGGAAGCCTTAAAAAAATCTATTTGTTGTGTTGACAGCATAATTTGACAAATTTTATTTTGAATAAGAATAAGAATGATCAGCCACACGTCATTAATTCAAATATGATTTATTCTTGAGCGAGTCGTTTTTTTTTTTAATTTGCATCATATGTAGGTTATTTCTACCATCAAGTTTCGCATGTTAGGGTAACATGTTAATTATTCCACAAATACAACTCGTCCACAATGTCGGCTCGTCTATATTCCCATCTGGGTCACAATGCCAACTTGTCCACACACCCAACACGTCCACATTGCCAACTCGTTCATATACCCAACTTATCTGCATTGCTACCTCGTCTATATTACCAATTCGTCTCCATTGGCACCTTGTCCATATTCCCAATTCGTCCACAATGCCAACTCGAACATATTGCTAACTCGTCCATATTCCCAACTCGTCCACAATTCCAACGCGTCCATGTTGCTTACTCGTCCACAATGCCAACTCGTCACCACATAAAATTCGTCCACATTTCCAACTCGTTCATATTCCCAACTCGTACATATTCCCAACTCGTACACAATGCCAAATCGTCCACATTGCCCACTCGTCTATACACCCAACTCATCTACATTGCCAACTCGTTCATATTACAAACTCGTCTTTATTCCCAACTCATCCATATTCCCAACTCATCCACAATGCCAACTCATCTATATTGCTAACTCGTCCACATTTCCAACTCGTCCATACACCCAACTCGTCTACAATACCAACTCGTCCTTATTATTAACTCGTCTTTATTGCCAATCTCGTCCATATTATCAACTCGTCCGTATTACCAACTCATCTTCATTGCCAACTCGTTTATATTCCCAACTCATCCACAATGCCAACGCATCCATATTACTTGCTCGTCCACAATGCCAACTCGTCCACAAATACAACTCGTCCACATTTCCAACTCGTCCATACACCCAACTCGTCTACAATACCAACTCGTCCTTATTATTAACTCGTCTTTATTGCCAATCTCGTCCATATTATCAACTCGTCCGTATTACCAACTCATCTTCATTGCCAACTCGTTTATATTCCCAACTCATCCACAATGCCAACGCATCCATATTACTTGCTCGTCCACAATGCCAACTCGTCCACAAATACAACTCGTCCACATTTCCAACTCGTCCATATTCCCACCTCGTCCACAATGCCAAGTCGTCCACATTACCAACTCGTCGATACACCAAACTCATCTACATTCCCAACTCGTCTTCATTTCCAACTCATCAACAATGCCAACTCGTCCATATTGCTAACTCGTTCACAAATACAACTCGTCCACATTTCCAACTTGTCCATATGCCCAACTCGTCCACAATTCCAAGTCGTCCACATTGCCAACTCATCCACATTTTTAACTCGTCCATATTCTCAACTCGACGATACACCCAACTCGTCTACAATACAAACTCGTCCTTATTATCAGCTCGTCTTTATTGCAAACTCGGCCATATTCCCAACTTGTTCATTTTGCCAACTCATCCACATTTCCAACTTGTCCATATTCTCAACTCGTCCACGTTGATAACTCGTCCGTATTACCAAGGCGTCTTCATTGCCAACTCGTCCATAATACGAACTCGTCCACATTGCCCCCTTGTCCATGTTCCCAACTTGTCAATTTTACCAACTCATTCACATTGCCAACTCATCCACATTTCCAACTCGTCCATATTCCCAACTCGACGATACACCCAACTCGTCTACAATAACAGCTTGTCCTTATTATCAGCTCGTCTTTATTGCCAAATCTTCCATATCACCAACTCGTCCGTATTACCAAGGCGTCTTCATTGCCAACTTGTCTGTATTACCAACTCGTCTTCACTGCGAACTCGTCCATAATGCGAACTCGTCCATATTGCCCACTTGTCCATGTTCCCAACTTGTCAATTTTACCAACTCATCCACATTGCCAACTCATCCACATTTCCAACTCTCCCATATTCCCAACTCGACGATACACCCAACTCGTCTACAATACCAACTTGTCCTTATTATCAGCTCGCCTTTATTGCCAAATCTTCCATATCACCAACTCGTCCGTATTACCAAGTCGTCTTCATTGCCAACTCGTCCATATTCTCAACTCGTCCACATTGCCCACTCGTCCGTGTTCCCAACTTGTTCATTTTGCCAACTCATCCACATTCCCAACTCGTCCATATTCTCAACTCGTCCACATTGCCCACTCGTCCGTGTTCCCAACTTATTCATTTTGCCAACTCATCCACATTCCCAACTCGTCCATATTCCCAACACGTCTACATTGACAACTCGTCCAATTAACAACTCGTCCAATTAACAACTCGCCCATATTAACAACTCGTCCATTTTCCCAACTCGTCTATATTACCAACTTGTCAATTTTACCAACTCATCCGCATTCCCAACTCTTCCATATTCCCAACTCGTCCACATTTCCAACTCATCCATTTTACCAACTCATCCATATTACCAATATAGATACATTCCCAACTTAGGCACATTGTCATGTCGTCCATATTCTCAACTCGACCACATTTCCGATCCCGTCGACATGCAAGCGCAAGGACTAAGTTTTTTCTTGTAAAATACCATTTAATTTACCATAACTCATGCCATTTTCCTTGGAATTATTTTTTTGATGGACTTTAATCATATTTATAATAATCTATCATAAATTTACCTATTTGAATGACGTGTAAATTAGTTTTACTAATTTTTTTCTGCTTTGATTTATTGTAAAACTCGCCTATAAAAATAATCTATTCTTGAATGACGGTCAGTTTTCTAGTCTTTCGAGCACCAGTCCAACTCGCACTTAACCGGCTTTTTCTCCACCTTTTTAACAGGTATGCGAAAAAAGTTTCCATACATTTTAACATTTTAAAAAGAAAAAGAACCTGGCAATTTATAGCATTGACATAATAGCCCCCAATAAAAAAGACATTAAAAGTTGTCAGAATATGGTTACTGTCATTCATTGTCAAGAAACTGTAAAATTATTTTTGCATATTCGTACATGTTTTAAGTGTTGCGGATATTATGTTGCCGACTCAAAAATAATATTTCATCATGCTGAACAACTTACTACAGGTTTGTGAGCAAATCATGCTTATTATTATTTGGTCATCTTATGTCAAAATAGGGATCACAGGTCACGTGGTCAAAGTCACGTGGTTAGCGCACAGTAGTTTTTTCAAATCCATTTTTCAGTACCTTTTCAGGAAAAAATGAAAATTCCAAGAGTTTTATGCACCTCTCCAGCATGAGACGAATCTAATGACATATCATTTATCAAAATCGGACCATAACTGTAGATCTGATGGGATGTACAAAAATCGGCCTCGCGTAATATATATATAGATATGTATACATTCATCGATGATGTTACAAACACAGATTAAGAAGAAATGAGATTAATTGTTAATTTCACTGTATTTATATTTATTTTAACTGTTGTAATCTACAGATACATCACGATTTTTGTTTATTTCAATAACATTATCAAATTCAGCGTACACAATACAGTTAATAGTAGTGCTCAAGGCATTATCAAAACGAACTTCTATCCGAACACTTCCGTGTCTTACAAGGTTCCAGTGTGAGGTAGAACTGGCTGACAGGTCAGGCGTCAAATCGAAACATAACAAACAGTAACCTTCCCCGTAATCGGTTCTGCTTATTGCATTACCTTCATTGTGGAAGTGAATACCAGTCCCAGAAAATAGAGTATGATATGTTGATGCTATTAAACCAGAACTAAATGATGGTTGTAATGTTCTAGAAGGAATTTCATGACCATCTACAAATAAACTAAAAGAGTTCATATTATAATTTTGAAAATTGAAAGGGTTCAATGCAAAATTACCATTAAACGATGAATTTGATACAAAACCAATTATACATCTTTTAGGTACTTGTCCAAGAAATATGTTATCTAAAGTTTTACCCTGTATTCCTGACGGTATTGTAAGTACCTTTACTTCTGCTCTTGTGATAGGGTATTTTGCAGTTGTTGATGCTAGCACTTTCTGATGAGCTAACAAAACACTTGGACTGATTCTAGCTCTTCTTATTATGAGACTAGCGTCCATTATTTGTACCTTAAATTTCTTATCTTGGTGACAAATAAGATTAAACGATTCTTTTGATCGCACTAACTTAACACGCATTTCTACACCATTCACTAGAAACTTCTCTTGGTTAAACATATCACCATGTAAATGTCCAATCATTTCAACTTGTTTACTATCTGTAACAAATTCCATCCTTTTGTGAAATCCTTTGTTATTTGCGTCAACGGTGTCCATATAATGTGCTGTATCTTCATACCATAACCCACAAGTAAGGTGAGTTTTTTTAGCGGCTGGTCCATAGTTAAGTAGATTTTCCATGTAAGCACGGTAAGCATATGTGTTGTTTGGTGGCGAGATTAGTTTTTGATTTAAATATACGTCAAGTTGATTAAAAAGGGAGTGCAACCAATTATTAACGGGGGCAACTTGAGTATCAGGCTTTAACTTTGTACCATCCTGGTTTAATATTTTGGCGTTTATATGTAATAATGTATGTGATAAGTCAATGTAGTCATCACCTGAACCGGGGACTTGAAACTCAATAGGACCATCATCACTTAAAGATGAGATTGGTTTATAATGAACCCACTGTCCACTCTCAATACTTGTCTGTGTCGAAGGCAGGGCAAATATATCTAACTCAGATTTTGCACATTCACACGAATGATTGTGTAGGAATGACATGATTTACTTTGAAAATATATCGTCACTATATTTATTTCTCTTAGCTCCTCTTCGGCGCGATGCTTTCAAGGTAATGAGAGGTTCCCGTCTCTTAGTTGACATTTTATACCCAGATCCCGACATCAGAGAATCGATCTTTTCATCAGCTTTTCTTTTTAAGTTAGCACTAGCTTCTTTAAATCGAGACCTAACTGAACTATCTATAGGGCGTGAATTTACCATATCAGATAACAAACCAACCCCCGCATCTAACGCTTCTTTTCCAACAGTTTTAAAACCACTAGACAACAAAGGAATTACTGACCTAAACAGTCCCCCCAAAAAACTTCCAATCCCATGCCCTCGCTGAAACGGAACACCTTTATAGACAATTCCTATACCAGAACCAGCTTGATGGGTATAATAATGATCGTAGGGACAAGAGTGAGATGATCTTTTATAATTCATCTTAGCCGTTGAAAGTGTAGTTTCACACAGGAAATTCCGAATTGAAATGGCACTCTTGCACCGGTAGTTGTTCTTATATCTATTTCCATAGTATCAAATTCTCTACGTAAAACAGGTACATAATGAGCGGGTGAGAAAATGTGTGTTTTATATGCTCCATAATGGAATTCTGTTGGATCTAATGGTATTATTCTAAGCAACGTAGTTATAACATCACCAACTACCTGTGGTTGTATGATGTCTGTATAAACAAATAATTGTGATGGTAAGCCCAAATACAAATTAACAGGATTTTTACCAAATGAAACTTGCCGTAAATTTGTTTTCGGTTTAAAACCTAACTGTAGACTTAGTATTGGGGTTGTTATAAGAGAAGTTATATCGTTATTAATTGTTGCTACCCCAACCATTTTGGTTAGATTATCATATCTAAACTTTACATTATTTTTCAGTTGTGGGTTGTCATTAAAAGCTTGAATAAAATGGTCAACGTTGTCATATGTAGTTGCTGGTATATGAGTTTTTATATCTACAATTTTGGCTATCTTGTCAGTGGGTGACACTACTTTCTTTTTTAAATAAATCATATTTTCATGATCTTGAACATTGTACATTGAACAAGGGTATTGAAATTCTACTAAGCCAACTACCCATTCTCCTTCCAACTTTATACTCCTGGGTAATTTGGTTAAGAAGTGTGCAGTCGTATTATCGGTATAGTAGTCCGAGGAACTGTTACTTAACAATGTAATATAAAAGCTGTTTTCACTCATATTTTTTTTAAGCTTGAAGCGAGTATCCAAGAATTAAATTTGTTAGGATAACCTCGCCACTTCACTAGTACTTCTTTTCTGGCACCAACCCCACGTGAGCGTATTATTTTATCAATTTTATAATCAATGGAGGGGAGATAAGTCACTTTTTGTAATTCCTTAGAATAAAATGTACCAACGATAGGCTCACCTTCTAAATCTCTTAACGTATACACAACTCGTGGAAAGCGGTTTATTATTGAATCAATTCTAAATATTTCGTCACTCCAATTAGTTTCGTAACCCTTTTGAAATATATGTTTATATTTAGTAATTCTAACATGATCACCAACATTTAGTTTTGTGATTTCCAAAGTAAGTTGTCTATCCTTTTTTCTGTTATACAAATTACACCAAACAGTCATGATATTATCAAAATTTACATCGATAGGGCGCATTTTAATACTAGAATGATAACTGTGATTATAAGAATAAAGAAGTTCTTGCAAAATATCTATATATTTGTATGTATTCTTATGAGTAAAGTAACGCCACATTTTCATTTTAAGAGTTCTTTGAAACCTTTCTACTATACTTGCTTTAATGTCAGGATTGTTAGTAGTATAGTAGTTAATGTTTTTGCTCCTAAAGTAATCCCTTGCTGCCTTTGAAACAAATTCGGTGCCTTTATCAGATTGGATGTGACGAGGAGTAGAATTGGCTTCAGTAAATATGCTTTCAAAACAATTTATAACGGTTGTGGCATCTTTCTTTTTCATAGCTCTCGCAAAAGCATATTTACTGAACACATCAATAACACACAGAATATATTTGTATCCATCATTATATTGACTGTAAGTACCCATATCACTCAGATCAGCTTGCCAGAGTTCATTAAAGTTAGATAAGACGTATCTATTTCTTGTGAATCGCCTTTGAACCGGTTTATGCAGTGTGTACGTTTCTTGAGATTGTAACCAGTTCTTTACTTCGTCTTTGTTCATTCGTCCTTTCATTTGTTTACTTAATTTATTTAAACTACTGTAGCCTGCTGGATTAGATACATCGTAGTATATTGCATGAATGTCTAATAAGGGCTCCATCTTTCCCAATCTAGTTTCTTTTTGTTTGCCTTGAGCAGTACACTTGAAAGAGGTGTACTGGCGCTTGTGTCTTTAAATGACGATGACGATCGAGCACTTGATGGAGCAGATGATGCGTGAGGTTCACTCGATTGAGGTTTATTTATAAATTCTAGATTAGTAGGATTACCTATACAAGACGTAGGAACTTTTATATCTCTTAAAAATAAAGCAAACTCTTCCCATCCTGTTGGCTTAGGGCGTTTAAGAGATCTAACCGTATCGCTTACCAGATCGAGAATATTGCTGTTTGGAATAGTTCGATTGTTTATTACAACTTCACCATTTGTTTTCCACCATATTTTTGGTCTGCTTGACACAATACAAGTCAATAATGTTCTGGTTTTTTTCTCATATGATTTTGGTAAATTATCTATAATACGAGATGGACTGAATAGTACAGTTTCTGGATTTTTTGTACCAGACGGTGTAGCTGCAGTAACTGCAGAAACATCACCATCTGGTAGTGTTTTATTTGCAACTGATTCATAATTTTCATCCTCCTCCTTTTTGTTTACTTTTAAGTTTAAATCCTTACTTTCATCGTTGAGTTGATCAAACCCCTCCATCACTATTGGTATTTTAAATGGTTTTCGATCTGATTCAATAAAGTGCAAAAATCGTTGTAGTGCTTGAGAATATAATGCCCACTTTTCACGATCATTAATTTTACTCTTCAGGATTTTTTGCATCTCTCCGTCTAGGCGAGATGATACATTTTCGGGTTGGCTATCATTTCGTTTGAGTCTTTCAATAAAGTCTGGTTCAACTAACAACATTTTTTTTGTGTTTTCCATTTTATTTTATGTTACGGAGCTTACTAAGGCACTTAAAACTGCACCTAATATAATAGGTAGAAATGCACCTCCTTTTTGAATAATAACAGTTTTCCTCAATTTGTGTTTCCCTTTCGAAACTAGTTTTCGTAATGTGTCTTTATATTTGTTTAGTTTTGATTTATCTTTTGATTCCAGTGGTATTTTCCCTTTTAAAACGTTATAAATACACTCACAAATAATATTAATTTCTTCATCTTCACAAGATTTTAGCAACGCTGTGCGATACTTTGGTTTAAGTAACTGCAGTGCTTCAAGTAAATGTTTATATGTGTGTACTCTTGGATGCATTATTTGGAACTGATTAAAACGTGTTGATTCTTGTCGTATTTAAACCCTTTCTTGGGAACATATACGGTACAATGCCCATCAAAAGGAAATATTTTAGTTTTAAAACGACATATGTCATCGGTATTTTGCTTCAGATCAATCATAAGGTAACCATGAGCATCTTTAGTGGCATCTTTGTAGGCTTCATCTACAAATTTTGGGTTCTCCGGATAAACTTGTCGTGACAAGTAGCGAATTTGTGTTTTATCCCTCGGGTTTTTGAAGTATACAATATAGCTGGTATTCAATGAAATATCACGTTGTCCTTTGCCTTGATGAAATATGTTTTGAGTAATATAAAAAACACTTAAGTTTCTATGGTGACTTCCTTTTGTAAAAATATCAACGATTCGTCCATCCGATTCTCTCATCAAGTCATCAATTATGAGAAGCTTGGGCTTTTTTCCATCAAATAAAGAAAAATCTGGTATTCCTTGGCTATAATTTACATTTTCCAGATTGTACAAAGGTTGCATTTCATCATAACACCAAATAATTTCATCAAATTCAACATTACATACTTCTTTTGCATTGTTTAAAAAATTGGTAACAAACTGAGTTTTACCACACCCACTTGGACCCGCTACTATTGTAGTGAAAGGGTGGTTAAAATGAATCATTATAAATTTTTAAATATGTGTGTTCATATGTTAACGGATTGACTTCAAATGAGAAAATTTCTAGACCATAGCTTTTTAAATAAATTTTAAATAAAAAAAAAATGGGGTAACAAATAAAAAAAAAAACAAAAATTTTGCTAAATATTTTTTAATATTTATATTATTCTAGATAAATCACATAAAAATTTACAAAAACATATTTTTCGCCAATAATTTTATTGCCAAAACTTAAAAAATAAAAAAAAAACATCCTAAAATACAATATTATGTACAAAAAATAAATATGAAAATTGAATGTTCCGTGTATTTTTTTTTTTTTTTTTAAGAATTATGAGGTATTCTATAATGACCCCACGCAAGAGTATCCGAAGTGTTTTTCAATAAATATCGTTTTGTGTCGTTGTAAGATAATGATATTTTATTGACATTTTGCGTAAATAAAACATGCTTTATTGATCGGAATCGTAACATTTGAGCATGTTGTATATTTCTATCAAATAAACAACTTTTATAGTCGTTAAGGGTTAATTTTTTGGTAACACACTTGTTTATTCCTTTAGCTTTGGATATAATACCACTATTTTGAACATCTAAGGCATACATTTTTGATCTAAGACCAACAAACTCTTTCAAAATTTTGCCATTATTTTCGTCTTTAAAAAAACCTAACCTCTTTTTATTTAGTAATGGTAAACCATATGCATTGTTGGGTGGGTAATCAGATGTATCATAATACAAGTTCAGGTCAGATTTAATGTCCTCATAAAAGTTAGCAGTGTTTATTTCATATATTAAGCTATCAGTATCCGTGTAAAGGAGCTTGAGATTTTCCGTATATTTGTATTTCATATAATTGTAGTGGAATTCGTACATTAAAGTTTTCGATAGATCTAAAATGCAGAATCCAAGGTAAATTGGTTTGTTATAAAAGATTTTTGTTTTTTTCAATTGCACAGCAGCTAAATTCTCAGAAAATATTGATAAACTATGAAATTCAGGTTTAGATATTAAGGACTGTACCCCTTGGGATTTTCCGCGATTTTCCCAGTGACTTAATAATTTAACATTCACACGTTTCGTGACATTTTCCATTGTTTTACCAAAAACAGAATTATTCATAAGTTTAAAGAAATCTTTTTCAAAATCAGATGTCGCCAGCGAACGCATTCGGGTATTCAAATCTATGTAACTTTTTAACCAAGTAGATTGTTTGAACTTCAACACACGATGGATTTTCACTAAACGCAACCCATTTTTTAAACATTGTTTAAGATTTCTGTAATGTAATACATAATTATATTTATTGTTTAAATTGGGAATCAATTTTTTTTCTTTAGAATCACCTAGACATACATTTTCTGGACAGAACGGCAAATCTGAATGAGAGTCATGTAATTCCTTGGGGTACTCTAGATCAACTTCTAATATAAACCCATATTCAGCATCGTCTGAAACATTGAAATCGGTATCTTTATTTACCCATTCAAATTTGCCAGACGGAAGACATTGTGACATAGCCCACCCATAGAGATTATTTGCGTCTAAGTACATGAGAAAAGATGAAGGAATATTTGGATCATAGTCTTCCATAAATGTATTATTTGCTTTTGCATGTCTGTTGCTACATTGGGAAATCCCTCCTCGAATGTTTTTCGCTATAAAAGCTATTTTGTCGACATCTGTTAAAAGTTCTAAACTTATTTTGGTAGTCCTCAACATCGAATCAAAGGAAATTCCAGGCGCGGTATAATAATGGGCGGGATCTAAACCATATGTCTTAAGACACACATTTCTAAAATTTTCAAATATGTCAGTTAGTAATAAAACATCTGTTTTCAGATAAAGATTGGAATAATCCCCCATATTTTTGCATTGGAAATGAGACCAAATATCTTGAGCATGTAGGAAATCGTTTTCGGAAATGTGACTGTCAGTAAGAGAACTATAGAATTGATCCTGTGTAGGAAGCGAAGTTAATTTCAGTGAATCATACGAAGTCATGTACTCATATGGATAGACACCCTTCCGTATTAGACGTTTAAAGTCTTCTTCACGAGGAAAGTTCAATTTCAATTCGTAAAATTGGTCAGTAGTCAAGTTTTTAGCTAATTTATCCAAGCTACTCGACATAAATTTAAGAGAATCGACAAATCTCAATTTTACAACACGATTATTCACTTGTAAAGACTTAGAAAACGAAATATACTTTTCTTTATTTTGTGGGATTAGTTCTATGTCACCATCTTCAAGACCAAGTCCATGTACAATAAAATGACTATCGTAATTGCTCAAATTATGGAAAAATACAGGTACAAAATTGGGTGGTTTGTATTTTTCAGAACAAAATTTATGTGCAACGCCTTCGTAAAGTCCAGTATGATAATTATAAGAAACGGTTGAGTCATCATTCAAATTTCTATCACAAATATAACAAGCATGGCTTTGCATAATGTCTACCTTATTAGCATCTGTTAGAGGGAAAGAAGTTTTAGCAAACGCATTACTTTTACAAATAGTTTCTAAATCTTCTTTTATGACTTTCATAAATGTTTTTGCACAGTCTTCACCTGTATATGTTCTGTACACAGATAACTTGTCATTATAAGAACACTTAATATAGTAACCGAAGCTATAAACTTCATGTTTTTGAATATTGGTAGTAGAAGATGTACTGGGGTTGTTAGAACAGGATTGAATTGGATTTAAAAATGCCTCAAAATCAGCGTATACAACAAAAGGTACTCTTAATTGTCGTTCATAATTATTAAAAGTAACTTGATTCGATGGAACATATTCGTTAAACCAATTTCTTGTGTCTTCTTTTTCGGATGGTAAGTTTGTGCATACGTGGAAGCAGTCGTTTTTTTGATGTTGGTTTAGTCTCTCGTGTGATGTAAATTTAATTAAGCAACCATCGCAAATATGAACAGCATGTTGTGCATTTGACAATTGCTTAGACACTAACCTCGATAAATTTTTGATAAAACAATAATGTCCTTGGTTATCTTTAGTTATGTACAACAAGTTTAAGTGATTAGACTTTTTTAATTTAGTTAAATGTAGTGGGCCTATAACATCGTGTTTCTTGTTTTGAGAGTTGTACTCGAGACCAAATACATTAATGCTAATATCATTATTTTTTTCAAATTTATGGATATCTCCCAATTTAAATGGAAAAGTTAAATTTTCAAAGTTCAATTTATTCTTATGTAATATGTATGAACTGACCATATTTGAATGACTTTTGGGTTCGTATAAACCAGACAATACAGCCCATCGAAAACACTCATGGTCATTGTTTTTTACATTAATAACCGCTTTTTTATTCTTTATATCACGAGGTAATTCGATAAAAGAAGAGCCGCGTAATGGATTATATTTGTTAATATTGAGATCGATATGATTAAATGTTACTAAACTCCACCCACTATCTTTTCTTTCAAAGTTTGACAACCTTATCACAATTTCATTTACTAGGGACGTAAAAACAGTAGCTTTATCAGTGCTGATATCAACAATACTATTACTTAATTGGAAATCAAATGTATTATTTAATGGGTACTAATTAAACAAGCTTCTTTTTAATAGCATTATTCGCTTCAGAAAATATAAGTTACCTTCTAAATTACTAAGTCAGCCACAACCAACGCGCGTCTGAATAATAATATCTCAGCCACTAGTTATCTTCTTTGTAAGCCACTGTAATTGTAACTTAGCATGGTGATTATTTTTTAGCATCTAAATTTGAGACATGCATTCAAATAGCAAACTTCTAAAATATTATTATACGGCACCAAAATAGTAACTCTATTAGCTTCTAATTTTATAACTTAGTATGTTTAAAATGTAAGTCATCCTACATTAATCGATCGTAAAATTTACCTAAAATTGTCATCAAATAGTATATTAAAGCCACTATTATTACACATATGAACTATTGAGGAGAGAACAAAACAAAATACTTAAATCTCATTTTAGGTTAGGGTCGCAGTTCAACCTAACACTCGTCCTCGCTTCGCTCGTCGTCGTACCTAACCTAAGCCAAGTCGGACCCGCCTTAGAACTAGATTAATGGGTTACGTACCGTTATGAAATATGTAATGATTTTTTTTTTATTTTTTTTATTTTAGGGTCGCAGTTGAACCTAACACTCCTCCTCGCTTCGCTCGTCGTCGTACCTAACCTAGGCCAAGTCGGACCTGCCTTAGAACTAGATTAGAGAGAACGCAGATGAACCTATTGCAATATGAACGAACGAATGACAATAAACACGGTACAAGAATCGAATGGCGCTCTCTGATTGGTGCAAATGGCCGTGGTTGTCATGTCGCGCACTCGCGCCAAATCGTTCCTACAGTGGCTATTTTCATGATAAAAGAATATGAAGTATTATTTTAGATGTTAAGTTATAATATATGATGCTGTCTATTGAAGCTCGAATATATAATTTTTGAGGAGCTTGTATTGAAGCTGTAAAACGAAAAATGATGATGAGTTACAAATTTCGTGGCTGAGTTAGTAAATTAGATGGCAATGTATAAATCAGGAGGACAAGTAATAATAATTGTTGATTATGACTTGATGCTTTCTTTAACATTTTTAGTTGGCGTTGTAAAGAAGATGAATTAGTTTATTAGAGGCTATCTCATATTCCCGATGCTTAGTTATTAAAAGAGAAGTTCGACCAAGTGGCCAAAAAATAAAATTGCGGCCGGATTTATTATTTCTCTTATTTAATTGTTTGGTATCTTGTGTAAAATTTGCATTAAGAATAAAATTTACTTTTAAAGCGTGATGTTTGTTAAGTGAACGATCTAATAATGTAAAGATCTTATCCTTGTGTTTTTGTAAAATAGTTTCGGGATCAAGAGGTTGGTGATCCATTTCATTAAATAATATTCTGTAAGTAGCGACTCTGTTTTTGAATGCATTTTCAATTAATTGGACATTAACATATTCACTATCGGATCTCAACACATTATTTTTGTGAATATTACTATTTAAATGGTTACCAAAATATCTTTTTGACACGAACTTTTTACACACCGAACATTCAATTTCAGAATTATTTTTTGTACTTACATTGACATCGGATAATGGTTCTTCGCTTGAGGATGTAGACATATCACGACTGTTGGAAGGGTAGTTTCTCTTCACTGGTACTTCTGCACCCGTACTTGTAGCTGTCCTTTTTCTCCCCCGTCCTACTTGGTTAGATCTGTAATAGAAAAAGTGAAACGTTAGTATTTAATACAAGATTTAAAACTTCAAAACAATGATTAAATTATTATCATTATACTAACTTAAGTTTTTTCGACATTGCTGGCAATATGCCTGCATTGTTAAAACACCATCAATGACATCTGATGACAAGTTATGCATCGACTTATTGATATGCCCATCACATGGTGTGTAATAGGGTATAATATCTTCATCTTCCAAAAGCGCCTGAGGTAATTGATTGTCAATATACCACAATCTTATGTTTCTATGAAATACTTTTAAAATGAATCCTTTGCTTAAAACTGCAATTTTGTCGTGGGTTAAACTAGTTCCCATATGAAAGTATCCAAGCACCATTTTTAAAACAGTATTTTGTACAATACACAGACACAGTACTAGCACAAACACAGTAACTGGAATAATGAATGATTTCTACACCAGAGACGTCGCTTATAAAGAACCTTCCAGGATCCCCACCCAACAGAGAACAATGAAACTGAGCCATAAAAAGGCAACAACTCAATGACACTGGTCAATGGTTTTGTACAAGTTTGAACAAGAATAAACTGTTTAAATTGCATGTCTAAATATACAAGTACAATATCAATAAACAATATAACAGGTTGGAACAAGAGTACTCACCCTTGACTATGCAGCTGGCTTAGTAATTCCCCGATCTCATACATTTCTTGATCACTTTCAATTTCTTCGCATAGCCTGACGAGCTCGGAATCGTAAACATCACAGCTTAAACAGTCCATCGTGAGATGTGTCTAAGAAAATAGTGTTTACATTACAACAAATTTTTTCCTTAAAATAACAAACGTAGCTTAGTGATTTTATATTAAAGGGTGGAGAGTTTTATACATTTGCAAAGGGAAATAGATCAATATGATTAGGCTACAAAACAAATTACAACATGTGGTTATAAAACGAGTCTTAACAATTTTGAATAACAAAAAGTTGTTGTTTAAGCAGTAAGAAATATATAATACTAGTAGTACACAAGGGTATGTTATAAAATATTATCTAATGTCTTATATAATAAATACAGTTTTAACCTAGTATTAAAACTACACAAACACTTAGTTTACTTTTTCGTATTGTTTATAAAATATTTCACGCACGTGTCCTTCGAAGCTATGTCTTTCGTCATGTTGTATATAACATCACGGACAGTCTCAAGCTGTGGATCTTGCTCAGTTGAGATGTAAGATTTTAATCTCACATCGGCGTGCTTCCAGTGCTCTTCTGGTGCGATGTTCCTAACTTTTTCAAGATCATATATTTCTATTTTAATAAGGTGTGATGCATACGCAGCATCGTCTTTACCCGAAGATAGGTAAGCAACGCCGGTATGGGAACTTTGCGACACACTGGAAGATCTCTTCACTGGTTTCACTTTTTTCTGCGGTTTTTCAAAGAAACTCTCGATACTATTTGCAGGACGTTTCTTCGCTATGGCTTGTTTCACTTTAAAACCGAGTGTGCCTTCTTCATCACTCCCTGAATCATCATGTTCAGGTTCAGGGTAATAAAAATTCTTGAAAGTGTTTTCCGTGAACTGTAACAATATTCAACAATAAGTTATACATCCGATTAACACACTTAACAAGTAACACGATGAACACAAGTTACAGAAAAAAAACACTGTTAAACAAATAGTACATAAAAATACTACATACATATTTTATAAAAAATAGTACATACTTACATTTGCCATTTTTTATAAGCACTGTAGCACGATTCAACACTATGTCACTGTACACTGAGAGAGCTCTGGTAACAAGCACGACTCGGTTCTGAATACTTATAGATCGTCACTGTCCATCGGCTTTTATAAGGATGTGACAATAGATTACCGTTAAAATCACGTTTCGACTAGTTTGTACCGCGCCCAACAGCCACCAACAAACAGTAATAAAATTTATAATAGACTTTCGAATCTTTTGATGATTCGGAGAAGAAACCTGTCATAAATCTTTACAAACAATATGGACCCAACAAACAAATTAAAAAATCAACGAGTTTAGTTCAGCCCACTACAAATACACGTTAGTACAAGTTACAAAGTTTATTCAGGTATTTTCTTAAGCATCTATTCAAGAACATAATATTTGGCGAAATAAATAAATATGCAAAAATAGAACTCGTATTTTTAACTTACAGCTTAAATAAGTTAGTATAGTTTTGAAGCAGTTATTACTGTATAAAATACCGCATTACTATTGTAAGATTAGATTCGTATTATCCTTATGCTACATGCAATATTTTTACATAGAACTTTCTCCTTTTTGAAGTCGGTTATTACAAAAAAGAAATGAAAGTAACATTGAGTACGTAGTCAAATTTATGCAAGGTTAGGTTAGGTTAGAACAGCGTTCTTAAGACCAAAACAACTGTGCTGTGCTCGTAGCTGGTTTTAAGTAGGTAAGTATATAAAGCAGTTCTTCAAAATTAGTTTTTGAAGTTAAGTGATAGTTAAGTTAGAAGTAATGTTAAGTTGAACAAGATAAAATATATAAATAGAACAACGTTCCAAATGCAGCATATGTAGTGAGTAACAAGAGACATACTTTGAAGTAAGGCTACCTGAAGTTAAGTAGTCAAGTAACGTATCCTGCGTTAGCTGGGCGTAGTCCTGTAGCTTAGGTTAGGTTAGGTTAGAATTGTGATCTAGCATAGGTTAGCTTAGATTAGTGATACGTACACCGTAGCACATATCACAGTAAAGACACGATGTGAGACAGGCTGCGTTGAAACAGCGATTCCAATAAGAACCAAGGTGACGGACCTAGTCTGATAGTTTAGGTATGAGATGTTTAGGTATTTGTCCAGCTTTACCTAAAGAATGTTCTTAAAAGATGTATACCGTTTGCAAAGGAAGTTGTAGACAGTTGTAGCCAAAGAGAAATATAAAAGAGGGAAACAATAGTAGACCGTAATAAAAGTGAGCTCGGCGTCCGAGAGGGCAATAAAACCCGAGCTCGGGTAGACAATAGAAAAGGGTCGATGGGTCGGGGAAGGTGTTGCATTGTTAGCGTAGGGCGTTCTGTAAGTCCTGACAGAGCTGTCTGAGCGTACTGGGACCTATTCCAAACGCTCTAAGTAGGGGGCTATTTGTTTTTTTTTTTTTTTTTTTTTTTTTTTTTTTTTTTTTTTTTTTACGTTTGGTGGTCCGCCAAATCCGCCCTGGATGCCGCCCATCAGACATAGTACTTTAGTCTCTATTCACCTAATTATATAGGCATGTACTGTTTTTGTGTGTAAAATATGTTCTACTAAGTACTACGAAACATCGTTAAAGTAATGAAATCAGGCTTTTGGATGTATACAGTGGCGTTCAGCTAAATAGGGACATCATTATTTTGTTGGACATGCTACCCGTGCTTTAAGACCTCTCATTATATAACAGTGTTATATAATGAGAGGTCTTAAAGCACGGGTTTGGTTTATAATACTACCACACGAGTGTTTTAAGGCCTAATTTTGTACAGTTGCATACGCTACTTTATCTAAACACATATTCATCATCATATCATAGATTTTCTTTTATATATAACTACTAGTCAAAACAAAATAAGGGCAACTTATATATTTTAGTTTTAATGTTAATTATTGGACAAAAATAATTAATAAGTGGCTAATTAATAATGTCCCGCATCCTTCAGTTCAGTATTCACACAGTTGTTTAAGTTTCATAGCAGGCCAGAAATTTCTGTTCATCATATTGTGCCAGTAGGTAATGCCTTCAAAGAAGGCATATCGACACTATTACTGGCACCAAAGCGGTCAGTAGCTGCTGTAGGATTTTCTCGCAGAGCCATCCAAAATTTGTGGAATCGCTTTCAAGAGACTGGCTGTACTGCGAGAAGGCCTGGGTCGGGCAGAGTGCGTGTGACTACGACACAAGAGGACGTTATATCCGGTTAAGTGCCCGACGAGAGCGTTCTGTGACGGCTCGTAAGTTACAAAATCGTCTATGACTGATTACTGGGACTCGTGTTAGTGACTAAACCATTCGACTGAATGAAGACCAGCAACGGTTCAGACGACCAGTTGTAGGAGTTCCCTATCAAGGGTTCACCGTGCAAATCGCTTAATTTTCTGCCGTCAACATTTGGATTGGGGCATAAATCAATGGGGTATGGTGCTATTCACATGAGAAATGAGTATATAAGGGGAAGTTTGAAAGTAGCACCCGTGACGGACAAAATGAGGAGCAGTAGGTTAGCGTGGTATGGGCATGTAATGAGGAGGGATGAACGTCATATCGGTAAAAGAATGTTAGGGATGAATGTCGAAGGACAAAGAGCGATAGGTAGGCCAAAAAAGCGATGGATGGATTGTGTAAGAGAGGACATGAGAACGAAAGGAGTTAGCGCTGAAATGACGAATAATACAGATGAATGGAAGAAGAAAACATGTTGTGCCGACCCTACATAAGTGGGATAAGGGCAGGGAGATGATGATGATGGTGCTTTTCACAGATGTGTGTAAAGTGAAGTTTTCTAGTGATGATCGGCGAATCAGAGTATGGAGACGTCAAGGCGAGCGATTTTCTGATGCTTGCATCCAGGAAATTGACCGTTTTGGTGGGATGGAATAAGCTTACACGGTAAAACTGAGCTTGTTTTCTTAAATCAGGGTACCGTGACAGCACGACGGTACGTCAACGAAGTCATCAGGCCTAGCTCATGTGATTCCGTTCGCACAAAGAGTGGGCCCCGGCCCCGCGTGCAGGAAACTACGACTGCACTGGAACATGATATTAGTAATGTACGACGCGTCGTCCACTCGTCGTCCACTACTAATATATTTTTTTGAAATTAAACCTATAAAATATGACACAGGGCTTAAATTTCAATATTTGGCATAGAATCGAGTCGCCGTTGAGTTGTTATAATGTGCGAATACCTTAAAGAAGAGAATACATTTGTTTTTTTTTAAATATGGCGGGCTGCCCCGTAGTATGCGGGGAACCCGTAATGGTCAGCCATGTTTTGCCCAGCCACGTTTTGTACAGCCAAGTTTTCCAAGTCCATATGGACTTGGAAAACACGGCCGTACAAAACATGGCCGAGCAATGATTGGACTCGGAAAACACGGCCGTACAAAGCACGGCTAGCCGTGAACCAAACTGCTAGGTTAGGTTAGAACTGCGACCACAACAGCGCGCGAGCGTACCGCGGTAGCGGTCGGCGAAGCGCCAGAACCGAACTACTACCAGTAAAGAAGGTTAAAATGCATATCTACTTGCATTTTCGGGACTCGAAAAACGTTGCCGTGCAAAAGGCGGCCGAACAAAGACGGGCCGAGCGTAATTGGTCCGGGGTGATTATCCGCGTCCATGGGATTTAGAGTCATCGACTCGGAAAACGTAGCTGTACAAAACATGGCCGAGCAAAATCTGGCCGTGAAATATCGGCCCGGACAAGCTCGGTACAGGCGGGTTTTTCGAAGCCAGTTTTGCTCGGTCGTGTTTAGTACAGTCACGTTTTCCGAATCCAAAAAAATGGGCTCGGAAAACGTGGCTGTAGAAAACCCCTATCTTATGCAACGAAGTCGTGGCTTTTCAGCCAAATAAAAAAAAATGAACTCAATATAATTATATATTAATTTAAAATGTTTATTGGTTTGAAAACTGTTCATTTTTTGAAAAATAAGTGATTGTTAAAATTAGGAAATTGTTTTACGCCCCATAAAGAATTTAAAAAAAATTATCATGATTTTAAGGGTAAGACCTTTTTAACGAAAACTTATTAAAAAGTAAACCTGAGGCGTATTGGGCGTATCTCTCTCTCTATCTTGCGGGTATTTATAAGTTTAAGAAAAAAAATGCACCTCATAAATTACACATCCTTGGTCAATTAAATTTGACATGCAGCAGACGGATACGCGACGGCTTCGCGACGGGGATCGGATCGGCGAAATGATACAAGCATGTGTGGACGCAGCCTTGGCGAAGAACGCGTCCACACTGCCGTATCGTATCACCGCACCGATCATTTCGGCGTGCAGTAGTTTGGATGCTATGCGAAGTTGGCCGAAGTATGGGTTTCCGCAGCGAAGTGCCCCTCCACACTATCATATTCACCCAACCTCGGCTAACTTCGTGAGTAGTGGGAGCCGCAATAAGGGGTACCAACAAAAAAATCCCGAGCCCATTCGGTGTAAGGGCAACTTACTATGGAAAATGGCCGTCTACAAGCTGTCCAATAATATCGGACAAAACTATGACGAAATAGACAATATCAAATTGCTAATGTTAATATAATATCAGCACTTTATGACAATGTGTAAGCATTTTAAAAATGTTAAAGCGTATTAAAGATATTAATTTAATATGAGAGAAACCGTATGTGGGATGCATAAGAATAACTTTTTGGGAGGGTATATTTTGTAAGTCCGTTTTGTGTGACGTTTATCCTACGTTGGATTATTTTGACAGCAAATGAAAAGTCTAGCAACATTAGATTTTTGATTGATGTAGCTCAGGGAGAGAAAGTTTATTGCAAGTTTTTAGTGTTCATAGGCTCTAAATTAAGGTTTAAATACGTTAAAAGCGTCATAAAATCCTTAAAAGTTCCCTAGACAAAGGGAAATATGAAATAAGTGAATATTCATTGTTCAAAAGCAGGAATGAGTGCCACCTGGGCTGTGCCTGTGTGTAGCGATTGAAGTTATCTTAGCATTATAGTAGCGGCGACAGGATGCCGAGGGGAGAACATAGGCCCAGCGTGTTGCTGACGCGCGAGGAGAACGAGCAGGTGTTCGGTCTCATCGGCCCCAAGTGCCAGGTGAGTACATCCCTTGGCCCGACGTCGGCGAGGCCTCGTGATTCAGCTTTAAGATTACGTATCTTGCCGTGTCTGTGGATTATCTGTAGATATCATTGCGATAGTGATTGCTCCTTTCAGCGATTTTGAATTTGTGTTACTTGATATGGCATTCAATGACCAATGTAGTTTCTTGTGTTAGCTATTTTAGCTATTTATCTTCACAAAATGCACACATTTCGTGTATGACGAACCTAATACTGAAATATTTTGATTATCAACATTACTTTGTGGGCATGAAAGGTTTTCGTTACCGTGCAATTCATTTCCTCTTGACCTTGCTGTGTAAGGTATTACCACAGATTTTGGAACAATAGTCATCAGAAGTCATATTCTGCTACTATAATTTTCTACCAGTTTACTGCCCAGAATACTGTATATGTTTTCTGAACTTATCATCAATATATTTACATAGCCTCCTGAGTTCTAGTATCCTACACATAGTACATAAACTCCAATTAATAGTTAACTGTCAACTATTTGTCATAAGGTTAAAATTAAACTGACAAATTATGAATGCTGGTCGTCAGGAGGCATCTATAGATGGCAACTTTGATAATCGTGACAATGAGTAAAGATTAATCTGATCACCAGATACTTCACGAAGCCCTGACCAACTTTTAACTGATTTGTTCTAACTTACTGATAGACTATTTATCTAAATATGAATGATAAACTTCGAATAAAATCTGCTAGATTTCTGTAACCACAAGCAAAATAATTAAAAATAACTATAAATATTATTCTTATAGTATTGTTATAATTTAATTACAGAGTCTAGCAACAGCAGTAGTCCAGTTGTTTACCACAGAGGGGCCGGCACATTCAGAATGGAAAAAGAAGGATACAGGCATTCTCTGCTTAGTAAAGGACAACAGCAAGCGGTCATATTTCTTCCGAATTTACTGTCTCTACAGAAAGGCCATGATATGGGAACATGAAGTGTATTTACAGATTGAGTACAAACATCCTAGGCCTTATTTGCACACATTTGAAGCTGAAGTGAGTATATAATGAATATGCATATCCAAAAATTAATTATACTTGTTTGGCAAACCATAGAATATATAAATCTAAACATGCTTTTTATTTCATTTCTAGGATTACATGACTGCATTTAATTTTGCCAATGAAGAGGAAGCCAAACTCCTCAGAAACATCCTTATTGAGAAGATTGAACTGCGAAAGCATAAGAGAGAAGGTATGATTTCTGCAAATATTTTTTTATATATTTCAATTGATATTAGCACCTACTTCTAAAACAGTTTGCAAAACTGATTGAATTCAGTTGACTGACAAGCAAACTTGACTGTGTAAATAATCCACACATATATTAAAAATATTATTTGTTGCGATATTAAATTTATTTTGCAAATTCACAGATTCATACTCAAAAGCTATACAATCCTTCTACAATTTGTATGTCTTTGATTTAGGTATCTACCCTTGGTAAAATAAGGATGTATCTGCATATTGACAAATTTCAGGAAAGTGATCCAAACATTATTTGTATTACTTTTAATAAAAAACACTTATGACATAGGCACATGCATCATTATTATACTAAGGGTGTGAATTTTACCAAGTTAAAAATACCATTCTAAAGTTTGATAATAAATAGTGTTTGGATGATCCTGGGATAATGTTTACTAACAATTGCATCATTGTTCAATAGACACAAAGAGTTTATTGATTATGCAGTTTATTAGTCACCAGTTCTTCATGTATAAACACAATCTATAATCTTATATTGTCATAGGAAAAGGAATGAATGCTTGGCTTCGTTGATATTTCATTGTATCTTGTATGATGGCAACATGAGCGAGTTCATAAGCTGTAATACTATTTCTGGCGAAAGACTCATTTTTATTACAAAAAGCGATCAGACCTTTACCTCCTGAAATATGTGAAATGTTTATGTGGGTTTAATGGTCTGTGCTCCTTACACATAATAGTGGGACAGCAAATCAACATGATAGTTTGTATGATTTGTTATGGACTCGAGTCAAGAAAATAACAGAGGCAATTTTAGATGCGATGTGCACATTACCCAAAGGAAAATTTCAAATAAAACTACTTGCTTTGCGAGTGAAGCGCAGGGAAAATATTATAAGTAGTAATATTTCATAAGTGTAATTCTATGTACAAGATAAACATTGAATAAGGAAAATTCCTTATAATGTTTCCCTTTTATAAATATACTTTAGCCTTATTGTCACAGCACACAATTGGCTTATAGCAACCAAAGTGGCAGGAATACCTGTATGTTGTATTTTTAGGTATTTGACTGTAGGTAAACAAATTAAAACTAAAATTCGGTCAAAATAACTTTTTACATCAGCAGTACTTGTTGAATGATGTCTACCTTAACAAACAGCTGCATTGCGATGATTTATATACTACTAGCGACCCGCCCGGCTTCGCACGGGTGTAATGCTGATAAATTATGCATGTATTATACATATAAACCATCCTCTTCAGTCTATCTATTAAAAAAACAGCATAAAAATCCGTTGCGTAGTTTAAAAGATCTAAGCATACATAGGGACAGACAGAGAAACAGCAGGAAGCGACTTTGTTTTATAATATGTAGTGATGATGACTCTAGATGCTACACCAAATCACTTGGAGTTGCATGTTATGTTATGATTAAATAAATGGGTGGATCAACTTTTTCTGGTTGTTATTATATCCCGTCACCCAGGAGACAATGGTGATTAAACTTAGAAAAATGTTGATCATTTATAATATTGGTATTTTTAAGAGATATTCTAAATAAGAATGAATGGGCTTGTAACTGCTGCAATTACAACATTTCTGTAGAATATTGCCGCCGAAAATCGTAGTTTTAAAGAGTAACCCAGGGGACATCACCATGGCAACAAGCAACAGAAAAAAGTTAATTGACCCAAATATCTTATTTTTTGTAATATTGTGGTTATATTTTAGTTATAATTAAATTATTTTTTGGAACTAAAGTGTTGAATCTTTGCCATATCTTATCAGATCTAGAAAGAATTGAACGAATATCAAAGACATCTTACGGCGTCGGAACGCTTTAGTGTTATTCTAGCCTGCTAGTGTATGCTGTCCACGTACGGCATTTATCTCAACCCTTAATGCAACGAGATGATTGCTTTACGTCGTAAGTAGTGTAAATAGTGCTCGTTGTTGTAAATGCTAGTTTGTTATTATCATTACTGCACCATGAACACAGCAAGGCCGTATACGTTGCTTTGCGAAATCAATATGCCATTTTAATTATAACTTAATATTTTGTGTGTAAAAACATATACTTAATTTGTAAGTATTTATAACAGATAATGAAGTGTAAAAGGCACAGCGAGCGAAACTTGTGGTTGTTAACACTACTCAAATTGTCTAACACACCGTTTGCCTAAAGCATCTCTAGACCGCCTCTCCATTGAGGCGTCTGCTGTGTTCTATCTTTATTATGCAGTCTTATCATATTTGTGTTGGTGGCAGAGCGGCGGCAGCGGTCCATGCTGGCGTCGCGGGCCAACAGCCAGGCGTCGCTGGGCGCCCGACACAACGGCGTGGCGGCCCCGCCCGCGCCGCCACCGCCGGCGCCGGTGCCCGCGCTCGCCCCCGCCCCCGCCCCCGCCCCCGCCCCCGCGCCCATGCACGTGCCACCGCTCAAGTCTATATCCACTGGTATACAAATAATAATATAGTATTCGTGTGTCTAAAATAGTAATTATTCATATACTATTTTAGACAGTCGACATATGTAAATACCTACGTATACGAGTGCACATAGTGATGGGCCGCGAGAATATTCCCGTTCCCGAGAATATTCCCCTGGGGAATATTTCCGGAAATTTCCTTTGTTCCCGAGAATATTCTCCAAAATGGGGAACATTGAACTTTTCTTAGTACTAGAGAGAATTTTTGTACCAGAAAGTTATAATTTGGCATGGTTATACATATAAATCATTTTGACAAATTGGTAGAACAAATTCTTGGAAAAATACTTTTTTACTTTACCTCCCCCTATAATAAAGTGGGGATGTCTTTTTTTCTAGTCTACCCCATGGTGTGATATGTCGTTGGATAGGCCTTACAAAATGTTGCAGGTTTGTTGCAACAATTTTCCGATTTATAGATCTGTTTGTGAAATATCAAACTTTAAATTGCAAATTTTGGGAGTACTTGGGTATTGGCTATATAAACGCTGCTAGGGTAGGCTTTACAAGTTTACGAGTAATAACAGTCAACCAACTCATAAAGGGTACTTAGAGAAGTAAAAATTAAAACTTGTATGACTTTTTTAGCAGTTAGCAGAAAAAAATCATTAACACTGACCCGCTGCCACAAAACAATTCATCTGGCCCAGCATGACATATTTTATGAATCTGCAATCAGATTGGTTTCGTGTTTGTGTCCATTTTACGTTAGTATGATCTAGTGTTTTTGTTGGTAGGTTAATTCAGAAGCTTCTCGCCTAGCTACCTCCTACTCCAATAACACCATGCTGCAGAAATAATTCTAAGAGCTGAAAATTTCTTGAACATAGGTTATCTTCCCGCAAACTCATTTTGTAATGACACTGTTGTAGACATAGACTGCGCCAAATTTAAATCTGAAGCAGACACATATTGAAGTTGTGGAAGCAGTTTTCCAAATCGAAGACGTGTACAACACAGCGCAACAACTTCGACCAAGATGATATCTGTTCAGCTATTACAAGGAAGAGCGGTAAGTCAATTAACGGATTTGAAATCAATGCATGTGTCTTCTCTTGGCTGGTTTTGAAACTGCTGACGGATCAAACGAGGTTACCGACCAGTCGGTAGGATCTCGCTGCATTTAAGAAGATCTTTGAAACCAGAAGTTGGCCTGGAATCTTTAAAGACGTCAAGCCACGCGAAAGACAGTCGTCATGATTTTCCGCTACAGAGACATGGCAGAAATAATCCACTAAAAGTGCGCCAAATATGCGCCTCATTGATGGGGCGAATAACGTTTCCAGCAATAAGTTACGGTTGAATCCGAAAATGAAAATGAGAAGATGTCTTCTAATTCCGTAAAATCTACTGAGGAGTCGAAGACTATAAGATAGGGGAGGGGCCTAGGGGAGAAACCGAACAGATGGGAAACAAGATTGTTAGTCTTTTGATTATTTTAAGTCAACTTCGGAAACGATGACTAAGATATAACTTAGAAGTCACAAGTGGAGCTAGGACAAGCGGTGGCGGCACTCAAATCAAAGCAACTACCAAGAACAGAAACATGATAGCTTAAATCCAAAGCGATGAGACGATGACTACAAGAGACACTCTCGGAGGCAGAGCCCCCGTATTTAGATAATAAACACAACTTTGAACTTTCAAGTCACGAGTAGATTTACGAAGCGGAGGGCTCGGGGGGGATGAGCCCCCGCACCAAAACAAGACTTCTCTTCTTGATCTTGTAATATATATATTTGTGATAGCGGCTATGGAACCCTGCCTGCAGCATCAACATTGGCTAGGATCCAACTGATTAAAGAAAAATAATTTTATCAAATATTGCAAAAGATTAAATGCTGATATTCACTTTTTTTTTATTTTATGTTTCTGGCAGGGTAAGTAATGAATTATGGCATGCCTGTCTTTGGTACTACTATACACTACCTATTTAAAATACTATTGAAATAATGAAATAAATATATACATAAAAACGATAAAAACTAAATAAAATACAATTATTTTGCTAATTGCGTTGACAACACACGTGTTTTCTCTATTCCTTCTCTATCAGAAATTAACTTGCTTGTCTCACTGGTATTTATTTTACCATGTTATTCCTGAGAGCAATTTAAAAACTTGCGGAATATTCCTCGGGAACAATGAGAATATTCCCGGGAACATTGAGAATATTCCCGGAGAACAATGAGAATATTCTCGAGAACATAGGATATTTACATTTACAGCTGACTTTTATATTTTTTTCTATTGAATTGTTAACCTATTAAATAGATAAGCATTTACTTACATAGAGAATGTCATAAAATAAATGTTATTCATATACAAATCCTAAATTCCCCTATATTCCCCTCATGGGGAATGTTTCCGAGAATATTTCCGGGAATATTCTCGCCTGGGGAATATTCTCGGAAACGGCCCATCACTAAGTGCACATCGCTAGCACCATATAGGCGCCTTTGTTAACCCTAAAAGCTTTTGCAAATGCGAGTCCTATATAAGGACTAAGGAAACTCTTTGTCATGTGAATTCTCTGTTTGTAAATAGGTGGTTACATGTTGAAGAATTCCAGTAAGAAACCAAAGACGAGAAAAATTACAAAAGCTGACATTGGGACCCCGCAAGACTTCAAGCACATATCCCACGTCGGGTGGGACGCCAACAAAGGTAAGCTGGTGGGCTGGCGTCAGGGCCAATACATAACCAGAGCGACTAATGTGCAAATAGTTACGCATATTTCATGTCGACTGTAGTACTGCCTAGCAAGTGTCGGCCCGGCCCAGGGATAGTGGCGCTTAAAACAGCTTTCATATGGCAATAATGAGCATACGTCATATATTTGCATTAATAAACGTCATAGCAATTTGTCAAGGATTTATCATCTACAAAATTCAAAACAGTGTTTACCGGACTGCTGCTCAATCCTTCGTTCTTCTTGCGAAATAAATACTGAATCCTATAATAAAAAAACTTTCATCACTGTGGATAGTTTCGGCTTTACTATGCCAAAAGTACTTAAAATTTGCGGAATATTTAGTTCTGTTTTCTCTTTGTTTACACCAGTGCCATTCACCGACTTTCAACGTCAGTTACCAAAAATTTGTCGTTACAAGTAAAATAAATTAGTACCACTGACAATTCGCAATATGGCGTGGTTGTAAAACAACCTGCGGGGCGATACATACAAGCCCTCGACTTATTGGGTAAAGAAATTAACCCATGTGATAACTTTGTATGAAAGTTGACCCAAAAAGTAATAAAGCTGAAACATACGTAACCCAACCTAATAATGTCTTCTACACTATTTTATTCATAAGTCATGATCATGAAACACTACTTCGAAAAAAATTGTGATTGGGATGAATATTATTATCTTTAACTTAGTACCTTGTTATAAAAACGTGAAAAGATATCCATGTATCAATTTTACAGTTGTTTTACTAATACGTCCTTGTTGCGTCACAAAGTACAAAATACGTAGACTGCGTTATTGTGACGCGTCACGCTCGCGCAGCTTATTACACACTCACCCGATGAGAAAAAAATACATCAAATGACCGTGGTTTTACCTTTATCTTGCTATGCTTTTGTTTTATTGTACATATAAATACGTTTTATGATATCAGGGTATTAATATAAGGCATGTATTTAAATCGATATCTGTATATTCCCTTTTTTCGATCAAAATAATTGAAAGTTTCACCAAAAATACTGACTTGCGCACTAATTATATATAATAATATACTATTTAAAGGTATTTGCAAAACTGTTTTACTGTTTATAAAAAAAAAACTAACCTAACCTAACCCGGCCGAGTCGGATCTTAGTGTGCAGTGCGAGGATAATTAGTGCGCAAGTCAGTATTTTTGGTGAAACTTTCAAATATATCTGATGTACAAACCATATTTTTGGTGTGAATTCGGTTAAAAAGGTCATCTGGTTTTGTATGATGTTTAAGTTTTTTTTGTAGGACATGTTCAGTTAATCAATTGTTTTTTTTGCACAGCATAAGTTTTTCTGGTATGCATTCAGTTAATTAGTGGAGTAACCCAGTGTACTGAAAAATTATATAGATGTGCAATTAAATATATCCCTTAATATAATAGTTTGGTCTGAATCGTTTGCAGGTTTCGACTTGGACAACCTGCCGGAGGAGGAGATGCGGTCGTTCTTCTCGATGGCGGGCGTGTCGGCGTCGCAGCTGGAGGACTCGTCCACGCGGCAGTTCATCTACGACTTCATCAACGCGCACGGCGGCGTCGACGCCGTCAAGGAGGAGCTGCACCAGCCCGACCCCAAGCCCGCCAACGGTTAGTCCTCTCATCCCTTTCTATATAGTTGTTGAACACTATTCGATCACTTGAAGCGGCGCGGCTACTCTAGCTCGTTCTGCGGTCTATATAGGATAACTATTGCCAAATTCCTACTTTACCAAGACAACATGCCGGTGTGCGTTTCAGTGAGCCTGCCTCCTTGAAACGAATTTATATACATATATATCTATGTAATATACATTAGAAGCTTATTTTCCTAAGGAAAAACATTGATTGTGCCAATGAACCCATCTGGTTCTTTTACTAGTATCCGATCAGTTTCTTAGAAAACGTTACATGCTGAGCCCGGAATTGACTTGTTTAATGGCTAAAAGAAATAGAGATGTATTTTGCATCTTTCCAACTTGGTCATAGTTTAATTAATAATGACATTTAATTACTTCGTTGGAAAAGACAAAGTGAATTTTATTTACAGTTATATATAACTAGAGTTAATTAATAGTTCAGGTAGGAAAACTCGTAGCAAGTTTAGTAATAAGTTTAGTTTTTCTAGTATTCTTATCACACCGGGGGGTGTCGGTGCACGAATGAAACGACAACGGGCGTCAAATCATTCGTGCACAGTAAACCCTGGTGTATGATTATTATATAATCATCATGCCGATATAAAAAAGATATTATTATCTACTCCTATCACTGTCACAAACTAAATAAAATGTCATGTGCTGCTGGGTGTACTGACTCGGATTTTGATGAAGAAATTGCATCTGCATTGCGACAGTCTTTTTTTTACTTTGTCCTTTCCAACGAAATACTTAAAGGACATAGTTAATTACACAATATATAATATATACAGGGTAAATTCACGGCGACTCACGTTACTTTGTAGTCACTATTCCTAACAATCCTGTCGTATATTTGAGATCTACTAGTGCTTTCTACAAACTTGATAATATCTCAGGGTGAATTACTGCGAATCATTTTTCGAACTACTTTTTCTCCAACAAATTATAAAAATTGGAGAAAAGTGGAAAATAACTCCGTGACTCACGTTACAAGAAATGGACACGGAGTTTTACGCCTTTTGCGGTTTATTGATTTCACTTTGATTATTAAGTGAATTCGTTTTAGCAAAATAACAAAACAATGACATGAATAATCAAGCTTCTTTAATAGTTAACCAAATGAAGTCAAAGTCAAGTCAAAGTCAAAATATTCTTTATTCAAGTAGGCCTAGCTACAAGCACTTTCGAATCGCCAGTTACAGAGAGCAGAGCAATTTATTGATAAACTTATACTAAAAATAAAATAAAAAACAACATTATAGAAATAAAAGAAATTCCTAAAAAGGATCGTCAACACATAAAAAAATTATATAAATAAAAAAAACTAGAGGCTAGAATATTTCTAGAATAAAATTCTAAATGTCAAAAATTATAATAAGAATTATTAAAATTAAAATATCAGTACCCTGATAGGTAGGTACTTGTTACAATAATTACACATAACATTGCTTGATTTTCACTAATCCCACGACACGTTATCATTCATGTAGTCTTGAGTGCTATAATAAACTTTAGAAATAAGTTTACGTTTTACATAGTTCTTGAATTTACCAATAGACAAGTCAGTTACGCTTCTAGGATGTTTATTATAAAATCTTACACAGTTACCCATGAATGATTTTCTTATTTTATGGAGCCTAGTGGCAGGCACTGCGAGCTTATGCTTATTTCTAGTATTAATATTATGTATATCACAGTTCTTCTTAAAATTGGCAATGTTCTTATGTACATACATAAGATTCTCATAAATGTATTGACAATGCACTGTCATTATATTAATGTCCTTAAACTTATCTAATGAAATGAAAGATGCACACGAGTCGTTTTCAAAATATGTGTACACTACTACTAAAATGTGTGTCCTCATAAAAAATCCTCGAAAAAAATATGGTTACGATTAAAATAAATCAGTTTTTAAATTTTACAGACTAATATAAAGCATACTGCATATTATTTCTGATAAAAAGCAATGAATTGCTATTCAAATCCTTACATAAGTTTAATGTGAAAAAGAAGTAACAAATAAACTCCATACATTTTTTATTGTCCCCCTATTTGGACGACATTGAAAACAATATTTTTATCAGAATTTTTGTACAGAAACTTCCTAGTTTTTTGTATCATAATTAAAAAGCAATGTTTTAAGTGATATGTCTGATAGATAAACTATTAAAATTTACCTTAAAGAAACTAAAAATGATATACTAAAAATATGTCCTTATCAATCATTACAATTTCATGACACTGATTTATTGACATAATTAACTAACTTTTTGTATCGCAAAGAGTAGGAATCTAACTTTAATCACTGGCAAAACTGGTCTTGTCACGAAAAGAAACATCACAAGGACGCGCCACCATTTTTTTTGTCGTTGAGACATGAAAAAAGTCCTGTGGTTCAATTGTGAAAAAATAAATTAACCTTTTCCTAACGAAATTCTCAACAAAAGTAAGTACATTTTCAAGGATTCACCTACCGCACTTGTAATAAACTTAAATTATGACTAGAATAAGATTACGCTTTCAATCTACTAGTAAATGTGATTTTGTTTTGTGTAAAAGTATTTTTTAAGTTAAGTTTTACATGTTACTGACGAACAATTTCCTGACATTTACTAACGTCAGTAAATTGTAGACGGTAAAGCTGTGGTCTCATGTGTAAAGTATGAAAATAAATAAGATATGAAAATGCGTGTTAAAATGTAACGAAATGTAAAGTAGAGAAACAATAAATGTTTACAGATTATTTTTATGTAACTAGATACATACTCCAGATAATTTAAAAGAAAACTGAATATGTTTATCAATAGGTTACCGCGCGCAAAAGTAGATGAAATAAAAAAATATATATATAAAAATCATCGTGTATTATTTAATGCTAAACAAAGAGTCTGTATATTTATTAATTAAGTACTATTTGTTTTGATTTATTTAAATGTATATATTTAGTTATACGTAAGTTACCAATGTGTATCTATATACATAGAAAAAATTAAGTTATACAATAAGTAGGTACCTACGAAAATAAACTACCTTAAAAACTATACAAGATATTATCAAATAAAACTTACATAACATTAAAACTAACTTAAAAAAAAACCTAGAAACTAAACTAACCTAACCATTGTTTTTTTTTAAATTTTGATTTTATCTTCCCTATCAAACTTTTCGAAAATACTAAATTTTCTTTGTATGAAAATACTGGGCTATGTCTAGAAAAAGGATATTTTTTAACGCTTACCCTATTGCATTTAGTGTGGATCGCTTTGCTACCCACACTAGCGATACTTTTTATTTTTAGTTTTATTTTTATATTCAGAATATAAAAAACTAAAAAAGTTTCAGAATGCCGCTAACCGGTGCCGAACGGCAAAAAAATACATTGAAAAAGTAAAAGAGCAAATCCCTAAAAATATGAAGAAAAAAAAATCGTCTAGTTAAGTCGTCTAGCTAAAGATACTTAAAACCACTTTTTATAATGTTTTCATAATTAAATAAATATCAGAATAAATAAACAATAAGCGATGTTTGTTTTGTTTCTAGCTTTCCTTAATACAAAATTAATTGTAATAATGCAATAATGGTTATTTTTTGTTCTTTCTAAAGAGGAACCAATAAGATATTCCTCATAAATATAACACCGTTACTACTACAATATTACCTAATTATGAATACAGCCTTACTTTTACAACTTCCTGACATTTCCTAACGAAACATTTTACTGACAATTTCGTGACGTACACATATTTTGAAAACGACTCACACTTATTTCAATAAAATATAAAACCTTACGAACTCACGTTACGGCGATTTCGTGATTCGCGTTACTTGCGACTACCTAAAATATTTTGATCATTTTTTATCATTTAGAAATAAAACAAATAGTTTTTTTTTACTTATTATTATTAGAATTAGATATAATAATTTGTATAAAGGTTATAAATTATATTGTTTTATTCAGCTAGGTCTGTTAGACCAGGATACTGGTGGCTGATGTAATCTGATAAAACTTCTCTATTTTCAAAACTACTTCGGGATCCAATCGTGTCCCACCACCACCACCACGTGTTTTTGACATTATAACGGTTGATTCAGACGTCTGGGAAACCAGTACCACAGTCCAGTATTCCACTCGTCTAACAGTTGTTGTAATGCTACTTGCTTTTTAATTCATTCTATGGCAAAATAGGTTCTAAAATTTGTTCTGCTACCCTCATTTGTTTATTCTACATTCAAACACATTCTAAAATCAATAGTTAATTTTTTCGTTATCGTTTTCGTTTATATATATTTGTCGTTATATCGTTTCGTTAGAAAATAAGTAATGTTGACAGTGCATTTTGGGTGTCACGATCATAACGTGTGTTATGTGATATGCAGTCGCGCCGGCTGTGACTCGAGGCCCGCCGGCCGCGCCGGCGCCGCCTGCGCCGCCCGTGCCGCACCGCAGCCCGGCGCCGCCTCACCCGCCCGCGCCACGTAAGTAAACTTTACAGCTTTGCTTATAATAGTACATTACTGCAGAGGCAGGGAAAAGTCAGTTCGTGGATGAGTATGATTTTGAAGGACGAGGCGTAGCCGAGTCCTTCAATAATACGAATCTGCGAACTGACATTCCCGCCGAGGCTTGTATAGTCCTTTTCTCCAAATATGCTTGGAAATAATCACCAATCTACATTTTAATTTAATTTATCAGTACCATGAAGTTCATTTGGTACTTATTTTTTTTAGGAATAGGAATAAAAAATCGGGTCCGAATCATATGTTTGATTTAAAACAAAATATGTTAATGAGAATTAAATATATATGAAAACACAATAACAAAAAATATGCACATAGGTAATTATTAATTGAAGTTAAATTAACAACTTCTAAACACACTGTTTTTTTTAGAAACCATACCATATTTATCATTCGGAGAAGATCATAATTCATAAGTTCAAAATAACTTTTATATTGATTTGGACACAATCATTTCTCTTTTATTTTTTATTTGTTTACGTTTGGTACACTTATTAATTTTCAACTCACTCATTAAATACCATCATATTATTAAAATTAAAACTTTCGTGCGAAATCTCTAATAAATAACTAAGACTCATGAAAATAAATTAACGGCATATAAGATTATTATTTAAATTGTTTGTCCGTTATTCGAATTTTGTCGACATTTAAAATACATTGACAGTAGCAGAGCAGACAAATGTTCAGTGCAAGAACTAAACGCAGAGAACAATTAAAAAGTTTACATAGTTTTTATTTTTTAAATTTAGTGGACAATTGGCTGTATGGTGAATTATCAAAGTCTTTGAAAAAATTAAAAGTAAAAATGCAGTAACCGGCCAAATTATGAGTACAATCATTTGTATGAGACGTCATAAACGGAAGGTGTGTTTTTTACTTAATCGTCTTATTTAAATAATATTTATTTCCCGGCTAAGGCCAATAATATATATATTTTTTAATTTGTATTAACGCCTTCTTAAAATAACGAACGATTTCGCGGTCCCGTTTTACTACATTAATGGGAACATTTACAAGCAAGTTGGAGAAAAATACTTTTCTCAAACATGCAATGAAATATCGTCATAACGTGCTTTAAAACAGGCTTCAAAGTGTCAAGTTTCGGGCGGATCAATTCGACAGAACTGTAAAGGAATTTCATACAAAATTGAAGGCCTAGGCCGGGAAGTAATTTGTTTTTAATTTTAATGTAAACATGGCGTCTGTTTTTATGAACAGCTGTTTTTTTTCTAGTGGCTACCCATGCAGCCATCGGACCAACAATATATATCCGCGTTAATGCCTAGTACACACGAACTGACATTAAGAATACGAATCTGTATGATTCAATGTGTTGATGAATAAATTTAAAATACTGTCTATAAGTCACCAGAGACCATAGACAATATTAAAACTCCTCTGCCGTTAGTTTATCTATTATAGAAATTAAGATTCTTATTATCAGGTTGTGTATAGTGGCCCTAATATTCGAGCAATACACACGTGGACGACTTATTAAAGAAAAAAAAAAAGAGGGATTGGAGGGAAAATTAAAAATACTTTTTTTTAAACATGGTGTCTGTGTTCATGAACTGGCTGAACAGCTGAATTATGTTTTGTTGAGTGGTGTATTTTTTTATTTCATTGCATATATTTGGGAAAAGCTCTATACATGTCTTAGCCGTGAAAAGGGCTTGCCGGCTTCGTATCACTAGACGGCCTCCCTTACGTTTGGCCGTCTATACCTACTCAGCCGGCAAGCCCTTATTTCCCGGCGTCTGCAGTAATGTACTATTCATTCGTTTGTCATAATTCTTTTGGTATAATGTTGATAGTTGACAGGCCCTGCACCATGAAATGTTTCTGTTTAGCCCAATGGTTGACTGGTAGAGAATGCCTTATGGCATTAAGTCCGCCATTTGTACACTTTTTGTTTTGTGCAATAAAGTTTAAATAAATAAATAAACGTTTATATTTTTTAAACAAACTTTGATTGCCGACTGTACCTTTTGCACAAACGTAAACTGCTCGTTAAGATCAAACATAATGGTTCTTCCGGTCTAATAAGTTCAACTCGATGACACCATCTCATATTACATAGTTATCGCGCTTAAATACGTGCTACACTTACAAATGCTCCTAATTCAGCCTGCAAGATTTGACCTAAACAAACTAATTATCTTTTATTTAGTAAGTAGTTATTTTCAATTTATATTTACTAGGTCTAGCATTACTGTGGCACGCGACTGTTTGTCGTCACGACATATACTACCTGTCACTTTCCTTTCAATACCGTGCGAAAACGACCGGTGACGTTAAGTCGCGCGACAAGCGAAGTTGCGGCAAAATATGCTACCCCCGCTACACCGGTTGCTTCTGTCTATAATCAAGTTTTGCCTGTAAAATTTTACCCGCTTCCCAGTTTTCGATTTATGTCGAATTTTCCATACATAATATGAAGGGCTAAGGGGAAGATCTAGTTAAGTCACATTTGCAAAATTTACGTAGACAATTGAAATTGTGAAAACATCTTATGCTGTATGGCGTTCATAAACTTATATGTCGAAAAATCAAAATCCTGCGCGTTTTACCCCATTGTTAAGTATTCAAATGGTGAACTAGGTAGTGTTAGCTGTAGACTTAAAAGATAAGAATGTGAAAATAAAAAATGCTGATCTCTTTATCATGAAAGCTGACAAATTGACTGAAATGTATATTTCGGGCCTCTCTTTCGGGGTCTGACCTATTCCACAAAAAAAGTAAGGTACAATAAAAGCTTGTCTCATACATTACATTTTTGATCAAAACAATGTGTATCGATTGAGATTAGTGTTCCAGATTTTGTATGTACTTGTATATCACATTGTTCGAGAAAAAAAATAAAAGGAATACCTAATACATTGAAGTATTAATGTGGCAGCGTCTCGCGCACCGCCGCCGCCTCCTGCGCGCGCGGTGCCGCCGCCGCCGCCGCCGCCCGCCTCGCTCGGCGCGCCCGCCGCCTCCCGCCACCCGCCGCCGCCGAGACCCTTACAGCGTAAGTGTTGCTGACCAGATGATCGGATTAACTTACACTTGTGTGGCGATGCTCATTAAAGTAAAGGCTGAAGCTTTTCAGGATGGAGTCCTTAGCATTGCGTAGAAATATCGCCGATGCATTGTTCCTGCGCAAGCTCATACGAAATAAAATTGACTGTCCACAACTATTGGCTTTATTGTCTTTCAGAGCCCCATCTCGATTGCCCCGCTATCCTATCACGCCCCTACGTCCACCTCTTAGACGAACTGTTCTCGGCAGCAACTCACCTGTACCAAGGCTTTGTAAAACCCTTAATAGCTGTCATGAGCACTTTGACTCGACGCAACAATTAAAAAAAACTATTCATAAATGTTTAGTAACTTCACTAATCGCTAGCGGTTATCTTCGATCGTCTTAGACCGAAGACAGTTGATTGAATTAGTGCGTACATTATAGCGCCGTCAAGCGCGCCGCCGTCGGTGCCGCCGCCGCCGCCGCCTACGCAGCCTCCGGCGGGCGCGCCGCCGCCGCCGCCGCCGCCGCCCGCGCCGCCCGCGCCCCCCGCACCGCCGGCGCCCCCCGCACCGCCAGACGCCGCCGTGCCAATCGATGTGAGAGCCGCGCTTATGGAAAGCATCCGCAGTGGCAACAAATCGCTCAAGGTCAGTTTAACGTTAAGGCTCCTTATCCGTTCAAAAATGGTGATTGTTTAGAAATTTCCTCTCTATGATCAAACAGTTTCTTAACATATTATCAATGTTAAGCTACAGTGACACGTGCTGATTACTAGCACGAAAGCGTGCCACTATTGAGCAATTGCTACTTTGTAGCATATGATGAGCGGTTTCGCCAATATTTTGATCCGGAAGGCTAAACTTGAAATTGTCAACTTTCAGGAAAATGCGCTATATTCTAAGTGTCACTGCTTGACCCCTATAGAGTGTAAATAACTGCAGCTGCAGCTTAAATGGTTACAAATGTAATGGACTCTAAAAAAATCCGAACGTTGAATATCAAAAGTCCCAAAATTTCAAATGTTTTGCGCATTGCGCAGCGACCACAAGAAGTTGTAAAATTGTATGAACACTGCCCTAACTGATCCTTACACAGATAAAAATCCACAAACACATTCTGCTTTGCAATATTAAGCCTTCTTGAGTGTCGATTTCTACTGGGTTATATGAAGCAATTTTTTTTTTTTTTTTTTTTTTTCTTTTATAAATATTAAGGGACAATCATACACAAATCGACCTAGTCCCAAACTAAGCAAAGCTTGTACTATGGGTACTAGACGACGATATACATAATATATAAATACATATATAGATAACATCCATGACCCAAGAACAAATATTTGCCCCGGCCGGGATTCGAACCCGGGACCGCTGACTCAGTAGGCAGGTGTCTACCAACCGAGCCAAACGCGTCGTCGCTTATCTTTAATTAATTATCTAATCAAAAATTCGCTTGCAATAGATCGCAATGGTATGATAGTCTCTTTGCGGAAATTTGGCTTTTTGGCATTTAAAGAACTACTAGATCACGCAACGAAATTAAATAATTAATAACATATTAAAATATTTAACTACTTTTCACCTCATTACAGCGAGGAAAGTGCAAGATTCAAGAAAAACATAAAAATAGTCATATTTAATTTTGCCTTCTATTTAACACATCAAATTTAAAACATAACACACTCAAATCCAAACCAAATAAATACGATAGAAGCACACATATTAAAAATTAAAAGTAATATGGCCGTAATTTGTATTATCGTCGTGTATATTTTATCGTTGAGCTTTTCTTAAGCACTGTTATATTATATTTGTATTTGAAACTACTTGACACATTCGTTGTGAATGTGGGAGAATAGCATTCTGGGAAGGATTAGTTGGCCACTCGGAAGTATTTTCCATAACACTTGATTTTGAAGTTATTGGACGATGGGATCCGAACAAGATTATTTCGGCTTTATCTTCTTTAAAAACGCCAATAGTTTAGGTAAATTACTTATCCTCTCCAAATATTTATAACAAATCCTTTTTCGTTTTAATGCAGGCTTTTATTAGCATTGAATAAATACTCCAAACTGGGCTTAACTTTCTTGTTTTCGATATTTCGATATTTCTGTAAAGTATGTATTCTCCACAGAACAAAACGTTGTTTACGTGAATTGTGAAAACTTCCAACTTTTTAATTAGTTATTTTTTTCTCGGGTGCCTTCAGAAATTACACTCTTATGTTCCAACTTTTATAACAAATAAATATTAAAATTTGTGTTGTATTTAATATATTTACTTGTCAAAATATGTAAATGAAACTGAAAAACTTACTATTAATATATATAAACATATTCAACATAAAATAAAGTGTAGAAAAAAATAAAATCTTAAAAATTTGTAACCACAAACCAGGTCTCTGGACGTGATATTGTAGGTGTATTTAAAAAAAAGGAGTATTCAAACGTACATATGATTTTAGCCGGCCTGACCAGATCGCCCTTTATTAGCGTGCGTTGATTGGTTATTCGAAGATTTATCGACTGATGAATCAGTCACGCGTTGAAGGAGTCTTAAATACAAAAAAGTTACATGCACCACAGAGAATCAAAATCGTCGTTTTCGAAATTCAAATGACTTTTGCACGCTAGCGGATGAAATAGACTTTTGCAAACAGATTTCGCCCTATAAACGGAGGTTTTTCCGAGCGAGTAAGGTGAAAAACTTATTTAACAATATGTCACATGAAACCGAAATATGGAAATGTAAACGAAATATTTTGTGACAACCCTTTCGATGACTTTTCACGGGGTCTGTTAATAAAATACTAGAAAATCAACTTTGTATATGGTAAACACTGCCGGAATCGGTCAGATTGCAATCTCTAAATGCATCCAGTTGATGAGGTCAGTATATTAATATGTATTGTGGTGGTTGTCGCGCAGCACGTGGAGGCGGGGGCCAAGCCGCCAGCCGAGGACAACCGCAGCAATCTACTCAGCGAGATTCGGCAGGGCGTGGAGCTACGATCCGTGAGTTGCATTACATTGAATCATTTTATTTTACACGTATATTCTCACTACGGTATCACAGTTTTAAACTAATCAATCACATATACAAGTCAAATGCTTACTCGGTGAGTGTATGTGGTTCTTTAATAAATAATACATTTTTTCAACACACTTGCTCGAAAAGTAGCGTTTATTAAACCGTTATTCTAGCCCCAAAGTATCCCTTAAACACGCGAGCTATTCACTTTTCTTCATCGCACTTTAGTATCTATACGTTACAGTTTTTTTTATTTCAAATAAGAGGTAGTAGTAGTAGTAACGTATAGACGTTAAGGTTTTTTTTTTACTTCGGTATTTATAAAAACAAGCAAAGTTTTTGTGAATAAAATAATTGTGGTTCATCAATAGCAAGAATAGGCTAGTTAACCCATTTTTGAAGTATATCTGAAATGGTTAATAATGATTTTACTAGCTCAAAAAAAAATGTATTGTATTATTGTGAGAGCTAGAAAGTTAAATTTTATTAATTGAAAATATAAATTTCACGAACAGACAAAACCGTCCCGCCATTTTTGTCTTTGGCTTATCCGTGGCGTGACGTAGAATACTGAGTAAATAAAAAGAAGGGCTACTCCGATGTTCGAAATTCGACCTGGAACATCAGTGGCTTTTCAGTTTTATGCGCGAATGATTTGACGCCTTACCATGGACTAGTGTTAAATCATTCGTGTACCGAAAATCCTGGGGTCTGATCATTATCGTTTTTTTATTCATTAGCAATGATAAATGATGAAATGTTTATTTCATTCATATATATACGCAGTTCAATGTCGCGTGTAGTGAAAGAAGGTAACGTACTGATAAAAAGCGTACATGAATTTGCATTTTTAATTATTTTAAAATTAATGGAAACCAGATTCAACCGTGACAAACAGTTAATAAAAAGTTGCGGATTTCACCCATCAGGAAACAAGTTTATCGTGTCATCGGTGTTCTTATTGGTATTGTATCGCCGTCCTAGGATGGTATAGATCACAGTCCACCCCCACTAGACGGAGCATGTAAGGCACATGTAAGGCGACCCGCGCCCACCAACGATATGGTACGGCAGAACATTAAAGTATCAACACTATCAACACGGCGGCCACGGTTTAGTTGCGTCCATGTTTATGAGGTCTCTCTACACCACTTAACACTACAATTTACCATGTTATTTATTTAATTTATTTTTTCGTTGACGTACGCATGGATCATAAACAAGGACGCAACTAAACGGTGGCCGCCGTGTTGATACTTTAATGTTCTGCCGTACCATATCGTTGGTGGGCGCGGGTCGCCTTACATGCTCCGTCTAGTGGAGGTTGTCTGTGGTATGGATAGAGCGACAGCGGATGTAGAGTGTTGTCGTGTTTGTAGGTGCAGGTGTCTCGGAGCACGAGCTCGGGCGCGGCGGCGGCGGCGGCGCCGGCGGGCGCGTCGGGGCTGGCCGTGGCGCTGCGCCGCGCGCTCGACGAGCGCTCGCGCGCCATACACTCCTCCGACTCCGAGGACAGCGAGCCCGCCACCAGCGACGACGACTGGGAGTAGCGTCCGCGAGCCCCGAGCCCCTTATTTATTTACCACCCGTGTCTTTATCTGTCACTTTCATGTTTCTATTTGTATCACGACCCGCCGCGACGAAGACCGCGATTAACACGAAACTAACGCTGGTGTCATTAAACAAATATTTAACACGGTTCCCAGAGCTTCGTCAGTGATGGCCATTGCGCTTATTTTAAACGTTAGTCATACCTATGCCAGGTAATAGGTTTCAAGTTCGTTTGTCTTGAACCCAACCTCGACCCGCCGCTTTACGACGACCGGGAATACTGCTGATCGTTAGGCTGAAATATTTGACTTACATAAACTCCTGAATTTATATGTGCGTTTCCCACTTAGCGACTTAATTATGACTTAGGAAATTCAAACTCATTTCTCGATGTAAAATTTAAGTGCAGTGACTAATGAGTCTAATAACGCAACATTTCACTTTTAATATTTAAAAAAAATTGGGCAAGTGCGAGTCCGACTCGCGCATGAAGGGTTCCGTACCATATAACAAGTTTGTTGTATGGGAGCCCCCCTTAAATTTTGATTTTATTTTATTTTTAGTATTTGTTGTTATAGCGGCAATAGAAATACATCATCTGTGAAAATTTCAACTGTCTAGCTATCACCGTTCTTGAGATACAGCCTGGCGACAGACGGACGGACTGACAGCGAAGTCTCAGAAATAGGGTCCCGTTTTTACCCTTTAGGTACGGAACCCTAAATAGAAAAAGACAAAAAATTCATTGGTCTTACTATAAATATTTGTCGTGTCATTATAATATCGCACAGACTTGTAATTTGGAAACAATGCTTCGTATGAAATTGATGGGCGTACATACTATCTGAACTTGAAAAATGTTGGGCCTATTTTCAGTTAGCAATGCTTTATGTTTCAGTTAGCCGATATTAACATTAAAATACAATATAAATAAATTAAAATAAAAATAAATTAAAATACAATTTATACTCAATTAAAATACAATTTATACTCAATTTATACTCATACTTCATAGTCAAGGACCAAGTTAGAAGAATACATACAATGACCTGATTTGACTAGGCATTGTTTTTTTCGTCATCATAAAATACGTAAATATCTGCAACTTCTTCCATGTTTCCTGGAGTAAATCGGGTTCTACATTTATGGAATATCCTGTTATGACTAGAACATACATGATATTGACAATTAATATTGTTAAATGTAGCAGTTTGTAATATTGTACAAATTTTAATGTATTTATAGTTTTAGTCATTTAATGCTTGTGAATGTTAACCACTTCTTGTCAACCTGGCCAGGTTCAAAGCTCGTTCTAAAGTATCGTACGCAATGATTTCTTGTGCAATCCCCAGATGATCGTCAACACCGTGGCTAACTTACATGCGTCCTGCTGCAAGTTTGGGTTCTAAATCAGCGTCAAGAAGACGGGAATGATGTCCTTGGACATTCATGGTCGTGAGTCATTGACTGTCAAGCTTGGCGAGGAAGTGTTGAAGCAGGTCGTCGGGTTCCGTTATCTGGGGAGCACGCTAACATCTACGTGTGGTATTGACGCCGAAACAAACAGCTGAATGGCAGCCGCTGCTGCAGCGTTTGGTAATCGGGATAGCAAGGTTTTTCGCTCGCATAATTTGAAGCTGACTACAAAGATCTCCATTTACATGGCGGTTGTACTGCCTAATCTCTTATACTCTGCTGAAATATGACCGTATGCTGTCGTCACATTCGCTCTTTAGACCGATTCTACCTTAGATCCCTCCGTAAAATATTAAAGATCGGTGGCCCCAACCGCGTGCGGAACACCGAAGTTTTACGGAGGGCCAACGTAGGCTATATCATGCGACGGCAACTGCGCTGGAGCGGTCATGTTTCAGGAGGGAAGAAGGCGAGTGGCTAAGCGCATCTTCTATTCTGAGCTTGAGGTGAGCAAGCGAAAGCTTGGCTTATAATTCCCTCGATGAAAGACGTGCGTTAAACGCCAAATGAAGAACTGCAACATTGACCCGTCACTATGGGAAACGTAGGCAGCCAACCCAAAATAGAGATATTTTGTTAAAAATATAACCTGGACGTTTGAGACACATCGACGTGCAGATTTAGACGTCAGAAGGGACGAGCTAAAAACTGACCACCTGCAGTAATCAGCTACAATTATGTATGTGGTGTGCTCATGTGCCCGTTGTCGCGCGGGTCTGTAAAATAAGATTGGCTACGTCAGCCACATGAGAGCACAAGAACGCCAGCAGCGGAGTTGAAGCAGTCGCCGTGACCGAAAACGGTCTGGAGAATATATATATTATTATGTTAAACACAATAACTATAAAGGTAGTTTGGACTGACATAGATGAATGAGTATGAGTATGAATTGTAATTTAGTGTTAATATCGGCTCCATAGCTCTTTAAAGTCCTACCGTGCTGAAGTCCGATGCCTAATAATTACGTTTGAAATTATGTGTACATTTGTATTTCTGACAAAGAGGTTAATACCATTTTAATTAGCATCGGCTACATTTGTGAATTAGCTCTCCTGGGAAATGACTGCACAACGACATTATGTGCATCATCTCATGGGTCTCTAAACTCTCGAATTACAAAGACCGTCAGGTTCGCTCGTGCCTTTAATCTGTTCTGTACCACTATTTGTTTACCGACCGCAGTATGCCCCATGCGCCATACTGTTTCATTTGTGGCAAACTCAGTAGCGCTTAATAGATATTCATATCATAATAGATTTGCGAAGTTTTTTAATAATTATCTGATTCTGTGTGTTGTCGTCTTAATGCATCTAAAAGTAGTTTATTCATCATTTGTATTTTAAATTTATTCATCAACACATTGAATCATACAGATTTGTATTCTTAATATCAGTTCGTGTGTACTAGGCATTAACGTGGATATTGTTGGTCCGGTGGCTGAATGGGTAGCCACTAGAAAAAAAAATCAGATGTTCATAAACACAGGCGCCATGTTTACATTAAAATTAAAAACAAATTACTTCCCGGCCTTGGCCTTCAATTTTGTATGAAATTCTTTTACAGATCTCTCGAATTGTTCCGCCCGAAACTTGACACTTCGAAGACTGTTTTAACGCACGTTATGACGATATTTGCATGTTTAAGAAAACTAGTTTTAGCAATAGCGCGATCGACCCTAATCCGGTTATTTGCGTGTCATCAGTATCACCACATTATACTGTACGTTATAATGTCTACCTTCGTAACTCGTTATTAAGTTTCTATTTTGATAGAATTTATGCATAAAGTTATTCCTAAAGTTGATTTCTAAATGTACCTATATATGGTTTTTATTCAAATATAGATTAGTACGGCCGGTTTAAGGGTTAATAAAAAAGACATCACATGTTGTAAATAAGCCGCGGGCGTGGTTTTAGTAAGTTTTAAATTGGTGTTTTCGCTGATGATCTTAACTTAAAAGTCATACTTCGGAATCTAAAATAAAAATAAGCGTTTAAGAATGTAAGCTTAATAAATCTATCAATATCTACGCGCTGTGGATATTTTTAAGAATTTTGTAGTGAAGAATCTTGATTTGCGGAGCATTTTCTATGGCGCCGGTATGGCTATCATACCTATAGTCTCGAAAGCCTGTATTCTTGAACATGCAGCAATATAATAGTGAGAAACCTTTTTTATTTGCTTACTGTCTTTGTAACGCGCATGTTAACTCGTATGCCTAGGAAGCTATTCGCAGATAGGCTCACTTTATCATATAAAGGTGCGACCACAAGCCGCCGCCGCTTAACAAGCGGTGACGGTGGGTATACGCAGTGAAGTGTCCCGTAGCGTTTTTACCTCAAGCTCTCGTCTTGTCACGTTTTTTCATACATTTGACGTGCGTCAGCGTATTTTGAGCAGCGGTGTGAAGAGCTTGAAGGTAGATCGGCTCCTACACGATTAGGTTGAGTTAGTGGTAGGCAGCCGTGCTAAGGAAAGGTGACATTTTACCATGGAGCATACAAAAAGGTCGCCTTTTACCTTGCAATCTCGGATTTTTTAGTATGGACAATCCAGGTACCCCGGGATTCCAGTTGAAAAAAAAAAATTGTGGATGGGATACTGACACGGCCAATAAACAAGAACCTAAACACCCTAGTCGTTTGGCACAGGATATGCTATACACTGTATTTAGTATTTACACATTTCACAAGTGGTGGCAAATGGTTACAATATGTGTCAATAAACCTAGCAAACAATACACTGAATATTTTTATGAATTAGTGGACTGTAGTTTTCTTGATTTCATCAATCAATAATATGAACATAAATAATGTTTTATTTCTCGTTATAAAACACATAATCGGGACACTATGCGTCCATTCCATTCACGTCAGCTCCTGTGTAATGTAATGTAAGTATAGGTCATCATCGCTCTTATCGTATAGGAATAAATAGCCCCATTTTGTTGTGCAATATCATTAATTAAGTTTTTTAATCACCGTTCTCTGACATATTGATATATGAGATGTTCTATTGTCAGCACACAGCAACTAAATGGATTCGGGTGGTGAGTCTGTCTATTTAGTAGCACTTGTTATATTGAACAAGTGTCGGTGTATTAGGGAGTGTATTAATTTATAATTTGAATTACCTAGAGTCAAATGTACATGTTCCGGCAATAAAGTTGTGAAAGCTTAGTTGATTAATATATAACTATACCATTAAACAATATTAACGCGCTGTAGCCAGTTGTAGGACGGTATTCGTACAGTAGTACGGCGGACTGTCCTCATTCGTGGCAACACAATAAATACAGGAAAAATTGCATATTTTGGAGGCAAAATATGTACATCAATGAAACTTTGTTTATAATAACTTTACGTTATCTGCCGAGTCCTACCAAATTTTTGGCGTCCTACCTCCATTGGGAGAGGTATGGCCAGGGCATATTTAAAAAAAAAACTAACATTTTACAAACTAGACGAGTGAAGTGTCATTTCTCGTGCTGAATCGAATGAGACCATACACATACTTATAGGATCAACATTTTACGAGATAACAAGTTAGAGGGTTTGTCAATTTTCAGTACTTTGGAGGACAATTTTTATTGCAATTTTTACACATTAGATTGCGATTGTGCCATAAAAAAATCGTGTCTGTTTTTTTAGACTACTCTCTAACATATATCAAAATAATATAACTAATAATATTAATTAAATCGAAGCCGGATAGTTGGTTATACCTTGTCAAATTTATTACCGTGCAAAATATTGATTTATATGAAAACATTTTTTTTTTTTATTTCTAGTGCGAAGATAAAATTATAACAAAGTTTAATTGCTACCTTGCCGCGAAACTGTTGTATTTAGTGTTTTGCAAGCACAGGTACCGCTACCTGCCTACTGACAAAGAGGCACAACGCTGAATGATATTATTTGTAGAGGGTTATATTTGACTCAGCCTATTGACTATTACCCTGACACTATCCTAAGGCTTCCAATCCTGGGTTTATGTGTATGCGCAATACCAAGTACCCGGGATCGGGAGCCCTACACCAACCCCACGTCCCGCGACAGATGGCTGCGAAGTGAGCACTTACACTCACTGGCCTGGGATCGTAATGTGTCATAAAATAATTACTTAAGTTAATGACCGTAGTGGAAGAAATCATATTAGGCTCGCGGTCTGTATTTAGCTAGTAATTTTTCTGTATCATGTGTATATAACGTACCTAATTGTAGAAATGAGACTGACAAAAACAATGGTGATTTTAAGATTGTAACATTTTTGTCATACTAGATATAGAATCATAAATATAAACGTAGTTAGGCAGTTGAACGCTTCTTACACTGTGTCGCTCATAAGCCCAATGTCATACACAACTAAATATTTTACCCAAATTATAAACCTTTTGGAAGAATAATACTTAAATTTGTTCATTCGTATAAACTTAATTGTGAGTAATATGGACGCCTTACATGGACATTATTACCGTGAAACCGGCTAATTTAGCCTTAGCGAGTAATGTCCCCGCGGTTTTAAATATATGTTTAAATATGTTAAGGATTCACTTTTTAAGCTACATATAATACGTACTTTCATCTATTAGCTAATGAAATAATTCGTTAATTTTTTGTATGTTTTAATGCTTTAAGACCAGTTTAACCGCTACGGCAGAATTGGACGGTTTCACGGTAGATTATCTGGGTAAAAACTTGGTGATCGTTCGCTGTGTGAATATCAGAAATCATGTAAATCTTCCGGCGACGCCAAAATTATCCTTATCCTCCAGGAGGTAAAAAACTTTTATTTTATTTTTATTAGCGCTATCATCTTGGGCTCCATCAATTTCATAATAAATTTCAATCTATTTCTAATTGCTTAACAATTAAAATATGTATTGCGTTTGTGTAAACTCATCAGGTCAACGAACTATTCTGCAAAGTAAATAGAATCCAGTTAGTAAAATGAATACACGTATATTACTAAACAAGTACCTATTTTTTGGGTTTACTTAGTTCATTCTGAATTTGTATTTTTTTTTCTATTAGGTGGCGTGGTATAGGAGGTGCACATTTTACGTAATGTCTGATAGTAACACTTTAATTTTTTAGATGCTTTTACTATAGCCAGGGCAAGTGTGCGCACTTTTTATTTAAACTAGAATTCAAATTAAACGAAGAGCATGAATGAAAAAAAGGAATATAGGTATATCTGATAGAGTATTTATTTAGGTAATATTTAGATCAAGAAATAGGTAACCAATAAAACCTTGCCAGATCGGATAAAATCGGCTTAATCCAATCCAAATTTAAAATGCGCACACTGACCCCATCCTACGGGTAAGGTCTCGCCACATCACCACGGTACGGCACCGTGAGACGGCACGGCGTATACCTATACTGCGGCGCGGTGCCGTGCACTACTAAGCAACATGAAAACAAAAAACTACCGAGTGGTGCGCCGTCCGCCGGTGCGCTGCGCCGTACACGGCACCGTGCCGCAGTATACGGCGTGCCGTCTCACGGTGGCTAGGCCCTAAGTTTTCAGTCATCTCAGATCATACCCTCAGAACATAATTATACGAAATAAAAATAATACGCATGTCTACAATTGGACTAGGTTTGCCCTGTCTATAATTAACGATACAGTCTTTATCTTCAGCAGGTATTAGACGAAACCAGATGATGAAATTACGATTGTTATTTAACAGCCTCACGCTTGCTTATATTCGTAAGCTAGCGCCTATCACGTATATTTTACCTGTCACAACTGTTACCTTTTACCTGTCACAACAGATGGACGCCATGGACGGTACTACACGCGCCGACACAGAATGTTCTATTAAGTTTTTTTATCTTTGAGCAGTGTTGCTACCTTATATTTATACATAGTTGTTATAATTTTTCATTGTTTTTATATTTAGAAGTTACAGACTTAACGCACCTATAAACTATCAACGTTTTTATAGTACCTACCTAGTATAAGAGATTATTTAATCGGACATATATGTCAATGCTGTTAGGTACACCGTGAACGTGATCAGTTGATTACCCCTTGTATTTCATACAACGTAGTGATTATACTCGTATGCTCTTTGTTTCATACGAGCAGAGCCCGGCGTCCCTTAACCCTTTGGATAGCCTAGTCGGAAATTGTGCAACTAGCGCCAAAATTTCAAAGATCAAGAACTTAGTAATTTAAACCGTTACAGGTGTTTTTCAAGCCTTGTTGATTTTGGCGCATTTCTTTATTTTTTTGGGGCAAGGTGAATTACTTCAACGCTTGGTGTTCAAAAGGTTAAGTTAGAAACATACAAATAGAAATTGAAAGGGATAGACTTCACCTGTCATATTATTTTCTCTTCGAAACTGTTTATAAATCTCGGATTACAATACAGTAGGCGACGCACGTGCTGAACGCCTTGTACTTAGCATAACTGTGACACGCAACTCTACGTAGCACGAGAAATGTCATCTAACCCTTTCCAGTAACTTAAAGAGCTATGTGACGCACAGGGATCACGGCCTCCAAAAGGGCAACAAGTCGTATCCCACACTCATGTCTAATCTCATGTATACGTGATACGGCGGGATACGCGATAAATTAATGATAAAGCATTCTCCACTCGCGCACTCATAACTATACTGTCAGAACGCGACAGATGCTTAGACACAGACCCGCAGAGAGTTACTGAAAGAACGAGCTGTACAGTACATCAAAATGGTCGACCGCGCCTGCATCAATGTAATTTTTACGGGAAATTTAACCGTTTCAGCAGTTTATTGAATAACAACCGAAGAGACGCATGTTTATAAGTGCCGCTTGTACCGACCGGCACAGCCGGCTGCCAGGTCACAGCAGTTCGGTCTCGAAGCCGAATCCGCTTCGCCTGTCTGCTATTTGTGCTCAAAAAGGCGTGAATTAGCTTCAACTTTTATACTAGTAATGTATAGTATAGTAAAATAAAACATTGTATAAAGAAGCGCAAAGCTATTTTTATAATATTAATGTTTTTAATTGTTATTTGTAATATTATCAAATGTATGTAACGGGCAATTTGACTAACTAATCATGTTATTATCGCATGTAACGCTATGTTGACTAAATAAATAATGATGCATTAAAAAAACTATTTCATTTCATTTCGATCCAGCCACCATCATTTCTAAGCGCAAATTATTAATAACGAATACTGTTCTTCATTATTTATTAAATAAATAATAAAAAATAAATATCGTACAATGCCACACAAATCGATCTAGTCCCACAGTTAAGCTCTAGTGGGCTTGTGTTATGGACACTAGACGACGATAAACATACAGTGGAATCCGTATAATATAATGACATCCAAGGGAATTGACAAACACGTCATAATAAGCGGAAGTCATACAAAGCGTTTAGTGAAAAAAAAAAAACTTGCTAAATCTGGTTCTTGTTTTTGAAAATCTTTGAGATTGTCGAATGACCCACGCCAAATTCCTTCACGAGAGAAGAGTTTGATTCTCCATTTTCTAATCTGTATATTATTGCGCCTTTACGCGACCACCACGAACGTCGTCGATGATCAACGAATATTGCAGAAGTTAGTATAAAGAATCATGTCGGTCATTATAACCGGACATAATTTATTAAAAATGGGTCATATTAAGCGACATGTCACTGTAAGCGAAGTCATTATATCCGACTTCTTTCACGAAGAGTTTTATATGAAAACCAAAGTTCGTTGTGTAATCACGTCATAATAGGCGGTTGGTCAATATAGGCGGAGTCATAATAAACGGATTCTACTGTACTTATATTGTGAGATAAATACAAATAACATCCATGACGCAGGCACAAACGAGTTCATCAGTCCATCACACAAATATTTGCCCTTGCCGGGATTTGAACCCAGGACCGTCGGCTCAGTAGGCAGTTGCTCGTCCACTATTATAATATCATTTTTTTAAATGAAACCTAGAAAATATGACATAGGGCTGAAATTCAAATTTTTGGCATAGAATCGAGTCGCCGTTGAGTTGTTATAATGTGCGAAGACCTTAACCACTGCGCCAACCGCGTCGGAGTCTACGAATCGTTTAAGTTTACGTCGTATATTTTTTTAGATATAATTTTTTAAAAAATCGATGTGACAACGTTTGGTGATGTAATGTGTCCCAAACCTGGTAACCTTTGCTTGCCGAGCGAGACGCACTGGGCATACCTTCGCCACAGTTGAAGTAGCAATGGGTGGAACATGTAACAATTAAGAAGAATTTTTACGAGGACAAATGGAGGACAAACATAAACTAGATGTTTACAAAGGCTGATATATTCGTAAATCGTTTAATTCTGTCAATGATACATAAACAAGATTGAAAACCTCCTTCTTTATGTCTAGAGTCGGTTTACTTAGATAGATAGATAGATCTTTATTGCTTTCATATAGTGTACAGATGTCTTAATTCTAAAGAGTATCTACACCTAACATGACACCCTGCAAGGCATAGATATAGTATAGTAGTTATCATCTGCAAGGGCATTGCAATCTTCATGCAATGTTTTGCAGAATCAACTATGCTACACAAAATCAAGATAAAAATACACATGCATTTTTTTTTAACTTAATACCTTAACTACAACGTGAAACTTTACCACTTCATATAAACAATGTAGTAGTATTTACTTAACTAACAATAAAACAATAAAACTATATTTACATATTCATATTTACACGAAAGAAATACCAGGTATGTTATTTATAATTATAATATTTATTTTCTTCCAGGTATTCCTGAACATTATAAAAGCTGTGTTTAATAAGATATTTCTTCAATTTTAAGTGTAAATGTGTTATATTTAATTTCTCCTGCTATTTCTTTTGGTGAACTATTGTAAATTCGAATTGTCATGGCATGGGGACTCTTATTGCTCATTTGAAGATTATTTGCAGGTATCGCTATTTTATTTTTGTGGCGTAGGTTTAATGTACAAGTGTAACGTTCGTCCGCTTTAGTGTATAAAGATGGGTGTCTTCGGCTTCGGACAAACTTACAGGCTTCTAATATGTACAGGGATGGCAAGGTTAATATGTTCAATTTTTTAAAATATTGTCTGCAGCTATCATATTTTTTTATATTTGAGAGAATTCTGATGCATCTTTTTTGCAGTAAAAATAGGTCTGACCAGTCTGTACTATTACCCCATAAAATGATCCCGTATTGAATCCAGGTTTGTGTAAAAGCGTAATAGGCACTTATTGCAGTTTTTAAATCTGTGGTCTTTCTGATGTTTCTAAGGGCATAAGCAAATCGAGATAGTTTTGTACAAATATTTTCAATATGTGTCCAATTAATCTTTTCGTCAATATGTATGCCTAAATAGCCGACAATTATTGGTTTGTTGAATTGGATTATTTAAATATTTATAGTTGATAGCTAACGGCTGTCTTTGATGGGGTCTGAACTGAATTAACTTAGTTTTCTTTAGGTTTAGTTTTAGATTATGATCTGCAAGCCAATTTAGCAAAGTATCAAGTAAAGCGTCTAATTTGAGCCTCAGTTCTTCGCTATTCTGAGTCGGAATTACTATAGATATGTCGTCTGCATATATTTAGTATGTTTGGCAAATCATTGATATAAATGAGAAATAAAATACAACCTAGAACACTACCCTGTGGTATTGAGCACGTGGGTTGTTTTCTCTGTGAATGTACTTTAGTTACTGTGTTGGTATTTTTATCGTATTGTCTTTTTGGTTTTGCTTTAGATTTTAATTGTTTTTTAGGGATGTACATGTTTAATAATAGTTTAATTTTGTTATGGAAACACTCAAAATTTTCATTCACAGCTTTTTCAGGTGAAAAGATGGAGTTCCAGTTTATATTTTGAAGTGCCGATTTAAATAGATTGATTTTTTTTCAGTGAACGAACGTTTTATGAGTAAGTATTCATCATGTTTATACCTTAGTCCACTCATTAGCGTTTGGTACTTTTACTGTAACACCTTTACATATGGTATGAAAAGCCTAGTTCGTGTACATCTACTTTGAAGTTATCTGCTTCAAAATTGGTAAAAATTACATCTAAACGCTTTTTTGAAGTTTTAGAGATTCTAGTAAGATTTTTCACGTGTTGTTTAAAGTTAAAACTAATCATTAGATTTATCAAGGCTTTTGACAATGTAGTTTTTTTAAGAATGTCTATATTTAAATCACCCCCAATTATTATATTTTTATTTTCATATTTTCATACTTATAATACATATTATGAAATTAAGAGGCCTTATTCCTTTGAAAAAATATTTTATTCATATTATGACAAATATACTGCTTATTTCAATCAACTTGTTGAAGTGAATAGGTAATATTTTTCCCCGAGTTCTAGCCGTTCTAGGTAGTAACATAGCCATTTAATGCTTTCATTGCGTGCAGTCGAACATAAATTGAAAACTTATTTTCCGCGTGAATTTTGTCAATTTCGAGTAGTTTTTGAAACAAAAATGATCTATGAAAATTTTTAACTGTAGGTTTTAAATATATACCAATAAAACCACAGACCATAAGAATACTATAGACTGGGTATTGGGCGGGGCACGTGTAGCCGAGCTTATGCCCAAATACCCAAAGATATGTCAACGTGATGTCAACAGTCACTTAGTTACCGTACGAACGTGCTTGAGTAATTATGTGCCAAAAAATTAAAAATATGCCGAATTGTGCCATTATAATTGTCACAGGCGAGATCTGCATACTCAAAAAGATACCTGATACCGTTTAATTTCACTGGAAAGTAATAAAATTCGGTATTTTGTAATATTTCGTAAAATATTGCAGTGCATTATGACAAATATACATTACTAGCTTGACATGGCCACTATTCACGCAACATCTTTAGGAGCACGCAATGTATACGTCCGTCTGACAATTTAGTGCGGGGGAACAAGTCTAAACCATAAATTGTCGATATTCTGTATGGAGGTTTTAATGTGAGCCGCTCGTGTTTCATACTAACTTGTCCATTTTAATAATATAATTTACACTTTATCACCTTGTTTTTTAGGGTTCCATACCTCTATCGGAAAAACGGAAATCTTATGGGATCACTTTGTTTTCCGTCCGTCCGTCTGTCTGTCTGTCTGTCAAGACCCTTTATCTCGAGAACGCGTGGAGGTATCGAGTTGAAATTAACACTATATGTATATATACTCAGGTCTAGGGTCCCTTAAAGCTGTGAAAAAAGAATTAAGCTTCTACGTTAACGTGAAAAAAGATACGGCCGTTTCTGTCGCCAAAAACGCACATTTCGTCACTCAAGTGATAGAGTACTTCCCGATGACCTAGAACTATAAATTTGGCAAGTACTACAAATACCTATAAAAATCTGAAATCGCCACATACTTACTACAAATACTAATAAAAATCTTAAAAAATATAGTCCTTTTCAAACATCAAGTCCACCTTTTGTACGATACGTTTTCTTTTGTGCAATAAAGATTACTTAATTAAATAAATAAATAGGTAAATCATATTTGGAGAACTTGGTTGCGTTAAGTTTGATTCAAATTCAAATTCGTTTATTGCAAGAACATAGTAATAAATTAGGTGATACAGACAGGTATATACAGTGTTGCTTATGTTCTACCAAAAAGGCATGCAAACAAAATAAAACAATATTCAAATACTTAATTGTTACATATTTCAATTTGTTACTTATGTCAAAAATAATTACTAAAACTCAGAATTTGCAGATTAAATTACATTAATTATGACATTATTTTTATAAGTATTTGCACCTGGTTTGTATGCGGCGCCATACATTTCAGATGCAAACTTAACTCAACCAGGCCAATTAAGATGGGATAAGTGAAATTTTGTACGGAACCCTCGGTGCGCGAGTCAGAATCGCACCTGGCCGGTTTTTTTTTTAATTCAGACACGTAATTTTATTACAGCGAAATCAATAGCAGTGGGTGACTAAATCATTAGATTAAAACGGTATTATTGTTTTGCTAATCCACAATGTAATACGTGCTAGTCAGTTGACGACGAGGTTGGCGCAGTTTTAATGCATCTGCCTACTGAGCCGGCGGTCCTGGGTTCGAATCTCGGCAAGGGCAAATATTTGTGTGATGAACTCGAATATTTGTTCCTGGGTCATGGATGTTATCTATATATATTGTTTATATCGTCGTCTACTATTGGTTAGTATAAGGCCAGGTCGAGTTGTGTACGATTGTCCCTTATTTTTTTGTTTACATTTTATATGATGAAATAAATAAATCTACTCCGTTTATAATTTACCTACTACCTGTTCCAAATGTTGTAAGGTGATGTTTTTATTATTCATATATCACTATATGTAAAGTAAACATTCTGAACGATAGAAAGATTGAGATGGACGCTTCCATTTGATTTCGTCGCCAGAAATTAAAAGGTCTGATAATTTAATTTACGACGTTTCCACCATACCAAATAAATATTTTCAACATGCATTATATACATATTATAAGCCTATACATATTATTACTTTATCGATATCGACTATTTTGATTTGATCACGCCCTTAACCTTTAGAATCATTAGATGCATACCGCTGGCAGAGCTTACATTACATTCTCTGGGTCGTTAAAATTAGACCCCGTGTTACAAGAATAGGGTTCAATTTTAAATGTTTTAAAATTGTAACATAAAACCTTGCGATATTTAGCCAGCGTTAATATCAAAAGTGACACTACTGAATTGACGGAAGTAGAAATCAATTTCTTGTCAATTCGAGGCTTTGTCGTACTGAATCACAAAGTCTCATTTGCCTTTTATTTTATTTCTATTTAAGTTATAATAAAAATAAAGACATTGTCTGATATGCATATAAGGACTAAAATTCTCGATACATTGATCGTAGTAGTGTATGACCACGTAATACGCACACATTAGCTCAGCCAATGTCAACTCACTTCTGTTTGTTGTAAAACCTTATTTTTATACGAATATAATTGTGTGCGTGTAAAAGTCGGCTACAGCGGTGCTAGAACAAACTGCGCTGAATGCCATCTCCATATACTCCGTGAATAAAACCTAATAGCCTTGTTCTAGGTAGTAAGTAACACGGTACGGTACGTTTAGAAACATAGATTTGTTTGATCATAGATATGTCTAAAACATGCAATCAGCATTTTAAGGGGAATAAGGCCTCTTAAACAGTAGATTGTTTGACAAGGGGCTAAAATAAGCCAATATGACACATGATGATGATTATTTGGACAAGCGACCGCAGCAGTGAGCGAGAACAATGGCGGTAATCCAAACACTACACTTCGCAGTATTCTCATGCGATAAAAAAATATTTACAATGGTAACCTATGTCGCAAAAATTCACTGATATTTAAGAGGCCTTATTCCTTTTAAAATGCTGATTGTTTAGACATTTTTCTCTACGATCAAACATGTTTCTTAACATATTGTTACGCCGGCCGGTAGGTTAGGTCAAAAACTTTAAACGTCAATGTCAGTGCTTTAGAGGCGTTTTCAGCAGGCTGAAAAGTCATTTCAGACCATTTTAGGAGTTGCTCTATCACATATCAAAAGATCAAAATTTCTTCCAAGTTGCCATCGTTTTTAGGCGCCTGAAACATGTTTTCAGTCCGTTTCAGGGCACCCTCTATCAGATGACGCCATAACCTGAAAACCCGTTTTCAGGCGTTTTCAGGACCTTTATACTGAAGCACAAATCATTATATGGCGAAATTTCCAGTAGGAGTGACAGAGATAGCACTAGTAGAAATAGATAGCTATGCTCAGAACATTCGAGAAGTGTGTAACAGAGATAGCACTACTAGAGAGAGATAGCTATACTCGAAACATTCGAAAAGGGAGTGACAGAGAGTGCACCATTAGAGAGAGACATCTATTGCCTAGAATGTTCTCGGCGCTCATGCTGGACCTTACTGGAATATTACGTGGACAACGCATCGAGAAAGCGGTTTTGCGGGATGTAAAAGGCGTAGAGCGGCCGGCGGGAGTTACGAGGCGGACAACGCCCCCGCCAACAACCGACATGAGTTAGTACCAGTCACAGACCACCCCCACTAGACGGAGCATGTAAGGCGACCCGCGCGCACCAACGATATGGTACGGCAGAACATTCAAGTATCAACACGGCGGCCACCGTTTAGTTGCGTCCATGTTTATGAGGTCTCTCTACACCACTTAACACAACAATTTACCATGTTATTTATTTAATTTCGTTGACGTACGCATTAGTTACATTTTAACTGCGATACAGTGCGAGTAAAAGCATAATCGTCGATACGTTTATATTAACACTCTCGTTAAGTCTCGCACAGGCGTAACATGTTTGAGTTTTCTTTTTTTAATTTTTATCTTTTTTTTTTTTTTTTATTATTAATTCGCATTGTTTTTCTTGTGTTGTGTAAGCGGTTAACTGGCGGGGTAAACAGAACCAGGCAGTTTTTTACCTCTGTTATTGTGTGCAAATTGCACTTATATATAGTTAGTAGGTATATTTTTATTTATATTATATATATTTTTATTTTGTACCTACCCGTGTGAAGTGTTATGTCTGATAATGACTCTTAGATACCACTCTGCTTGCGACATGTCCTTGTCTTTTCACTCGCTTGTTAGTTCTGACTCTGAATCTGAAACGCTTGGTGATCGTATAAAGGCTACGTTCCAAAGCAACTGTAAGTTTCTACACATCTGCCACCTAAATGCGCAAAGCATCCCCAGTCACTATAACAACCTTCTGGAAGCATTCTCCTCCGGTTGTGCCGACGCTATTCTCGTCTCCGAGACTTGGCTTAAACCTAGTCTTGCTTCAACTTCTTATGGTATCCCTGGTGTTAGTTGTAGTAGGGGTTCAGCGCTAAGAAAAGGCCGGAGTACTGACACGAAGACGGTATAATTTTCCAAAAATCACAAGATACAAAATATGTCACACAGAGGTCGCGTGAATAGGCTCGCGGACAGCAGCGGACTGCCCGCGTTTGGATGGTAACGGGTTTACACAAAACGTTAACCATTATAATTACACCTTAATGCTAATACAATAAGGAATAAAATCCAGTGACAAATAAATTTAAATACAAACTAAAATCCTAATGAGCGCATCGCTAACACTCCCCACCCCAGTGCTGTATCAGCACTCAACACTGACCGGGATAGGAGCGATGCGAGCCGCGGAACGCCGCAATGTCCCGGACGCCGTCCTCACCTCCACCACACGGATGCGGCCGTCTCTTCCGGGGGTCACCTGTGTGATGAGCCCTTTAGGCCAGACGTTGCGCGGGGAGTTGGGGTCAACTACCAGTACCAGGTCTCCGACTTGGAGCGGCTTCCGCTCCTGCTGCCACTTTGTCCTGGGCAAGAGGTCGGGTAAAATCTCTCTTACCCACCTTTGCCAATACATGTCTGCAAGCCGCTGCGCCTTCCGCCACTGCTTGCGTAGGTTTAAATCTGCGTCGTCGAATTCTCCTATAATAGGAAGCTTTGACAATGATCCCAAGAGGAAATGGTTAGGGGTCAAAGCCTCCCTATCATCAGGTTCGACTGAAACGTGCATCAGGGGACGACTGTTAACCATATTCTCAATTTCAGCCATTAACGTACTCAACACCTCGTCCCGTGGTGCACGCTCCTTAAGAATTACCTTAAGAGCTGACTTAACTGAGCGGATAAGCCGTTCCCACGCCCCACCCCAATGGGGGCTAGCGGCAGGGTTAAAGGTCCACTCCATGTTGTTGTTGACACCTTCAGCTTGCAGCACATCGGTATCCAGCGCCTGCATCGATCGCTGCAGCTCCGTGTCTGCGCCCCTCAGCTTAGTTCCATTGTCTGATCGTAGATGGCGCGGCCACCCACGCCGAGCTGCCATTCGCCTTATCGCCATAATCAGGGAGTCGGTAGTGAGAGAGACAACCAGCTCAATATGGTCGACCCACCGTAACCTCCATTGGCCCGAATAAATCCAGACCGCAGTAATAAAAGGGTTTCTGATGATGTGCCACGCGAGCCTTGGGTAAATCTCCCATGCGTGGTACCTCAGGCTTACATTTTAAAATTCGGCACAGCATACACCTCGACGAAACGAATTTAACAGTAGGTCTAAGGCGAAGTATCCAAAATCTTTGTCGGACTTCGTTAACTACGGTTTCGTGGTTACCATAACCCGGCCGAGTCGGATCTGCTCTGAAAGGTGATCGATTAGATGGTTACCTAGCTGAAACACTAATTTATGAAAACAATATTTGGTGAGCAAAAAATCCATTTTGGGAAGCAAAAAGATATTTTTGGTAATAATTTTGATGTTTTATGAAAACAATATTTGGTGAGCAAAAAATCCATTTTGGGAAGCAAAAAGATATACTGACTCAACATAAAATTATTCTGATGTAATGTATATCGATTTTGGAATACAAAATGATTTAATTTGGGGAGCACTGTATAGAGTGGGTTTAATTTATATGGAGGCAATTCATTTTATTTGGAATTTAGTTTTGGGGTATAAAAGCCATTTTGGTGAGCGTTTAAATTGTTCCCTTAAGTAATTAGGCATTATGAAAATTCGGAATCCTGAAATTAGGGCTATTCATTAATTAGGATGAATGAAAATTCGGGTTAGTGATTTTCGGGTTACCAAAATTAGGTCCAATGAAATTAGGATGAAAGTTTTTCGGGCTAACGGAGGGGAACCAAAAAAAACATATGCAGATCGAAAATATCACGGAAAACCAAAAAACAGCTTATAAAATCGTATGTATGGAGTGTAGCATTCTATGGCAGTGAAACGTGGACCCTGATACAGAAAGACAGGGAGAGGTAGGAGGCGTTTGATATGTGGTGCTGGAAGAGGATGCAAGGCATAAGCCGGACGGAAAAAATCAAATGAAGAGGTCTTGTATAGGATAGGAGCAATACCGTCTTTACCGTAAGGGCACACGGGGCCCGTGCCTAGGGCCCCCATTCTCAGGGGGCCCCGAATGACCGACAATTTCTCTCACACAATAAATGGTCATACTTAGTAAAAAAATGTTATTATAATTCGCTTTTTTTAGTTTCCAAAAGGGCCCCAAATTCTCGTGTGCCCAAGGCCCCAGCCTAGTTTAAGACGGCCCTGGATAGGAGAGAAAAATTTTTAACAAAAAAATTCCCAAACTACTCAGTTCTTATATTTATAGTTATATTATACTTTACGCGAGGTTTGGCACCGACTTCGAAGGGTGAGTCAAATGTAATCTGTACTTGAACGGGTTATTTTTGGCTTTTTAGTTTTACTGAAGTCGGTTCTTTTTTTTGTTAAAAATATTTTTTTTTTTGCTTTTTAGTGATTCATATAAAAGTTCTAGTGGCCATCTTTGGTGTTCATCATCAGTTTCCTTACAAATCCAAATCCTATTTACTGAATGTAAATTCTTGACTTTATCAATAAATTACCGAAAGCGCCGTACATGTCCCTATAACATTTGAAGAGTTCCCTCGATTTCTCCAAGATTCCATCATCAGATCCCGACTTAGTGCCAACGGGACCAACTCGGAGTTATACCCTTTCGATAAAAAAAAAATGAAAATCGGTTCACGGTTCTCGGAGATACATACATACAAAAAAAAACTTAGTTCGAATCTAGAACCTCCTCCTTTTTTGAAGTCGGTTAAAAAGGACATTACAAACACTTATAGAAAATAGAAAAGAAAAATGATATGGCATCTGCTAAGGCATGGCTTTTTCCTCAATAATATCATAGAAGGAAAAATCGCTTTTATGATCATTTGTTAAAGGAAAATCCAGATTTAGACATATTTACTTCTAAAATTAGTGCTCTTATTTGTACTGCCCGCAGGGCATTGAACTCGCAGTATTTTTGGTGAAACCTTAGTAATGCATTGTATTTAGTTAATGAGCAAATAAAAGAAAAGGTTAAAGTCATGTCTTACCAAGAATAGTAGAGTTGCTAAGCCGCGAAATTGTGCGCATCGGGTTAAAAGCATGAAATTTCTACCACACATAGAACGTTCCACGGTGATTATTTTCAGATGTGGAGGGAAGTCAGATTCGTCCCCTGTGTGGTGGGAGAGCGGGGTGAAGAGGAGCTTTTTCTTTTTTTTATTACTGATCAGTTAAGGCTATTAGGGCTTGTGAGACATCGTTTTCGTGTAAAATAGCTATCAGCTATTAATTTTTCATGTTATTTAAGAATAGTTTCATATAAAAATTTGGGTTTATTGCCGAAAAGGTAAAAATCACAACAAGTTTTTTTTATTCAGAACGATAAATTAGTTATCTATTCTGAATATATACAATTTAAAAAAATATTACTAAACAGAAAATTTAATCTTGTTTTTAAAAATGTATACATATTGGGCACAACTGATACAAAAAGTACCTTGAAAAAAATGTTGATGTTAAGCCTAGCCTGCGTGTTCTAGTACATTTTGCTAAGTCGCGAAATTGTGTACATCGGGATACAACCACCAAATTTCTAACACAGATAGAGTATTCTGCGGTGATTATTTTCAGATGTAGAAAGAAGTCAGATTCATCCCCTGTGCGGCGGGAAAGCGGGGTGAATAGGACAAAGGAGTCCTCTTTTTCTTTTTATATTACTGATCAGGTAACGCTAGTAGGACTTGTGTCGTATCGTTTTCGTGTAAAACAGATATCAAGAATTCATTTTTCATGTTATATATTCATAGTACCATATAAAAATATGGTTGTATTTCCGAAATTGTAAAAATCACAACAAGTTTTTTTTATTCAGGGAGACAAATTAGTTATATTTCCTGAATATTTACAACAAAAAAAATATTGCAAAATAGCAAATTTAATCTTGTTTCTAAAAATATATAAATATTGGGCACTTTTCATACAAACAGTAACTTAAATAAATTGTTGATGTTGAGATTAGCACGCGTGCTCGTGATAATTAAAAAAAAAAATTGTTTTAATTACATTAATTTGTTTTTCTAGGACGTATATAGTAAATATTATATGGAAAAGCATGTTAATAATCATTATTTAATGTATTTAATGAAGCGAAATAGGCTGCGTTCGGAGATTTACGTTGGTTACGCCGACGTAAAGATATATTTTCAGCTACTGTTTGTAATAGAAGTGCCCAACATTAATATATTTTTAGAAACCAAATTAAATGAACTTTTTGAAATAATAATAATAATTTGAAAATGTTCACGAAATTGAACTAATTTACTAATTTACTAATTCACTGAATAAAAAAACTTGTTGTGATTTTTACCTTTTCGGCCATTACACCCATATTTTTATATAGAACAATACAAAAATAACATAAAAAATAAATTTCTGATATTTGTTTTACACGGAAACGATACCAAACACGTCCTGGTAGACTTAACTGACCAGCAATAAAGAAAGAAAAGAGGGATACTTGGCCGTATTCACTCCGCTCTCCCGCCTCACAAGGGACGAATCTGACTTCCCTCCACATCTGAAAATAATCACCGTGGAACACTCTATCTGTGGTAGAAATTTCATGCTTGTAACCCGATGCGCACAATTATGTTAGAAAACAGCGGACTAACAACTCTACTAAGAAGTAAAGGAGGAAGCCCAAGAAAAACGGCTGGAGATTGCTCCATCGACAAGAGCGCAGCTCGTAAATTAAGGAAGAGATAGTGTTAATAGGTGATACTGATTATATTGAAAGAACAGGGATTTGACGTAATTCCCCGTAGTAGTTAATATTATTGCTATTGGTATGCTCTAATTAACGCACCATCACAATTTTATTGGAACGAATAGCAAAATGACATCGTTTGCATTGTGGGCTGTGCTAGGATAGGATAAACGTATTTGGCATTTTCCAAGAGGATCCTACTTATACTTAATATAAGAAAATAAAAACAATAGTAAAAAGTATGTATTATTTATTAGTAAACATATCAAGGATGAATCATATGCTAAATCATTGTCAACCCTAAAACGTTATAGATACTCTTATTCTATTGTTTCCATGTTAACTAAAGTAATTTACAGTTTAAGTATGGGCCAGACATTATTTATTTTATTATATGTAACCCTTGAACCCTTACATGCATACCAACCTACTCAGTTTGACAAAGTCCTAGATTGATGATGACGTTCAATTGACTTGTGTCATTTAAATAGTGTAATTTTTTAAACTTCATCCATTTAAGGGTTCAAATTATGAAGTATTGAAAGTTTCACCCCGACTGTTTGAAATTTACTAAATATCTATGATATTGTAATTGAAAATTACTAACTATTTTTGTATGTAATGAATGAAACAGAATATCATAATAATATGTAAGTCGAACTTGGCAAATATGAATTATAAATCTAGGAATCTAGGAATACATCTGGTTATTTCAGTGCAACACTTCTGTAAAAGTAATTGTTAACAAGATTTGAAAAAAAAAAATATGAGGCTGCTTGAATTAGACATATATGTATATAGTTTACCTATTATCAGTCAAAACAATATCATATTCATATATTGGTAGTTAGAGCTAATAACATGTATACACTTTGTATCGTAATATCATATAATGTGTATAATTTGCTCCAGAGGGCTTTCTTGTCATTGTTAGTGACAAACAATGGCCTTTGTGGTTTTCAGATTATTACACTAGATTTGAAACGGACCAATGTAAATAAAGATTTTTAATTGACATTGTCGTATTTAATAGCAGGTTGATAGAGAAATTTTTATGTCAGGTACTTTTTATTTAATCTTTATTGATCAAAAGTAAAACTTATGGTAAAAAAGTCGGACGCGTCGCCCTTCAGTGGTTATCGGCAATATATGTGCAGTCATAATTTTTTGACTCACTGAATTAACCTAGACTTTTAGGAAATTAGTTCGTAATGCCAGAATATTGACATACAAATCTGAAAAAAAAAACACGGCTCACAAAACTTGTTATTTCCATTCTCAATGAGGTTCTTCGATAAAATTTGCAGTATTTCCGAATTGATGTACCTAACTGAACAAAAAAAATCTAGAAAACAAAATTAGTTCCATAAACATAATATAACTTTTATGATAGGCAGTCAGAATTAGGTCCACTTAGAAGAACCCTTGTAAATTTGGGTCAGTCACGTCATCCGCACCAAAGATTCGCTCCATGGCTGATATAAAGGGCGAGTGGAGAATAATCACCACGTCAATCTATTTAACCCTTAAATGCATGATGATGTATATTTACACCCTAATATTGCCAATAAAGACTATTAAGATTTTCCCGAAATCTCAAACTGACAATCTACGTCAGTTTGAGATTCATTGCTAATTACGTCATTTCAGAAATATACGTATATGCTCGGGACCCCATGTAATTATGGTTTAGGTCCTAAATAATCGAGTTGGTATATATTTGGGTGGATCAACTTTTTCTTGTTATTCTGTCCCGTCACCCAGGGGACAATGATAATTAAACTTCTTAGAAAAGTGTTGATAATTTATAACATTGGTATCTTCAAGAGATAGTCTAAATAAGAATGGGCTTGTAACTGCTTCAATTACAACGTTTTTGTTGAATATTGCCGCCGAAAATCGCAGTTTTAAATAGTGACCCAGGGGACATCACCATGGCAACCAGCAACAGAAAAAAGTTGATTGACCCATTTCTACCTGTCGATTTATGTACTTTAAAATGTCTACCTTTGCAAATTAATGAAAAAAAAAATGATTCTGCGCCAGCGGCCCTTTGTTAATTGTAAGTTTACAGACTAAATTTATTACTATTCATGGAGCCTCTTATCTCTACCTTCCAAATTAGGACCTAAACCATTAATACATGGGGTCCCGCTGCATATACGTATAGATTAGAGAAATAAAATTAGTGTAATTGTATGCGGGTTATTAAATCCATTTTCAATTTTTAAAACCAACTGAAGTGTCAAATGCCGTAGAGTCTGCTTATTACTTAACGAGCTTACCAAAACATTTATTGAAAGACGACTATTTCTATAATGATTATAATAGGCTAGTTGACGTGTCTGTCAGGATGGCGTGAGAGATGTCTGAATAGTCACAAAATTTGCACCAAATAACTGTACCTAAACTGTACTAAACTGTACCTATGTGAAAAAAAACTGTACCTCAAGCAATTAAACATTAAATAGATAGTGAGCTAGACACGCCATTCTGACGTCAGCTTGGCGCGCATAGTCGTGTATCGCCCCAACGTGTGGGAATTATGTTCTGGAACATACATCAATAAACTGTACCTAAACTGTACTAAACTGTACCTATGTGAAAAAAAACTGTACCTCAAGCAATTAAAAATTAAATAGATAGTCACATAGACACGCCGTTCTGACGACAGAATGGCGTGTCTAGCTCACTATCTATTTAATTGCTTGAGGTACAGTTTTTTTCACATAGGTACAGTTTAGGTACAGTTTATTGATGTATGTTCCAGAACATAATTCCCACACGTTGGGGCGATACACGACTATGCGCGCCAAGCTGACGTCAGAATGGCGTGTCTAGCTCACTATCTATTTAATTGCTTGAGGTACAGTTTTTTTCACATAGGTACAGTTTAGTACAGTTTAGGTACAGTTTATTGATGTATGTTCCAGAACATAATTCCCACACGTTGGGGCGATACACGACTATGCGCGCCAAGCTGACGTCAGAATGGCGTGTCTAGCTCACTATCTATTTAATGTTTAATTGCTTGAGGTACAGTTTTTTTTCACATAGGTACAGTTTAGTACAGTTTAGGTACAGTTATTTGGTACAAATTTTGTGACTATTCAGACATCTCTCACGCCATCCTGACAGACACTAGTTGACTCATGTCAAATTGTATTAAACTAATGTTTATTTCCCTAAACCTAAATATATTTTTTTCAATTCTTAAAAGTGGAAGAAAGCTGAAAAAATTGAATTTGAAAATATGTTTTTTAATCTGTATTTTGAAATGCTTAAAACGCAGTCCGTCATTATCGCTTATGAGTATGAATCATAAATAGCTGATAGTGACGCCATCGGTCCCGGAACGAAAACTGAAGGTCTACTCCGGTGACTTCTTCCGGTGAATAGTGCCCTCTCGATCTCCTGTCAAAGTATATGGGAGTGAACGGGACGGCACTATACGACGGTCGAATTTTGAACATTTATTACGCGGTATTCTACGTCACGCCACAGATTACCAAAAGGCAAAAAGGCGGACAGGGTTTTTGACTGGTCAGATCATGAGATTTCCAATTTTCAATTAATAAAATTTAGCTTTCTAGCTTTCACAAAAATCAGTTTTTTTTAGAGCTAATAAGATTATTATCAACCATTTCAAATATATTTCAAAAATAGGTCAACTAGCCTATTATAACTTTCTTATGATTTAACCGATTATCACTATTTTTTATTAATCGATTCAATTTATGGCATTATTATATACACTTGGCAGCCTAATAGCTGGTGATATACCTATTTATATTCTATATTTATACAATGATTATTAGGTATTACTTAATCACATCTTAAAAGAAATATGGGTACCCAAAAAATATAGCCAGCAGTCCAGTATGTACCTAACATGAACATAAATGGCTAGTATATAAAGATAAAACAAAATGAAATCACAGTTAGGTATATTTCTATATAATCTACTTATACTACTATCTACGCTATATTACTTTTAACATTAGAGAAATCGACGAAGGAAATAAAAAAATCATAACAAGTAGCAATTGTCACATAAATAAGGAATTACTTGTTAACAAGATCTTGACTTCTCGAGATTTGTCAAGATCGTTTCACCTGTCATGAAAGGACCATGCGTATTTTGTATTAAGGATTCAATTCGATATACTTGTGTCGTGCACGTGCATAATATGCACATTAAATTCCCAATGCAGACAGCAATAAAGTTTGTCTAAAAATATGCCTATTACTAATAACTTACTTAATTACGATCATAAACAAACTATTAAATACAATTTAAAGCAGGACCTGCATGCTTACATTTTCAATAAGATGCAAATAAAGTTGTCGTTGAAGTTCTAACGCTGTTGAAGTGTATTGAAAATTGAAACTGACGTGATACTAGGGATTTAGTGGACCAACCCCCTACATTTTACGACTCTATGCGCTTTAAAATTGAGGTCTGTATGCAGTCTTGCTGTAATTGAAGAATTCAGTAAGCTGGCAAGTTTTTTACAAGCTTTTGTCTTTTGCATTTGCCCTGTTGTAATGGAATTTTGCAAGTTAAATTTGACCCACTTTCCAGTTTCCGATTGAGCTCAAATTTTGAACGAATATGTAAATCGCGTGATAATGCAATATTATGATTTCGTGGAGCTGATCTGATGATGGAACTGGAAGGTGGACATAGGAACTCCGTAATAAATAAAGCAATCATGTCGAGTTTGGGCTCTTTAGAATCGTCTCTGTGAGCAATTGATGGATGTTCAAAGAAAAGTAAAAAAACTAAAATTTTGCTAATAGTGAGTGTGAATTAAGAGTAACTCATGAGCTCATGAGTCCCAATCTCATCTCAGACTATGAAGAGTAAAAACAAGGGTAGGTGATATTATTTTACAGATAAAAATTAAGCTGTTATTTTAATCACATAGTGGCGCGGCATCAAACATGTATCTAAATAAACCGGAGCAGAAGCAGACAGTAAAAACTTCTGTGCCTCGAGCTAAGAAACCCAGTAGGAATCGCGTTTCTAGGTTAAACTAAACATAATATCGACGGCAAAAAGCGTAAAGGCTGTAAACGCCAATGAAATCCCTTGGCGTTTACAGCGTTTACGCTTTTTGCCGTCGATATGTAGATAGTGAGTCTGTAACAGACTTAATAAATACTCAATAAGAATATTGTAAGCGTTTGAAACGCGATAAATAAATGATGAAACATCTCGCCGTCCTACTCGTGTCAGAAATTTATTGATGCTTCGCCATATAACTTTTACGTGGCTACCAATGTTAACGTGGCCAATTAGCCATCATAAAGCTGTTGGTCTGACAATTCAAGTAGTATTTTTATAGTATTTTATGCAACCGTTGTATAAGAGGGGGCAAAAAACGCGAGTGGCATGGGTTACGATGTGAGCGTAGCGAACATCGTAAGAAAGATGCCACGAGGGTTTTTTGACTTACTTATACAACGTTGCATACAATACTTTTTCTACGACTCGACATTTCATAAATAAAATGCAAATAAACAACAAAGCAAATAATTACATGATCCCGCTCGGAATCAACAGAATTTAAAAAAAAAATAGTCTGATAAACTTTTTTTTTATTGACGTCCATCTGTCAAAAAATATGAACTTATACATAAAGGTATACGTTCACTATACTAAACATCCATGCACTGAAGATAAAACGTTTTTTTTTTTAAGTTGGCAGCAATGCCTTAGTACAATAACCTTTTTTTTTAAATTGCAAATTGTGTGAATGCAGCTGTTTATCTTGTAATCTGTGGTACTAAGTGATGCTTTTTTGGCGACATTATAACATCGTTTAGCAGTGTTTTTTTGGGCAGTAGGGTATAGACTTTTACAGACTTTCATAATTTATGTCTTTATATTAGAGTTAGTAACTATATAGTACTTTTTTCTGTCATACAAGATGAACAGCTGCATTCACACAATTTGCAAATTTAAAAAAAAAAACTTATTGTACTAAGGCATTGCTGCCAACTTAAAAAAAAAGTTTTATCTTCAGTGCATGGATGTTAAGTATAGTGAACGTAACCTTTATGTATAAGTTTATTTTTTTTGACAGATGTTTAGTATGGTGATCGTATACCTTTATGTATAAGTTAATATTTTTTTGACAGATGGATGTCAATAAAAAAAAGTTTATCAGAGACAATTTTTCTTTTTAATTTTGTTGATTCCGAGCGGGAACATGTAATTATTTACTTTGTTGTTTATTTGCATTTTATTTATGAAATGTCGAGTCGTAGAAAAAGTATTGTATGCAACGTTGTATAAGTAGGTCAAAAAACGCTCGTGGCATCTTTCTTACGATGTTCGCTACGCTCACATCGTAACCCATGCCACTCGCGTTTTTTGGCCCCTCTTATACAACGGTTGCATAAAATACTATTTTATGACAGGAACAACTATATCATATCGCATACATTTTTTTAACATACTCTGTTTCTTTCATGTGATGTCAGGTAGTTTGCCGATGCTTAGCATAATCTCCTCCGAGTATAATTTTTATTTCTGAGAACGATTTAGTCTGGCTAATGAGAGTAGAGACTGAGATTTATTCAAAACTTATTTTCTGTATCAGTTGAGAAAAATATTCTTGATACTGGCAGAATCGTCCCAATGGACAATAGCCATTAAGTTACAAATTGAATTGTATTGAGAAAAATATTAAAGCTATTGTCTACGCATTCGTGTGAATCCTGAACAAAACTATTAAAAGTAATGCGCGTCAGTGACTTTTCAACACGATCAATAAACATCAAGAAGAACGAGACGAGCGGAAAGTAATTTCGGATGCGAACACAGCGTACCTACTTACGTACAGTCGCCAATGTCATCACCAGATATATCGCAGCATATAAGGTTCATAAATATATGAACATGTACTGTAACGCCCAGTCAATAAGAGCAGTGTTCAGATATTTATGAACGCCTTATACGCTGCGATATATCTGATGGCGAAAATACGATATCAAAGTTCTTAGGTTAGTAGGTATCTATGTTGTAGCTATTTCGATACCTGATATAATTAAAATGTAATTACAATATAGGTAATTAACTCTTCTAAGCAAATGAACTGTCTATTTGTATAGAATCTTTTTATCGATTCTATGTTTTTTATGTGGTAATACCACATTTTTATTTTTATAAATAATGACACAAAGGTAAATTAAGAAAGAAAAATTGAATGCGATCTACTACAATCGAAGCGGGGTTTGAACCCGCGACCTCTGCGTTACCGGCGCATTGCTCTCCCAACTGAGCTATTCGACCGCTACGTCAGTCACACCAAATCTTTCATCCCTTAATCCTTTACGCTACTGGAGCGCCCTCTGCGTCATATATGTTTTTTGAAATGCTTATTGCGCATTAGCCATACCCTAGGATGTGCGTTTTACACGCACGATCCCCAATCCCCATTGCTTTACAGCAAGTGTGAAGACTGCGAGAGAGATGGCGCTGTTCTAAATATTTGTATAGAATCTTTTTATCGATTCTATATTTTTTATGTGGTAATACCACATTTTTATTTTTATAAATAATGACACAAAGGTAAATTAAGAAAGAAAAATTGAATGCGATCTACTACAATCGAAGCGGGGTTTGAACCCGCGACCTCTGCGTTACCGGCGCATTGCTCTCCCAACTGAGCTATTCGACCGCTACGTCAGTCACACCAAATCTTTCATCCCTTAATCCTTTACGCTACTGGAGCGCCCTCTGCGTCATATATGTTTTTTGAAATGCTTATTGCGCATTAGCCATACCCTAGGATGTGCGTTTTACACGCACGATCCCCAATCCCCATTGCTTTACAGCAAGTGTGAAGACTGCGAGAGAGATGGCGCTGTTCTAAATATTTGTATAGAATCTTTTTATCGATTCTATATTTTTTATGTGGTAATACCACATTTTTATTTTTATAAATAATGACACAAAGGTAAATTAAGAAAGAAAAATTGAATGCGATCTACTACAATCATTGACGTATTAATTACATGGACACACAATCCGACGGAAAAAATGGCACCCTCCCAACTAATGCAAAATCACAAATCGCATTAGTTGGGCGATCAGTCTCGTTTAGACCATGACACGTGACGGGTCTCAAAAATGACTTAACTTTCAGTGAAAAATTGCAGAAATAACAGCTATAAAATAAAGAAAAAGGTCGAAATATTCTTTTTTACGCAGATTCTATTTTTTTAATTAACGAATCCTATGTAAAATCATAGCATATTTTAGATTAGAATTATTAACTTTGTCCCTACAAAATGCACCTCATCACAGAACAAAAATCTAAGGAGTCGCTATAGTTATATATTTTATTAATTAATAAAGAAGTGCAATAAATAATCATCCTATTTTTTTATTTAGATTCCCACGCGATCTTAAACAACGTGAAAAATTGAGGTCACGTTTAGTAAGAGACAGACATCAAGAATAATTTCAGCCAAATAATTCGTCTCTCGTGTATTCGTTCGGCATAATCATATTTATATTTTTTTATGTTTAATCAAAAGAAGCGTAAAAGTCTTTCACTCAACACAGCTTTAATATCTGAATAAAAACGTTAAAAAATGTCAATGTATACAAAAGAAGCGTAAAATGGTTATGTAGTGTTTGTGGTAGTAGGTATCTATACATAAATAGATATACACTGTCTCAGGCGCACGTCACATAGGATGCTGCGTTTAGTTACACGCGAGTTTAGGGCGAGAGTGGACGCATGACATTGCTATGTGTGCGGCGGCGAGTGAGCCAGTGTTATGAACATATGCCTTTTACAGGCAGATTGCATTAATAAATTAATAAAAAAATTGCTCTGTTGTCATTGTTTTATTTTGTCTCAGAGTCTAGACACCACAGACCACTTAACCCTATAGACCCCGCTTCATAAAACTTTCTCTAGTATCTCATTTTGCCAAATTGGCGGGGTGAGGGGGGCAACAAGTGCACTGTGATTGGCTAGTTCAAGGTCAGCGAGCAATGACGCATGCGGTGCAAGATGCGCGCCATTTTTGATAGTGATGGGACACACTCGAAAAATAAACTGCAGAATGTAAGTAGATACCTTTGTTTTTAATTGGAATCAATAATAATACGAGAATGGTTTAAAATGCGTTTCAATTAAAAATATTAAATGTAAATCAACTCATTAATTATTATTAGAAAAAACAATAAATATGAAACCAGACATTATTGCTTTAACGGAGATGTGGCTTGAACCGCTTGAGTTTCAATCTATAAATCGAAATGGATACTGTATCGCAGCTGAAAGTTCCCTCTATATAACTAAGGGTGGTGGTACACTTTTCTTTATTAAAAGGTTGAAATCTGATTCAACATTGCACACTCTCGATGCAGATGTATGTTCATAATATCGAAAAAGAATGAGAAATGTGTGGTTTAAGCGTAAATATAGATTAAAATTTAGGCAATTAAAACTCCATAACTATGTAATTGTTCATTATTACAGATGTCCTCAGTCAAGTGTAAAATCATTGCTCCATACTATCACAAAAAAATAATTTTAGATTTAAGCACCATTAAAAACACGAACGTCGTAATATTATGTGGCGACTTTAATACTTATTGATTTTTCAGACCAAAAGGTGTCGATACTAAGGAATTGTTACAAATATTTCGCAAAACATAAAATGAAGCCAACTACGGACTACAACAGAAACAGCTTCAACAATAGATAACTTTGTTACTGATGGTAATTATAAAAATAATAAAAATAGAACAAATTCAAACGGCCTTGATGGTATACCGGCTGCAATATTGACATTTTACGTATACCACTGTGCAACATTTTCAACGAACATATTAAAGCTGGGGTGTACTCCTGATGTACTTAAGGATGCTAAAGTAATTCCCATATTTTGAAAGAAGGCAATCCTTCGGTAAATACCTTAATGACAATTCATATCTTTCTAATAGATAATACGGTTTCTGTAGAAATAAAAACATCTGCTATAACTGGACTTGTATCTGAAACTCTTAACAACATGAATCAAGGTATGAAATGTTCAGGGATGTGACTTAATCAAAGCGTTCGATTGCGATGATTTTGGTTGCTCAATTTCTATTAATTTGGTTCTTGAATGTTGATCTAGAATTTAATTTATAGTGGCATAATCATAAACACAACATTTCCAAGAAATCAGCAAGTGCATTTTACTCCTTAATGACATTAGGTATAATAGTTAAGTAATAATTCTACACTTAAGCCAGTGTATTTTGCATATGCCGAAAGTACATTTGGCTACGGGATGGGAGGGATAGGAGGCCTGAGAAAGCAGTAATGATGAGAATAATGTATTATATTTACAAAAGAAATGTAGAAGGTCGATAGAGGGCTACTTTCCAGATACTCATAGGCTATTTCTAAAAAAATCTAATCTCTTCATAAAAAAACGCATTTACACTGTAATCTCGCTGTACATTGTGTCATCACAAATCCAACAAGCAAACAAAAAATGGGGATTTTTTCGGTAGATTAATGAAGTTTTCATCAAAATCAGTTCAGCCGTTTTCACGTGATGCGCGGTCGAATAAACAGACAAACTGATAAACAAACAAACGGATAAAAAGATAAACAGATAAAAATTCTAAAAACTATTGGAACGTGTTCTGTTATGGATTCTAAGTATCCCCCGCCAACTTTCTTTCGAATATCTTCCATGTACAGATTTTCGAGCCACTTCAGCTTTATTTTATGTATAGATGTATCGTATTTATCCAGGATATTAAGTAGTCTTTCTCCGTGATTACAACTATCTGTTTTCTAAAATTCATCGAAATTCAGCAGTTTAGACATTTATGGTTTCATAATTGTACATTTATGTACTTAACATACATTTCGATTATTCAATAATAAAAAAGTTTATCTTCTATAAAAAGTTCAATATTGTTTAAAGGGTATCGGTTACGTACCTACGTAAGTAATTAATCAGTCACATCACTACTAAAAACACTGCAAAGGTTAGAAAAAGACGGAATTACATAATTAGCAAGCGAAAGTAAGAGACAGTTGACAGTTGACAGAAGACATTAACGCGTCGCTAGGTTACCAACCTACATTTATAACTTATTACATTCTTTGTAAAATAGTAAAATATAGCATAATCGTGAAATGAAATCCCATAGTTTTGAAGACTACATGTTTTGCTGCATTTTCCATACAATAAGGCATATTTTGAACACTTTATAAGCCAAGTAAGCAGTGGAATATTGCATGTTACTTCGTCAACAGTCGACCGCGAACTAAGAGAGCGTTTAGGGGCGTGGTGAGCGCATCTTGTTTGTTGAGCTTAAGCTTGGCTCACCCGGGCGCCCTTATAAGCGGGGTCTGTGCTAGACACTGTCAGTTTAAACCTTTGAACGCCAAGAACACCTAAAGACAATGTGTGCTGCCGTGCATACTACGCCACCGACTTTCACGCCACGCCATTAAACTTTAAAGGGTTAAAAATGTTAATATTTTGCACTTGCCTTACTCTCATTTCACATACTAGAACAAGATGAGTTGAGAAATCATAATGTCATTATTACTGAGCCCTTCTATGCAGTGTCGGGACCCTTTTATGCAGTTGTTACTTAAATAAAAACGTAACTTAATTTGTTATTAACAATTTACGAGATTATTTAGTCAACAAATACATTTTAATACCTAAATAAAATAATAATGAGAATATTTTTAGTATGTAAAACTATTAAAATCTGCTCCATTCGTGCCATGTTCCAAGTTTGACAAGGGACATGAGTCAGAATACGCTAAAAAAGTAAATTTACACAAAAAATATTTGTGGTAATAAGTACGTAAGCCAATTTGACACTTAAGCGTTTGAGTAAAGAGTTATTTTGTACGAAGTAATTATGTTGTTGTAAATTATAAATAAGCGTTATTGGCATCTACTTGAACATGACAGCAGTGCCACTTTTTTCGACAATTTTGTTCGGGTCTGTGGCTCTATTATAAATAATACCTCAATGACTACAATCGAATGCATTCAATTTTCTTTCTTAATTTACCTTTGTGTCATTATTTATAAAAATGAACTGTCACCATACAAAGTGAGTCAGTTTGTATGGTTTGACAGTTGAGTTGCCTGGAAGAGTTAACGTGGTTGGACTCGAGGTACAATTTAGTCAGTTTGTGTAAAATAATTATACACAAACTGACTTGGTCCTGTACAAAGTAAAGGCTTTGCTATTAGGCAACAACATACAAGTACGTACTTAAATTACACAGAAAACTTTCAGGACTCAGGAACAATTACTTATGGTCATCACACAAACATTAAAAACCGGCCAAGTGCGATTCGGACTCGCGCACCGAGGGTTCCGTACAAACACTTTCTATCCCTAAGTGCTTAAGTTAAGTTTGCACCTGGTATGTATAGCGCCCCATATAAATTAGGTGCAAAGTTAGGTATTAAACAAAAACTACTTACTAGATCTCGTTCAAAACAATTTTCGTTGGTAGTTTTTATAGTAATGTACATCATGTTTTTTTTAGATTTTTCGTTTTCTTATTTTAGAAGTTAGAGGGGGGGGACCAACTTTTTTCCACTTTGGAAGCGTCTGTCACGCAAACTATTCGGTTTAGAAAAAAAAATATTTTAGAAACCTCGATATCATTTTTGAAGACCTATCCATAGATACCCCACACGTATGTGATTGATGAAAAAAAAATTTTTGAGTTTCAGTTCTAAGTATGGGGAGCCCCCAATATTTATTATTATTTTTTTTTTTGCTTCAAAATATTAATGCGGTTCACAGAATACATCTACCTACCAAGTTTCAACAGTATAGCTCATATAGTTTCCGAAAAAAATGGCTGTGACATACGGACGGACGGACAGACAGACAGACATGACGAATCTATAAGGGTTCCGTTTTTTGCCATTGGCTACGGAACCCTAAAAACGAAAAAACGTCCTCATTAAGGTGACAGATAGGGAGAGCATAATAGAAGCGGTGTTAAATAAATGTAATATTAATTAGTGTAGGAAGCAGTAACTATTAGTTTGAGTAATTCAATCGAAGTTGTGTTTTTGAAGAGTGATTTAAATTATTATTTTTTAAATGAAATCAATGAGTTTTATTTCTTCCCTCTTTACCCTTACAAAGTTCACAAATAAATGTGAAGGACTATATTCTAATGCAACTTGCACTTTTCGCATTAGTTAAATCCATCCTTCTAACATCCTTCTTGTATGCTAGTATTTATTCTTAGATAATTATAGATGAATGCTTTCTTCTTCTTTAGCATAGTATCTGAATTCGTTACAGTTGTGTTCGTTACAATATAGGCGTACGAAAACAATACGCAGTATCAATATTGTTTTATCGAGTTATACTCGGGGTTACAACATGCTGTTTTTTTGGGTTCCGTAGTTAACTAGGGACCCTTATAGTTTCGCCATGTCCGTCTGTCCGTCCGCGGCTTAGCTCCGTGATCATTAGTACTAGAAAGTTATAATTTGGTATATGTGTATGTGTTACGCCGATAAAACGGTAAAATAAAAACTATAAAATTTGTTTTTTTCGGGTTCCTCTCGAACACTTAAAGTGGGGGTGATTTTTTTTCATTCCAACACTTATGTGTAGGGTGTTGTTGAATAGGTCTTTTAAAAATAATAGGGGTCTCTAAACATTCTCTCCAACTCCGAAAATAAAAAAAACTACGTCCCCCCCTCTAACTTTTAAACCACGGGTCAAAAAATTATGGAAAAATTCATGAAAATGAGGCTTTATAAGTACTTTCAATGAAAAGTATATTGAACAAAATCGGTCGAGCCGTTTTTGAGTTATCGCAAAATTTCATAATTTTCTTACAAGGACGTAAGTTGACTTCCAGAAGGTAATAAGTAATTATAGTTACTTTGGTGTTTGCGACCTTTTTGTAAGGATAAGCAACTACGGAACCCTACACTGAGCGTGGCCCGACATGCGCTTGGCCGGTTTTTTTTTAATTTGCCGCCATTTTCTAGGCTCTACTTTCATGAGCCATACTATAGTTGAGATTCAAACAAAGCTTTATTTAGGTAAGTATACCAGCTGCAACCAATGAAATTCAGTCGGCCGGGTGGTCCTATTTTACTTCCTTATTTTATTTCTATTTGAAAGACTAATCTGACAGTTGACAGGCTTTAAAAATATGTTAATTATAACCATTTAACCTCAAGAAGTAAAAGCCACAGAAGGAAAAAACTATTTAACCTACGTTTCCCAAATATCCTTAAAAATAAGTTCAAATATACCATAAGATTGTATGTTAGTATTCATCTGAACTCCATATATATATTTCAGCGTTTCCCGTACCCTACCTGACTATAACATTTTCTATTCTCTCAAAATAATAATTTAAAATAAGTCGAGAGTTCCGACCAGTCTGAAGTGAAAATCCAAAACCCAAAACAGTTGGTTTATTTGATGACAGTTGGTTGGATCCCCTAGTCTTAAGAAGAAGTGATAGTAGTACGGTTTTATAACCATGCTCGCTATTTCGTTACGCATTACGCATTGTGGTATTTCATCAGCGAGCGGTCATTTGCCGTAAATTTCGAATAATTTAACACGCAAGTTTCATAATATCGGAAATATTACTTTCTTACACGAGCAGACATTTTACTATGGGGAAGTACATTTTAACATACCTAAGACTATAAGCACGTACGAACATAATCTACAATAATTTCCATAAACGCAGACTAGCTTAAAATATCTTTGATTCATTTCCACCCCTACCGTTCCATTCACTTATTTCCAGACGTAGAAGTGTTCGTGGCAATAACGTCAATTAACTAGGGCCATCCTTCCGATAATAAATTTATTGGTAACTGAATACTTATTCCGAAATTACATTTCATAGTAACTAAGTATTAAGTTCACCGGATAAATAGAAATGAACTAAAATATGCTGATTTCTACCCATCAATGTTACTTACATATATACTTTTTAGGAATATTAAAATTCAAATAAAAATCAACTTTACAACCTTATTTTTTTTAATTTTAATCCATTTCCAGGCAAAGTAAACTGAACCAAAGAGCGCTTTGAATTTTGTGACATGTAACGAAGAGGTGCATTACACCTTTTTTCATTCAACGAATTATGAATCTTATGTCGGTTAGACCTGTGCGCCGCGCCGATCGGCGTGACATTGTGTACTTCGTATTTATGCGCATACAAATAATGTAACCTGTACGTTACATAAGTACATCGTTGGGGATAGTGCAATGCCGCGTAAATAACAGCTGTCGTTAAGTTGTCATTTCAATAAAATACTTAGCATTTTAGTTTGAATATTGATTCGTATCTACACTTGTTACTTAAGAGGTCTTGCATTATCCCCGACGACATTTACTTTACTTGCATGGTTACCTGTACTTAATATAAAGTAACCTGTACTTTATATAAAGTACATTATTAGTATGCGCATAAATACAAAGTACACAAGGCCACGCCGATTTCACGCCGCGGCGGCGTACACTGCGGCGTCGGTACAAAACCGGCGCGGTGCACACGTCTCGGTAATAATAAAGTATTTTATCTCGTGTTTATCATATACGGTAATAACTATATTATTCATAATGTACGTTATCTCATAGATATAACATAATAACTACTGTCATACGAAAGCACAACTTATCGATAAAATAATATCGTGTGGCCCTCCCTAGCAAGTTTTTATTCGTGCCACCAACACTTCTATGTCTGCTTATTTCTAATTACTACACTATAAGATGACAATATTGACAACATCTGTCCTACACTTTAGACAGGTGGCTCGTCATCCATCGCCATGCTACGGATTTTTATGTTCCTTAGTTAGAGAGTTTAATAAGCCTAATAAGCCGTTCAGAAGAATAACGAAAAATTTATAGCATTACGATTAACATTGAGTTTCGATTTAAGTTGATTGTTGACATACGGCTACTGACATGTTATATTGCATATAATATACACGGCGTATGTAGGCAACACATTATTACCATATGAGCGTCTGTAGCGCCATCGCCCCAGAGTTTAACAGCAAGTTGTCACCTAGGCTATAACACACGTACATAACAATTATGTACAATTTCTACCTAGTCATTCGGATCCTATATTAGAATGAAAACTATCTAAGCCTACAACGCAAAAATTGTATACTACGCGCTATAGTTATGTTGTGATGCAGAATAAGCATTACAAAGGGTCGGAATGATGCCATCGATATATGATCAATTTGTTTTTACCAAATATACTGATCCGGTTTAGGTTTGGATATATTGTATAGTATAAATAATATGGAGGGACCTATTTCCGATACAAAAACTAATATTTTCCAATTGATAAATAGTGCACCGTATGCTGGCTATTATATGCGAGCTATGTGCCATGTGCGATAGTAGTTTTATTTCAGAAAATATTTAATTATGTAACATTTTGGCAAAACTTGAGTCATACAAAGTTTTTAGTATAAGTTATCGTTATACATCTTTCCTGTGGACATTGTAAAATGAATAGGTTTAATTTTCTTGGTGGACTCTTGTATGCATGTAAAGCCTGACCAAAAATATATGAGGATGCGCCATATTGCGGAATATCACTGGAACTAATGTCTTACACTGGCAATGATTTTATGATGGTTTGTCAACAATGTCAATGTCATTCGTGGTGATTTCTTTAACCCTTAAATGCATGGTGTAAGATGCAGCTTACATAACAAAAATTAATTACTGGTTGTAAACTAGAAACATTTATTTGAAATAAACTAATATTTTATAATATTTTTTTTTAATTCATGCATTTAAGGGTTAAAAGACAAATATTTAAAATTATCCAAAGAAAATGCCGAAAACTTTTCACAATTGTGAACGTAAGATTATAAACAAAGTGAACATGTGGTTTGTGTTTACTACACGAAAAACAGTCAGGAAAAGAGTGCATTCCATTAAATGATATCACGAGGTTAACATGGTGGAACTGATAGGTATTTAAAACTATGTCATTATAATGGGTTGCGATTGGTTGCAAAATTGTTGCCATGTAAATCTTATAAATTGCGCCCTCTTGACAATCCTCATATATTTCTGGTCAGGCTTTACCACTAAAATGTAAGCCAGCAACCACATCGTTAACTGCTTTGTCCACAGTAAACGTGCCTGTTTTTCAGAACGAGCGTGATTCTAATATATTTATACCCGGCTTGAAGTGACGTTTTAAAGAAAATTAATAAACAATTAGTAATTAACTTCAATAAATAAGTTTTTATAAGAAGAAACGTTATATGAGGGGTGTCTTTTCAAAAGGGCTTATTTATCTATGAAACTCATACAAAAATAATAACCCCTTTTGAAAAGACACTCTTCATATGAGTCATATAGAACCAATGTAAGAAACTTCAAATTTTTTGAATGTAGCAATTTTGAATGTAGTCTGGTATGGTTCAAATAACTTTTACGATTTTCAACCATATAGGATGTTGCTGACTTTGCTCCTATATGATTCATATAATAACATGACAGCTGCAATATTTTCTTTCCAGATCAGTCATAAGTTTATGTCAAAATGGCGTTATATTAATTGAAAAAATTAATGTTAAAATTTCGATTTGAGATTTCGATTTCGCTTTTACATTTTTTTCAGTCCGGATATCAACAAAAGCGTTGCCATAGCATAAGCTCTATTTGACTCATATCAAGTGCTTCACTTGTGGAGGACTAGTAACCTATCTACTTATATCATTGTCTTACAATCGCTGAAATTTAAGAGATCAAGCAGTTATAAGAATCCCAACTAATACTGGACGAATGATTGTATAGCTGCAGCAATCATCACACAACTTGGGATTTATAAATATGAGTATGTGTAGTAGAAGATTTGCCACCTTATGTTAACCTTATACAATAAAGATCTGGAACTTAAAATACCACGCCACCAGTGCATGGAAAAGTACACATGAACCGAACCGAGAACCGTAATTAAGTGGGGGGTGTACAATGGGTAATGGATGATTTTTTATATACAATCTTGAATTTTTGTTAATAGGTAGGAATAACCCCCCCCTCGTTCCAGGAAAATTGTTACAGATTAAGCTGTAGCTTACAAAAATGTTATTTCCAGCCTTGTACAGACATATCACAACTGCAAACTAAACCAAAGTAATCGTTTTTTTTTTTGTACTTGGCCTAGGACTACTGTGCCTCACCTATAGAAGCTATATCTATTTAGATAGTATGATTACTATTTAGATTGTATGGTAATTGCAATTTATATAATCTTTTTAACTTTTTTCTTAACGCATTCGCTACCGCGTAGCACTACGGGCTACGCTCGTAGCCTATAACAAGGGAATAACCGTATGTAGCGAAAACTTACTACGAGCAGAGCGCCCGGCTACCGGTTTGTTGGTGTCGAAAGTGTTAAGCTACAGATACATCTGTAAAGTTTTGCTAGGAATTAGGGGGATTATTCCGAGCTATAAACAAAAACAAGATGGTTTAAATATTTCATCCGTTCCCCATTGTTGGGCACTTACTGCAGTATGGAATACCTAACGCAAATAGCTCTATCACACAATTGCAATGACAGTATTATAGCTCGAGTAATGTTATAATTTTAACAGGTACTTACTCTACAGTGTGTACTTAGTTCAATCCACACAACTCATACAATGTTAAAAGGCATCTAAATAATAAACACGATTAATAAAAATCAAAATTTTGAGGGCATGAGCAGACTGAAACCTGATCTTTGGCACAGAGCCACATAAAATCATTAACCACTCAACACTGGCTGACAACGGAAAATAAGGAAACCCAAGAGTAAACACTCCAGTGACGCGCGAAATCGGCGATAATGAAACAATATTAATACATGATCTAATTATTATAAGTCCATAATTCTTGACCACACACCACCCATTATTTTTGGTAAAAATATAAGGCAGTTGTACATGTAAATCACCAATTTCGCGTTTTTCTTAATTATTATTATTCAAAAGGTACCACATTACAGACGCCCACCATATACATAATATGCCTTAATGTCATTCGAACTTTTACTCAAGAATCCGGTCGTGTCCTCGAAATTTCCCGATTTCTGTGGATATGTACATCTATCATACTTATTTGAACTCAAAGGTCCTCCTCTGACGTTCAATCATCAATCGTAATTGTGGGACACATGGGATTATTTTCAACGACACCCACATCGTCGTCGTCCGACAGGTTGATGACGTCGGGGTCGTCCGCGGGCTCGTCCTGGACGACAGCCGGCTTCTGGTACAGCGACAGGACGTCCGATATGATGGGACACTGCAGACGGAAGTGCTCGTTTTCATTTGAGTTTTGACTTTCCTCGTCTTGCATGATGTGGCCCTGTAGACGCGGCCCGCTATCTTCCTCTTCCTCGCTGCCGTAAGCGTAATACTTTTGTTCGTCCTGTTCATCTTTGGGAACATACGTGTTAATCAACAATTGTAAGTTTACGTCGCTTGTGAACACCTTGGACGGGTCAGAATCCTCCTTGCCGCACTCGTGGTGCGAGAACACTTTGACAGAGGTGAAGTATTTGAGGCACGAGGGGCACTGGTTCTGCAGATGCGCCCGGTAGTGATTGTGCAGGTTGGGGAACTCCTCTTTGCATATGACGCACGGCTCGGCCTTTACGGTTGCGCGATAATGCATTTTTTGGAAGAACTTATGCACCTCCTTCATGTGCTTTATGAAAGGTCCGTACTGAATAAATTTCTCTCCGCATTTACGACACTTCAATGGGTTTTTCCTGTATTTGCGGTTGCGATGTGAGAATGCATGGATGTTGAATGCGTCCATAGTCTTAAATTTATGCGTACAGAATCTGCAAGATATAGACCCGGAACCCTTATGTATATGGTCATGCTTGGCCTTAGAACTCTTCCTCGTTATGGGCTTGAAGCAGAATCGGCACTCTTCGTAAGCGGGTCGCAAGTCCTCGTGAACGCTGCCCACTTCATCGTCGCTTTCGATGGCGCAGAGATGGTTATCGAAGTCCGTCCGAGAGTAAAAGTATTCTCCGCATTTCTTGCACCTATTTTCTTCATGATAGTCTAAATGCCGGTGCAAGTTGAAGAACACCTTGTTGCAGATGGGACAGGTTTCCTCGATGGACTCCTTGGGCATCACGAGCCACTCCTTGTTGTCTCCGTGTACGTCTCTCATGTGGTATATCATTTCTCGGAAAGCGACAAAAGTATCATCGCAGTGTTCGCACTTAGTCGGGTTGTCGACATTCAGTTGCGAAAAGTGATGGTTCTTATGTTTCCTGTACAAGGTCAAAGTGTTAAACTTCCTCTTGCAATATATACATCCATAATAACCAACTGTGCGATGATATATTTTATGTCCCGTTAAAGCATCGAGGTTTTCAAAAACTCTAAAACAATAATCACATACCAGATCTTTTTTGCTTTTCGACACTTCCTTAGACACTTTTATATTATGTTGTGTGCGTAAATGGCAATCCAGTTTAACTTGTAAATGGAATGGTTTGTAACATATGTGACATTTTATCTTCCTCGGATATATTTCAGTATCTCCAACCAATTTCTTTTTGTCACAGCTATATGTTAGATGGCCTTCTAGGAACCTCAGTGAACTGAAATAATCGTAGCAGTAGTTGCACCTCAGCGAATTATGGTAATCCAAGTGCCTCTCGTAGTTTCCTTTGCTCGCAAGTATTTTGAGGCAAATCGAGCATTGAAACTCTTTTAATGGACCATTAAGCGTTTGCTCATTGCGATCGGCAATCCACGTTTCGTTAATGTTATGCACATCTCGCAAGTGGTGATGCAAATCATATCCCTTGATGAATTGCTCCTCACATTGTGTACATTTAAGGGGATTGTCTATATGTTTGGAAGTGAGATGCCCTTTAATGTGCAAATTATGATTTTTGAGTGATATAGTTTTCTTACCGCAGAACTTGCACTTGAAGAACTCGGGCTTGCGCAGATGGGCCTCCTCGTGGTAGCGCAGGCGCCGCTCGTCGCGGAAGGACTTGGCGCACAGCTTGCACGCGAACAGCCGCGGCGCGGGCGCGTCGGGGTCGTGCTTCACCATCTTGCTCTCGGGGTGCGTGCGCCGCAGATGTCGAATCAGCTTCACCCAGTCGGGGTAGTAGCGCACGCAGATGGGACACTTCACTTTGTCCTTCCTAAGCTTCGCTATTCTGTCTTTGTGAGATTGATGGTCGAAGTTGTGCCCTTTCACGTGTCTTCGGAAGTATTCTTCGTCCGTATAGCCTTTGCCGCATATAGTACACTTGAATGGACCGTTCTCGTCTTCGTAATGAGTTCTCGTATGTAACTCCTGCCTTTTTTTATTAGTGAACATGATGTGGCAAATTGGGCACTCGTGCCGTGCGCCAAACAACAAAGTCTTCGATTTGTGCCAAGACATATGATGTTTTAGAGAATTTTCCGAGTCGCAGACCTTTCCACAATGAGTACAAGTATGCGTTCCGTCAAAAACTGTTTTGTCAGCAGTTGTAGGTAGCAGGTCACCTACAATTGTATTCTGACTTTCGCCGCGTTTGTAGTGTATAGCCATGTGAGAGAGATATACCTTCCGGTACTGGAAAACGCGCTTGCATATGGAGCACTGATAGTCCTTATTCTTAAAGCGGGTCTGTTTGTGATAATTCATATGAGCCTGAGCCGCCCGCAAGTGCTTGCTTCTCCGATTACAAATAGTGCAAGTCAGCAGCTTCGGGTCAAGATTTGTATCACGATAGTGCTCGCGCATATGTAGTTTGTAATGACATTGAAACCGGAATGTCTGCAACAAAATAAAAATACATTTAAAGAGATATGTTATGAACAGGGATCGTAAAATGCGATCATAATCGATTGCAATGGCGTATGAAAACCAGTGACGGCTTTATCACTTCAATGAATGTTGTTCGCATTTTACGAACCCTGGTTATGAAATACTGTTGTAAAAGATATTTTGAAAAATAAATTACCTCTTTACACACAAAACACTCCAACTTTTTTTCTAAATTATTTCCTACATTTGAATGCCAATTGATGTGCCTTTTTAGTGAAATCAGAGTAGGCATGTTCTTTCCGCAAATGGTGCAATTAAATCCGCTCATGTTCACTAAAGGCGAACCCTCTTGCTCTTCCGGAACCTCACCAAAGCCGTTGTGACTCTGGATCTCGTCCAGCGGTTCCGCTTTTGTCACAACGACCTCACAAAAATCCGCCAAGTCAGCGCCCTCGAACTGCTTAGCCGGTAGTTGTTTTAGCCTGTGCACTAGCTTGATGTGAGTGGCTAGAGCGTTACAACTCTTAAATTTCTCACCACAATCGATGCAAGTGTAGAGATTACGCGGTTTCATGTTCAGCTGAATGTGTTTCTTGTTGTGATCGTTGACGGCGCTCACGTTCATCTCTATGTCGCATATGAGGCAGCGCACGAGGCAGTCTTTGAGCACGATCGTGGCCCGCTTGGTGCCGGAGCTCATGTTGTGCTTGGTGCGCTTGTGGTGTATGAGCAGGCGCTTGTACGAGAACTGCTTCTCGCAGATGTCGCATGTGTTGTCGTCGCCCTCGTCCGCGCTCGACTCCGACTCCTCGCGGTACGACTCGTTCAACAGACTTGTTGACGCGTTCGTCTCGGCTTCCATTCCTTCGGTTACCGAATCGTCTTGGTTTTGATGACTCTCCGATTTCTCAAGTTGGAAATGTTTCATCTCATGGGTGCTTAATGATTTCTTGTATTTGAACCTTTTGTCGCAGTAATTACATTTTAGAGGACCGCTGGCACTACTCTCGGACAATATTGATGAAGAATCCTCGATGGTGCTCGGCCTGAAATGGTAAATATTGTTTTTAATAATTATCACATTAAATTCTTAATTCGTGACGTTTTCAAGCAAAAGGTACCGCTTATCACAAGACGCGTTGAGAACATTCCACGGAAAAAGGTAATATTCGGCGCGCTAAAAGTATTCACTCATGTTATAATAATACCAAAATACCATCGCGTGAAAATTAGATTATTATGAGAAATTCAATATAAATAGTAAATGTTAATATTTTCAAAACTAACGTATGTTTCATAGAAAATATTTCAGCCGACTACTACATGTAAGCTGTCGTTGACCGGTAGCATTCAACACTGATGCTGGGACCAGCCAAAATTGTCTAGTAATCAACGTGGTCCACAGGACGAATCACAGGTTAAGTCGCAATGCACCCAAAGCATTCTGCTCATGCTTCATCGAAAATATTCTTGATTAAAATAAATGTTCAAACGAGCGTACCTCGACTCGTCCCCGGCCGCCTCCTCGGCGTCCTCGATGTTGGACACGTGGGCCGCCAGATGCGTGATGAGCAGGTGCTCCGTGGCCAGCTGCTTGTAGCACATGCGGCACTCGAACAGCTCCTGCGAGCTGGACTCCTCCTGCGCCTCTGGCTTCATCGCCCACATGCGCGGCTCGAAGTGCACGTCCTTGATGTGCCGGAAATACGATGCCTTTCGAGTTGTCACCTTTTTGCATACCGGGCATTCGTACGTGGAAGTGCTAGTGCTTTCGGGACACTTGCTGAAATGCTCGCTGTGAACGTAATAATCGTCAAATGGTTTTTTACAGAAAATACACGGCACGGAAACTTTCCCATTATTTGGTTTCGGCTCAGATTTAACTTTCTGAAGCACAGCTGCATGAACTACTCTCATATGTTTTTCCAAGTTCTCGACGGTTTTAAATGTAGTAGTGCACATGGCACAATTGATTCTTTTAGAAGTGATACCGTCAATAGGCTCCAATGCTATGAGCAACTCCTTTTGTATCGGCTTCGGTGGGGTCGTCTGCAGGGCAGGCTGCTGCTTGCCGCAGGTCTCGTGGTGGCGTTTAAGCATTATTTTTAGTTTGAATGACTTGCCACATTTCTCGCAGCCGAGTAGATCGTCTACGTCTGTTGCATCATGTATATTGTTCTTTGGGATATTTACCACTGCATTTTCAGTAAGTGTTTCTTTTGCCTTGTATGTCTTGTTAGAATGAATCCTGGAGTGAGCGTTTACACTTTTTATCGATTGGAACTGCTTTCCACAAACTTTACACTTAAATTCCTCTCTCAAAAGGGGCTCGTCGGAATCTGTTTCGCCTGAGAATTGAGAAGCGCTATTGTCTTCGTAATCTGAATCCACATAATAATTACTTGATTTGAGTCTAGGCTTTTTCTGACTATTTTTAAGTTCCTCGACCCGTTTGGTGGGTCGAGTTTCGTTTGATTTGCTGCTGTCAGAAGCAATTTCCAAACTTTCGTGGCTACGTTTGCGGCTGTTTCTTTTGGCAGAATCCGATTCAGGTGCTTGATATGGTTTGATTTGATTGGTAGCCTCGGTATGAGTTGATGATACGGAATCACTACTTTTCCTGTTCGTTGTGGCCGGAGTGGAGCTGGTTCCTGTGAAAAAACTTCAATATTATCAAGAGCCGTGAAATAATATAGGTATACAGGGTGTATTCGTTAAGTGTGACCAAGCGAGTATTCCATAATTATCGAAATCGAAAATACTAAATATATATATAAAACTACACCAACAATATATTTAAATTAAACCTATAGAAATATCTCAAATATCAAAATGTAACGCTTCCATATGACCTATGTAATTAATAATAAACTATGGGCTTAATAATTTTATTGTTTACTAGATGGCCCGGTGAACTTCGTATCACTTTCCTTTTAATATATAAACCATATGTATTTCAGAGCCGGTAACTTTATAAAGGCATCATCAGTAGTCTAAGTATCTGCTCCATAGTGTGCGGAAAGAGTAAGCAAATCAGCAACACGTATGTCCAGCATAATGTTCATAATTATTTTGCATGTCACATTATATTAGATTATAGACACTTATGTTAACAAATAAGTTACCAGCCTCCTTTTTATCGGTCTGTATCGACTGCGCCACATTACTAAACGTTGGTAATAGTAGTATAGTAACCTGGCAGCACTGACTGTCAGTGTCACTATCACCGAACTTTCCAAGAAAATATAATTGATATTTCCCAAGGGTCTGACACGCTTTGATAGATAAAGATAGCCTTATTGCGATTCCTAAAAGAAGAAATAGAAAAGAGTGCCATGTTTTGTCTTTATCAGCGACCGAGCATTTTTTCATGGTCGGGTTATTGGCACACTTCAAATTCGAAGCAAAACAATCGGGCAGTATCAAAAGCGGTATAGAAATAGAAGATTTTGTGTATTACATAATTATTATTACCACATAATTGACATATTAACGGATGTGGAGTGTTTGTGAGTAGCCTCAAAAATGGTGGGGTGTTCAGTGTTTGGTTGGAAAAGCAACAGTTAACGAAAATAAGCGGATTTTACATTTCATGCGTAAGTACAAGTTTCTTTGTGTTTTGATCACCTATTTCTTTCTCAAATCTCACAAGAATCAAGTTACAAAGTTAAATCATTAGTTATATTTGGTTATATCATGAAAAAACTTGATAAAATAGGAAAAATCTGTAAATTATTTTCAAAATAGCTCAGAGCATTTTGACATGTCAATATTGCAAATCGGTCAAATTGCGTAGCATAAATCTACGATAGAAGCCAGCTAACATAGACGTCTAAATAAATCAGTCGGTTTATAATCCAATTTGGGGATGCCTAGATATAAAATAAAAATTACCCCCATATTTGGGGAATCTATAGGAAATTGATATTTTCAGTTCTCCGATTCCGACAGAGAAAGAACCGTGTAAAAAATGAATAGCTAGGCCTGAGAAAAATTAGATTTTTTAGCAACTAGTATTGGTGATATCCTATCTACTTATGTCGTTTACAATGTAATCGTTTAAAATAGTAATATTTAATTTTGCTTTGTTACAGAATGTCCCAATAAGGCGGTGCGTCCATGAACGTGGACTGTCACGATGGATTAAAAGTATCCTGAGTAGAATAGAAGAAAAAGAAGAAAGAAGAAGTTTCATCCTATTTTTTTAGTACTGGCCAGAAATTTTTTACAGTATTCAAGAGCAAATCAAAAATTTTGTTAAGAAACAATTGTTGTAAATACTTATTAATTAAAATTTAAACTAATTTCATTATTTTTATTATCAGAGAACCCAAGTATATTATTTTTATTTGATTATACGGACTAGTTTTGAAAATACTAAATATAAAGGTGACAGCAGCGTCGTCTAAGACTCAAATCAATCAGCACTCAAATGACGACACCTTGTGGAAAATTGAGAGTCGTAGCCTATAAAAGAACAGCGCTACAATTTTTATACTAAATCCGCCTTAGTAATAGTCCGACTTATGATTTACTGGGCTGTGACATGGCTGTGACCAATTACCTTTCGCCTACGGTCTTTTAAAATGAGGAACAAATAGATTTTTAATCGTTAATATTTTGGAATATTTACAAAAATATAAAAAGGGAATACACATAATTTTTTTTATCCTTTATGTGATGTTATTGGAAAATGAGTAAAAAAAATTAAATGTTGTGAATTCGAGTACTTGGAACGTTTCTCTCTAACCACTTTTTATGGGGTTTTTTTTTTTGCGACCATGGCAACCCGACATTTTGACGTCATTATATGTCTTTCTCTTACGCCTGGTCGCTCTGTGGCAAATCTATAACTACTATACTATATCTATGATATTTCCAAACTATTTTTCAAAAGGTCTAATTGACGTTTAACAATGCATTGTCCCTTTTGTAAATAGTGGATAGAACGGTAGAACAACATAGTACCTGTCCTAGTTGCACAAATAAGTTGTTAAGATGCCACGAATGTTTCACAATACCCGCTGATACGCTCGAGTTTTGTATCAAGTGCAGTCACAATTTGAACCGAATAATACAAATTAATATGGCTAAGGAACAAAAAAATCGAGTGAAACTACAACTGTTATTAAAACCGAAGTTCGTCTCAACAATGCCATCATCATCATCTGAATTATTTTCAGAACTTAATTTACCAACAGCACAACATAATCCTGCAGATTCACTGCTGTATTTTAAAGCTTTACAATGTTGACAAATTATTGTCATTTCCCCAATTGTTACAGATTTTTTGGCAGTATAATCTATTTCTGGATCGTAAGAGAATGCTCCTAGTTCCAGGTTCACAGGAGCATTGCGTCTGCGGAATCGATCAATTTGATTATCCCGTGCTCGCTGCTGTAGTGACCGATGTGCCCGAACTCGTTCCATTTTATGCCTATCCACTTCATTGTAATTCACTCTAGAACGCAAATCTGCCATACCTACTTACCAATACCACAGTGTAAAAAGTAGTAGTGGGCCGACGCCTTTGATGTTTGCGTAAATGCCGACACCGCTTAAGGTCACCGTACCTACCAAGGGTTGTCACAGACTTACGCAACTGCCCAAAAAAGTAGGGTAATGTTTTTAGGGTTCATGTATGTATTTTGAAGAAGTCGACATGGGTGTCATTTTCTATGTTTTTGGGGGTGTAAATTTAAAAAATGGCATCCATTTTGTAATTAAAGATGGTGGACGTCATTTTTTGGAATAATCGACATGGGTGTCGTTTTGTGGGTTCTTGGAGGCGTAAATTTCTAAATTAAAAAATTGGGATTTAAACTGGCGGAGATATTTTTTTCTATAGTAGTCATGGGTTTCTTTTTCTAGGTGTTTGGAGGTGCAGAATTCAAAAAAATTGTCCATTTTAGAATTAAAGATGGTTGATATCACTGCTACACACATAGACACCCATTTCAAAAAGTGACGTCCGCCATCTTGGATTTCCAAATGGATGTCATTTTCGTAATTGGAACCCCGACGGACCTTGGAGATGACACCCATATCGATTTTTAAGAAAAAATAATGTCCGCCATCTTGGATTTCAAAATGGATGTCATTTTCTTAATCGGAACCCCGAGGAACCTTGGAGATGACACCCATATCGATTTTTAAGAAAAAATAATGTCCGCCATCTTGGATTTTAATACGGATGTAATTTTCGTAATCGAAACCCCGAGGAACCTTGGAGATGACACCCATAACGATTTTTAAGAAAAAATTATGTCCGCTTTTGAATTTATAAATTCATGTGACAATGATATGTCAGATCATTTTTTTGTTTATCAGTCTCTCGCTGGTCATCAGTGCGGTTAGCGCGTGAGGTAGCTCGTCGCACATTTTGATCGACTTCGACGATCTACAGTCCGAACAAAAAGAGTAAAGAGTAGATTGATAAAACCCTTTCCAGACCTTCGATCCAATTTTTGCCATTGCCAACACTGTATGAATTAGTGTTGCCATGGGTTTTACGTTTCGCTACCTTGAGCCCTTCCAAATAGTAGGCAAATCCAAATTTAAGTACGCTTTGCAAACATTTTTTTCAATTGCACCCCCCCATTTTCTAAAATGCGCAATGCGTACTATTGCGTACCCATCTGGTTACGCTGGTATGAATTACCAATTTTTGGGGGTTTTAACTTAAATTGCGAACTCAATTTTTAAACGTATATTGTATGTAAACGTAATGTATTTCTGAACGCCCAGCCCAACACAACAACCAAGAAGTGTCATTAATCATTATTTTTCTTGTTTTAAATATAAATATGGGATAATCCGATTAATTCTCGTTTTTCTCATTTTTCAAACATACTGCCGAAATCATATCATGCGGTTGATTTTATATGAATTTCTGAACGCACCGCTATGAGCATTTGACAACCAAGTGACAATTCCTGTTAAGGAACTGTAAATCTAAATTATGTGAAAACGCAATAATCCGAACGTTGTGGATATATGATCTCGATTCAAAACCCTTATTTAATGTGTTACATTATAATTATCGTGAATTTGAGTCGATCGAAGTTTATATCGACGGGACGAATGTCACATGTTTGACAGCTATGATCTTATCGTAAGTTTGTATGAGAAAATTAAATTATTGTTTTTCGTATATTTCCTAGCATATTTTCCATTATACTCACCTTTTAAACCTTCCCTGGACTTTGACGAATATTTCAAGACCAAAATTAGCCAAATCGGTTCAGCCGTTCTCGAGTTTTAAGCATATTAACGAACAGCAATTCATTTTTATTTATATAGATAAAGAAAATATTTTATTTGAATGAAGGAGGACCTTTCTCTGCCTTTTTCCGATATATCAAAATATAGTTCGGTGAATAGAGACTAAAGTATTAGGGTTGATCTTACAAACAATGGTTTTGAATTTTTGATATGTTGTCTAGGATGGTTAGTGAGTGTTAAAATTCAAAATGCACAATTCCCCACCTACGCGCCCGCCGCCATATTGAAAAAAACCGGCATTATCT